>JACEFO010001882.1:2465999-4931998 GCA_015342445.1 Digitaria exilis
AACGGAACAGATTGTTGCAAACAAAAACATACAGGCAGATCCACCCTAACACAGTTGCTTGATTGACTGTGATACTTAATTGGAAAAAAGATTGTTTGTGATACGTCCGCCAAAGTCCTGCCAAAACTCGATAGAAAAAGATAAAAGCTGCAGGCGACAGATACCGAGGTGGATCCAACGCACACGATCCATGGGCTGATCGGCATGAGGTACCTTTTGTCCTGCCGTTTTTTTTGTACGCCGACTGCTTGATCGTCTGTCATCAGAAGACAGATCATGTCTTTTTTATGGTCAGGGTCCTAGCTTTTATATTCGTGTTCGATGCTCCCTGTCCCTCTCATGCACACGTGGCTGGTGAGTTTTTTTAGGCACGGACCGTGAGGTGGATTTTGCTTAGAGACACACACGCGTACCGCGTACGTGAGCAAATCCGCTGCTACTGAAGAAGAATCTATATTACTGCTACCGCTTCTCGCCTTTTGGTCTCAAAATGTCACCAACGGAGTTTCGGAGGGTAGCGGGCGCGTCAGGCCGAGAAGCTCGACATACGTAACTTTCGGTAGATGGTGCCGTCTGGCGGAGCGACGTGTTCTTCGAACTTTTTCTGGGCTTCGAGATTTTTCTCTCGCCGAAACAACGTGGCCCACGCGTGCCTAACTCCCTAGTACACATTTCTGGGACCAGATCGTCAGAGGAGGGCTTCAGTGACCCTCTAGCTAATCAACTATACACTATTTTTTTTGGCTTGATCCCTGCACCCTCCGAATTCGCCACTGCGTTGGAGACGGTCACCTTGCGAGACGAAATGGTGATTTCCGGTTGATTTGTCAGATTGCCATGTACCATGCATGGACCAATGAGCGCCACAGATCAGCCAAAGGAAACGACAAAAAAATGAAAACAAAAACCCCGCCGGATGTCAGTACCCCACGCCGAGGTAGGCCCACGGCCCAAGCCCGGCACAGATCTCACGGTCGATCGCCCCCATCCGCGCTCCCGAAATCCCGATCCCCTCTCGCTTCCCGCCTATAAAACGCCTTGAGCCTTCCGTTCCCAGTCACCCACCACGGATCACGCACGCCTCCCGTCCTCCCCATCCTCCCTCTTCCCCCCAACCTCGCCGCGATCCGGTTGTGGATGCAGCAGCGCGGCCGCTCCTTCAACCGCCGGTCCCGGAGCTTCTCCCGCGCCCGCCTCGCCATCGAGGGGTCTTAATCCCACGGGCCTCCTATCCCTGACCGATCGACCCGCTCGGTTCTGAATTTCCGACCGCCGAACGAACGAACGCACGCACGCACCGACTTGCCGTGATGGACGCCGCCGCCGCCGCTGTTATTTCTGTTAACGGTAAGAGACTGGACCCCCGCGCCGAGCGGATCAGATCTGCTGCTTGCGTTTCCTTCTGGTGCCCATTCCGTCTTGTCAGTTTGGGCGGGCAGAAGTGCCGAGCACTTGGTGTCCAGGGGACAGGGGTTCCCGTTGTTCGTGGGGAATGATTTTGCTTGCTGTCGTGTGGGCGTTGCAGGGAAGATGGAGGTGGAGGAGAGGCAGGCGCAGAAGAGCTACTGGGAGGAGCACTCCAGGGACCTCACCGTCGAGGCCATGATGCTCGACTCCCGCGCCGCCGATCTCGACAAGGAGGAGCGCCCAGAGGTGATTCATTCATTCCGCGATGGCATTTTTCCTTTTATACACTCCAGTGCATAGAGTGCTTAGCGAATATACTGTTAGTGTTATACTGTTAGTGTTTCGTTCAGTGCCTTTTGTTATCCATCCTATTGGATCTGGGCAGCACGTGTCTGGCTTTGCTCAAAAACATTGCATGTCAGCCTCTCTAAAGGGACGTGTGTGGAAACAATGGCGGGTGGACTTTCTTTTCGGATAAATTGTTTGGCGATTTGTGTTGAACACAACTGTGGTATGACTGCGATTGGAGAGGGGCTACGTTGATAGATATATGTTTAATGAGTGACAAGCGACCTGGTCACCTGGCTCAAGAAAATTGCGTGCCCACTTGAGGTTGCTCCACGTCTTAACTTGTGATGTGAAATATATAAAAAAAATCTTAAGTGAGCTGTAAAAGATTAACATAGTAAATTTCTGGACCAATTGAAATTTCCATCTCCTGAAATAGACTGTATTTTGAATAAAATTGGCATATATTTACATAATAATTTTTAATTGCATTTAATGATAAATATCTTGTTTTCTAATAAGTTATTATTTATTCCTTTTGTAAGAAACACATACTTCATCCCAAATTGTAGGTTGTCTTGGTATATCTAAATACATAGGTTTAGATTGTACATAGAGTCTAGACATAGTGTATATCTAAGTACATAACAAAATCTATGCATCTTAAAAAGCTAAAACGACCTACAATTTGGGACGGAGGTAGTATTTCGTTGGTGCTCTTAGCCTTGAAGGAAGCATGTGTTGATCCATCCCATGTTGTGATTGATATCTTTTATATGACAACATTAAAGAAAGTTAGAAATTGAGAACTAAATCTTGTCATTTATTGGGTTCTTTGATTTAAGCTGCTGAATCTGTTCTATTTTCTTTGGGATCAACATTTTGATGTGCCCGTGTTCCTTCTCTGTAGGTCCTGTCTTTGCTTCCTCCATATGAAGGAAAATCAGTACTGGAGCTTGGTGCTGGAATAGGTCGTTTCACTGGGGAACTTGCTAAAACAGCAGGGAATCTTCTTGCTCTGGATTTCATTGAAAGTGCGATTAAGAAGGTATTGAAATTTACAATTTTCTTGGTTTTGAATGTTTTGTTTATCTTGAACTATTTACATGGTTGATTCATTCAATTCTTTATGCATTTTTCTCTTGCAGAATGAAAGCATTAATGGTCACTACAAGAACACATCCTTTATGTGTGCTGATGTGACATCCCCGGACCTGGTGATTGAAGCGAACTCTATCGACCTGATATTTTCAAATTGGCTATTGATGTATCTTTCTGATGAAGAGGTAATGGGTGAACTGTGCTTTGAGTAGTTAACAAATTCTATGTCCATGGCAATCCGTAATTTTCTCACTGATTATTCTTGTAAAATAGTCGACGTCAGAGAAAACCTTAATTGCCTACATGATTTAAATTAGTTGTTCAACTATACTGACAGATATGTATTTTGATTATCTCTTGTATTTTCTAACTTTTTTCTCTTACTGCAGGTTGAGCAGCTAGTTCAAAGAATGGTAAAATGGTTGAAGGTTGGTGGCTACATCTTCTTTAGGGAATCATGCTTTCATCAATCTGGAGATTCAAAAAGGAAAGTGAATCCGACACATTATCGGGAACCAAGATTTTACACTAAGGTGAGAAGGCATACTGCCCTGCTCTTACCCTTTGCTCCCGTCACTTGAGGATCAGGCTTGTTTGCTCTTATATGAAAGAGTGCTACCCTAATCTTAGATATTTTTTTAAAGTTTCATTACCGTTTTCTTCAAAATAGCTAATTGATTTTTTTATTTCATAAATAGGTTTTCAAAGAGTGTCATGCCTTTGATCAAGATGGGAATTCCTTTGAACTTTCTCTGGTTACTTACAAGTGTATTGGTGCTTATGTTAAAAACAAGAAGAATCAAAACCAGGTACTTGTCTGTCCATGCATATTCACTTGTTTATCATGGTCGAGTGGGATTAGTGATGGATGTTACTCTATGTTTATAGATATGTTGGCTGTGGCAAAAAGTCAAGTCTACGGAAGATCGGGGATTTCAAAGATTTTTGGACAATGTGCAGTACAAAACTAGTGGAATATTACGCTATGAGCGCATTTTTGGAGAAGGTTATGTGAGCACTGGTGGAATCGGTGAGTGGTGCAGTCCCCTTCTAGTTTAAACTGTGATGTTCTGTTTGAATTTCTGAAACATACCTTTATATTTAACATTATCCAACAGAGACTACAAAAGAGTTTGTGGATAAGCTGGATCTTAAACCTGGACATCAGGTGCTTGATGTTGGATGTGGAATTGGGGGAGGTGATTTTTATGTGGCTGAAAAGTATGATGCTCATGTTGTTGGTATTGATCTTTCGATAAACATGATATCATTTGCACTTGAGCGTGCCATTGGGCGCAGTTGCTCAGTTGAGTTTGAAGTTGCTGATTGCACCACAAAGACGTATCCAGACAACACATTTGATGTCATCTATAGCCGTGATACTATCCTTCACATACAGGTATGAATGAATCATATAACTTTAGTGTCCATATTTGAAGTGTTTCTTTTTTGTTGCGCCCATATGATTGAACAGCATTCTTATTGGAAAGGACGTCACTTTTTAAACATATGTTTTGTTTGGAAACCAAATTCTGTATTCTAATTCGAGTATGAATGAAACTTGATTTTTGGTAACTCGAATAGCGTTTTTTTACATAGATTCCATAACATTATCTTGAGTTCCTGATGACATGACTTTGGCTTTTGTTTTGCAGGATAAACCCTCTTTGTTTAAAAGTTTCTTCAAATGGCTGAAGCCTGGTGGGAAGGTCCTCATCAGCGATTACTGTAGGAGCCCTGGGAAACCCTCAGAAGAATTTGCAGCATACATTAAGCAGAGAGGTTATGACCTTCATGATGTGGAGGCTTATGGACAGGTACTTGCTACTTGCACTTTTATATTGTTATAATACTTAACTACAGTTACTATGATCAAATTCTAGTACTCCTGCTAATTTTTTCATCAAACCATCCAGATGCTCAAGAATGCTGGTTTTCATGATGTCATTGCTGAGGATCGAACTGATCAGGTTTCTGTCTAACTGAATTGCCCACTAAGATGACTAGACAAGCACAACTTTCTACCATGCTAATGAGCGCTTTGTGTTGTATTTCAGTTCCTCGGCGTTTTAGAGAAGGAATTAGCCAAGTTTGAAAAGAACAAGGATGATTTCCTGTCCGACTTCTCCCAGGTTAGTCATCAAAGCCCATAAGGAGCCCAACCATGAACTGCAGGCAGATCAGGTGCCTGCATCCCTTGTTTATAGTAGCTTTTAGGCACATCTAACTGTGAGATCCACTTTATCCAGGAGGACTACGACGATATTGTGAACGGTTGGAAGGCAAAACTGCAGAGGAGCTCTGCGGGTGAGCAGAGGTGGGGGCTGTTCATCGCGACAAAGAAATGATCTAGATGTGCGTGAATGTGCAAATAAAGTGGCTCCGCTGTGTGCGGCCCTTCAGTTTTATTTGATGTTGCATTAGTCCTCCTTTCATGTTCCTTATGCGTGGAGAAACTGTTCTACGGTCCGGCAATTGCACTTTGGCGTGCTGTATCAGTGCGACCTATCTGTGAAGTCTGAATAAGCTGCCTGCATGTTTCAGGTTTTAGTGTGTTAGTAATTTTTTCCCTTTAATGCACAAGTTCGACTTTCCTGTGACATCACTTAGGGAAATGCAATGCTTTTTGTCCGTTTTCGACCAAACCTATGACATCAATTAACTATCGTGGAAGCCAAAAACTTGGTAAGATGCAACCCCAGACGGTCCCGTTCTCTCTCCCCGTGTTATGGCTCGCAGTGGCTGCTAAGTATCCGCATATACACCTCTGACGACGAGGTTCTCGTTCGGATGTTGAACAGCACAGAAGTCCAGGTCCAATGCCACAGCAACAGACAACACGCGAACAAAGCAACGCGGAACGATCAAGCGACAACTGTTCCCCGTCTAAACCTGGTGACAAAGGAGTGACGCTGAGCATCACACGCGTGAAGCGTGCCTTGTGGTCTCACAAGGCCGCACAGCCACTTGGCCATACCGCTCTTGCTTGCCTGCTTCAAACGAATCAAACGTCAGTTTCTTTCGCCGGAAATTCATGCTTGCTTCAACTCATGGACTATGGAGTGTCGATGGACTCGGGTCTCAGGGAGACGAACCTGGCTCGTGAGAACTAAGTCCAAGCCCGGATGGATGAGTACTCCCTCCGTCCCTTTTTATTAGTCGTTTGAGCTACAGCAGCGTGTCCCGTAATATTTGTCGCCGACCCTGCTCAAGCGTAGCTGTACGCCTATACCAGACCGCAGCAGGTGTGCCTTGTCCCCTCACGGAGGCCTCCCACTACCACACACTAATTTTTTCAAAAAAAAAATCAAACTCATCCCCATCAGCCAGCGTGCTCCTGCCTTGCATCTTGTGCTCGGCCGCAGGAGCCGAAAGCGCCAGCTGCAGCAGCTCTTCTTCCCCGGCCATGAGGATGGCGCGGCCAGCGGGTGAGCAGGTAGCAGCGTGGCCGCGCGGACTCCGGCCGTTCGGCGACGACGCGCGGACTCCGGCTGGCAGGCGAACGGACGGAAGAAGCGACAACGCAGAGCATAGAGCACGGCGTGGCTCTCTCTCCTCCGGCGATGGCTCCTCACCTCGCCTTCTCGCCGGCCGCTGCCCCTCCTCTCAGCCTCCTTCGCGGCGACGTGAATCGAGAAGAGCAGGGGCAGGAGCAGAGGCCGCGAGCGGGTCACGGCGGCGGATCGGGTCTCTCTCTCCCCAGCTTCCCTCTCCGGCGATCCGGTGGCCCGAGCTGCTTCTGCTGCTGCACGACCTCCTTCCTCTCTGCTCCCAAGCAGACCACCAAACATGGCCACCGCAGGTGCGCAGGGACTTTCTGCGCGGCACGGCTAGCTCCTCCTCAGCGCTGCGGTGGTGGCCTGTGGAGGCGCGTTGTTTTTGCGGCGGCGCGGCTTGACGGGTGGACATCAGCACGGCGAGGACATCGGCGCGACGTGCGGCAGCCGAGGCGGAGGCTGTGGCGGCGCGGCAACCTCGGCACAGCGGAGGCTTCCCGGAAGCAGCAGAGGGGTGCGCGGCGAAGGCCGGAGCGGTGGCGCGTGGGGGCGTGGAGCCTTCGAGGCGAAGAGACGGCCATCGAACAACGCGCTAGCACTTTTCGAGCGAAGCGACGAGTTTCGTCCGTAGGGGCAGCAGCGTCTTTTACATGTTGCCTTGGTCGCTGTGATATTTGTCCGACGACTCATATTAAGGGACGGAGGGAGTAGTTGAGTACCTAGGCTCTGTTTGGTTCACTACCAAAACTTGCCACGCCACGCCACAGTTGATTTGCCTAACGTTCGGCAAGTGTTTGGTTCGGTGCCGCAGTCGCGGTGTGCCACCACGTGACCACAGCATCGTAGTTCATTTTTTACGCCACGAGTCGCCTAAGGTCTGGCGGACGATTTGCTCGCCGCAACTTCGGCGCGGCCGCAATGGCGGCACGGTGCGGTGCGGCGTGTACCAAACAGACCCCTATCCTGCGACTAATCGCGTGGGAAATGGCGTGAGGTGACGAGAGGGAGAGGGAACCGCCCCGACCAACGCGCGACGACTCAGAGTGGGAATGTGGGATGGATCATGGATGGAGGTGGTAGTGGGACACGGGCCAGCGACAGGTGGCCTGGCCGAAGCGGCAACGCGGGAAGCGTCGGCGACGACTTCCAGAACCCGCAGCGCAAGTGGCATGTGCCGGGCAAAACCGAAACGGGTAAGGAAGGACTGTCTCAATTCAGGATTTCAGGGGCAGCCATTGTTGCTGGCTTGCTGCAAAACCGGCGGTGGCAGCCACGAGTGCTCCATCGTCGATCAACCAACCATGGTAAAAAAGGACGAACAACCGGCTCGTTATTTCTCTTCCTGGTTCGTTGTCTTCATGGTTGGCTCGTGAACATGAGATTCGAGAGCGACGGTCGGTAATTCTTTTATACTTGTAGTCAGTACTCAGTAGACACATTCTGACCGACCAAGCGGTGAGACTCGCACCTGCACATGGGCGGCTATTTTATCGTCGAATCTCTGAGTAAATTTAAGCAGGAAAGTCGTCTTTGGGCTCCCATAAAGTGAGAGAGCGTCTGCCAAACTACAACAGCACACATATTTCTTCCTTTCCTTCTAGCAAAAGAAAATCACACGGGATTTGAGAAAAAGAAGAAGCAGGTCGCGACAAGGCATACACGCCCAATGCCAAAAAGGTCCTGAGAAATTCCGAAGCGCGTCAACGGGGCCGATGATCCCCCGCGTCACCTGGTCCTCGAACCGATCGATCGAGAAATAAACAACGGAGCGAAATCTATCCCCACCCGCCCACAACCGGCGCCCGACAGGGACGCTGTGCGCGTCACGGGGCCGAGACCAACAGAGCCCACGGGAAAAGCATTACGCCAACACACCACCGCGCCCGCGGGCACGGCACATCTCTCATTCTCTCTTCCGGTCTTCCGTTCCCTTCCCGGCTCCCGTCCGCCGCCTCCGCCATCACCACCCCGCCCGTACGCACACACACAGCCGAGCCCCGTCAGGCCGTCTCTCCCGCGCGCCTCCGCCCCCGCGGCGGCCGAGCCCGAAACGCCTCGCCCTCTGCTCTGCCTCTCGTAGTAAACGCCCATCCTCCTCTTTAACCCCGCCGCGGCGTCGGGGGCTTGGCCGCGGCACGGGCTGGTGGTGGTGGTCCCCTTCCATTCTTCCCCGGGCCCTCCTCCCAGTCTCCCACGCGTTTCCCTTCGGTTAGATGCCACGGGAGCCTCCCAGCTGTAGCCCCGGGCCCCACTCCTCCGCCGCCGCAGCAGCAGCCATCGCCGCCCGACGATGCCGGTGAAACGGTCGGCGTCGGTGGCGGCGCTCGCGCCGGCCGGCCGCCGCGCGCCGCGGGCCCGCCTCTGCCTCCGCCTCGCGGCGCCGCTGTCCTTCCTGCTCCTCTTCGCGGCGCTGTTCCGCGCCCAGCCCTTCCTGGGAATCCCGCCCGCCGCGCCGCCGCCCTTCGCGGGCCCCGCCAAGGTCGCCTTCCTCTTCCTCGTCCGCGCCGGGGTGCCGCTCGACTTCCTCTGGGATGCCTTCTTCCGCGTAAGCACAGACCTCCCCGCTCCCCCCTGTTTGATCGATTCGTTCGTTCGTTTCGTCTGTTGCGCGCTCGGCTATCTGTCCGATGGATTGCTGGCCTGATCGCCGTGTGGTGTTTGTTTTTTGGGCAGAACGGCGAGGAGGGGAGGTTCTCGGTGTACGTGCACTCCGCGCCGGGGTTCCAGCTCGACCGCACTACCACGGGATCGCCGTACTTTTACGGGAGACAACTTGCCAGGAGCGTGAAGGTTGGACCATTTGGATTTTTGTTTTCCGCCCTTGACGGTGTGTGTGTGGGGGGGGGGGGGGGCGGTGTTCGGGGAATGGCTGCGCTCTTCGTGCGATTTTGACTTGGGTGGAAATACGGTTGTTTTGTGTCTCGCAGGTGGCGTGGGGCGAAGCGACCATGGTGGAGGCGGAGAGGTTGTTGTTCGCCGCCGCACTCCAGGATCCTGCGAACCAGCGCTTTGTGTTGCTCTCTGATAGGTAGGTGGTGGTGCTTTCTGACTATTCCCACATGTTTACTACTGTAGTTCAAGTTTTCGGGGTGGTTCATTTTGACATGTGTGGTATGCTGTCTTACTCTTTACCAATTTAATAACCATCAAGAGAAGTTTGGCAATGGTAATTGACAAGTGAACTTGCCTGGGACCAGGAAATTCTTTAGTCATGCATTTGGATGTTCTTTTCCACTGCAGCTGCTGCTACTGCTTAACCCTTTGGATCTGCCCAGTGATGGTACCTGAAATGATTGCATAACCTCAAAGGCATTTCTGCAAAATCTTGTTTTCACTTTACTTTTTGGGTGCTCCCACACTCTTGATGGTGCAGCCTCCTCTCTGGGTTTAAAGGCAGTATCCAAAATGAAAATTCTTATTATGTTCACTACTGTTTCTGTGTTATATTTATATTTTGATTTCCTTTGTTGGTATAACCATATCTTGACTTCTTTTATCTACAGTTTGTAGCTTCTATTTAACATTTGAATAATTGCCCCCTTTTTTTTTTTGCTGCAGCTGTGTTCCTCTCTACAATTTCAGCTACATATATACTTATTTGATGTCTTCACCTAAAAGTTTTGTAGACAGGTAATTGAGAAAAAACACGCGAGTTCTAGTTTGTTCCTTCAAATTTTCTCATTGAGTATTTCTTCTCAGATGTAATCAATTCTTGTTGCAGTTTTGTTGATCAGACAGAGAAGCGATATAACCAAAACATGTCACCTGCCATTCCAAAGGTTAAATGGAGGAAAGGATCTCAGGTTATTAGTTTCTCGGCTTTCTCATTCTTGTAGATATTTATATATACCTACTGAGAGCCGTATTCTGAGTCCTTGTACCTACTCTTTTCAGTGGGTAGTATTAATCAGAAAACATGCGGAGGTTGTTGTTGGTGACAGAAGTGTATTACAAGTATTCAGAAGACATTGCAAGGTAGTTGTTCTCTTCATGTTGACACAACATGTGTTCTTAGCGGATTTTGACCTGTATAAGCCTTGACCTTCTTGAACAATTATGATTAACAAAGGACTTTTCAATGCACCTGTTTTACTTGCAACTAGTCCAGAAAAGGCATATGATGATGTAGCTGTTTGTTGACATTAGATGGGATGCCAATACTCGTCTTTTGTTCTTTTCTACTAACAGCAATACTCTATGATGTCTATATCTCCCATTTCATATAAGTATACAACAACTACAAGATGGCCACTTTGATTAGTGTCTATTTTGTTCAGTGTTTTGATCTTGGTCCAATGTTCATATGCTACTACATATTTTGTTATGATCTTATATGTTACATGAGGCTGTCAAAACATTGCACCAATATAACTAGTCTCATGCCAATGCAACACCAATAATATAGGTTTCATATTCAACAGCCTGCGGCAGTAACAGTTTTGTTGGGTTTTTAACTTCTGCAGATGGTAGTGACCAAGAGGTTGCTTGGACGAAGGCCAAATGCTGTAAGTTTTAGTTTACTTCATTTTGTTTACATTTTCGTTAGGCTTTTTATTTACTGTCCCATCATATAAGTTTTGGGCCAAATCTGGCATTCAATAGCTGTTGTTTTGCATTCTTAGGCCAAAGAAAAAACTGGTTTCCTCTCCATTATATTTCTAATTATTAATATACATTGGTAAATATCATATATAAGAACAATCCTTGCTTGATCTGTGCAGTCTTATCTAAAATGAAATTCACTTTGCATCGAGTTAGCAATAAGCATAGATGGATTATTTAATGCATCAAACACCTGATCCTCAAATTGAATTTTCTTGTGTGTCTCATTGTTCTCATAGTAATTTGCTTTATTTGCAGAGACGATTAGGTTTCAATTTACGGAGAAACCAGGTACTGTTAAAGTTTCAGCTGTGCACATTCTCTTCATGCATTCTCAAGCATGTATTCAGATGTAGATCTAATTTGTCATACGTATGCATATGATTGCAAAATGAAAACATTAAGCTCTAGGCCCTAGCTGTTGCTCATAGCACGTAAAGTTTCTTTTTCATAACTTCATATAGTTTTTTGTCTGAGACATTATGTCTGTATAAACTTTCAGAAAGGAGCAGCTGTACAGGAGCATGATTGTATTCCAGATGAACACTATGTGCAGACATTATTTTCTGTAAGCTTTGTTTTTACTTCCATAAACATCAAAACTTGAAATTGAACTGACATAATTATCACACAGATTTGTAATTGTTGGAACAATGTTTTAATATTCTAGATCAAAGGTTTTGATGATGAACTGGAGAGAAGAACTTTGACTTATACCTCATGGAACCAATCATCAAATCCAAAAGATAAAATGACTTGGCATCCTATGAAATTTGAGTATGATACATCTAGCCCTGAGCATATCAGTGCTATTAAGGTAAGCTCTGGATATTTTGTCCTGTATGTTTATTTTGTGAAGCATAAAGACCTAAATCATCTAAGCTTATATTCTGTTACATTCTGGCTAAATGGTCATAGAGCATATTGAATTGTGGAACAAGAATCCGGCATCCATTGTTTCAGAATAAGCAAGTAGTCAGATTCATCCAATGTGTAAGCATGTTAGAATCAGTCGCTGCTATCTTATGGCAATGTGCATGCAAATTTCAAGCCTTATCTAGTCATGACAACTTATCTTAGATAAACATTGTATTCTGTAGTTCAGAACAGATATCTCATTCAGGAACTTATGGTTTGTTATGAATGTTTTTGTAGAGTATCGATCATGTCAATTATGAAATGGAGCACAGGACAGAGTGGTGCCAATGCAATGGTACTTCTGTCCCATGTTTTCTATTTGCCAGAAAGTTCTCTTATAGTGCTGCCATGCATCTGTTGGAGCAAGGAGCAATTGGCCCACCGAAATCGGCTCAGCTGCTGGTTAACTTTTAACAAAATGTTTACACAAGCTCGTGCTCGCCATTTTGACTGAGCGGATACCTGCCTTATTGGCCGCTGTAGTATTTGCAGCTGCACCTACAGAGATATAGAGTATAAATCGAGTATTGACAGTGATCATACTGTGTTAGACACTTAGGACTAGGTTTGATGTACAGAGCATCATTTTTGAAAATTGTCAGATGCAATGGACGGGAGTCTTCACAACACTTTCCTAGTTAGTACTACCAACGAAACAAGAAAGCTGTAACATCTTAAATGCTCTTATACATATTCTTTCGTTTGTATAATCACAGAAAAAGGGGACTACATTTCATGCTATTACATACAATACAAATTCTTAGATAGTGAAACATGCAAGATGATGTGTCCATCTGGCTGACTGTTTAGTCAAATTTGTCACACTGGCCATTGCACGCCCTGATCGGCTGTGCCTTTTCGGGCACCAGTTACTCTAGCTGCTGTAATTGTTGATGGCTGGCAGTTGCAGCACCAGCTACTCTAGCTGCTGTAGCTGTAGTTGTTGATGGCTTTAACAACCTTTGCCTTTACTTTTGTCGGAATCGTGCCTTAACTATCAACAAAGGTGCACCAAGATGTTTACCAGGACCCAAATAATTCTTCGAAAGCTATGCACATGCTGCGAGGATATGCTGCTACTCTTGTAGGTCAACACAGGTACCGTTTCACTGGGTTGTGCTTCAATGTCTGAGGTCAGTTTCTCATAACTCTCTTTCATAGAAATCCCTCTGGAAGTGAACAGATTTTATAAAGAAATTTGTCAAGCTTGTTATATGTGATTTATTCTATATGCAAAGGGTTGGACAAAGAAAAAGCAGTACACTGTTTATAAGACCAATGTCACCAATCTTTGTACAGAGCATTCACTTGTGCTACACAAGCAGGATCTGATATCCCATAGGAATCCTGTAAATGGTACGCATACAAAAAAAGAAGAAGAAGATAGTGTTCTATTCATATATCAGGCAGAGATATATAGGAACAAACTTTTGATATGATAGGGATAAACGCTAAGTTTAGCCATGGGAACCATACCAAACGGCCTGGCCCTATATATCCCACATCCCTCGCGTGGCGGCCATCAGTCTGTGCTGTAAACTGAGAAACTGTGTTTTGCTTGCCAGACAATTTAAGAGTGGGGCGAGACCTTGGGAATCTGGGCTGACAGGATCACTAGTTCACTATCACTACCATGGACTCCAAAACATACGTACTGTGGAAAACATAATGAACTACTCCAAAACATACGTACCGTCTCCTATCCTTTCCCACTCTTTCCTCATCGATCGTCCAGCTTAGCCTACCCGTACTGGTGATCAAGCACCGGCTTCACATCAATGTTACCGAAATCACCAACTAGTTATCCATTTTTCTCTTACCTGTGACTCAGCCAATTTGGCCGTAGACAGTTCCCGTGAAATGGGCTTTACCATCCATGCCGGGCACCTCTGGACACCAGGCGCTGCCGAGTGCCGACGAAGGCAACACCGGCCGGCAGCAGGGCTGTCCAGTGTCCAATGGGCGACCTGTGAAGTGTACCCGTACTTCCACTAAGGCCTGAGGTGATCGATCCCTACCTAAATGAATTACCAGGGTAAAAGTAGTGGCCATGGGCCATCAAGAATCATGATGTCAGCTTCCAAATGAAATCGTAATCAAGATCCAGTCTCTTTTACAAATTACAAAGTGGCGCATAGGGTAAGGGGGGGAATGCAATGGCTCTTTCTGCTTTTTTCTTATTTTAAGTCAAACATCGGAGACCATGCCGCCACCAACACCAACCCCCCGGGGCATCTTACATGTTTTTGTAGAACACACCTGCGCACTTAAAATATCTGCAGATCAACGTTGCATTGCTTAGGATTGCTCGTCTGTGGTGAACTGCGGCGAGTACCTCTGCGCCAGTCCAAAGAGGCCAAGGGTGCCACCAGTATGGATCATCACCACTTTGGCCTCACTGTCTCGACGGCACAGATCCACGGCTTGCTCCCAAGCGGCCAAGGTGTACACTGGGTCCAGCAGGATACCGGTCTGCTGAGCGACCTGACGGCACATGGAGATCTCACCATCCAGCACTTTGCCAAATCTGAAAGGAAGAGGTGAAAGGTATTGATAGTTCTGTGAAAGAAAAGTCCAAAGTTTTTCGTTGGACAGTCTAAAGACAAGAAAATGACTCTTTTGTTCAACGAAATAGTGTACTAAATGTTGACTCCTCTCAGAGTGAAGGTGGAGGCATCCTCAATCACAATCGAGATACCACAGCAACTCAGCAAGTAGTAGATGGATACATGTAAATTGAAAGGTTCTGAATGTGACAAATGCTATCATTTAAATGAATCTAGAAATGAATAACAGAAATATCAAGCATGCTATCAGCACATAATGCTTAACGAAGTGTTCGAGACTGGACATAGATCTATTGATGGGAGATCCCCAGCACCAAAGTTAGAATCCCATTCAACACAAATTTGGGTGCCTATTTTTTCTTACAATGCCACCTAGTTCCAGCTATAGGTTGCTCAAGGTTTTGTCAAAGTTTTTTAGAAGTATCAGTGACTAAATAGTATTGAACAAAATACCAAGTGAAATAGAGCAACCATACCTTCTAGGTGAAAAGCGCTCCACCCATTGAACTATACTGCCATGTGTATCATTTTCCACCATTCCAAGGAAATTTCCAGGGTAAAGTTTTTCAAAATCAGATAGAAGGGACTTCTCTTGTTGTCTATACCTTTCAAGTGTGTCAGCAAGCATGATAGCAGTAACCCTCCACTGAAGTCTGCATGAAGAGATGTGTAATGTAACAAAGATGGTGGAGGGAACATCATTAAAAACTTTGCATGATTCTGTGATGGAAATAGAAACTGGTGCAGTTTTAAAGTCCTGATGCAATAGAATTCATAGCAGCTGCACCATTTTCCTCGTTTTTTTGGGCAAATTATTGGATGTGAAATTTCAGCTTAATTGGCAAATTCAAGTCAGCCATGTGCCTACTGTAATGCTACTAGAGAAACATCAAAACCAACACTTGTCTCGATTTGGTTTTCTTATCACTATATATTGCTGTAAAGAATTTGGAGACCCTTTAATTTTTCTTTTTGTGCTCTAGATGTTTGAGAAGTACCTCCAACAATAAAACATTAGTACGACAACTATAAATGATAGGTAGCTTTTGAAAGCTTGTTTCTATTAGGACAAGTATATTTTACTCGCTCTTGTATGATGACAGTCAGCATATGCAGGTATCTGTATCAAACGCACCCTAGACATACCGCTCCAAGAGCTAACCCCACAGCTGTTGTGCCTGTTCCAGAATCCACCACGATATGAACTTTCTCATCCTGTCCAAATAATGTCAAACCAGAAAGATAGTCCACTAGCCGCATGACACCTGAAGAGACATTAAATAATGTGAAAAGTTGCACGATCTGTTTCTCTTTTGGGGTTCAGTAAAATTTTTCTAATCACAGGACAGGCATAAATAGCAGCATATCATGGGCAAGGTTGATGATACTGATCATAATTGAATTTCAGTCCTGATGAAACATAGCTTGAATATAATGGAATCAGCCAAAGGTGCATAAATGGGAACATGATCTTATATCATCTTATTTTGGCAATAAAAACAAGCATGTGAAGGCATGAATGAAAGATGGAAACCGACCAGAAGCGATCCCTTCTTACCTAGCAGAGCTTGAACACTACCTGCCCCTTCCTTAACAATCATTACTCTTCTTGAACAATTTCCATCAGTGGTGTCCTCATCTACAACCAAATCTTCTGCAATAATATCATCAGCCCACATCACTGTACCATTACTACCTGCAACCTTTGTGGCATGCTCATAAAGCATCTCATCTCTTTTGGCATACACTGACCGCGAGGCATATGTCACATTGCCGAACATCAAAGAGATAAGATTATGCCCTGTGGGAACATCCAGTTGCTCGCCTCTCAGCAGTATATGTGGCCTGATTCCCCATTCGGCACAATGAACAGCTGATACCAGGGAGGAACTAGATTATCAATAAATCAAAGAAATTAAAAGGGTGCATGGAGAAACCATTTACATGAACAAATTTGGATTTAAGCACGTTAACAATATAGTACAAATCTATATTAAATGGAACAAGCCATTCAAGTGGTAAAGTTTGCATTAAGCATATGAAACGAGATGCCAAATACACGTGGTATGGAAAGCAATAAAGCAATTTTGCAGGGATACATTAGAAATGGACTCACCGACAGCTGCGGCATGGGAGCTCTGGCAACCCCCGCACGTAACCTGCAATTGGAACTGTGAGCATTACCAACATATCAGAAAACGATACGCCAAAAGCAGGAAGAACAGTGGTTAAGGAGCGGACGAGGTCAGTGGCGCCATGGCGGCGGAGGAGGGGCAGGAGCGCGTCGAGCTTGCGCGCCTTGTTGCCATTGGCGAGCGGGTGGAGGAAGTCGTCGCGCACTACGTGGAACCTGGCGCCCCCAGCCTCTCCCCCCTTGCCGCCGCCGCCGCCGTTCCCAAGCGACGTGGTGAGGTTGGAGAAGGTGAGCTCGTGATGAGGGGTGGGCGAATGTGAGGGAAGGACGGCAATGGTGTGGACTTGGCTGGCCGGAGACGGCAGCATCCACTCGGTGGCGGAGAGGAGGTTTGCGACCGTCCGTCCGCCGGCGGCGAGCGCCGGCGTCGGCCGCATGGGACGGGACGGCGGCGGCGGGAGATGCTGGATGGGTTGTAAACGTTTGTACGGTGGTGATTCGCTGGCGCTAGAAAGGAAGCTATCTTGGCGGCGTAGAACAGAAGTACGCCTCTATTCACCGTTGGCGTAAACACAAAGCTAACGTGGTGTGTATTTTTTTACATGCTCTAAGTTTTAGTTTAACCTTGAAAATAATTGACCAGCAGAAAGAATATTTTTTTACTCAACGATCTGGCCGGCTATTGAAACATTTGTAGACCTTAATGGTCGGGAAAAAAAAATCTGTTGGAACCATATTCCAATTTGCAAAAGCAAGCACCGTTCAAACAGTGGGCTCGAGAGGGACTACTCCCTCTCGGAATCTAGTACTACGATGGAATGACGTTGATCGAACGTCCGCAGTTGCGTGTGCCTCTACGTGGCCACACCAACCTCGCACAGTTCACCGTCCTCCGTCGAGGTCGGCCTGACAGAAGCGAGGTACTACCTGATTGGAACGGCTGATGTTTACGGTTCTGCAGGCGATGGTGTTGGCACAGCTGACAGTACCAATGGCCAGGAGGCCACAGGACACGAATATAATGGACTCATATATTTGTCGTAGCCTTTTCTCTGGTGTTCCCATCATTTGGCCGTTCACACTCTGATGTGGGCTTATGCTTTATATTTACCCCGGAGTAAGCTTTACGTCTAAAGAAGCTCCATTTCATTGACAGCAAGGCGACCGAGGAGAAATTCAGAGGAACGTGAGTCGGACAGATATCAGGTAATCCTGGTTCTGCCCAAAAAAAAATACATAGCTTGTCATCCTGGAAGAAAGGGTAGCTATCGTAGGATTCGATCAGTGGCAACTCCATCTGAAAATAAACAATAGGTGGAAATTCCTTATCTTGTGATGCTTTGCGTTTTGCTTTCTCTCCTCTTTCGAGAAAGAGAGAAACTCTCTGATGCCAATCGCCCGTCTTTGTTTTTCCTTGGCCTTTTTTTTCAGAATCCTCAACCTCCACTTTACGATGCCATTGTCAGCAGCAACATGTATGTAGTGTACCCATTCATCAACCTTAGGAATTTAGGACCCTGTTTCTGTTCGATGATATCGGAATAATTCAAAGATAACCATTTTGTTCTTGTCGCGAGAAGGGAATAAATATGTCCGCATTCCACAAACTTGAAGCAAGAAATTGTGGAGGTTAACAGTAGGTTCGATCGACATTCGCTTAATCTGCATGCCCTACGATGTTGGTGACCATTGTTAAACACACTTGATGTACCGATGCAACAAAAGAGGTCTTGTCTTACCGACCATCACATCCATGCTCCTATGTCAGTAAAGGGTTCATATCACAACAGTCGAATTATTGATCGCCAAGAACATCAACCATACGTGTCACCTAAGTTGAACATCGTTGATTACAGCGCTGATCTGATCCAAACTAAAGGCATTATTCGATCATTTTCACCTCCCAGTCACCAAAGAGACACGGCTACCTCGTGAAATTCACTAGGTGGCAAAGACGATCGAGCAGCACCAATTATATTATATGTGGCATTATATGTAGATATTATTAAAGGCGATCCAATAGATTTTCCAAGTTCACATCAACTTTCAAGTCTGTGTTATTGTTTATAGCTAAGTAGCTAACCAACCACCCTAGTTATTGTTCATATCAATATATAATTCTGTGGCACTAGTGCACTACTGTGAAAAAGAAATCATACATGTTTTTAACTATGCGCTGAATTCTAGCCCACGCTTTTTAGTCTTAATAGCATGATACTCCCTCTTCTTACAAATAATTGTTTTGTACAATGACACGGTCACTAAGACACTATATGGCGGCAAATTATTTGGACGGTTCTAATTTTTTCAAGCATGGTAAAAATTGTCATAAAATGTATGCAAAATCTGACCATACCGCTTTTGAAAATCGTATGGAATATTTCCAAGATATATGGAATTATCATTTTATCCTTTTTTGCAGGCAGGAATGGTAAAAAATTGAACGGCTTGAGTGCACTCAACCTAAAAATACAAGATGCATATTGCATCGGTGACCAATGACGGGAAGTTTGATCGAGGGCAACGCTGCTACGAAAGGAATATCTTTTTGTTTTTTGTTACGATGAATAATAAAGTGGCAATGGTTGTGTACCTTTCGAGTTCTTTTTCACTCCCCATGCCCATGATGCCAGAGACTTCTTTCCCCTTACTATAAGAGCGGCAAAACGCCATCATTACTATAGCCAGTGATGTTTCCTCAGCTATCTACGCATGCATGATAACAGGCCTTGTGCGCCACTTAGAACTATGTATCACACTTTTGCACAAGGATCGGATTCGCGCCCATGGCGTCTAGAGCGGTAATAATAACACCATGAATTTTAATGGATGATGCACTAGATGAGTGAGAAATTAATGGTCGAGGGTTGTGTACTTGTGTACGCTACGGAGAAAGGACAGTGCCATGCTGCCACAGAAACACACCAGGCGCGAGTCCTCCGCTGAAGGATCGTGTTCCTTTCTAATCCTCTCTAGTTCCGTGGGAATGCTTCCACGATCGTTTACCCTTCTTCAATATTTACTGGACTGATTTGCAAAAAAAAAAATTCTGGACTTTCAAAAGGAAGACCTAAGCTTAAAAAAAGAAAGACCTATGAGTATCCAACTAATAGCTATAATGTTCCACCTTCTCAGTCTCAGGTATACTCCATGAGCATATAATAAGCACGCCATGAGCCCCGGCCTTCTCCACTGCTCACCACTCCACACAAGCGCGACAGGAAGTCTCATGCGGCGGGTCGTCCGCCACTACTAACAGAAGAGCTAGCAGGGAGAGAGGGTGAGGTCCATGGCTGCTGGGTCCGAGGATGGCAAGCCACCGCCGGCGAAGGTGCCGCCGCTGGTGATGTTCCGGTTCGCCGACTGCACCGACGCGGCGCTGATGGCGGTGGGGACGGTGGCGGCGATGGCCAACGGCATGGCGGAGCCGCTCATGACCCTCGTCTTCGCGGCCATCATCGAGTGCTTCGGCGACGGCGACGACGCCACAGTCCTTCACCGGGTCAGCAAGGTACGTACGTGGATTGATCTTACGTACGCGTGCGTGTATCATCCGCAGGGTTTTAGATTGTTGTTGTTCCATGCACGCAACGCCCGTCCACCTATTACTTTACGCCGCATCATGCACGCGAGCACAGCGAGGTTAGCGCAAGGTGGTCAGGGTTGGGGATTTTTTTTATTATTTTTTGGGCTTGATACGATCAGATCGAAATCGAACCAGTCCGTAAGCGCTCCGAATCTTATCAATTTTTGCAAAAGAAAAAAAAATGCATATTTATCACTACAAAATGTTTAATGATTTGCAAGATTTCAAGACTCTACGTATTGGTTTTGATAATTTAATGGGTTGTTGGGAATAAAATTGTATGCATGTCCACAAAAATGCAAGACTTTCAGCGGTGGAAAAAGGAGCTCTTGTTCTCTCTCTCTCAAACTACCCAAAAAATTCAAACCAAAAATCGATGTATGCTGAGAACAAAAGGCGGATGCATTAAATATGGCGTAAGTGTACGGCTAATAATCTTTTCAAATCATATGATTAATTTTAAAAATTGATATAGTATGCTCGAGTGAAATCTCATCCCACCACACTTAAATTTTCCTCGACGAGTTTTTTAGGGTCTCGGATTTTGGAGATTCAGCTATACATAGATGGAAGCGATGTGAGAGTAGGAAGGGGAACAAAGAGCCCTCGGTTGGGTAGTGAAGGCGACGAGTATTATGCTTCGACCGATTAGCGTCGGCGATGGTGGTGCTCCCGGAGCTTGGTGCAAGGCTTTGACGATTTGGGTGGACGCTCGTTTGCGTGACAACAAGATAAGGGGTGGAAAGTTCATCATGCATGGCTGCCCGTTTTTTATCCAGTATGTATCAATAAAATTGGAGTGGTGGGACTGTGTTGGAGACCTTTCGACACTCAAATATTGTATATACAGCCCCTTAATTAAAAAGGCATAGAACGTAATTAATTAACCTTCTGCAGCTAACTACACTATAGCCATAGGTCATCCCAGGTTCCCACATCCGATGTCTGGTGCGCGGTAGCAGACGGGAAATGAGTACTCACTAGCAAACATGCCCGTGCGTTGCTACGGACACATGTCAAACTATTTTAAATTTACTTTGATTAGGCATCATCAGCGCGCGTCTACGCGACAGAGGCTTAATTTTTCTTTTAGCCCGTAACGTGCACGCCTCAAAGGTGGGACCCACTCTACAATAACGAAACGGCTTCGACAGTGTTCGATCTGTTCCTTTTTCATGGCGAACAGGTCATAATGTGCGGTGAGCGGTAGCCAAATCGTTTCTCTACTCACCAGGCATCAGGGAAAGTAGAAACCTCGGTGCCGAGTTTTTTTTTATTCGAGCATCGTCGATTGCAATGGGAGAAACGATGCATAGAGAGGAGAGAGAATTTTGAAGCCTAAGTATTTTACCGCGCTGTGGCAGATTGCATCGCGTAAGACAATAAGAGCTTGTCAAGATGATTAAATGAAGGTCAATATTACGTGATGACATGCACATGTGCCTTTTATAGTCACGCAGGAAAGGAGAAAAACAAAACCACTTGGGTCTATTAGCATGCACTGCTGCTGTTTTCCACGCGACATGCAAGAACGAGGCTGAATGATTCTAAGTGTTGAGACCAGGACGCATGGACTCTTGGTCTTGTGCCATTGCTGGCCGCGTGCACAAACCCAGCCGTGCCACAACCCACACACAGAGTCACCAGCCGTGCTGGCGATCCCAGCCACGGACACGGGACCCATCGGGCGTGTGTGGGGCCAAGATGCCAGCGATATATCCTCTCAGTCTCATTCTCTCGCCTGAGCTCCTGGTCAACCTTATCCTCTCCGGCTCTCCCTCACCAACGAACCAACCTCACGCTCGGCGGTAGACGCGCATGGTGGCACTGCAGAGAACTTGGTTTCTAGTTCCACCGTTCGACTCGGCGATGAAGGACAGCTTTGGGCGAGCTGCAGCACGACGATGCCTGTCTGGAGCCTGGAGGAGCGGCGGCCCGTGGCCCTGCAGCCCGCCGGTGGCGGAGCAGCTGAGCTCGACGAGCCTGCAGGCTGCAGCCCAGTGGAGCCATGCGCTCGGTGAGCTGCATCAGAATCTTGACAAGGGCAGTGCCTATGTGTGTGATTAAGTTTTAAATTTGCTTCTTCGTTTGGTTCCTTGTGCAGCGGAGGCGGAGGCCGGCCGATGACGAGTCGCGAACCCGGCCCGTGACGGGCCCTGTGAGGTCGTCGGCTTGAAGCCAGGGGCCGCCAGTGCCCCAGGTTCACCAAGGCCGGGAGGTGGGAGGTAAGCCAAGAAAGGAACGGGAGGTCGAGTCGGAGACGATGATGCGTGCCGCGTCCGGTCGCTGTCATCTGACAGGTGGACCAACTGATAGGTGGGACCCACGACGGACAAGAAAAGGCAGAATCATTGCTTGCTTTAGAAATAGGTATAGATATAGATAGATTGGCCGAGTTGGTGCTCACCAGACAAATCTATGGTGGATGGTTCTTGTGCACTCTGCTGACCATCTTTTGACAAAGGCACGATGCGTCCCCAGGCGGCCAGGCATGCATGACGGTTGGTAGACTCCTGTTCTACCACGTCTCTCCTTTACTAGCCTTTCAAATCCGTAATAAATGGCAATGCTTTTGCTGAAGTGATCTTTACGTTGATATGGATCGACGGCAAGACCCCATCCAGGACAGGTTTAGAAGAAAATAGATGTGCAATCAAAGTTTACTCGACAGATAGAGCTAGGTACCGTCACATCTCCAGCTTGCCATTGCCATCCTGTAGTACAAACTAGCCATGGTTGGATCCGATCGATTAATACCAGCCACCTAATAAAAGACGTTTCATACTTGATGCCTGTGTTTTCGACCTTCTCCTTTTTTCGAGAGAAAAAGAGGGGGGGGGGGGGGGGGGGAGGGATTCCTTCGATACTGATCTCAGGCTAGGTGTCACACCTGTCCCTGTCTCTGCGATCGAGGGAGAGAAAAAAAACGAACAAGATGCCGACATTGAGCATCATGTAATGTTGATGTGAGTTCTATAGAATGGGAATCATGTGTGCACATCGTCTTCAGAAAATGTGTTACCATCTACTCTAAAAATACCAAACAAATACATTATCAATATATATTCTGAAATTACTATGGACCGTCCATTTAGCTAGACCATACTCATTTTACTACTTAGGAGGTTATTGGATAAATATATATTTTTCTATTTTTTAAATTAGAATAATAGATCACATATCTTCCAATGAGATATTTCATGATGCCACTAGATGTAACATCATGCAACGTGATAGGTGAAATTTTTTTATGCAAGTAAAATTATATTATACATAAAAAAAATTATATCATAAAGTGATAGTTGCATTATGACATAGTAAAATCTAGTATGATACATGTCCACAACGGTTTAACCTAACAGTTGTTTACTTCAGGTTATCATGTATTACATCTATCTGGGAATCGGAACAGCAGTTGCTTCGTTTCTCCGTAAGTAAATAATGTTTATACATTTGGGCTTGGACCATATACATGTCAGAACCAATGAATGATGCCCAATACAGCAACAGCTGGAGTTTTTTGTCGGGTAATAGAAGCAGTAAAAGCTCAAACAAAGAAAATGGAAACTTTTGGTACTGTAGCCCATTCCCAAAAAAATCCCAATGCTCCAATAGTACAAAATGGGCACTACCAATTGGATGCTTGGCTATTCCCATGGTCACAACTTGTGTTTTTGCTAAGATTTTAACATTTTGGGTAATTCACATTAGTACCAGTACTTCACAACGTCGGTGCTTCCAAGCATGAAAAGATGGAATGGGTTTTGCTACAAGAAGAAACAAAATGTGACTAATTTTCTACTTACAACTTGGACCTTGTAGCAGCTGACAATGAGATCTCTGTTTAGTTGGATTAGCAGAATTCAAACAATTGGCTGAAACATTTATCTGATCCAGAGGTGTCATGTTGGACGGTGGCTGGAGAAAGGCAGGCGACACGGTTGCGATCGTTATACCTCGAAGCTGTTCTCAGGCAAGACATTGCATTTTTTGACGTGGAGATGACGACTGCGGAAGCAGCTTCTAGAATGTCCGCGGACACTGTACTCATTCAGGACGCCCTCGGAGAGAAGGTAACAAGTCACTGTGGGTTTGACAAAGAAAAACGACAATCTATGTATCATTTCGAACTAACATACTTGACTTCTCATTTTAAGGTAGGGAAGTACATACAGCTTTTGACAACGTTCGTTGGTGGCTTCATCATTGGATTGAGGCTGGATGCTGGCACTTGTTGTGCTTGCGTGCATACCTCCAAACATTCTGTCCTTTGCAATGGTCTCCAGACTGAGAGCTCAAATATCTAGCAAGAGGCAAGAATCATATGGAGATGCAGGGAATATTGTCGAGCAAACCATTGGAGCTATAAGAACAGTGGGTGGTTCTAATGATTTGAAATATAAATGAATCCTGATCATAGGAACTTGCAACTTTTTAATATCATTAACATCTCAAAAACAGGTCATATCTTTCAATGGTGAGAAGAAAGCAATTGCAATATACAATAATCACATAAAAAGGGCATACAAGGCTACTCTCACGGAAGGGATTATCACGGGTCTTGGAGTAGGTTGCATATTTTTTGTTGTCTTCTGCAGTTACTCTCTAGCCTTCTGGTACGGCGCCAAGTTAATCATAAGCAAAGGATATACTGGAGGACAGGTCATCAATGTTGTGTTCGCAATCTTAACTGGTTCAATGTGGGTTTCCTAACTTTGAACTATAGATGTCACAAAGGATAGTAAAAAATAAATTATTGTTAGATTATTTGAAAATTAATAATCAATAAAGTTAACAAATTCGCAATCCTAACTGATTCAATGTGAGTTTTCTAATTATGAACTATAGATATCACAAATTATATAAAAAATACTATTATTATTTTTTAAAAAAAATTAAATCAATAAAGTTAACATAACCAATACTAAGTTTTGACATTAAGGTTTGGTTGTTTGGAACAGGGCTATAGGTAATGCATCACCATCCATTTCTGCAATTGCAGAAGGGCAGGCTGCAGCTCAGAGGTTGTTCAAAATTATCAACAGAAAGCCAAATATTGACATCACCGACACTTCTGGAATAGTATTAGAAGATATCAAGGGAGATGTTGAACTCAAGGATGTGTTCTTTAGGTACCCTGCAAGGCCTGAGCAGGTTATACTTGATGGCTTCTGCCTACAAGTACCTAGTGGTACCACAGTGGCTATAGTTGGGCAGAGTGGAAGTGGTAAGTCAACCGTAATTAGTTTGGTGGAGAGATTTTATGACCCACAAGCTGGTGAAGTGTTGGTAGATGGAGTCAACATCAAGAATCTGCAACTCCAATGGTTAAGAGGAAAGATCAGTCTTGTCAGCCAAGAACCATTGCTTTTTATGACCTCCATCAAGGATAACATAACCTATGGTAAAGCGGATGCTACATTTGAAGAGATCAAAAGAGCAGCTGAGCTTGCAAATGTAGCAAACTTCATTGAAAAGCTGCCTAATGTAATTACTAAAAAAAAAGCACCACTTACTTATGTATCTAATGCAAATTTCTAGCAATAAATATCTTGTCTTCCAATCATACAGGCATATGAGACAATGGTTGGTCAACGTGGTGCCCAACTTTCTGGGGGGCAGAAGCAAAGGATTGCCATCGCAAGAGCGATACTTAAAAATCCAAAAGTTCTTCTTTTGGATGAAGCTACAAGTGCTCTGGATGTAGAATCTGAAAGGGTAGTTCAAGAAGCACTAAATAGGATCATGGTAGGGAGAACTACACTCATTGTTGCTCACCGCCTGAGCACCATCAGGAATGCAGACTGCATAGCAGTAGTTCATCAAGGGAAAGTAGTCGAACGAGGTAAGTGACTCTTTCACACAATTCTCTTATGTATCAAACATGCCGGGCAGTAATGCCTGCTGATTCAAAACAGAGGAAAAAAAAAGTCTTCCACACGAATTACTTTGTGTGTGTTTTGGGGGGGTGGGGGGTCGTCTCAGAAGCAATGAACCAGTTTGAAGAACTGGAGGTAGTTCAGAACCAGGTTCACCAATTGCCATGTCATACAGGTGTCCATGACGAGTTGATTAAGGATCCTGATGGAGCTTATTCTCAACTTATTAGGCTGCAGCAGGCACATACTAAAGAAATGCATGAGGTTCCGAATACTGAAGTGTCAGGTTCAACATATAAAAGTAGAAGTCTATCTTTGGAACAAACAATAGCCAGAGATTCGCCCAGGAACAGAGGACAACAGTCATTCACAAAATCCATTGGGTTGCCTGGATCTGATGAATTGAGTAGGCAAGCTATCACAGACAGACAGGAAAACAGAGAGCCTGGTGACAGTAGAGCTCCTAAGAAACCATCAATCAAACGACTATTTAAACTTAATAAGCCAGAAGCACCAGTTCTCCTGTTAGCTGTTCTAGCTGCCTTCGTGCATGGTATTCAGTTCCCAGCTTTCAGTATAATGATGTCTGGTGGTATAAGAACTTTCTACTATCCACCACACCAACTTCGAAAAGATTCTAGATTTTGGGCACTGCTGTGCCTTCTGTTCGCAGTCATTGCCCTGATTTCAATCCAACTGGAATACTTTCTATTTTCTGTGGCTGGTGGGAAACTTATACAACGTGTTCGCACTTTGACTTTCCAAAGCATACTGCATCAAGAAGTGGCATGGTTTGATGACCCTTCAAATTCCAGGTTTGCTACTTAACACTTCTACAAATTTCTTCATTTATTTATATAACTTTTTGGACACCAAGTTTACGATTTCAGTCTTACAGTGGGGCACTTGGCGCAAGGCTCTATATTGATGCTTTGAACATCCGACGCCTCGTTGGAGATAACTTGGCCATACTAGTGCAGTGTATAGTAACACTGATTGCTGGTTTTTCCATAGCATTTGCTTCTGATTGGAAGCTCACACTGATCGTCATATGTGTGATTCCTGTAATGGGCTCACAAAATTATATTCAAGTGAAATTCTTGAAAGGGTTCAGCGAAGATGCTAAGGTGAAAATTTTAAAGTTCCTGCTGTGAATATGTTTTTTTTTTAAAAAAAAAGAAAAAAACCCTAATTATTTTCACCATAGATGAATATGTTCATTTTTTTTAGACAAGCGTGCAGTTTCCATAACTATATATACATTCAAAGCTTACAAAATTATTTTTTAACTAAAAGTAGGAATTAATGACATTAAATGTTTCTCCCAACAACTGATTACAACAGGTGATGTATGAAGATGCAAGTCAAATCGTAACTGAGGCAATAGGAAGTATTCGGACTGTAGCATCTTTCTGTGCAGAGAAAAGAGTAATTACATCATACACCCAAAAATGCGAAGCTCCAATGAAACAGGGCATTCGAAGTGGAATGGTTGGAGGCCTTGGTTTCAGTTTCTCGAACTTAATGATGTATCTAACGTATGCTCTTTGTTTCTATGTTGGTGCACTATTTATACATGAAGGCAAATCAACTTTTAAAGATGTTTTTAGAGTAAGGGAATACACATTTGACATCATTTGATCATTTACTGATTTACATAAGGACATCTTGTTGAGTGACTATCGAACTTAATCTGGTGGTTGGCAGGTCTACTTTGCTTTGATTTTCACAGCTTTTGGAATTTCCCAAACAAGTGGAATGGCGACAGATTCAACAAAAGCCCAGGAATCCACTGCTTCCATACTAGCTATCATGGACAGGAAGCCTAAAATCAATTCGAGTAGCGATGAAGGCATAATGCTAGAAAAGGTCGATGGCAATATAGATTTCAGACATGTAAACTTCAAATACCCATCCCGCCCAGATGTCCAAGTGCTCAGTGATTTCACTTTGGGCATTCCAGCCAGAAAGGTACTGTTGATTTTATGCTTGTTATAGTTTCCCCTATTCCATAAAAAAGTGGCATGAATGGCTTATTTTTAACAACAGTAACTGGAGAATATCAGGTATTTGCTTCAAATAGAATAGCAGTTTGCTCAAGTATTGAGTGCCCAATTCATCTTAAGTATCAAATCAGTTTCACAAAAGTTTTGAAAAGTTAGCACAAAATTCATCTAACATGCTGCAAATTTCAAGTTTAAACTCCATTTTCACGAGGAATACAAAAGGTGGACAATATGAAATGAAATTAGAAAAAAAAAAGGATAGAAGTTTAAACTCCATTTTCCTATTTATTTATCTCTATGGCGTGCTTGATTTCCTCAATTACTGCTTCTATTTTGGTGCTTTTATTATGATATCCTGTTACTCAGTGTGACTAGTATGAACGGAGTACCGGACACTTCCGGTCAGTGAAAACAACCCTGAAAAAGGATGTAAATTAATGCTTGTGTTTGTATTTATCTCTACAATTGTACTGATGAATTAAAAACCAACTGTCATATGCACACTGTTGCCCTTGTTGGAGAGAGTGGCAGCGGTAAGTCAACAAAAATCGCTTTGCTCGAGAGATTCTATGACCCAGATTCTGGCATAATCACACTAGATGGAACAGAACTCAAAAAACTTAAATTGAGTTGGTTAAGAGACCAGCTGGGATTAGTGAGTCAAGAACCTGTACTTTTCAATGACACAATTCATGCCAACATAGCATATGGAAAACAAGGAGAAGTAAGTGAGGACGAGATTATTTCTGCTGCCAAGGCAGCCAATGCTCATGAGTTCATATCTAGCTTGCCTCAGGGATACAGCACAACTGTTGGCGAGAGAGGAACACAGCTCTCTGGTGGGCAAAAGCAACGGATAGCTATTGCAAGAGCCATCTTGAAGGATCCAAGAATACTTCTGCTCGATGAGGCAACAAGTGCCCTGGATGCTGAAGCGGAGCGTATTGTTCAAGAGGCGTTGGATCAAGTGATGGTCAGCAGGACCACCATTGTTGTGGCACACCGACTGTCCACAATCAAAGGGGCCGATATAATTGCAGTCATCAAAGATGGTAAGGTTGCTGAAAAGGGAAAGCATGAATCCCTCGTGGGCATCAAGGGTGGTGTTTATGCATCGCTGGTGGAACTACATTCCAAGTCAGCATAAGGACATATAAAGAGTTGGAGACTTTGCTTAATTGTTTGGAATCACAAGTAGTAGGTAGTTAAGCAGAGGAAACAGATCCATATAAGACATCCTTTCGCACTTCTGGTTTTGTTATATAGGTCAGTCCTAAACTTCATAGCAACAAATATAGCATTGCCACATCACGTATTTCATATCATATGTTTTAGTGAGCTTGAACTCAACACATTGGTGAAAAGCAAAACAAGTGGACCCATTCACAGAACTCCTATTTAGCCGATGAGCAATCAACAGATGAATTTCTACAAACCAGTAGCCCAATTCACGCGAAGCGCCTAAGCTACATGTAAAATTCACAACAGATTCACACGCATCGTCGAATACCACTTTGCAAATCTGTGCAAAACAAAATTGTGGTGTATTCAGAAGTTAGACTGTCGTACCTTCGGTGCACAGAGGTCGCTCTTCTGTCTTCAACTCGCCATGATCGACCCGCGCCGGCAAGGCTCTGCCGACTAAGCCCATGCCCGCAGGCGCGGCTTCCGTACCTGGCATCTGGGTTGGGGGGAGCCCCATTGCTGGCTTGTTGCCTTTCCGGCTTCCGCCTCCCGCTGCGCGGAGAAGACTACACGCGCCGCCGCCGCCGCGCCAGCCCAGTTGAGTGGCCGAGGCCCAAGAGATGCCCAGCCCGCTACCTCCTTTCGCCGTCCCTCAAATATTGCGAGTTTCGTCCCCTCACGTATAAAACTAGGTATCTTAACGTCTCTCGTTATCTAAACCGTTCGCTTTGTCACTTATCGGTTTTAATCGGTTTTAGAGCCGGTTTTGGATGATGTGGCAGTGGGACACACATGTTAGACGGTGGGACCCATATGTCAGTCTTCTCCCCCATCCTCTTCTTCCTCCTCCCCTCCCACGCACGAGCCCGCACGAGCGTGGCCTTGACGCCGCCGCAACTCTCGTGGCTCCTCCTCCTCCCGACCGCCGGCGCTGTATCTTTCGTCAGCCTCCTTGCCAGCGCTAAGCCCCCATCCCCGACCAGACGTGCGCGTCGCCGCCGCAGCCTTTGAATCTGAGGATGCAGTTGGTAGTGGGCATCGACGAGACCTGGCACGCCCGATGTCCTCGGCAAGCGCGGCGACTGGAGCTGCAGAGCCTTGGGGATGAGCGGTGACATCAGGCTCCTCGAGGACTCGCCGTCGGAGGAGCTGCGGCGACCAGAGCCCTTGGACGAGCTCAACGAGCGCCGCCACTGTGCCGGCACAGCACGTGCAGCAACAAGCTCCGACCTCCCATCGGCACAACTGCAGAGGTGGTCGACCGCCACCAGGGCGAGCTCGGCGGCAGCGACCACCCTCGTCGTTGAGGAGGAGATCCACGAGTGCCGGCCTCCACGGTCTTCATGAGGAGGAAGAGATCTGAGTGGGGAGAAGACTGACATGTGGGTCCCACTGTCTGACATATGGGTCCCACTGCCACGTCATCCAAAACCGCCTTCAAAACCAGTGAGGGGCCAAAAGTGAACGGTTTAGATACATGAGGGACGTTGGATACCCGGTTTCATAGATGAGGGATGAAACTCAGACTAGGGTAATAGTTGAGGGACGGCGATAGGACTTTTTTCTTTTTTAAAACCTTTCTCTCCAGACTTAAAAAAAGAAAAGAAAAAGAAAAGTCTTTTTTACGACCTACAGCTATTGTTCTCGTTCGATTTCCAATCTTGACATTAAAATCAGAAATTATTCAATCTCGAACTATCAAGACTGTTTATTTTTCAACCTTCTCCAGTTTTCAAACATGGTTTGTGTAGCAAAAGTTAATTTTACACCTTTGAACTATGACAGAACTTCAATTTCAACCTCCACCCGCGACAGACTCCCTCGCCTACGCTATGGTGAGGGCGACACATGCGAGCATTGACTCCTCCTTGTCGTTGCTCTCCATATTCTCATCGCCCATGGGCACCGGTTACTAGTGCGTGCCTCCACACGGTGGCCTTAGAGTGGATGCTCTCGACGTGTGTCTCCTAATTGCGCGTGTGCTCAGCCTCACTGTGGACCTCTGCCACCTGGTGTCCGTCACTGGTGTTTGGGGACGACTCCAGGACCCTAGCAACGTAGCGCTCACGTCTGTCGACGTCGTCGTAAATGGGGTGATGGAGGTTAAAAATCGACCAAACGCTGTAGTTTAAGGGTGCAAATGGACTTTTCTTACACAAACCACCTTTAAAACCGAAAAAGGTTGAAAAACAAGCGGTTTTGATAGTTCAGTCGAAAGATTTCTGGTTTTGTACATCAAGGTTGAAAATCGTACAAACGTAACGTTGAAGGCTTTAAAAAGGACTTTTCCCCAAAATAGAGCAAACCACAACTCAAAATAGGGCAAACCACAACTCTTGAAACCATGCGTTTTACCTCCTTTGGCTTGACTATAAACGGTTTTGAATCCGGTTTTGTCTTTGTCCTTTTTTTATTTTGGTTGAAACTTAAAAATTATATATAATGAAAAATCCAATATCAGCTTATTGATGATTAGAAGAATTATAAGATCTATATGCTGAACAAACGACCTCTAACCTCAGATCCAAGGCAGTGGTTCCCTTGTGTTGTTATGCCCTTCTACTTTGTTACCACGATGAGAAGTACGCATTTGAGCTTTTGGGTGAGAATAAGATGGATCCTGCATTCATACTTTGTTTTTAGGTGCTTGCTTGATGCACAATCAAGTTTAACAATCTGACTGTTATATAACAAAATGACTTGAAACTATGGTGCAAAGATGACCCGGGCATGGACAATATTATTGTAACAGTAAACAGTACGTGAATCTCCGTCCTTCAATGGCTGGGTACTTTACATGAGAAATATCAATACAATAATAATCCATAGCTCCGTAAGCACTTGCGAATGTGCAAGCCGCTACCGCAATAAGCCAATAACAAGAGACTTAACTACATGAGGTCCCTAAGTGTTGTGGTTGTCCTGGCAGTCCTTTTTACTCCCTGATAAAAAAAAACAAACTTGATTTTTGATACGTCTGGAAATGAATTTTACTCAATACTAAAAGATATCAGATTAAGCAAATAAGTTATAACGCATTACCGTGGACTCATTTTTGCTTGCTCTGCTTGTCAGGTGGCCGGCTGCTCTGTTCTGGGAGCTGCTCCGCATGGGCCGGCCCTGCTCGTCATACAGTATGACCCCGCTGAACCGTGGCAGCTCACACCGCGATCCCATGAGTATCCTCCGTTGCCACAGTGGCGTCCTCCTTGGTGTCATTGGCGTCTTGCATCCGTCTGTTGCCGCCGCCGCCGTTGCTGCTGCCCTCCCGCCGTCCGTCGTCGTGGGCCTGAACCTGAACACCGGCGGCCTTGTCATATCGCCTTCTTCCATCGGCTCCACCGCGACACTCTTGGTGCTTCCGCATGGCAGCCTAGGGGGCTTTGGCGCACGAAGCCTCATGCCCAGGACGTCCATGCAGTCGTACTCGTATCTGCACTTGTCATGATTCTTGATGTCCTCCATTCTGCCAGGTTTCTGTAATCCCGGCCGGCCATAGTTGTGGGGGTGGAACACAAGTGCTTCCGGCTTGGACGGTCGGCCGTCGTTTCTGATGACGAAGAGGGCCTTGGCCGTGGCACGCCTGGGTTCAGGCTGCTGTGCCCTCTTGAACTTCTTCCATGGCAACATCATGGATGAGCAGAGTCCCATGGGCTCTGTAGATTCAGGGAGAAGGCAATTATGCAGGAGGCACGTCTTAATGGAGTTTGGAGTAGGAATTCAGAAGAAACTGTTCTTGTTCTCAGGGCATTTGCATTTGTCTTTTGTTTTATGGAGCAAGCTAAGCAAGCGGAACAAGGGGACTAATGAGAGTGAACTAGCTTGGGAAGTAAAGAAAGGTAGATTCAGCTATTTGGGCTTTCGTTTCCTTTCGTGCATAGGAGTATGTAATGTATCACAAGCCTTGCTAAAGAATATGTAAAATTGGGGGTGGAAGAACGAATTGCTTGCTTCCCTGCCAGTTCTTCGAATTGCGGCGTATGTTGCCGCTTGCGCGAGGCCGAGCTCCGTGGCTGTGTCTACATGGAGGGCTCCACAGCTCGCCTTGTTCGAGTGATGTGCTTTTCTTGCATTTGACGTCTGTTTTCCCACTTCTGGTAGCCTTTGTAGGGCGGTTCAGATGATTAGTATTCTTTCGTAAAAATATTATCTTGGCGCGCTTAGGTTTAGGACACGTCTACTGCCTTTTTTTAACAAGAAAATGGATCCGTTTTCTTTGAACTACTCTTCTGTAAAACTGACTGTCGCAGCAATCTAGTGTTGTGGAATTAGGGGCATTTTGCGGTTTAGTTTAATCCGAATTAAAGCATAAATCATAAGTTAAAGAATAGCATTAAACATATGCATAATTCATTGTGCTTATTCCACAAGACATACAGGACATAAGAAAAGAACATAGAAGATTCATAAGAAAGTACCCAGAGGCGGGGCCAGTTCTGAGGGAACCGGATGCGCCGTAAATTGACATTGCTAGTCAAGCCTGTTCGATGTAGTCGATCAAGAGTCGATGCAGTGCAGATGATCGCAGAACCGATGCGCCTCCAGGAAGTAGACGAACGCAGCGAGCAGTCGCGCGGATGCGCTCCCCAAAAACTTGATCGCTCCTCTACTCCTCGGGTGCAGAGTCTCGATGAGGGCGTAGCTTCGGAGTCCTGCTCTTCCGGCGAATTCCGTGCACGCAGAACGCTGGAACGAAGAAGAACAAAAACACAACGCAGCGATGGAACCTTCGTATTTTTTTTTCATGGAAGATAATGGAGGGAGGCCTCCCTTATAGGTACCATATGTGACCTTTGGTTGCCATGGTTAATGCCATGAAAGAGCACTATGAGAAACCTTTGGTTACCCAACTCAATGCCATCAAAGACCACCATAAGAGAGGCATTTGGCTGCCATGTTAATGCCATAAAAATGCCATCAAAGATGGTCCTTTGGCTGCCCATGTCAATGCCCTGCCCAACTCAATGCCATCAAGGTAATAATTTCTATCCTATTGAGATGTACTATGTTTGATGACACCAATTCAATGGCCACTAACCTCCAACCTTTACTAGTCACTAACCACATGTCAGTTACTAGTCATGAAGCCATGATCAAAATGGCAAAGGTCAACTTCCATGTGTCATGTGCCTTAGGATTTATTGATTATTTTTAATAGGCCATTGGCATAATTAATCTAACATCTAGCAATCGGAAATGGACAGAGTAGAGGAGCATGGAACTCCAGGCAAAAATTATCTTGCTAGTTGCACTATGGATATGCACTGTCAAGATCTGGACCGCACATTCGTACGAGGTGGTGTTGCTCAGAGACGACGTCGCCGAACATTCGAACAAAGAAATGGCATCATCACTCGCAGCCGCCTCTGTTCACGTCAGCCGCATGGGGCTGCAGCCAGCTGGTCAGCTTCCTTCACGGCTTCATGCCCTCAGGGGTCGCCGGCGCGCCGCCTGCCCCGTCGCCGGACACTGTTCCACTTCCATCGCCGCGTCCTCCTGCCCGTCCACTCTGGCACTCTCGCAGCCGTTAGGAAACTAAATCAACGGCTCAGATTGTCTGGTTATTTGCAGATGATGGTTCTCGGCTGGTTAAAGAAAGGCCGTCTAAGAGAGTGTTATGCGGCCCAGCCCAGGCCCAAACCAAAAGAGATCACCAGCGATGAGAGCGCCGCGGCAGCGGGTGGCGGCGGCGGCGCGGGCATGAGGATGAGCTCGCTAGCCCAAAGGTATGCCCTCTGAGACTTCCACGCGCTCTGGTAGCGCATCGAGCATTTGGTACCCGCATCGCCACTGTAGACCTGTAGCTGTTCGTGTTCATTTGGTTTTTGGGACCAAATCTACAGAATACAGACGACAGTAGTGGAATTATGGTTTGGGTGAGACAACTAATTTCCGCCTGAGTCCCTCCTGAAAGAGAATGGATTGGAACAGATTACTGTGTCTATGTTTCCTCTCTTTATTATACCTAATATAAGATTGAGATCAGACCATGTTTTTTCCACACAGCGTAATGCAAAATGCTTGAGCTCAAATTTTGCACTTTCACTTCTAAAATGATGAACCACTGGACTCTATAACCAAATACTACTTGTACAAATGCACAAATGATACATCACTCTATTCAGATTTTGAGCGGAGCTCTACTAGTGAAGCGTAGGCTCCACCCTTGATGCGCATCAGGGCTTCATGCCTTCCCTTCTCTACAATCTTGCCCTCCTTGAGGACTGCAATCATGTCAGCCCCTTTGATCGTAGAGAGGCGGTGTGCCACCACAACGGTGGTGCGACTTACCATGACTCGATCCATTGCGTCTTGAACAATGCGCTCGGATTCGGCATCCAGGGCACTTGTTGCTTCATCAAGTAGTAGTATCTTAGGGTCCTTTATTATGGCCCTTGCAATAGCTACCCGTTGTTTCTGCCCACCAGATAACTGAATTCCTTTCTCTCCCACCACGGTATCAAATCCTTGTGGCAACCCTGATATGAACTCATGGGCATTGGCTGCCTTGGCCACAGCCATAACCTCTTCCTCTGTCACCTCACCACTTTTCCCATATGTTATATTGACACGAATTGTGTCATTGAAAAGCACTGGCTCCTGTCCTACCAGTCCCATTTGATCCCTTAGCCAGCTAACTTTTAGGCTCTTAATTTCAACACCATCTAGTGAGATTCCACCAGAATCAGGATCATAGAAACGCTCCAGTAAAGCAATAATTGTGGACTTTCCACTACCGCTCTCTCCGACAAGTGCTACTGTCTGTGCAAAATTAAAGGAAGGAAAAAGGTTATATCATGCTGTTGTAGTGCTTGGGAAACGTCAGACTCGAAATGAAGCAGAAGCTGGTTCCATATGTATGTCCACTGAACCGGATACATTGTATCCAATTGTTTGGGGGGCAAACCTAGTGCAAGAAAATGAATAAAAGGATGGACTAATAGCAAGTTCAATTATACCTTTCCAGAAGGAATGTGCAAGGTGAAGTCACTGAATATCTGGACATCAGGGCGTGATGGGTACTTAAAACTGACATTGTTGAAATCAATGTTGCCAGTAACATTCTCTGGTACCATCCCATCATCGCTACTTGAGTCAATTTTCGACTTCCTATCCAGAATACTGAAAATGGAAATAGCAGAATCCCTTGCCTTTGTTGCATCAGAAGCCAGTGCACTAGCCTGTGAAACCCCAATAGTTGCCAAAACTAAGGCAAAGAAAACCTGGAAAACATTCAATCAGTTCGTGAAAGTTGTAAAACATATTGCACACTAAAAGGTAGATAAAATTAGTAGGTATCTTACCTTAAAAACATCTGGAAAAGTAGTTTTTCCCTGACGTACAAACTGTGCACCAACATAGAAGCAAAGACCATATGTGAGATACAAAACTAAGAAACTGAAGCCATAACCAAGCCCTCCAACAATTCCACTTCGAATTCCCTGTTTCCTTAGAGCTTCACATTTCTCATCATATGTTGTAACCACTCTTTTCTCAGCACAGAAAGATGCTACAGTTCTGATACTACCAACAGCATCAGTTGCAACTTGACTTGCATTTTCATACGTATCCTGCATAGGATCACTTTGTCATTATCACTCAGGGATAATTAGGCCATGTTCAGATTCCCAACTATTCACTATTCATTTCAACTTTTCACTATTCATTCCAACTTTTCACTATTCCTTCCTCACAAAACACGTTTCCCAGCGAATGCTACAGTGTTTTTCTTATGCTATAGTGTTTTTTCCTACAATCTAAACACACCCTTAGAAGAGTTCACACACAATCAAAGAGCATATGATGCTTATAGTTGTCACAATCACCTTAGCATCTTCACTAAACCCCTTCAAGAACTTTAATTGAGCATAACCTTGTGCGGCTACCAAAGGAATCACAAACGTGATGATCAGTGCAAGCCTCCAGTCTGCAGAAAATGCTATGACAAATCCAGTTGTTAATGAAGCTATGGACTGCACTATAAGGGCCAAATTATCTCCTGCTAAGCGCCGTATATTTAACGCGTCAACGGAGAGCCTTGTGCCAAGTGCCCCACTGCAAGTGATAAAAAGGACTCTTGGTATTGCGGTAAACCTAAATATGTTTGGAAAGGATAAAATAAGTAAAAAAAAAGGGTTCAAATGAATAGCATACCTGGAATTCGAGGCCTTATCAAACCAAGCAACTTCCTGGGGCAGAATGCTTTGAAATGTCAAAGTCCGGATACGCTCTATAAGCTTTCCACCAGCAATTGCGAATAAAAAATATTCTGCTGGGACTGAAATCAGACATCCAACCCCCAGAACAACAGATATCAGTGCCCAAAAGCTAGTATCCTTTTTCAGCTTATCTGGTGGTTCATAGAACGATTTTATAACACCGGACATCAATATACCAAACAATGGGAAAATGACTCCATGTACTGATGCTGCTATAGAACCTAACAGAAGAACCAGGACTTCTGGCATGTTTAGCTTAAAGAGACGTCGAATTGGTGCTTTCTTAAGCACCATAACATCGGATGGCTCTTCTGTTATCTGTCCACCTCTGATTCTATCTTCATATGATTCAACCGACAATCCTTGTGGGTTCTTGAAGGAATATCTGTTGCTATTACCAAAAGAATCTTTATTTAGTGACCGTCGAAGTGACAAACTGGTACTTTTTGATCTGGAACTTGGCACCTCAGAGTCTGCTATTTTCCGCTTTTCATCAGTACGAGTTTCTTGTAGCCTAATAAGCTGGGAGTAAGCCCCATTGGGATCCTTCACCAGTGCATCATGAGGGCCTGTATATAAATTATAAATTATATGTTTGTGCGAGAAATGGATTAACACATTTTGCCACAGGAAATTTTCCAGAAAGTAAAAAAACAAGTATTTAAGAGAACCAAACCTTGTTCGACTATTTTTCCTTGACGAACAACTGTTATGCAGTCAACGTTCCTTACAGTGCTCAAACGATGAGCAACAACAAGTGTGGTCCTTTCCACCATTATCCTATTCAGTGCCTCCTGAACTATCCTCTCAGATTCCACATCCAATGCACTTGTCGCTTCATCAAGCAAAAGTATCTTTGGGTCTTTAAGGATGGCTCTTGCGATTGCAATTCTTTGTTTCTGTCCTCCAGAGAGCTGTGAACCGCGTTGCCCAACCAATGTATCATAGCCCTGGTATAAGATGACACATTGTTAATTGCTTATTAAAATAATCTTGAGTGTCAAGAAGTTATTGCAAATATTCATTTTTTTTCCCTCTCCATACATTTGGCAACTTGTCGATGAAGTTTGCTGCATTTGCAAGCTCAGCTGCTCTCTTGATCTCTTCAAGTGTTGCATCTTCTTTAGCGTACATTATGTTATCTTTAATGGGTCATAAAGAGCACTGGTTCTTGGCTGACCAGACCGATCTTCTCTCCTATCCAACTAAGCCTAACGTTCTTGATGTTAATGCCGTCTATCAAAACTTCACCAGCCTGTGGATCATAGAATCGTTCAACTAGGCTGATAACAGTTGACTTACCACTTCCACTCTCTCCAACTATGGCCATTGTTGTTCCACTGGCTACTTGTAGTGATAATCCATCTAATATCAATTGATCAGGTCTTGAAGGGTAGCGAAAGTGAACATCTTTTAGCTCAACATCTCCCTTGATATCTTCTAAGACCATGCCGCTGGTGTCACTTGAATCTATCTCTGGTTTCCTTTCAATGGTTTCAAACAATCTGTATGCTGCAGATTGACCCTCCGCAATTGCAGAAAATGAAGGTGCTGCATTGCCCAAAGAGCTGTAGCAAGGAATTGAATTGTGTCATGTTCAGGACATGATTGTACTAGATGCAATTATCAAATTAAACTTATTTATTTCTGGATATGAGGTGATAGTTGCATAACTAGTTATTGTGTCCTGCATGTATGCTTAAACTGTGATATCATGAAAATAGGATCATGTGAATACAATTACATGCAGTCTCTGCAGATCTGGAGGGCTTAAACTCTATATGTTTTTGTATTTCTAATGTTAGGGTTTTGGAAACTCACCTAGCACCGGTTAACACAGCAAACAACACTGTGATAATCTTCCCTCCAGTATAGGCTTTGTCAACAATTAGCTTTCCACCGTACCAGAAAGCTAGGCCATAGCTGCAGAACAAAATGCAGAAGACAGATCCCATGCCAAAACCATTTGTAAGGCCTTCCAGAATATCAGTCCTATAGGCCTTTTTGATTAATCGTTTATACATTGCAACAGCTTTATTCTCTCCATTGAATGAAACTACCTGTAAACAATGACATCTTACTGTCATCTGTTTGCGAAGTAATCGGTTAACTGTCAAATAATTGACATGATTTGAACTCACCGTCTGTATAGCTCCAATGGTCTGTTCGACAGTATCCCCAGCATCCCCATAAGATGTTAGTTTATTGCTAGAAACCTTGGTCAGAAGCTGTGCAGCAACTGCACCGGCAATAGCAACTAGCGGTAGTGATGTTAGCATGACAAGAGTGAGGAGCCAACCTCTTGTGAATGCTATTATAAAACCGCCAAAAAAGGAAGATGTGAGTTGTAGAAGCTTTCCTGCCTGGAAATGATAAGTTAAGATATTCATGAATATCTCAGAACCAGCAGCACAAGGTAGGACATGATGCAGAGTATGAAAAAGTACACTTAACTACACAAAAACTAAATTCCTGCATCCATTTTGCTGAAAATGGTAAAGCAAATATAATGTCTGCAACATCTCACATTCATACTGGTCTGTGTGCTCTTGTGTTTGTAGTATGCGACGGGAGAATAAATGTAATAATACCTTCTCGCCAAGAGCATCCTGAATCACGAGGGTATCGCTGGACATCCTGGAGACTGCTTGACCTGTTGTCAACTCTGTATCGAAGAATGCAATATCTTGTCTCAGGACTGCAGTAAGGTATAAAGAACGGATGCGGGCTGATTGCCTTTGTCCGGCCATCGTTCAGCATGACACCTCTGGAACAGGTGAAAGGTGAGCCTTGTATTAGCATTTGAACTATGTACTTGTGGAACTAAACTCACAAATTAAGAAATAGCTAGGTGAATTATACATAGCCAGTTCGACTACTAATACCATGCTAGTTTAGTTCCAACAGCATTATTTTTTCCCCCTTCTTCCACATTCATTGTTTCAGTGACGGCGCCTATTACTGATATGAAAGCAGAGTAAAATTCCACTTACGAAGGAAGGAGACGACTGCTGATCCGATGCCCAAGTATACAAAGTTCAGAACAACCTGGAGGAAGGAAGGCCCTCTGTTAGAATCGGCTGCTCATGGGCTTACAAGCCAACAACAGCTAGCAGAGGACGAAGCTGACCTTGCTGACTTTCCGGATGATGCTCTGCGCGGTGCTCTCGCCGAAGGAGTCGATGACGTTGCCGAAGAGGACGGTCACGAGGGGCTCCGCTACGCCGTTGGCCACCGCCCCCACCGCGCCGACCACCATCAGCAGCACGTCCAGGCGGTCCGCGTATCTGAACATGCCGAGCAGCGACACCTTCTTGACATCCTTCTTCTCCTTGTCGCCGCCGTCTCTGCCGGTTCCATTGCTCTGACGATCATCGCCGCGGGCTGCGGCGCCGCTAGTGGCTGCGTCCATGGTGGCCTCTACTGCACAGCTCAGCTCGCTGTCGTGCTGGAATCAAGCTCTGTGCCTGTGGAGTATGAGAGGTCTGGTGGAGGCACTACATATAGCGCACTATGTTCGGTGCAGGCGTTGGACTTGTCCCGGTAATCCAGTATTGGAGTTTGGAACGATCATTGGATCACGAATAGTCGGACAGACAGTGACGGGGGAAAATACAAATACGTAGACCAGCCGGTCCAGTCGTATCGGGTCGTGCATTCACTGTGTGGCTGTTATGCGAAGCATCAGTATCAAGTCCATAGAGTAAAGATGGGTGCAGTGCAAGGTAGATTCGGGGCTTCTTTCCTCCGATGTTTTCAGCGTGAGATCAGCTGACTTGTGGTATACTCAGCTGTCCTAGATAGTACTCAGTATGAACTAGTGCTGTCTCAGTATGAACTAGTGCGCCTATTATTCTCACTCCTGTTCTGAAAAGTAAGAAGGACTGCACGGGCTATAACCTGTCTTCCTTGTCATATTGCTTTAATCCATTTTGCCTCTGTGGAAACGCTATTTGCAGAAGACGAGTTGCTTCACTAGGAAATATTAGGTGGAGTCAACTCATGCGAACATGCGATCACCCCAATTCTCGACGTCACCGGCCCCTCTTTCTTCGCAGGTTGCGGTTGAGATGATATTTCACTAAAACGTTTTACTATTTCTTGCTTGTAAGAGAATTAGAGCCTATTTAATTGCTCAAAAGTGGTGAAAAGTTTTGACAATGAGAAGCGTGTACCCTCACAGGTTCATGGTATGGTTGTCAGTATCAACATTTTTTGTGATGACTTGATCTATGCAAAACCTTATTCTCGAATATTACAATTCCGATTTATTTTTACAAATCCAAAATGGATAAGAGCGTAGTATAGATAAAAATTATTCCAAAAAAAAGTATAGATAAAACTTAACCAATGAGCATGCATGGAAGCTGAGGCAGAGGCAGCACATATGGGACGTCACAGACAGCCCGTCCATGACAGCGCTTGTTGACATCACGATTCATTCACGCGTGGTTAAACGTTAAATCACGTTATGACTTATGACCGCGTGCGTAGGTATCGTATCATTGGTTTTTCACTGTGACTTCATCTCCAAGTATAGATGCTGTTGCCAGCTTTTGACTCGGAGGCGAGATTCAAAGAATGGGCGGCCGCGCATTGGTCGAGCCTTTGTTTGACTTCTCTCCGGCGCGGCTGGACGGACGAACGGACAGGAGCGGCAGGCGTTCCTTGCATGCCAAGCATGCGCTAGCCTTGCCGCAGCAGCCCTCTTGGCTAGCTGAACTGACTTCGGTCGTCACTGTTAAGATTACAATTAATGGGTGTGATCAATCAATTATAGATTAGTTAAGTGTATGGTAGTTAATTCCATCATTAGTATTGTCTAATGAAGGGTTACTGTAGCACCCATTTGGAAGGGGCATGCCCCTCCCGAATGGACACCTACTCACGAGCAGACACCTGTACAAACGAACAGTCATGTCGGAGGGGTTGCGTCTCTTCCGAACAGGCATGAATCATACCCTTGATGGGGTATAAATATGTAATCTCATTCTTCAATCAAGACATCAGAGAATCATTCATCCAATCCTACTTTCCATTTACATTTACTTCTAACACGTTATCATGCACGCTCTCACCAACCGAGAAAGGAGAAGAACAAGCAAGGAGATAAAGAAGAAGGATAATAATGTCCATGAGTGGACGGAAATTTCCTGAATTAGCCCTCGATGGCAGGAATTATCCCACCTGGGCATCAGACGTTGAAATCTGTTGTGCAGTCAAAGGATTTCCACTGGCAATTAACCCACCTAATGTTGCCATTCCTACAACACCTGCCATACAATTTGGAGCATTACACTTCATAAGGCAGCACCTCCATCGTGATCTAAAATCAGAATATTTGATGGAAAAAGATCCACATGATTTGTGGGAAGCCCTAAAGAAAAGGTATGAACAACAAAAGGCTGTTATTCTACCTGGGGCACAGCATGAGTGGGCTCAACTACGCCTACAAGACTTCAAAATAATTGAAGAATATAATCATGTTGTCCACAAAATCTGCCAAAAACTATTGTTTTGTGAGAAAGAACCTTCAGACGCGGAGAAGATTGAGGAAACTCTCATAGCAATGCTTCCTGCTGATAGAGTCTTACAACATCAATACCGTAGTCGTAATTTTAAAAACTATTCTGATCTTATCCAAGCATTAATTCAGGCTGAGATGCATGATGAACTAACGGCAAAAGCTCATCACCAACATCCTGTTGGTTCAGCACCTCTCTTACATGCTAATACTCAGAATAATAAGAGGTTACACGACCCTCGACAAGGGGGATTCATGAACTTCAATAGAAAACGTGACAACAAAGGCAAGAATTTTCGTGGGAAGAATAGGGGTAAATTCAACAAAGAAGAGAGCACACAAAATAAAACAGTGTGCCAAAAGTGTGGATGCAAAAGTCATCCCACTAACAGATGCCGCACATCTCGTCACCTTGTTGAATTATATCAGAAATCCAAAGGCTGCAATGCCCCCACTCAAGGCACTAAATACGAAGCACATTTCAATCTTCAAAGCACTTCTCAAATGGAAGCTGGTTGTTCCAAGGATGTCCCCTCAGGACCAGACAACATCGTTAATGAGAATACCTCTAACGAGCTTATGGATACAAATTGCATGGTCGAGGAGTTCCTCCAAGATTAGAAATCAGACCATTATTGTAGCTTCATTCATATGATCATACATAGACTATAACTAGATATTATCCCGGGACTTGCTCCAATGGAAGAAGAATTATGCCTTGTAGATAGTGGCACTACTAACTATATACTTAAGGAAATAAAATATTTCCAAACTCTCAATAAGAGTAAGGGAAATGTGATGACAATTGCTGGTCGAGATGCAATCGGGATTCGTTCTGGACGAGTCATCATCACACTTTCCATGGGTACACAAATTACCATGGAGGATGCATTATTGTATCCAGAATCCACACATACCCTTCTAAATTATAGAGATATCCGTAGAAACGGGTTTCATATTGACACTCATGACGACAATGATGGGTATCACAAAAAATAACGGATATGGCAAACAACTCGTTGAGAAAATTCTTTCACTTCCGTCTGGATTATACTACACGTATATTAAGTCCGTACCACATGTTACATATAAGGTAATTTTTCAAAATGTGGATGCCTTCCACATTTGGCATGATCGCCTCGGTCATCCTAGCGTAGGGATGATGAGAAAAATTATCAGCAATTCAACTGGTCATAATTTGAATTCAGCAAAATTTCCTCAACCCTCAGATTTCATATGTACTGCTTGTGCTACAGGGAAATTAATTTTAAGACCCTGTTATCTTGAAATTCAAACCGAGCCACTTAAATTTCTTGAATGTATTCAAGGAGATATTTGTGGCCCTATTAACCCATTATCTGGACCTTTCATGTACTTTATGGTTCTTATTAATGCATCTACTAGATGGTATGTGTGTTTATTATCCACATGGAACCACGCTTTTGCAAAAATTATTTCTCAAATAATCAAGTTAAAGGCACATCATTCCGAGCATAAAATAAAATCCATTTGAATGGACAATGCTGCTGAATTCTCTTCACGAGCATTCAACGATTACTGCATGGCTCAAGGAATTCAAATCCAACACTCAGTACCATACGTCCATACCCAAAACGGTTTAGTTGAATCTCTCATAAAGAGAATCAAATTAATTTCAAGACCATTATTACATAATTGCAATCTTCCAACCTCGTGTTGGGGTCACGCGGTCTTACACGCTGCTGACTTAATTCAGTTACGTCCAACTGCTTATCATACAACCTCCCCACTTCATTTAGTACATGGAAACCCACCAAGAATTTCCCATCTGCGTAAATTCGGTTGTGCAACATACATACCAATCTCACCACCACAGCGTACCACACTGGACCCACACAAGAAATTGGGGATCTACGTTGGGTATATCTCTCCGTCCATTATCAAATACCTTGAGCCCCTCACTGGGGACTTATTTACCGCCCGATATGCTGATAGTATATTTGATGAAAATTATTTTCTAGAGTTAGGGGGGGCTTTCCCACAAAAAAGAAAGCCCGGAAATTGATTGCAATGTCACTGGCTCTCCAGCATCAGATCCACGTACTAAAGAAACTGAACTACAAGTTCAGAAAATCATAGATTTGCAACATATTACAAATAATCTTCCAGACGCATTCAATGACTATAAAGGCGTCACTAAATCTATTAATCCTGCAAGGAATGCACCGAAAAGAGTAGCAATACCAACACCTATTACTCGACTCCCAATTCAAAATAAGATGGGGAGAAGTACGGTTCAAAAAGATTTAGCAACTTCTTGCAAGCGTCCGCGGAAACCAAGGACAACTTCCCCTAAATCAGTAAATATAAACCAACCTAAAGTTGGTCAACGCCGCAAGGGTAAAGCTAATCCAAACCAATTAGACCTTAGTCTAGTGGATTCTACGAATCCACAACCCAGCAATTTGGTGCAACCCATTATTGATGCTGAGAAATTGGAAATCCCTACCTCCATCGTATCGGGAAATAACGATGAGTTACAAGGGATACCAGAGATTTCCACAAATTATATTGATTCTGGAGAATCATTTAACATAAAGACTACAATTGTCGACATTTATTTTTCCTCTAAAATTGCTAACGATCTTCAAGATCCTGATCCTAAGTCTATGGCAGAATGCCAAAAGCGCTCACACTAGGTTCACTGAAAGGCTGCAATTAAGGCGGAATTGCTCTCGCTTTCAAAGAGATAGGCTTTTACGAAAGTAATACCTACACCTCGTAATATCTTTCCTGTGGGATACAAATGAGTTTTCGTCCGCAAACGGAATGAAAACAACGAGGTGGTGAGATACAAAGCGAGACTTGTAGCACATGGTTTCACGCAGACGCAGAGACCTGGGATCGATTTTGATGAAACATATTGTGCAGTTATCAATTGAATCATATTCTCCGTGCTCCTCCGCCGGCTCAACGACAGCCTGCAGCCCTTCAGCGCCGGACAGTTTGGCCCAGCGCCCCGGCCCGTCCGGCCTGCACGCTTCGGCCTAGTAGCGTGTGGGCTTTGGCACTGTGAATGCATGATACAGCCCAACAGATGAACAAATCAGGCAGACGCCTCCGGCGTATTCGCTCGCTCCGATTCGGGACACGGTGGGTGCGACGCGACGGCAGGAGCACGGAGAAGAAAGTGTCCAGTCGCTGTTCAACATTTCCAATTTATCATTTCAACAATTCGTGATTCCAATTTCATCATTTTATTTTCGTAATTTCAACATTTGAACAATCAAATGTTGAACATGTTTAAGAAAAATATTGAATTAGTCTTACCAAATTATTTAAGGAAGCAATCATTTAATTAGTGTTGTTACCAACTTAACATCATCAGCTAATTGGCCCAATGTCAACATAGATAGGAAGCCCGACGACGCCTCCGCGTTCTTGCTCGCTCCGATTCGGGTAATAAAGCGTTGCGCGTGAGCCCGAGCGAACCGACGAGCGTGAGCCCGTGACACGACACGGACGATGGGATGCGACGCGACGGCAGGAGCACGGCTGAAATGCCTGAACCCACCGAGATCGCCGCGGAATCCGTCCGTTTCCCGAAACGCAACAGACCGGCGCGCGCAAGCAAGCAACCACCCCCACCGACCCTTTCCTCTCCAGTGACCTCCTGACCACCGGTGCACCGCGCCCAAAACCAAAAGCGAGCGTGATCTCCTCGACTCGGAGAGGAACAGCACGAAAGCGACACGACCTCCCATCGGGCGATCCAGCCAGGAAATTGCGTCAGGTCTAGCTAGCTCGATCAGTAGCCACTAGGTAGGGAGGACTCATGACGCGGAAGCAGACAGCTGCTGCGGCTGCGGCGGCGCAGCAGCAGCAGCGGAGCGAGAAGGGAGTGGTGGAAGGGGCGACGATGACGAGGGCGGCGGCGCCGGCGCTGAAACGCGGGGCGTGGACGCCGGAGGAGGACGACCTCCTGGCGCGGGCCGTGGCGAGGGAAGGCGAAGGGCGGTGGCGCACGCTGCCGCGGCGCGCGGGGCTCCTGCGGTGCGGCAAGAGCTGCCGCCTCCGGTGGATGAATTACCTCAGGCCCGACATCAAGCGCGGCCCCATCGCCGCCGACGAGGAGGACCTCATCGTCCGCCTCCACCGCCTTCTCGGCAACCGGTGCGTGCGTGTAATTGTGTGTAGCACACTCAACAACTCAACAACACTCAACAACATTGTGCGTGCGCGCGCCGGTGCAGGTGGTCGCTGATCGCCGGGAGGCTGCCGGGGCGAACGGACAACGAGATCAAGAACTACTGGAACTCCCACCTCAGCAAGAAGCTCATCAAGCGTGGCATCGACCCGCGCACGCACATGCCGCTGCCCGGCACAGCCGGCACCTCCCACTCCCACCGCGACGCAGCAGCAGCAGCAGCAGCAGCCGTTGCTCCTGACAACACGCCGGCGGCAGCAAAGCTTCCGGTGGCGCCGCCGCAGACGGAGCAGCCGAGTTCGTCGTCCGGCGGAGGCGTTGGAGGCGACGACGGAGGCAGCGACGACATACCCGCCATGACAGGAGGCGTCGGCGCCGACGTTTTCGAAGGGCTGGGTGACCCGTTCTGTGCCGTGGACGCCGCAGGCCGCGGCGGCGGCTTCGACATTGGCTGCCCCTTGGTCGACGACGACAGCGCCTTCTCCTCGTTCCTGGACTCGCTGGTCAGCGAGACCCAGTTGGCCAGTTACTTCGATGGTTTCAAGAACACTGCTGGTGGTGACGACGATCAGGCTGGGGCTTAGCTGATCCACGGACCACGGTTCCCACAGTTACTTAATCTGCATTTCGATCGTCAATTGTTTAGTGCATTAGGCTAGCTAATCATGAATGAGCAGCTATGCATATATACAACTATACAGGTACTGATTCTGTTGGTGTTGTTGATATGAGTGATACTGTGATGAAACCATGAGGAAACATATGAGATCTACAGCAAGAACATGTATGGGTTGCAAAGAACTGCTGTGTTGGTCCTAGAAGGTCCGGTTTAATGTCTGCACCTACTCCTCATGTGTGTGCATCATGTCAAGCGAGCAGTTTGTGCGCTTATACGAAAATGCAGGTCCACCAATATGCACGCACAGCTCATTCGACAATCGACAACAATGCTACCCACCGCAGGACGACTGTCTGACATGGCACGTTTGTAGCTTCCGATCTTCCCATCCTCAATGGGCCCGTTAATTTCCAGCCTGCAACAAGGCCCGTTACGAGCGGACCGAATCGGCCCGGTTTGAAATCAGAACCAGCCTGCAATGATCGTTGGTTTCCTTGGAATTTAAACAGGTCCGGAATGGGCTTCCCCTCCACGAAACCTAACTCCTGCCCCTCCAAACAGAAAAAAAAAAAAAAAAAAAAAAAAAAAAAAAAAAAACATCCTGTACTGCTGTCCCCGACGGGCGACGGCGCGAGGCGGCAGCGCGAGCTAACGGAGTGGAGGCGCGGCACATCCCGGCGGCGAAGGCGACAGGCTCCCATACTTCGTTCGCCTCCGCCGCCTTCTCGCCGGTAAGCCGTCGCCTTCTCCTCTCTCCCTCTCGCCCTCGGTTCTTGTTTCGCCCTCTAGAGATTGCAAATGGGAGATGGCGCCTCTATCCCTGGGATGATGAGCAGCAACAGCATGCTAGCTCGTAGCAGTTCATCTGTAGGACCAGCGAGTGGCGGGTTTTGCGGAGTATTCTTATTTCTTCGGTGCCTTGCTCCTGCATCGGAGGGAAACATGTACATACACACTGTCACACTGCATACACGCCGTATTGATGTTGCTGAGTACCTGTGAAATTTAGAAGAAATGGGAGGAACCTGTGCTTCCGCCTATGTATGTAGTTTCATGATGCTGATCAGTAGTATGTTCTCATTATAAATTCCAAGGCCCCACTCATTTTGCATCTCGGTTTTGCATGGTTTTTGAACATGCTTAGGCCGTGCATGTTCATATGATTGATTTTCACTGTAAATGTGGGAAATAACATGGCCTAATGCTGTTCATGAAGTTGCAATCCCCTTGGCTACCGTGTTCGTGATGACAGTGGTGGGAGGATAAAGTAATTAGTTAAAGTTTAGTTCTGCTTTTAAGTTCACTGAAACATTCGTAAAAAAAAACCCAGAAATCCTCTGTTGCACACTTTGGAACACACCGAGGAAGCAGCTAGCATCCTATATCCTGCTAATCTAGATGCAATATGTTGTACAGATAGGCACATTTTGGAATCTCAGGATGCTTGGTCTTTTTTTATTTATTTATGGTTAGTAGTCTGGTTTGTGCAAGGGTACATGTGAAATGTTTTCAACACCTCTTATTCCAGACTTGGAAGTGCTTGCTTTTCACTCACTTTTATTAGGTTGTGAGTCATACGCATATGGCTAGTGCAATTATATAGCACTTGTGCAATACCCTCATGTTCAATTTGTGAATAAGTCTTGTCATTCATATTTGACAGTGATGGTTTCGAAGGACTCGCCAAAGTTCAAAATGATAGCGAGGGGATCTCCAAAGTTTGGTAGCCTCTTGGCTGCAGAAAGTGTTACGAAAAAGAAGTGTTCTCCTAAATCTTGTGTGGTAAATAAGGGCTCTCCAAGAGGTATGGTGTTCAATGTTTCTTCATTCTTTTTGTTAAAATCTATAATAATGATGCTAAAAAATTTCTAATATTGATGCTTGGCCATTGTTTATATAGAAAAACAAAAGGCATCCTGGAACCCAGCCCTTGAAAAGTCACTTGTCGATATTCTCCGTGAGTACAAAAATGCTGGTTTTAGAGGAGACTATGGATGCAAGAATTCTCCTGAAGTCTGGACTAGGATGGTCAAGGAGTTCCATGATAGGAACAGGTATGTCTCCTTCAGCAGAACTCAAATTCAAGGAAAAGAAGCACAACTCAAAAGGGACTACAAGATGCTCAGAGAGGCAAGAAGGCAAAGTGGTTCCAGCTGGAATTATGAAAGGCACATGATTGATATGGGACCAGCTATGTGGGACAAGCTCATAGTTGTAAGTTCATTTTTTGAAGATTATTTATTTGTTTTTGTCAGTTACAATATACAACCATTTAGTCAATATTTTTCTTTGAATGTGCAGTCATTTCCTAGAATAAAGAAATTCCGCAAGCATAAAGCCACCTTCCCATTGTATGATGCATTACGAGAGGTTTACAATGGTAAGTTTTGTTATTTGTTATTTCTTATTGGATGTCCTGTACTGTACACCAGCTTGCCTTGCATTCTGTTTCATTTTGTTTCATCATTAAGTATAGTGTCCTGTTGTTGTGCTTGTGCCCATCAAGTGACAGCTGATATCTGACAACTTGGTGTAGGTCATTTGGCTGAAGGGAACCACAATTTCACTTCTTTCGGATCACCACAAGAGGAGGAAGCTCTTAAGCAAACTCATGATGTAGGGGATGAGGCTCAAGACCTTGAAGATGAAGAAAGCGAGGGTGAAAATGAAAGAAATAGACAAGAAAGGCATGATGAAGAAAATGAGGCTGCAAGAGCCGAACGAAGCCAAGACAATGAAAGAAAGAGACAACAAAGAGGAGTTGGTCCTATAGCAAACAAAGAAGAAAAGGAAGGAAAGAGGCCAAGAAATAGCGCAAACATAGGAGGCATGATGGAGAGGTCACCAGAAATGAGGACCAGGCAAACAGAAGATGAGGCTGCACGACTAGCCAAAGAAAAAGACTCCGTTCAAGCATCTGATTTCTCCATAAAAAGGTGTATATCAGTTTTGAGCACCATTGAAGTGACCAAGGAAGAAAAGGCAAAAGCTTATACTGTCTTCATCAAGAACAAAAAAAACAGAGAGACTTTCCTATGTGCCTGTGAAGATGATCCAGAAGCAGCAATGATTTGGCTCAAAAGTGAGATGGATTAGCAGGTAAATCTCAGTCTGCTTACAGCTTTGCTTGATGTTTTTACTATCTCAGCTTTGAATTGTTGTCCTGTGCCCTGCTATTCTTCTAGGGTATGTTTGTGAATGTAGTGTTCCTTCCAAAAACATAGGAACTTTGCTGCAAGAACAGTTCTTGCTGACACTTATTAACTTCGCCATAGCTAGAAATGTTCTCTTTATCAGTAACAATATAATGTTTTTGTCAAACCTAACCTGTAAAATATTTCTTTGTTTTATCTGAAATTTGGTCTATAATTTGAACTGAAGAATATATCAGCAAGGTTTCTTCATGTTTATACTATTTTAAAATAAGCATTGATCTTCGGATGAATCCCTTTGTTAGTGTGTGGGATTTCACCAAATCAATTTGAGTTCATGTACATATTGACTGTTTTTATAAATCTAGTTTCCTGATGATCCCATCGGTAGAAGATATTTTATTTGTTTCTGTAGGGTGCTACCTGAGATCTCTTGTATATCTTCTCTTTTTTTTTCTGTAGGGTGCTATCTGAGATCTCTTGTATCTAATAAACAGACGTGGGGTTTTCCTTATTTACTTTAATTGTACAGAAACATAGGCCGCCTAAAAGCATTCTTGTACATTGCATAGTATAGCTATGCTCATGCTCTTTCCAAAAGAAAGTCATAAAAACATTTATTAGCAAAAGACAGTCTGGTACTCTGAGTGGCGGTGTCTTGTTGAACACACAATGTTTAGCGGCCGTGACTGAAATGGCAGTGACCGTGGTCCATTTTAGGACCTTCCTACCTTTTCTGGGTTGTCAGCAAAAACTTTTTCTGCAGTGAATTTGAATGACAGAAGTTTTAATGCTTGCTTTTGATGTCAAACTGATTCCATATGATTAGGCTGTATTATACAATCACGTGTGTTTGTATTTTTGTTGTACTTATGCTCCATATTTGTGCCATTCTATTTCCTTTGGGCTTCGCTATATTAACTGAAAAAAATCATGTTCCATCCAAGAATCAAGATTGCTTGTTCTTGTTCTGAAAGCACTTATGTTCGCTTCATATCCCTGAAGATGCCAATGTTTGTTGTTTGGCTATCTTTACAGTTTGGTAAAGCATACTTTAGAATTGGCATATTCTTTATTCCATTGATCTTATCTGATGTTCGTTTTACTTGTCATTGAACAGCTGTGCTGCCCTCTGCTGCTGCTGCCTCCTAGATGCCAAGGCTTGAAATGCCAGTGTGCTAGCATTCGTGTGCTGCATTATCATCAATTTTTTTTTTCTCTTTTATGAACCCACGCAATGGAACTTATGTGCTGCATTCTTCACAGTTCTTTGAATGAAAGCGGATGTGCTGTTGTTTTGGTTCTTGTTGCTTTAGAAAAGCCTGATGTTGGATCTGATTATGTTGTGCTTGCTTGAATCCATGCCCGGACAACCGAACACAATGTTTTGATGAAAGGAATGATTCATGGGCAGGTAACAAACCAGAAGGAACGTTCAAAAAATAATGCTATGGAGCAGCACGATTGGCATCTGCGTGCCTGAAACCTCAGCATATAAGCTAATATAGAAAATTAGAACATATAACGTGAGCAATCAATGAAGCAGATGCAAAAGTATTCCGACAAGAAGATACGACAACCTGTGTACTGAGAGTTTCTCCAGCCTCTAAAACTTTCCACGACGTGGGGTTTTGCGATGCTGAATTCAGGAGAGAGGGGATTGAAGCATTCGGGTTGAACGTTGTGGGCACGATGCCGAAACAGAAAAATAGATGACCCGATGCCTGTGCGTTCACCGTGGCCTGGTAAATAAAGTAACGATTTCCTGCATCTTTCTCCTCTCACGGATGAGTGAGAACAGCAACGCTTATCGTCTGACACAAGCTGGCCTACACGTATTCAGCATCGGGTTAACGCTGTGAGCTGCTTCGTTTTTTCAAACATCGGTAACATGTGGTATGAGAATATTATTTCAGCATCATACGACATTGTGGGTAGTCTAAGCGTGCTGATGCTGAGACGCCTCTAGCCTCTGCATTGCTTCCCGACTCCAGCCTCAATGACCAACACGAGACTTCAACTTCGCGTCCCAAGTCACTGCAGGGAACTGGAGTCTGGAGATCAGGACTACAGGAAAGAGTGGCACCGGCGGAGAGCAGCCGTGTGTGCGTGCTTGTTTAAATAGCGTGACGCTAGTTGTGTACTACATGCCACATGGACTGTCTGGTTGGACGACGACTAAGGGCATCAGCAGTAGTAACTACATTTTACTCTCTTTAGTGTTGTACACGGAGAATATAGGTCTTGTTTAGTTCACTAACCTTCCACCAACTTATCACATTGACAACCATGCCCCCTCTCACAGAAAACGTCAACTTTCACCAAGTTGGCACCAATTTTTGAACTAAACAGGCCCTAAGAACTAAAGAGAACCTGTCCGTCGGTTTAGCGTTAGCACAAATTTTCAAATTAGCGTAGGGCCTATGTATCAATATTGTTTATTACTTTCAATTTCAACCTTTCTTCTTCCTCGACATCGTTTCTTCTCTGCTCCTCCTTTCCTGTGGCCGCATACCAAAATCTTCCCCACCGCCGTTCTTGTCAACTTCCACTTGAACGCATTAGAACGCCTCGGCCGATGGGCGCGAGCTCGGCTCGGCACTGGCCGACGGCGCCTCCAATGGCCTGCCCTTCCGCGCGCCGACGATGGTGGCCGACAATTGCATTTCACACGGAACGCACGCACCGCACTGACGTCCACCTCCGCGGTCACGCCGGACGCCGACGGGCGTGCCCTTGGCCAGTCGGCCTCCCACCTCTCCGTGCTGGACTGGTGGGCACCTCTGTGCCATTGTCGAGCGCGAGATGGAAGAAGCACGTCAACACATGGGTGGGCCACTGGACATCGATACCCACTCTATCAGCTCTCGCCAGGTTAAGCGACATTTTCTCTCTCTCTTCGCTTCTCTCCGACGTGGAGCACTAACACGCCTTAACGGCCCGTTGCAGGCGCCCTAACAGACCACTCGGTTTACGCAGAGAAAGAGATGCACAACATCCATCGTTCTTGTCTTGAATTTTGCACCTACCAGCATGTCTCCGACTCTCCGTGGATCATGACTTCAAGGCAAGCCACAGTCCCAGTTTTAGAGATGCAAACGTGTAGTGAGAGATCGTCGGATTTGATGCGAAGCGATCACGTAACAATACGTCTTTAAAGGAACGTTACGTAAATGCGATGTTTCCGCTTCCGGGGCCGTAGCGGCGCAGCCCACGAGCCGCGGGATTGCAATTGCAAGTTTGCGACCGCGCAGCCGCAACCCACCACCGCCCACCGGTGGTGGTGAAGACCTGAGAGATGATGCCCTTCGCCGTCGCGCCACTTCCAGTGGCGCCGCCGCTTCGGCCGCCCGATACGCTGGCCGGATGGAGGAAGCGCCCGGGGCCAAATCCTCGGGGGTTCGCCGTCGTCCTGGCGGCGTCTAGCGGAGTCGGCGCCGAACGGGCCCCGCCGACGTTCGGGCGGCTGCGGGAGGAGCTCCTCCAGCTCCACGCTGAAGCTGACCTCACCCAATCCAAAGGTACCATCACACTATGCTATCACTAGAAATGCTCCAGTGATGTTTTCGTGGGACGGTTGTATGCTCCATCAGTACTGTTTCAGTGTTTTACTCCCAAAATTTATTGTTTGTTTTTTTAATGATAGCAAATAGCGCGAGGGTGAGGCTTGTGCGATTGACCGAGGCTGCTGAGAATCTTAAGAAACGAGCGGCAATCAGAGTCCGAATGGGCAGAGAGAACGAGGCTGTGGATTTACTTGTGCAGAAGAGGAAATTGACCAAAGCCCTAGAGAACATTAAAGAGCGGATTGAGGTGCTTGACAAGCTTTCGGCAAAAATTAGTGAGGTGATGACATGTTATCATGTAAATATTAGTCTTCATGCCAGTAACTCAAAATTACTTCCGAAGCCATTATTTTCCATTTATGTCTCTCACTGTTCATTGGGTGATTCTTCTCATCACATCTGCAATGGAAAGTGCTTGCTTCAATCATGGCATATAACCATACATGATATGTCCAGTACATGGGAACTGATTGTTTTAAATTTCTGTTCATCTATCTAGAACATGCACAATCCTATAATGAGCATTTTTTGTATTCAGGCAATTTCTCTAAAGCAGAACATGTTAATCGAATATGCATTGCGTCCAGGGACTTCTAATGGTGAAAACTCTGATGACAAGGTAAGGGTTTTCTCCAGTACAGTCAATGATGGAGTCATTGGGGCTGAGAGTAGTGATTCTCATCCAAAATCAGTTGAAAAGGAATATTTTGAGTTACGAAATGAGGCACATGCCAGAATGGCTGGCCACTCTGAGCAGAGTGCATTTCAGATAGCCGATGGCTTCTCAGTTTTAAACGATCCTGACCCAGCAAGCAGCATAAAGAGTTCTTCTGCATATGATGGATTTCTAGAGAATATTGATTTACAGATGAAATCACTAGAATATCAAATTGAACAGTTCATTAGTTCCCAATCAGTGGAAGAAGATGGCAGTGAGAAGCAAAAAAATGACAAGTGGCTAAGATTATCAGACATACAAATGCTTGTAAAGGAAACTAGAGAAAAGTGAGTCTTGATGCAAAACCAGATAAGTTCAAAGCGTGTAAAACTTTTTAATTCTAATTACACAGTTAGTTCGTCATTGCACGAGAGATTCATTACAGTAACTAACTATGTCAGGATTGCAAGGATTTTGGATATGACTGTAAAAGAGACCGAATCTGGAGATTAGAGATGATCGCAAACCATAAAAGAATGAGTTGGTGGCATCCACCCTTATCTCTTTCATGAGTAAGTTTGCCCCTCTATTGCTTTGATTTACTAAGGAAACTCAGGAATCCACCCCATGTATGAAACTATCTCAAGTGTATTTTGATGTATATTGTCTGTTGTTCATTGTGTTATTCCTGTATACCTATACATCATACAATTTGTTTTCTCATTCTGGAGATGAATGTAGTCCACCATCTCTTGAACTTTTTCAGCAGTAATACAACAATACACAACTTTCAGACTTGAGTTAAAACGCAACAGAAAATGTATTTGAATACTCGTGGTAGGAAAGGGTATTAATATTTCATACATACATGTGCATGTGACTTAACAGAGTGTATCATTGTGATATGGGATATCTCTTTGTTGCTAATTCCTGATTCATAATTTTCCAATTATATCCACGAGAGGGATCCTTTCACATTTTCCAAACTCTAGCTGATCGAACTGATCGCAGATCATTGCGATTTCTTTCTCATCAATCTTGCCCATCTCCTTGAGCTTGTAGATCACAAAGTCTGATTTTCTGTTGCATAGGAGCAAATAGATTATTAATCAGTGATTCAGTGGACATTGACAACTATGTACCTCAAATATGAAATACAGTCAATATAAACAACATAATATGGCGTACTTTCAGATTAATATGATAAGAAATATAGGAGCTGTGAGCAAAGAAAGTAAATTCTATTAGGGCAGTGAGATTTGATGTTCATATCACTTCATCTCAGGCATGAAGCCTTGCCCTGTCTATCTAATTATAGAATGTTAGCGTGACCCATTGTTTCTACCACAGACTTTTTTGTTTACAAATTAACACACTTTGGGCCCAGTTTCATCAGAAACAAGAAAAAAATAGGAATAGTTTGTACAGGTGGCTGTATAGAGATTCTTTTGTTGACTATTGCATGCACCCTTTTAAAGTTTATATTCGGTGCATATACTACCTTTACAATAATCTTTTCTTTTTTAAGAAAGAAAGCTTATTTCTAAGAAACTAGAAAGTCTTATCATCCATAATAATATTATTAGCCTCCTTTTATGTTTATGTATAACTTTTTTAGGGCAGTCATATATATAAACTCAGTGCCTTGTTGGCGAAAGGAATAACTAATTGTTGGCTCTTTGCCATATAAGAAATTAATAAAGTGCATGTCATGAAACAAACATACTTTATAGTAAAAAAAAATATCATAATGTAATCAATAAATAAAAGATAAGCAACGGATTAGGAGTTTAGTTGCTCTAAAAAAGTTTGTTTCCTTTTCAGGCATTGATTGTTGTTTTATAACTTTAAGGTATTAATTGTTGAAAGGCAATTTCAAATAATAGATTTTCATGAAAAACTGTACCGTACCTTACATCAGGATTGTTGTCTAGGCCTGCAACAAGTGGCTCATTGTCCATTTTCTTCTGGAGTATCCATTTTGTAGTCCGCCGGTTTCTTCTGTCCATCCTTAGATCTGTTAGGAACAAGAAGGCCTTTGCCACTGCCAAAGTGCTTACCAACAGGCACACAGTGGCAGTGAGCCTTCCTGCTGTTGTTGAGAAGCTTTTGTCGCCATATCCAACTGTCGTAACAGAAATGACTGATAAATAGAAACTATCGATCCAGTTTAGGCCCTCCACTTCATGTACAATGATTGTGCAAACTGAGATAGTGCCTACTACAACTGCTAATGCAAGCATTACTTTCATCCTCCCTCTTGACCTTTTCCTTTTAGCATCAATCATATAGGTGTCAAACACCTTGTTGAGCTTGCTATCATCCATTGTGCTAAGTAGAACTGTCCTTTGCTTGTCCAGTACATTTGTCAACAGCCCGTTTAGCATAAGGTCGACAAAACGAACACCAATGAGCAGGAACAAGCATGTGAACACCTTTGTGAAGTTCGTGCAAGGGACTATGTCACCATATCCTATTGTGCACAAACTAATGATGGTGAAGTAAAGGGCATCCACTAACTTGAATGTTGATTTTCCCTTGAAGCCTTCAACGTTTACCATGTACACGAGGACCCCTATTGAGATGTATAAGATGAGACTGGCAATAGCTTGCCTTGCAATGGATGGTGCATATTGTGCAGCGGCAGCATGGGTTTGGGCATCAATCTCATCTGCACAGGGTGATTCTTTGCTTGATGTGAACATAGAAGGTGAAGAGTGCGCCCGCTGGATATTTGATGGGGATACGGTATTGGTAGTTTCATTAGTGGGTGGTAGATGATTGGGAGTATTGAATTTAGACTTGCGATTACTGTTTGGGCAAAAGGAAGTTGCGCACCTGCTTGGAACGTCACATGATTTTCTTCTGTCTTTTGTGGAAGTGTACTTTTGGTTGCGCTGGACCAAAGGTAGCAGAGGTTCTTCCATGGAAGACATATTGGAGGGCTTGGATCACTTCGTTGCAGCTTGCAGTTCTCGGGTTGGATCATCACTTTATATCCATGGTGGTTCTGCCGAGATCTTGATGATGAATGTGGTGAACATCGGGCATTCAAGCAGGGATGTAGACTTCCCTGACGTTTCTGGGATGAAAGAACTGGAGTATATCATATCTTGAAACATATCTTTCTTATTTATTGCAACACTTATATCGTGTGGTTTCTAGTATCTTGCATAGTAGCTGATGCAAGAGGCAACCGATGAAAGGGAAACCAGTGGTGGTCATATTCTTTCATTTTACATCTGAAACAGCACTATTAGTTTTATTTTGTCATTCTCTGTTATGGTTGGGGTAGAGTCTCTACTTGGTTCACTGCACGTGCACTAAATATGTGTTGTGATTTGTGAATTAAGTTTGGTTTACGTTTTGGTGCAGGTATCCAAGTTGACAAGGGCTTATCAGCAGTCTGAATGTCTGATCTTGCAGGTTGATTTCTGCCCTTGGGGTGATCCATTTGATTTAAGGCAGTGCCATATTATGCAGGGCTCCCCGCCTCCACGGACGGGATTCCCTTCTTTTCTGGACAGAAACATGCAGATTTGTTGCTGTGCTGAGATCTCTGTCGGTGATGTACGGTACAGATCGCACCGACTGAAAGCTTCCCAAGTAGAAAGATCTTGATCGATGGAACTTGGTTGACCTTGATTGAAGGCAACCTTGTTCTTGACAAACTGTCTGTGCATACGTCTAAAAGGAATGAAGAAGTCAAAATTGTGTGCCCTGTAAGGCTGTCTAAATTTAGCCCGAAGACAGAAGAATTTAAAGCTGCAGGCAATTTTTTATGCTTTCTTTCTGCTTTTTTAGAAATAGACCTGTTCCATTTTCATTAAACGATACAAATTCATCGTTCACAGCATAATTCTTGCTTTTCAAGCGTTCCGACAGGGATGAGGTGATGGAATTCGACATTGAGTTTCTGTATCCACTATCAAATATGTATGCTACTTGAGCAATCCATGGAGTACCAAATGTTCTCGTTGGAAGATTGCGGGATTATCATCTTTGTAAAGAACTCGAGGAAAATCTTGGACGGTCTGTTCCTGCTTCAGTCAACAGGAGCTCATTGCATATTCTTAGCCCACACTTGTTTTTTCTGGGTCTTGCAAACTGTTATTTCTCTCTGCGAGAGCTGTTCTATTTAACAGGAGTGAAGAAGCATCCCAAGAAAAACCGAAGCGAGTGTGATGCCTTCCTGGGTGAAATTTGGTTGAGTGAGTTGTGGTAATGGGTGGTGTGATGTTACCTCCTTCCAGCTGCCCGAAACCGAGCCATTTGTTTTCCTCTAATGTTAGAAACTAGAGTATATGGCAAAGATCATGCCGTCCTTTCGTAAGAAGGTTGCTGGATGCAGCAGCAGAGACGGCGAGGAGAGAGACCACAGCATCTCGGTCGGAAGATGGCCCACTTTACGGTCGGCCCGGTATACATGCCCGCGCTTGGCCCAAACCCACGAGACCAAATGGGCTGCCCGGCTGCCATGGGGCCGCTGCTGCCTTTGGGGGCCTGGCTAAGGCTATTCCCGAGTTTAGTTTTCAATAGCGCCACATCATTAAAAATTAGCTTTCGCTCAAATTTTTTTAAAAAAATTGGCTTAATTATCTCAAAATAAAAAATAAAAATTGGCTTAAGAAATAAAACAGGATCTCTCAATGCACGGACTCGTTTCACAGTTTTATAGACAAGCAATAGTATTTAATAACAATACACATCATTGATTGAAATTTGATAGGATTAAACTCTTTAACCACCAATAAGGCTTCAATAGGTTTCATATCCTTGAAAATAATGCGTACACAGTTTGATCCCGATGAAACCCAACTCTTCTATTTTATCATAAAGATCACACCATGTGAGTACTTTTCTCTATGTGGCACCTCATTAATATACATCAAACTCCTATAAAACCCCCATTAAAAATAGGCGCTTTGTTTCTTGACAATGCAAACAAATAATCTCGTTTTCTTTTTTCTTAAAAAAAAGTAAAGAAGAAAAACCCAAGAAGGCCAACGGATTGGTGGGAAAAGGTACCGGAAGAAAATTCCCAAGTCCAATCAGTGAGGACCCGATCGTCATTGTTGCCGGTCGCACGGGCGGCGTGTCCGGGTCGAGGGTGGGCGACGAGCACGGCACGGCTATCATCATCATCATCATCATACATTCATACACGTGGGAAAAGCTCTTTTCTCACCCGACGTAGGGCCGTGCTACTCTGTATATAGCACAGTACTGGCATTCGCATGGTTGAAAAAAAAAAGAGTAAACGAAACAAAGTCCAATTTCTTTTCCGTCTGTGGATCTTTCCGAGCTCTGCGGATCCAGCCAATGAAGAATCTGCGCTAGCTAGGTCTACGGAGTATATACGTGTGTGCAGCTATGTGTACGGAGTAAACAAACTATAAGCACGACGTCCCCGTAACTAAACTTGTGTTTCCCTGTGGCTGTGCGATCTCGTCGACACAGCAACTTGTGAGCATGTGACGTGCGTTCAACGACCACGATGGTACCAGCAGCGTGGGCGTGGCTTGCCATCATCAACAGGATACAGCAGCTGCGCGACGCTTCCTTCTAGAAAGGCGGGGGTATGAAGATACGCACGGCCCTCGAGGTGCCCTAATTCAGCGCGATTCGGGTCAAATTGCAGGATTCGGACAGATGCGCGTGTGATTAGGGAATTCTCAGCGCGCAAGAGGTTAACTGTACCTTGTACACTTGGCTAGCGCAAACTTTTGCCAGCTGAATTTGCCATGACTGAACGCTGTGCGTTTGACGGTTTGAGAACCAGTGACCGCACAATTGTTCAAGTTCGAAGGGCGGCTAGCTGCTGGCCAGGCTCGTTGAACCTAAACACATTTACCGCCTCTAGCTAGGCACAGTATAATTGAGAGGTATATTGAAGTATCAAATAGTATGGGGGTATGATGGTAATCGCTAAAGATATGCTCGCAGTAGATAGCTGGGGTTAGTTTAATTTAATTTAATCGAGTTGACCTTCCCCAGTTGCCCGCGCGGCTTGGGAGAGAAGCAATGAACCTTGACGGCCACGCTGGCTGCTGGACTAGCATCTTCAGATGCCCGATCGAAAAGGCCTCTGAATAAATGGCCGAGCAGGCGCATCGGACAAAATCCATCTACGCTCGCGCTGCCCTTGCGCTGTTAGTTTATTCCTGTAAAGAAATCAGGGCGTTGTAAGCATACTTAAGGGGATCGATCATAAGTTATCTCTTCAATAATACACAACTTGAGTGCCTTGGATGCCAAGAAATCAATCTTCTTTTCTTAATTTCTTTATTAAAAAAAGTAATAAAAGCTTGGTTCCGCCTAACAGAAACTGAAATAGCCTAAGAGCGACGTACGTATATTATACACTGCTGGAATACATGTATGCGCACGTGATGGAGGGCGCAATTATATATTTCTGCGTGGGCCGCAAGGCTAAAGTATTGTACGGATGACGCCCTGACACTGACGGTCCCTGATCGGATATCGCCACGTACACCACTCCCTCCGTGAATCATACCGGTGCGGTCAGCTGTTCGAACCCGTGAATGATATCCTTTTCTCCAGCATGATCCTGAATTCAAACTCCAGAAAGAGGGCCAGACCCGGAAGCAAAATTAAGCGAGCGACTCTAGATTTTTCTTTTGTTTGTTCACACGAAAGTCGATACTCGTGATCAACTAATAAGAGTGGATCTCAAAAGTTCTAGTATTATTCATGAACCTTAGCGATCAAGTACTATGTGATGATGATGACCCAGCAAAACTGTGCATGCCGTTTAATTTCTTTTTCTTGATACCACCACAGCATGTTCGATGTTTTTTAGTATTATTTTTTTTCCTCAAATAATTGAGGGAATCATTTTTCTTTGTTTTTTTTCTCAATTGGCCAAAGTTTTTCGTAGTCTTGTGTTGTCTTGAAGAAGAAGAAGAAGAAGAAGAAGAAGAAGAACAGGGAATTTGCAAAAAGAAGAAGCAAGAAGAAAGAACGAACAGCCCTGCGTCTTGTGCTGTCTTGAAGATGCTTGGTGAGAAAGTATCATCTTCAAACATTTTCCAACTTTTTTCTTCCACCTAATCGAGAAGTCAACACCTAGCCAATGGACTAGGACTGTAAGTCTATAACAGTATAAAGAACAATGTAATCAGGAGATAATATGCGACGTCAACTTTGACCTGGCAACTCATAAACTTTTGCATTGTGGGGTCAAGCATTGTTCTGCGATTGTTCTATGCACTGATCTTCCCCCGCATCTTCCTCTCCCGCCGATTCTTGTGCACATGCACACCTGCTGTATAATTCCTCCTTTCTGTTATCGAGCTGGATGTGCTTCATTTCCTGTCCACTGATCACTGATGTTAACTTGTACGTGCTCGGACGTCGTCTTGTCCTTGCTGCTCAAGCTACCAGCTAGCTCGTCTTGACTGCTGCATTGCATTTGTTTATTAGGCCATGTTCAGATTTCCAACTATTCACTATTCATTCCAACTTTTCACTATTCATTCCAACTTTTCACTATTCCTCCCTCACAAAACACGTTTCCCAGCGAGTGCTACAGTGTTTTTCTTATGCTACAGTGTTTTTTCCTACAATCTAAACACACCCTTAGTAGAATTAAAGCTGCTGGACAGTGGTAGTAGACAATCATGCAAGGCACCCTCACATGATGCCATGCAGTTCAATATATGCGGCCTATGTCTATAGCATGCGGGTCCGTGGCCAGATACGTGCAACGACAATAACATCTTTCTCAATAAAAAATGGTAAAAAGTCTAATTCCATAGAAACCAATAGGCAAATCGTGAAGGGAGAAACGTGTTTAAGCGTATTCCTATATATGCCCAAGGGATAAGATGATCATATATATATGTACCGTTCTTCTGGCACGCTAGACGCCACAGACAAAATTGCTTACATGTACTCAGTTTGTTTAGTGTGCCAGCGAGTAAATGACAAAAGAGGTTAGTTCACCAAATCCACAGATCACAACACTGTTAAGCATGTGCGATCAATTAGGATTGCGTGAGGGAAGCTTCATTCAATTCGCGAACATGAGCACATGACGATCATACAGCTGCTATATATCTACCGTCCAAACCTATTTTGTTAGATTCTGACTTGACTTTTGCTTCAAAAATTAAAATAGATATCGGTTCATCATCCAACTAGGCAACGATTAGTATGCCAAATTCTCCAATTAATCTATTCCACAAGAAAAAAAATGCAGCTTTGACCACACTTACTGCCTCCAATATATTTTTCTCACATATAATACCTTAATCAACGAGAAATAAGTTGGCACAGACACCTTATCTCCAAAATCAATATCTGTTACAGATGAAAAAGGATGCCGAGCACGCAGCCATAATAATGGTGCACATAAATGAAAATTTCGATACAAAAAAAAAATCTTTATTACGGTATGGTACAAAAATTGTAACATTTCTATTAGAATCATGCTGCAATTCATTCATTGAAATTCAGACTTCTTTTCGGAATGAACAATTTGTTGAAGATGTTCATAAAATTGGAATATGTTCTGTAATAAGGTACACTAATGTAATTTAATCTCGTCATTCAATCAAAGAATCCGCAAATGAAAAAATGTAGCATGTCAAATAAGTGGGCACCTTAAAACAAGAACAAGTAGATCGGCCCGTTTGGTGCATGTGCCGTGGCTTAAAGCCCGCTTTGTAAAAACTCTAATGCTTTCTCCTCATAATATTTTTTTAGCCGAATTATACAGTCACAATACTAATTTTCGCAACTCTACCCCATTGTACTACTATACGCTGGAGACAGTTGATCGGCATGGCGTCGCCTGGAGCAACCAGCGGAACGCAGCTGAGGGTGAACGCAGATTGGCAATGGCGGCGCATGCAAGCTGCGGTCGGCTTCTAGAAGGTAGCCCCTTTTCCCTCAACAGCGTCACCCTTTTATACTGTCAAATTGTAAGTCGTTTATTTTTTTTTATTTCAACTTTGACTACTTGTTTTATTCAAAAAATTTATACAAATATAGTCAAATTTAGGCAATTCTTGAAATTTTTTTATTACTAAAGCTAGCCATAACAAAAAAAATACGATATTTTGCAAAATAATTTGAATAAGACGAGTGGTTAAAGTTAGGGTTAAAAAAGTCAAACGACTTATAATTTGGGACGGAGGGAGTATAAAATAGTATTCGTATAGTTGTATAGAGGAGATAAGTGAGAAGGGGACGGGAGGAGAATGGCGAGTTGACTTTTTGCTAACCCTGCACAAATCTCACGCAGGACGCGGCCGCGGCCGCGGCGTTTCGCCATCTCGCGCGCGCTCGGCCGTTTCTCCATGTGCGCCGTGTTGTTGTTTCTCCGTTGCTGCAGAGGAAGTGCGCCGACCCGCTCGCTCCCCATCATAATCGTCTCGTTTCTGCTACTCCCGTGTGGTGTTCTTGTCTGGTTGACGTCCACTTGACAGCTTGCACACGTCCCCAAAAAGGCTCTCCGTTCTGCTTGTTGACCTGATCACGTCGGCGCTGACGTCACGCACCGCGATCGTCGCGCCGGTGAGAAATCGGGCTCGTGGGTGGCCGCTACTCGATCCGCGGATCGATCCGGGGCGCAAGGACGTTACACCGGCAAGCTAGGCGAGCTGCTGCCAGCCAGAGTCAGAGGTTGTGTTTAGATGCAAAAGATCTTTTGCACTTCCTATTCATTCCCCTCACAGAACATGCATCCCTAAAAATTCCTTTTTCACCTTTCCTATTCATCCCCCTCACATAACACGCATCCCAGAAATAAAAGATCTTTTCCCTTCATCAACTAAACACAGCCAGAAACTCTTCTCCAAATGGCGCCGGCAGTTTGGGAACTTTTGCGCTGCGCCGTACAGGCGTACACAACACAACCCTCCTCTTTTTTTTTTCCAAATAGGAGTGCTGGGTACTTGGATGATTGGAGCGATTAAGATATATAAGTGCTGCGGCTGACTCGTTGATCGAGTCAAACTCTGCGGTGCTACTGTGATTGTATACTGTGCTCCCAGCGGTAGGAGCTGCTTGCTTCTTGAAATACTCTTCTTTTCGTTTAAATTATCTTTGACACGTATATCAACGTAACAGATTTAGTAGAAAACCACAACAGATTTAGTAGAAGAACCAATGAAAAAAAAACCAGAGACGTTTTTATTATAGCAAAAAAACCATGCCGAAATCTTTGCACTCCGAAGCTCGGTCGTGGAGAAGTGCTCTCAATCGGCCTAGAGCTGCTTCTCAAATTCGGAGCCCGAACGTGCCACGTTGTTTCTTTTAAAAAAGAAAAATCTTTGCTAGGGAATAATTCACCACGCCATTTATTTCATTTCCTCTCAGTCAAAAACCATTCGCGTCCAACGCTTTGCAAGTTGCAGCAGAGGTTGTGCAGGCTACTGCCATCACCAGCGGACAGTGTGCCCCATAAATACCCTTTGCGAAGGAGCCATAGCCCCTAGGAAGCCGCCCCCCAAAGGCAGGCAGGCAGGCAGGCGTGTAAACAGACATCGAACCCAAGCCGCGAGCAATGGACGCCACCACGGCAACAGGGAGGGATGGCGAGGAGAAGAAGACGAAGGGCAACGGCGGCGATGCCGGTGACAAGAAGGTGTCGTTCACGGGGCTGTTCCGCTACGCCGACGGCACGGACGTCCTGCTGATGCTCCTCGGCACGGTGGGGGCGCTGGCCAACGGCGTCTCGCAGCCCATCATGACCATCATCTTCGGCCAGGTCATCGACGCCTTCGGCGGCGCCGTCGCCATGGACGACGTCCTCCACCGCGTCAACAAGGTGAGCCTTCCCGCCTTGCCGGAGGCACCTCCCCCCGCTCCGCCACTCTAGCTAACTAGCTAGCCTTTTGCTTGCCATTCTCTGCCAATACCTGAGTAGCCGAGCCGAGGTCATGTACCGTCTCATGACCGCCATGGACGGGTCTGATCGACCAAGATAGAAATCTCCTGTAAAATCTTGGCGCTTGTGCTTTCACTGCCTCAGGAGAAAGATGGGGGAGGAGTATCTTGACTTTTGGCGCCATTAGTCCTCTGGGTTTTTTGTTCTCTCTTCGTCTTTTAATTTCATTCGATTTTTCTTCTTTTTTTTGTTTTGAACCTTATCACTTGATACAGAAGATGGAATGATACCGATAAAAAATTGATACTCCTTTAGAGATCAAAATGATTCCAGGATACGTGTTTGACAGGAACTTAATTTATGACGTCGATATCAGCATGATGCCTTTTAATTCAACCACAGAAAATGTTTTGTATGCAAAATATCGCACTGCCCCTTCACTCTCCTGGGGGTAAATTGTTCTCATCTCATCTGTTCAGATGAGTTTGAACCTAGCACGTTCAAAAGCATGAAACAGAGCCTTCCGGATTATGGCTTAGTACACGAGTAAAAAAAAAATAGAACTGTTTCAGGAAATGGACAACAAAAAACGCAATAATCTACTAAAAACGCAATGACTAACTCAACGCCTTAGGAAGAACTAGAATGATGTTTCACATTTAATTTCTTTTTTTGGCACACATGATTTTATTTTTCTTTTCTCACATGGAAGCTCACTTGTATATGAAGATAAAGTGTGTAGTCCCTTTACAATGTGCTTTCTGAAAGGTACCTTTCTGAACTCTGAAGTAGGTATACTGATTGGTTAGCCAAGAACAGTAACTTGTAGGTTATTCCAGCTGATTGCAACTTGTATGATATAATTAATAACTAACAAGCACAGGTAATGGTTGGAATCTTTCCTGACCAAACAGATCCTGAACTCTGTCCAAGAATAGGGTTAAGATCATCCACTGCCAAATTTGTCGGTTGCATGACCTTTGCTAGCAGTGTTTTATATGGTTCCTGAATAGAATAAATTATGGCAACAACTTTAATAAAAAAAACTTCTAAAAGATATTTTCCTTGCATTCTTCTTTGAGATAAGAGGGCATTGCTCACCTTCCTGCTGTTCCACCTTACTTTCCTTTCAGGCAGTTCTGAATTTTGTCTACCTGGGCATTGCAACAGCGGTTGTTTCCTTTCTCCGTAAGTACGACTAGACTCTGTTAACCCTTTCAATCTTCATATCCGTTTGCACTCTGCATTACAAACTGACATTGCTGATGCTAAGGATGACCATCGATAGTAAAAAAGAATCTTGCATTATGCACAATGATAAGATAATCTAAGCTTAACAAAAAGAAGCTTGAGCAGAGTCCAACTTTGACTTTTGTTATATACTTTCAAAGAAAAGTACAGAAAGTTTGTGTTGAGCAGTTCATGATAGTGGTTACAAAGCCATCATGTTTTAAAAACTTCCATGGAAAGAGATACAAGGAAAAGTGCACGATTAATGGTCCAGCAAACTGATTTTAAAACAGTCTGAAATAGAGCTCTAGTGCATGTTTAAGGCATATAATGGTGCTTGTACCAATAGAATTTAATCCAATTCGTTGTTTATGCAGAGGTGTCATGCTGGACAATGACGGGAGAAAGGCAGGCAACACGCATTCGATCTCTGTACCTCAAATCTGTCTTGAGACAAGACATAGCATTCTTTGATGTTGAAATGACAACTGGGCAAGTAGTTTCAAGGATGTCCGGTGATACCGTGTTAATTCAGGATGCAATTGGTGAGAAGGTAACAGCTCCCCTCTATGAAAATGAAGGGTGAAAAAGCAAACTTTCTGTTGATTATCACAAGCTTTATATCAAAACTGGCGCAATTTGACTCTTACAAAACTCTCTCAGGTCGGCAAGTTCCAACAACTTATTGCTACCTTCATAGGTGGCTTTGTAATAGCATTCGTTAAAGGGTGGCTATTATCTCTTGTCATGTTGGCATGCATACCTCCAGTTGTCATTGCCGGAGGAGTTGTCTCAAAAATGCTTTCTAAAATCTCTAGCAAGGGGCAAACATCATACAGCGATGCAGGAAATGTAGTCGAACAGACACTTGGGTCCATTAAAACAGTGAGTTCAATGCACTCAGTGATTGAATAACAAGTACATGAGAAATCTTTACATTTCAATGTGACATGCACTCACCAGTTTTCTTGTGGTTATATCTGTAAAACAGGTTGTCTCCTTCAACGGTGAGAAGCAGGCTATTGCAGCGTACAATAAACTCATACACAAGGCATACAAGTCAGCTGTTGAGGAAGGAATCACCAATGGTTTTGGCATGGGCTCTGTTTTCTTTATATTTTTCTCAAGCTATGGTTTAGCCATATGGTATGGCGGCAAGTTGGTCCTCAGCAAAGGTTACACAGGAGGAGACGTCATCAATATCTTGTTTGCTATAATGACTGGGGCAATGTGAGTATCTTTAAATCAAGATAAAGACATTGTTATGACGATCCATGTTGCCTGATCGGTGGTATCGGTTTTCAACTTTTTGCGCAGGTCTTTAGGTAATGCAACACCCTGCATGGCAGCCTTTGCAGAAGGGCGATCTGCAGCATACAGATTGTTCACAACAATCAAGAGGAAACCAGAAATTGACCCTGACGACCCAACTGGGAAGCAGTTAGAAGACATCAAGGGTGATGTTGAGCTAAAGGACGTGTACTTCAGCTACCCAGCAAGACCAGAGCAACTAATATTTGATGGATTCTCATTACATGTGTCTATCGGCACTACAATGGCCATAGTTGGGGAAAGTGGGAGCGGCAAGTCAACTGTGATTAGTCTTGTAGAGAGATTCTATGATCCACAGGCTGGTGAGGTTTTAATTGATGGAATTAACATTAAGAGTTTGAGGCTTGAATGGATAAGAGGGAAGATTGGTCTTGTTAACCAAGAGCCATTGCTCTTTATGTCATCTATCAAAGATAACATATCATATGGCAAAGAGGATGCAACAATTGAAGAGATCAAAAGAGCAGCTGAGCTTGCTAATGCAGCCAATTTTATTGATAAATTGCCCAACGTATGTCACAAATCCAATGGATTAACCTTTGTTATCCTGTCTATACTATAAGCTCAGTGCTAACAATTTTTCTGTTTCTCTCATACCAGGGCTATGACACAATGGTTGGCCAACGTGGTGCTCAGCTCTCAGGGGGCCAAAAACAAAGGATTGCTATTGCAAGAGCAATAATTAAAGACCCAAGAATTCTTTTGCTAGATGAGGCGACTAGCGCATTGGATGTGGAGTCAGAGCGGATTGTTCAGGAAGCACTAAATAGGATCATGGTGAATAGAACAACACTTGTGGTTGCACATCGTCTGAGTACTGTGAGGAATGCGGATTGCATATCAGTTGTTCAACAAGGGAAAATAGTTGAACAAGGTAAGGATCCCTTTCCATTGTGAATAGTCCATCTGCATTCATTACACACACACACACACACACCATGTTTTAACTAAGCCATTAATTCCTTGCATCAATAAATGTCTTACAGGCTCCCATGATGAATTGATATTGAACCCTGATGGTGCTTATTCTCAACTTATTCGTCTGCAAGAAAGCCAAGCAGAAGAAGAACAGAAATTAGATCGGCGCATGTCTGATCAAAGGTCCAAAAGTAGAAGCCTCTCACTGAAGCGATCGGTAAGCAGAGGTTCTGCAGGAAACAGTAGTCGCCATTCTTTGACACTCCCATTTGGTATGCCTGGTTCAGTTGAGTTGCTCGAGGGCAATGATGCAAACGAGGAGAATCAGAAAGAGCAGGCTGATGATAGTGAGGCCCCAAAGAAAGCCCCTATGGGACGGCTAGCTGGTCTAAACAAGCCAGAGCTACCAATTCTTTTGTTAGGAGCGCTAGCTGCTGGAGTCCATGGAGTGCTTTTTCCAATGTTTGGTTTAATGATCTCCAATGCCATCAAAACCTTCTATGAACCACCTCACCAACTAAAAAAGGATTCAAGCTTTTGGGGTTTGATGTGTGTTGTGTTGGGTATTGTATCGATAATATCAATACCAGTGGAGTATTTCTTATTTGGAGTAGCAGGGGGGAAGCTTATCGAGCGTATTCGTGCCTTGTCATTTCAGAGCATTGTGCACCAAGAAGTTGCTTGGTTTGATGATCCCAAAAACTCCAGGTACCATTGCTCTGTTCAATGTACTATTTTCTTTATTTGTACTTAACAAAATTTCAGATGTGGTGTACTAATGGTCAAATTGTATTTTACAGTGGAGCACTTGGTGCAAAGTTGTCAGTTGATGCTCTGAATGTCCGACGATTAGTGGGTGATAACTTGGCCTTGATAACTCAGGTCATCTCAACACTAATTACTGGATTTGTCATTGCTTTTGTGGCTGACTGGAAGCTTACATTGATCATCCTTTGTGCAATGCCACTGTCGGGTGCTCAAGGTTATGCACAAGTAAAGTTCTTGAAGGGCTTCAGTCAAGATGCTAAGGTAATATATGTAAAAAAAAAGGCCTTCTGGTCTTGTCATTTTACGAAATATAAAATACAACTGATCTCTGTAAGTTCTTTAAACAATCAAGCTAATACTTGATCTTATAAAATTTATGACAGAGGTCTTCAAGTAACAATAATGATCACCTTAGATATTGCTTTTCCAATACATGACCAATGACAATGTATTGTTGTTTCTCCAGATGTTGTATGAAGATGCAAGTCAAGTGGCCACTGATGCAATCAGTAGTATCAGGACTGTAGCTTCTTTTGGTGCTGAGAAAAGAGTCATGACAATCTATAATAAAAAATGTGAAGCTTCAAAGAATCAAGGGGTCAGAACAGGATTGGTTGGCGGCATTGGTTTTGGTTTCTCATTCATGATGATGTACCTTACATATGGTCTTTGTTTCTATGTTGGAGGGCAATTCGTGCGTCATAACAAATCTACGTTTGCAGACGTTTTCAAGGTTACAAAATGCATCATGTCAATAGTATTCCCCCCTTCAATTTCGTGTTGAAGATTTGGGTTTAATACATGATTTACAGGTTTTCTTTGCATTGATGTTGGCAACAATTGGCGTATCTCAAACAAGTGCATTGGCTTCTGATTCTACAAAGGCAAAGGATTCATCTATCTCCATATTTGCTTTATTGGACCGAAAGTCGAAAATCGACTCAGGTAGTGACGAAGGTTTGACACTAGACGAAGTCAAGGGTGACATTGATTTCCGACATGTTAGCTTCAAGTATCCAAGCCGTCCAGATGTTCCAATCTTTAGTGATTTTACCCTACATATTCCCTCTGGGAAGGTTAGCCTAACATCTCTCCAATTTCACATTTTCTAAGAGTGATATAATCAGCTGCTTACTCTGTTTATGGTTTTACACAGACTGTCGCGCTCGTGGGAGAGAGTGGCAGTGGAAAATCAACAGTAATTTCTTTGCTAGAACGATTCTACAATCCTGATTCTGGTACCATTTCATTGGATGGGGTAGAAATCAAGGGCCTCAAAGTCAATTGGCTAAGGGACCAAATGGGGCTGGTCGGCCAAGAGCCTGTGCTCTTTAATGACACAATCCGTGCCAACATAGCATATGGGAAGCATGGGGAGGTCACTGAGGAGGAGCTAATCAAGGTCGCAAAGGCAGCAAATGCGCATGAGTTCATATCAAGCCTTCCCCAGGGGTATGACACCACCGTTGGAGAGAGGGGTGTTCAGCTATCTGGTGGCCAGAAGCAGCGGGTGGCCATCGCAAGGGCCATACTAAAAGATCCTAGGATTCTTCTTCTTGATGAGGCCACGAGCGCCTTGGATGCTGAGTCTGAGCGCATTGTGCAAGATGCCTTGGATAATGTGATGGTTGGCAGAACCACAGTCATTGTAGCGCATCGCCTCTCGACGATAAAAAATGCTGATATTATTGCAGTTCTCAAGGATGGCATGATCGTGGAGAAAGGAAGACATGACACGCTGATGAATATCAAAGATGGATTCTACGCTTCTCTAGTTGAACTTCGTTCAGCTTCATCATAGTACCTAGGTTAAGAATTTTGCTTCGATCACTAGGCATTGTACATCTTCCTTGATTGTTCTTTGTTTTTATAGTTCTGGTGTGCTACCAATTCATTGGGATTTACAGAGGAATTTCGAGAAGTAAACTTCTCTTTTGCATCACTGGAGCATTCGGTTAACATTTTGTACGGTGGATCTCGTGTAGATAGTTAGATACACAAATGTGTTGTACCTATGTGGCTCTGTCAACCAATATCAATTACTAATCCCTGAAATACAAGGGACCGTGGACCTGTTTGGATATGTGTAATTTGGAATCCTGTCCTCTCATCCTGATACTTATGATTTCTTATAAATCTGAACGAAACCCTAACAATTAATTCCCATGGATATCTCAAGGAAGATTTTCGTGAGCATTTATGGTGCTCCGCACCGAAATTACCCGACAAATCATTTACGAAAAACTCTAAGCTGCCTTAAGCAAACAGATGAGAAGATGCCTAACATACCAGCGCACAAATGGAGTAATGGTTGGAAGATCAGCGACGCCGTGTGCACCGAAGCACCAACCTCCAAACACTCTACTGCTCTTGCAACGGACTGGCTTGGGCGCTTGGCACGCGGTGCCGCGGCCGCTGCGGCATCGGCGAGCCGCCGCTGCTCGAGGTCTGCCGCAATGAAGTGGAGCGCTGCGCCGCCGCCAATCGCCGCCCCCAATCAGGTGTGTTATTGGGGAAAAGATTCCCCAAAAATAATGCCCCGGACCGGCGCGTTTCATCATTTATGGTCTTGCAGCACTTGCAGAGTGGAGATTAGGCCCACAAGTTGCCTCTGGGCATCCGATTCGAGTCCAGCAAGGAAGACAATTGAGCCCGCCCATGTACTTTCAATTTTGGCGGGTTCGTTCGTGCAACTCATTTTGAAAAGCAACATTTTCGTCTTGTTTAGATGGGGAAGTTGATGAAAAGTTGAAGGTATAAATAGTGCATTAGTAAACGTGTCTGTGAGAGAAGATGTGACTCGATGTGACTAGAAAGTTGGCGATCTACACAAGCCCTTAGAATAGCTTGGAGGATTATAAATACGAATATTATTTTCACCTTTCCTCGACCGACACGGAGGTAAGTTTCGACATACTTGGAGGGCTTTTTTTAAGAAGTAACATGTATTGATCTTAGCACAGTCACTAGCTCTTTAAAAAAAACCTAGAAAAAAGAAAGATTAAAAAAAGTTTAAAACTCCTAATCATCTTCCTCGACGACTTAAGGGATCCGTTCGTCACCGCCGTCCAAACCGCTTCCAAATCGTCATTGCGTTGGACGCCAGAGCCAAACTCCATAAAGTAGAGGCCACAGAGGAGAGCTTAATGCCAGGCGCAGATGCCGAGTACATGTCTTCTAGGCGCATAGGCCAACTCTGGCACCCACGACGCCACCTTCAAATCCAACACCGGCAATCCAAACAAAACTCGAATTTCCACCAGAAATCATACTCCTCATAAATAAATAGGTCAAACATCATCACTGAAGAAGAAAACGATGCGCCGGCCCTCGACAAACACAGGTCTCCCGCGCTCTCCGTTTGCGTGGTTGGAGACCGCACTGTACCATGCAACGCGAGTGGCATCAAGTTCACATGCGCCCACTGTATGACACTTGGATCCGTACTAAAATGTTCGAATGGGTTTTTGTAAGATTTGGCAAGATTACAATCCAAGGGTTCCCAACACAAGTTTGCTTCCTCCTTATGCATACATGAGCATTGCTCCTGCTCTGTTTTTTTTTCCTAAGCTGCCATCATTACTCAAGATACAAACGCTAATGACTGTTGTTTATTCATTACGCATCCAAATAGAGGAAAAGCCATGTCAGCTGCTGCTACTCTTGACACTGCTGACCAGAATCCAGTGAAGTGCGCGCCAACGGCCGTCGTGAGTCTCATCGTACCTCTTCCCCCACAGAATCCGATCCGTCGTCAAGGTGAAGCTTGTCTCCACTTTGCCACGAGCCCAGCCAGTGCGGCCTCCGACTCGCCACCGTCGCGCAGGGCGTCGTGCGCCTGCCGCATCGCCGCGAGCGTTCGCTCCCGGAGCACCCTCCCACCCTCGGACTCCATGAGCCACCTCACCTTGGCCGCCACCTCCTCAGCCACGACGATCCCCTCCTCGCTATCATACCCTTCCACCGCCACGGCCAGCCGCATCTCCTCCTCCAAGAACACCCGGTTCATCCGCTGCTCCGCGTAGAGCGGCCACGCCAGCATCGGCACGCCCGCCATGACGGCCTCCAGCACCGAGTTCCACCCGCAGTGCGTCACGAACCCTCCCACCGACGCGTGGGCCAGCACGTCCCGCTGCGGCGCCCACGACCTGACCACCAGGCCCCTCCCTTTGGTACGCGCCAGGAACCCTTCCGGGAGGAGCGCGTCCAGGTCCGGCTCCGGCGGCGTGTCGAACCTCTTCGCCGGGTCGTCGCACGGCGGCGCACGGACCACCCACAGGAACCTCTGCCCGCTGGCCTCCAACCCCACCGCCACCTCACGTATCTGCTCCGCGCTGAACCGTCCGATGCTGCCGAAGCAGAGGAACACCACGCTGGCCTCCGGCTGCGTGTCCAGCCACGTCAGGCACTCCTCGCCGGCCTTGGCTATCACCTCCTCGGACTTGACCAGCGGGCCGATGCAGTGGACCGCCGGCGTCGGGAGCCCCCGCGGCGTGCACCGGCCGGCGACCACGGCCTCGACGGCGCGCTGCTCGAGGAGACGGAACGTGTTCACGATGACGCCATCGGAGCGGCTGAGCTCGGTGCAGGTGTTGAGGAAGCCGTGGTAGGCCGGGTCGTCTCGGTCCATGAGCGGGAGGATCGCGTGCGTCGCCGGGAACGAAGGGATGCCCGGGACGTGCACGGGCTCCTCCCCCATGTCCTGGAAGCTTTTGGTGGACCGCTCGTGGAGCACCGGGAGGTGGAGGAAGAAGGCGAGGACCTGTGCGCCGGAGGTGAAGAAGAAGTAGCCGGGGACGCCGAGCTCCCTGGCGACGGCGAGCGCGACGCTGCAGAAGAAGTCGACGACGAGCACGGCCGGGTGCGCGGCGGCGAGGAAGCCGCGGAGGTGCGGGTTGGAGACGCGGATGAGCTCGTAGGTGAGCGCCTCGTGGTGGCTGGTCGCGACGGGCGGGAGGCGCTCCACCTTGGGGAGGCGGTGGAAGGAGATGCACGGGTTGGCCGCGGTGACGCCCGCGAGGAATGGGCCCGTGGCGCCCGTGTTGTAGGGCGGGTCGACCACGACGATCGTGACGGGGAGGCCGCGCGCGCCGAGGATCTTGCCGAGCTCGATCATGGAGACCAGGTGGCCCATCCCTGGAGAAGGGTACAGCACCACCGGACGCCTCCCGTCGTCGGTGGCGGCGGCGCCCTCCATTTGGACCATTTCACGACGGAGATATTATTGGCCTGTGCTTCCCGGAGTGGCTTCAACACGACTCTGGAGTGCTCGTTTCTGGCGTGAGTGAGTGCGAGTTGGGAGACAAACACCCCTGTGGCTTATAAAGGCGCGCGACCGCGACGCCGCAGCGGCTGGCCGGTGGCCATGGTGTCACGATCGCGCTCCAGTCCAACGTGCGGCGATGGGATGGGGAGCTCGGAATCTCGGATTGCCAAGAGGGGGCAGAGAGGAAGGCATGGCTCGCCCGCGGCAGCTACGCCTGCCTCACCTGATTCATCGGAAGGTGACGGCACGAGGTGGCCCGCTACGTCTTTTTACCCCCGAAAATAATCGATTGGCCTTGGTTCCACTTCCACAGCCCTCAGTGTCTCCCATCGTCGATGTGTTTTGCACTAGCTGGTGGAAGGAAAAGTTTGCAACACGTCACGTTAGTCCACTGGTCGTACTGTTACGTACCGTGACACGTGAAGTGGAATTACATGCCAGCCTTTCGATCGCGTCCCCACAGCTTTCTGTTGAACGACCGAGCAACAACGTAGTACGCGCGCTGTGGACTGTCCAAAGTCTCCCATGAGAGCGACGCGCGGCGTACGTCATCGATGACAAAATGTGATCGCTATGTCCTATCCGTTGCATGTTGCCTAGCTTGATTAGGGCTGTGTTTGGATCCACATATAGCCACATAGGAGTAGATCAATTCTGATCGATTGCAACCGTTTTCTTACGAACTGGCAGGATGACAAATCTTATGTACACTAGTATCGTGTCCGTGCGTTGCTACGGGCAAAAAAAAATTCCATAGCAAACAACATAAAACACCATAAAAGACAATAATTCTCGCAACATAGGTACACATAGTTTCCTAGATCCTACCAGTGATCTTTTCATAAAACAAATGGGAGAAAATACTCCCCTGACAGCTTCTCAGCATCTTTCTGCTCTCTATCCTAAAAACTGAAGAGGCCTGATAAGAAAATTAATAGCAACGTAAAACTGAAGAGGCATGATAAGAAAATTAATAGCAACGTGAAATCAATCTTAAAACACAAGTACTGTTAACTGCTGGACCTGAATTCACGATAGGATTCCTCCCATCAAGTACCTAATTTCAGAGATGGGGTGTCTAACCAATGGGAACACATTTGGAACCTTGTGGAATATAGCACTTGGTTAAGCAGAGGGAAGCAACTCAGTTAAAGGAATATATACTCAACTGCTGTATACGGATGAGCACCAAACGCACGTCGGCTCGGTCACATCAGCAAAATAAGTGTCCTAAAATCCTAACTGAATATGTCGGTGAACCAACAAATTAGCAGGACAAACCAGCATCAATTCAAACGCCCTCTAATTGGGTCAATGTGAAAGATGATTCTATGTACAACATTTATTCATAATAACAAAGATCAATAGGTTCGAAATAGTTTACAAACGAGACTACATTATGGCACATAAACATAAGGAACCTCAAAGCAAAGAATGGATACCTCATAAGCAGTGTACTGCATGACAGAGTAGGTAACAGCATCCTTCACACGACCCTCCAAACCAATAAACAGACCAGGAAACACCATCCTTGTGAAGAACATGCTACAAATGCTCACTGCCTCTTACTATATTCTTTAGCAAGTCATCTCCTCTGAAGCACACACACAACACACAATGGGAAAGCAAAGCACTTCTGTTCCTGCCTCCACCGAGAAAGCAAAACACAGTAGCTGGCTGGCCTGGCTTCTCTTCTTCGTCCAAACCACACTCTCCAAAAAGACATGGCAGCAGCAACCAGAAGCCTTTATTTCTTCCTACGGCAAGTTGCACAGGAGCAGATCAGACACCCAGCTAGCTTTCTCTCTCTCCAATAGCACGAAGCAGCTCGCTATGCATCTTGAAAATCCTCATGCTATAACATCGTTTGATGCAGCTCTAAACAAAACATGCCATATCCTCGGTCCTACCTGAACCAAAAATCCTGCTTCGATTCCTCCCAATCCATGTACCTCACGAGCAATTGAAGCCATGGCCAACACCTCTGTTGTCTGCTCCTTTCAACCGCACATCTAGCTGATGTGTTGGGACTTGGGACAGATGTTGGAGTTGAGACGTCGAGGCAGATGGCTATTGTGGACGCGGTTCGGCGTTGTCCTGGCGGCTACAGGTGCTGGCCGCCTGGCCCGCGAGGTCGTCCGAGCGGCGCGGACCAAAGAAGCCGCGTCGGTGCGAGCTCTCCAGGGACGCGTGGTTCGGACTTCGGAGTAGACCCAGGTGTCAGTGGCAGGATCTGGGCGGTGCGGCTTCTCTCCTTCCGTGCGCCGGCGACTCCCGTGCAACGTGCAGGCACAGATCGAGTACCGGCAGCTCGGCGGCGCAGATCGAGGATCCGGCTGGCTGGCGTGGGCTCCTTCACTGATGCCTGGGTCTGCTCCGAGCCACGCGTCTCCAGAGATTGGATCCCTCTCTCCGACACGAGCTTCCCCAAGGCAACTCCATGCGTCGCCTGCGCTGTGGAGACGGCCGTGTACTTTTTACTTTCTATTCATTCCCTCACAGAACATGTATCTCCAAAAAAGGAATGGAAATAGGATAAGGTAGCGGCGAGACGAGCCGTTTAAATAGGTGTCAAGTGGAAGTGCAGTGATGTATGCAGCTGAGGCATCCTAACGAACGAACGATTTGAACCTTGTTCCTACACGACCTGATCAAATAGATCAGGCACTTGCCATCTATCTTCATTGTTCAACTCTTTGATGAAAAGATGAAAAAACCAAAAAAAAGCTCTGCCCTTCCATCTCTTGGATAAATAGAGAGGGAGGGCAGAGTCCTTTGGTGTCCCTTCCAGTTAAGAATTGGGGCTTCACAATTACTAGCCAATATTTCTCTCATGCCTTTTCTCGTTCATGGTTCGATATTCTGGTGTCCTAGGCGTAGAGGAACCACACCAATCCATCCCGAATTTGGTGGTTAAACTCTACTGCGGTGACGATACTGTAGGGGAGGTCCTGCGGCAAAATAGCTCGATGCCAGAATGATAAAAAGCTTAACACCTCTTATTTGACTTTTTCACTATTTTGAAATACGAAAAAGATCCAAATCCAAAACGCAAAGGTCGTCTTATTCAAAACCTCAATCATCGCATCCCCTCTCCTTTTTCTCAGAACGCACTTTTCTATTTATCTCCCTCACATAACACGCATTCCAGAAAAAAAAGTATTTTTTCTCCACCACAACTAAACACGGTCTGAATCCCGCGTCTGCGCTTGATTGTCGCCGCACGTTTTCGTTTGGAAGGGTGGACGGGCGGGCGGAGCGCTGGGCGCGGATGTCGCGTGATAGGCGGGCGGACAGATGATTTCAAAACTGAGCGGGCGGACGAGAGGTGGGCTTCACGGCTTCACCATTGGAGTGGACGCGACTCTTCCTTCCACTCTTTTTATTAGTAGAGATATCAAGCACAGATTGAGAAAAGCAGCCTGTGCGTTCTGGATCAAACTAGCTTTTGTTCCATTACTTACGAGATTCCAGGTCAGATTTGATGGCGGACGTTGAATCTGGCCGCAAAAAAGGGATACATTAATAAAAGTGCTTTTGCATTATGTCATTGCTTTGTTCATCCGGGCATCCGGCAATAGAAGTCCCTCGCCGGTGCTGGGAACCTTCAATTTGGCACGTTGTTCGTGAGTGGACCACCTGGTCCTGGGGGAGGTGAGGTGAAATGAGATACGACCTGAAGAGATTGGGAAAGATGGAAGGTGAACACACTTATCTCAGCTAACTCCAAATGTTTTGTACCAAAACTAATATAACTTAGTTTTAAAAGGATGAACCTCGATTGGTGTGGGGTCATGAATTAGGGGGCCCACGGACATGACGTCTGCTAACGGCAGGCGAGCGAGGAGAGGCCCCGATGCTGGTTGGAGACGGTTCTAGACAGTGTCGGTCAGGGAACTCCGTCCCGCCCGAACCTCAGAGGGTCTAGGGGCCGAAGGGGTCGAGCGCCTCTGTCACGCCCGACCCCCCTGAGTGGTCAGGAAGACATAGAGGTCAGGCGCATCCGTCTCGTCCGATCCCTGACCCCCCGGGTCAGAAGGGTAGACTCCCGCGGGGAGACTCTTGCGTCGACCGACCCAGCCTACGGAGAGGGAACAAAGAGAGCCTCGAGGATACCCCCGAGGCCAAGCTAGGCTTGTGAAGGAGAAAGCGTGCGGCCTACGCTTTCTCCCGACCGACACCAGACAGCATGTACCCGCCTGCCAACCAGAAAAGCTGATCTGCAACTCTGCGCCAAGGAAAAATGTAGCTGCATGCGCTCCGTTGCGCTAGCAGCCAAGAAGGAAGCTATTGCGAAGTTGCCGGTGGAAAGGCCAAGGACACACAGCGGCTAAGGAAGGGGTCGCCAAGACGCACTAAGCCGACAGCAAGTAACCGCCGGGGGCGCTGGCTTCCAAGGGTAGATAGGTAAAACGCCATTGTACAGGCGCCCTTCTCTTGAACTATAAAAGAGGAGGGCATCCTCCTGCGAAGGAGATCCGGTTCTGGATACTCGATCCCTAGAACACTTAGTCCCTACACGCATCCTACACCCAAGGCTTGAACCGGCCTTCGTTGTAATCGGCCGTCGAGAGAGCAATACAACCACGAGCCATCTTCACTGGACGTAGGGATTCCTCCCAAACCAGTATAAATTCTGTGTCTGGCGTCTCTCGAACCATTCTCCACCGAGACGTGCGTGTTCTGTGATTGACACTTGCCGGCGTGAGGCACCCGTGTGCCACCCGCCGATAATTGGTTTTTGAAATTTTATTTATTCCTGACTTTTTTGTTTTTTGTTTTGTTGAGTGGGTTAACAAGCTGCATATGAGCCATGGCATACTTTGTAGACAGTAGCCAAGCCCACCATATACTCTGGATATCTAGGCCTACCCTCTGCGTAGTGCCAATAGGCTAGTCATTGTGAGTGCGATTCCAACCCTTCAATAACCATGTATCCTAAAATTTGTTACGCAAGAAACGGTAACGTCAATTGACTCATCACTGTTATGTTGGCAAGGAAATTAACAAAATTTTCATGACAGTCAAGCATCGATGGAACAAAAATTCAGGCAAGCATGAAAGAATATAGATAGGGTGAGGCATTATTATTTTTAAAAACTAATCATCAATCTGCAAATGCTGACGTGGTGAATTATTTTTGTAATATTGAAATCGTTTCTCGATTTACATATGGATCATGCCGTTTATATATTGGTTGAAGCGAATTGTATAAAAAAAATTGTCTTAGCATACCCTTCGTAAAATGCTATGTAGGACACTGGTGAGCAATAAAAATATTTAGATTTTTTTTTTGAGGGGATAAAAATATTTAGATGAGCTGAGAAAAAGAGAAAACCACTCAAGGAAAGCCTACGCGCCATCTAAATGTAGGGCCCAGCAACAACACGGCCCAATACAGGCTGAACTCAGAGGAACATTCGATTCAACAACAAAGCAAAACTACTGGACCTTTCGATTCAAAAGGTAAAACAAACTGGAGCTTCTCTGAACCAAATAGTGAGCCAAAATTTGTCAGCATTATATCAATATATGTTCAGATATCAACTAATTCGGTTGACAAAATACTGGAATGACGAAAGTACTGAGCATTCAGACATGCAGAATGTACTTGAAAACTTGTGCAAGATGACCAAACGATGAACTTTACAATCAGCCACTAAACGAGATCCCCTTTCCCGTGGCTTACTTCCTCAGTAGCTACATCAACCTTTGGCCGACGACCGAAGCGTGTAATAACAAGACGAAGTTGAGCATATGAACTTCACAGAACCTACAGCTTGAGATGAAGCGAGAGCAACATTTGTCAGGACCCAGCACTACTACTACCCTAAAGGCAAATTGCCCACCACCGGCACCCCGAAGAGGAAGCAGAGCACCAGGGCGGAGATCCTCAGCAGGCTCGCGGCCCCTGGCACCACGGCGCCCCCGGACACGGCGTACGCAAGCGCGTAGGCGGCAGCGATCGTGAGGAGGATGCCGGGGAGGAGGTGGACGCGGGTAATGGCGATGCCGACGGCTCGGACGAGGAGGAGGAAGGCGTGGGCTTGGACCAGAACCCGGTGGTTCTGACGGCTGCGCTCCAGGCTGACCGCCATCTGCAGGTAGTCGTCCGCAAGCGCGCGCACCTCAGGATCCGCCACCTCCAACCGCACCACCGCGCTGTCGTCGTTCTCCTGGAGCACCGGCACGACCGCCACCTCCAACCACACCACCGCGTCCTCGTTCTCCTGGAGCACTGCCACGGCGCGGGCCGCTAACTCCGCGATTTGTGCCGCGAGCGCCGCCGCCAGCGCATCCAGATCCTCCTCGTCCGGCTCCAGCTCCGAATCCGGCAGCGTGGGCGTCTTCTGCTGCTGCTCCGACTCCGGTGGCGCTTGGCGGGCGGCGGCGGTGGCGGCGAACAGCGCCTCGGCGAGGCGGCGACCGGCCTGCGGGAGCTGGGCCGCGGCGTCGGCGTAGATGGCGCGGTTCTCGGCGATCCCGGCGCGGACGAAGTCGAGGTGGCGCTGCACGGCGTCGACGTCGACGGCTTGACCTTCGAGGTCGTCGATCACCGCCGCGATGATGGGGTTCCGCAGGAAGGGAATGGGATTCGCCATTGGATGAGAGGGTTTTCTCGGGCTCGGCGTTGGGGTGTCTCTCTGGGGCTTTGGGTGGGTTTTCGGAGTGAAAAGGTAGGAAGATTGGAAAAGAGGAATAAGGCAAGTCTCAGTGGAGGTTTTATGGACACAGTTACCTAAACTGAAAACTAGGTAACTGTGCCACAAGAGTTTCATGGTGATGAAACTCCTCTCACATCCCATAAAACTCCCCCTCTTAATTACCCTGTCATGTCATCAAAACTGCTGTGTGGCAGCGAATTTAATGCCCATAAAACTCTCATGAAACCCTCCATTGAGACTGGCCTAATAGCAGAATGGAGATATGGAACTGGCTGGGTACAGGATACCAGCTAACTGGTTACTGGTGGTATTGTACATGGCTCGACTTGGAAGAGAAGTAAGAACAGCAACAGTAATTCTGTTGCTCAATGCTCAGTTTAGTAACTGATTTACTAGAGGGTGAGGTTTTTTAGTCTCATGTACAGAAACATTTAATGCTCAAAATAATCAGTAGGAGACGAGGACATCAATTGCAACGTGACCGATGTCATCAAAACTCAAGTCTCAAACTCAAACCACCAAAACAAAAACGCTACCCATTTACAATCAGTTACTAAACGAAATTTTCCATGCCATCCAAAAAGGAAACTAGAGCACTGATACAACCATAATAAAACCAATTTAGCAGGTAATTTTTGTTGTACAAATTTAGCATAATTCTACCAATTAAGGCGCGATCAAGTCAATTCCTTATGACATGTTATGTAGAACAGCCGCGTATTTCAAGTAGAAAGCCATGTGCAATTGTGCATAAAAAACACGCGCTCTCCAATGGCCACGTTGCTGAGCTCTTCCTTATAATTACAAGGTGCACACAAACCGCCACCTCATTTAGACACTGAAAAGTATCTACCATTTTTTTTATTTGAAGGGATGTAATTATTAATTACTATCCCTGTATAAAAAATCTATCATTGTTGACTCTTCTTTGACCATTCATCTTATCTAAAAAACAGTAAGCATTATTTTATTTTGATGGTAATTTGGAAATTTCAAAATTTGGAAATTTCAGTTCTAGACTTCTAGAACTCTACCACTCCACCGAGTACTTTGAAGCTTATGTAATTCTGTTGGACCACAAGCAAAAGCTACCGCTAATACTTTTTTATGTAAAAAATCACACAAAAGAGTAGCCGCGCTGTAGTAAATCATCAGTGGCCTCTGCTGTGTAACCACTAATCGATCATACAAGATTCGCTATGTGAATGAAAAATAAGAGGAAGGACTCAGAACTCAAAATCAACCGAGAGAAAAAAAAACACAATATTGTTTTACATGTATGCCCAAATACATTCAGAACCTAAGAAATTGGACCTTAAATAAGAAATCCATCCTAAAGCTAGCTACCACAGACCACAGTACATGCCATTGGCACAGGCAGATGGACACAAATTATTTTGGAGGAGCTGCACTGCATGAGAACACAAATACGCACAGCAGGCAAGCAGCGCCAAAGCAATTTAAACTCATGAGCCATCACTCCATCAGTAGTATCAACTATCAACAAAGAGTTTAAGAAGATGAGCAGATGATGAACTTTACAGTGGTTGAACGAAATGACACTCTTTCTTCAAGGTTTGCGTTACTTTCTCAAAGCTAAATTACCTCGACGAGCACCCGTTCAGCAGTTTGTCAGAAATGTATCTAGTATGTATCGTCAGCAGCAGCGGGAACGAATAAAACGAGACGATCAGCAGATGAACTTGCCGAAACAGCGATCAAGCAAACAAATCAAAACTATGAGTGCGTTATGGTACTCCTGTACTACTTCACTAAGCCAAATTACCCACCACCGGGACCCCAAAGAGGAAGCACAGCAGCAGGATGGTGATCCTCGACAAGCTCGCTGGCCCAGGCACCACGGCGCCCCACGACACCACATACGCCAGGGCGTACGCCGCGGCGACCGTGAGGAGCACCCCGGGGAGCAGGTGGACGCGGTTGACGGCGAAGGAGATGGCCCGGGCCACGAGGAGAGAAACCGCAGGGCATCGAACAGAAGCATCTCGTGGTGATGAATCCCCAGGACGCGGGCAGCGACCTCCAAGTGCGCGGCGGCGAGCGCAGCCACCTCCGGATCACCCAGCTTCAGCGCCAGCTCCGTCACCTCCTTGTCCGACTTCGGCTCCGGTAGCGCGAGGCTTGCGGCGGTGGCGGCGGCGGCGGCCTCCGCCTCCTCGAGGCGCCGTCGGGACTGCGCGAACTGGGTCGCTGCCTCGGCGTAGAGCGCGTCGTTCTCGGCGATCTGGGCGCGGACGAGGTCGACGTGGCGCCGCACGGCGTCCAGGTCCTGGATGCGGCCGATGAGGTCGTCGTCCAGCGCCTCGACGGTGGGGTTGTGGTGCCCGGCGTCCGCCATTGGGGGTGCGTTGGGGCCGCGCGCTCTCGCCTCTCTGCGGTGTGGGATTGCTGCCCTGCCTGCGACTCTGCGAGAGATTGGGGGGTTTTGGCCGGGCGGCTGCTGGAGTAGGGGAGATTGAAGAAATAGAATGGTGGCGGGGGCGTGGGGCCTGCATGCTAGGCAGCGTTGTGCCAGCCTTGTCTTCATTGTCACATGTGACTTGAGTGGTAAGTAAGATTAGCGAGAGGGTTAATCGTGCTAGCGAGTCTGGCGCCACGGCAGGGTTTAATCATGTCACGGACACATGCAGGCCAGGCCACTCGGGAAGTCGATGACCCGATCAACCGAGGGACCTAGCACTAGCAGGACAAGATGAAAATCACTTCTGAATATTTCTGAACAGAGATCATCATCTCCGATCCTCTGCCTTTTCGTTTTTACTTCATCTCACCATCGGAAATTTGGTATGCAACTTGTGCAAGAAAATGAGCAAAAATAACGAAATCAATACGCATAACTCATCAACGAGACCACATTTCACAAAATCCTCGCTCGCATTACTTCCTCAAACCTACACCATCTTCTACAGAGCACATATTCCAGCGATTGGTCATCTCACAAACCAATGTCTAATCAGCATATCTGCAAAAATGACCGAACTTCGGAAGCAGGGATGAACAATCAGCCGACGACAATTACCCTTTCCTAAGCCAGCATTACTCACCAGGCTACCACCACCAACACCAAGACGGGCGCGAGGCAAGAACAAGAACAACGTCCGCTCCGATCGAACGCGTCGTCATCAATCAATCAACCCACAACCCCGAAGAGAAAGCAGAGCAACAGGACGAGGATCCTCACGAGGCTCGCCGGCCCAGGCACCACGGCGCCCCCCGAGACGGCGTACGCGAGCGCGTAGGCCGCGGCGACCGTGGTGAGCACGCCCGGGAGGAGCTTGGCTCGAGACCAGGCGTAGGCGGCGGCGCGGAGCAAGATGAAGAACGCCAGGGCCTGGCTCAGGACCACGTGGAGCTCCAGGACGGCGAGGGCGCGGTCCACGAGCTCCTCGTACGCGGCGGCGCGCGCGGACAGCTTGGGGCTGCCCACCGCCACCTCCGCATCCTCCGTGCTCGCCTCGCAGCCGGCCGCTTCGACCAGCGCCTCCGCGTAGCGCCGGCGGGCGACCGCCAGCAGGGCCTCCGCCTCGGCGAAGGAAGCCGCGTTCTGGCGGATCTCGGCGCGGACGAAGTCGAGGGCGCCCTGCACGCGGTCGACGGCGTCGGCGTCGCCGAGGCGGCCTCTGAAGTCGTCGATCGCCGCCGCTACGATGGGGTTCTCCAGGATGGGGTTTTCGAAGATGGGGTTCGCCATGGGAGTGGGCGCTCACGGCTTGGAGACGTGCCCTTGTGGGGGGTTTTCGGTGGGTTTTTGGACTGGGAAAGCAGAAAGCTGTAGGAAGGTTGTTGGGGTAATGTCAGAGAAAGAATCGTTCGTACCACGCGCTTGGCCTGGCACTGGCCCTGGCAGCCATGACTTGAACGGAAAGTTAGATTATAGCGAGAGCAGTTTGACAGCGGCTTAATTACCACAATAGCGGCTAGCTTACCGAAGTACAAGGTGAACAGTGTCAGATCGTCCTCGCCCTCTCTAAATGACACCTGTTTGATGCAAAACTTCCATGGTTAGGCTGGGGAAAATAACGAGTTGGAGGCTTGGAGCCCAATAGATAATGCCGCGATTGCACATCCCATACGCATCAAATGCAGATATGCCACGAGTCCACATATACTCCTTGAGATATCTGTAAAAATGGGTAACTCATTTCTGCAATGCTCCAGAGTAGCCGAGATCGTGACTCGTGAGACAAGCAGACCATTGGCTGCCTTCCCTACCTGACATGAGTTGTTCAACACTCCGCTCGTTCCCGCAAAGATATACATGGCCATGCAGCCCGAGGCCCGTCGGCCCGGCCCACGGCACGGGGTTTCAGCCCGGCCCATGGCACGGCACGGCACGGCACGACGGCAGCGGGCCCGTGCCGGCCCGGCCCGAGCCATCGTGCGGGCCATGGGCCGCCACCTCGGCCCATGGCACGGCACGGGCACGGCCCGGTAAAATGGCCGGCCCGGTGCCGGCCCGAGGCCTGCCAACGGCCCATGCCGGCCGCGCCGTCCTGGCATATATAGCCAGCGGCCCAGCGGCGAGCCGGCGCTGCCTCCCCGGCTCCTAACCCTAATCCCCATTCGCCTCGACTCCTTACTCCTCGTCTTCTCCTCCTGCCGCCGCCTCTGCCGCGACGCTCTCCACGGCTAGATCTGTGCCGCCACCGTGCTCTCCTCCTCGATCCGCGCCGCGAAAGCTCGGTCTCATCGCCGGCGACCCCTGCGGCCCTCCATCCTTTGTCCTTTCGACCTTTCCCTCTCGGCTCTCTCACAGTGCAGTAGTGCACCAACATGTGAGCTCGTGTTCATTTCATCTTTCGTCCCCCCCTCTCGCCTTTGATTTCTGATCATTTTCCATCTCGTCGTCGTCGATCTGGCGGCACCGGGCTCCGGAGCGCAGGTTCGTCATTTGCTTTCAGATCTGTGTGCGTTTCGTGTAAATCTGTTACTCACCCTATGTCCCTATGCAGGTTGGTGCCTGACGCCGCGTCTTCCTCTTCTGGGGTAGACATGGCCAGGCCGCCGAAGCGCCCGTCGAGGGGCGGTGCTGGAGGTCGCGGTGGCGGTCGGTCTTCCCCGTCCGGTGCTGGTGCAAGGCTCGCAACGCGAGGGGAGAATCTCTCCCTCGGCGACGGCGATGACCTCGCGCCGCACTCGGATGACGAGCTGGAAATCGAGGACGATGACGACTTGCGGGATGATGCAGCCGCCTTGTTCGGCATCGATCTCGGTGACGGCAGGGTCGGCAGCCAGCCCGAGCCCATCGAGATCGATGGCGATGACGACGGTGGAGAGGATGTTTCCGCTGACACTCAAGGTACTTCATCATGCTCTGGTAGGAGGAAGTCTAAAGTTTGGGATTATTTCCTTGAGGTAAAGGAGAATAATACTCGTGTTGCTGCTATCTGTAATCATTGTTCTGCGAAGTTCACTGCACCATCTGCTTATGGCACTGGCCATTTGTTGCGGCACATGAAAACTTGTATGAAAAAACGTAATGCTGATAGTTTAGTCCAGTCTAAGATTGCATTGAATCCTGATGGTTTGAAAAATTGGAGGTATGATCCATTGATTGCTCGCTCTGAGTTGTGTCTTTTGATTGCTAGGCTGGACCTTCCATTAGGGATAGGTGAGACTGATGCTTTTCAAGATTACATTAAGCGTGCTCACAACCCTCTATTTGAAAAGGTTTCTAGGCAGACCACAACTAGAGATATGTCTAAATTGTTTGATGAACAACGTGATATGCTTATGAAATCTTTGTTGCCTGCTGCATCTTCTATTTCCTTGACATCTGATATCTGGTCTGGTAATGCTAAGGAAGACTATATTTCTGTTGTTGCTCATTATGTTGGATCAGATTGGGAAATACAGAAAAAGGTTATTGGTTTCAGGTTGATTGAGGTTAAACATAGTGGTGAAAATATTGCTGATAGGATAGCAAGTGTGGTTGAGGAGTTTGGTTTGATTGATAAAGTTTTTGCTGTGAGTCTAGACAATGCTTCTGCTAATGTTAAGGCTTATGATATGTTGGCCCCTATGTTCTCTGGTTACTTGGGTTCTTATCCTTCACCTACCCGTGATGATCCTAACAAGGTTCAATACTTGTTTGTGCATCAGCGTTGTGCTTGCCATATCATTAATCTGATTGTTAAATCTGGCTTGAAAGTTATGAAACCTTATACTGAAGATTTCAGAACTGCAATTAACTTTTTAAATTCCTCCAACCAAAGAATTGCATTGTTCAAGAATTGGTGTACTGCTAGAGGTATGAGACCTAGAAAATTTGGCCTGGACATGGATGTTAGATGGAATTCTACTTATTTGATGCTTAAACACTTGGTGCCATACAAGGATGTGTTTATGGTGTTCATTAACTCTAATTATGGGTCACAGTTGTTGACTTCACAACATTGGTATGTTGCTGAACAGATATTGGAGTTCCTTGAATTGTTTTATGATTGTACTGTTGTTCTGTCTGGTGTGTACTATCCCACTTCTCCAATTATTTTGCACCATATTCTTGATATTGCTGAACATTTGCAAAAAGCTGAAACTGATCAGAATTTTAGAACAATTGCTTATCCTATGAAACTTAAAATGCTTAAATACTGGGAGAATATTCCGCTGCTTTATTCATATGCTTTCATTCTTGATCCTAGAGCTAAGATGAAAGGATTCTATAATATTCTTGAATTACTTAGCAAGGCAAATGGATGCAATTATAGTGTATACTATGGTGATGTGAAAGACAAAATGACCAAATTATTTAACAAGTATGAGCAGAAATTTGGTGCAGCAAGGTCTCAAAGGCATGTGCAGCCTTCATCTTATAATGGTAAGAGAAAGCAGCATTGGGGAAAAATCTTTGGAGGTCCTGGTGCATCCCCAGACCCAGGTTGTTCCCCCTCAACCTCTTCTACTCCTTCTGCTGTTAGTGAGCTTACAGCTTACTTGGACAGTGACCCTGTGACATGCTTTGCTGAAAACTTTGATATATTGCTCTGGTGGCGTGACCACAAGCTAACCTATCCAATCTTATCTATTATGGCTCGAGATATCATGTCTGTTCCTGTGTCCACTGTCTCTTCCGAGTCTTGTTTCAGCTTATCAGGTAGAATACTCGAAGAACGGCGGCGGCGCTTGTTGCCTGAGCATGTGGAGATGCTCACCTGCATCAAGGACTGGGAACTAGGAGCAAGAAAAGAACAACACACAGTTGAGGACAAGGCCCTGGAAGATGCCTTCGAGAACCGCTTTTTGGATGAAGTAGGTGAAGGCAGCGGCAGCGGCAGCGGTACCGGCTCTGCCTCCGGCGGTACTGGTGCCGGATAGAAGACAGGACAACTAGGAAGGTAATAAAATTCATATGGGTCTTTTGCTGCACTGCTGCTTCATGTAATCATGTTCATCGACTAGACTATGCTTCCCATTGTGTGTTTACTTGTGCAGGCACTCACTTTTGGTCTTTTGGAGCACTGCAAGTCTTGTGAGAGTTAGACATAGACTGTTAGTCAGTGAGTCTGTGAGAGTGATATTGAGAGAGTGTGATCACAATTCACAAACACTTAGTCACTAAAATTGCCACTGAGTTTGGCTATTGTAATAAGACTAGTACATTGACTGATTGATATTGATATTTTGGAGCTGGCTGTACTCTTTTTTCCTTTCTAGGGTTTCTCACAAGGGTGAGTTTTACCTAGAAAGGTTTTTAATGAGGCAGCATTGCACAAAACAGCTCACTTCTGAATTGATTTTTGAGTCCATTTCTGAATTCTGAGTTTCTGACTAGTGAGTAGTGACTTGAGTTCTGAGATGTTTTTTGAAGCATGTACTGATAACTGATGTACTATGATTGTTTGAATGAATGTTGATTCTGGGATTCTGTGAAGTATTGGATGTTTGATAATTGATACTTTGATTGTTTGAATCATTGAATTCTAAGACCATTTAACATTTATGTGATTTTGTGATTTTTTGAAGTAAATATATGTTTGAACGTTGATGGGCCATGGGCCGGCACGACACGAGAAAAGCCCGCCGTGCCAACGGGCGGCCCGGCACGGTAAATCGGCCCATGGGCCGGGCCGTGGGCCGAGGGCGCGGCACGAGGCACGGTGGTGGCACGGCACGGCCGGCACGACGGCACGGTCAGGCACGGCGGGCTGCGGCACGGCACGGCACGGCGGGCCGCCGGGCCGGGCCGGCACGGCCCGTTGGACATGTATACGCAAAGAACAATTTTGTCGTATACCGCTCACATTCACATCCAACTCAACGAAGTATACTGATCAAATTCACATCAAACTTCGACCCAAATACATTCTTACACGAATGAACACACTGTAAAACGAGATCAACGGTGAATATAGGAGCCAACCGGTCACCAGAAACGGATAAGGAAATAAGACAACAAGAAGTAACCTGACTATTCAGAATTGACCATAATCCATAACGAGAAGAAATGGACCAATTAGACAACTTGACCCTGAAGAGGGTTCACAACATTCACTCTTTTTTTTTTTTTTTTGACAAATGGGTTCACAACATTCACTCAGTTACATCTATGATGGCAAAACAAACTGTACAGATCAATTAGACTTTCAAATAGCCAAAACCTGCAGTGTCTAGCATCAGGTGTGACGCGGACAGAGAACAGCAACATAAACCACACAAATTATGGACCCAATAAAGACAACCATCTGTAGCCATCAATTAAAATGAGACTATGGGAGATGCTTTCATCAAATATGTGGCTTGCAAAATCAAAGAATGAAACCAATACATCTTAAAACTAGGAGCCTACACATGGGTAACACAACAACCAAAAAAACAGAAGCACTCAAATATTCCAAAAAGAAAATAGCACCTATTGCCAGCATCATCTTATCACTAAAGATAGAATTTAGTTGTCAGTTTGTGTTTGCCAAAAGATCATACCACAGCTGCTTTCAGGGTTAATTCATCCAACTTTGCCCCAACCATGAAGCAGAAGCAGTATAAATGCTCGCAATACTAACTAATTGCATCACACGGCAAATGTTGATGTCATGTCAACAATTTGAAGATAAAGGGACAATCTCCAAACCTCAAGGAATCACAAGCAAAAGAATCAGCTACAAACGATAAGCAAATAGATTGGAAACAGAGCTGAAGCAGTAACAGATACAAGATGACCAATTCCTTGGAAATACATCATCTGATGCATCCTAAATAATTTCGTGCCACCACCAAAAGCACAAACCATACTAGTGAGGGCACGAAACATAATCAGACATCAGATCCATTTCTGTTGGCTAATAGTCACACCAATCCCAATCTATAAGCAACAGCACCTCATAGTAGTCACACCAATCCCAACCTATAAGCAACAGCACAAGCATCACTGCAACAGCCCCTTAATACACAAAGGGGACAGCATTATCAAATCATGAGTTAATTTCAATTAAGCACACTCATCACCAGAGCACAGAGCATTAGATAAAAAACTCAAAACAGTGGTAAGGGATCGTGCCATAGCACTGTAGCAGTAACGAGAAGATAACCAACCATACAGTGTTCCTCAGTTGCACGAACATTTTTATGTCACCACCAAAAGCGCGTAGAATGATAGTAGTAGAAGAAAAACAGCGGTGAAACATAACCAGTCTCCAGATCCCTATGTTTCTGTAGGCTAAAACGCAACTACTACTCATAGAAGTCACATCACTCCCAGTTCAGTTCCTGCCCAGCAGAGCAAAACTTCGTCGCAACCCAACACCAGATTACCTCTTAAGGCGGAGAAAGATCAGCGCGACGGCAGCCGAACCGGCGGCGCCAATAGCCGCGGCCACCGCCATTGCCTGCCACATGCCCTCCACTTCCTTTGGGGCCTCAGCCGCTGGAGCAGCCTCCCTGTCCTTCGTTGCGGTGGTAGTGGCGGCGGAAGCCTTCAGGGCCTTGATCTCCTCCTCGAGCTTGAGCTTCTCCTGGCGAACGGCCTCTGCCTCCTTGGCCATCTCCTCGTGCTTGCGCTTGTCCAGATCATGCTCGCCCTTCTCGATCTCGAGGGCGCTCTGGAGGCGCTCGACCTCGGCGCGGAGCGAGGCGGCCTCCTTCTCGGCAGACGAGGCCGCGAACTCGGCGATGGTAACCTCCTCCCGGGCCTGCATGAAGATCCCCTCGAGGCGGTGCGTCTCCTTGGCGACGGCCTCGTTCTCGCGACGGGCCTCGGCGAGCTTCCCCTCGAGGTCGAGCTTGGCGGCGCGGAGGTCCTCGATCTCGGCGTGGGCGGCGACGGCGGCGTAGGACTTGCCGGTGGCGTGGGTGCCGGTGGCCCCCTCCTCCTCCTCTCCCTTCGCGGCGCCGCCGTTGGGCGCGATGTTCTCGGCGGCGACGGCGGCGTAGGACTTGGCGGGGTGGGTGGCGGGGGCCTGCTCCTCCTCCACGACGCCGCCGTTGGTCGCGGTCTTCTCGGCGGCGGCGGGGTAGGCGAGGGTTTCGTCGCCGTTCTCCATCGGGAAGTGGTGGGTACGATTGATGGGGGGCGGCGGGGTGAGGGTTGCAAAATATATGGAAAATGGAAAAGGAGAGAAAGGCGAGGCTTCTTTCTGCTCTCCTCTTCTTGGTGAAGGGGCTGAGAAATATCTGGAAGCATGCTTCAACTTCGGGTCGATGACAGGTGGGGTAGGGTTTCCGGGATCCCAGCGCGGCCACACCTGTCAGTTAGGGTACTGTTTGATGCGACCGCGGGCGTGACGGAGACGACGGAATGCTGGCGTCGCGGGTCCCAGTGTCAGACTTGGCAGGCCGTGTTCAGTTACCAAAAGTATTTTTTACTTTCTATTTATCCCACCCAGAATATGTATCTAAAACATTTCTTTTTGATTCATCTCCCTCACAAATACGCATTTTAGAAAAAAATACTTTTTTCTCATCAACTAAACACGCCCTAGGCTGGCGCCGAGGGGCGACAGGGCATGGACGGCGTCACCACGCACCAGATTCGATAGTGCGTTAGGCCGTGGGCGCAGTTCCCACGTTGTGGGCCCGCATCGCAAGTGGCTGACTCGTTGGTATTCGGAAATGCACACACATAAAGGCATTTTTACACATGTTTGTGGCCTTGTGGGCCACATGGTTTGTGTGATAGGCACGATTGTGTGACTGGGCCTTATGTGTTTCGGATGGGCCGGTCGCACTCGCCCCACCAACACACGCACGATTTGGATAAGTGGGTCGGGCCGTCGTTCTCCCTTTTCTAATCTTCGAGTTGGGTAAAATTTTGAAAAACGCAGGGGGTCAAGTGATAAAGAATATACGCGTAACGCTTGGATGGCTAGGGACTAGGAGGCAGGAGGGTCCAGCCGCTCCGCCGAGCCCAGCACACATCTCCTCCGCCGCTTCATTTCTAAACCGAAACCCTAGCTGCTCCGCCGAGCTTCCGATCCCGTGCTCGGCTGCTCGCCGCCTAGCGGGAAGAAACCGAAGGCCTGGGCATCTGCGAGCGACACCTCAGCCATGGATCTGGAGATCGTGGGGCGCCACGCCCTCCTGTTCGACGACGACGCGACGGCGGAGGTCGTCAACTCCGGCGGCTCCCTCGTCCCCTGGGCGGCCGTCGGCGCGGCGGACCTCCTCCTCGACCGACACGATGTCCGCCACCTCCTAGATCGCGTGCCCCCTCGGCCGCGCCGACCCTACTCCGCGGCCATCCTATCCATCCCCTCCTCCGACGGCGTCTCGGAGGCCGAGCTCGATCGCGAGCGCTACCTCGACCTCCCTTCCGCCGATGGCAGCGACGAAGACGATGGTTCCGGAGATGCGCCCCCCTCAGGTATAAATATATCATTCCTTCGGGCCTGGCTCAACTCTCTGTTCTTATTGTATTTTCAGTCTTGCGCTAGTATCAGCGACTGTCAGCTACTGTCTTGCCTTTGTTCCGTGTTTGCAATGTTTTGTGCTCAAGTATGTATTGTTCTACATTTTTAACTGTTGTTCTGCATGCACATGCTGTTGTTGACTTTAGCTATATAGCCAGTGATAGTTTAAGTGTTTGGTACACGAGTACCTTTTAGTGGGAATTAGTGTAAGCTATATTTTCTTGTATGAACCATTTAGATCATCTATAAATACTTACTAAGTTATTATAGCATTGCATGGCCCAAACTTTTTTGGCAGGAGGCGACACACTAAATTGGATAGCTCTAGCCTTAGCTTAAATCTAGTGTGCCTTGCAGAAGCTCTAGTTCTTATGTCTGTCATCTTTCTGAGATGTGATAATGAATTTTTGTTCATCTTGATCAAAGAGATTGGCTTGGGATCTAGTAGGGGCAGCAGTGGTAGGCACTACAATGTTCCAAATATTGTTTGGGTTTGAATCGTGTGGTTTGGTGGCTAAATTTATTTTGGTTTATGTATTGTCGAACCCGGTTTCAATTAGTCAGAATGCTGCCATTTTGGACTCGTCTAAATGAAGCTTCGAGAAAGCTTGTAATAAGTCCATGTAATTTATTTGAATCCTATTGTTCCGAATGAAGTTATGTTGAATGAAAGCATAATTTTCATACTATAGAAGGAATTTCTCATTCCCTTCTATGACCTGCAAGCTTGTCACCTAAAACTAAAAGTAATATGCAAGCAAAAAGAGTTCATAAAGTATGTAGTTGTGCTTATTAACAATAAGACTGGCACATGGCTAAAGTTAGCAGTCTTTATTGCATCCATATGTTCTTTTCCAGTGCCTGTATGCAAGTTTGCAGGAAGGATGCTTTGATTTTAGTTGATGAGAATCTTTAATCAGTTCAAGTAAGAGACTTTCTTCTATGCTGTAAGATGTAATTTGTTCCTGGATGTTTTCTTCCCTGCTCCTGTTTTTTTTTTTGTTATTTATTTTATAATGATCCTTCTGCTGACATATTTTGCTTATCCAGGGAGTGGGACAGAAACCAGACAGGCTGATTATAGTACTGTTCATTTCTCTTATGGGAGTTCTGCTGGTTCAGACAATCCAAATTCTTTGGACTCATATTATCGTCCATCGTTTTATGTGCCAGAAGGCTTATTGAATAAGCTGGTTAGTATAAGCTCTGTTCTCTCCCTTTTTAACTTCTTTTGCCCCCACAGATATGATAGAAATTTATTTCTTCTACCTTTATATTAATCTTCTTCAGTTGATCCAGCAATAACTGTCCAAGGTGCATATGTTCTTCTAAGGATTAAATGCCTGTTTCAGATGGTTGGAGCAGAGATGAAGTTCCTACTAGTGATGCACATTGTTTCCTTGCAATGTATCTTGACGTAAGGAATAGGCAGGTGGGATTAGAATGATTCAAATGCTACCTATAACAAACTGAATGGGATGGTTGTTATATGATATACCAGTTTGTTATACTCATTCATTCTGTGTACACATTGCTTTGTGCTTTTCTGCCCTGTAGTCATACTGAGACAATGTTTTTGTACCACGTTTCTCATTTACAGCCTCCTTCTGAGAAGGTGCATCAGATAATTGCAAGAACGGCTTTATACGTTAGTGAACATGGGGGCCAATCCGAGATTGTGTTAAGGGTGAAACAGGGGAATAATCCAACATTTGGATTCTTGATGCCTGATCATAATCTCCACAGCTACTTCCGGTACCTGGTTGATCATCCTCAACTGCTGAAAGATGGTGCTGATGCTGTTGACACAAATAAAGGCAATAAAACTGTTAACTTCGAGGGTGAGCATGCTTCATCTGGTGGGGCTTTATCATTGCTTGGGACAGCATATGACTCTGGAGATGATGATGGGGACACAGCTCCACCTGGTTCAAAAGGAATGGATGGCCATGTAAAACCTGCATCCACTTTACCTGATAATAAAGAACCGGGGAAAGATCAGAGGGTGTTGTCAGAAACGGCTTCTGCTTCAGTTAAGAGTAAACCATTATTGATGAAGAAGAACCCAATGATTACTGGGAATAGAATTATTGCTGCTCAGCGGGTAGATGTTGAAGACACAATTACTGCATCAACTACTGCCAAGTCAGAAAAGATCAATTCAGACTTGTCTGAAACGAAAGAAATGATCCTTGAACCACCATCTTTCATGAAAAGCACGATGGAGAAAATAGTGGAGTTTATTCTGAGAAATGGGAAGGAGTTTGAAGCAAAGCTCATTGAGCAAGACAGAACAACCGGGAGGTTTCCATTTCTTCTATCATCTAATCCATACCACTCTTATTATCTCAAGTTTCTTCAGGAAACCCAAGAGGTAATTTGAGTCATATTTACTCATGCTTTAAACTGAAAGATTTGTATTATTACCCCCTTTTCTGTTATCATGTTATAGAAGACAAGAAAATTAGTTTCTTAAAATGCTGTTCTGAAGTGTATGCCCGTTTCCTTCACTCATGTATTCTATTTACTATGTCAGGTTTTCACACTGGTATTTCTTTATTGATCAATTATTTAATCGTTTATACTTTGACTTGATTGAGCTTTCTACTACTAAAGATGTTCACACAATTGATACGGATATTGTACTTTCAAAAAATTGCCCTATTTCTTCATTAATCAAACATTTATTCATTGTTGAGATAGTTGCCTTACTGATTCAGTAACCATTTGTCATAAGCTTAGCTGCTTCATATCCTTCTCGAGCACTCTTGTTGTGCATTCATATTCAGAACTGTGGTGTTACTCTGCTATTGCCAGCGTTTCTTTTGTCCAGAAAATGATTTTCATTTTCAGCCCGGGTTACTTCATTTGAAATCTTCAAAATTAAGATATGTTTCATTACTGCTGTTCAAAGTTTTGATTTGTTTTTATTTGCCAAGTGAACCGATTTTCCCGTGGAAGTGCATATGATGTCTTACACTTGATCTCTGAACTTCAGGTAAGTTCACATGTGGAAAATATTAATCGCTGATGCACCACTTACCCTGTATCCTCTCATTTCTATCGATATTTATCATGAAGTACTAAAACATTTTTCGTAACTACAAGATTGTTCATCTTTATTGTGCTGACGGCTGTCTTGTTTTCACCTCATTTGGTTTATTAAATGTTGCTTTCTTGTGTCATTTTGCTCTGCCTTTTCAAGTTTATAATGTCTTTTTTTTATTGCACTACATCAGTTATATTTTCTGCTTATTTTGGGATAGTTCCTCGTCGTGATAAACATGGTTTGAACAGGCTATCCTATTTACTTGAACAGGTTCCCTTGGTTAGTTTTTGCTTTAGTGCTTCTTTTTGTTTGCTTTGATTATCAACTTCTGAATGAGTATATCTTTTTTTATCTCAGCTTATATGGAAATGTTGTTAAGAGTATCCTGGACCCCTAGAGCATGATTGCTGATTCATTTCTCTGATGCCCTATGGAATGTCAGATTGTATATTGACATAGGCCCTTTTGCAACCCATGATTTCAGAAATAGTTCAATTGTCACATTCCTGTGTTTAAACACTGAACTTCGCCAGCTTTTTTACTTAGGCAATGCTATCATTCTGGGAACAAGCCCTTCACAAATTTTAACAGTGCTTTGTTTCTCTATCTTTTATTGATTTTACAGTCCAAGTCACGTGGTAGAGGTTCTGATCACAAGGACAGAAGAGGTTCTTCAGACCGGAGGGACAGAAGTCCTTCCCAGCGTGACGACAGAAGCTCTCGTCGGCGCGATGACCGAAGCTCTCGTGAGCGCGATGACAGAAGAAGCTCTCATGAGCGCGATGACAGAAGCTGCTCTCGTGAGCGCGATGACAGAAGAAGCTCGATGGAGTGCCAAGACGGCAGTTATGGAAAGGAGGGAACTAGAAGTAATGCATGGCCAACTACTGGCATGGTCTCCAGTGCTTCTGACAGAAGCTCAGCGGGGCCATCAGAGAAGCAGTTGCATCAACAAGGGAAGGGTATATTCCATCCCGTTAGCAGGGTCCGGAAGGAACCTCCTCGGAAAGTCACTGCAGATGAAGCTGCTGCTATTATATTGGCGGCTACTCGAGGACTGGGTGCTGCCAGTGACTCACTTAACACCATTAAAGGAAAGAAGGAAGATGTTCAGATCCGTGGTAGTAATGATCATTCTTCCAGTTTTGGAAGTTTCTCATCTTTACAGGACCGAGATGTACTGTCAAAGCACATTTCAAATAGTGAGGCAGATACTTCACTCACGGGTAGTGGACAGCCCAAAAAGGAAGGTTTTGGAATTATTGATGATGATTGGATTGCGAACACTATTGCGAAAGCTGTTGCTGTTGCAGCCTCTAAAGAGGCTGATTCTTCTGAAGCTTGCATGACAAAGGAGCAGAAGATGAAAGCTGAGAGGCTTCGGCGTGCAAAGATGTTTGCAGCAATTATTAAGAGTGGAGGAAACAAGATGGATGCTTCAGCTGCAGTATCTGAACCAACTAATGTATTTCGTGAGGCCACACCTGCTGATATGAATGCCTCTGAACTTGATCTTCAACCTGAGGCTAAGGAACGTGAAGGCAGCTCTGCTCCAATTGAGCGTGAGGGTCCTAACTTGACAAAGCCGGATAAAGACTCCGATGATGAACAGAATAGAGTGCGAAAGTATAGAAAGAAGCATCACGTTGAGTCTGATGATGAGGAAGATGAATCAGAGGAAAGCTATAAACACTCAAGGAAGAGGCACCGGTCAGAGCATTCAACAGGCCATAGTAAGGATGTCCACAAACATAAGCACAAGAGTCGCTCCAAGAACTCGGAATCCAGAGAATCCAGACATGGTAGGCACAGGCATAGCTCTTCGGAAGATGAGCATGAGCATCGGAGTTCCAAGTCGAGGCATCGGCACAGGGACGATGATCGCTACTCTGATGATGAAGAGCGTAGCAGGTCACGTAGACACAGGAGGGAACATCGCTCCAGTTCTAAACGGAAGCACGTGGAAGAGCCAGATCAGAGTGTACAGAGTCAAGGTCGCTTAGAAGTGCCCCCAAGCACATCAGGTGCTAAGTTTGCATCAGACAAGACACATGCTGACACTGATCAATCTTCACAGGGAGCAACTGAACTGCCGAATGAGCTGAGGGCAAAAATCAGAGCCATGTTGTTAGAGACACTGTGATGTCTTGCTGTCACTTCTCAGTGCTGTACCATTTGTAACCATAGATCTCTGTTTTAATTCTTTTCTTGTAACCTACTTGCTCTAATTTGTTTGGTTCAAACTTCAAATGTTCCTACCAAGGGCACAAAAGCCCATTTTATGTTGATGCTAAGATGCAAACGCTGCTTTGACACGTGTCTTCTGCATGTGTGCAAAGGTTCGTTTTTATGATGTTTTTTTGTTTGAAACAGTTATTGGTATGCGATGTCTGCAAAGGGAGGCCTTGCAATGCTGTTCGCTCTTGGCGGTATTTGATCAGTTTGTCGTTAATTTTCGAGTTAAAGAAATTACTGCGTGCGACAACAGTTTTTATCTGGAATATCTTTTTACCATATAGACTAGCATCCGATCCAAAAGGATACATCAGTTTATGAGGTGAATCCGATCCAACCAGCCCAAACCATGATGCTAAAAAACGGAAAAAAAAAACCTAACCCAAATCATGGCCGCTGCCGTCTGCGATGTGCCCAGCCGGGAAGCCGCCCCCAACACGAGGGAGGGCCGCACCGCAGGCAGCAGCCATCCGTTTGCCCAGGACCGGACCCGAAACCCGCTGCCGCAGCCAGTAGTAACCAACAGCCTGCTACACGCCCGAATGGGTCGCAAGTCGCTCGCAGCCCACGCTGCGTCGCCCGGTCGCCTCCGGATCCGATCTGCTAAGTCCCCGCCGGATCGGGTTACGGGTCGCCTTCCCCCGACCCCGACCCACCACCGCTCGCCGCCGGCCGCCACCGCCGAGGTTAGTCTCCTACTGTCCCACTCGGGCTCCTCTTCTCCTGCCTGTTCCCCCTTATCGGATCCGCTTAACCCGGGCCATAAACCCTAGCTAAAAGGCGCGGCCTGCGAGCCATTTCACGCCCGATTCCTGGGGTTTGACTGGTCGAGTAAGAGGGGATTGGACCTTCTGGGCTCCGATTTGGTGGGGGGATTGTGAGAGCGCTTGCTTGCTGCAGCTGATTGGGTCGTAGCTCTGAGGGATTGGGGATCTGCGCATGGATGCGTGAGGTGTATTCGTGGGGGGTGCTTGTGTTCTCTTCTTCACGGCAGCTTGCGTTTTTTTCGCGAAACTTTAATTATGCCTGTGGTGTAATGTAATATAGGCGTTCAGTAGTGCTTGCTCGGCTTATCAGCAGTCTCGGCAGTCGGCAGACACGTAGCTCGGTAGCTGTGTGCTTGCATTCAAGCTAGCTTTGCGGTCTTTGAGTTAGGAGGGACCTCCCAAGATTTTGGTCTGGTTATGGGTGAAAGGCTACCAATTGCGTTCCAGTGTATGACAAAAGGTATGGTTGGATATACACATTCAGCGTTAGTTTTCATTCTCTTTCACTTCTTTCAAAGTGAGAATAGAGATTTTTTTTTCCTTTGTTATTGTTACATGATGTGCTTCTCTGGATGTGCTGCAGTGGGTGACCGTAGAGGTGGTAAAATGCTCGAGCCATCAGCAATTGAAGTGGCAATTGATGCCTCACACAGCAATGCGGTTGTGCCTGCAGTTCACAACCCACGGACGCGCAGACTCCGGTCTGCAGTTTGGCAGGACTTCACCAAGGAGCGTCGTGCCGATGGCAACTGTGTGGCTATCTGTAACCACTGCAAGAAGCAGCTAACGGCAAGTAGCCGGTCAGGCACCACGCACCTGCGCAACCACCTCGCCATCTGCACCACCACCTCCATACGACGTGCTGGTAAGCGCCGGAAGCTTGTTGTGCGCCGTATTCACCGCAACAGATCCTCTGTTGATGGGCAATCTGGTGAGGGCCACGCCTCGGGCGAGGACAATGACAATGAGGGCACACATTTTGATCAAGAACTCAGCCGCCGGGACCTTGCGCACATGATTGTTCAGCATGGCTACCGGTTTTCGATTGTCGATGATGTGGGCTTCCAAAAGTTTGTCAAGAACCTCCAGCCTCAGTTCAGGATGGTGTCGTATGACACAGTGAGGGCTGATAGCATGGAAATATATGAAAGTGAGAAGCTTAAGCTACAGGATGTGCTATTTAAGATCCCTTGTCGGGTTACCATCTCAGTTGAAGTGTGGCAGTCAAATACACAGATGGAATACATGTGCTTGAGCTGCCACTACATTGACCATGCCAATGATGAGTGGAAAGTTAGGAAAAAAGTTCTTAACTTTGTGCATATGGAGTCACCTTTTACTGCTGATCAGATTGCTAATCTCATTGTAGAGAAGTTGCATAGTTGGGGTATTGACAGAAAAGTAGCTGCTGTTGTACTAGACAACTTCAGTGATGGTGAAATTGTCGCCGAAGAGCTTCTCAAAATTTTGCAGCCCAGGGGGCTTCTACTAAATGGGGATTTGTTCCAAGTACACTCTTGTGCACACATTTTAAGTCTCACTGTCCAAGAAAGCTGGGAACATGCCTCTGATATAACTGATAGAGTTCGCAAGATGATTAACTATGTCAAGTTTGAAAGGTTCCAAAATTTCCAGGATATCTCAAAGTTACTGCATATGGATCAAAAGCCGTTAGTTATTGATTCTCCTGATAACTGGGCATCCCTTTACGTAATGTTTGACTCTGCGTGCTACTATCATGATGTGCTTGTGCGCCTGGCAGAACAGGAAGGGCACTATGATGTTTTTCTGACTGCTGCTGATTGGGCTAATGTGAAAGCCCTCACTGAAATATTAGATGTAGTGTATCATGCTATGGAGAAGTTTCCGGTGGAATTCCCAACTGCAAACCTCTACTTTAATGAGATGTGTGAGGTCCATGTCCTCTTGAGAACCTGGCGCAATAGTCCATCTCCTGCTGTTGCCACAGTTGCTGGCCAGATGCTTTCTAAATTTGAAAGCTACTGGAATCTCACTAGGCCTGTAATGGCATTTGCATCTATCCTTGACCCTCGTTACAAGATGAAGTCCCTTGAATACTTCTTTCGGCTTATTTATGCTGATGACGAGTTTACAGCAAAGACAATGATAGATACCATCCAGAATACCTTTCACAATCTGTATAATGAGTACAAGCATCAATCATCAGATTCATGGAAGAATCCATCTGCCCTCTGTTACTCTAGAAACAGTAGCTCTTGCATGGGTTCTATGTACAGCAGTGGGGATGATTCTAAGACTTTCTCTCGTATCACACTATCCGATGCTCGGCGAGGACTTGATCAGTATATACAAGAGACATCAACAGGACAAACCTTGAAGTCTGATTTGGATATGTATCTTGAGGAAGCAGTTTATCGTCAAAAAGAAGGAAATCAGGATCATTTTGACATCCTGAGATGGTGGAAGTCCTTTGCTGCCAAGTATCCTGTACTCTCACAAATGGCTCGTGATATTTTAGCTATCCCTGTATCTGTCATCCCTTTGGATAGTGAAGCTCGTACGATAAATGAATATCTCAGTACCATGGACCCTTCGACGGTTCAGGGATTATTGTGTGCGCAAGATTGGTTCCGGGAAGACCCAGAAGGTATCAGCATCTCTGAGTTTTACAGTGTGCTGTTATAAAGATTGTTATTTTACATATAATGAGTGAATTCACATGTGCTTCTGCAGTTGTTGGTTGTGATGTTCAAGCAAATGATGGAGCACCACGTGGTGACAAACCTATTTTAGTGCCAAAATAGGTGAATACATTTGAGTCACTACCCTGTTTTCAGTTTATTTCGAATATCATTTTATCTTATCCTTTGTTGAGGATGTGCATGCATGTGATGTTCTGGCAAGAAAAAAGTTGGCTAAGAGGTCTTTTTTTATATAAGAGAAGTTGACAAAAGCTGGTTCTGTATACTTTCTTGCCTCTGCATGGAGAAAACTTAAAAGCATTAAAGCACAAACCTATGAGGTACAGTTAAGGTGTTCAATAATATAGTAATTCTAGAAATTACAGTTCTGTAGAGTGATAATTAGCTTACGTCCTCAAAAGATGGTAATATAATACAAAAAAAAACTTGGAAACAGTATGCATGGGTAGTTCAAGATGCTTGAAAAGTTTGGCGGGTTGTGTATGCCTTTAACAGCATAACAGCACATGTTATGATACACTGCTTGTCTGTGTCCATCATCATACTGTGCATTTAAGCCCATGCCTATTTTTAGAGGAAGCACACAAACACTATTGATGAAGGTGGACTGCAAAACACTAGAGTTTATTAGCTGTTAGATCTTCGGAGCACAATTACAGGGACAGATTTCCAGATGGTAGATATGCAAGTCTTGAAGCCACCTAGTTTTGCTATGTCTTCAGTTTTGAGACTAGTCCTTACTTTCAGTCATTTTTTTATGCAACTTTATCTACACTCCTTGACTCTGTGTTTTGCGTACCAGTAAAGAAATCATGTTGAACAATCAATTATATATATTTTTATTTTAAGTTCAAGGTCAATCCTTATGGTGATGTGTTAATTAGAATTGTATTTTGTACTGTTGGATCCACCTCACTATTCTGTTCTCAGGAGTGAATCCTTGGGTACTTATTACCAGGCATTCCAATCTAATTTTCTAGAACTGTTAGGTTACTATAAAACCTGTGAAATTATTGTAGGTTGTTTAAGAATGAAGATGTACAGACGCACACATGACAACACACATGCAAACTAGTATGCATTATGTTATTTTTATCAACCAGAGTACATCGTTTGTGTAAAGAATTATTTGGCGCCATAATATTGGTGAGCTTTACAAATGCTCCCTCACATTAAAGAAGTAAAGTAGGAAAATATATTCTGTAATGGATCTAATGATGCTCGTTTGATATCTAAATATAATTGTCCTTTTTCTATGAATTTGGTCAAGCTTAGAATACTTGACTTCGGACAAACTCAAAAACCGACAGTGGGAGTACGTGTTTTAGCTTATCAATGCAGAATCAGTGTTAGTATTTGTGTCTGTAATCTTCTAGAGCCTTAACATTGCCCGAATTATCAAATGTTTTCCCTGCATGTTTTATATCCTTTGTATTATGAGTTCATCATCCTAACCAATTCAACATTGTCCAGAGTGGACTATTCTGAAAGAGGATTTTGAGAAGACTGATGGAGGCAAGGGAACTACATAACCTATTGTCCAAGAACCAGCAGTACTCTCCTGTAAATGCATCGTTATAGTTCTAGTTCTAGATGTTGATCTGTACAATGAACTCCTAGAGTCACCCTCCACCAAGGAGGCTAATATTATCCAGCCAGACATCTACTGCTATTGAAAACAGCCTACCATTCATGATGACTAATGTATATTGTGCTGCTCAGGTAGCCTAAATTAATTGTCATCAGGTTTCCCAAGGCCATTAAGTATTCAAATTTCAAAGTGCTCAGCTCGTACACATGATACATGCCCTTTATTAAAGGTTGTCGCGGGTGCTCGGATTGGATACATGATCGATGGCACCAAAATCTATGTTGCCCAAGCCTTATGAGGAACTTGAGGTGGCCATAAATTTGATTTGACTGAGCATTACGCATGATCACATTATCCGAGTAAAATGGTAAGCATAGCTCTCAGAAAAGGATCTAGAATGTCTCAGCCATAGGAAGCGAGAGTATCACCTGCCAAGAGGGCACGTACAGACTAACCTGCCGCTGGAACGAAATACCGAAACGAGTGATTGACTGAACCAAAGAATATCACTAGATGGCAAAAGAAACAAACGCATTCTGATTCAGAATGGCGACTTGCAGTTCCAGCCGAGTTGACAGCTCGCCACGTAAAGAATTTGCCTAGCTTACTACTAGCTAGCTACTAACATCACCTCTGCCTGAAAAACTGGAACAAAATTATCTGGTATATTATCGATATTACTCGAAAAAAATACTGTGTATACGCTCCCGGACCAAGACGCTTCATTCCCGACTTCTCCAGCCATGCCCTTCTCCTCGGCGAGAAGGCGTCACCACCATTGGTGATCACCATTCACCAGGCTACCATCAACAGATCATCGTGGACTTTTGGGGCCTGCAAGAGAGCAAAAAGCAGTGTTAGGCAAATACGAATACAGTTTCTTAAGGGCTTTACTGTACTGTATGTACTATATAGAAAGACAATTAAACCATACAAAGCTATGACCCATCCAAGAGGCTGCTCTCTAAGTTATCCGACACTACTGGTGAGGAACAGAAGTATGCATAACAACAGAGAGATTAGGCAATGTGGATAGGCTGTTTACCACAGGGATACAAATGTTTATGTCCAATACTAGTTAAACAAGGTGATAAGAATTTGCATATTTTCCTTAGCAAAACTATTTTTTTTGCTGAAAGACATTTAAGTTATCAGCGATTTTTGTCCCCAGGAAAATCACTGATTAACTCTTACAGAAGCACACGAAAAGATGTAATGTGATAACTCTTGTACTAAGGTTGTGTTTGGTTGCATGGACCATTTGGTTCATGTATGAAATAGTTTAAAGAAAATGTATGACGATCCAAGTGTTTGGTTGGGTGAACGGTACCAACTCATCTCAGATGAAAGCATCCCACATAAGGCAATCTACTAGTAAGAGTGTTAAACCATATGGTTCATGGAAATTGGTTGAACCGCACCATTAAGAATCATCCATCCATGCATTATGTAGTATATGCAACCAAACACACCCTAAATAGTCATTACACAGTCTAATTCATTGTAGGACAAAACTCTCATTTGGTAAAGTAATAAAAAAAAATTGAAGGCTTCAGCAAAGAAATAGTCCATCTTGCATTCCTACCAAGATCCTTGCTACACCAGACCTAAGCATTTTACCTCTCATACACCCGAATTTTTGTAGTCCCTATCTATTCTCCTTTCTTCTCTAGATCTGACAACTTTTTGTAAGCTTGATAGCACTCCGATTGATACGATGCTGAGAGTGCAGAAAAATATTGGTACCACAAGTTACTTCTGTTAACACATTTTAAGTCAAAAAAATAAGGCAATACTTGTCAAAATAGTCTGTTAGGACACTCAGAAAAAGTTAAGAACAAAAGAGCAAACATTTATTGATAGTAGTAAGGAAGTTGGTGGCCCATGGCCTAACAGGGAGGCCCATAAATAGGGCGTGCAGATCATGTACAGGAAAAAGGTTGAGACAATTGGTTCAAATAAGGACCTACAGGGTCCACAACAATCTATCAAATCTGTATACTATCTGGTGTGCAATTTCTGTCTCAAAAAAAAAAAAAAAATTGGTGTGCAATTCAATGCTCCAGTACATAAAAACAAAAGTAAAGATGACATTAAATTGAGGGCACACAGCTTAGCCATGGTCCATTTGAACAATATATGTTGTACTTAAATAGCTGATTTTCTGACTTCGTATTGAGAAGCCAAGTTTTGTTTGTAGTATACTGTGTTGCAAACATCAGAAAGCAAACTACAGTTAGTTCTATGTATTTTTTATTTGAAGAAAGTACGCGCATTGCCTTGCGTTATAGCTTTTAATGTAGTTTGTTACTGGGTTGTAAATATCATAATGCAAAATTGCAAACTCTAACTATAAGTTTGGTATTTCAGTATGAAAAAAACCAAAGATACGCTCAATGATCACGTACAAAAAGGCAATGGAGTGGCATTCTAATGCTGCTCACCATAAGGCAATGCAAGAAAGCCACACTAACTTCATCCCACAAAAGCATGACTTGGCAAAATGGTGATTAAGTTCTTTAAACATGATTAAAACTAAACTAGAGCAGAAATCAGTCCTGACACGTGCAAAACCGTGTAAACTTTTCAGACGAAAACATGCCACAAGCCAGGCCGAACACTCAAGTCAGAATCAAAATCTACGGCCTAATATAAGGTTCTTAGATTGCCGTACCTATATGATGCAGAAATGATTTCCCAGTGGCTGCGCAAAGGAACGTAACAATCCAGTGCAATACGCTATACTATCTACTAACCAACAAAATCCATCAAGCAATCTGCAATCAGGAGGTTGTCTGATACAGATAGAGAAATAACCAATCCAACAGTCTTCCTGTCGGCGAATTATGCTGACAACGTTCCCGAGGGGGTGCTCCGAGAGAAGGGTTTAGGGAGAAGTCGTCGAGAATCTAGAGCCAAAGGTGACAAGAGACGATTTAGACAGGTTCGGGTCGCCGGAGCGTAATACCCTACGTCTTGTATGGTGTATCTTGTATTGATGATATGTTGCAATGCCTGGCGGCGTTGCCCCATGGTCTAATCTAGGGACCCCTGCCCTCCTTTATATATCCCAGGGGGCGAGGTTTACATGGTAAGTCTCCTAGTCAGTTACAATTGAAGAATCCTAGTAGGACAAGGTGTCCTAGTAGGAATCTAGCTTGATTAGGGAACCTGGGGTTTCTATACCCAACAAGCCCCCGAGCGCTTCATTGCCTGAAGTACAACCCTACTGTGAGTCTTGGAATATTGCTGAGTTGTTTGCCATCTCGAGTTCTTCTGAAGTCATCCGAGTTCTCTCAGCTTGGTTGTATGAAGACTCTGAGGTGCTCAAAAACTTCTTGGAGAATCTCATTGGTGCGCACCGTAAAGGTGCGCCCAATTGGGCAGCCCCCGAGCCTCGTTTTGCTTTGAAGAAGGAATTCGAGGGTCTTCAATGAATATTTCCCGAAGAGCTTCAATTTCCGAAGAATCCGAGTTCTTTTGAACCCTAGCGTTGCCTCCGAGATTCGGTATTAACCGAAAAATTCCGAAGAATCTTTGATGACGTACCCGCAGCCCCCGAGCCTTGATCCGATTTAATAAATCAGATTAAGGATCTGGACTCCAGGATTTGTAGAAGATCTGATGTAACTCCGATGGAGCGAAGATGTCCGAGTACTTTGCTGAAAACGTACTCGGCGAGCATCATGGTCCGAGTTCTTTGTTGAAAAAAGAACCCGGCTGGCGTGGTGGTCCGAGTTCTTTATGGAAAAAGAACTCAGCTGGTGTAGTGATCCGAGTTCTTTGTTGAAAAAAGAACCCGGCTTGCATCAGCCCCCTAGCAAAAAAGTGCGCGGAACTGAGATGGTGTGCCGAAGCTTGGTCTGCAAAAATAAAAATATTATGTAGCAAATGTTGAAGAATATTTGAAAAACTGAAATTTATTCAGTCTTGTCGACGAATCGACAAGATATTGCGCATTGCGCAAAGACAAAAAGTTCTTGGGCGTCTTGATCTTGTTAGGCCGCATATTTTCTCCGGGTAGTTAGCCTGTTACGTTTAAGCACCTATCTTGCTAACCACTGCTCACGGAGCGGACGGCTTACCACAGACTACATTGCTCAGCAGGGAGGCTTATATGTAGGCGGCACGCAAGAGTCGAGGTTTCACGGATTAAGGCGTGTGCTACCCGAGTACTTTAGCAACCGTTAAGAGAAAACGTGCAAGACACGAGCATATAAAATCGATATAAAGCACATGCAATTTGCGAAAACAACCCGGCAAGATCGCATGCTTAAGTAGTTTGTCCCGCTAGCCGTGCCCCCCACGATACCCCGGTCAAGAACACATCGGCTTGGAAAAAGCACGGTTTGCATCGTCAGACAAAAACTTCTCAAGACACTCGACTTTTAGGGATAAAACCGAACATACTGAAGAAGTCAGCGAAAACGCAAAAGGCGCATGAAGAAACCGACGAAAGCATGGACCGCGAAGGTATCCACTTGTAGATACGAATAGATAATTGAAACATATGACTTAGCTTGATTCGTGGACGATTCGTTGATAAAGTCGCGCCGAGTCCGAGTTCTTTGTTGAAAAAGAACTCGGCTGGTCATCGTAGTCCGGGTTCTTATCGAAAAAAGAACCCTGCTGGTTGCCGTAGTCTGGGTTCTTGTCAAAAAAAGAACCCTGCTCGGATAGGAAAAGAACCCTGGCGACACTTCCTACGAGTCGCAGGGTTGATCTTGGCCTGGCCTCCTGGATGACAGAGGTCACGGTCCTTACTGAAGTACTCTGGCGGATGCTGGAGATGATCCTCAGGCCGCCAAGTAGTCTTGTACCACGACTATCTGCTTGGTCTTGATACTTGAGGGCAACGAGGCCGGAGTCATCGTTTGTCCGAGTTGAACTCGGCTTCTGCCTCCAGGTACTCCTCCGAGTTGGATACGATCCGGAGATCGTGTCGGAATTTGGAGTTTTCCAAGATCCTCGCGGAGTGATCTGCGCGGGTGGCGGAGCTGACGCGACCGCTTCGTCGCGCAGTTCACGTTGGAGCTTGTCGTCCTGGTTTGCGATGCAAAGCCAGGAACCGAAGACGAAGGTAGCGCCTTCCTCGAACTTGACGTTGATGGAGGCGCTGAAGGATGCCATCGACTCTTTAATGAATTCTCGACGAGTAGATCCCCACGGACGGCGCCAAAGTGTCGGCGAATTATGCTGACAATGTTCCCGAGGGGGTGCCCCGAGAGAAGGGTTTAGGGAGAAGTCGTCGAGAATCTAGAGCCAAAGGTGACAAGAGACGATTTAGACAGGTTCGGGTCGCCGGAGCGTAATACCATACGTCCTGTATGGTGTATCTTGTATTGATGATATGTTGCAATGCCTGGCGGCGTTGCCCTATGGTCTAATCTAGGGACCCCTGCCCTCCTTTATATATCCCAGGGGGCGAGGTTTACATGGTAAGTCTCCTAGTCAGTTACAATTGAAGAATCCTAGTAGTACAAGGTGTCCTAGTAGGAATCTAACTTGATTAGGGAACCTGGGGTTTATATACCCAACACTTCCTGAAACAGAAAGGGACGTTTTCCCAAGAAATCCCTCCGGTAACCCGAAACCATGAATATCCGGTTCGTGCTACTTGTAACAGAATCACACCCCCTCCACTTGACCATGCAATGCAAGATTATATACCCAATGTCTATGTTTGTCGCAAAGAAATAGCATTCATCTATGCGTATCCAACTTCCAGATAAGCTCCTGAACTGAAACACAGCCCGACCTGGAGTCCTGGACAGTGGCGGCTTGGCCATGAACATCTCAACAAGCTCAAGAACAGCAAAAGACAGCTTGATGGAAATGCATGCAGTGGCACGAAGACTTGGGACCTGGAACCCAACAATCTACTCTAGAATCTACAGGTAGCGGGGCTCACCTCCTCTCTCCGTGGTCTCGAGGCGGCCTTGGGGGAGCTCCGTGGGCGCCATCTGTGTCCATGTTGCTGATCCTCGACGGTCTTTCACCGGCGCGGGCGAGCACGGCAGTTGCATTGGGCGGCGGGGAAGCGAGAGGGAGCACGCGAGGTGGGCAGGAGAGGGCCGTGTCTCTCCCAAACAAGGGAAACGGAGTTAAAACCAAGCGACTGGAAGAGAGAGATGAGAGAGAGCGGAAGCACGCGAGGTGGGCAGGGGCAAAACAGCAAAAGGAATCCGGGTGGAAATGAGCAATGGGTGTCAGCTGTTTCCGCTGCTTTTTTTTCCTCGAGCCTGCGCGCGACTGCACAGTGCTCGCTGCCAGCATCGCAGCAGCAGCGCGCGCTCACACGCGACATGAGCACTGCAGCCCTCTCTCTCACTCCGGCGACCGGCGTGGTAATATACTAATGTCGGTCGGTGTTTTTCACCGGAACCAAACGGAAACGGTCCGTCACGAGGAGAAGAATGGGATCAAGATGCGTTAGCAGCTCCACGCACGGCTACTGCAGGCTCAGGCCTCCGAGAGAAGAGAGAAAAAAACACCCGTGCCTCTGGCTGGCCGCGTCCGGTGGGCATGGGTCCGTCCTTGCTTGAGCATGCGGGGCGCCAAGGACAGCCAGGCGCCAGCATGAGCTACCTACGCGCGGACGATGAGCTCCTCTCCGTTCCGGTCCCGGCATTGCGCGTGCGCGGTGCGTGAGCGCTTGTGCAGGTTGCTTTAAAGCGGCGGCCGGTAGGGGACTAGGGAGAGTCTTTTCTTGCTACTGTACGCGTTGTTGCTGTCTGAACCTGGTGCCGGGGCAGGTGGGCCCCTGCCTTTGCTTGCTCTCTGCTTGTATCCGCATTAACAGGAAGGGAAGGGGCCCGGATCCCAAGAGATTGCCAAAGATTTCGGGCTGCCTTTCTTCTATCATGTTTTGAACCGGTTAGCACGCCTGTAGAATTAGGTGCGTTTAGATTCACCAACGCTCTCTAAAAAAACATTATTTATCTAATTTTTTTTTATTTATCCCACCACTCCTACTCACAGAACACTATTTATCTACAGTGTATTTTTAGATCTACAGTATTTTTTCGGAGAATCTTTCACAATCTAAACACCCCCTAGATAGGACGGCTGCAGCAGAATCAAAAAGATCACCAGCATATCGTGCTAACTTTTCATAAACTTTTGGCATACTTAGATTGATGAAGTAGCAAACCACCAGCAGAACACTGATTCACCTCAATACCGAGAAAATAGTGCAGAGGTCCTAAATCTTTGAGTGCAAAATCATCCCTCAGCTGAGACGGAAGTTTAGCAACCGCCACATCACAAGAGCTGACAATAATGATGTCATCAACATACACAAGAAAATAAATAATGACGTCATTATGCCGGAAGTAAAAAAGAGATGTATCAGCCTTGGAATCATGAAAACCAAGAGAGTGAAGCTTAGAGCTGAGTCTTGAGTACCAAGCCCGAGGTGCTTGCTTAAGTCCATACAACGACTTGTCCAGTTTACACACATGATTAGGAAGCGTAGAATCAACAAACCCAGGTGGTTGTTTCATATAGACATCCTCCTCCAGAATACCATGCAAGAACGCATTCTGAACATCCAGTTGACGAATACTCCATTGTTTAGTAACAGCAAGCGAGAGAACAAGGCGAATAGTGGCAGCCTTAACCACAGGACTAAACGTGTCTTCGTAGTCTAAACCATATCGTTGCTTGAAGCCCTTAGCAACAAGACGAGCTTTATAGCGATTAATAGAACCATCAGGTCGTCTCTTAACCTTATAAACACATTTGTAATCAACAACATTTTGACCAAACTGAGGTGGAACCAAATGCCATGTTTGACTACGAAGCAAAGCATCATATTCTGACTGCATGGCTGCACGCCAATGATCAGAAGCAAGAGCATCGTCCAAAGAAGAAGGTTCTGCAAATGCATTAAAGAGGCCATACTGAATAGTTCCATCATTATAGACCTTTGGTTTGCGCATATTATCCTGCAAACGTGTTCTGGGACGAATCGGACCATGAACTAATGGAGGCGGTCCAGGAGGTGGAGGCGGCAAACGGCACTAAGCTAAGACAGGCGCTGGCACGGGCGACACGGAAGATCCAGAAGCATGAGCACCATGAGAAGTCCCAGTTAACAAAGGCAAAACTGCATGCGATCCAGGAAGGGAAGGCACCGACACAGATTGTTGAGGAGAATTCGGAGCGGGCAGGACGGATGGCACCGCGTCGTTGGAAGGCTGAGAAGCTGAAGCAGACAACTCAGTCGGTAATGGATCCAACCCGGGATTGGAGCCCTGATCAACTTCTATCCTAGTGCTAACCTCGGATGAAAGCTCCAAAGGGAAGGAAGACTCCTGTGGATGTACCGAAAACGGAAAGGGCACCATTGGAGGTCCTGAAGACAGTGGAAGTGATGATCCCGAACCTGCAGTGTCAGAAGGCAACTCCCAAGACATTGGAAGAGCATTAGTCTGGTTAGAAACACTAGAGTTCATAGCCACATCATGATTATCATTAGGAAGAAGAAGAAGATCATGAGGAAGTCGAGTGCCAGCATCTAAAGTAAGAGTAGAAAAAGGAAAGATAGCTTCATCAAAGACAACATCATGTGAAATATACACGCGACCAGTTGTAACATCTAAACACTTATAGCCTTTATGCATGTCACTATAGCCAAGAAATACGCATTGTTTTGAACGAAATTGAAGCTTATATAGGGCCGAAGATTAGGCCAACGGGCACATCCAAAAACCCAAAGGAAGGAATAAGATGGAGTTTCATCAAATAAGCGAGTCAATGGAGTGGAAAAATCAAGAACACGACTAGGAGTGCGATTAGATATGTGGCAGTTAAGAAGGCTTCATCCCAAAACTTTAAGGGCATAGCAGCTTGAGCTAAAAGTGACCAACCTCAATAATATGGCGATGTTTGCGTTCAGCAGAGCCATTTTGTTGATGAGCATGTGGGCAAGAAACATGGTGAGCAATACCAATCTTTTGAAAGAAAGAATTAAGCTTGCGATATTCACCACCCCAATCAGTTTGGATAGTGATGATTTTTTCATTAAGAGATCGTTCAGCGAGTTGCTGGAAGTTATGAAAAACTTGAAAGACGTTGGAACGATTCTTAAGAAGATATATCCATGTATATTTGCTATAATCATCAATAAAACTTACATAATATTGATAACGACCAACTGACATGGGTGCAGGACCCCAAACATCGGAAAAGACTAGCTGTAGAGGACGGGATGAAACACTATCGGACCGAGGGTAAGGTAGCTGGTGGCTTTTTGCCTGCTGACATGCATCGCAAATAGACTCACTAGACACTGGAACAAAAGAAAGATTGTGGTCTCTAAGGACACGACTGACAATAGCAGGGGAAGGATGGCCTAAACGATAATGCCACTGAGTGGTGGAAGGCTTCACGGCATGATGAACTTGAGGCTGCGTTGGTAGAGGGTACAGACCATCACGACATCTACCTTGAAGGAGAAGAGTCTTCGTGGCCAGATCCTTGACATAGAAGAAAGAAGGGTGAACTCAAGATAAACATCATTATCGGTTGTGAATTGATGGACAGAGATTAAGTTCTTAGTGGCATCAGGAACATGAAGTACATTATTAAAGGAGAAATCACGATGAGGTGTATGAAAACTAGATGTACCAACATAACTAATGCTCATACCTTTGCCATTGGCTGCATGAATCTGATCACGGCCTCCATAGCGTTCTCGAGAAGTAATGCGATCCAGATCATTTGTGATATGATCAGTAGTCCTGGAATCAAAATACCAATTAGTGTCAATCCCATATGAAGGGATGGCAGAGGATGCTGATTTCTGTGGACCAGTTTTGACAGGCCGTGCACCACCATCACGAGGAGGTACATACTTCTTGTTGAAACGATACCAACAATCATGAACAGTGTGTCCATATCTCTCACAAAGTTGACATAAAGGGCCTTCATCAGAATCATGTGTGCCCGAGGAACCTTGACAGCGAGTAGCAGATGAGCCTGAGGTATTGAAGCTTCGACTATACTTCTGTCCAGCAGATGAACTGCGGCCACGACCACAAGAGAAGTTTCCACGTCCACGGCCACGGGAGACAGTATTAGCCGAGGAATACAAGTGTCCTTCTTCAGCACGCTGTTGAAGCAAGCATGCCTCATAGGATAGAAGCTGCGAGTAAAGATCACTCAGAGAAAGTGAATCCTTGATACCGACAGAGGAAACAAGTGGATTGTAATCAGAATCGAGGCCATTGAGAATAAGTTCAATAAGTTCATCATCGTCAATCTTCTTGCCCGCTGCTGCCATCTCATCAGCAAAGCCCTTCATCTTGCTGTAATATGCAAAGGCCGAGAGATCTCCCTTCTTCGTATGAGATAGCTAAGAACGGAGTTGAAGAATCTTGGACCGAGATTGTGATGCAAACATCTCGGAGACGGCCGCCCAAAGCGGAGCAGCATGTTCATAGGAGGAGACCTGCACCAAGATTTCCTTGGTCATAGAAGCTAGCAGGTAAGCAAGGAGTTGCTGATCTTGCTCAATCCAGGTCATGTAGGCTGGATTCTCCTTCACTTCAACAGATTGATCTGCCTTCGTGACTTGAAGAGTCGCAGGTGGCTGTGCTGATGAGCCATCTAGGATCGCCAGCATGCGTGAGCCACGGATGGCAGGGAGAACTTGTGCTCGCCACACAAGAAAATTGTCCCTGGTAAGCTTTTCAGAGACAGGGATGTTGAACATTGTTGAAGCTGAGGAACTTGACGCCATGAAGTCGAAAAAAAAATCACAACTGGATGATCCGTAGGAGAAGAGGCTCTTATACCGTGTAGAATTAGATAGAACGGCTTGACCCTATAAGGTGCCGACGGTCTTCATTATATAGGCCAGGATATCCTAGCAGAAGTAATACAAGAAAGAGTCCAAGTAGGACAAGATTACAAGGGAGTTCTAGTCCTAGTACACATGTACTTCTACACCCCGCAACGACCTCAAGGGAGAGGTGACTCCGCGGCTCCGCGCCCTCGCTCGCTGTGGCTGCTCCGTTCATTATGTCTCCTTTAAGATTGTAAACCATGTAAAGATATTTTACAAAGTTGTGTAGTACTGAAAAACGTGCCATGTAAAAGAGCAACTTGCGTCCCAATACAAGCTTTGAAAAAAAAATACAACTAAGAGTATGTTTAGGTTGAGAAAGATTCCTTGAAAAATACTATAGACCCAAAAAACACTGTAGATAAATAGTGTTATGTGAGTGGACAGATGAGATAAATAGAAAAAGTTAAATAAATAATATTTTTTAATCTTTCTTGTATTTAAACGCACTCTAAATAAGGCTTCAGCCATGGTCTGGCCATGACCAAGCCGAGCGTCTTCTGAATTCAACGTTTTCGCTGTTCGACAGGGGGAGTCCGGAGATCGTCCTAGTTGGCCTTGTATAAGCACACCGGCACGGTGCAAAGTTAGGACCCATAATTCCTATCATGGGCCGGTTGTGTGCACATGGGGTTGCCGATGGCATAAAACGGCCCAGAAGAATAAGCAGAGATGCCTTGTGCCCGGCCCATTTATTTGTGCTGTTCGATACAATACGCTTGGACTTCTGCACCTCGAGGCCCATTTTGTAAAACACATTGATAGCACGTGAAGCCCAATGGGAATAGAAGACGGGGCAAAAAAAAAACATAACAGAATATGCGTTCGCCTGGTCACTGAAAACGATAGGGGAATTCTGGGGAAAACACCCTCTTGGCGCAAGGAAATGAGATGCCGTGGATAAGTACATGATCCCTTCGTACACGGCTTCACGATAATAGTACAATCCAATCGCCTTTTTTAAGGATCATGTGACTTGTATAATATTCATATGGAAATGTATAATATTCATATGGAAATTATATTGCTTCATTTGAAATCAATGTGCTTCAGACAACGACTTACTATGTAAAATTCGTACAAACGTATTTGCTCCAAACAAGAAAAACAAATGATAAAGCATCCAGCTAGACAGGATATAGCATATATGACTTTCTTATTTCAATATTTTTTATTGAATTCCTTAGAGGGATCAGAATTAAAATTTTGTAAGGAACAAGTGGCAGATTGTTTCGCGGAGGATTGTCTCATTATCTTGCAAACTAATTACCCTTTTTCTAGTAGAGTTAGAAAAGCCTAAACCTTTACAAAAGAAGAAAGACGCTTATAAGCTCACTCCAATGCCACTAGTATTTAGTGGAGAGCCTTAATCTAAGCTAAACAAATCATCAGACAATCTGGAAGGAATCGTCCAGATCCAAGTATCCACAACCATATTCTGAAGAAACAGGCTTTATGCCATAGTTAATGGACGACCTTCTCCAACTACTGATCCGTATTCGATAAATATCTTTTCCTAGCCTAGGAAAAGAGAATACATAATATCAAGTCAAGACTCTGTCCACACTACATTGTGCTAAGCTTTTGTAACTTTCAAAAGGCATGCGGAGCATGTCTGAAGCCATTTGCTGAACGGAACAGCCTCATGCTCAGTGCAGCAACGAATTGACGCACCATAACGAGCTAGTAGCATGCAGTACAGTAGGCTTTAGACGACAAATGCCTTGTTGACTCAGGAGGCAATACCTGCCGCGGCTCTAACCAAAAGTGGCTGGCTGCTGAACTGCCGGATCCTCAAGGGTTCAGCAGCCAGGGCTGCCTTATCCAGTTGCCCGGCAGGTAATGACTCTCGAGCCAGTTGCGTTAAATTATAAGCGCTATTGGAGCGTGATAGTGTTAGGCCAGGAGATATTTTAATCACAATCAGGATAGTACCATGGAAAGCAATAACAATAACTTCGTCTCGCTCCAAGTTGTCAATCCCTGTGGCGAGGTTAGAAAAAAGTAGCTTGCCGCCGTCGCCCATCGCCGACCGATACATGTCGATGTCCATTGAGGAATTGACTTAAGCTAATGCGGTTGTCTTTTTTTTTCCCTTTGTTCCTTGTAACCTTATTTTAACCCTCTCAAGGTTGACTCCGCAACATTAAAGTAATCACGAAAAGCTCAGCCAATCCAGTGTCAACTCCTGGTTGACGTTTCAACAAGTTCAAGGCCATCTTTGAGTCTTCGAGGAATCTAGAATTTTTATTCCGCAAGTGAAGATGTGAGTTTCCTTTTCCTTTGACATGCCTCAGGGTGAAAGTGTTCCAGATGCCTTTAGCAGGAGCTAAAGCGAAACATATACTAATTTTTCAGTGCCTGAGGATAAGGAAGCAAACTAGTAATTTGCTCTAGTTGGTCTTCCGTGTTCAAGTTCAGAAAGACACAAAACTCGATGGCCGGTCTGGGAAGAACCAGAACTGAACTGAAACTAGTGGCTCAGATTCAGCAAGAAAAGAAACGTCCCATTTCCAGCTGTAGCTTGCTATCACTCCACAGCTCGCCTCGCAGCCAAGCTGATAAACATCTAGGCACATGACATGCCAAGTGACTAAGTGAAGCACGAGGAATTTAAAAGAGACAATACAAAGAGGAAACAGCTAATCCTATCCTGTGTTTATCGAAGTTTAATTTACTGTTGCATCTCCGTTGCATCTTTACAGCTGCAGAGAGCCACACCAGTCGATAGATGGTGGGTGCGACGTCATTCCACGCATATGGACGGACGCTTTCTAAGCATGGTATTTGTTACTTTGGATAAGACTGGTGCTCCTCCTCAATCTGACACGGTTCGGAGCACCTGGCTGATGCGTCCATCACTGTCCGTGCCTGCTCGAGATCAAATCATGCCGACCTGATTGATCGGTTCTTAAGAACACGCTCGAGCTTGATCTCGCGTGCATGCATTGGTTCGTCAACCACCCTCTTGTCCACGTTCATTTGTTCGTTGACATTGTTCACAAGTCAACCAGGCCCAAAAACTCGCCGAGTCGCTCTCTTTTTCTTACAACAACAGATATGACCTAGTATCCGGGAAGATGTCAAAACGGTTGACCTGCTCCGGACTCGGGAGCAGGTTCAACCAAAAGGGCGAGGTCCGTTCTTGCATTTCTGGCTCGTTTCCAACTACAGCTTCCACAGGGCTTTACAAAAATGTCCCAGTGGAATTCGGCAGCCTAGGAACTCCGGATGGAACGGTGTTAGTTGACTCATGGGAAGAGCCAATATGCCATCATAGGATGGTGAGGCTACTCAAAAGCACTGGGCGCATAGACTAGGCTCCGTACCGAGCAAGTTGACTCGCCCAGTTGCTTGCACACCGGGGGTGTGTGTTGACTCGGGGCCCGGCGCGAGCGCGTGTGACCGCGCGTGGGCAGCCGTCGAGTCGAGCGTCCGGTTCGGCGCAGCAACGTGGGACTCGTCGGGTCTCAAGGAGTGGGGTGTTCGGTTCGTGTGCATATATGTATATATGCCGCCTGGAAAAACGCCGCGCGCCCACCAGATCTTACGCGCTGGCAACGTGGAGGAATACGCCCAGCACCGACAAGGTCACGGCCTCGCCGCTCGCAATCGCAGGTGTGGTTTGGGGCCAAACGCCCAAACCCTCCAGCTGTGACCGTGAATTCGTGATCTCGGCTGCCCGAACGAAATCTGGCGCCTGGCTGACCGCACTTGGTGATCGGATCGGCGTCTTGCGAGTCGCGAATTGTGATTCACACGTACTCCCATTGTTTGGAGCAGAAACGAGCAAGCGGACAGTGAGCTGGGCTGCCAACAGGGCGAAGCAACTCATGCAGTCATGCTCGGCGCGAAATGGAAGCTGGGTGTTTGGTGTAGGCGTCTGACTGACGGCATATACGAACAGGGATAACGCCGCCAGTGCGCAACTGCTCCGATGCTCGGTCTGGCCATTTTGGCCGGCAGGCGACCAAAAAGAAACGTGCGTCGGCGTCCACTGCTGCGCGAGCCGTGGGGTTCCATTTCGGGTGGGGACAGGGCAAGGCAATAAACACCGATGATTTGCCACGCACGGCCGGGCTGGGTCTGAACCTTTGCCACGCACGGTCGGGAGAGGAAGGCTAGACAGGTAGACAACGGACGTACATCCAACGTTGCACGGCGTATAAAAGCCTAAAAACATAGCAAGACCGGTGGCACCAGCAGACACCGGGTTCAATGCGGCTGCACGGCCCGAAACGGCTGCTACCAGTGGACACGGTAGTACGTGTGAATGCCTCGCACGGACTGATAAAAACTTAACATGGCCACGGGCAGGCAGGTCGTTGCCAGCTGAATCTGCGCCCTTACTACTGAGTACTCCCCTGCAGGAACACGGACAACTGATGACCCCATATCCTTTCCCTTGACCCAACTTTCAACTTTGATGCCTTCAGAGTCTTTCGAAAATTCGTCAGCATGTTGTTGTTGGCACTGGGACATAGGGTGTGTGTGGTATAACCGTCGAACGCTAGTGTGCAAGTCAAGCGCCTACCTACCTGCTCGGCTGCTCGCTGGCCCGATCGCCGCCTCGCCGGGTGGGTTTGGTGGAGCAAACTCTGTTGACCCATATACGCCCTCACCATAATTCTGCTGTGCACACTCGGTGCCCTCGGCTCGGCCCTTCAGTGTCACCGCACGCAGCGAGCAACCGTGCCTGCCTTCCCACCCCTAAAAAAAAAACCGTCGAGTGCCCAGCCCCCTTTTAGGAGCACGCGTTGACCTCAGTGGCTGACATGTTTATACTGCTCGCACACCGAGGTTACTCAAGTCTCCCCGGCGTCAACAGAGCAGCTAGGTCCCGATCGATCACCGGAAACCGTGCTACGGCCGCTGGACCTCGCTTTCCATTTATCCCAACGCCCGATCCCGTATCGCCTCGTGTGTGAGACGGGGAAGCGGCCACGACGCGCGCGTCCGCTGCCGCTGGGTCGACCGGTACGCGGCCGTTGTACGTCCAATCTTGACCGGTGATCCCGTACGCCGCGATTGAATTGGCTCGCCGGCTGCTGACCACTACTAGGCTTAATGCTTAAACCGCCGGGGGGTTGCCTCTGCTGATTAATAGCCGCGAACCGACCGGAGCACTAATGCGCTCGTGCTCCATAGTCTAGGCTATTTTTGGTCCCAGCCTATTTGCTTCGCACTCACCTAATTGCACGAGGAACACGAGCCGGGCCGTCCCCGTTACAGGATTAGACTTTCTAATTAAACCGTAGTTTTGTTTGACGCAAATAGGCCTCCCGACCCGATCGTTGGCATGTGCCTGTATCCCAAGATCCTCCGGATCGGGTTCCTGAAACACGAGAGGATTAGAAAAAAAACGCAGCATGTTTTTATAATTTTTTAGTAGCAGCAAAAAGATGGGGAAACAAAGATGCATGTGCCGTCAGCGTGACGCGGGCGGGAAAGGGTTGACGCCGGCAGCGGCAAGCTACAAGAGGTCAGGCGCGGGAAAGGGTTGACGCCGCCCAATTGCCGCGCGTGGACGGGCCGACCCACGCCTTTCGCCTTGCCCATTTGCTAATCCGACCACCACCCAACTTGAGAGAGCCCCTTCCACGCACACCAAACACCCTTCCGCTTCCCCCCTCTTAAACTAATCTAATCGCCCCACCCAAATTAACTCCAAGCCGTCTTGTGCTTCTCTTCCCCTCTTGAATAAACGCACCCCCTTTGTATATAAACGCTACGCTCGCCAGCCACCCACACACCAAGGCAAACAAATTCCAGCTCAACCATCGTGAAGGCAGCAATCCAGCCAACGAGCAGCTAACCACAGAGAGGAAAGAAAAAAAAGAAGAGGAACAGAGAGGCAACAAGAAGGCATGGCGTCGGAGATCGCCGTGATCGGGAGGCACTGGATGAAGCTCCACACCCTCGGCCGCGGCGCGTCGGGCGCCGTGGTCTCCCTCGCCGCGGACGCCGCGTCGGGCGAGCTGTTCGCGGTCAAGTCCTCGGCGGCGGGCTCACCGGCGGCGGCGGCGGCGGCGCTGAGGCGGGAGGAGGGGTTCCTGTCGTCTCTGTCCTCGCCCCACGTCGTGCGCTGCGGCGGCGGCGCCGAGGCCGCCGACGGCTCGTACCACCTCTTCCTCGAGTACGCCCCCGGCGGGTCCCTCGCCGACGAGGTGGCCCGGAATGGCGGCTCCCTCGGGGAGCGCGCCGTCCGGGCCTACGCGGCGGACGTCCTCCGCGGCCTCGCCTACCTCCACGGCGCGGCCTCCGTCGTGCACGGCGACGTCAAGGCCCGGAACGTCGTGATCGGCGCCGACGGCCGCGCCAAGCTCGCCGACTTCGGCTGCGCGAGGAGGGCAATCGCCTCCGCGCGGGGAGCGACGATCGGCGGCACGCCGGCGTTCATGGCGCCCGAGGTGGCGCGCGGGGAGGAGCAGGGACCCGCCGCAGACGTCTGGGCGCTCGGGTGCACGGTCGTCGAGATGGCCACGGGGCGCGCGCCGTGGAGCGACATGGACGGCGGCGACGTCCTGGCCGCGCTTCACCGGATCGGATACACTAACGCCGTGCCGGAGGTGCCCGCCTGGCTGTCGGACGAGGCCAAGGACTTCTTGGCCTGCTGCTTTGCCAGAGACGCCGCGGATCGATGGACCGCGGCGGAGCTCCTGGAGCATCCGTTCGTGGCATTCGCCATTGGCGACGACGACGAGAAGGCTCGGTGGGTGTCCCCCAAGAGCACGCTGGACGTCGCATTCTGGGACTCGGAGTCCGACGGGGAGGAGGAAGAGATGTCGGTGGAGGACGCAGCAGAGAGGATCAAGTCGCTGGCGTGCGCCGCCGCGGCATTCCCCGACTGGGAATGCGAGGAAGGCTGGATCGATGTGCTCGGCGGCGAGCAGGAGCAGAGCGAGGTCTGCGGCGAGGTCCAGGTGTCGCGCAGCGAGGCAAGCAAGGTGTCCAGCATCTTGGCTGTGCCAGCTGGAGGAATGGGTGTCGGCGGCGGCGTCTTGAGTGATGATGAACTGGCAGCAGAGTTCGGTGGCGATGTTTCTCCTCATGCTTCCGTTGGGCGTCAGAGCAGCAAACGCTGTTCGAGTTCAGACTGTCATGTAGGAGTACTGCCGTTTCAGCTAGTAGCACTGTGTTGTGACGGAGTTATTATTGATGAAATAAAGTTATGGCTTGCCACAAAATCCCGTGTCCTGCTCTGTTTAATTCCACTTGTTCATACTCTGCTGCTCGTGCCTAATTTCTCGTCTGTCTGCGCGACACGCCGCGATCGGTTCCACACACAACACTCGCACGTACTACTATACAACTTGGCTGTAATACCAAGGCACGGAGTTACGGCTTCCGCAAATTTTTACAGTGCTACTCTGTTTGATCTCACACATGACACATTCACACACTTGATGCTCTGCTTCCGGCCAACTTTGAGTCCGCAAGACTGGACACGTTCTGTTCCACACTTAACAAAGTAATAATTTACCGAGCGCCGCAAAGAACGGTCCGGGGCATATAGCAGCATAGTATAAACTGGCTTATTATTCGAGAACACCACAGCACCACGGACGCTCGGGAGAACACTCTCGTTCCAAAAAAAATAAAAAAACGCTGGAGAACACCTGGGTTATATTCCATGCGCTGTGCGCTTTTGTTCCAATCCACGGCTTCTTCTGGACCGCGAAACAGGCGGTGGCCTCCGATTCTCCCCCGAATCGGCACGACGCGGATGGCCGCCCAGCAAGCGTCAGCCGACACGTCCACCCCTTCCACTAGTAAACTAGACTAGTCGCGGCGCGGCGAGGCCGTAAAAACCCACCAGGGCTCGGGAAAAACCGTCGACCACGAGCGGCGCCGCGCGGAACGGCGGAAGTCACCGTCTCAGCTGACGCGAGGAGTGACCAGGGTTATTTTTGTGGGACAAATCTTTTGATGTTAAATATCTAAAAATGTGTTCTTCTGATGGTATAAATCCAATTTGCACTTATTCTACAGGGACCGGCTATGTAGCACCCGAGTGATTTAGCAGGTTATGAAAGAGCGAAGTGCACTTATGTTGAATTGAACAAATGGATTGATAATAATCCCCCAAGTAATTAGCCGTAGCATCAGCTCGGACTTATTCGACAGAGGAAAAAAAAACAGCACCAGACACATACTCAACTCAAGCGCCCGACTATGAGTAGCTGACATTTCACACTCAGTCTCACACCGACTGACAAAAAACACTTATTCTTGACCATGAGCAAACGAAGAGGCACTGATATAATCAGTGATCACCAATCAGCAGTTCAGCGATCAGTTTCAGTTCAGCATTTGGGCCTCCCGGCCAGGGTTATTTTTTTCGGTCCGGTAGTTCGAACCGCCGGCTAGCGGTAGCGGCTAGCCGGTCCGGTTTGACCGGTAACCGCTGGAAACCGAACAAATTCAAATTTTGAATTCAAATTCCCCTTTCCGTCGGTTTGCTTCGGTTAGCCAGCCGGTTTGACCGTGCGGTTTGGGCGGTAAGCCGGCCGGTTTGGGCGGTAAGCTGGCTCAATACATAATTTTTCATGTTTTCAAATTTAACTAAAAATTTAAAAAAATAAAAGAAAAATTCCTAAAAATATTTCAAGATGCGTAGAATTTAATGGTGTCAAAATTTTTTCAAATATTAGTGTATTTAGTATTTTTTGTGTGCATTAGAAGTTCAATGAGCCGATTTTTTCTTTTCCTTTTTTTGTTGAACTTCTAGTGCCTGCAAAAAAATATCAAATGAGTAAATATTTGAAAATTTTTTACACCAATAGATTACATATACCTTGAAGTATTTTTAGAAATTTTTTCGACATTTTTCCTTTTTTTTAATTCAAATTTAAAAATTTCAAATTTGGACAGGTTCAAACCGCCCCAAACCAGAACCGGTCCAGGGCGGTTTGGTCGGGAACCGGTCAAACCGGATCGGTTCCCGACGGTTCGGGGAACCCTGGGAGTGACACAACAGCGTCGCGGTTCGCGGCACTTGCATCCGTTGTACTACTTGTATATATATACAACGTTGTGTAGCCGCGGATAGGCAGCATCTGGCTGCCCCTTTCGACGAGGGAACGGGCACAGCCAGGATACGCCGCTGGCGCCGATCCAGGCCCCAGCGAAGCGATATCCACGCCGTCCAGCGGCGCCTCCCTCAGCTCCTCACTATACGTACGGACGGCGCCTCCGGGCCCTTGGTGAGTGGGTGGCGTCGGTGCTGCGCGCATGAGGTCACACACCACACGGATGGGGCCGACCGGCGGCACGGCGTCGCGCACCGGCTGACGCGACCCCCGCGTCATGGGCTCCGTCACGGCGCGCGAGTCGCGAGAGGCCTCCCCTGGGCTCGTTCGCCTCCGTGCCTCGCCGGCTCGCGGTCAATGCGCTGCCCGGCCGGCACACAATGATTAGGCTCGCTCCGCGGGACGGGAGGACCGACCGTGGCGGTCAGCGCAGATGCCGTCTCCTCCCCCATCGATTGTCACCCGGCCGTCGCGTACGGGTTGCCCGCGACGCGTGTCGCCACGATGTTGGCAACAGCTACAGGTACTGTCAACCTCAGCCGACCCGGCGGACCCCAACCGGCCGACCCAACTCCTGAAGGCGGCGGCGTGGCTGGGGTCCAGATCGGCGTCACGTGGCGTTCAGGGACTCCTCGTGCTATTTGTTGATGTCCAACTCCAAGCGTGCGCCGCGTCACGGGCGCGCGTGGCACAAACGGGCGGCGTCGGATTGGGCCACAGGGGATAAGAGGGGGGAACATACCAGAGCCTGAATGGAGTCCACGGGAGAGTGCATTCGGAGGGCTCTTGGCCGCTAGCTCGTGCCACGGTGCAGCTTTCGGCTGCCTCCCTCCGTCTCAGGTCTCCGCTTGTCCTCGCCACTTTGTGCTTTGCTGCCGCCGCTTTCACGTCAACTTTCGGGCGCAAGTAGGCCTGGAAGATCAGGAGGGAGCTCGAGATTAAAATTCTAGAACGTTCTGGTCTGCCTGGTGGACGGCCTCATCCCGGGTTCTAGAGGCGTCCAGAACATTTGTTGCTTGCTCACCGTAGATGATGACGTCCCTTGGCTTGAGACTCGAAGGTGAGGTGCAGTGAAGTCAACGGCTTGGAATGTTCCAGGGCGCAAATGGATATGATGGCGACCGCGTTCTGTCTAGAAGTACGAGAGCTTCAGATGGAAACACACATGGATAATAGTAGGCGAGAGGACTCTGGGGGTTTCGTTAGTTTTGTTGAGTTCCGACCAACTCAGCGTCCAAGCATGCGCCTCTCGGTGGCACCGGTGGAACATTCAGTGACCAAGACGGACGTGTTTAGTTGAGGTTGGAAAAAATACTCTTTTTTCTGGAATGCATGTTATGTGGGGAGATGAATAGGAAAAGAAAAAAGAGAATTTTTAGAGATACGTATTCTGTGAGGGGAATGAATAGGAATTAAAAAGGACTTTTGGAACAAACACGGCCTAACGATCTCCAAACACCTGTGCGCTCCGTTCAACTAGAAGTATACAGTTTGGTGATCAAACTTGCGCTACGTACAGTGCCAGTAGTACACGTGTATCGTAATACTGCCGTGTTTCATAGTACACGCGTATCGAAAGCTGCATGGGCATCAGGCAGCCCGCTTTTAATGTGCCAGCAGCACTGTTGCCCTTCAGGTTGACTTCACTCCTGTCCCTTTTGGCGTTGCTCCCAAACGCTACCGAAGTCAAAACCAGCGTAGAGGGGTGCCATGCCACAGTGTAAACACCGCCCATGCCACAGCGACCATCTGATAAGCGTTCTCTAATGTCGTTTTATTCTACGTGCCTCCAACGGTACCGTACTGTGCACTTCGTTTTCTTGTTGCGCTCATGATCCGCACCTCTCTGTCCACTGCTTTTTTTAAAAAAAAAAATTCTAAAGCTCCAGGCACGGCCAGTATACTCCCTGGCTTCCCGTCCACTAAGGCAGTGCAACGTGTAACGTTCCTCCGCCAAGAACAAAACCACCGGCTCATCATCACCGCCTCAACGATTCAGCTGGACGCCAGAGGGTATATAGTGAAAAATAAAGCGGGCAACGCAAGCCTGTGATCCGGACACCTGTCGACGCCGCAACTGCGACGGGTAATGCAAGTGGCGTGCCTAACAAAAAGGCACAGGTACGGGCGGCCGCCAACTCGATCGCCAGCGAAGAGAACCTGCACAGGTGGCGAGAAGCACGGGTGTTTTTTTGTTTAGAGCACAGCTTGAGTCAAGCATGCTCATGCTTGCGCTTGTGGTTGTGAGTGATTTTTGGATCTAAACATGCACAGATGCACCTGTCAAAGTGTCAAACTGTCAACAATTGGCGCAGAGCTGGGAATGGTTTCCACTACCGATGCGAGGGGGATCATCCTCTCTCTGGCAAGGGGCGATGCTTATCATCAGGACGTGATTGGAGCAGTGGTGTTTCCTTTGATTTATGCGGTTCTGTGGATTAGGTTGTCTGGGACTCTCTCTGTCTGATGCAATCTTCGGATCAAGCGAATCACACTACATGCTTGATTCCAGGCTTCCAGCGAGGTGGTCCTAACTGTAGTAGTTTCAGATACATTGAATCGTATAGTACCTGATAATATCACACCCCGGTCTCATTTTTTATAAATTTGTTTTCTCCAAAGTTTAGATGAGTTGCGGGACTTTTTACTAAAGGCCCGTTTGGACATCTTCATTTTGAGGAATTAGAATATATTAGGCTATTTGTCTTGGAGTCTAGCATTCCAAAAGTTTTCAAAGTATGCATACATGCTTATCTTGGAGAGATGGGAATTGATTGTATAGACCATCCCTCTATATTTCTTATGTGCAATTTATAGGGCACTCTTCAGCTTGCTTCCCTTTAACATAAGTATCTCTATATAGCCATCAATAATATACGGATATGTTCTACATACAACAATATTAGCTTAATTAATTTTTGTCTAAAGTATAATTCTTAGAATGCAATTTAATTCCAAGGATCCAAAGGTCTAAAGGAAAAGTAAAACGATACAATTACAATACCATGGTTATGGCTCCATTTTGAAACCTCGGGATTCTCCTAATTTTTTTTCTTCTCTATGCATTCTCCATTTCTTTGTCAATAATTTATTTTATAGATTAAAATGAATTTCAGGTTAAAACCTAGAGCTCTTTTAGAATGATTTGCAAGTACCAAAATGTAAGAATCGTATGGTGATTTTTTTTTAAAAAAATATGTTAAGTACCGAAAAGTACCAAGGCAAAAATACCAAGACATACCAAAACTGTAGGACCAAGTACCAAATTATTAGACCTGATATGTAATTTCTGAAGTTTCCATTCTTAGAAAGTACCCACAAGTATCAGTAAAAGTACGAGTATCGACAAGCACTTGCAGGTACTTCTCAGTCATTCTAAAAAGGCCCTAAAATATAATTTTAGGAAGTAAAAAGAATGGACTTAGACTTTTTTTTTCCTTCTAAATTTAGTTCGACACGTGCAATCATTAATTTTTAGAATATTTTCCCCGTTCGGTTGGTTCGTTCTATATGGAGTATTGGCGTTTTAGATTACGCCAAACAGCTTCAGACTCCTGTGTTCGAGACTGGCCTCGTTTGTGACTGTCCGACTGAATTAACTACGTCAAAATACAAACGACTCTTGTCTAAAGACCTCTTGTTCTGTTGGAATTTGTAGTATCCAAGCCATTCCTTGCAGCTCAAACACAAAGAAAATACTTCTACGTGTCCTTCCTGACCCGCAGGCTGATTGCGCCAAAACCAGGTGTGTGAGTCTGCCACCGCTGCCTCCTGCAGGCCGCCGAAGAAATGAGAACAGAGCCGGTGTACGACCGAACGCCCAGCTGACATTTATGCACCGCACCGAACCGTCTTGCTGGCCGTGTCGTCGTCAGGCATAGGCCAGCCGGAGGCTCCCGCCGCTGCCTACCCGATAAATCTCGCGGCGCCGAGGCCGGCCCGGCTACGTGTACCACCGTTCCGTCCGTCGTTGCGCGCCACGCGCGTGGCTGCATGGAACACATCGGCGCATTCGGCTCGCAAGCGGCGGTGGTAGAACCAGTCAAACTCCCTGAAAGTCGGAACGCATCCGTGCGGCGTTGTGTGGATTCACGCGTGCTCCCTCTCTGTCTGTCTCCCGTTCTCTTGGAGAGCATGGCCGGCGCCACCGGTGACCGTCCGTCTCGTACTCGTATTAGACCTTACCTGTTTCTACAACAGACGCCATCCAAAAGGTGTACAACTGTTTCTACTCTAGAAATGTACAGGCAAATCACATGTGCCGTTGTCACCCAGACGCAGGTGATCGATTCGTCGTGACCCACAGCGCTAATGACATTTTGCCGCCAAGAGCAGAGCGCCAGCGCGACTCCGAGCACCAAAAGTGTTGTTTTCCAGAAGGAGAACTGGAGGATGCACGAGGGCCTGACACTTGTCCCAGGGTCCCAGCTACAACGGGCAATCCTCATGCTGCAAGCCGACGGGCGATGGCGTCAGACACCTCGATGACGGATAGCACGGGTGGGGGTAACGTGGTCGCCCAAGGATTCGCCACTTGGGAGCTGCAGGCCGCGGTCACAAATCATTATTAGCCGTCCGATCTGACATGTGGAAGCATACGAGACCGAGCGTCCATCCGTTTGCGTCTCGACTCTCGACGCATCATGTGGGTGGGGTGACCGTTAAAATCTCTGGTTATCCAAATTTCTGTGGGTGTTCGACCCACTTTCACATGATTATCTATCCCCGCGCCTCAACGATGATGGTAACAATAACGTGCAATAATCGCGAGGCTAAATTTACCTTGCCGGACACCAGTAGCTGGGATGGAATATACCGGGGGGAACGTGAGAGAAGCAGTGACGCGGTTCAATTCCAACCTTCCCCGGAGAGAGCCCAGGCGGATGGAGACGGACGGAGCGCACCCGCTCCGACGCCTGAATTTGGCACTCGTTCCAAACCCACCCGCCCGAAACCAGAAATTCCCCCACGTGCTCCGCGACACCGGCCACGTCACCCATCCCCCGCAGGCAATCCGCTGCTGCCGCGTTGGGAGGCCCCACCCGGCAGTCTCCCCAACGCAACCCCCGTCCCGTCGCTCGCTCCTGTCCCGTTCGCATGCTTTCCACGCCACGCCGCGGAGGGAATGGAAGATCGCTGCGCCTACGGCATCGTGTACGGATGCAATGCGAGACGCCACGCGAAGACACGGCCGCTTTGGAACGGAATGGAGAAGAGGCGTGTGTTTTCGCTCGCGGCACCCCACCCGCCTTATAAATACGCGCGCTCCACGTCAAACAAGCGGCAAAATCGCACGGACAAAAAAAGTCGGGCCAACTGCGACCCAACTGATTCGAACAACAAACGACCGCCGAGGAAGCAGAGAGAGAGGGGGAAGCAGAGCGCGCCATGGCAACAGCGGTCAGCGGCCGGTGGACACGCGTCCGCACGCTCGGCCGCGGCGCGTCGGGCGCGACGGTGTCGCTCGCCGCCGACGAAGCCTCGGGGGCGCTCTTCGCCGTCAAGTCCGCCCCGTCGGCCGCCGCCGCCGCCGCGGAGCTGCTCCGCCGCGAGGGCGCCATCCTCTCCGCGCTCCGCTCGCCGCACGTCCTCCCCTGCCTCGGCTTCCGCGCCCAGGCCGCCAACGGCGAGTGCCAGCTCTTCCTCGAGTACGCGCCGGGCGGCTCCCTCGCCGACGCCGCGGCGAGGAGCCCCGGCGGCCGGCTCGGCGAGCGCGCCGCCCGTGCCTACGCGGCGGACGTGGCGCGCGGCCTGGCGTACCTCCACGGCCTCTCGCTCGTGCACGGGGACGTCAAGGCGGCCAACGTCGTGGTCGGTGCCGACGGCCGCGCCATGCTCGCCGACTTCGGGTGCGCCAGGGCGGCCGGCTCCGCGCGGCCCCTCGGTGGCACGCCGGCGTTCATGGCGCCCGAGGTGGCGCGCGGGGAGGAGCAGGGCCCCGCGGCCGACGTCTGGGCGCTGGGATGCACCGTCGTCGAGATGGCCACCGGCCGCGCCCCGTGGAGCGACATGGACGGCGGCGACCTCCTCGCCGCCGTCCACCGGATTGGGTACACGGACGCCGTGCCGGAGGTGCCCACGTGGATGTCCGCGGAGGCCAAGGACTTCCTCGCCCGGTGCTTCGTGAGGGACCCGCGCCACCGGTGCTCGGCGGCGGAGCTCTTGGAGCACCTGTTCCTCCTGGCGTCAGCCGCCGGCGACGGCGCGAAGGCAGATGAGGTCGCGGCGAAATGGGTGTCTCCGAAGAGCACGCTGGACGCAGCGCTCTGGGAGACCGACTCTGATGACTCCGACGAAGAGGACGACGTGTCAGAGAGCCCCGCTCAGAGGATCAAGGAATTGGCCGGCGCTTGCTCGGCCTTGCCGGACTGGGATTCCGACGAGGGTGAGTGGATCCAAGTGCTCGGTGAGCAATGTGAAGCCTCCGGCAATTTGGTACCAATGAAAGAGGTGGGCGGCGAAGACGAGTGCCTGCTGCTGAATGGAGTGTTGGAAACAGAGGTTGAGTTCGTCGACGCCGACGCAGAGGGTGATGATCCTGTGTGTTCTGTAGCTGTAGGATTGACTGTTCCGTCAGCCGAGCAGCAGGAAGAGCTGTGTATCGCTTCTTGGAGTGGTCCGTCTGTATTTGCTGTTGTCAACTGTCACAAAATTGAAATGTCAAAGTCAATTTTACTGTCAAATTGTCTCCTCTTTACTGCCAGTATTTCTTCTGTTCTAGTACAATTCGTTTCTGAGATTATCCGATTCCATATTGGTCTACGAATTCTAGAACTGCCCGAAGTGTCGAACAACTGGTGCGATGCGACGATTCCAGAAACATTGTTCTAGAGAGGATCGACGGGCCAAGCAGGCAAGCAGTGTGCAGTATATCCCCTCCCATGGGGCCATGCTAAAAAGCAACCACTAGATCATACCAGTAAGTAAAGGCTGTTTGGAAGCATCGCAATTGGCCAATTGGGGCTCTTTCTGGCCAATGTATCTCGTCCTTTCTTGGCATGGAAGCATCCCTATTCTCGCAAATCCTCATGCCATCGAGCCGCAATTTGCGCACATTCGCCACATGATTCCGAGCTGATAACGATGAAGCTCACTCAGTCGAAAATGGCGTCCGACTCCGAGCTAGCGAAACGGGGGACTCCTTCTTTCCTACGAGTATACTGCCAGTGACCGGATCGATCCGGGGTCTCGTGACAGTGGCTAAGCTAGCGAACATTTACCCCACTTTATCTGGATAAGTCTGGACATATTGGCACGCGGCCCTGATCTGCAAGTGCTGGCCAAGTGGCAGCCTCTTCCAAACTTGGTGGTGTGCTCCGCAGGCAATTATAAAATCGAAGTTGGCGTACACGTTTGATGCCTATTTTGGCACACGTGGAAGCCGGTATGGGAGGATTCTCTTGAGCTTGTACAAATCCTCAAGGTTTCCCCACCGTGACACGCGTCCCGAATTCCGGGAAAGCTCTTCCTTGAAACTTCTGTGCTCGTTTAGGCCCGTACTTTCGCAAAAGAGAAAAAAGAACGGGTGCTAGTAGCTGTACTGCTAAAATGCTTAGATTTTTCTGACCCCCCATCTCAGCACTTACGTCAACTAAAATACTGGTAATTCTTTGCGGGTGTTTGTACACCATGGAAGTATTTTCTTCATGAAAAAGGGAAAACTAAATCTTTCTTGCATTTTATTTTTTTTCGAAAGATAAATTCTTGCATTTTAGAACTGTGGGATTCGCCGAATATTTGTGCGCTACGTACCTTATATGGCGTTCCGTTTTGCGGTCAGCAGAGACTGAGGTCATCACATCCACGGCGCGGGAATTTGGTGGCCTACACGACGGCCTCAAATCGTCAGCAACCTTGCTGTGCGCCAACTAACGGAGCAACTTACACAGTTCGACTCACTTTTGCCGCTGGGTTTCTTGAATCTTTGAGAGCGAGCTGAGCAAGATGCGTGGCGCACTAGTTTAAGCCCTCGCCTCCTCTAGAACCCCTACATCGGTGTAAGCTCAGAAGGGCAACAAGACACGCAAATGTGTGCGTTTGGTAGGTGGTGTGCGTGCAACTGTCTAGCCAGGTCAACATGATATGGCCGAGCAAACGATCTTTCTGCTCGGTGTAGGTCGTAGCACCGGGGAGATTTTGACCTGCGAAGCAAGCGTAATAAGGCAGTAGTAGTAGTTGAGCAGCAAGAATCTCGTGCAGAAGTCAGCCGTGTGATCGTCTCGCTCGTCTCACTGATTGCGTCACTTCGCCAAGGCTTTCAGATGAGACGGCAGTCACGGTCTCACAGATCAACTCCTCACCAAAGTGACGAGGGGACCTGTAAACTGCAGCTTGTTTGCGGGTCGATCATCCGATTATTTCACTTCGATTTAACCTTTTTCTTTTTTTCTGGGACCTTTTTCTTTTTCTGCGGTTTTCATTTGGATTCGTAGGCTAAGGCCTTCTCCGGTCGTGGGTTCGATGGATCCTAGAAAAAAAACTACGTAGGCAAGATTTCTCTATTCTTTTTACTTCAATTCTTTACTCAGGAGGGTTCGCACCCAAAGGAGGCTCCGATCCTTTTCTTTCTGCTCGAAGGTGGGCATGCTCCACTCGTTTCTCCGATTCCTCGGGTTGCCAGCTCGGATGAAGGTGCGCCCACTGCAGAAGGCCTAACGTGGCCTCGAGACGATCCACGCAGCCCGGTTGCGTCGCCCTGTGCAGCACTGTACTGGCGCGACGTGGAGCTATAGGAGCAACTGAAGAGGACCAATCAGCGAGACGAGCTTTGCAGGGGAGCATCCGTGATGCTGCGTGCGAGGCGATTATGCGTCGGCAAAGCCCGGTGACGCCCGCGGTGACGCACACACGCCAGGCTCGGCCGCGGCGGCGGACGGAGCCAGCCGCCACGCAGAGTCTTTCTTTCGTCCGGCCTTTGTCCGATCAGATGCCGCCGCCGGCATTTTTCCTTGGCTAACTAACCTCGCTGGCTGGCTTGGCCTACTCCTGTCGAGTGTAGTGGCATCTACTTACATTACAGTGGATCGAGGTGCATGCATATCATATCAGCATGTGCGTCCGAGCGAGGATAAACTTGTTGGTCGTTGCCTACGGGCACTGACCAACCGGAGAGTGAGTGAGTGACAGAGTGAATAAAAATCTCGGCGGCCGGATTAGACGCCGGCCCGGCGGGGCGCTTTCAGGGGTCGGGTTGGCGTGCCAAACTGCCGCTTCGCTCACCTCGTGCGCGCACCGGCGTTCGCGCGCTAGCGCTTACGTACGTCGCCTCGACCCCTCTCCGAAAAGTCACGGTGATGAAGATGAACACAGGGGAAGGAAGAAACTCTGAACGGACGATTGATCTTTTGGACATTCTGGGGGTTGGATCGCCTGACAGCGACGTGTATATATACATGCATCGTCATCCAGTGCGGTCTGCACCAACCTCCGCAACTAGCGCTGCTACTAGCAAGTACTAGCATCCGAGCAAGATATCGCGTCGCAATTCGGCTCGTGCGCGCACTCTGCTAGACCATGGACCGGCGCTGGTCTTGCTGGGGCTGTCTGTTTCTGAACTGCTGCTTCAGGGTCAATTCAACTCTGAAAGGCAAGCAGGCGTCGGTCGACGGCAGCCGGATCGCAGGTCCGGACCGGGTTCGTTTGGCGACCTCGCGCTTTGGACTTCGGAGTTTGTTTGTTTTTTTAGGGCCGCTTGGACTTTGGAGTTGGTAACGCAGAGAGATGCCGCTGGAAGAGTTCAGCAACATGTGGTTAGTTGAGGGTTTACATTTTTTGTATGATTTATAAACGGTTGACGAATAGCGATCGATGCCAATGGGGCCAGTTAAAGTCTTGTAAATAGTTTAAGTGACATCTTTATAGGTATAGAACGTGTTCTGTTCTACTCAATGTAGTCATACGAAATGAACGCACATGTCCAGTTTGCCAAGTCAAAACATGTGCCGGATCCATCACGTGGAAGGCCGAACTAGTGGATATATACCTTCGAAACGGTTCAGCCTAACTGGAACCGTAAATTATGAACTTATTTACTTTTGGAACAGACCGAGCTGCAAGTCCGCAACTGATTGGAAAACTGAACGTGCTCGTCCAGGCGAAAGAAAGCATTCTCATCGCGGCAGCCTAACTTCGCGGGTTCAGTCACGTCCGATTAGATATCCGATGATGACGCATGAATGCATCGCGTCACATCGACAACTGGCCGTCGGTGCCCAGCCGAGGAAGATCGATGATCAAATCAGAGTCCATAGCGCACAAGGCCTGCCCTACGTCCTTCCACGTGTCCGTGGCCTCGTGGGGGATATCGACGAGATCCAAGGGCACACCGGACCTGTCTCTCTCGCCGGCGCCGAACCGGCGGCGGAGCTGGGCACGAGCGCGCGCGTGGGGGTCGATGCGTGACGCCGCTTCGTGACATCGGCACATGACGATGCGCGATCGCATGTTCTCCCGAGATCAATGGGGGCCTAGTCCGCACGTTTGTTTTCCGTGTCACTGGCCACCGATTTCTCTTGCCGGTGAGCGCGAAGTGGTTCGATCTAGTCCGTCTCTGTAGACACACTACGCTTTGGCACTGGATCGCCTTACCTAATGCCTCAGGTCTACAATCCGGGGTTTGTTGCGACGAACAGGGGCGTTTGTTGGGGGGTGGTTTTGCCGGTGAAATTGGCCGTCGATCCGAAAATTTCTGTTCGCGCATCTCCTCTGTCTTTGAGTATCAATCGGAGAGGAGGGCACACAATGCCACCATCCTCCATGATGAGTTTGGGCAACCTGTGCGTGCGTGCGGCTGTGCAGCCTCCTCCGGGCGTCCACTCACTGATTCACTGGTCAGTGGTCACTGTCCACAGAGACACAAACCATAGCTCCACACCGGCCGTCCACCAGAAAAGGGCCTGCGTCGAAGGCGAAAGGTTGCAGCGCATCGGATCTCCCATTACAAGAGATTCTTGGCGTTGACATCCCGTAGATCAAGTGATGCCCACTCAGATATGCAGCCGGAGCAACGGAGCATGGCGTCATGCCGACTCAGCATCGTGCGATCGTCTGTCTGATTGGCCATCTGGTCCTCTTCCAGCAAGCCGTACGTCGAAACCGCTCGGCGAACAAACCTGCCTACTTTGCTAATAACGATGGTTAGGCCGGGTTGCCGATGGCGCACGAGTTCGATTGTCGATTTCACTCGTGTGGCGCAGCTTAACCGATTCCCATTTCTCTCAAGCTGTTGAGCGATCGCAACGTGAGGCCTACGCACATGAGCTGTACGGGGTCCGCCAACCAGGTGACGGCAAAATAAAAAATTTGGAGCGAAATTCGTTTCGTTGTTACTCTGTTTCTGTTACAAGGACGGCGGAAGGCCACCTTTTTTATCTCCTCGTGATTGAACGTGCCTGGGATTTCATTTTCACGGACGCTTAGATGCATAGTAGTACTAATCAAGTAACTGCCCTGGCTAATGGTGGCAGTGAAATCGGCTACTGTTGCAACTGCAATGCCCGGGAGATGAAGATGCTCGCTGATATCTGCTTCCGTGGCGAAGAACTGATCGAACACTTCGGCATCTGATGGTTCCGCCCAGACGAAGTAGTCCGCTACCTCGGCGGCGGTCGTCTCCATCGTCGCCGGTGGCGCAGTTTGCGAGTGGTCGGCCTGCAGGTCGATCCAGCCTTCGTCGGAGTCCCAATCCGGCAGGGCGGCTGCGGCGCACGCCAATGCGCCGATCCTCTCGGCCGCGCCCGTTGACATCTCCTCCGCCTCCTCGTCGTCGGTGTCAGAGTCCCAGAACGCGTCGTGCAGCGTGCTCTTGGGCGACGGGAACTCCTGCTTCGCCGGCGGCGGCGCGTCCACGGCGCGAGCGGTGGCGCCGGCGATGAACGGGTGGGCCAAGAGCTCTGCAGCCGTGGACCTGTCGCTGGCGTTCCTCTGGAAGCAGCAGGATAGGAAGTCCTTGGCTTCATCCGACATCCAGGCGGGCACCTCCGGCACGGCGTCGGTGTAGCCGATCCGGTGGAGCGCGGCGAGGAGGTCGCCCCCGTCCATGTCGCTCCACGGCGCGCGCCCCGTGGCCATCTCGACGACCGTGCACCCGAGCGCCCACACGTCGGCGGCCGGGCCCTGCTCCTCCCCTCGCGCCACCTCGGGCGCCATGAACGCCGGCGTGCCGCCGATGGGGCGCTTGGAAGAGTCCTCGTTGACGGGTCTGGCGCAGCCGAAGTCGGTGAGCCTGGCGCGTCCGTCGCCGCCGATCACGACGTTCTGTGCCTTGACGTCCCCGTGGACGAGCGAGCGTCCGTGGAGGTAGGCGAGGCCACGCGCCACGTCCGCCGCGTAGGCCGCGACGTCGCGCTCGTCGAGGCGTCCCGCCTCGCCGGCGAGCGTGCCGCCGGGGGCGAACTCGAGGATGAGCTGGTACTCGCCCCCCGCGGCGGCGCGGGCGCCGAGGCAGGGGACGATGTGCGGGGACGAGAGGCCCTCGAGGACGCGCCCCTCGCGCCGGAGCTGCGCGGCGGCGGACGCGGCGCGGGCCGACTTGACCGCCAGAAGCTCGCCCGAGGCCTCGTCGGTCGCCAGCCACACCACCGCGCCCGACGCACCGCGGCCCAGCGTGCGCACCCGCCTCAGCTGCTTCATCATCACCATGGTTGGTGCTGTATTTGTTTTGGAGTCTCAAGAGGAATTCGCTTCGCGAGAAGAAGAAGAGGATGGGAATTGGGGATGGGAGTCCGGTGCGTCTGGAGATGGGGGAAGCCTCGGGAGGTCTATTTGTACGGGCCGCGCGGGGGGCGAGGAACACGTGCGGGAACGCGCGGGGTATTTGGCCGCGTGCGTTTTGTTTCTGTGCGCGCGGCTGTCCCGCCTACCCCGCGCGCGCGTGCCCGAGGCTGCGAAGGAAGGTGTAACGAACTTGTAGGTGCGGGCCCCGGTCGTGGCTTCCGGTCAGGTTTCCGGCGTTTTTCTTTTCCTGGTGCCTTTTTACTACTGGCGACGGCGGGGACCTGATCGCCGGCGGCGGACTCGCCGCCGGGTCAGGTGCATCCTCTCGGAACACTTGGCCGTCGGATCTGATTGGCAGCCACGTGATCGTGGATACTTTGTGGCGTTTTGCGCACCAGTGCCAGTAGCATATGATACTGCCGTGCCGGCTCTCGCGTCGTCGTGCCAGCGAGTGTCTCGCCGTATTGCAGTAGTTTTCGATTCGACGCAGCTTCTCCAGCGGATAAGGCCTGGAACCGGATCTGGACGGGGGATGATGAATGATCGGTCGCGTTACGCTCTCTCTTTTCTCTCCTGTGCTGGCCTGGCCTTCCATGGGTGGGTAGCGTAGCGTCACGGCGCGATCTCACCTGCAACACTGCCCTCTCTCCATCGATCGACGTGGATGTGGTCCGGAAGAGGGGTTGCCGTGGGGGCAACACGGCAGTTCGATCCGGCCGTGCCGTGCCTACTGTACTGGCCTTCCATCCAGGCACAGGCAGCACGTTTTGGTTCGGCGGATGGCTGGTGCAACCGTGCAAGGCGTCAAGCTCAGCTGACCCCGGCCGGCCAGAATATTCCGCCGTTTGGGATAAGCTCGCCGGATATCTCATCGCTCCATGTGCTCTGGCGTGCAGTTTGGCTAATAGTAGTGGTTACGGATTTTTTTTTTTAATTTTTCTACGCGACGCTTTACGCCGTAAGCACGTGCACGGCATCATGTCAACGTCGGTACGTATACCAGTTGTCACGTTCATGTATCCTACATCTCAGATACGATCAAGTGCCATATCACTTCCTTTTCTTTTTTTTTTAAGAAAAAACGAGAGAACAGTGGGAGCCGATCATGAAATAGCAAGATTTTACAAATAGATATATACACTATTTAAAACTAGCTAACACCTCTTCGCGTCTTTTAGTTAAGAATTTTTTTGGAGCGTCCCCTAAAATATTTTTTTATGTGAATCAAAGAATGCATCATGGACCGTCAAAATCCTCGAAGAAAAAAAGAAAGCACAAATCATGTGGCCTGGCCTCACGAGAATGCATGAATGAATCAAGCCATCAAAACTTGTAGTGCGGTAGTGCCTTCTTTTACGTTTTGCGCTGGTGATCTAAACACTCAAGGCCCCATTTCGTCTCTGGATCAGGAACTTCAGTTGTGATAGGCACTAAAACTAGAGCTACCTCAGAGTGAAGTCCACTGACTTCAGTCTCCCCACCCAGGAAACGTATGTCTTTGTGCTAGTATGATCAGGTAGTGACAAATCACTGTTCACAAAAAGTGGGTGGTCCATGTTCACAAGTTCACCTTGCCAATCATGCACGCACTGTTGTAAAAAACTCCAAGTCGATTTAATCTGTTCATTAATTATTGTAGCCAGAATCACAAGGAAGCTCATGCCTCAAACCACTCAGTAGTCAGCATTCTTTGCCTTCAAGTTTGTAACACCAACCGTACTTCACTTTTCCATTGTACTGAAGATTTTCGTTGAACCTGCTTGCTGCAAATCATCGTTGTTTCTATGCACGTGCCTGAGAGTTTTGCCTCACTTATACGAACCAAACTTAAACAGCCTTTGACTAGCGCTGCCCTACTGACTTGCCAAAACCTCCACTGAAGGACGGCCGTTTCAAAGCTATTTTGCATTCTGGGTGATGAAGAATAATTGGCACGTGGACCAGAAAGACGCACAACGTTATTCGTGAGGTAGAAAAGGGACTCAGTTATCAACTTATGCTGATTTTGATTGTTATTTCTGAACATTGAGAGTGACCTGGAAATTAAACATAATTAAGCACTTTACTCAGTCTTATTTTCAGCGTGCATTAATCTTCAATCACCTAAAACTGTAAAATATTACTTATTTGTCGTCAATAGTTGGTATAATTGGTACATCATGGTATCAAGTACCAAAATCTGGCACCTTCTTATAATTGGCATCCCTTGATGGATTGCGAAAACACGACTGTAACTACATGGCACGAAATTGCAGTATTATATTAATTGTTGGATTTTGATAGATGGTTTTGGTTAAAAATCGACACAATTCCACGCACTCCAAAATTAATTAGAACTCCTTTTAGTGTTAGGAAAACCGAACAATAGCATTCAATCGAACAAAGCAATCTATTTGAATCTTTAGAAACTACATTTAGCATTGATCCACATCCCTGTTAACCAAACACCTCTGCTGTCTAAATTGTAGTGGATCAGAACCGTTGGTCGTTATTGAGTTGCCTTTAGTGGTTTCTATTTACAGTTGATTGGAAAATTGATGCAACATTCGCGCAAAGTGTCAACAAAATGGCCAAATTGGCACGGAACTAAATTCATGCTCCACTTCTCGATTGCAAGGACAATCGAGCCCCACAGTTTCGCCTCGATGACAGGCAATCGTCGGGCGCAAACTCTCTACATTGCTGCCTACACTAACTCTAGAATGTCTCTGGTGCCTAGCAAAATCATCAGCAATTCCTACACTGCTGCCTATGCTCACCCTAGGATGTATCTGGCGGCACTTAACAAGGCCATCATCAGCAACTCCTGCATTGCTGCCTAAGCTCACCCTAGAATCTTTCTGGCACCTAACGAAATCACCAAAAGCTCCTACACCATTCCCTCCTGCACTGACAGTGGAATGTCTCTGACATTTGATGGAACCATCTCTAACTCCTACGTTGCACCTTGGAAATCTACTGGCGCCTTCTTCCACGACGACGACATCCAATGCTTCATTCCTAAGGTCAAAATCAGCACCGGTCGTCGCCATGGCTGCCGGTGCCTTGGAGAGCCAGGAGCAATCGCTGCGTACTTCGATCCAGCCTTCCTCGGAATAATCCCAGTCCGGCAAGCCTGAGCAGGGGCTCGCCAGTGAGCTGATCCTTTCCACAGCTCGCTCAGAGGCCTCCTCCTCCTCCTCGTTGTCAGAGGCCTCCTCATCCTCCTCGTTGTCAGACTCCCAGAATGCCGCATTGAGTGTGCTGTTGGGAGACGGCCAGTCATGCTTGGCTGGCTCGGCATCACCATCGCCATCGCCGGAGGCGGAGGCGAGGAACGGGTGCTCCAGCAGCTGCGCGGCGGTGGGCCGTCTGCGAGGGCTTCTCGCTAGGCACACGCGCAGGAAGCTCTTCCCTTGCGTCGACAGGCACGCGGGGAGCTCCGGCACGGCGTCCGTGTAGCCGATCTTGTGGACGGCGGCGAAGACGTCGTCTGCCACGTCCCCGTCGCCGCTCCACGGCGCGCGGCCGGTGGCCATCTCGATGACGGTGCAGGCGAGCGCCCACACGTCGGCGGCCGGGCCCTGCTCCTCGCCTCGCGCCACCTCCGGCGCCATGAACGCCGGCGTCCCTCCGATCATCGGCCTCGACGACGGAGACGACGACACGACGAGGCGCGCGCACCCGAAGTCGGTGAGCCTGGCGCGGCCGTCGCCGCCGATCACCACGTTCCTGGGCTTGACGTCGCCGTGCACCAGCGAGCGGCCGTGGAGGTAGGCTACCCCGCGCGCCACGTCACGCGCGTACCCTCGGATGTCGTGCTCCTCGAGGCGGCCGCCGCGGCGGGCGGCCTCGTCGGCGAGCGACCCGCCGGGCGCGAACTCGAGGAACAGCTGGTACTCCCCGCCGGTGGTGGAGGAGCGTGAGCCAAGGCACGGCACGATGTGCGGCGAGGAGAGGCCCTCGAGCACGCGCCCCTCCCGCCGGAGCTGCGCCGCCGCAGAGCCACCGGCGCCGGCGGACTTGACCGCCAGGAGCTGGCCCGAGGCGTCGTCGGAGGCCAGCCACACGACGGCGCCGGACGCGCCGCGGCCCAGCGTGCGGACTCGCCTGAGCTGTCTAGCCGTCCCCGGGGAAGGATCCATGCCGTTTTTTATTTCCTATATGTTTTGCTTCTAGCTGGAGGATTGAGAATGGCGTGTGGAATCTGTTACGAATTCTGGATGATCTCTCATCCAAAAACAAGACGCCTGCCTCGGGCGCTTGGCTGGGAGGGAAAGGGAAATGAGACTGCCTTCCAGCGAGGACGAGGGGGTGGGCTATTTGTACCGGTCACCCTGGAGGCACATGGAACACCTGCTGGCGCCGAGCTCCGAGAGCTCCGGGAAGGGGGGGAACTGAGGAAATCGGCAGCGTGTCAGCGTGCGTCGCGTGCGCGGGCTGCCTGAAAAGCCTTCGGCCGGCGGGAACCGCGCGGGAGGCGTAACGGGCTTGTAGGCCCCCGCCCAGTTTTGGTGGCGCCTTCGCAAAACTGCAACACTTTTCCGGCGTTTCTCCTGCTGCACATTGCGGCTTTCTGACGGTTATCGGTCGACCGTCAGCCGCCGCAGCCTCAGGGGTCGGAGGGCAGTTGCTAATTCACGCACCCCCTGCCTGTTTATGGCACCGGAATCCAAATGCTCACCACGCTATAGAAACCCTACCATCGTCGCTCGCTGAATTGTTTGCCATCTATGCCACGCACTGCCATTCTTAGTTGCAGCTTATAATTAACAACGGTAAAACAGGCAGCCCCATTTGCCCTCATGGAACAGAGAACACTGAATCGATGTAGTGCGTCCGGTCATGAGTAAGAGGCGTTTTGAGGTTGTTCTAATAAAAATTCGGCAAATCTTTTGCGTCCGGTAAAAAAAAGGTTGTTCGAAAATTTTGTTACTTCTAAATGTGCTGAGCTGGAATGTGAAATGTAGTTTTGCAAAAGTGTACGTACACTTTATTTTTTTTACGAAAGCATTAATCAAAGTTATGTTTGGAGTACTTAGTTGTGACCATGAGGCGTATAAGTATCAATCAAAGTTATAAATGTAGCTATAATCTAACGCGGTAGGAAGAAGGATCAATTAAAGGTAGTCTTATCCATTATCCATCACGCATTTATCCAAAACACGTTTGGATAACGTGTTTTGGATAACCGTCCTTTTTTTCTTCTCTTCTCTCCCGCCGATCATCCGCAGCGGCGGGCATTAGACGACGGAGCTCGCACGCACGACGGCCTTGACGTCTCGCGATCGTCCGTAGAGGTACGCCACGCGCCAGCCGTGGAGGTACGCACCGATGCATGGCAGCTTCGTCGGCGAGATATACAGCCGGGCGCGTATTGGAGGAAGGGAACCGTGCGTGCCCGCGGCGGCGCGGGAGGGGCCGAGGCAAGACACGGTTCGCGGTGACGGGAAACCCCGCCCGATGCTCACGCCGTAGCTGTGTCTCGTCACCACGGCCGGCGACCTGACTGCCAGCAGCTTGCCGGAGGCATCCGTCGGAGGCCAGCCACACGTCGGAGCCCGACGAGCCGTGGCGGAGCGTACGTGCAGACTCCGCCCCGGATCTGCGTCGCCACGAAGGCACCCACGCGTTTTTCCTGCATGCGCTTATCCCGGAAGAATGTGAATGGCTCGTGAAATGTATGTCTTCGTCGAGTGGCGAGCGTGCTAAACGAGGTGGCCGCCGTGGCGAGCTATTTGTACGGGGCTTGCGTGGAACGCCTGCGTAAAACCGAGCGGCGAGAGTCCCCCGGGGCCGGGAGATCGGCGGCGTGCGTCACGTCACCCGGGACCGTGAGCCTGGAAGTAATGGCGCAAGGCGTATCGAGATTGTAGGCCTGGCTCTAGCTCTTTTTGTATGCTGCCTTTTTACTCCTGGGCGGTGCCGTCGCACTTGCATAGCAAAAAAAGGATTAGCTATTCTTTAAGCATTTTGGGTCCCAAAGGAGAGCCATCCGTTTCAAATCATAGTCTATTCTAAGTTTTTTTAGAGAGTAACAAATCGTAAATTTGACCATATTTACGCATAAAAAATACTAACACTCATGATATCAAATAAGTAGTATTATTTTTTATTTAATATATTTTTATATTAGAGCTATTCGGTGTCATAAATCTTTGTCATATCCTTAATAATTTTGGTCAAATATGAAATTGTTAGACTTTCTAAGAAAGGTTGAATGGGTTACAATTCGAAACAGATGGAGTATTTTAAATTTGACCATGGTTTTCCTCAATCATTCAAGCCTTTCTCCGATGGTAAGGATTCGTGTTCCCTTTTTCTGGCAACATTTCCTCTGAAATCCGCAAATTCAGGGTTTCTTATATGTGAGTGAGAAAAACAAAACTCAGTTTTCCATGTCCTTTTTTATGCTGCCTTTGCAAAATCTTCTTGCAAGACCAAACAGAAATACATGCAAATTGAACTCATCACGATACCAACTGAGCTAATTAGAGTTGGTAACCAATATTGGTAATTGGTATAAACTTTGGTAAACACTTCCGTTGAAATGCGAGATTCAGATGGGTTCAAACTATTTTGACCATGATTTCAAAGACAATGCAAGACATTGTGATTCTTTTTTTTTTCCTTCAGATTAGTTGTCTTGAATCACTGCCATTTTCATCTGCACAATTCACTATCATTTTTTATATTGATTACAAATATCAGGTCTGATGAATTTGGGAAGATGTAACTACTAATAGTATTGTGTAGCTAGCTAGTTTGATCTATTAATTTGCAAGTAAAATTTATTGGCACTAACTAGGCCATGTGATACTACGTAAAGCTAACTGAGGGTAATATTACGTATGGTCAGTAGGTTTTCTTTTTGCAACAATAGTTTTTTTCCTGAAAAAAAAAGACATTTTCGTCCCGAGACATGGCACACCTTGAACACGAATGAAGTCGACAATTCGTGCAAACAACGTGGACAGACAAGGTCATCGAGAGAGCCACGAAATGTCCAAAATTGTGCAAAATCAAACTTGATTTCTCATTTGTCATTACAAGGACAACCGAGTTCCGATCCATAGTTGTGCCCTGCTGGCAACAAGCAACCGGGCACAAACACAACTCTACACCGCTTAAGCCCAAACTCGAATGTCTCTGCTGGGACTTCACGAAATCATCAACAATTCCTACTCCATGGCTAGTAGTAGGATATCTAATGGCGTCTTCCACATCAACGACGTGAAGACCTACCTCGACGTCGACGGCATCCAGAGCTTCACCCATCCTAAGGCCAAAAACTGCACTGGCTTCCGTCACGGTGTCCGCCGCAGCCGCCGCCTCCGAGCCATGGGAGCATTCGCAGCTGTGCACATCGATCCAGCCATCATCTTCTTCCTCGGACTCCCAGTCGGGAAACTCCGAGCCGGGGCTCGCCAGTGAGCTGATCCTTCCGGCCGCGCTCTCTGACTCCTCGTCCTCCTCGTCAGACTCCCAGAACGCCATGTCGAGTGTGCTCTTCGGTGACGTCCAGCGCTGCTGCTTGGACGCAGCAGGCTCGTCGGCGGACACGATGAACGGGTGGTCTAGTAGCTCCACGGCATTGGGGCGGCGGCGTGGGTCTCTTTCGAGGCAGATGCAGAGGAAGTCTTTCGCCTCGGAGGACAGCCACGCTGGCACCTCGGGGATGGCGTCCGTGTAGGCGATCTTGTGAACGGCCGCGTAGACGTCGCCGCCCGTGTCGCCGCGGCTCCACGGCGCGGCGCCGGTGGCCATCTCGATGACGGTGCAGGCGAGGGCCCACACGTCGGCCGGTGGCCCCTGCTCCTCCCCTCGCGCGACCTCCGGCGCCATGAAGGCCGGGGTTCCGGCGATCATCGGACTCCGCCGCCGGACGTCGCCGGACGTCGACCTGGCGCAGCCGAAGTCGGCGAGCTTGGCCCGGCCGTCGGCGCCGAGCACGACGTTGGCAGCCTTGACGTCGCCGTGCACGACCGACTCGCCGTGGAGGTAGGCCAGGCCCATCGCCACGTCAGCCGCGTACCTCCTGACGTCGCGCTCCCCGAGGCGGCCACCGTTCCTCGCCGCCTCGTCGGCGAGCGACCCGCGTGGCGCGAACTCGAGGAAGAGGTGGTACTCGTCGTCGGCGGCGTGATGGGCGGTGCCGAGGCAGGGCACGATGTGCGCCGAGCGGAAGCCGGAGAGGACGCGAGCCTCGCGGCGCAGCTGCTCCGCGGCGGCGGGCCCGGTGGCCGACTTGACGGCGACAAGCTGGCCAGAGGCATCGTCCGTGGCGAGCCAGACGACGGCGCCCGACGGGCCGCGGCCGAGGGTGCGGAGCCGCCTGAGCTGCTTGAAGGAGACGACGTCCATTATCGTGTAGTTTTAAATTGGGTTACCCTTTTTAAATTCGGTCGGAGTCGGAGGAGAGATTAATTTGGAATGGCGCGCAAGTTTCCGCGGGGGGTAATTGGGTTAGGGGGTCGAGCTAGATCTACCAGGTGAATCAAGATTCACCTGATAGAGGTGAGCACTGAACACCCCCTGTCTGTCCCCCTCTTGCGCGTCTGGCCTGTGTGTCTCTCTCCTCCTCGTCCTTCCTTGTGTTCTTCCATGGAGCTCGCGCGCGTTTATATTTGTACGTCATCGTCCGGATCGCCCGCACGTGACATGTGCGAAAAAGCGCGGGAAGTGAGCAAGTGGTGGAGGATTGTACCCGTCAACGCCAATGGGGAACGGACAGACGGTGTGGCGGGGTTGTAGCAGCAGCGAGTAGCGAGGAATTTCAATGTCCTTTTGGGACTTCACTAAATTCAGAATATGCACAAGAGATTTGTTGGTTCCGCATGCACAACCTATTTTTAGCCAAACAATGATTTGAACACAATCTTCTACAATTCCTAAGTTGTACATGCATGCAAGCACAAGGCCGGTGTAGTAATAAACACATGAAAAATAAGCTTTGCTTAATTTGAATGCTCGGTTTAGAAACTATGATTTTTTTTAATTTAGTTGGATGCGCTGACATTGACTATACTGTATTGTCCAGTTAGCATTTCCATTTCGAATATCGGGCTGTGGTAGGTGCCTGGTCTGGCCTTACTATTTAAGGTATTTATATTCCTCTATTTTTTTGTAGGTAACTTGGATGCGGTATCTCATTGCTTGTCTAAAGTGTAAATTCGCTAAAACTGGAATATTTAATTTGTGTACTGCACGTTGCTCTTGCAGATAAGGTTCTTCTGGCTAGTACTTTGTTGTCTCTTCTTGGACCTTCATTCTTTGATCCTTGAAATATTGTTTTTTTTAACGAACCACATAAGATAGTGCGTATTTCATTAATATAGCAGAATAAAAATACAAGACTATGATCCTGGGAGATTTAGGCAGGAAAAAAAAAGGTAAAAGAAAAAAATAACTAGCCCGGTTGGATTGAGACATCAACACGGTTTACCGCTCGACCATACTCACGGGCCGGTTGGAATGGGACATCAACACGGCCAAAAACACTACCCACGAATGGCGTCAGAGAAGACAAATGCAAACCGCAGCTTCCACCCAGCAACCACACTCTTGCTTGTATCGAAACCGCCGAGGTGGTCCACCACTGATAGGGGAGCAGAGGGGCAGCCACCAACGCACCGAGAGGGTCATCGCCGTGCAAGACCCACCGCCGCAGTGTTGCTGCACCCCAGCCAACCGCCCGACGGCATGAAGAACACCGAATCCGAAGGCACCCAACGCGGGGGCCACGCCGCTTCCACCGTTGGGCAACACTCGCGTGCGCGGGGACCACCAACCCGCCACTCAGCACGCCTCACTCTCATGCGCGGGGACCTCCAAATCCGCCGCACGGCTCCACGCTCCGGACTCGTTCCAGGGATTGCTGTCAGGTAGAAGAAGAAGTGGCCCGCCTCCCAAGACCCGTATCAAGCTGCCAGTCCACCGTCGTGGTTCGAAATCATCACGTTGCTTACCCCCTCGCACCAGATGTCGTCATCAAGAAAGAAGACCGAAGATGTCGCCTGCGCCGTCCTTCGACGTTGTACCGCACCACGGGTGTTCAGCCGTGCTGAATACCCCGTCGCGATCCGCTGCAGGCCAAGTCCCCACTGGTTGCCGTTGCCGCAAGCGCCGTCCTTCAACGATGTCCCGCACCATACTAAAGATTGCCGAGCAACCCCAGGCGCCGTGGAACGCTGCGAGCAGCCGAACAACAGCCGAGTGAAGACCACCAGCCACCAACAGGAGGGCCGACGTCCTGACGAGGGATAGTAACCCCCTTATTGCTTGCCCTACGATAGGTATGCCACCACCAGCCAAAGCGACCACAAGCAGCGGGTCGACCATGCCGTCGAGCGAAAGGTGTCTCTAAAGATGACGCCTCCAAGGAGGTCACGATGCCCACAAGCGTCGTCGTCGCTCGTCCAGGAACTGGACCGGGTTTTCACCCCAGAGACGTCGTGCAGCATGATAGCGGTTCCAAAATGACGTTCTCAACAGGGAAAGCGACGCCTGAAGGCGCCGCCGCCATTCCACCAGAAGGAATCTGGCAAGGGCTTTTGCCCGGAACATGAACCACCTACTGCACGCATTCGCCGCGGCAGGTCAGCACCACCACCGCGGCCGCCCCGACCGAGGAACGTCACTGTCGCACCACACATCCTGCCGTTGATGCATCATCTCCCTGTCGCCGTCCCCACACCCCGGTGAAGCGTCATCGCCACGCGGCCGTGGACTACGACCGCCGCCATGACCGAAGCAACACGGCCAGCAACCGCCGCAGACCTCCCACCGCCCGCTCCTGTTGCAGAGAAGGTGTGTGCCACCGTGACGCCGCGCCACGCACAACAGGGCAGGCAGCCGCTACGCCACCACGGCGCCACGCCGGAGGGAGAGCCTTGCCACCATGGCGCCGGTCTACCCTCATAGGGACGTCAGGCGCGGCACCGCAGCCGGCCGTCGCAGTCACAGCCTGGCCGAGCCGCCGTCGCAGCCATCGCACCGGCCGCAGTAGCCCCACGGCCGCCTCCTCGCGTCCGGGCACCAGCCTCCGCTGCACGCCTCGACGACCGCTGTAGCGCACCCCGAGCGCCGGCAGCCGCGCCGCCGAATCACGCCCATGGATGCCCGCACGGTGCCGACGAGCCACACGAGGGGAGCCACCGCCGTCGCCGTAGATCAGCTGCCGTAGACGTCGGATCCGGCCGCTGGGGACCCGGATCTAGCCTCCCCGGAGACGTCGGCGGCGAGCTCGCATGACTGGCGGAGGGAGAGACCTGAAGCCGCGCACGCCAGGTCGCCGTGCCCACCACGGGCAGCCCAGGCGACTCACCCCCCAGCGGCTAGCACCGGACACGGGGGGCAGCAGATCCGGACGGCTGGACAGTGGATCCGCATGTGGAGCCACCGGATCTGAGCCGCCGGCCTACAACCCAGCCATCCCTACCGCCGGGCCCCGAGTACCCCGCAGCAGAGGTCGTCTCCACGATTAGATGAAAAGGAGGCCCTGCCGCCACCATCATTGCCCTTCCTCGGACTTCCGGCGTCGAGCTCCGGCGGCGGCAGGGATGCGCGCGTGGACGGGAGCTACGCGGCGGCGAGGTGGGTGGCCGCCCGAGCCGCCCTAGGGAGAGCGACGCGGGCGTCAGTGGTGTGGTTCCGAAACGCACTATAGGTAGAATGAATTAGGAAAAGGAGAAAAAAAACTGCTCATAAATATTCTTTTTTTCGCTGTTCTCCTCTTCACTCTATAATCCTTTGAAATATTCCTTTCCCCCCTAGGCGCCTTTTCTTTTAGGAAACAAAAACATGTCTTCCGACGTCAAATTGCGGCATTGGAAGCGAGTCAGTACTCCGTAGTCACGACACAGATGGGTTGACCAACAACCATCTTGTCAATACAATTATACAAAGTCAGCACCTTCATTTTAACTAAAAAGAAGGAAGAGAAGTCAGCACACGTGCACACAAGTTATGAAACCATACATGCCCATGGACGCAACAACTGGATAGCGTTGCCAGAGTCTCCGACTCTGACCAGTCTGAGACTCTCACTCAGGCAAAGACAACAATAAAAAGAGGTGGGGAAAAGTCAGTCTGCGAGAATTGCCAAACGGACCAAGGAGCGAAGGAACAGGCGCGGACGTTTCGTCGCGCCCCCTGCTCGTTACCAGTCAGCAGACGACAGGTGAGTCCAGCCCCCGGCGGCCCTCTCCCGGCGACTCGGCAGCCTCTCCAAACTCCGGTCTCACTTGGCCGTTGGAACTTCCAACCGCTTGGCGGCTTGGGTCCTGGTCCTTCCAGGAGGTCAACCGGCAGGAGCCCCCAAAAACCTAAAGGTTCATTCATGCACGCGCCCCTTGGCAACATCTCCCCATCTCCTAGTGAAAGTTCGACGCACGCGTCGTTTCCACCAAATTGCATCTCGCATTGGCGAGCGCTTGATCGATGGGGACCTCCAAGCGAGATTAGCGTTTGATAATCGTCGGCAGCAAGCTTGATTGGGACAAAGATAAATATCATGAACGAGTCAATTACCGCTCCTGATTCCACACTGGTTTCTGCTAAAGATTCTTCGGATACTTGGGGCTTCAAGGCACCTTCGTCTTCTTCTTTCTTTAAATAACCACTTGCTTTGTGTTGAAGAGCCAGAATGATCTTCCTCCTCTTGTATAAGGACCATTTATTTGCCTGTTGGAAGAGGCAAAGTTGCATCTTTAGTTGACCTTCATGGAGGTCAAGATGTCCATGAAATGCTTGTAAAAGTGAAGAGCAATGGCAAGTAGACTACTAGTATCGAAGACGAAACTTTGGATAAGATTGTTCCTCTTAAAAAATTGGATTATTACTTCTGGTAATTATTAAGCTTTATGTTTGTATACCCTTTATTTTTTTCTCCAATGTTTGTATACGCTTTATATTAGACTACTAGTTTAAAAAGTTAGATCAATGATTCAGCAAAGGTCCACCACAATTCACTCAAAAAAATAAGGTCAACCAGAATTATAATATAATTTGTCAAGTATGAGAGGCGAGAATACTAACACACATTTCAGCAGAAGGATACTTACTGGCTTTGTCAAACGATCGAGCACATGTTTGAATTTCGTTTCAGCAGCCGTGCCTCCCAGCAGTGGAAATTGGAAATAACTTGTACTTTTAGCGCAAAAGCCGTTGGTATTTCTTATCAGTTCTAACTCGATTTAGGTCCCAAACACTCCACGCTCGAGATAGGAAATGGGACGGAAGGAGCGGACATTTGACTGCCATGTTGCAATCGACAAGGAAACGCTACGAACGATAAAACAGTCTCAAGTTTCTTACTAGCACGTTGTGCTTGACTCGAGGGGAAACATAAAAGCATGGACAAGTAGGGGGAAAACCCCTCTTGCTCTGAATCTGCGTACCGAAATGCGGTGCCTTGGAACGCCTGGCACACGTTTACGAGGGCTGCTTTTTTTTTTTCTTTTCCTTTTTTTATAATCTTTGACGGCAACTGGGAATGGCTAGTGTATGTGTTGCTGTCAGAGTTTTACTACTGATAAGAATACTGCAGCATGAAACCAAAGTACGCCTCCCTGATCGTTTCCCCTCATTGGGCCGGGTGCGGCTGCCGCTGCAAGCGAGGGCAGCCAATCGTTTCTCAATATACTTACATCGCGGGTTTTTTTTTTTCCTTCTCCTCCTTTTTTAGTTTCGGTGTGCAGGCAGTCTCTGCGGTTGAAAAAGATTTGAGACTCTCCAGAAAAGCAGAATCTCATTGGCGTCCTCATCACCCCCAGGTGAACAAGCCCATCCATGGTTGCTAGCCAAAGAACTCCATCTTCCGTCAGAGGTGGTTCGACGCGTGGTGAATGATTTGATTTCTTGGAGCTGCCGATACAAGAAGCTGCAAACTGAAATCTGCATTTGACGTGATTTTGTCCTCGCTTGTTGTACACTCTAGTTACTTCTCCTCTGTAATCTCGCCTTGGCATGCCAAGGACAAGGAGTACTTGTACCGACTATGTGCCTAAAAAAAAGCAGCTTTTACCCACGGGGCGTCGTCGCAAGCCGCGGCCCTCTCTGCCAAACCCAACAGAGAGGAGAGCGTGTGCGTGATTTCGGCGACAACGGGCCCATTGGTGGTATAGTGGTAGGGCGGGCGCGGGCAGTCCACGTTGCTTCACTTCGGTCCGCTTGTGGCCTACTCATAACTCATGGCCCTGATTGCTCCCGTGGGCCAGGCTGCATTGACATGATCAGTCCGGCCTGTGTCGTTCTTCTATTGGAATGTTGCAAGTTGCAACTGATTAGTGATATTAACATGGTTTTAGCTTCTCAAAAAAAAGTAGCATAGTTTTAGGGTGTGTTAGTTTCATCATGAAAAGATTTTTACTGTGTCACATCAAATGCTCGTATACTAATTACGAAACTAATTACACAAACGGAGTATAAATCGGGAGCCAAATTATTTCATTGTTAGCACATGTTAATATAGCAAAACAATATCTAATGATGGAGTAATTAGGCTTAATAGAATCTTCTCGTGATTTACACTACATCTGTGTAATTAGTTTTGTAATCAGTTGATATCGAATCCTCCTAACTAGTATGCAAACATCCGCTGTAACATTTACAAACAAAAAGTTTTGCGATCTACACATGACCTAATGTAAAACCTGCAATAATAATAAAACTCGAGCATTATCCATAGTACCATCCGCCGTTTGTAGTTTTGTATATTCTCTTCGTCTCTTGGAACGAAGCTGCTGGATGAAGTGATCCGATGGAGCGGCTGAACCGAAAGGAGCAGAGGGCCGGCCCAGGGAAAAAGCATCTGCACTCAGAAATCTGACAAAAGTCACAAAAAGAACTCTTGCAATTTTCTAGCCCATGGATTCAAAAGAAGCATCATATTAGCTTTGGTGGCTTTTTTTAGTCAGAAAAAAAGAAGAAGCAATTGCCAGGTGGCCAGGTGGTGGGGATTTTGGCGCCAACATCAATCAAATCATTATGCCCCAGTTTAAACTCTTGCAGAAAGAGTCAAGTGGCAGACGAATCGAACCATTTCAGTTTGCTAATTTGCTGCCGTCCTTGCTTTTTGCCGCACACGTAGACAGTGTATATCTGTCATCCAATCTGACCGTCGATTTGTGATTTGTGACAGCGTCGTCGTCGATCAGAGCGTCTGGCATCTCCGAGACGTGCGTCCCAACGTCTCCCAAACGCCCACGGATTCCCATGGCCAAAGCCGCCGCGCGCGATCTTCTTCTTCTCGCTGTAAAGGAATAAAGCACTGAGCCGAACTGAAAGGATCGCCAAAGCATGTCCCGGAGGAAAAGGCTGTGCCTGTCCAGCACACCGGAGAGTTCGCCAATCGCCATGCTCCAGCCGCCAAAGTTCCAAGCAAGCTTCCAGAGACGGGCAGAGAATCTCTGTCGGCCGATGGATAAGCTGTCCAGCCAGCCGGAGATCAATCGATTAAACCAAAAGCCCCCGGCTGCGGGGGATGGCATACAGCGCCTAAGCTTCCTGCCTTGAGCATCACGTTTGTCATAACCCTCACGTAAGCTAAGCCCCACACAATCCAACCGGCCGTCCGGGGTGTTCATTCGGCCAGCGGAAGCAAGGAACAAAGCTAGCTTAACCAGGCCAGCTAACTACGCTACCCTGTCTCGTCATCTTCAGTAAAGTACTGTTCTGCATCGATCGACCGGTGATATGTCCTCGTGTGTGTATATAAGGGATGTGCCGGCAGACGCTACCTCAAGCCAGCAGAACGAAATAGTACGTAGAGCGTAGAGCGAGCTATAGCTAGGAGAGGTCGAGCTCGATCGTCCAGTCAAGTTCGATCAAGAAGAGAAAGCTAGCCTAGCTTGGTCCCAATGGCGAACGCGGGTCTGAAGCCGGTGGCCGGGCTCCTCCTGGTGCTCAACTTGTGCATGTACGTCATCGTGGCGGCGGTCGGCGGCTGGGCCATCAACCACGCCATCAACTACGGCTTCTTCATCGGCTCCGGCCTGCAGCTCCCGGCGCACTTCTCCCCGATCTACTTCCCCATCGGGAACGCGGCGACCGGGTTCTTCGTCATCTTCGCCGTGATCGCCGGTGTCGTCGGCGCCGCCGCGGCGCTCGCCGGGCTGCAGCACGTCCGCGCATGGAGCTCCGAGAGCCTCCCGGCGGCGGCCTCCTCCGGCTTCATCGCCTGGACGCTCACCCTCCTCGCCATGGGGTACGTACATCAATTGTTCTGCACCAATAAGCAGGCGTGTTATTTGGTCGTGGCAAGCACCAGCACATACGAAACGATTCCTAACCTTTTGCTTTATTGGGCAACGTCTTTTTGTGTTTCAGACTGGCCGTCAAGGAGATTGAGCTGCATGGCAGAAATGCCAGGCTGGTAAGAATACGATCGGTTGCCGAATATACAGTTCAATCTGCACCTGAAATAAAAACCTGCAGAGATGTGATCTGCAGGAAAGAACTGTAACTTAACTCCGGGCTTTCTTTTGGTTGCAGATCTGCATGGAGTCCTTCACCATCATCCTGTCAGCGACGCAGCTCTTCTACCTGCTCGCCATACACGGTGGAGCCAGGTGAAGCAGCAGCAGCAGAGGCGCCTGAGATCGTGTCATATTGGCTGGCGAGAGAGAGTGGAGTAGAGATTATTTGGTTTCGGTGTCGAATTGAGCTGGCGCGTCGCTTTGTTGTGGGTTTCTTCAGGGACGGTGAGGCAGTCCGCACGTATCCGTGTGTGTGTTGGTTATGTACGCATGTGTGTGGATGGAGGCTGCTGAATTAAGTGGTGTCGATGGTGCGTTTGATTAATTGGTTCCCGGCCGTGTGATTCGTCGATTATATTGTCTCCGAGATGGAGAGGGCGGTGTGTGATCGAGTGAGTACTACATGTAGCTGTTGATTTGATCAATGTTCATGGTGTGGAGTATTTATTTGCTTTCTTTTCCAGTGTGCAGTGCTGAACTCCCATGTTCTGAGATGAACAACCAAAATTGTATTTTCTTTTCTGAACTAACCAAAATTGTTGTTGAATCAGAGTCCCCAAGCCTCCGTAGGCCCAACCCAACGGTAGAGCCGATTCAACTATGGGCCCGTACTGGGCCGGCAAGAGCCCATAGTTCATGTACCATCACCATGAGAGGTAATTTTAATTTCGCTTTTATGAACGGTCGACAATAAATGGAGTACCTGAGAAATTAGGGACCCATTGCCCTACACAATTGAGCCAGAAGTTGGATCTCAGGGTCCGTTTAGTTTAAAAAATTTCTAAAAAAAATACTATTCATCCAACTTTTCACTGTTCATTTCATCTCTCTCACTCACATAAGACTATTTATCTACAATGTTTTTCGGTGAACAGTGTATTTTCGAAGAATCTTTCCCCAAACTATACACACCCTCGTACGGTCATACCCGTCCAAAACACTGAAGGCGCGATTAAATTCTCCTGCAAACGTTGTACTAGTACTGGTACCCAATGGCCAAGGCACCCGTTCGGAGTACGGCCAGTGTACCACCAGCTAACTGCGTCCCAACAAGCAGTAGTGGAACCTCTTCAACGTCAGCAAAGGAATGCCTGCCCGGCAAAGAAAAGAACAAATTGCCATCCTCATCTTTTGTCATCTTTGTGTACTTACATATATAATACTGCATCTTGCATCACATCTTGTCATCTTGATAGGCCTCCCGATCCTCTCGTGCTATAGGCTTGCTTTCTCTTTCGCTTTGGCACAAAGTGCTTCGAAGAAAATACCACATATAATTCAATAGCGATGATAATGGAACGTTATGATTCGCCCACATAATGGAAAACTTAACAGCTTCCTTCCTCGCACAATGAAAGGGAAAAACAGAAAGGGAAAAATTTAAAAGCTTTCAGGTTCCTGAAATTCCTTAACGTCGTGTTCGTTCATAGTTTCGGTAGGCCCGGTCTGATCCGTTCCATGATGGCGCAGGCGCCGCAACATGGCGCGCGGCAGGCCGCTGAGCACGCCACCTCTTTCTGGGTGGTGCATCTGGCATCTCGAATATTTGAGAGCGTTTTCTTTCTTTCTTTCTCATAAAGAAAGTGTTTTTCAAGACCCATTAATTGGGCGCAGTGCGTTTCTTCAACGGGAGCTTGTTGATCTTAGATTTGGACCTGTTGACCACGAGCAGCGTTTCCTGCAGTCCCGCCATGTGCCCTCCGTCCACATGCAGCGTGGCAGTATTGTGTGGTGTGGGGGAGCAAATTTAAACGGCACCTGGGACCTGGGTACTGTACAACGTACTTGGGCCGATCAGGCGATCACTAGATCTCAGAACCCGGCACATAATAACAGAATCCAGATTTTGAAAACCAAAGGAATCTTTATACCTACCCCGAACGTGATAACGGATACTAATTTTAAAATAATAATCAACGTCAGGCATGAACGCGTACTGGGACCTTTTGAATAGCACCCTGTTTTTTTTTGGGTTTTGTTGTTTTTGTCGGGCAAGTTGAGCTGATTGACTTTTAATCATCTTTTTTTTTTCCCCGACGCTGAAGGCAGTAAAAAGCCCTGCCAGGAATGTGTTGGAATTTCTATACCCAAAACAACAGTTAGAGTGATCTGGACATCTGGTACGCTTAAAATCTCAGGCGACTACTACTGTAGGCGTGTGAAGGCATTGATGAATTGGACGACGGTAGGAAAATATGGCTTCAAGAAACAACAGGAACAGCGCACACGACGTGTGACACCTCCGGCTAATCACCTGTCAGACTCGGACAGCAAGTACACCATTAATAATCCTTCCAAGACGACGCCCTCGTGCTGACAGCGGAGTCTTTGGACCCAGCTCGACCGCGGACGCCACACCAGGACGACACATCGCGCCGTGGCGTAGCCTACCGGCTCGGGGCCGCCGGGCCACACCTGAACGCGACGCACGGGGGAGAGGAGACACCTGCGCTGAGGCCATTTGCGACACGACACACCATCGGGGCTCCGGCTGCCCTCAATTAGGCCCCGTTAATTCAAAAAGATTCCTTAAAAATCTACTATTTATGTAACTTTTCCCTATTCATCCCACCTCTTCTACTCAGTTTTTTTTGTTGAACAGTGTATTTTCGGGGAATCTTTCCCCAATCTAAACACACCCTAACTCCTTCGCTGCTCGGAGTCGGAGGGCAGTGTGCTCTGGAAAAAAGAACCTGTACAGTTCGTGCGGCCGCGGCACAAGCGGGTGAGGGCGTGGAGATTGGAGAATGGACGCTCACGAGTTCAACGCCACGCCGGAAACAGCGTGCCCAAGAATCCAACGGCCTGTGTCGGCTTGGCTCTGCAATCCCAGCCAGCGCTGGCTGGTGACGAGGGGCTGACGGGTGGGGCCCGGGGACGATGGAGCCCGGGGTCTTTCCCTCTCCCGTCGGTCCGGCGTCGGCTCCGCAACGCTGCGTGCACAGGCAGCACGGTGTTGCGAGCGGGGGAGTGGTTCCAGTTGGGGTCAGTAGCGCGTGGGCCCACGCGCCAGTGAGAACCTGAGCTAATGCGGGGGAGTGCTCGCAAGCGTGTTGGTTTGGTTGGTCCTGGAGCCTTGATGATCTCTGCTGCTTTTTGTTTCTTCAGAAGGTGGCTTTTGGAGTAGCCAGCGAAGCTGCAGGGGCAAATTTCATTTTGACAGTCTAGTAATCTAATCACGAGCTACTGGATAACACCTGTGCTTTCATAGTTTGGGGACAACTCACCGTGAATAAGAAAAAAAACAGTTGTGAATGAGGTCACCAGCGTCTCAAGTTCACACACACGCCAATTTGAAATTCACAGGAAAAAGTAGATCTATTATTGTTAGGCTAGCCTTTTTTTCAAGATCCATGTACATTTCACATATGTCTAATGTGTTTAAGGTTGCATACCAAACACTTCAAATGATATGCATGAAGCCTCTTCCATTTGCCTATTTGAATCAATCAAATAGTAGAAAACCATAAGGGTCTCGTCCAGCTATTTGAAATCACCTTTTTTTTATGGATATATCGTTCAGTTATTGAAAAGCACATTTTTTTTATTTCCTCAAGGAAACACCACCACTATTTGGCCTCAAGATTTGAAATTGATTTGGCCCATATGGATGCGATATTCACCATAGACTGTTCACAAAATAAAATAAATTGACCTCATGAACCATAAACCAATTTAGTAGGGCTGACATAGTTTTTCTTTTAAAGATGGTAACGAAAAAATTAACTCTTGTTCCAACGTAGTAGTAGATGTGACCATGCCCTGGGAGGCTGGGTGTCTGGGTAAACCTAACAAAATTGAGCCGATCCCCTTGTCCCTCCACATCAAAACAAATCGCTTCACCCTTCCTGTTCCTCCCATCGCTTCACCCCTGGCCGCCTCCCCACTTCCCCCCCCCCCCCCCCGCCCCCCCCCCTCTCGAATCGAAATCCCTCTCCGCCATGCCGAAGGGCGCAAAGAAGCGGGCCAAGCTCAAGAAGAAGCAGCAGGAGGACCACCCCGACGATGGCGGCAACACCAACGCCACCAACGGCAACGGTAACGGCAGCGACGACAACAACAACGACTCCGGCCGCCGCGACGACGACCACCACCACCTGCGGATCCCACCCAAAGGTTCTCGCGGTACGGATGGCACCTAACCCTCCTCCCCAATCTTTAAGCCGTGGCAGATCCGAGCGCCGCGCTTTCGGCACCAGCGTGGTGGGAATCGCCTTTTCGCGTGCGGCGAGGGGTGGCATTCGCTGGCGGCAGCGGTCACCCCCCGCCACCGTGTTTCCACCCGGCCGCCGCCTTTACGGGCTGTTCGCGCTTTCCTTGCTCCCTTCCTTGCGCTATATGTATGATGGATGCGTGTGGTTTCTGATGCCCGTGTTTTTGTGTGTGGGTTTGCGCAGTGGATGCGAGCGAGGACTCGATGGAGAGCTCCGAGGAGATGGTGACGCCCAGGGCCGCGGCATCCGAGGCGGACGAGGAGGAGAGGAAGGCAGCCGCGGCCGAGGTTCCTGTCGAGCGCGCGGGGGCCGGTGAGGCCGGGGAGGAGGTCATGGTGGACGCGTTGGCGCCTGAAACAGCTGGGCATGAAGAACACGAGGGTAAGGTGGACGCAGCGGTGGAGGTGCACGCCGTGGCGGAGCAGGAACCGGAGGTAAAGGATGTGGTGGTGGCCGAGGAATCCGTGGTGCAGGAGCCAGGGGTGGTTGATGCACCTGCTGTGGAAGTGCCAGAGGTGAAGAAGGAGGTGGCCAAGGTGCATCCGGTGCATGAACCTGAGCCAAAGGTTGATGAAGTCGTGGTGGTGGAGCAGACTCATGTGACACCTGAGGTACAGGAACCGGAGTTGAAAGGTGACGATGCTAATGTTGTGGCGCAAGAACCAGAGACTAAGGGTGGCAATGTGGTGGTCAAGGACTCTGTTGAGGTGTCGCGGTCTCGGGACGCTGTCGATGTGCATACTACAGAGGTACATGATGTATGCGGTTTTAATTCAGATACTCTCCTAAGCTTTGAAGCTGCAAGTTTTGATTTGGTGGGCTGTGTTTGTTGCAGGTGGCGCGTGGGCCTGCAGTTGCAGTTGCCGCTTCAGGGCAGCGGGCAACATGGTGGAATTGCTGTGGTCTTTTTGACGCATTTACTGGTTCAGGGAGATAGATGAAGGTGAGATGATTCTCTATCTCGTTATGTAATTATTATCAATGAGTGTGGTATGGAAGTATGGTGCTGAGTTTTACTGGTTAAGCATTCGGAACATGAGGTGCATATCTTAGTTCATCGTGCATTGTTAATTGGTGGGATCATCACGTGTTGTTCGACATTAGTGTGAGTTGGATGGAAATAGAATTTAACCTGCGCTTCTAACTTCTAAGAAATCTACAAAAAAACGAAAGGATGTTGGTTTTGAGGGTACTGAGGAAATACCCTATTAGGGTTAGCTTTTGGGCCATGAGACCCGGGTTTTGTATTTCCCACACATTGTTTAATTAGGGCTCGTGACATTCTTATTCTTACTGTTGGATGTCATTTGTGAGGTAGCAGTTTACGTTGTTTGCTTAGCTTCTGGTTTGATCATATAAGCCTCTGTGACCCTTAATTATCATGTGCCTGTGTGTTATATCCTACTCAATTCTGTTCTTGACATCACTAGTTTTCAATGGATAATATACTCTGTGCAGTTAGAGGCAGTGTTTGAAGACTATAAAATCTATTAAACAAACTGTCTGGATCAGCTATTTTTGCCTTAGCTGAAGAATGCAAGGTGAAGATAGAGAGTTGACCGCACCAGATTAGCAGTTGCATTTAGATAATCATCCTTTAATCCAAAGAAGTTCCATCCTTTTTTAATCTATTTAATAGTGCCCTTGATGCTACGGATTTATCTGTGAATTTCTTCTGGTTTTTAAGGGAGTAACATCTTGCGTTATCAACCCTTAGTGTTTTTCGAAATCATGCTTGGAGATAGTAGATTTTAATGGGAATATTTCAAGGCATATATTTTGAATCATGTTGTGTGTTTGACTTGATTGGCCAAAACATCCTTTCTTTATATGTAAGTGGTTATGTATTTGGAAAATGATCTGTTGGAAAGTTAGAAGTTCAATTCTTGCTGTGTCCTTTTCATGAAGAGTGCTTTCTTGATAGTCAGAAACTGTTCTGGAAAGGAGAATTATCTGAACCTTGCTGAAAAGTTGACAGCAACATTTATTTGCCTCGAGTACAATATCCATGCACCAAATTTACACCCTACTGCAGGATATTCATAATATGTAATCCCTCCGTTCATTCATAAATATATCATGTTTAGGACAAGCTAGTTAGTTCGGAAATGGAACATCATATATTTGTGAACGGAGGGAGTACACGAAAATGATTTCCCATGTATTGTATGTTTCCGTTTCTCTGACTTAATTATTTTTCTGATAGTTTAGTTAAAAACAGAATTGTGAATCTCCAAATAGCTGGAGATGGTCTCTTTTAGTTGGTACAGTCTAGGTCTCCAGGACATTGGCAATTCTGCTCTGTACTTCGTAAATGGAGACCTACCAGCCACCTTTATGTAATGAGTAATGACACCTACTAAACGTGGTCTCCAATCCTCACTCATAGTCATGTGGATACTTGGCTGATTTTCTCTGAGGCCTGTATTAATCTATGAATCTGTAATGTGCATTCAATATATTTTGCTATTCTAACTGATGTTTGGAATGCACTATATATTTACTTAGTATTATATATGTCAATATGGACATGAATAACAATTCATTGAAAATGAAAACTGCCAGTCCTGGGAAAATCTGATTTCGTTTTTCAGCTGGTATATTTTAGCAGCTCTGCTGTTTTTTTTTACACATTACAAACTAATTGAATCATGGCTTCTGGTGTTCCACATTAGTAAATTCTTCCTCTCATCATGAGAGGACGAAATGGATTATATTTTTATTGTTTCTGCCATACTTATAGTACATACTTAGCTGCTTTAACACTTGATTTCTACTGGATACAGGGTTGGAACTTGGAAGTCAGGAAGACAAAAAATGCGACATTGTTCTGTTCAAAGCTGATGGGCAGTTGTAACTAGATTTGGTTGAATAGTCATATGAATGATGAAGCAGAAGGATTTCGGATAACATCGAGCTGATGTTTCTACTTCCCTCCCCTCCCTGCGTTTCTGCGTCTGTGCAAAGTTACTCCCTCCTGGTTGTGGTTAATATTCTTGATTTCCTTGGCATCCCGGAACTCCTCTCCCCGCCTTGTCTAGTGTCGTCTAGGTCCTGGTCTTTGTAGCATAAGAGTTGAAGTGGGTCGACAGTAAAGAAATTTTTGTTGTTTCTACTTTTATACTATTTTGCTGGGGCATCATCTGACATGACCCTTTCTCTCTGTAAGGAGTATATTTGTTCAAACAATTTGAGATGGTCTTTGCAGAGCCTTTAGTCCGAGATCGCCAAATGCCCAATCAGGCTACCGTTATCTTACTGACTTGTTCGTTGTCAGTTTGCAAACTGAGCTCCGTGGTGCTCGAAACCGAACAAGAAAATTGCTGTCTGCGATCGAGACATCGATGAGCAGACGAGGAATTGGTTGTCCAGTCGGCGAAAAGGAAAAGACGAAAAACACTTGATGGCCAATTTACGTTTTCCGGTTCAGATTTTTCTTCTTCCCCGGGTCGCTTTAAGAGGCTGACGCGGCACGGCAGCAACGCCAGAACAGCAGCCCTTCGTTGTCGCCAGTTTGTGGCCACCCAGCCTTTGCGGGCTCACGGCCACGAGCTCGTAAAAGTGACCTGGCCGATTTCCGTTCACCACATGGGTTTGAAACGTCGGGGGAAGAAGAAAAGAAGAATCTCCCGGTCACACAAAAAATGACAGCTGGCAGCTCGTATTTTTTTGTGTTTTCACATCTGTAACTATAATAAAGTGACTAAATTTGCGGTGACTATCTTCCCTGGCAGAGAGAATTACTGGTGCGGAGTAGTAGTCTGTACTCTGCACTTTAGCCAGCCGTGCAGTGATCCGGCAGTTATTTTTGACAAGAAAAACACTTTCTGGCCATGCGGTAAAACATGAACCAACCTGGTATGAATGATAACCATGAGATTTTCTTGGCGAGATGATATATTGGTGGGTTCGTGGAGCAGAGAGAGCGAGATATTTGAAACCTCACCACAAGGACAGAGAGGGATATTCCCAGGACCCCTGCAGCAGGCTTACGTTTTCAGTGATTTAAACCCCGACAATTCAACGGGTGGCTGTAGTGTTTGGTCTCGCTCGCAGTCGCAGCTCACCAATTAACCCGTGATGCCTATAAAAGATGCCTCGATTTTTAGCACGAGGAGTAAGTAGGGAAGCTGGTGGGAAAAAGCAGAGGACGGGAAGGAGGCGCACTCATGAGCTCCCTCTACGATATCTCCTGCTTCGCCGCTGGCCTTGCTGGTAACCAATCTTCTTCGCCGCCTCTCTACCTCTGAAATTGTCGATTGTTTTTCTCAAGAGAGGGATGCTGAAACCTGTTCAACTTCGGTCGCCATTGCAGGCAACATCTTCGCCCTCGCCCTCTTCCTGTCGCCGGTGTAAGCTACCTACCATACTGATCTTCCCTGTTCTGTTATAGTGTTATACGTTCCTTTGATCTGATCCTGCGCTGCTGCATGCTGTTCTCTTTGGCGCATGCCAGGCCGACGTTCAAGAGGGTGCTCAAGGCCAAATCGACGGAGCGGTTCGATGGGCTCCCCTACCTGCTCTCCCTGCTCAACTGCTGCATCTGCCTCTGGTACGGCCTCCCCTGGGTCTCCGACGGCGGCAGGACCCTCGTCGCCACTGTCAATGGCACCGGCGCGCTGTTCCAGCTCGCCTACATCTCCCTCTTCATCTTCTACGCCGACAGTAGGAGCACACGGGTAAATTGCTTGCCGTCCTCAACTAAACCAGCTTCAGTTCAGAAATTTCTTTTGAACGAACATGAGCACGCGCACATCTGTTGCCTGTATAGTGGAGACTGAAGAATGGGGATGCTTTTTTAACGTGTCTGGCTGACTGACACCAGTAAAATTGGCAGCGCAATTATGTCCTAGCTTGGAAGCTGTTTTCTTTTCATTTCTGCAAGAGATGTTTGCGTGGATGATGTGATGAGACCTGATCTCTGCGTCCCCTCCACAGGTGAAGATCATGGGGCTCCTGGTGCTTGAAGCCTTCGTGTTCGCGCTCATTGCGCATGCGAGCATCGCCTTCTTCGACCAGCCGCTCCGGCAGCTGTTCGTTGGCAGCGTGAGCATGGCGTCTCTGATCTGCATGTCCGCCTCCCCACTGGCCGTCATGGTATGCCTTCTTAATCTAAGCACTCGATTATAATCTCTTCCTCGTTTCACTTTAATCTGCAGCCGGAAAGAAAATCGCAGTATGATCACTCTCATGGGTTCTGCGTGGTTCGTCCTGTTTGTTCAGGGTTTGGTGATACGGACCGAGTGCGTGGAGTTCATGCCCTTCTACCTGTCCCTCTCCACCTTCCTGATGAGCGCCTCCTTCGCGATGTACGGGCTTCTGCTGCATGATTTCTTCATATACGTGAGCACTCGATCCTCATTTCAGCTTACGCACGTATATATCTTTGTGAACTTAATCGGCAGAAGCGTTTACCGAGAGTGAACTTTTGAGTTTCCATATTGTTTTCAGTTCCCCAATGGGATTGGAGTTATCCTGGGAGCAATGCAGTTGGTGCTGTACGCTTACTACAGCAGGAAATGGAAGGCCAGTGAATCGTCTGCGCCCTTGCTCGCCTGATCAAAATCGCATTGATCAGTCAGCAGGTTGCGCCGCCATTGCTGGGATTCAGGAAAGAACTTGGGGAGATGGTGTTTTGAAGGAGAGTGAGATGTTACTACGAGTAGTCTATACGTTGTTTTGTCCTGTCAGTGTGCTGTACAGGCTGTTGGCTTTTGTGCCCCGTTGTTTCTCTTCGATCACGTATTTGTAGTGGAAGCTGTTCTTGGAATTATGGAATAGTATTTTCCCTTGTTGGTTAGGCTTTATTTTTTCCCCCAGATATTACTAGGCATCACTCTGATGCATCCAGGTACTTCAACATGCTGGCAGTGAAATTTTGTTTCGGCATATTGTTGTCTTATGTTGTGCAATACTTTTTAATTGTGTTGTATGAAAAATGATTCTATCTTAACATCAAGCAACTCAATTTAAAGTTAGTAAATAATGGCATCTAAGGACTAACCAATTCCTTCATTTTGCACATTGCTGTATGGGAAATAGTAGTAATAACACAATGTCTAAAATTAGTTTCACCAAAAGACCTACTTTTCTTTCGCAAAAAAGAAGAACTTTTCGTGACACATACTAATTATTTTTGGATTAAATCCACTCAAACCTTTGAAATTTTGATCATTGATAACTTTCAAAATGTTGATGCTGCAAATGTGAAAGCCATATGTGTTTTATATTGAAAAAGTTCCATAATCTCATGCATTTGTTGCAATTTATAAATATAATCTAATAAAAAACAATCATCAAAGATATGGTTTGGTACTCTCAATCTTTTTTTATTGCAACTTTATTTTTAGATATGATTTAGAAAACTATGAATGTTACATTTCACTTTATGATTCAAACTTCATATAAGAAAAAAAAATCACATTAGAAACTCTTTTATTCAACTCAAATTCATAATTTCAAGCTAGGGTGACCTAAAAATTTCTTTGCAATAAATTAGAGGCTTAGACAATTTATATAGACTTTTTCTTGCCAACCTAGACAAAACTTGTAAAACCATTTTAGAGGTAATTTGTAAGATTTTACAAAGTTGAGGGGGTTAAAAACCCAATTTCGTATTTCAGTGGGTGATGTAAGGCTATCCCCAACCCGTCTACTAGTATGGTGTCCATAGCATTAAATAGTCAGCCACATAAGCAATTTGGTGATGTGACAAGGGAATTAAAGAGGGGAAAGAAGGACATGGTGTCTTCATGAGAAACCATGTCTACACAAGAACCAAGAAATGAAACTTGATGATAGGGAGATGAAAGGAGAGAGAACATATGTGATTGGATGGTAGTTTATTTTTAAGAAACTATGCATTAGGGCGGTAGTTTCTATAGCTAGTGTCCATATGACATGGATGTATAGAAACTACTTGATGATGTCTTGGGTTGGGAATAGCATAATCCACTATTGATACATTAAGGGGTTTTGTAACAATTACAATGACACAATCAGAATTTAATTTGCACACTTCATTCATCAACTACGGACTTAATTTTCTATAATCATGTGCGCGGAGAGGGGGTACACGGTTTCTGTCCGGATAGGCGGACCCGAGCAGCCCCCCTTATCCGTTTGCCTCTCGCTTCCCCACCCACGAAACCAGACGCTATTCTCGTCTCCATCAGAGAGAAGATCGTCCCGCTCCCGATCCTTCCATGGTCACCGGACGACGTCGCTTTCCAGCGAAGACCTGGTCGGACATTGATCGGTGAGCCTCGCTTGATTCGACATTTTACCCTCGTTTGCCGGTTTGATTGCCTGAGCATCTAGGCCGCCCGTCCTTAGCGATCGACTTTTGCTGCAGCAATCCGCCGTCACGAGGAGACCATTGTGCGTCCAATCTCCGCTGCCGCGTCTAGGGGAGGTATCCGGCACCGTCGTCTAAGGGACGGACGGCGCAGCCGGAGGTTTTCAGGTCCAGCGGGCCGGGGGTGCCCAGCAGCCATTGGCGCCTCCGTTGAATGGGCTGCCACCCAACGCCTAATCTCCTCGCTAATCCATCCGACCCTGTCGCTGGTCCTTTGAACTTGCGCCCTCGAGGTCATCTTTCCCATCACCGAAGGATTTGGTAATGATATAAACTATAAAGGTAATTTTCATTCCCTGTTCTTTCCTTCGTTCATCTTAACAGGGAAGTTTGTGGCTGTCTGGCTGAGTACCCAAATTGAGTCTAATTTAAAGATTTTTTCTATTTATTTCTTAAATCAAGTCTATTTGATTTGCAATCCGCTGAGCTAACGCCAATTCAAGTTAAAAAAAAAAATCTGATTTTTGTGAGAGAACATTGCCACTCAATCCAATCTGTGAGTGGGAGACATCTCCTCACTGTGCTCCGCCATTTCTTTTGCCCATGTTTAGAGGCATTGATGTTAGCCTATTGGTTACCAAATCATGAGTGGCTAATGTGCAATCGAATGTTTGGGTTTCATGCAATGTGCAACCGCTTGATTGTCCGCACAAAAGTTTGGTAGGGTTCTTATAGTTCAATCCCTAGTTCAGGGGATTACAATGTTATTTCATCATCAAATTCCATCTCCTACTCTTTATGGTACAATTTGTAGGAGAGTATAATTGTGTCTAATGGATGGATTGTATTGCATTGAGGCCTCGGCCGGTATATATAGGAGTACATGACTTGGGGGGTAAGGCAACCCCACCGGATACACATGGGCAGTCTACGATACATATATCTAAACTACCAAATATACTCTAACAAATTTGCTGTTTTTACTGTTTACCAAAAGATTTATCATCAGCTTCTGTTTATAAATTGTGAAAGATCTGTTCATGCGATGCATTGATACTGAGTTACTGACACCTGACAAGTTTTACATTATTTATTGTCTTTTTTTTTGTGCAGTTGTGGATGAAAAGAGCTGAAAATAGGATGTTGACTTGTAGCTGTTTAGATGACACCAGCTGAAAATGTGTGGTTACACTCATAACTATGATCATAAATCATTTACCTGCAAAAAACATAAATCAATTCAATTTATTATTAAGTGCACGTGTCAAACTTTTGTAACATCACATTTATGTTTCATTTTTTGAAGGCCCTTATTACTCTAAAGAAAGGTAGCAAGCTTATCAAGTATAGCCGGAAAGGGAAACCCAAGATCCGAGCTTTCAGACTTTCTAGTGTAAGTTCATAAGCACATTCCTTTTATTGAAATGTTTTTTTAATTGTACAGTTCAACTTATTCTTACACTGAATTATCTGAGAACTTCTGAAACGAAATAAGGTCAAGGGAAAATAGCAAAAGTAGGACGTAGCTGAAGTCAAAACAACATGTGCTAACTGCTTATATATTAATCTGAATGCTGTAGGCTGTTAACATGTGAATAACATGCTTATTCTGTGATTTTAATTCAAGGTATACATCTCTTGCAATATATGGATATGAATAATCTTCACAAGCAGACGTTAGTGTTCACATTTATGACCTTTGTATCTGTAAAATCCGATTACCAATATATTTGAGGGAATATATATACAGAGTCATTTGCATATGCCAATTGCCTGACATGGGGATGCTGTCTTTGACACTCATTGTTTCACATTTCTTGTTACAGGACGAAACAGCATTAATTTGGTATTCTCACAAAAGGGAAAAATTCCTTCGACTGTCTTCTGTCTCTAAAGTCATTCCTGGACAGAGAACTGTATGCTTACTATTATCTGAGTTAAACATGAAGATTTTTTCCTTGCTAGCATAGCCTGCCGTTAACAACATAAGATATAGTTGGAGAAGAGTTTGTGAAATACAATATACATTATGTCTCTATCAAAATTTAGCTGACATTTTCCTGTAGGGACAGGAAATTTAGATCTCAGTTATAACGTGTGCCTAATATGTTTAACTCTTATCAGGCTGTTTTTAGGAGGTTTTTACGCCCTGAGAAAGACTATCTATCATTTTCCCTCATATACAAGAACGGACAACGTTCCCTTGATCTGGTATATATAAATGCCTGAGCTTCTAACCATTGGCTGATTCAATGCTATGCCTTTGAATTTATTGATATATTCAAGCTATGATATAATGATATAAAGATTGACATCTGTATTTGATTCTGTAGGTTTGCAAGGATCAAGCTGAAGTTGAAGTGTGGTTTTCAGTACTTGAGGGGTTAATAAGTTCTTGCCGTAAAAGTTCTGTGGTTGATGACCACAAGGATAGAGTATCATTTTCTGATGTGAGTTCGTCCACACAATTTTAGCAGTTTGATGCATCGTTTAGTTTTCGTGTATGTTCTTATGCTAAGTGAGAATGTTAAGAAAGCAGGACTGCAGGACTGAATTCATATATCAGTATAGATGCACTTAAATGTTCATATACTGTGTTAAGCCTAGTTACATGGAGACTATTTTTACTGAAGAATAGTGCTTGCATGTTTGGAGCTTAAAGCTGTATAGCCACATCTATGTTTTCTCAATGCATTTTCCCGTGAAGAATGAGCATCCCCTTTCATGTTTCAACCCTGTAGCTATCAATAGTTCAATACTAACCCTATTCTTATTAGCTGGCAATATGTAACTCTCTTTGACCATGGAATGTGGTACCTAATGATCTAATTTGTTTGTTTTTCTTTTTGTTTCCTAGGAAGTATCATATTATCATGATAGACATTCATATGATTCAACATTAGATATAGCTTCAAGTATTTCGCGTAGTTTTCACACTGCTGGATACTGTGCAACCAATTCTTTTAGCTTCAGAAGATCAGATGCTGGATCTGATCGTGCAAATATGATAAGAACAAGTGGTGCAGATAGTACTCGGCTTAGTATTTCCAGCGCCCCTAGTTCTTCTAGTCAGGGTTCTGGAACAGATGACATAGAGTCCCTTGGTGATGTTTATGTATGGGGTGAAGTATGGATTGATGTGGCACCATCAGATGGACAGACAAGCTCATCATGCTCAAAAGTAGATGTTTTGATTCCCAAGCCTTTAGAATCTGATGTTGTCTTAGATGTTAATCAGATAGCATGTGGTTCAAGGCATGTTGCTCTTACGACCAGGCAGGGGGAGGTGTTTACATGGGGTGAGGAATTTGGTGGGTGCCTTGGGCATGGAACTGCTGCAGATATAAGTCGTCCCAAGCTTGTTGAGTCAATATCTGTGACCATAATTGATTTTATTTCATGCGGAGAGTTCCATACCTGTGCTATATCTGCTTCTGGTGATCTGTTCAATTGGGGGGATGGTTCTTACCATGCTGGATTGCTTGGATATGACACTGGAGCTAGCCATTGCCTTCCAAAACGTGTCTCTGGCCTTCTAGAGGGGCTTCAAGTACTATATGTTGCATGTGGTTCGTGGCATTCAGCTCTGATCACATCAAGTGGAAAACTTTACACATTTGGTGATGGAACATTTGGCGTTCTTGGGCATGGAAGCCGTCAAAGTGTTGCATACCCAAAAGAAGTAGAAGCCTTGAATGGATTTAAAACGGTCAAAGTTGCATGTGGAGTCTGGCATTCTGCCGCAATCGTGGAGGGTACTGTTCAGACAGGCATAAACGTGGTGTCTAAGAAGCTGTATACCTGGGGTGACGGAGACAAGAATCGCCTAGGCCATGGGGACAAAGAAGCTAGGCTTATTCCTACCTCTGTTCAAGCTCTTCTTGAACACAATTTTCATCAGTTAGCCTGTGGACAAAACCTGACCGTTGCCCTTGCTACATCTGGTCATGTGTATACCATGGGTAGCGCTGACAATGGTCAGCTTGGAAATCCAAAATCTGATGGTAAACAGCCTTGCTTAGTCAAAGATAAATTGGCTAACGAGCTGGTCGAAGAAATCTCGTGTGGAGCTTCCCATGTTGCAGTTCTAACGTCAAGAAGTGAAGTATACACATGGGGCATGGGGGCTAATGGGAGACTTGGTCATGGAGACGTCAATGACAAAAAGACACCAACTATTATTGAAGCACTTAAAGATCGGCATGTCAAAAGTATATCATGTGGTTCAAACTTCACAACATGTATTTGCATACATAAGTGGGTGTCAGGTGCAGATCAGTCAGTTTGCACAGGTTGTAGGCAAGCATTTGGTTTCACAAAAAAGCGACATAATTGCTACAACTGTGGGCTAGTACACTGCCATGCTTGTAGTTCAAGAAAAGTGCTCAAGGCTGCTCTGGCACCAACTCCTGGTAAGCCGCATCGTGTATGTGATTCATGTTTCCTGAAACTGAAGAATGCAGATACCAACAGCAACAATGCCAACAAAAGAAACGCTGCTACTCGGCGCTCTACTGATAGCAGAGAAAAGCCAGAGAGGCCAGAAACAAGGCCTTCCAGGCTTGTAGCAGCACCATCAACGGAGCCGGTAAAGTATATGGAGGTAAAAGCAGCTAAGAGTGATACGAAAGCTGCAGAGTCGATCATAAAGGCATCTCAAGCTTCGGCACTGCTACAGTTCAAAGACCTTGGCTTTGCTGCCCAATTTGGTGCACTTCAACCCATGGGAATGGCACCAGCGCTGGGTATCTCGCCTGCAATACCTGCATTTTCTTTAGCGCCTCCATCTCCATACACAAAGAAAACAAAATCACCTCCTGCTGCTGCTATTCCGCAGAGTTCTAGAGTTGATTTTGATAACTTGCAAAAGTCAAATGAGTTGCTCAATCAAGAACTTCTGAAGCTGCAGTCTCAGGTTAGCACGGTGCTGTATTTTACTTTCTACTTTGTGACAGGAAGATGCTTTCTTTTAAGTATTATTGTATTTTTGACAGGTTGATGATTTGAAACAAAAGTGTGAAGCCCAACATGAGCAGCTTCAGAAATCAGATAAAAAGGCTAAATCAGTTGCCTCTGTGGCTGCTGAAGAATCCACCAAACATAATACAGCCGTGGAGTTTGTTAGACTTCTAGACAGTGAGGTGCTGTTACAATTTCCATTTTATTTTTATAAGCTTGAAACATAGTAATGTTTCCGTTCTTTGAATCGCCATTTTTTTTAGTAAGTAGATGTAATGGTAAATTGTAATCCACGTTTAACGAATAATCCTTGTTTTCCAAAGACTCTGACGAATAATCAATGAATGGTTTTATGTTGCTGTGTACACACACCTTAATCTATCACTCTTCTGCAGCTCAAGGGTATTGTGGATAAACTACCCAGTGATGCTGTCGATAGCATAAAAGCTTTGCAAGCTCAGATGCAGTCACTCCTGAGGGAACAATCAAGTCATCCATCAGAGCTCATGAATACAATGGAACGTGATCATCTTCACCTGTCTAGTGCCGGAAGTGGAAGGTATGATTTGGTCAGTCATAAGTCAGGAGGTGTAGGTTACTTGACAATGTCTCAGGACGGCAGACCTGCTAGTGGCTCAGCCATTTCTATCACTAGCGAATCTCCATCCCATCGCTTCATGGAAAATAGTGCAAAGACTCAGGGTGATTTTGCCCCAAAGCATGGTACCCATGGAGAAGTGCAGCTAATTGAGCAGTTTGAACCTGGCGTGTATGTGACACTTATCCAGCTGAAAGATGGCACCAAAGTATTCAAGCGGGTCCGATTCAGGTACCTTAATTTACCCCCTTCAGTGAAATGAAAATAGTCTAAAATCTGAATGAACACCTAAATTTTACTGTCTTTGTCTGTTCATACAGCAAGAGGAGGTTTGTGGAGAATCAGGCTGAAGAATGGTGGAGAGAAAACCAGGAGCGGGTCTTCAAAAAATATAACCATCCAACTCAAACATCCCATGGGAACACGACCTCCTCTCATGAGGAAGAACATGCATGATCTCCCAATCAGGCCTATACACAGGTCATCGAGGATGTGTCACATGATGAGACACAGCAAATACAATTTTGACAGGAAATATCTGCTCTCTACGGCAGCTCGTATAAAATCAATCTTTACTAGACGAGACGCCCTGTTTACGTTGCCGTTTCCCTAATACTTGCGCAACCAGCCGAGCATCCCAGGACACGACTCAGGAGAATTGCTTCGAGGGCCTCTTCTATGAGCTTCATCATGTGAAATAGGATAAATAGGGCTTGCTACCTTTTTTTGTTCTTTATTCTTTTGTACCTTGTATATTAGTAATTTTTTTTCCCTTTTTCCTCCTTTCTACCCATACTTCCTTCTGACCTAGATATTCATCTCGAAGCCAACTAAGCTAAGCATTCACCTGGTTTGCTCCAGGATGTCACACTGTTAATTTGTTACTGGCTGTTGATGTTATCAATGTTTTTGGTTCAGGTAATTAAATTTCACCATGTCTTCAAGCATAATTTTTCAAGGAGATTGGCAGCTCTTGACTGGTGCTAGTCATATAGTCTCAACATTTTTTTTAGAAAAAGAAAAATTTTCCAGTCTCAGAGACTCCACATAGGCACACAAAGTGTTGACAGTATATCAAGTTTTTGAAGTTGATAAATAAAAAAGACAATAGTTCACTACATAAAGGAAAAATCATAAGCTCATTCTATTTTGCTTCTCTATCAGCTGGGGTGGCAAATCTGGTAACTGGAACGGCCAAAGAAACAATTCCGGGGAGGAGACCACATGAAAGGGGTCCGCCTCCACCAAGACAACAGTTCGAACTAACACATGAGAAGAAGACCATTCTTCTAGAAGTTGAACCCAATATGACAGAAGGATCTTCCGTGAAGCATGGTAAAATATTACTCATAACTACTGGTTCGTTGCATGTTGCTTCACAGTATACGGACAAGTTTCAATTTCTTTTAAACAATACGAAGAACAAGTGGTTACAATCTTTGAATCAGTCACAAGAAAAAGTATCAAGTCTTTGACTTCAACCAGAAGATGAAAAGTTCATCCAAGAGAAAATCTATACAAGTACGGGATATAATATAGTATCATTAAAATAATCCTTGCCTTTTCTAACTACAGTTCATTGGATGCATTCATCTACCCACAACGAGGGCCATAGAAATGTATCAAGTAATGCACTCCTGAATGACAGAAAAGAATAAAGTCACACTGTGTGGCAACGCCGCACCAGCGTTTCTAGTATTTATAAAAGAGAGGTCTATCAGGATGCGGGCATAAAGTGGGGCTGAGCTTGCATGCATCATAATTTGGCAGCGGCCTTTTGGACCGCAGGAAGCCCAATACCATACACGGCACCACAAGTGCAGCACGGGGGCCCATTGCGAGTATCAAAAGCTTATTGATATACTCCAATTGCATCTTTGCACGAAGAAAACCCGAAGATAAAAACACACACACACACACAGCCAGTCAGCCAGAAGAGCACTCGAGCTAGTCATTCTTGTGCCTCTTGATAACCTGGAGCTTGACACCGTGCTTGAAGTTGACCACAATCCCAAACTGAAACTCAAGAGGGGACTCCATGCTGGGAGAGTGGCGGAACACGTAGCGCTGGTACAGGTGGATCACCGCGAGCTTGACCTCCTGATTGGAGAATTTCTGGCCGATGCAGACCCTAGGCCCGAGCCCAAACGGGATGAAGGCATACGGGTGCCGCTTCTTTTGCTCGTCGCCGGCAGGGTCGAAGCGCTCCGGTCGAAACAATTCTGGCTCTGGGAAGTGGTTGGGATCCTTGGCGAGAACACCCGGTGCCATCCACACCCATGTAGCCTTTGGAAGGACGTATCCCCCGACCTCCACCCGCTCCGAGGCCTCCCGCGCCACCAGTGGCGACGCCATGAACAACCTCATTGTCTCCTTGAGCACCTGCATACACCCATTATGGATGTGTAGTCAGTCAATATATGCAAGGGAGGGCGTGCCTGATCGAGGTATGGGAACTTGTTGTCAAGATCCTCTGCCGTGGGAACGCGGTCGCGAGGCCCGAACGCGTCGATCTCTCCGAGCAGTTTGCTCTCCACCTCAGGGTGCTTGGAGACGAGGTAGAGCACGGAGGAGAGCGTGAAGGCCGTTGTCGCCGACCCAGCGAGGAGGTGCTCGTAGGTCAGCGAGCTCAGGTAGTCCGGCGAGAGCAGCTCCCGCGTGGACGCGTCTTTCTCTCTCGCCGCGAGCAGCACGGACAGGAAGTCCTTGTGCGGCGACGACGCCGCCGGGTCCCTCGCTGCCATGCGTGCAGCGACGATGCCGTCCATCATCCTGCGGAGCTCGCCGTTGACGCGGGTGATCTCCCGGTCGGCGGACCAGGGGACCTTCAAGAGCGCCTGGCGTAACGGCTTGAGCAGCAAGGGCACGAACATGCCGACGATGGTGGAGAGCGACCCCGACAGGTCCATCTTGAGCGACGTGGTCGAGTGGATGTGCATGTTTATGAACTCCGACGACGCCTTCGCCTCCTTCATATCGTTGTTGTTGTCGTCTCCCGGCGTCTTTTTTGGCGACGACAGGCCAAAGTCCGTGCCGAACGCCGCCTGCCCGATAACGTCTGTGGAGAGGCTCACCGCCAAATCGGAGAAGGAGACCTCCTCGCCGTCGTTGAGATTCGTCGCCGCGCGCTGGATACATGACTCCATGGCAGGAATCAGCCCCGCGAGGTGCGATGGCTGGTAGATGGACACGATAATGTTCCTCATCGCTGACCACCTCGAATCCCTGTATGCATCAGCATTCGTTTCTTGTTTCAAGTGGTTGAGGTTTATTATTCTACACTTTGACTAGCTTGGATTTCAACTTCATCAGCGAATGACTCTAGCTTAATTGTACTGATTTTTGGCAATTAGATCGAAGCTGCATGGTACGGTACCTTGAAGAGAAGAGGCTTTTCACATGGATCGGAGAATTAGCAATGGGCGAAGGCAAACTATGATTGGGCATGCTTTTGAACTTCTTGATGCCCACCTCCCTGCAAAGCTCCGCATCTGCCACGATGATCAATGGCTACCTTCCCACGTGAAATCTGCAAAGAAGATCAATCAGAGCCACCATCTGCTAACATTGTAACCGGTTGTTGACCTACTAAATCTTTAAAAGTTAGCACTCGGTCGAACAAAGGCTCGACTCTTACATCTCCCACAAATTAGCACTTTGAACTTCTGAAATGTAGCCAAGACGTTGCAAGAGCAGGGAGGTGGGATGGATCACCTGAAGACAGGGCCGTGCTTCTTGGCCAGCGCAGGGAAGATGTCCAGGCCGTGCCTTGCTAGTAGGTGGAGGTGGCCGATGAGCGGCACCGGCACCGGCCCCGGCACATGGCGCACCTTCCAGTACGGCTCGTACAAGTACACCACCACCAAGAACCCCACGGCCATGGCCAACAAGGTGAAGGTGTACTCCTCCATTGCTCGCAGAACCGTGCCCATCTCCATCTTCTCAATCTTCTCTCCTTAGTGGCTTCTGTCTCCGAGCTGCAGCGTATGTAAGTCAACCTTTGGTATCACCTAGATATAGAAAGAGCTACAAGTCTTGCCGCCAAAGCCGGCAATCACTCGTTCTCAGACATGGATGCAAGAGTTGCAGATAATTCTTGGAAGATGGAGGAGACGACGATGCATCCAAGTCGAACTTAGTTACATCTGTCCCTATATTACTATATATTCCACATTCGTTAACATGAGATATGTTAGAAAAAGTTCTCATAAAAATAAAAAAGAGCATACTCCAACCAACCACCAGTGGCGCTTACTGCAATAATGAAAACAAGAATTTGCAAACCACACTACAACATTTGCCAGATCCAACCACAACGGCCTGACAATAGTACTTCAAGAAAATGAAGATGAGTTGGGGACCTTTTGGAAGAAAAAGGAAAAGGAAACATAATCATAATTGTGTGGATAAACAAAATGACATGGGAATGGTTAGGTTAGTTGGATGATGTGTGGAACTTTTGACGCAGATACTAGGTGATACCAAAAATATTATATCATAAAAAGACGGTGAGATGCTGTCAACAGTTAGATTAATTGGGTAGGGAACAATAACTCAAGAATTATGAAATATATACTAATTCTTTGGTACCACCTCCAATAATACACCTTAGTTAGCTCTAAGGCATCCCAATTCCCACCTTGTATATATTTTTCTCTTTCAAGGAGAGAGGATGAAGATAAAGAAAAGCTATATCTTTATTAAGAAAAAGCCATGTGCATATACTCCAAAACTATGTGAGGCTGATGCATATGGCCGTATATTTTGGGTTGTGATACAATTTAGATCATTGAAAAAGTTACATTTTGTACTATCTATATAGCTGATACTGAGGGGCCATTATTGAGCTAGTGTTTAGTCTAACCATTGCATATGGTCTAATCAATTATGTTCATATTGAAGGGAACGGACATTTACCATTATATATCGTCTACAACCTACCACCTCCATTGCTTATATCCTGCAACATGTTTACATTGTGCAACGCTATTTTAGCTACCAGTATAAATTAGTACATGGTACACGTACCGAGTTCTTCCAGCGGCGATATCCACTAGCTGACCTTATTTCCTCCATCCTGCCGCGGGATCAGAGGCCGGTATTTATAGGCAGCCAGGCAAGCTCGCAATGCATATGTATACGTAGTATACAATCCTACGTCAGAACTCACTAATGCATCATGTTCTATGGGGAAATTTAGGTGAAGATACAAACAACAAGTTTCAGACTTAGTTAGATTTTTTTTTTAAAAAAATCATCCTTGAGGTCTCGATCCAACATCCTATTAAGAGCATATCCAACAGTTTCCCAATAAATATTAAATATTCCCTAATAACATGTTATTAGGATGTCCTAATACCATTTTAATAGATTATTGGGAGATATACTTTTGCAGTCTCACAATAATATTATCCCATTAACAACTACCATATTTGGAGAGACTAAACTCTCTATTTATTTGGGGTGGATTATTGGTTTGTCCAAAAAAAGAGATGTAAAAGGTTGCTAGATTAACAATTAGTACCTCACGGTGCCTACAAATGTAAATGTAACTGAACGAGCAACAAGATATATTTCCGTGGCTATATCTGTAAATGTAAATGTAAATGTGTCCTCTGTAGAGTTCTTATTTGCTTCATCTGAGGCCATGTTATTTGTAGCGCTCAGCAAGCAGACGTTAGAGCAAGTATACTGGTCGGCGGGGAGTCGGCGAAATCCAATGTGGAAGGTAGAGAGAGAGTCTGACGGGCGAGTCGCTACACGGCGGCTTCACGGCGGCGAAGAGAAGCTATCGCGACTGCTATTCGTTGAGATGGTATGCTGTGCATTAAAGCTGACGGGGTCCACCCCATTTGCACGTCACCCTACGCTCGCTTGCAGCCGGCAGCAGGCGAGTTCATTATCCTTGCTCTTAGCCCGAGGAACACGAACATGGAGCGCGGGAACGAGCCGCCGTCATGTTGGGTTGATCTCTTGTAGTCTTGTCTGTTGTCTTGGCATCTTGCCGATTTGATTTATCATTGTACTTCTTGATTGTTATAAGCATCTAGCTATACCTGTAACCTAAAGCCCCTAGACAGAGACAGCACGTACTTCATCATGTTCTATATATTCAGTCACTAAAGATCAGTTAATATCCCAGTGTCATCCTAAGCATGTTGAATAATTCTAATCTAGCCTCTATATATTCTTTATTGCCATGATAGGTGGTTGGGGCTCAACTTTTGTAAAGTTTGGCAAGTGCTTAGTATACTAGTATATAGGAATGAGTCACTCATTTAGCCGCCATCTTTAACTTTGTTTCATGTATCAAATATTTTACTGTAGGTATAGATAGATGATAAGAGGTTACGATGCCAGAGAGTAACATTTTGGCCGTTTCATTCTGAGAATATGAGTTGGCTCTAGTGGTATCGTGATGTATGGTTAGATTTGGACGTTTGTGCACAAAAAGATGCCTTCCTGTCGGCTTGTTTAGATGGAGAAACTAGTTTGCAAAGTTTACGGTAGCAATTAGAATACAAAAATTAGGAGGAGTAAATATGATCTAATTATAAAACTAATTACATAAATGGACGTAAAATCGTGAGATGAATATATTAAGCCTAATTAATGCGTCATTAGAGAATGTTAACTGTATCACGGCATTGTCTAACCATGGTCTAATTATGTTTAATAGATTTGTCTCGTAAACTCACCCAAGGGTTATGGAATGGATGTTGTCAGTTATCCACATTTAATACTCCTAATTCATATCAAAACATTCGAATTTACCATAGCGATAAAACTGGTTGCCAAACTAAACATGATCTATTAATTGTGATGTCCTAATATCATTTTTATAGATTATTAGGAGTTATACTATTGTATTCTCTCAATAATCTTATCCCATTAACAACTACTACCTCCAGTTCATTTTATTTGACGTTGGTTAGTGGAAAATTGAACTAACTAACGACAAATATTATGATATGGAGGTAGTACCACATTGTGAGAGACTAAAATCTTTATCTATTTAGGGTGGATTATTGGTTTGTCAAATAATTTTTGAAACAAAAGAGATGTCAAAGGTTGCTAGATTAACTAAGTACCTCACGGTGCCTACAAATGTAAATGTAACTGAACGAACAACAAGATATATTTCTGTGGCTACTACGAGTACATATTAATTATGCCCGCAAAAAAAGTACATATTAATTAGACATGGTAACGGAAATTATTTTTTTTCAACATTTTATGGCTACAGTAATAAAAATTTTACCAAACATGGATGGGTTCAAATAGGCCACATAGATGTATTTGAGGCTCCCTCTTTTTTCATAGCCTAATTTTTAAGGTTGTAATAGCGGGTGCATTTATGCATTCTTAGTTGATGCAATAGCTCTGAATAATTTTTATTTTTAATTTACCTTTTTATTGCAAATGTGCTTTTCATTAACTTAAGGCTCAGTGAAATCGCTGGCCAACAATTCTTCCACACCTTCCTGCGTACCCAGCATTGCCTTAAGGGCATTTGCAACTTTGTTACAATTCTAGGAGAAAAAAATTGCCAGAAAAGATATAAAACTCGAACTAACAACATTGTTCAACTCATATATCATTCCTCCCATTGCAGCAAGCCGATATGGATTCTTCTATACCACTTGGAGTTCACGTTATCTACTTATGTTTTTAGAAAATATACTTATTTCTTTATTACTATTAAAATCAGTTTACAGATCCTCTATAGAGTTCTTATTTGCTTCATCTGAAGCCATGTTATTTGTAGCGCTCAATAAGCAGACGTTAGCCCGAGGAACACGGGCATGGAGGGCAGAAAAGGCCGCCATCATGCTAGGTTGATCTCTTGTAGTCTTGTATGTATATGCTTTGGCATCTTACCGTTTTGATTGATCATTGTACTTCTTGATTGTTATAAGCTTCTAGCTATACCTGTAACCTAAAGACCCTAGACAGCGACAGCATGTACTTCATCGTGTTCTATATATTCAGTGACTAAAGTTCAGTTAATATCTCATTGTCATCTTAAGCATGTTCAATCATTCTAATCTAGCCTCTATTCTTTATTGCCCATGATACATACTGTAGGTGGTTGGGGCTTAACTTTTGTGAAGATTGGCAAGTGCTTAGTATACGTGTAACGTCCCGCCACTCCGGGCCGGGACTGCTTACATCTAGCAGCTCTCTGGAATTTCAAGAATGTCCCCACAGACCAACACATGTCTTTCCCGAGTGCGCATGAGTGAGGACAAAGTGTGCTAACCTCAAAGACTTCCTGGTTGGCCACCCATCTTGAAATTGCTCTAGGCAAAGCACGCTTAACCTCGGAGTTCTTTCAGGATGAGCACCCAGAAAATAAGTTGCAACTTGTTGATATGAGTATATCAATCCTTATTAAGCCTTAGGCCAGGGTGTTACAATACGTATACATGAATAAGTCAATCATTTAGCCGCCATCTTTAACTCTTTCATGTAGTATATGTTTTTACTGTGGGTATAAATAGATGATAAGAGGCTATGATGTGAGAATTAACATTTTGGCCGTTTCATTCCGAGAATATGAGATGGTTTTAGTGGTACCACGTATGGTTAGATTTGGATGTTTGCACGGAGAAAGATGCCTTCCCCACCTCCCTTAAATTTTTCTAAGCACATGATGTCACTTATGAAGATGCTTCTTGTACTTCATCAATGCCATTTTAACTATATGTCACCCATGATATATGAGTATAATGGCTCTCGAATGGAACAAGGCTAAATAATATATTGCACTGTCCCAATAATATTATACGTTGCCAGTTTATGACAATATGAGCTCTTGTCAGTGTTTGACAGTACGATCTGTAAACAATCGATATAGTCCAACAAACGACAACATCTCCAAAGCAGCATCTTTGCCATCTGTATGGATATCCGTCACAGAACATATCCGAGCTTACCGGTTCAACTTCATTTAGATGTTACCGTGTTACTAAACGAGAGCACATAAGCCGGTACATTTGAAACCTATTGAAAAATATGAATAGACCTATGAAGTTAGATACTGAACAAAAATTTTTATGAGAAAAATGAAAAAAAGAGAAATCAACGGTTAATTAAATAGTTATGGGCTTGTGGACCAACGTTGCATAAAAAAAATTAAACCATAAACTCAATTGGTTACACCTTTGGTGGTGGAATCTATGCACTTGAGTTTTGAGTCGACATATATGGGGTACGACCATTTCTCTGGATTAAAGTCAGAACAAATGATTTTTTTCCTTAGCTGTAGGTAATGTGCCCTGTCAACATCTAGACGTCAGGATGACTTGTTGGAGATATATGTATTGACCTCAAGGTACGATCTCTAGAATACTTGTTGGATTAAGATATATGTATTGGCACGATTAGGGTGTCATACAAGCCAGACTGTGATGGCAGATCTAATTTTTTTGGTGCTGGCAGATAACATTGCCGCCCGCCAGTACAAAAGGCACAAGGTTTTCATGCCTGCAAGGGCCTCGCCACACAAACAATGCGAGGATGTGCTTGGAAAAGTACATGAGAGGAGTGCCGGAGTGTGGGGTGTTTTTTTGACAACTTTGAAGGCTTTTTTTTTTTAAAAAAAAGCTGAATAAGTGTCAACCTCCAAACGTCAAGCTTGCAAAATGAAGGTTAGAAGGGGTGAGGAAAGACCAAACTTTGAACCTCCGTAGTCAAGTTCAAGGGGAACGAAGGTAAAGAATGGCATGCAACTTCTGGCATTAGAGAAAGGGAACCGATGAAGGACGTGAAGTTTGACAAATCCTCACAGTGATCGAAGATCTTAGGGTGGGGCGTTATTTGTGATTGAGAGGCTTACACCACTAAAAAAATATTTTAGAGGACACTGGAGAAAAAGGCTCAGAGGCGGACACAAATCCTGTCCACCGCCGTTAATGTCTGGCCACGAAGGCGTATATTTTTTTATTTACAGAGGCGTTTACATCTGTCTATCTCTAAAAGTCGATTTACAGAGGTGGATATTTTAAAACAACCGTCTCGGAAAATCATCTATTTTCGGAGACGGTCGCATTAAGTTGTTAGCCTCTGTAAATCGATTTTCGAAGACAGACACTTAAAAGGTACACCTCCAAAAAGGTCATGGCCTAGCGGGCCCAAATCAGCCCGATGTCACAGCTCGATATATACATGACACTTAGGGCTAGAGGTTCATTCCTCAACTCACTCTCACCCCTCTCTCGGTGGCGCTGCATCCTCTCTCTCTCACCCCTCTCTCGGTGGCGCCAACTCCTCTCTCTCACCCCTCTCATAGGTGGCACCCTCTCCATTCTCTCTCACCGCCTCTCACCGGTGGCAGCATGTGCGCCCGCGGAGGCACATTGTCGCTCCTTCCCCGACGGCGGCGAGCGGATCCGCGAGTCGACGATAGTGGCACAGTAGATCCGGAGGCCTAGGCGGATCCGCGAGCCGTCGGCGGCGGCGACACCCTAGATGGGCTCGGCGGACCCATGATGAACTCACTGGGCTTGTCTAGGGTTTTTTATTTTTTTATTTTTTATTTGATTAACGGAGGTGGACAAAAATCCCGCCTCTGAAAATACCTCATTAATAGAAGCACTAGCTCAGAGGCGGATGCAAAAACCGCCTCCGAAAATCCATTTTGACCGTCTCCGAAAAATATTTTTTTGTAGTAGTGTTATGACCTTAGAACCTAGGCCTTGCTCTTTTTATGTGAAACCATTGTTGGGTGGTGAATTAAGCATGAGGAAACGAGCCCAAGGTCAACGCGGGGAAGTAAAGAATGCCTAAGAAGCTTAGGAGACTTTTATGGGGGGTGTGTACCGGAGAATCAGATCATATGGAGGTTCATCATGATGCGGCATGAAACGGGTGAGCCAGGAAACAAGATTCGATTTGTCTACAGTTGGTAAAAGTCTGATTTGTGTAGGATATTTCCTGAATTTAGTGGTTGATTAAGGGTAGAATGGTCATAATTTTGAACCCTAGGTTATAAATAATATAATGTATTTTCCCTAACTATTGGGGTATGTTACCTTGATTTTTTCACATTGAAGTGAGAGAAAGTTTACCACTCTTCTTAGAGAATTTCATTTGTTTAACAATGAATCCATAGATGTTGACCACCACAGGGACACAAAAGGTCACTCGATTACTTGCGGGGTGATATGTTGACCACATAAACAGGATAGTTTGGTGGGTACTGGACCATATGTTATTGCCATTGTCACTATTGTTGTGGTCAAATAGGCAAAGGTAGATTAGCTTAACTTGAAGCGAACTTGTCCAAGTTTTGATCCAACCTCCAGGCATCCAGTAAAGATTTATGGTTGTGTTTGGTTGGCTGGTTTAGATTTAACCTCGATAGGAGATAGTCATGGCCAAACCTAGCCTGTGAGCGGAAGAAATGTGCTTCGTGCTTAGATTGATGGCTTAGCTCAGCTTGATCTTTGCTGTTTGAATTGTATCTCTTATTTGTTGAGCGTAAGTTTACCACCAAAAATCACTAGTCTCCTTTTTATCTTCTGTTATAATTTACTTAAGTTAGTCTTGCCTAATTTTATTTCACCATTAACCTCTTTGTTGGGCTGAAGTGGGGCCGAGGTTAAGAGCTCAACACTAAACTTCGGAGAATACATGGATGGATGAAGGTAAAGGCAAAAAATGGACATGACCTTCAAGAAACTGTTTGGATTGTTTTGAAAGGCTTGTGCAGGTCCGGACAGCAGATGTGGTTCAAAGGCATCAACAAAGGTTCTCTGAAGCTAGAAGCCAAAAAGCGAACAACTTCACTGGTCGCATGGAAGTCACGGCACTGGTAGGGAACGCGTGAGGAACACGTTTCATGCAAGGGGAGCGTCAAGTTCAAGCCAGGGGAAAGAAGACTTCATTTTGCTACAGTGCTTAAATTATCTTGTAATAGGGGGTCACATGCAAATTGCATGGGGCAGAATAGGGGTAACATAGTCATATAAATTCAAGGGATTTCTCGCTCTAAATATATATGACCCACCACCAGTTTGCATGTAATTTTGGGTTGTGAACTTATACATAAAGATTAAATCATTTTGTCTCATATTCGAGACTGACCTTCAGGGAGGCTTTGGATACGACACTTATAAACCGAAAGATATTTAATTTTTTTATCATCCTTACAGAGAGCCAACATTAAGATTCCAGCTTTAGAGATGACCCTACATTTTTGCCACTGGAGAGCAAGAATTCCTATAGATTTGCCAAAATTGCGTATGTGGCATGCAACATTAGACTGCCCGCATGGGAGGACCATGCAAAATGACCATTTGCCCACATTGCTGCCCTCCTCTCTCAATGGCAAGTAGGCCCCACTTGTGATCCCTAACCTACGTCTCTTGATGGTGTGCTTCAAATTTCCAAGTAAAGCTCTAGTACCAACCACCTCTCCTGATTTCCACGGCACACCTTCCCCATTGCCTCTATTATGTATTTCCTGAATGCAAAACAATGAAGGCATCTTGCAGTATGCATGAATGGAGTTGTATTCATATACCTTTGATGCATCCAAATTCCAAGACATCGATTCAGAGCCTTGGCTGGAGCGCAGCAACCTGGCCAGATGGCGATGACGGCAGCCTTGGCTTGATCATAGGCCTGCACAGAGTAGACTGCAGCCACCGATGGCCAATGGGCTTTGCCAAAAAATCAGAAGCAAACATGCCCACTCCCATGCATCCCGCACACACTCAATGTTCAAGCACCACCACGCTCGCCTGATCTCACCGCCCGTAGCTGGTGACCGCCGCTTCGTCCCCTTTGACGCTGCTTGCCTGCTTCCCTCCCTGGATTCCTCCAGTTTGCCGTGTGTGATGCAGATGCTCGAGCATCTGCATCGTAGACGGAGAAGCCGATTGTGTAGACAGAGGATGGTGAAGGTGGGAGGTTAGGGATGATGAGTGGGGCCCAGGTGTCATAAGGAGAAGAGATGGAGGTCACAGGGACACATGAGTAGATGGGGCAAATAGGTCATTTCACTTGATTTTTTCACTTTGGACATCTGATGTGTCATGCCATGTATGCGATTTGTCAATTGTGTAAGAATCCTTCTCTCTCCAGTGGAAAAAATGTAGGGTCATTTCTAAAGTTGGCATTTGAATGTTGGCTCTCCGTAAGGATGGCAAAAAGTTAAATATCCCACAAATAGACCCACCTAACATGGATCCCACCAACCATTTGGGTGATGTTTTATTCTTTCTTTTGCCCCCTCTCCACCACATATTTTCTCTTTCAATGCTTCACCATAAGAAATATGACCTCATAAGGCCATAATTTTTTGTGATTGAGTGACAATATAACCATTTGAAATAATATGCGTGTAAGATATATCTTATAGGCTTCTATATGTCAAATGATACAAAAGGTAAGTTCCATGTCATAAAAGTATAAATCACATAGAAAAGTAGACTTCCAAAATATAGGGTATCCAAACGATAGGATAAAAAACCCGGTCCATAGGATTATCCAGTGAAGTATCGGGTGAATGTGTCATATTATCTGGTAGCCTATTAGAAGTTACACGGAGACGTTGTAGAGCAAGAAAAGTAAGATACTATGTCACCAGATTTTGGATGATCCAATGACCTATCGAATGGATTTTAAAGAAGAATAGAGAGTCCACTAGTATTGGGATAAGTTGACATGAATGCACTAGATAATTCGATGAAGTGAAATTTGTATGCATCAAATGAAATTGATTGGGTCATGATATGAAGTGAAGAAAGACATGTAACTGGAAGATCCGGCCATAGGAAAAAAATGTGAGCTCTGGAACAATCGTCGATGACGGGTATAAAAACCCCGGGTTCCCTAAGCAAGCTAGACTCCTACTAGGACACTTGTCCTATTAGGACTCCTCAATTGTAACTGACTAGGAGACTTACTATGTAAACCTTGCCCCCTGGGATATATAAAGGAGGGCAGGGGTCCCTAGATTAGACCATCGAGCAACGCCGTCAGGCATTGCATCACACCAATCAATACAAGATACACCAAATAGGACGTAGGGTATTACACATATTGCGGCCTGAACCTGTCTAAATCGTCTCTTGTCACCTTCGGTTCTAGATTCTCGACGACTTCTTCCTAAACCCTCTTCTCGGGGCACCCCCTCGAGGACCTTGTCAGCATAATTTGCCGACAGTCGAAGGTTTGCGCAGGGAGCATGATAGCTAGATTGGAGAAGAATTTGAGAGACCATAATATTAGATGGGTCGTCAGATGAATGTGTGACCGGAATATTAGATGGTTCATCATATGAATGCATTGGATGAATAATAACAAGTGTACAATGGCTATATTGAAAAATGCATCTGCCAGACAAGATTCGATGCCCACCAAAATCTGACCATCATACTATCTTATGAGCATTGCTTTTACTAATAGTTGGAGTAGCATCTCTCTTGAGTTGATGACTCTATCCCCTTTATTCATGCATTTCAAGTTGCAAGAGTGTGCAAAGTCTAAGAAGGTCCAAGATATGCATAGTGACACATCTAAGCCAAATATGTGCTAAAGTGATAATCCAAGATAATAAGTACAAGCTTAGAGCATTATTAGTCTTAGACTAGAAGTCTCGATGCGGCGTTGCCGCACCATTTGGAGTTGGGCCAGTGTTCTTGCAATGTAACTGACGTCAAAGCATCTCCAACAGTCTCCCAAAATATATTTCCTAATAAGATGCTATTGAGATGCCACAATACTATTTTCATGAATTATTGATAGAGATGCTTTTGTAGTCCCTCCATAACATCTTCCCAATACCAACTACCATATTGGGAGAGACTAAACTATGCCTCTATTTGGGGAGAGATGAGATTGATTATTGGGATGTCCTTTTTGGGTAATGAAGATGTATTGGAAGTATGTAGGGCATCGTTTTTCTATAACCTCTCACCATATGGTAGTTGGATTGTAGAAAGGAGGACTATTCAAGATGCTCTTAGTCTTACCATTTGTAGTTGGGCTAGGGTTCATCTAATTTGCATTATTTAACAGTTGAAATTTATATTAGTAGCCAAATGCTAGGTTTATCTAGCATTAGATCAATTTACGGATGAGTTAATCCTATACATAATTAATCTATGGCTGAAGTAAGCAGGCTCCATACCGGTAGGCCACACATTAGCATTCCCCCAAATGATGACCTGGAGCTGGAGGATGTTTTTTTTATCGGTTTTAACAAATAGTTAATGCATATTTTACACAAAATTTGAGGGCTATTTTAAAAGATATCATGAGAGGAGGATGGCAACGAGTTCAATTTCTACAAACATGAAGGGTTTATTTACAAATGCGCTGGGCTGAGAGAAGGTTGGACGGCAGGTTGTATTTCGGGAAAATCAGAGGGGTTCTTTGCAAACGCAGTGGATGAGAGGAGGGAGGGATGGCGGGTTCTATTATAGCCAACGATGAGGGTGTTTTTGCAAAATCTCCATGGATCGCGTGATCTCAGCCATCCACGGCCGATCCGACGGCCATTGTTTAACTGGTGACGTGGCGCGATGTGAAGCCGAGCTGGGTGGTGCTGATTTCGTTCTTAGAAGATTAGAGCTAAAGAGTGGGATAAGAATATGTTGCTACTTTGTGATTGGGTTAAGTAGCGAACCGTTATTATAATTAAGCTTGGTGCATCAGCACCTTGAAGCCTTAGTGACTGTGGCTGTGTGCATGGGATGAGGAGGCCCCTTCCTTCATGGTAAAGCTCCGTAATGGAGACGGTATCATGGTGAGTTGGTGACAAGAAGAGAGGGCATGGAGAGCCTTGTTTTTTGGCAAGCTTCTCACTCGGCTTGGCGGTAGCATTTGTGGTGAGTCAAGACCTTGAATGAAAGAGACTTGGTGATCGAGAGAATATCCGGAGTCCAACATGGATTATGGGTGACATTTTTCTATCAATACTACGGGATTATTCTCCGAACCGAGTTTGCATTATCTCTAACCCCACTCCATGTTTTCGTATTTCTTAACTCGAGTTTATTTTACATTCTTAGAGTAGTTATTGTTAGAATTAGCTCTAGGTTGCGAAATTCATTGTAGGTTGGACTTTCACAATCAATCATAGATGCACATTTAGATAGTATGATAGTTTGTATTTATGCAAATAGTGGAAGCTTCAGACTATGGAATTTAAGATTGTCTAATTCACTCCTCACTCTCTTATTAGGACAACTCTAATGCGCTAAAGCAACCAAGCTACATTGCACTACGCACCAAGCTGTGAATACCATTTGTGTGTACAATGCTCAATAACCTTTCCAGATATTTATTATTCAGCAGAGTTGTTTTTGAAGGCAATCGACACAAGGAACAATATATGAAAATCCATTTCCATGGATGGTTCCTTTATGTGATCGTCCTCTAGATATCGTTCTATTTTGACAAGTGGCCTAAGACTGTAGGGAGGGGAGGGGGGGGCGCCACTAACTTCTCAGGTCAGTGGGGGTGGCCATATATGAGTTGCGGTATGTGGAAAAGCTAGGGGTGTCTGGTAAAATTGCTTTTACAGTAGAAGGGCGGAGAACGGATTGGGATCCCTTAATTCTATATATAATGACCTTGCACTTCAAATTTTAACACCTCATTATCAGCAGAGCAGCTACTGCTTGCACAAGATCTTCCTGTCGATAACTTGAAGCTTGACACCATGCTTGAAGTTGACCACAATGGAAAATTGGAATTGTAGGGGAACCTCCATCTTGGGTGAGTGCCTAAAGACGTAATGGCGGTAGAGGTGAATGATAACGAGCTTCAACTGTTGCATGGAGAACTTCTGTCCAATGCACGCCCGAGGGCCAATGCCAAAGGGAATGAACGCGTAGGGGTGCCTTCGTTTGCATTCCTCGTTCTCTGGGTCGAACCGCTCGGGTCTGAAGACGTATGGGTCCGGAAATTGCTCTGGATCTGTGGCAAGCACACCAGGCGCCAGCCACACCCATGTGCCCTGCAGGTTGCCACCACGAAGATATATTTGTCAGCAACTACCTAGTTAATTCATCTTTAGCAAGTAGGCTCTATTTCTTTTCCAGGCATCATCGGAAGCTTGTTATAAAGTAAAAGTTACAATTAAAATGACTTTAAGAAGTCGAGAGAGAGGTGACTACTAGGCATATTGTTTATGTAGTCATACCTTGGGCAGGACATAACCCCCGATCTCCACATCTTCGGATGCTTCCCGTGCAATAAGAGGGGATACAGTGAAGAATCTCATAGTTTCCTTCAAGACCTGTTTAGTAGATAACCAAATCACAATATGGTAAACAAAATTTAAGGCCAAACAAACACTGCTTTATGGTGTATAGAATTCGAAATCCACGAACTAGCATGTCACTATTCCAGAATAATAGCCCACGATTTTTCTAAAAGGTACTTGCACAGTTTGTAACTTTGTAAGTACTGATTTTTCACATCCCTCTGTTAGAAGCCATACTTGGTGGACAAGAAAGGCCAGAGAATTCTACAGTGGATAAGAAAGGAAAAAACTTAATTTTTTCTATAAAATATATTTAAAGAGTACTTCTTTTACATCCTTCTGTTAGTAGGTGCTTTGAGCAAATGATTTTTATTTGGGGGTGAAAGGCCAGGGAATTCTACAGCGGACAAGATCCCTGTAGAATTGATGGAGTAGGCTGAAGGACTTCCAATTACAGCAATTGTAAGAAAACTAAGAGCCTAAGAAAAGTGAAGGCCTGACCATGTATGAAATCAACACCTTAGAGAATCTCCAATAGTGCCCAAAATAGGTTTCTAAAATCTTGATTTGGGAATCAATGAAAAAAAACTCCTTGCTCCAATAGTGGCCTAAACTGGTGGCTACTTTTTTCAAACTCCCCAAAACAATAGGCTCTAGAGCTATTTTTTCATCCCTAGCATGCGCTCCCAATTCTGAAACTAACTTGGGAACTGTTGGAGAAGAAGACTTTTTTTTTTGCTCCAAAAACTTTTTAGCAAGTTTATAAAATCAGTATTTTGGGACTATGTTTTTAGACATTGTTGGAGATGCCCTTACAGGCTTTTGTGTTCATTCTTAGGGGGACATGCGAGAAAAAGGAGTGAAACCCTATAAAAAAGTACAAAATATGCTCATTGATTTTAGTGGGCTTAATCGACAATTTTGTTTGAAAGAAACTCAACCAAATATTGATAATAACAATAGTAATTGGATTGGATTTAATATTCTTATTAATAACCCACGTCTACCATTTTAAAAAACTAACCCAACATATTTATACCCATTATGATAGGATCAGAGAACTAGCCCAACGAATCTAAATATCTCTATCTGCATATTTCATTAACATTAAACTATAAAAGCAATGGTTTTGTTGCATCGATAATTATTCCATATATCCATATGTTTTTTCAACTCAGCATTATTTGTTTTAGTGGATTCACGAGGGTCACATTAAAAAAACAGAAAGAAATATTATAATGTGCACATTTGATATCTGATTTCATTTTTTTTTGTATTTTTATTTGTTTCTAGGAGCAGAGAGACTAACCTGTTCCACGTACGGGAACTTGGTCTGAAGCTCTTCAGCGTCGGGCACCACTTCATTAGGCCCAAAAGCGTCGATCTCTCGAAGCAGCTTCACCTCCACCTCCGGATGCATCGCCACCAGGTAAACTAGGCTCGACAGCGTGAACGACATGGTCACTGAGCCGGCGAGTAGGTGCTCGTACGTGAGCGCGCTCACGTAATCCGGTGTGAAGAGCTTCTTCATGGCCTCTGAGCTCTCCCTCGCGTTGAGCAACACGGACAGAAAGTTCTTCTCCCCCCTGTCCGATTGCGCCGCCCGCTCCGCCACAATGTTGTCTAACAGGCCACTCATGGCCATGTTGGTCTCTTCCATCCGCTGATCGGCCGTGCCAGGGACACGCATTAGCAGCTGCCGCACGGGCTCCTGAAGGAACGGGATGAACTGGCCGAGCACGATGGACAGGGAGCCCGACAGGTCCATCTTGAGAGACGTCGTGGCGTAGAAATGCTTCTGGATGAAGTCTCTGGCCGCGTTGTCGACGCTCTCGGTCGTCGGCGTAGAGGCGGTGGTTGTGTCTTTGGTGAGGCCGAAGTCGACACCGAAGGCGACCTGGCCGATGGTGTCACTGAAGAGCTTCAAGGTGAGGTCAGAGAAAGTAATCTCCTGGCCGTGGTGGAGGAGGTGACCGGCTCGCTCCACGTAAGGTTGGATGACAGGGATGAGGCTTGCCAGATGCGATGGCTGGTAGATGGAGACAAGGACGTTCCGCATGGATTGCCATCTCGAATCCCTACACGACAGAAATGGTAAACCAGTTAATTCTGGATTCTGAATATATATAGAAGTCAATATGCGCTTGTACAACAGTAGTACATGATTGCGGAGGACTGAGATCCCCTCCAGTAACTGTAGAGGGATTTCAGTCACTGACGCATGGGCCCAGCCCCATGTGTTAGTGACCGAGCCCCTCTGCAATTACTGCATAGGAACCATTTACCATTACGGAAACAGTTAGATGAAGTCAGGATACTAATTTTTATGATATCAATAATAAATTTTCAGTTTTTTTTCAGATAGAGATCATCCTGGAATTCGGAGACACTCATTTTGACACAAAAGTTGCATATCCTAGAAACAGTGGTGCTTCGGTTGTTCTCGGAAAATAAAACAAATTAAAATCGCCACTGTCTCAACAATAACTTAAAGAGGTAAGGGAAAAATCCGTTTTTCAACCTCCAACTATCACGATTTCGATTTTGGCCCTCCAACTACAAAACCGGACAGGCGACACTACCCAACTAACCAAACCGGACACTTTACCCCCTCCGAGCCGAAACCACCCCGGTTTTGTACACGACAGCGTCCCACGTGGCTTAAAGCTGGTTAAGTCAGCATCCGACGCGGCATCCGTTGGGCCCACATGTACACTTACACTAATATGACCCCACATGTCATATTCAATAGAAATTACCAAATCGCCCCTAGTCTATCTAGAAATTACCAAATCGCCCCTAGTCTATCTTCTTCTCTTTGTTCCTCTCCCTTCCACCGGCCTGGCCGTCGGCGGTACTGCAGCCTGCAGCCCTGCAGGACGGCTCGAGGCCATGGGACCACGCGTGCCGCGCCCTGAGTCCCATCGCCACCGCCTGCAGGAGCCGCATTGCGCGCGCCGGAGCTCGGGCCTGAGGTCATGGGTCTGCCGTAGCTCGCCGCGGCAGGGGCCTCCTAGACGAGCTCACCGGCGACGAGCCCAACGGAGATGAGGCCGGTACCTACACGATCTACTCGACGAGGCAAACTCAACGGTGGGTGACCATCATGAAGAAATGGAGCCGACCATGGCCGGCGGTGATGGCCTTGCCTCGGCCGGCAGCGAACCTCGAAATCGAGGGCGAAAACTCGGCGAAACCGAGGAAATAGAGCTATCACGAGCAGGAGCACCTCACCATGGGTTGATTCAAGCCGCTGGACGATAAAAATGGTGGCCGGAAGTGGGAGGTCGACGTGGAGGGGGAGCTCGGGCGGCCGGCGGCAATGGCGGCTCGGGGAACTTCGATTCCCGAGCCAGCCTGCGATTGTGGCTCGCAAGAGGGGTCGAGAAGGAAGCTAGGGAGGTGGAGGTGCCTCAGGTGAGAAGGATTGGAAATCCATGGAGGGATTTGGGCGGATTGGGTCGGCAGTGGTGGCGGCGGCGGGCGACGCCGGCTTCTCCATCTGCAATGCGGATTCCCGGACCACCCACAACTTGTGGTGCTGCTGCCACTGCACGTCCTAGGGGCTCATCGACTCCTCTGCGGAGCTCGCAGAGTGGCTCCGCCCGCCGTAGCAGGAGCAGCTGCGAGGGTTGGGCGTACGACGCCTCGGGGCGGAGCAGGAGAAGCATGGAACGGGCGGAGCAGCAGCCACGTTGGATTTGAGCGCCAAGCTAGATGCTGACTGTGCTGGATACGCCACGTGGGACGCTGATGTGTACAAAACCAGGGTGGTTTCGGCTTGGAGGGGGTAAAGTGTCTGGTTTGGTTAGTTGGGTGGTGTCTCCTGTCTGGTTTTGTAGTTGGAGGACCAAAATCAGACGATCGCGATAGTTGGAGGTTGAAAACCGGACTTTTCCCAAGAGGTAACAAGGTATACCGAAATTGTACATGGACATTGTTTTCAACCATGAACTAAGACTATATGCGACTAGTAGTCCATCTAACCTTGTGAAGAAAAGGCCTTTGTGGTGAACAGGCGAGCTCCGAATCGGGGTTGGCATGCTTCTGTTTGGGATGCTCTTGAATTTCTTGATGCCCACCTCCCTACACAGCTCTGGGCTTGCCACCATGACAAGTGGTTGCCTCCCTAAGTGAAACCTGCAATGACATGCATATACCAACACAAAATCCAAATAAAGCAGACTATCTCATATCCATCGCCACGGTTCAGACGGTTAATTGGCCGGTATGGGAGAGAGGGGAAACTCACCTATAGATGGGTCCGTATTTCCTTGCAAGCACGATGAACACCTCGGGGCCGTGCTTGGCGAACAGCGGCAGGTGGCCGATAAGGGGGAGGGCGAGAGGCCCCGGGACCCGGCGCACGCGCCATGACGGTCCGTAGAAGTACACCGTGAAGGCACCGATCGCCAAGGCCGCGACGGTGAAGAGAATAGCCGAGAGTGGCGGCAACGACTCCACCACCATCGCCAGTTGATGACTCACGAATGGCTCCGCTCCCATCATGCGATTGCTGGTTTATTAGGATGCAGAATTGCAGATAGCTAACTCTCTCTAGCTAGCATGACCAGGAGTAAGAACCTTTTTTGCTTATATGCAGACGCTGCTGAGATGCCTGGTGGTTCGCCGTGCGCATCATCGGTGTTGTCCGGTTTGTTGTCTACTTGCTTAATTTGTATTTTTCGAGCGTCACGGCCGGGTAGCAGTGTTGGGAAGGGGGAACGACTCATATAATTAATTAATTAAGCTAATGTGGGGCGCGTTTATCTGTACACACCTATTGTCAGCTGTTTTAATTTCTTGTGATTACCGAGCTGACCACGAGCCTGGGACAGAGACAGGTAGTTTTATTTTGTCGCGAACAATGTCTTGTTTTCAAAGGAATCCGAAGCAAGCGAACGCCCAGGGTTCCAACTTCCCAGAACAGCATCTCTGTCCCCCAGTTCCGTGAGATGCCGCACTATTGCGGCGAAAGATGTCTCTTCCGGCGGTTAGTTGTCGAGAATGTCCATGAAAAATAGTTCTAAAATAATGGTTTTAGAAATTTGCTAAAAATTATTGGGAGAAAAAAACCTCCTATTCCATCAATTCTTAATAATTAGTCCAAAATAGTTGAATTTCAGGATTGAGAGTGCAAGCAGTCAAGGGGTAAAAACGGCTCCAGTGTTCTTGGAAGTTTGAAAAAAATAGCCACACTTTTAGGCCACTGTTGGAGCAAGAGTTTTACCATTGATTCCTAAAACAAGATTTTAGGAATATATTTTGGGCATTGTTGAAGATGCTCTTATGTAATTATCCCTCCGGTTTAAATTGCAGATCATTTTGACATATTTAGATACATAGTTAGTAATATGTATCTGGTCAAAGTTTATATGTTATAAAAAAATATATATTTAAAATGATACGTGGACTACAATTAAAAAAGCTAAAATGACCTACGAAATGGGACGGATGGGGTACAATTATTTACCTACAAGACCAATTCCTGCTTATTTTTACCCGTTAGCTTTGAAATGCGTGGACTGAAATTTCGTTTTAGTGTGGTTTGTCTCCTTGAACCGGCACCTCTCCTTGGGTCGGTGACAGCATCCTAAAAAATCTTATCGGCCTAATGTCAAAACCATATTTCTCTGGATTATTTTTAACCCATGGGTATGAAATCGGCTTTTCATTCTTAGTCCACTCTGTCGAACCAATTTCTGCTTCATATTCCGACTCTGATGAGTATACACATGGGAATCCATTTTTGAAAACGGTCTTTACACATCTCTAGGAAACTATTCTCATGAGTGGATAACCTTTGAGCAAGATGTCCTAAGCTTTCGAACTCTTATGACGAGAATCTTTCTCTAATGAGAAAATTGCTTATTTCATATCAGCCCTTGGCCCTTAAATTTTTTTTCCTTCCTGATTTCAACTTTGATCTCCACAACGACATTGTGGTCGTCAATTTTGAGTACTAATAGTGTTAATTGTCAACGAAAAAGACGCTTTTGTTGCTCTCTCACATATTTGAATGATAGCACGATTATTGTACATGTAGATAGCACAACTATTATACATCTAGACTAACATTATTTTGCATGTACATTAATGTAGCATTATTGTTATATTTTTTTGCTTGAGTCATATTTTTTAATGGACAACTTTTTCGCATAATTTTTTCCCATCATTTATAACTTTTTTTTGCATCATGTGTGTGATGAGGAAGCGCGGGAGCATTACCCTCGTAGGTTGACTTTTTTTTTTTGGAAGCACAGGAGCATGTCTCTGAGGTGAGTGGTGGTGCGGAGGAGAGGAGGGTGTCCAAGAAGCAGTGAGAGGAGCCGGTAATTGAGCCAACGCCAATATCTCATTTACACTAGTTGATTCCTTGGAGTCAGCGTGGCGCGCCGTCTCAGGGAGGCCGTCCACCACCATGCGACGCCCGCCAAGCCATGACCGTCAGGGATTACGCCCTTCACATCTACTCCGCCATTTGGATCCATGCCATCCCTATCCATATGTCATATGTGTGGCTTGCCATAGCCGTCGAGTTGAATCAGCAGTGTTGCCGGTGCCACCAGGGATGTTAGTTAGGATTTGGGGAGGGAGTGCTGAGTGGGGGAGAAAGGGAGGAAGATGTGTACAATTCCCTCTCTGGAGTCTGGACCACTGGCATGGGATAATCCCTAGTTAGGTAGTTTTTTTAAACGAACAACACAAGATTGTGCTTATTTCATTGATAAAGAAGGAGATAGTCAGGTTGGTTTGTCCATTGGGGAAAAAACTGACATGTCTTCATAGGAATGTGCTATCCGAATTTACGGCGGCGGTATTTTGGGATGAAATTTGAAATCAGTTTTATATAAGAAAGAATTTTTTTTTTGAAGGGCTAAGGAAAGAACGGGTCTTTTATTGGTGTCAAATAAGATGCCAGCTCAACAAGTTGACCATCACTCAAAAATTCAAGCTAAAGCATCAGCTTCTGACATCATGAAATCTTTGTATAAATTCAGGAATCAATTCACTGTTTCTTCATATCTGGCATGCTTTTTCAGATCGGCCCGTCCAAAAAATGATTTTGAACGTAAAGATGCAAACCAAATAACTGCCGACTCAGACAAAGATAGAGGAAACAGGTGAACTTTAACGCCTCTTCTCCTAAAGCCTCACCACACTGCCAGGAACTAAACAATATGTTCTATAGTTGACACATGAACCTCACTAGAGAACTTTGAAAAATCTGGAACTTGATACCGAGAGGGCAATGGAACATGATCAAACTAGTCAGGCCGTATTGTTCTGTGCTCTTCTAGTTGTTGCTTTTGCTCCTCAGTCAATTGATCCGGGTTTACAAGAATTATTGTGGTTAGATCTAGTTTTTCCTGTGGTCCTGTCATCTTTTACCAAACTTTGAACTCGTAATCCCATTGGGAGTGCCAAAAAAACGTGTTGACGCAAAATCTGAGGATGATCTTCACGCGATTGACACACAAAGCCTTGAGAGATTTGCTTTACTCCTAAATTTCTATATTCGTGGCATACTAGTCAATTTGACATAGAATTGATAGGGATAAAAGTATTATTAAATTTCAGAACACATCCTCTTTCCACATTGTTCTATCGTGATATCAGCCAAGAGTCCGATATGAAAAATGAAATGAATATAGCATCGGCTAACCTTCCGAATCGTGAAAATAGTTAAATGTAAACTCGTGTTAAATGTAAACTCGTCTATATATAAACCATTGACTGAACTAGCTGATTCGGGGGATGAACAGAATTTATCATATTACATAATAAAATCCGTAAGCTTAGACAATATTTAAGAGGCTGGGCTAAGCATACGTCAGGAACTCTTCGGAAAGAGAAGAAGCGGCTACTTTCTCTGTTCGATATTCTAGATAAAAAGGCAGAGAATACAGCCCTTTCGGAGAGTGAAATTAATTTTAAACATTACCTGAAGGAACACCTGGTCTTTCTCTTGAGAGAAGAAGAACTAAGGTGGTATGAAAGAGCCAAAGTTAAGACCCTTTTAGAAGGGGATGATAACACTAGGTTCTTCCATTTAGTTGCCAATGGGAAACACCGAAAACAATACATCTTTAGACTAGAGGATGACCAAGGTGTTATCGTTGGGGATTCGCGTCTTAAGAGCCACATTACCCAGTATTATAAGAATCTCTTTGGCGAACCTGATGTTTCTACTATTACTTTAGAAGAAGATCAAATTCATGATATTCCACAAGTATCCCAAGAGGCAAATGATAATCTCATTCGAGAATTTTTATTGTCTGAGGTAAAGGAGGCTGTTTTCCAGATGGAACACAATAAGGCCCCAGGACCAGATGGTTTCCCAGCCGAATTCTACCAGGTCTGTTGGGAAATAATAAAATCCGACCTCATGGCTCTTTTTTCCGACTTCTATAAGGAGGATTTAAATCTCTTTAGCTTGAACTTTGGAACCATAACTCTGATTCCTAAGAGTGATGATGCGACGAGAATCCAACATTATAGACCTATTTGTGTTCTAAATGTCAGCTTTAAGATTTTAACTAAAGTGGCAACAAATAGATTAAATATTGTGGCACAAACTGTGGTTTGCCCGACTCGGACCGCCTTTATGCCTGGAAGAAACATCATGGAAGGAGTAGTTATTTTACATGAAACTATCCATGAACTTCATACCAAAAAAAGGAACGGGGTTATTTTCAAAATTGATTTTGAAAAGGCCTACGACAAAGTTAAGTGGCCTTTTCTTCAGCAAACACTACGCATGAAAGGTTTCTCGCCAAAGTGGTGTAGGTGGATTGAAGATATGGTCACTGGTGGAAGTGTGGGAATCAAAGTTAATGATGAGATTGGGCCACACTTCCAAACTAAAAGAGGTTTAAGACAAGGTGACCCAATGTCGCCTATTTTGTTTAATTTAGTGGCCGACATGTTAGCAATTTTGATTTTTAGAGCTAAATCAGATGGTCAGTTTAGAGGAGTCATACCTCACCTCTTAGATGATGGCCTATCAATTTTACAATACGCGGATGATACCATTATCTTTATTGACCATGAACTTGAGCAGGCAAAAAATCTAAAACTTCTGCTCTCGGCTTTTGAGCAACTTTCTGGGCTCAAGATCAATTTTCATAAGAGTGAGGTTTTTTGCTATGGGGCAGCTAAAGAGTCCGAAGATTCTTATTTGGACATTTTGGGCTGTAAGGCTGGGGAATATCCGTTTCGGTACTTGGGAATACCTATGCACCATAGACAACTTCTAAATTCAGAGTGGCATAAGGTAGAGGAGCGATTTGAAAAAAAGCTCTCCTGCTGGAAAGCCAAGTACCTCTCTTATGGAGGTCGCCTAGTCCTTCTGAATTCAGTTCTTAGTAGCTTACCCATGTTTATGATGTCCTTCTTTGAAATCCCAAAAGGGGTTCTTAAAAACCTTGATCATTTCAGATCACGGTTTTTTTGGCAAGGTTCTTCTGAAAAGCACAAATATAGACTTGCCAAATGGGATATCTTGTGTCGACCGAAAGACCAGGGTGGGCTTGGTATCTTAGATTTGAATTTACAAAACAAATGCCTTTTGGCTAAATGGTTGGTAAATTTGTTAAACACAAGTGGTGTATGGCAAACGTTATTAACCAATAAATATCTAAGAAAAAAGTCCTTAACACAGGTCAAGGCTAAACCTTACGACTCCCATTTCTGGAGGGGTCTAATGAAAATCAAAGATGAAGTACTCTCAAATGGCTCGTTCATGGTCAAATATGGGAGTACAACTCGTTTTTGGGAAGACACCTGGGTAGGTGGTGTGCCCTTCAAGTTTAGATATCCCAACCTGTATAATGTGGTTCGTGACCCACATGCTACGGTTGCTAAGGTTTTGGCTACCCAGCCGCTCAATGTCTCCTTTAGAAGAGCTCTGGTGGATCATAAACTAGTTGAATGGCATAACTTGGTAGCACAGATAGCTAATGTCGTCTTGGTGGATAGTTGGGATACCTTTATTTGGAATCTAACACGGTATGGTACTTTTACTGTTCGATCCCTGTATCTGCACCTTCTGAATTTTCATCCACCATTTAGACATAAGTTTATCTGGAAGATACGCATTCCTCTGAAAATAAAAATTTTTCTTTGGCTCCTTAAGAGAGGAGTTATCTTAACTAAAGACAACCTTGCAAAGAAAAATTGGAAAGGGAGTAAAAAGTGTGTTGGGTGTAATCTTGATGAAACAATCCAACACCTCTTCCTTGACTGCCATTTTGCGAGAATGGTTTGGAGGATTGTGTCTATTGCTACCGGATTGTCTCCGCCTAGATCCATTGGCCATTTGTTTGGGAATTGGCTGGCTAATCAGATGGTTAAGATTAGGAACTTAATCTGGGTGGGAGTTTCTGCATTATGCTGGGCCATTTGGAACTACCGCAATGATATTGTTTTTGATAAAATCAGAATTAATTCTATTATGCAGGTAATTTTCAGGGGAGCGTATTGGATGCGCTTCTGGGCACAGCTGCAGCGTAACGACCAAAACAAAGACACACTCTCCGCCTTTAGTAGGAAGCTTGAAGTTATTGCTTTGGAGCAGGTCAAAGGAGGGTGGCAACATAATTTGCGTTTGCTTTAGTTATGTTGTTGAACTTTGGTTTACATTCAGTTTGAGAACTCATGTAATAATTGGGCTGTGTACGTCTATGGACGTAGAGGCCGGATGTTTATCCTTTATCTAAAAAAAATAAAACACAATCAACAAGGTGAAGAAATTTAATATAGCATCACCACTAAAGGATTAAAATAACTGAGACGACATTGACAGACTGAGTAGTTGAAGCAATTGACGTGCTCACGAATAAGGAAACAAAAGATATAACTTATCCACACTATCCGGAGAGCGAATCTAAAAAGAGCATAATACATTACGACATACTATCAAAACTCAAAAGGAGAGGCCAGATCCTTTCAGTTTCTCTTCAATGACACGGTCCAACTTTTCTGCCATCTCCACGCTCATATGGTTCGCCCAGTCCCCTACTTTACCTTTCCTAAAAAACACAGAATTCTCCACAAAAATCTTATTGCCATGGTCAACACCTCCCGTCTGGTTAACTGTTAGGCTAGTAAGATTTTCGAAGCTGCAAAGCTTTACTACCTCCTCAGCAACACCAGAGCTTTCCTCCTCTGCAGTGAGTGGGACGCCCAGGAACTCGGCGAGCTGCCGAACAACCTGCTCTGGATGTGACTTCAACTCTTCATACTTCAAGAAAAGAACCTCATTCGGCCTTGCTAGACTCTCCTTCCAGTACTCAAGGCAGTGATTCCAGAACGGGCCAGAAGGAGAGAACCCTTCGCAGAACATATCGAACGCTTTGTCCAGCTCTATATTAGAGCCCTTGACTATCTTGTTCTCGAAGTGCCACCTTTACACGAAGGCATCTTTGGGTTCCCGGCACAGGTACACGATCCGGCAGCCCCGCAAGCTTGTTTCTGGTGGGAGCATTGACAATGGCAAGTGTGTGGAGAGAAGCCTAGGCGAAGGAATTGTTTCAAGGTAGGTGTGGTCTCTGCCAGGATCAGGGATTTCTATGAATGGGACAAGATACTGAGGGTTGGTGGTAATGAGAGGGTGTTCGCTGAAACTGTAGCGAGAGCGGTTAGTTATTGTGAAGGCAAGGGCTTTCAACCAAGTTGTGCCGCATTTGGGCTGCGTGGCGAGGATGATGTCCTCTTTGCGAGGCTTGAAGGTATCTTGGAGTAGCATGATCTTACCAACCAAGTGCGGTCGGCACCAATAGTTCTTGTATAGAACCATTGGTTGTGACCATCCTTCCCTTGTTGGCAGTGTGCGGATGAGATCTTCAGAGCTTTGGGGTGAAACATTTTCAGGTGGACTCTTGGTGGCAGTCTCTTCAATCTTTGATGAACTGTTGTGCGCCATGGTTGTTGGGGGAGAAATCAGGCTTACAAGCCTTTGCGCTCAATGTATTGTGGCTGGAGGGGGCAAGTTGTGCTTCCATTACACCGATACATTTGGTGATATATAGTACCAGATGGAACTGGTCGGTGCTTTTGATGAGACGACCGTAGTGCACATTATTTTAACTTTCAAACTAAAAATTATATCAGGCTTGTTGGTGTGCAAGATAATATCATACGGTGTAGGTTGCCCCTACGCTCTGCAGGTAGGAACTTTGTCGGTCAGATGGGAATAACCCCACAACAATGGGAATAACCCCACAACAGTTGCCCACGAACAACTATAGAAGCCTCAAGACGTGGTGAAATTCCATGATTGGCGCTGCCAGAGCTAATAACGGTAAGGAACGTGAACAAGCGGTGCTCTACATTGCCTGGAACTTATGGAAGGAACGGTGCCGCCGTGTGTTTGACAACGCCGAAATGACTCCAGCTCAGTTACTCCTACTCATTCGGCAAGATCTTCAGAACTGGCAAACGGCGAATACACATTGGGAGGAGTAGCGCAGGGATTCTCTAATGCTTGGAGAACTCTGTAATTTCTGTTTTCCAATCTTGGCCTAGGCCATTAACTTGTATTTGAACCTATTTCTATCGATCAATAATGAAAGGCAGAACACCTGCCATATTGCTCAAAGAGAGTAGGTTGCTTGGATTGTGTATAATTGTATACTGTTGGTATGCCGGGAACTATTCATCGATTCCATTTTAAAATGAAAAGATTCTGGTCTTTGTCCATAAGTTTGATTAGATTTGGACGTTTGCAGTTGAAAGATGCTATCTTATAGATACTGCAATGATATGCCGTTTACAAGATGCCATGTAAGTGATTTTGACATACATGATCATCGAGAAATGAAATTGACGGTTTCGGCTTATAACATATATTGGCTAGAATAACTTGCAATGTTTTATAGGCAATGCTCCCTTCATCCTATTAAAAATGCAATTGTATTTTTATTTTTCTCCACACAAATTCGTATCGTTTTTCTTTGTTATTTAGCCAAGTCTATCTACTTCTTCCGTTTTATCCGCCACACTTGGTTAGTCCTAGCATATAACTTTATTAACTTTGCACAAATTTATATTACGGCAACTGATACGTGTCCTCTTAGTCTCTGAAGGCGCTCATAGTATAATGGGGGATATCAATAAGTACGTGTTGTTATTGCAGCCCTATGGGGTTAGATTGTTTACTACGGAGTACTTGCCATCATCAACAAATGATATGATTGTCTAAGTAGCGGTGCGACTCACACTATGCGTGGATTTTGAATTATATAACAAGTATTCAGGTGGAAGACATGAGAAACGACAAAGCCGGTCATAGTAGGAAGCGCCTCTTCAAGCATATATCCAGGTTGAAGACATCAGAAACGACAAACGTCATAGTAGGAAGCATCTCTTCAAGAAAAAAAAAAAATAGACGCCCGCATCTAATTAAACTCAACGACAGATGCTCTCGAGAATGCTTGCGCTCGCTTGGCAAGCACATGCAACAGGTTCTTGAGGTCATTGGCAGACTTTAGGATCTGCTGTTTAGCCCATATCGTCAATGGCATGGCAGTAAGCAGGCAGGAACGAGCTGCTTGAAGTACACAGGTGATCTCCAAAATCGAATGGAATCCAGGTCATGAAAACAATTGACTAAGCTTTCGAAAAGATTAAAGTAATATGGATAGATTTCGCCTGGGACCAAAGAGGCTTTAGTCCCGAATCCAAAAGCATCCTAGACTAAACTCTACTAGTGTCGTCTATGCCCTTATTATGAGAAACTAGGCAGATGCCCGCACAAATAGCGCGGGTAGCTAGTTTTTTATACTAACATTTGGATTTAAAATAACAAAATATATTCTAATTGATTTGTGCATTATCCATTTTCTACCATTATAATGTATGCTATTTAAAACTAATTTTTGAAGTAATTCTATATCTAATTAATCAATAATTATATCTTGTATAGTAATATAGACCCTCTAACTATTTACTTCCTAAATAATTAAAATTGTATGTTCTATACACTATCAATTTGTTTACTAAATTATTTGAATTATAATTACTATATACTCTATTCTTAACTATTTTGCATCCCAAATAATTTATAAATGAACCGTTATTTTTATTTATTAGTCATATCAGATCTGAACTCTTTTTTATTAACATGGTATATTTATTAGTTGCATTGGACATGGACTTTTCCCTTACTCTAGACCATCAGATGTAGATAAAAATCTAATGGTCCAAATTCTTCTTCTTCTTAATTACCTTGACAATGTCTTTCCCTCTTGGGTGATGACCCGCACAAATAGCATGACTGTATTTGCTATCTTTAACTACAACATATGTAAATAACATTTTTCGATTTGTTGGAGCATGGGCAAATATTACCTGATATATATTTTTCTGCTCTCCTGGCAAGCTGACCAGTGTTTTGGATGGTTGCATACTTGCATCGGGGCCGTCTAGGCTCTCCAGATGCAGGTAGGCTGTGTTTAAATGGTTGCATCAGGTTCTAGGTTAGGCTCTGTCCATGCATATTGCTCCTCCGAGCCAGGCTTGTTCGATGAGAGTAGACTCACACGGTGCAACTTTTCCACTGCTTGGTGTAGGATCTGCTCGCTCATTCATGTAACCAAAATATTGTCGTGGCCTGTTCGAGACGAGCCAAACAACCAAAAAAATACCTCTTGCGTGCGTAGAGTCTGGCTTGGCTACCTAGTGTGAGCCAGGCTCAGCCGAGCAACCATCATGCAGACTGAAAGCGATGACTGCACTAATTTGTTTTAGTCTATCAATTATTCTCCCTCTCAGTAAAGAATATCTTTATCAAGCTTGATTCGTGTAGGGATTGCAAGTTCATGGTTGTGCTTATGGACTTGTACGGTGGCATTGACATATGTTTTCACGTATATCTCTATATATACTATGACCCAAAAGGGCCACATGATTATGTACAACACTCAAACTGTCAAACAACATTGCTGGCTCCTTAATAGATGTAGCGTAGGTCTCTGTCCCTCTAATCCTGACACTCTGCAGGTACCGTGTCCGCGTTGATTATCCATCCACATAACAACTCCATGTGTGTCGCCCCATGCGTTTTCCTTCAAATTGATTTCATCGATTCTTCTTGTTCATGCCTTGTCTCGATCCTTTGAACGCAAGCTTGTTAGTTGTTAGGTAATCAATGATTATCTTTTACTGCATATTGTCCAGCCAAAGCTCATGGTAGTAAATCCGGTCGATCGCCTTTCATCACGAACACGTTGTGTTCTTGTTCCATATTTACATATGATGACGGTTTCCTTCGTTTCTTTTTTTCCCTTTTATTACTTTGCTTATGTTAGAACCAGACTCTAATATATCTCTTTCCATGTAAGTTCGAGTTGTATTCATAGCGGATTACAAAACATATACGATCCATCGTGGATGTTATAACTCCTCTATTTTTAAATTTTAAATTTAAATAGTTAATCATTGTATTTGGCATGGACTCTTCCCCCTCTCTTTTGTTCTTTCCTTTCTTTAATAGTTTTCTTCAAGTTGTCGTACGTGTAGAATTAAGAGATATAGTCCGAGTTGTTTTAAACCTTGTGTCCTTGTCTACTTTGCACGGTTTGTTAATAGCCATGCCATTCCTTAATGCTTAATTTTCTCTAACGATTCTGATGGGTCTCTCGTGCAATCTTCTAGCTAAAAAGAGGCCCGGTATTGTAATTATCATATAAATATTTGCAACAATGATACGTATACTATGGTTATGATGCTACGTCATAACTTGATCTTGGCTATTGGCTTGATCATCGATATTTTTTGCCATATTTAAGATGGACTCTTTTTTATGATTAAGATGTCATATTTATTATTAGTTGTATACTGACTCTTTTTCAGTTAACATGGTATATTTATTAGTTGTATTGGACATTAACTCTTTGGCTTACTCTAGACCATTAGATCTTCATAAAATCCGACGGTCCGAATCCTTCTCTTTTTTCAATTAACGTGGAAATTTCTTAGCCCTCTCGACGAACCCTTTTTTTCAAGTTATAATATAATAGATAGTCCGAAATAACCCTCTAATGTAAATATAAATTTCCCACCTGCAACATCAAACAAAATAATCCTAATATTTATCCAGATTGTCCACATATATATGCTGTTATGAGACATTCTAAAATAACTATTAAACTTACAATGGGCAACCATGAACAAAAATATTTGTACAGCCCTCCATCATTAGAAGACAGCACTTAAACACATCATTTACTGAATACATTTAACAATATTCAAGGTCACATATTCATAATTAGACCTGTCCTGACACACAGACAAGAGATTATTATTATTATTATTAAATTATTATTATTATTATTATTATTCTACATGGGCCAACTCGCACACAGCCATGATGATATCTTCATGGTGTGGATATGCTGAGACATTTCTGCACAAATGTCAGTAATCTTTTGTTCTAATTAAGCTAGTGAATAGTTCTAGGACCCTAAACATCTATTATGTAAACATGCCAAACAAAGAGTTCCACATCCTAAATATGCCACATGCCCCGCTGGAGACCACACTGGCCGCCACGTTCTGATGGAGATGTTGCAGCCGTGCCTAATGGAGAGTAGGGTGAAAGTGGTATGGATATTTTCTGTCCACCGATCGATTGAAGGCCCTCAGGCCTGAAATGGTACATACCGTATTCAAATTCGGATAATCAATATGTGTCCATATCTGTATAACCAAACTTGAATATCTATTGTAGATATATCATGTATATCAATATCCGACACATTTTACATTGTCCGTATCCGAATCCAATCCGGCAAAAAAAATAAATATCTATATTCATATCCGTGCATGTCCATCCGTATCCGATCCGTTTTTATCCAATGGAGACCTTGTCCCCGTCTCTGCAATGTAGTCATTGAAACATGTACGTGTTTCTGCGCTGGCCTTGCACCCATTCGTCCGCCCGACGTTACTGGCTTATATTAGTGGCATCCATGGCCACCAAACCATCATGCATACCTGCTGCAATATGTAGATTACTGTATGCCGGATTAGGGTACCACTATGGCATCTCTAGCTACCTTGCGAATCAACAAGTCAGCTGCAACCTTGCTTTTCGATCCTGATATTTGTTTAGTTCGTGCAACTGAAATGATGGGAACGTTGTAGACATCGACTTTGCCCCACACTTGTGCGTGCGGTTTTTTTAAGTATGTATGCATCAACACATCCAGGATGCAGCTTGAATGTGTATCAGACAGGAAGACCTTCTTCAGCCTTAATTAATGTCGATCTTACACTATTCAAACTAGAAGACCTAGGTTAATTCTCACGAGGTAGTAAAGGAAAAAATATAAAGCATAAAGATTTTTTAAAAGTAGTCATCATTAACGGCAATCATTGGATATATGCTCTGTCATTATGAGAATTCTCTAAAGTGACCCTCCCCTTCTAATCTTTATGGAAATTACCCTCCCCTTCTAATAACATAAAGCAACATCCTAGTTGTCATCACCCACATATGCCGTTGTGAGAAACAATCAGAAATAACCCTTAAGTATAATATGCCCACCTGCACAAATGTCATTAATGTTTTTGTTCTAATTAAGCTGGCGACCAGTTCTTGGGCCTCAAGCATCTGCAATGTAAACATGCGAAATAGAGAGTTTCACATGCTGAATATGCAATTGATAATCATCCATGTGTAGTATAGTCACTAGTACTAGAGAACACCTCATCCGTTCGGTTCATTTGTGCTAGCGCATAAATGGACAGAGGTGTGACCAAATCCTAGTTTGACATCGGAATGCCTGCTTACCTGTTGCCCATGTCTGTCGGTCCGGCTTTGTTCCCTTGTTATTAGCCAACGTGAGTGGGTGAAGCGTACTAATTTTATTTTATTTTTTGTTTAACAATTTTTCTACAGTGAACATATGTCTTCGTTGCCGAGCTTTTGTCCACGGGCGAAAAACCGGTGGTGAAAATATATTATAAATCGGCGGTGAAAATGATAATGTAGATTGTGGTTTTAGAGGGTTGAGGCTACGCTATTCTCAATTTTGCTTTATTGCTGCTAAGAACATTTTAGCACCGCAAACACCGCTATATCTGTTAGTAGCAAAATATGTTTAGAATAGTTAATCATATTTTCTGTTATGCAGTTCGACGATGCTTTACTCTTTTTTTTGTGTGTGTGTGATGACAGCACGGGCCAGGGGCACGTCAGGGCGAAGAATGCGGAGGAGTCCACGCATCAGCCACATCCAGAGGTGGCCAAGATTAGGGCTAGGTAAACAGGCCTCTAGTTTTTAAACTTACTTGGTGGACTAGATCTTTAATTTTGGGTCAAAGTTAAGAAGTGATATACCGATAGCTAGTGGCATTTATTGGGCTGCGACTATGGCCAAGGCCTGGGTGGCAGGCCGTCCCACATCACTAGCTTCGGCCTAGGGGTGGTTGGATCCTTGTGCTAAAGAATTTGTCACATCGAATATCTGGATGTTAATTATTAGGACTAAATATGAGCTAATTATAAAACCAAATATGGCTCAAAAAATAATTATAAAACGAAATATAGAACCCTCTGCTAATTTGCGAGATGAATCTAATGAGTCTACTTAATTTATCATTAGCAAATGGTTATTATAGCACCATGTTGTCCATTCATGGTCTAATTAGGTTTAATAGATTTATCTCACAAATTAGCATTATCTATGCAATTAGTTTTCTAATTAATTTATATTAGATATTTCTAACTAGTGTTCAGTCATTTAATGTGACTTGCTAAATTTTAGCATTTGCGTGGCTTACTGTCTCACGGGCTGATTGCATTTTTGGCCATGCGTTGCTTCGTGTGTGACGGGATGATTCTTTTGGCCGAATTAAATAACAGCAAGACGGCATCTGGACTGCATGCACAGCTCTGTTATTCAAACATTATGCGTGCGAAGGGAGGCCGGAGCCCTCCATGACCCAACAGTGCTCCGCCCATTCTGCCGCCTTGAGCTGCGGCGGCACTCACGGATGGAAACGGGAACGCGTCGGCAAAGAGCAGGCAGTGGCGAAGCTAGAGCAAAATGGAGGGGGTGCGACAATAGTGAAGAGAAAACGTATATTTACCAAAATAAAGAAGTCCATAGTAATATTTGTTTTGGCTTGCAGTTGCATGATCAAAATAATGTTGACATAAGCAAAATTCATCAATTAACTCCATATCTTCATTGATGTCGATAATTCAATGGCCTGAAAAAAGTAAACAAATAAATTACAACTCAATTTTTTCAGAGAGGAACAAAGATCCAATGGTAAACCGTAAATTATAATACATCACCTTCAATCTGCATCATCAAATCTACGATCTTGCATTTTCATGAAGCGGCGAACTACTGCCTCATTGGTGACTTTCATCATGAGTTCTTTCTCAACATAGCAAATCAGGCTATTGCTCATATATGTATCACCAATACGATTGCGTAAATATGTTTTCACAAGAAACACCTCTCAACTGTAGCAGTAGCGACAGGCAATACTAGTACAAGCTTTAAAAGTCGATAAACCATTGGATATCTCTCATGTTTTGTAGTCTCTACCATTTTTTTAGAAAGCTCAACAATAGTTTGCATGTTGGAGAATCTATTATCATCCCTCACATCATTTATGTAGAGGCCAAGCTCATGGCCAAGGTCCCTCAAATGTCCAGAATCGAAATCATGTGGATAAAGCTTTGCTAAGGCCATTAGTTTTTCCATATCAAAATCATGAAATGAGTCTCTTGGACTAAAAGCAGCAGAGCAAATAAGCAATTCTGAGCTCGTCTCATTGAAGCGACCATCAAGCTCTTGAAGTATCCAATCAATAACATCATTAAAACAATCTACCTGATAGTAATGGTTGTTTGTAATTCCAGATTTGTGCCTCCGCTTCTTCGGATCAACATATTCGTCTTCCATGACCAACTTGCAAATATCATTCTGGTCACAAAACTCATGCACATCATCTAATATTTTTCCCCACTTTTCCCTTCTAAGCTCTTCCAACTGGCATGTAATTGCTTTCACACATTTAATAGCATTCACTATGTCCTGATCCTTTCGTTGCAGTGCCAATGATAAACTATTTGTGATTCCCAATATAGCCAACATGAGGTGCAAATAAAAGACAAAATCAAAAGACTGGAAGTACTGTAAAAGATTTGATGCTTGATCTCTTCTTTTCCAATCCTTTTTATCCTTTTCCACAATTTCTAGCACCTTCACTATTGTAGGAAACAAGTCGACCAAACTTTTGAGAGATTTATAATGGGGATTCCAACGTGTATCCCCAGGTCTTTGAAGACTTTGCTCTTGATTCAAACCTGTCCCAGTTTGAAATTGCCCACACCCTAATGCCTTACTCATTTCTTTAAGATTAATGTCTCTAACCAAGTCCCTTCTCTTAGAAGAACCACCCACCACATTCAATAAGATGGAAATCATAGTAAAAAATTCACTAACCCCTTTATGCTTTCTCACAATGGCCACCAGGACTAACTGAAGTTGGTGAGCAAAACAATGAACATAATAAGCTGAACTATTTTCTCTCATGATCAATGATTTCAAGCCATTGAACTCACCACGCATATTGCTAGTACCATCATATCCTTGTCCCCTAACCTGCTTTAAGCTCAACTTAAGATCAGCAAATAGTTCATCAATAGAGGACTTGAGAGAGGCAGATGTTGTTTCAGTCACGTGAACAAGACCAACAAATCTTTCTTTCACAATTCCACATTTATCTACATATCTCAAGACCACTGCCATCTGTTCTTTCCAAGAAACGTCCCTTGACTCATCAACTAGCAAGCAGAAAACATCATCCCCAATTTCTTCTAGAATATCATGTAACACCTCCTTTGCAAAACATTGCACAATATCTCTTTGTATTTCTGGAGCAACTAAAAGACTGTTTTCTGATTTTCTTTTACCAATTGCTTTTCTTAATGTTGGATTTTGTTCCACTGCAAAATCACGAAATTCCCTAAAGTTTCCTTTATTTAAGGAATCCTTTGACTCGTCGTGGCCCCGAAATGGCAATCCTTGCTTCACCAATATTCTTGCAACATCAATGGACCCATTCAACCGAGTAAAATAGTCCTTCTTTGCAGATTCACTCACACCACGAAAAGCAACATCAATGTGCTGATTTGTTTGTAACAGATCATCACATTTTTTCATTGCAATGTAGTGTGAGCCCCCCACATCACCAACATGCTTTCTCAACCTGTCTTTTCTATGGTAACCATTCCAACATTTTTTACAAATGCATCATATCCACCATCCTTCTTATCTCTGAACAAGAAACAATAAAAACAATATGCCCTGTCTTTTGACTCACTATATTCAAGCCAACTTTTAAATTCATCAACCAATCCGGAATAAATATTCTTGGAACCCCTCCAATCTCTGTCACTGGAAAACTAAATGTGCGAGGTTGACAAGGACCATTCTCCAAGTACTTTCTTCTTACCCTCTCTCTAACATTAGGATGGTAATCATCAATTTTTTTCCTCAATCCTGGATCAAATTTAATTTCCTCTTCCCAATTGATATCATCCAAACATGAATTCCGGGCATTGTTACCACTATTCGGCTCTGGCGCTTTCCTTTTAAAAAATCGTTCCATCAATTAACCTACAATAGCACACAATTCTAATAAATGTAAATATTTTCTAATTTCTAGTACAATCCATAACAAAATCCGTTATATTGTAATAATTAATAAACCAGTTCAATCAACTAATTGAGAAAGAAGTAGATGAATTAAAAAAATAAACATCCAGTTACTACCTTGCTTGTTGGCTCTTTACTGTTGGATGCGTTGCTGACTTGCTCTCGTTGAGTGCCTTTTAGCTTTTGCCTTTTGGAGACTTGAGTGCTGGCTTGCTGGGAGCAGGGGATCCCGGCTGGGACTGCGACTGCCTGTCCGGTCGGCGTGTGGACGTGCGGTGCAGCGTGGCGGCAGGCCGGCACCAGCGTTCGCCGTCGGTTGCGTGTGGTGCGATATGCAGAAGAGGAAGAGACGCACAGAAGGGTCAGGCATGGGGTCGTGGGCGGCGTTTGAGGGAAGCTGAATCGACCGATGCGCAGGAAATCACGGGAAAAAAGAGGAAGGCGAGCGGACGCTTACTGCTGGGCTTGCGCCTTGATGAGCTGCTGCTGGGCTGGGGGGTGCATGATGTTGGGCTTTGGGGGGTGCATATAGGGCCGAAAATTGACTACAATAACTGAGTTTCATTTTTTGGGGGTGCGGCTGCACCCATGGGCCTCTACTGGGCTTCGCCCCTGAGAGCAGGCATAATAGCTAATGCACTATTGATACCTAATGAAACGTCTTCTTTACAGCCAGTTTTGTAAAGAGACATCACATCCACTTTGAAAGTACACTAGTGATGCTACTCGTCACAGCCGGTTTGACCATCTAACCAGCTGTGATGAGTGTGTCGGACAACGCAACGGGTTCTAGCCACGAGCCGGTTTGGTTGCTGCCTCAATACAGCTAGTTCTAGCCATGAACTATTTGTGTTGCTATTTTTTAATTTTCAGATATAAAATTTTAGATTTTTCAAACGATCTCGGATTGAGAAATGACGAATATGAAAATTGTATATTTTAAAAAGTTATGAAACTTTGTAGTTGACAAATTTTTAAGCTAACTTCGTTTAAACTCTCAAATTAGCAAATTTGACACAGTATGGTATAATATGGTAGAAACCAAAACGGAGTATGGACAGATGTGAGAGTGTGGTGCAGTGGTAGAGGAGGCTACACGCGTGGGGAGTCGCCAGTTCAAGTCCTGCCAGCCGCGTAGCGCACAAATTTTACACGTAAAATGCACGACTAGTGACTTTTGTGAAGTGTAAACATATTGTTTAGGACATCACAGCCGGTTGGTGGTTCAAACCGACTGCGATGCCTCTCATCACAAGCGATTCCAACTAACACAGTCATTATAAATCAAACGCTTCTTCCAACCGAATGTGACGAGAGTTTTGAAAATGGCTGTGATGCAGCCCCTCCATGGCGAAGCTGGCGGCAGCTTGTGACCGCCCCTCCAGGCAGCGTAGCCCGCAGAGCCCAGAACATCGACCTGCTGCCTACGAAGTGCTCCATGAAATCTGAGAATATTTAACAGAGGAAGGAGAGAAGAAGTCAAGCTAGCATGACACGTCATCGCTAGTTGCATGTATGGTATGAATCAGAGTTGATGAACTCAAATGACATTGGTTTATATGTTGATGAAACTACGGTGCATTTTACTCTTTAAGTGAAGCGGAAAACAAGGAAGAACAAAACAAAAGGCGTACTATATTTATTAGAGTATACATACGTGGACTGATATGTGTTAAATTTGGAAAACATGGAACAACAAAACAAAAGGTACCATAGAAATTTGAGTATACAGCCGAAAAGGCATGCCCACATGTATTTGTGGTCACATGGCTTATCCCGACCATCCATTTATTTCACATAATATCTATATATCCAACCGTGGATTTTCTCACCCAGCCAGTCGTCTATCCTCGAGCTTTCGTTTAGATATTAGGAAAATAAAGTACCCGGCTTTGACCTCACAAGAGGCTACAACCGATTATTTGCAGCTCTTCCGTCTGCGAATGCACACTAACGATTTAACAAAATATAGCATATCTAACCCAAACGTTTGATGAAAACGTTTATGAGGTGGTGTCGCTTGCCGCGCGCAGCACCATGGTCTCCACGGTGACTCCTGGCCCAAATGACATCAGCACACCCCAGTCCCCTTGAGTACTGGTGCTCCTGTTGCGCTGCTTTCTCGTCTCATCCAGCACAAAGAGCACCGTCGCGGCCAACATGTTCCCGTAGTCACTCAGGACACGTCGGGTCGCCGCCAGCTTCTCTGGCTTGAGCTGGAACTGCTCGTCGATCCGGTCCAGGAGCGCCGCCATGCCAGGGTGCAGCACCCAGAAGAGCTCGTTCCACCTGGGGCTACGGCTACCCATGCCAAGTGCCTTGAAGGCGTCCGAGACACACCTCTCGACGCTCTCCCCGATGATCACCGGGAGGTCCCCGTGGGCGTTGCTGCTACGGACACGGAGGCCGCTCTCCTGGAGCTGCATGAGGATGGCGTCCTCGGTCCCCGGCACGATATCCTGCGCCGCCGACACGAGCTCGAACAACGGGCGCTCGCCGGTCACGGGGTCGGCGCCGACGACGGCGGCGGCCGCGCCGTCAGCGAAGCACGCCTGGGTGAAGAGCGTCTGGAAGTACCCATCCTGGGGCCCAGCAAAGTAGAGGATGCCGACGTCCGCGCAGACAACGAGGACGCGCGCGCCGCGGTTGCTCTCGGCGAGGTCCTTGGAGAGGCGGAGCGCGGCGGCGCCGGAGGAGCAGCCGCCGAGGTAGAGCATAGTGCGGCGCACGGTGGTGCGGAGGCCCAGGAGGGAGACCAGACGGAAGTCGACGCCGGGGACGTGCGCACCGGAGTTGGTGGCCACGACGAGGTGCGTGATGTCGGTGGCCGGGCGGCCCCACTCGTCGATGGCTTTACGCGCGGCCGTCGCGGCGAGCTCCGGCACCGCGGTGTCGACGATGTCGAGGCGCGCGTCGAGGGATGGGGTGGCCCTGTCCAGGAACTCCGGGTGCGCCTCCAGCATCGCCTCGTCGTGGTAGAAGTAGCGCTGCTTTGTGCCCGATTTCTGGCCTGTGCAGTGGGAACAATATATATAAGCAGGATGGAGAATTTGGAGATGGAAGGAAATATGTAGAGCCAGCTGCTGCTGCTGCGGCTTACGCACATATCCTTTTGAACTTAGCTTTGAGCTCAGTGTGGTGGTCGCACTTGGTGATCCCAAAGTAATAGTCCGGGAAGGCATCCTGGGATATGCAGCAGGTTGGGTTGGCCGTGGCGATTGCGAGCACCGTTGCAGGGCCATCGGCACGCATCGCGCGGGGGATCTCCTCAGCGGCGGGGGCGGTAGCACTTCCCATGGTTGCAGAGGACAGCAGGTTGTGCTTAGCCTAGCTCTTAGTGTGGGGTAGTGATTAGGTGCTGTTGCACATATATAGAGTCCGGGGATCGAGACACCGGACCTGTCCTAACCACTGACCAAGACCACCGCCCCGGCGGTATTCTCTAGTTTCATGTGGATGCGTTGATTTTCCGAAGGCACTAAGTTTGTTTGCATTGATCACATGCAAATTTATAAAAAAAAGGTCATTTAGAGAGCTATATGATCTACAAAGTAATTCTATTTTGGTTAAGAGGAGAGCTGAGGATGGCCTAATGTGTCTCTGAAATTAGATGGATTATATGCAATAAATCACATGAGGAATGGATCGGTTAACTCCATTGCCAAAGTGCCGTTCATTAACAGAGTCACTGAATATTGCATGTTCTCGCATTCGCTGTAGTTTTTGCATTATGAATTCATAAATGACGTGTTTCCAAGGGCTGGTTGGTCAAAGTATGTGAGGCGCGGATACCTTTTTTTTTTTGTACAAACAGATTATAGATCTTGATATTGAAACACATCGATGTCAATGACTATGCCATCAACTATAGTTTAAACAAAGTGGCCACATTATATTAATGTGATAAAAAATGTTATCTCAGATCCACTGGGGTACAACCACCATATTTACTAGAATACTCAAGCCAAAATATTTATATTACTGTACGCCGTATTAGGACCCTCGGATTAGGTTCCCACTATGGTATCTTTGCGTTGCACTACTACACACATATCCTGCAATAACATTATCCACTTTCCAGTAATAGTAGATACACAAAAAAAATGTTATTGCAGTGCTTGGTTGCCGACATCATCAGGTGGCAGTTATTGTTGTGGTATTAGTAAATATAACATGCCGCGGAGGAGTAGATACCTTGGTGTCGGCTTGCGAGTTGCTGCCACCTAACCTTCCAGCCATAATATTTATACGAGAATTGCTCCGGTACTCCTCTTTTATTTTCAAGCACGAATCTTAATACAAACATCTATTTAATTAATTATTTTTGTAATTACTCTTTCTTGGGCTCCGAATGGGTCCAGCCCATTCAAATGCCTGATTTGTTAAGTTCGGACGGCACACCGCACACGGGCGGCGACGGCGGCGCTTTGGTCGCTACTGTCGTCCTGCGGCAGTGCGACGTTCAGCTCCCGCTCCGGCAGTCCGGCATCTCCGCCTTCCCTCACGCGGCCCTCCCATCATCCCACCGCCTCGTGGGATGGTGTTCCTTGTGTGCTCCCGCCTCGGCGTCGCTGCAACCACGGCAAACATGCTCCAAACCTCGCCTGAGAACGCCAAGCAAGCCGCAGCCTCCGGCGCGGCACCACCATTCATCCAAGCCAGCGTTCGTTGGAAAGGTGCGCGTGCTCGCCGGCGTCTCCGTCGTCGCTAGAGGACACAATGTTGAGGGTGCGTCTGGTTCTATGACCTCGCTGCCGCCGCCGACTCGGTAGGAGGTTCCCATCGACATGGTCGCTCTACCGTACTCGTCCAGTACGAAGGGGCTGCCTAGATACGGTTATTATACGAAAGAAAGGAATCTCCTAATACGCCGTCTTTCATCATGGGTCATGTTCACCATCGAATATCTCTGAAACTCTGATCATGAAGCTTCCGTTTTGTCAATGGCCTTGAGACAAAAGAGGGAAGGAACTACCGTCTCAGATTTCTTAATCAGAGCTCACGGCATGTCGTAGGGATCTAGGCGACGGTGCCGACGGCCAACGAGTTACAGTCATCGTGCTCACGGCATGGCATAGGGCTCTAGGCGGTGGCGTCGACGGCCGACGAGTTACAGTCATCGAGCTCACGGCATGGCATAGGGATCTAGGTGGCGGCACCGACGGCCGGCGAGTTACAGTCGCCGAGCGATAGGCTGAAGGAAGACAACGAGAGAAGGAACTTCCCGTCGACCGTCCACTTAACAGATCGAACGTTTTTTGAACGGTCGACCATGGACATGGATAGGGCTAGGCCTATTCAGGGCCCAAGGAAAAGTAATTAAAAAATAATTAATGAATTGATGGTTGCTTTAAGATTCGTGCTAGGAAATATAAGAGGAGTACTCGAGCAGTCCTCAGTTTATACTACTGTTTGCCGGATTAAGACCGCCGGATTAGGTTCGCACTATCGTATCTTTGCGTTGCACTACTACATACATCTCCTCTATTAACATTACTCATTTTCCAATAATAATAGATACACCAAAAAATATTATTGCAGCTTGGTTGCTGACGTCATCAAGTGGAAGTTATTGTTGTAGTCACTGCAATAACGTGCACATATGATGTCAGTGAAGTCAGTGTTATTAGAAATGGAGGCGACACCCTGAGACAATAGTAACGGACATGGATGACGTCATCTGCGGTAATTCTTATAAATGATATCTTCAACAACGGTCGGTGTGACGACGTCATGTGTCCGTTATTGAAAACCATTTTCAATATCTTACGCTGACGTCAGGGTGCCCATTACTAAAAATGCATCCAGTTCCTTAGCAACGCAAAACCTCGAGCCCAAGGTCAGAAGGAGTCCGAGAGCAATAATGCAGGGATTTTGGATCATGACGTTCTTCTAAGTGTCTACTCAGGTAAGCTATGCTTAGTTTCTAATATTCAGTCCGTTGAGTAGTCAGTTTCTTGCCCAAGCTATCGAATTTGAACATGTATTTTTTCATTTCGTGGGATCTTGATATACAAATAATATCAATTTAATCTGAATATACTTATTTGTGTGTTTCTTTGCAATTGGTACATCCATGTTTCATGGTGGTGTTTTCACATATAAATAGCCAAAAGACATCTTTGTTGTGGAGTTGTTTGCCAGGTAGTGTAGGACACCTACACTCTGTGATATGCAACTAGAATACTCTGCCTGAAAATGTACAGTTGAGCACTTGTCGTATTCATTGGCACCGTTACAGATTAAATCATTCTCTCCTCTGACCCCTTTGATCATTTTTATTTGCATTCATTATTTCTACAGGTGGAGCCATGACCTTGACTTAAGTACCTATATGGTACACAAAGACGGTCCCTTCACTTTCTTGAAATCCGATGAGAATATCGATGAGGAAGAATTTCAAATTGACCCAATGCTCATTCAGATGGTTAAAAAGGAACCATTTTCTGGAACTGACGAAGAAAATCCCTACGGCCACATTGCCCACATAGAGAAGATCTGCAGCACTTCGAAGCGCCGAGAAAACATACCCCAAGAATGGTACAAATGGTTACTTTTCCCTTTCTCAATTACTGTTGAAGCTATCGCCGAGTCTGATGTGCTCATAGGGTTAGTGTTGCGTAAATATACATTCATCGGCTAATGTATTTGGATGAATGAAAGAATGTGTTGTGGGGTTGGATTGCTTGTTTGCTCTTGTTCATAATAGTTATTATATGTTGATAAGCATTTTATTCTTTCTTGTTTAAGCAAATGATCATGTAAACTTATATATCTCTCACCTAAGAAGGAAAATGATTTTACCCCATATATGGTGCATTGTATGTAACTCCATATGGATGTCTTTCTCTCACCGCTAATGTAAGAAAAAGGATTTCTACAATCATATAAATATGAAGTCATTTATTTTTTTTATTTTTATAATTTTTTAGCTACCGTATAGACATGAACGCTTTAGGCCAAATTTAGATGCTAATTTTCATAAAACTTAAGGGTCTATATTTTTTTCTCTTTTTTTGAATTAACGTGGTAATTTATAGACCCTAGACAGATATATCGCTCTAGTTCATTGGGTAGTCATATTGAACATATCGCTCTAGTTTTATTCTAGGATGATGGCCCGCACTGTTAATCCATCTAATATTCACTCCATACCAATGTATTTGATAATTTTAGGTTTTAAAGCAATTGTTATTTTGAGTATTACTTATGTATTAATACTAAATTAGTATTAAGAAAAAAAATACTAAATTTAAATCTAATTATCACTTTAAATTAGTTTGGTTCATTTTTTGCATGTGGCAAACTTAGCAAGTAGATTTTAAAGTATTACATGTACCTCTCTATTCGTGTGGCCTACCTTCATCTCTTGTAATTATTTTCCTAGGATTGCTTAGCTCATGTGCATGCCTAAAAGGTACAAAGAACCAATAGTTTGCATGCCTTGAAATCCAAAGACCTGATTGTTGGTGTAATCGGCCGATCACTACCTCAATTTAACTTGCCTAAAAGAGCAAAAAAATATATTTTTGGCCTGATAATTTTATTTTTTAAAATTTTAGGTTTATATACACTATAAGTTGTATTAAATATGGACTCTTTTATCTAGTTCATTAATTAGTTATATTGAACACGAACTCTTTACGCGGGTAGCTAGTTTTCTCATGTCATTTTTTGATTTTTTTTATTACTTAAGAATAACCTTATTACCTAGTAGCCTAAACTGAGGTATGTATGTATTATTTACACGTGCTTGCCCACAGATGATGTGTAGCTCATCGTGCCCTGTGACTTGTAGTATGGGTTTAGATGCGGGCAACATGATAGACTCGTCGCATATCCATGTAGCGATTTGGAGTCTATCTACAACAAATATTCAATAGTCAATGTCATGAATAACCCTATATGGACACCCCTAGTCAGCACCTTGATCCATGGTTGTGAGGCTGTCACCTCATGATCTTCGCCGCATTCATTACAGCAAGATTGTTTTTCCACAGTTCTTCATCACTGTCAGAGGCCTCATCAGTTCTTGGTGTTGTTGGAAACCGGTCCAATGATGTATCGGATGCAACAATTCATTGGCGAGATCATAGCTAATCATTGTCGGTCGATGCCGTCATTACGTATGGGCAGGGAAGCCGAGCTGCAACGTACCACCAATGTCGTTCGGAGTCGAAGTCGAATGTGACAATATAATCAGGTTATCAGGACGGCAGAGCCTGCCCGATTCCTTCCCGATGCTCAACATGCAAAAGTTGTCCTGAACTGCTCACTGCTCAATTCATTTCGACCACGACATCATCGGAAGGTATACCTTATCACCAGAAGCAGAAGGTATCACTCCTCCGCAACATATGTTAGAAGTGCCCTCCACAGCATATGTTAAAAGTGATGCCCAAACTCTCTCTCCAATTGGAAGCTTCGCTCTCAACACTTGAGGCCCCCGATGCCAACTCCAAAAGATTCTGGAGGGATGCATCAACAAGCTCCGGTGCCCATTTACTAAACAAGTATACCCTTACTATTTTCTGCCGTCCTGAGCAAAGTGAGCAACGACAACTGCTCATGTCTTTGTTCTTCTTTTTGTTTTCATTTAGTGGGTGCCATAGTGACGCCTCGCCACTGTAACATACAAGGAGTGATGCAAATAACAGCGACGGGTTCCTTTTTTAACTGGCTTCACTATAATATTGTGGAGGGCCTCTGGCACTATGCGAGAATATTCTTCTGTCCATGTCTGTTATGTACTATATATTTCTGCATTGAAATTGCCAGTCTAACTTTTGGTTACGATGTTTATTTGACCATTTTATTTGTTTAGAAAAACTACGTAAGTAACATTTTTTTACTTACTTTACACCAGAAGTATTTTAAAATAAATTATATTTCATATCTTTGCAATATTTCTAAAAATAAAATGACTAACCGAATATAGTGAATAAGTCATCTGAACCCATTGATTTTCCGATCCACCGATCGTTTTCCGACGCCACTGACGCCCACGCCACCTGTGACACGCCCCTGAAAGACACTTGAATGCGGCACCGCTAGACACGAATACACGATCGATCCCCTAGATAAAGCACAGTGTTATTAGGAACGGGCTAGACCGGTGGTTCGATCGAAAAAACTGGAGCCGAAGCCCCCGCCGGTCTGGTCCGCCTAAAAGACCGTTACGCAAGTGAACAGGAGACTATCTGGTTGAACCGCCGGTTTTCATGTAAAACCGGGTGGTTTTATCCTAATCAGACGGACGGAAACTGGAGAGGCAACAGTGCCCGGCTTGGAGCAACGCGGCAGCAGGCGTGCGCATGGAAATAAATGTACAAAAAGGGCTCAAGCGGGGATTCAAACCCTGGTTGTAGGCTTCCCAAGACTGTTAGAGCATCTCCAGCAATAGCCCCTACTTATACCCCTCCCATCTAATCTGATCACACATTCGGATCAACATCGTGTGGTCCAGATTTTAGTTTTCATAGTTTCCACGGAAAGATTGGTTTCCATAGGATACGCTGCCTATTTATAGCCCCTTCTTTTATTATAACGAATAAGACACATATGTCAATGTCTATTTTTCTTTTCCCTTACTTTCTTCTTCCTCTTTCCGTGTTGCTGTCTCCATCCATTCCAGAGCCGAGCAGCGTGTGCAAGGCACGGCGGGCATTTGCGGCCGCGCGGTGTGGTTGTGCGGCCAGCGAGAACTGAGAAGGGAAGAGGTGTCCAGAGGCGTGCGGCGTCCTTCCGAATGAAGCAGTGATAGCAACATCTACTGAGCGGGTGGGGGGTAGCGAGGATGGGGAAAACAAGGATGATGTTTTTCGGTGTTGTTATCCAAATTTACCTAGTTAATCAATTTAGCTAGTTTGCTCTAACATGGCTGGTGCGGACGCACCTCCCTTGGAGAGAATCTCGGTTATCAAATTGTGTTGCATGAATTTTCAGCAATGAAAGGCGTGTCGTCCAAAATCTTCCGAAAAAATGGATGCTAATGGATTTGTCAAATGGCCACGGGAACTTGGGCGGCCCGCGGCCCATGCTACCTTGATTTTGACACTGTATTTGCATATGGGCTGGATTAGAGGACGGTCCTTCATGATGGGCTGTAGCTGCTCTGTGATCCCTTTAACACTGGGCTTTAGCTGCTCTGTCTCTCGCATGCACTTTTTGAACCACACATATCATAAACTACTTTTTAAAGTTTGCTTTTTCTAAGAACGAGAAGTCCGTAGCTTTGTGGAACTGAAGTATGGTATATATCATTTTTCGGAGGGAGTAAAAATTTAAGAGAAACAAGAACTTGATTAACGATGTTTTAAATAGTGTGGCACAAATAGAAAGATACATTTAACATTCACATTTGAATACACTTTGTTAATTGGCTTTCCAGAGATTCCATACTCCCAATCCTACCAGTTAGCTAGATACACATGAAATTTGTTACTTCAACTACTTCGTACATCATCCTGATTACTAAACACACCACACCACAACAGGAACAGGGTCATGCAACGCAGTAGTAGGCCGGCTATCAGTATCAGAGTCCTGTGGTCGGTCTGTGTCACAACCTTGTGAGGACCACCCCGATCTGGACGCTCTTGACCTCCTCCCGCTCCATGGACTCAGTAACCAGCTCCGTGTACCTGTGGAAGAGCGCGTCCACGATGTCCGGCCCGAAGTGGTGGCTGAGCATCGACTCCTGGATGGCCCTGATCGCCATCGACACCGTCCGGCCGTCCTCCTTGGCGTCGCCGCTGCTGCTCAGGTTGATCTCGTACGTCTGCACGTAGTCCAGCCTGAACGACCCCTCCCGCCTCACCTCCTCCTCCACCTCCTTGATCGACGGCGCGTAGAACGGCACGTTGTACGCGTCCACTTTCTCCTGCTCCACTAGCCCCTGCACACATTTTCCCATCATGTATATGTTCATCGGTAAAAAAATAAATAAAACGAGCAGTCAAACTTGAAGCTAATAAAAAAAATCACAATTTGTGTTCCTCAACTGTGAGCTCACCTGTGACACGAGCGCGGCGAACGACTCGGAGAGGAGCTCCCAAAGGAAGGTGGTGCGCCTGTCGATGTAGCCGTCGCTCTGCCTGCCGAGCATGGCGAGAACCATCCGTCCACCATGGACGATCTCGGCGGCACGTGACTTGAGGAACAGGCTGAAGTCCCTCTGGAACTGCCTGAGGTAGGCCAGCGGCACGGCGAGAGGGCTGGTGCTCGATATGTACATCTTCCCCTTGTTGATCGACCTGCACGTCGCCTCATCGAAGAGGCCATGAGGGACCTGGGAGAGCCAGTGCAGGCTGGAGCACGAGCAGATGAAGTGCACGCTGTTCCTGGGGAAGAGCCTCCCGTAGAAGGACCCCGGCACGCCGGAGAGGAACACCATCGGCCGGCCCCACTCGTCGGTCTCGGCGGCGGCCTTGAGACGGTCGGTGAACTCCGGCAGGCTGAAGAAGATGGTGTTGAAGTCGTTGGTGGGGAGGTCATTGAGGAGCACCGAGAACTCGGGCGGTGGCTGTGACGACGAACGGCCGCTGCTGCACAGCCTGCCGATGCTCCCCACGATGGCCTCCACGAGGCAGAGCGCGTTGGGGCCAGACGAGCAGCCTAGGTCGGCCACCGTGAACCTCTCCGGCATCTGCGAGATGTACACGTCCGTCGCCGTGTTGGTGATCAGGCTCTTCAGCGTGTCCATGCCTCGCTTCTGCAACAACAAATATATATATATATATAAAGCGATCGATCCCTCGTGTTCAGACTCAAGAAGAGTGGTGAAGCTGAGAGAGGAAGAGGGGGGAAATGTCTGCAGGTGGTAAGGCGAATTGCAAACCTGAAGAGAGGAGTTCTGCGCGTAGCTGGTCTCGCCGAGCCCCTCTTTCATGTGGAGGATGGTCTCCACGTCCATGAACGGGAGCTTGTCGGAGCAGTGGAGCAGCGAGGACGCCATTGCCTTGCCTCTGCTTGGTCGCTCGCTGCTACCAACCAGGGCTTGAAGAATCGATGCCTTCTCCCTGTGGTCATGTAATGCAGTACATATATGTTCAGAACTAGCGTGTCCCTGGCGCATATTTATTTTTTTAGAAAAAAAAAGCTTGGTTCAAAATAAAATAGGACACTGTCTAGGCCCGTTAATTCTTTCGCGTTTCTTTTGTTGCCAGCAAAAGAGCTAGTATCTAGCTAGGGCTGGAGTGCTGGACTGCAACTTGTTCTACGCTAGGCGTAAAAAGAAAGTTCTTGGTTCATAAAAAAAGAGTAAGTGAGAATAGTTTGATGGGCATATATTCAGGTCACTTTATGCAAAACAATGTGTGATATGTCTAACTGAGATGGATCTGTCTCCTTTTCGTCTCAGTTAGTTTGGTGTGATGAGTGACTGAGAATCTGTTTTCAGATAAAGTACAATATCGTAAGGCCTTGAGGACGGGGGGGCCGGATTCGCTGCTATCATTTCACGTACGGCGGCAGATTTGGTTGACTCGCAGCAGGGGAAAACGGAGAACGTGAACAGGACATGAGAGGTGCCGTGCAACGACTAGACCGTCGGTGGCAAATCTGTCCAAGAGTGTGCATGGTTCCCTTTCGGAAAGAGAGGGAGCTTTCCCTGGCTAACCAGTGGCTGCAAACCTGAGTCAACTGTTAGGAGAGGACAGGACAGTGCCTTTGTGCTTTGGCACTGTACGTACCTCGCCTACTGATGATACCCCTAACAAGCATATGCATGGGTGGCAAGTTGTTGCAGCACGCTTTGCAACTTGTTAAGAGGCATCTCCATGTTTAAGCAGGCAAGAAGGATGATGGTTTCGAAAGAGTAGGCCCCTTTTCGCATCTCTAGTTTGTCCTGCTGCCTTCCATTTTGCATGTTATGTGAAATGCATGGAAGGTTCTTGGTGCAAGAGGTATACAATGGATCGAAGGTGTAAAAGGGGGGAAACACACACACGATTGTCCTAACCAAACACTGCAGCAATGCCATTTTTATTTGCCTAGCGCCGATGGCATCATATGGCATGTGAGAAACCATTTCAGAGAGGGATAACGAATTCACCAGACTTGTGAGAAACATACCTTGAGACTGCGCAGAGCAGAGCAATCCTTGATGAGAGGGTATCTACTATCTGGTGGTGGTCGGCCTCTCCGCTAGCTATCTGCAGCTGCTCTCACTCTCATAGCAGAGGAGAGGAGAAAGAAGCTGGCTAGCCCTGCATCCAGCTGCACTGCCTTGGCATCTGCAGTGCTTGGTGGCCGGGGTATTTATAGGCAGGCAAATGGAATCAGAACAGTCTCAGCTGAGACTAGCAGTGGCCGGGGGCCGGCGCGCACCCCCCACTTGCGCCCGAGCGTACTGTGCGCATCGCACGGCACGACCGCCATACTCGCCTGCTCCCACCACTCCCCGCCGTTGGCGCCGCCTGGCTGGCCCTTGCAGCCACGAAAAAAAATATCAGAAAGCGTCGCTAGAGAGCGATACAACTACTAGCGATTTGTTTACGCGTGCACGATGGAGATCGAGAGGGTGTGTGGCACGTAGATGCGATGCGCCGACACGCGCCGCGAGAGCAAGCAAGCCGCTGTCACGGCCGGCGCGGGGGCATCCGTTCTCGAGAGCATTCGGTGCGTGCTTACGCTCGTCGTGGACTAAACAAAGGGACTTGGAGAGGCCGTTCCGGCTCGATCGGTGGTTAACTCGCCGAAGGATCGGAGCCGAGCGGCCGGTGTAGGAAGATATTCGGTGCCCATGCATGCGCGCGCGAGCGAGTTCGTGGCGTATCGCGGCGGGACAGGACCGTCGGCCCGTCGCCGACGCCAGCTGCTGCTGCTTTTAGTTTTTTTTTTTTTTGTGTGTGTGTGTCCTTCTATATCTCTCGGCTTTTCTTTCATCTTTCACTTTGGCTGATGAATCGGTGCCGTGCGGTGGAGGAGGGGGGCCGGATCGATCGGAGACGCCGAGATGGTCTGGTGCTAGTCCGGTCCCTCCTCCCGTCCGTCACCGTGCCCGGCCGGTGCTTTAGTTTCTTCTCCCTTTTTTCTGCCATTGGCTGGGCCGCTGGCCCCGGTCGCGTGAGAGAACCCAAGACCCAAAGGACGACAGATTTTTCGCCAGAGCGCGCAGGTGCATGCGTCCAAGAGACGTACTCCTACGTGACGTCTGTGCGGTACATTCCCCGGCCGGACCCCGGGCGCCTAACTTGCGTACCAATTCTCAAGCGAGCGGCCGGAATGAGAGCTCTCTAATGACTTGGTGAGCGTCTGAGGGCGGCTTGGCTAGCTGTTTCTCAAACATGCATCGAGGGATAGGTAGGTAGGTGCAGAACCCTCGTCAAAAGAAAGGGAGTGCGCTAGCTGGAGAAGAAACTTCACTTTGTTTCCATATCTTTGCATGGTACCTTCTCAAATCCATAGCTGAAAAGCGATATATACTTCGTCCTTCGTCCCGGAATATAGTTAGCTTTAGCATTCATATTTTGTTTCAGAATACAACTACCTCTATGTTTGGGGTGGGTAGCAACTGGTGTTAACTAGCACTTCATTTTTGTTTTTAATTTGCATGCATGCATATATAGCAACAAATCTTAATAGCAATGCTTTGCCAGAACAAATGTGGCAAGCTTACCGGCTCACAAATGCGCATGACAATCGCATGCCTTGTGTAGCGGGACTTGTTAATTAAATAAAAATAATCTTTTAATCTTTTCGCATAATCTATCTGGAAAAAATCAAAGTTGTCTATATTTTCTAAAACGAAAGGAGTACCGAGATAATATTTGTGGGCAAGGGCCGGGGCAAGGACAAGAAAGCACAAGAGGTGGTCGATAGTCCTAGAAAAGTACTTGCATTGCATACAAATGATCTGAGGATCGTAGTTCCTTTAGTTCACCCTTCAGACTACTTATACTCGAGAGTTTCTAATCATCATATTATTTCACAGGTGTATGAATCGCATGAAAAAAAAAGTTTCTCCATTTCATACACCTGTGAAATGGAGGTTAAAAGTTTCTAATCATCATACTATACTTGAGAGTTTGTAATCATCATATTATTTCACAGGTGTATGAATTGCATGAAAAAAATAGTTTACGAATCATACACCTGTGAGATGGAGAGGCTGAAATTCCGCAGGATTCCCGGGCCCAGTACAGAATGTGAATCTATGTTCACAGTGAAGCAAAGCAATCTACACAGAAAAGCCTAGAACCTTTTTATATTACTCACACAGTAACAATCTATGGACTAGCATCATATCAGTAAATCAAAAGTCTATAAACCAATAAGAATATTGGCTGCGCTCGTGGAAAAGTGGAGACACAAAGAATGCAGAAAAAAACTTTTCGTAGTGAAGTTTATGCAGCGGCAGCGGCATTTGCACACGTAATGATACAGACCAGAAATGCTGCAACAAACATATATATATACTAGCTATTATAACAAATGTAGCTAGGCATCTTTCTTTTTTTGCATTTGAGGCAATGAGAATAAATCAAAATGCAAATTTTGGCCTAGCAAATGGCTTGCAATGTCCGCATCTACTATTTTAAATGTTTAATGGCCTTTGACAACACATTTTTTATTCTAGATATGGTACTGATATATTCCACATTTTCTGTGTCTAGATACAATATTTAAGGTATCTATGCACAATACTTTGTCGATCCAATGGTACTTAATTCTTACAATGATACTGTATATGATCTTAATTCTTACAATGCAAAGTTGAAAACAGTCTGTTAAGGAATTATGCAACTAGCTTACTACATAACGATGTAACTACAGGATGACACTGCCCTGATAACCACATTTAGTTATCTCAAAACGTGCCTGAAGGTTTATTATTTTGGAAAAAGAAAAAAGTTATAGAATATCAGCTGCTGGAATTAACATGTGAATAACTCGACAATAAATGTTGGTACATCATAATTGTTCTTGCTTGCTGATATAAAATTAGTGTATCCAAATATTACCACACAAATCATATTTTTTTCTGTTTGGAACACAAAACTTGATATGTCTTACAAATAAGAATCTTGCTATTGCTGAGAGGGACTGACACCATAAATAATATGACTGACTACTCCCGCTTTTCCTTTATATTAATAGAACTGCCGGTTCTATTCCTGTTACATTCATACCAACTTGGCACAATGGACTAGTAGCAGATAATAAAATGGTAGATGGCATATGAAAAGGCATGTGCTTTCGTTGGTGCAAGTTAGAGCTGTGTTTCTTTTTGGATTCCCTGGAGCCTCTTTTTCCCCTCTAGTGCTTCATGGTAGGACTTGATTAATTGGCGATTGTTTATAGACGAAAGTGTTCACCAGGTGCAAAGTTTCTAGCAGCGAAGTGCATGCGCACTATATAAACGTACTCTATATTACACTATCATTGCCATTTGAAAAGTGTGTATATCATGCATATATAATTCATATATGGCTCCATTCCGACTTCCCTTTTGACCCCGGTATAGCGACCCTTCAAGCTAGTCGTTCTTGAATGAATCCGATTAGTCACTAGAGGCCCTAGTTTCCACACAATTTGTTGGCTCACAGTTGCAGAGAATATTGTGACTTTATGCTTATGTACAGTACAATAATATATATTTATAGGTCACCCTAAAAAAGATATCATATTTGTAGGTTACAGGGCATTGAATCTCCTTTTTGTATTTGTAAGATGTAGTGTAATGGCAAAATGCATATTATTATGCAGAATAATAAGATGCGTGTGGAGAAGATTCCAAGAATAAAGTCTCATCTCATATGTGAATGCTATTGACAAGCTATATATAACAGATTATTAATTTGATCAAGTGTATTTGAGGGAAAAGAAATCATGAGTTGGAGAACTAGTTAAAATATTTCAAGGAATATATGAAGTCACATACAAGAACAAGATGTTTCCACCATTTATCCTTCTTCGTTTGGGCCTATTTTGAATGCAGTAATTCTTTATAAATCATTTTCTTTTGCCAAGATCATATCGAATAGTTTATTCATACAATTATTCTCCTTCCAGAACTAGTTTATAGAACTCTACACAAAAGCCTGTCATAAAGCCATGTGCGACCAACAATGTTGACAATGGGAGTCCTAGGAAAAATGTTGATTATGGTGGGTTATATTGCACACATATAGCGCCAAATAAAGCATATCTTCAAAATGTTAAATGAGCATCCAGTTCTGGTCCCAATACAAGAGCTGAGTTATGTAAGCAGGGCGTGCCTCGCTAGAGCATGAAATCAAATTATCAATTGTTGTACATAATTGTGATACCTAGGCCCCGTCATTTGCACAAATGATATGGAACAAGATGATGGGTGCGGTGCAGCTGAACTTATATGCTAAATGGTCCCAGGGATATATAGTTGCGACCATTAGGGAAGTGCTAAATTTTACCACAAACATTACTAGTATAATTATGTGCTATATATACTCCCAAGAATTAACCTTATAAAATCCATATTATAAACTCTTCTCTCCTTGTCTTCATTTTAATTTACAACCATATTTGTGTTTCTAATTAAAATTTACATCTTGTGCTGTGATGAATCTGACTAATAAATGAGCTCTTTTATAATTATTGGCAAGTACCATGGTACTTTTAGCATACATAATTATATGGTGGAAAATATATATAAAGTACCTAAAAGTAACTAGGTACAAGTACCCAAAAGTACCAAAATTATAGGACCAAGTACCAAACAAATGTGTCCAGTATGTAATTTTATTTACTTTATCGTAAATAAGAAAAGGTATATATGACATTTTACAATGTTTTGGATTTGATGGGCCTACTTGTAATTGTTGCGATCTATTGTCGGATAGGTATACTCATTAATCAAGGGAGGATAAAATTATGAAGATGCCCTTCTTATTATTAATTTATTTTTTGAATTTTATTTGAAGTACCAACAAGTACCTGTAAAAGTACTAAAAGTATCTTTAAGTACCGGCAGGTAATTGCCAATCGTTGTAAAAGAGCTCCTAATATATATGTTCTGTCACGAGAGTTATACTTTTGTAATTAGTAGCTAATTTCGAAGTACAATTAAAAGATGTTAATTTATGACCTCAGGAAAAACCCATGGATGTTACTTTGTATCGTGTCGGTTTTGCCACTTGAGAAGCATATCAGAATATATGTTGGCATGTAGCCCCCATTCTTTGCATTGCTTCGGTTGGACCACCAACAGAACCTGACATTACAACCACCAAATTTAGGACGTCAAGATGCAAAGGTCCATCAAATTGGCATACACTACGAGATCTGTGAATAAGACATGCATCAACACCTATGCCAATACTGGCGTCAGAATCTGAATCTTGGGGCCGACATCCATGATTCAGTATTGACAGCTCGAGAGCATATTGAACCTCCGGTGTCTTCCATCAAGCAGGGGTTTTGCTGCCTTGGCAAGTCTCTTCACTTCACTTCAGTGTTTTAGAACGACCAGTGTCAGTGGCTACAGAAGCCTGCACTACAAATGGATGGTTTTAAGCATGCTTATTCCCTTTTCATTTCCATGTCATGTTCGCGGCCAAGTTGAGGAGAGACTTGTAGCAAGCACCAACAGCCGTAGGAACCTTTTGTGGAAAAGATATCAAGATTTTTTTCACCAAAAAAAAGGAGTTATGAAGATTGCAAAGATTTTCAGAGTTGAACTGAATATTATGGTTGATCTGCAAGACCAACAACAATGCATGGGTTCGTTTCAAACAATAGAATTTCATAGTAATATGCTAGAGATTTGCAAGAACATGATTCTGAAAGGATGGTGCGAGCTTCCTTTTGTTTTGGAGAAATGTCAATATTAATTCGTCAGAGTTGTAATGTTTCAGATTAAGAAAAAAATACTCAACAGGAAAAGAAAATAACATAAAACTCCAATTGTGCATGGAGAAACAGAAAATAGAATCGTATGAAAGGATGAACTGGACAAGTTAGATAGTTACAGGAGTAAATTGAAGCAAATAATCATATATTTAAGTGTTGTCTTTTTCCTTGCCAGAATATTCGAACAACTACAATTATTCTTGAAACACAAAACAGTTCAGCACGATTAGTCTCTGCCCACATGTTGCTTGTGTGCTGGCACCTTAGCCGATCGCTTGCCAAATTGGCATAGAAAGGTTTTTGCTCCGGTCCACTTGCTGCCGGCGCTCATAGTTTTCCGTTTGTCCTAAACGGAAAACACAAGGCAAAAGCCCCCCAAAAAGGCTAGAGCGGGCTCGATTTGGAAGCGTCAAATGTGGGAGCGGCATTACCCTACTACTAGCTAAGAGCGGTCAAATCCCACGAGAGACGAGACAGATCGCTAATGGCAGCCGGATCCATCAGCCAATCCCCCCGCTTGATCTGGGACAGTCGTGTGGCCCGTGCGCGCCTGATTTGTTTGGCTGGCCTGAGTGCCTGACGGCCGCACGATGCTGTCCGGCTGTCCCTATCTAGTGAGGTCAGAAGCAGATCCGCACAGGGAGCTACGATCGTTTCCGCCGTCGGCTCGCATGCAGAAGTTGCATTGGTCAAAGCTGGAATGGCAGTGGACCATATGTCAATTGCCATTGGGTCAAAGTGTCAGTTTACATCATGCTTCTGGGTAAGCAGTGCGTGACGCATCGCACTAATCACGGGGTCTCTCCTGCAAGGGTTTATTTTTTTTGTTTCTTTAGAAAACATAAGGCAAAGTTTCCCAACTCTGATTTCGTCGTGGCCTGAGTTCAGAACTACAGATCAGTGTCTCTGCTACTCCCACCTTTAAAGAGGTTAAGGCAATGTTTAGTTGGTGAAGTTGTGGGGAAAAATGTTGACATTAGAAAACGTGACTGTGTTTGCAAAGTTGTACAAATACAGGGCCTAAGACGTGTGCCCTCACATCACTAGCGCACAGGTGCACACGTAGTCACGTACTCACGTGGTTTGGGCTTGGCCACAGAAGATGAAACAAATTCTTCGAAAGTCTACAAAAGCCAAACTTGCAACTTTCAACCAAGCGAACTGGTACTGACTCGTGATTCGCGCGCAAGAAGCGTCTCCAACCACGTCCACTGAATACGGGCGCAAAACGATGCCTTGCTTGCGTGAAAATGCAAGAAGCTTTGCCGACTTTCTCCACGAACAGAACCTGTACCGCCGGCTAAAATACGACTAGCGTGCGTAAGTGGAATACAAAGCTTCTGGACGGACGGAATCGCACATGCTGTCCTACCAAAATTGAGTTGCTTTGCTCTCAAGATGAGCGATGCTTAGAGACTAGTAATATTATTCTATTAATCTTCACTGTACCACTTCAACGTGCACCGATAAAGGTGGATGAACAAAAAAAGAAGAAAGACTTTACACAGGACACATGAGTTAGGGCCTGGGGTTGAGTGAACAAGCTTCAGGAGAAGCGCTTCTCCAATAGCCAAATTAACCAGACTCTTGTAAATTTCTAATCCGCATGTCACAGGTAACGCAACGGCATGTACAATCATCCCCAGGGCGATAATCACCTGTAGAGACAGCTAACCGCCATACAGCAAAGCCAGGGAAAAATTAACCCTGCATCGCGGTTGACCATGCAAACAAGGTCGCAAAACTTTTCTTTTTTCCTTTCATCTTGAAACAAGATCTCAGAAACTGTTGCCCAGCTACTCAATGTCTCAACCCTATCTACCTCTAATAATTACAATATTTTACAAGAAAAATGAAAATATTTGTAAGTACTCTGGATCAACAATACCAGCGCACCACCTGGAAAAGGTGGCAGGTACCAATACTTAGAAGCACAACTTCTTTCTCTGCAAATGGATGGACAAAAATTAAATTGCGTACATGACTGGAAGAGGCACATTGAAAAATATCCTCTCTTTTTTTTAAAAAAAAAAGTAAAAATGTCCTCAAAAGGAAAGAGCAAACGATTTGAACACCCATAACTTACTCTAAACTTGTCTGCCTGTTGACGGTCAATATAGGAAAGCAGCTCATCCTGCCGAATCAATGCCTCATAAAGGGCCTGCTTATGAGAGAAATTAACAAGGTTAATAAAGAACAAAAGAAGCATTTTCTATTATTTCTTACTTTCCATGGATTAATCGCCAATTCTGGTGCAACAAGGAAATCAAGACAATAATAACACAGCCAAATTCTTGGATGTTCTTACATGACCGAAGAAAAAATTAACTGACAATAAAAGTTTTAAACTTGTGAAATGAAGGTACAAAAAGATGCCTAACTAGAGTCAACCTGATCTCTCTGATAACTACTAATTCCATTTGTTTTTAGGCATATTAGGATTTGGAAAGGTCTTCAGAATTATACTTCCACCAACCTTTCTTAAAAATATCATCAATCACTACATGATAAATGTGTTCAAACTATTTAAAATGTGAATCTGTTCATACAAGTTTTGTACACTAAGCATGAATATAGTTTGACGAATTGCTGGTAATTCTTTTATAAATTTTGACTTGCTAAAAATCCTAATACACTGCAAAAAACAAATGGAATCTGTTCTGTCTTTAAGAAAGCAAGAGTACCTTCTTCATAGAAATTAGCTCAGCTTCTAATGCATCCACACGGTGGACAGCTGCATTTAGCAATTCCTCTTTTTCCAATGGCACTTGGGGTGGCTTTACTTCAAGTGTCTGTACCTTCTCCTCCAATTCACCGAGACGTCTTAACACAGATGTAAGGGTACCATTACCCGTATACCCTTGATACGATAAGTCGGCGCTATAGTGGTCACAGGTGGCCTGGTTTGTGAGCCTTTTAGTCATTATGTTCGGGACAGAACGAAGGAATGACAAAAGGCTCACGATTAAAACTGTCAACCACACAACAATTTGAGTTTTAAGTCCTCCCAATGTTGCAGATTTATTTCTCAAGGGGCAAGAACCTGCATGAAACATGCATAAAAATCAGTCAACATAATTCCCAAAGCTAGATTATTAGCATATATCCTACTAATCTTAAAAGTAAGTGCAAATTTCCCAATATAATCAAAAGTTAGATTGATTAGTATCGGTAATAATGTTTCTAGTTAGGCTCTATACACTTGCTCATAAATCACAGTAGTTTCTCAATAACAGTCTCTGATCCTGACAGGATTATATAAAAACCTGAGGTGGAATCCACCGAGCTGTTTCTTGGATCAGAGCATGCATCCTCAACCTTGTCAACAACAGGGATGCTATCATCTACAATGGGAGGAGTATCAGATGTGGAAGCGTGTCCTGGAAATTTTGACTGCAAACAGTGAAACATCCGTTAATCATCGTATGGACCAACTAAAGCCCCCCCCCCCCCCCAAAAAAAAAATAAAAAATAAAAAAAATCTGATGCAGTAATGCAATTGAAAAACACTAATTCATAAAAAATTGTACTTGTCATGGATTGTGTGGATGCCCAAAGAGGAAAACAACACTTACCTCATGCATATGGGTCAAATTAGGGCTCATGATGGGGTTCGCTGAAGCAGTAGGAGAAGAAACATCTTCCAACTCAGAACTAGATTCAGCAGAGGCATCGTTGCCAGTCCCCTGTTCCTAAGGGGTGAATAGTTTGAGGTATAAAATGGAAAATTCAAAAGGGTGTCAAAAGAAACCTCCATGTAAAGCATGCTTACAGTTGAGTGCTGAAGCTCAGTACAACCAACTTCCTTCTGATAGATGCTTGATACAGCACGAATTCTCCGGCCATAATTTGCTTCACCATTGAGGACACGCTGGAACATGGAAGCCTTTATTTTAGCATTATAAATAAAACAGGACACCAGTCAAAACGACGAGGACATCTCCAGGAAAATACCTTGATAATTTCAGGGTCCTTCCAAGGGCCTTTATCTGATTTCGGACAACCTCCATATTCTTCACACCTGCACTTGCCACCAAGAAAATCTGGTAGTTCACTGAAAATATGGAATGAGAAAATATTAGATGAAATCCAAGCGAAAGATCAATTAACAGGAGTTGAGATCCCAACCTGCCATCAATTATTTCAAGTAATTTAGTTTGGTACTTGCATCCAAGGACCTTGATGTGAAAAGATTGATAGGACAATCAGTATATAAACCAAAAACTACACATGAATGGTAAGAATGTAAGGTCAAAGCAAAAAATATTTGCAAGATACATGGATTTTTGAAGCGGTTTCTGGATCAAGAAATGATTTTATTGTACCCCATAACATCTTGAAGCCTTGGCCAGCATTTATGATGTACAATTGATGTAAGGTCTGCAAGAGCATTCAGATTGCATTAGAAGGTTGTTTCCCTGTATAATCCCAGACAAAAATAGTGAATCGATGAGCACACAAGGGAGAAGATTTAGCAGGAAATAGCGAAAACTAGCACTGATGTTGGGAGTATCATACCTCTGGATAGTTGTCATTATTGATCTTCTGCAATCGCATTATTAGCTCTCTTGCGTCTTTTGAGAAGTTTTTTAGGCCCTTGACTTACAAAAACAAGTTAATTGGTACGCTAACCCCCATAAAATCGAAGTTGGTTGATAGTGATGTTGGGCATAGAAATCACATACCACTCCTTGCACATCCAAGATAGTAGTAGATGTGTCTATGTGCTTTTTCGCAGCAATAGAGCAAGCTGGGAATCGCATCTGAAGACATCTCTCAAACTCCTTTACATGATATTTTACATATCGATCAATAGTTGTGACTTGTACTAGTTTGTTGGTATCAACTTTTCCAAGTAGTTCTATGTAAACAGGTCTTCCCTCTCTGTCCACGCCATGATAAAATTGGGGATAGTACTTCACAACTTCATGTAATTCACTATAGTCAAATTCCTAAAGGACCAGATAAGATTTTAGGACTAAACAAAACGAAAGAATTATAACACATGTATCCAATGTTATCTGTGCTTCACCTCTATACTGTCGGCCCCAAATTCCTTCCTCCATCTAAGCATTTCTGACCACATATGCTTTGCTTTCTCAATATTGAACTTCCTTGCTTTCAGAAACCTACATACGAAAGGCATACAGAGAAATTTTAAACCAATGAGGAGATTTTCGGTTCACGATAAATTTTAATAACTAAAATATGTTGCATGAAGAGATAAACCCAAAAACTCTAATATGAGCAAAAGTGATGCCATGATACCTCAACAGTGTGTGATAATCATCATGACGTTCTGGCAACAGTCCCTCATCAAGTAAACAACGGCGGAACCTTTCAACAATCTCCAGCTCTTGATCATCTCTTATGTCTTCTATGGAGACTACATGGTTGCCACTCTTCGTCCTACTCTTCCTCCTTAAGGAATGCCTAAATTTGTTCCCAGCAGTAATTGCTCTCTTCTTGAAAGTGCTCCTTTTGACCTTCCTTTCTCCTTCTGAGTTTTCTTCATCAGAATTGCACTCTCTCTTTTCATGGCTATGTGCACGACCTTCATAACCTACACACCCAAGTATTATTTTTTTTTTTTGAAACTGACACCCAAGTATTATCAATGTCACCTCTCTAAACCAGATGGAAATCAGTACAGCAGTCGTACCAACCAGTACGAAAATTAGCAGATTACCATGTCATGTTCAATAAAAGTAAAAAGGTGCAGTCATAATTCATACGAACTATACTACAGGAGTTAGTAATCAGAACACTCAACCCCTGGGCATCAGTTTAGTAGACATAATCCCGGCTTCTTGTATCAGAGTAGATAATTTCTCGAGTTCTTTTTCATAGTCTTGACTGTCAATACTGAATCCGAAATAAAAGAAATCGTAATACGCAATTAAAGTTACAACTGAACCGATGAATCAAAGAAGCCAGGCGCGTGCTTGCCAAACCCAAGGACATCGAAGAAACAAGAAAGCAACAGCGCATAAAGGAATCATCAAGAGCATGTAGTTGAAGCAAGAAACGTTTAGGCACTCACTCGGCGTCGCGAACCGATCGACGGGCCCGGACATTCCTTTCCTCCCGAGCCCCAACCCTTCCTCCGGTTCCTCCGGGGGTAAATTCCAACTCCAAACTCCTCACTCCAGCACTAACCACTCGCGACGGAGGCTGTCGATCGAGGAGTGCACGAATGGCGGATTGCTCCGAATCCGATTCTTTTTTTTTTTTGAGAAAAAAAAAGGAGTTATGAAGCGCGGAGAATTTTGATGCTTTTTCGCGAGGGAGGGGGAAAGAAGCTTCTGCTTTCCCTTCACCGGTGGAAGGAGGCCAGGAGGGGAGAGGCGGAGGGGGGTTGCGCGGTTCCCGGCTGGACCAGGTCCATGGGCTCCGGAGGACCAGGAGGCGGCGTCACCGGCACGTTGGAACCGCCACGTGCCTGGTGACGTGGGCTTCGGGGACTCCGGGGTCCATCGCGCACACCGGGATTCGCTCCGCGTGGGTATATGCTACGCACGTGGTGGACCGTGTCCAGTATTCGCTCTGTGTTGTTTGTGATCTGGATTATTCGCCCGGGAGAAAGGATACGTGGGCCTTACGCGAGAAGGACTATTTTTGGGCTGCGCCGGGAGGAGTTTATGTTGGGCTCAATTGTCCTCTCGTCTCATTTTGCCATTTGCCAGTTTTCCCTCAAAAAAAAATTGCCCTTTGCCAGCCAAAGCTGGTTAGATTAGTATTTTTTTTAAATAATGGAGAATAAGTACCCGCCTTCGCTTCAAAAAGAAGCTGGTTAGATTAGTATTACACAAGCGATTTAATTTACTATTACTTGAAATCATAGCTTCCCCTGTTATTGTGAAACCTCACGCCTTGTATGCTCAAGTTGTGGAAGCAGTTTGATCCATGATGCGTCGCACTGTGCATGGAGATCAATTATGCGATACGGCAACCATTGGCACTTTGAGTAGAACCGCTGCCACTGAGCTAAAACACTCGGAATTACTCTCGGTATATATACATATACATAAGTTCTGTACCTTTTTTTTTCTTTTGAGGCGAAGTTCTGTACCTATTTACCTTGTGCTTCTTTATCTTTGCCGAAGCTTAACGTTGACGTGTTTCAGCCAAAAGCCTCCTATGTACACCCCCCATGAAGGCCTGACAAGCTAAAATGTTGCATTGATGCCGAATCATGAGTCATGTTCTGCTATATTGCGCTCTTTTTTCTTTGACCACAACATGAAAAGTTGGTCTCTGTACTGAGCTGAAAACAAAATAACACCAGGGAACAAATCAGTCTATCTGAAAGTCAGAATCCACAAACCTTTAACACTACGGTGGAACTCATCATCCCACGCAACTCGACATGCCTGCTATGTGCTATGCATGGCTGCACCGGAAGCATATGCTGAAATGCATAACCTTGCAACGGAAAGCAATGTTTATAGCATTTGATGGCTTGAGGTTAAAGCTAATGGTGTCCTCTTCATTTCCATTCTAGCAGCATTTAGACAAACTTGAAGCCAATAGAAGAACCTTTTTATATCATCAAGATGTGCATAGCATATTTTTCATTAAGAAGAGAGAAAATTTGATACAAAGTTTGGTAAAAAAACGGAAAATAAAAAACAGGGTACACCGATCGTAACCTTTTTATATGATAGTCCACTTTGGAGGACAATTATCTAAGCAAGATACAGTCGAGAATAGTATGCATCATGGGCCATCTCTGTAATCCGCACCAAGCATACTTGAAAAGGATAGTGATATCCCAAGTAATTGATGAGATAGAAGTTAATAGTACCAAGGATGCCCAAATTCAGTGTATATCCAATGGGACGTGTTTGAGAGAAGCGGTGTGCATTGTTAATGTTCATACTAGGATGGCAGGCGCGCTAACGCCGCGCCCGTAAAACATATTTATTTACAAAATATTATTCTTATAAGGAATTTTTCTTATACGTTACTATTTATAAGAATGGATAGCTAAATATTATTTTAGCAAGATCATAAATAATTTTGTAGATTTTTATATTACAAACACAAAAGCAAATGAGAAGAAATACGAAAACGGCAACAACACACCTTTAAAGTACAAATACATGTCCGAACTATGTGCAAAAAAGTCTCTGAAATATTATGATAACTTTCATGCTATGCATCTTATTTCAAGGCTTAGTGGCATTAATTATATCTCAAAGGAGTGTAAAAGGCTAGTTATACAAAAATAGATATTTTTTCACCATCTCCCTTTAAAACTCCAGCGATAAATATAGACATTTCAGGTGTGTTTAGATCACCCAAGATTCTCCAATAAACCACTATTCATCCAACTTTTCCCTATTCATCTCATTCCTCACACTCACAGTATCTCCTTCGATTGAAACATCAAGGATGAAATAGTGGACTTCTAACCGAATGATTGATGGAATTCAGGTGCGATTCCTAGTATTCAAATAAAAGAATATTAGATTACATATAAGTTCTTCGTGTTCCTACTCCATTCTATTCTCTGTCGGGTCAGGAAGATATTGATCAGTGCCGGCATCTATAGCTGCCAATGAGATGTGCCTTGCCGGGAATGAGCGGTTTTGTTGCCGAATTAGTAGTATTTTTTGGACTAGCTACTAGTCCTAAATTTATGTTAATGCCAAAAATGCTAATTACTTTTGTAATGGCAATTGGAATGATATTAACTCCTATTTATTTATTATCTATGTTACGCCAAATTTTCTATGGATACAAGCTATTTCATGTTCCAAACGAAAATTTTGTGGATTCTGGACCGCGGGAACTCTTTCTTTTAATCTGTATCTTTTTACCAGTAATAGGAATTGGTATTGAAAGTGCATCTAGGCCCCTAAGTGGATTTTGGTGAGTTGATGACAATACGATTAAATGTCTAATGTGTTTATCTAAGATTGTGAGCAGGTTGAGATTGTTACATCTATATTGCAAATATTGTCTCATATGTTGAATACAAGTTAAATGGCTCACAATGTTGAAAAGCAAGCAATTATTTGATCTCGTGATGATATTATGAACAGAATGTCAAGCAAGGATTGAATTATACATAGAGATGATTTTCATGATGAAGATACATATTGACAAGTCTCTAGAATATTTGATAAGCTTGATTTACTAGCAAAGGGATCATTTATCAAATAATGGGTTTATTATCAAACAAACATTGCAAGGCTTCATGAGTTCAATATACATGGACATGGTGATATATCTTAGTTGATGGTCTAATTATTGGAAGCTTGCAATATATGGTTTATTCTCTATCAATCAAGAACAAGTATATGAAGAAGGCTCTCATATGCTTATATATTATATTGCCATTCATATGAAACTTTGATTGGCCGAATGGTGAAGGTATTGTCTAGTGCATTGAATCGATGGACGAGGCAAGGGTGAAGGGCAAGTGACGACTTGGCCGCGAAGAACCTAGCTAAGGTGAAGAGTCAAGCCAATGGATAATCACCGAGGGATCAACGGTCAAATGAGTATCATTCTGAATAGCAAAATATGTTATGATTGGTAAAGTGGAGTGACTTGTGATTAAAGAATTGTTAATCATGCAAAATGGAATATCTCAAGTCACTAGCTCAAGATTGGATTTGCTCAAGTGTGATAGCAATGTTGGAAGCCCTCAAAGTGGATAATGATCAAAGTATGGTAGTGATAAAGATCAACAAACTCAAGTGGATTTCATGTATTTATTCCTTGACTTGAGTATAGGTATGCCGTACTATCAAGAGGGATGCAACATTTGCTTTTTGACGAATATCAAAAGTGCTCTTAGGAAACCTATGAGAGAATAGCCTTTGAGTGACTTAATGAGAGTACTAAACATCCTAGCTCTGCTAACTATGGTTGGTTCAACTTTTGGGATGAACTAACAATCCTTTTGTGAGTTTTGGGTGCTAACTGGTACAGGCGGTCAGACCCCCTGTTACAGGCGGTCAGACCCCCTGTAGGGCAGGCGGTCTAACCGCCTGTGACAGGCGGTCTAACCGCCTGTCCAACGGCTAGTTGAGAAATGGATGCCTAGAAGTAATTTTTGGATGATCACCTAACTTTGAGAGAGAGCATTTTGCTCACTAACAAAGTCGGCCGGAAATTCCGGTCTTGGGGTCGGATTTTCCGGGTGTCACAGAGAGAGACCGGATTAAATTTAGGATTTTCCGGTGTGACTCTCCGTACTGAGTTTGAAATAGGGTGTACCGGAAATTCCGGTCACCCCGACGGAATTTCCGGTCATCTGACAAGCATAACGGCTAGTTTTTGAGTGACCTCTATAAATAGCCCCCATACCCCTTCATTTGATGGTGCTGGTTCCCTTGACACACTACACGCCCAAGAACACTAGAGAAGGCAGCCAAGCTCTCCCCAACCTCTCTTTGTGAGATTTGTGAGATTCAAGCCATATCTTTGAGTTGGGTTGAGAGAGTAAGCTTTGTGTGAGCTTTGTGAGTTCAGTGAGCAATAGAGAGCTGAGAAGAGCATTCCATAGCTTGAGCACTTGTGATTCGCATCAACAAAGCCATTGGTGCATTTGTTACTCTTGGAGGTTCATCCTCCTAGACGGCTAGGCGTCGCCGGCTAGCTCCCAAGGTGTGGTGAGCAGCGGGAAGTCTGTGAAGGTTGCGCTTCGCCTCCGCAAGGGAAGAAGCAAGCTAGTGGAAGTGAGGAGCGGTTGAAAGAGACCCAACTTGAGTAGGAGGAGTTGAAAAAGACTCCGCCCAAAGAGTTCCTCAACGGAGAGTAGGATCCTTCGTGCTAGGCACGTGGTGGATCCGAACTTCGGTAAAACAAATCTTGTGTCTCTCCATTTACATTTGCATTGCCTCACTTGTGTATTTCTAGCAAAATATTGTGCTTCCGCTTCGATCTACTTGGGTGTGGTTATATTGTGTGCAGGGACTCTATTTATCATATATAGAAGCCACTCCCCAAGTTGTGTTGTGCTAGAAATTGTTTTGCAGCTCGAGGTGGATTTTGGTTCCTCTCTGTGACAGGCGGTCAGACCGCCTGTGACAGGCGGTCAGACCGCCTGTGCCTGGCAGCAAAGCAAAAGAGGGAAGAATTCGAAGAATTTGTTGGTAACGCCTATTCACCCCCCCTCTAGGCGACATCTCGGTCCTTTCAATTGGTATCAGAGCCGAGGTCTCACTCCTAGGCTTAACCGCCGTGAGAAAGGATGTCGGAAATGTGTGAGGTAACATTTGAGCTTCTCGCTCTAGATGGCTCAAACTACTCTTCATGGTCTGCTCATATTCTTGATATTTTTAGTACCATGAGTTCTCTTGGAGAGCAAATTGTAGTTGCTAGCATTTTGCCCTCTCAATTTGGTGAGTTTAATGTTGATATGTCAACTTTGTCTAAAGAGGAGTTAGAATGTTGGCAACTCAACTTTGAAGCTACTAACCTATTGTGGAGATCCTTGAGTCGTGATGTGCAGGAGCTTGTATATAGACTTTGGAGTCTAGATGCACACATCAATTTGGAGTTGATCAAGGATCTATACAATGAGGTTGATAGTGATGATGAAGAAGAAAGTAATGATGAATCACTTGAGGAATGCTCAACATCATCAAATTTCAGTCAAGAGCCTAATATGATATCTCTCAATAAAGAAGAAAGCCAAAAGCATCAAGTTTCGGTTTCTCTGGAACAGGCGGTCAGACCCCTTGTAACAGGCGGTCAGACCGCCTGTAGCAGAGAAGCTGAGTCCATGTGTGTCATGGGAAATTCTCAAGATTCGAGTCAAACTCCATCATATTCGGAAGATCATATGTCTCATGATGAAGTTAATTTATGCTTGATGAGCAAAAAGAAGAAAAACAAGTCAAAGAAGGGTGAAATTCAAAAGATTGAAGAATCAAGCTCTTCGGCCAAAGAAATTGATTTACTCAAAGCCAACTACGCCTCTTTGGTCTGTAAGTATGAATCATTGGAGAAAGATTATACTTGTGCTACTCAATCTCTTTCTTGTGTAGCTTTTTATAAAAAATCCAATGAGATGCTCATAGCTCAACTTGACAAGATTACTAGTGAGCATAAAATTTTGCAAGCAAATTACAAAGAACTTGAGTGCTCTCATGAGAAGCTTGTAGAATCATATGCCACACTTGACATAGCTCATGAGGATGTTTTATCTTCGGTAAAATCAATTAAACCTCTCTCACACCAATGCACATGCTCACTTGTCAATAATGTTATATCTTGCTCTAACTCGTGTGCACAAGCAAGCCAATCTAGCATTGAGCATGTATTTGTAGAAACTTGTGATGACCGCATTACACAAGAGAATCAAGAGACTATGCAAGAGGTCAATGTGCTTAAAGGAAGTTTGATTGAGTTGGATGGGAATAGCAAAGTGCAACCTTCTCAAGATAACCGTGATAACATGGTGAACAAGCTTGAGGAGAGATCAATCGCACCTTGCTCACTCCCTCAACAACACATCAAGATCAGCAAAAACAAGGTTGAAGAGAATAACAAGCTAGAGCATATCAAATGCTCTCATTGCTCAACTTTGGGGCATTATGCATTTTCATGCCCTACCAAGCTCAAGGGTGAAAAGACACTCTCTAAGAAGAAAAGAAGCTTATTCAAGAAGAGAGTGTGCTATGGTTGCAAGGAGAAGGGACATCTCATAGCCATGTGTCCGAATGTCACAAGTGTTGATGCCACTGGTGACAGGCGGTTAGAACGGCTGTCACGGCCGGTCAGACCGCCTGTAACCCAGGGTGAACCTCATCAGGGCAGCAACAAGAAAGAAGCTTCTCCTTCAACACATAAGCCCATAAACAAGCAAGATCAATTGATTCAGAAAGTAAAAGTGACAAGGAAGGTAAAATGTAGAATATGCTACACTTGTCGTCAAAAGGGTCACGTGAGCAAAGATTGCCCAAATGGTAACACTCTCAAGTCAGATCTTATTCAATATGATTTCAATAGACTTGGGAGAGACAAAGACGGTACTTGTGCTACTAGAGAAATTTCACCTCAAACTAGCATAAGGACCATTTGGATTCCTAAGCATCTTGTGACTAACCTTTATGGACCCAACAAGGTTTGGGTACCAAAGAACTCTTGCTAAGCTTGCAGGACCATCGAGATGCATTGGACACTTGACTAGAAGATATGAAATCAACGTTTGATCAAATGGTCAAGTGACGAGCCTCTATGTGCAAAATCCTACATCCAATGCTATCTCGGTAACAAATGCAAAATGTCGAGTCATACAATCTGTCATTCCTACATTAACATGCTTACATCCTTAATTTCATATTTGTTTGGCATGTGAGAATGACTTTGACATTTTTATTCAAAATTTACTCTCTTTCCATATGATGCTCTTAATGGCTCTCTATGAGAGAATATGTCTTGTTAATGTCAGAAAATATACATCATGGTTTGTTCATTGACATTTGGAACAAGAAAATTGGAAGATCATCAAATTGTATATCATCTGACACAGGCGGTCAGACCGCCTGTGACAGCCGGTCAGACCGGATGTGGCCAGATGAACAAAAGTGCTCAGTCAAGTGTGCTTCTCTTGTCTTATAAATTGGTTACACATATAGCAATCATTTGATGATCATGCATCCATGGTAAAGAATCTCTTGGCATAATTTCAATTGGCAAATTATCGATATGCTTTGACCAAGTCTTGTGAATAGCACTCCTCTATGTTCAAATGGATGAAAGAGCAATTAAATTGAGAAATTCAATATCTCTTGCACTAATTGAGGGGGAGCCTATTTCACAACTTGTGTCGCTTGTGGGACTAACATTTCTTCTAGTGAACTTGTAGTCTCATGTTTTGTGCACCTATATGCTATCTCTCATCTTTATGTCAAATGAAAGAAAATAAAAGGGGATAAGAGTTAGCTGAATTCTTATGTCAAAATATGCACAAAAATTGGAAGGCTAGAGGCAAAGGTATGTGTTTATGCTTTCACACTCTTATCCTCATGCATCTAGGCCATATTATCATGCTAGTGTGTGCATTTGTATGTAATTGTTTCATCTCATTCTATTTATGGATATCTAGTTGATGCCTTTCTTTAAAACTTGACCTAGTGTCATGAAGGTGGTACTTTTGTAAGGTATGAGCTAAGAATGCCATGAGTAACATTGATTTAGAAGGGATGTGTGCTCTATGTGACATAGGATAGAATTTTTGCAAAAACTCAACTAGCATGTGTAGGAAATGTGAAATTTGAAAAATATTTGGTTCTTTGTCTTCGTGACTCTATTGATCCACTTGTGACTATTGTTCACTATGTTTGTTTGATGGCTAGTCACAAGTGGTGAGATTTCTTTCTCAAGTCCATAATTATCCTTTATCTCTTGGAAGTATCAAGAAGTGCATTCACTCTGGATTATCCTATACTCTTCCAAGAAACTGAGAATTTGGATTATATCTCATCTAAAATCTTATGTCCTAATTTTGTGAAGAAAGGAAAAATCTAAGCTTTGGATCAATGTTCATTTACATATCTCATATCCAAGCTTTATGGAGAAAATTTGAAGTGCAAAAATTCTACACCTTGATCTACAAATCACCTCCAATTGAAAATCTTCCAGAAAAAAACCAACATCTGCCTCTCTGGGCACAGGCGGTCTGACCGCCTGTACCCAGACTTACCATTTTACCACCCCGTGAATCTACAGTGGAGATTTCATCCTCATTTACTCCTCACCACATCTGCATCTTCCTCCTCCCGTCCTCCACGAGCTCCACGCCGCCATCTCTCTCTCTCCATGGCGATTTGAGGATTCAACCAAGGAAAAGGTCGCCCCATTGAAGAAATCAATTCTCCTCCATCGGTTTAACCGGCTCCCAACCGGTTGCATCGATTCAAATCGAGTTTTCTCTCTCCAAGGTACTTTCAAACTTGCTTTGACCCGATCTATCTCCTCCATGGATTAGTTTGAAAACCCCTTGGTACATCATCTACTGACAATGCCTAGAAGCTATTCCCCAAGTTTCATTCGATTCCGTTGGGTAGATTGGTGGGAACCGAATTTTTGGTGTCACCGCAACAGGCGGTCTAGACCGCCAGCACAGGCGGTCTGACCGCCTGGAGTTTTGAAACCCAAAATTCGATTTCTTCAATTTATTCAACTCATCTATGACTAGGATTGTATCTTGTGCCTAAATGATCATATCTTGAACATATATCTCCTCAGATTGTGGCTAGAATACTTTGGCCTGTTCTGGGCACAGGCGGTCTGACCGCCTGTTACAGGCGGTTCGACCGGCCGTGCCCGAGCAGACCAAATTGCTCTTGTTGCCTATCTTGTCAATCTATTATCAGTTCTTGTGTCTCATATACATCATGTTTATATCCTTGGTGACACAGGACAGCAGTCATGCCTAAGAACACTCATGCAGAAAGAACCAAAAAGGCAAGGGCAGATAAGTATAGTGGACAAGATGAAGGAAGAGTTCTGAGAGAAAGAAAAAGGCCTCCTGTTGATGATGTGATTGAGGAAGAAGGAGATGACACCACAAGTTCAAATGACAATCCTGAATATGTGGCGCTGACTCATAGTGGCAGGAGACTTGGAGAGGATGATACTGAGGATATCACATATGGCGGACCTGGTAATGCAGGAGATGAGAGCAGCGGTGATGGTGAACATGGAGATGATGGCACTAGTGATGATGATGGTACAAATGATGAAGACAGTGATGATGCAGGAAATAATCAAATGCCCACCATTCGCAGACCTTTCTATGCCTACGGCAGAGCACCAGTAGATTATATTGGTGATCGGATGGCAGCTACTGCAAAGAAGCTTAGAGGTGAAAATCCTTATGAAAACCCAAGGTTTGGTGGTGAACCAAGGTTCTGGTCTCAATTCCAACAAGATTACTATACTTCAGCCATCATCAGAAAAGCTAAGATTACTCATGAGGCTCAGTTTGTTGATTGGACATATATGAGCAAGAAGAACAATGCTATTTTCAATGAGGTAATCAATGCTTGTGCTGAAAAGAGGATCAAGCACATTATGGGTTTCAAGCAGAATTGGAACAAAGAAATCATTGCACAGTTCTATGCCACGGTTTACTTTGGGCAATGGAAGGGAGAGAGAGCTATGCTATGGATGACAGAAGGTGAGCGCTATCACATCACCTATGACCACTTTGCTAGACTTCTTAAGCTGGGGGCAGAGGATGCTGATTATCCAAAACTTCATGATGCAAATGTGCTTGAGAGTCATGAGCTGAGCTTTATGTATCCTAGAGATAGAAGAGCCGACTGGGGCAAAGTCAATGGCCTTTATTCATATTATGGAGTGCTCTATCGTCACTTTAGAAAGACTCTCACTCCTAGAGATGGGAACACATCTGATATCACTCTTTATCAGAGGAACTTGATGGCAGCCATGAGACCACGGGCACCTCAATTTAGTGTTGGGGATTTCATTTGGCATGAGATCAAGTATGTGTCTGAGACTCCTCAGAAGACTTGCAGCTACAGCCCAATTCTCATGCTCCTGTTAAAGAAGGTGACTGGAATCAAGTATCCAGCAGATGTGAAGCACAAACCCTTGAGACCATCAGTTAGTAAAAATCCAAGGGTTCCATCACCTCCAGCAGAGATTCTAGAAGAACCACAGCCTCAGCCACAGGTACAACAGCCGGTTGTGCATGGAGATGCAGGCGGTCTAGACCGCCCGCACAGGCGGTCTGACCGCCCGTTGCAGGGAGAGCAAGAAAAGTCCACTTCTCCAGTTAAAAAGTTCTTCAGCTACTTCATGAATATCTGCAAGAGTCAGAGGGCTATTCAAATTGAGCAGCAGAAACAATGGAGAGAGAACAAGAAGACTAGGGACTCGATCAAAATGATGCATAACTCTATGGGTGTCAGTCCAGCTTGTTCACCTATCTCTCCCATGCCTCCGGAAGTTCAGTTTCCCTCAGAAGAAGAAATGGTAAAAAGTTATGAAGACTCAGGGATTCTTCATCAATATGGCAGCATGCTTGCTCCTTACATGAGTGGTGCCTTTGCTTCTCAACCTCCACCTTATGGACCTCCACCTTCTTTCCCACCTGTCTATGGAGGTATGCCAGCACCCATGTATGGATCATATCCTCAGATGCCTCCTCTTCCAGCTTATGGCAGTGTTCCCGGACCTTCTTTCCAACATCCGGCTCATGCACCTTCCTCATCCACTGATGCACCGGGTGATGCTACTATGGGAACTACAATCGAGGACTTTGCAGCAGCAGCTACGGCTTCATTCTTTCAGCCCTCCAATAATGCTTTTGCCAATGAATGGCACATGTGATCTATGGATACTTTTGTTCTTCTCGAGGCCCTTTTATGGATGTTTGATGACAAAGGGGGAGAAGAATATGGATTAAAGCTGAATATGGATTAAAGCTTTGTGGCTGTTCAAAGTTCATTTTCATAAGTTTATTGTACTATCTTTGGTGAAAATGGAACTTTGTAACAATCTAGTACTCTAATCTCTTTGTGGACTTGAGAACATTTGTAATGTGTGCTATTATGAGTGTTGAACTTTATTTATGTATCATAAGTGACTTGTGCTAGAGTGATATGCATATTTGATTGATGATTGTTTTTGTGTATGTGCTGTCTGGGCACAGGCGGTCTGACCGCCTGGCTCAGGCGGTCTGACCGCCTGTCACCGGACAGCAACACACATATTTTTCTTGTGTGGATTTTGTCATATGTCATATGCATCACGGCTTATCATGTCATACACATCTGATGCATCCATATATTCTGAGATATAGGGGGAGTTTCCATGTTTTACATATAAATGTGTGTAATTGGCATTTGAGGCCAAATTGGAAAAAGTTCACTTAAAGCACACATTTAGGGGGAGCTTGCTCTATGTCTAAGAATCTGAAACTAATTCATTGATATATCTCTAAGCTTTAATCGAGTTGTCATCAATCACCAAAAAGGGGGAGATTGAAAGTGCATCTAGGCCCCTAAGTGGATTTTGGTGAGTTGATGACAATACGATTAAATGTCTAATGTGTTTATCTAAGATTGTGAGCAGGTTGAGATTGTTACATCTATATTGCAAATATTGTCTCATATGTTGAATACAAGTTAAATGGCTCACAATGTTGAAAAGCAAGCAATTATTTGATCTCGTGATGATATTATGAACAGAATGTCAAGCAAGGATTGAATTATACATAGAGATGATTTTCATGATGAAGATACATATTGACAAGTCTCTAGAATATTTGATAAGCTTGATTTACTAGCAAAGGGATCATTTATCAAATAATGGGTTTATTATCAAACAAACATTGCAAGGCTTCATGAGTTCAATATACATGGACATGGTGATATATCTTAGTTGATGGTCTAATTATTGGAAGCTTGCAATATATGGTTTATTCTCTATCAATCAAGAACAAGTATATGAAGAAGGCTCTCATATGCTTATATATTATATTGCCATTCATATGAAACTTTGATTGGCCGAATGGTGAAGGTATTGTCTAGTGCATTGAATCGATGGACGAGGCAAGGGTGAAGGGCAAGTGACGACTTGGCCGCGAAGAACCTAGCTAAGGTGAAGAGTCAAGCCAATGGATAATCACCGAGGGATCAACGGTCAAATGAGTATCATTCTGAATAGCAAAATATGTTATGATTGGTAAAGTGGAGTGACTTGTGATTAAAGAATTGTTAATCATGCAAAATGGAATATCTCAAGTCACTAGCTCAAGATTGGATTTGCTCAAGTGTGATAGCAATGTTGGAAGCCCTCAAAGTGGATAATGATCAAAGTATGGTAGTGATAAAGATCAACAAACTCAAGTGGATTTCATGTATTTATTCCTTGACTTGAGTATAGGTATGCCGTACTATCAAGAGGGATGCAACATTTGCTTTTTGACGAATATCAAAAGTGCTCTTAGGAAACCTATGAGAGAATAGCCTTTGAGTGACTTAATGAGAGTACTAAACATCCTAGCTCTGCTAACTATGGTTGGTTCAACTTTTGGGATGAACTAACAATCCTTTTGTGAGTTTTGGGTGCTAACTGGTACAGGCGGTCAGACCCCCTGTTACAGGCGGTCAGACCCCCTGTAGGGCAACGGCTAGTTTTTCGAATACAGGCGGTCTAACCGCCTGTGACAGGCGGTCTAACCGCCTGTCCAACGGCTAGTTGAGAAATGGATGCCTAGAAGTAATTTTTGGATGATCACCTAACTTTGAGAGAGAGCATTTTGCTCACTAACAAAGTCGGCCGGAAATTCCGGTCTTGGGGTCGGATTTTCCGGGTGTCACAGAGAGAGACCGGATTAAATTTAGGATTTTCCGGTGTGACTCTCCGTACTGAGTTTGAAATAGGGTGTACCGGAAATTCCGGTCACCCCGACGGAATTTCCGGTCATCTGACAAGCATAACGGCTAGTTTTTGAGTGACCTCTATAAATAGCCCCCATACCCCTTCATTTGATGGTGCTGGTTCCCTTGACACACTACACGCCCAAGAACACTAGAGAAGGCAGCCAAGCTCTCCCCAACCTCTCTTTGTGAGATTTGTGAGATTCAAGCCATATCTTTGAGTTGGGTTGAGAGAGTAAGCTTTGTGTGAGCTTTGTGAGTTCAGTGAGCAATAGAGAGCTGAGAAGAGCATTCCATAGCTTGAGCACTTGTGATTCGCATCAACAAAGCCATTGGTGCATTTGTTACTCTTGGAGGTTCATCCTCCTAGACGGCTAGGCGTCGCCGGCTAGCTCCCAAGGTGTGGTGAGCAGCGGGAAGTCTGTGAAGGTTGCGCTTCGCCTCCGCAAGGGAAGAAGCAAGCTAGTGGAAGTGAGGAGCGGTTGAAAGAGACCCAACTTGAGTAGGAGGAGTTGAAAAAGACTCCGCCCAAAGAGTTCCTCAACGGAGAGTAGGATCCTTCGTGCTAGGCACGTGGTGGATCCGAACTTCGGTAAAACAAATCTTGTGTCTCTCCATTTACATTTGCATTGCCTCACTTGTGTATTTCTAGCAAAATATTGTGCTTCCGCTTCGATCTACTTGGGTGTGGTTATATTGTGTGCAGGGACTCTATTTATCATATATAGAAGCCACTCCCCAAGTTGTGTTGTGCTAGAAATTGTTTTGCAGCTCGAGGTGGATTTTGGTTCCTCTCTGTGACAGGCGGTCAGACCGCCTGTGACAGGCGGTCAGACCGCCTGTGACAGGCGGTCAGACCGCCTGTGCCTGGCAGCAAAGCAAAAGAGGGAAGAATTCGAAGAATTTGTTGGTAACGCCTATTCACCCCCCCTCTAGGCGACATCTCGGTCCTTTCAGGTATTTATCCAAATTTGGTTCTCTCGCTATCCGTTGACAGGGTGGAGGCTCTATTATCCAATTATTATCCTAAATAGGATTTTCTTTTTTTAACTAGTTCGCTCTATATTCCATCGTGGAAAAAAATTCCATAGTGGAAAAAATATAAAATTCAGAAAAAAGTAAAAAAGTTTAATTAGATCTATCTCGAATTTTTGAGAACCCTTTGAAAAAACGTTCAAGGGGTTCTCAAATCAAACAAAAAAGGAAAAAACCTTCATTTACATCAAAATTCATAATCATTTTTCTTTTAAAGAACACAAACATGTAAATGGGAAAAAAAACTAAATCATACTCATATGAGTTTATATTAAACACACCTCGCCTGAGCCACTGAACCGAATCGATAGATGCAAGAACAATGGGTGGAATTTTTTCGGACGCAAATATTTTTGGGACAAATGTTAGTAAAACCCTATCGCTAAACCTGACCCAAAGGCTTTTATGGCCGAAGCGGTGGGATGATGCAAAGTTCAAGTAGTAATAACCCTGTATATTTAAGGAACGAGGGTCGTATTCTTTCCGATTTTCGTCATGATCCGGAATAGCGCACTAGGGTATTTCTGGAAAGTGCAGACTGATCAGCCACTTTGCGTTTGACTGTACGAGTGAGAGCATCTCCAGTCCGGCCCCTGGCCTCTATCTTTTGTTTTAGAGACCCAAATGAAAAATTCAACTCCAGCCGAGCCTTTAAGTGGGCTACTATTTTACATAGACCTCCAAATTTTAGTTTGCCTCTAGAATCGGAGGCCCTCTATTTTCACATGACGCGTAGGCCCAATCTTCCCCTCCTCTTTCTCCTCTCTCTCCTGTTCCGCTCGCCTCGCTCGTTCTCGACTCCGCGTCGCCGCCACTCTTCGTCGCCAGAGATCCTCTCACGCCGCCCGCCGCCGGACATCCTCCATGGCCGGATCCGTCCCTCTAGGGGATGGCCAGCCAGCTTCGGGTACCACCAGCAACGGGTCGAGTCGGACCAGGCCGCCGCTGCGCCTGGCCGGGCTGCTGCTGCCTCGCGGCATCTCCGTCGACGGGCGCCCTCGCCAGCCAACCGCGCCTACCTCGACATACAAGAAACGCCGCTCGACGTCTGTGGCACCCACACGACCGACAGGTCCTCGTCCCAACGGCGTTCTGCGTCGCCGGGACCTCGATGCCGGCGTCGATCCCGGTGCGAAGCGTCTCTACAACTTCAGTGGCCAGCGTCATGCACGTGCACCAACGGCACCGAGGTGGAGGCCCTCTCGATGCCCTTGAGCACGGCGAGCTCAGCCTCGTCGCTGGAGAGGAGGGAGAGGATGGCCGGCACGGTGGTGTACGCCTGCCTGTCCGGCACAGGGTCACCAGGTCCAAATGGTGCTGCTGCTGGAGTTCGTGCTCAAGTTCTGAAATTGAGTTTAAGAGCAACAATATTTAGTGAGCTGAGTTCTATTGAAGCCAATAATCTGTGATTTCTAGATAGACAAAGCTTGTGAACTCGAATGGTATATGCTAAAATTGTAAACTTCTGGGAGTAGTTCTGAAATTGTTATTTCCACTCGGCCTTGTAAATTGGGCATAATTTAGTTCTGAAATTGGGAATAGCTGTGTTGTTTCCTGGCTCTAAAAATTCAAAGCCAGGAAACTTGCTGTTCTTCTGCTTGAAGGGAAGAGCAACCCTTTTTCAGTTGCTGTTCTAGAACAAATAATTCTTGCCGTGTGTATACCTTTGCTGTGTGAACAGACAATCTTGTGATATGTGAAATTCAGTAAAATGTTGGCAAAGTTCAGTAGTAGGTAAATTCTGTCATTGGCAAAGTTTAGTAATTTTTTTCCTTTATGGTTCAGTAATTTTAGTTTACTGAAATTAGCACTTGAGTGAAATGGAACAGTAATTTCCGTAATTTTCAGTACCTTCTTGGAGTTTGGTTTCTGGTTCAATTCAAATGAGTGAATAAGGTTCTTTCAGTTGTCAGTTATGAAACAACCATAGTCATTTTTTGTATTTGGCTTACTGGAAGCTCCAATAGTCAACTTATATATTTTTGTTGATTGCGTCACATAAATAATGCTGAATCAAACAGGGACTATAGTAATCTGGAAATCGACACAGAAAGCAACAGGAACTCTGAACTTTGCATAGCATTTTCAGATGTGCTTCACAAACTGTAGCTTCACAAGTTCAGTATTGCTGTATTTGGACAGAGAAATTTGGACAGAAAACTTGCAGCAGTGTATTTATGGTCTGTTTAAATTGCCACTGAAATTCATAATACTAGAAGCTTGATGACAGTGTATTCAGTGTAACTCATGACATGCTGCTCACTGTCAGTAAACTGATTGTCACCTAGTTCCATATTCACATAACTGAATATAGAACATGTCCTGAAAGGCACCAGTTTGACGAGTTCTATTTTCAGAAGGCACCAGTTTCAGTTAACTTAAAAATTCTAGCTCTGCTAGCAGCACTCACAAATGCCAACTAAATTGAGATGCAGCCGAGAGCACACAATTGCAAGTAACCTTTTTTAGTATTGTGGTGAAAATCAGAACAAGTTTTATAATTGCTCATGTTCATTCCGATTTCTGAACATGGGTGATTCCAATCACGTCTTCATGCAGGAAGCTCCTAGCAGCAAGCAATGGACGGCCAGTCCAGCAACCTCAGAGCCCCATCCAGCACGCACAATAGGAAAGCAGAAGAGGAAGAAGCACAAGCAGAATGCCATCCATGGCGAGCAACCCAAGAAGAAGCAGCGCCATTATTCCCAACTTACCGTCACGGCGGCGCATCATCCCAACTCCGCCGCCGCCGTCCCTGTCGTGCCGCTCCACTACAACCAATCGAGCAGCGCAACAATTCAGGCATAAAGAAAAAAGGCACAACAATTCGGTGCTCTCGCCAGCATCAAGAAAAAAAATCTTTGGCTGTGTGGAGGTGTTTCTCATCACCTGGGGCCTCACCATGGTGTTCCTCGTCGAGGACGGCGTCGGGGAGCTGCAGTCTCTCAAAGTGCCTCCACCGGACCTTCCGCCGGCGAGGCGGTCGCGCGGCTGGCACGGTGCGAGGCGGGCGCGGCGGAGCGGGGCAGGAGGGAGAGAAGGAGGATGGCAGCGAGGGGCGTGGTCGCCGGCAGGTGCGGGAGGGAGAGAGGGAGGACGGCTGCCACTGCGAATCACGAGTTCGTGCTTGGCCGTCCGACGACGGGCAGAGATTTGATTCGGACAGCTGGGTCCCACGAGTTTACGGGCCACATCTGGTCGGTCCGCTGGAGCCTAGGTGAAATTGAGTCCCTATAAATTTACGGGCCAGCCTAGAAAAACTAAATAGGGGCTCAAATTTGAAGGCTCGGTTAGAGATACTCTGATAGGTGAAGGTGTGATGCCACGTCACGGATATTTCTTCCATGGATAGAAAGCGTAAGCATGACGTGGAAAAAGCACGGGATATCGGATATTTATTTAGTTGGCAGATACTCCCAGGTCCTTATATTGTGTCTCTCAGGTTCTCGATGCACCGGCGTCGAAGAAAATCAGTAAATCGCCAAGACCTACGGGTTCAAAGGGCAGTTGCGGTAGGGCCATGTCTCGAACTTAATTAAGAGCTAACTAAAATTCATGTGCACATACTAGCAAAGATTCCTCCAAGCTTGCAGAACCTTTTGGTTTATGCTTACTGGATTGTGTGGTGTGACAAAGCAATTGCCAACGCTCAAGTTTTTGAAGAATTTTAGTGGGTTCGTGTACGTTTTGCAAGCTCAAAATTTGCTCGCGCACAGCTACCAAACATGCTGTAAATCTAGTCTTCACATAAGGCCAAGAAGAGGTTACATGATGAGTCAGACAAAAATATTGAACCTTGGTCGGTCACAGCTCACAAGTTCAGAATGTTGGGCTTCATTTCAACATTATGGTTCTTACTTAAATTGATGCCTGCAAATTACTCATATACACGTGAGAGGCAAGAATCAGTGCATAATTTAACTCAAGAACCGAAATGCATATGTGGTTTCCAGGAAGGCAGCCTGTTGGGTGACATATAATGGAAGCGTCGTCAACGCCGTGGCAAATAGTTAGGAGTGTCTAACAACATTATACCACTAGCAACCAACACCCTACATGATGAATAGATCAATCAGAATGCATGTGAGTATATAATATAAAAGTTTATTAGTGGTGCTACACTGCTACTAAATCCTAGATAGCTGTATTCAATCTGTGTGTATTGGTCTCTAGTCTCTCTCGAGTCCTCGGCCCTTACTTGGACACGTTCAAGCTTAAGCTGCTTCTCTTTTCTACCATTATATCGCACTTGCTTCGTTAGGACTTCGCGCTGTGCAGAACACACAGATAGATTCTTCGTCTTCCAGGATAGCACTTTTTACGCCTGTGTGTAGGGATCCTGGGAGATTGGATGCACGATGTGGGCATGTGGAGCTGATCACTTTGCCAAAGAAACCGATGCCAGGCTACCTGATAAGTGATAACGTGGGGTCGTGCTCCATGCCGAGAACATATAAAACGCCGAGACATTTGACCTTGGGGCGTATAAGGGTGCGTTTAGATTGGGGAAAGATTTCCCGAAAATACACTGTTCACCAAAAAAACACTGTAGATGAATAGTGTTATGTGAGTAGAAGGGATGGGATGAATAGTGAAAAGTTGGATGAATAGTGTATTTTTGTGGGAACTAAACGGGGCCTAAATCGGCCGTGCCAGCCGGGCCCGAATCGCGCAAATACAGGTAAGGTATCACCTGCAGTCAGGCAGAGAGAGCTGGAGCGCCATGGGGAGAGGAGCCGGCCGCGTCTTCCTCCTCGCGCTTTTGCTGTTGCTGGCTCTGCAGACCCCGGCGTCGGCTAAGCCACGTTGTTCTTGCCCATAAGGGTAAGGTTACGTAGAGCGAACGAGGTTGGTCAATAGGAAACCGGGGAATAAAACCGTCCTTAAACGGAGTTCACCGATGGCTATTCAAGAATTCTGTCTAGAGAAGGCAACGACACTCTTCCCTCCCCATTTCGCTTCCTCGATCGTCATGTTCTTGGATTTTTTGGACATGTGTGTGCGGTATCAAGTACTGTACGTCGTTGACTTGCATTGGTAATTTGGTGCTATTTTTTGGACCCTTCTGCTCTGCTCGAACCAATCACCAGCCAGTAAGATCAAATGCTCACTGGTATCCTTTTCTTCAGAGAAACCCGTGCCGTCCGCGTGTGCTAACTCTTTTCTCGCGACTGAATTAATGGCAGGTTCACTATCTTGTACGACTTCAGTGCCATCCGCGCCTTCGGGGTGCACATCGACGAAGGCTTCCTAACGCTCCTCGAAAGTACGTAACCTCACCGATCTGCTCCAGCTATATATTTTTCTGGCTAAGCAATGACGACTGAATACGACGTGCATCCCGGTGATGTGTTTTGTTGCTCTGGTCATCAGAGATCCCCGGAGTGTTGAAGGTGATCCCAGGCTCCCTGCTCCGACTCCATACCACGCACTCGTGGGAATTCCTCGGGCTCGTGAAAAACGGCAAGGAAACCGGCGCGTGGTCGTCTGCCGAGTTTGGTGCGCGCACAATCATCGGCAACGTCGACACAGGTAATTCACAGCATCACTGAACTCCTAGGCATCATAAAAGTTTGATGACACCCTACATTTTCTCCCAGATATAAAGTTCGCATCGTTTGTTTCTAAAATTTTTTATGCTGATTGATAACGAGATTCATTATGAAACTAATATTATGATATATAACTCTTTTTGATAAAAAAACAAATTCACATAGCCATCGTCAATTAAAAAATCGTTGGTTTCCAATATTTTATTGTGCAGATTGATAATGATATTCGTTGCGAAACTAATCTTATAATATACAGCTCTTTTTGTTCAAGAAAATAAATTTATAGGAATAATCAATTAAAAAAATGAGACCCACCTAGAAGGAATTTTATGCAAACGCGGATTGATAATGAGATTCATTAAGAAACTAATCTTATGATACATAAATATTTTTTTCAAGAAAATAAATTTTTGTATGCATTGTCAAAAAAAATTTTTTAAAAAAATAGACCCACCTCTAGGAGGAATTAGGTGGTTTTCTAAATTCAAGCCAGATGGGACTCGGACTCCGAGTCCCACTAGCCAAGGTGTACAACCACACCCCCGACCCTGACCAGTTAAGCTAAGCTCGCTTCTTGATAGATGCCATCAACTAAAGTTGAAAACAAAGACATACTAGATAAAAAGGTATTTGTAATCGGAAAAAAAATCATAGTATAGCAGCTATACATGCTTTTGAACCATTCCGGGTAGATGGTTCATGAGTGGGGTTAACCTACCAGGGAGCCGGGGCTAAGCCCCTCCTATGTCTGCCTGGGGGTAGCCCCTCTACAATTTTTAGATGGATGAAGGAGAGAAAAAGAAAATAGAGTGCGGGAATAAGAAATATAGAGAGGAAATGAAGAATAGGATAAGCCCCTTTCTACTTTGTTGTGCTAGATCCGCCAGTAAAAGTATCCAATAATAGTATGTAAATCAAAGAATAACCCTGGTAAAGATGCTATGTGTGGTATAAAAACGAAGACTGTCTTACTTTTATCGGGATCCAAACAAGTGACAGACCCTTGTTCGTGATCAGGCCTTGAGATGCACAACACATTTCTTTAGCTCCTTTGATAAGATGCTTCGAACCGAATTTAATTAGCCACAATCAGATTTCAGATCCCAGCAGTCAGGTCCTTTTCTAAATAAAAAAACAGTCAGGTCCAAAGTGACAAATGGTAGGTCGGTAAGTTTAGGGAACTCCATCACGGCCAGTTAACATCTACGACTTGACGATGCTCATTGTGATACATTTGCCTGTTGCATCGTGCCATCGTCCATGTACCAACTATATACAAAGGCGTATGGCCGACATCCCAGAGCTTCCAAGCCGATGGCACAGCCACCCCGTCAGGTTGGCGCGGCATGTGCGCCAAAGGCAACGACACTGCCTTCGGGTGCAACAAGTAACGACAGTACGGCACCATTTCTACTGTACCATTTTTACCTGCCTGCCACGTACTCACATGATCATATATGCACACAGCAAACTGATCGGCGCGAGGTTCTTCAGCGCGGGCATCCAGGCGGAGTTCGCGGTGCCCGTGCCCGGCCAAGGCGAGCGTCCGAGCAACGCCGACGTGTCCTCGCCGCGTGACTACCTGGGCCACGGCTCGCACACGCTGTCCACGGCGGGCGGCTCGTTCGTCCGCAACGCCAGCGTCTTCGGCCACGGCGAAGGCACGGCCGCCGGAGGCTCGCCGGGGGCGCGAGTGGCGGCCTACAAGGCGTGCTACGCCGCTGGTTGCACCGACGTCGACGTCCTCGCGGCCATCCTCGCGTCGGTGGCGGACGGCGTGCACGTGCTCTCCATGTCCCTCGGACCCGACACGGCCCGCGACTACCTCACCGACCTCACCGCCATCGGCACCTTCTTCGCCGTCCAGAGCGGGGTCGCCGTCGTGTGCTCCGCCGGCAACAGTGGCCCGGGCCCCGGCACGGTCAGTAACGTGGCCCCGTGGATCTTCACGGTCGGTGCCAGCACCATGGACAGGGACTTCCCAGCTTTCGTCCACTTCGGCGACAGCCTCACCATTCAGGTAATTAAATCAATTTGCTCGATCGATGCTACTAAATCAGAGCTCAACTGTAGTTCTAGTAGCTAGATTCCTAGATTGACGTTGTGGATGCAATGGAAAAATTACACTTGTTTTGTTTGCAGGGGGAAAGTCTCGCGGGCAGTACTCTGCCCCTTGGCCAGGCGTATCCGATGATCAGCGCGGCGAATGCCACTGCCGCAAACCAGACTACCAGCAACTCGTAACTACCGGATCCACTGTATCATTGTGCAATAGTCCTGGATGGTCGACGTGCCTGCCATGCCATCTCTGAGCGTACTGATCGATGGCCTGCAGGTCGTTGTGCTTGCCTGGGTCCCTGGACCCTGCCAAAGTTGCCGGCAAGATCGTCGTCTGCGTCAGAGGAGCCATCGCCAGAGTCGAGAAGGGGCTCGTGGTCAAGCAGGCGGGCGGCGTCGGCATGGTCCTCTGCAACGACCCCAGCTCCGGGGATTCCGTCATCGCGGACCCACACCTCATCCCGGCGGCTCACTGCTCCTACTCGCAGTGCCTCAAGCTCTTGGATTACCTTAAGTCTACAGAGTAAGCAAAATTGTTATTACCCCAGCGCAGCAACATTCTTTTTTCTGGTGAGCCTTGGACTGAGAACCATATTTCCACTCCCACTTTAGCAACCCGTCGGGCTACATCAAAACGCAACGGACGCGAGCTTAGGCGTCAAGCCTGCTCCGAAGATGGCAGACTTCTCATCACGAGGGCCAAACCCCTTAACTCCTCAGATCATCAAGGTTGTGCAACGTTCACTCCCATCTGTTTGTTTACTCGAGCGAGCACCGTGTTACTGATGACTACTTGCTGGCCGACGTGCAGCCTGATATCACCGCACCTGGCGTCAGCGTGATCGCCGCGTACACCGGGGCGATCTCACCGGCGGAGCTGGATTTCGACGACCGCCGCGTCGCCTACAACGTCATGTCCGGCACATCCATGGCGTGCCCTCACGTCTCCGGCGTCGTCGGCCTGCTCAAGACCAAGTACCCCACCTGGACCCCCGCCATGATCAAGTCGGCGATCATGACCACCGGTGAGCTTGAGCATCAACGCTATACGACTCTCTCGACACGTGCTTCTTTTGTCTCTCACATCTTTGTACGTATACATATATGTTGGATTGCAGCGACCACCGTGGCCAACGACGACAACCCGATCCAGGACGAGACCGGCGCCGAAGCCACGCCGTTCAGCTACGGCTCAGGCCACTTGAACCCTGCCGATGCTCTGGACCCCGGGCTCGTGTACGACACCACGCTGGCTGACTACACGAACTTCCTCTGCTCACTGAAGCTCACCCAGAACCCACTCCAGAACCTCCCGGTCAACCTCCCCAACCTCCCTGGCAGCGTCTCGCTACCGCTCAACCTCCTGCTCCCGTTCTTCAACGCCGCCGGCGAGCCGTGCACGTGCAGCAAGACGGGTGGCCCGTACGGCCGCCCCGAGGACATGAACTACCCGTCCATCGCCGTGCCGTGCCTTTCCGGCACCGCCACGGTGAGGCGCCGGCTCAAGAACGTCGGCGGCGCGCCCGGCAAGTACAGGGTCACCGTGACGGACCCCGCGGGGGTCCATGTCACGGTGGCGCCGAGCGAGCTGGAGTTCGGGATCGGAGAGGAGAAGGAGTTCACGGTGAAGCTGGACGTCGTCGACGCCGCGGCGGCTGCCAACTACGCGTTCGGGAGCATTGTGTGGTCGGACGCCAAGGGGTTTTACGACTACTCGTACGGGTCGGGCGGGAGCAAGCCGCATCGCGTCCGGAGCCCCATCGTGGTTAAGACAAAGTGCGGATGAGCGTACTTGCAGCAGCAGAGCACGCGAAGGAAGCTGATTTCAAAGAGATGCAGGGCGTGTAGTCGGCAACAATGTTCAAGCAGTTGAGTTTCAAGTTACGATGGTTAACTGAAAAAAGGGTTTCTGAATGACTGAGAAAGTTCAAAGGGTTCGTTTCTAGACAAAATTTAAATCATACTGTCTCCTTCCAAAATTAAAACCATACTATATAAAATTTGAAAAAGGTTGCATGGTTTTGATAGTTGGAGGGTCATATCTGTCTGGTTTTGTAGTTTCAAGTTGAAAAACGGACTTTTGTTATAGTTGAAGAGTGTAAATCGGACTTCTCGAAAAGAAAAAGGTGGTGAAATCGTGCATGCGAATTTGATGTTAAGTAGGGGTGGCGTGGGTATGTGGCAAGTATCCAAACCTGTCCTCCGCCAGACCGCCACCTTGCTCGCCGGTCCGTCCACTCTGCGCTCCCTCGCCCCGCGGCTCGCCGGCCCGCTCGGCTTCCGCACGCGCCGACCGCCGCAGTTGTCGCCTACACATGCGTCGGCCGCCGCGGTCCTTATCTCCACCCCAGCCGACTGCCGCGGCTTCTCGCCTCCGCCCTGCACCTCACCCTAGGCCGAACTCCGCCCGCCACCCGCAGTCGCGGAGCGCATATCCCAGGTCGCCAGGAGGTCGGTCAGGCCGCCTTCGCCGGCGGCGGCAGCCCCATTCCACCCTTCCGTCCACGCCGGATCGGCTTGACTCGTCGGCTGCCGGCGACGGCCGTTCACTGCCGCTAGGTGCTAGGCCTGGCCTGGGCTGCCTGCTACACCGCCGCCGCCGCCGCGTCGCCCCCCGCCCTTCAGCCCTGCGCCGCTCCTCTCCCAGGGCGAGCCGCGGCCCCATTGGCCGCCATCCCCCACTCACCTGCGCGGCCTCGATTTTCTTTCATCGCCCTCCCTCAACCTCCAGGGGCACGGGCCACCGCCTCCCCACGCTGTGCACCCTTGAAGCCGCCGCGTCGCGCCTGCTCCGTCCTCTCGAGCAGCTGGAGCAAGAGGACGGCGCGGTCGCCCTCCAAGCAAGCCGCCGCCGCCGCCGCGATCTTCCCCTGGGCCTGATTCTATTTTTAAGGAAAGCCCTTTTCTCTCTGTTCTGCTATTGCTTGGTGGGCTGTCGAAGTTGGGCCGTGTTGGGCCATAGGAAGTAAAAAATCACGTCTCGGGGCCGCCGGCTCGGGTAGTCGTCGAGGAACTCCGCGACCGCGAGGTCACGTGAGCCGCGCTCGACGGCAGGCGACAGCCGACAGGCATTCAGTTCCGAACTCACGGAGCCGCTGTCTCGCGCCGCGAGTGACGGGGGCCAAACCCTAGAGGTGAGCGGCGCCGAGCCGCCCGGGGAATCGGGTCGGGACACAAGGCGGCCACGCAATCTCGACCCGAGCCCAGGATAGCGGGACCAGGTTGGCTGTGTTCCCTTCCTGAGCTCGCTCAATCGCTCTTCTCTACCTGTTTGGTCTCTAAGTATTTTTAGTTGTTATTACATTTCAATTAGAGCATTTGTTCAAGTTAGCTTATATGAATATGTGATCAAGTAGACCGAACCTGGTAACCCATATGTAGTTTTACCAACCTGATGTTCCGTATAGTTTGTGTTCTGGCCAATTCGACCGGATACAGTCAATTTGCAATGTTGGTCTTAATTGGTGACGATACATTTGTCAGTTTGCCAGATGCAACTGAAATATCAGTCAATTTGCAATGTTGGTCTTAATTGGTGACGATACATTTGTCAGTTTGCCAGATGCAACTGAAATATTATTACATATGAGATGCAAAACTGAAGCCAGTAAAGGATCACATCAAGTAACCACATTGATGGAATAATAATACGACATCACATTTTTTTTTTACAATGTACAGAGCCATCACTATCGGTGGATTTGTAGCATTTATTTGATCCCATGACGTGTTATGGATGAAACTCTCTTTTGCAATTTCTTCGTCTGCTTGTTGTTTTGATGTCTCCAATGGTGTTTTCTGGTTCAGCCTGCTGTTTGGTGTCTAACTATCTATAGCAATAATTATTTTTTCCATTAACTATAGTATCAAGCATGGAAAACATTATTGCTTTCTTGCTGTAGTCACGCTTGTCAAAAGTGATCAAATGCTAACATCTCATGGTTATAACCCTATTTACATCTGAATCAGAAAACATAAATCAAGTGTTTTTTTTTTCAGAGTTATTTCTAGCTTAATTTTGTTGCCAGATATGCTTGGGCATGAGTGCCATGGCTCCGCACTACCAAGCCGCGACGCTGATTGCTTCTCCATCTTACCCAAATGCCATTGCTTGGTCAAGTGATAACTTGGTGGCTGTAGCATCTGGTCATATTGTCACTATTCTTGTAAGTGCAATCACATCACTCTAAGATGTTCATGTTCATGTCGCATACTCATGTTTCATGGTAGCTCATGTATGGAATCATGATCAGCTTGACCTTGCGCTCATCATGTTTCTTTTTTCCTATATTCAAGAACCCAGCTGCAATTGATGGGCCTCGTGGACTTGTCGGACTTCGTCGCAGTGATCCTTTTCCTATAGGAGTGGTAAACAGAGAAGGTAAATTGGTCTTTGATAGGACCTGCAGATTTCTGTTAATCATTTGGGACATTGAAGACTCAATTCGCAAACCCAAATCCGTTAATTGTTCTCTAATAGCACCTGTAAACAATGAGTGAACTGTCTTGATAATTGGTTGTTCAGTTCAATTACTCATATTCTACTCCGTAAAATTCGATCTACCATGACGACTGTATTTTCCATCACAACCTAAATAACTGCATAAACAGATGACACGTCATTTTGCCCTTTATGGGTCAATAAGAAGCTTTTGGTTAGTGTCTTTTTCATCAAAGAATGGAAAAAAAAATGGGAGTCTAATGTGGCCATATGGGTGTATCAATTTTATTTGTTCTGAATTCTCAATTGCCAATATTGTGCAGATCTTTTTGAGCCATGTTTGGTGCCCACTTCCTTAGCACGTGATACTGAACCATGTGCCCGATCAATTTCATGGTCTCAGCAAGGATTTGCACCTAATTCTGGGTATATACATATCTTTGGCATTCAATTATACATGATCTTCTCGAGTTGTAATTCTTATGCACAGGCTCATCTGCTCGTCGTACTGTGGTGTACTGCACTTACATGTATTTATATGGATGACACATCTAGGTGTTTGCTGGCTGTTTGCACTGTGGATGGTCGTGTGAAGCTTTATCGGTCACCAATTTGGGAATTTTGTGATGAATGGGTTGAGGTAAGCATTCACTGTGCTATGTGAACAATTATGAGTGTTTTATTTATGAGAAACATAGGGAGTTAATCTGGTTTGCCTGCCGAATTTCTGCACTGATTTGTGCCAGGTTTGGCTTAGGGATCCATGCATAGTGCATATGAGGAATCACACATTTTTTGAATGACAAGGGAGCTCACCATTAGCGGCATAACCTAGCTTCCAGCCAAAATTTTGTTGTGCAGCGTCTTATTACTACTGTTCCACCTAATCCAAATAAAACTTGCAATTTGCGGTCTTGGGGTTTGTTCTTGAATCTTTTGTTCAAGGACTAACCTTTATGGTCCTAATTTCCTGTTAATATAAATTTGTTCTGGCCAAGGCTAATTTTTTGTCTTTCATTGCATGTATTTGGATGTGGAGTGATCACTGTTCTATGTCCCAGTTATTGGTGCTTATCAACCTTTCACATGGTCTAGGTTGCAGATATATCGCAATCGCTGTTTAACTACTACAAAATCATAAACTTCGGAGAGGATAATTTGCCTTCTCTGGTATGAATACCTTCCACTCTAGCAGTGAGAGTTCTGATTTTTAGGGCAGCAGTGAGAGCTCTAATTATTTGATTGTTGCATAATATTTCTGTATGAATATGTGGTTTAAATATGTTTTTATGATCAGAATAATACAAATACCGAAGAGATAGAGGTTCTAGGTTCTACATGTGAATTACAAGATCCTTCTCTCAGGGGTTCTGGACAGAGAAAAAGAAAACCGCCAAGGTGAATCCTTTTCTGCTTCCACATCATAATTTTGCAAAGAAATAAACACCATATTTGAAATAACAAGATAGTCTAAAGAAGCATCATCTAGCTATTATTAGGGCTGTCAAATGCTGATACACGAGCATTGTCATTCATCTGTGGATGTCATAGATCATTCCTTGAAATTTATTTTGTTGCAAGAAGTAAGCATTATTGGCAATCTTTCTAGCATTCATATACAATACCTGAGTTTATTTTGAATATTTTTCATGGAATGTAGATTTGATGGTTATGTTTATGATGGTAATCAAGATGATGTAGATGCTTCGGAGGATGCAGACTTCTCACTGAAACCATGCTCTAAGTCAAAGAAGAAATCTTTGAAAAAGGTACAAAATTTGTACATTCGCATGCAGGCTGAAGTTTCAGTTAATCCTTCTAAGTTGTAAAAAGGAGAACCATTTTTTTTCTTAACAAAAGGAAGGATAAGTATCATGCTAAGTGAGGATATTTCGTAGCATATAGTATGTGACGTAAATTTGAATCTGTCATTCATTTAACGCTGCTTATTTGTGATTCCAGACTGCAAAACCCATACATGAACCTGTTGCTGTAAATGGACAAGGTAGCACACAAAATGTTAAAACATCATTGTCCTCCAATAGAGAAAACAAATCTCTTCCTCTTATCACGGCAAAACAATATGCTTGTCGTGATGCACATTTGTCTTCCCTCGTGGCTGCATGGTCTCCACTTTTGTCATCAAGGGATGAAACTTCTAGTTCATTAAGGCATTGGTGCATTCTTGCTGTTGGCTCCAAGTCTGGAAATGTGTCTTTTTGGAAACTATACAAGCCAGAATACTACACAATAGATGCTGGTGCGGTTACCAGTGATCCAATGCTTATCGGGGTTTTGCAAGCTCATAAATCATGGGTGAGTGCCATAACCTGGGAAGCTTCCCCTGCGGGTTCTTCCAAATCCTCGCTGATTTTAGTAACTGGATGCTCAGATGGAAGGTTAGTATGATAAATGTTTATTATTGTAAATGGTTATGTTCTTTCCTTCGTCGTATTAGTTATTGGTTGTTTACATGGCTCTTTTTTAGCTCTTAATGATATATGATGTGACAAAAAGGTATATATGTGATAATCATATATTCAAAAACATACTCTGAGCTGCTATGTGCTTTGGAACAAGTTCAAAGTATCTGCATAAGCAGGAGGAAGACCTGTATAGGCTTCACGCTTCATGCATGCGCCTTGATAAAGAAAAAAAGGAATTCCTAATCATTTTTTTAATTGTTGTGATCAGTGTTAAAAGGTGATGCACATCATTCTCTGTGCTAGATATCTGGGTGGTGCTGAAAATTATTTTCCTCATGCCTTGAAGATTCTCATTGATAATTTTTTTCCAATTTACAAAATTTGGTTTTCTGATGGTTATTTGTTGCTTTCGTTTTCTGTAAATGTTTCATATCTCATGTTGAAAATTTATTTATTTTGTCAGTGTGAAGATATGGTTGGCAAATATTGAAGGATTAAATCAATGTACAGATGCAGAAGAAGTGCCATTTGCATTAGTTGCCGAGGTACATAATAAGCATCAACCTAGTGCAGTGCATATTTGACACGAGAGATTTATGTGATTTCTTTTCTTTTCTTTTTGCGAGTCTTCGACATCAATTCAATGTAGCATACTTTTTACTACAAAATTTTTATTTTATCCAACTAAAGTTTTCATTCCGAATGTTTCTTTTGTCAGGTCACCACTGGTTTGTCAGCTCCAGTATCATCAATTTCGTTGGCCGTGCCTGCCCGGTATCAGTACGCGGTTAATTTGGCAATTGGACGAGTATCTGGGTCACTGGAAACTTGGATATGGAATACATCTAGCTGCAAAATTGACAATACCAATACATGTCATGCGCATGATCAAGTGGTAAAACTTCACATGAGTTGAGTATCTTTCTCTTTAACAAACAAAGAAAAAAAATGTCTAACATTACAATAGGTGACAGGTTTGTCATGGGGTATGGATGGCTATTGTTTATACAGCTGCAGTCAGGTCAGTCAACTTTTTTATGGCACTATTTGATTGCTACCTCTTTTGTAATTGTGTTTTACCAATGAAAACCAGTCCCCCAGTATGGACTAGTGTAAGGCTTTGGGGTCAATTGAAGCTATTGAATTGCTGAAAGTTTGAGGGCTGAGATGTGGAATATGTGTTAAATATGAGTTGGCTACTTGAGCTGAAGTATGAGTTGACTGCTTCGGACTTTGAGAGCTGTATCTAGTGTTTCAAAATTTCTTCTTGGGCCTTGTATTACTTGTAGGTGCTTGCTTTACATTTTGCTTCTTTTTCAGGATAATTCTGCTCGCTGTTGGATCTATCATGAAAACCGCCTTGAAGAAATTCCTGTCCATACAAATTTTCCAGAGCTAAAAGAGTCAACAGATGTAAAAATAGATACTAACCTATTTTCTCCTTTTCCTTGATGTCCAAGTGTTTCCCTCGTCTTATAGTTGATTTACGAATGTGCATGCAGCTATCAGAAGTCTCCAATCGATGCTTTGGTCTTACACTAGCACCTGGACAACAGATGGTTGCCGTGGTATGCTTTATGCTTTTATATTTGACATCTTTTTGCTCAGCTGAACAGTCGTTGCAGGTTAACTGTTTGCATAAGCTGTAAGAAATGACGAAGTTTGTCTTTCTTTTAGGTCCGCAGTTTGGATCTGAACCTTTTAGATCAGATGTATCAAGTCAGGTAACGCCTTTTATAATTCATTATGAAATGTAATTTGTATCATTGTGGTATAAATCTTTATTGCTTTAGTATAAACAATTCAGAAATCACATTCACACTGTCATTATTTTTTTACAAAACAATAGGACACAGAAGGCAGTGGTTGAGTTCATTTGGATTGGTGGCCAATTTGTTGGTATCCCACTAGACAGGAGCATTAATGTTTGCAATCCACAGTCTGCAATCTTATCCTCGAGTAACTTTTTGTGGTGGGTATCCAACATTTTATGGTCGCTGAAGAAATACGAAAATGTCGAAAAGAGTATTGTCTTGTGGGATGTTGTAACTGCACTGCAAGGGTTCAAGAAACATGCACCTGCCTTTCTGGAGGCTTTAATGGATATATGGGTCTCAGCTTTACTTTCAGGTGACTCACGGTGTGGTTCTATCAATGCCTCATCATGTTCAAGGACTGACATGCTGCCCAGTGTCAGTTTGCGGAAGCTACACTTACTGAACATAATTTGTAGAAAAGTAATGCTCAGCGATCATTTTCATCATGGTCCTGGTGCTGAAAATGGTAACGACAGGACAACTGAATTCTGGAACACTCTTTTGATAAGGAGTGAAAGAGAGCTGCGTGAGAGACTAGTGGGTTTCACCTTTTCTGCAGTCCTGAAAAGGACAGCAGATTTGTTGAAGGGTACCTCTACTGAAAACAGTTGGTTTCCTGTCAGAGTTGCCCAAATGGATTCTTGGGTATCTATGAATGGTGGAGAAGTGCATAGCCAGCTCAGGTATCTCCGATCTAGGATCAATGATCTAGGAAACAGGTATGTCCTTTTTACTAACTCAATTAACCATCGGTCAGTCATTTCCGTATGTGAAATGAGTAAGACTTGTTAGTTGGACCGCTCAAATGAATTTTATAGAAATGTAACATCGGTGCTGCAACTTGCATTGATTTCCTCGTGCAGGATCAACTCGGCATGCGAATACGCTGTTGAAGAAACCTGCCCCTATTGTTCTGCGCCTGTCCACTTCGAGTCGACGGATACAGCCATCTGCAGAGAAAGGCACACGCTGTCACGGTGCAGGGCATCCATGCTCTTGTGCTCAGTTTTGCACCCTGTGTGGCATTGCGTATGCTGTGGGGGTATGGTCGACAAGCTGTTGCCGGAGTCGTTCTTCGCCATGCAGGCGTCCCCTTTGGACGCCAACCAAGACGAAGGATCGCTCGATTTGTCAGGAGCCGCTGTCCCACTTTGCCCCTTCTGCGGCATTCTGCTGCAGAGGTCGGTGCCGGCGTTCCTGCTGTCCACCTCGCCGGTGTAGAGTTTAGCGATCGGTTGGTAGCCGCTGTAACCTTAGTACACTAGGGCTTAGAACCAGTTTGTTCCTAGGTGAGGCTGCTTGTGTTAGCGATGAAAATGTAACATTTTGCTCAAATAAGCAGCCATTCGTGGCACCTGGTACGAATGTTCGTACCTGCCTTGCCCATCATGTAACTTTTGGTAGCATTCTTCTGACAGCTGGTGCCAGTGTAACTCTGCTTATATGCATGCCCATAAGCCAATACAATACTATAAATAATTGTGATTACTTAGCGCCTAATCATGTTCGCCGCTACCAGCTCACCGTCTAGCCTGGCTTGTTGGCTTCGCTAGAGTCTGGAAAGGGTGGCGCTGGCGGTCACCGAAGCTTCCCTTTGCACTTTGCAGTTGCAGCAGAATGGCGTCGCGCGCCAGTCGCCACTGCAGTTTTGTCTTGGCGCGAGGACGGTTCAAGGGTGCCAGGCGCGGGTGGGTCCAGCCTTTTCTCCCACGTTGACCGCACCATCACATCAACTGATTCCCACCATCCCCGGGCTCGAGGCAAGGTGCTCCTCGGCTCTTCCGATTCCGTCTCTTTCTTTCTTCGTTCTCTCGTCTCCAAACAGGATCCGATCTCAGACTCAGAGCCCTCCCCGTCGCGTCGTCGTTGTTTTGCTGGCGTTAGGTTGCAATTTGATCCAGGGAGAAGAAGGGGCCGGCCGGACGGAGAGCCTCGAAAAATGGTGAAGGACATCGCGTACTACGACGTCCTGGAGGTCAGCACTGACGCCTCCGTGGCCGAGATCAAGAAGGCCTATTACCTCAAGGTGCGTGATCATAACCCTCCCCCCTGTTCTTCTTGCGCTCTGTTCCTATTTCGTGATTCTGAATCTGTTGGCTCTGTTTGGGTTTTTTAAGGCTAAGCTGGTGCACCCGGACAAGAATCCCGGCAACCCTGATGCCGCTCGGAAGTTCCAGGTACATATCCATTACGATGTTCTGCTATTTTGGTATGTTGTGTGGATTTTTGCCGGTTGTATTCTGAATGCAGCAGAGGGATTAGCCCTTGGAGTGCCATGTCTGTAGGATCACATGCTGCTAGGGCTGACAGTTTATGGACTCAAAACCCAAAACCCACGAGATGGTCACCGTGTAATTATGTTTCGTTTCTGACCGTGTGGAATTCGCGTTGCCGTAGTGCAAATTCTGAACACGAATTTGAGTACAATAGTTTTTGTTTCCTGACTCTGCATTTCTAAACTTGTTCACTTATCTTTAGATAGATAGTCTGCTTGCTACGAACACTGACTTGAATTGGTTGGTTACCTTTATTAGGAATTAGGCGAAGCCTATCAAGTCCTAAGTGATCCTGTGAAAAAGGAGGCCTACGATAAGTATGGAAAGGAAGGTCTTCCTTAGTAAGTCCTAAATTTATCTAATTCTATCTTACCTACACAAGATTGGAAAAAGTAATCTTTTCCAGAAAATTAGGTTGCCACAGAAGCCATGAACTTCATTTTGATGTTACACTTGCCCAATGGTAGTTGCAATATGACTGACTCATAATGAGGGTGTCATGAATTTTCTTGTAATTGTATTTCAGCGATAACATGATCGATCCAACTGCTGTCTTTGGGATGCTTTTTGGGAGTGACTATTTTGAAGATTATGTCGGTCAACTTGCACTAGCATCTGTTGCTTCAGTAGAGATTGAGGAAGAATCAACTGCACCTGAGGCAAGGACAAGGATCCAAGAAAAGATAAAGGTGTGCTGCTCCTGTAAGGATGGATTATTTGCTCCCACCTTTCTCCTCAGTGTCAGGAATTGATAAGCCTAGACCTTCATAACCCTCAATGATTTGCAGGACTTGCAAACAGAAAGAGAGCAAAAACTTATTCAGAGTCTAAAGGATCGGCTGCAGCCATACGTTGATGGAAAGCAAGAGGAGTTTAGTGATTGGGCAAATGCAGAAGCTCAGCGTTTATCTCAAGCTGGTAAGGTCAAATATCCTCAGTTGTAACTTCAACTTTGTTGCTACTTGCTACACATATACACGTCTTAATGTTATATCTTCATGATATGTTTTATTTTGTTCCATCATTTCTCTGTTGCATCGAAAATGCGTACTAGTTGTGCAACTATCATAGTGTGGAATCGAGAAGGCTCATTTGTATCCTTAGGTTTGGACATTATAAAGTTTTTTTTCCTATCTTTTATGTGGTTTGCTTATATAAAATGTCTTTTCAGCTTTCGGTGAGGCTATGCTTCACACTATTGGCTACATTTATGTTCGACAAGCAGCAAGAGAACTTGGAAAAAGCAAACTATATATGGGTGTACCATTCATAGCTGAGTGGGTAAGGGATAAGGGCCACCATGTAAAATCACAGGTTAATGCTGCTGCAGGTAAAGACAAAGATATTGAACTACCCCTTTCTATAGTTGAAGAAGATGAGCTGATTATTGAGTGACTCTTATGCTCCTATAGGTGCGATTTCTCTGATACAGCTACAAGAAGGGATAAAAAAGATTGAGGAGGGTGATGACAAGGAAGAGCAGCTTATTAAGAGTATTGAAGAGAAAAAAGATGCAATGCTCAATTCTTTGTGGAAAATTAATGTGGTTGATATTGAGTCCACGCTTTCACGTGTCTGCCAAGCAGTAAGAACTATATTCAGCCGTTCCTTTGTTAACTTTATCATGCATGTATATTTGTATGTCCAATGATATGAAATATTGAAGAAGAAATATAAGAAATCTTTGGCATTCCATATTTTGTAAAATTCCCCCTTTCTTCAGGTTTTGAAAGAAAATAATATACCCAAAGATATACTGAAGTCGCGAGCAAGAGGATTGAAAAAGCTGGGGACTATCTTTCAAGTAAGTTTTCTTTTAATGTTTGACTTTTCCAGCTGATTTGGCAGGGCGCATAAAAACTGAAGAAAACCTAAGGAAATAAGATTAGAATCGCATTGATCTTTCATCTCTTATACACATCATTTTATTACCTTCTCTATAGGTATATCTCATCAGGACTAAAGTATGCTGCATGATTTTGTTTGGTTAGACTGCATTGTAAACGCCTGAAATTGAATCTGGTGTTAATAATTTAGTTTCAGTACTAAAAATCAATTATTCTGATAAAAAATTCTTTTTCACTGAAATATTATATGACCCCAGTTTCAGTCTTTGAGGGTTCTTTAGAAATCTGTGTTTGGTGGGGTTTTGCTTTCTAGGGGCTCCTTTGCCTGCTTTTTTCATCTTCTTAATATAAAGATATGCAGCCTTCCTGTATGTCCGAGGAAAAATATGCATTATTTGATATCGCTGGACCTAGTCATTCTACAAATCAATGTTGGAAGCATGCTCTGATGTGAATAAATTTGCGCCATGCTCATTATTTGCCAGTATGAAACTGATTGTCAATTGACAGTCTTTCAGCAGTTCCATATATCCCAAAACAAGTAGACACAGTTCTTTTCCACTATTTACTATAAACTCTGTAGCCAATATGTTCATAAGACAGCAAGTACCAAGTAGTAACCTTGGAACAAAAACCATAAAACTCTTGAAAGGTCTTTTGGTCTCCTGACATCTCTTCCTTTGCATCAGCCTTTTGTTGGTTTTCTTTCTTTTTTTATTTATGTTGAAACACGTTTCAGAGGGGATTTTTTTTTTTTACTTGCATGCTGCTAATATTGGGTTCAGTTTGCCTCTATTACACTGCACCCTTGGCTTATTCAATTCTCAGCTCTATCCATTCATCTCTTAGCTAAGTGGTATTGCCATTATGAATAATTTCATGTCACTCTCATTTAACCAGGTAGCAAAATTGTAATGAATGAGTAATTTCGAATCCGTTGTGAAACCAGGGTGCGAAATCACACTACCGGCGCGAGAACAGCCTGCGCGTTGAAGATGGCACGGAAGAGGCGACACCGTCGCACTGAGGACAGTTTGTGGATAACTCTGCCACCGCTCCCCGGGACGAGCCTTCCGGCGCCGATAGCTCTGCAAGTCTGCATAGAAGATCCTGAGAGTGAACATTGGTAGTATAGTGGATAAGTGCAAGGTATTTTCTACCTTCGCTATCCCCCTATACAGTATCCGTTTGCCTGCCTCGACGCTGATTCTACAATCGCCTGCAAACAGTCATATATGTAAATAATTCATGAATTTTGGGTCTTGTCCATGTACTATCTGATTCGAGCTAGAGCCGTGCCGCGCAATGAAAAACAGTAACGTGATGGCTCAGCTTTGTTGTCGTAGTAGTATAGCACTACTACTACTACCTCGTAGGGTGCGAAGGTCGGTGCTTTACATAATCCGTTGGGCCCGAACGTTCGAGTGCAAAGCCAACGTGGCACACCGGTGAACACGCGCCCTCCTCTCGTCATGCGCCGCACCCCTACGTGGCAGCATGCGCACGCGCGTGTCGTCCTGCACATGCCGACCTGTCGCCTTGTTCCTCGTACATATATACCGGCACATTCAATTCGCCTCCATTGTCCATTCGTATCCGCTACCTACAGCTACAAGACAACAGTCACCGGCGTGCTCTCACTGCTGTTTCGCACACGTCTTGTGAGAGAGGGAGATCGAGGAGCTAGCTTGCAAGAGCGAGCAATGGCGGAGTACCAGGGGGAGTACGGGCTCCCATACCCGCGCGTCGACCAGTACGGGAACCCCGTGCCGCCGGTGGACCAGTACGGCAACCCCGTTCCGAGGGAGCCGTCAGTGTCGTCCGGTCTGGGCGCCGGCGACACCGCCGGCGAGGGGTATGTGGCGGCGCCGGGCGACTACGTCACGGCGTACCCCAGCGGTGGCGTCGCGCCCGGCGAGACGGCGCTCGCATATGAGGGGATGGTCGGTGGCGGAGGAGGAATTGGTGCGGCCACGGTTGGCATGGGAGGCCAGCTCCAGCCGGCCATGGAGGAGGAGCACACGTTCGGCAGCTGCCAGCTGCAGCCGGCCAGGGAGGAGGGGCACACGACGACGCTCGGCGAGAAGCTGACGCGTTCCGGCAGCTCCAGCTCCTCCAGCTCGGTAACTCCTGCTGTCTATTGCCCACCGATCATAGCATTTGTGTGTTTTGCTTATTAGCCCACTCAAGTTGCACGTACTGACGTGGATGGGTTTGGACGTGCATGGCCAGTCTTCCGAGGATGACGGGCAGGGTGGGCGGCGGAAGAAGAAGAGCATCAAGGAGAAGATAAAGGAGAAGCTCCCGGGCACCCACAAGCACGAGGAGCGCAAGACGACGACGACGGCGGCGGGGACGCATGCAGCGGGGGCGCACGAGAAGAAGGGCTTCATGGACAAGATCAAGGAGAAGCTCCCGGGACACCACTGAGCGTACGTGCACCTCAGCTGGGTTGGGTGACGTGTCGGTCTCCTGCTGTTGCACGCACGTAGCTAGCTGTGTATTTCGCGTACGGGTTCGACTGTTCAGAGTCCGGTTGGGTTTATTAATTTGCCGTGTCCATGCGTGCACCGTGTGTTGTTTGTCGTCTCGCATTAGTTAAGAGCCGTGTGCTGCATAGTTGGATTTGGAGTGTGTCTCCTTTCGTGTAGGTTTGGTTTGAGTTATGTCGGGGCTGTCTCGTGTCTCCTGTAGTTATTGATATGTTTTGCTTCCTCCATCAGTTTACTAATACTTGTCAGTAAACAATCGTATGAGTTTGCCTGAGGGTTGGTTTGTTGGAGCCTTATTGTGATAACCAGGCCGCCAAGTCGCAAGCCTTGGGCCCACCTGACTTGCCACCATGTCGCGCCACCGCGCCGGGCAGAGGCAGAAGAGCGCGGCCGAGGCCGGGGGCTTCAATGCGCGACAGGCCGGACAGGGCCAGCCCTGCGCGAGGCCAAAATTATTCCTCTCCGTACGTCCCCCGAGGGCCCCGATCGATCAATCATCAGTTCATCACCACCGGTGCAGGGCGGGCTCCTCCGCGCGCTCGCGCGCTCTTCGTCGTCGCGCCACTGTTTCGGGGCCCACGCCTCGGCGCGGCCGAGCTTGTGCCGCCGCCTCAATCATTGATCCCGGCCCTAGTGTTCTCTCGCTCGCCATCATGCTCTGCCTGATCTGATCTGGCTGGCGGGCACCTCGACTGATTGTTAATGACCCGGCCTGCCACCAGTGCAAGACAGATCAGCTGCGATGCTATGTCTGCTTATCCATCTTGGCCGGTCTCCGAACGATGGCGGCAAAGGCTAATCTTCCATGCTTATGTTTATTATTAGGTGCCATACGCCGTGACGAACCTGGACAAATCATAACGTTCCCGTCCCGTGGGTGGCTAGAGACGCTGCTTGCTGTTGATGTTCTTCCACGCACGCACGCACGCCGCCTCTCTGTGCAGCTTGATTGTTGCGTCCCCGACGATGGCCGCTCCCTTCGACGCGCGTCGTAGCATTCCTCTGATTCCTGAAGATGCCACCTGCCGATCGACCCATCCGTCTCGTCGACAGGATTATATGGCCGTCCCGTCCCCGTTCGAACTCGAGACGCGAAGCTCACGACTCCCCAGCCGTCGTGCTACGTTCGATGCTCCTGTCGCTACCCGCGCGGTCACACGTTCTCGACGTCAAGCGATCGAGCGATTGATCGGCCGCGAACGGCATCAGCGTGGCTCCATCCGCCATCTCTCTTCTGGATTGGTAACAACAGTAGGGGACGGGAGAGGAGATCAGCGCGGCAGTGGTTCACGTCTTTCTTTAATCGCACTCGTACGTCCTCTGTTTCTCTCCGACCATGGGCCTGGATGACACACCATTCAGTGTCAGTGCCCACTGTGCATGTGCTACCACTATCAGTACCAGGACTTTTTAGCAAAAGTGGCCTCGGATTGTTAGATTAGACGCTAACATCGGCATTAACGATGCCACGAAACCATTGTCTAGAATTCTAGATAATCATTATAATGTTATAAAAAAATTAGAAATTACATTTGCACGAGTAATTGCAACTATGTGACCCAAGCAGATTGGAATCCAACTAGCTTAACATGGTTTAATTGATCTATCTAGCAATAAAAGCTTCAAGAAAAAATAATAATCTCTGCACCCGCGTGCCTGTCACCATCATCGGACAGCCCTGCCTCCCACAGCGTCCCTCCAAATAAGGTTTGTCATCACAGAAAACCCCCCACCACTACTGTTAGTCCCCACCGCTAAGCCATAACAGCCATTCGCATGGACACCATCGACTAAAAAAAACACCATATTTTTCCTAGCAACCAAAGTCTAGGAGATGTGCTGGTTTTATATTTAGTGCTACATGTCCTAGTACCTTTTGGCAAAAGTGTCATTTGGAGGGAAAATTAGATTACAAGCTAACAGCAGCATTAACAAGGCCACGAAATTGTTGATCAGAGAAAGGAAGCATTAGTACACGTAAATAAATAATTGAAATTGACTAGCATGGCTGATTCCAGCGATGTAGCTTTCTTCCTTCCATTGCTTTCGTAAGACACAAATCAAGGAAAGCTGAAAACATGATGGCGACCTGCCTTACGCAATTAGTGAGAACCTTCTGATTTCTTCTTCGGAACAGGAATAACCCGACACCAAAAATATACACTAGTGCCCCTTTTTAGTACTACATAGACAGGAGTCACTGAGCTGATGAGTACAGAAAGTAAGAAACTTATTCTTACAAAACCTTAATATATATAGTAGCAACTAACCTGTGTTTACATTTGTATATATCTGCCTTTATTTTGCCCATACCGAAAACAGAAAAAACGTAAAAGAAAACATTGTTAATTAAGGAGGAGTAAGGACGACTAGAGGAAATTAACAAAAGTACAGTCTCTAAGCTCCAAATTGGTCTGTGTGGAATGCCTTTAGTAAACAGTATACATATTTATATATACGGTGATTCATATTGCTGTCTGGAATGAATTCAAAGGTTGATTGGAACCTCAGAAGAACTCGAGGTTGAACTCGCCGAGGACCGCGCCCCGGCTGATGTCGAAGTCGAAATGCGGCAGGTTCTGCTCCTGATGGCAGGGCAGCAGGAACTTGTGCTCCAGAGACTGCTCCTCGCCGCCGCAGGCGAAGGGCTGCTCGACCTTGCTCTCCCAGCCGTCGAGCCCATTATTGCTCGGCTCCGCCGCGCAGTTCCAGTTGTTGCTGCTGTTGCTGGAGCTCTCGCCGTAGGCCAGGTTCTCCGACACGTCCAGCACGCTGCTGTGGTCCACGAACCCGCCGGCCTCCTGCTTGCCGAGGTGGCCGTACAATGAGGAGGCGTCGAAGCCGCCGCCGAAGCTGTCGGTGAGAGGGAACGGGTCGAACACCTGGTGGGTGTGGTGCTGCTTCAGCGCGAAGCCGGCGGCGTCGGTGGTGGGCGTCGGCTTGTGCTCTTGCGACGCCGCCGGATGCTGCAATGCGGCCGCCGCCGGCGGCGAGTTCGCGGCGGAGATGGGCTTGTGGGTGGTGGGGTCGATGCCGCGCTGGCGCAGCTTCTTCTTGAGGCAGCTGTTCCAGAAGTTCTTGATCTCGTTGTCCGTCCGGCCAGGCAAGTGCGACGCGATCTGCGACCACCTGCGTCGGCGTTCAACAAAATTAATCCATCGATCATAGATCATAGATGGCGTTACATATAGCTAGCAGTGTCGCTGAATTGAATCCATGTACAGCCCGCATTGCGGGAAGGGAAGGCGTGGCGGTGGTACCTGTTGCCGAGGATCTCGTGAAGGCCGACGATGGCGTCCTCCTCCTGCTGCGAGAAGCTGCCCCGCTTGAGGTCCGGGCGCAGGTAGTTGATCCACCGCAGCCGGCAGCTCTTGCCGCACCTCTGGAGCCCTGGAGCACCAGCAATGGCGGACGACGTAAGGTTAGCGTGCATGCGAACTATGCGTGGCGAGCGAGCCTAGAGAAGATTGCATGCCTGCGAGCTTGGGGACGGAGCTCCAGCAGCCGACGCCGTAGCGGATGATGTGGTTGTAGAGCTTCTCGTCTTCCTCGGGCGACCAGAGGCCCTTGCGGAGCTTCTGCTGGACGCCGCCGCCGCCGCCGCCGCCTCCGGAGCCCGCGTGGCGTCCCATTCGTTCCCACCGGGGCCGACTTGTTCCGCCCGACACGGAGGGAGGGGAGGGCAACGATGATCTTTGATAGGGGATGAGCAGCTACCTAGTCCGTCGGTATGCGGGCGGTGTCACTGCCTGTGCATCTCTATCCGCCGAGAGCGGCCGGGGGATGGGTAGGGTATATATGGGGAGCGTGCCCAGAACTGCGCACGTACGGTGGGGGGGGGGGGGGGGGGGGAAGCAGCAGGGGAGGAGAGGAGCCCCGGGCAGGCAGCGATCAAGTGGGTTCTAAGCAAGCCGGCCGAGGAGAGAGAGAGAGAGAGCTGCTTGCACAGCAGTGGATTGGAGCTTAAGATACCTCCGTTGTGTGGGAGAAAGGTGGGATTAAAAATGGCGCGGTGCGCTCGGGAGGGAGAGGGAGCCACAGCACAGAGGAAGCAAGCAGTGTAACAGCAGCACGAGTGCGGAGAGAGAGAGAGCTCAAAGGGTCGCGCACCGCGGGCCACACCGACAAGGGACGGCCCGGACGGGGAAGACAAGAGGGAAAAAAAAAAACTTTGGCTTGGTTGGAGATATGACCAAGATTTTTGCCGTCACGGCACACGGTTTATGCTGCGGCGTACACCGTCATTAAACCCCCTCTCCTCATCAGGACGCTGGGTGGGGAAAAAAAAACGCAGCGCCTGCACTGTACGTACGTGCCCGTTCCATCTCGCCGCTAACTAATCCCGCCCGCCATGCCGGTCGAGCTCCCACAATGATTCCTGCCGGGGTCATCTGGTCGTACCAACATGGCCACGCCCCAGCTGGGTGCTAGCTGCCGACTCTCGCGTCCAATCCTCCCTGAGCCGTGTAAAAGCAGCTCTGTTTTTCGCTGTTGCTATGGCCCGTTTTTCTCTGTTTTTCCCAGGAAATTAAAGGGTTAAGCTAGCCCGTGAGATCACTGTCTCCCCCGATCAGGATGCCGATACCGTGCGGTGTAGCCGCCGACAGTTCCAGCCCTGGCGTCGTCGGGCGTCGGCCCCGCGGGGACGGGCTGGCAAATTAAAGGTGCGGGAAATGGTGTCGGTCTGTACAGTACACTAGTTTAAGACGTGCGTGCGTGCTACCGGGTTTTTGGTCCAAAATCTTGCTGGAAGCTTGGTACCGTACCGATCTCGGTAAAGAAAATGTCACGAGGTCAAATTTCCTTTGGTAGAAGTAAGTATCCCAAAGGTCCATTATTCTACACGGTGCCATTTATTTATATATATTGACTACTATATAACGGAATTTCAGCTCATTTTACTTTACCAAACTATTTGAATTGTCGGATCTGGATTGTAATTCAATTATATCAGTTTTTTTTCATGAAAAAATCAAAATGGAAAGGATCTTAACTATTTCCATAGATATCGCGGGTATGTTGTAAATAGACAAATAAGCTTAAAACTCAAATTGTAGGATGGGCTGAAAATAGACAAATTCCATTAGGGCTCATTTAGAACTAGTAGAATGGGGTATTAGAGGCGATACATTAGTTATATTTAGGCTCAATCCACTTGAGTATTCCACTTCTTTCAAATGAGCCCTTAAGAGTCTAGATTTGAAGAATCAATGACTCCAGTACAGTGTTTTCAACGCGATTTAAGTAACTGAATGACAATATGGTATACAAGAATTTATGAATGGGAGGCGGATGGACTGGACCGATTAAACACCAGACATGACATGTTGTAAAATACTACGAGAAGACCAAGTGAAGACAAAATATGTCAAGGACGGGAAACCATTGAGAACTCAATTGGATAAGTTCTAACGGAAAAACACTGATGGGCAACTAAAGAAAGCCACCCTAGTAAGGGGGGTTTAGTCCCAAAATTTGGTAACTACATGTATATCAGTACATGTACCAGTACCACCTCGTATGAAGAGTAACCAAAATGTACGAGCAGCATCAACATGGTGTAACCAACGTACTTATTCTAGAAACATTGTCAAAAGCCTGAAAGTTACCTCTGAAAGCTAGGTGGAAATCACATAATAACCGCTTCAGTCTCGTCAGCAGCAAGGAAAAGCTAAAAGAGATCGATTGATACAGGCGCAAATCAAATAATTAATCGGAGGGTCCCAGATAGATACTCCATATCACTCAAGAACAAGCAGTAGTTCCATGTTCATACGCACGCACCTGACAATAATCGTACGACGACTAGAAAGGAAAAGTGCGATACAGATGTTCAGTTCTACGAATCGACATCGTTGCCTTGAGGACGCCGGCGATGGATCAATTGCGCAATCATTCAGCGTTCAGTACACTAAAAGCGAGGGCCCTGATGATCATACAACACAAAGTTTAAGCTCGCATCATGCAGGAGAATCCGCACTTGGCTCGCACGCCAGAAAAACAAACGCCAAAGGTAGCATGCATGATGGAGCTCGTGTATGCCAACTTTTTTGGGTGTTTTCCCTATTCTTTAATCAGTGAGTGCAGGAAACTGAGATGTGAGAGATGAGCTCGTGTGTCGTGCAGGGTGGAGTTTTTTTTTTTTTAATCTTAAGAGCAGACGACAGCATTATTATTACTTGTTCTTGACAATATAGTGTATTGTCACGAGGGGAAGCACAAGACCGAACTGCCGAATTGTGTAGCCAGTTTAAGCAGTTCAGTACCTGGATTAGTACTAGTACGCTTCGTTAGTGTAACTTGAAGACTAGTGCCAAATGATGACATAACAACCAGTATAGTATGGCCAGAGAGAGAGGGAGAGAGAGAGAGGGAGAGAGAGAGAGGGAGAGAGAGAGAGAGAGTTGCCGAGGAGGCCTGCAATCGCAAGGGATCGTCGACAATGATGTAGCGGGGGCAAGGCTAGCGTGCATTGGAGAAAGCATGCAGGTTAGCGTAGCACGGAGACCACCCGCGAGCTAGCAAGAACGGCCGGCCGTGTGGGCGTTTGGTGGCCTATCAGGGTCGCGCTTAGCGTCTCCAGCCTGCTGCTGTACTTCTTCTCCTCATTGTTAGATTTCATTCAGTTGTGGACCTAGCTAAAGGTACTCGCTAGCTAGAAGCCCTAACGGTTGCGCACTTGCATTGTGCTCTGTCGTCTCAGCTCAGCTGCGGCAACTTCATGCAAGGACAATGAAGTACCAATGCGTTCACTCATTTAGACAGGTGGAGGTGACCTGTTTCTTCAGAGATTTGAACAAAACACACATGCTGCAGCTGACAAAGGATACTACGTACCATGCATGGATCTTATGCTCGTGCCCCCTTAATTCAGAGGTAGTGGTCTGGATGAATGAGATTAATGGTACAAATGGTACTTGTCAGGTCGATGAATGTTTCTGTCCATTATTTTCCATGGGTTTCGTTGGGAATTTTGACTTTTGTAGAGATGCTGCGGACTGAATGAAGCGCGACTGCGCGAGAGCATTTTAACCAATAATTGATACTTTTGCCAGGTAAACCTGCATGAGTGAAACTCAAGGCATACCAGTAAACATGTTGCTGAATCGGGTACTGCTCGCATGTATACCATGCATCTAGGAGAATGCTTCCTCTCCAATTCTTCTGCTCAAGAAGTTAATTACCTCACCATGGCAAGCAGCAGCTAGGTTTTCCCTTTCGATCACTACTCGAGGTCGCTGCAACAGTGCGTGGTTAGAAGACAAGCCGGCCTCTTTCACCCACAAGGGCAAAAAGCACAGGGGAAAAAAAGGGCGACAACAACATGCATGTAAGTACAATGTGTGTTCGACACAACTTGCGTATCTATTCGTGCCCCTCTCCCTTTTTTGCAACGATCAGTTTATTTCTTCAAGGGAACTCCAGTTTTAGTACCGAGCTGGTAGCCGCGCGCCGGCCGGACACAACTGCTACGTCCAGCATGCTGTGCTGGTACGTCTGGTATCTGACGTTGATTCTCCTTGGGACTTCAGATACGTAGTCGACAGAGAGAGGAAAGAAAGGGAAACACAATATGGACGATCAGTGTGGACTTCGAGGCTGCTATCACGTCTACAACTTGCACGGCTGCACCACTAGCTACGAGTACGTACGTGGTATGGATGAATCATGTCGTGCATGAGTGCATGCATGATATGTAGAAGCAGAATCCCACCCCCACTAGCAATAACAAAAAAAAATTTACCATGATGGAGTGCGTATCTCTGTTGTGGACAAACTAAAGGATCCTGCAGGATTCTCTCATTACCTGAGGCTTGATCGATCCTGACATGCCTCCTCTAGAAAGGAAGAAAGCAAAGCAGCCACAAGAGGAGATCGAGAGCCATCGTAAAAGGGGACAGGCCTGGTAGTAGTAAGAAGCTAGCTGCTAGCTATGAGCGAGGAGCATCATGGTGGCTCCTCTTTGAAGTTATGCAAGCCCAAAGCGACGCAGCTCAGTGGCCGCATTACACATCAGATTACGCACGCACGTCTAGCTACTGGTTGCTAGTTTATTCGTTCACTGCGACGTCGTCGCTGCTGGCTGGCGCGGCACAGGAGGGAGGTAGTAGAAGCCAGAGGTATAGAGGGGTTGGTGCGCGAGGCCCCTGCTGCCGCTACGGCTACGGCGAGGGAGTTGGAGGTAGAGGCCGTCGCCGTCACAAAAAGATGGCGTGATGTGCACTTGCCTTGCATGAGTAACCTGCATGATTGAGCCGTTTGCTAGCCCACGCCACAACGGAAAAGCGCCTCCTCAAGCCATGCAAAGTTGCCCAACCAAACCGTGCACTAATTAATTCCCCCCACCCCCACCTAATTCGGGCTGCCTTTTCTCATTAGGGAGCACTTTTCTTTTTCTTGTTGTTTTAAAGAATCGACCTATATAGTACTGTTCATCTTCCTTCCTCTCTTTCTTTCTTGCTCTCATTGCAGGGCACACCGATGAAACATGTGGGCTACTGCTGTTGTTGTAGCTCTAATGGTGGCTATCCGTCTAGCATTATAGCACTGGCAAGAGCTACAGGCATGGAGGTTCAGGAACAGGCTGATGAAGCAACATAACCAGTCAAGCAGTGTGGTGTTTGGTTATTTGGACTTTGGATCATACGTACAGGAAAACAATTTGTGATGCTGCAATTTCGATCAGACTTGGGATGATGAGGACATTGAGGAGTAATCGTACGTATATAGTTGGTTGGGTTTTCGTTTTCCTCGGAGGAAGTTTGTTAGATCGCCCCCGTGTTCTTCTCCGTGCATTTGGTCAAGCAACGGGGTCGATGAACACCGGGTGCTCTCTAAGTCTCAACTGCCGATGCATTGCTTTCTCATGCATCTCTTACTTAATGACTTACCATTCTAGAGATCGATCATGCGATCGATCGACTTGTGAAATTTACTAGTCTTTGAATTCGTGGACAACATCATCGCACTAACAACTACAGGGCGTCTGCCATCGTACTGACAACTACAGTACTGCATCACATATAGGGTGTGTTTAGATTGGGAAAGATTCCTCGAAAGTACACTGTTAAAGAAAACACTGTAAATGAATAGTGTTCTGTGAGTGGAAGAGGTGGGATGAATAGAGAAAAGTTGGATGAATAGTGGTGTTTTGGAGAATCATTTTAATCTAAACGCACCCTATAACGTGCAGCGAAAGAAATTGGAACTTGGACTGCCGTACAAGGGCATGCGTGGCGCAATATGCTTAACAAACGCCCATAAATCCACAATCAGTGGCCAATCAGATCGAGTTCGTTTTCCGTGTGGGAATAAGAAAGAGTGCATACCTGTCCTGGGAAAAGCTTTCTCTTTACTATTTCTTAAACCTGAGGGGAGGGGAGGAACATCTGATCGATTCTGATCATCTGTTAGATGATCATTGGGGAATGAGTGAAGCGAGGTGGATCAGGGCTATGTTCATGTTCGCTGAGAAGTACTTCTCCAACTAGTTATTTCTATTCATCTCTCTCACAGAACACGTTTTCCAATGCACTATTCATCAGCAAAACTCCCAATCTGAACACAGCCCAGCCCTCAGCTCAATGCCACGGCCAATAGTACTCAGTAGTATCATGGAGCCCAGCGTTGGTAACAAGTACCATATGCGACGCATGAGAAAAGGCAACATGATGCACCACATAGTTCCGTTGTCTGCTGCACTGCACATTCTTCATCCGCCTTGCGGCGTACTGTTTCGCGGCAGACCGACATGCCAGAGCCACTGCTACACCATGCAATTGCTCTGCTCTTCTGTCATGTTTGATAATTGATGTTTTGCTCAATCCTCGCTACGTTTCTTTCTTGCAGGGTGAGCGCCCAAAGCAGTGCCTGGGCCCCCCTGCTTCCTTTGGCTGTCCCTCCTGATTTTACAAACTGACACGACTTCTTTTTGTGTATGATCAAAAGTGTGCCACCCCTAGCTCCAAGCTCCACTGCTCCAGACGTACTCCAGTCACATGTCAACTGAGGGATGATTACATCGATGAAATCTGGGAAAGCACAATGACCAGGGAACCAACAAATGTGAGTTATCGTCAATATTGTATTATATATAGTAAGCACCGCATGGTGGTGGTAGAATCTGCATGCGATCACCTGCTTCAAGGCAAGATTGGTACACGTCGAGCCTCCTTTTGTTCAGTAGCACCTAATTTGGCCAGGGTAAATTAAATTAAACAGCCTCTTTTTAACCAGAGAGTAAACAATGGCGTTGGGAAGCAAGGAACTTCTTTCAAGTTATTATATGAAGATATTTGTCTCTAACTAAAATCTAACGCACTTATTTTGAGTTCTTTATTTTTCCTTCACTGATGAAATGGGGGCGTTTCTTCCATTCCTTGTCAAAAAAAAACACGAATGGGCCGTGCCTATTTGGGCTGTGTTCAGATTGGAAGTAAAAAATACCTTTTTCTAGATAAATAGTGCATTGAGAAGCGTGTTTCTGTGAGTGGGATGAATAGAAAAAAACTTGTTAGAGAAATGCTTTTTTTTTGAATCTAGCAAATTTAGAGCAAACAGTCCAGGTGACACTCACGTCCAACAACTCTGCTACTGTGCTATCCACATGACACTCTGAACTCGTCTCGGAGCGGTACAGCGGGCCGTACGTACAGGAGGGGAAACGTCAACGCGTCACGGAGCACGGGTTGGTTACTTCCGCGTACAGTACAACGATGCGTCAGCTACCAGCAAGCTACACACAGTTTCCAGTTTCCAATGAAACAGCGGACTCTGCGAGACAGCGACACTGTGTGAGAGATGGAGGTGAAGAATGATCTATGCATAGGACAAAAATGAAAGAGAGCGAAAAAAAACAACAGCGTACCAGCACAAGGTATTCTAGCCCTTTGCTTAAAACTAACACCAGCCCAAAGCACAGACTGCGCCCCATGGCTAATCCGGCCGGGATTCCTATTCTACCTCGTGCGGTTCCGGCAGATGACAAGGACGCCTCGCGCCCCGCGAGCAAACCGCTACGTGTGCTACCGGCTCTAGGAGTACTAACTACCCCCAGCGCAGCGCTCGATCGCTCGTATAATGTCTTCACTTCACACGAATACAAAGTACTAGACAAGGGGCGCGCTTCGCGCGCCCTATCATTTCCACCAAAAAAAATGATGATTATCAGATCAATCAAAACGCATGATCATTACTGACTCTTTGCCAAAATTTGACAAGTGAACTATCAATTTGTTTCTCGTTGATTGAAACATATTGTCTTGCTCTACAGACAACCAAAGGCCACCATGACCAATCACAACACGACAATTTAATTGGCTTGTGCTTATGCTCTTTTTCCTTCTCTTCAGGTCCATCCAAGTCCCCGATGTTGTCACGATAAAACCATTACACACATTAACAACTCTCCATAGATGTCCTTGTTGCTAAATATGATGTACAGCTTCAGGAACATATGCAATGGCAAACACATGAAGATGAGCCTCGTGCACCTCAAGTATCTCCTTCACATCTTGCTTCGTAAGCTTGTTTTGTCTAAGAAGCAATTCTACGCTTGCCCTCGTCTAGGAATTCCTGAAAATCAGTGAAACAAAAGGAACATGTTTCTAAGAATTCATCTTTTGCTCAAATTGAATATGACGATAAAAGCAACAAGGTGTAAAAGGGCACCTCTAAATCTTCCAAATCAAGAGTATCAAGTCTCAATTTATTCTTTCACTGTCTGAATACCCGCATAGCTCAAACAATGTGCAATCAATCAAGAAATAAAGTAACCGAAAAAGTAAAGCAGTCCTACTTTTCCCCACAACAGATATACCTGGTGTAGAACACCATCTGACGGTCTATCTTTTCGCATTCGTTCTTAACAAATTTTCCTAGTAGTCGCATCCTTCGTGAGCCCTTGGTTATACCACCTAAGCACATGTACAATTTGCCAAACATGAGAAAAAAACATAAAACTGAATCACAAAAAGAGAGCATGTAATACCAGACAGGGACTATTGTAGCTCATTATGGTAAAAAAAAAGATGCTGGTCGATCTTGTAAAATATAATTGTGGCAGGCTATCAAGTGAGATGCAAACATAATTGTTGCATGGTATGAATTGTTCAAGAAACTATTAAATCCACATGTGCAATGGCATTCTTCCAGGAGATAATATTGTGCAGGTAAATGTATTACTTGGGACAATCCACACATACAATGGAATTGAAGTTCTTGCGGGATGAGTTGCTTTCTACTGAATTACCATAAGATCATGACAACAAATGGACTACAACACAGGAGATATGGAGCACACAACAAAGACTGTAAACGCAGAGTACGGAACTACAGATCTGTAGCCTTGAAAAGAGGACCTTCACATCTCATAGAAGCCTATTGTTGGCTGCTTGCTGCTCTCCATACTCCATTAACAGCGTTGAAATATCAGCACATGGAATTCTCACAATATATATCAATTTGAAGGTTGCCTTCACCTTCTCTCCCTCGTAGCAGATCCTGCAGTATAGAAAACAAGTGGTACCAAATGAGCAAGAGCAAATTTTCAGATGCGAGTACATGCTTCCCAGCTGATAGCTTTTTTGAAAATCTAAAATTCATGTGCCATGATATTCACATGGTCACATATACCAGAGGGACACCTTACTGAGTACACTACAAAGCACTTGATCTCTTATTAAAGCTGATATTTTGTAAAAAAAATAATGATATTACAGAACCAAAAACAAACATGACTAAGGTGGCTAAGCATCACGATATTTGGATGTGCAAATAAATCAAAGAAGAAGGCAAAGACAACGACCTTCAAAATTCTCTGAATTGAACTCTCCTACAAGATACACAGCAGAAAGCAGAGACAGACCTTTCATATTTCAGTAAGTGATCACCTAGCAACAAACAGCGAGCTCACTAACCAAAGAAGAAACAGCATCAATTAGGGGGAGAAGGATGTTGCTATTCCTACAGCTAGAAACAGAGACGAACCCCTATCTGGTTAGTTAGAGTTCTAGAAGGTGCTAAACGAAATGAAGAGCATGTTGTATTTTGAATTTGTTTTGAGCAATATTAATTGCTTGATTCCTAAATATTGTGCCCAAGAACAAGATCTGATCAAAGAACTCACCAAGATGTGACCGGCCAGAGGATCTGCAACACAAAACAGAGGAAGTAACCGGCCAGCAAACCAACGACGTGATTGATCTTCTCTCCAGTAAAGATTCGCAGAACACTGGTGCTGCAAATAAGCAGTATCCAAATTAGTATATCTAGAAAATAGGAGCACAGAGAAAAACAACACGGGCACCATGGATGCCATAGCACGCCTACAAGCAGAACAAAAAACACCGATTAGCACAAAGCAAAGAATTACGTTCAAAAAGGTGAGACCGTGGCAGTTGCAGCATGGCCGCCGGTGCTCCGACTCCCATGTCATGCCGGCACGCAGGGGAAAGGGGAAAGAGGCAGCGCCCGGCTCCACGCCGCTCGGTCGAGCTGCTTCTGAGGCTCGCAGCGTGCCCTGCTTCTCCGGCCAAGAGGGGCCGCCTGGAGAAGGCCGTGCATGGAGTTGTCGCCGCCGCCGCCGCCGCAGCAAATCGAGGGTGGGCATTGCAGCGCAGCCCGGACCCTTGATGGAGCCAATCGACTTTGAATGTAGCAAATCGCCTCCGTGCTGCTCGCTTGACCACAAATCCAAAGAGAGAAAGAGAGATGGTGATCAAATGGAGCCGCACCGACAAAGATGGAGGTCAAGCCTTGCCTCACGCCGACCGCCCCTCACCTCACGGGAACCCCTCATTCGCACGCCATTCACCGCCGCCATCCAGCTTGCCATGGCGCAGCTGGAGGGGGAAGGGGCCAGCCCCTTGCTGTTCCCACACCGGCGGTGAAGCAGCAGGCGAGAGGCGACGGCGGCGGCGGGGCTAGAGAGAGAGCGCGTGTCGGTATGAGGTAGGGTTTGGGGCCGCCGGGGAGCGCCGAGCAGAAAAGATAAGGTTGGTACGGACGGACGTGAAACGAGAAAACAACCGTCGATAAAAAGTTCAGGTCCGCGAAGAGGAGACGTGGCCTCGGGTTTCCGAACATGTCGACTGGGAGCGACGTGGCTTGCCCAAGGGAGGGTAAATCCCTGCAGGTTTTAACCATTGCGATTGCGATCCAACCATCGGTCTGGAGTTAGAGTTCTAGAAGGTGCTAAACGAACCTCCGTCGTGCGCGGCGTTGTTGGCTTGTTGCCCCTCCGACGCGCTGGGGATCCAACCCAATCCAACGACTTCGGCTTCGGTCCCCTGAGCGCGACGGGCCTGCTCAGCTCAGCCTTGTGCCCCGCACGACGGGCCGTCCTCCTCCTCCTCCACGGGCACAGGCCCGGAGGCTTCCGCGCGCTCTTCAATTGCATTGCAGCCCGCGAGCAAACATGTCCGCGCGAACCTCTCGCTTGTTGATCAGTTGCTCGTCCTGTCCGGTTGCCCCCGCACCATGCCACTATGCCAGTCGCCATCGCGCCTTGCGCGATATTCTGTTGTCTCCCTGCGTAGCCAACTGGCTACGGGGAAATCCTCCGGTCAGCCGGGCCACGTCAATCACCGTGGCGAGGTCGTCTCGGCCCATGTAACGACCCTAAAATAAACTTTTGTTAAGCATGTCATCATAAGCACCATTAGCATAAAAACAAAATTAATATTTTTCTAAGTACTATTTTGGCCCTGGTGTTTTCCCCGCCCACCGGCGGACGGTCCGCTCGGAAGAGCCGGACGGTCCGCCCGTGTGCGGCGCCTGCGTGGCAGCGGCGCAGAGCCTGCTCGCCACGTAGCCCCTCCGGCCCCACCCATCAGGCCACCTGCCTACACGAGCTAAGTCCTTTCCTCAGCTCTCTCCCCATCCATTTCTCCCTTTTCCACCCTCTCTCTTCCTCCTCTCTCCACCATGGGTGAGCATCCAAGGTTTCTCCATTGAAGGCATCCAAGAGCTCGTCGGAGACCTCGCCGGAGCTTCGCTGGAGCACCACGCCGTCGAGCCGCTCCTCCACGATGCCATTCCCCACCTTAAGCTTGAAGAAGGAGCCCCCAAGCTTCTCCTTCCCCCTCCATTCCTGACCTCCTCCAAGCTCAAGCAAGAAGCCCCAAGACCGAGCCCCAAGCACCGCTCTACTCCAACCTGCGGCCCTCACCGGAGCTCCCCACACCACTGGTGAGCCTTCCCCTCCCCCAGTCTAGCCTCCATTGCCCTAGGTTTAGAGTTCATGGTGTTTTTGGATGGTGGATCACCATGGATGGGCTAGAGCTTCACAAACCTTATGCATGTCAAAACCACCACTTGAACTGAAGCCTAGAAACTCCCAGCAACCTTTAGGAACAAACGGGGACCAAAATGACGGCCGGAAACGCCGCCGGCGACCTCGCCGGCGACGCTCTGCCGCAGACCGGACCGTCCGCCCGAGCGGACCGGACGGTCCGCCTTTTCACACATAATCGGCAGCTGAGACCGTTGAACTACGGACCGTCCGCTCAACGCGACCGGACTGTCCGCCTCACACCCAAATTTCCACCCACGTTCTGTCCGAATACCGGACCGTCCGCCTTCCAGGGCCGGACCGTCCGGTTCGACACAGTTTCAACACTTCTTTAATTCTCGGTTTGCCCTAACAACTATAGGGGGTATCTATACATGAACACTTCTTAGTACATATGATCCTGCATAATCCAATCATGTTATTGAAAATTATCATGCATCTCTTGATTCTATTCATAGCATATGCACTCATTACATCATTGCATCCGTGTAGAGACCGAGACACCGGAGGACGCCGGGTTCGAGACCGAACCGGAGTCCGAGACTGAGGAGGCTACCTTTGAGCAACAAGGCAGAAACCCCTTTTCCAACTATTTTCAGAATGTTAACTTGCTTATTGTGTGTGCATAGGCCTCCCTATAGTGGTTCATATGTGATGATTAGAGTAGAACCTAATAGACATAAGCCTTACTCTAGATCAACTTCTAGCAAAGTATGATTGTTGAAATATACAAACTTAATTGCTTAGCCATGCTTAGCCGGTAGAAGTCGAGAGGTGACAAGGGCATCACCACTCGCGAGACATAGGAGTTTGCCTAATCATACTTGGATAGTTGGAAAGTTTTAAAGATGATCAACCATGAATATAAGACGAGATTTGAGCAAGTAATGTAGGACCATGTTGGGAGTGGAATCCAAATGGTTAGGCTTGCTTGAGTTGATTAAGGACCGTGCCGTTATCGCCGTGATACTTGAGCACTTTTTCGTACAAACCACATGCTTAGGATGGGATGGGCAAGCCAAGTACCATAAGCCGGACCTTGCTATGGGACGGTTTGACACGGGTTGTGATGAGGGGTAGATGGCATGCGTCCGTTACCCATATACATCTCCGGCCGCCCTCTCATCGCCGGGTGTAGGTATGTGAACGGTTGAGGGCATGAATTAACACTTATCCTAGGCCGAGGGTATGGTCGTTGGTCTTGCGCCTCGTGTGGGAAAAGTTGTACACCCCTGTAGGGTTTTTAATCTATTGCAATAGTCGCGTTCTCGGATATGAACACGCTCAATGTACTTGGATTTTAACGTAGAGTTTCGGAAAGGGCTTATGGAAGATTGAGCTCATGGTTGATGATATATGATCACTTTACTTATGCAATTGTATTGGTGTATGATTTAGGTATTAGATATGCTATGTCTTTTGCTTATTCACTTATTAAATTCTGCTTGCAATTTCATTTTTGGATACTAAAACTTGATTATCCCTTGCATCCACCATATATAAATATTTGGGATAAGTCCAGCTAGTACGAAATGTACTAACGGTGCTGCCGTTAAGTTGATTCCAGGTGAGATGTCCTCAGAGCCCGTCTTTGGGTACTTCCTCTCCGCCGACGAGGGAACGGGCAAGGGGTACCTGCCCTATGTTATCCGTTTCGTTTCAATGAGTCACTTGTGGCATGAGAGTGAACTCATTTATTTTGTTATGTAATAGATTGGAGAGCGATGCTGAAATTTTCCGCTGCAACTCTTTTCCTTTATGCAAGATACTCGAAACTGGTTTGTAAACTCTTTTACGAGTGATGGACTCTATGAGTGCGAATGCTATGTGGTTTTATGAGTGATGGACTCTATGAGTGCGAATGCTATGTGTGATGAAGATGTTTAACTTGGGCTAGTGAGGTGTGCTGTCCTAGGCAATGGTTTAGGGCACATCTCAGGTACGACCAGGGTTAAGTCCTTTTAATTAGATTAATCAATGGATGATGATCTAATTAGCGGGATTTAACTGGAGGTTTCCTCGCAGCCCACGACTGACGCCACGACGGCGTTGTACGCAGGCAAGCAGCTGGTAGCTAGCTAGTGCTACTGTGAACGAAGCGAAGCTAGCGTTGCCGTCCCTACCGGTCCCGGCCCCCTTTCATGCAGCCGAGACGCACTCGTTGACCCCCGGGGACGGGAGTGTCGGCACGAGGCTCCAAAGCCGTCCCGCACGGGTGGGGTTCCGCGAATCTCTCGTCCCGCCGCCCTGAGTTGTTGTCGAGCGCGCGCGCTGCTCCGATCCACCACCGTACCAATCCCGCCACCATTCTCAAACGCTCGTCAGGAGCAGGCTAACCGCAAAAACCGAGCGCTAGACTCTTCCATCCATGCATCAACGCAACATACCATGCAAGATCATCGTAGAAGCACGCCCGGTCGGGTCGCCCGTTCGAACGGTGCGTTGGAGTCTCCATGCCAATTGCCAAGTTCCCTAGCCCTCTGGGTGAATAGCTAGCCGCTGGCGTCCCTCCGCTTTTAACGAGACTTTTTTTTTTTGTGTTGCGAATCCGCTTTTAACGAGATTTCGTTAGCCGAGTGTGCTCGCCTTCGATGGATCGGCCTGGTCGGATGTGAATGTGATCGTCACTACCCAAGGAAAAATGAGGGGCGCTCATAGACACACCCCTAACTATTAATCGTCTGGAAATCGCATTCGTTTGCAGATCGTAATCAGGGGCACGGGGATGCATACGTCTACAATTGACTTGGATGTCACGTTAAGTGCGGCTTTGGAGCTAACCTGTCGAGTGTCGACGATAGATCTTACATGGGGCTGACTATACACAACACGGAAGTAGCCCCATGCATGGTGGTTGTATACTTCTTGTGGGCTGCTGGCTCGTGGCTAGTTGGGTTTATATATTATTTGGACTCGCCACTCGTGTGTTAGTGTCCGTCTCGTCGTGCTCTCCATTGGCCAACGCAATCACCTTTGAAACGGAGATATGCCTTTTCTAGAATATATTTTTGCGGCACAGCTTAATTAGTTACAGCGAGCGATCGCGGTGACAGCTGATGCTGTCTCAACTTTTAGCACCGCACTAGCAGTACTCCCTCCTTTTGCCTTTTCTTTTTGTTTTTTTGCACTAAACATGGTACCAATACTGTAGACCCGGTAAGATTAACAGTACATATTATAATTCTCCTCCTAGCATTGAAATTTCTACATGCTAGTACTTGCTACTATTGTGAAGCCCAGCTTCTCCTATGCAAGATGCCAAGATTGCACACTGCAGTGCATGTCAACCTGATCATGGCGGGGGTCGTTTTCACCGGGCCTAGAATATGTGTTCGGTGTTCCCCTGCCCACGAGAGTAGGAATGAAGTAATGAACGAAGGATCTGATGCCACTTTTGCTCCCTCTAGGCCCCTCTCCTGTCGCCTCTGGCCTCGCGGAACGATTAACGTCGCTGGGATAACCGTGGCTCGGCGTTTCAACAGGAGGAGATTTTGCGGCCGCGCCATCTCGCTGTCAGGCTCGGCTTTTGTGGTGGCACGTCGCTAGTTTTGACACGGTGCGTCGAGTGGGAATGCCAGTCGGCGTCGGTGCACAAGACTCGGTGTGATTTTGTGCATAAACCTAGAAATTTATATCAGGAAAATAGACGAAATAGATTACTCTCCTATCCGTCCGAATATAATATCAGTGCTGTGAGAACAAAATACGAAATTGGCGAGTTTTTTAAAAGAAAATTTGCTGCAAAAAAGTTTAAAGGAGAAGTAACGGCCCAATTGCAGGGATGGGCCTAAAGTTGAGCCCGAAAATGATGCCAGGCCCGGACTTATTTTTTATCACCACGCCAGCAGCAGGTTTAGCCTAAGGAAAAAGTCCTCCTGAGGTCCCTCAACTATTGCCTAAGTCCGACTTTCATTTCTCATCTTTAAGACCGGGTATCCGATATCCCTCATCTATCAAATCCATTTATTTTTGTCCCTTGGTGTTTTTTAGGGTGGTTTTAGGTGACGTGGTAGTGGGGCCCACATATCAGGGTCAGTGGCGGACCTAGATATTTAATTTAGGGGGTGCCATGATAAAACAAATTCACATATACAACACAGTATTCTCCATTTTTCAATTCCATAATGAGCAATAAAAAAACGCCAGGTCGTCTGGCGGTCAACCGCCAGCTGCACTTACGCCAGGCTAGAGGGACCCGTTGAGCTGGCGATGGAGAGAGGCGCTGGGAGCGGCTAGAGGCGACCCAACAATCGAGGCGCGGGGTGGAAAGGGCGACGACGGCAGGATTCTAGGCGTCAGCCGTAGCGGGCAACGTGGGCAAGGGCAACCAGAGGAGCAGGCCACCATGGGGTCTTCCTATCTATCTTTCACAAGATGGATATAAGCCATCCATCTTTAAAGTCCACCACAAGCCAATTAACCAGCACATATATTTAACATTTCTCTTCAATATTTGTTTTCATCATGTTAAACAATATACTTCAGCAAGTTCAACCCTTTTACTTGCTAGATTCAACATTTGACGATCAAAATATTGAAACTGTATGGATAAAATGTTGAAGCTGGAATAAGAAAATGTTTAAATAGGGATCTCGAAATGTTGAAGCTGGCTACTGAAAAATTGAATAAAAAAATTAGATAAACCTAGGCCAATTTCTTAGAGGGTGCCATGGCAACTATGGACCACCTATTGGGTCCGTCCCTGGTTAGGGTGTGTCCCACATACCTTCTCTCTCCGTCTCAGCTCGCTTGGGTACTGAGCAGCGCTGCGCTGCTCCGCTCGATTCCCTCGAGCACGCGCGGTAGCGGCGGCGATTCCGAGCTCACGGCGGACAACCGGGAGGGGGGGAGGGTCCACTCCTCGGCCTTCTTCTCGAGGGAGTCCAACGCCTCCTCCGCCACGCCGCAGCCCCCTCCGCCCAGCACATGCGGCGTCGGCACCGGAGCGACAGCGGAGGACGACCTCGATCCCGCGCCACCGCTCGACCTCGAGCGCGGCGCAGCGCTCGGTCATAGACACAGCGGCCATGGGGTCGTCCGCGCCGCCACATCGACCTCCACGGCGAGCTCCCTTGCCCCCAATGACACTACTAGGCAGCCCAGCAGGCCGACCAACGGGACAAAGCCCAGGCCTTACTAAGCAACGACTACTATACAATCCAAGTTACGACGCCAACCCTTGCATTTTCCTCCTCTTTCATCCTCTGTCTCCTCCCCGCCGATCATGGATCTGCTGCGAGCTGCGTCGCGCACATCACCGGCTCACCTCTTGCCGCTGGTTATCCACCCGCTCATGTAGTAGCCTGGCGACCGTCACTATGGATTCTACCTTTGCCCTCCCACTTCACCGGCAGCTACGACGGGTACGGCGGCCATCTGGCAACTGGGCCCAGGTCGCCTTGCCCTCCATGGAGGCTGCGCTCACGCCGGCCGCGCTGCCGGAAAGTGGGCCCCCTCTTGCCGCTCCGGCCTCCGGGATCGAGCGGATCCACCAGTTCGACGCTCCTCCTGCCCGCCGGCGCATCAACTTGGCGGCCACGAGATCAGGGGGAAATCTCCAGCCGCGCAATCGTACGATGCACGCCACCTAGCGGGCCCACATCCCCGCCGCTCCCCCCTTCTTCTCCCTCTCCTCCGGCCCCCCCGCCGCCTATATATCCCGTTAATTTCCCCCAAACCCCCCATCGCATTAAAAAAAAATCCACACCCGAAACACCTCCAGTTTTCCCAGAGAGAATCCACACCCAAAACACCTCCTGTTTTCCCAGAGAGAGAGGGGGGGGGGGGGGGAGAGAGAGGCGATGAGAGAGCTGGCGATGGGAGAGGTGGTGGAGGAGGATGCGGCGGCGGTGTTGGCGTCTGTGGCGCGACCGATGGAGGATGCTGAATGGTACTTCGAGGAGGAGGAGGATGACGACGCGGCGGAGGACGAGTTGGCGGCGGCGGCGGCGGCGGAGGTGGAGGCGGAGGAGGACTCGGTGGAGGAGGAGGACGAGGACTCGGTGGAGGACTCGGCGGCGGAGGAGGACGAGGACTCGGTGGCGGCGGCGGCGGCGGCGGCAGAACTAGCGGCTTTGTTGGAGCAGTTGAAGGCAGCGGCGGCGCAGATGAAGACGGCGGGGGCATCGTGTTCATCATCACGGCCGTTTGTGTCCGTCGATATCTGGTCCCTCCGCGCTGGCCAGGAGTATTTCGGGCGCCGCCCTCACTGCGACCGGGTCCGTATCTGCGCTGTTGAGGTCGGACACGCACCCGCTCTCGAGGCCATTCTACGTGAGGTACCCGACGCATCTTGCCAGATCCCTCTTCTGCCGCGCCTGTCTCGCCTCGCGAAGCTCGATATCCTCCTGACGCTGGGGATTGAAGCCCACGCGCCTATCATCGCCGAGCGGCTCCCCATTATTGGCCATATCCCCATCATCAATAACCAGTTCAGCGTTTACGGCCGCCCCAACGCCGTCGTCTGCGAGCATCTGAAAGCTTTCAGCCAGTGGTCTTGGGATTTGCACACGGCTGCGACTAAGGTTGGGCCTGCTAGGATGTTTGGTGAGGACTTTTTGGCAATGATCAAGAGGAGGGTATGTAAGCGCTGTCGTAAGATCGTGGCTGGTGCACTGACTGGTCGTTCTGACCAATGGCTTCGCCCCAGGATCAGTGACCTGGTGGTCGAGATGCTTACCATTAAGCAGATGGGATTGGTGGTCTTTGAGGAGGCAGCATGAGGAGGTTATAGCTTTGTTCAGTTTGGGATTAGTGGTCTTTGGATAGCTTTCTTCAGTTTTCGGTTTGGGATTAGTGGTCAGTTTTCGGTTTGGGACTAGAAAACGCTAGCTCGGCGTTGCCGCGCCATGTTGAGCTGGCCAATGGGTGACTGTGTGATGTCCATGAAAATTTCAAATGGATTACTCTCTATTTTGCATTGTAGCAACTGGATTCGACCAATGTAACTGTGTGTGCGCGTCTCGTATCAGCGTAGTGGTACTTTCAATCTACATAAAAGCTGCTAGAGATAACAACGGATATAAAAAAAACTATGGTTGAATGTACATATTAAAATTATATATGCCATGTAATTGGTGTACCAGCTAATTTCGAAACAATTTATGCTATAACACAAAGGGAAACAAGGAATTGATCTGAAGGAACGCCGGAATTCAATGAACTGTTATTTAGGTACAGCTGGAAACTGGATAATCTTATGGCTAAATCCCACTATATTGATATTAGCTCTCGGTGTAGCAGATGAATGAAGCTAATTCTTATTCTTGACATCTGTAAACACAATACAACAAGCATGTTATAAGCACATATAATATCGAAGTGAATTTTTATTCCTGACATTTATTTGGAAAGACAGTACAACCAGCATGTCTGTAATACAATCTAAGAAGAACAAACTTAAGCCCATCACTTGACTCATCATTGGATTAGCATATATAGAGAAGTCAATTAACATCCATAACAATATCGATGTATTTTTCTATAAACAAAGAGGAGAAGGATAAAAAAGAAGGATAAAAAATGGTTGCTTATCTGATACTCCCTCCATCCCTTAAAGAACGATGTTTTTGGATTTTTCAGACAAATTAAGAGTAGAAAAGAAAGACGCATGTGTCCCTGGTAAATGCTATTTTAGGAGGTAAACTAGTTTCCTTTTAAGCATGCATGCCAAAACATCAATCTTTATGAGAAAAATTTCAAACGCTAAAACATCATTCTTTAAGGGATGGGGGGAGTATGTTTGAAATGGAGGGAGTATGTTTGAAGATGAATAATTTTCAGTTTCCAGAAAAAAAAAATGCATATCATAGTCAAGGGGTTACTTATGAGCGATCTAATATTAGATAGATATTACAAAAAAAGAATTGCCTCTGAATACTGCTATTCTAAATGCTTTCTAATCTATTCCAGAGCATGTTGCAATTAATGTCAAACCTATTTATCCAAATGTCTCTGTAAACTTCTGATTATAAGAACGAAGCAATCGTGCATCCAGCAGCTCCTTCTCCATATACCAAAGGGAAAAATGTAGTTGGAGCAAAACATCGAACAACTTACAGGCTGGTGGCTCCCTTTGTGGCCGTCGTCATGAGTCATGATTCTCTAGAAGCCAAGACCCAAGAGTAGTAAGCTTGGTTCGTGTAGCGCGGACACCACCTGATGTTGACCAAGGCGCACTCAAACTTGGCCGTGTGTAGCGTATACCCTCATGCCACCTCTGCTGACGAAAGCAACCCTTTTGTGAGGAGGAAGCCGTAAAAAGCGAGACGAGGACGAAGGGTACTTGTGGCTGGGCGCGGAGGAAGCCAGGGAGGGGGGACAGCAGGAGCAGCAATGGGGAGATCAGTGGTTGCGGGTGGATGGCGGCGACCTTCTCCGGGACTTGCGACACGGCCGGTGGAGTGGGATGCGCTGATTGCCTGAGCAGATTCGGGGAGATTTGCAGGTTACCTGGCGAGAGGAAGTAGAGGCCTGGACCTGGAGGACTGGAGGCGGCGGGTGCAGCCGTGCAGGGCGGAGAGCAGCGCCGGCAGGCGGAGGGAACAGGGAAGAGGGAAGGACGAAGGCAGAGGTGGCGCGGCGACAAGCGGGGTTGGTTGGGGGTTGGAGCGGGTTCGCGAGATGTGGCACGGGTTCGCAATTTAGCGGGCGGAAGGGGGATTGCCAGATCGAACGATCGATATCACGAGATTCCTCGATCCAACGGCCGCTGGGGTAACGGGCGACGTGGACCCGCTAGCCGCCCGCGGTTTGGTTTGGGTCCAGGATTCGTGTTTAGAGATTAGTGGTCTCTGTATAGCTTTGTTCAGTTATGATGTGGGTTAGTAGTCTCCGAAAAGATGACTGATCATTTGTTGCTGAATGTACTACTCGGTTGTGCATATTACATATTTATTAAAACAATCATTACACATTGAAGCTATTCAGATTCAGATTACTTATCAGTATGGCATCGACTGCAGTGCTCCACAACAGTAAGGTTAACCCTAGAAGGAACTTTATCCACGATGAATGCTCTAATAGCCACGGCCCCTCTACGGGCTTGCATGAGAAAACCTTTGTTCATTGGTGCGCACCTGCCGCCGGACATTTTGCTATCACACTTAGGATCACCATAAGTTGTGTCCAGTGTAAGGCAAACAAGTAGCCTTGCGTTCTTAAGAATATAACAGGTTAGCTCAACCAAGCTCTTCGCGGAGTAGAAACCTTTGATCTTAACACCCTTGAGGTGGCCATGGTGACGGTCAGGCATCTGCCTCAACTGTGGTGAGCATGTAAAAATTGATTCGTGTTCCATTTTTTCCTGAGCTACCTGAGGATGCAAAAGACATAATAAAATATAATTAAAATATGGTTCCAACGGTGTGACTAGATATTATGCAGGATAGAATGAACACTGCCTTACATCCAACAACAAAGTCTCCAAGGAAGGAGAAGCATCAAGGAAAGAAATAAGAGAAAAATAATCATAGGATGGGCATTTCAGACAAATTGTCAGACGCTTGAGGAATAGGAATTTGGTAGGCAGCATTGGTGTACCAACCCTCTGCAAGACAACGACATCTCAGATTAATTATACAAAAGGTATGATTACTATGATATTTGCAGTCTAGAATAACTGAAGTTTCAGGAAAAGCATACCTCATGACTTGAACCAATAAAAAGAGTATCAAGGTTTGGCATATTGGATGGAAATTCAGTACGGGCGTAACACACGAGGTTTGAACAATACATTCTCAGATTCTTCATTTGTAATGTTTCTCCAAGTGAGATTTTTGCACTGACTCCTTCTTTGATGAAACTGTAAAGATTTCGAGCTTTGCTCTCTATCACTAGCAGGTTGGAGCAATAAGAAACCTTCAGGAAGTGGAGCTGCTGCAGCGCACAAGGTATCTTCAGGCACATTATCTCCTGGCATTCACTGAGGTCTAACTGCTGCAAAGCAGGTGAGTTAGAAAGAAAGTACTCTAACTCATCCCCTGAAATATCCACAGAATGCAGGCGCAGGCTTGTTAGCTTTCTAAAGGGACCAGGTTCAACTGTGGGATGGAAGGTGCACATGAAAAGTTCAAGGGACCGGATAGATTTTCGGACCCCATCAGATAAAAGGGTGCATGGGATATTGTACTTCATATTATCTCTATAACATTGCTTAAGGGTGAGCTTTTCAATCCCTGGTGTAACAGCAATCTGAAGCCATCTGTCAAGATAATGGCATGCATCAAAAATACCATATAATTCAAGCTCAAATATCTTTATGCCGGTGCCCGAGTGGTTACTCAGGATGTTATCAATTATGCAGCTGAAATTCTTTTTAGGTGCATTTGCATTTGAGCCAATGGTATCTTTATTCAAGGTGACAACGGGATGGCATCTCCAGGAACGTAAAAAGGCGTGAGACGAGCAAGCAGCACGGGCAGCATCCCGTAGTGGTAGCAGAGAATGTATATGGTGCAAGATGTCCTGCAGACACACAAGAGATAAAAATGAAAAGGTTGGGGTTATAAGCCCAAAGGGTTACTTATCATATAAAGAAAAACAGCACACCATGGCAGTAATATTCTACCCTAATCCTCCGTATGATTGCACATGGTGCATTGCATTACTGATCACATAGACATTGCAGTGGAATGGAACCATGATATAAATGGGCCATTGCATAGAAAATTTTCCCCATTCACGTTTTTTTTTTGGCTTTCTGGGAAGAACAACGGGTTGCTAGCACTGAATAATACTATGAAATATAATCCTAGTTGCACCTTTTTCTGGAACAACTTGCGTTTTTACTACATCAGCAGTAGTTTGTTCAGTGTAAGATAGGCATCAACCTTTGTAACTATGATAATATATGACATAGCAAAGAGAGAAAATAAGTTTTGAAGTAAAAAAAAAATCATGAAATGCTATTTAATCCAACATTTGCTAGGATTTAGGTAGCACAATAATAACAAACATAATTCTCTAGCTTGAATCGTGAAACTAATTCAAAGATAGGTCCATTATTGTTTTACTTGTCTAGACTGATGATGGCAATCAATGCTCATAGGAACTGCTTGGTTACAGCACAATACCAATGCATAAGGCTAATGCAAACCCACTTATGCTGAGATACCAAGACGTGGCCATTTTCCTAATTCGGGAACGAACATGCAAACTTGACAAATTAAGCTTGTTATTTCCTGTCCTAATCACACATACTGAGATGTCTACAATTGTTTGTATTAGAGATCAAAAGTTACAGGGACAAAGTAACCATTGGCCAATCTATAGAGCAACCATCTTATCACATGGTACGTTGCTGTGATGTTTAAGGCGGTCTTAAATTTTAGGAATATGCATCATAGTACAAAGTTGGCTGTAATTTTACAAATTCAAGGCTTGACATGCCCAACATGCATGTATGGTGCGAAGGTGATTATAATCTCAACACACTTAAGATCAAGCACCATATGATTGTTTTTTTATGGTGCAAGTGCTACATTAGCTGTTCTCTCTAGAAAGCTTAGCAAATTGCAGTCGCATATCCCCAGAAGCTGCTAAATGAAGAGTTCACAAATGGCAAAATGGAAGACCCTATGCTAAGGTTTTACTTAAGTGGACATTGTACATCTCTATTTGACATTTAGGGGAAACTATATCAAACAGCATCAACAGTCTTATGCCCCATATCATTCGTAAGCATACGGTCAGGCTCTAGACAGTAAGAGTGATGATATAATTAAGAGTGAATGCATATTGATTGGAGAACTTAAGATAATTTGAGGAGGTAAAAACAATGTATGACAATGATCCAGACTAGGATGGCATGTAATAGCTGTGGCTGGTCTACACAATAATTACAGAAAAAGAAGAAAAAACCACAATAAATTCAAGAGAAATTAAGTGAACTCTAGGAAATCTACTCATCAAGACAATAGGGGATCCAAGGCTTACGACGGACAATTCTATGCTGGAGTTGAAGCTTCTGCAGTTTTCTATATGAAAGTTGTAGATGTTTTTATTTCTGCGAGACTAAAGTACAACGGCTGAAACAAGGCCAAGCTCAATTTAGGAGGGACTGTCAACAATTGCAGCACTAGGAACTCTGTTATATGCGTAGTAGATAACAATATGGAGCAAACATAGTACAAAGAATTTGATCGGCTAGAGCAGGAGCAGTCATGGTGATATTATTCTTGCAATATAAGCCTTCTAGCAGCAAAAATGCATGTCAGAGTACCTCCGGAAGGGCTGGGTTGGAACACATCATTCTTTCAGTAGCTTGATAATAGCCATGACCAGAGGCTGAGCCCCTTCCTTTATCTACTGAAGCAATCGATCCATCTGCAAACCAACAATGATGGTTGTGATATACTATCCCAGAACTGAATATTTGTATATGATTAAGAAACAAAGGTGCTAAGCAGAATAAAAAACAACAATCTCTTGAATTTCAAACTTTTATGAATCAACGGTGTGGTGCCCCCACAGAAATTTCTCATTGCTTGTATTTCGGTCTAAAAGAGATAAGGGACTAGTAAATTACGTATACTAGTAGGTAACGGTGAAGAGAGCCTTTTGCCAAAAAGCTCCGGTGATTGAAGACACCTTTTTTTCATTATTAAAAACACAAACAAATGCACAAAGTCTGGTGACTAGCTCATGTTCATGTATGTTAAGATGAATCTGTGAGGAGATACAACAGGACAAGAGATGATTTGTTTCATTAACTGAACAAATAGGCACAAATTAGAGATAAGATGCCGACGAGTGCAAATAGAGGATCTTACTCAGGCGCCCGTTTCGCCGTTGATGCCGCTGCAGGGACATGATCCGCTGCAGGGGCAGCAGTTGGAGCAGATAACGATATCTCTCTCGCAGGGATCTCGTCGAGAGATGTTTCTCTTTCGTTAGATTTGGAACCCTCCCCAATCTTTTTAATCTAAAAAAAATTAACCGATCCGATCTTGGTTTGTTTTGGGCTCCGATTTCGATTCGAATCGAATCGTACAAGACGGACGGGTACCAACGAGAGAAGATCGTGGGAGCTCCGCGCGAGCAGAGGGGAAAGGATAAAGAATTCAGAGTTCCGAGAGCCAAAACGCGCCAGAGGGGCGGCGGCGACGACTGACTGGGAGAGTGAGGAGGAAAGTGACGGTGAAGAGAGAAGGGTTTTCTGCTGGGCTAGTGGGCTGGATGGAAAAATGCATCTTGGGCCACGAAACCTGTTCAACGTGATGGCTTCAGATTTGCTATTTTTTTGTTTCTAAAAAAAAAGATTTGCTGTTTTTTTTGTTAGCTTACCGCACTAAGATAAATTCAATTAATCTAAAAAATATAAATTCAATTAATAGGTGCCAATTAGATTTTCCAGATTCTGCCACTTATTCTTAGCAATGGGACTTGCTAGCGTGGAAAAAAATTGCGTGCAGAGTCCTGCAAACCTGCCTCGGTGCAGGACGTTCCCCGATGTGCCCGCTTGGGATCGGACGGGGGAACCGGAGAGGCCTCTCTCGGCTCGCAAAGCAGTATTTTCCTCGGCTCGACTCAGCCATAGACCGATCCCCTCGAGCCACAGAAGCCTCCATCGACTCCCCCACCTCTTGGCTTTCTACCTTGCCCAACTCACCATGGTTCTTAGAAAGGATTCAGAGAATTTCATATGCACATTATTATGTTCATATTTGTATTTCAGAACATCAGAATAAGACGGAATGAAATACAAACTCAATTTTTGCAAACATCTATATTTATTTGAGCGTAGTCCTCATTGCAATGCTGAACATATGCAGGCTTATCTGTTTTACAAACTGAAATTCTCAAATTGGCAGTGTCCATTCTCAAAGAGATAGTGCCAATCATCAATTGCATGATTGCATCACCCAAGTCCGGGGCCGCATTCACCAAGGCCCAAGTCACGTCAAGGGCTAGACGTGCTCTTTTTTCTTTTGAAGAAGAAGAAAACATAGACGTGGAGAAGTGCTAAAGAAGAAATGCAACGACGGCACCTGCGTCTCCACGGCGGCAGGCTTCCGTGACTATGAAGCTCATTATGCCGCGCGTCTAGCGTCTTTGCTCTCTACATCCACAAGACCAAGAGCCGCCTGGGTGTGAGGTGGAGGTGGGATCTTGCTGCCGGCAAACAAGAGGGCCGACAGTTGGCGGAGCGACCACGGCGGCGGAGGAGGACAATGGACGAGGGAGGTGGAGTTGTCGAGGCAGCGGTGGCAGGAACAGCGATGGCTCGATCTGTTTTTGCGCACGCAGCCGGTTCCTGTGGCTCGAGGAGATCGGCCTAGACTGAGCCGAGAAAAAACATCACTTCGCGAGCCAAGAGGAGGCCTCTCCACTCCCCCCGTCCGATCCCACGCGAGGCGCATCGGGGAAGGTCCTGCACCGAGGCGGTTGCAAGACTCCCGCACGTAATTTTTTTAATTTTTTTTGCTAGCGCCCGGACGTGCGACGTCAACGGTAAGGGTTAGTATTGGACGGTGCAACATTGCAACACCAGGTATATGCTACATGTACCATCATGATGAAACATTGCAACAGCTGGTGAAACATTGCAACAATTAGTGTGGAACATTGCAACATCAAGCACATATTGTATGCAACATCAACTAAAAAATTACAACATCCGGGTGAAACATCAAAATATTACACTGGAACATGTTGATCCCTAAAACATCCAAAGAAAACATCGCAACACTGAAACATTGAAAAATTACAACATCCTAACAAAAAGGGAAGGAGGAAACATCCGAAAAATTTATTGCAACATGCGTCTGATGTTGATGTTGAAACATTAAATTTTTGAGTTGATGTTGCATACAATATGTGCCTGATGTTACAACATACGCCTATGTCAATGTTGAAACATTTAATTTTTAAGTTGATGTTGCATACAATATGCGCCAAATGTTGCAATGTTTCATCAGATGTTTTAATTTTTACTTGATGTTGCATGTAGCATACACTTGATGTTGTAATGTTGCATCGTCCGTTTTTTTCTCTCCCCCCCCCACCACCACGTCCTATCCCTAGCATTTCCCTTTAGGACAACTATCCGCCACTTTAGCAGAAAGGTCCCTAGAAAATACAAAAATTACACACATATCCATGGACCTTTCAGCCGTCACAGGCACCCAGATCCATCAACGACGTGCGCCGTTGTCACCTCCAAATCCGGTCGTCGCCACTCCCTTGCCTGAGAAGACTCCATCGCACCATGGATTTAGGAAGAGCCGAAGAAGACACTTGTCCACCGGCACACGTTGACCGCCCAGTCGGCCGAGGCCACGCCCCGAGCTCCCTCCGGCTTGAATCAGAGCTCGCCGTCGACAACAACCATCGCTGCGGGAAACTCGGGCTCGATCCAACCTCCAACAAACCATCAATCCGTGGCTTCCTCTGCATCCTTGAAACAAATATCGGCTTCTTCGTCGCCTGGCCGAACGCGAAGAAGACTATGGAGCGGAGTCCCACCTCCACAGGGACTCCACAATGAGAGTCCCATCTCCACAAGCTCGTCGCCAGCGTCGAAGCGAAGCACCAGCGGGTTGGGGAAAGAGCTAGGGAGGACTTTTCCGATGCGTCATCACAGTCGTCGCCGCCCCGCCGTCGTCAACCAGAAACCTAACCCTAGGTACTAAAAGACCTAACCGACCACCATCCGGCAGGAAGCGAGCAGTCTCCACCACCTCACGATGGCCCACAGGCCACTGGAGGCGGAGGAGACCACCAGCCCCACAGGTAGGGAGGAACTACCTCCCGTCCGCCTCTCTCAATAGTGGTTGTTTCGCTGTTTTGAGAGAGAGAGAGCGAGAGTGTACGACTGTAGAGAATCAATAGATGAATCTTGATCTTGTGTATTGAGCTTCTGCAATGTTTTCTAGCAAGCAACCAGGCGACCAGCATGCAGCGTCCACCGTCCAGCGTGAGCCCTGTGCCTATTTTGGCCTACCATGACCAGGGTTTTTCTTACCGACCGCTACCGGTCCGGTTCCCGCGGGAACTGCTCATACCGGTCTTGACCATATTCAAGGTGCCCATATTCAAAATTTTCAAAATTGAATTAAAAATAGAAAAATGTGGTAAAATTTCTTAAAAATATTTCAAGGTATGTGTAATATATTGGTGTAAATTTTTTTCAAATATTTTATAATTTGGTATTTTTGCAGCAAATACAAGTGAAATAAAAAAGAAAAGTTGTTGTATAGGAACACGGTGAAAATCTTTACTCCGGTTTAAATATGATGTCCACCGCCGAGTATGAAATGGCCTCGCAATACTACCGTTGACCTATTTCTTTGCACTAGGACTACTATGATTTTTGTATGGCCATTTGTATGCATAATTATTATTATGTATGGGTATTTGTATGCACAATTCTATGTATGGATATTTGTATGTATTTGTGGTTATTTTTTAATTTTTTTATGAATTTACGGCGAGATCATGCCCATTTTTTTGGGACCCAAACCAACCGGCTTACCGCCCTAACCAACCGGCTAACCATTGCGAAACGAATAAACTAGTAATTTGAATTTGGAATTTTCCAAACCGACCGGCTTACCGCTCAACCGATTGAACTGACAATTTATATTTGTTTGGTTTCTCCTGGTTACCGGTCAAACCGAACCGGCTTACCGCTATCAGTGACCGGCGGTGTCCACAACCGGTTCGGTATAAAAACAAACCCTGGCCGTCACCCAAGAAGGCTTTGCAGACTAATGACTACTCCATCATGCCATCTTGGCCACAAGTCCCCAATCTTCTCTAAAAACGAAACCTCAACCAAGCTCTTAAAAATAATAGAGCTAGGCCATTAGTATAAAACTAAATGTGTGACTCGATCTCAACAGCTAGGATTTTTGAGAGCATATGTACTGGCCGGTGCATGAGCTCATGTGGCAGCAGAATGAATCGATTTGGTCATTGGAGAACAACGGCGCATCAAGGAGAGAGGAGATCATATTCATAATCTTGCACCGGCTCATAGGACATAAAAAAAATCAATTCCTACGTTGCATTTGATTGGCAGCCAGAGGAAATTTGCATTGATTGGATGAGGTCAGAACGTCTGACACCAGTGGAGAAGGATGAATCGGCTTTTGAATATTAGTTCGCTAACTTTCTAGTCACATCGAGTCACATCTTCTCTCACATATACATTTACCAATGCATTATTCATACATCCAACTTCTCCAACTAAACAAGCATCTACGTGTATGAGGTCTTTCCCTATGATCTGGATCACCGCTGCTGATGCCCTCTGTAGCTCTCTCCTTCTATAGAGTAGCGAGGTGCATCGATACTTCGAGGGCAACATATCATGTGGGAACCAATATTTTTGTGAAAATTATAAAAACTTCAATCTAAGCCAAACAATGTTGATCTAATGTTGCGTTCAGGGGAGGTGGAAGGGGTAATATATAAGATAAGAGGGGTAATTTGCAAATTGTTTCTTCCGTTGAAAATTCCAGTAAGGCTAGGAAATTAGTGTCGTGCCAGAGGTAGCATTCCTCAACCACGAGGAACTGACCAGAATGAGGCCGTGGTAGTTGGGTGCCCCGAGACGTGCAACCTATATGCAAGAGCTCTGGTGACCGGGTGACATAATTTTGGGTGCCATGAGGAACCTCATTCTTTTACTTTATCTGCATTGGCTTCGCCCCATAGATTAGTGATCTGGTGCTTGAGAAGCTTACTATCAAACAGGTGGGCTTGTTCATCTTTGACGAGGTAGCATGAGAGGGAGACAAGCTATCCATTGTTATTCAGTTCGGAAGAGGTGGCGTGAGGGGAGAACCTAAGTGGCAGTAAAACTCTAATTAGTTGTTTTTATAAAGCTTGGATCGGTTGTTGTTCAGTTAGACCAATATGTGAATGTTGTTCAATGTACTACTCCTTTGATAGTGCTTCTTTTCCATGGCACGTGTATGTGTATGGTTTGGTTTTGTTGGATTCACTTCCGGTCAGCGCAATGTTGTGCCACTTTCGCATACTCTTTCCCCGTGGCTGGCGGTCTTAGTCGCTCTTTTATCGTGGCGTGCGGCCTTGTCATGTTGCTTCCTCTGGTTTTTTTCAACTATGGACTGATTGATTTCTTTTTTGTTACACAATTTTTTACATAAAATGAGGCAAAGTACGATGCAAGAGTGTTTCATAGTAGCATGGGCTAGGAATTGACAAAAGTTGGACTATACAATACAAATCATACAACCAAACCACACAGTCCAATAACAAATGATGGTCATCGATCTATAGAAATCATACACATTGCATCGCAACCAGTAAAAAACAAGTATGGTTCAGATTTAAGACAATCATTACACCTTGGATTTATCCATATTACTTATTATCATGGCATCGCCTGCAGTGCTCCGCAACACTAAGCTTAGCCATAGATGGAATTTTATCCACTATTAAGAATCATTGCTCCTAACCTTGATAGCGACTTCTTCAGTGGATCCTTACCCATACTATTCACTTTTGTGAAGACCTGTATCTAACACCTATATGGGAGACCAACTCTCTACAAGGGGACTCAAAACTTTATTTACGATTCAACTTGATATAACATGAGATGGCTTTTACACTCTTTATGTGGCTATCCTACCATGACATCACTATACTATATGACAACCTTGTCATATCATGACCTATAACTCACTCATATGGACTATATGTCATGACATATATGAGAGGGTGGAGGGCACCCCTATTTATAGGACTTTATGGCTCACATGGAGTTGTCATGTGTCCACCTCTACATTATTCCTTACAAATATCTAACTCGAGTTTTCCCATCCTTATCCTACCATGTAAATATCTATACTCTAGAACATTCCATACTTTACCATGAAGCATGACTACCTAGATAGTAAATAACTAATTTCTATACTCTTCTTACTTTATCATGGCTTTATCCTCATGCATGGCAAAGTTAGTCTCTTGTAATCTCCACAACACTCTAGAAGTTTCTAAGTATGTTTTGCTTATTTTCAACACTCTCCCTCAATGGATACTTGTCTTAGGTGGTTGAACCACTGCATCTCACTACCATTGTATCTTATATGCTCTGCCATTACGAACCTTCTTCTTCTCACATCCTTGTGGTATGGTCTTCTTCTCCTTTGCTACAAGGACAATTGTCTTCAGTGGGAGCTTCCTCATAGACTTGATGCAATCATGCATCTCTTCTTTCTTCTCCACTCTTGTTGTTGTTTGCCTTCTAGATGCTTCCTTGTATGAAGGCAAAATAACTTGAGCTTGGGCCATAGCCATACCCAAGATCTTCACTACATTCTCTGGGAAGCTTCTTCGCATCATTCTCCTTCGCATCTTTATGGACCACCAATGTCTTATCTATATCGTCTCCATACTCCTGTGGCTCCCCATCTTCATGAAGAATTGAAGACTAGCCTCTCGTGACCCGCATCGACACCCATGCCTTATCGGAGAAGATAGAGACCTGGTCACCGTTCAACATTTTAGATTCACCGATTCAACATATTGGGGTTCTAAGTTCAACATATGTTCCATGTAGTTTCAACATTTCAAATATTAAATATTGATCTTGCATAAGGTAGATGTTGAACTTGTGTATAAAAATGTTTTACATGTTGAGGGATATTGTTGAGCATATGTACAAACTAATTGGGTTAAGTGGGCTTTGAAAATGGATGTCTTATCTACATTCCATAAGATGATAAATAGGAAGCCCATAATTTTCATACTTTGATATTTTGGAGCAATCCACGCATGTGTTGCTGCAGCCCGGAAGCACGTGAAAGCCCACGGCCCATGCCCCTCCAGCCCACGACGGCGTCCGCAGAGGCCGCCGGCCCTCTGCACTGGCCCCCCGTCCACCACCTGGAATATCCACAGCCCAACTTTTGAGCCATACATATAGATCTCACCGTCAACCTACACTTCAAACGTATTTCAAGTTTTCAACTCCAGACGCCGGTCGTGAGAGTACGAACGCACACCACCTTGCAGAGACATTTGGTGTGTTGACGACTGTCCTGGAATTCCAGGAAGGATAGGCAACTGGTGTCGTGCCAGAGGTAGAATTTCTCAACCACGAGGAACTGACCAGAACGAGGCCGTGGTTGTTGGGTACCCCATCTACAGAGACGTGCAACCTATAAGCAAGAGCTCTGGTGATGGACTGATGGGTGACACATTCGCTTCTTCAGTTCCATTCAACACAACTTTGGGTGTGTTTAGTTGGGAGGGGAGGAAAAGAACTTTTTCTGGGAAGCGTGTTCTGTGAGAGGGATAAATAGGAAAGTTGAAAGAAGTTAAAAGGGGAACTTTTCTGAAAAGCGTGTTTTCTAAGAGAGATGAATAGTAAGTCCAAAAGACCTTTTTCAACACGGCCTTTACCATCTCTGAATCTGATTACCCCTACCACCATCCTGCACTCACACTGATTGCCTGACAGGGCCGACACAATATCACTAAGAATCAGAAAAAAAAATCTATTCATTTAGACTCGAATAGCACTGCAATTATCAGGATAAATCTATTCCGTGTTGCACGTAATCAGAATGTGCAAGAAAAACTAATTCAGGCCATCTGCTGGCCATGACCCAGACCACCCGTGTTGCTTCCCACCTAAACAAAACCAAACACAAGCCAAGGCGGAGCAACAAAGAGCCAGGAGGAAGGAAGCATGGCGGGCGCGAGGAAGGAGACGGTAAGGCCAACCGTTTGCATCCCCCAGCCTCCACGCACCTCCTCCACTCTTGGCGCCAAAGCAACGCCGTTAGATTATTGGTCGCCATCCCGAACCCAACCCCCGCCCTCCTTCCCTCCCACACCATTTATCCTTCCCGGAGAAAAACAACCCCGCCATGCCAATCCCCCTTCCACCCTCCTCCACCGGCGTCGCCCCACACAGGCAATGCGGCCGCCTTCTTCTTCCTCTTCATCCTCGGCGGCCATGGCTGCCCCGAGCGTCGCCGGCGGCGGCCGTGTGTCCGCGTTCACGATGCGCGCGGTGGCGCGCATGTCGAGGGCGCGGTGGTTCATCTTCCTGCGCCGGGTGTACCAGTACCAGAACGGGCCCAGGTCCGACCTGGGCTCCAACCCTTTCAACTCGCCCGGATGGCTCGCGCTCGAGCTCGGCGTGATCGTGGCCCAGATGCTCCTCACCACCGCCGTCGTCGCCATGTCACCCAGGGAGCGCCCCGCGTGGCCGCTCCGCCTCTGGGTCGCCGCTACAACGTCGGCAACGTCCTCAGCCTCCCCCTCCTCTATTGGCGCCACCGCCATTCTTCTTCCTCCGCTGCCGCCGGCCGCGGCGACGCCATGTCCGACGACCTCGAGATGCGTGGCGCCAACGATGGTCTAAGGTATCTTGATCCTTTCGTTTAATTTGTTTGCGCCAAGTTGGCATGATCGATTTCTTGACGGAAATAGTGCGATTATATTGATGGAATTGATGGAATATTAATGGAATGCAGGAGTAGGTCGTTCCTGATGAACAAGGCGAGGGCGTTCCTGGAGCTCTTCTTCGCGATGTGGTTCGTGATGGGGAACGTGTGGGTGTTCGACGCGCGGCTGGGGTCGTTCCACGGCGCGCCGAGGCTGTACGCGCTCTGCATCGGCCTTCTCGCGTGGAACGCCGTCGTCTACTCGGTCCCGTTCCTCCTCTTCCTCTTGCTCTGCTGCTTCGTGCCCATGGTGGGCTACGCGCTCGGCTACAACATGAACTCGGCCTCCGTCGGCCGCGGCGCCTCCGACGAGCAGCTCGCCGCGCTGCCGCGGTGGCGGTTCAAGGAGCCGGACGTGCCCAGGACCGAGATCACGACGATCAGGTGAGTAACATCAAAACCTGTTTCGTTCGTGCACGCTGTTGCGTTTGCAAATGTAGGCCAGCATTTTCTAGCATGGTGGTGAGGTAGGAAACGGAGTAGAAAACGGCAGGCCATTCACAGGAGGAAATTCACCAGACGAATGATTGGTGAAGTCAGCTAACACAAGCCGGAATAGGATATCGCAAAAGTGGCAAACGTGCGCACCAAACTAGAACATGCTCCCTTTTTGGACTATACTAAAGATAAGGGGTCCTAACCTTGCCTTTCTGGATCCTGCCAATTATAAGCGCCTCTTTTCCTGCTATGATCAACCGAACAAGCAAGCAGGGACCAATCCTAACTTGTTACTACTATCATGCTCATTGCTATGTTCAGACTGTGATCGCCTGCATAACAGACACAAAGCATTACGATTTGCGAGGAACGTCCTGCAGTGGACTGCTCCCTTTTACTTGTCTGATCGATCGAACCTGTTTTCTGAACTTGGACTGCAGGAGTGCTGCATCTGCCTGGCGCAGTACAGGGAGAAGGAGGAGGTGCGTCAGCTGCCGTGCACCCACATGTTCCACCTCAAATGCGTGGACAGGTGGCTCAGGATCATCTCCTCTTGCCCTCTCTGCAAGCAAGAGCTCAAGTGATCGATACCGACTCCACTCCTGCAGATGTATATGTTCTGACTGCGCCCGCCCATCAGCGGGGCTTGCACCCTAAGGCCACGTTTAGATTCAAAAAAGTTCCCCAAAAAACCATTATTTATCCAACTTTTCCCTATTCATCCCACCACTTCCACTCACAGAACACTATTCATTTACAGCGTTTTTTTGATGAACAGTGTATTTTTGGGGAATATTTCCCCAGTCTAAACACACCCTAAGACAGGGAGACCGGCCGGATGCGCTGCGCTACCCGCATGTACTGCGACCTCCGGCCGACGCGCCGATGCGTGCCTCGCACCTCTCCTAGGGATTTCGATGGACCTGTACTAACTTAGATGCTGACAAGCGATTGGGACACTTCCAGCAGGTGGCTGGAAAGGGTGAGTCGAGGCAATGTGGAAAATGTGTGAAGGAAAAAGAGGGTCTTCAATTTTTTTTTTGTGTAACTGTTGGATTATTGATATTTTTATGCATATTTTAAGATCCAATGGTGAGTATATTTTAAAAATGTTATAAATCTTTAATTTACAACTCTAAAATGATAATGTTACGGTGTTTTTTTATCAAGATCAAGTTGGTTGTAACAATAGGATCTTTAGTCAACAGTTGAAATTGGCTCAGAGTTGTTTATTGGGCCTACAAGAGGTTGTAACCTTGCATAAAAAACTTGACCATAAATTTCTCATTATTAAGGCCATGTTTTTTAAGCTAGCTTTTTCGTTGCCTTTCGCTATTGGCTTTTATAATATTTTTATTTTTTTAGCACATCAAAAGCTAGAAAAAACTCTTCCCAGGCAGCTTTCTATTTTTTTTTCAAGAAGTTAGCTGTCTAGCTTTCTAAAAGCTAGCCTTTTTATTTCAGAAGCTGGATCGAGAAGCTGAAACAAATAGGGTAGTTTTGGATTGTACAATATCCATTTTTTTAAGGGCGAGATTGACTCTTGGTGTTATTTAGGCTTAGGCCTATGGGAGCTCGAGGTCTAATATGAAAGCTTGATCCTTAATTAGCATTTTATTATGAGTTCCACACTACTTTCTAGTTTGTTTGACTTTTTTAGCCTTAAGTTTGACCGTTCGTTTTTTAAAAAAATAATATGTAAATATAGTTAAGTTTAGGTCATTTACTAAGCTAGCTATAACAAAAAAATATAATATTTTGCAAAAAAATAATAAGACGAGTAGTCAAATTAGGTTAAAAAAGTCAAACGATCTACATTTTGGAACTGAAAGAGTAGCTAGCTAGCCAAACACCTCCAATCGAGCAGCCTGTGTGCGGCGGCTGGAGCGGCAACAGGTGACGAGTGGACGCACGACCACGGCGGAGTGGCAGCGGCTGGTGGGTCCCGTGCCACGTACGCGCGTAGTGCAATCCGGGGACCCTCTGGAAATTGAGGAACGAGGAGCTCCTTCTTGTTTAGTGCTAGTTTGGCAACCTTAACCCCGTCGGGATATCCGCCTCCTCCCCGTGAAACCTAGCCACGCAAAAAAGATCCGCAACCAATGTCGAGCTTCAGCCCCGGCCGATCGTCCCGGGCTCTCCTCATCATCCCAAGCCGTTTTTCATGCGGAAACGAGCCTGACCTACCCAGGTCGGGCAATATTTCCATAGCGCCGCTCCCTCGCGTCGCCGACGCCACCGTTGTCTCGCGTTGCCGCCGCCGCTGCCGTTCCCTCGTGACGCCTACGCTTGGTCTCTTCGTCCTGCGCCAGAGATTCTACCTGGAGATATTTACCACCCGCTGCCAAACCAGCCCTTAATGTTTACCCTGTGGTTTCCAGTATCCTGGCGCGGGGAGTGAAGGGAGATTTACTGTGTGCCGGTGCGAGCAGCCTAAGGGCCCTACCCGGTCAGCCTATAGCGATAGCTGGCAAAGATAAGTACTGCAAGGAGTATATCTTTTGGATCAGACAAATTTGTTCATCGTTGTCGAGAACAAAGTAGAACCTTGCAAAACAGCAAGGCTGCTAATGTATGTATATTTGGTTCTCTTCTTTAAGAAATGCAAATAAGAATATTATATTGTTAGTTTAGTGCGCTCTTATTAGTCTCTAGACCATGGCCAGCCAGGTATTAAGCAATCAAACTAGAAGCCGTACATCAATGTCATGGAGTGGTGGACTAACATCACGTCGATCCCGGCAACGCCAAGGAAGACTAAGGGCTCGCCATGCTGGTCACATGGAAGATCTGGAAGGAATGGAACTCAAGAGTCTTCCAGCGTCGTAGTTTTGCTGTAAAACCTTTTGTTTTATCAATAAAATAAGCATAGTCTTGCTTGTTCGTTAAAAAAATAGTCTCTAGACCATTGTTGTCGTATGTGTACGTTGTACACCTCAAGAGTGTGCTATAAGTGAATAAATCTTTTAGCTTTTTCCATAATTTCCTTGCACCAACTTCATAGAGATCGACTTGTTAACACACAACTAGAAAGCTTGTGCTTTATTATACATAATCCATAATATACTAGCCATAGAACATGGTTAACACACAACTAGAAAGCTTGTGCTTTATTATACATTATCCATAATATACTAGTCATAGAACATGGTTAACACACAACTAGAAAGCTTGTGCTTTATTATACATAATCCGGCTGGTGCAATAGGAAACTAAAACACCAAGCATTAAACAGTATAGTACAAGTACCACATCAAGTGTAGTAACTTCATGCAAGCATCAATAAACAGCTTTATAACGAGTTGGATATATTTACTGCAAAAAAAGGAGAGTTAGATCTACTTGTTCCTCTTGTAGATCTTGAACAAGAATGACTTCAAAACATTTTGAATGTCCTTGTTTGTCTCGGCTTCAATGCCAGTGATTAACTTGTTGTAGCTATTCATCTCGTACCCACGGAACACCTCCTGGACTCATACCAATTACAAAATAACGTTGGTAAAACAAAAAAAGAAATATATTGGCACAATTTGGATATTGTTTCACTAATGTCAGCCAAGTTAGCCCATTTAGTTTTTTGTGGATAATAATTAAGATACTATTATTGCTCTTAAGACATTAATGACAGTCTGTTATTGGACTCTATTGGATGTCATGTACGATTGTCCATGATATTCATATGGCCGACTCATCACCAGTAATGATCCATATATAACTCAAAACAACAAGGAACGGTCAAGACAAACCTCCAGATTAAGATCTTTGTACAAGTCCTTCACCCTTGCTACACATGCAGGATCAGATTTTCCATAATTTTCCTTGTGGCCCCACATGAAAGATTATTCAGAAGTTGTTTTTATGTTGTGAAGAAATGACCAAATTGAAAGCACTTACAGACAAAATTCTCTTTTGGGCCTCATTAGCACATTCAAGAGCTTGTACGACTAACCAGGAACACTTGTAATCTTCAATGTCAGTTCCGATCTGTGATAAGAGTTCATACTGATAAGAAATAGGGCACTGATTGCAGCCAACAAAGTAGTTACACTCACTTAGATTAGTAAAGAAAGTATGCAAATACTAACCTTGCCAATGAATTCGGGATCTCCAAAAGCATCTAGATAATCATCCTAGGAAAAATATCATTAAACGTAGGTATTTCATTATCTAGATAATCATCCTAGGAAAAATATCAGCAAACATAGGAATTAACAATAATATTTCACAGAAAAAACAAAATAAAAGCATTACCTGGATTTGATAGTGTGTTCCCATTTCAACGAGAATGTTTTTTACACCAGTAAAGTTATCCAGGTTCTCACCAGCCAAAAGCAATGCACATGCCACCTTGAATGGAGTGGAACATTGTATCCAGAAGCATCTAATTATATAAAGTGCATTGCGATCCAGATAATTGAATGGAATGTATACATTGATAACACTTACAGGAAGATAAAATGAATAGTAGGATGTCTTGTATCTAGCGATGAGGCGGTAACTGTACCATATGCAAATCATTGACATGAGTTAGCTATAGTCCGTTACCAAAGCATCAGTGATAATAATTCAAGTAAACAAAGTGATCGAGTGAGTGAATTTTGTTAGTGCTAATGTGCTACATAACTTACATTTTCATGTTATATTTGGTTAGATCCTTATCACCCTCATGACTAGTGATAAGATCCAAAAACTGTCCTGAAGTTGTCTTAAACTCAATCTAAAAACATAACAACGAATATCAATAATTCATAATAAACAATGAGTATATTTATCACAAACGTCTTAAACTCAGTTTAAAACATAAAAATGAATAAAATTTATCATAAATGTATATCTTTTTATGAAAATTTGATTACCTCATTGAAAAAATCAATGAGATCAACATAATATGGCTTTCCTTTGAAGTGGCGCTGAAGTATGCGTGAAACATGGCAGCGAAGGATCATTCCATCATTAATAGCGATGAGGCCAACCTATTGCAATCAAAAGGCCAGCAATCAGCGTCAAGGTTTGTAGGTTAAATTCCTAAGGTCTATTAAAACTTGATAATGCACTAGTATAAATTTTTCCCCTTAAAGGGATCAAAAAGATAAATTGGCCAACATAGAAGCCTTCTAAAGTAAATCCTTGATACAACCAACATACTCAAAATAGGTACACCACAAGGAGAAAATGGATTCTCATCTGACCTGAGGCACCCTAAACCAGCAAGGCTTCCCACGTCGTGTTAGGGAGTTGTCCATGATGTCATCATGCACCAACAAATAAGCTTGAAGCTGAAAATTATAAATAGTAGCTAATATAAAGTTCGCACCTAAGCAAATGAATTTTATGTTATTATCATCTAACAAGCATGTTTTGAAACAAAACTAGAGGGAAGTATCACCCATTCAATACACCAACCAAGGGTGCAAGCAAGAAACATTTCCTCATGGTTAAGAACATCGACGCCTTTCAAGATCTTGTAGCTATCAATGACTGAGAGCCCACGGTTGCATTTTCCTCCGAGCACATTATAATCTACCATCTGTTCCAGATAACATAAAGAAGTAAAAAATATTAAACTAAACTAGTACTTAAATCTTTACCCGTTTCAAGATCAAATTCGCTGCTCTTTAGGAAACAATTGAAATTGGCTCGAGGTGTTAGTTGGGCCTACAAGCCCTTGTGACCTTGCATGAAAACTTGACCGTAAATATCTCGTTATTAAGTTTTGGATTGCTCGGTATCCATATTGATTTTTTAGTGTGAGATTGACCCTTATTGTTATTTGCACCTATGGGAGTTCACTACGAGAAAAACTCACATTCCTCCACGTGCATCAAATATTAGTTGTTGTATAACTGGTACTAAAGCGTTATTTAGTACCCGTTATACTGTACAGTGGTCGGGTACTAATAAATACCACCAACAGGACCCGAGCCCAATGGATAGATTTCCCCCAACACATTAGTACCGGAGGGTGGCTCCAGCCGGTACTAAATGAGTGCTTTTAGTACCGGCTAGTGCCACCAGCTGGCATGAGACATTTAGTACCAGCTTGTGGTGCCAGCCGATACTGATGTCCATCTTATAAAATCCTCTTCTTTTCTTCACTCTCCCATGGTGCTCTAGGGGATGTGCAGCCCATTTTTCAACATTTTGTGGAGATTTAAACCATCCAAGTGTTCTAAAGATTAGTGATTTTATTCTCCTTTATTTAAAATGAGGTTGAATAGGAGAGATATTTTATTTGTACATGTATTTTGTTTGGGATTTCACTTATCCTCATGTTAGTTTGCTACATTTAGTCCACTGCAGCTAGAATAGTTAACGTAGAATTATCTATTTATTTTTTTTACCATGCTAGCTAGAATTTGAGATGGGAGAAATAATTTTATATTTATATTAGAGTGAATTTCACTGTAGGTCTGTTAACTTTTTATGAAGTCTCATCTAGGTCCATCAACTAAAAAACCAGTCATCTAGGTCCATGATCTATTAAAGAGGGGTAGTGGAGGTCCATAAGCGTCCACATAGGCATCTTTTGCCTATGTGACAATGCCAGCGGGGCAATAATTTGCAAAAGGCCCCTTTGTCTTTTTGTTTTTCACTCATCCTCATCCCTGCCGGCGATATTTTGACTGTCAGGTTCTCGCCGGAGACAAGCCTGGGCGTGGACATCTGGGCATTGTTGATTTGTGTTTGGGGAAGTGAGTTCCATTGCTGGCCGAGCTCCAATGCCGCCGCCCATGGCGTTCGGGCCACGCCGCCGGATCAGAGGGAGAGAAAGACGAGAACGAGAGAGTAAAAAATGAGAGATAGAAGGGTTTTTTGTAATTTATTGCCACACTGGCATCGCCACGTAGGCAAAACATGTCTATGACTACCTCAATTTAATAGATCATGGTCCTAGATGACCGGTTTTTTTGTTGATGGACCTATATGGGACTTCAGGAAAAGTTAACGGACCTACACTGAAATTCACTCTTTATATTATTTCTAGGAATGTCTAGAAATATAAGGTAATGCTAATATTATTAATTAATACTAGTATTATTTCTTAAACAAATACAAGGCAATGCTAATATAGCTACGAATGGCTAGGATTCGCTCGATTATATATGAACCTTGACAATATTTATTAATGTTTTAGTTTTTTTAGGCAGTGCTTTAGTTTTTTATTTTAAATTTATTTAGTATTATAGGAAGTAAATAGATAATGATTTATTTTATTTTTTTCTCTTTTTTTATAGCTATCCTAGATAATGAAAGAGAATGAACCATAGTAAATAATATTAGGATATAAATTTGGCCATACTAATATTGTTTTGTTTATTTAAATAATAGAAGTGTTGTCAAAACAAAATGGCTTATGATGCTGGAGGGGGTGGAGGTGGTAAAGATAATTGTTATTTGTCTCGCAGAAAGGGCAAAACTCCGTTAGGCCCTAACAAAGTACAAACAATCTAAAGATTGGCTGCGAGCATAGCATCGCACCTGTTATTACAACCAGTACTAATTGACTGCCCAATTAGTATCGGAAACGCGGTACCGATTGGGAAACCAGTACAAATGGGGAGTTCCCAAAAGATAGTGACGTATGTTTTTTCGGTAGTAGCTTGACGTCTTAATATGAAAGCTTCTTCCTTATTATTGTTTCATTATTAAGTTGTGCACTGCACACTAGTAAGCTAAACACATCCCTAGTTGCTAGTTGAGCGTGTTTTGGCTGATTAATTATAGCCGTGGATCTTGGTCGATTATTTGTTTTAAAAAAAATATACTTAATTTGTATCTCTATGTACCTTTCTTTTGGTCCTGGCACGCCCGTATCGACAACCTTACCATCACTAGATTTTTAGGAATCAATAGTATTTCTTCCAACCACCCTAATTAAAACTCATAATATCTTCAATATTAAAGGCAACTCGATAATATTTATTTGATTACCGCATGCAGCAGTATTAATTAAAATAAACTAAAATCGATCCAGACTTTGTTAGAAACAACAGAAACCAAAGCTTTGACGCGAGCCTCGTCGTCCTCAATCACCAAACAAGATCTAGCTAGCCAATACCCAGCGTATAATTAAGGGGAGAAAGAGAGCATTACGTGGTCGATCCACTGGAGCGACTCGTCGGTGAACTCAACGGCGTGGTCGCTGAGCAACTCCTCCTTGAGCTTGTTGTATATCTCTTTGAACGTGGCCAGCGTGTCGGCGTCACCCGATCGGTTGGCTGCCTCGAGCTCCACCGTTGCCATTTCGTCCCCGGAGTCGGATTTTTTCTACTACTGTACACTTCACGTCGCCTGGGCGCGGGAGGAGGTGAGGCGGGGATTCTGTGGAGAGTATTGGTGTGTAGCAGTGCCCGAAGAGGGAGGAGTACTCGAGTAGAAGATTTGGATCGAGTGATGGAAACACAGAATTCAGATCCCGGGATTGTATTATATATATATATGGAGAGTATATTGGAGAATTCTGATGTCAGTTTACACATGAGACACATCATCCGACCCTCTCACCTGGTTGGCCTGTTTACGCGACTACACACTCGACCATCTTAAATCATCTATACGGTTTAAATGCTTGGGCTCAGCCTGATTCACGCCTGAAATTATTACGTTGCTGCAGAGTTCGCTTTGGATGGCAGACAGTTTTTTTGAATGAACTGGATGGCAGACAGTTGCGGAGGTGGCGGGCAACGTCACCGTACCGGCGCACCGCCTGCCTAGACACTACTCTGCTACGCGGGCAAAGGCTGCAGACTTCGTATCTTCGAGTTACTCCCGGCCGAGCGGGAGCAGCGGCAGCGGCCTGGCATGCGGTGTGTGTGCGCGACGTTGCTGGCTGCCCCCTCGCCGAACCATAACGTTTTTCATGCACGGGTTGGCTGGCGCCTGGCGGCGGCATGAGATAGATCATGGCCTCCTCATGGGTGGACGAAGATCTCCGGGCGTACGGTACGATCTGGCTTACGATCTCCGGGCCCTAGCGAGGAGCGCATGGAGCGCGTGCCTCAGTTATCCGGGAGGACATCCAACAACCGCCGTCTCCAAAAACTGTTACAAGACGACTAATTTGACTTGAAAGCGACACAGCGATGTCTACGTGTTGCTCGTACGTACTCGGTTATCCTCATCCGTATGCATCCCTCCGGATCCCATTGGCGCGCACCCCCCTGCCATCTCCGCAACCATTCCAAATCCCCCCGAGAGGTCACTCCTCACCTGCTCAGGGAGACCTCCCAGCCCGATTGCCCCCATCCAAAGGGAGCCAAATCTGCAGCGAAACGAGGCTCGACCGGAGGCCAGATATGGCGATGGTACCAGCATTTAAAATTTCTTTTAGTAACGTGGGGTTCTCCTAGTGTTTTAGCATTCAAAATTTTGTCTAAAATTTTCTAGTAAGAATTCCCATGCGCTTGGCTATTGGTAGGGTTTTATTATTTGTACTACTTAAAAACACGAGAAGAAGTCCATCATTTTTGTAGCGATAGTGAATAGTCGATGAAGACTGACGTAACGACCAGATCAGAGCCTCTGCATCGTCGTGCATCGGGGAAATGAAACAATCCCAAACTGCAAACCAGTAATGATGGGTATGTATTACTACTATTCTCTATCTATGAGTACCTGCTACCAACCAACAAACTGGTCCGTGCACATGAGCGACACATGGATGGATGGATGGAACCTTCTTGAAACTGAGAGCCCATAACGTACAGACACCAAGGGGAGCCGAGCTTATTTAGACGACTAATTTAAGCAGTTTGAGCGGAGAAGGACACGAGAGGATCATATATTACAGAGATCGGATTTCTCAAAAAAAAAAAATCAGAGTTCTTCTATCTCTTCCTCCTCCCCTCCTCCGGCCCGCACGTGTGGTGAGGTGAGGAGCTCTGACTCCAGTCTCCAGGGCACAATGGCGACGACAGGGATGACGGTGGCCAACAGTTCCGGCAGTGGTAATACCAGGGCCACATTGAAGGAGATATACAACAAGCTTAAGGAGGAGATGCTTAATGACCCTGCCTTCGAGTTCAATGAATACTCACGCCAGTGGATTGACCGCGTAATGCTTAATTTCTTCCTCTTCCCTTAAGTTTACTGTTGGCCTGATTTAACGTAGCGCATGAGAACAACATGCTCGCATTAGAGCTTTTCTCTGTCTTGTTTTTTGTATGTCCTGCTTTTAATGTTGCTTGTTTTTAAATTAAGATTAATGTGTTATTATCTTAAATATCCTTTTCTGACTTGTTGTATGCTACCTTTGGAGCAGATGGTGGATTATAATGTGCTTGGAGGAAAGTGCAACCGCGTGCTCTCGGTCATTGATAGCTACAATATAATTAAGGGTGTCGATGTTCTGTCACATCCCATCTTTTAGTCTAGGTCAATGTACTATGAATGTATTGGTTAAGCATAAAGTAAAAAAAAAAAAGGAAGAAAAGAAAGAGTATTAGTTGACCAAAGTCAAAAAGGGGAGAAATATTTGGAATTTTTTGAAGATAAAGAAATTCTCAATATAGTTTGTAAGATAAGGAACTTAGTGATCACAAAGTGATGGAAAAATGTGTGGGAATGATGCTTCAATTAAATGGAAAAAAAAATAGAAAAAGGAAAAAGGGCACTATTCCTCGTCCGACAACAGGACTTGTCCGTTTTTCCTCACTTGTCCGTTTTTCGTCGGGAATTCATAACGAGCAGCGAACTTCAAGGCAGGTTAGTGGTTGATCTGTGGGGTGTATGGCCAAGGTGTCTTAAACAAAGTTGCTAAGGGAAGTATGAAGAACATCTTTTGTTTTTGGGTCACACTCAGAAACTGGCTGGATCAAGGATGAAAACACGAAAGAAAATCGATCAAAGGCTGTTTTCAGAGAAGTTCAGTAGAATGGCAGTTAAGTCGAATTTGATCAAATTGAGATCGAATTTGAAGTCTTCTGCAGAAACTTCCAACTAGGAAGTTGTTCTCCTGAAGTTGAATTTCAAATTTGTCTTTAGCACCAGAGGCATGTTCTATTCAAGTTTTGAGAGTAATTTGGGAAATTCAGTTAGGGTTCTGAAATTGGGGATAAGTTGCAGCAGTGACTTTGAAGCTCAAATTCGACTTCAATTCGTGCTCAAATGAGGTAAGTGCCAATGTAAGAAATGCAATTGGATGATCCAGCTACAAGTTTCATTTTGGGAGCTTTTGATGTTACCATATGGATTTGGGAGAAATTGGAGCTCCAATCTCGGGTTTTTGGATGGCTTAAAGGGGGAAAAGGTGACGTCATGCCTAGCAGGCAGCTGCCGGCGACGAGCGTCGCGACCACTTCGCCGGCCACGCGTCGATCGCGTTGGAGGACAGCTCGAGCGGCGTCGCAGCTGGAGGTGGCACGCAGCGGTGGCCTCAGCCGCTGATAAAGCTTCAACGACGGTCTTCTCCTCCCTCTTTGCCGCGCTGTTCCTCTGCTCTCTTCTCCTCGCCGCCGTCGAGCCGGAAGTCTGCAGCCGCCGTCTGAGCCGCTCCGCGCTGTTTCTAGCCACCATAAGCTTCGCCGTCGTTCCCTTGTTCGTTTCCGCCCGCTCCTGTTCCGTCTCCACCACTCCACAGCCCGGCGCAAACCGATCTTGCAGCTCACCGTCGACGTCTCGCCGGGGTACGCTTTTCTCGCCGTGTTGATGCTGCTGCTGTTGGTTTGGCCGAGAGTTGAGCGTGTAGCAACGTTGCTTTGTTGTCTAGGATCGTGTTTGGGGGTTTAGTTCGTTGAGCGCGACTCTTTCCCGGTCTGGAACGCGTTCGTCGCCGTGGCGCTCCTCCGCCATGGCAGCCGCACGGGTGCAGCCTCGCTCGGACCCTCTCCGGCCGAGCTGGTGCGCGCGCTGGGTGCGGGGAGGTTCGCTGGTGCTCGTAGGGTAGCCGTTAGGGTTTGTCTCGTCGTGTTCGAGCCGCGGTTAGCTCGCCGCCGCGTGCTCCGGGCGTGCTCCCGCCATGGCCGGCGTGGCGCGCTCGGGCGTGCGGTGTTGCGCGGGCTGGCTAGAGTAGCGCATAGGGTGTCTCGTGTCTAGGCGATGCTCGTGAGCCGGTCAGGGGGTGGGCTGGCGCGGTGAAGCTCGCCGGAGTGCGCAGCGCCACCGAGCCTCGCCGCCGTGCCGCCGTGGGGGTTAGGGTTAGAGTTTGCCGGGGCTGTTGACGTCTAGAATGGGTACGCGGTAGTGTAGAGGGGCCCTAGGGCTAGTCTTGGTAGCCGGGGGACCTCGCCGCCGGCGGCCGTGCGCGGTCAACGCCGGCGAGGGGCTCAGTCCGCGCGGGGACTCTGTCCGCGTGGGCAGGGACCTCGGCGGGGAAGAACAGAAAAACCAGGGGGGTTTTTGTAAAAAGACCATTTAAATTTTAGAAATAGATTTAACTTATGTTTATCCACTGTTTTAATTCTAGAAAATTGTAGAAAAATCAGAAAAATATGAAATAAATTTTGATCATTTCCTTAGAATTTCCTTAATTTTATAAAAATGCTAAACCCTAAATTTATAGTAATTAAAATTTAATAATAATACCATCTTAGGAAGTAATTATTAAAAATGGCTATAATAATGTTAAACATATTCTAAAATAGGATTCATGTTTTATAAACACTTTTATCAATAGATAAAGTGATAGATATGAGTAGAAAATAATTTTGGTATACTTAGGAATTTTTTCCTTTAATACATAAATAAAAGAAATAGGAATTAATTCACCCACTTTATAAAATAACTTTTTCTTTAGGGGAAAGTTAGGTAGCTTGGTTGGCTTGCAGCTGTATCGAGAAGTGAAGTTGTGTTATGTTTTCAAACTATTGCATCTCTCATCACTAACTTGCATCACATATAGAGTCTGAAGCTTCGGAAGTGGAGTACGTGGACTTCTCCGACGACCCAGTTCAGTACGAGGAGGTGTTAGTGATTGCTCCGGAATTCCAGGAAGTCACCGAGACCGCTAACCTCTTTGAAACTCAAGGCAAGCCCCGGATGCATCTTTACCCACTTTATTTCAGAAGATCACGAGTCCAAATATTATGATTTTATGTGTGCATTAGGTTAGGAATTGAATGGAAACCTTTGATGCATGAACTACTCCTTGATAGTACTACCTTTGTTAGGAAGGAAAATAAATGAATTATGGGATCACCACTTAGAAATGCTTGGCAAGGTTTAATATATAAATGATGATCTAGGTTCTCATTAATCTTAGATGAATCATATAAGAGGTATTAAGAGAAGAAAGAGTGGGCAGAGGATGATAGGGTGGATTGAGTTAAGCTCGATCTGTAGCTCTGCCTGCTAGCTAAAGGGACTAAGGACCGATCCGTTGTTTAATTGATTGATCAAGTGATTCTACCTGGTTTCTTACTGGGTTATGGGACCAGTAAAGCCAATTAGATTAGCTGGCTCGTGGATTGGAAATATCGCTTACCGGTGCTTGCTGGGTCGGAGAAAGGCGGGATCGTCATCTGGAACTCACGGGGTGGTCGCCAGACGTGGGGCCCACGTGGGGATGCGTTCCCGGGTTCGGGTAAGGATATTTCCGGTCTTTGGTCCAACTGATTGAAAGGTTGTTGCGGGCAGCTGGCGCAGCTGTACGTGGCTGGTGGCTAGGTATCTCCTGCAGGATGTACATGGATCCGGATCAACACTACTCTTGGTTATGAGTGCACTTGATCAGGTGTTAAACATCGTAGAGGAAACAAGTTGAACTATTATATGTGAGTGATTCAAAATGCTGTTTGAACCTAGTATCACTTGAGTGAAAAAGGTATTTACCACTTAGTTGAGTAGCTAATACTAAATTGAAATAAAACTGTTATTTAAGGACACATTCCTAGTAAGCTTTTCTGCAAAGGTCGGGTCAGCCAACCAACCACCAAAAGCCTATTCATTCGTCCTTGAGAGTCTTTTCTTTGGTAAGACGGGTAAGTCTTGCTGAGTACCTTTGTACTCAGGGTTCTTCCCTTTTTGTTTTTCCAGAGGAGATTCCACAAACCGAAGGCGAAGAGGAGAGCCAGAATCCCTAGAGCATCGGAGGTCCCAGATGACTCTAGATGTTTAGAGTACTCTAGAAACTCTTCTGTCTTTTCAGTTGTATAAACCTAGTTTGTATTTCGGATCCTAGTACTATGGTTTGCAGTTAAGGTTGTTTCAAAACTCGGTCTGTAATAATTCGTATCTTTCCGTATGTATGTAAAAAGGTAATGCCTGTTGTGTTATTCCCAACTTGGTAAGGATCCTAAGCTATGGTAAAGCAAATATTGTCAGTGGATGATTCGGGATGTCCCGGGGACACTCGACAGACTACCGGATTTAAACTGTTTGAAGTGCGTGCGCGTGTTACCCTGAGTTAGGGTGTGCTCGACGCACTTGAGCCAGTTTAAATTGGGCGGTTCTACCACAGCTGGTATCAGAGCCGTGGGTTGGGGTAACTCAGAGCTGTTACTATTTTAAAACTTCAGGGACCCTATTTTAAAGTATAAAAAGGTTGTGTCGTTAGGTGGCAGTAGTCTAATGGTTGCTGTTTTGCAGATGCTGACTGTTAGCATACCGTTAGATACGGTAGACTTTTTAAATAGGGAGAGTTATACGATGCCACCAAATTTTTATACGAGTGAGATATGGGTCTGTGAGGGCGTAGGAAAACGTTGCATCATGTGTATGGTATGTTTTCAAAACTTTTCTCTGGGGGTTTTTGGTGTGTGCCGTTGTTGACCGTGGTTGTCTCTACAGATGGAGACAATGGAGCACACGGATCAGGATGGTTGGACCCAGGGTTGCTACCATGATCGCCCTGGTTTCACCAGAGTCCTGTGGCAGATCTTGCAGGAAAAGGGTTTTGAGGAGCCACCATTGTACATCTGGAAGCAGTTCGACACTCTGCAGCAGGTTGGGTGTACTGTCTATGTACACATTCCAGAGTCCGAGACTCATGCTACATGGAAGCTGGACGAGACTCGAGTCCAGGGATTTGAGTTTGAGGATACTGTCCAGACTGCAGCCTTGACCGCTCTCACTGAGCTATGCCAGAAGAATAAGTTTGAGATTGGTACAAGCTCTGCCAGGTTCTTCCCGCTACAGGATCCAGAAGATGGGGTCTGGAAGCGTCGAGTCAAGGCCTTGAAGAACAAGGCAAGCGTGGAGAGCGATGAGATTGCAGCATCGTCAGTAGACTACATGGTGTCCATGTTCAGTCTCCTACAGATATGTCAGAAGAGTTATCAGCGCCAGAGGGAGAAGAACACGGATTTCAAGATGAAGATGCTGGGAATGAAGTCTGGTCTGGAAGAAGCCCAGCGGGCCATGTTTGATAGAGAGCATGAGATGGAGAGATCGATGAGGGACATGGCTCGTAGGATGGACGAGAAGGATGCGGAGATACAACATCTCAAGGAAGTTGGGGCAGAGACTACCGCCGCACAGGCTGAAGCGGTGGGAGTCAGCACGCGGGAGTTGCAGGCCCGCATCTCGATGCAGCAGGATGAGATTGTCGCTTTGAGGACAGCCTTGGAGTAGTACGAGCATCTGGTAGCAGCTGCCAATCACCATGATGAAGCACCACCGGTTCCAGCTGAGGATCAGCCACAGCCAGCTCAGGAAGGGGCAGAGGAAGAGGTGGACATAGTAGGCATGGAGCCTGCTATAGCTGCACCACCAGCACCAGAGGATGCGCAGTTCGCCGATGAGGTACTGGAAGGTTTCGAGGGTTTTGAGTTCGAGGTCGAGGAACACAATGAAGCGCTGCCAGAGGATCCAAATGCGTTTGCATGGGCTAATGCAAATGCAGATGGATTTGATCCTGAAGGACTTGGACCACTGGAGTTCCATCCCGTGGTGGTGGACGAGGATAGTGATGAGGAAGATCCCAGTGAGATCCAGGGAGAGTCCGGAATGACCACCGTCACCAGTTCTTCGTCTTCTTCGACTTCGTCGTCGGCTTCCAGTGCAGTCAGGTCGGATGGGAGTGAGAACTCCGTCAACCAGCCTGCTCCGATGGAGGGTGGAGATTGAGGGAAGCGTGGTTTGTAGGGTTCTTTTGGGAGTTTGAGTGAGACTATGAGCGAAGTGTTTGTGCATATGTACTTGTAACCTATATGCTAGCACTTGGTACTTTGGACTCGTAAGCTATGTATGTATATATGTGTGTGGTAGTTTGAGTTTGTAGAATCTAACTCCTAGGGAGTTGTACATGTTCTGATGTGATATATGATGTTTGTTTGCATCTATGTGCAAGTGGTTCCGAAAGGAGTTTACCTTTTTCCTTTGCAAGTCCGGATAAATCAGTAAGATGGGAGTTAATGATCTTTTGCACTGAACTTTTTGTAGAATGGCAAATCAAAGGAATCAGCAGTCTAGCTCGAGGGAGGATCCCAATGCTCCACCTGGACCTCCTACCTTGACAGACGCGTTTGCTCACCTCATAAACTCTGGGACTGAGCAGACCCGACTGTTGAACCTGATTGCTCAGAACTTGGGCAATCGTCCGTCCGGAAGGCAAGCTGGTCAGCAGGGGGTTACGTACTCCCAATTCCTAGAGACCCATCCCCCTATCTTCAGTCAAGCTGAACATCCACTTGAAGCGCGAGAATGGATTCAGACTCTGGAGCAGAAGTTTCGGGTTATTCCCCAGTGTACGGAAGCCCAAAAGGTGGAGTTTGCAGGACTTCAGTTGCAAGGCCCCGCTGGTACCTGGTGGGCAAGTTTCTTGTCTCGCCAACCAGCGGGAGGAGCACTGAATTGGGAGGACTTCAAAACCATTTTCTGTGCTCACTTCATCCCTGAAGGTATCTTAAAGTTAAAGTTGGAGGAATTCCTGCGGTTACAGCAAGGTAACCGGAGTGTGCTGGATTATACTCGTGATTTTGAACATTTGGCCCAGTATGCTCCGGAGCATGTTGACAGTGAGCCTAAGAAGAGGGACTGTTATCTCCGAGGGCTTAACGTCCGGATGCAGGAGAAGCTGGTTACTTGCACCCTGCACAATTATGGAGAAGCAGTCAGTATGGCCATCTCAGCTGAGGCGAAGATGAAAGCATTGGATGAATCTCTCCGGCGGGAGGAAGCTCTGAAGAGAAAGAACCCTCCCATGGGGGCCTCGAGCAGTGCTCCGCCACGATACAAGGTGGTATATCGGGGACCACCTCGTCCTACTTTCCGAGCCCCGCAACCGCAGCCGCCGCAGCAATCATGGGCGGTGAGGAGTCCGTATAATGTACCACGTCCAGTTAATCCTCAGTCCCAAGGTAACCGGTATCCGGCAACGCCAGGCAACAAGCAGCCCTGTTACAACTGTGGGCAAGCTGGACACTTTGCTCGTGATTGTCGTCTTCCCAAGCAGGGTGGTACTCAGAATATCAAGGCCCAAACTTCAGGGCAAGGCGTGGGTCAGAGGTTTGTGAGGAAGAAGGTTTTTAATGCCAAGACTGGACGAGTCCATTATATGAATGTTGAGGAAATACCGGAAGGGGAACCCGTTATGGCAGGTATGTTTCCTCTTAACAACCAACCTGCCGTTGTGTTATTTGATTCCGGTGCTTCGCATACCTTTATAAGCAAAGCTTTTGTTGAGAAACATCAATTAGCCACTCGAGAGTTAAGAAATAAGTATGTGATAGAATCTACGGGGGCAAAGCAAACTACTAATCTTGTGGCTAGTGATGTGGCTTTAAGTTTAGAGGGTCACTTGATAAATGTTCTACCCTTAGTTCTTGAGGATCAAGGGATTGATATAATTTTGGGAATGAATTGGATGACCCAGAACAAAGTATTGATAGATACAGGATCTAGGGAGATTTGTTTCACTAATGCTCTTGGTCGGGGGGTGAAGATCACTTTACCTGCCCATCAAACTTTAGATTGTATGGTCAGAAAGACGAGAGCAGTGACTCTCGAGTCAATACCGGTGGTTAATGAGTTTCCGGATGTCTTTCCAGAGGATCTACCGGGATTACCACCAGTTAGAGAGGTGGAATTTACTATTGAACTTGAGCCTGGAACAGCTCCTATTTCTAGAAGGCCTTATAGAATGCCACATAAAGAGCTAGCAGAACTGAAAGTGCAATTGCAAGAGTTACTAGATAAAGGTTTCATACGGCCTAGTGCATCTCCATGGGGTTGTCCGGCAATATTTGTGAAAAAGAAAGATCACACCTTACGGTTATGTGTTGATTACCGTCCCTTGAATGCAGTAACCATCAAGAATAAATATCCTTTACCCCGGATTGATTTGTTGTTTGATCAATTGGCTGGAGCAAAGGTCTTTTCTAAGATTGATCTCCGGTCAGGGTATCACCAGATACGGATTAAGCCGGAGGATATCCCGAAAACGGCTTTCTCCACTAGATATGGTCTTTATGAATATCTAGTGATGTCTTTTGGATTGACAAATGCCCCAGCGCATTTTATGTACCTGATGAACACGGTGTTTATGCCTGAACTGGATAAATTTGTAGTGGTGTTCATAGATGATATCTTAGTGTTCTCTAAGAGTGAGGAAGAACATGCTGAGCACCTGCGCATTGTTTTGCAAAGGTTGAGAGATCATAAACTATACGCAAAGTTGAGTAAGTGTGAGTTCTGGCTGAAAAAGGTACCTTTCTTGGGTCATGTTTTATCGGCTGATGGTGTAGAAGTTGACCCGAGTAAGGTGGAGGAGGTGTTAAATTGGAACCCACCGCAGTCGGTAACTCAGGTTAGGAGTTTTCTTGGGATGGCCGGCTATTACCGACGGTTCATTCCAGATTTCTCCAAGATAGCTAAACCGTTAACTGAGTTACTTAAGAAGGACAATAAGTTTGAATGGAACGATCAATGTGAAGAAGCATTTCAGAAGTTAAAGAAGTTGTTAACCACCGCTCCGGTGTTAGCTCAGCCAGATATTGAGAAGCCTTTTGATATCTATTGTGATGCTTCCGGTAAAGGTTTGGGTTGTGTGTTGATGCAGGAGGGTAGAGTCATTGCCTATGCCTCCAGGTAGTTAAAGCGGCATGAAGAGAATTATCCCACTCATGATTTAGAACTTGCTGCCGTAGTGCATGCTCTTAAGATTTGGCGGCACTATCTGTTGGGAAGTGGGTGCCGTATCTATTCTGACCACAAGAGTCTAAAGTATATTTTTACCCAATCCGAGTTGAATATGCGACAACGAAGGTGGTTGGAGTTGATTAAGGATTATAACCTGGATATTCACTATCATCCGGGTAAAGCTAATGTGGTAGCCGATGCCTTGAGCAGGAAGGCTCAGTGTCATTGTTTGACGGTCCATAGAAGAGCAAAGACCCTATGTCAGGAAATGGAGGAAATAGGAATCGAAATAGTTATCCAAGGTTCAGTAAGGAATATTGTGGTTCCAGATACCTTGAAAGAACAAATTGAGAGGGCTCAATTAAAAGATAAGAAAATGAAAATCCTAAAGAAGCGTATAGCTGAAGGGAAACCTGTCTGCTTTACTCAAGATGAGAACGGTATCTTTTATTTTAGAGATAGAATTGTGGTCCCAAAAGATTGGGAGTTAAGGAGAAAAGTCTTGGACGAGGCACATTTGTCTAGGTACTCTATTCATCCTGGGAGTACAAAAATGTACCATGACTTAAAACAGAGAGTCTGGTGGACTCGAATGAAGCGGGAGATTGCCCGTTATGTGTCACGGTGTGACACTTGTCGAAGGGTGAAGCCTATCACCCAGAAGGCTGCAGGGTTGTTACAACCTTTGAGCGTTCCTGTGTGGAAGTGGGAGGATATATCCATGGACTTTATTGTGGGCTTACCTACCACATCTAGAGGATACAATTCCATTTGGGTTATTGTGGATCGGTTAACTAAATCGGCTCATTTCATACCGGTCAAGACATTATATAACTCCCAGAAATATGCAGAATTGTTCTTGGAACGGATTGTGTCTCTGCATGGGGTACCCAAGACCATTACTTCAGATAGAGGCTCACAGTTTGTATCCCGGTTTTGGGAACAACTACATCAAGTAATGGGTACCACCTTGATTCGAAGTTCTGCCTATCATCCACAAACCGGAGGGCAGACAGAGCGAGTCAACCAAATTCTGGAAGATATGTTGAGAGCATGTGTGTTGACTTTCTCTAAGAAATGGGATGAATGCTTACATCTGGCCGAATTCTCTTACAATAATAGTTATCAGTCCAGCATTCGAATGGCACCTTTCGAGGCTTTGTATGGCCGAAGGTGTCGAACACCTTTGAATTGGACTGAGGCTGGGGAAAGGTTCACTTTTGGACCGGATCTTGTTAGAGAAGCCGAGCAGAAGGTCGCTCAAATTCGTGAGTACTTAAGGATTGCTCAATCGCGACAAAAGGGCTATGCCGATAATAGAAGAACGCCATTGCAATTTAAAGTGGGAGATTACGTCTATCTGCGTGTGTCTCCTATGAAAGGACTCCAGAGGTTTGGAGTAAAAGGAAAGTTAGCTCCGAGGTATATTGGTCCTTATGAGATTCTGGAACGAAAAGGTTCCGTGGCTTATAGGCTAGCCTTGAGTCCACAGTTGGCAGCCGTGCATGACGTGTTTCACGTATCCCAGCTCAAGAAATGTTTGCAAGTACCAGACAAGATTGTCGATGATACTCAAGTGGAACTAAGTTCCGATATGACGTATGAAGAAAAGCCCATCCGAATCTTGGATGAAAAGACCCGGGATACCAGAACAAGAAGCATTAAGTTCTATAAAGTACAGTGGAGTAATCATACTCCCGAAGAAGCTACTTGGGAACAAGAGTCCTATTTAATTTCTAAGTATCCCGAGTTATTTAAATGAATAACAAAGAAAGTCTGTGTACATATGTAAAATGAGTGGGACGTTTCCGTTCCTTTATGAAGTAAGCAAGGACTTCGGGTAATGACACATTATCCTTTCCATTGTCAAAACTTGAGCTTTATCCCTATTGGAATCTCGGGACGAGATTCTTTTAAGGGGGAAGGGCTGTCACATCCCATCTTTTAGTCTAGGTCAATGTACTATGAATGTATTGGTTAAGCATAAAGTAAAAAAAAAAGGAAGAAAAGAAAGAGTATTAGTTGACCAAAGTCAAAAAGGGGAGAAATATTTGGAATTTTTTGAAGATAAAGAAATTCTCAATATAGTTTGTAAGATAAGGAACTTAGTGATCACAAAGTGATGGAAAAATGTGTGGGAATGATGCTTCAATTAAATGGAAAAAAAATAGAAAAAGGAAAAAGGGCACTATTCCTCGTCCGACAACAGGACTTGTCCGTTTTTCCTCACTTGTCCGTTTTTCGTCGGGAATTCATAACGAGCAGCGAACTTCAAGGCAGGTTAGTGGTTGATCTGTGGGGTGTATGGCCAAGGTGTCTTAAACAAAGTTGCTAAGGGAAGTATGAAGAACAACTTTTGTTTTTGGGTCACACTCAGAAACTGGCTGGATCAAGGATGAAAACACGAAAGAAAATCGATCAAAGGCTGTTTTCAGAGAAGTTCAGTAGAATGGCAGTTAAGTCGAATTTGATCAAATTGAGATCGAATTTGAAGTCTTCTGCAGAAACTTCCAACTAGGAAGTTGTTCTCCTGAAGTTGAATTTCAAATTTGTCTTTAGCACCAGAGGCATGTTCTATTCAAGTTTTGAGAGTAATTTGGGAAATTCAGTTAGGGTTCTGAAATTGGGGATAAGTTGCAGCAGTGACTTTGAAGCTCAAATTCGACTTCAATTCGTGCTCAAATGAGGTAAGTGCCAATGTAAGAAATGCAATTGGATGATCCAGCTACAAGTTTCATTTTGGGAGCTTTTGATGTTACCATATGGATTTGGGAGAAATTGGAGCTCCAATCTCGGGTTTTTGGATGGCTTAAAGGGGGAAAAGGTGACGTCATGCCTAGCAGGCAGCTGCCGGCGACGAGCGTCGCGACCACTTCGCCGGCCACGCGTCGATCGCGTTGGAGGACAGCTCGAGCGGCGTCGCAGCTGGAGGTGGCACGCAGCGGTGGCCTCAGCCGCTGATAAAGCTTCAACGACGGTCTTCTCCTCCCTCTTTGCCGCGCTGTTCCTCTGCTCTCTTCTCCTCGCCGCCGTCGAGCCGAAAGTCTGCAGCCGCCGTCTGAGCCGCTCCGCGCTGTTTCTAGCCACCATAAGCTTCGCCGTCGTTCCCTTGTTCGTTTCCGCCCGCTCCTGTTCCGTCTCCACCACTCCACAGCCCGGCGCAAACCGATCTTGCAGCTCACCGTCGACGTCTCGCCGGGGTACGCTTTTCTCGCCGTGTTGATGCTGCTGCTGTTGGTTTGGCCGAGAGTTGAGCGTGTAGCAACGTTGCTTTGTGGTCTAGGATCGTGTTTGGGGGTTTAGTTCGTTGAGCGCGACTCTTTCCCGGTCTGGAACGCGTTCGTCGCCGTGGCGCTCCTCCGCCATGGCAGCCGCACGGGTGCAGCCTCGCTCGGACCCTCTCCGGCCGAGCTGGTGCGCGCGCTGGGTGCGGGGAGGTTCGCTGGTGCTCGTAGGGTAGCCGTTAGGGTTTGTCTCGTCGTGTTCGAGCCGCGGTTAGCTCGCCGCCGCGTGCTCCGGGCGTGCTCCCGCCATGGCCGGCGTGGCGCGCTCGGGCGTGCGGTGTTGCGCGGGCTGGCTAGAGTAGCGCATAGGGTGTCTCGTGTCTAGGCGATGCTCGTGAGCCGGTCAGGGGGTGGGCTGGCGCGGTGAAGCTCGCCGGAGTGCGCAGCACCACCGAGCCTCGCCGCCGTGCCGCCGTGGGGGTTAGGGTTAGAGTTTGCCGGGGCTGTTGACGTCTAGAATGGGTACGCGGTAGTGTAGAGGGGCCCTAGGGCTAGTCTTGGTAGCCGGGGGACCTCGCCGCCGGCGGCCGTGCGCGGTCAACGCCGGCGAGGGGCTCAGTCCGCGCGGGGACTCTGTCCGCGTGGGCAGGGACCTCGGCGGGGAAGAACAGAAAAACCAGGGGGGTTTTTGTAAAAAGACCATTTAAATTTTAGAAATAGATTTAACTTATGTTTATCCACTGTTTTAATTCTAGAAAATTGTAGAAAAATCAGAAAAATATGAAATAAATTTTGATCATTTCCTTAGAATTTCCTTAATTTTATAAAAATGCTAAACCCTAAATTTATAGTAATTAAAATTTAATAATAATACCATCTTAGGAAGTAATTATTAAAAATGGCTATAATAATGTTAAACATATTCTAAAATAGGATTCATGTTTTATAAACACTTTTATCAATAGATAAAGTGATAGATATGAGTAGAAAATAATTTTGGTATACTTAGGAATTTTTTCCTTTAATACATAAATAAAAGAAATAGGAATTAATTCACCCACTTTATAAAATAACTTTTTCTTTAGGGGAAAGTTAGGTAGCTTGGTTGGCTTGCAGCTGTATCGAGAAGTGAAGTTGTGTTATGTTTTCAAACTATTGCATCTCTCATCACTAACTTGCATCACATATAGAGTCTGAAGCTTCGGAAGTGGAGTACGTGGACTTCTCCGACGACCCAGTTCAGTACGAGGAGGTGTTAGTGATTGCTCCGGAATTCCAGGAAGTCACCGAGACCGCTAACCTCTTTGAAACTCAAGGCAAGCCCCGGATGCATCTTTACCCACTTTATTTCAGAAGATCACGAGTCCAAATATTATGATTTTATGTGTGCATTAGGTTAGGAATTGAATGGAAACCTTTGATGCATGAACTACTCCTTGATAGTACTACCTTTGTTAGGAAGGAAAATAAATGAATTATGGGATCACCACTTAGAAATGCTTGGCAAGGTTTAATATATAAATGATGATCTAGGTTCTCATTAATCTTAGATGAATCATATAAGAGGTATTAAGAGAAGAAAGAGTGGGCAGAGGATGATAGGGTGGATTGAGTTAAGCTCGATCTGTAGCTCTGCCTGCTAGCTAAAGGGACTAAGGACCGATCCGTTGTTTAATTGATTGATCAAGTGATTCTACCTGGTTTCTTACTGGGTTATGGGACCAGTAAAGCCAATTAGATTAGCTGGCTCGTGGATTGGAAATATCGCTTACTGGTGCTTGCTGGGTCGGAGAAAGGCGGGATCGTCATCTGGAACTCACGGGGTGGTCGCCAGACGTGGGGCCCACGTGGGGATGCGTTCCCGGGTTCGGGTAAGGATATTTCCGGTCTTTGGTCCAACTGATTGAAAGGTTGTTGCGGGCAGCTGGCGCAGCTGTACGTGGCTGGTGGCTAGGTATCTCCTGCAGGATGTACATGGATCCGGATCAACACTACTCTTGGTTATGAGTGCACTTGATCAGGTGTTAAACATCGTAGAGGAAACAAGTTGAACTATTATATGTGAGTGATTCAAAATGCTGTTTGAACCTAGTATCACTTGAGTGAAAAAGGTATTTACCACTTAGTTGAGTAGCTAATACTAAATTGAAATAAAACTGTTATTTAAGGACACATTCCTAGTAAGCTTTTCTGCAAAGGTCGGGTCAGCCAACCAACCACCAAAAGCCTATTCATTCGTCCTTGAGAGTCTTTTCTTTGGTAAGACGGGTAAGTCTTGCTGAGTACCTTTGTACTCAGGGTTCTTCCCTTTTTGTTTTTCCAGAGGAGATTCCACAAACCGAAGGCGAAGAGGAGAGCCAGAATCCCTAGAGCATCGGAGGTCCCAGATGACTCTAGATGTTTAGAGTACTCTAGAAACTCTTCTGTCTTTTCAGTTGTATAAACCTAGTTTGTATTTCGGATCCTAGTACTATGGTTTGCAGTTAAGGTTGTTTCAAAACTCGGTCTGTAATAATTCGTATCTTTCCGTATGTATGTAAAAAGGTAATGTCTGTTGTGTTATTCCCAACTTGGTAAGGATCCTAAGCTATGGTAAAGCAAATATTGTCAGTGGATGATTCGGGATGTCCCGGGGACACTCGACAGACTACCGGATTTAAACTGTTTGAAGTGCGTGCGCGTGTTACCCTGAGTTAGGGTGTGCTCGACGCACTTGAGCCAGTTTAAATTGGGCGGTTCTGCCACATGTTCTGAGCAAGGAGGATATGTATCTTGCCTGCACCATTGGTTGGTGTATTGAATGGGTATTAGTTCCTGCTGATTTCATTTTAATTTCAAGCACGTTTGTTGGTGGAAAATAGCTCAAAATATCTGATAAGGTGGGGTCTTTATATTTATTTTTGCAGATTCAGGCATTTTATATCATCCTTGATGATATTATGGACAACTCACACACACGACGTGGCCGGCCTTGCTGGTTTAGGGTGTCTGAGGTCATTTGGCAATCAATTACCCTTTATTGTCTACTACAGTTTTGATAGTTCTACCCATCCTTATTTAAAGGGAAGTCGAATTTTCACCCTTTAGCTATCACGGTAGTCTGGTTTTCATCCCCTTAACTACATAATTGAACATCAAGTCATCCTAATATTGCAACTGGACAAATTTGATCTTTAGCTGATTTTTGAAATATGATTTTTCATTTTCTTGAAATAATAAGTATTTTGTTTAATCTCAAAATTTCATCATCAATTCATTTTTACCAAATTATGAAAATGATACTATAGTTTTTTTAAAAAAAACAAAATGTAGCATATCTATTAGTTCTCTATCTGTTGCTGCCAATATCTTATCTGTTCCGTTTATAGATTGTATTGCTTGTACTCATGTCTATTATTTATTTTAATTTTGTGCCTCTTTATATTGATTACAAGATTAGTTTGTTGCTTGATGTTTGAGTCGTTGTCTTATTCGAGGCCTATTGCATAAGCATGCAATCACATAAAGTTTAATGCTAGACATTCAAGCACATAAGTTGGATTTATACGTTGTGGTATATAACATATGATAGGTTGATGTCATCTTATAGATCTTCAATGTCCTCATAGTTGGTTGTATCCTCTTCGTAAATCTTAGGACCTGACACAACACAAAATGATTGTTTAAAAAAATGAGGCATGGCTATGACCAATAAGGAAACAGATCAAGAATCAATAAAATTCTAAAGTAGATCACCAACCGATAAATTATATTTCTTTACAAAATTTAGTACTAGTTTCATGATTTTTAGAAATTAATTAATTATAAATTTTAGGAGAATATCCAAATTACTCCCCTCAGGCACATACAAAGTCCACATAGCCCCTAAACTATTTGTTTGTTCATTTATCCTATATGTCAAAAAATATATTGTGAATTTTACATCATTATTTTATGTAATATTGTATCAAAAGTATTAGTTCATTATTAAATATTTTTCCCTATCAAAATAATGATAAAAAACTCATGATGTGTTTTTCTAACATGTGTTATGAAGTTTGCTATCATCTCACCAAATTTTAACATAACATCCCACTTGTACCTTGATAAATGAAAAAACAAATTGCATGGGGGTAAACAGAAGAAAAAATAGTTTTGCATTGAAAATTGGACTACCATGGTAATTAGTGGGTGTAGATTATTAGACATTTCACAAACTTAAAAGGATGCGGTTGGAACCAACCAAATTGTCAAAGAGTCAATTTTATTTGTTAAGCAATGGACTTTGACATTCGTTTTTTTTCTATTTGTTCCAACCACCGTGAGCTACTGATTTTTATCTATTTGATGCCACTGTTCTATTTCATCTCTTCATAGAGAACTTATGCACGTTATTTTTAATTTTACTAGATTGTTAAAGAATTTTAACTTGTAAACTATGAAACAAACTGCTTGCCTTCTATTTGTGATAGGTTGGCCTCATTGCTATCAATGATGGGATTCTCCTTCGCAACCATGTCTCACGTATCCTTCTACGTCAATTCAAAGAGAAGCCATATTGCGATGATCTCACTAATTTGTTCACTGAGGTAATCATATCCTGAGACACAAGCATCTTCATACCAAATTTATTGATTGTTTCTTGTAAATGACCGGTACTCTTTTCTTATTTTGTTAGTCCGAGTGTAAGGCATGTTCTGGACAATTGTTGGATCTTATCATTACTCATGAGGGTAAAAAGGATCTAACTAGATATGATATGACTATGTAAGTTCATGTAGAAATTCTCATATATTGTTTCCTTGCGCGATTTATCACCTATATATGTTTTGGTAATTGGCTATAGTTAAAAAATCATCACATTCACATTTATACTATCCAAAATTAGTTGTATGCATGCTTATATATGTTTTGATTATCGATCATCATATTTATTTATTGCTAATTCTTTTTATAATTTTAATTATTTTATTTTGTACAGGTATCGTTGCATTGTTCAACACAAGACAGCCTACAATTCATTTTATCTTCCAGTAACTGTTCTCATCCTATATGTTTAGTTCAATTATTTGGATCTTAATGTTAGTATTTAATTAGATACTTGTGATAACAATATTCCACTCTTTTCAAGGTCGCATGTGCATTGCTGCTTGCTGGTGAGAACCTAGATAACTTTAGTAAAGCAAAGAACATTCTTATTGAAATGGGAACACACTTTCAAGTCCAGGTAATGCTCTTGTTTTAATGTGTAATATTTGTGGGATACCCTAATTAATGATATTTTTCTATATATATAGGATGATTATTTAGACTGTTTTGGTGACCCTGAACTCACCGGCAAGGTTAGTGTTTGCACCGGTTTTTACTACTCCTTTGTCCTAGATATAGCTAGTATTGACTTGCCATGATTCAAACATTTTATCTTTGATAACCGATATTTCTAAAATAATTTATTTTAAATAGAAAATTACCCATATTATCTACTAACATTTTAACAATGCCAATATTTATATGTTTTTGCTATTAATAGTCAGCATAAAAGGGTTTGACTTATGATTGATCTAAAAGTAGCTATATTCCAGATCGAGTGAATAATTTCAATGAGTGTAACTCCTTAGATGACTACAATCATGGACCTATATCTTAGTTTTTGAACTGAACTTATCAGTATAAATTCTTGTCACAGGTTGGAACTGATATCGAAGAGTACAAGTGTTCCTGGTTAGTTGTGCAAGCGCTTGAACATGCTGATGAGAACCAAAGGAGCATTCTGTTTGTAAGCACTATTGATCTGGATCATTTTTCACACCATAAAAGCATAGTCTAAATCGTTCATGTATTGCCACTCAGGAAAATTATGGAAAGTCTAATCCAACATGTGTTTCAAAGGTGAAGGGCTTGTACAAAAAGCTTAATCTGGAGGTCTGTCTTGACCATTCTAAGTTATTATTATTTATGAATCATTATCAGTTGAATGGACCATCTAAATATCGTGGACACCTGCATATGGCATGAAATATGGCACAATGTTGTTGAAGTCTTAACCAACCATATTTTCTAATAACTAAAAAAACACATGATGGTGTTAACTTGGTTGAAATTGCTGAAATGATATTGAAAATGTGAGCAACATCCATATATATCTCGTGGAAACTAACACCCTGTTTTCACATAAGCGTTTAGTTTTACTTACATCATTGTGTCATTGGTATGAATCTAGAATCTGTTCCATGAGTACGAGAGGGAGAGCTACAGCAAGCTGATCGCTGACATTGAGACCCAGCCGAACGAGGCCATTCGAAATGTTTTGATGTCCTTCCTACACAAGATATACAAGAGGAACAAGTAGACCTAGCTCATTAATGAGCTTCTCCCTTGATACTTGCATAAAGTTGCTAAGCTATATTTGTAGCATGTTGTTGGCTGTTCTAATTTCCTAAAGTATCGATATCATGTATACAATTTATAATCAAATAAACACACAAGGGTTGCGTGCCAAGCGTTTGTGTTGTTAGCATATTTTCCTAAATGTTGTGTTCATCCTACACTTTTCCTTCCCAAAATTTTAGAGGATGAATGCTATATGCAAATAACATGGTCTATTGCATTTGAATATTGGCCTCTTGCTAGGATGAATCAAACCATGATGGTCGCTATTTTCGTTGGTTCTAGTAGTTGGTAGAGCTCTTCAGAAACAAAATGACATGTACACCGCTTGAATGATATATTCCTCTTAGTGGCTCAAGGCCGAGCAACTAAAGGAGAAGCAACAGACCTTGATTATATCAAAATTCACCAGTAAGCAAATGATATTTGTCTTTTGCGTAGCAAACCTGTATTACACTTGCATCACTGTTTGACCTCAACGGCTTAGCATGACCGTTCTCCCTTTTCAATTTGATTATTTTGTTATGTAGTCAATTGTTGTATGGAATCAAAACTATTGTACTTTCTTAAAACTCTAAAAATATTTTGTATCCCCACCAATTGTGCCGTTTAGCTTACTCGTTTTTGTACACTGGATTGAAAGAACATTTCACCAAAACATGCTCTATGCTCTGATACTGGTTCGTTGTCAACAAAGCAGAAAAATATAACTATAAACGAGTTTTGTCTCTCTATATCTCTTTGTTAGTTTGTCTCCTGAAGAATCTGAATAACAATTCTTACCGGAGCCCATGTCATTCACACGTGGTCAGCGGAGCCTACTCCATGCTTTTCACGGCGGCACGACAGTGCCGGCAGCATCGACGGCGAGTAGAGCAGCTGCGGCGTGGCGGTGCGGCGAGAGAGGAGGGACGACGCGACAAGGAGAGGAGGAACAGTGCGACGCGGCGCAGCGATGAGAGGATGGACGGCCTGACGCGGCACAACGAGGAGCGGAGGAGAAGATGGGCGGCACGACACGGCATGACGAGGAGCCTAGGAGAGGATGGACGGCGCGGCGAGGCAAGGCGAGGAGCGGCGGCGCGATGCGGCATGAGCCGCAGTGGCATGTGTGGGGGGGGGGGGGTCGGGCTAGGCGGCTGGCGGCAGCTGGTGTGGGAGAATGAGAGAGGGAGGGAGGAGAGGAGGAGTGTTAGGGTTTTTAGTATTATATATGGGTCGTGGACTATTTTTCTTTTAGAGGAGGCTGTGGGCCCGTGGCCTGCTAGAAGGCTTCTTAGCAGGCCACCGTAGTGCCGGCCGTTGGAGCAGGCCGTGGCCGTGCCGGTACTACGGGTCGACTCTGCGGCCCAGGCACGACCCTACCAGTGGGCCGGGACAGGTGCTAGCAGACTTAGGGACGAGCCATGTTAGTATCGTGCTTTTTTGGCCAGACCGGCGTGCATGGCCCATTTGGCCATCTATATGCTATATCCGGTCGTTCTGACGAGATGCGTTAAAAAAAATATCTAGATACAGATGTTATATCTCACCAGTTTGTTTCATGTCAATGCACACGTTGACAAAACGGTTCCGTCGCTCTCCCTGAAGAATCCGGTCTGTAGCACTCTAATTCTCTTTCATGTGTTTTACTACCGAAAAGCGTCAGTGACGAAGCCACTGTCAAGAGTCCAAGGTCATTCACATGTGGTCAGCTGGTCAGCCGCATGCTTCAGCGGCCGCGAAACCATGTGCCGAAACGGGTCGGAGCACGCACGCACGCACGGACGGTGAAGTCGTAGGAAAAGAGTTCCCTGGATCACGACGAAATTAACGGCGACGATCATGTGACGGACGAGCAGTGTGCGATTAGGCAGGCTCGTCGCGGAGTAGTGTGCCCAGGCAGGCAGAGGCAGGCGGGTGGCCGGGTGCGCGCGCGTGACGTTGCCGGACTCCGGAGAGAGGAGGGTGAGGTCGAGGACGGCCCTGTGTTTCTGGCCAGTCCTGCTCCTGTAACGTTTCCCATGCGTGGGCTGACCGGCGTGGCTGTGCCGGCCCACGTTTAATTCTCTGCCCCGCTTCCTCTCCACATGGATGGACGGTCGAGCGTGACATGGCATGGACGAAAAATTTCGTGTCCGCGAATCGTCGTCGGTCCCGTCAAGGGATGGGCTACGGTACTGTGGATGTGGAAATTAGCCTGTAACATTCGGAACGTCCAAGCACGACGTTGCTGTACCAGCTACAAAGTCTGTAGTGTTACTACAGCGACTACTCAAGCTTACGACTTACGAGCACATGGAGAGCGTGTGCCTGATCCGTTTTTCCCACTGCTAACTGTTCTCTGGGCTTGGAAATTTCTTTTTTGTTTGTTTATGCCACATATTGATTCGATACTCTGTTCCGCTCTTCTTCGACGATTGGATTGGTTCTTAGAGGTTGGACGCATGAGGAACACGGAAAATATTTTCCTTACAGTTCGGTTTAAGGATTTCGCCAATTGATTGCCATATTCGTAATTTGTTTGTCTACCCTTGAGTAATTTCTATGAGCTCAAACAAACCAACTACTATATGCAGAGTTCGTATTTACCCTGCTTATCCCATCATCTAATGGAATGGAAATAGGCAAATGGATATGGATAAATCTAGGAGGGTGCTAAATGGACAATTCATAAATGGAATTGGGGGGTGTACACATGTATGGATTTGCCCAAACCCTTTCCAACAACGATAGGTGTAAGCAAAATCCACTGATCTCCGCCTCGTAATTTTTTTTTTTTTGCTGTTTGGCAGGTGGACATATCATCTTTCGGAGCCATGAATGCGTTGCCGCGGGCGTCACAAAACCATTAACGTTTTGGACTCGCGGGAGATCGACAGAGGAGGGCGCAGGGGGAAATGGACCGCTGTTCGCGCCATTAATGCAAACGCTGACCACCTTGACTCGAAAGCGACGTACGGTGTCTACGTGTCGCTAGTAGTAATGTCGTGTTTGGTTGAGGGTGGAAAAAAGTATTTTTTTTGGAATGTGTGTTATGTGAGGGGATGAATAGAAAAGATAAAAAAGAAATTTTTGAAAATACGTGTTTCGTGAGAAGGATAAATAAGAAGTAAAAAATACTTATACGAACTTAAACACGCTATGACACTAGGCCATCGCCTCAACGGTCTGCTGCCCATCCTCTCGATCGACCTCACCTCTGCATGGACTGCCCTGCTCCAGTGCTTCGCGCAGCTCTCTGCAGCGGATCGAATGGCTGCGCAGGAGGCGGCCAGGCATGCATGCCCGTGCTGCACGGTGCGTTGTCGTCTTGTCGATGAAGGCTCGCACGATCGGATCACCCATTCACCCGCCTGTTTTACCTCCCACCGGGAAAGAATTTTTGTCACGATTAGGGCTATATTACTCAAGTTTTGTCCTCGTACACCCTTTGTTTAAGAATAAGGGACACAGTAATCTAGCCAAATGTTTTTAGAAGTAATTTTGATTGAGAACTGAATGTTCCGTGGGAGAAGCTAAAAGAGAAGCATTTCCAAGGGAAAAAAATCGGAGCAGAAAACGTTTCCCGAGAATCCGGATCCTGCCAATAGGCCTGCCCAAGTTCGGCCTAACTTCTGCAAAAGCTCATCATTTTGTGCATAACAGCAACCTCTTTGGTAGGACCACAGGTACAAGACAAAATACTCTTTGTAGGAAAGGAAAAAAAAAAAGAGAATCCTAAATGTGAAGGGAAAAAATTGCTGCCATTATTCTCGACAACTACGGTCACTACCATGGGTCATTGGCCATTTTTGTGGAACGTTTCAAATGCCCGGCCTGTGTCATTTTAAATAACTATGTTATAGTATTTCACAATCTCATGCATAAGAAAAGCGAACGAATGGAGATAGGTAGATGGAGTTCATCGAAGATGAAGGGCTGCCCCATATAGAAGTTTGTTTTGCGAGCATCACCACTGTGGAACCTCGACTATCGCCCAGTCGCCCACTATTCAGTTGTCTGATTTGCCATTCACCATAATGGTTGCTGCTCGTCAGGCCATAAAGAGTTCGACCTGCTCTAAATAAGGGAAAAAACTATTTTTCATCCTTCAACTGTTATAAAAGTCTGATTTTCAACCTCAAACTACTAAACCGGATACTAAAGGTCCTCCAACTATCCAAACCATGTAAAATTAACCCTTTGGGTGGTTTTGGATTTTCTAGAAATAGCTCAAATATTATTTAAACTTTAAAAACCATAACTAATTCATTTTGGACCCAAAAAATATGAAATCAGTTCCAAAAGTTCTCTTAAAATGTAACTAACCTATTGGCACATCATTTAATGTCATTTGGGTATTATATATTTATATTATTAGTGTCTTATTGTTTTTCCAAAAATAGTTAGAATAAAAATAAATAATATGCAAATAACTTCTAATGGTGCACCAACATGTAGTTCACATTTTTAGGAAAACATTTGCACTAGATTGAAATTTTTCTAGTTCAAAATAAATTAGTTATGCTTTTTTAATACAAAATTATTTTTTTAATTTTTTGGAAAAAAACAAAACCACCTTCAAAACCACCCAAAGAGCCAATTTTGCACGGTTTGAATAGTTGGAGGGCCTTCAAGGTCCGGTTTTGTAATTGTGGATTGAAATCAGACTTTTGTAATAGTTGGAGGGTGAAATATATATATGAGTTTTTTAGGTCAGAATGGGGCAGTGACTCCATGTGGAATTAGCCAAACCTAGGTACGCAATATCTCTCACTACTCACTAGTAGAAATTAATCCTACAAGTCGACAGAGCTATTCTCGCACGATTTTATTATATAAGGAACTATTTAGATTTGGAAAGATTCAAAAAAACACTATAGACTAAAAAAACATTGTAGATGAATAGTGTTCTGTGAGTGAGAGGGGTGGGATGAATAGGGAAAAGTTAGATTAATAATGTTTTTTTGGAAAAAGTTTTGAAACTAAAAGCACTATATTTATTTGTATCAAGAACTGACTTTTCAAACAGACACTGAATTTCCCAGCGTACCACTACAGCTACTAGCCTACTAGTCTTGCACCCAGGTCGTTGCTTCAGTGTAGGATGAAAGACCTACAGCCTGTCGCTCATCCGCTCGCTCGGCTCATGGCTAACTCAGGCTAGGCGTCTCTTGATCGACTGTAACGAGCTGAGCTGAAACCAGCTCATTTGTAGTGATGCTTTCCTGTACACGCGAGAGGCAGAGTCCGACACAGGCCGACAGGTGGGATCTGGCGGTGCGGGCCGTGGGGTGGTGTGACCTTTTTTTTGCCGGCTGGAGTTGGACTTGGAAGGAAGAGAGCCAGAGACAGCATGCGAGCCAAAACGAGCCTACTCGAACTGCCTTTTTTTTCTCACTCTTTCCATCAAGGAGCCTAGCCGAGCCGAGCCGAGCCAAGCTCGACTTCCGCCCCTTGTCTACGTGGCACCTCCCGTCCATAAATAATCGTGTGCCCGGAGCCGCATCACAATCCCGTGCGGCAGCGGAACCTCGCTCGCTACTGCTCCCGTTCTCCTCTCGGCTCCCTCTCCAATACTCTTCCACAGAAATTCCGCTCCCTCCTCGGCTCCTCCCGCGCCCGCGCGACGTGGGTGGGAACCCCTCCGGCTCCGAGGGGCGCAATGGCGGCGGCGGCGGGGGTGGTGGTGGCCAACGGCTCGGGCGGCGCGGACACCACGGCCGCGTTCAAGGAGGTATACAGCAAGCTCAAGGAGGAGATGCTCGCGGACCCCGCCTTCGAGTTCACCGACGAGTCCCTCCAGTGGATCGATCGCGTAACGCTCTCTTTTCTCCTCCCCTTGATTTTTACCATGGGTGTTGGCTTGATCTGGTCTCGCGGAGGAGCCCTATGTGCTCGGCGTCAGAGCTTTGGGTTTTTACCGGGTTTTCTGGGATTTCGGTGATTCCGAGGATCTAAGCCCTGCGAATTGAATTCTCCGGTTTTGCGTGATTATGTCTTGTGGAGAGAGGATTAATGGGAGTAGTAATGTACAGAAACGAAGGGCTCATGTTTTGGTTGGGTTAGTTAGACTTTTTACAGTTGGATTATTTAGGAAGTCGGAGCAGCGAACTCAGCAATCTCGTAATCAGTTAATCTCCCTCTGTCTCTCACCCACACATAAAAAGGAGACTAAGCAAAATGGAACAAGCTCCCGAAGGATCGACCAATTTGTCGTGAAAGGATTAACTGTGTAGTGGAATCTATAGTTGCTCAAAGTACCTTCTCTTTGTTTTCCTTTTACTAATATAATTTGTTCACCTCAGTTTAGTCAATCTCTCGGACTCTGACTGTTAGTGTTTGATCTTTTTGTTCCTGATCCTTTACACGTTTAAGGGGTTCTGAATATGCTGCCGCTGGAGCATTCCATCTACTCTTCGAAGACTTTGGTAATTGACTTGAGGGGATTTTTTTTCATAAAAAACCCGAAAAAGCATGGTGTTATCTCTGAACAGAACTAAATTTAGCAGGTCACTTTTTTGTTATCAAAATTAATCTGTGTGACTAAGCCCTGAATCAGGAGGAAATAATAAAAATGCTGAATTACTGGCTATTGTTGTATTTTCTTGTAAAATTTCCGTGTTGGATACGAATTGAGAGTTTGAGACACAGGGCAGGTCTTATAAGGATCCTCCAGTGTTCTCATGTCTGCTTGCAGTTTGTTGTCTGAAGAAAAATAAATCTACAGGAAATCAGCCAAATAGATTATATTGTTCTGATGGCATCCTTCTTTTGGTTTCTTCTGTTAAGTTTCTGAAACTACCACTAGCTTTACATGACTTTATTGACTTGTGTATTTCGTTTGGGGCAGATGGTGGATTACAATGTGCTCGGAGGAAAGTGCAACCGTGGGCTCTCTGTCATTGATAGCTACAAGATATTGAAGGGCGTTGATGTTCTGAGTAAGGAGGAAACATTTCTTGCCTGCACCCTCGGTTGGTGTATTGAATGGGTAATACTTCCCAGCAGTGCTATTGTTTAATGTTAATAGAATCAAATCTTTCCTAAGGTGGCAATCTTGATTAGTATATTTCTTATTTTTCAGCTTCAAGCTTATTTTCTGGTGCTTGATGATATCATGGACAACTCCCAGACACGACGTGGCCAGCCTTGCTGGTTTAGGGTGCCTCAGGTCAGATGGAATCATTTACCTGACAAATTATTTGGGTCCGTTGTTTTTATGATGGATGCATCAAGGCTTTACCCGACAAGGATCCAATGCAGGCAGTGATTATTGACGAATTGTTCATTTGTAAAAAATTGACTTTATGCCACATGTTTCTCTTTGATCTCCTCTTAATCAAACTTATTTACATGCCAGTTCTGTTTTGATCTCCTCATAGGGAACAATTTTATAGTAGCACGTCATTGAGTTTTAATATATTGCTTCAGGCTTTTAGCCTGCAAACTATGACACTAATTGCTGGCCTTTGTTTGCAATAGGTTGGCCTTATTGCTGTAAATGATGGGATTATCCTTCGCAACCATATTTCACGGATCCTTCAACGCCACTTCAAAGGGAAGCCATACTATGTTGATCTCATTGATTTGTTCAATGAGGTAAATCTCTTGACATAAGCATAGGTTCATGCTAAATTTACTGAATTCTTCTTAAAAAAATGATTGATTCTCTTTTTCATTTTTAGGTTGAGTTCAAGACTGCTTCAGGGCAATTGTTGGATCTTATCACTACTCATGAGGGTGAAAAGGATCTAAGTAAATATAACTTGACAGTGTAAGCATGTAACACAGTAGCAATAACTCAATTCACATGCTGTGTTTCCCTGCATGATTTATTTACATGTCTTGGTAAAAAACTGTAATAGAGAAAGTCTTTACCGCTGCCTTTATAGTTTACAGAATGAGCTTATTTTTCTGGTACCTGAAACTTAGGGTATTGTTTTTCTATTACTAATTTCTTTCATTGATTATTTTGCAGACACCGCCGCATCGTTCAATACAAAACAGCCTACTATTCATTTTATCTTCCTGTAAGAGTTATAATTCCATATGTTCCTTTCCATTTTCTGGATGGTAATAGTTGCATTTAGTTAGATGTCTCTCATAACAATATTCTACTCCTTTCAAGGTTGCATGTGCACTGCTGCTGGCTGGTGAGAACTTGGATAACTTTGGTGATGTAAGGAACATTCTTGTTGAAATGGGAACATACTTTCAAGTCCAGGTAGTGCATGTGTTTTCTTGGTGAAATTATATGAATTGTCAATATTGAACTACATCTTATTAATGATATTTTTCTACAGGATGATTATCTAGATTGTTTTGGTGATCCTGAATTCATTGGCAAGGTTAGCATTACACCCTTTTTTGTTTACTAATTTGAATGAGTGTAACTGTTGGGCAGTCAGTGCAGATTGCAGTCAAGGCCCTATTTTCTTTAATTGTGATCTCATCAACATGAACTCTTTATCACAGATCGGAACTGATATTGAAGACTACAAGTGTTCTTGGTTAGTTGTGCAAGCTCTTGAACGTGCTAATGGGACACAAAAGAAAATCTTATTTGTAAGTAGTTTTAGCTTAGTCTGTTTTCAGAACAAAGAAGATAGGGTCTAAACCCCTCATGTATGGTCAACAGGAAAATTACGGGAAGTTTGATCCAGCGTGTGTTGCAAAGGTGAAAGACTTGTACAAAGAGCTTAATCTGGAGGTATGTCCTCACTCTATTCTTATCACTTACAGTGGAGCCAATCATGAACAACTCATGGAGAGCAGCATAAGGCATGGAATAAACACTCTGTCGCAGTCTCCGGTGTCTTAGTGGATAACAATATTTGTCATTATAATTAAACTATTAAATCTAACACATTATGGCATTGGTTTGGTTCAATAAGCTGAATAATATCCAAATTTTTGTAATTTCCATTTCTCCACGACAGAACCTGACACTCAACTTTTCATACACTTCCTGTTTCGGTGATGCCCTTTCCTCCTCGCCATAAACCCAGGGGGTTTTCCATGAGTATGAGAAGGAGAGCTACAACAAGCTGATTGCAGACATTGAGGCCCAACCGAGCAAGGCGGTTCAGACTGTTCTGAAGTCCTTCCTGCACAAGATCTACAAGAGGGACAAGTAGAGCCCAGCTACGCTTGTGCCTTGTGGAGAAACTACTCCGCATATGGTCGCGGCAGTTCTACTTACTAGATGCCGGCTAGTACCCTGTACTATGTTGTTTGTGTTTCTTTTTCATGCTGCACTGTATGCACGGTTTAAATGTAATAAAACACAGTGCTATTAGGGTGTGTAGTGAGTTAACCAGGTTGTGACGCTAGCATATTCCCTGCCCCAGTTGTGTTCAACTGTTCATCGGTAGAAATTTGAGGCGGTGAAAACTGAAAAGTCAGGCGCTAAACATGTTTGTTGTTTGGTTATTGTTCTTGAACGTGACGGCCTTGATGTGCTGAGCAGGCACCCAGCCCATGGGCCACCATTGTTCGAGCATCGAGTCTTGTGGTGAGTATGATGAAGAAGACAAGTCTACAGACGAGTGCAGCGTGCTACGAAGCCTCAAGATTGCTGATGTGGCCAACTTGATCTTGGCTGCAGGAACAAGAGCCCTGCGGTAGTAACTGATTCTGCAGGAACAAATCCCTGCGGTGGTAACTAATTTGGTTGATTCCAGTAATTGCATATTTTTCCCCCTTGACAGTGAAATGCTCTCTTCTGCGGCGACCCTAGAACCGGTCGAAATAAATGGTAAAATCGAATGGTAAATGGTGTAGGGACGACTCCTAGCCAGGGTTAAAAAAACCGTTCAAACCGGTCCGGTTTTCGCGGTAACCGGTCGTACCGCTCCGGTCCGGTTGCAAAACCGGTCGGTAACGGCCCTGAACCGACACTATAAAACCGCTCCCACCGGTTAGCCGGCCGGTTTCACCGGTTAGCCGGACCGGTTTTTTCGGTTTTAGAAACCGGCCATACAGCGGTTTGGTTAACCCTGCTCCTAGCACGACGAACAGGAAGTACAAAATCACTCGTAACGGTGTCATCTTCTGCTACGACGTATGACGGTATGAGGTACATAAGTTGGTACGATCCTAGTACTCTACGAGGTTATTTTTCAAAAGGGAGTATATTACAATTATTTTAAATAAAATACATCAATAACAGTTGCAGATGATGATGCATGAAGAGAAAAACAAAACAAAAAAGACGCAACTTCCCCATCGGCCCAAAAAGCCAAGCTCATAGCCCATCGTAGAACTACATCCCATTTGCAAATTCGATCCGTTTCGCAAATTATCTGTACCTGATTAATTTTATTTATTTATCTGTTGCAATTTTTTTTATACTTCTTCAATACCTGAGGAGGATGAAAAAGTATAAGATTAATTTTATTTATTTATTCACCATCTGGAAGCGATATAAGACATACATATTTACATATCGACATATCGTCGTACCGGTTTGGCATGTGAATCCTAGGGTGCCCACTGCCCAGTGCCTATACATGTCCAACGGGCCGTGCCGGTCCGGCACGACGGCCCGCCGTGCCGTGCCATCGTGCCGGCCGTGCCGTGCCACCACCACCACCGTGCCTCGTGCCGCGCCCTCGGCCCACGGCCCGGCCCATGGGCTGATTTACCGTGCCATGCCGCCTGTTGGCACGGCGGGCTTTTCTCGTGTCGTGTCGGCCCATGGCCCATCAACATTCAAACATATACTTACTTCAAAAAATCACATAATCACATAAATGGTCTCAGAATTCAATGATTCAAACAATCAAACATTCAATACTTTACAGAATCCCAGAATCAACATTCAATAATTCAAACAATCATACATGCTTCAAAAAACATCTCAGAACTCATAAGTCACTAGTCAGAATTCAGAAATGGACTCAAAAGTCAATTCAGAAGTGAGCTGTTTTGTGCAATGCTGCCTCATTAAAAACTTTTCTAGGTAAAACTCACCCTTGTGAGAAACCCTAGAAAGGAAAAAAAGAGTACAGCCAGCTCCAAAATATCAATTATCAATCAGTCAATGTACTAGTCTTATTACAATAGCCAAACTCAGTGGCAATTTTAGTGACTAAGTGTTTGTGAATTGTGATCACACTCTCTCAATGTCACTCTCACAGACTCACACTGACTAACAGTCTATGTCTAACTCTCACAAGACTTGCAGTGCTCCAAAAGACCAAAAGTGAGTGCCTGCACAAGTAAACACACAATGAGAAGCATAGTCTAGTCGATGAACATGAAGCAGCAGTGCAGCAAAAGACCCATATGAATTTTATTACCTTTCTAGTTGTCCTGTCTTCTATCCGGCACCAGTACCACCAGAGCCAGAGCCGGTTCCGCTGCCGCTGCCGCTGCCTTCACCTACTTCATCCAAAAAGAGGTTCTCGAAGCCATCTTCCAGGGCCTTGTCCTCAACTGCGTGTTGTTCTTTTCTTGCTCCTAGCTCCCAGTCCTTGATGCAGGTGAGCATCTCCACATGCTCAGGCAACAAGCGCTGCCGCTGTTCTTCAAGTATTCTACCTGATAAGCTGAAACAAGACTCGGAAGAGACAGTGGACACTGGAACAGACATGATATCTCGAGCCATAATAGATAAGATTGGATAGGTTAGCTTGTGGTCACGCCACCAGAGCAGTATATCAAAGTTTTCAGCAAAGCATGTCACAGGGTCACTGTCCATGTAAGTTGTAAGCTCACTAACAGCAGAAGGAGTAGATGAGGCTGAGGGGGGAAGGGGAACAGTCTGGGTCTGGGGATGCACCAGGACCTCCAAAGATTTTTTTCCCAATGCTGCTTTCTCTTACAATTATAAGATGAAGGCTGCACATGCCTTTGAGACCTTGCTGCACCAAATTTCTGCTCATACTTGTTAAATAATTTGGTCATTTCATCTTTCACATCACCATAGTATACACTATAATTGCATCCATTTGCCTTACCAAGTAATTGAAGAATATTATAGAATCCTTTCATCTTAGCTCTAGGATCAAGAATGAAAGCATATGAATAAAGCAGCGGAATATTCTCCCAGTATTTAAGCATTTTAAGTTTCATAGGATAAGCATTTGTTCTAAAATTCTGATCAGTTTCAGCTTTTTGCAAATGTTCAGCAATATCAAGAATATGGTGCAAAATAATTGGAGAAGTGGGATAGTACACACCAGACAGAACAACAGTACAATCATAAAACAATTCAAGGAAATCCAATATCTGTTCAGCAACATACCAATGTTATGTAGTCAACAACTGTGATCCATAATTAGAGTTAATGAACACCATAAACACATCCTTGTATAGCACCAAGTGTTTAAGCATCAAATAAGTATAATTCCATCTAACATCCATGTCCAGGCCAAATTTTCTAGGTCTCATACCTCTAGCAGTATACCAATTCTTGAACAATGCAATTCTTTAGTTGGAGGAATTTAAAAAGTTAATTGTAGTTCTAAAATCTTCAGTGTAAGGTTTCATAACTTTCAAGCCAGATTTAACAATCAGATTAATGATAAGGCAAGCACAACGCTGATGCACAAGCAAGTATTGAACCTTGTTAGGATCATCACGGTTAGGTGCAGGATAAGAACCCAAGTAACCAGAGAACAAAGGGGCCAACATATCATAAGCCTTAACATTAGCAGAAGCATTGTCTAGACTCACAGCAAAAACTTTATCAATCAAACCAAACTCCTCAACCACACTTGCTATCCTATCAGCAATATTTTCACCACTATGTTTAACCTCAATCAACCTGAAACCAATAACCTTTTTCTGTATTTCCCAATCTAATCCAACATAATGAGCAACAACAGAGATATAGTCTTCCTTAGCATTACCAGACCAGATATCAGATGTCAAGGAAATAGAAGATGCAGCAGGCAACAAAGATTTCATAAGCATATCACGTTGTTCATCAAACAATTTAGACATATCTCTAGTCGTGGACTGCCTAGAAACCTTTTGAAATAGAGGGTTGTGAGCAGTTTGAAGTACCTTGAGTGTCAGCGGAAACATCCTCTCCACCGTCGTCATCGCCATCGATCTCGATGGGCTCGGGCTGGCTGCCGACCCTGCCGTCACCGAGATCGATGCCGAACAAGGCGGCTGCATCATCCCGCAAGTCGTCATCGTCCTCGATTTCTAGCTCATCATCCGAGTGCGGCGCGAGGTCATCGCCATCGCCGAGGGAGAGATTCTCCCCTCGCATTGCGAGCCTTGCACCAGCACCGGACGGGGACGACCGACCACCACTGCGACCTCCAGCACCGCCCCTCGACGGGCGCTTCGGCTGCCTGGCCATGTCTACCCCAGAAGAGGAAGACGCGGCGTCAGGCACCAGCCTGCATAGGGACATAGGATGAGTAACACGAAACGAACACAGATCTAGACCAAAACCGGAAGGAACAAATGACGAACCTGCGCTCCGGAGCCCGGTGCCACCAGATCGACGACGACGAGACGGAAAATGATTAGAAATCAAAGGCGAGAGGGGGGAGAAAGACTGAAATGAACACGAGCTCACATGTTGGTGCACTACAGCACTGTGAGAGAGGGAAAGGACAAAGGATGGAGCAGCCGAGCAGGGCCGCAGGGGGCGCCGGTGATGAGGCTGAGCTTTCGTGGCGCGGATCGAGGAGGAGAGCACGGCGGCGGCACGGATCTAGCCGAGGAGAACGCGGCGGCGGCGCTAGGAGGAGGAGTCGAGGTGAATGGGAAAATAGGGACTAGGGTTAGGGGGGCGCAGCAGCGGCCGACCGCTGCTTATATCGGGGGCCGGGGGCGGGCGGGCTGGGGCCTGTGGGCCGTTGGGAGGCACCGGGCCGGCCATTTTACTGGGCCGTGCCAGTGCCGTGCCATGGGCCGAGGTGGCGGCCCATGGCCCGCACGACGGCTCGGGCTGGGCCGCCACGGGCCCGCTGCCGTCGTGCCGTGCCATGCCATGTGCCGGGCGAAACCCCGTGCCGTGGGCCGGGCCGGCGGGCCTCGGGCTGCATGGCCAACTATACCAGTGCCCACGATTATCAGTGGCTGGCACATTTGCTGATTTGCAAATAGAACTCGACCAAAGAGGACGGACAAATGAGCAGCCCAACGCTCCAAGCCCACTACTTTACTTGCAGGCCGGGGGGGGGGGAGGGGGATGGGGCAATGCACGTTGGAGCCCATTTGGACCTTTTTATATACAAAATATTATCTCTATCATTTTTATTTGCCCCCCTCAAAAAAGTTCTCTCATTTTTTTATTTTCAATAATAAAGTCCTCTCCTTTTAATCTTTTGATACTATAATTTTCTTTCATTTATTACTTTTCATAAAACTTGGTATAAACACTCATATATTCCATCCTATAAATACAGACATGCACACCATATATATTCCATCCTATAATTTGCAAATACACACCATGTATTTTGTAAGCATCTTTAAAGGATTAGTGGCACATTTTATATAGATGATCACCACCTCATGAATCTCACAACTGATATGCATATTGCCTATATGTCAATTCATGTAATAAATCTAGATAATGCAAGCACAAATGGTAATTGTAGTACTTAAACCTAGGTGGGGATATTCTACTAGACTACTACAAAGAACCTTGAGCTAGCTTGGTTCATTGTTGTGTTCTACTTCGTAACTGTAAACTTGTTAAGTAGAATTTGCCATCACATGTTTGGTATACTTTGTTTATAATTTTTTAAACAATTGTCCATCGTTCACTATCTCAAAGATATTGGACTTACTCCTATTATTTGGTGAAGTATTTTTTTTAAAAAAAATCAGAGTAAGATTAAGGATTCTATATAAACCTCATGGCTTGGCGTACTAATATATTTTTCATACCCAAGTCAAGAAAATGTAATATGACAAACATATCAACAGAGAATGTAACAATTAACTTTATTATTATAGGTTTGTCATGATACCCTTTCATTTAGAATTACTATGTCTGTACAAGATCACATACATTTATTTCATCATCCATACAACAAAGATAGCAGAAAAAAATGTATGAAATAATTTATTTGTCCCATAAATAAAGACAATTTTGGATGAGGCCATCATTCCTGATGCCTGCTGCCTCCATCTGCCTGAAATGCCTAGAGTATGTGAAGATAGCCGCTAGACAACACAACTGCTGAACCAGTTAAACAGCAGAACCACAACGGACAGCATCGTGGCCCCACCATCCAGTGGGACGAAAGAAAACCATCTGGATCCTGCCCCGTCCTCACCTTCTCCACTTCCGTTTCTCCCGATCTTTGCGTCCCTGCTCCGATCCACCGCAGCAGCGCACCGCCGCGAGCACATCGGGTGCCGGTGCGGCAGGCGAGATCCGTGGGCGCCCCTCCCCCCGCGTCCCTCCCCGAATGGCCGCCGCCGGCCGCAGATAGAGAGAGGCGCAGGCGGGGCGTGCAGATCCAGATCCGGTGGGCGGGCGTGGACGAGATCGCCCCCACCACCATGGCGGGCGCGGTGTCCGCGCTCTTCCTGCTGGACATCAAGGGCCGCGTCCTCGTCTGGCGCGACTACCGCGGCGACGTCTCCGCGCTCCAGGCCGAGCGTTTCTTCACCAAGCTCCTCGACAAGGAGGTAAGTTGCCGATCAACCCCCTCGGGCCTCACCTGCCGTATGCTCCTGAGATCTGTGCGGCCCTGGTGCTGAGTTCCTGTGGAATGGGTAGGGCGACGCGGAAGTGCACTCGCCGGTGGTCTACGATGACGCCGGCGTCACGTACATGTTCATCCAGCACAACAACGTCTTCCTCCTCACCGCAGCCCGCCAGAACTGCAACGCCGCCAGCATCCTCCTCTTCCTCCACCGCGTCGTAGATGTACGTGCCCTTGCCTCCCTGTTTGCTGGCATATATTGATGCCATTGTAGCGCCTGGTTTGTTCACACGTCTTGTGCGTGGGTGTGCAGGTGTTCAAGCACTACTTCGAGGAGTTGGAGGAGGAATCGCTCAGAGATAACTTTGTCGTCGTGGTAAGCAAATGCTCGAGCACTACTTCTGTTTGATGGTGTATTGCTGGGAGTTGACACGAAAGGGTGGCCATTTTATGCGCACAGTATGAGTTGCTTGATGAGATGATGGATTTTGGGTACCCGCAATACACTGAGGCGAAGATCTTGAGCGAGTTCATCAAGACAGACGCGTACAGGATGGAGGTCTCGCAGAGGCCACCTATGGCTGTGACAAATGCTGTGTCATGGAGAAGTGAGGGGATCCGGTACAAGAAGAATGAAGTATGTTGATTTGCTGTTTGTTTGTCTCTTTTAGTGCAGACAGACAGTTCCTGTGATGGTACTTGACCCACCACGTTCTGTTTGTGCAGGTATTCTTGGATGTAGTGGAGAGTGTTAACATTCTAGTTAACAGCAATGGGCAGATTGTGAGATCAGACGTCGTCGGGGCACTGAAGATGAAAACATATTTGAGGTGAGTTTGCATTGGCACATTTGCAGAACTAGCTTTATGAGACCATAGACCATACTGCTAAGGATGAAAGACAAAGACACTGATCATGTGATCTCACAACTAAGTAGTTTGGGACTCATCAGTTAATCCCTTTTAGAATAACAATCGATCTGTTTATTGGTAATCTCAATGTATCTATGGAAAAGTAGAAAACTTGTTGCTTGGGTTGCTGTGGGCGAATTTGGTCCCGAGATTGGCAGATTATATGCTGGATGGGGATAAGGTCTCTCTTTGTTATGATGTGGAGATTGACGACTGATATATATGGAATTTTTAAATGAAGGCAGAGGATGTTACAGTCTACTGTTACTAAATCTGATTAAAGTTAATTTTTCTTGCTAGCAAATATCTTCAATCATTATTAGTGTATTTTTCATGCAATCACTTCCGTTTTCGATGGATTGTGCTTTGTAACTTCTATCATACAGTAATTGCTTCACTATTGGTGTATTTGCTTTTGAAAGCTTGCGTGTATTCATAACCGTGGACACTCTTCATCTTTATTTTCTTTACAAGCTATAGATGATTTTTTTTTTCTACTTTGCCAGTTTTATGTGGTGTAACTATGCAAGTCTTGAATAAGTCAGAGAGCATGATGAATATCCTGGGCTTGCCCAATAATTCAACTATCATAGAGCTGGAATTTTATTACTGTTTTAACTATTTTGACAATAACTTTCATTGGTGTCGCTATTGTTTATGCCAAATTTATAGTTTACTTGAGCAGAAAATGTACTGTTATCATCCACATATATATTTGTTCTAATTAGGTGCTATAAATTATCCCTGAGGTACATATATGTGAACTCGAAGTGTTGTAAATGATCACAAAGAAGTTAACTAAAGTTGAATTTTCTCAGCAATCACTACCTTACGATAGAGATTCAAAAGGAAAGGCTTAGTTGTGGTTTACCAGGGTATGAGTATACTACTGAGGAAGTTGGCTGGCTGTGAGGTTGATAAACTTTTATGCAAGATTGAGAGATGTTTACTTGTCCAATAGCAAAGGGAGATACACTTGATGTGCATACATTGTTTACGCTTGTAATGTTCATGTGGCACCAGACTCTTGTTAGTGTGGTATTCACTTAATAGATGTTGGTTGTATTTCTGTTTTAAAATATTGAGAATAGCTGGAGAGTCACGGTCTAAATTAGAGCTAAGATGTATGCTATGGGAATAGTTTTTGCTGATTTCAGAATTGATGTGTTCTGTTTCATAATATGAAAACCAACCTATCAACTGAGTCTTTGAACTAATTATTCTATGCTGTCACACTTAATATATTTACCATTGTTGTTCTTCTTGCATTCACATATACACATTGTAATCCTAACAGCGAGATATTTTTGAAACAGTGGGATGCCAGAGTGCAAACTCGGCTTAAATGATAGGGTTCTTTTGGAGGCTCAAGGCCGAGCAACTAAAGGAAAAGCGATAGACCTTGATGATATCAAATTTCACCAGTAAGCAAATCGCATTGCTCTTTTGCTTACCAAACCTGCTGCATTACTACTAGCATAACCAGTCTCGCTCTTCTTTTTTAGGTGTGTACGTTTGGCCAGATTTGAGAATGATAGAACTATATCCTTCATACCTCCTGATGGATCTTTTGATCTAATGACATACAGGCTTAGCACTCAGGTTCTATTCCTGATCAAGTGTGGGATGCTTTAGATATGAAATGCCTTTGGTTGGTTGTTTTACACATGCCTGTCTTCATTTGATATCCTTTAGGTGAAACCTCTTATCTGGGTGGAAGCACAAATTGAGAAGCATTCTAGAAGCCGTATAGAACTCATGGTGAAGGCAAGGAGTCAGTTCAAGGAAAGGAGGTGAGTGTTTTTTTTACAAAGCAAGATTTGCATGCCTTCCAGGAGTGGGCTATTTGTAAAAATGGATTCCTTTTTGCATTTGCAGCACGGCAACAAATGTTGAAATTGAAGTGCCTGTCCCTTCAGATGCCACAAACCCAAATATAAGAACTTCAATGGGTTCCGCCGCATATGCCCCTGAGAGAGATGCAATGGTCTGGAAAGTAAAGTCATTTCCTGGTGGCAAGGTAACTCCTTTCCAAAATTTATTATTTAGTTTTTGTTCTTTGCTACTTTGAGATGTGCTAATATACTGAAGCTATTCTTATAGGAATACATGTGCAGAGCAGAATTTAGTCTTCCTAGCATAACAGCAGAAGAAGGGGCCCCAGAAAAGAAGGCACCGATACGCGTGAAATTTGAGATACCATATTTTACCGTATCAGGCATTCAGGTAATACATTTGCTTATTTGCAGCCTTTGTTCTAATATCCTTTGTATGGTATTTGGCCAGGCGTCTTAAGTCTCTGAATGGTTTGGTTTGCTATCCTGTATATTGTGCAGGTTCGGTATCTGAAGATAATTGAAAAGAGCGGTTACCAGGCACTTCCCTGGGTTAGATACATCACAATTGCGGGCGAATATGAGCTGAGACTTATATGAGTTCTCTTTTCTGGCTGCTGGAAGACATTGATGAACCCACAAGACTCTGAAGAGACATGTTTGCCCGAGATGCAAGTTGGCATTCCAATGTATTGTCGAAATTTTCTCCTGAAAAGCTCTGCCATACAAGGTTTTTCCCCCTGTGGCCTGTTGTTTATCTTTTTAGGCTCACCTTACCATGGTTACTGTAAGTTCCATCAAGTATAGTTTTGGAAAAAGGGAACTTTCACTTTTCAGTTCACCTGTATTATTATTGATTTATTTTTGTGGGTACCAAACTTGGATTTGTTTCCTTTTGTATTACACGGAAAACTTGAGCTGATTTGAGTTCGATGAAACACCTCTTGTCATACATGGGTGGTAATTCTGCAGGTTGTAACAATGATGCTAACCATCTTATAGATGTTGATATGTTGCCTTCCCCTTCAAAATTCAAAGAAATTTGCATGCTACACCTCTTGTTCTGCAGGTTGTAACAATGATGCTAACCATCTTATAGATGTTGATATGTTGCCGTCCCCTTCAAAATTCAAAGAAATTTGCACGCTGAGCGTATAATCCTGGCAATATTTCCTCTGCATCCTTTGATTTGGCCGGTCCCCTCCCCTGGGCATGGATTTTATAAGGAGTTTGTTCTCCAGGGTCTTGCAGTATCAGTATGTCTTGTTGTACGCCAGCTCCATCCGCTCATGTCAAGGGAGATGAAGGAGCTGGGAAGCAAGATGGTGTGGAGCGCTGCGTCAGCGTGGGCAGGGGATGAAGCCGACGAGCTAGCTGCCGTGGTGGTTGGAGTTCGTAGCGGCGTTGGAGCGAGGCGTCGTGATGACTTAGGGCAGCCGATCGAGCTCTTGGAGGCTCTGTTCCGCCTACCAGATCAGCAAGCGGGCAGATGAGATGCGGTCGCTGGCATGCAGCCTCGAGAGCAGAGGTGCAAGTGCAAAGGTGACTTTTGAGATGTACTCTCCCCATTGAAGACCATATTCTGTAATGACGACCTGCCTCGACTAGTGCATTGGCGTCTTGGCGAGGAAGTCGTTGATGACTTGATGGATTACAAGATCTATGTCACTGTGTGCTTGGAATGCAAGCATGCCGCGCCTGAGAGAGAATTTGTTCTTGTACACGGCAATTTTCAGGTGGATCCACCGTAGATATACGTTGTGTATAGGCTGAATCCCATGGCAGCACAAGCATGGCTCACCTGTTTACCTATTAGCCTATACTTTGGCTAAATAGCCGACAAATTCATCTGCGTTACAGCATTGCCCTTAAACTTTAGTACATGAACCTTCCCAGTCGGTTACTAGATCTCCGTACTTACAGAAGATAACAATCCGACCACTACAATGGTTGTGTTTCTTTAGTCCTAAAGACACCTATATATACCTGAACGAAAGGTTATAAGTAAACATAATAGACCTATGAAAAACGAACGCACTGCACCTCCCCATGGCAAATGTACAACAGATCGAGCAATGTACACTTGCACTAGGCGCCTAGGGCAGGTCCTTGATGGTGGCTGCGAGGTCGAGGCAGTTGCTGACGAGGCGCGTGATGTGGCGCTGCGCCCCTGGTATGGGCGACTGGAGCTCCGGGCGCTCCTCGAAGATGTCGTCGCAGTCGGTGGAGTAGGTGCCCGCCGCCGAGAGCTCCGTCATGATGTCTGCGCTCCTGCCGCCGCTCTTGAGCGTCTCCCGCGTGCTGTTGAGCGAGTCCACCAGCGACGCGTAGCTCTCCCTGCACGACTGCAGCGACGACGCCATCCCGACCTCGCCCTTGCCCTCGCCCGACTTTATCGCCTCGTCCAGCTTCATCTCCGCCATCGCCGCCTTCACCGCCGTGATCCGCAGCGACGTGTCCAGCAGCTGCTCCGGCGTCGTCACCCCTGGCAGCGTCGCCATCGTCGTGCACAGCGTCTTGTAGTGCATCTGGTATACATACACCGCCACCATCGTCATGCATGCATCCATGCGCATTTGCGTGAGAAATATAATTAATCTGCGAGAGAGAAGAAACCCCTACACATCGTGTACGTGTGCGTGCGTGATATATACCTGTTGGCATAGCGCTAGGAGTTCATCGCGGCCGGCGGTGGCGAACAGGAGGCGGCCGTCGTTGATGACGATGGGGTGGACGACACGGGCACCGACGACAGAAATCAAAGACGCCGCCGAGGCGGCGACGAGGATGAGAGCCGCGAGGTGCCGGAAACGGGACATGCTTGGCATACGTCCTTTGAAATGAGGGATGAGCCGTGAGCGTGTGGGCAAAACAAGAGAGAAGAGAGCGTGGGGGAGGCTATAAATGGAGTGCTGGTAAAGAGGTTGACTGCGAGTGAAAGTTGGCCGTAAATTTTTTTGGGTTGTTCTGGTTGGCTACCCTTCATTGTAGGTCGAGCGCTCCATCGTACCCGCTTGCAATTTGTTTCGCAATTTTTGTTTGGTTATGGAGCAGATGGAAAAGAAATGAAAATGGAGAGCCACCAGACAAATATAAATGCATATGCGCCTAAAAACTAAGAATGAGAAGAGCCGTCGACATTTTTTTTTCTTTTTGGAGTTCTACTAGAAACATTCTCTAGTCTATATGCATTGTATAAATTTGCAACAGGATAAGAGTTTGTATATATTCCTCTCCATTTTCTGGCTCAGAAGAAACAGGATAAGAGTTTGTATATATTCCTCTCCCGTCTAAATTTTTCTCTTTTTTTTCTATTTGGAGTTCTACTAGAAACATTCTCCAGTCTAGCAACACACAAATACTCGAGTACAGTTACCGATTCACGCATATACGATCATTGTAAAGGAAAACCTATTACTAATAAGGAACTGTAAAAATAACACGCTTACTGCCACAAATGAGGAATACATGCATGCTCGAAAGGAACAATTCCATTCCCTGTCCATAAGATACAATGACCAGGCAAATTGGATGGTTCTTTGGCAGATGTCAAGGAAATGGCCAATGAACCATCAGTGCTTGCCTTGGATGTGCTCCCATTAGACTTGTGCACGACCTGCCTAACTCTGAACTGTCATGTCCCTGCTGTGCCCATGTGAGGACACAAGTCAGGCAGTTTTCTTGCTCCAGAAACTCTGCCCAAATGATGGCACGGCCCTCAACAGCGTGCCAAAACACTTCCCACGATTCCATGCGGCATGCCGGCATCCATGAACACTCAGATCTCTTGTAGTCTTGTCCCTGGTCACTTGCAAATATATAGGAGTAGCTCGGTCGTCGCTGGCCTCGACACCACCACCCTCAGCCTGGCGTCATCATGTGTGCCTGATCAAAACCCGGAAATTGCATCGCCTGCGCCGGCCAATATGTCGTCGCCGGTTGCAAGCTACGACGCCAACTTCCTGCTGGCCGCGGTGGCCGCGCTCTCGGCGCCGGCCGCCTTCGTCGCGGCGCTCCACCTCTACGCGCGGTGCCTCCTGCGGCGGCGCGTCGCCCTCGCGGAGGCCAACCCCTGCGTGCTCGTGCACCACCGCCCGCGTTCTTGGCCTAAGTGCATCGTGGCGGTGGCTGTCGAGCAGAGTTTAAATGCGCAAGAAAAGCAGAGGATAACTGAATTTCCCATGACCGATAGCAGACTGGACAAACAGAGCATCAATCCATGCCTTTTTTTCGTGATCAGAGCACACAAACAGAGCAACATCAGATCAATCCATGTCTTTTTTTTTTTCTACCGAACAGAGTTTCGATGCAAGAAAAGACACGAGCAAATTTAACTGAAGAAAAACAGAGGACACTAAACAGAGTTCACAAACACAGCGTCATATCAAATCCACCTCTTTTTCTTAGTCCACTGCTAGTCTCCACTCGATTCCATCAGTTTAGTTCTTCCACTGGAAGGCCACGGGACTCCTGACCTGATGATCCTCGTTCTCCCAGACGATGTGGCCGAAGTTCCATCCGGCTGTCGGGTTTCCTCCCGCCAAGCTTCTGAGGTCGACGATGTAGCTCATTGGCTGCGTTCATATTGGAAGAAGTAAAAGATAGTTTTAGATGAATATTGCACTAAGAAGCGTGTTCTGTGAGTGGGATGAATAGGAAAAACTTGTTGGAGAAGTACTTTTTAATCAAGGGTGCTTGGTTAACTCCAGGGTCGTCGGTGTCACGGTCACCTTCACCATCTCCGGCGCCGGCGTCGTACACGAGGCCCGGGTCCATGGCGAGCTGCGGGCGGACGTGCCCGGGCGAATGGCGTCGCGACCTTGGCACCACTGAGGCTGCTGTAGGTGACCGCGTTGTCGAGGATCACCCGGCCTGTGTTGTCGAGCGTGGCCGCAGTCGTCATCAGCGCGGACCGTATCATCGCCGGCGTCCAGCTGGGGTGCTTCTTCTTGATGAGCGCCGCGACGCCGGCGACTCCATGATGTAGCCACCCTTCCAGGCCGCAAGAACGTTCTGTCCCGGCGCGATCACGTCGGGCTTCAGCAGCTCCGGGACAACGGGGTTAGGACCGCGCGAGGAGAAGCTGACCACCAGAGGCGCACGGTTCTCGCCAATGACCGTCTCGCAAGTGAAGCTGAGAGACGCCACTGGGAACGGCACCGAGTCCATGTAGGCACGGAGCTGCTTGCCTGTGCGTCCAAGACACCGGCTTCAGTACCACCAATATTCCAATTCCATGTCTGTATTATGATCTGCCCAGCTCCTCCAGCATCGCGAACCTCCACTTGGCTGGCTGATCCGTCAACACAGATTACCATTCTCCCCCTGATCTTGTCGGGAGTCAGAGGCTGAGAGCACGATACGGAGAGTAGAGGTGTCATGGTGCTCTTCGTAGTCTTGTTGTAAAGCGACTGCCCGGTGATGACTGTGCCGTCCCCAAGTTTCAGTCCCACCGGGAACAGCCGGTCCACCGTGCCTGCGCCGACGGTGGTCATCCACGGCGCCACGTTGATTACCGAAGAAGCTGCTGGTCCAGTATTGACGCCGGCAAGGACGACGAATACACCTTTGCGATCGGCGCCAAAGACAGCAATGGCAAAAGAATCATTGTGGAATGGGGACAAGTCGTAGAACCCGATTGACAGAGATATGATGTCCACGCCGTCCTTCACCGCGGCGTCGACTGCCGCGACGACGTCGGTTATCGGGGTATCGCTGGCCACCATGTACGTGGCGATCCTCGCCTTGGGCGCGACGCCCCTCGCCGTGCCCCGCGCGAACATGCCAATGCCGATGTTGCGGACCTCCGAGCCGGCGGCTGTGGATGCCACGTGCGTTCCGTGCCCATCCTTGTCGCTTGGGGTCCTCCTCATGGCTCCCTTGCCAGCGGCGACCTCGTGGTCAGAAGCTGGAGCACTCTATGCTCGTGGACGCCGGTCACGCCGGGGGCTTCGGACATGCGCCAGGCCTCGTCGCGGGTGAGCTGGACGGCGAACCCGTGCATCACGGTGTCGTAGGTGTACAGGAGCACCGCCGGACGAGGTGAGTGAGTGGCCACCATGGAGGTGTACCAGTCCTCGTGCGTGGCCAAGGGTGATGGCTTAGCGAGGTGATCGGCATGGACGATGTAGGTGTTCAAGGGCGGAGGCTTGATTTCTTCGTGGTTCTGGGGCTCTGGAATGGGAGCTGATATATACAGTTTGACAGAAAAGCAACGGCAATCAGATCATGTTTAACTGATAAAGTACCTGCCACTATGAATACCAACAACCTACTCTGGCCTGTGGACATGTGTTAGAACACCGGTCCATTGCACGAACCCACCCAGCACAGAGCAAGATTAGTTGATGAATTCGCGATTGAATGGATAGAATCAGTTGTGTGATCACTAATCATACCTTTCTTCATTTTCTTTTCGTTTATCATTTTTGTATTAGTCTATTCTAAATTTTATTCTATTTCGACCAGTGGGACATTGTGCTCTATCTGTTCTCTCTAAAAATATACTCCCTCCATTCGGTTGGTAAAAATTTATACTGGCCAACGACAAAATTTAAAAACGGAGGGAGTACATGAATCCTGTCCCCCAATAATTGTTCTTATAGACCTAATGAAAGCCAAACTATCCTAAAACTATCTAAATTTGTAGGGAAAGTCCAATGTGTTTAGAGGATTAAATTAGTATCGATAAAATTGATCAATTTAACTTGCTTTGAATTTGACCAATATTAAGGCGTGTTTGGGAGAGTTCCGCTCTAACTTTTCTAACTCCGCTCCATGAACTCGTTGTCAAACACGTTTAGCTCTAGAAACTCTAAATCTAAAACCTCAAAAAAAACATGGAGTTGGAGGTCAACTTCACCTTTTTCCTCAAGGGGTGCTCCAAAAACCCATGTTTCAAACATCCTCATAGAGTCGTGCGGTAATTACCCACCATGCCACTGATTACACACATAACAATTCGTTTTGTTTTCTTTTCCTCCCCTCCGATGCCTCCGCCCGCGTCCTCGTGCTGCAACCCCTCCGCTCGCCGTCAACGTCCTGGGCCCTCGCGGCGCCGCTCCTGGCCGGTCCTGCCGTTGCTGCTCTCCATCCCATCATGGCTCCTCCGCTCGCCCACCCTGCCGTGAAATCAACAGAACTCCAGCGCCTCCACCTTCCAACTTGAGTGACCCGTCGAAATACATGATCCAATGCTCAGGCTTGGTGGTGACGACTGGAAGATTGTGCTCGGTCCATTCCGATATGAAATCAGTAAGGACTTGAGACTTCATGGCTGTGCGAGAACGGAACTCGATGCTGTATGTTAGAGCTCAACGGCCCACTTGGCGATACGCCCTGTAGCGTCTTGATTATGGAGAATTTCGCCAATAGGATAACCAGTAACCACGATGATCTTGTAGGTGTCGAAGTAGTGCCGCAATTTCCTGGATGTCACTAAGACCGCATATAGGATTTTTTGAACATGAGGGTACCTGGATTTGGAGTCCAAGAGGACTTCGCTCACAAAGTACACAGGTCGTTGAATCTTCTGAAGATGACCCTCCTCATCACGTTCAACAACAATGGCGGCGCTGACGACGTTAGTGGTTGCTGAAATATAGAGCAAGAGATTTTCGCCCGGGAGCGGTGCAGTGAGCACAGGTGGTGTAGTCAGGAACAGCTTGAGCTTGTCGAAGGCGACTTGAGCTTCCTAGGTCCACTGGAATCTGTCTTGCTTCTTGAGTAGCTTGAAGAACTCAGTCCCGCGTTCCCCCAGTTTGGAGATAAAGCGGTTGAGTGCAGCCATGCAGCCCGTAAGCTTCATGACATCCTTGACGGTGTGCGGTGGCTCCATGTTCATGATAGTTGCTATCTTCTCTGGATTAGCCTCGATGTCGCGTTCGTTGATTATGAACCCAAGGAGCTTTCCGGATGGAACGCCAAAAACACACTTGGCGGGATTAAGCTTCCACCGCCATTTGCGTAAGTTATCGAACGTCTCGGTGAGATCAGGGATGAGATCCTCGGGATGTCTTGTCTTGATTACCACATCATCAACGTAGGCTTCAACATTTCGGTGAAGTTGGTCTTGAAGACAACCCTGTATCGCCCGCTGATATGTGGCCCCTGCATTTTTCAAGCCAAAAGGCATGGTTGTATAACAATACGCGCCATATGGCGTGATGAATGAAGTTTTAATCTGATCCTCTTCTTTCAACGATATTTGGTGATATCCTGAGTAACAATCGAGGAAACAGAGTAGAGTGCACCCGGCGGTGCTGTCGATGACTTGATCAATGCGAGGAAGCCCGAAGGGATCCTTCTTGCAATGTTTGTTGAGATCAGTATAATCAACGCACATTCTCCATTCATTTGAATTCTTTTTTCTTACAAGAACCGGATTGGCTAACCAATCCGGATAGAAGACTTCTTTGATGAAGCCGGCTGCTAATAGCTTAGCTAGCTCTTTCTTGATAGCTTCCCGACGCTCTGTGGCGAATCTTCGGAGGCGCTGCTTTTTGGGCTTTGCGCTCTCGTTGAGGTCTAGCTTGTGCTCGATCAACTCTCTGGGGACTCCAGGCATGTCAGAAGGCTTTGTAGCAAAGATGTCAACCTGGGCTCGCAGGAAGTCGACGAGCGCGCTTTCCTATGCAGGAGTAAGGGAGGAGCCAATCACTGCTGTCTTCGTTGGATCTCCTGTTTGGAGATCAACTGTCTTCGTTGCGACCTTCTTCATAGGCTTGATAGCTCGTGTCTTCTTCTGCGTCGGGGCATCACCGTCTTCTTCGACGACGGTGGCGGCCAGGGGGTGGAGCTCTTGACGATCTATGGTGGACGCGGCTCTGACGGCGTACTTCACTACCTCTTTGTCGCAGAGGTAGGAGCGCTTGATATCACCGCGAAGGGAGAGAACGCCGTGAGGCCCTGGCATCTTCAACACCAGGTAGGTGTAGTGGGGGATGGCCATGAACTTGGCCAACGCTGGTTGCCCGAGGATGGCGTGGTATGACGTTTCGAAGTCTGCAACTTCGAACTTGATGAACTCTGTACGGTAGTTGGATGCAGTACCATACGTGACGGGCAAGGTAATTTGCCCGAGGGGGATGGCAGCCTTCCCAGGCACGATGCCGTAAAAGGGAGTATCTGCCGGCTGCAGCATGCTTGTGTCGAGGCCCATGGACTTCAGCGTCTTGGCGAAGATGAGGTTGAGCCCGCTGCCCCCATCAATCAGGACCTTGGTGAGCCTGCTATTCGCCACCACAGTCTCGAGGACGAGAGGATATCGTCCAGGAGAGGTGATCTCCGCCCATTGGTCCTCTCTGGACCAGGTGATGGTGGTGTCTGACCACCGTAGGGGTGTAACCACCGCTGGTTCTGCTGCGTAGGCCTCGCGCCGCGCATTCTTGCGATTGCGCGAGGTGTCGCTGACTGCCATGCCTCCGAAGATGACGTTGACAGTGTTGGTGATGTCTGGGAAACCGCTGTCTCCCTTGTCGTGCTTGTCGTCTCCGTCCCCATCCGACTTCTGCCTCTTGTTGGGCGTGCTGAACGTCTCCCGAAGGAGCGTGCACTCGCCCATGGTGTGCTTGCTGTCGGGATGGTAGGGGCAGCGCTTCTTGAGAAGTTTGTTGAATTCTTCCCTTCTTTGCTGCGGAGACTTGGCGGCGTGAACGGTCTGGACGGTTGCGACCGTGTTGTTTGGTCGCTTCCGTGGGTTGTTACCGTTACGCTGGAAGGAGTCGCGCGGCTGATCCCGTTGTCTTCCTGATTCTTGCGACCAGGGTTGTGGGGTCGTTTGCCGTAGCGCTCCCGTTCTTGATCATCGGTGTCCATCCAGTTGGACACCAGTGCGCGGAATTCCTCGAGGTCACGAGGGCGGTTGTGACCGAAATCACGGAAGAGGCTGCGGTCGGTCATCCCTTCTTGAAAGTAGTCGATGACTTCTGAATCGGGGATGGGAACGCAGGATGCCTTGATGGTGAAGAATCGCCTGTTGTAGTCGCGCAGGGATTCGTCTGGCTTCTGTTTGCACGCGCGGAGTTCATATTTGCTGCCAGGGCGCTCAAAAGAACCCTGGTAGTTGGAGACGAAAGCCTTCTTCAGCGCGTGCCAGCTGTCGATGGAGTCTGGATGGAGGGACTCAAGCCAGGTGAGAGGACCTTGCTCCATCGCAACTGGGAAGTAAAGCATCTTGGAGATGTCGTCGCCCCCCGATGCTTCAATTGCAGAAGAGTATTTGCGCAGCCAGATGTTTGGGTCTTGCTTCCCGTCGAAGTTGGCGATGCCTGGCGGCTTGAACTTTCGCGGGAAAGAGCTGACGCGGATGGCGCGTGTGTAACATGGCAGAGCATCGGGGTTGGGGGCGTCGCATCTTCCCGCAGAATCCGCGACGTGGGAGGTAGCTCTCCCCTCTCGGATCCGGATGATGTCGTTGCGGGCATCGGTCGGTGTAATGTGAGAGCGAGCTGGGCGGGGTTCTTCGCGATGCTGGGACCTGGGGGGTTCCTCGCGAGGACGGCGGGGTTCTTCACGAGGCCTGGCCATGTCCTTCGTTTGTCCTGCAGAGCTGCCGTAGTGGCTGCTCTGACGCCTAGCTGGCGGTGCTTGGTGGCGCGAAGAACTCTTGCTTTTGAAGGCGGAGCGACCTCCGTCCAGGCGATCAACCATGACCGCTGCGGCTTCTAGGCGGGCTTTGGCGAGGTTGATCTCAGGGGTAGTTTGGAACCCCTCGAAGACGCTGACCCCGAACATGATGTTGGCCACAGGGGAGTTGAAGATGCCTTCCTTGTCGAACTCAAAGTTGAGGTTTTTCCTCTGAATGAAGCGACATCGGAGGGCACGGTTGCGGTTGCGCTCAACACGGAGTTCTCGGTCCGCATCGGTCTCTCCTTCCTCGGTTGAAGCGTCGTCGGAGACAACTTCCTCGTCGCTGTGATCATTGAGGATCACGCAGGACTGGCGACCGGGGTTGTTAGGCCCGGTTTTTCTGTTACTCATGGCAACAGGGAGTTCTCTGCCTTCTTGGAAGGGGAGCAGAGGTAGAATGTCCCGTACCGTGGAGGGTACGTTTGCTTCGAGGAGAGCCACCTCGGGATCCATGTCAGGCCAATGAACGATAACCCCCGAGGGAGTTGAAGTCATGACAAGATCCGAGGTTGCTTAGCGAGATTGTAGAACCTTCTTCTTCAGGTGCTTCTGGTAGATCGCGGCTGAGTTCGTTAGCCCGAAGGGGAACTGAGGCGCGCACGATCCACGCGGTGAAGTCTTCGTCCCGCGGGAGCTGGAACCAGGGTTCCTGGGTGCCCGCGGGGTTGCTGTCACGGTCCTGATCGTTGAACCCTGGCGGGAGTCGGAGGTGATCCGGAGTCCGCCGGGGAGTCGTGGACACGTGGCTTGATCCTGTCGCTTGACAGGGGTCGAGTTGACGTGGTCGGCCCGGGCTTGGATCTGCTTCGGGCGCCATGTACTCCTCCGAGTAGGATACGATCCAGAGATCGTGTCGGAATTTGAAGTTTTCCGGGATCCTCGCGGAGTGGTTTGCGCGCGCGGCAAAGCTGGTGCAGCCACCTCGTCGCGCAGTTGGTGTTGGAGCTCGCCTTCCTGGTTTGCGATGCAAAGCCAGGAGCCGAAGACGAAGGAGGCCCCTGCCTCGAACTTGGTGACGATGGAGGCGCTAAACGAAGCCATCGACTCTTTAGCGAAGACTCGACGAGTGTATCCCACGGATGGCGCCAAAGTGTCGGCGAATTATGCTGACAACGTTCCCGAGGGGGTGCCCCGAGAGAAGGGTTTAGGGAGAAGTCGCCGAGAATCTAGAGCCGAAGGTGACAAGAGACGATTTAGACAGGTTCGGGTCGCCGGAGCGTAATACCCTACGTCCTGTATGGTGTATCTTGTATTGATGAGATTGTTTTGGAGGGGGTCCCTGCCTCCCCTTATATAGTCTGGAGGGCAGGGTTACATGGGGACCGTATAGGACTAGGAGTCTTTTACAAGTTTATCTCTAATTCTCTGATACAGTCTATCCAAACAGATTAGGACTAATCCTTGTCTTGTGCGTCAAGTCTTGTACGTGGGCCGGCCCATAGGATGGGCCGCCAGGGTTGTTTTAGTCCGTCAGAACTCTACACCCACACGGCCTCACCGGCGTGGCTCGCCACACCCTCGCCAGCGCCCTCACTGGCGTATCCCCCATTGCCCTCACCGGCACAAATCCCATCGCCCTCGCAACCATCCTCACCGACGTAGCTCCCCATCGCTCGTGCGCTCGTGAGCCCCATCACCAAAGTGCTGCACGCCCTCACCGGCACGCCGCTTGCAGGCCCTCGCCGCTCTCCTGTCCGCGAGCAGAGAAGAGAGGGCGAAGAGAGAGAGAGAGGAGAGAGGAAGGTGAGGAGCAAATGACATGTGGGTCCACTTCTGATGGGCAAAATGGACTGATCACACCATGACCTTATGTTTTGAGCTGGAGCACCACAATTTGAGCACCACAAATGTGGAGTTGGTGGAGTGGAGCTATTTTTTAGTGGGGCTCTCCCAAACATGCCCTATGAGAGGATCTAGTAGATGCCTAGAGGGTGGTGAATAGACGTACCTAATAAATCCTGAAAATTCTTTCTTCACAAGTTGTCAGTGAGACCGGATGATCCGAGAAACTCTAGGATGATCCGATGGTCGGATGGGCCGAGTAAGTATAGGATGATCCGATGTTAAATAACAGCTTTGCTCGAGATTTAAAATCTAACAAATTATTCTCAAATTCACTTGAATAGAAAGCCTACAGATACACTCTAACAACTATATAGCATGATCAAAGACAACGGAAACTTGTATGGAGATAGATTGATCAATACATAGCAAATATGAGAATATACTAGTAAAAGTAAAGTAAGCAACACAAAGAGACATGAGATTTGTTCCCGGAGTTCACTCCCTAGGGAGCCATGTCTCTGTTGAGACACCCACAAAGGGTAGAGTCTCTTTCAATTCGTTTCCTCCCTCAATCGACCACAAAGATCAAGATTGAGTCACTTATTAGATGGTTCCACATAAGGAACGGATGATATAAACTTCCAAGGTGCTCCCACAAGCTAGGTGCTGCACTTGGTGACGTCTAACCGTCTAGGAGTAAGCTCCAAGAGTAACAAACGCGAATCACAAGCCAAGGATGCTTCAAGTGCTTCTTGAGATGAACAAATGCTTCTCCTCACTCAAAGTCAACACCCAATCCTCAAATATGTTCTCTTAAACATTTCCCAAGTGAATCTTAGCTAGGGCAAGCCTTGGAGGGGAGAGAAGTGAGGGAGAAAGGGCTAGAGATGTGTTTTCAGCACTGGTTGGGCGAGAGAGTGAGAGGGGTGAGTGAGGGAGTATTTAAAGGAACCCCCGAAATATGACCGCTAGGTTCAAAATCGGGCAAACCGGATCATCCGGCTCGGACGCGGATCATCCGGATAGGTTAGTTTTGCTGTGAAAAACCTAAGTGTCCAGCCAAATCGGATCATCCGATGTACAAATCGGAACATCTGATTTTACCCAATACCGAACCGAGTCATCCGGTTTTCACTGAAAAGGTGAGTTTTGCCGTATGTGTCTCTCAAAGTTAATTTCCATCTCAATTTTGCACTTTGACATCCTTGATTCATCAGACACGTCCCCCTTGATAGTACGATGTTTTCTATACTCAAATTCAAAGAATAAATTTAATTTAAATCGTCCATTTGAGCTTTACACCATATTATTTTGAATAGGAACCTCCTTTATAGATTTCTTCATCTCTTTTCATTTTTACTCCTGCACATGTCTCAACAAAAGTATGAAACCTCCAAATTGTGGTTGTTATCAACACCAAAACCAGTAGGGGGCCAAATGCACTTTCACCCTAAAATGACCAATAATGTATGTCAAAGGACCCTAAGGTAGCTCCAAAAACATGTGTGTTAGATTGCAAACATGCAAAACATCGGTGACAATTTTTCTTTCGCATCAATTAAACTTTACTTGCATAATACTACATATTATTTTTGAATAATTAATACTACATATTATGATGGCCACATTTCGAATTAGTTTTTGTGCATTGTCGATGCTTGACTTGGTCATACATGGGTGACATAGCGCTATAGCAAACACGATACAAGTACGTGTTCCGAATCTCAGCCAAAGATTTTTCCAGTTGGTTGAGTGATGAGTGAGTATAGTATATGGCAACTTGGAATTAATGGACAATAACATTAGTTATTTTCTCAAGTAATTAAGGTACGTAATATTAGCTTACAATCAATACCAGATAAATATGATACTACTAAACCATGGCATGAATGATTTTGCACTAATTTAATTAATAAATACTTATATATAGAAGGAGACGATTGTGATACAAATCTGCCAATTAAAATCTGGAGGTATGCTTTTGCTAGCCATGCAACCAAGGCCGCACCCAGCCCTATTTAAATGCCTCCCAGGTGCCCAGTACCATGAACACATTCACCATATCAACATTGAATCTCTCTGTGAACTCTGAAGGCAACTTACAAACCCCAGCCATGAGAACCATCCTCCTCCTCCTATTTGTGGTTGGCGTCATTGCCATTTACCTCACTTCGACACCCACCACCACAGCAACCCCGGTAGACATCGCGGATCCAGACATCCAAGACTTCGGCAGGTGGGCGGTGACAGAGCACGTCAAGAAGGCGAACGATGGGATCAAATTCAAGAGCGTGGTGAGCGCTGATCAAACCAATGGTGCTGACTTTGGTGAATACTATGACCTCGTCATCGACACATTGGACGGTCATGGCAAGGATGGCAAGTACAAGGCACAGGTGCGCTTCAGGGATTTTGGCAACGACCGCGTTCTCTTATCCTTTGAACCAGCTCATTGAGTAGTGACGATTGGAGCTACCATTTTCGTTCGATGCAATGCAATTATATTTACTGTAATAAGCTATGTAATGGTGTTTTTCTTTCTGCACGTTACTAGTATTTCAGTTGATGGCAGAAGCAGTTACGCAGTGAAGTATAGCATTGTATTGCATATCATCAGTGGCAAAAACACGATAATGCTATTCGAGATGGCTCTATGATGCCCAGGGCCCATCGAATACGCCTCCAACCAATCTCCAATACCTTCTTCTAACTTTGCAAGAGTAGGGTCGTATGAACCTCAGCATGCCCTCTTGCGTCGGCACACGTTTCCTATCGAACAGAGTTTTGGTGCCTTTTTTGCAAGGAAAGGCGCAAGCAAAATAAATTGGAAAAAAAAACAGAGCATCAATCCATGTCTTTTTCTTAATTCTTAATCTACCGCAAGTCTCCACAAATCTATTGCATCAGTTCAGTTGTTCCACTGGAAGACCACGGGACTCCTGAGTCCTGACCACCACCAGTGGTCACGTAATCACGCTGGCCGTGACGCCGTGTCCCGGCCCATCACGACGCATCATCAGATGTGGGCCGCCACTTTGGGCCCAGAAGGCAGTCAGACCTAAAAAAACGCAGCCCGCGCCGGGTGAGTCCCTCCCTCCAAACACCACACCGCCTGGCCATGTCATCGCCGGTTGCTCGCGGAGGGCAACCCCCGTGTGCCGGACGGCTACGAGCTCGATTCGAGGTCGTCAGCGCCGGCGCGTGCGGGCTGGACGCCAAGGCGCTGTGCGCGCTGCCGGTGTTCATGTGGGAGTCCAAGCAGGCAGCGGAGTAGCACGACGGGCAGAGTGCGGTGTGCCTGGGGAGATGGAGGACGGCGAGCTGGGGAGGGTGCTCCCGGTGTGCCGCCACGTGTCCCACGTGGAGTGCATCGACACGTGGCTGGGGGGTGAGCTTGACTTGCCCGGTGTGCCGGACGGCCGCCGCGGCGGCCAACGTGGCCCTGGCATCCGGTGAGGTAGCGCCCAGTGTCCTCCGTCACACCGTGACCAAATTGCAAGTTACAGCAGCTACAGTGCAACAGGGCTAGGTTATGGGAGAATGCAAAACTAAAAGTACTCTGTTGTTTTCAAATTATTATGATGAATTTTATTCTAAGCCAAAGTTTTCTAATTTTGACCAATTTACATGAATGAAAAAACAATAATTGTGATACTCAATTAATTGTATTTAAATATACCGTGAGGTACTAGTATGTTTTAAAGAGCCTTTATTTAGTACTATATGTTAACATATTTTTGAAAAACTTTGTTAGCGCAGTTTGACTTATGAGAAAGTGAAACAGGGAGGAAGGCCGGGGAGGCGGGAGACTGCTCGCCCCACCTGGATGGAGGCGCCGCCACCCCCGATCGGCCCTCCGATTTGGTCCCCTAACCCCGTTTAATCCGCGGTGGTACTCATTTGCATTCGATTTGGTAAAGGGGCACTGTGCGGTTTGATTTAATTCTTTTTGTTGAATGATTGTGCATAAGCCCTCCTCCTTAGTTCATGTGTACGGAGTAGAGTAGAACCCAATAGACATGAACTTGCTAATTCTAGACCAACCCCCTAGTGAGTATGAATGATAGTTATCCGAATTAAATGGCTTAGTCATGCTTAGCCGTTAGAAGTCGAGAGGTGACAAGGGCATCACCACTCGCGATATTTAGGGCTTGCTTAATAATTTATATGCTTGGATAGATGGATTGAGCTAAAAGAAAACCACTATGGATATGACTTGAGACTTGGGCAAGTAATGTAGGACCATGTGAGATTGGAGCTCAATGGTTAGGCTTGTCTAAGTTGATTAAGGACCGTTCCGTTGTCGTCGTGCTACTTGAGCATTTTTCCGTACAACCCACATGCTTAGGATGGGATAGGCAAGCCAAGTACCATAAACCGGACCTTGCTATGCGACGGTTTGACACGTGTTGTGATGAGGGGTAGATGGCGGTGTCTGTTACACCTATACATCTCCGGTCGCCCTCTCATCGCCGGGTGTGGGTATGTGAATGGTTGAGGGCATGAATTAACACTTATCCTTGGCGCTCGGATATGGTCGTTGGTCTTACGCCTCGTGTGGGAAAAGTTGTACACCTATGTAGGGTTTTTGATATATTACAATAGCCGCGTTCTCGTACATGAACATGCTCATTTACTTGGTCTTAACGTAGAGTTTCGGAGAAAGAGCTTATGGAAGATTGAGCTTATAGTCGAGGATCCATGATCACTTTACTTTTGTAAATGTATTGATGTTTGAATTAGAGATTGTTGCCAAGTCTTTTTCTTACTCACTTATGAAAACTTGGTTGTTGTTTCATACTTGGTTATTAAATTTTGGTTAACCTTTGCATCCACCATATACAAATGTTTGGATAAGTCCTGCTAGTACGCAATGTACTAACGGTGCTGCCGTTAAGTTGATTCCAGGTGAGGTGCCATCGAAGCCCGTCTTTGGGTACTTCTACCCTGCCGACGGAGGTGCGGACATGGAGTAGTTGCCCCTATGTTTATTGATGTTAATGAATCACTTGTGGCATGAGAGTGGACTTATTTATTTTGTTATGTAGTATATTGAAGAGCGACGTTTAAACCTTCCGCTGCAACTTTTTCTTTTATGCAAGAAACTTGAACTTGGTTTATAAACTTAAACTCTCTTATAGATGGTGGACTCTATGTGTGTAAATGCTATGTGTGATGAAGATGTTAACTTGAGCTTAGTGAGGTGTGCTATCCTGGACAATATTTTGGGCACATCTCAAGAACAACCGCAAGAAAAGATGATCTAATTAACAGGGTTTAGCTTAGAGGTTCCTCGGTTGTAGGCGGGCCCATTGGAGGAGGCGAGCACGGTGACGGCGAGCCACGGCGGGGCAGTGCTGAGATGGGGGCGACGGGCAGCAGAGGCAGCATTAGGGAAGCGACGGTGGCCGCCCCAGGCGCGGGAATGCGGGGTAGGCCCTAGCCGGAGCCCCCACGCATGACTTTAGCCACGACACCGTTCCGTCGCCCTTGTCCTCGCCGCCCGACTTTTTCTCGCCTGGTCTAGCTTGATCTCCATCACTGCGGCCTTCACCGCCGTGATCCGCAGGGACGTGTCCAGCAGCTGCTCCGGCGTCGTCACCCCGGGTAGTGTCGCCATGCATCGTGCTGCATTCATGACTTCATGTGCATGTGTCGTCGTGTACGCGTGTGTGTACACTACCCTGTTAGCATATACTAGCGCATTAGCGCTAGCCGCTAGGAGTTCGTCGTGGCCGGTGGGTGGCGAATAGCGGAGGCCGTCGGAGGCGGGGGTTGGTGCGGCTGCCACGGGATTGACGACGATGGGGTGAACCATACGGGCACCGACAGAATTCAAAGACGCCGCGACGAGAATCAACGCCACGAGGTCGGGTTTCAGAATCGGGACATGATGCTTGGTACTCCGACCTTTGGAATGAGGAATGAGCGTGAGCAAAACAAGAGAAGAGAGCGTGGGAGAGGTATGCTCTTGACTACTGCAAGGTAAACTTGGCCGTAATTTTCTTGGGTTGTTCTGCAGGCTGGCAGGCTTCATCGTAGGTCTTGCGCTCCATCATCGTACCCTTGGAATATAATTGGTTCCACAATTTTTGTTTGGTATATGGAACAAATGAAAAAAAAAATGCAAATGGAGAGCCACCAGACAAATGCCCTCTACATTTCCCCTTTTTCTTTTAGAGTTCTACTATAGAAACATTCTGCAGTCTATATGCATTGCAACAGGATAAGAGTTTGTATTCCTCTCCATTTTTCTGGCTCTGAAGAAATTCTAAATAAGTACTCCCAGAATATAGCTATGTTTAGTTTTTTCTGAAGTCAAACATTAATAACTTTGACCATATATAGCAAAAATAATATAAAGATTAGCAACATAAGAATTATGTTTATAGATCCGTCGTGAAACCAACTATTATAACGCGTGTCTTTTTACTTAAAATAAATTATATTTTTAGAAATATTTTTTATCAAAGTTAGAAATGTTAGACTTTGACAAAGTCTAAATGTAGCTATATTCTGGAACGGAGGTAGTAGTACGTTGTGGTTCTAGTCAGTAGAGACAAAGCTATATATGCCGCCTTTCTTTAAAAAAAAATCGCATTTGTGCATAGAATTTTCTGTACAAAATCGACCTGGACAAATTAGAAATTCAATCCTTTATTCATGACTAGCCAATAAACCAGGCTAATATATTCTATCGATTAAATAGCCAGCTCCTGTACTTCAGCCATCCTCTATTTTATGAAATCATCGGAATCACTTAACGTAGCTGCAAGATTCTGCCACTAGGGTGCCGGCTCATACATCAATGCCGATAAAATACAGAGTAGGAGCGCACACAAAAGCAAAGTCGTCTCAACTGTCATCTAGTAGTAGATAGATAAATAGCCTTGAAACGGAATCTAGAATCTTGGTAGGTCAGAGCAAGGACAGCACGTAACAATGACGCATCTGACTAGGAGCATGGGATTATTGACGAACTCAGGAACCCCGCAGCGGGCTACCGATCGAATTGCCACGTTCAGCTGCTAGGGTCACCTGTATGATGGTGTTGAAGGCCAGGGCCATCCTTATCAGGTCCGTCGGGCGCCAGTGTGGAAACTAGCTAGGAACCAATCGGATTCGACCGAGGCGAAGTTTGACATTTTGGCGGGAGCAAGTTGGCTGTTGTTATGCATCACATCCAGAGAGGAAACCCGGTACAAGACATGCGACCGGGAAATACCAGGCCTGAATTGAACCAATAATTTCAGTCTGAACTAGTGTAATCGCGAAAAGAATTGATGGAGACAATGACCTAGGCAAATTGATTGGCCGTTTAGGACATACACATGAGCTGCAAGAAGTATATGCTACAAACAAGTACGGAAGTAAAACTTGCAAGCACAACCTGGCTGAAAGCTTTTGCAGAATCATACTGCCCTAGCTAGTTGCATCTACGCTCGTTGGAAATGCAAGCATCAATTGCCCGTACAACGGATACCTCAGCCACTACGACGTCAGGCCCAAAACCATATTTGCCATGTCTGTCAGCCAGTAATTTTGTGGTATAAAATGTTCATTTGGTTTGGCCAAACAATATACATAGCTCTAGGTCAAATTCTTGCTAGATCATGATAAGTCGTTTTCTTCGACCTGCACACAGTTCCGGCATAGATCAATCCATGTTCGTATCTGCCAATAAATGTCCAACGACTAGTATTCCTTTGAAAAGCAAACGTATATAGTTGTAAGACCAGTTTGATTTTTCGGAATTCATAGAACTAAATGAACTGTTACTAGACCATAGTACATATTCTGGCAAGGTTACACTATATTCAGTATGATAAGGCTTAATATTATCATTTGGCAATGCATGAAATCGGTCCACGACATCCAGATACATATGCATATAATGTGTGGGCTATTTTGAAAGAGTAAAGCGCATCCACCGTACATGCAGTTGTCTCATTATTTTACTTTGGTTCAACAAGTTGCAAACGTGACAAAAGGATACATCAAGTTGCCATACGATTACATATGGTCGATGTCGTATGATGATTGAGATGGGCAACGAGAGGGTACGTTTAGGGTACGATACCCCTTGAAATATATTAAAAACATCTGAATAGAATTATGGCTAAAAGGACTGGGACGTGCATCATGTCTCTGCCACCATTTGCACTCTTTTGTGTGGAGAACTCTCTTCTGCTCGTGCCTTCGTTCTTGTCGACTCAATTAAGAGCTCGAGGCAGAAGTGTCAGTTGGAAGGCGATTGAGGACTCGATTGGGGGATTGTCATAATGCGAAAATCCATTTGATTGTCATAATGTGAAAAAATATTTGGAGGATTGTCACCATAGCTACCGGATTACCTTTTCCTCGCTCTATAGTCCATATGTTGGGGAATTAATTAGCATGAATAAATCTAGAAGAGAGAAAAACTATTTTAGTAGGGACTGATACCTTGTTGGGCCATATGATGTTGTGGAAATGATGTATTTTTTGACAATGTCAAGTATACTTCCTTTATGTAGTCTATTTCTATTATTAGCGGAACATATTGACTACAGTTCTGGGCTTTGTTGCAGCGTGATGGGACAAAGGAGAAGCTCCATTCAGTGAGTCTTGCTATGTAGATAATTGTCATGTAGGATGGAAATTCAATAGTAAACCTTTGATTTTGCTCGCTTGATCTCAGCCAGGGGATGAAGAAATGTAATAAGCCTAAAACTCTGAATGTTGTGTGCGGAACTGCTGAGTCAGGAAACTATTTTTATTTTCTAAAAAAAATTAATCAGAATCCAAATCTGAATATGTCAAGCACATTAGTTATTCTGGTATCACTTGCCCTTAGCAGAAGGCCAAGGAGGTTATGCGAGATCCCAAAGTCAGAAGGAGAATCCACCATGTTCTGACGAAAGCCCGTAGTCCGCGGGGGTGGCACAGGTATTAACTTTAGGATGCTAATTGCTATAAGCACAGGAGGATCTTGATTTGATAGTTTGAGATATAAATATTACAAAGTTGGATGGCTCCGTTCCATATATCATAAGAAATTATGTAACTGGCCAGTACTTCAAGCTTGCTTGTTTATTTACACACACATAAGCAACCACTAGTTCATAGCTAGCTTGCACTCTTTCGTTATTGCAAGCAAGCTCAAGTCAATGCTTCCATAAAACATATCCTAGGAAATGTACATCTCAGCAAACCTCGTTTATCTTTGAGACAACAAAGGTTAGAAATTTTCATGGTGATGTAATACATAAATCAAATTGGATTGTAGCATATAGGTCAATAATAAAATGAGAAAACAGCAAGGCTGATCACCTAGTCATTTTCATATAACCAGTAATTTTGTGGCTATCCTAAAGCTTTTGCACTTTTTAATCTAGAGCTTGAAGCAGCTCAGGGGTTTTGATATGTGCTCTGTATCCATGGTGTCAATGTTGTTATCTACTCATCCAATATGCAACTGCAAACCTGTCCCAACATGACTAAATTAACTTTGCGGCAACTCTTTGCTCAGGTTTGTTTTCAGTAGTTTTGCCCTTTGAGAACCCAGAGGTCACGGCAATTAAGTAGATAAAACATTATGTCATTTTGCCTATGTACAAACACACAACGTTAGATGATTTGCCATATGTATACCAGGATTATACCTTGTTTCTCTAGTTGCATCTATGAACCTGGACTGTGTTTTGTGTAAATCCAAAATTATGCGTTGTTGCAACTTGCAACTATACGGACACGTTGTTTCCAACTCTTGGTAAAGGATCTCCAACTCTTTATGAGAAATATTTTCATTCGTTGAAGCGTTATCCCAGTGGAATATATATGATGTTCCCATCTTGCTGAAAACTATATGCTTGTGTCCATTTTTTCCTTGTACCAAAAAGGCATATGCTGGCGTCTGTCACTCTTTTGGCTGTCATAATCTTAGCTGTGGTAGGTCCATGAAAAAACACGTTTGATCTTTTCAAACGTATCATTGGTGTGACCAATAGCCTAACATTTTAAAATACCATCCGCCTACTTGTGAGAATTTTCTTCAGTTCTAGATGGCATTTGGACGCACATACTTGTTTGACAAGGTAAAAAACTAAAAAACAAGTAATATGCATCATAGGATCTTGTCACACCGCCATGTCATTTGACGTTTCTCGAAAATATGATTAACCCGGGGTGGATGAAGATTAGAGAAACGCCTCTGAAGCTCTAATGTACGTATAACAGCGGCCCATCCGTTGCGTCGTGTTAGAAATGAAAACTTTTCTAAAAAAAGAATTGTCAAAAAGGAAAGCTCTTCTTTGTACCAAAAGCGTCGATGCTTGCTGCACGACGGCACTTGAGAAATTTTCCACACCAACCTCAAAGGCTTGATTCCTCCCTGGGCAATAGGATTCCTCGGATCCTAGAGCAGTGGAGCTGAGGTAGTTCCACGGCCCAAGGAACTGACGTCGCCTCCCTCCAAGGTCAGAGGTCAGAATCTCCCCCTCAACTCGCTTGTCTACCCCGACAGCGACACAAACCAGCTCTCTCTCTGCTCGCTAACAAAAATTCCCCCATCGTCCGACGGAGAGAGCACCGGCGGTGACGCGCGTGACGGAGCACTCCGCGGCCGTGCGCGCCGGCCTTCCACTGGCCCCATCTACAAATCTTTTAGTCGTTTTCTGATTTTCTCCCCCTTAATTTGCCTCCTCGTCGTCTCCAACCATCGCGCCCCGCTGCTTGCCGCGACCGGAGCTGCCGGCTCCAAGCTCCGCGCCGCGCTATATAAGCTCCTCGCGCTGCAGCATCGGTACAGCAGCCACGTAGGTACCGACGGTGAGCTATCTAGGGAGTAACAAGCCACACGGAGAAGCCGGCGACATGGCGGAAGAAGGGGAGTTGAAGAAGCCGGCGGCCATGGAAGTGGAGGGTGCGGAGGCCGCGTCCAAGCCGCGGTTCAGGATGCCGGTGGACTCTGACAACAAGGCCACCGAGTTCTGGCTCTTCTCCTTCGCGCGGCCTCACATGAGCGCCTTCCACCTCTCGTGGTTCTCCTTCTTCTGCTGCTTCCTCTCCACCTTCGCCGCGCCGCCGCTGCTGCCGCTGATCCGCGACACGCTCGGCCTCACCGCCACCGACATCGGCAACGCCGGCATCGCCTCCGTCTCCGGCGCCGTCTTCGCCCGTGTCGCCATGGGCACGGCGTGCGACCTGGTGGGCCCCCGCCTCGCGTCCGCCTCCATCATCCTCCTCACCACCCCGGCCGTCTACTGCTCCTCCATCATCACCTCGGCCTCCTCCTACCTCCTCGTCCGCTTCTTCACCGGCTTCTCCCTGGCCTCCTTCGTGTCCACCCAGTTCTGGATGAGCTCCATGTTCTCCCCACCCAAGGTCGGGCTCGCCAACGGCGTCGCCGGCGGGTGGGGCAACCTCGGCGGCGGCGCCGTGCAGCTGCTCATGCCGCTGGTGTACGACGCCATCCTCAAGGTCGGGAGCACGCCCTTCACGGCGTGGCGCGTCGCCTTCTTCATCCCGGGCGTGTTGCAGACGTGCTCCGCCATCGCCGTCCTCGCGCTCGGCCAGGACATGCCCGGCGGCAACTACCGGAAGCTCCACAAGTCCGGGGACATGCACAGGGACAGCTTCCTCAACGTCCTCCGCCACGCCGTCACCAACTACCGCGGGTGGATCCTGGCGCTCACCTACGGCTACTGCTTCGGCGTGGAGCTCGCCGTGGACAACATCATCGCGCAGTACTTCTACGACCGGTTCGGCGTGAAGCTCCGCACGGCCGGGTTCATCGCCGCGAGCTTCGGGATGGCCAACATCGTGTCCCGCCCGGGCGGGGGCCTCCTGTCGGACTGGCTGTCGAGCCGGTTCGGCATGCGTGGCAGGCTGTGGGGGCTGTGGGTGGTGCAGACCATCGGTGGCGTCCTGTGCGTGACGCTCGGCGTGGTGGACTACTCCTTCGGGGCGTCCGTGGGCGTCATGATCCTCTTCTCCTTCTTCGTGCAGGCGGCATGCGGCCTCACCTTCGGCATCGTGCCGTTCGTGTCGCGGAGGTCGCTGGGGCTCATCTCGGGGATGACCGGCGGCGGCGGGAACGTCGGCGCCGTGCTCACGCAGCTCATCTTCTTCCATGGGTCCAAGTACACGACGGAGACGGGGATCAAGTACATGGGGCTCATGATCCTCGCCTGCACGCTGCCCATCACGCTCATCTACTTCCCGCAGTGGGGAGGCATGTTCGTCGGGCCGCGCCCAGGGGCCACGGCGGAGGAGTACTACAACGGGGAGTGGACGGAGGAGGAGCGCGCCAAGGGGTACAACGCCGCGGTCGTGCGCTTCGCGGAGAACAGCGTGCGGGAGGGGGGCAGGTCGTCGGGCAGCCAGTCCAAGCACACTGTCCCAGTCGAGGTGTGAGAAACAGACACACAGCTCGTGTAGTCAGTCAAGGGTTGGTTCGTCGTGAAAATTTGCATTGGTGTTTACTGTTCGCGAATCGTGGTGGCAGTGGCACCGCGCGTTCCGCACTAGCTTTGAGATTGGTTGTGTGCGGTTTTGCTGTGTGCTCTATTGTTGTGCAGCCTTTGTGGTAATTTCTTTGTCAAGGAAAAGATGGTGATGAATTTCGGGAAACATGCTGATATTTGGTATCTTCGGACAATTTAAGAATATTTCCAGCTTCATTATTCTGAGAGAAAAAGAAATTACTCGATAGTACTTCCTGTGTGTACTAGTCGAACGTACGCCACACGAACTCAAGCAACAGCTTAAAAGCTATACAATAAAAAAAAAATCATGCAATAGTTTAAACTGTCACAATCAACGACATTAATATCCAATCAACTAAAAGGCTATCGAAGTTGTGTTTGGCACTCGGGGCGAATAGCAGACTGCCCAACGTAAGTAGCCATGGCTGTGTTCATATTGGAAGTAAAAAGTACTTTTTCTAGATGAATAGTACACTGGGAAGCGTGTTCTGTGGGTGGGATGAATAGAAAAAACTTGTTGGAGGAGTACTTCTTGGTGAATCTGAACATGGCCCATGTGACGTAGTAGCCATGTGTGGTAATCTCTGTTTCAAGGAAAAGCAAGATAGTGTCACACCTGGTTTTAGAAAGAAAACCAGATGCATCTCATATGTATGCCAGGATCAAGTTTCACACATATGATAGACTCCATGAATAAACAGAACTCAAAGTTACAGCGGAAATAATAAAATAAAGACAATACAAACGTATTCTAGCAGCGGAATCTTGAACTCTTCACCACAGACAGCAGTTGACTGGGGGTTGCGTACGCCTAGTATCATCTTCAGCAACTTCACACACCTTCTGAATACTGAGCAGCAATGAGCAAGGATGAGTACACTTATGGTTGGTACTCAGCAAGGCCACCGAAATAACCGGAATAATTTAATTATCAACTTCAAGTATATTAATCATGTGAGGGTCCAGGCCGTTCATGACCACGAACACGGCTGTTATAACAGTTTTACACTCTGCAGAGGTTGTACACTTTCACCACAATTCGCGTAAAAGCTCCAAAGAACTTTAAACCCAACCATGCTGCACCACAAAGGCGCATACCACACTTCCGAGGTGTGATTGCATAGGGACGCTACGAAGCCTTTACAAAGAATTCCTACATGTGTGTTTGTTCCCAGTACTTACGGTTACAACAGAAGATAACCTCTTCCGATCCCCGCACCAACACATCCACAAAAAAATAACCACCCAACAGGCAGCACCAACACAACATGCAGTTCATCTAATTATTCAGCTAAGACCAGAGCCATGTAGTATTGTGGTTGTACGGTTAATCCCGGGTGGTTCTCCATGGTTTCCAATTAACACATATGATCTCATAAAGCATAGGTAGAAAGATGGTTAGGGACACTTGCCTTTCCGCAAAAGAATACCAGTGCTCAGTCTTCAACTCTTGTTCTTGACAGCTTCGGAACGATGCTCCTCTAATCGTAGCAAACATCGAGCACAAGCACAAACATGCAAGCAAAGAAATAAATACAACTAAGAACAATACAACAATCAAAAGAAAAGCTTTTAAAAGAACGTACTAAACGATGGGGCTCGCTACTACGATCACAAGGGCGTAAGGAACGTTGAAAACGGAACAACGGTTGGAAAGGTATAACTAACGGAAGATTTATGTTATAAAAAGAAATAAAAGACTATATGCTTATTTTATTTTAATTTAAGAAAAGGCATGTAATGAATATTTGGAGAAATATTCAGTGTTAATTTAATTCAAATTATACTTTGATATGAAAAGACGGGTAAAGCCTAATTAATTTTATTTGCAAAAATTTATATAACGACTATATCAATTAAACATTTATCTTGCAAGAAAGCATGTGAGAGCATCTAGACGAATAACGTAATGTCTCGCGTTGGACTAAACAAGTTATATTAAAAACTTATTCATGTTGTGAATTAACCATATTAATTAAGATTGCACAAAACCGGTGTTTAAACCGAGTTAGATTTTAATTATGAAAACTAATTCAATAATAGTTAATCAAGTTAACAGGTGATTATGAAAGCTCGGATATAACCTATGTAGCTTTTATTCATAAAAACAAGATGAATGCTCATTAACCATATTGAATTAGCTTATGAAAACCGAGGTATAACCTTATATAGCTTTTAATTAGAAAAGCTAATGAAGTAGATATAAATGTTAAACAAGTTCACATTTATTCACCAAAATTCGATGTATGAACCTAGTCAAGTTTTATTCAGAAAACTAGATTCAATATTGAACATTAAGCAAATTAATTATTAGTTTATGAAAACGTTATATAACCTTACTAGCTTTTATTTAGAAAAAACATATGAAGTAAACATTAATCAGATTAGAATATTTTCTTATGAAACAAAGAGACATTTCTTCTAACCATATCTTAATTATAAAACACTAATTTAATAATGATTAACCAAATTAACTTTGATTATAAAACATGAAGGCAGAGGTCTAATTAGCTTTAGTTTAGAAAACCAGTGTAACAAGTATTAATCAATTAATATTTATTTATTTCAAAACATAAAACATGGTAGACAACACTGGTGAAATAAACTCTACGCTTATAGAGGATTAACGCAACAAAAACGAGGTTAAACGGAATTAAAACGTGAAATCTAGGGATAAAACAAGGTTCTAGGGGCTTAACTGCGAGGAAACAGGACTTCCAAGGGTTTAAACAGAAGAAACCAAGGGCTTATACATTATTACGTATGAAAACATGAGGGTTCACATGAAAAACGGGCAGCCAAGGACGGCGGGTTAGATTCTGCCGAACGCCAGGGGTTAAACTGATAAAACAGGACCTAAACGGAATTACTTTTGAACTAGCGTGGACTGCGTGTTGATTAGCAACATCTACAAGGATTTTTCTGCAAAATAGCCATGGCCGGCTGGGTTGACTGGTTTTGACCTGGATTGGATCTACTATGGACCGTTGGATTTCAATCGGACGGCTGGAAATCAATTGGGCGCTTAGGGTCGCCGGAGTCCGCGGCTCGCGGCGGCGCTACAACGGGAACTCGCCGGAGTTCAGCGACGGCGGCGCTACAGGGCTTTAAACCTCGCCGCGGTTGGCATGGAAGAGAGAGGGAAGGACGGGGATCTCGTTTTGGGGATCTAGGGAGCCGGTGGAGGCGGCTGGCGACGAGCCATGGCGACGGCGGCACTAGGCGTAATGCTCGCCGGCGCTACGGGTCGAAGGGATGTCCGGCGAGGTTGGGGAAAAGAGAGAGGAGGTCGAGGCGAACCTGGAGAGGTGCTCACTGGCGGCGGAGGTCAACGGTGGCGGCCGGAATCAGAGTCGTGGCGGCCGGCGCACCGAGCTCCAAGGGACGGCGGCGGCGGCGGCTCTGCTCCGGCGGCGGCGCAACGCGGAGAAGAGGGAGGAGGGGCGAGGCGAGGGTACGGCAGCCGGGGAACGGGAGCTCGGGGTTTTATAGGGGCTCGAGATGCTCCAACCTTGGCGTGCGCGCCAAGGGAGGGCGGCGCGGCGGGCTCTGCTCGGACTTGAGCAGAGTCCTGCTCAGCCACGCTGCGAGGAAGAAGGAGGCCTGACGGCGCGGGCCCACTCGTCGGTCAGAGAAAGAGAAGCTGAGGGAGAGTTGGGCTGGGCCATGGGAGAGAGAAAGATGGGCCGGCGTGGTTGGAGAAGAGCTGGGCTGGATTGAGCGGGAAACTGGGCCGGAGAGATGAATTCGGCCCAAGAAGGAAAGGATAGATTTTTATTTCGGGAAATAAATTCTAGTTCAAAGACAATTCTAGAAAATCCCAGAAAATGTATTTAAACCATAGAAAATATTCCAAAATCTCCAAACATCCTAGGAAAAATTCCAGAGATAGAGTTGGAGACTTTGAACAGAAATAAAATATTTGGAGCTCATGAAAGAGATTTTAAAGCCTTCCAATAAATGGATTTGACTTTAGGAAAAGAGAATTAATTCCCAGAAAATCTAGGAAATTCTCAAAAAGGATTTGATCGACGTCTAAACGTATTTTGTAAACTTCACATTCAAGAAAGATGAGATTCAATGACGTGAATGCAACGCTTCACTAAAGGCAATACAAAGCATTTTTTTTATTTGATTTAGGAAAATGATTATTTTCCTATACTAAATACCCTGTAAATAAGACAAATATTGAAAAAGTTTTAATAATTAATAAAAATTGTTTATTTAATTTTCTTTCTAATTCACATCTCGAAATTCCAAATTTCAGGGTGTGACAGACAGGGTGTGCCGTCGTCCCGAGAGCCACGCAGCCTTAGCTTCCGTATATGATGATCACAGCACGCTTCTGATAACAAAAGCGGCTGAAACCTAAGAAAAGAATTGGGTGGTTTATCAATAATAGCAACATGTTTGCAACACAAACGAATATTGTGCAGCCGTGTGGTAGTTTATGTTTGAGGAAAACCCGATGACGAATTTCGGCAAAGATAGTTGAGTGGAATTCCAAGGGGTTGTTTATTTGTGATTTCTTTATTTTTCTTATATAAAATTAACTTTCTTGTACTCCTACAGAAATATCCAATACTGAAACCTACGAAAAAGAATTTGCAGTTTATGAATATCAACAATCTTTTCTTGGGAGAATATGAAGAATATCAGCAGTAACGAGTGAGAGAGGCTCTGCTGTATCAATCAGCCCAAAACGCGGCCTGTTCAAATCACAATGACAGAACGGGCCCAGCAAATCACAGAAAACCAGGCCGCGTCACTGGGTGCCCCCGAGCGGCCCGCAAGCAATCTCACGAGACCGGACCGGGCCAACACTGAGCCCAACGGCCGAACTCTCTCGTCTCTCCCCCTCTCCCCAACCAGGCCACCACCCCGCAGCTGTGGCGACTGGGTGCGCCGGTGCCCGTCTCACCGTCCGCCCCACCAGCTGCCGCCCCACTACTGCAGATAACACGACGGAAGGGTGGACGCCGATGGCCGCCGTGGCAAGCCCCTTCCTCCGGCTCCACCCGAGGGCCGCCTACCCGTCGGCGCCCGCCTCCTCCCCCTCTCCTCGCTGCCGATTCGGCTCCGTCGCTTACTACTGTTCCAAGGCAATTCCTCCCCCCTCCCCCTCCTCAAACACCAAGCAAATTTCCCGCAGATTGTTGCTTGTTTGGTATAATAGTTTCTTTGTATGGGGTTTATGGAATCTGGTAGTTTCTTTTTCGTTACCTGATTTTGCGCATGCTTGTAGTAGAATCCCTCGTACATATACATATGATCCAGCCCAAAGGAAGACTCAAATCTCTCTTGGTGCGGTGGCAATGCGTTTGTCACGTATTTTTAGAGAGATCAACATCCAGAATCTGAGTTACATATGCCTGCAGTAAAAAAAAAATGCCTAGTCTATATGTACTCCATACTGTAATTCTGCATGATATAAGCTGAAGATATGCTTAGAATTGTTTGGTTTTGTTGTACTGACAAGTGTGCTGGCATGGCTTATATATCTCACTCAGCTTGCGAGGCCATTTCCAATTCAGAGAGTCAATGGAACTACGACACAACATTTAGGTACGCTACAAGGTAATAATTCATTTGCATACTCCATCTGCTTTCCCAGTAGCACTTTGTTGAATTCAAGTAGCACTTTGTGCTGATCCTTTACTACATGCTGACAGGCCAGCTTTTAAGCAGAACCATCAACCATGATGGAAAGTTTCATAATAAGCGTCATGTATGCTTTGCTGCTGCTGACAAGCAGGAACCAGTCATTTCACATACCTCGGACACGCCTGCTTTAAAAGAGACCGAAAATGATACTAAAGTGGCCCCTGCATCTGAAACCTCTTCCTACTTCACTGGCAGAGGTGCTGGAAAACCAGGATTCATCTTGTTTCAAGGAAGCAACTTTCAAAAGACAACTCTTGAGAGTGTGCCACATCCTGGCAAGGAAGCATCTAGATTAGTTTGGTTTATTGGCCCTACTATCCTTGTGTCATTCCTGGTTCTTCCATCTCTTTACTTGCGCAAACTACTCTCGGCCGTGTTTGAGGATTCCTTGTTGACAGGTATGCTTTCTTTGATAATTTCAGGACAGTGGTGTTTCTTTTATAGATTAATGATAACGTTATAGTTTCTTTCTCATATGTTCATTCATTGCCGACTTCCAGTAGCAATTAGATCTGTGCATCTCTAGTTCCATGTAGTAATATAACACCAGTTGAAAAGCATTATACATCTATCCTATGACATTCTCTCTCTTTTTAGCATTTCTTTATGACAGAAGGCGCATATAATAAGTAATTATAGTAAAAATAGAGGGATTGTTCCTGCATTGCTCGATGCCGTGCTGCCTCCTCCCAAATGCTACTCACAGCGTCACAATATGTGGCCTAAATGATCCATGTTGGCATCTTTCACTTAATTATTTACATTTGTTAGAATTTGATGCATTTAAGAATATCAGCAATATCAGTTTCCACAGTCAGACAAATACATTACTTGATGGATCTTTTTTTTCTTGTTTGCAGACTTTCTTATACTATTCTTTACTGAGGCTTTGTTTTATGGAGGAGTTGGAATCTTTGTCTTGTTAATTGATAAAGTGTGGAGACCTCTGCAGCAAGTAGCACCAAAGAGTTACATTTGGTCAAAATCCAGATTTTTCCGTATTTCCTCAGTAACAACAATGGTTCTGAGCTTGATAATACCACTTTTAACAATGGGCATGGTATGGCCCTGGACTGGACCAGCAGCATCAGCGACTCTTGCCCCTTATTTGGTTGGGCTTGTTGTACAGTTTGCATTCGAACAATATGCGCGACATCGGAAATCTCCTTCTTGGCCAGTTATTCCTATTATTTTCAAGGTAATTTCGTCCTTAAATTTATCTTGGTATGATTGCACCGTGAATTGATCAATGGAATGTGTTACTAATTGTGCTCTCTGGTTATAGTCAAGTTCTGATAGGTAGAAAGCACAGATCCTTTCACTGCATATGTTTAGTCTGTGATCTACTGATCTTATCAATCATATTTGATGTTGGAGATTTGGGACTTGTGAGAGATTGTCAGTGTATTAAATTAGTCTGGGGAAGCATTTTGAATAATCGGAAGGCAATAACCATGTCAAGTAAATGTGGAAGATAAAAATATAATCCAAGTAGTCTACTAGTAGTAAATACATTTATGATATTTTTATTTATACAAAATAAGGACAAACAGTGCTATGTTGTATGTCCTTTGGATATGTGGAGTCACAAAGACCAAACTTGATGCCTTTGGAAAGCAATGGTAAGCCAGGAATGCCATTTTGTTGATCTAAAGTTTGTAGTCTGAGAGAGGGGTTAAAGACACGAAGGGAACTTGAGAATGACATGCCTGGGTTCCTTATTACTCTGTAGATCTGTGCTGTTAACATCTTGCACCCCCACATAAGGCACAGGTGCATGCAATGATTTCAAGCATATGTTATAATGAGCATGGATTGTCTCTACAATGTTCCTTAGTTGCTCACCATGATTAGCGGCAGTTTGCTGCATGAGTAACCTTGAGACCTTTGTGCATACTATGTAGAAGCTAGTGTCAGGTTGCTTACAGTCACTATATCTTCTCTTGAGCCTTTGCTGGTTTTCCTACTCTGCTCCTTTTTCTTTTCAACCAATCAAGCAATTGTGTGTTTAGGTTTTATATGGATGGATAAGCACTTAATGTTTCATGATGCTCTCATCTCCAGTAAAATGCTTCAGTCAATTCTCAGCATGTGTTTCCCCCCTCCTTCCAGGTGTATAGGCTTCACCAACTGAACCGGGCAGCTCAGCTGGTGACAGCGCTCACATTTTCTGTCAGAGGAACAGAGACAACAAATCAAACTCTGGCTATCATGAACTCATTAGGAGCATTACTGACTGTTCTTCAAATTCTTGGCGTTATTTGTGTATGGTCTCTCTCAAGCTTTCTGATGAGGTTTCTTCCCTCTTCGGACATTCCAGATCCCTGACTTGCAGCTTTGGTAGAACTTCAGAACATGGGGATAGCTTCCCTGTTGTAAATTGGTTTACACGGAGCCTGTTGACATGTTTGCAAGGTTTAGCATTTAATTAGGACTTTTGATGCAGTAGATGCACTCAACGGCTGAGTGTCTGCAGTGAAATTGTTCAATTGGTAGGAATGATGCTGGAATCGAATAATCAGCAAATAAGATGTCTGAGCTGTGCATACTGTAGAATATTGATGCATAGCATGCTCTTCTTGTGGATCAATTTTGTCCAAATGTATGTGTAGATTTAGTTTGATTTATGCTCCATACCCTTGCAAAACATATGTAAAATTAGAATTCATAAACTGATGACAATCCAGGATATCATTGCCATTAGTCAGTCTCAGTTGATGCTAGGATACACTACAGTTGAGTTGAATCCATATAATTCAGTTCTCCGATTCGCTCCCTTTTGTATTGGCAAGTCCTTCCTTTCCCTATGGAAAACATATTCATGTTTGCCACTGAATTTATTTTTGCCTGAATTAAGTGCACCATTAAAATATATATCCTTTTTTTTATAGGAAAAGGTGTATTTTTCATCCTTCAAGTATTGTGAAAGTGTGATTTTCATCCCTAATGTTTTAAGTGGTGCAAATCAATCCCTTAAGTAACTAAACTGGTGCATTAATCACCCCAACCTCATTTTACCAACAATTTGGTGCCCACAGACAACAATTTAAGCACTCTAACCATCTCATTTGTATACTAATAATCCATGCTACCGTATAATTTTTAACATAAACACCACATTTTTTTGACATCTATGCGCCTCATTCATCTTTATTTTGTTCATTTTACAAGCCACAAACATTTTTTGTTTATGAAATTTGTATCTCAACTTAATTATTGATTATATTTATTTAAGTATTGATTCATTCACTCATTTTGTTTTATGAAAAGTAAAGAAAAACATTTATGTTAATTCTTTTTTTTAGAAATTACTCTACATTGATTATCCAAAAAACATATAGAATTAAACCTGCATGTGGTCTCACAACACGATGTCTACGTTGAATCTAAACCGCTAGCATATATTGTTAAATCATTTATATACCATGACAGGGATGATTAGTGCACCAGTTTAATTAGTTAAAGGTTGATTTGCATCAATTAAAACATAAAGGATTAAAGTCACGCTCTTGCAATACTTGAGGGATGAAAAATACACTTTTTTTTATACACATTTTTCTGTGATGATTTTTGCTGATTTTGGACAGTAAAATATCTTTAGATTATGGAAGTTTCTTGGAAGGCGCATGGAAGTTTCTTTTTAGATTGAAAGAGCATCTTCTGAGAATATGCTTTTTAAATATCTTTGCTACGTGCTAAACTTGCATATTGTGTTCGCCGTGTGCGGCGCCGCCGGCATAAACAAGGGTTAGGTTAAATCATGCTGATCGACTGTGTGAATCAGCCCTTGTAGATCTTATGAACCACCTGAGGTGGTCCCGTAAATGTGCTCATCATTGATACAATGGGTGTGTTTAGTTGAAAGGGGAAGAAAAACTTTTTCTAGTAGGCGTGTTCTATGAGAGGGATGAATAGGAAAGTTGAAAGGAGTTGCGTGTTCTATGAGAGGAATGAATAGGAAAGTTGAAAGGAGTTGAAAAATTTTTCTGGTAAGCGTGTTTTCTAAGAGAGATGAATAATAGAGTACAAAAGAACTTTTGAAACTAAACACAGCCAATTACGTTACCTCTAAAGAAACAGCAGGTTTTCACTGCAAACATCCATGGCATGAATTGAGTGCTGGTAGCAGCTTCTCTTTCCTTTTCACTTTTTTTTTGCGAGGATTTTTATTTTCATTGTGAGCGACAGTATATTTTTAGAGGATTTCATTGTGAGCAACAGTATATTCTTTAGAGGATGTCATTGTGACCGACAGTATATTCTTTAGAGGCGAACGTAGCAATCGTATGTCCTCTGTTCACACGTTCGGTTCATCCAGGACAGTAGACGCCCTTGAACACTGTCATGCAACCATCCTAAAGACTTCTCACTTTCTCAGATCCAAAGGAAGTCCGCAACAAGAACAAAAAACAGAGCCCACCACATATTCACAGAAACTTCTAAAGCAGAAAAGGACTTTTGCTTTCAGAAACAAGAGGGTAAGAAAAACGAGTGATGTACGCTCGCCTCATCCAGAGGATTGGAGGCAGATAAACTCCAAGCCTCGAGCAGAGTGAAGCAAGCGCATCATTGTGTGCAAAAGGTGGCCGGGCTGCCCAAACGAGATTCGTCGCAGCCGGATTGGAAGTTTTTGCACCAGCACACGGACACAAATGTTTCACTAAAACAACAGAACAGCCACAAATCCGAAGAAATGGAGCTCAAAACATCACATGAAGAAACCATGGGGAAGAAAAACAGGGCTCGCTAGCTTCACTGCATGAGAGCACAGCATCACCCGGACACGCAAAAAGGAAAAGATAAAGCTAATACCAATTACCAGCTACTCTCTGTCAAGAACGGCGCCTGGTGGTGTAGCTGAATCTCTGAGCTTGTCCTACCTTTTATAGGGAGGCTGACCTGCCCATCTCCTCTTTGGGGAAATGGTTTGCTGATCGCTAGGGTTTCGGGCGGGCAGCACGGGCAGCGCCGCAGCAGGGCAGCGGGCAGTGCCCCAATTGGCAATAAATTATGAATTTATGGCTGCAACATGCCAGGTCAAAAATTATCTTTTCCTGAGGAAAATCTTGGCAACTTGCCCCTTCTGGGGCCGTGGAGCGGTTGAGCCAGCTAGCCGCCAGGCGTCGGTGCACTGGTGCGAACGTGAAACCGTGTAGCCGCAAGTAGCTGGGAGCCTGAAATACACTTGCTACGTAGTGGTAGAAAAACACAGCTTTATCGTGCGTATGTTCCTTGAGTGACAGTCAGATTTCATCTGCACCTTCGAAGGAACTCTATTTTTTTTCCTTTTTTTTGCAAATGAAACTGTCAATTTGTCGAGCCAAGCCCCTGAGTTTGGGGTTACATTCAGTCATTCACGTCAGTTTCACTGTGTCATCTCTGTTTTCTCGGCGGGCTACATAATGTAAGGCCCAACAATGGCTCAATACACTAGCAGACCTCACCTAACAATTCGGCCCATACAACAGACCGATGTGCCGCGCCGAAGTAGCCGGCGGCCCCGTTGGAGAAAGTCACGAGGTGTCTGTCCCCTGTCGTTGTTCGTATTTCTCCCACAGAAACATCGAACCACCTTGTCCGTCGTTAGTCATCACAATCGTGGTGCATATGGTCCCTGCATGTCTGGACTGGCGATTGGCGCTGCCAGCCTTGATAAGTTGATATCGATAGACCATTGAAGAATGGTTCTAGCATATCCACAGCCTGGATTGACCAATGCAGACGCAGTGATGTTTAACGAACAGGTAATGTAGCGATGTTTAGGTTTCACCGGTAGGATATTGCCGAAACTCGTTGAAAAATCAGCCGATCCTGCTCAGCAGGACCCACCAGGCCTGGCTGCGGTCATACGAGTTACAAAATGGTTCGTGAGATCGCGAAACGGATTTGCTTTATGACATTGACAGAATCCTTTTGGAACGCTGGCAGACCTGAAATCATTCTACTAGTAAAGCTACGTATGACACCAAGTGGCAAGTGTAGTGTTACTTTCAAGACTAATCTGCCTATCGTTTCACATATTTTTTCCCCAAACATGACAGAGACATAAATACTCACGTACATGCACATATGCCCATCCATACAAGTGTTGAAGTACATGAATGCGCACAGCACACCCTTCAACAGGCTACGGCTTCGGAGCCACAGCCAGCTGAAGTGAACGAGTTGCCTATCTATCGCATTTAGATTGGACATCATAGATGGTATGAGTAGATTTGTCATGATCAATTTCATAGTCAGCGTTGTGTACAAAACCATGTAAAATTCACCCGTCTGTGACAAAAAAGCAGGGTGCTAGTTCTCGAGGAATCCGTTTCACTTTATTCTCGGGACGAATTTTTGTACACTCTGCACGCTCGGCTGCACATTCTCGGCATGACGTTATAGAACATCCCAAAGTCAAAAAGAAGACGAGGACATGCTGCAACTTTGAGTAGAGTAAAGCAAAGGTTCGCAATCAGATCATGGTTATCTTTTTCTTCTCCACCTTTGCTTGCAAGTTGCAAATCAGCAGCGGTTGATTGTGATTTGATTCGGTGTGCTGCCATGCGTCAGCGTGGGTCCCTTGACCCAACGGCAAGCGCCAGGTCATCCAGCCCCACTGGCGAGCACGCGAGGATGGCTCGCCCCAGCGGCTCAGCCTGCAGGGCGGGCGAGCACGGCACCCACTCCCACCGCGCCACGGCGGCGGCGCTCCCCTTCTCCTTGCCTTCCTCACCACGCAGCTCGTAGAGCACCGCGCCGTTCGACGGCTCGGCCGCATTGTACACGTACCCTCCCGCGGCGTTGCCGCACACCCCGATCGACAGCCGCTCGAGGTCGATGTCGTCCAGATCCTCCTCGTCGTCCGTGTCGTCGCGAGGGAACAGCCTCTCCGACAACTCGCCCGGCATTGCGTCGCTCGACGCGGAAGGGATCGGCTCCAGAGTGTCGCCGTCCACCTCCCATGCCTGGACGACGACCGTACACTCTGCCTCCTTGTCCGCCCGCTTGGCCCCGAACAGAACCAGCCGCTCGCCGGCGCCGGGCGCGACGCCCCACGCGGTGACGGCCGGGTCAGCGGGCCCGAGGTGGCGTGTGGGTCCCCACCGCCGGGTCGCCGGGTCGAACCAGCTCGCCCACCCGGTGGCCCGCTCCACCAGGTACACCCGCTGGTCCGTGGCCGCCGCCGATAGCCACGTCGCCGACGCCGAGTCGCTGAGCGCGTCAGGCATGGGCTCGCAGGCCGTCCACCGGTCGCCGTCGTGGACCTCCACGGCCGCGGCGTCCTCGCCGTCCGCCAGGGCGAGCCGCGACGCGCCGCCGAGCGCGACGACGCGGTCGCCCACCGCGGCGAGCACCGGGTCGACGCGCCACACGGCGGGGGCGTCGATGGCGGCGACGCACGGGGCAGCACCGAGAGGATCGGCCGCGACGGCGAGGCCCGAGAGCGAGAGCGCGCAGACGCGGTCGCCGCGGGACCCGCGGACGAGGCGGACGTGGGACGGCGTGGCGTGGCGCGGCGGCGACGGCACGGCGAGCCAGGCGCCCGCGCACGGGTCGTACGCGGCGGCGCAGCGGCGGGCCCCGCCGCCGCCGCCGCCGCGGGCCTGGATGTGGACCACGAGCCAGGGGAGCCGGCGCGGGCGGCGGCGCAGCGCGGCGCGCACCGCGCGGAGCCACTCACGCGAGACCCGCGCCGCGGCGGCGAGGTCCGGCGCGGGCACATGCTCCACCACCGCCTCCAGCACGTCGCCGTAGAGGTACTCCGTCGCGAGCGACGGCGCGCCGCCGGTGGCGTCGCACCCGTCGTCCTCGTGCCGCCGGTGCTTCAGATCGTGAGCTCGGACGGTGGCGCCCATTTCCCTTCTTCTTCCCCGCGAGGCCTGCGCTTCTAGCACGAGGCACGACACAGCTCAGCAGTGAGCGCAGCTAGTTTCGCTTCTTCTGTATCTGCGACTGTGAGTGATCTATCTCCGGTGGTTCGTCGGATATGGGGATTCTGGGGTGGTGACCGGCTAAATAGGGATTGAGATCCTCTGCAGTTGGCCGCTATTACCATTGAGTGGTTGACAGGCGGCATTAGAGAGGAGTGGGGTCCTCGGAATACCACGAGCGGACGTGCGGCGCCGCGGGGTCAATGCAGTGGAGATAGAGGGGGTTGGCCGACGGGGCCCGGCCCGGGTGGGCGCGGCGAAGCTCTCCGCGTGTGATGGGACGAATTGACGAAACCAGCAAACGTCGGCGATTGGTCCCTCCGGTCTGGATAACAGCTCCAGCAAAAATGACGTCGAGACTTATCGTTTTTTTTTGGCTTTTTGCCATGGAAACGTAGCGGAGCTTTCTGCGTTCGTCCGTCCGTCCTGTCGCGAGCTTGGACAAAAAACGTTATCACCACTGTGACTGACAGTGCTCGAAGTGTAAACAATACTATTGCACTACAATACGCACTTACGCAAAGGTTCAGCTTACACCCGTGAACAGGCGCGATCTAGAGAATAATCAGAGGCGGCTAAAACTCTTCAGCCGCCGTGCGAGCGTAATACTCGCGATGTGTATAAATGAAAAAAAAAAAAACGATCCATCACGTCAGTTGGATAAGAGCAAAAAATGTTTATGATCGGCAGAAGGTGGCATATATGGTGTCAGCGACTAAATGATGATAGAGAACAACAAGATATTTAGAGCGCAATCATAATTAGATGTCTGACGAGGACCCAGGCCGGACACATGTTAGGCGAGCAAACCACAACCCTAACGAGCTAAATAGTTCTGGAGTTTTGGACTTTTGGTGAAGCATCCCCGACAGTCTGCTCCATTATTGGCTGCCCAATAAATCAGAGACCATCTCCGCGCACGGTGCCCGTCGGTTTCAGGCGCTACGGGGGGAAGAACTGGGGCAAGAGCCACCAGTTAGTTTTTTTCTAGAAGGATTCCATACTTCCATGCGCAATCGGACCTGTCGCTGTTGGATTTTGAGTGGTGCGCAACGCATCATTCTTTCCTCTCTATATTTTCTCCCCTTTTATTCTTGCGAAGCTATGCCGCCACATTTTGCGCAATAATAACATGCGGTTCAGAATTAATATAAGTTTCTGCACTTATCTAATATGGATTACGTGCAGAGTTGCACATGGCATGACTGCCGGTCCAAGAGGGCGCGCGGCCATTGTTTTCGGCACGAGGCGACTACGTCCGTGTGTAGCAGCGCCTGCAGAAGCAGCGCGGGTGGTTGAAGCTGCGCAAAAGTTTTTTTTCTGGTTTTGTTCATCGAGCAAGCTAAGCATTAAGCAAAGTCTATGGAGTTGCTGAGCCGGGGACTGTTGCATTGGACAGGCCGGCCGAAAACGAAGTGAGATCGATGCAAAGCACCTGCTCGAGCACCGCAGCTTCCTAGTCTTCTTCGTCCATCGGTTTTGTCCGTGCCACTATACCATGTCAACCAACTGTCAATCGAATCACGTGATCATTTTTGTCGTTAGGCCAATTTCAATGTCAGTTTTATATATAAACAAATGAGGCTTGTTACAGTGTTTGGAACCATATATAAACAAATGAGGCTTGTTACAGTGTTTGGAACCGTTGATCTTAAAAGAGAAGTGTTTTATTGTAAAAGGGTTGTTTAGTCTTTATTCTCTAATTCACTCCGCACGAAACAGATCGCTACCGAAACATCTCGCTCCCTTCCTCCACCTGTCATCTTTGTTCTCTTCGATCCAATTCACGTCGGCGGCCCGTCCATCGGGCATCGGAGATGCTAGCCACTCCGCCATTGCTCCTCAACCACAACCAGTGTCAGACAGCCGAAAGTTCCAAGGCCTCGCCACGCGCAGAGCCTCGGCCCACGGAGGCACTCCTCGTCAGCCACACGACGTTAGACAACAGAAGCACGACGCTCGATCTGCAATTTCACGACCTCGCCAAGATTGGAGCTGGCCGCGAAGGTATAGTCGCATAGGGTCTTGGTGACCTAGCCTCGCTCCGCCTAGGGGCTCGACGAGCACGGACATGTCGTCACACTCAGCCAGCCCCTCGGCGCCTCTGGCAGTCTGGCCATGACTTGCTGGAGTCACAACCGCCGTAGGTGCTTGGTGCTCCATGTCGAGGCCAGGGAGATCTTCAGGGCATGGACGACGTTGAAGGACATGAGACAGGGAGGTGGACCTCGATGTGATCGTGCGCAGGAGCTTCCAGAAGCGTCGCCGGGTCATGGCGATCAGCTGGCCATGACTTGATGGATGTGGTTCAGGAGGTCGAGGCGGAGGAGGTGATTAGTGAAAATACACATGTACCTTTGTAATTAATTTTATAATTGATTCTTGGTCCACTAATTTTTGGTTCCAAGCCCGCCACTTAGGTTCCGGCTAACAGGTTCATTTTAACTTTTAACCATTAGATCTGAGACAATGAAAACTTGTTGTTATTTTCAAGCGCTGTAAAAATCCTCTAAATATATATTATCTTTTAGATGTGGCGACGAAAAAGCAGAAGTTGAATAGATTTTATTTAATTACCATTTTCAATGCTAATACATTGCATTCTTACTTATATTGTCTATGCATGTTCCTTTGTGCCATAGTTTGGTGTGACTACCCATGGATGTCCAATGCTTTGGGCAGAGACGGTCCATAATGTTTTGGCACAATAAGTGACCCATGCATGTGACTTGGTAGACAACGTATCAGCTGTAAACCAACCTTCTTCATGCAACCTTGTAAACTTTTAATTTGGACCACAAGATGTTAATTAAGGGGTGAACAGGTATAAGGGTGATTTGCAAAAGCATACATGGTTGACACCTGATTCATTCCCGACTTGGTCGGTGTGGCAACGTCTTTCCACGCGTAACCTACTGTGTGGTAATTTTGGTCGACATGCGTTTGGGTGTGAGGGTGGGTGTTGGCGAAGCTCTGAACGGTTCCCTTATAATCCAACAATACCGACGCATGCAATGTCGTCACATCTCTCATTGGAGGCATTTCCTTGAGACGTCGTACCTTCCATGGATGTGTTATGAAGTTTCCCTTCTCCCCTATGCATGTGCTGCAATTTTTGGAATGGCCCTTTAGTTCATTATTATGGATGCAGAAGTGGCTTTTTGGATGTGTATTTGTTGTGAGATTATTTGTTTTAATTTTATTGCATTGGTCGCTTCTGTTTGTGTGGGTGTCTATTTTTTTCGTTGTTGTGTGTACGTCATTTTGTTTAATACGTTGCTCTTTCTCTGTCGACTAGCAGCCGAACATGTGTAGCACACGTGCAAAAACTAAAATGTTGTGCATAGCAGAAGACGTCGCTATAGCTTGCTTGCGTGTTGTTGAGAACTAGAAAAATTTCCTCATGTCCTTTACTTCTAACATTAATAGCGTTTTGCGTCATTATTTGGCTTCTAAATCAAGTATATGGTTTATATGTTTTTTTTTTAAAATCAAGTGCATGGTATCCAAACGTAGCACGTGATGTTTGACCACTGAGTTTTTTTTTGAAATATTATTTTTTTTAAAGTTAATTGCGGAAATAATAGTCGTTTTGAGAAAATAGCAGATTAATAGCCAGTCGGCTATTAGATGACCGATAGGGTAGCTATCGGCTGTTGAGCAGCCGACAGGGGCCTATCGGCACTCCAAGGGCCGACTGATCTTGCCACGTAGGCTGTCGGTCGGGCGTTGTATCAATCGGCCATCGAGTGGCCGAGAGGAGGCCACGCCATCACGTATCGGCAGTGCAGTGGCGGACAGGGCCTATCGGCTGTTGAGGAGCCGATAGGTCTGCATTCACCTCGCCCACCTCCTCTTTCACTTTTACTGCTCTCTCTCTCTCTTCATTTTTACCTGCCGGCGACGAGCGAGGCGGGGGCGGCGCTTGAGGGCTGATGGGCATGCGGCGGCCGGAGGCGGCTGCGGCGGGCGGAGGCGGCGGCTTGTGCGGCGGGCTGTGCGGTGGGCGCGGCGGCGGGCGTAGGCGGCGGCTGCGCGTGCTGCTGCGGCGGCGGCGGCGTGGGCGGCTGCGGCGGCGTGGGCGGCTGCGCCTCGCCGGCGCGGGCGGCGCGGCCTGCGGGGCTGCGCAGCCGGCGCGAGGCGGCGGCCCGGTGGCCGGCGGCAGGTATGTTTTTTTTTCTTTTTTTTCTAATTTAATAGGTAATTTAGTTATTGTTGTTAGCTAAGAATAATTCTTTATAAATTAAACATATTGTTATTTATTTTTAGAAACTTCTAATTTAGTTATTGTTTTTGTTAGTTTTTTTAGTTATTGTTTCTAATATGCTGCTATTTGCAGAAAGAAGGATAATAAATTTCTAATAAACATATTATATAATATAATTATCTAGTACAGGGAAACATTACTAATCTTATTACTAATCTTAGATAGTGTGACGTTGAATCAGGTACGGATGCGGAGGTAGTCAATATCAGAGTCCATTATGGTGACGGTTACATCTCGTATTGCGACTCTGGCGTAGACTTAAGCAATTATTCTTTCATGGATACATCACTGATAAAGCCCATAGAGATGCGAAGAGATGACGTTTTAGAGTGGCTACACAATCTATTGCAATTGAGTCCGTCGGTTCACAGACTTAAAGTAAGGGGTGTCATTCCTAGACAGGGTGAGCACGGGTGGAAATGGGATTTGTACGACTTGAGAAATTCAAAGTGTTGGCGGGCATTTGTTCATATGGCTCTATACGGTCAACATAAGTTTCCGCTTGTAGTACTTGTTGAATCTACGCTGGCCAATGTCATTGCGGGTGAGAGTAGCAGGAGTGAGGCAGTTGAAGAAAATGTTTGTGAAAACGAAGAAGTGGGTGTGCAAGATCCACTGGATCCTCCAGTGGATGAACATGAAGTATACCAACAAGTTGTTGATGATGATAACGACGACGAAGAAAATGTAGAGATGCACATTGATGAAGGGGAGGAAGATGAGGCAATTGTCGATCAGATGGAGTTGGATGACGAAGAGTATATAAGCTTTGTTGATGGTAGAGATGGAAGTACCTTTGAGGACGAAAGAAACGTCCCAGTTCAATGGTGCAATTTCGATATGGATGCACTCAAAGTTAAGGATGGACACCATTCAAACTGGGATTATGCTAAAATTGAGGTCACAAAAGGCCAGATGTTTCACGACAAGAGACACTTGCAGCATGCGGTGAAGAAGTGGGCTTTTGCCGAAAAGAAACCATTTAGGGTGGTACTATCGAACCCTAGCCTATATGATGTGAAGTGTCAATCCCCTGGGTGCCCCTGGCGTGTCCATGGTTATAAACCTAAGGGTCAGACAAACTGTATAGTATCTATCGTTGAAGGGCACACATGCAGGTTGCAGGGAACCGTGTGTAAGCATGGCAACATGACTGCTGAGTTTGTGGCAAATTTCATGTATGGTGAGATTGTGAGGAAGGCCACCATATCTCCTTTCCAGATTATGCTTGCAGTAGAGAATAGATTTGCATATGAGATAACATATGACATGGCCTGGAGAGCCAAGAAGAAGGCATTGGAATGGAGATATGGTATGTATAAGGACTCGTACCACCATTTGCCACACCTCCTTGAACTGTTACAAAGTAGGAACCCAGGGACAATTATTGATATAGATTGGTTTTATAATGAAACCGGTGAGCGGGTCCTACGACGTGCATTTTGGTCTTTTGGGTGCATGATTGAAGCTTTCAAACATTGTCGTCCTGTTCTGTCCGTAGATGGGACTTTCTTGACGGGACAATATAGAGGGCAACTATTGACATGCATAGGGTGTGATGGAGATGGAAAAGTTGTGCCTATAGCTTTCACATTCGTGGAATCAGAGAACACTGATAGCTGGCTGTGGTTTCTAAGCTTGTTGAGGAGGGGTGTTGTCCGTGAAAGGGCAAATGTTTGCATCCTCCACGATCGTCACAAGGGCATATTAGCTGTAGTTAAAAGGTTGCAGGAGAATATGAATGTGGAATTTGCATGGCTAGATCTCCAAAGTCGGTGGTGCATGAGGCATTTAGGTGCAAATTTCTACCGTCAATTTAAAAGCAAGCGTTTGGAAGATCTATTCAAGACGTTATGCAAGCAGAATCGCAAAGACAAGTTCGATGAGATATGGGCATTGCTGGACAAACTCACAAGTAGCCACATGGCTGAAGTTCGCAAGAAACCAGTCATCGCTCGTGCAGAGGAGCCGCAAGGTCTTGATCCCATGCTAGATGAGCCTGCACAAGTGGAGTTCTCCAACAAAAATGGGCCTACCAAGGCTTGGTTGCATCAGTTTCAGGCAGATCGCTTGGCAGCAGATGCAGAGGACTGGAGGGTGCGGAGACACCTTGAGGCGTACCTCTTGTGGCTGTTTGGATGGGTGCTCTTCACTAGTTCGCACCACGACAGTGTCGACAAGCACCTGATCCCGTATGCTCAGCAGATAGCCGATGCACCGCTTGATGCGGTACCTCAGTTCAGTTGGGGGTCAGCCGTGCTTGCTGCTACGTACCGTGCCTTGTGTGACGCGTGCACACGTAGGAGCCAAGCAGGAACCTTGGCTGGTTGTCCGTTGCTGCTGATGTTATGGTCGTTTGAGCGTTTTGACATCGGACGACCTGAGCTTAGCTCCTACGAGGACTACGAGGAAGCGATGTACCAAGTAGATGCGTTTGGGAATAGGGATCCCATCGACGCTCCGACCATGGGCTCTATTTGGACCAAGCGCAACGTAAGTGCATCTTTAACCTCTCTCGAAACTTTACTATTAAATTTATTATTGTTACTACAAACTAACATGTGCTCTTTATGTTCCAGCCACACTGGGCCACGGGTACAGGGCGGCTGACTTACCCCGGCTTTGTAGCCGCCTTTGACCAGTTGAGGCCCGAGAGGGTTCGCTGGACGCCTTACACCCCAGGGCTAGTGGCTGACCGTGCGTCCCTAGGTCTGTCGCATCTTTGCTACCGTGACAGCATTTGGTGGTACACGAAGAAGTGCCTACTTTTCGATATCTTCGTCGAGCCGTACTGGCCACAGCGAGTTTGGCGTCAGTTGGGTCGTCATCAGCCCTTCCCTGTACCTCGACAGCAGCTTGACCCCTCTCACATGTGAGTTACTAAAAATTTGTAACAACTACTTTGTCCATGCAATATTGGCCCAAGGCTCCAATTTACTGACATTCATGCAAGTTCCTATAACATGTATCAATGCATGACAAATTTATGTGTTTATTATATTTATGTTTAATTCTCAGGATGACGAGAAAGGGCCAAGGGATAGCATACGAGGCTATTTGGGCTACAAAGATGGAGCCTTGGGCCGCACAGTGGGCACAAGCAGAGACTGACGTACATGACTATGAAGGCCCATATGACGAGTCCACATATGGCCCATACTTGCATTGGTACCACGGGGCTACTCGTTGGAGGTGCTTCCCAGTGCCTGCTAATCCGGAGCCACATGAAGCAACCATACGAGACACTTTTGCCTCCGAGCCTGCAGCTGCTTTCCATGCTCTTGTATGTTATACTACTCCCTCTTAATTTTCTTGTTTACATGTACTAGCACAATTTTTTAATCACACTCGACTTTGCAGACAGATGTATGCAACGATGTCGGTGAGGAGTTGTTCTTGTTTGCAGATCGTGTTGAGGCGGACCCACCTTGTATCGCGCGCACAGAGTTGGCTAGTGGTCTTCGACGGCTTGCGAGCGCGCAGTGCACGCAGTCAAGCGTGCTTCGTGTATGACTACCAGAGACACGGTCGTTCCTCCTGACACGATGCCTGCACCGTGGAGCTCCACGACAGGTGCACCTTCTCGAGCATGTGGTGACTGGTCCTGGCAGCAGTCACCACAGACGAACTTAGGTGAGTACTAACAAATTGTTCTTTCGTCAATACCTTTAATTATAGTATCACTCGGAAACTAATTGGATTAAACCATCTTCAATGTAGTTGAAGGGCCATCATACGCGGCCCATGTTGTTGCAGCCTCAGGTAGCAGTGGCAGCTTCTTCCAGGACGATTGGATGTTGCCAGAAGGGTTCGATAATATTGGGTTGTCTCAGATGCCCGGGGCCCCTCCTCCGACGCAGCCCACTCAGCACGACTATTCCACTCCCGTGCAGGAGCGACCCAATAGGGGACAGCCCCCTGAGCGTTTCACGTTTCCTTCTAACCAGTTCGGCAAGCGTGGTCGTCGTTGAACCTGTTGCATGACTGAAAAGTCTATGTGTACCTGCTGCTTATTAGTCATTTTGATATGATGTATGAACTCAGTGATGCTTAACATCCTCAGACTATGTTATGTACCACGATGTATGTGTAGCCTGCTGCAGACTACTCATGGTGTGATGCATCAACATAGAGCATAGCCTTTTCAGTTAACGAGCGTAGGCTTTTCAGTGACACGAGCGTAGCCTGCTGCAGTGAAGGATCACATCAAACACATGACGAACCAGAGGGTACGCCCTAGGAACGTGCAAATGCAGGGGCATCAGGGAACACTGGACATGGTGCATGGACCAAGGACTCTCCATTATATATACAAGCAATCTGAAGCAAAACATTTCATCCTGCCACTCGTCTCACCACTTATAACAACCCTTGAATTCAATGGATTGGGATCCTTCAAACATTGACCTCATTAGGAGGGGTAAGGTGAAAGTTAGTGTGCCACAAGGAGTGCAGGTCCCCATGTGCTTCTATGGTGACCTTTGCAAGCTCGTCAAGTCTGAGGTTTTGGGGCACTTATATGGTAGGAGGTTTTTTATGTGCGATAACTACGCATATGACCAGCCAAAGGGGATCGGCGTGAGACCAAAAGTACTAACTTATCCATGTGACCTCTTGTTGTATGTACTTTCTTTAAGTCATGCAAAATCTTATTTGTTGGGGGTGAAAGACTCCCCCAGCTCTTTGTGATTACCTGCAGTGGTTTGACACAGCCCAATCAGATGAGGATAAAGCTCATGTTGAACGGACAGCAAGATGGGCAAGGGAAAGGTACCAACGAATGAAGCAGGAGGAACAACAGGAGGCAAAGCGCAAACAAGAGCAAGAAGAAATCCGCATAAGGAGGGAAAACATCGAACGCCAGGAAGCTGAAGCCCGTGAAGCTGACAGGGAGAGAAAGAGGGAGAGGGCACGGCGAGCCAAAGAAGCAGGCCCCGAAGCAATTAGGAAGGGAAAGTATCCCCGTTGTACTCAGTAGTACAACTAGCAAAGTGTGTGTATGTCGCATGATGTATCGTAGGAGTAGACATGTGACATTGTAATCATTGTTAAATTTGTGATTTGTTAGTGGACTCTTATTTTGTATAAATGGCTCGAGAGATCCAGCGATGCATCACACTAAAAAGCCTAACGCCTCCCTACGTGTGAAGCCTTGCTTTGCAGTGACCTGTCTACTCAAGAAATAAATCCAAAGCTACCACTGGAAGGTGCTGTCATTCATAGCTTCGAATCTTGAACGCATCTCACTGAAAAGCCTAAGACCTATAAATGTGTGTAGCCTTTTGAGTGATGCTTCATAATCGTACCTGTCACTTCGTTCTCATTGTACCAGTGCAGTGAGTGGTTGGGTATGGTGGGTGGCCTTTGGGTTTCGAACTCCCAAGGACCAGGGATGAGATTATAAATCCCACTCTATTTGTTGTTCATTGAACTCAAACATCTGTTCGTCATTCTCAACATGTCTGGGTCTGGTAGAGGGAGGGGAGGAAAGAAGGTACCGGCCATTGTGTGGGAGGGATCTCTGGGTCCTGATGAGTTTGATGAGGCAGTGTAACAACTACCCGAACAGAGTAAGTACGATTTCGATACGGAGAATCCTCTTAGAGGATATGACAACCGCAAAGAAGAGTGGCCAAAATGCGCCCATGGTGAGGATTGCTTAGTGCAGATGAAGGTTCGTGGCTTCGGTGGAGGTCGCCGTTTCTTCAAGTGCCCCCGCGCATGGGTAATTTTATTAATTGGCACTCTATTAGCATAACTATTCCTGATCTTGATTCACGCTAATTATTATATTTTCGGTTGCAGTCTTCCAAAGCGCCGGAAAACTGCGGGTTCGTTAGGTGGGTTGATCCCCCGCCTATTTGGCCTCACGAGGAGTACATCAACTATCTGGAAGATCGTATTTACGATCTAGAGTTCGAGATGGGCAAGACAGATGATGTCGAAGAACAAGCGGAATCACAACTTCCAATCTGCACTGATCCACAGTGCAATTGCGCTTGCCACAATAACAACATCAACACTACACCGCCACCTCCACCAGCACCTGCATCAATGATAGGGTACTTTGGAGAAGGTTCCACACATTGGCCTCGAAGTAAACGCTACTAGTTCAAGAAGTAGGATCTATCTTGTGGTCATGGTCGGTCCCGTGTTTATCGTTATTTTAAATTACCTAAGGCATGTTACCTTTAGTTAAGGATCTTTGAACCCATGTTGCTTAAAGGTCCTCATCACATGCCACAGTACTTGTAATGTTTGTTATTTTATGTAATCGTTATCTGCGTTCGTTGTTGTACTCCAAGACTATGTATAGCATGCCTTCTAATGTTCGTTATCTGATGCAATAGTTCATAGCGTTCAACGTTTTTTGGTCTATAAAATTTGACCAAAATGACTAGAAAAAAAAAGGTCCAATCCAACCAAATTGAAGTCGTAGAATACCTGCAAGGAGGATTATTGGAGGAAAAACAACCAAATTAAATCCATCTCATGGAGTTCACCGTGCTGGTCTGTTTGAGATTATCAAAGGAACAACAAACAAACTAAATCCATCTCATCTCATGGACACATGTAGTCACCTTGCTAGAAAAACAACAAAAAAAAATGGGGTCAGAAGCAAGCAAGCATTCGCTGAGATTCTATTCAAAAGAGAGCGGAAAGGCTGCAGGGCTGCAGCATGCTAATGACCAGTCGGCAAATGGATAGCCGATATGTCTGCATGCCCGCTGCATGGCGACAGGGCGCCTGTCGGCCGGAGCACAGCCGATAGGTCTGCTGAAACGGCACAGGGTGAGGAACCTATCGGCTGTTCAATAGCCGATATGCCTGTGGAGCCGACAGACCTGTCTTAACGCTGCAGACAGCCTATCGGCTCTCCAACGGCCGATAGGTGCCTCGCGGCTCCGACATCTGTTTTGTCACGTGCCACGGCGGCGCCAGCTAGCTAGTCGGGCCTTCAGTGGCCGACAGGCCTGTAATCGGCCCTTCAACGGCCGACTGGGTATTATTTCTGCTATTTTCTCAAAACGACTATTATGTCCACGATTAACTTTAAAAAAAATAATATTTGCAAAAAAAACTCTTTGACCACTAACCATAGACGTGTTCGATTAGTTTGTGGATATCGTGATCGAAATTATAATCAACCCTATAGAACTTATGGGTGCCCTCAGTGGCGGAGCTTCTTGTACGTAATGGTGTCAGGTGACAGCGATGACTTACTGCAAAATCAGTGAGAAATTACTGTTCTGCACAACACTGACACCGATATTTAGTATACTTGACACCTATAAGTTCACATGCTAGCTCCGTCCCTGGTGCCCTTATTATAGTAGATACTATGGCCTCGGGACTAAACTTTAGCACTTACTTTTGGTGCCAATTAGAAGGACCAAGTCTAATTGTAAAACTAATTGCATAAATTATGGCTAATTGATATCAATAGGTTCTACTCGCAAATTAGCTGCGACTTATGTAATTAGTTTTGCAACCAGCTCTTTTTATTTCTTCTAATCGGTGTTAATAGATAAGGCTAAAATTTAGCCCTGAGGATCCAAACGGTTGCTATATATGCATAGCAAAGCTCTTACCGGTTCCTTTTTCTATTAAAAGAGATACTTAAAACCAAGTATTGAAAGGTTTATTTCAGTCATCAATTAAATGCTCTCTATTGTGCATGTGACGCTATTCGAAGCGCGCGCGACCAACTTAAAATTTCTACTAGGACTGGCCTACGTTTCGTAGCAGTTCCTTGGCATGCAGTGCAAGAGTTCCTTTGTAATTAACATGGCTTTGAAAAATTACATTTGGGAAGCAATCATGACGTATAACCATTAACCAATCAATCCGGCCGGCGTCGCCTTGTCGATCGCTTCAAGAAAACACATCTTTCGTTCTCCTCATAATGCATGAGGTAAAGTAATCGAATAGTTACTTCCGCTCGAGTAAGTATCGTCTGCCGAAACAAGAATTAATTAATCAAGCGGCCCCGGGCCCGGCGGCCGTTTACTTGCGCTTGTTCTTGGAGGCGAAGCGGAGGACGAGGTAGAAGAGGACGCGGTAGAAGACGGCCCAGCCGAGGAGGTAGAGCACCATCCACCACTTGCGGTCGTCCACGGTGCTGATGCCCAGCTGCCGGAGGATGTCGTCGCCGGTGAGGACGAGGCCGGGCTGCGAGGAGAAGACGCGCCCCCCGTTGAACTCGTTCATCAGCAGGCCCTCGTACGGGTACTTCATCGTCGAGACGGTGTTCATCCACTTCCACGCCACTGGGATGCTGTGGCTGCTCAGGAAGTAGCCGCAGAAGAGGAAGAAGAGCGCCGTGAACGCGATCACCGCCGCGTACCTGCATTATTCACCCACACGGACTCTCGCACATTATCGAACTCGCACACATATGCTATGGGCCGTTGACGAGCTGGGCCGTCGTTTGGGATAATGTTTGTGCAGTCCAGCCCACAAGGGCATTGTTGTGTGAACGGCAAGTGAATTTTTGAGTGAAACAGTAGTTACCCAAGGATGAAGTTTGGCACGATGGAGCTGATGAAGACGACGAAGGAGTTGGTGGAGAGCAGGGACGCGTAGAGCATGACGAGGAAGTAGATGAACTGGCCGTGGAGCCTGAGAGCGAACCAGACGATGGCGGCGTAGGTGGCGGACTGGAGCAGGAGGAACGGGAGGTAGGTGATGATCCCGGCCACCACGTAGGCCGAGGCGCGGTACGCGTTGTGCGACGTCTCCCTGATGAAGATGAAGCGCTCCTGGATGAAGGCCGGCACGGCGTCGTTGGAGGAGAAGAAGAAGACGCAGACGGTGAAAATGAAGAAGCTGAGGCGGTTGGTGATCCCCTGCGGGTCGTCCTTGGGCTTTGTGAACATGGTGGCCATCAGGAACCCCATCACCGTCAGCACCATCAGCCTCGACAGGAACAGCTCCGGCGTCCGCCAGATGTTGGTGAAGTTGCGCCGCATCAGCACCCACACCTCCCCGACGTACGGGTTGGCGAACTTGCCCCTGTGCCCCAGCGCGTTGATGCCCACGCCCGGCGCGCCCGTCGCGGCGTTCGTGGCCACCGCCGCACGGCGCGTCGTCGGCGTCAGGTAGTCGTCCTCGTTCACCGTGTACGCGCTGCTCATCGGCGTCGGCGTCCCCATCACGATCTCCGGCGTGTACCTGTTGTGGTTCTGGTCCTTGTTTTTGGGTCGCCGGGACGGGGTGAGCTGCGCGCCGTTCCATGGGGACCTCGAGTGCTGGCTCCTCAGGCTGTGGTCGAAGTCCTCGCCGCCGCCGAGGCCAGAGATGGGCGTCTGAGCGATGCTGGACACGGTGGAGAGGCCCTCGGCGCCGTAGGTGGCGGTGAGCTTGGGCGGCTTGAGGCCGGTGAGGCAGAACTCGGCGAGGGCCTTGACGCCGAACTCCGACTGCTCGTACTCCTGGATGACGTCGAGGAGGTTCTCGATGGAGTTCTCCCCCTTGGGCACCTTGCGGCCCATCCGGGCGAGGTGCGACGTCACCTCCTTGGGCCCGCCGCTGTACATGAGCTGCCCGCGCGCCAGGATGATGAGGTGGTCGAGCAGGAGCAGGATGCGCGACGACGGCTGGTGGATGGTGAGCACCACGGTGCTCCCGGCGCACGCGATGTCGTGCACCTTCTCGATCACGCTGTGCGCGCTCGTCGAGTCCAGCCCCGACGTCGGCTCGTCCAGGAACAGCAGCGCTGGCCCGTGGATTATGTCCACGCCGATCGACACGCGCCGCCGCTCGCCGCCGGACACTCCCCTCGTTCCCTCGTCCCCGATGTACGTGTTCCTTGATGACTGCACCGCCGTAGGTAGCATCGATATATATGTATATATCGTCAGGAAAATGGATAATACACGCGTGCTCTGTTTCGAAGCAGAGTGGCGTTCGTGACTAGTAGGAGTTGGCAACTTACGGTGAGGCCGAGCTGCTCGATGAGGTTCTCGACGCGGAGCTTCTTGTCGGAGGCGGAGACGGAGGAGCCGAGGCGGAAGTCGGCGGCGAACATGAGGGTCTCGTAGACGGTGAGCATGGGGAAGAGGCGGTCGTCCTGCATGACGTAGGCCGAGGAGCGCTTGATGAGGCTGGGGCTCATCTCGACGCCGTCGAGCGCCACGCGGCCGTCCAGGCTGGACATGCGACCCGCCAGCGCGTCCAGGAACGTCGACTTGCCTGCGCCGCTGGGGCCCATCACGGCCGTGACGCACCCCTTGGGCGCGTGACCGGTGATCTCGTGCAGCAGGTCCACGTCCTTCTTCTCCCACTCCCCGCCGGCGCCGCGCTGCTTCTTGACCACCGTGTACGTGAGGCTGGTGAACTCCAGCCCGCCCGTGAAGCCGAACCGGGCCCCTCCACCCGCCTTCTCCGGCGGCGGCGGCGGCGCCATGTTGATCACAGTCTCAAGGCGGTGACCGCCGTGCCGGCCGTGCTGCTGATGCTGATGCTGCTGCGCCATGTCGATCACGGTCTCATGGCGGTGACCGCCGTGCCGGCCGTTGTGCTGGTGCTGATGCGCCGTGTCGATCACCGTCTCGTGGCGGTGACCGCCGTGCCGGCCGTTGTGGTGGTGGTGTTGGTGCGCCATGCAGTGCACGCACCGGTCTGATCGCCTATGATTTTTTTTGTTGCCGTGCAGCTCGAACTTAGCATATAAAAGGGCTAGCTTCCTGTCTGCGTGTCACTACCAGCTTCGTTATTTTGTCCGGTTGGTAGATCCCTGGTGTCGGGCGACACAAATGAGGACGGGCAATGAAGCGTGTCATCGGGGTGAACGTTTGGTACGGTCAGTTTTGTTCGGACTGTCGATGGTGAGTGGGGGCAGCTTGTCCTCGACAGTATCATGGCGAGGTCAAAACAAAACTTGGGTAGCAATGCTTCTAGAAATGGTGAGCGTTTTGGGTTATACTAAGTGTTTACGACCAAATTTGACGGGCCATGGTTTCGAAGCATGTAAGTGTTTGAATATTATTTGGCCAGCTAACCAAGTTCAGGTATTAGGGTATATTCAATTAATCGGCCTGATTATGTTATTTTGGTTACTAAGTGTGAGAAAAGTGCTATTTAGGAATATACCTTGGTTTGCATGCAAAACTGTGCTATAAGATAATTTCTACAGCAAAGACCGAGCAATAGACGTGTTCTTTGCTGTCTATGCTCAGTTCTTCTGCAGTTACAGCTTCAGTCCAGAGCACTTCTTGTTAAAGTGGGCTGCCTGCCCTGTCAAAAATCATCATTGAGACGTGTTGTAAATCTTGAAGAGATTGAACAGGTCCCATTTGCAAACCCAGAGTTGGCCAGGCCTATCAGATCGGCACCTATAGCAGCATTACAAAAGGGGCCAAGGCCCACTCTAATTTTGCACCACCGTGCGAGACATGGAGGGAGAGAGGAGGAGGATAAACGGGACACGTCGCGGGCTCACGGCCACCGCAGAAAACGGGCGAGAGAAACGGCTTCTTCCATCTGGAAAGGTCAGAGGACTGCCTGCGTGGCTGCGTGCCGTTTCTCTGCCCCTCACGGCTTCACCCAGGTGTGCCTTGGCATGCGGCAAGGCAGCGCGGCGCTCGCTCAAATCACGCGATGAGATAGCCGATGAACAATCAGAGCCTCCATGGCGCCACCAGCAGCCCCCTCCTCCTCCTCCTCCTCCTCCGCGCGCGTCATCCTCGCCGCACCCCAGTCCCCGCCGCTCACTCTCCTCCAGCTCCGCGGCGTCCGCCGCCGCACCGTGGGGCTGGCGCGCCGAGGCGGCGGCGACGGGTGCGCGCGCCTGCTGGTCGTTCGGCGCGGCGCGGCGGACGAGGAGGCCGGAGCCACCGCGCGGGGGCAGCAGGAGGTGGAGGAATCCGTTGAGGACCCTGTTCCCGGACGCGACCTCGTCACGCTCGCCGCCTGCCTCGTCGGACTCCTCACCGGCGTCTCCGTCGTGCTGTTCAACCTCTCGGTACGGCAATCGATACCCATTACCCACCTCGCGAGCTCAACTCTTATTCTGATCGTTGGGTTTGGTATATTCAGACTTGCGTGAGACGGTATCCGTGCTAAGGTACTACGTTTGATATTTCGACTATGGGATTGGATTGCTAGGCAACTGAAAAGTAATTTGATCATGCATATCGTCATTATCGTCCTTCCGAATTTTGATATCCAGCATTGCCAAATCAATTCGCACCGTCCAGTCACTTACATTTTGTTGTGGCCAACTCCTCAGGCTTCAAAAGCATTAGTTTCCCTTTAACCACTGAAATGGACATCTATTTGGGTGTATTTTAAACCTGATGAATTGTTTTAAATTGTCGTGCTGTCCATTAAAGTACCTCATCCTTCATCCCATCATCATCTGCTTTAAGATGAGCATTTGTTCTCTCGATAGGTTCATGAAATACGGGACATATTTTGGGATGGTATTCCTTCGCGAGGCGCTTCATGGCTGAGGGAAGAGCCCATCAGTGAAGTCTGGCAGAGAGTGGTATTTGTTCCAGTCACTGGAGGTGTTATAGTAGGAGGATTGAACACACTAAGAAGTTCTATCAAAACTAGCTCAAATGGCCCTGTGTCCAAGATAAAGAGTGCATTTAGGCCATTCTTAAAAGCTGTGGCAGCATCTTTTACTCTTGGAACTGGCAATTCGTTGGGTCCTGAGGGTCCAAGTGTGGAAATAGGTTCTGCAGTAGCCAAAGGATTTGGAAATGTGTTTGAGTGGAATGAAGGGAAAAGGCTGTCACTTGTGGCAGCTGGATCAGCAGCTGGAATCTCATCAGGTAACTTTTACTTCCTAGAGTTTTGATGCTTGTTGTGCCATAGATATAATAAGTTTCTCAGACCTGCAAGAGAACTGCCTGTTAGATAAAATAAGTTTAACATGCTGTGAAAGTTTTCTGGTGTTTTTCAAACATCTCAACAACAATATTCCGTGTCCTTGCCTTACTGTAGATTACTTACCCTAATTTTATGATGACTTTTTAATCACCAGGTATGAATAGATGGATTGCTGATTGCTATATGGGACGTTTACCCATAGCCTTTTTCATTAGATTGGCTTTCCATGGATACTTAAAATGTTACTCAACTCAACATGTTTAATGCAGTTTTCTGTTTTCTTTCTGATTTCAATTTACTTATATTTCAGGTGTTTCCCTTGTATTTTAGGTTTTAGTGCTGCTGTTGCTGGGTGCTTTTTTGCGGTGGAATCTGTTTTGTGGACTTCTTCTACTGATTCCTCATCCCTTGCCAACTCGACACCTATGGTGATTCTCAGTTCAGTGATAGCATCTGTTATTTCAGAAATTGGTCTAGGTTCCGATCCAGCTTTCACTGTTCCAGAATATGATTTTCGCTCCCCAACAGGTACTTTGTCATAATTGACAACTTCAGCATTGTTGATAAACTGAGGTAGATAGAACTTCTAATGATGAAGATGTTTCAACCTGTTGCTGTTTGATAGCAGTCGCTAAATAAGTATAGCTGTCAAATAAAGTAGGCATGAACAACTATCAATGTCAAAAGCTACTGAAAAATGACACAAGATGTAATATTCCTGTAAACTAGCTGATATTTGGGTTACTTTGTTTCAAATTGGATATGCACTTGTCCTCCTGATAAGTGAGTTGGGGAATCAGGGAATGGTGTATATTGTCTCTGGGAGCACGCAAACCCCCTCGGCCCCTCTATCCATCCAAGTTGACTGAAAAGTACCTAGTCATAGAATGCCTTTATGATTGGCCTGATGGTAGGTTAGTTATGGTGTCTATTTAATGATATCCTCTTTTTACATTTTGTTTTTCGTGCTCCAGAGATTGAAAGTATGAGGATATTTACATGACTTCATAAATGTCAGAACTTCCTCTATATCTTTTGCTGGGTGTCTTCTGTGGATTGGTGTCAATCACATTATCAAGATGTACATCACTTGCTATGGAGACAGTTGAGAGATTACAAAGGGAAACAGGATTACCAAAGGCTGCATCTCCCGCATTTGGTGGCCTTATTGTTGGTCTCCTAGCGCTTATGTACCCTGAAGTTTTGTACTGGGGCTTTGAAAATGTTGATATCCTTCTGGAATCACGACCATTTACAACCGGCCTCTCTGCAACTATATTGGTTCAGCTCATTGGAGTGAAAATATTAGCAACATCTTTGTGCAGGGCTTTTGGATTAGTTGGTGGTTATTATGCACCATCTCTTTTTATTGGCGCAGCTACAGGGATGGCATATGGCAAGTTCATGAGGTTTACATTTACTGGTCCTGAACCACTCTTGCATGTCCCGTTCTTAGATGTGGCATCACCTCAAGCATATGGCCTGGTAACTTAGATACCAAATCAGCTCGTTCTTCTTCTCAACTACCTTAATTAGTGATAACATCATCGATGTGTAGTTACCTTTTTCTTCTCTGAAACAATGCTTGTTAACTGATTTTCAATTCCCTGTATCAACTTGCGCTTACGCATAATCTTGTACAACAATATTAAACAATGAATATGAACATTTCTTATGTTTACTTCCTTTTTTATTTTATCTTCACAGGTGGGTATGGCAGCTACTCTTGCTGGTGTATGCAAGGTGCCTCTGACATCAGTCCTCCTACTTTTTGAGCTTACACAAGACTATCGGATAGTTCTACCTTTGCTTGGGGCTGTTGGGGTATCATCTTGGATAGCTTCTCCGCAAAGGTTCTCTAAAAGGATTAGGAGCAAGCTGGATTCTCTGGAGGAGAAATCAAGTATCGCTCGACAGGCAAACAACATGACCACTCAAAAGAAACTAGTCTCCATGGATACAGCTGATTCATCTCAAGAACTAAGTCAAATTGAAAGCTCCCTTTGTGTCTATGATGCCAACGATGAGAATTTGTTCGGGAATCTTACTGTTGCAGAGGCAATGAAAACTAACTATTTTTCTGTCTCAATGACAACTCCAGTAGTTGAGGCACTAGATCTTATGCTTGCGGAGAAGCAGCCCTTTGTTATGGTAACTGAGAGTAACACATCATTAATCGGCTTGCTAGCACTAAACAGTATCCAAGATTTCTGCAAAGTTGCAAAGACTACAAGGGCACAAGTTGAGGTGAGATATATTTGGAGTTCTACATAGTACATAGGCCTGGGAAGCTAAAGGTCCCGTAGTTCTTTTCTTCAGTTCTATAGATCTTCTGTTGTCTCAACCCAATGATCATGCTTTGTTGTTTTGCTTATCAACCTTCACTAGTTTTGTTAGATATACCCTACTTAGTGAGTAAAAGTAATTGCATCCATATCAACTTAGGATAGCTGGCATCTAGTAGAGAGTTGAGCATTCTAATCCACATTACGATCCAGAGGCACCAAACAAATAGCTATGGAACAAACTATACCTGATACTATATGTTTTATATTCAGAATGTATCAAACAAAAATTGTAAGTTTAGTTAGTTTTTGGGAGCACGACCAACCTTTGTCTCTTCAAGTTCCTCTAATTTATGCACACTCCTGAGTTTTCTAAAAAGAAGGGTTTTCTTGTTTGTTCGGTTAGGTCAAATGGTTATTTAGAGGGTGTCTGAATTTAGCTGACATTTATTGCCAGATGGTTATAGTTGTCAACTGATTGGGAGCTTGCTCAATCTTGGTGCAGGTAAAGGAATTCCTGGTATCTCATATTCACCAAGTAGGCAAGTTCAATTCTTGCTCTGTGACTCCTCAGATGTCACTTACCACTGCAGAGAAGATTATGGATTCTCATGGTGTGGATCACCTTCCTGTAGTCTCTGAACATGCCAATCTTCAGGACAGAGGACTTTTGATAGGTTTTGTGGACAAAGAATGCATCGCAATTGCTCGAAGGTAACTGTCAAATTCTTCCAAAATTGAGCGTAGTATCGCTTGTATTTTCAACACGCCAGCTTTTACTCACAGGACTCTTATGTCTTTCGTGTTGTGTTTGCATTAAGAGCCATGGAAGCGAAAGAATTTTTCAGTTCTGCATCTGACATCAGAAAAGGAGAGGTCTAGCACGGAAGGCAGGTCCTGGCAGGAGATCAGAGAACACGAGTGCTTGCTACTTCGCAAGCTGTATGATATTTTTCAGCTTGGATAATTGCAAGCGCACCCCCAACCTGGCCTGAGTTCATATGGCATCTATTCTATAACTGGTCAAGGCGAATGCTTAATCACGTTGGTTTGCTAACTTCAGAATGTGATTCAGATGTGTGGTTTAGGGTGGTCTCTATTTTTTCTGAAAGTATCTCCCTTACCACCTTCTGTGTGTGCGTGCGGGAATTCTTGGCGTACTTATGTGCTGCAAATTCCCCATAATGTAATTGTTGAGCTGAACAATGAGCTTCTTATCAAATAGCCGTTGGAACTGGAAATAAACAACAAGGTCAGGCTTTCTTACGTTCATATTCTTCTTTACATTTTTTGAATAGCACTTAAAATCAGAAATACAGGAGAGGTTGAAAAGCATCCATGAGCTTCATTTGGCCTATCCATATCCTGTCTCTGTGCGCCAGGGATTGCACACCTGTGCAATTACATGAGGTATAACTGAAACTACAAAAATCGTTGTTCTGGTCAAGATTATTACACTGATTTTTTTTAAAGGAAGATTAATACACTGATTGACCAACGACTATACAATTGAATACATATATTTTTGCAAGTTAATTTAGAATATTCTAAGCGCAAGAAATTTCTGCTTCATTGTATTAACAGTGATGGCCTCAAAATCAACTCAACGTTGCGGGCATTCTAAAGCGACATTTCAATTTTGTTTATTTTCCTGACAAGTTGAGGCCAAGCTGCTGCGGTATGAATGGGAGGAATTTTTGATGTGCATGGTTGAACAAGAACTGCAAAGTCTGAACTGTCAGGGGATTGAAATCCAGTCCAACCTTGTCACAATTATTAACTCAGGGAAAAAAAAACTTAGCTAGTCATAAGGTTTTTTTTTTTTGTGTGTGTGGGTGGGGGGGTGGGGGGGGGGGGAGGAATTAGCTAGTCATAAGTTGGAGTCAAAGAATGCGCAGGGAGCTGATTCGTTCCATACGTACGAATAAGAAAAAGGAGGCAACAACGAGAGGGACATGATGATACATACAGTTAACATCACTATCAAGATAATATATTTATTTTTTTCCACATAGGAATTAACAGGGCTGCAGGACGTACGTGTCGTCAGGTTTTGATTAGTACTGCAGGCGAGTCTAGAGCTACTAGAACAAAAGGAAGATATCATACAAGCTAGAATGTTCAGAAATCGGAATCATTCAGCGAAAGTGTCCAATTAGTACGTCGCCTAAACTTTTGATACCTGTGCATGCGGCTAGCTAGGCGGATCCACTCAAAAAACCGTGCTGTGCATAATAGAATTGGGAAAGAACGGTGCACCAATGCGATCCATTTTGTACGAACATAAACACAAGATTTTTTTTTTCAGTATCCTGTGATATCTCTGAACTCTGATCAAGTGATCATGCATGTATGATGTATCTATCTTCTAGCTACCACGACAAGACCCGAAAGCTACCTCGCAGCAACAAGCAAAACAGGAGCATAGCATGCAGAATCACCCGCCGGCGATCGAGCTCGATCGATCTTCAGCGGCGAGGGCGCCGGGCCTTGGCGCCGCCCCTCCCGCCGCGGGCCGGCTGTTGATGCTTGTCCTTGCCGAAGATGCCGCAGAAGCCGCACGCCGCGACGCGCGGGGACGGTGGGTCCAACGCCGGCTGCACCTGGCTGGTACTGTACCCGCCGTGGCCGCTCTGCCGCTGCCGCGCGGCCGGTGCCTCCTTGTCCCGGGCCGGCTTCGGCTTGTGCTTGTCCTCCCACACCGTCCCCGATGACCCCGACCGCCGGAACGTCTCGCTTGAACGCTGCAACCCCGCCATGTATGTCTGACCAGCGATGAGCCGACGAGCGTGGAGTACCAGCAGGTACCAGTGCCACCACGGCCTTGCGATGCACGGTGCACCCCTTCTACGAACTCCGATCTTCCTCTCTGCCCGGCTCGTGACCTTTTTCTGCCTGCAGTTGCCGCGCGGGCGGTGCGCCGCCTATATACGACTGCAAGCTGGGGCAGTCGGATCAATCATGCGCGTGTATGTACGGAGAGACCGGGAGAGGATGACATGGTGAGATGGCCGCCTCTCTGGCTCCGTTTGGCCTGTTGGGTCGTGAACTAAGCGGGGGTTATTGGACTTTGACCGGAGGAGCGGGGTTTTGGAGATAAGAGTAGGACGGATCAATGGAGCTGGAGCCTGAAGGAATGTGGTTTAAGTTTCTGCTTCGCCTGCCGACTGACCAACTTGCGCAACGGACGCTGACTAACTGGAGGTGGAGACGCGTCTACTCTAGCAGATGGGGGTGACCTGCGGCTCTCCCACGGGCCAGGTTGCTTATTAGCCTCGTCAATCTCCCGAGTCCCGATTACTGTTTTCAGGTAGACTTTGAATTGGTTTATCATCTTCAGGAGCCGGTCGTGACGGTTCTAGTTTATTCAAACCGTGCAAGTACGGCATTGGATCTCGATAATATAGTCTATATTTTTTTGGCTGAAGTTTCGTATGAAACTATTGATAGATGCAAACATGAACGGACGCACCAAAGGGAAAGAGTAGGAGTGTGAAGTTTTCTGAGGGCGTGACAATGATTGATACACGCCAAGACAAACGGGCGAGCTTGGGAAGAAGAGTAGGAGCGTGAGAATGGAAAGCATGCTAATCAGTAATTGTACTATACACGTATGCATGACTCCAATTGGACTCATTTTTACAGTTGATTTCCCCCTTTTTCACATTGTACTCTGTTGTGAACCCTTACGAAATGGCCGACTAAAAGCCATCCAACCTGTTCAGTGAAGATTTAGGGTTTGACCATGTATACATTGCTAAAGTACTCCGTCTCTGTTCAGTGAGATCGCCACAACTACAGCACGCTGAGCAACCACGCAGGGCGAGAGAACAACATCCATCCCCATGATCACCGCAGGATGACGAGATCGGCTGCACCGCTGCACGATGCGAGATCGTCGGCGCTGGAATGCCTGTCGTTACCGTTGCTCTCGTCGGAGTCCCAATGCACGGTCAATGAAAGAAGCGACACTCGTTACAGAGAGCGTCCTGTGCACGCAACGCAACGCAAGCATATGCTCCATGCCACTAACTATATTGAGCTATGCTGATTTAAGTCCAAAATAACGCAATCAGCCCACAACAGAGGTTTTTTTAGGAAAGCCCACAATAGAGGGATAACACGTACTCCCTCTCTCTAAGGTCTTTGTTTTAGGAAAGCCCACAGTATCATGAGTTTTATTCGATTGACTTTGTCAAAGAAGGGGAATGGCACGGGGGGATCGATCAGAAACTATTGTTAGACTCTCCGATGAGGACATAGTACGGCCCGTTTCCATGTTGTAAGAAAAAAAACCTTAGTAAGTGGCCCTTTTCATTTGAGCCCAAACGAGGCCCAATTAATCATTTTTTTCGTGGCGGACCCTCTGATGCTCGCTCTTCTGCGTATCATTGCAACTTGCAGACTGCGTAGCGTGTGATATAATAATATACTCCAAGCCTGCCCACGAAATTGTAAATGCCCGTGTATATGCTTACAGCAGCTGCTCACGAAATTGTAAATCCTCGTGTGCATAGGCTTGCAGCAGCTGCTCACAAAATTGTAAATCCCTGTACCTGCCGCCTGCCGGCCGGACTCCAAACGACCAAACCTGTTCAACCCTCCTACGAATCCAAGTGGAAATAATCCGATGGACGAAACGGCAACAGATACCACCAGCGCCAATCACGACGTCCAACAATACCCCCCCGGCCGGTTTGGGCCCGAAAAACAATCCTTTGCTCACCAGCTCGCGTGCACCATGGTTCATGCACGCGCTTTGCGACCCGGTAGCCAATATGGTGCCGCCTGCCGCCTGCTCTCCCCCGCCATCGCATCAGCATCCACATCACCCGTGCACATGACACGCTTCTGCCTGCAACTATATATACATAGCACACTGCACCACCTGTGATCACCCACCCAGCAACGACACAAAAGGCAAAAGCAGCACACATCCACGGTCTCTGAACTCTGATGGCTTCTGCTGCTACTCGGTTCCTCCTGCTCCGCGCGATGCTGCTCGCGGCGGCCATCGCCGGCGTCCTCTCGGACCCGACGCCGCTCCAGGACTTCTGCGTGGGGGACCTGCAGGCCGCTACGACGTCGCCACCGGTCGACGGGTTCGCGTGCAAGCCGCAGGCGTCCGTGGTGGACGACGACTTCTTCTCCACCGCCATCGCCGCGGCGGCGAGCACCAACAACCCGTTCGGGGTCAACTCGACGCGCGCCACGGCGTCGACGTTCCCGGGGCTCAACACGCTGGGCGTCTCCATCACGCGCGTCGACATGGCCCCCGGCGGGCTCAACCCGCCGCACTCGCACCCGCGCGCGTCCGAGCTCGTCATGGTGCTCAAGGGCGAGGTCACGGTCGGGTTCACGTCGAGCGTCAACCGCCTCTACTCCAAGGTGGTCAGGGAGAACGAGCTCTTCATCGTGCCACGTGGCCTGCAGCACTTCCAGCTCAACACCGGCGCCGGGGACGCGATGTTCGTCGCCATGTTCGATAGCCAGTCGCCTGGAGTGGTCACGCCCACGTTCGCCATGTTCGCGACCAAGCCGGCCATGCCGATGGAGGTGCTCACCAAGACGTTCCTCACGAGCGAGGACGAGGTCACCGCCATGAGATCCAAGTTCGCCGGATTCTGACGATCGATGTCACCAGTCTGGCTGCGGTTCGATCGGCTGCTAATTTGTCCCATTTAGCCACGTCGTCAGTGCGTGTGTTATTCATTTGTTTCTACACAATTGTTTCTCGGAAATCATTTTTTTATACGTATATGTGTTTCCGTCGAAGTGCAAACTAGTACCAAAACTGCAACCTGAAAATAAATGTCCGTTGTTGTCAATATTACTAGCGGTTTGCATCAGGAGTTGAATCAGTGGCGTGGTGGTGTAGGAGGCACTACTGTACTAGCACTAGGCAGAATCTTAAAAAAAAAAAAGCTAGCACTAGGCAGTGATGTCTTGGTGTTGTGCGTGTTGTTGTCGTCCAAAAAAAAGTCAATATCATGCCTTATCTTGTTTCATGCCCGTTACTGGGTACAAACAAGTTTTAGTATGTTGCCTTTAAATCTGAGTTAGAGCATCTCTAACAATTTTCCAATATATATTTTTCAATAACATGTTATTGGGATGTCATAACCTCCTGCCCCTCCTGCTCCATCAGACATGGTCTTGTCGACAGAACCTCCTGCCCCCTCAGTAGCTGGCTGGGTCCTCCTCCAGCGGCGCCAATGACATCCTCCTCCTCGAGCATCGCTGATCTCACTTCTTCCTCCAGTAGCATCGATAAGGTCAATGCCAACTTGCCAAGTAGCACCGATAAGGTCAACGCCAACTTGCCAAGGATCGATCTAGCAGACAAGGATCTCGTGGCTAAGGATGTGGTCCCCTCACCGTTAGTCTCCGTCGTCACCTATACAACCACTGCACAATACAGGTGATCTATAGATAGGAGGAATACTGCATGCACTCCTTGGTGGATGCATTCTCATATCCGCAAAATAAATTAAATCAACGTGTCTTGTTTTTTAGCGAAATAGAGGTGGTTGGTAAAATAAATGAGATAATGCACTCCTTGGTCCGCAAAATAAATTAAATCAACGTGTCTTGTTTTTTAGCGAAATAGAGGTGGTTGGTAAAATAAATGAGATAATGCACTCCTTGGTGAGATAAATTCATATCAGCAAAATCAAATCAATCAAGGCGTCTTGTTTGTAGATACATCAAAACTGAATATTTGCAAGACTAATTTGATTTGCACATAAAGAATATGATCGTAAATAGTATCTCCACACGTCAATATATGACGTTCCAATAGCTTGCCTTAGTTCATTTGTTTGCCTTAGTATCTATCTATCTATTATATTATTACTTGAAGAAAAAAAAGGAGCCACCACGTTCGCCGAGAGGACCAAGAAATTCCCATGTTAATCGAAAAAAAGAGAAGGATTCGGACCGTCGGATTTTATGAAGATCTAACGGTATGTAGTCATCTAAAGAGTCCATGTTCAATGTGATCACAATAATGGATTCGACAACAATCTTAGCTGTGCATGTTTAGAGAAAAACTAGGAGGAAACATAGACAAAGACGACGACATGTATAAACGCAATTTCATCCATGAACTTGGCGATAAAGGTGTTAATATCCTTTTGGAAACAGCATGGTTTGTAACCGTCCAGAACCCGTGTTGCTTATTCATGCACGCGGAGCAATTTCTAAAAACAAGATAATGATTACATTGCTTCAAATTTATAACTAAATTAAAAGTAAGAAAATAGTACCCCTCCGTCCCAGAATAAAGTTGTGCTTATGTTTTTCTAAACTCAAATATTCTTAACTTTTACCAACAATGTTTCTAAAAACATAATTTATTTCAAGTAAAAAGTTATATGTTGTCATAGTTAGTTTCGTGAAAAACCTATAAAAAGTTTTAAAAAAATTGGCTTAAAAAGGCTAAACATAGTATATTTTGGTAGGATGGAACAGTTGATTTAAAAAGAAACTTAGATGTTTAGTTAAATAGAGAGTTTATACCAAACATAATTTATATTAGATTCTTTGGAAATCTAATTGGGAGTCAATAAAAAATATATTTAAAATTGTTTGAGAAGTAAATAGCTATAGTCTAAACCAAATACAAGTAACCACATTTATAGTTATCAAATGTTAGTATAAAAAACTGGCTCCCGCGCTATTTGCGCGGGCCACCAATATGAATAATAAATATATCTTCTTAATAATATAAAATCCATGCAGATACAACTAAATATTATTATTATTATTAGAATAACTAAGTTATTATTCACAATAAAAAATTTCAAGCAAGAATAGTAGAAATAAAATTTATGAAAGAAAACCTATATAATTAAATTTGTTTAAATCAACTGGTGTAAGCAATATATATGTTCCATAGAAAATATAATTAATTAAATAAATGGCATCCTTTATCCATTTAAAATTGGAAAAAATGTGAAGATTGTACACTGTTTTGATTGTTATAAGATGGTCATATAGTCTAAATAAACAAAAAAAAGTTTATACCGAGCACGATTAATGAATAAATAATGTAAAATTTTAGCATAAAACTATTTTGATATTGCCTGGATGCTCAAAAGTTATTCATGTTATTTTAAATATTAGCATATAACTAGCTGCCCGTGCTATTTGCACGGGCCATCTGCCTAGTTGTAATTTGACTCTAGAATATCAAATCTTTATATTATTTCCAGATTTCAGTACAAAACATCAAATGTTTACACAGAGAAACTAAAAAAAATTCTACACTAAAGGCCATTGTAGTATCTCATCGTGGGACAGGCAAGCTGCGAGCGCAACCACGGATGGATCCAACTTGTCATCGATTCAAAGCTCCTATACATAACCTAAATTTCTGGGGAGTCCTGCACAAAAAGATTACCGTAAAAGATATTAAAATCAAACGTCCATCTGCTGAAAATGAACTTTAAAATATAGAGTATGTACAGAGTCACAATTTCAAATGAGTGATCTAATGTCTCAAGAATAAAAGAATAACACATGAATCATGCATGCCTGTTTGCCAATTGACGTGTGCTGGCCATCTCTTGGTGGCACGTTCATCTTCAGTTCATCTTGCGAGGACTCGTCATGCCCACGCGTGGGCATGACGAGGCCTCCCCTGGATAGCACCATATCTCGCCGCGGTCTTTATCATCATTGTCACGCCGTCGGGTCGTCTGCCGCACCACTGAAGATGAACAGCGGGGCCATGACACCTTGTTGCTGCTCGTCGAACTCGCCGCACGATCGGTAGCGCTCGAAGTCTTGGATGGGGAAGCCGGGGACGCCCACGTCAGCTTGTGTCTCCGGCACGGCGCACTTGCAAGCGGCAACTTTGGGTAGCGCAGGACCGTGGTGCCGTAGGGTCGCTCCACCGTCGCTGCCTTCTTGACGTGCCTCCGCGGGGTCGGCAACAACTCAGAGAAGATCACGATGGCACCATTGTTCCTCCATGGCTCGGAGACGAGTCGCATCACGGCTCCGGTTTGGTGCGGTGTCCATCGCCGATGTTGGCCCTCCATGTATCGCTGAGAAAGAAATAAGAGATTAGATTAATCTCACCCGTCATCCGCGGGCGAGCTGCACGTCTTGTAGTTGTAGATCGAACGTTGATGTCGGGCTGCATGCCACAGCACCGAAGATGAGGTCACCAGATGAATCGGTGTCGCCCATGGTCTTCCTTCATGGCTTCGCTCGACTTGCAGATTGTCTTCTCCGCTCCTCTCGTCAAGGCAATCAGGAAGTACATGGCGTCGGTCTTCTTTAGGGGCACGTCGGCACCTTCGGCCGTATGTAGATAGAAGCCGGCTGGGGCACCCTTATCCCTCGGCTCCTTCATCCGGCTTCTTGCGCCATGGCAGCCTGCCTGCTTGGAGCTTCAACCAGAGAGCATCGTGTACACCGGGTTGATCTTCATGCCTTCTCTCAGTCGGCGTTGATGGAAAAGAAAGAGCCTCTTGCTTCCTTCCTTGGCCTCTGATATGAAGCAACGTTAATGCAAAGAAGAGGGACATGGGTCCATGACGTCGCTTGTCCGCCCTCGGCCCTCTTGCTGAAAGTGGAGGGCGGCATCGTCTCGTCAGTGATGAGCATCGGCCTTGGCTTCTCCTATTCGTGAGCCGCCATGGAAGCTGCCTGGCCAGCCAGTGTGCGAGGAGCTCCGGTCAGCAAGCCTCCGATGCACTCGCCGTGTTGAACTACATCCTTCTCTCCGTCGGCCACGATGGAAAGGAAAAAAATTCCCATGGGCGAGCTGCAGCGTTATGTGATCTGCAAAGGAAATGGAAGAAAATAGTATATCAACCGGCGTGGTCGTCGGCTCCTGGGACGTCAGCCTTGGCCTTCAGGTGGGTACAGCTATGACTTGAGGGGCTGATGCCGGCTCCCTCCTCACCGCCACGATCGCTGACGAGTTGATTTACATCGACGCTCTCCTCTCGAGTTCTCCCTCCATCGTCGATGGGAAGGAAAAGAATAAGTCCCATGCATGTGTGGTGTTGGTGTAGGTGTGGGATTGACGTCATCCATGGCCTCGACGGTCCATGAGCCGGTGTCGCGCAGCTGGGATATCGTCAGTTCCACTCGCCCGCGTCGTCCGTCCTCGTCGACAACGTACGGTGTGTGGTAGTCGTTGTAGAGGTTGATCGGCGATACATGGATTGGTGTCGCTGATGCCCCATCACGTCACAGCAGGCGGCGAGGAGACGTCACAGCGGGGACGTCTCCATGGCAAAGGCGTCGAAGTGCCGATCAACACGCGTCCCACGGACGCAAGTCCATTTCTGTTCCTTGCTTCCTCGACGTGCACGACACCATGCACGTAGATGGGTTACTTCAAGTCGACGTGCGCCAGCTGCTTTCCTGACTGCTCGCTTTCCTGACCGCACGTGCGTCTCTAGGCCGTCCTGCGAAAACGAGTCATGCGTAGGCATGATGAAATCGTCCCCGGACAGCACCTCCTCGCCATCGTCCTTGATCATCATCATCATCTCGTCGTCGGATCATCTCGGTGCCGCGATGATATGTACGTGCGTGAGAGCAAATTGAATGGATCCCACCCCTCCTGCCGCGATGAACAATCCAGCGTTGGCGGCGGCGGCTTCGGATGGTCTTCGACGTCCGACCTCTGCTGGACTCTCCCGATCTGATCCAAGGCGAGGTTGAAGCCCGGTGGCCAGCGATGGTGGCTCCAACCAACGTGGTTGTCTGGAGGATGATGGTGGGCAAGCCCGGCGCCGGCGTGCAGAGCTGTGGGCATTCTCTGGGAGGGCGAGGTTCTGGAGGGAGAGAGGTCGGCCGTCGGCGTTCTTCTGGGAAAGGGCGTCGATGGAGTGCGAGATTTTGGGGGTGACGACGGCAGACGGACCAAAAACTGGCTGGCGGACGCACGAAACCGTCAAAACGCACGATCGGAGACGTCGTGGTAGTGGCCTAGTGGGATGGCAGACGGATGAAAAAAATGGGCGGAGGCGGCGGCGCTTAGCAGACGAACGAAACAAACCGTCGGGTCGGGTGTGGCTGCTTCTGCTTATATGACGTGGTCACGTGGCCTCTAATCACATGGTTATTCAGCATAAATAGTTGTTAAACTGGGGAGGGGATGAATAGTGCACCGGTTTTATTAGAGGATAAATTTGCACCACTTAAACACATTAGGGGTGAAAGTCATACTTTTGTTATACTAGTAGAGACGCACGTGCGTGTCGTACGTGATACAAACGATATTTGGATATTTCCATGGTAAGAAAACTATGAGAATATACTATCACATGTTTTTTCCTACATAATAATATATAATTCCGAACGTTGAGATACATGTATACATGCTATATTAAAAAATTGGTAAGTGACATTATTATGCATATATAGAATACATTAACTTTATCATCCATTACTCCCCGTTAGGTTTATCAACATTTTCGGGTCACTGAAATAATCTCTATATTAGATTTTGAAGCGGGCATATTTATTATACATAGTATTATAAAATATTGAGAACTCTTGTGTATTTGATTTTAAAATTATTTTTTTTAAAAAAATTATCATTGTACTCAAATGATCTCATACATGTATAATCGAAGACGTTAAAAATTATCAAAGCTAATGTTGGCCGGTCCCTCGCATCAATACATGAGGCCTATATGTCAATGTCCAACATGCATAGGTAATAATAAATCATAGTATATAATGTAATATAGGTTTATTCATCTGGTTAATAATTCGTGCGGATTATTTGATTGATGGAAAGTGGAGAGGCTGCGTGCTTGCGTGTAGGAACTGGAACTTATCTGTGAGACATCAACTAATTGTTTTTCAATGGTCATCAACGCAGCGTGAGTCATGTGGTTGGAACATCGAAGGCTACGCATTGGATTGAACCGCCAGGGATCGTTTTCCCGTGCGCAGAATAATCCGATTTTCCCCAGCATAGTTTTTCTGGTGCGCATACTGCGCAATCGAATCCAGTTTTCCCCAGGCGCAGTGTCGGTTCGATGCTTGGAGACTGGTTTTCTTACGGTATACGCGGGCACGGCGGCGGTTTGTTGCTTGGGAGTCCAGTTTTCCTCGTATCAGTTGCGGTTTCTACGTGGGTAGACACGCGTAGGTGAGAAAAAATATTCGATTTTGGCAGAAACATTTTCTAAATATCAGTTTTCTTGGGTTTGACCCCCTTTCGACCTCCACTGACCCTTACATGTGGGTCCAGCGTGAAGGGTACGGTGGACCTGAATTAGGTGAAAAACGTTTTCAATTCTACTCGTTCCTTTATAGATAGACTATGAAAAACACACTTTTTTCAAGTTGCTTTGCATACTTCCAGTGTTAGACAATAAGGTTTTGCCAATGACCTCCAAATACAGTTAATAAACTTTAGCTTAAAATTTATGGTTTCCAAATTCCAAGGCGTGATTTGGTTGTTTAACTTAATACGTTTGTTGTTTGGGTCAGAATTTATCTCAAACAACGATGGGCGTTAGGATGATGAGGAGTTATTTTTGTATCCATGGTTTGATTCATTATTGTATTTGGAAGTTCCCAACCTAATTAAAGGAAAACATGCTTTACTTAAAGAGCAAGTTTGAACCAATAACTTATTACACGTATGGATTATTAAAGGAACAGAAAATCCAACATATGACCATGCATATAACATTTGACAATGAGCCACTGCACCTAATTGTTTTCAAACGACTCCCAGCATGCCATATATGGGAATGACCTTTCCGTTTCTGTTACGTGTAAGCTGCCCAAGACTTGAACCTTTGAGGTATTCAGATGATAGGATAGTGCCATAGATGATATGCAGAAGAAGACGATCTCTTTGTAAGGGTGAAATCCAAGGAAAACCATAGCATACAACCAGCGTGGTTTATGAGACTTATTATCTGTTGTTTTGAGGATGATGCCATCATCAAAGTCCCATTCATCGATTTCGTCTTGCACAGGTGATTCCTGGTTATAGCGAGCGACGGTCCATGATTTGCTATATTTGTTTGCAAAGTGATGAAGAGGGATTTCTTCCACAAGGTCGATGTTACTCTTCAACACCCAACCCATCTGACCACAAAGCTCATTAAGCAACCAAATTCGACAATAACCACCATACCACTTGTGATGTAGTACATAGTACACCCCTTTCTCTGATTTTCCCAAGTAAGAGAGTGGAGAGTCTTCACCAAAATGTTTGGTCTCTGCTGCTGGCGATTTAATCATTTGGTATGTGTCATCCAACAAGGCTATTCTGCGAATTATGAAGATTATTGGAAAACGATCAATCAGAATGGAAATGGTCGATGATGAAACACCAATCACCTAGGATACGATTATATACACACATACATACCTCATAACAGAATCATTTTGGCAATGCACATAGAGTGCTCGCCGAAAATAGACGGCCTGGCCATGACCTCTATCAGAGCGCATCACATCCATTACAATCCCTGCGGGCTCCCCTTGGCGGACAAATGACCTCTCCTCCCACCTCCATTTCCTCGAGGAGAAGACGTGCGTTGTGTATGGCGACGGTGGCCATTCTGCGGACAGCTCCTCCTCCACCAAGGAGGTGGATTTGCTGTTGGGAGGATGATAGAACGGAAACGAGGGGATAAGGAATACCTCGTAGTGCTGCGGCGAGACCATGGGATCGTAGACAAGGTAACATTTGGGATGCATTGGGCCGGCAATGGATGTCATTATTGGTAGTCCTTCTGGGAACTCAGGTAATAAGCTGCTGCATTGCCTTGTGGCAGGATTGACCACCACGTCCGCAAGCAAAAGTAGGCCATTGCAGTGGTCCCGGATGTCCATGTACAGGAACTCCTTGAGGGTGTCGGAGAAGTCCAGGAGGCCGGTGATGCGGCGCGTCGCCGAGGGGGGTGCGAAGAAAGATGGGCGGCTTTCTAAGTCGGTGGGGTTGACGAAGAAGGCATCGAGGTGAAGAGGAAGGAGATCGGCACGGAGGAGGCGTCGGGCGTCGATGAGGGAGCACCAGTGCTTGCGGACGCAGCGTGCCGCGGCAAGGCTGCTAGGAGGGAGGCAGCCCAGGACATGGGCGAGGATTTCGTCGGGCAGCTGATGATGATCCGATCCATCGTCATGCTCTTGCAGGTGCTTGCGGTTGGCTTCCATGGAGGCTGCACTGCAGGTATCAGCAGATCTATCTATCGAGGATATGGATTGATAATGGTTAGTTCTTCGTCGTGGCTGCCTATATATATACTATAGGAAACGTGCATACGTGTATATGTAACAGATGCAACGGCCGCCCGGGCTTCTCGATTATAGGAAACGTGCAGACGTGTATATGTAACAGATGCAACCGGCCGGCCGGGCTTCTCGATCATTCAGTTGGATCGGTTGCATTTGTAGATCATGCACCCTGCATGACACCAACAGCCGGCCGGCACGATATGGATGGATAATGGTTAGTTCCTCGTGGCTGGCTATACTACTATATATACTACTAGAAACGTACTGTACTGTGTTCTACAGTTAGTTCGTTCTGGGCTCCCGGCGTTGATGGCTGCGTGGCGCTGTGGGTGGAGAAATTTGCGCGCGGCAGTTAGGCAGGAGAAGATTTGCATGTGCATGTATTGCTGGCTTTTCCCCTTTGCTGGCTTACCAGCATTGTATCCCTGAACAGTGTCTTTCTCAAAAGCACAGGTTATCTCATGTCCAAAAAAAATTCTGGGAGGCAGAACCGAATATACTTCCCTAGCAAGTAAAGAATAATCACCGTCGGTCTAAAAAAAAAAAAAATCAGTCTTCATTCCACCTTACCTCTTACGACGGACCCACGGTCAACGGAGGTGGGACGGGGTCAAACCCACCAAATTTGCATGTTAGAGAATGTTTCTGCCAAAAACGGGTTGATTTTCTCACTAGGGATGATCCTACCCGCGTATTGTAAGTTGATCAAACTTTAATTGACTATACTGTTCAGTACGTGTGTAGATGGGTCTCTACGTGCGGTCTACCCGCCGCTGCTCCCAAAATCGATCCACTCGGCTCAGCGTGAGCCTCAGGCAACAGCAGCGCCCGCGGCCCGCCTGAGAGCCCCTCCCTCCCTTGCGCTCATCGGCCCATTGGCGTGGCCAACGCGAGGTCAGGCAGGTAGGCTGAGCGCTGGGCCGCTGGCTCGATTCCTCACGCGGGCTCATCGCGAGTTGGTGATAGCTGATAGGTGCCTTTTTCTTTTCTTTCTTGCACCCTCGACTACTCCTGTGTCGTGCTCTTCTAAAAAAAGAAGACGACTCCTGCCATGCGCGGCCATAGTCATGGTGGACCTGTGATTTTAAAAATGAATATTTGAAACGGAAGCAAATTATCAAAATTAACTAGCATTTTTTATACCAGGAAAAAGGTACTTAAAACACATATGTGATACAAAGAAAATTCATCAACTATCAATAGAACACATCATATCATTGTTAATATTTTTTGTTTGTGTAAAATCATATCATTGTCAATAAGGAGTAAGAAGAATTAGATTTCGTCGTTCATTTCATTAATAATGATATGATGTTTTGCATGGATAGTTGATAAAGTTTATTTGTATCACGTTTGTGTCACACGTGCGTCTTTGCTAGTGTGGTTAAACAATGCTGCTAAAATGCTTATCATGGTCAATGATTTAATTAGGTTGCAAACTAGAATTTGGAATAATGAGAACCGAAAGAAGAAATTTAAAACTACAAAATCAGAGTGGTAAGACAGAAAAAAAACAGCATCCATACAGTACCATAGCAGTTAAAGTATCTAATTAGTTTCATGAAACACCTTCATATATATGTTGGCAGTTGGATCTGAGTTAGCTTCTAGAAAAAAAAGGACACATTATGCGTGCGCTAATGAAACTTCTTCTTGGTCTTTGTGATTTTGGAGGTACATCACCTACTACATGGACGGAGGGAGTATGTAAGTTTGTAACCGATGCAGCCGGCCGGCTGGCCGGGCTTCTCCATTGATCTAGTTGGATCGGTTGCATTGGATAGTCAGCGCTATTTGGTCTATCGTAGATCATGCACCCCGCATGACACCAACGGCCGCCCGCCTCTACGGCTTTGATCCTCTCGGCTCTCAGAGTCTCGGGCATATGCGTAACCTTAATTGTGCTACGTACGTGACACGCAGTAGCGCATCGTCATGAACAAAACATGAATGGATTGATAGACGATCACATCGGTTGAGAGACTATGATCTCATGCTTCCTATATAAGAGCGAGCTAGCTAGAAAGTAATAAAGCATCGATTATTCGAGTAGCAGCCAACAAATCTTAGCAATGCCAAGGGCCATGTCTATTCTTGTCATCCTTGCTTTCTCTGCATTAGCAAGAGCACTGCTTGCTGATGCTCGCGAGATCAGACAACTCCGGCAGATACCATCTGCCAATCTTTACTTCTACTATGAAAGAGATACATACGATCAATTCTTCCAGCAGCTAGCGACAAGGCTAGAGAGGCCAAGCAATCCACCGTACAATCCTAGGCACGTGAACAGAAGATACGTGCTTGGCCCACGGCGACCCAATTTCATTGGTGAACCACTTGGATGGATAATGATCCATCTAGTCGGAACCGCGCCAGAAGACAGGGCTACGCTGGCGTTGGCAGAGGATGATCTGTATCTTCTCGGGTTTGCTAACGCGAGCGACAACTGGTTCATATTGCAGGAATTTTCAGGTTTGCCTAATGCCATTACACTCCCTTTCAGACAGAACTACGGTGGTCTCATATTGCAGGAATTTTCAGGTTTGCCGGATGCCATAACGCTGCCCTTCACACAGAACTACAGAGACATCATTAACGGCGGCCACGGAGAACTCTGGAGAGTCCCTCTGGGAAAGCAGTCCATGATATTTGCGGCAAGGATATTCGCGAGGTACACTCCGATGACCCCCGATGACGATGTTCAGGATGCCTTTGTCAGGTCGGCAATTATGCTCTGTGAAGGCACCCGCATCACACCCATACGCCGGGTGTTCAGTGGCAATATGTGGGTGCGCCAAACCTACATCTCCCCCAACGACTGCAAAAAAGTCGTCAACTGGGGGAAGCTCTCAACGCTCCTCGTCGCGTGGCAGCGAAATGGACGCCGTAGATTTGGTGTTGGCACACATCGAATAGAAGAGATCGCTAAACAAGTCGAGCGCAGTATTAAAGTCAGAACAGCCAAAGAAGCTTTGACCATAGTAGATTTCCTGCTTCGCCCAAAATTCCTATGAAACCACGCCTCCACCCGGCTGATTATATCTAATCCGGCCACATGTAACACCTATTAGCTACTACTACCTTCACGTCACCACCCGCTGATTCTCTATCTAATCCGGCCACTTGTAACACCTACTAGCTACTAGCTACTAGCTACTACCATCACATCCAATTGTAATAGTTTACAATGCAAGCTGAATAAATAACTGAATTATATATTAGGCGGCGTCATTTAACACTTTTAGCTGAATAACTATACATATATAACTACTAGTACATTGACATATAACTACTGGTAGATTGCCCGTGAACGCTACGGCAAAACTAAAAGATTATATTTATAGAGTTAATGATGAAATAGATCAAGAATAAAAAAAGAAATGATATATATATATATATATATATATATATATATATATATATATATATATATATAGGATAAATCCTTTCTACACCCATGTGTAGCTACACCCATATCCAAAAAAACCATGTTAGGGATGTGTACATACTCATTTATCATTTTGAGTATGTACACATACCTAAAATAAGATTTATCAAAGTGCTAACCATGAAAAAATTTGAGTAGATCTCATATGTTTTTGCACCTTATGATATATTACATTTCTTGTATAGGAAAAGAAGTATGTCCACATACTTCATTAATAAAAAAAAAGTATGTCCGCATACCACTTTTAAAAATCGTGTATGTGTATATACTTTATTTAGAAACGTCAAGTATGAAAAAATACCTTGTAATTTGTGAGATACACATATGGGTGTAGCTACACGCGGGTGTAGGAAAAACTCGTCCTATATATATATATATATATATATATATATATATATATATATATATATTAGCTATTTAGTACCCGAGCCCACCCGACGCACTCGCGCGCTCCCCTCTGTCGCGTCCCCCGTTCCGTTGCAGGTCCGGTTTTTCTCCTGCCTCCGAACATTCCGCTCCTTCTTCGATTTGGTTCGTTTTTTTTTTCTGCCGGTTTCTTTTTTGTTCTGCGTGCAGGGCCCGGCCGAGTAGGCAGATGCGTCTTTTCTTCATTTTTTTTTGCCGTTCCCTCTTCGTTCTGCGTGCAAGGCCCGACGGAGTAGGCAAATGCGGGAGCGTGACGAAAGTTGAACTTCATTCGCTGGTGGGTGAATTGAAAAACGAAACTCTCGATGAATTAAAAAGGAAACTGGTTACTAGTTGGAACATTAAAGATTGATTCTTGTGCCCGGAAAGAAAAATAATTTGTTACAAACATACTGTTGCTGCAACACTTTATTCAATATCTAGTACTTCATAAAATAATTTTATCTTCTTTCCGGGCACATATATAAGATTGATTCATACGACTTTACGAACATACTTTTGCTGCAACACTTTAGTCAATATATAATACTCCATCAAATACTGAAACATAAACACTTTTATTTTGGATCAGAAATCGTTCGTTCGTCATGACTAATAAAGAGCATCCCGCACAAATGCTCAGGAACCCCAAATGTTTACAGTATGACAATGCACCAAACGCCATAGATTGAGCTCCTCTCGTGGAGCGAACTGCAAGCAATAGATTCTAACATTCCATCTCAAAGCCCCTGTCCATCTTGCTTGTGGTTCCTACTGATGCTAATTGGAAACAAAGTTGCAGGCGAGGAAACCGCAGCATCTGTGTGCACAAAAAAAAAATGTAAAATAAAACTGGGATGCAGCATGGGTTCTCTGGACATAAATATAAATATTAAACGTTTGTATCTCCAGTTGGTAGAAATGGAAAATAAATTGACGCACAAATCAATGATGTACGCAACCAATGTTGCCGCATGACTCGCATGGCACTAGAATCACACTCCAGAAGCTGAACCATAAGTTTATGTTCAGATAAAAAAATTAGACATCAGTCAGGAATTAGCACCATATTATGAATACGAATAAAATTAATCTTTCAGCAGCAAATCCAGAATCTGTGCAGAGATTATTTTTTTAGAACTACACATCAGATTTCATATCTCTTATGTCTCACCATGTATTCATTTTTACCAATAAAAAAACAGTGGACATGACAAAAATAGCCAAGGTTGTAGACTCCCAACCTGAAAAACTTCAGCTAAGACTGCTCAACTATCTAAGAACCAAATACAATCCCAAACTAATCTTGAGTTCCTTTCATCCACACATGTCAACCATGATCTATCTTTAAGATACTGCAAGGTTCAACATTACATGGTATACGATTGGTAGGACAAGATTAGTTTTTATAGTAAGTTTATGAAAGTAGGGTTTCCAGTTAGATATTGGTTTATGAACAGCAAAAATAAATTCAGGTTAATGATCATATAAATCTGTAGTCATGTCCCATTGTCCCTTAACCAATGACCAAATCACAGCACCCATGTCAGATAAATCAATAGACAAATAAACGCTGCCAGTAACCAATGTTGCCGCATGACACCAGAATCACATGCTTTGCATTCTCAAGTAGCAGATTACTTCTAGATAAAAAAAATAAAATTAAACAATAATTCGGACTTGCCGACTTGGGCATCAGGTGTCCTCAGCTGCTCCGTTTCAGCAAAATGATGACAAATTAAACATGCGGCCACCTAAAAGCAGCTATTGCTTGGACAAATCGTCCACACTAATGACCAACCACAGGAACTAAGCAAAATCATGGGGGGCTGAACGGGGAATATGATTGGGGTGGGGGGGGGGGGGCACCTTGCGCAGTGGAAGGATCCACACAGCGCCGAGGGGAGAGAGAGGATACCGCAGCCGCCGACATGGGAAGTCACCGGATTCGTGTCCCCTTCCACCTGTGGCAGGCAAAATATTGCACATCGGCACGTGAGCAGTGAGGAAGGATGAACCGCATATCCACTTCCCGGCACTGTTTTGTTGTCAAATCGAGGTGGGAGGATAGAGGCTAACCTTGCGCCGGTTTGGAAATCGCCAACAATTCATCTAATCCCCAGGTCAGGCAGAAGCTGCCGCCGCCATTAACGAGCGCAAAACTTGCGCCGCCGGCGTTGCCTCGACAGGATAAGGCCGGCGCTATGTCGCGAGTAGTGTCGGAAGGGGAGGGATGGCGATGACTTGCCGTGAGATCGTCGCCGGGGTGACATGGGGGCGGTTTTGGGTGGCCGGTGACAACCGGCACTGCGTCGACAGAGGGAGCGGCGACGTCGGAACGGCAGGAACTGAACGAGGGGGAGAATAGGGCCCACGATGCCACGATCTGATTTAGGAGTAGTTTGCGAGGTGGGCCGAACTGGATAAAAAGATGGACGAACAACCTGTAGAGAAAACCGGGTGGAGAAGCTACAAGCTGGTTCGGCGGGAGGGGTCGGGTACTGAATATTTTTATTCAGTACCAGGGTAGTATATAGAGCTAATTAATATATATATATATATATATATATATCTGTGTGTGTGTTATATTGCTATTCAGGGAAACCTGATAAATATGAACATTGCTTTTGTTACATTATAGAAGAATATATGCGTACGTAACTAAAAGTGGTACAAAAACATGCAAATAGCCAGTCATCTACAGCACCAAGTGCTATGATTGCCACGTAAGTCTCAACTCGAAAAAAAATAAAAACTTGAAGAGATTGATTATGATAACCATATATGTTTCCTGCCTATACTAAAGTAACATACTATACTATTTTAATTAACTATTTTTCCTTCCTAAGCTAAATAATATAATCATGAAGAGAAGATAAACATTGAGCTATGAAAACAATCATAAACAATGATTTTCTGATTATGTACTCAGACCAGAATTAATAAAATCATGGAGACTTTCCCTATGAGTTATCATTACAAACATTACTATGGAAACTACTGCTTCTCATTACATTTTCTATTCGACATATAATACAACTTACAAACAATAATTTAACCTTATTTTAATACTCAAATTTAGAGTCACTTGCTTCAGATACTATTTTGGCAATGGATGCAAATTCAAGACCATAATTTTGTTCTAAGTATAAGCTACAACACAGTGTGACTGCTTCACAGCCGACAAGCCCTCGCACCAAGCGAGAGCTCCGCCACGATCCACGAGTATGGTTGCTTCCTCCCTCCCTCTATTTAATTTTGGTGCCCAATTCCCCTGTCCCAAATCACACTTCTCAATATATATCTCAATTTCCAAGAACTGTGTTGTATCAAGATCCAGCTTTATCACGGTCCCTAACTAAGTGTGTCGCCCCTTCAAGTCAACTTAGCAGGCAACACACTTTTGCACTATTTGTGTGATTGTCCATCTGGTTTGCTAATTCCTTGCTCAAAATGGTTCTGGAACACATAGGTTTCATTGCCACCAAGACTATTATTAGGTAATCACTGGAGATTAACCTTGCCGCCGTGGGAACTTATCAACCTTTTTTCCACGCTGAAAACCAAATGGGACCACATATGAGAGGGTTGATTTTAACTGTATGGTCATCATGCGCATATACATAAAAGGCCTAGAGAGAATGCTTGTGAGTACTGGGTGGTCTGTTGAGAAACACTACATCCCATCAACTATCATGCTGGTCGTTTAACCAACTTTGAGTGATGGGATAGGTTGCTTGTAAATTGATTTTACTAAAAGTTCCTAAATACATAGTCTCTACATTATGTGGTCTGATCATTATCCCTACTGATTACAAAAAAAATATTCCCTTCCCTAAAAGGTACTATCCAATATACTCTTGGGTGCTACATACTTCAAACCATTCTTTTTAGCAAAAGCATAATTATATACTTATGTGGTGGCTTATTACAATTAAACCTTTTGTTATATTGCAAATCGTTGTTTACTATTTGGCAGTCATACATACATACTAGGACAAAGAATTGGTCTCGATGACCTGGTGATGCTATCTGCAATGGTACTTTCCTGAGCGTTGCCGTTGGACCTTGGAGAAAACAAACTACCAGAGCATCTTATGCGTTGCCGTTTTTGTGCAGGCACTGGAGCCAAATCAAAAATGAGCAGAGGCCAAAGCTCGTTGTGCTGATACAAAGATATACAAGCTCATGATTGTCATATCTATATTCGAAATTGATGTTGTCCTTCTGCTAAATTATTTTGGGAATACTTTCAAGAACATGTATGAGTGTAAAGGTCTTATTTCCTTTTCCTATCAGAAAAAACGGCAGAGTAAGGTATTATTTACATGGTGTCGTACCTAATTACTAAATTCCATTCCTAACCCCAGAGTAATGGATCTGTGGGTTTATATTTTTATAAGTTCAGAGAAAACTACACTGGTCAGTGGCAATGGCGTGGCAACGCCGCGCTTACTTTTCTAGTAGCATTAGAGAAGAGGTGCTCTTTGCGCCAATTAATCCTTAGGGTGGGCCGTGGCCCACCCGGCCCACCCTTTGGATTCGCCACTATGAACTCAACACTGATCTTGCAGGAGGCGGTCCTGAGCGGTGAGAAGTACTTGGACTCTGAAGAGATGAGACCATACTTCACTGGGGATCATATCAAATATGATGTTGAGAATTGTCGAATGGTTTGTTAGATCTTGATAATTCATTTGCGTGCATTCTGTTTGGACGTCTTTCTGCAATATACGCTGACGATGTACGGAAAAATAAAAAACTTGCAGATTACTGCACCAGTCTACTACTCGGGGAGGTGGAGCTGCTATTTCTGGGATTTTGCAGACAAAAAGATTACTGTGCTCGACCCTACTAGGATGGGCAGGACCTGGCAAGAAGTGGAGTTGCACCATGAAGATAATGTCGAGTGTTTGACTGAGGCTCTCTTTGCATGTATAGAGCGTTTCTTCTGCGGCTGGAGCTTCACCACTGGGGGCTGGAAGCGTTGCTATCCAAGCTCGCTTGGTCATCGCTGCCCAAGGTGCGTACATTTTCAGAGTATCCTCACAACAAAGGCGCGACCATCCATGGCTTGGGGGATTACTGATCTAATGACTTGACGAATCACAGCTATAACTCGGGGCTCTACTCAATATTGTATTCACGCTACTTTGATGGCCGAGAGCTGGCTTGCGAGCCTGGACAGGTAATCCACGAGAATAAGATTGACCACATTTTGGTGCACTTGAGTAAAATTATAGTCTGAGCCACGTCATATTTCTTGCAGGGAGTGTTGCTCGAACCGAGAGCCTCTATCCTCAACTACCTGCTAACGATGAAAGGGAACCTTGCAATTCTGCCTGCTGACATTGACGAAATGATTCACCATGGGAACCGTGCAAAACTACATGCGGTGGACCCATAGAGTTTAGATCACGGTGATTTCTGTATGGTCACTGAACTGGGCTTTTGCGTAGTACCCCAGTCGGTTTTGTGTAGTACCCCAGTCATTATGATTGCCATGTGTTGTCTATCTTATAAGGATCGGAAACAATTTGATCTTTTAGAGGCAGTCAGGCGTTAGGGTCATGCTATTTTGTATGGTTGAAGTGTGGAGTGTACCGTGACCTTGTCGGCACGTTTGAAACACAAGCCACAACGTGAAAAGAATATTGCCTCGTGTGTGGTGTACATACCGACTGTACCAGTTGGGTAGGGTATATTCAAAGATTGTGAACAATCTGCGGATAAGAGGCTTCACAACCATGCATGCTATATGCTAGGGCAGTTGCTCGAATACACAGCAGTGCAAAAAATATATAGTGCCAATATATTACTCGCTGCCTTTGGAAAACAATATTTATGGCGCAGGTTGCAGCTTGAGAAACAAAGACACATTATCCCGGACAAAATGCAAGCAGGGGATGCTACCAGTCCATAGAAAGCGCGCAAAAGATTGGATAATACTTTGTATCCGGTACAAGGTGCATAAGGTTTACATTCGGTTCAAATGTGCTAGTGGAAATGTGCTGATACATAGTCTAATACGCAACATAGGGGGCATGGTGATAACAGAAGGATACTAACAATACAGTCTAGGGTGTGGGCTAGACCGCAAAAGATGGTACAGCTGCCTAGGCACGTGGTTTGCCATGCTGGGGACGTGTAGATGTGAGACGTTTCATCTTTTTAGCTGGTGCCCTCAGCTTGCAGGTACTTCTATCATGGCCTTCCTCATTGCATCGATCACAGTAACTGTCGGCGGGTGGCACACGGGGTACTTCATGCCGGCGAGTGTCGATCACGGAACACGCACGTCTCGGTGGAGAATGGTTCAAGAGACGCAAGACAGGGAGTTTATACTGGTTCGGGAGTATTCCCTACGTCTAGTGAAGCAGGCTCACGATTGTATTGCTCTCTTGGCAGCGGATTACAACGAAGGCCGGTTCAAGCCTTGGGTGTAGAATGCGTGTAGGGGACTAAGTGCTCTAGAGATCGAGAATCCAGAAATCGGATCCCTTTCGTAGGAGGATGCCCTCCCCTTTTACAGAACAAGATAAGGGCATTAGTACAACGATGTTTTACCTATCTACCCTTGGGAGCCGGCGCCCCCGTCGGTTACTTGCTGTCGGCTTAGTGCGTCTTGGCGACCCCTTCCTTGGACACCGCGTGTCCCTGGCCTGCCCACCGGCAGCTTCGCGGTAGCTTCCCCCCTTGGCTGTTAGCGCATCAGTGCGCATGCGGTTGCCTTTTCCCGGGCGCAGAGCTGCAGCTCAGCTTTTCCAGTTGGCAGGCGGGTGTGTTGTCGGGTGTCAGTCGGGAGAGTGCGTAGGCCACACGCTTCCTCCTTCACAAGCCGGGTTTAACTTTGGGAGTATCCTCGAGACTCCCCTTGACTCTTTTTCCGCATGTTGGCCTCGTTGACGGAAGGGTCTCCCCACCGGAGTCTACCCTTCCGACCCAGAGGGTCGGGGGTCGGGCGAGACGGACGCGCCCGGCCCCTATGTCCCCCTGGTCACCTGGAGGGTCGGAGGTCGGACGGGGCGGAGGTGTCCGTCCCCCCGCCCTCCAGGCCTTCTGAGGGTCGGGCGGGACAGAGTTCTCCGACCGGCCGAGCCTAGAACCGTTTCTCACCATCGTCAGGGCCTTTCCTCGCTCATGTGCCGTTAGCAAGCATCCTGTCAGTGGGCCCCCTAATTCATGACTCCCACAGTAGCCCCCGACCTTGCAAAGGAGTCGAGGACTCGTTTGCGAGGTCATATCCGTTCCTTGGGGGAATGGTTTTTAGGGGGTTTCTTTTCTCTGTTTCTTGCCAACTCCTGGTAATTTTTGGAGTTTTGGGGTGCGACTTGGGAAACGCCTCAGCGGCCGTTCCCCGGTGCCCAACATGCTGTTGGCAAATCGCCTGATGGGTGTCCTGACCCTCTTCGCAAGGCGTCGGCCCGGGGGCTTCCGCGCCCGACCCCATGGTTCCTGAGTTGACGCCCCTTTATAATTCTCAGGCCTGTATGATTAGGTCCCGAGGGCTCGTTGCACGGCTAAGATGCTGCCGTCAGGGTGCCCCCCGTGTCGTTACGCGTCAGAAATCAGACTCAGAGGCTCGCTGCCTTCAGTTTCATATTTTCTGGCTGCGCAGTCAGACTGTCTGTACCCTTCGCGGGTCGACTTATTATGACCCTCAGCCTTGGGCCATGGCCCGTATTCTTTTTGTCTCTTCTGGGCCGATCACAGGGATACGTCGGACCCCACCAGTCACGGTGACCTGTCCAACCGCTGACGGAAGCAAATCCATCCATCGAGTGCGATGCGACGCGGCGGTCAGGCTCCGGACTTGACATCGCAGTCGTGGTGGACCCGGCGAGGCGTGCGGGCGTGAAGGGTAGTTAATGCCCTAACCCTCCGCCTCGTGCCCCGTGCGCACGTCGGGCGCGCCTGAAGCCATTGGATGCGAATCGAGGGCTCAGGGAGCTTGGTCGTGCGCCCCTTCGGAGCGGCCGCCCGCCTTCCCGCCGTCCTTATATAAATGAGCACAGGCGTAACAGGCGTGGCTCCTCGCTTCCCGTCATCGTTTCCATCTCCTTGCTCCGTGCGCGCCTCATCGTCCTCGCCGCTCAGACTTCCAATCTCGCCACCCACCAAGCCCGCCATCGTCGACATGGCCTCGAGGGGACCTTCGTCGCCTGCGCAGCTACGCCCATGGGCGCGTTCGAGCGCGTCTCCCGCCGCTCTTGAATCGCTTGTCTCCCGTGGGCTTCTTTGTCGGCGCACCTCCGACAAGGAGTGGATTTCACCGCATCCTTCCCACAAGACTCCGTCTCCGCCATCGGGGTACGTGGTGAGCTTCATGGCGTACCATGTCTGCGGCTTCGCGGCGCCAGCCCATCGTTTCATTCGGGAGGTGCTCCACCACTTTGGCGTGGAGCTCCATGCCCTCGCCCCAAACGGGGTGCAACAGATGGCCAACTTCGTGGCCCTATGCGAGGGCTACCTGGGCATTGACCCGGACTTCAATCTTTTCCTCCTCTTCTTCAAGGCGGCGCTCGTCCGATCGCACGAGGTCATGGCTCCATGGGGGTACTGTTCGCTGCAGGCGAAGCAGACCCGCGTGGACATGTTCCCCTGTTCGGAGCTGCGCGGCTCCAACAAGGACTGGAACAAGGGGTGTTTCTACCTGAAGGACTATCCCAACGATGCCCTGCCACCGTTCGACCCCACGGGCTCGCCACCGACGAAGGAGCCGGCGCACTGGCAGTGGGGCCCTGAGGCCGCCAACCGCCAGAAGTTGAAGGCGCACCTCGATTGCCTCGCCAAGCTCCGGTCGTGCGGCCTCACCGGCTCATGGCCAGGCCGTTGCGCCTCTTCGAGATTGGTCCTACGACTTCCGAGGCCGAACTCAGCTCGAGCCTCGTGTCATGAGTCGTCCCTTCGGAGGACGAGATTCGGGCTCGGCTCGCGGAGCTCGTCGACTCCTCGTGGGCCGCCACCCTGGTGATTCCCACCCCGGGCCAGCCATCGATGCTCCCTGGACCCGGGGCCGTGGACCTCGTAAGTCGCTCGTTCTCATCGTATCTCATTCTCGTCCTTTCTTTTTTCCTCTTTTTCATATGCCCGATTGACGTCTCCGACCCGTAGTCCCCCGAAGCTCCCTTGCGGCCTCATCGTCTCGAGAGGGGTCCTGCCTGAGGAGCAAGCCACCCGCGATGAGGCTCGGCGGAGGAATCGCGCGGCGGGAGAGGCCGACCGGAAGCAGAAGAGGGAGAAAACTGAGAAGCGTCTTCGGACGGAGGAGCAGAGGCGCGAGAGGGAGTGCAAGGAGCGTCGGGGAGAGGAGATCGGGTCGGATCTTGCCTCTTCGTCCGACGACGAGGAGAACCCCGCGGGCCATTCTCCTCTGCTGGGGGACTGCCCAGTAGAGGACTTCGTGGCGCACGGCGAGTCCCGATCGACGCCCATCATCGTGGAGGAGCTTCCTCCCCCGCCTCCGAGCGCTCCGCCCGCGGGGGCACCCCGCTCGCGTTCGTCCTCCTCATCCAGGACGCTGCGGCTCGCAGTTCGCCGCCCTGGCTCGTCGAGCAGGTTTGCTAGGATTCTTTCGCTGTGCCTTTCTTTTACTTCTCACATTGTTGGCCCTTATAACATTACTCCTGTGCACGCAGCCGGTTAGGCCAGGGGTCGGGCTCTGACTCGGCTCCGGTGAAGCGTCTTCGCCGAGACGCGCCATCCATGATTGTCCCCGGCTCATCAGAGCAAGGGACGCCCATCGAGCCTCGCCGCGTCGGCCCGGGCTCGGCTGAAACTGAAGGGTCGGCTCCCCCCCGTCCTCGAGGGTCCCTCGTCCACGTAGGCGAGCACGGAGCTAGCTCGGGCGGCCGCTGCCCCGCCTTCGTCCGTTTCCCCTCCTCCAACCGAGCGTGCCGTCGGGATGGGGGTTACGTACGTGTTGGCCACGTTGCCCATGGCCGGGGAGACAGCGGGAACAGAGGATCGGGCGGAGGACGCCGAGGCGGCCGTGAGGGTCGCCGCAGGCGACGAGATGGGGCAAGCGCTGGGACGGCCGCTACGGAGCTCACAGCAGTGGCCGAGATGCGTGTCGCGGGCGCGGAGGTGGCTGCTTCCGGGAATCCGGTCACGCCCTCCGCCACCGGGTCGCTCGCGGCAAACTCCGGGGAGGACATGGAGGGGAGCCGGTGGTCCGTGGAAGACCTCTTCGGTGAGGCGGAGGCGCGTGCGCGTTCCGAGCTGGAGTCCTCCGCGGCCCCATCGGCCCTCGCGCTGGTGTCGGTCCTAACGCCGCCATCTTCCGTCCAGCCGACGGGAACCTCTTGGCCAGGCGACGATCGTGGTGAGGCTCTGCGTTGGGCGAGCCGACGGTCGATCCCGCGCACGTCATGCAGGTGGACGCTTGGCTGGAGAGCCTCCAGCGGATGGCCACCTTCCCCGCCGCGCTCCTTGAGATGGCTTTGACGCTCCGCACCGTGGCGATTCCCTCCAATCGGGTATGCGGTTTATCTGTTCTTCTTACCTTTGCTTAGTTGCATGACTATCTTCTTGGTCTGCCCTCGTCTGGGCTTTGACTTGGCCTTTTGGTCAACACAGTCGATGCTGTTGGCGCTCTCATGGACTCGGAGCGTCGAGGAGGAGGCCATCAACCAGGCTCGCCGTGCATGGGAGTCGGCCCGTGTGGCGAGGGAAGCCGAGGCCAGTGCGCGCGACGAGGCCGCGGGCAGTGCCCACTGCATCTTGGAGCTGGAACGCGATTTGGCCGACCAGGCCTCGACGCATCAGGAAGCGCTCGCTGCGGTGAACCCCGAACTTGACAGTCTTCGCTCTCACGCCGTCGACGTCCACAACGGTACGCTCCACTCAGCCTCATTTCTTTCTTTACGTGATTCATTCTTGCTTGCTGACGATCTTAGACGCTGGTCTTTTAGAGCTTCAAGCCCAACTTGCCACTCTAAGGGAGGAAAGGGCCGTGGTGGTTCGCGCGTGCATCGACACCCAGGCAGAGCGCAACCAGGCCGTGGTGGCGAAGGACGACGCCGAGGGAGCGAGCGCCCAACTGGGGCAACTCGTCGCCGACCTACGCTCCGAGGCGCAAACCTTCGCTCAAATGATCGGAGTCCTGTAGACCGCATTGGCTATGGCGCACAAATCCGCCGAGGAGAAGGCCACGGAGATCGATGGTATGCTATCTCTGCACGTCGTCTTACTCCCCATCTTGATCGCCCCCCTCTCCTTAGGTTGTCAGCGGTTTGATCGTTGTTTATTTTTGAGCAGCGCTCAAGTCCCGCGTGAAGGACGGGATCTCCCACCGGAACACGCTGTTGTCGTGCTTCGGGATGCTGCGTGACGCCGCGGGGGCGGTCCTGTCACGGCTCGGATTTCCTCTGTCATAGGATGTCGAGCGGCTCCCAGGAGATCTCCACCGGGCGGTGGAATGCTGCGGGGAGCTGTGCACCGTGGCTGCCGCAGTGCTGGAGGCGCTCGAGGTGCCGGCGAGTGGCGACCCTGCGCGTCTTCCCGTAGAGCATGACCGCGTGCCCCTGCGCGTCGGGGCCCTCGTGAAGCAGTCGCTGGTGCGCGGCGTCCTGGAGGCCTTCACGCTGGTACGTTCCCATTACGACGGGATTCGCTTCGACAGGATGGTCACCGGCTTCCCCAACGACTTCACCTCGGAAGCCCTGGATGCCCTAGCCGCGGAAGTCAAGGCGCGTGCCGAGCAATTTGCCAACGGCCTGGCGCCTACAACTGACGCCGAGGGTAACCCGGTGGACGGCGCCGACCCCGACAAGGCCCTCTGAACTTGTTTCACTTTTTGCTTGATACTGTCGTGCCCTCACGTAGAGGGGTTAAACTTTGAACTTGGGAAGCTCCGCTTGACGGGGCTCCCGTACTCTTGAATGCTTCTAATAATTAGCTTACTTCCTGCTTTTTATTTTTCTTTTCGCCGCCTTTTTTAACCCCGTACGCGTGGGTTTTTTATTTTTCTATGGTTGTACCCGATGCCAGCCCCCGAGTGGTGCCTGCCTTCCAGTTTCTTCGCGAACTGGTTGGGAGGCGCCACTTGAGATAGCCTTTGCGGGGTTTCCTTCATTTCTGATGATTCTTAGTTACCCCTCGGGCCTCCGAGCCCTTGAGCGTGGGTGTGAGGTGGGCAAGGCGGACTCTGTGGTTCCGCCGAGCCCCCGAGCCCTTGAGCCTGGATGTGAGGTGGGTAAGGCGGACTCTGTGGTTCCGCCGAGCCCCCGAGCCCTTGAGCTCGGTTGTGAGGTAACTTCGGGAAGCTGGACCTTGGGGCCCCTAAGGCCGTCGAGCCCAGACCCGAGCTTCGCGCCCCTGGGGGTCCGGGTGCCGAGCAGGCTTTGCCCAGGTCGTCTTCGAGGCCCCGAGTCTCTGCGTGAAGTCATCGGCATCATGCTTGGGTGCCGTCCAACATCCGGCCGTTGATTCCTACAAAACCACAGACCCCGTGGGCCCGAAACATAGTTAGTTTCTTTTGTCTGAGCTGCGTTCTTGGCAACGCTTTTGTATATTATCGCCCTGATTCTTCGCAAAAGGATTAACCCGGCATAGTTACGTTCGATTTGGTACGCTGGCAGGGCCGGCCGTCTGGTTCGGCAGCCGTGCGAGACGTAGCCGCGGGGGCGTAGGCTGTCGCAACGTGACTGTGCCGGACGTCCTTGCCCACCCTTCTAATGGTGCCAGGGTTTCCTTAGAATCATGGGGCCGGCGAAAAAGGGAGAACTCGTAAGAAATGACAACGAATTTAATCAAAAAGGGAGTGCAGAGAATTCACTTATCTGGCCGGCTGGAGGCCAGGGGGAGGGCTTCCGCGGCCCCCCTGTCGGGTCTTCTGTCGAGCGATGAGGAGTTGACGCAGCACTGTGAGCCTATAGCTGGTATGAGGACGTGTCATGACCAGGGGCTCACGGTTACTGTAGCGCCAAAGGCTTTGCGTCAGCGGTAGTGCCCCCGGACGGGGGTTCCGGAGGTTGGGCGACGGCGTCTATCTCCGGGGCATTACCGCCGAATGGTTCGCCCGTGATGGAACTGCTTTTAAGCTGTGCAGCTCATCTCAACGCAGGCGATGTGGTACTAAAATGGGTACTGTTTGCCGTCGGCGCCTTCCTATAAAAGGAAAGAACTGGACTGCGTTCAATTCCGGCCCAATTCCAGTTTCGGCCCGCTAGGCCTTTCACTCATGAGAGTTCTCGTCGAGCCCTCTGTGTTGACAGGGCACAGGGTGTGGCCGACCCCACCGTGGGGTCGGGCGAGGCGAGATCGTACCCGCTTCCCCCGTGGGCGGTCATGGGTAAAAGCGTCGTAGCTGCTCGATGTTCCAAGCGTTGGATATGTGGGTTCCGTCTGGCATCGCCAGCTTGTAAGAACCCGGGCGGAGGACCCGTACTATGGTGTAAGGGCCTTCCCAAGGGGGTGAAAGCTTAGTGAAGCCACGACGATCTTGGGCTAGTCTCAAGACTAAGTCACCAACTTAGAACGCGCGGCCACACACTCGTTGCGCGTGGTAGTGTCTCAAGCCCTGCTGGTATCTGGCTGACTGTGCCACCGCTACTTCCCGAGCTTCCTCCAACTGATCCGCAGCGTCCTCCAGGTTGGCCGCATTCCTTTCCTCGTCGAAGGCCTGGACCCTTGGAGAGCCATAGTCTATGTCCATTGGGAGGATCGCCTCGGAGCCATAGACCATGTAGAATGGGGAGAAACTCGTGCCACGGGTCGGGTTTGTCCGCAGACTCCATAGGACGGAGGGCAGCTCCTCCACCCACTTGGCGCCGAGCTTGTGAATGCGCTTGACCAGTCGGCTGAATATTCGCGGCTTTAACCCTTGTAGGACCATGCCATTAGCGCGCTCGACCTGTCCATTTGTGCGAGGGTGAGCGACTGCTGCCCAAGCCACCTAGATCCCGTAATTGTCACAGAAGCGGGTGAACTTCTTCCTGGTGAACTGAGTCCCATTGTCGGTGATGATGGTGTTTGGAACACCAAACCGGCATAGGATGTCGTGGAACAAGCTGACGGCTTGCTCTGACGTGATCTTTGTTAGAGGTCGAGCTTCGATCCATTTTGTGAACTTGTCGACGGCGGCGAACATGTAGGTGAAGCCCCCGGGCGCTTTTGGTAACGGCCCGACCATGTCCAATCCCCAGACCGCGAACGGCCATGTGATGGGTGTAGTCTGAAGTGCTTGAGCTGGTAAATGAGTTTTCTTGGCATAGAAATGGCAGCCTTCGCATCGAGCCTCTGTTCGTCCGGCTGGAAGGGCCCCATCAACAAGCCAGCTTAAGAAAGGGGTGCGCCAATCGCTTTCTGACTCGGGTGGGTCTTCCACAGGTTGCCCTTCCTCAAGGCTCGGCCCCTCGTTGGGGTCAGACGCAATAGCCACCACTACCCTCGATGGGTGGAGGCTTCCGTCAGGTCCGGGTGACTGCTCGGGGTTGGATCTCGAGGTGGGTGCCTCATCGTTGAATCCACCAACGGGCGAGGCTGGTCGTCTGCGAAGACACCAGGCGGGACCGGCTGTCGCCAGGATGCGAGCTTGGCTAGCTCATCTGCCGCCTTGTTATACTCTCGCTGAAGGTGAACGAAACCCAAGCCCCGGAACTTCTCCTGCGCCCTGCGCGCCGCTTCACAATAGACCTCCAGCTTCGGGTTATGGCACTTGGCGTCGCCGTTGACCTGATCAACCACGAGCTGAGAGTCACCGCGAGCCTCCAGCCTGTGGATGCCGAGCTCCTTGTCTATCCGGAGCCCGGCGAGTAGAGCTTCATACTCCGCCATGTTGTTTGAGGCGGGGAAGTGTAGCTGTATGGCGTAACACATCGTCACCCCCATTGGGGAGATAAAGACAACCCTTACCCCCGACCCTATTTGGTTCTGGGCTCCGTCGAAGTGGAGGGCCCAATACTCAAGGTCGGCTGGGGCTAGGGGGAGCTGTGTCTCCGTCCACTTGGCTATGAAGTCGGCGAGGACCTGAGACTTGATTGCTGACCTTGGTGCGTAGGAGATGCCGTAGCCCATTACCTCGAGAGACCACTTGGCAATCCTTCCTGTCGCTTCCCTGTTGTTGATCACCTCGCCTAACGCGTGCTCGGTGACGGCGGTGACGTGATGGGCGTCAAAGTAGTGCCTGAGCTTGCGCTTGGCGATGAGGATGGCATAGATCATCTTCTGGATGTGGAGGTAGCGCGTCTTCGACTTGGTCAACACCTCGCTGATGTAGTAGACCGGGTGCTGGATCTTCAGCGCGTGTCCTTCCTCCTCGCGTCCCACCATGAGGATAGCGCTCACCACCTGAGTGGTTGCCGCCACATACAGGAGCAGGTGCTCTTCGTCGCGTGGAGGCACCAAGATGGGTGGTTAGGTGAGCATGTGCTTGAGCTGGTCAAGTGCCTGCTGAGCCTTCGTCGTCCATTCGAAGCGGCCCGCCCTCTTCAAGAGTTTGTAGAGGGGAAGCCCTCGCTCACCTAGACGTGACACGAACCGCCCTAAAGCGGCGAGGCAACCAACCAGCTTCTGGACATACTTGACGGAGCTGAGCAGCCCCATGTTGGTGATGGCGGTGATCTTCTCGGGATTCGCCTCGATGCCCCTGGCGGAGACGACGAATCCCAGGAGGAGGCCCTTCGAGACCCCGAATATGCATTTTTTTGCGTTGAGTTTGACGCGGTTCACCCGCAGGCGATCGAACGTCGCTTCCAAGTCTTGTACTAGGTCGTCGGCTCGCTTGGACTTGACTATGATGTCGTCCACATAGACCTCGACGGTTCGCCCGACGAGGTCCCCTAGGAACTAGTTCATGCAACGCTGAAACGTTGCGCCAGCATTCTTTAGCCCAAAGGCCATCGTGGTGTAATAAAATACACCGCACGGGGTCAGGAAGGAAGTGGCCAATTGGTCGGACTCTTTGAGCGTGATCTGATGGTACCCAGAGTAGGCGTCGAGGAAACATAGGGCTTCGCACCCTGTTGTAGAATCCACGACCTGGTCGATGCAAGGGAGGGGATATGGGAACTTTTCGCAAGCTTTATTGAGACTAGTGTAATCGACACACATTTTCTATTTCCCATTCTTTTTCTCGACAAGTACAGGATTTGCTAACCACTCTGGGTAGCGAACTTCCCTAATGAACCCTGCATCTAATAACTTGGCTACTTCCTCAATAATGATCTTTCGCTTGAACTCGTTGCAACGTCTCGTGGGCTGCCTGACGGGCTTCACGCCTTGACGAATGTCCAAGGAATGCTCGGCGAGTTCCCGGGGGATTCTTGGCATGTCTGTGGGGACCCATGCGAACATGCCGATGTTCGCCCGGAGGCAGTCGACGAGCGCGTTTTCCTATTTCTCCGTGAGGGTGGAGGAGATGATGACTGTCTTGCTCCCGGAACCCTAGGGGTCGAGAAGCACCTTCTTTGTGTCGCTTGACGGCTACAACTTCCTCTCGGTCTCCGGCTCGAGCATCGCCCTCTTGCTTGCGGGGCCGTCATCACTCTGGGCGTCACGTACTTCCTGACCCTCAGGAGCTGAAGCCCGTACTCCCATGGCGTCGATCGCCGCTTGAGAGACAGCGAGTTCCTTGGAAGCCTCGACGGCCGCCTTGGCCTTGGCGAGCTGGCGAGACGCGACGAGCACTGCCGCCAGTGCGCAGCTCTCCTTCTCGCATTCATACGCCACCTGTGGAGACGTTCCCACCACAATGATGCCATTGGGGCTCGGCATCGTGAGCTTGAGGTAGACCTAGTTTGGGACTGCCATGAACTTCGCGTAGCATGGCCTTCCTAGGATGGCGTGGTAGGAGCCGTCGAAATCCACCACCTCGAAACAGAGTGTCTCAGTGCGGAAATTGTCTTAGTCTCCGAAGGTGACTGGGAGGGTGATCTGTCTCAACGAGATAGCCTCCTTCCCCAGGACGACTCCGTAGAAGGGAGCCCGCTCCGGCCGCATGTGGGATCGCGGGACGCCCAGGGCGTCCAGCGTGCTTGCGTATAGGATGTTGAGGCCGCTCCCTCCATCCATCAGTACCTTGGAACCACGCTTCTTCCCGATTATCAGGGCCACGACCAGTGGAAGCTTCCCCAGATGCGGGACGTACTTCGGGTGGTCTGACCGGTCGAAGGTGATCGGAGCTTTGGACCATTGGAGGTACTCCTGGTTGGTAGGATGAGCCGCGAACACATCGTGCTCCATTATCTTGGCGCGTCGTTTTGATGCGTGCGCCTCTGGTCCGCCGAACATCATGAGGCACTCATTGGGTTCGAGGAACGTGTCGGTCACCGTCCCCTTCCCCTGTGGCTGAGGGGTCGGGCTTACCCCGTCCAGCCTGTCCATGAGGAACTTCCTTATGAGACCACACTCGCGGTACTTGTGCTTGACGGGGGTCGCGTGATTTGGGCATGGACCTTCGAGTAGCTGCTCAAAGTAGTCAGGGGTCTGACCCTCGGTGGGTCGTCGCCCTTGGGGTCGGTCGTCCCATCGCTGACCTTGTGGCGCCCGTCCCTGGTGTCGAGAGGGCTTGGGGTCTGCGACAACAATGAACTCGACCCTTCTTTTCTTCTTCTTCTTCTTCTTCTTCTTCTTCTTCTTCTTCTTCTTCTTCTTCTTCTTCTTCTTCTCGGGACGGTCCGACAGACCTGCTTCATCGGCTGTCTCCTCGCGCCTCGATTTCCCCCCGTCTTCTGGAAAATGTGCCAGCACGGCTTCCTCTCATTGCGCTTCTTTAGTGGCCATGTCGAGGACCTCCTTGATTGTCTTCGGGCACTCCTTGCCGATCCGGTTGACCAGGACTCGGCACTTGGTGCCTCCCATTAGTGCCGCGATGGCGTCGGGGAGGTTGTTGTACTGCTGGGAGAACCGGTGTAGGTACTCCCGCAGAGTCTCCCTGTGCTTCTGCTTGCACTTTTTGAGGTCCCAGACCTTGCCCGGACGCGCGCAGGTACCCTGGAAGTTCCCGACGAAGGTGCTCCTCAGATCTGCCCAGTTTCGGATCTTCTCGTTTGGCAGGCGCTCGAGCCATGCACGGGACGGCTCCGCCAAGTACAGGGGGAGGTTGCGTATGATGACTTTGTCGTCAAAAGCACCCCCCCGCCCGGCACGCGAGCCGGAAGTCGTCCAGCCAGACCGATGGGTCTGTCTCTCCATCATACTTGCTGAAGTTGGTGGGAAGACGGAATCGTGGGGGAATTGTTGTGGTGCATATCTCGTGGGAGAAAGCGGTCGGGCCGAGGCAATCGGAGTCGGAGCTCGAGTCCCAGTCCTCCTCTGCCTCAGCGTGCACCTCGCGCCGGTGATGCCTGATACGCGGGACACGATCCTCCGGTTCTTCCGACCGATCCCGACGTCGGGCCTCGATGGTGTGCCGTACGTCGCGATCGGGGCCCAGTCGATCCTGGATCTTCGCGGCATCCAGGTTTGGGACGTTCCACAGCGAGCCGTCGACCGGCCTTTTTCTGTCGACGGGGCTGGGAGACCGTGAGTCTCCGGCTCCGATCCCGGAGTGCCGCCTTCTTCCAGGGGAGCTTTCTGCCTGCTGCACCGCAGCGCATTCGAGGAGCGTCTTTAGCTCATTCTGGACTCGACGCTCTTCTGGGGTAGACGGCTGGGGCAGTAGCCGGCTGAGTAGCGTAGCCACAGCGATGCATTGGCTTGCCCAGTCGAACAGCGGGTAGCCGTCGGCGTTAGTCTCGATCCTCTGGCCTACTTCGCGTGCTCGTGCTCGAGCCGATGGCTCCATGTTCACATCAAGTTGGGCTTGCTCTAGCTCGAGGGCTAGCCGCATCTCCTCCAACTCTTGTCGCTTCGTCGTGATCTGTTCCGATGTTAGCCGAATCTCTGCCCCGTTCGCCCCGTTCGTCAAGTCGTCCGGGGGGACCTCGGTGAAATACTCCTGCGTGGGGCAGTGCTTACCCATCCTCAGGGGGAGGTGCACCTCCAGATCCCTTTCCTGACCAGGCTCGCACGGACTGATCAGGACGTCCGAGGCCACATAGCACCCCAGGATGCCTTCGTAACTCAGGAGGCGCACCCTGGTGTGTGCTCTTTCGAGGCCTTTCCATGCCTGACGTTGCACCAAGTCGGAGAACACTTGTGACGCGTACCTCAAACCAAAAGGGAGAGCTGACGCCTATTAGTGAGTGCGCGTCGACCTTCTCAGCCATTTGGCCTTTCCGGCCGCATGACGAAGGCAAACCCGAACGCTTCGCCCGAAGCGCTTGGGTTGAGTTGTTGCCACCGTCGAGGTGGTGCACGATCCGCTCATGCCCCACCCTAGACACTGCGATGGAGTTCCCGGAGACGGCGCTCATGGCATGTGCAGTCGTCGCAGCCTTACTCTCAGCCGAGGACACCGCCTAGCCACCTCGTGGGACTTGTCCCGCGTGGGTGGCCGGGCAGTCGGAGTTGTTGACGACGACGAGGCATGGCGCACCACCGCGCGCGTCCGGCATCCCGTTCACGAGGAACTCGAGGCTGCCGAACTGGATGGTCGCGCCGAACTTGAACTGATGGTCACAGAAACCAGCCATCTCGCACCGGGTGTCGACGAGGACGTAGACGTGCGCAAACCCCTACCTGGCGCGCCAACTGTCGGCGGGTGGCACACGGGTTAGTCAGGCCAGCGAGTGTCGATCACAGAACACGCACGTCTCGGTGGAGAATGGTTCAAGAGACGCAAGATAGGGAGTTTATACTGGTTCGGGAGTATTCCCTACGTCTAGTGAAGCAGGCTCACGATTGTATTGCTCTCTTGGTGGCGGATTACAACGAAGGCCGGTTGAAGCCTTGGGTGTAGAATGCGTGTAGAGGACTAAGTGCTCTAGAGATCGAGAATCCAAAAATCGGATCCCTTTCGCAGGAGGATGCCCTCCCCTTTTATAGAACAAGAGAAGGGCATCAGTACAACGGCATTTTACCTATCTACCCTTGGGAGCCGGCGCCCCCGTCGGTTACTTGCTGTCGGCTTAGTGCGTCTTGGCGAAACCTTTCTTGGCCGCCGCGTGTCCTTGGCCTGCCCACCAGCAGCTTCGCGGTAGCTTTCCCCCTTGGCTGTTAGCGCATCAGTGCGCATGCAGTTGCCTTTTCCCGGGCACAGAGCTGCAGATCAGCTTTTCCAGTTGGCAGGCGGGTGTGTGATGTCGGGTATCAGTCAGGAGAGTGCGTAGGCCGCACGCTTCCTCCTTCACAAGCCGGGTTTAACTTTGGGAGTATCCTCGCGACTCCCCTTGACTCTTTTTCCGTAGCTTGGCCTCGTTGACGGAAGGGTCTCCCCACAGTAGTCTACCCTTCCGACCCAGAGGGTTAGGGGTCGGGCGAGACAGACGCGCCCGGCCCCTATGTCCCCCTGGTCACCCGGAGGGTCGGAGGTCGGACGGGGCGGGGGTGTCTGTCCCCCCGCCCTCCAGGCCTTCTGAGGGTCGGGCGAGACGGAGTTCTCCGACCGGCCGAGCCTAGAACCGTTTCTCACCATCTTTAGGGCCTTTCCTCGCTCATGTGCCGTTAGCAGGCGTCCTGTCAGTGGGCCCCCTAATTCATGACCCCCACAGTAAACATCTTGGAAAAAGGCGAAAAAAACACAAGTCAGGACGTTGCGAGCAGCACAAGTCATTAGTGATGGGTGTGGGAGCGAAAAACAAACCTTCACAATTATTGTTCTTCCTCTTGCCACGTGCCTTCCTGAACTCAAACATTCTTGGGAACCTGTTCTCCCTAGGACGACCAGCAGATTTGCTTGGAACTGGAGAAGCTTTGATGTTGAGGATGTCTGCATCGCTCATGTATGCACTAGATCCTGATGCGCCGTACATATTGTCTCCATCAGAGCTAGAATCACTCTTGTATCCGGATTCCCTCCCTGATGAGGAGCTGTAACCATCCAGCTGTTTGGCTTGCTGTTCTTGGTGGCACTCTTCCTTCAAAATGTAAAGAACCGCCCAATTTATATTTGGTTTATATGAAATCATCGATCAATCCCTTAAGATGAGAGCTAGCACGTGTCCATCTCTTTACTTTCCACGTAGTAACCCACATCTAGAGGCTCATGATAAATGCAATATCACATAAAACAATGCAAATCCGGTAGTCCTGGTATGTGTTCCACAACATGCCCAAGACCAAGCATACAAATACCGTTTATACAAATACACACATCGTCAAATTAACCATAGAGAGCAATTTTAGTCATTACGTGAGAGTTCAACGTTAAAAATATTACAAGTCCAACATAAAGATTCAATTTAAATAAAAGCTCCAAATACAAGTCTTGAGCTCACAAAATATGACATGAGTATCATGAATTAAAGGTTCAAGTTTCCTATGCCGATCTCACAACGATAAACAATAAAACGCAGCGGTAAGACAAAAGCAAAGGTGCCTAGCACGAGCACGCCAATGGCACAAACATCACACGCCCGGCCTACTCCTCACCCGTATGAGGATCAACGGGGTAGAAGAGACCACGCACGGCCTCCGGTTCGCCTGCAACTTGATGAAATATAGCAACTTGAGTACAAAGGATACTCGTAAGACTTACGCAATTATAATATAACCAAGGAGTATGCATATTTGGTTATAGCAAGGAACGAGGCTTTAAGGTTAAATAAATTGCATAAACGCCTATCTCATCCTAACCTTAGCTTTTATATAACATGAGTAAGTGATAATTATCCTATAAACCTAGTCAAATTTTATTTGTTTTGCCCATCCCACCTTAAAATTTTAGTAAACAATAACATAACATAATCATGAGAACATAGAGCATAACCATGTGATCATCATTCTCATCCAAGTGGTAACTCTACGATGAATTCATAGGACATTGAGTGGGTGCCATAACCAAGAGCGTGGCAATTCGAATTGATTTTAAACCTTGCAAGGGTGTACATCTTTACCCACACGACTCGAGGACCTTGCGTCTCATACACTTGGCCAAAAGTGCATAAGGGGGTACTCATGTCGACCTTTCCCGAAAAGCCTTGCACGTCCGGAAGTTCACGCCTAGCTTATGCGGAGGGTTGCCTAGGCCCACTATGAACAGTCTAGGGCCCTCACCATACACACATATCTAGGACCGTGCCCGGATGACCAATTCAAATTCGGTAATTAGCTTATCCTCTCATTCATGATATGTGGTAGTACGGAAAAAATGCTCAAGCCTAGGTCAACAACGGACGGTCCTTAAACAACTCAAGCGGATCTATGCCCGAGACTCTATTCACAAGGCCCTACACTATATCCGCTCAAGTCTCGAAATTCATTTGCATCAACAAGTTCCATTAACCATCTCTAACCAAGGACCATAACGACATCGTTATTGATTAACCTATCCATCCCATTCCTAAAAAGCCTACCACTCTATCACTAAGCATGGCTAAGCATTAATCAAATTAAATCAAGTTAACCCATACTACTCGAGTGACGAGGCATAAGGTAGAAACATCAAGGAATGGTAAATGCATCAAATAGGATCTACAAGATAACCACAAAATATAACCCAATGCAACCCATAGCATATATCGATATATAAGTATTTGCAAAAATAGGAATTTCAACATGCATAGTTGCTTGCCTTGGTTCTCCTCGGGTTCAACTACGTCCTCCTCCGGTTCTCCTTCGGCCTCGGGCTCAACGGTCTCGCACTCCGGCGTCTTGCTCACTAAAAGAGTGAATGCATGCATGCATTAGATATGATAACATGATGCGAATGAGCATGAAATGCATAGGCATGATTTATGATAAAAAGCACCTCAATATACTATCTAAAACAGCCACAAGACTAGGAGACTGATAAAGGTTTACCGAAAAGATAGAACTACTAGCAAGTAAAGGAACAACACATATAAATTCTGAATCATGTAATTAAGGCCTAGACAAAACATATAACATGCTCACTGTTATTACAAGATTAAAGAAGTTGGTTATGCATTAAAATTACTTCTTCATATTTAACTATAAATTAATCAAGTTACACTTAAGGAAACGAATTAAATCTTAAAAGTCATGTTTAGCAACAGAAAAAATATGAAAAGAATTTTTCCTAGATACTATAAAGTGAAAAAAGATTAAAAAATTGGTTTTACCATTTTATCAAATTTAAGCTATTTACTATGTCATTTTTCATTTTCAGAGCATTGAGTTTTAATAAAAACAGTGATAAAAACATATAAACATGGGTGACAAACTATAGCTCTGACATATATATGATACAAGAGTTGTATAAAAACTGGATTTGACATTTTTAGAGCAGTAGAACATTTAATATGAATTTAACAAGCTTTGAGGAATATAAAACATAAATAAATATACACAGCAGTACAACATGCAACCATATGTTTTTATGAAACTGTATCATTCATGGAATCCAACAAAACAAGGTTCACGATTTTGGAGCAGTATACAAATTTCTACGCATTTTACAAGTTTCAGCCGATTTAAAACAAAACCCAAAACAGTTTTGCGCAAAGAACCCTGGAAGACCTAGATCTACACAAGAAACCACCAGCTACAGAAGCAACTGATGAGTTGGGCCCCTAGGTCAGTGACCCGGCCGGAGGCAGCCATGCCGGCGGCCAAATCCGGCGAAATCCCTCGCCGACAGCGAGATTCTGGCGAGGGGATGGGCACTACGAGCAAGAGGGAGACAAGAGAAATCCATTCCACATCTTGGATTGAAGGATTAGTGGACGGGATGGGATTCGACGGCGAGCTGCAGCGGGCGGCGGCAATGGACGGCGGTGGCGGCGGTTTTGCAGGTGGCGGTGGCGGCGATTCAGTGGCTGCGGAGGTCGGCGAGGTGGATGGGAAGGTGTATAAGGGGTTAAATCGAGTTGAGGTGGCCTGCACTGGGAGATTAGCAGTGGCAGCGAGCTTTGAAGGCAACAATGGTGGTGGTGGCTCACTGGAGGAAAATGGCTAGGGTTTGAAGGCCGGCTAATCGGGGTTTAAGTAGAGCAAGGGAGAGCGGGGTAGAAGAGGGTTTTCGCGTGGCCCGAGCGTCGACAACCGGTGAGCTGCAGCGACGTGGCGAGCACCGCCTCTGCTGCCCAACCAGAGAGCAAGAAGGCAACGGGAGGAAGAAGAAGCCGCTGACAGGTGGGACCCACGCATAAGAGAGACAATTTTGAAAATGAGTTCAAACGTTTTTGCTTTAAAAGAAATAGCTCCCGAATTCCAAAAATCACAAATAAATACATTTTGAAAACCTTAGAACGGAAGGAAGATTCTGCTAGTTGAAAAAGTTGAAAACCATTTTTGGTTTGGTCGCAGTTTGAATTCAGAAGACACGAATTTAGATTTTCCACAAATTTTAGACCCCTGCAAATGAACTCAAAAAATCTTGCAAAAATACTCTAAATTCCACATTTGAAATCTAGTATTTTATAAAATTTTAAACCAGCACGGTTGCAACACGAAATTTTGACTTCCTTAACAAAGTGGCAAATTAATTTAATTCAAACAATTCAATAGTGCACACAATGCTTATGTCATGATGCTAGTTTTGTGCACTAATGATGCTCATGATGCTAGTGATTACATGTTGACCACGGGTTTAAGATATGGGTCGTTACAATCCCCCCCCCTCCCGGTTAAAAGAATGTCGTCCCGAGATTCAAATAAGTAGAGAAGGTCGGGAAAAAGAAGCGATGTCAACAATATATGAGATCAAGCAAAAAAAGATTTATTCAACCAGCCCAAAGTGGACAGCAAGGGTTCAAGGTAAAAACTCTCAAGTTAGAGTAGGCTATATTCACCTAGACAAGAGTGGTTTGGTGGAGAACTATTTAGAATCTTTTGATGGTGATTGTGTACATATATAAGATATCAAAAGGTGACTTCTCATAAAACAAGCATGGAGGTATATGGATAAACAAGCATTACTCATTGGAGAAGAGTTTGGGATATTCTTTTCTCATCTTATCTTCATGTTCCCATGTAGCTTCATCTTCAGTGTGATTACTCCATTGGACCTTGACAAACTTGACATTGCCCTTCCTTATCTTCCTTTCATGGTGATCAAGAATGCCAATGGGATGTTCATCATAAGTGAGACCCGGTTGAAGATCAAGAAGTTCCAAGTCAATAGCTTCGGTTGGGATACAAAGACATTTCTTTAATTGAGATATATGAAAGACATTGTGCACGACAAGAGATTGAGGAAGATCCAATTGATAAGCCACGACACCAACTCCTTTTGTGATTTGAAAAGGTCCCACAAACCTAGGTGCTAACTTGCCCCTAGCTTGGAAGCGACGAGTACCCTTGAAAGGAGAGGCTTTAAGATAAACATGATCACTAACTTTGAAATGTAGCTCATGACGACGATAGTCAGTGTAGCTCTTTTGACGAGTTTGGGCTATGCGAAGATTTTCATGGATTGTCTCCACTTGTTCTTCGGCTTGTATAACCAATTCCGGCCAAAGAAATTCCTTTCCTCGGACTCGGACCAATTAAGGGGAGTTCTACACAGAGCTTCAAAGGGAGACATTTTGATACTTGCTTGATAGCTATTGTTGTAAGAAAATTCCGCAAAAGGCAAGCAAGCTACCCACTTCTCCTCATAGATGAGTGCACAAGCATGCAACATATCTTCAAGGATTTGATTGACTCTCTCGGTTTGTCCACCGGTTTGAGGATGATAAGCGGTGCTATATGTGAGATCGGTTCCCATGGCTTCATGAAGGCTTTTCCAAAAGTGAGATACAAATTGAGAACCACGATCGGAGACAATTGTTTTTGGAACACCATGAAGGCATACAATCCTTGTGAGATATAACTCCGCATAATGATTGGCTCGATAGGTGGTTTTGACCGGTAGAAAGTGAGCCGATTTAGTCAAGCGATCCATAATCATCCAAATAGAATCATACCCTTTAGACTTGGGTAAACCGGTGATAAAATCCATTCCAATACTTTCCCACTTCCAAGAAGGTATGGGTAGAGGTCGAAGAGTACCGGCCGGTTTGAGGTGTTCGGCCTTAACCCTTTGGCAAACATCGCACTTGGCAACATACCGTGCAATTTCTTGCTTCATGCGAGGCCACCAAAACCTTTGCTTGAGATCTTGATACATCTTGGTACTACCCGGGTGAATAGAGAATTGAGAACTATGAGCTTCGCGAAGAATGAGACGCCTCAATTTATAATCCTTGGGCACCACGATTCTATTCTCAAATAAAATGACACCTTGATCATCAATAGAGAAGCTTTTGGCCTTGCCTTCCTCCAATAGCTCACGAATTCGGGCCATCTCCTTTTGATGCCTTTGAGCTTCCTTGATTTGATCATAGAGATTGGATTCAATAGTAAGAGTAGCAAGATAACCTTCTTTGACCATTTCAACACCAAGCTTTCTAAGATCATCACATAGAGTTTTGTTGTAGGGTCCATTGATCAAGCAATTGCATCTAGCCTTGCGGCTCAATGCATCGGCAACAACATTTGCCTTTCCGTGGTGATAATGCACTTCTAGATCATAATCCTTCATTAGAAGGAGCCATCTTCGTTGCCTCATGTTAAGCTCGGATTGAGTGAAGATATATTTGAGACTCTTATGGTCGGTGTAGATATTGCAACATTTACCAAGGAGATAGTGACGCCATATCTTCAAAGCATGAACAACGGCGGCAAGCTCTAGATCATGTGTAGAATAATTCTCTTCATGTCTCTTGAGTTGACGGGAAGCATAAGCCACAACTCGACCTTTTTGCATAAGAACACAACCAAGACCAATGCGAGGGACATCACAATAAACATCAAAGGTTTTATGAACATTGGGTTGAGTAAGAACGGGAGCGGTAGTGAGACGAGATTTCAAAGTTTGGAAAGCTTCTTCGCATTCTTTGGACCATTCAAACTTGACTCCATTCTTAGTAATTCGGTCATAGCTTTAGCAATCTTGAAAAAATTCTCAATGAACCGACGGTAATAACCCGCAAGTCTAAGAAAACTCTGGATATGTGTGACACTTTGAGGTTGCTTCCAATTAAGAACATCTTGCACTTTGCTTGGATCTACGGCAACACCATCCTTAGAGAGAACATGACCAAGAAAAGATACTTCTTTTAGCCAAAATTCACACTTGCTAAAGTTGGCATAGAGGCGATGCTCTCTAAGTTTTTGTAGAACAACATGAAGGTGACGAGCATGATCTTCCTTTGTCTTGGAGAAGATAAGAATGTCATCAATGAATATTACCACAAAGACATCAAGCTCTTCCATGAAGATACTATTCATCAAGTACATGAAATAGGCCGGTGCATTAGTTAGACCAAAGGACATGACGGTGTACTCATAGAGCCCACATCTAGTAGAGAAGACCGTTTTAGGAATATCTTCCTTGCGGATTTTAATTTGATGATATCTCAACCTTAGATCAATCTCGGAGAAGTAGCAAGCAGCTGCTGATGCAACGATGATCAAAGCCCTGTGTCACGAAAACCATGAATAGTAAGCATACCACAAAAGCATACACATGCATGCATCGCCACAGACTTCAGGCTTGGCGATATGGTGTTAACAGCAAGGTAGTACCTCTTTCTCGCAAACTAGTTCCAGCATGGTGCGGTATTGGTTCACATGGTTCCTAGCGCTGCTTCCAAAACGTATGCCGAATCCCACCTCCCATGAATAAAGGTTGAAAAAATGGTAGGCTTCAGCTCTTGAGTCAAAGACCATCCCCAACACTGGCTCAAAAATAAAAGTGGTCGTTCGATGCCTTGCATTCCTCATTGCTTTCTCGATTGCGCCCATGCCTCTAGGCTGTGTGCAGTCAGGCAGGGGGCTCCCTTGGGCCACCGTCTCCTACAGTGAGAAATGAAAACATTTTGGTGTTGAGTACAGAATAACTTCGATGGAAGTCGATACATAGATATGTGCCAGTTGTTGCTGTTACCTCTTCTTGCAGGAAGTGTTTGTTGAAACACATCCACAATCTCCTAGCGGAGTTGTGATAATTTCAACAGCGAGCGGCCCCTCTTGGTCAGGTATGTCCGCTGACAGTGGAACTTCTGCCACAACGAGTTCATCAACATCCTCCACCTCAACCTCCAAAATCGACTCTTCATCTGTGTCAGGGTGCTCATTGGACGAAGCAGCGCCATCGGCTGAATCATGTGGCTCGCCATATGTTTCCCGATCAAGTACACGAACAGTTTTGGGTTTGTTGTCACAAAACTAGACGATAACAACACAATAAAAGTGAAACTTGAATAGGGAAAGTCCAAGCTGCATGGTGTGGCAGTTAAAAAAATGGAACCTGGAGGTGAGAGGTCGAAACTACATGGTGTGGAAGCTGATGGTTGCTCCGGAGTTTGTTCTTGTTCAACACCAAAGTCTTGACCTGCCTCCCCTCCCTGGTTTGGAACAAATAATGCTTGCGCGGGATGTAGATGGTGGCTGTCACATCCCTGAGCAGTGACTGAAATGTGCCGCCGAACGACGCTACATCACCAGGGAGACAGGAAAATGGGAGAAATGAAGGATGATATTTACGATAAGCATACAAAACGACAAAAGAATGCCAACGGAAAAAACAACAGAAAGTTAACCTGGGTTTCGGCCTTGTTGTCAGTGGGGAAGGGGATACATGGCAACGCCATGAGGCCAATAGGGACCGGCGGCGCCTTGAGGAAGATGTGGTGGAACTTGGAATGCGGCGGCCCAGTCGGATGATCCGCACAGGAACGACGGTGCTGGCAAATGGCCACCGCTGGACAGGGAGGCGCCTGGATCCTGACCATGCCGTCGGTTCCACCGGTCAGTGCGCCTCCAGTTGTAGATTTCCAGGCGAGAACAACGCAGGCGGGGGCGGAAATGCAGCAGACCATGAAGGGGATTTCGCCATGGCGGCGCGGTGGTCAATTTGAGTTCCAGCACCTCCAATCGGAATCCCCCCCTGCCCATACGCCAGGCCAGACAGGATGCGGGGGCGCCATGGCCGCGGGGGGGCGCAAGCTATAGATCCAGCACCACCAAGAAGAGGGGGGCTATCCAGACGGGAGGCAGCCATGTGGCGGCCGGCGAGGTTGACGCCACCGCAAGATTGAGATCCAGCACGGCGAGGTTTGCCGGCCATGGTGGAAGGGTGTTTTTTTTCTGGCTTGGGTGTGGACAGCAAGACAAACTCTGGGTGGAGCCGGTGTCTAGACGGGAATGTTTTGTTCTTGGCGGCTCGTGGAAAAAATTTCGGTCCGCCCCAGCGCGAGAATTGAAACTAGCGAGGCAAGTTCCCGCCCGAGGCACTTTTCACTCGACCATACGAGGCAAGTTCCCGCTCGAGGCACTTTTCATTTGACCATACGGTACATAATATCTTGGGAAGGGGGCTGCATGGTGCCAGATCAACAGGACACGCTGGATAGATGTGCGGCCGAGATAAGCTCCGCGGCCACAGGTGAATGCCGCAATGCATTTCTGTTGGAATAAGGGCATCGTGTCAAGTCCACGCGCGGGGGACTCGTGTCGTCCGGCCGGCAAATGACTCGGATCACCCACGAGTCCGATCAAGTCGTCACGTCGCGCTGCAGACGAGGCACAGAGGGCCGTTTGATTCTGGGAACTCGACTCATACGGCCTACGCAGCCCAGACGCAACGCACGCACACAACAACCTCCTCGATCAGGCCCCAGGCAAGGCCCCGGCAGCTGGCAGGCACCAACTCGCCTTTTCCCCACTCGCTATAAAAACCCACTGCCTTTTCCCCACTCGCACCACCAGACTTCTCCATCCAGATCCCAGAGCATTCCTCCGCAGGCCGGACCGAGAGCTCCAAAAACCCTAGCGACCTACCCAGCCCCACCATGGAAAGGCACCTCGTGCTGCTGCTCGGCCTCCTCGCCTGGGCGTCGGCGGCCGCCACCGGGGCGGGGGCGCAGCCGGCGTGCGAGCCCTCCAACCTCGCCACCCAGATTGCGCTCCTCTGCATGCCCGACATGCCCACGGCGCCCTGCTGCGAGCCCGTCGTCGCCTCCGTCAACCTCGGCGGCGGCGTCCCCTGCCTCTGCCGCGTCGCCGCCCAGCCGCGGCTCGTCCTCGCCGGCCTCAACGCGTCCCACCTCCTCGCGCTCTACACCGCCTGCGGGGGGCTTCGCACCGAGGGAGCACACCTCGCCGCTTCCGGCTGCCAGGGTACGTGAACACCAGCGAATTCCCCGTCTGTCCTCTCTCTAGATCTGCTCGTCTGTCCTCTTGTTAGATCTGCGTATGTGCCATGAGCGAGGATGTGTTCTAATCTCCTGCTGGTGTGTGGCTCTTGAGCTGGCTGTTCGCGGTGTTGCGCTTATGGGTGGGTGGTGTGTCGTTTCAGGTTCGCGTCTTCCTCTGGCGAGGAACATTTTTGTTTCACTTTCTTCTTTCTTCCGGGGGCTTACGCGTCAACGCTATTAGTGGGCGTACGTCTCTCTAAGGTTTATTCGAACATATTTTGCTTGGGTTCTTCCTCTAATCCTCTCTCCGGATTACACGAGCGCTACAACGAGTTGGGCATATTTGTGGTCAAGATGGTACCCGTGGCTCCGTACGCGCGCGCGCCTCCTGATTTATTTGTGCCTTTTAGTTTTAGTTTGCAATAACTTTCTGTGCTGGCTTTCAAGGTAGTTACGATCTGTGGGCTTGTAGGCATGCACTGCCTGATACTTTAACCCATTTATGTGGTACTTGCTCATGGGAATCTATTCAAACGGCTCAGGCAAGGCTGCAAATGCAGCGTTCCTTTTTTTTTCGCTTTTTCACTGCTTTCTTTGTTGCGTTTTTGTCTATTTGTTCCGGTTGCTCAAAAGGATATCTGCTGCGTTACAGCTTTATGTGAATAGTGAGCAATCGCCCTCTGATATGATTCGGACAGCTGCACGAGCGTTGCAGCCTTTTCAGGCAAATGCCGTTTGGTTTCTTGGCCCTCACGAAATGGTGCCTCGGCGGTCGGCGCGTGTTTTTTTGGTTGGAAAACGATATTGCTTCTGCAATAAATATCTCCTGTTTTATCTTTTTATGGGGGTATTTGTTTTTTTTTTCTGTAATTATTACGTGCCTGGACTAACGCCGTTTAACCTCTCATATTTCGTGCCCTGCAGGTCCGTCACCCCCCGCAACGGACTCCGTCCTCGCCCCGCCACCGCCCGCCGCGCCTCGCCACAAGCTGCGAGCACGTACGAACCCGCACCCACCTCTTCTGTTCCCACGTTTCGTTAAAACTTTTCATCTGTTCTGTTTGGTCCATGCGAGAGATATAATCTGATTATCATGCTTTGATGTGTTGTTCTAAGTTGTAGTACGTGAGGATTACTATTGTTTGTTTTGGATGCCAGAGCTAGTCTATACCTTGCATCTGTTAGTCGATCTACATCGATATAGGGTACTTGGAACTTGATACATATCTTAATTGTACAAAATAAAGTAGACAATATATATGGTTCGTGCATGCGCATCACTCAAGCCTCGTAAGCTAATTTGCCGTTTCTCACCACACGAAGCATGATTTTTATGTGGAGTGTAGAAGCTACATTAGTTGTAGTTAGTGTTTTTTTTTATCTTATGCCAATAAATTAAATTAGTTATGGTTTGTTAATTCTTTTTTGTTGTAATTGTTACTCACACGACATAAAAGATAATTAATGATCTGATTTATGAAAATGGAAATGGCATGCAGGGACACGAGAGGCGCCAAAATGCAACAGCTCCATGCTTGCACTAAGACTTGAGGACCAGTGCACTCTCCAGTCAGCCGTCCCTTCTCCCGGCTGCTGCTCAGCAGTTCGAGACACGGTGGATGACCCGGACCGCGACTGCTTGTGCAACGTAGGTGAGTCATCTGCATTTGTTGAAGGCAGTCTCGACATCTACACGGTGTGGACACTCTATAAGACGTGCGGGGGTCGTCAGGAGGCGGTTCAAAAGACAAGCGGAACTGCACACATGCGCCAGCGGCTTCCCCTCCTCCTCCCCCGCCTCCTTCGTCTTCACCCCCTCCGCCTCACCAGCAGCCGTTGAGCCCTCCGCCGCCCGAGGCACGGCGACCTGCTGCACTGTCTGTTGGGGTGCTGGTCGGCATCGTGCTGGGCGTCGTCGCCGGCGTGGTGGTGATGGGTGTTGTAAGTTGGTTGGCATACAAATCGTTTGTAGGAGGTGAGCCTGATGAGTCTGTCCACTCTCGTGCATGGTGTGCTTACCTAGTTACTACTTTGGATGGGTGATTCGTTTTGTTGATTCAATTACAATTTTGTTTAATTTGTACAGTGTGCGCGGAGTGGATTGCGTGGATTTGTGCACCACGAGCTACCACTGTTGGGATTGCACGCTCAGAGCCTGCCCCATCACACGTGGTGCTGCCGGTGGTACCTCCCGCACCTCAGCAGCCGGCGGCCCATGGTTCACCTCCAGTGGCACCGACGACATCATCTTCGAGCAGCGGAGATGCCCCCTCCTCATTCAGCATAGCCGATAAGGCTAGTGCCAAAGATCTAGTAGACACAGATCTTGTGGCCAAGGATACTGTCTCGTCTTTACCATTCGTGCCTGTCGTAGTAGATTAGCATTATCCTTCAGTGGATATATATTGTCTAGTTCAAAAGTATTCTTTAGCTTATTAGCATGATCTGCTGTAGTATATTAGCATGTTGAGTTTGATCAGGAAGCGATGGAAGTGGGCGTAACAGGGCCATGCAGACTGGATCTCCTTGCGTGTCTGCTATACATGGCACCTCATTTATCATATCCTCATATGTCTCCTCTGTTGCCCAAGTATAATGAATCAACTGTAAGGTTAATACTTTGTGTATGCTATTGGAATATTAAGTTGGGTGTGGATGCAACTCACTATCTTTCCTGTCCACGTTTATTTTATCTATACTATATAAAGGAACAAACTGTATTGAAGGAAAGTGTGCACGCACAGTGTTCCTATATAGATAAACAACCATACTCATTAATAATGACTTGAGAAATGAAAAATATATAATTCAGTTTGTCTTAACATTTTTATCATGTGTATGTCCTATCATCTATTCTTGCATTCCAAACACCAACTCATCTAAAATGTTACGTTTTAAATTCCTCTGTTTGCCACTACATCTCATTCATATTCCTACGGGTTTTTTTTTTGTCTTTCCTGTGTTTTTCAATCCTCCATTCCAAATAGACTTTGGTTTAACAAAGGCCAACCTTGTACACCCCACGGTTTAAAATTAAAAAGATGCTACAAATTCAGGAAACGTTTCTTACAAGAAAAATTAAGCATAAGATTTTATAATGTAAGTAATTGAATAATTTGTTATTAATTCTTTTTGTTCCTGCCATTTGCTACTTCTTCCACCTACAAAGTACAGCCTAAAAAATAGTGGTTCCAAACACCAGTAACGCAAGGAGATCATGGAAGCACGCCAAATTCTTTGTATACACTATTTTTTTTAACGTAAAACGTTTGGTGCCCCTCTAGTCAAAATTGTTTTGAAGTTTGGACATGTTAAGTGCCCGGACGTTCACTACTCAAAACTGAAATTTCCGCCTGTGTGTCCATCATTATTCCTGTGAGTAGCACAAAGGCTCACAGGAACATAGGAAAATTAGGATTTTTCCTATAGGTTTCTGAGGCTCTCCGCACTCCAATCCCTCTATTCCATCCCTTTAAAAGGAATATTCTGTCCTGGTCATCGAGATTCTTCCCTCTATATCAACTTCTCCCGCACCCATCATTCCTTTATACTCTTCCTCTATAACAACTATACTATATTTTATTCAACCATCCCAACTACCATATCTCCCCTCTCTCTCCCTCACATTTTCTTTTATTCTCTATTTCTTTTTTCTTTTTTTTCTTTCTTTCTCTTTTCTTTTCCTTTTTTATTTCCCCTTTTCCTTTCATTTTTATTTCTTTTTCTCTCCCTATTTCTTCTTTTTCTTCCACTACGGTGCCTCCAGATATTTTGCCGGCACCATCTCGATCCGTCTTTCTCTCTATGCACGCGCCACCTCCTTTCTCGCTGCCTCGGCTCCTCCGCAGCTCCGCCCGCACCGCAGGCATCCCTCGCGCGGCGGCAGACTCCCTCCCTCCCTTCCCCTCCTCCTCTCTCACGGCGGCGCAACACACGGCGGGGCGAGCTGCGGGGATGCGCTGACTCCTCCTCGTGCGGCCTCGAGCTCGGGCAAAAGCAGCGGCACCCGCGGACCTCGGCGAGCAGCCTGCGACGGCAAAGAAGTAGGGCCTCGTCCTCGCGAGCGGCCTGCGACGGCGGGAGCTCGCCCTCCTCGGCGGCAGTGGGCTCGGCGGCGGCGCCTCCTCTCTCCCTTCTCTCTATGTGTGCAGAAACTCTCTCTCTCCCTCCGCGATTTGTGATTCGGGTGTCAATTTGGGCTTCGATATGTGCTTCCAATCGATTTGCACATTCAAATTTGCCTTCGAATCGTGGATTTGTGGTTGATTTGGTTGGGGATTTCGTGGATTTGTGGTCGATCTGTGCTTCTCGTGGTTGATTTGTGCTCTTTTTCTCTGCGCTCTCTTTCTCTGCCTCTGCCTCGCCGCGCCTCTCTCTCTCCATCTCGGCGCGCGGAGGAGGCATGTGGCGGCGGTGATGCTGCAGGTGGCGACGGTGATGCTACAGGTGGCGGCGGTGATGACCATGGCCGACGAAGTGCTCGAGAGGCTCCTCGGCGGTTGGGACAAGAAGGGCGCGAGCGAGGGAGGAGTGCGGGGCCCGCGCCACCATGGCGTCGTAGCGGGGGGTCGCTACCCCGCTCGGCATACCGTGTCAGAGCGGCCCCTCTACCATAGCGGGGCGGTAGAGGGATACCGCTGCAGGGCCTTTTTCCCTATAGCCACCCCTGAAGGGATGGGGGATGGATACAGGCAAGCCCTGAAGACAGCCTAAATCCATCCCTTCAGGGATGGCTACAGGGAAAAACGCCCTGCAGCGGTATCCCTCTACCGTCCCGCTATGGTAGAGGGACCGCTCTGACACGGTACACCGAACAGGGGTAGCGACCCCCCGCTACGACGCCACGGTGGCACGGGCCCCACGCTCGCGCCCTTCTCGCCCCAACCGCCGAGGAACCTCTCGAGCTCGTCGTCGGCCGTGGCCATCACCGCCGCCACCTGCAGCCATCACCGCCGGCGCCCAGGTTGGGCGGGTAGGCGCCAGGGGACCTGGCACCCAGCTTCGGTGTCTGATTTAGGGTTTTAGCCAGGCTGGAACCCACGTGGCAAAGGTGGGCGTCAATCCCCCTCTGGCGCCCACACGTTTAACCTGGGCGCTAAGGGACCTGACGCCTAACTTTGGGTTCATTTTTCAAAATCTTTCGCCCAGGGTCATATGTAAAATCTTACGAGAAGAGGGCAAAATGAAAAAAATTTTCGCCGTCTTCAGGTATATGCCGACCACGCATGGAAGGCCCAGATCGACGCCGACGACGTCCGCCTCGCCATCCATACCAAGGCCAGCTTCTCCTTCTCGCAGCCACCTCCGCGTGAGGTTCTCCTTGAGCAAGCACATAACCTTATCTCCTTTCTCCCATGGCGCACGACGGCTTCCTTGATGCAGGAGCAGCGGCGTGTCGGCGCGGCTCAGAATGCCAAGATCTGGCGACGCGCCTTGACGCGCCTTGAAGGCCCTCGAATTCGACGCCAACAAGCAGTACGCCTCCGAGACCCTCTCCATCCTCCTGTGGAGCAGCCCTGCTAACCAGAAGTGCCTGGGCCAGATCAATGGAGTCGACGCCCTGCTCCAGGCAGTTGCCATGTACAAATCCAGGGACCCAAAGACCTCCGATGAGATCATGACGAGGAGATGCTCGAGAACCTCTTTGATTGTCTGGCATACAGCTCCGCCATCAGTGCCCTTGATTTTGCCATGACCATGTTCCCACCTGCGTGTGAGCGCTTTGTTGATCTACTTGGCCTTAAGACTGCTTTTGCGGCCTTCATGGGTAAGGCAAGTGAGCCTTCCTCCTTTCCTTTTCTCTCATCCCTGCAGACATCTCAGCATCAAATGTGACACATCCTAAGATGCAAACCCTCCTTTCCTTTCTTTCAGAATTCAGATTCTTGGTTTATTTGTGTTGCTGTAGTGTGTAAAAAATGGATTTGGTTTAACTAGCTAGCTTCTCTCGAAATCATTCTGGTTACTATTGATGTTCTCCTTTCTTGAATGCTAATTATTCTGGTTACTATTGATGTTCTCCTTTCTTGAATGTTGAATGAGGTTTATCACAGAATATAAAATGGTACTCTTGATTGATTTCGTTTAGTTCCGGAATTTGATGGCTATTGTGTATGTTACTTATGGAGCTTGGTAGGACCTATTGTGATTTGTGATATAGAAAAGTTTGCTCTGTCCTAAATACTACACTCTGATTTCTGATGGTGTAAAATAGCATGTAAGAAATCTTCTTATTTCTCTGCAGCAGACTGTTGGTCATGTTCATCCATTGGGTTCTCAAATTTAGAATATTTTTTTTCTAACACAGGACAAATCGGGAGACAGGAAACAGTATGTGAGTGAGCAGCAGAAATGGAAGGCAAAGACATTAATGTGAGTTGTTTTCTTATTTTTCTGCAACAGACAATGGGTCATAGTCATCCAAATGGAAGTGTAGGCTTTTATTTTCCCCTGTCAGCTTGCCTTCTATTACCTTTATGTTCTCATGGCCCTTTTTGTATCATCTGGAAGTTAGATCAGAAAATAACTATAGTCACAGTCTATTGTTATTTCTCTATTGAGTAAACATATATGCTATGGAGTTTTGAACTAAATCTGTACATCTGAAAGCTACATGTATGTCACGGATGCTGACCAAATCTGAATGAGGATTGGTTCCTTTTAGTTCCAAAACGCCTAGATGTTGCTTTTTAGATTCTTTAGCTAGCTGAGCATACTTGCATGTTGGAATTGAAATAAGCAGTGCATTTGTCATACTATATTTTCATGGTACTAATGCAGTGCCCTATCATTTGAAAAATAATTGTAGTGGTTAGACCGAATTGAAATAAGCAGTGCACTCTTTCATTTCGGTCTATTTTTGCTGGTCAGTGGTTAGAAAATGATTGCAGTCTAAGTTGAGATCTTGATATAATGGAGATTTACCTGACTTTTAGATAATTAAATTCCATCATGCCGTGGTTATATTACTTGACTTTTGCGTAAGGAGTTCAAATAGGAGCTAGCTACTCTTGGGAGTACACCGCAAGCTTTCCTCCGTTGAACCTGATCAATTATTATTACAAAGATTAGTACACTGCAAGCCTTTCTTTGTGTGTCATATTGTTTCACCATATTTAACGGTTATGTATCTATGTACTGCAGGCATATGTACTTTCAAAGATTGTACTACATGTACTTACTGCAGTTATTTGTGCACTGCTAATCACTAACAGGTTCCATGCTCTGTAATTTCAGAATACCGCCTCCATTGTTTAGGTGAGCTACACTGAATAGAAAAGGAGCAGCAAATGATAAGGAGTACAGGACTGCATAAGGTACTCCACTTATTTATTTTCTTTACTTACCTAATATTATCAAACATGGTTGACATTTTAGAGCTTTCAGTACATCATCAAATGAATGGCCAATTGTGCTAATCATAACAGGTTCCATGCTCTGTAATTTCAGATTACCGCCTCCATTGTTTAGGTGAGCTATAGACTATAGTGAAATCTGATGTGATCATAGTTGCCGCTAAAAGCTCCTAAACTAAGCCAATGGGCAAATGGTTTTTTTTTTAAAAAAATTAGATGCACTGTTTGGTCTTTCTTTGTCACAGGTGATTACATGGCCTTGTCCTAACCCGTAAAATTTCCATATCTTGGCATTATGTGTTTCCATATATTTTCACGAGTGAATGTTGCCTAATGTTTACATTTGTTTGAAACTTGGCTATATCAGGAGTGAAGTATGTCATTCCTGCAAGTTAAACAAGGTTCTTTTCGAACCCTTTATTTAAATAGTGATCCCATGAGCTGAGATACTTATATGTCGATAGGCAACTACGCATTTTTGGTTCTCACTTCGTTCTTGCTTAGATTATTGGTGGAGATTGAAGAACAGTTCAAGAAAGGATCTTCTGTTGCAGTCTGCTATTCTTTAAGCCTTAAGTGCAAGAACTGCCAGTTGAAGAGCAAATACCTGTAATTGTAATTTGAGTTTGAACCTTAAAAATGCCAAATCGTACATTTGGGCACTGTTAGCTGCTCTTAGGGAGCTCTGAGTCTTATATTGTAAATTGTCGCATTTAGATTGCAATTTCCTACATCTCTTATACTGTCCATGATATGGCGCGCATAGCGCCCCCCCTTGTCATAGGCAAGGCAGTTATTTGATGGAAGCGTTCCTAGGAGGATGACTGACAGTTCCTAGGAGGATGAGTGACAGAGTGAGGGAGGAGCTCAGAAGCATAATCAATGGCAAGGGGCTGGGCGCTGGCTATTGTGAACATTGAGATGTTTTAGGCTTTCTTTATGATTTATTTTCAATTCTATAGTACCAATTCTAGATTATTGAACTGTGAGATGCTATTTCATATGAGCAACATGGCCCAGATTGAACCCATGATAGCCATCTGAATATCATATTCTTTGCCATCTGAATATCATATTCTTTTTTCATGTCCATGTTTATTTTACCATCTGATTTGAGAGTACAACTACTTCAACCAATTATTTGAATTTGACATAGAACAAAAACCACAACTACTTCAGTCAAGCTTTATGTTCATGTTTATTTTTGTTAAAATGATAGGGCGCGCTGTCTAGTATTGGGAACCAGGCAATGGCATCTCATCCGGCCGTGAAGGCCAGGTCATCGGCCGCAGAAGCCACCTCATCAGGCCAGTCAGCTTGTAATTTCTTTGTAATTGGGGAAAAAATAGAAACATGCCCTTGGTGGGAATCGTACCCAGGCCTCTAAAGCATAAGTCCAAACACTTTACCAATGAGACTCAATTTCAGATTCGGAGCGGTCCCAGCATGTCCAGCAGGCCAATGGCCGCTTACGACGTGTCAACGTTTGGAGAAGATGAAAAACTCAGACGATCCTTTTTTTTTCTTTTGATCTGCGATTAAAACTTGTATTTATATTTCTACCTCATAAAAACTCCGATTTTGATGATTTTTGTTTCTAACTTTTTGTAAAATCATTCTCTTTCATTTTGTGGTCTTTATTTTTTTTTTATCTAAATTGCTATTTCTTGGATCTTTTTTATATAGCTTATTTCCTTACACTTGAGTAGCGAATAGAAATTGATTTTTTGGCATTTCATTTATTTGTGTAACTTCATATTTTCTAGTACTTGAGTAAATATAAGGTTTGTATCCAGATTTGAGATGTATATTAGGTCAAAAATATTATGAGGTATTCAAATCTTAATGTTCGACTTGAGTTACAGGAAACTATATGAGAGATGTACCATTTTGTGAACAATGTATTGTCTCACTTTGTGGAAAACCATTTAAGTTTTTTATTAAAAGATTATGAACGAAAAATATGTTGCCATGGAAATTATTATAATTGTTTTTACAAATTTAGAAATTCTTCTAATTATTATGGTGTAATTTGGAGATAGAAGTTTGAGTTGTTCCTAGATGACAATTAAATTTTCCATCCACCTTCAAGGTATAGATTATAAGAGAACACATGAGCCTAAATATGATTTTTGTGAAATTTTTTTGAACTCATTAGAAGTGCACATATTTCATCTTGGAATTGCTTTTTGGTAAAAATAACTTATTGCTTGCAATAAGCATGTAGGAAATAATTCAAATGATAGAAAATGCCGAACAAAACCAAATATTGCTGAAACTTCTACATTGCAACCTTGAATTTTTCTGTTATATTAAAAAATATACTAGTGTAAATAGGATAATTATTTTTGTGTGTTACTTCATAGTGGTTCAATAAAATAAAAAATAAAAGGAAAGATACGAAACGGGCCGAGAAGAATCTGACTTGGGCCCTTATCTGCTAAGGTCCGGTTATTCCCTACCGTCGATCTTTTGATCCAGCAATTTGAATTGTTCCCCCACGCAGATAAAAGGCATCGCCGGTCATCATTTGCAAGGATAGAACACAGAAAATTGTTCGTGCCAATCCTGTTAAAGCAAACCTAGGTCCATATGTAGGTCTATAATGATGTTTTCTTTTCATTTTCTGTGAATTGTGGACAGATGCAGTTTATGCCAATGTCGATGAAAACAAGATGAGAGAATGATGTCTATTGATTGTAACATTTTTATTCATCTTGGCTATATGTACAAATGTGTATGTCCTTGTGATTGGCTTAAAACATCAGTTAAATCTATGGAAAACAATTTTATGTTTGTGATTCTCGTACATATTTTCTGTATCAGAATTCTTTTTTTTTTTAATTTCTGGTACGGATATTCCTTGTGTGGAAACCATCAACGAAAACAAATTTCCTGGCGTGTCCCAAGTCCTCATGCCATATAGTTTTCCTATGGGGAGATTGTCACGAAAATCCAGTCAGGAAAATATGTTCTGTCGGGAAACCCATAGGCAAAAAAAATTTCCATGTCGATCTAACCCTGTCGGGATTTGCCTGATGGTAGGCCATCAGGAATATTTTCCCTGACGGTTTTCACATATTTTCCAGACAGTTTTTGGTACACAGGAAAAAAGTTGTTTCTAGTAGTGTTAGACGTCTAGGCGCAGCATCGGACGTCGCATCAACAAGAAACTTTCCACCGCAACATTTAGTTGAAACATACAACACACGCAAATGTTACATGCAACATCGCTAATTTGCAACATCAAACTCATGTTAGTGCAACATCAAAACAATTATTCAAACATGCAACATCAAAACATAAACTATTCGGATAAAACATGCAACATCAAAACAATCAAATCCTAGGTGTTGCAACATTCGTCGCTTGAAACATCCGATTGCAGCATCAAAATCACTTTCTGCCACATGAGAAAAAAACATGCAACATGTAATTTCATTGGTTGCAACACCTAGGATGAACAAATGAAACATCAACATTTATCTAGTGTAACACTAAAAATCAAACTTCGAAGCATTTTGAATAATGCATGCAACATCAAGTCTCATCATTGAAACATCTCAAACGCATACTGCAACATTAAAAAGCGAACATGGAAAAATCACTTTCGTGCCACATGAGAAAAAAAGTATGCAAGATGCAAAGTGATAGGCTACAACAGCAAAAAAAAAAGTAACATCAACATAAAACCTTGCCGTCGAGATCACGAGAATAAGCATCAAAATGCAACATCCAAAATATCACAAATTGTAACATGCAAAGGTCTCTTGTTGCAACACAGAGAAACAATAAACATGACATATGCTAATTTATCTAATGCAACATCTCCGATGGGCCTATGGGGCGACGACATACAACAACAGAAGGAGATGGATGCGCTTCCTTCGAGGGAGAGCAGATCAATGGGGAGGAGCGCCTTGGCCGCGTCGGATTGCCGCACCCAGCCGTGCCGCTACGGGATGGTCGGCCGACAGACGTTGCGAGGCCACAGAGCCGCGACGAGGCGTATGAGGCAGCGGCGCCGTACCAGGATGGCTGGTTTATGCACCGACGGCCACTGCGAGGCCACCAGATTGAGCAGCGGTGCCCGCGAACGACGCGGCAAGGCGCACGGGATGGTCGGGTGTACGTGTCGATAGATGGCCGCAGCGAGGAGGGTCGATGTGTAGCCTGGCAACATGTTTTTTAGATCCAGCATGAAGAGAGAGATGCAATGGGTTAATGGACAGAGCAAAATGCGTGGAAGGGTGGAGTGCTGGGCCTGATGTCCGATGCGTCGGATGACCGTGGCCAAGCATTACTTTTGAAGTTTCACATGGGGTTTTCTTTGGTGGTAACATATTCTATGAGAACTTATTTCCTGTGACAACTGAGAATTCAAATCTGAGTCAGATGATATCCAAGGGAAAGAGGGAGGAGGGATTTACAAAATTATAATTAAGAGGATAGTGATTTTGCAAATTCTCCCTCACACCGTACCTCCACCTACGCACTCCACTTGGATTAAGATTATGTGGCCCATGAAGGAGGAGACTTGGACAAAGCTTCGGGAGCTGAAGACACAATCAGACATGCCATGGTTGTCTGCTGGTGATTTCAATGAAGTGCTTTTTGCACATGAAAAGGAAGGAAGAAGACAACGGACGCAAGCTAGCATGGATAAATTGAAGGAGACTCTGGAGTTTTGTGAGCTACATGATTTGTGTTTTGAAGGTGATAACTTTACATGGCGAAACCATAATCACATGGCTGAGGGATATATAAGGGAGAGGTTGGACCGAGCTATGGCAAATGATCAATGGAGGAGCAGATTTCCTATGGTGAGAGTGATAAATGGGGATCCCAGACACTCTGACCACCGACTGATTATTATCAATACAGACAACCAAAGAAGGGGCCATACAGATCGTGTTGGTGATGGGGGTTTTAAATTCGAAGCAAAATGGTTGATGGAGGAGAATTACAACAAAATAGTGGGGGAAGCTTGGGGTAGAGCAATGGAGGGAGGTGAGGTATCTATACAAGAGGCGGTGAAAATGGTGGCGGAAGACCTGTCGGAGTGGAATAAAAATGTTCTCGGAGATCTGGAGAAGAGAATTAAAAAAGTGAAAAAGGAGTTGGAGAATTTGAGAAGGGCAGCGATTGGGGAGGAGGGAGTTGCGAGGGAGGCGGTGTTACTATGTAAGTTGGAGAGGCTAGAAGATCAGGTGGACGTGTATTGGCGGCAACGCTCACATAATAGATTGCTGTGGCAAGGCGATAGAAATACCGCTTTCTTTCATGCTGCTGCATCAGAGACGAGGAGGAGAAATAAGATTAAAAAGCTAAGACGAGAGGATGGCAGTTGGGTGGAGGGAGAATCAGAGAAGTGGTGTTTTATAGCTAATTATTTTTCTAAGCTTTTCAGGTCAAATGGTGAGCAAAATGTAAATGATTTGCTGGTGGCAGTGGAACCGAAGGTGCAGCCTTATATGAATGAACTGCTGCTCTCAAGTTTCACTGCTAGCAAGGTGAAGGAAGCCCTTGATGCTATTGGTGATCTAAAAGCCCCTGGACCCGATGGCATGCCATCGGTTTTCTACAAAAATTGCTGGGATCTTGTTGGCAATCGTCTCACAAATGAGGTGCTTACTGTTCTAAATGGAGGTCCAATCCCAGATGGCTGGAATGATACTAATATTGTGCTGATTCCTAAGGTGCCTAATCCGGAAACGGTAAAAGATCTCATGCCCATAAGTCTTTGTAATGTCACATATAAGTTGATTTCAAAGGTTCTCGCAAATAGACTGAAGAAAATTCTTCCAGATATTATTTCTCCCTCGCAAAGTGCGTTTGTGCCGGGGCAGTTAATTTCTGATAATATTCTTATTGCTTATGAGATGGTTCATTACATGAGAAATAAAATGAGTGGGGTGGGTTATGCGGCTGTTAAATTAGATATGAGCAAGGCCTATGATCGTGTTGAGTGGAGGTTCCTTGAGGAAATGATGGTGAAAATGGGTTTTCATACAGAATGGGTGCAACTGATTATGAAGTGTGTGAGTTCGATCAAATACCATATTAGAGTAAATGATGAGTATACGGAGGCTATAATTCCAGAGAGAGGCCTACGGCAAGGAGATTCTTTATCACCATATTTGTTTCTGATTCGTGCGGAGGGGTTCTCAGCCTTGCTAGATGCAGCGGAGAGGGAGGGCAGAATTGGGGGTGTGCGCATCTGTCCAACAGCACCAAGTGTGTCTCACTTGTTATTTGCCGATGACTCATTATTGCTAATTCGTGCTAATGAAGGGGAGGCACAACAGCTACAGTCTATTTTGAGTATTTATGAAAGGTGCTCTGGTCAGACCATAAACAAAGACAAATCTGCCATCATGTTTAGCACAATGTGGGTCAGAGTGCACGTGAACATATGAAACATGTCCTCAATATTGCTCCAGATACACTTGATGAGAAATATTTGGGTCTACCAATACATGTTGATCGATCAAGGACCAAGACGTTTGACAAGATTTGGAAGCGCATCCAAGGATGGTAGGAGAAGCTTTTGTCACGGGCTGGAAAAGAGATTCTGATAAAGGCTGTTGCATAAGCTATTCCAACCTATGCAATGGCGTGCTTTGACCTCACAAAGGAGCTAGGTGACCAAATAAGCAAGATGATATGTAGATATTGGTGGAGCAGCCAAGACAAAGAAAAGAAGATGCATTGGTTGAGTTGGGAGGAGTTGTTACAGCCAAAGAAAGATGGAGGCTTGGGTGGAGACTATTGCATAACCCAGATCTTTATGTGCGAGGATTTTGCGACCATGGTACTATAATCATGGCAACGTTTTGAGGGCACAACCAGTGAAGGGAATGTCATATACTTGGAGAAGTATTCTCCAAGGCGTTGATGTGCTCAAGAAAGGCTTAGTATGGAGGATTGGAAGGGGAGACAATGTGAATATTTGGACAGACCCATGGTTACTGTAACACCCGGAATTTCATCACATGTTTTAAATAGCAAACTTTTGAAAATTTCTGGAATTTATTTGGAATTCAAATTTAATTTGTAGGAATATTGCTTTGAATAGGCATTTAAATTCTTTTTATCAAAAAGAAACTAAAATAAATATAAGGTCACCATTTGATTGAATGCATTTCATGCTGAACCTATTTGGTTTTGAGTGTTGGATTCAAATTGTCTTGAATTCAAACTTGTTTGTTTGAATTTTGAAAATGTTCAAACTCTTTCTTTCTCTTTTTCTCTTCTTCCAAGCTTGTGGCCCAACTCCCCTCCTCCTCTTCCGCGAAGCCCAGTTTCGGCCTATCTCTTTTCTCGCTCGGCCCAGCCCAGCCCAGCCGCAGTTCTCCCTCTCCTTCCCATCCCTCTCGCCGAACCAGGCTCGAGTCGAGCCCGACCAGCGCCGCGCCCGCACTACTCCTTCCCATCTTGGCGCGCACGCCAAGGCGCCTTTCTAGGCCTATTTAATGGGCCGCCCCTCCTCTTTGGACCCCTTCGCCTCGACGCCCGAAACGCTTAGCCGCCAAAGCTCTCGCCGCCGCCGCAAATCCAAGTAACGCCGCCGCCTTTGACTCGCGTCTCCGCCTCCTTTGCCGCACCAGGAGATTGCTTCAGAGCTTCGGGGTAAGGTGAGGAACACGCCACGCTGGTTTCCCCTTCCTCTCTCGCTCTCTCCCGCTTGTGCGAGCTCGCCGTTGCCGTCGAGCCGCGCCTCTCCGTCGCGAGCCACCAATGTCGCCCAAACCTCTGTAGGGACCCCCTAGATGAGATCTTCGAGTCCCCAGCTTGCTGCTGTGCCTTGAATCAGGTGAAACGGTAGCCCCTAGCCCCGGATTCGCCGAGCTCTGGCGAGCCTCCGCCGCGCGCCGTCTTCTCCGGCGACCAGCGCCGCCTCGATCGTCCCCAGCCGTCCGATCTCGATCCAGCGGCCCAGTTTAGATCTAGCCTTAGTCAAACAGAAACCACGCCGGTCAGCTGTGGTTCTTTTACGAAAGAGCCCCTGTTCTATTCCGGAATCAACCTGCGATCCAACCCTAGTCAAAAGTAATTACGTATAGGTCCTTTTCTTCACGTCTAGGCCCCTGACCTTTCCTGGTTTCGAATCCGCCATCCTTGGCTGCTAGTTTTACGCGTTAGCCCTCGGGTTTCCATACGTAATTAGCCCTTGGTTTCTTCTATTTTAGCCCCTGTTAGTTTAGTTTCTTCGTAGTTAAGCCCCCGAACCTTGTTTTATCCATAGATTTCATGTTTTATCTCCGTTTAATACCGTTCTTGATGCGTTAACTTTCTAAACATGCAAAGTTTAGTTCACCAGTGTTTCATATCAAGTTCATGTTCTGAAATAAATAAATATTAATTTTCCTAATTCTAATTTAACTAGCTTTTTAAATAAAAGCAAATTAGAGTCCCACCTTCATGTTTTATAATAAAGTTAATTTGATTAATCACTATTCAACTAGCCTTTTATAATTGAAATATGGTTAGCTTTTCTTGTCTTTTCATAAACTAATTCAATTTGGTTAATGATTATTCAACTGTTTTATGAATAAAAGCTACATAGGTTATAAACCGGGTTTTCATAATTACATGCTAACTTGACTAATATGAATATAAAAGTATTTATGAATTATAATTGACTAGTTGAACACGAATCATAAAGTTATTCGATTAGATGCTCATATATAATTCTTTTCTAAAGTTAATTAATTGATATAATATATATAATATTTACAAATAAAATTGATTAAGCCTTAATCCGCCTTTTCTTATGAACGTATAACTTGAATTAATTCAAATACGAATATCTCTCTGAAATATTCATTCCACATGTTTTAATGAATGAAGAATATAGTCTTTGATTTATTTAATAATAATAATCTTCCGATAGTTGTATCTTCTCAACCATAGCCCTGTTTTAAGCGTTGCTCGTTCCCTCGCGATCCTTTCCGAGACCCCGACCCGTTTCTAGACTTGATCAATATTGTTGCCTATGATTGGTGTACTGTTTATTTATTTGTGCATATGTTTGCTTGTATGTGCTCGTGTGACGATAGACGTTGTTCCAGTCGAGTTTGAAGATCAAGCTGTGAGGAGTTCCTTGAAGATCAAGTCTACGAAGGAATTGAGCTTTAGCAGATATTCTTAGGATTTAAGGCAAGTGGATTTCTCCCTCTGCATATTCTATTGAACCTATGCAACTTTCATATTAATTAAAGTTTACTTGATGCTATGTATTGCATTAATATGGATAGGTCCTATATTAAGGATGACTAGCTTTTATTGACCATCCCTTTGATAACCTGGATCTTTACATTCATGTTGGGTAGCTTTGCTTAGCTGCTATACATGGGAATGGTTCACACTAATCGTGAAGATAATAATTTTGTGTTTGCTGAGAACATGACACCATCGGATACGAACATTGGTCATAAGGTGTATTTATTTCTCCATTTGCATAATGATTTGTTATACAATTCACTTGGTTCCACATGTCCATGTCATTATTTGACTGAAGGTACAAATGCATTATTACAATGTCTTCGCGGGCTTGTTATTCATACATGGGATCCAGGCCTAAGATGGAGTAGGTTCCAGACATATAGAGAGCGCTTCAAAGATGTTCAAGGACGTCCTCCACCTTGGCCGCCACCTTAGGAGACCAGCAAGGGCGCCCAAGTCAAGATGGAGGCCCATTACAACTCGAGTTCGAGTCCACCTCGGAGTCCAGGAGCTGCTTTCGGTAAAACGGACGCCCAGGCCACATACGGAGTCCGATTTCGACGATCCACATATGGTTGGAAAGAAGATTTCATAGAGCTTCCAATGGAGTTGGTTTGAAGCCCAAATATGTACTGTGTCGTCGGGAATCATCCAAACAAGGTGGCGTCCATAATCTGTCCCGGTGCTGCGTCACCGTCTTTTGGCCTTTGGGCCGTGTATCGTCATCAAGCCCATTAGGGGGCATGAGCAGGGGGTCATCCACGACCCTAAGCTCTATAATTCAGTAGCCACCGCCTTCCTTAGGATTTGGGGTTTTGCTTAGATTAATCTGTCCAAGAACAGTTTAGCTGTTGCATCGGTTTGTGAGACCCCAACTCGTGAGATTAATCATACATCTGCAATTTGGTTGCATCCTACTTTGATGGAAGCTAGGGTTTCCGATCTTCCGAAAGGTTCAGATAAGCGACGATTTGGTGGAGTCGCGACACAAATCGATCCGGCTTCCGAACAACACGTTCCGAGCCCCCGCAATCGCAGCACCACGTCTCCTCAAGTTATCGACCAGCGGATGCACGGTCGACCTCGCCAAGAAGGCTAATCCCTGCCTGCGAATCGAAGAACACAAGCAAGAACAAAGTAGGATGCAACCAAATTGCAGATGTGTGGCAGACCACTCCGAAATTATTCCAAGTTAAGTACCCACGGACCACTAACCTAGCAGTCAGGCACTTAATCCGGAATAAGCTGGAGCGCCGTCGGATTAAACCCGATTAACCACGTTCTTTCACGATCGAAACAGCACGCGTGCCCACACGAAGGTGAGTTCCAGAAATTACAACATTCCACAAGTTCAACTTACATAAATAGTCTCAATTAAATTATTACAAACCAAGTCTGAATTTAAATAAAGTGTGAGAGTTCAAGCAGCGGAAATAAACTAACGACGATACATAGCAACACCATAATGAAGCCGTCCATGGTGCTACTCCTCCCGATCCTCGGACGAGGACGGAACCCACTCGACATGCCAGCCAGGAGGAACCTGGGTAGGCCAAGTGACGGAATTCACCGCCTCATCCACAACATTACCTGAAATAATAGCCACAAGCAAGGCTGAGTATACTAATACTCAGCAAGGCTTACCCGTCGGGTGAAAACTACATCACCGACTTCTAGACATGAGAGGCTTTTGGCTGGTGGGTTTGTTTTGCCAGAAAGCGACTAAGAGTGGATCCTTATTTTCAAAATTTTAGCATCAATTCTAATAGCATTAACCATTCTAGATTAGCAACCTTTCTAAGCATACAAGTGGTGCAATACAATTTAGTTCATGCAACAAGTTCATCATCCTCATAATTCCACTTGTTACTCAATGCGGCATAGTGGTCAAGCAGTCTCAGTAACCGCGAGAAGCGGACAGTTCGAACCGAATTTCACTACCTGGCCAGGGAAAACCCAACACACACGGATAAGGCTTGCCATAAAAAGCACAAGCACTATCCAACCTTTCCCTTCAGTCCACAATTCGGAACCAACTCCATCTCCCTTAGGATACAAGGTTATCGGATACTCGCGGACTAAAGCCGGCCGATCTCACGCTTGTAACCACATGTGTACAGCAAGGGAAAATACATTTCCAAGGAAAGAAGGCTATCGGTCCTAGCTGTATCAATCGGGTACCGGGCTTACCGGAGCCCAGACTTGGCATGTGCGTGGTACGTTCAAAAACTTGACACACAGAACCACACGTTTCGACCTTAATCCAATTATCATACACGGACGGGAGATCTACAAATACCATCCCGCCCGTCCATCCTTTTGATTCCAACATAAGTAAGACAAGCAACTCCTATATCTCGCGAGTGACAGGAAATCACTCGACTTGTAACGGTCCTAAGCATTGCGACTATCGAACCTGTCATTCTAGTATTTCAAGACATAGGTGCTAGAAATTATGCATCTAGGGTATTCAAACAACTCCTTGAACGTAAATGCACAAGCATAAATAATTCATAGTTGCACAATTTAAAAGTTAGGTTATGCTCCGGGGCTTGCCTTCTTGAGCTAAACCACTGTCAGGCTCGGGGTCGATCACGACGACGTCGGCACCGCTCTCGGGGATCCCTTCTTCGTTGGCGGGGACGAGGTCGTAGGTGCCGTCAGAGAGAACGCCGTCTACATGAGATGCACAAATTTAAAGCGGCTGCCCAAGGTGATCCAAAGGCTTGGCCTTGCATGCCATATTCACCTAGACTTGCTAGTGTACCACTTTCTACTTCACAAAATTAGAGGAGGGTGCGAAATTTTATTGTATCTATGATGGTGATTGTGTACATATATAAAATAATACAATTTATTATTTTGGAGCTAGGGTGCTGTTCTGAAATTTAAATTTCGTAAGCTCCAAAGTTAATTATTTAACCAAAGTTATCTATTTCTTTTTATAACTCAATTCTACTCTAGTTCCTTCTTATTTTTGTTTCTCTGTTTCTGTTCATCCTTTTTAGCTACAAACTTTACGACAGCCTCTGGAGTATAAGAGTTAAGCTCACTCCAAAATTTAGCTAAATCTGAGCTACACATAATTTATTAAAAAATAAATCAATCAGCTGTCTGCAGAAATGAAATAAATTCATATAAAATCGAAAATTCATCCAATTCAGGAGATTTTCCTACCAAAGCTAGCCATAAGCATAAGGAGGGCTCTGGCCAAGTGGGAGCTCAAAATAACCCTTGGACAGTCCTCAATAAATTTCTATCCAAAAACACACATTTATTTATTTGCTAGTCTAAACAGAGCAAAAATTAAGTTTTTCATTTTTAACAGGTGTGCTAACAAGTTTTTAGTCCTCTGGAGCAAAATGGTGATTTTTCACTGCAGGGATTAATTTTAATAATTGCTGGACTACAAAAAGGCAGGAAACACATTTTAATTCATAACTGAAGCTACACTGCATATTTTTAGGTCCCCTTTGGACACAAGGTGCCCAAAGTCACTACAAACAACATATCCAAAGATCAACCCTAGCGGAGCTCTGGATTTGAAATGGTGCACAACTTTCAATTTCTACAGTTTGAATTTTAATTCAAAAACGGTTCATCAAAAGTATACACATGCCTAAAGGAGATTGGAGTTTACAATCTCACGAATCCATGGAGTATTTTTGTGCATTTTTCTGATTTTTGTACGATTTTTAACGGATTTTACAAGATTCGGGAAAATTAGATCTAGGTTTAAGAATCTTTTTACGCCGGGAACCCTAGAACTTTCAAAACCTTACGAACAAGTCCCTGGTTTTTGCGCAGAGGACCCTAGAAAAACGAAGACGATGAACTTATGCCCTCGGCTCTCGCCGGAGTTGCGCCGGCCAAACGACGGCGAGCTAGGGTCGGGGAAGTGGGGGAAAAGCATCAGTGGCTCACCACGAGTCGATTGGTGGCGGTTGGGAGGCCGGGGAAGCTCGGGTTTTCGCCGGCGACGAGCGGTGGTGGTGCGGCCGCCGCGACTGCTACGCCGGTGAAGTCAGAGGCGTTCGTCGGGGTTTGAAGGGTCCTAGAGTACCAGTGGAGCTCGAGGAAGCTAATGGCGTGCTTGGTTGACCTCGGGGATGGCTCGGAGTGGGGTCTCGACGTGAGGGTGCTCCGGCGGCCGAAAATCGCGATTTGGGGGAAATCTTGATTTCTCGCCGGAGAAGCGACAATAGCTCGGGGGAAGTGGGGGGAAATGGAGCTAGGGTAGAGGTCTAGCTTCGTGCGCGATGAATTTGGGAATGGTGGAGTGTGGAAGGAGAATTTCTCGGCGAAGCTCGGCTCGGTCCGTGCGGCGTGAGGAAGAAAACGACGGAGCGAGCGCGGGGAAGTGAAAATGGCTAAGTGAGCGAGTGAGTGGAGTGTGCGAATGGCTCGGTGGGAGGCTTGGGCACGCTTGAGCGGGGTCGTGCGGCCTCGGGAGCGTGCGCGCGGAGTAATGGCCGATGCGACGCGCCATTGATGCGCTGGGAGCTTGGACAGAGCGCGAGCGGCTCGGTTGGCGAGGGAGATCCTTGCGCGCTACTGTAGGATCGTCTACAGGGCGTGTTGGAGCGTAGCGGGACGGAATCGCGGCCTACAGAGCGCGCAGCGCGGCGCGAGCGCGCGTGCGGCCACGGCGGCGCGCGACCGGCATGATGGCGTTCCGCGGCGCGAGGCGAGGCGACTCGACGGCGGCGACGTGATGGCTCGGGAGGGGCTGGACAAGTGCTAGGCGACAAGCGCCAGCGTCCGCCGCGGCTCGGCCAGCCCGGCGCTGCCTGCGCCGCTCGCCGGCCACGTGGCGGCCGAGCTCCGGCCAGCGCAGGAGCGCGCCAGGGGCACTGTTGCTCGCCCGTGGAGCTCCGTTTTCCAATTCGAATTTTCTCCAAAAATTTGAACTGAACTTGAAAAAGTGTAAAAATAAAAGTTGGAGTTTGAGAGATGGGACACATCTTTCTTTTTGGTGTGAACCTGAAATTCTAAATTTTTCAAGTTCAAACAAGCCAATTTCAAAAAGGCGTTCAGCACTGTTTTTCGAGTTTTTGAGGGGCTAAACTGCAAAATTTTCAAAAGTTCCAAACAGTAACTAGGCTTTATTTGTGATGACAAACAACTTTTATTTTTGGAGATTTTCAAGTTTAGTAAGAAAATTGTGAGATCTCAGTTGGGTGTCAATTTAGCCCTTTTGAATTCAAATTTCGAATTTAAATTCACTTAAGTATGTTAAAACCGTTTTCTACCCTCTTACTTCAGTTGTTAGTGTACTTTTAAAGTGCTAAACATCAGGGATGTTACAAGATGTATGATTAATCTCACGAGTTGGGGTCTCACAAACTGATGCAACGGCGAAACTGTTCTTGGACAGATTAATCTAAGCAAAACCTCAAACCCTAAGGAAGGCGGTGGCTACTGAATTATAGAGCTTAGGGTCGTGGATGACCCCCTGCTCACGCCCCCTAATGGTCTTGATGACGATACACGGCCCAAAGGCCAAAAGACGGTGACGCAGCACCGGGACAGATTCTGGACGCCACCTTGTTTGGATGATTCCCGACGACACAGTACATATTTGGGCTTCAAACCAACGTCATTGGAAGCTCTATGAAATCTTCTTTCCAACCATATGTGGATCGTCGAAATCGGACTCCGCATGTGGCCTGGGCGTCTGTTTTACCGAAAGCAGCTCCTGGACTCCGAGGTGGACTCGAACTCGAGTTGTAATGGGCCTCCATCTTGACTTGGGCGCCCTTGCTGGTCTCCTAAGGTGGCGGCCAAGGTGGAGGACGTCCTTGAACATCTTTGAAGCTCTCTCTATATGTCTGGAGCCTACTCCATCTTAGGCCTGGATCCCATGTATGAATAACAAGCCCGCGAAGACATTGTAATAATGCATTTGTACCTTCAGTCAAATAATGACATGGACATGTGGAACAAGTGAATTGTATAACAAATCATTATGCAAATGGAGAAATAAATACACCTTATGACCAATGTTCGTATCCGATGGTGTCATGTTCTCATCAGTGTTACCATTTATCAAGCCATTTATATCCATGTTCCGATGATGATGTTAAACAAGATCACTTATGTTATTTGGAACATGGAGCGGCAACCTGGGATTTTCCCATACAACCATAATACCATATGGCTCTGGTCTTGGCTAAGTAACTAGATGAACTGTGTGTTGTGTTTGCACTGCTAGTGGTGGAATTTGGGGGCATTACCGGTTTGGGAGGTGCGGGGATCGGAAGGCGAGAGAGGCCTTGCCGTTGTAACCGTGGTCGTCGGGGAGCAAACACATACATATAGGAATTCTTTGGAAAGGCCTCGTAGCGTCCCTATGCAGTCACACCTTGGCAGTGTGGTACGTGCCTGATCAGCATAACATGGTTGGGTCCAAAGTTCGTTGGGACTTTTACGTGAATTGTGGTGAAAGTGTACAACCTCTGCAGAGTGTAAAACTATTATAACAGCCGTGTTCGCGGTTATGAACGGCCCAGATCCTCACATGATAATTGAACTTGAAGATGAAAATGAATTATGGTTCCTGGTTAAGGAATGTGTGCTTTTGACACGAATGATGTGAGATGATATATCTCTTTATATTATTAATTGGGTTGGTATATACTTATATCTTAGTAATCATGTGCTTGCTAATAAAACTTGACCAACTAAAATGTTGACCGCTCTGAACTCTTAGCCTTTCCTTGAAAGCTTTGCATATTCTCCCACTTGTTGAGTACCAACCATAAGTGTACTCACCCTTGCTAATATATTGGATCAGAAAGAGAAGAAGGTGTTGAGTTCTTCAGTGACTTCAATGAAGATTGCTAGGCGTACGCAACCCCCAGTTAACTGCCTGTGGTGAAGAGTTAAAGATTCCGCTGCTAGAAACCGTTTGTAATGTATTTATTTTATTATTTCCATTGTAACTTTGTGTTATGTATTCATGGAGTCTATCATATATGCGAAACTTGATCCTGGTGCACATATGAGATGCATTCGGTTTGTTTTTATAAAACCGGGTGTGACCAAGTGGAATCAAAGCCGAGGTTGACTGTAGGACGTAAGCCTAGATAGCAATGGTCGTTTTCTAATGTCTTCTTTGATATAATAACCACCCTTACCTTACCTTTGACTTTTCTGATGGTTATTCTCACTCATTGTCTATTGATCTTCTCCTTGACTACCTTTATGTGATATTCATTTGCGTGTTCTTGTTCGCAAATGCTAAAAATGTCAAACCTTCTTTTTATGTAACCCCTCCTTGGTCTTTCCTATGACTTTATCATTATCATTTATTTGATTAATGATTTTACTTATTTTATCACCTCTTTATATTATTAGTGATGTTGCTAATTCATCGCTCCTTGATTTAACTGTATCCTTGATATTTCTATTGACCGTCCGCTTCTTGCAAATTAGCCCCTTGTCGACAATTCTTTTATTTACTCCTTTATGTTATATTCTGTTCATTCAATTGAACGAATTTACCCCTTGTTGTTTCTCAACATATTCACTTTGGATTCCCTCAATTGACTTAGATTTCAAAGTATCATGTACACTATCTCTCTTTATTTAAAATGTTAGATGGTTCATGCGTCGGCCTAAATCAAGTCAACCTAAAGACTTAGAATTCTAGTAGCCAAGAATGTTGAAGTTTGAAGAGTTAGCCCCTCTTAAGTAGGATCACCCTATGGCCAATAAAATCGTTTAGCATCGCTTGTGTTGTTGTTGTCATGATCTTGATTGCTTGTTATTATGTCCTTGTTTGATTTGGATCTTTGTAATCATTGCTCCTTAGTTGTGGAGTGATGACCACAGCTAAGTAAAATCAACATAGTTAATAAGTTTAGTTGGGTTGCTATCTTTTGCTGCCTCCATCCTTGTTCATTCTTTTTATTCCCCTCTTTGCCCTCATCCAGATGGAAAACCTCAAAGGAAGCAATGCAGACAATGCCTATGGAGATAATGTCAGTCTTTCATCACGATTTGACCCTAAGAAGATAGAGCTTATGACCTTGTCAACTCAACCCCCGCACAAGATGACTCAGCCCATGGAGAATGTCCAACAAGCAGTTTTAGCAGAAGCCTCACTAATGAACAACGGTGAAGTCAATATCACCGATTCAGATCAGAAGGTCTCACTTAAGTCACCCTCGCAGCTGTCTAACAAAGAGAAGCTTATGATCATGCAAGCTCAGGATCTACAAAGAAGAATGCAACGCGAAGTATCGAACAATCAAAGGTTGAAGAGAAGCCGTGAAGCATTGCACTTGGAAGAGGCACATGAGAACAGTAAAACACTAGGGAAGTGCACATGTTGTGAACACTATGGTCTTCCATGTCTCCAGAAAGAAGATAGCTTAATGACGGATGAAGCAAGACGTCGTTTCCACGTAGATATGAGTAAAAGAAGAGAAGTAACCATCCAAGGGTCAATCCTAGAAGGCAGTATTTAAGCACAAGGCAGTGTTCAGTCCATGAACCTTGATGATTGGAGTATCACCGTCACAGAATTTCAGCCACAAAAGAACAAGAAACCCAAGGAGCAAATTACTGAAGCAACGCAAGGAAAGAAGTTACCAGAAGCATTGATAGAGGATAGTATACGTCTCGACTCTAACTGTCACACCCGGTTTTATAAAGGACAAACCGAATGCATCTCATATGTGCGCTAGGATCAAGTTTCACACATATGATAGACTCCATGAATATAGAACATAAAGTTACAGCGGAAAGAATATAATAAATACATTACAACGATATTCTAGCAGCGGAAATCTTCAACTCTTCACCACAGGCAGTTGACTGGGGGTTGCGTACGCCTAGCCATCTTCATTGAAGTCACTGAAGAACACCACACCTTTTTCTTCTGATTCAATGTTTAGCAAGGGTGAGTACACTTATGGTTGGTACTCAACAAGTGGGGAAAAATATGCAAAGCTTTCAAGGAAAGGCTAAAAGTTAAGAGCGGTCAGCATTTTAGTTGCTCAAGTTTTATTCATAAGCACCTGATTATTAAGGTATAAGTATATACCAACCCAATTAAGTATAACAGATACATCATAAGCTTCATTCGTGCAAAAGCACTCATTCCTTAACCAGGAACCACAATTTATTTTCAACTTCAAGTTCAATTATCATGTGAGGATCCGGGCCGTTCATAACCGCAAACACGACTGTTATAACATTTTTACACTCTGCAGAGGTTGTACACTTTCACCACAATTCGCGTAAAAGTCCCGAAGAACTTTGAACCCAACCATGCAGTGCAGGCCAGGCACGTACCACACTTCCAAGGTGTGACTGCATAGGGACGCTACGAGACCTTTCCAAAGAATCCCTATATGTATGTGTTTGCTCCCCGTCGACCACGGTTACAACGGTAAGGCCTCTCTCGCCTTTCGATCCCCGCACCTCCCAAACCGGTAATGCCCCCAAATTCCACCACTAGCAGTGCAAACACAACATACAATTCATCTAGTTACTTAGCCAAGACCAGAGCCATATGGTACTGTGGTTGTACGGGTAAATCCCAGGTTGCCGCTCCATGTTCCAATTAACATAAGTGATCTTGTTCAACATCATCATCGGAACATGGATATAAATATCTTGATAAATGGTAACACAAAATTATTATCTTCACGATTAGTGTGAACCATTCCCAAGTATAGCAGCTAAGCAAAGCTACCCAACATAAAGTAAACCTGGTGTATCAAGGATTAGGAAAAAAAGGCTATTCATCCTTAAATAGGACCCATCAAATTAATGCAATATACATACATAAAGTAAATGTTAATTAACATGATATTGCATAGGTCAAAAGAGAGTATGCTGAGGGGGAAATCCACTTGCCTTAAATCCTAGTAATATCTGCTAAAGCTCAATTCCTTCGTAGAACTCTTCATAGCTTGATCTTCCAATTCAACTTGAACAACGTCTATCGTCACACGAGCACATACAAGCAAACATATGCACAAATAAATAAACAGTACACCAAACATGGGGAACAATATAGATCAAGCATAGAAAACAGGTTGGGGTCTCGGAAAGGATTGAGAGGATACGAGAAATGTTGCGATCGGAACTAGGGTCGAGAAGATACAACTATCAGAAGATTATTATTATAAAATAAAGCAAAGACTATATGCTTCATTAATTTTAATTAATAAAACATGTGCAATGAATATTTCAAATAGATATTCATATTTGAATTATTTCAAGTTAAACTTTTCATAAGAAAAGGCGGAGTAAAGCTTAATCAATTTTATTTGTAAATATTATATATATAAATTATAAAAATTAAACAATTAACTTTAGAAAAGAATTGTATATGAGCGTCTATCGAATAACTTTATTATTCGTGTTCAACTAGTCATTTATAATTTATAAATACATTTATATTCATATTAGTCAAGTTAGCTTGTAATTATGAAAACTCGGGATATCACCTATGTAGCTTTTATTCACAAAACAATTGAATGCTCATTAACCATATTAAGTTTAATTTATGAAAACCGAGGTATATTTCTATTTAGCTTTTAATAGGAAAGACTAGTTAAATAAGTATTAATCAAGTTAGCATGTATTCACAAAAGATGATGTATAAACCTAGTCAAGTTTTATTTAGAAAACTAGAATAAACAAAGAGCATTAAGTAGATTAAATACTAGTTTATAAAACCACTACACAAGCTAATTATAATTTTATTGGTAAAGCATATAAATAAGCATTAACCAAATTAACATCTTTGTTTAGGAAAAGACAAGATATAACGCTAACCATATTTTAGTTATAAAAGGCTAGTTCCCTAATGATTAATCAAATTAACTCTGATTGTAAAACATGAAGGTAGAACTCTAATTTGCTTTTAATTGGAAAGCTAGTTAAATTAGAATTAAGCAAATTAATATTTATTATTTCAAAAAAACCTAAAACATGGTAAACAACACGGGTGAACTAAACTCTATGCTTTTGAAAGACTAATGCAACAAGAACGAGGTTAAACGGAGACCAAACGTGGAATGTATAGGCTAAACCAGGTTCTAGGGCTTAACTGTGAGGAAACAGGGCTTATAGGGGCTGTTTTGAAAGAAACCGAGGGCTAAAACATAATTACGTACGAAAACCCGAGGGCTACCGCGCAAAACGAGTAGCTAAGGACGGCGGGTTCTATTTTCCAGAAGGTCGGGGGTCTAAACAAAAAGAAAAGGACTAAAGTGGAATTATTTATGAACTAGCATGGACTGCGGGTCTATTAGCAACAACTACAGGGGCTTTTCTGCAAAATAGCCAAAGCTGGCCGGTTTGACCTATGTAGACTAGATTAGATCTGTTATTGGCCGTCGGATCGAGATCGGATGGCTCTGGTTCGATTGGACGCTCGGGGTCGCCGGAGTTCGCGGCTCGCGGCGGCGCACGACCGGAACTTCGCCGGCGTTGAGCTAATCCGGCGCTAAAGAGCGCCAAAACTCGCCGCGACTAGCTCGGGAGAGAGAGGGGGAGAAGACGAACCCGTTTTGGGGGTCATTCTCGAGGATTGGGTGGTGGAGGCGGCTGGCGACGAGTGGCGGCGGCTTGCAGACGACGGCGAGGTCGGATGCGCAAGACATAGCGGGAGAAAGAGGGAGAAGAGGCCCGGCGTGCTGCTCACCTTCCTGTGAAACTCTGAAGCAAGCTCTTGGCGGCGGAGATGCGTCCAAACGGTGGGGCGATGGCGGCGGCTGAAGCTAGGGCTTGCGGCGGCGGCGCTGCGCGAGATACAGGGCGAGGCGAACAGGAAAGGAGGCTAGGGTTTGGCGCTTGGTTTTTATAGGGCGCGAGGCTGGTCCTGGCGTGGCATGCACGCCGAGGAGGAGATGGCGGCGCGTGCAGAGGTCGGACGGGAGCGATGGCCGGGCTCGGCCTGGGGATGGAAGGTGGGGGATGACGGGCGGGGCCCGCTCGTCAGCGAGACGAGGGAGGGAGCTGCGGCTGGGGCTGGGCTGGGCCGAGCGAGAAGGAAGAGGGAGGGAGTTGGGCCGGCCGGGGAGAAAAAAGAAAAAGGAGAGGCGGGCTTGGGCCGGTAAAGAGAAAAGAGAAAAGGGAGATTATCAAATGTTGAAACAAAACAGCAGAGATGTTGAAACTTCGGTTTTGGAATGTTGAACCTTTTAGAAACTTTTATTACAATTTAAATAAGAAACCAAATTTGAATTCAAAACAATTTGAATTCAACACTCAAATAAAATGCTCCAACATGAAATGCATTCAATCAAATGGTGACCTTACATTTATTTTAGTTCTTTTTTTAATAAAAATATTTTAAATGCCTATTCAAATCAATATTCCTACAAATTAAATTTGAATTCCAAATAAATTCCAGAAATTTTTAAATGGTTGCTATTTAAAACATGTGATGAAATTCCGGGTGTCACACTAACCAACAAGCTGAAACACAAGCCCAGGACATCATAACACCTAGAATAGTGCAACGTCTATGCAACCACCCTATCAGAAAGGATCCGACTACAAACGCTCACCCACCAAGCCTTGTGGTAGAGCCTAAAGGAATTCAAGATGGACGGAAGAAGGATACGGCAGTGCAGTGTTGCAGCAGTATCAAGTCAGCTCACCACACTAGAGGATGCCCAACCAGGAAAAGTGTAAACACATCCCGGTCAATTTGTCCCGATTGTGGCAAAAAGGTACGACCAGGTGATCGTTGCCCATTGAAGGAATGCCGAAAGAAAAGAAGGATAGCCTTGGTTGAAGGAAAATGTTTTAGTTGTGGAGAAGCAGGTCATTATGAAAATAAATGTCCAAGGAAATGTAAGCCAGCAAAGTTGAGTACTAATAGATAGTATGGCCTCCTCTGTGGTGAAGATGGACACCTTGCAAGTTGGTGCCCAAAGGAAACAGATGACCAATAAAAAGGTCAAACCAACAGCACAGAACCAGTTCACCCTCAACGCTCCAGAACATTGGAACCAGACCAATCACTACGGAATGATTCTCAGCTGATGATCAATCACAAGGATGTCAAATCAAGAAGAGCTTGTTTCTACTGCAAGGAAGTTGGACACTATATCGGTGAATGCCCTTTAAAGCGTTTACATGAGTCTCAGAAGGAGGATTAGAAGAACAAAGAGAAAGTTACTCGAGGATTTAGAATTTGTGGAGGTAAAAAAAAATTGGATTAAGTGATTGTAAGGTCATTACTGATTTGTTGGAAATAAAGGATATACAAGCAGATGAAGCAAAACTTTTATCCATCCTTTTTCTTGATAGCCTATCCGAATCTCGGGACGAGATTCTCTTTAAGGGGGGTAGGTTTGTAACACCCAGAATTTCATCACATGTTTTAAATAGCAACCTTTTGAAAATTTCTGGAATTTATTTGGAATTCAAATTTAATTTGTAGGAATATTGCTTTGAATAGGCATTTAAATTCTTTTTATAAAAAAGAAACTAAAATAAATATAAGGTCACCATTTGACTGAATGCATTTCATGCTGAACCTACTTGGTTTTGAGTGTTGGATTCAAATTGTCTTGAATTCAAACTTGTTTGTTTGAATTTTGAAAATGTTCAAACTCTTTCTTTCTCTTTTTCTCTTCTTCCAAGCTTGCGGCCCAACTCCCCTCCTCCTCTTTCGCGAAGCCCAGTTTCGGCCTATCTCTTTTCTCGCTCGGCCCAGCCCAGCCCCAGCCGTAGTTCTCCCTCTCTCTCACCGACGCCTGGGTCCCACATGTCATCCCTCTCCTTCCCATCCCTCTCGCCGAACCAGGCTCGAGTCGAGCCCGACCTACGCCGCGCCCGCGCCGCTCCTTCCCATCTTGGCGCGCACACCAAGGCCCTTTCTAGGCCTATTTAATGCACCGCCCCTCCTCCTTGGACCCCTTCGTCTCGATGCCTGAAACCCTAGCCGCCAGACCTCTCGCCGCCGCCGCAAATCCAAGCTAGCGCCGCCGTCTTTGACTCGCGTCTCCGCCTCCTTTGCCGCGCCAGGAGATTGCTTTGGAGCTTCGGGGTAAGGTGAGGAACACGCCACGCTGGTTTCCCCATCCTCTCTCGCTCTCTCCCGCTTGTGCGAGCTCGCCGTTGCCGTCGAGCCGCGCCTCTCCGTCGCGAGCCACCAATGTCGCCCAAACCTCTGTAGGGACCCCCTAGATGAGATCCCCGAGTTAATTTGATTAATCACTATTCAACTAGCCTTTTATAATTGAAATATGGTTAGCTTTTCTTGCCTTTTCATAAACTAACTCAATTTGGTTAATGATTATTCAACTGTTTTATGAATAAAAGCTACATAGGTTATAAACTGGGTTTTCATAATTACATGCTAACTTGACTAATATGAATATAAAAGTACTTATGAATTATAATTGACTAGTTGAACACGAATCATAAAGTTATTACGCTCATATAAAATTCTTTTCTAAAGTTAATTAATTGATATAATATATAATATTTACAAATAAAATTGATTAAGCCTAAATCCGCCTTTTAATGAATAACTTTGAATGTATAACTTGAATTAATTCAAACATGAATATCTCTCTGAAATATTCATTCCACATGTTTTAATGAATGAAGCATATAGTCTTTGATTTATTTTATAATAATAATCTTCCGATAGTTGTTTCTTCTCAACCATAGCCCTGTTTTAAGCGTTGCTCGTTCCCTCGCGATCCTTTCCGAGACCCCGACCCGTTTTTATACTTGATCAATATTGTTGCCTATGATTGGTGTACTGTTTATTTATTTGTGCATATGTTTGTTTGTATGTGCTCGTGTGACGATAGACGTTGTTCAAGCCGAGTTTGAAGATCAAGCTGTGAGGATTTCATTGAAGATCAAGTCTACGAAGGAATTGAGCTTTAGCAGATATTGTCGAGTCTGCATATTCTATTGAACCTATGCAACTTTTATATTAATTAAAGTTTACTTTATGCTATGTATTGCATTAATATTGATGGGTCCTATATTAAGGATGACTAGTTTTTATTGACCATCCCTTTAATAACCTGGATCTTTACATTCATGTTGGATAGCTTTGCTTAGCTGCTATACTTGGGAATGGTTCACACTAATCGTGAAGATAATAATTTTGTGTTACCATTTATCAAGCTGTTAATATCCATGTTCCGATGATGATGTTAAAGAAGATCACTTATGTTAATTGGAACATGGAGCGGCAACCAGAGATTTTCCCGTACAACCACAATACCATATGGCTCTGGTCTTGGCTAAGTAACTAGATGAACTGTGTGTTGTGTTTGCACTGATAGTGGTGGAATTTGGGGGCATTACCGGTTTGGGAGGTGCGGGGATCGGAAGGCGAGAGAGGCCTTGCCGTTGTAACCGTGGTCGTCGGGGAGCAAACACATACATATAGGAATTCTTTAGAAATGCCTCGTAGCGTCCCTATGCAGTCACACCTTGGCAGTGTGGTACGTGCCTGATCAATATAGCATGGTTGGGTCCAAAGTTCTTCGGGACTTTTACTCGAATTGTGGTGAAAGTGTACAACCTCTGCAGAGTGTAAAACTGTTATAACAGCCGTGTTCGCGGTTATGAACGGCCCGGATCCTCACATGATAATTGAACTTGAAGATGAAAATGAATTATGGTTCCTGGTTAAGAAATGTGTGCTTTTGACACGAATGATGTGAGATGATAAATCTCTTTATATTATTAATTGGGTTGGTATATACTTCTATCTTAGTAATCAGGTGCTTGCTAATAAGTGTACTCACCCTTGCTGAATATTGGATCAGAAAGAGAAGAAGATGTTGAGTTCTTCAGTGACTTCAATGAAAATTGCTAGGCGTACGCAACCCCCAGTCAACTGCCTGTGGTGAAGAGTTGAAGATTCCGCTGCTAGAAACCGTTTGTAATGTATTTATTTTATTATTTCCGTTGTAACTTTGTGTTCTATATTCATGGAGTCTATCATATGTGTGAAACTTGATCATGACGCATATATGAGATGCATTCGATTTGTTTTTATAAAACCGGGTGTGACAGTTACCGACAAGATCTACAAGAAAGGTGTACACCTCGGGTGGTTGTGTGCTATCATGGGTGGCAGAGCTGCTTGATCCTGTCACCGGCTCTTGGGACCACATGCTTGTGAGAGATATTTTTTGGGAGCAGGATGCACAAGAAATTTTGAGAATTCCTGTCAATCCTGATATGGAGGACCTTTTGGCGTGGCACTTTGACAATAAAGGATTTTTTTTTTGGTTAAGTCAGCCTACTGAATTATTTTGGAGGAACAAAAGAATAGAAGCGGAGGAGGAGCATCAGGGTCTAGCCAAGATTGTAGAGGGCAGGAAGAGATATGGCAAAAGTTATGGAAGCTGAAATGTCCAGGGAAGGTGAAACATTCTCTATGGAGATTAGGCCATAATACTCAAGCTTTATGTGTTAATCTGAAGATGACAAAGATGAATGTGGATACGTGGTGTTTTGTATGTCGCCGGCTAGATGAAGATGGGGGACACTTGTTTTCCAAATGCAAGTTTGTCAAACCGGTATGGGTTCGGTTGGGGCTGGAAGATGAATGCAATCGACTAACTACCTACACCTCTGCTATGGAAGTATTGAAAGTCCTGGTGGGACTAAAGTAAGAGAAGATGATTGTGATTACTACCTAGATGTGGATTTGGTGGGGAGAAAGAAATTGTATCCGGGAAGGTGACTCAAGAAAAGAGACTGATACTCTTGTGCACATTATGACAAGAACAGCAGCAGATTATACCCAAGCTTATCTGAAGCCTAAAGAACAGGCGAGGGGTAGAATAAGGGAGAAGTGGAAGATACCACAGGGGGATGTGCTGAAAATTAACACTGATGCTGCTTTTGATGAGGCCACTAGTGTTGGAGGATGGGGATGTTGCGCATGGGACAAATATGGTGGCTGCTCTTGATGTTTCTCATGCTGAGTTGATAGCCGCTATTCATGGGCTGAATATAGCAAGGGAGATGGGCATGGCGCAAGTGATTCTGGAAACAGATTCGTTGATGGTGAAGCTCGCGGTGGAGGGACACGATTATGACATGGCGGCGACTGAGGGTCTCATCCAGGAGCTCAAGAATTTAGTTAAGTTTGAATTTCAATCTTGTTCGGTTGATTTTTGTCCTCGATCTTGTAATAGTGTAGCCCATGCCCTTGCGGCATATGGTAAAACCCTTGATCTGGGTGCTGAACTCATTGTAGACGAGTCACCAGACCTGGTCCAGGTTTTGGTTGCTGGTGATTTGCCATGCAACTTAGGGTAATGGATTAATTCCAAGTTAAAAAAAATTATATAACCCAGATTTGAGTTCTCATAGTTCTCACATGAATTAGGTTCTCATAAGATACATTACTTCCTTTGGGAGCTCCTATCCATCTACGAGAAAATGATTAAGGGGGCCATCTATAAAGCCCACCTATTTATGATCCATCCAACCAGTATGTTCAACATTTCGATTGTGTTAGTTCAATAATTCAGATAAAACACTTCATTCTCCACGCTTAATAAAAGCATTCTGCTCTGGACACAATGTGTTGGAGTTCAGGTGGCAGGCGGTTGGACGTGAGTTTAGAGAATAACTTGGCAAAAAGAATGAGACAAAGTAATAGGCCTGAGGTCCCAGTACACCTGGCATCCGGCTTTTTAGGTATCAGTACAATATGTGCCGTGTTAAGATGAGAGAAATGCTGATCATGCATTTGAAAGAAATACTGCACAGCCGCCATAATATCATCCTTAATTATTTCCCAACTTCGCTTCAGGAACATCCCAATATAGCCATCTGGCCCGGGGGCCTTTTCAGGGGGTACATTGTGAATCACTGCTATTATTTCCTCCTCCGTGAATGGTTCTTCCGGGTGTTGTAAGTCATGCCTGACCAATCCCAACTGCTCCCAATTTAAGGTGGACTCCCGTGACGGCACGTCCCCAAAATGCTCACCGAAGTGGTTGAAGAGCAGTGACGCTTTATCCTCCTCAGTATAGTGAATTCCATTATCACTCTGCAAGAGTGTATAGCATTCTTCCTTCGCCGTCCATTAGCAAGTGGTTGAAGAGCAGTGACGCTTTATCCTCCTCCGTATAGTGAATTCCATTATCACTATGCAAGGAGTGTATAGCATTCTTCCTTCGTCGTCCATTAGCCAGGAGGTAGAACAACTCGGTGTTAGCTTCGGCTGCACTGATGTATTCTAACTGTTCCAAATTATTAGTCATCCTGGATATCATTTTGAGTATCTAAATTCATGGCATCTTCTATGAACCTAGACATATATACTTGTCTAAAATTCATAGCATCATCAATAAATCTGGTAAAAAGCTAGAATGACTAATAATTTGAAACGGATCGAGTATTTGATACGCGCAGCTCTGTGGTCAGCCCAGGAAACCTCATCTCAAGGTATGGTCTCTCTTCAGCGCCACCTTAGTAATCAGGTGCTTGCTAATAAAACTTGACCAACTAAAATGCTAACCACTCTTAACAAGCCTTTCCTTGAAAGCTTACATTCTTACCCCACTTGTTGAGTACCAACCATAAGTTTACTCACCCTTGCTAAACATTGGATCAGAAGAAGATGAAGGTGTGGAACAATACAATGATGAAGATGGCTGGGCGTACGTGATCCCCAGTCAACTGCCTGTGGAGATGTGCTGAAGATTCTGCAGTTATAAAACGGTTGTAATGCTTTTATTTTGTTCTTTCCGCTGTAACCTTATATTCATATAATCATGGAATCTATCATATGTGTGGAACTTGATCCTGGCACACATATGAGACGCATCCGGGATTCCTTTATAAAACCGTGTGTGACAGTTATCCTTTCGCTGACGGAAGATCGGGCCCCTAGTTCACATCAGAACGGTCAACTAAGAAAGTCACAATTGCATCAACTTACGTGATTGTCACCACACATGTAGTACGCTCAAGCCGTAGTAACAATGCATCGATTGAGTCATCCGCGTGGGCTTCCCACACTCACAGTGAGGGCGATCCTTCCACTTTTTCTCATGCATCAGGTTGTCCATAACTATCAATTATACATACAATCAATTAAAGCTAACATTTTTCATAACCTATGTAGCAATCAATTCTAAAACCGCATACACTACTCCCTAAGCTCAACATATTAACCACGAGAATCAAATATCTAAGGTTAAATGCTTAACCTAGGGTTTCCTTAGATTTGCACCTCTATTCTGTTTGAACACAGGAGGAGGAAAGGGAGACAGAGGGAGGCGTTGGGAGCCTGGGGGCTGGCGCCGCACGCTGGAATTAAGTCCTCAGGCTCAACGCCAGCTCCCTTAGCGCCTAGGGTACACGGCTTGCCCCCAGGTGACCTGGCGCTGAGCATCGACTCCACGACTCACTAGCGGAAAAAAGGCCCCCCAGTACCGGTTCCTAGGCACCCATCGGTATCGGTTATGCAACCGGTACTGACAATCCGGTTTAGTACCGGTTGTTACAACCGGTACCGATGGGCGCCATATGATTGGTAACACCAACCGGTACCAAATGAATTTGAGCCAAAAAAAAATGGAAAAAAAAAATTGAACGCACTGGAGGGGCCCGCACACGCGCAACATCGCAAATCACAAGTCACGTAAATTTTTCACGCATAAATGCGTGTGCGCGGTTCGTGGGGCTCGAACTCGCGACCTCCCCCTCGCACGATACTTCTTTAACCATCCCACCTATAATGCAGAGTGGTTGAGAGAAGGATGCTATCGTTTTAAAGTAATCCTGGGTGGCGCATTTAGTACCGGTTGGTAACACCAATCGGTACTGAATGGTGGCATTCAGTACAGGTTGGTGTTACCAACCAGTACCAAATGCAAAAGGGGTCTCAAAAACCCCCGAGACCATTTACTACCGGCTTGTAACACCAACCGCACTGAATGCCACCATTTAGTACCGGATCGTGTTACGAGCCGGTACTAAATGGTCCTCTGGAGGTACTGTGCTTACCAACCGGTACTAAATGGTCCTTAGTACTGGTTGGTAAGCAACTGGTACTGATTGTCATGGGACGAATGTGCATTTTTCCTCTAGTGACTAGGGTTTCGACCACGTCGGATACTACGTGGCAGAGCTAGGCACCTGGCCTCCTGACGCCGAGATGTGGACTCTAGGCGTCGTGCCGAGTCCATTTTCTAAAAACTTTCGTACAAGGGTCAATATGTAAAAATATTACGAGAAAAGGACCCAGCTGAAAAAAATTATGCAACGAGAAGTAAAAAAAGAAACATAAATTTGTAACAAAGATTTACATTTTTAGTATATACTCAGTCAAATTTTGGGTCCATTAAATGAAATTATGCACCATACGAAGTCCTTTTCCTTTTCACCAAGTCTTCAAAGACGGCTCGGGTTCTGTTGTAGGATTGGGAGCATGTAGGATTGACCATTGCATGGATACGAAGATTGTTGCAGCGACCAGGGGCTTACCTTCGCTTCTGAAGCTGGAATGACCCGAGTCGAGTTGGCAGTGGATGCATCAAATGTTCGCGAAGCACTTATATCCCAGAAGTATGATCTATCTTCGGCCAGTATGCTTGTCCAGGATGCAAAACTCATTATGTCCTCTGACTTTGTGGATTTGAAAGTGGTATTTTATCCTCGGTCTCGTAATTCTGTAGCTGATAAATTAGCTCACATGGTGTCGGAACTAGAACTAGGGGGTGTTATGTTTTGGCCAGATGGCCACCCAAACTCTGTAAACGCTCTTGTGGTTGTTGATATCCAGTTAGCATCTGGTTAAGTGGAAAACATATTCCATTTCAAAAAAAAAACAAGATGACTTCCCGGATGAGGTGTGATGCTGTGAATGAAAAGTGGAACCGATCACTCGAGGAACAGGCGACAGCCGAGTCGGTTCAGCATTGCGTGAAGTCGGAAAAAGGAAAACACGCAGCAAGAATAGTGAAACTCGCAATCCACCCCGCGCAGATCGGTCATCGCCGCGGTCAAATTCGTCAGTTGATGCTAGGCTCGGGTCGGGTCGTTTTTAGAACGAGCAAAAAGCTAGTTCGGCTCGGCTCGGTTGAGCTCGCGAGCGAGCAAAAAGGTAGTTCGGCTCGGCTCGGTTGAGCTCGCGGCAGCGGCTCGCGAGCTAACGAGCATCAAACATTTCGTCCAGCCCTACTTGATGCGGCGGCGGGGGGCGGATGGGTGACCGGGCCGCGTGGTGGTTGGTGGGATCCCTTTCGGAATCCCGCATATTCCCTCGGGGTGTTTTGATTTGGATGAGAGGAGCCCGGCGGCGGGATGGGCTCCTCCTCGTAGGGCTCGGCGGCCAGGGCTGCGGCCCGAATCAACCTCTGCGCGCTCGATGTCATACCCGTCTTCGCCAAGGAGATGATCGCTGGCAGCGTAGCGGGCGCCTTCTCCAAGATCGGCATCGCGTTGCTCGAGCACGTCAAGATTTTGCTGCAGGTTCGTGCTGTGCGGTCCTCCCTGTCACACCTGATTTTATAAAGACAAACCGAATGCATCTCATATATCGCCAGGATCAAGTTTCACGCATATGATAGACTCCATGAATACAGAACACAAAGTTACAGCGGAAAGAATAAAATAAATACAATACAAACGTTTTCTAGCAGCGGAAACTCTTCACCGCAGGCAGTTGACTGGGGGTTGCATACGCCTAGCAATCTTCATTGAAGTCACTGAAGAACTTCGCACCTTCTTCTACTCCTTCTGATCCAATATTTAGCAAGGGTGATTACACTTATGGTTGGTACTCAATAAGTGGGGGGAAAATGCAAGCTTTCAATGAAAAGCTAAGAAGTTAGTAGCAGTCAGCATTTTAGTTGGTCAAGTTTTATTAGCAAACACCTGACTACTAAGATATAAGTATATACCAACCCAATTAATCATAGTGCATATCCATCATATCATATCATTCGTGCCAAAAGCACACATTCCATAACCAGAAACCACAATTTTTAACAGGTTGCTATTTTTAACTTGCGATGAAATTCCGGGTGTTACACTCCCTCATCGTACCGTGGAATGAATATATAACCACATATTGTGAATACTACTCTGTGCTCCCGTCCATCTGAGTGGAATCAATCCTGGCCCTCCATCTAGCCTCGTGTTCCGCACATTTTTGTCTTATGTATGTATCCCTCTATGTATTCAACTGTATTTCTTTTTTTTCTTACCATCGTATCTGTACCCAGGCTATTAAAACCTGGCCTGCCCCATTAGATTCCCTAGTGACGAGACATAAAGTAACATTGGGACCTGTTAAAGCTGTTTCACTGTACCCTCTCTTGAGTCACTTTTTGACTTTCTTATCACCCACCTCAGTTCACGCGTGGTACAATCTATCATTTGTTATTTCAAAATTCAAAAATTAACCGTTACAACTATCTCCACCGCAATAAAAATATTCATTGTGGTACGTACAACCATTTCTTGTTCACGGCCAATTAACTATTTATGGCCAGTTAATAAACATATGTATATTAGTATTTAAGCATTGTAGTATTAGATATCATCTTATGTACACATCTTATTACCACACCGATTTTATCTTGCGCCTCGCTTACTAACACTATTGGAACAAATTTTGAAAAGTAATTGTTGCACTTAACATTGATTAATTAATATTTTTAATGGTGGTGCTAAAATTTTAATCAATGTTAGCTATCAGAGTTAAGCCAACATTTGACACGTCTTATTTTCATTGTACAGGATGGTACCGAAGTAAAAAAAAATATAAGAACTAAAACATCATTTACGCCCATGTTCTTGTCTGTACAATCCCATGTACACCCATGTACCTTGTATATTCTCCATATAAAAAAAAAGATGGTTGTACATTCTCTAAATTTTTAAGAGGATAACTAAAAGATGGTGGGATAATCTGTAAAAAAAATCCAAACTTTTGCTTTGTACATAAATGTACATGTAACACACAAATTTCAATGATCCAAATTCCATACTGAGCAGTGCATGCATAGCACGTAACAAAAACAAATCACTCGCTAGCTGTTCTACGACTTCCAAATAATCTGAAAAAACAAAACACTTTTAGCTGTCTTGTGCAGAATCGAACTGAAAGGTAAAGTTCTAGCAAATAAAAACAAAATCAACAAAATAAAAAACAATACTAGTTCGCCGGAGTTCCTTCATCTCTCTCTTCATTGAAAAAACCAAACCTAAATCCAAGAACTCACACATCAAAAAAAAATTGTGAATACCCTGATCCATAACTGAGACCGTCGGTGAGCAAACAGAATCTCCAATCGGCAGGAAGAACAAAGAAAAGGAATAGAAAAGGGGAACAAGAGGAATAGAGAAGGTACGCACGACATCAGCATGCACCCTGGTCACAATAAATCGAGCTCTCCGCAGGCTTCAGAGAAAGAGAAAGAAAACAAGAAACTAGATCTAGAGGTCTACTCCGTACTCCCTCCGTCCCAAAAAACATGCACGTTTGGCATGCGTGCTAGTTAAAGTAGTTCATGTTTGACCAAATTTCTAAAAAAATATATTCGTATTTATGACTCTAAATAAATTTGTTAAAAAACTACATTTAAAAGTGAATCTAATGATATATATTTTATCTGATAAATATTTATATTTTTTTATTTATAATTGGTCAATGTTAAGATTCTGGATTTTATTGGAAAGCGAGAATTGCATGTTTTCTGGGACGGAGGGAGTATCTGCTAAGCCCCGAGCTACATAATTGCCTACAGCAAAAGACCATGATAACCAGAAGAATAAAGAAAAAAATGCAACCATGGCCCCGGAGTGCCCTCCCTCAGGTCCTCGTGAAGCCGAAGAGAAGAAAATGCAACCTTGCCAAAGCCTAGTTTCCCACGCCGAGGATGTTTCTTTCTTCTTTTCTTGCTGCTTCTCACCGCCTGCAGCTGCACGACGGTCGCGCGCGCCGTACTGCACGCCGGCCTTCATCCAGGCCCGGCCCTAGATGTAGGGCAGCATGTGCGACTGCCTAGGGAAGGCAGGAGGAGGCCCAAGCCTATATATGTATGTATATGTATACTTGGTTGTACAGGCACTTGAGATGCATTTGTTGTACTGATCGTAGCCCTACACAGGTCATGGCAAGCCAAAGCACCAACAACAAAGAAACAAAAACAACAAGGAAATCAAGCAGTCGAGTGCTCCTTGACTCCTCATCTCCTCGAGGTCGGCGCTCGGCGATCAGCAGCTCGGGCACTCGGTGACCCGTGCTCGGGTGCCCGGCGGCATCACGAAGACGAGAGACACTGATATCAACATCATACATATATTTGATTTCGCTTTGCAACATATATCAACGTCTTACATATATTATAAGATTTCATATTAAGTCTATACTGTAGAGGGCCCGTGACCATGAGTTCGCCGGAGGGACCTCAAAATCCTAGGACCGGTGTTGCCTTCATCGCGATGGATGTTGTGCCACTGGCCCACCACCTCGCCTCGCCGAACTTCCCCAGCGCCACCCTAAGCGATGGGCATGGCCGCAGGGGAAGGTCGGGCAGCTCCTGGAGCCGAGGCCCCTGAGCTCCTTGGGAATGGCTACGGTCAGTGTGTTGTCGGAGAGGTCTGCTGCTGGCTGAGAGGCGCTCACGTACCTCGGCGGTTGCAGGTCGGCGACTTCTCCTTCGCGCCTACCGTCCCCCTTTACCTTGTCGCCGGTAATGGGGCTAGATCTCGACCTCGTCGCCGGTACAAACCACCACCATGAAACGCCAGGAGACGCCATTTAGGCGACAAGGTCACGAGGATGCACGCCGCAGCGGGAACGAGGAGGAGGCCGGCCCCGGCAGCACGCCCCGTCTTCGTCGCCGCCGGTCGAACACGCTCGAGCGCCGCCACCACGGGGCCGCTCCGCGGGCTGGGCGCCCTCAACCGACACTGTCGCGGGGCTGCACCATTGGCCGGACGCGCTCGACCATCACCGCCGGAGGCGAGGTTGTCGCCGATCTGGATCTGACAGGAGAGAGAGGTAGAAGACGGGAGGAGAGAGATGTGAGATTCAGGGCTTGTTTAGACGGGGATGTAAAGTTAGCGAAAGTTGGCGAAATGTCATATACATCCTTTTGACACTAATTAGGAGCACTAAATATAGACTAATGATAAAAATAATTACACAGATGAACTCTACATCACAAGACGAATCTATTAAGCCTAATATGTGCCGTCATTAGCGCATTTTTAATGATGGGTTACTGTAGCATGACAGTATCTAATGACGAATTAATTAGGCTTAATAGATTCGTCTCACGATGTGGAGTCCATCTATGTAATTAGTTTTTTTACACCTATGTTTAACACTCCTAATTAGTGTCCAAACATTCGATGTGATAAGTTGGCAAAATGAGTTGGCGAAAGTTGGCGATCTAAACAAGGCCTCAGGACATGTTCAGATTCCCAACTATTCACTATTCACTCTAACTTTTCACTATTCATTTGAACTTTTCACTATTTCTCTCTCACAAAACACGTTTTCGAACTAATGCTACAGTATTTTTCTTATGCTACAGTGTTTTTTCTACTATCTAAACACACCCTCAAACGAAGTTGAACTGGGACAGGTCCGACCATTAATAAACACCTCTGCGGTGTTTCCCAATGTTCTGACGACGCCACGGCCCATTCTGTCATGTACACCTCGTGGAGTGTGCAGTATTCCATACGAGCAGGGCTGTGTTTAGTTGGGAGGAGAGAAAAAGATCTTTTTCTGGGAAGCGTGTTCTGTGAGAGGGATGAATAGGAAAGTTGAAAGGAGTTAAAAGGAGAACTTTTCTGGGAAGCGTGTTTTCTGAGAGAGATGAATAGTAGAGTCCAAAAATCTTCCGGAACTAAACACGGCCCAGGTATTATAATGCCATCGAGGCGGGCGGCAAGCACATCCACGTCCGGCGGAGAGAGAAGAAGAGAGAGAATACGGCGTGGGCGCTCGGCAAAACGGCCGCTCAAGCGGGCGGGATGAGCATGCATGCAATATCTGCTGGCCAAGAGCATCTCCAGCTGCCTGGCTATCCAGCACGCCATCGCTAGATGCGTCGCTAAACAGAAAAAATACCGCTCCAGCAGACTCGGCATCAACCTCGCTAACACTGTTCACTGGCCATCCCGACCTCCAGCATCGCTAGATTTGGCTGGCCGTTGTGCTACGCCATCCCGATTCCCCAGGCCCTGGCACCCGCTTCCTTTTCCCGTGCTGCTAGTTCCCGCGCCGTGCCGATCGTGGTCCACGCCGCCGGCGACGAGCTTGGGCTCGTGCTCTGGTCGTGATGGTACTCGCGCGGCTCATATATCTCCCCGAAAGCGCAGCAGTTCGCGCACGACGACTTCGCCGACGAGGTGCGGTTCCTCAACCGCGACGTCCCAAGCAGTCTCCGCTTCCGCCGCTCCAGCGTGATGCTGTTGCAAGGGCACTGATCCAGGCGTGTTCCTCCTTCAACTCAGGTGTCGATCTTCTCCATTCTGCTCGTGTGAGGGTTGTGCACCCGTTTCTAGATCTCGCTCAGCACCCGGCCATAGAGTTCGCTGCGCACGTGGTTGGATAAAAAAAGGAGAAACAGAGATGATTTGTGCTGATTGGCATAGGGGAAAAGAGAAAAACGAGATTAGGATGGGATTGGTGTTGATTTGAGATGGGAGAGAGGGGGGGGGAATGAGTTTGGGATGAGCATTTCTGCAGATTTAGGGAGAAAATTGCTTGTCTTTTGTCACGCTCATGGGGAAAATAGTGTTTACTTCCTGTATTCCTATTGGTTTCAAGCACATGTTACTGTAGATGGGGATTAGTCAGGATTATAAAGGCGTCCTTCAATTCTAGAAATAATTTTAGAACTGAAACATTAGCTATTGCAATGTTTCAAATGATTTGAATTTCAATATGGGTGATAGGATTTGGACGGTGAGATTTGGATAGTCTGCTGGAGTGCTGAGTAATATAGAGAGGGAATCTTTTGGAGTGGATGGTCAAATAAAGATATGGAGAGCCACATTTAGACAGTCTGTTAGAGATGCTCTAAGATGCTGCTAGATTCGCTGCTCATTGGCCGCATGAACTATGTTGCTCGATGCTGCTGCCGCTGCTGCATTAAATGGCCTCCACGCTGGCATTGATTCAGCCGGCTGCGGGCTAAACTATAAGCCATCCTCTACATATGTGTCAGATTCTTATACGTTGACTGGACATAATACTACCTACCAACTACCCCCGTAGGTTGTCCGGACCGTCCAGATCTACGGCCAGGATTACCCCAATGGCCCCATCCGAATGAAAGGGAGTAGGAAATCCTAGTTTCCCATATTGCTAGTATGTTAGTACGTGATCGTACCCAGTGGCAGAGCAGAGCAGCGGCAGCACGGCAAAGTTCGCGAGCAGAGGCATCGTCCTCCCTGATCGTACCCAGTGCAATAGTTCGCGAGCTGCTTCTTTTCTTTTCTTTTTTTACTCGAGATTTTATTCACGATCAAAACACATGTCGCGATTCAGCGGCAAAGTACAGGTGGTGTTGGCGTCCATGGCACAGCTGGCCAGCACCAGGGGAGGATCCAACGTGGGGGGGCTTGGGGCCCACAAGCTCCCTCAAGCAATTTTAGCCATAGTATGGGGCTCACAGCAGATAAAAACCGTACTCTTGTGTGGTGTGCCCGGGCAGAGAGATGATTCAACCTGTAGAAATGACTCAAAAGAGAGCACTAACGTTTTTTTATTTCTTACTACCAGATCATAGCCTAAGACTGTCGCACTCGTGGTACTCTATTTTCATCCCCAAAAGAAATATTTCTGTCCTAGTCATCAAGATTCCGTACTCCATCCCAACTTCTCCCGCAACCATTATACTATATACCTCGTACCCTATACTAACTAACTTATATTTTATTGAACCATCACAACTATAATCTCCTCTTTCCTCCCAATTTTCTTTTCCTTTCCTTTTTGTTATATCCTCCCATTGTTTTTCTTTATTCCATCTTTTTTATCTTCTTTTTCTTTCTTATTTTTCCCATCTTTTTTCTTTTCTCTTTTTTCTATTTTCTTTTCTATCCGCTGCCCCCTTCTTTCTGGAACTGTCGATATTTCTCGAGAGCCGCCTGCATCTCTTTCTCGGTCTGGATTTCTCTCTCGCCTGCCTCCAAGCCACGGCCTTCTCCGGCAACAGGGAGCAGGTCGCATCCGAGCCGGAGCTCCCTCTCCGACGGCGACAGATCGAGCAGGCCTCGATTCGGCTCGATTGGCGACGAGCTCTGCCGGCGAGGAGCTGCGGCGGCCATGGCGAGCAGCGGTGGCGCGTGGGCCTTCCTCTTCTCCTCGCTCGTGCGGTGGGTCTCGGCAGCGGTGCTGCGGCAGCCGGCAGCCGAGCTCCGCACGCGGTGCTGCTCCTCTCTGGCAGCGGCGTCCTTCCTCCGTCGATCTGCTCCATGGAGGCCCCGACGGTGGCGAGTTGCTCCCTCTGCCATGCTCTCGTCGCCCGACCTCTCTCCGCCGGCCGCAGGCGGTTTCCTCCCCGCGCTCTCTCTCTCCAGCGGGCGCGGCAGACGGTGGGCCCCGCGCCACGTCGCTTGGTAGTGCACGAACGCTACGCCCTCAGATTTGGCGGCCGGCGAGGCGTGCAGAAAGATGGCGCACGGTATAGCGATCCCCGCTGCGGGGGGAAAAGCGCTATCCCCGTCCTGCAGCGGAGATAGCGCCCTGGGTTGAGTATCCGGCGCGGACAGCCTTATTACCTGGTCTTTGTTGTTTACAGGTTCCACAACACAATGCTTACTAGCAGGTAGTAGAGCTGCATTTGTTGCTTACTACCCACTTTTCTTCTTCATTGTGGGTGCCCAAGAATCATAACGCCCCACTGGTCACTCCTGTATTACAATGCATTTCTCATTCTAGATTACTGTCTTAGACTTGAATATTTATACTTCATTGTTAAATTGTTTCATAAATCATAATAGTGATAGATAAATTGCTTGATCAACAAAAAGTTTTGATCTCTGGCAATTGCATTTCATCATGGCTAATTGGTCAAAGAAAACGATACTGCTATATGATTTTTTATATGTGCGTTCATACAATTTTCTCGTAGTTTAAGAAACATTGCTTCTAATTTTTTTTCTATTAGAGGTCATGTCAATGCCCATGTGTCGGCGGGTGGCACCCGGGGTACCTCACGCCGGCGAGTGTCGATCACAGAACACGCACGCCCTGGTGGAGAATGGTTCAAGAGACGCAAGACAAGAGGTTTATACTGGTTCGGGAGTTATCTCTACGTCCAGTGAAACGGGAGACAGACTGTATTGCTCTTTTGGCGGCGAGTTACAACGAAGGCCGGTTCAAGCCTTGTGTGGGAATGATGTGTGTGTAGGGGACTAAGTGCTCTAGAGATCGAGAGTCCAAAGAATCGGATCCCCTCGCAGGGGGAACGTCCTCCTCTTTTATAGCGCAAGGAGAGGACGGCTTTACAACATCGTTTTACCTATTTACCTTCGTGGGTTGGACACCTCCGACGGTTACGCGTTGTCGGCCTAGTGCGCAGCCGACGACCCCTTCCTCGGCCGCCGCGTGTCCCTCACCTTCCCTTCGGCAGCTTCGTGGTAGCTTCCTTCGTGGCCGCTAGCGCAGCGGCACGCATGCAGCTACCTTTTCCCAATCGCAGTGCTGCAGATCAGCTTTATCAGATGGCAGGCAGGCAGGTGATGTCGGGTGTCGGTCGGCGTAGGCCGCACGCCTTCTCCTTCCCAAGCCAGGTTTGACTTAGGAGAGTCTTCGGGACTCCCCCTCTTCCTTCTATTGCACATGCTTAAAGGTAGGCGGGACCCCACGCGGGGGTCTGCCCTTTCGACTAGAAGGGCCAGGGGTCGGGCGTGGCGGATATGCCCGACTCCCGCCCCTCCCTGGCCGACCGAAGGGTCGGGGGTCGGGCGGGACGGACCTGCCCGACTCCCTGCTCTCCCGAACCTTCGGCGGGTCAGACGAGACGGAGTTCTCCGACCAATCGGGACTGACGCTGCTTCCCTTCGTTTCCAGGGCCCTACTCCGTCCATGCGTCGTTAGCCATTACCCTAACAGTGGGCCCCCTAATCCATGACCCCCACAGTAGCCCCCGACCTTGCAGAGGAGTCAGGGACTCGTGTGTGAGGTCATACTCGTCCCATGGGGAAGGATTTTTAAGGGAAGCTCCTTTTCCTTCTGTCTGCGACGTCTGGCCACCCCCGCGCCTCGTGAGTTGGCCCATATCCCCTTTTTGTCTTACCCGGGTCGGTCGCGGAGATCCGGCTGGGCCCACGGATCGTGGCGGCCTATCCGGCGGTTGACGAGAACCAACCCCCTCATCGAGTACGACGCGTCGCCCGCGGTTGCCCCTGGCTCCTCGGAGCAAGGGAAGCCCACGGAGGCTCGGCAGGCCGACCCAAGTCCGGCCAGGGCCGAAGGGTCGGCCCCGCCCTCTGCCCTCGTGTGTTCCTCGCCCGCTCCAGGAAGCGCGGAGCCTTCCCGGATGACCGCCACCCCACCTCCGCCGGTCCCATCCCCTCCAGCCGTTCCGGCCGCTGGGACGGGAGTCACGTACGTGCTGGCCACCTCTCCTGTGGCCGGGGAGGCCGCGGGTTCGGCGGAACAAGCGACTGACGCCGGGGCTTCCGAGGTCGCCGCCGCGGGTGATGAGCCCGGGGCGAGTGCCATGGTGTGCGCCCCGGGGTCTTTCCCGACCGCCGGGGCACCCGCCGAGGGCGCGGCGATGGGCCCTTCCGGGGAGGCTCCACACGCAAGCCCCGTCGCACCGCCCACCTCGGAGTCGCCCGCAGCGAACCCCAGGGAGGGCATGGAGGCGAGCCGGTGGTCCGTGGAGGACCTCTTCGGCGAGGCGGAGGCACGCACGGGTTCCGAGTCTGAGCCTCCCGCGGCCTCATCGGCCTTCACGCTGGTGTCGGTCCTGGCGCCGCCGTCTTCCGCCTCGCTGGCGGAACCCTCGGGGTCGGGGGTGGCCAGGGCGAGCCGGCGATCAACCCCGACCACGTCATGCAGATTGACGCCTGGCTGGAGAGCCTTCAGCAGATGGCCACCTTCCTCGCGACGCTCCTGCAAATGGCCCTGACGCTCCGCGCCGTGGCAATCCGCTCCAATCGGGTACGTGGTTTATTTCTTCTACTCGTTTCCGCTTGGCTTTACGGTTTCTCTCTGAACCTGTCCTCGTCGGACCCTTAACCCGGCTCATTGGTCGCCGCAGTCGATGCTGTTGTCGCTTGCCCGGGCCCGGAGCATCGAGCAGGAGACCATCAACCAGGCCCGCCGTGCGTGGAACGTCGCCAACACCTCCAGGGACGAGGCCGCAGGCGGCGCCCGCCGCATCTCCGAGCTGGAACGGGAATTGTCCAACCAGGCCTCGGCCCACCGAGAAGAGATGGCCGCGTTGCGGTCCTAGCTCCACGGTCTCCGTACCGGTGCCGCCAACGTTCGCAGTGGTATGTCCTACTTCTCAATCCTTTCTTTCTTCTAGCGCTCGCCTTGGCCCCCGTAGATGATCTCCAACGTCGGCCTTTCAGGGTTCCAAACCGAGCTCAGTGCATTGAGGGAGGAAAGGGCTACAGCGGTCCGGACGTGCATCGACGCCCAGGCGGAGTGCAACCAGGCGGTGGCTGCGAAGGAGGACGCCGAGGAGGCGAGCGCTCAGCTAGGCCAGCTCCTCGCCGACCTCCGTACGGAGGTACAGTCTTCCACCGAGCGGGTCGGGGTCCTGGAGGTCGCTCTGTCCGCAGCGCACAAGTCTCTGGAGGAGAAGGACTCGGTGATCGATGATACGTTCCCGCCCATTTCTTCTCGCTTGCTCAACCTTTCACTCTGCATGTTCGCTCATGGCCTAACCATGGCTTTGCTCTCTGGCAGCGCTCAAGTCTCGCGTGGCTGATGGGATCACCCACCGAACCACGCTGCTGTCGCGCTTCGGGATGTTGCGCGACGCGGCGGGGGCGGTCCTGTCGCGGCTCGGGTTCCCTCTGTCTGAAGACATTGAGCGGCTCCCTGGGGACCTCCACCGGGCGGCGGAGTGCTGTGGAGAGCTGCGCGCCATGGCCGTCTCGATGTTGGACGCCCTCTAAGTGCCGATGAGTGGCGATCCGGCGCGCCTCCCGGCTGAGCTCGATCAAGTCCCCGCGCGCGTCGGAGCCCTCGCCAAGCAGTCGCTGGTGCGCGGCGTTCAAGAGGCCTTCACGTTGGTGCGCTCCCACTACGACGGGATCCGCTTCAACAGGATGGCCGCCGGCTTCCCCAACGACTTCACCTTGGAGGCCCTGGGTGCCATGGCGGAAGAAGTCAAGGTGCCCGCCGAGCAGTTCGCCAACGGCCTGGCGCCCACGACCGATGCGGAGGGCAATCTGGTGGACGGCGCCGACCCTGATCAAGCTCTGTGAAGATACCCCTGCTGTCATGCCCTCATGTGGAGGGATTTGAATCTTTAAACAATTGTCGTGCCCTCGCGTAGAGGGATTGAACTTCTGGGGGGTTCCGCATCGACGGGACTCCCGTACTCTTGAACGTTTTTGTAATAATTAGCTTATCTTTCTTCTTTTTTCGTCATCTTTGGCTCTTTTGGCCCCGTACGTGGGGGCTTTTGCTTGTTTTCTTATGGTTATACCCTTGCCAGCCCCCGAGTGGGGTCTGCCTTCCAGCTTCTTCGCGGGCTGGTTGGGAGGCGCCACTTGAGACGGCCTTTGTAGGGTTACCTTAGTTTCTTTGACGATCTTTGATTATCGATCGGGCCTTCGAGCCCTTAAGATTTGGTCTTTGCATGGATGAAGTACACCCGTCGGTTGTGCCGAACCCTACGAGCCTTTAGGCTTGGCAGCGAGGCGCGCAAGGCAAACCCGATGGTTATGCCGAGCCCCCGGGCCCTCGAGCCTTTAGGCTTGGCTGCAAGGCGCGCAAGGCAAACCCGATGGTTATGCCGAGCCCCCGAGCCCTCGAGCCTTTAGGCTTGGCTGCGAGGCGCGCAAGGCAAACCCGATGGTTGTGCCGAGCCCCCGAGCCCTCGAGCCTTTAGGCTTGGTTGTGAGGTGACTTCGGTGGGCTGAATCCATGAGCCTGTAAAACCGTCTGGTTTAGTTCCGAGTCCCGCACTCCTGGTGGATCTGGGTGCTAGGCGGTTTTTTGGCCAGGCTATGTTCGAGCCCCCGAGCCTCTATGTGTAGTTTCCCTCACCGTGGTTGGGCGTAACCCCACCCCCGGCCGTCGACCACCTGCAAAAAGATAGACCCAACAGGTCCCCAAAACATAGTTAGTTTCTCCGACCTGAGCTGCGTTGCTAGCAACGCTTCTGCACGCTATCGACCCGATTCATCCTGAGGGGGTCCCCCGGTCTGGTGCTGCACGTTTGGGTATGTTGGCAGGGTTGGCCGTTTGGCTCGGCAACTGTGCGATCCGTAGCCGCGGGAGCGTAGGCCGTCGCAACGCAGCTGCGCCAGACGTCCCTGCCTACCCTTTTTAGCGGCACCAGGGCTTCCTCAGAATCGCAGGGTTGGACGGCAAATATCAGGCTCAAACGAAAAAATGGAAATGAACTAAATTGACAAAGATAAAAGTGCATAGAGGGTTCACTTATAAGGCCGGTTGGAAGCCAAGGGGAGGGCTTTCGCGGCTCCCCTGTTGGGTCTTCTATCGCGCGGCGGGAAGTCGACACAGCGCTCCAATCTGTTGGCGGGCGCGGGGGCGCGTTACGACCACGAACTCGTGGTTACTGTAGCTTCGAAAACTTAGAGTCGGCGATAGTGCCCCCGGAGACACGGGTTCCGGGGGTTGGATGGCAGCCTCTGTCTCTAGGGTAGTATCGCCGAATGGTTCGCCCATGATGGAAGCACTTTTAAGTTGTGCGGCTCCTCCTTCAGCCGGCGATGTGGTACTAAAAATGGGTGCTTCCCGCCGTCGAAGGTTTCCCATAAAAGGAAAGGGCTGGACTGTAGTCAGCCCCGGCCCAATTTCGGCTTCGGCCTGTTGGGCATTTTTCTTACGAGGGTCCTCGTCGAACCGCTCGTACTGGAAGTGGCGTAGATTTGCAGCCGATCCTACCGTGGGGTCGGGTGCATTGGGGTCGTACCCACCCTCCCCTCCGCGGGCGGTCATGGATAAAAACGCCACAACTGCTGAAGTTCCAGGCGTTGGATAGGCGAGTTCCATCTGGCATCGCTAGCTTATAAGACCCTGGGCGTAGGACCCGTACTACGGTGTAGGGGCCCTCCCAAGGAGGTGAGAGCTTAGTGAAGCCACGACGATCCTGGGCTATCCTCAAGACCAAATCGCCTTCTTGGAACGCGCGACCTCGTACCCGTTGCGCGTGGTAGCGCCTCAAGCCTTTCTGGTACTTGGCCGAATGCGCCACTGCCACCTCCCGGGCTTCCTCTAACTGGTCTGCAGCATCCTCGAGGTTGGCCCCGTTTGCTTCCTCGTCAAAGGCCTGAATCATTGGGGAGCCATAGTCTATGTCCGTCGGTAGGATCGCCTCGGAACCATAGACCATGTAGAACGGGGAAAAGCTTGTGCCGCGGGTCAGAGTCGTCCGCAGACTCAACAGGACAGAGGGCAGCTCATCTACCCACTTAGCGCATAGCTTGTGAATTCGCTTGACCAATCGGTTGAATATTCGCGGCTTCAACCCCTGTAGGATCATGCCATTGGCGCGCTCGACCTGCCCATTTGTGCGCGGGTGCACAACTGCTGCCCATGCCACCTCGATCCCGTAGTTGTCGCAGAAATGGGTGAACTTCTTCCGTGGGAACTGAGTCCCATTATCGGTGATAATGGTGTTTGGAACACCGAACCGGCACAGGATGTCACGAAAAAAGCGGACCGCTTGCTCTGACGTGATCTCCGTTAGGGGGCGTGCCTCGATCCACTTTGTAAACTTGTCGACGGCGACAAACATGTGGGTGTAGCCTCCGGGCGCTCTTGGCAATGGCCCGACCATGTCCAACCCCCAAACCGCGAATGGCCAGGTGATGGGTATGGTCTGAAGCGCCTGGGCTGGTAAATGCATCTTCTTAGCGTAGAATTGGCAGCCCTCGCAAGTTCGCACGATTCGCTCGGCGTCTGCGACGGCCGTGGGCCAGTAAAATCCTTGCCTGAAGGCTGATCCTACCAATGATCGGGGCGCCGCGTGGTGGCCACACACTCCTCCGTGTATGTCCCTCAGCAGCGACCTTCCCTCTGTGTTTAAAATACAACAATGGAGGACACCATTGTGGCCCCGGCGGTACAGGTTACCTTCGATTATCCTGTAGGACTTGGCCCTTCGGACGAGGCACCGGGCCTCCGTTCGTCCAGCAGGGAGGGCTCCATCGACGAGCCAGCCTAAGAATGGGGCGCGCCAATCTTCCTCTGGCTCGGGCGGGTCCTCCAAGGGTTCTTCCACCTCAAGGTCTGGCCCTTCGTCGGGGTCGGATGTGATGGCCGCTACTACCCTTGTTGGGTCGAGAGTTCCCTCGGGTCCGAGCAACTGCTCCGGGCCCGACCCGAAGGGAGGTGCTTCATCGCTGAAATTCACGGACGGCTGATGTTGGTCATCTGCGAATACTCCAGATGGAACTGGCTATCGCCAGGATGCCAGCTTGGCTAGCTCGTCGGCCGCCTTGTTGTACTCTCGTCGAAGATGGACGAAGCCCAAGCCCTTGAACTTCTCTTGCGCTCTGCGCGCTGCCTCGCAATAAGTCGCCAGCTTCGGATTGTGGCACTTGGCATCGCCATTGACCTGATCCACCACCAGCTGAGAGTCACCGCGAGCCTCCTGCCTGTGGATGCCAAGCTCCCTGGCAATCCGCAGGCCGGCGAGCAGAGCTTCGTACTCTGCCATGTTGTTTGACGCCGGGAAGTGTAGCCGTATGGCGTAACGCATCATCACCGCCATAGGGGAAACGAAGACGACCCCGACCCCTGATTCGGTTCGGTTCTGAGCTCCATCGAAGTGGAGGACCCAAAACTCGAGGTCAGCCGGGGCCGGGGGAAGCTGGGTTTCCGTCCACTCAGCGACGAAATCCGCGAGTACCTGAGATTTGATTGCCGACCTCGGAGCGTAGGAGATGTCGTAGCCCATAAGCTCGAGGGACCACTTGGCAATCCTCCCTGTCGCTTCCCTGTTGTTGACCACCTCTCCCAATGCATGCTCAGTCACGACGGTAACATGATGGGCGTCGAAGTAATGTCTGAGCTTTCGCTTGGCGATGAGGATGGCGTAGATCATCTTCTGGATGTGAAGGTAGCGTGTCTTCGACTCAGTCAACACCTCGCTGATGTAGTAGACTGGGTGCTGGACCTTCAGGGCGTGTCCCTCCTCTTCGCGCTCTACCACGAGGACGGTGCTCACCACCTGTGTGGTTGCCGACACGTACAAGAGCAGACGCTCCACCTCGCGTGGGGGTACTAGGACAGGTGGTTTGGTGATCACGTGCTTGAGCTGGTCCAACGCCTGCTGAGCCTCCGCGGTCCATTCGAAGCGACCCGCCCTCTTCCAAAGCTTGTAGAGGGGAAGCCCTCGCTCGCCCAAACGTGCCACGAAGCGTCCCAGCGCCGCAAGGCAGCCTGTCAGCTTCTGAACGTCCTTGACGGAGTCGATCGGTCCCATATTGGCGATGGCTGCTATCTTTTCTGGGTTCGCCTCGATACCTCTGGCGGAGACAACGAATCCCAGGAGGAGGCCCTTCGAGACCCCAAACACACACTTCTCTGGGTTAAGCTTGACGCGGTTCGCCCGCAAGCGATCAAACGTGGCTTCCAAGTCTTGGACTAGGTCGTCGGCTTGCTTGGACTTGACTACAATGTCATCCACATAGACCTCGACGGTTCGTCCGACGAGGTCCCCCAAGCACTGATTCATACAGCGTTGAAATGTTGCACCCGCGTTCTTTAGCCCGAAGGCCATCGTGGTGTAACAAAATACACCGCACGGGGTTACGAAGGAAGTAGCCAACTGGTCTGATTCCTTGAGCGCGATCTGGTGGTACCCAGAATAGGCATCAAGGAAACACAGGGCTTCGCACCCTGCCGTGGAGTCTACGACCTGATCGATGCGAGGGAGGGGATAAGGAAACTTTTCGCAAGCTTTATTGAGGCTAGTGTAATCGACACACATTCTCCATTTCCCATTCTTTTTTTCGACCAGTACAGGATTTGCTAACCACTCCGGGTAGCGAACCTCCCTAATGAACCCTGCATCTAGTAACTTAGCTACTTCTTCAATGATGATCTTTCGCTTGAACTCGTTGCAGCGTCATGTGGGCTGCCTGACAGGCTTCGCGCCTTTGTGGATGTCCAGGGAATGCTCGGCGACTTCCCGGGGGATTCCCGGCATGTCTGCGGGGACCCATGCGAACATGCCGATGTTCGCCCGGAGGCAGTCGACGAGCGCGCTTTCCTATTTCTCCGTAAGGGCGGAGGAAATGATGACCATCTTGCTTCCGGACCCTTAGGGATCGAGGAGCACCTTCTTGGTGTCGCTTGATGGTTGGAACTGCCTCTCAGCCTCCAGCTCAAGCATTGCTTTCTTGCTTGCGGAGCTGTCTTCATACTGGGCATCGCGCGCTTCTTGGTCCTCTGGAACAGAGATCATTGCCGCCATGACGTCGATCGCCCCCTGGGAGACAGCGAGCTCCTTGGAGGCTTCTATGGCCGCCCTGGCCTTGGCGAACTGGCGAGACGCGACGAGGGTTGCGGCGAGTGCGTAGCTCTCTTTTTCGCACTCATACGCCACCTGCGGGGACGTGCCTACGATGATGACCCCATTAGGTCCCGGCATCTTGAGCTTGAGATAGACAGTTCAGGACGGCCATAAACTTCGCGTAACATGGCCTTCCCAGGATGGCGTGGTAGGAGCCGTCAAAGTCCACCACCTCGAAGCAGAGTGTCTCGGTACGGAGGTTCTCCCGGTCTCCGAATGTGACTAGGAGGGTGATCTGCCCCAACGGGACGACCTCCTTCCCCGGGACAACACCATAGAAAGGAGCCCGCTCGGGCCGCACGTGGGATCGTGGGACTCCCAGGACATCGAGCGTACTTGCGTATAGGATGTTGAGGCTGCTTCCTCCGTCCATCAACACCTTGGATACGCGCTTCCTTCCGATTATCGGCGCCACCACCAGTGGAAGTTTTCCCGGATGCGGGACGTACCTTGGGTGGTCTGAGCGGTCGAAGGTGATCGCAGCCTCGGGCCACCGGAGGAACTCCTGGTTGGTGGGATGAACCGCGAACACGTCGCGCTCCATCAGCTTGGTACGCCGCTTCGATGCCTGTGCTTCTGGGCCGCCGAAGATCATGAGGCACTCGTCGGGTTCAGGGAAGGAGTCGGTCGTCGTCCCCTTCCCCTGCGGTTGGGTAGTCGGGCTGACCCCATCTAGCCTGCCCATGAGGAACTTCCTCATGAGCCCGCACTCTCGGTATTTGTGCTTGACGGGGGTCGCATGGTTTGGGCACGGGCCCTCGAGTAGCTGCTCGAAGTAATCAGGGGTCTGACCCTCGTTGGGTCGTCGTCCCTACGATCGATCGTCTCCTCTCCGACCTTGGGGTGCTCTGCCTTGGGGTCGGGAGGGCTTTGGGTCCGCCATAGCGATAAACTCGGCCCTTCTTTCTCTTCTCTTCTTCTTCTTCTCATGGTGGCCGGACGGCCCCGCCTCGTCGGCTGTTTCCTCACGCTTCTTCTTTCCGCCCTCCTCGGGGAAGTGCACCAGAACGGCCTCCTCCCCTGTGCTTCTTCGGCAGCCATGTCAAGGACTTCCTTGATCGTCTTCGGGCATTCCCTGCCGATGCGGTTGACCAAGGGTCGGTTCTTGGTACCTCCCATCAGCGCGGCAATGGCGTCAGCATCGGTGGCGTCGGGGAGGTTGTTGTACTGCCGGGAGAACCGTCGTAGGTACTCACGCAGGGTCTCCCCATGCCTCTGCTTGCACCTTTTGAGGTCCCAAACCTTGCCTGGGCACGCGCAGGTGCCCTGAAAGTTCCCGACAAAGATACTCCTCAGGTCCGCCCAATTGCGGATCTTTCCGTTGGGCAATCGCTCAAGCCACGCTCGGGCGGGCTCCGCCAAGTACAAGGGGAGGTTGCGTATGATGACTTTGTCATCGAAAGCTCCCCCCACACGGCACGCCAGCCAGAAATCATCCAGCCAGACTGAAGGATCTGTCTCCCCGTCGTACTTGCTGAAGTTCGTGGGGAGACGGAACCGCGGGGGGATTGCCACAGTACGAATCTCGTGGGAAAAGGTGGCTGGCCCAGGACAATCAGAGTCGGAGTTCGAATCCCAATCTTCTTCTACCTCAACATGCACCTCGCGCCAACGGTGCCAGATTCGTGGGACACGATCCTCCGGTTCTTCCGACTTGTCCCGGCGTAGAGCCTCAATGGTGTGTCGCACGTCGTGATCCGGACCCAGCCGGTCCTGGAACTTTGCGGCGTCTGGGTTCGGGACGTCCCGTCGTGAGCCCTCAGCCGGTTTCCTCCGGTCAACGGGACTGGGAGATCGCGAATTCCCGGCCCCGCCCCCGGAGATCCGTCTTCTTCCCGCGGAGCTCGCCGCCTGTCGCACCGCAGCGCGCTCAAGGAGCGACTTCAACCCGTTCTGGATTCGGCGCTCCTCCAGGGTAGACGGCTGGGGTAACTGGCGACTGAGCAGCGTCGCTTCAGCGATGCACTGGCTTGCCCGATCGAAGAGAGGGTAGCCATCGGCGTTAGTCTCGATCCTCTGGCCCACCTCGCGAGCTCGCGCCCGAGCGGAGGACTCCATGTTTGCGTCGAGCTGGGCCTGCTCTATCTCGATGGCAAGCCGCATGTCCTCCAGCTCTTGCTGCTTCGCCGCGATCTGCTCCGGGGTTAATCGGGTTTCAACCGCGTTCACCCCGTTCGTCAAGTCGTCCGGGGGTACCACGGTGAAACACTCTCGCGTGGGACAACGCTTATCCCCTCTGGGGGGAAGATGTACCCCCAGATCTTTCTCCTGTCCAGGCTCGCATGGGGTGGCCATGGCGCATGGGCCCACGTAGCCCCCTAGGATGCCTTCATAACTCAAAAGGCGCACCCTGGGGCGCGCTCTTTCGAGGCCTTCCCATGCCTGATGCTGCACCAGATCAGAGAAAGTTCGTGACGCGTTCCTCACACCAAAAGGAGAGGCTGACGTCTCACCCTTTCGCGGGTTTACGTCACCCTTCTTGGTCACTTGGCTTTTGGGGCCGCATGACGAAGGTGAACCCGAATGCCTGGCTCGAAACGTCCAGGCTGAGCTGTCGCTCCCGCCATGGCGGTGCACGATCCGCTCGCGCCCCACCCTCGACACGGTGATAGGGCTCCGAGAAGCGACGCTCACGGCCGGAGTTGCCGTAGTAGCCACCGTCGAGGCGGCTGTGGACACCGTCGGACCACCCTAGTGGACTTGTCCCATGCCGGTGGCCGGGCAGCTGGAGCGGTCGATGAGGACGAGGTGAAGGGCGTCACCACGAACATCCGGCGTCTCGTTCACAAGGAACTCGAGGCTGCCGAATCGGATGGTCGCGCCCAGCATGAACTGACGGTCACTGAAACCAGCCATCTCACACCAAATGTCGAGGAAGACGTGGACGTGCGCAGGCCCCTACCTGGCGCGCCAACTGTCGGCGGGTGGCACCCGGGGTACCTCACGCCGGCGAGTGTCGATCACAGAACACGCACGCCCTGGTGGAGAATGGTTCAAGAGACGCAAGACAAGAGGTTTATACTGGTTCGGGAGTTATCCCTACGTCCAGTGAAACGGGAGACAGACTGTATTTCTCTCTTGGCGGCGAGTTACAACGAAGGCCGGTTCAAGCCTTGTGTGGGAATGATGTGCGTGTAGGGGGACTAAGTGCTCTAGAGATCGAGAGTCCAAAGAATCGGATCCCCTCGCAGGGAGAACGTCCTCCCCTTTTATAGCGCAAGGAGAGGACGGCTTTACAATATCGTTTTACCTATTTACCCTCGTGGGTCGGACACCTCCGACGGTTACGCGTTGTCGGCCTAGTGCGCAGCCGACGACCCCTTCCTCGGCCGCCGCGTGTCCCTCACCTTCCCTTCGGCAGCTTCGCGGTAGCTTCCTTCTTGGCCGCTAGCGCAGCGGCACGCATGCAGCTACCTTTTCCCAATCGCAGTGCGGCAGATTAGCTTTATCAGATGGCAGGCGGGCAGGTGATGTCGGGTGTCTGTCGGGAGAAGGCGTAGGCCGCACGTCTTCTCCTTCCCAAGCCAGGTTTGACTTAGGAGAGTCTTCGGGACTCCCCCTCTCCCTTCTATTGCACGTGCTTAAAGGTAGGCGGACCCCGCGCGGGGGTCTGCCCTTTCGACTAGAAGGGCCAGGGGTCGGGCGTGGCGGATATGCCCGACTCCCACCCCTCCCTGGCCGACCGAAGGGTCGGGGGTCGGGCGGGACGGACCTGCCCGACTCCCTGCTCTCCCGAACCTTCGGCGGGTCAGGCGAGACGGAGATCTCCGACCAATCGGGACTGACGCTGCTTCCCTTCGTTTCCAGGGCCCTACTCCGTCCATGCGCCGTTAGCCCGTACCCTGACAGTGGGCCCCCTAATCCATGACCCCCACACCATGGTAACATCTAATTGTCAAATGAGGTAGTAGTATGTACACCCCCATCATATAGAAATGGTAGCTAAAGTAATGGTAGCTAAAGTGCTAAACTCTCTGCCTGCCAAGCACTCATTAGGACCATGTCTAGTTCGTGTAACTGGTGATGACTGTAGTTCTTTTGGCTAAACTGGTGGATAACTGAAAATTTCTTTCTGGTACCCACAACCATCCTATTAGATCATCTTCTACATCAAAATGCTTCTAGAAATACTTGGGTAATGGTAACTCCAGACTTAAGTCTTCAGAAAGTTCTGTTTTGAAATTCACATACACCAAACAGAAGCCGCTTTCAGGGCTGAGTTTTGATGTTTATCTATGACCATAGGTCAATGGTTCAGACCAACTTAGCAGAGCTTTGAAAAGGATATGTCCTCAGCCAACGTGTGGAGGAATAATGGATGTCTTTAGAGGTGTATACTCGGAAGGTGGAATGCAAGCTCTTTATCGAGGTGTAGGTATGGTTTCCTTCATATTTCATATATTGTTTTTAATCCCAATTGAAGCACTTGAATCTGTAGCCAGCTCATTAACTTCTAAGCAGTGTAGATTCAGGCGTAAAGATATTTTAATAATGTCTAGATTCTGTTTAGTCTCGTGGCTCATATCTGAAATATCCTCCATCAGGTCTGACGCTCATGGGAATACTTCCTTATACTGGTCTTAAATTCTACATATATGAAGGGCTGAAGGCACACGTACCAGAAGAATACAAAAATTCGGTAACATTGAAGCTGTCATATGGTGCTGCTGCTGCTGGTGGTGGTTTAGTGTGCGTTTAGTTTCACCTACACCTACCAAAAAAACACTATTCATCTAACTTTTCCCTATTCATCCCACCCTTCCCACTCACATAACATTATTCATCTACAGTGTATTTTTGGGTCTACATATCTTTTGGATGTTGTCAGGAGACATGCAGGTATCGTATTTGGACAGTATCTGTTTATGATCATCATTGTCAGAAGATACTGCTTTTCTCGATAGTCATTCTTAGCATTCTGACTGTTTTGTGTTTTCTATTTGCTTACCCTTTTTTTAGGTTCAAAGTCAACAACAACATGAACAATTTGGTGCCCCACGAATAACGGGCACATTCCAGGGTCTTATGGAGTTATGGTCATTAAACAAACACAGGGATGGAGACAGTTATTTGCTTGCTTGAACCTCAATTACATCAAGGTATTTATATTCCTTAACATTTAGGTTCAACTCAGAACTAGCATGCTTAGTTGTTTACCCTTGTATGTTCTATCCCAAGTGATGGCATAATTGTTACATATTTTTGTGAGGCTATTCAGTTTCAAGCTCACTGAACAAAATCTATTGCAGTGGTGCCTCTATAACAGCGTCTGAAAGTCTTGCATTCTTTGATTAGAACAACTTGTTTTCTGTTCAGTTATTTGGAAGTCCCGCTGCATATTTTTCCTTTCTGCCTGAATTTGTAATACATTGCTTTTGAGACATGTGGTGGGTTTTTTTTAAAAGAAAAAGTCTAGTTGATTATATCTGTGGAAAGCTTGTCAGTTTGTACCTTTTCTTTTTGGAAAAGAAAAGGTACAACCTAACAAGCTTTCCACAGATATAATCAACTAGACTTTTTAAAAAAAGTTTCCTCTATAACCTTTTTTGGAGCATGGATACCTTTTAATATTATGTTCTTATTAGTTGTTTGCGAGTTTGCTTATATATCTCTTTGGATGTGGCAAATTTGTCTCATTGAAATTGAAATAACTGGATACTTCCTACTGGAGAGCATATCAAGCGCATGTTTCTCTTGGCATTTTCTGTTTACTATTAGTGCATCTTGCTAACTGTTCTTCTTGTTTACTACCACTTCTACTTAAATTCACACAGATACTGATATTTTCATGCTATTATGTGCAAAGCTAAAATATGGGTCATTGTGTAGGTGGTTCCCTCAGTGGCTATTGGTTTCACTGCAGACGACACTATGAAGCATTTGCTGAAGATACCTCCCAGAGAGAAAAAAAGTTCTGGCCATGGCCCTGCTTAAAGTTTTGGTTGATATCTTCAGGTTGACAGCTAGTGGAACAAGGCCCAGAGTTTTGGTTGATCTCTTCTTCAGGTTGACCGTATGAAGCCACGACCCAATGAAGCATATACCTTCGTCCACAACTGTCACCTAGTACTAGTACTAATTGTGTTACGTAACAGCTATCTGTCATATTCTTTCATTCTAATTTTCCTCATTCATTTACGTTTTGAATTTCAAGTGTATATTCATCCACCGTGTGGAATGGTACTACTGAGTTAACATCTGGTGACATGATTACAGAAGCTTGTCCTAGCAATCACTTGTGGCCTTCTGCTTTCCCTGTAATGGTTTAAAAAAAACTAAAATTGCGGAAAAGGTGTTCCATTTTCATTACCGTGTGTTTACCCTCATCGATTTGAGCTGTTCCTGCATGACTTTTTTCTGCACTTTTTTTCGAAAAACAAACCTGGACACACCGACATATACATTTCAGGGCCCATAAACCATACTAGAACGGCATGCAATGCGCGCCCTACAATTATCTCAAACAAAGAAAAGTTAGCGAAAAAGCATAGTATGAAGAGGGACAAACTGGCATAACATAACAATGCAACAACTCATTCTTGCATGAAATGGACGCCATGAGGTGTTTGTCCGGCATTTACATAGACCATATTAAAGCACATCCTACCAAAGCGGCATCCAAAAGCATTAGAACTAACACAAATGCTCCACGTGTTGAAAGTAGAAGTAGATGAAGACGACATGTCGATGATGAGCTGTACTCGAAATGCTGGTTTAACACGGAGCAGCCAAAATGGGCATGAGCTCACTGCTCATGGGGCTGCAAAAAGAAATGATGTTTAGTCATAGAACAAACAAACTCCTTAAACAACCAGGCTACGTTGCTACCACAACTGCAGTAGCATCACTGGTCATACTTGAAATGCTAATGCCCTGGTTCTAGTGTCATACTAAGAAACAGGTATGTCTCAGGAACAAAATAAAACAACAGGTATGGTTAATCCAAAGTTAAAAAAAAACATTAGTACCTGTGACTCAGTCTAACAAAAAGTTGGATGACTGCTATACATAACTTCATAAGAGCCGACTTCGAATTACTGAAAAGACCAATATAGCTAACATATATACTATCCAAGACCACCTAGCCAGCATGTGCGACTATGAAGCTAAACAGGGAAAAGGAAAAAAGGAATAGGTACATGTATCTGAATACCAGAGCACCAATGATTGAATTAGCAAGGAAAAAGAAATGGATCAAGAAGATATACTGTATAGTTTATCTATTCAAATATTTCCACACATGGGAAGTCCTAGCATACAGAAGCTTAAGCAAGCCACTGGATCAATATTTTAATTATTTTGCCAGATTAGACTACTAACCATTAGCTAGATTAAATAAACTCCTCTCAACACGAATCCATATCATCGTTACTAACCTGTCCTCACAGCAGTGGCCGCACTTCCACCGCTATCACCAACAGATTCTCCATCTTGCTCTTCGCCAGACAGCCCCTTAGCAACCCTTTTGTTAGGGGCTGGGCGAGCCCAGCAAATATCAGCGGATGCAACAGACAGAAGGGTATTAGCTATTGACATGCAAGACAGACAGAAGGGTATCACCGTCGGTCTCAAAAAAAAGAAAGAATCAGTCTTCATTCCTCAGCATTTAACATGTGGTTAAACAATGCTGCTAAAATGCTTATCATGGTCAATGATTTAATTAGGTTGCAAACTAGCATTTGGAATAATGAGAACCGAAAGAAGAAATTTAAAACTACAAAATCAGAGTGGTAAGACAAAAAAAAAAGAACAGCATCCATACAGTACCATAGCAGTTAAAGTAATTCACGTTCAACCAACGTATATATGTCAATTACTGTGTTCAATTAGTTTCATGAAACACCTTCATATATATGTTGGCAGTTGGATCTGACACTATTGGAAACCGTTTTTTCCCTGTGTGTGCGTAATTTTCCTGAGGGTTTTTCGATATACAAACAGAAAAATTCATATTTCCTTGTCGGTTTTGAGAAAACACACAGGAAAATAGCACAACACACAGGAAAATTGCTCATTTCCCTGTGCGTTAGCGAAAACACATAGGAAAATTCCCATAACACACAAGAAAATTACTCATTTTCTTGTCGGTCAGCTAAAACACTCAGAAAAATTCATAACGCACACAAAAATGAAAATACTATATGGGTAGATACAACATCTCAGTAAATTACAATCAATTATAAACATTACATTATAGTTAATTCTGTCCTTGTAGCAAACTTCAAATTAATCATTAACTGACCTATATTTTGATGAAATTTATTTATCTAAGTATATTTTGTATAAATTTAAATGTATCTGTTTATTTTTATACTTCCAATATGTGAAATACAAGTATTACAAAAATGATCTTTAAATTTCAGAAAAAACACATATTCAAGAACATTAATACATTTCTATACTATAAGGAAATTTTGAAGACAAATTTGAAATGTTTGTACACCTTATAATGTAGTTTTCTTTATCGCTTTATAGTATCCATAATTTAATAATATGTTAAAATTTTCAAAAAAAACATGAAATTTTTCTAGGTGCCAAACACCATCCTATTAACAAAACAAAAAAGTGTCATCGCTAAAATCAAATTGAGATTATGGTGTGCTTCATTCGGTGAACATCTAAGAGGACATGTTCATAGTCAACTCTGTACTCTCTAGCAAGATTCAAGGTGGTACTTAGCTAATCTTATTTTTCTGGCATAAAAAACAATCGCCCATTGGATTAGTGGGTTTGTTCATGGAAATAATATAATTGCATGTTTTAGGGATAATAGACCTTTATTAGAATTTATAAATGTATTATGCCTATTTATATTGAACTGAAAAAGAGAAGGACACATTATGCGTGCGCTAATGAAACTTCTTCTTGGTCTTTGTGATTTTGGAGGTACATCACCTACTACATGGACGGAGGGAGTATGTAAGTTTGTAACCGATGCAGCCGGCCGGCTGGCCGGGCTTCTCCATTGATCTAGTTGGATCGGTTGCATTGGATAGTCATCAGCGCTATTTGGTCTATCGTAGATCATGCACCCCGCATGACACCAACGGCCGCCCGCCTCTACGGCTTTGATCCTCTCGGCTCTCAGAGTCTCGGGCATATGCGTAACCTTAATTGTGCTACGTACGTGACACGCAGTAGCGCATCGTCATGAACAAAACATGAATGGATCGATAGATGATCTCATCGGTTGAGAGACTATGATCTCATGCTTCCTATATAAGAGCGAGCTAGCTAGAAAGTAATAAAGCATCGATTATTCGAGTAGCAGCCAACAAATCTTAGCAGTGCCAAGGGCCATGTCTATTCTTGTCATCCTTGCTTTCTCTGCATTAGCAAGAGCTCTGCTTGCTGATGCTCGCGAGATCAGACAACTCCGGCAGATACCATCTGCCAATCTTTACTTCCACTATGAAAGAGATACATACGATCAATTCTTCCAGCAGCTAGCGACAAGGCTAGAGAGGCCAAGCAATCCACCGTACAATCCTAGGCACGTGAACAGAAGATACGTGCTTGGCCCACGGCGACCCAATTTCATTGGTGAACCACTTGGATGGATAATGATCCATCTCGTTGGAACCGCGCCAGAAGACAGGGCTACGCTGGCGTTGGCAGATGATCTGTATCTTCTCGGGTTTGCTAACGCGAGCGACAACTGGTTCATATTGCAGGAATTTTCAGGTTTGCCTTTGTCAGGCTTTGCACCCGCGTCACACCCACACGCCGGGTGTTCAGAGGCAATATGTGGGTGCGCCGGACCTACATCTCCCGCGACGACTGCGATTACGTCGTCAACTGGGGGAAGCTCTCAACGCTCCTCGTCGCGTGGCAGAGAAATGGACGCAGTAGATTTGGTGTTGGCACACATCGAATAGAAGAGATCGCTGAAGAAGTCGAGCGCAGTGTTAAGGTCACAACGACCAGACAAGCTTTGACTATAGTAGACTTCCTGCTTCGCCCATTATACCTATGAAACCACGCTTATGTGATGTCACATCACCACCAGGCTGATTATATCTAATCCGGCCACTTGTAAGTTGTAACACACACTAGCCACTACTGCCATCACACCCAATTGTAACAGTTTACAAGCTCAATAAATAACTGAATTATATATAAGGTGGCGTTATTTAACACTTCATTACGCTGAATAACTATTAACTACACATATATAACTACTAGTAGATTGCCCGTGAACACATTAACTCTATAATCTTTTAGTTTTTGCTGTAGCGTTCGTGGGCAGTCGGGCACTTGCTTACCAACCAGTATTAAATTGATATTAATACCGGGTTTTAAGTAACTAATATTAATGGAAAGTGGATGAATGTCTCTTTTTATTGTAGTGTGATGCAAAAACACGACAAAAGGAATGGTAGATATATAATGTCCGTGCTAACATTATGGAAATATTTACCCATAAATGTAAATTTCATATGCCACCGTGTGAAGGATTCATGTGCAGGGTATTAACGTCTAAAAACGTTATTCACTCAGAAATGGATAAATTATGGATGCCACCACGTGAAGGATTCATATGCAGAGTATTAACATAAAGAAAAGGGAGAGTATTAACATAAAGAAAAGGGATCACTTCACGAAGGAATTTGCTCTAGTCGCTGCTACACAAATCAGAATTTGCTCTGGTCACTCCTACACAAATCATTTGTAATGACCCTTCTCTTTTTCCAGTAATAACGGGCACCCAAAAAAACATCATTGCAGTGCATTGTTGCTGATTTCATCGGTGTAGCGTCATTGCTGTGACCACTACAATAACGGGCAACCATGATGTCATCATCGCATCCGTTATTACAAATGGATGGTTCACAATAATAACAGACGACGCTGACATCATCATTGTCCGTTATTACAAATATCATCTTTAATAACGGTATTACTGCTGACATCATCATTGTCCGTTATTACAAATACAATCTTTAATAACGGATGCGGCTGATGTCATCACCGTCTGTTGTTAAAAATTGAGGCTAGGGCTAACTTTAGAGGTGACGTCATGCGTCCATTATTACAAACCATTTTCAATGACGGTGAGATGCTGACGTCACTACGTCCGTTATTAAAAATCAAGCACTAGATTTATCAAATTTAAAATTTGAATTTTTTTGAACGACCTCGGATGGAGAAAATGAGAAAATAAGAGTTGTTGATCTTGAAAAGTTACGAAACTTTATAGTTAATAAGTTTTTTATTTAAAATCATCTAATCGAGAAAAACTAAGTTTGAAAGAGTTCAAATTTAAAATTTAAATTTTGTAAATGATCTCGGATGGAGAAACTATCAACATGAAAGTTGTATATCTCAAAAAGTTATGTAACTTTGTATTTGATAAGTTTTTAATTTGAATTTGTTTAGAGTCTCAAACAAACGATTTACACTCGGGTGTGTATAATATGTGGGGAAAGAAAATTGATAGTAGACACAAGTGAGTGTGTAGTGTAGTGGTAGAAGGGGTTGTGTGTGGGTGAGAGGTCGTGGGTTCGAATTTCGCTACCGTCAAGTTTCGAATTTTATCATATAAATAAACGTTATTGGTGGGGTGAGGGGATGGTGGTGGCTGATCAGTGGGGGCCTCCCAGGATTAAATATATTTTTTTACTATTTTTTCGGTGCATTTTGGCGTTATTGAAAATGGGCACTATAATAACGCACATGATGACATCATCCGCCCGTTATTACAGTGATGACGTCATAGTCCGTCATTACAGTGGCTATTTCTAATAACGGACGCATTGACCATTGCAGTGGCGCCACTGCAATGACGAGAACTTAATAACGGATGGGACGCCCGTCATTACAGTGCCATTTTGCCCGTCCTTACAGTGCTCGACTGTAGTAGTGAGTTATTCAACAAGCAAAAAACAATCTACCCGATCAAATGACCATATGGATGCAGCACAATCACAATCTGTAATTTTCATGATTTTTTTCTTTCCTTCTATGTATCATGATGAATTCTGTAACTAACCTCATGTTACCGTCGTAAGCAATATATAATCAGTAGGGGATACCCCTCCTGTTTCGTCAAAAAAACATAAAGAAAAGGGCATGCAGCGTAAATTCAAACTGCCAAACATATATATAGCATGTACTGTATATCATAAAAATTAAAATTGAACTTCCATTCATCTATAATTGAGAAGAAAACAAGAATTGGTAGTCTCAGACCGGTGATTATATATATTCAAAAATAACTCAAACATTCAGTATGTATACAAAGGAAATCTGATGTCTTAGGTCCATAGAATGAACGAGTGACCTACTACTCCCTCTCCATACCGATAAAACAAGTCGTTCTGAGGTCTTGGCCCGTTTTTGTAAATCAAGTCGTTTTGGGCACGCATGGGTATCCTGGACGTGTTTGCCCCTGGCCGCCGCGGGGAAAAAATATGCTGAGTCCTGCAAACAGCCACCGATACTCTTCATGGAAGGAGTGCCATGTACTCTTAATTTTGGGACCTGCTAGCGCCCGGACGTCTGGCGTCCGGGCGCATCGTCGGACGGTGTTTCAGTTGACGACGTAGAATTTTGAAACATTGAAGAGATTCTGGGACCATACGGTTTAGGTGGAAAAGTAGGAGTTTCAAATTTGAAACATTAGAGCGACGCAGGCAACAAGAATGGAACAAAAACGCAGGAGAGGTTGAAACAAATTTGGTTGAAGGACTGCAATATTGGAGGAGTAAAAATAGGATCAATCATAGACGAATATTGATAGAGATGTTGCTTATATTGGAACAAAGAATCATGCGTGGTTGAAACATACATGTCTGAAACAAAGTTGAGATGGAACATTGCATTGGTTGCTTGAAACATTCCATCGTAGGCGGAACATCACCCATGATAAATTTGCAACATTATAAGAGGGTATTTCATTACGATGCTGCACCGTTAGAAAGCATGAATGAAACAAGTACCGGTTTGAAATAATTTGGCATTGGAACATTACACGAATGTCGCAACAATATCAGAGTGAGGACTGCAACAGTCGATGATGCCTCAAATCTGTAATGTTTGCACGGATTCAAAATCAGTAGCGGGAGCGGTTGAAGCAATGCATGGTTCAAACGGTGCAACAAGCAATAAACAACGCGTGAACAGATAGGAGTCCTATTCAACCTGCAATCGACGGAAAAATCAGAAGGACCAATGTTGCATCGTTTCGAACATCGGAGCGGGAACGGTTGCCAGTGAATGACAAGGTTAATTAGGTGGTGGGATGAAAACAGAAGAACGAACGGTAGATTAAAGCGTCCGGCACTGGGGGAATCGTCCGGACGCCCTGTGCGTAGCATTACCGCTTAATTTTCTGTTTGTTTTTTCTCAGTTTTTCTCTGCAAGAATGGTGAATGGTGAGCCATCTAGATTAGTAGTAAATTTTGCCAAGATTTTCTGGGAGGTTTTTTTTTTGGTTACTTGTTCTTAATGAATGGCTCGAATGAAAAATTGTATAAATAGCTTCCGCTATTCTTCTCTAGAACTTCTGCCCGTTTCTGTTTCTTGTTTTTTACCAATCCAACCGATCTTCCCATATGATAAGGGGAGGAAGCCTTTTGTTGTGCCTCTTCCATTCATCCTGACCAGGTTGCTTTTCTTTTTTTCCTCTCCCTTTTACTTTGCAAGGCCCCGGCCAGAGATGTCAAGGCTGCGCTCGCTCCGCCTGGCAACTACCCGGAACCAGTGGTGGATGACGACAAGGATGATGTAAGTTTAAATAGGTTTGTTACGGTGCTTGAGAAGAACCTGACGTTCCTTCCTTCATAATTATTCTCAGCCATTGATCTTAAAAGGAGGGGATTTATTATAACTAAGGGCAGTTTAGTAATTCTTGTTTCTATGTTAATTAATCTCTTTATTTATTCGTGGCCGAATCCAAGGAATCCCTCCTCGGCTGTGCATCTGCAGCCTGCAGGGGCTTACTGCTGCCGGCCTACTTTACTTCGTCTGTGTCGATTTGGTCCTCAATCTCTGGCGGCTAGATTAGCTGTTAGTCTGCAAGCTTCTACCTTATCCTGCCACGCACGCAAGGTCCACACTCCGCAGGAGCGTTGCCCGCCGCTGTCGCTGCCAGCGGCCTCCCTGGCCAAGGGCGCTTGCTGCCTCACCCCCCCCCCCCCCCTGCGGTTCTTCGCTCTTCAGTCTTCACCGGCTCACCGCCAAGCACCTTGGCCCGTTGCTTGTTGTTGCTGTCGGGTAGAACTCCAGGACGAGGGTCTTGATCACCGACCGCTGGTAGTCGTCGCTGGCAAGGAAGAACCGCACGGCGACAACGAAACTGACGCTCTACGGTCGGCAGAGATCAAGGTTCTGGTGGTGATCTTGAGACGGGGGAGCATCAGAGGGAGCGATGATGACGAGCACCTCGGCGAGGCCGGCAGCGAGGAGCGCCCTATGCAGAGCGCACCGGCGTAGAGTCTAGTGAAAATACTATTATACCCTTCTAATTAATTTTATAAATAGTTTTTTCCACAAAATTCGGTTCCTGCCCCACCACTTTGGTTCTTCATAATTAGATCTAGGATCATAAACGGTTACTAATATTTCCAAGCACCCTAAAAATCCTAAGTTTAAACGCACATATTTTCGCCTCGGTTCCGTTCAGTCGGACTTGGCTTGGTTTTTCTTCCTCCTGCGTAATAATCTGATGGGAGTTCTCTGGTGCCTCTTGCAGGAGTTCGAGAGGATCTACTGTGAATTCATTCAGAAGGTAGGCGAGCTGCATGCCGATGGCAGGCTGCTGAGGAGAAGGCCGTGCAGAACAAGCTCAAGGAGATCGCCGAGGGATGCATCGGCGTCCACACTGATGCGATGCGCCGCCTCCCCCTCAAGCAAAGGCGCCGCATGTACCCGGTGAAGTTCCTTGTTCATGTGACCTTTTTGAAGATTTAGGTAACTTTCTACGACGACGACCACGGCGGCAGCGGCGGCGACGACGACGACGACCACGACGGCGGCGGCGACGATGACCACGACAACGGCGGCGGCGGCGGCGACCTAGTGAGTCACTCTCGACGTTCTCTCACGCACGAGTGACGCAGGGTGACGTCACGACGACGGCGGCGGCAGCGACGACGACCACGACGGCGGCAGTGGCGGTGACGACGTCGACCACCACGACAGCGGCAGCAACCTAGCGAGTCACTCTGGGCGTTTCTCTCTCAGAGTCTTCGGAGAGCCTAGCGGCGGCGCGGCGAATGGTGCCTTCCTCGTCGCCCCTTGCCTCGTCGTCCTTCTCTCATTGGAGATGAAGCTGGGGAGACGGCGTTTCACGCTCGCACCGGGGGTCCTCAAGCAGAGGGCACCTGAGTTGCGTCATGAAGAAGAGAACAGAGTATACTCAGAGGAAGAGTGTCTCAAGGCGCGGCGATCTTTGTCTGCGGCCATTGCGACGATCGTCGAGACGAGTTCCAAAATAAAAAACAATCGACATGGGCCTGAACTGCAATACAAGTTCTGGGCATCATCGGATTCAGAAACTGAATCATCAATTGAAGATGAAGAAATCGAGGATTTGACCACAACAGATTTTGTCTCGGAGGCGGAAAGAGCAGGATTCAACATACATGATCTACTACAAGCGGAAAAAGAAATTCCATCGCCTTCGAAAGGTAAATTTTCACCCCTAGATGCTCCTGTTGCAAATCACATTATCAAAACAATGATTCAAAAGAGGAATTTGGGGCGTCCTTGGAAAGGGCCCCTTCCTCCACCACGCATATCTCCTGTCCGCACGATAGGAGATGCGATCAAAGCAGCGATTTCTTCTTCGAAGAATCTACCAAAGCTCAGACACTCCGTGATTGGCTTATCGTCGGTGATAACCGGAGATGCCAAGTCCGGGGAGACGTCGGACAACAGATGCGGTTTCAAAATTCAAAAAGAGCCGGCAGAATCGGTGTCAGATGCGAAAAAACGGGAAACAATTACACGACCGAGTCAGACGCGCGGCATCAGGCCCACACCCGGACTTGCGACCCTTTTCTCGCGAACCGGTACGAGGCGTCTGCCTAGATCATCGCCAAAACCCTCATACGCAGAGATCGTGAGGAAAGGCGGCGTCGGCGATCTGCAAGGCGGAACCATGGCGGCAAGGGGAAACGGAGGCGCAGCTCAGGGTGGTAATCTGCGTGGCGGTCAGAGTGCCATGCTAGGTCGCCATGGCCATGGCGCATATGAGCCAGGGTTCCAGCCCGGGTTTAACCCTGGTCATGATGGCCGTGGAGGCTTTGGTGGCCGGGGACACTTTCAGCGTGGTTTCCGAGGCCGCGGACGCCGGAGCTATCGTGCTCGTGGCGGCCATGATAACTCTCATGGTCGTGGCTATGGAGGTCGATTCAACGGTGGATATGGAGGCTATGGTGACTCAGGATATCAAGAGGAAGAAGGCTACACGGTGGATGGGAATACTGGACGTGGCGGACGTGGTGATGGTCATGGCGTAGGCAACATCCAGCAGATGAAGGTGCAGGACGTCCTGAAGGAAGTGAATACTCAAGGTACAATTTCTGATGCTAGCAAGAAAGGGGCAATAGCTGGTAGTGACATAATTAGTGATGCAACAATTCAAGGAGGGACATAGAAAGCAGTTGGTGACAAAAAACCTTATTGCTATCGTTGCCTAACAAAAGGTCATATTAACACTGAGTGCACGACACAGATTAAGTGTGATATGTGTGCGAGCAATACTCATGTTACAAAGGCATGTCCCTTAATGAAATCGGCGATGAATGCAAAGGCGGAGTTATGTGGTTATGCGGTTGATGGCCTTGGCTTTTTTTATATCCCATTTACTGGCAAAATTAGAACTCATTCCGAGTCCAAAGCTGCCATAGTGAATGTGGGTGTAGAGTCCTGACGGACTAAACAACCCTGGCGGCCCATCCTATGGGCCGGCCCATGAACAAGACTTGACGTACAAGACAAGGAGTAGTCCTGGTCGGTTTGGATATACTGTATTAGGGAATTAGAGATAAACTTGTAAAAGTCTCCTAGTCCTATACGGTTTCCATGTAACCCTACCTCCCGGACTATATAAGGCGAGGTAGGGACCCCCCTCAAAACACGTTCATCAATACAAGATACACCATACAGGACGTAGGGTATTACGCTCCGGCGACCCGAACCTGTCTAAACCGTCTCTTGTCACCTTCGGCTCTAGATTCTCGACGACTTCTCCCAAACCCTTCTCTCGGGGCACCCCCTCGAGAACCCAGTCAGCATAAATCGCCGACACTTTGGCGCCGTCCGTGGGATACTCTCGTCGAGTTTTCAAGTAAAGAGTCGATGGCCACCTTCAGCGCCTCCATCGTCACCAAGTTCGAGGCAGGCGCCTCTTTCATCTTCGGCTCCTGGCTTTGCACTGCAAACCAGGAAGGCGAACTTCAACGTCAACTGCGCGACGAGGCGGTTGCATCAACTCCGCCACACGCGCAGATCGCCCCGCGTGGATTTCGGAAGACTCCGGATTCCGACACGATCTCTGGATCGTATCCTACTCGGAGGAGTACGTGGCGCCCGAAGCAGATCCAATCCCGGGCAGACCACGACAACTCAGCCCCTACCAAGGGGCAGGATCAAGCCACGTGTCCTCGACTCCCCGGCGGGCTCCGGATCACTTCCGAGTCTCGCCAGGGTTCTACAATCCGGACCGTGACAGCAACCCCGCGGGTACCCAGGAACCCTGGTTCCAACTCCCGCGGGACGAGGACTTCGCCACGTGGACCGCGCGCAGGCCAGTTTCCCTTTGGGCTAACAAACTCAGCCGCGGTCCACCAGAAGCAACTCAAGAAGAAGGTTCTCCAACCCCGCGGAGCAACCTCGGATCTTGTCATGACCACAACCCCCTCAGGGGTTATCGTTCATTGGCCTGGCATGGACCCCGAGGCGGCTCTGTTCGAAGCAAACGTACCTATCACGGTACGAGACATTCAACCTCTGCTTCCTTTCCAAGAAGGCAGAGAGCTACTTGTTACCAAGGGTAACAAAAGAACCGGGCTAAAGAACCCCGGTCGCCAGTCCTGCGTGCTCCTCAGCGAGCACAGCGATGAAGAAGTCGTCTCCGACGACGCACCAACGGAGGAAGGAGAAACCGACGCGGACCGGGAGCTCCGTATCGAGCGCAATCGCAATCGCGCCCTGCGACGTCGCTTCATCAAGAAGAAGAACCTCAATCCTGAGTTCAACAAGCAGGAGATCTTCAACTCCCCCGTGGCCAACATCTTGTTCGGGGTCAGCGTCTTCGAGGGGTTCCAGACAACCCCTGAAATCAACCTCGCCAAGGCTCGCCTAGAAGCCGCAGCGGTCATGGTCGATCGCTTGGATGGAGGCCACTCCTCATCCAAAAGCAAGAGTTCTTCGCGCCAGCAAGCACCGTCGGCCAAGCGTCAGAGCAGCCACTACGGCAGCTCCACAGGCCAAAACAAGGACAAGAACAGGCCTCGCGAAGAACCCCGCCGTCCTCGCGAGGAACCTCCCAGGTCCCAGCGTCGCGGAGAACCCCGTCCAGCTCGCTCTCATAACACACCCAACGACGCCCGCAACGACATCATCCGGATCAGAGAGGGAAGAGCCACTTCCCACGTTGCGGATTCGGCGGGCAGATGCGGCGTCCCCAATCCCGATGCTCTTCCATGCTACACACGTGCCATCCGCATCAGCTCCTTCCCGCGGAAGTTCAAGCCGCCAGGCATTACCCACTTCGACGGGAAGCAAGACCCAAACATCTGGCTGCGCAGATATTCCTCGGCAATTGAAGCATCAGGGGGTGATGACATCTCCAAGATGCTCTACTTCCCAGTTGCGATGGAGCAGGGTCCTCTTACCTGGCTTGAGTCCCTCCCTCCAGATTCCATCGATAGCTGGCACGCGCTGAAGAAGGCTTTCGTCTCCAACTACCAGGGTTCTTTCGAGCGCCCCGGTAGCAAGTATGAACTCCGCGCATGCAAGCAGAAGCCAGAGGAGTCCCTGCGCGACTACAACAGGCGATTCTTCGCCATCAAGGCATCCTGCGTTCCCATCCCCGACTCCGAAGTCATTGATTACTTTCAAGAAGGGATGACGGATCGCACCCTCTTCCGTGACTTCGGTCACAACCGTCCTCGCGACCTCGAGGAATTCCGCGCACTGGTGTCCAATTGGATGGACACCGATGATCAAGAACGGGAGCGCTACGGCAAGAGACCCAACAACCCTGGGCGCAAGAACCAGGAGGACAACAGGGATCAGCCGCGCGACTCCTTCCAGCGCAACGGCAACAACCCACGGAAGCGACCACACAACACGGTCGCAACCGTTCAAACCGTCCGCTCCGCCAAATCCGCGCAGCAACGACGAGAGGAGTTCAACAAACTTCTCAAGAAGCGCTGCCCCTACCACACCGACGGCAAGCACACCATGGGCGAGTGCGTGCTCCTCCGGGAGACATTCAGCACCCCCAATAAGAAGCAGAAGCCGGCTGGTGACGGAAACGACGACCACGACAAGGGAGACAGCGGTTTCCCAGACATCAACAACACTGTCAACGTCATCTTCGGAGGCATGGCAGTCAGCGACACCTCGCGCAATCGCAAGAATGCAAGACGCGAGGCTTATGCAGCAGAACCAGCGGTGGTCACACCGCTACGGTGGTCCGACACCACCATCACCTGGTCCCGCGAGGATCAGTGGGCCGAGATCTCTTCTCCCGGCCGATACCCTCTCGTCCTCGAGACCGTGGTAGCAAACAGCAGGCTCACCAAGGTCCTGATCGACGGAGGCAGTGGACTCAACCTCATCTTCGCCAAAACGTTGAAGTCCATGGGCCTCGACATGAGCACGCTGCAGCCGGCGGACACTCCCTTCTACGGCATCGTGCCCGGGAAGGCCGCCATCCCCCTCGGGCAAATCACCTTGCCCGTCACGTACGGTACGTCATCAAACTACCGTACAGAGTTCATTAAGTTCGAAGTTGCAGACTTCGAGACCTCCTACCACGCCATCCTCGGGCGACCTGCATTGGCCAAGTTCATGGCCATCCCCCACTACACCTACCTGGTACTGAAGATGCCAGGGCCTCACGGCGTCCTCTCCCTCCGCGGCGACATCAAGCGCTCCTACCTCTGCGATAAAGAAGCAGTGGAGCACGCCGTCAGAGCCGCGTCCACCATCGATCGCCAGGAACTCCAACCCCTGGCTGCGGCCGTCATCGCAGAAGATGATGACGCCCCGACGCAGAAGAAGACACGGGCTGTCAAGCCTGTGGAGAAGGTCACCACGAAGACGATCGATCTCCAAACAGGAGATCCTTCCAAGACAGCAGTGATCGGCTCCAACCTCACTCCCGCATAGGAAAGCGCGCTCGTCGACTTCCTGCGAGCCCAGGCGGACATATTTGCTACAAAACCCTCCGACATGCCTGGAGTACCCAGAGAGTTGATCGAGCACAAGCTGGACCTCAACGAGAGCGCGAAGCCTAAGAAGCAGCGCCTCCGAAGATTTGCCACAGAGCGTCGGGAGGCCATCAAGAAAGAACTAGCTAAGTTATTAGCAGCCGGCTTCATTAAAGAAGTCTTTTATCCGGATTGGTTAGCCAACCCGGTTCTTGTAAGAAAAAAGAATTCAAATGAATGGAGAATGTGCGTTGATTATACTGATCTCAACAAGCACTGCAAGAAGGATCCCTTCGGGCTTCCTCGCATCGACCAAGTCATCGACAGCACCGCCGGGTGTACACTACTCTGTTTCCTCGATTGTTACTCAGGGTATCATCAGATATCACTGAAAGAAGAGGATCAGATCAAAACTGCGTTCATCACGCCATTTGGTGCATATTGTTACACAACAATGCCCTTTGGCTTGAAAAATGCGGGTGCCACATATCAGCGGGCTATACAGGGTTGTCTTCAAGAACAACTTCACCGAAATGTTGAGGCCTACGTTGATGATGTGGTAGTCAAAACAAGAAATCCCGAGGATCTCATCACTGATCTCACCGAAACGTTCGACAACTTACGCAAATGGCAGTGGAAGCTTAACCCCACCAAATGCGTCTTCGGTGTTCCATCCGGAAAGCTCCTTGGGTTCATTATCAGTGAACGCGGTATCGAAGCAAATCCAGAGAAGATAGCAACTATCATGAACATGGAGCCGCCAACCACTGTCAAGGATGTCATGAAGCTTACGGGCTGCATGGCTGCACTCAACCGCTTTATCTCCAAGCTTGGGGAACGCGGTACTGAGTTCTTCAAATTACTCAAGAAGCAAGACAGATTTCAGTGGACTCAGGAAGCTCAGGACGCCTTCGACAAGCTCAAGATATTCCTGACTACGCCTCCTGTGCTCACTGCACCGCTCCCGGGCGAAGATCTCTTGCTCTACATTACAGCAACCACCAATGTCGTCAGTGCCGCCATTATTGTTGAACGCACCGAGGAAGGCCACCTTCAAAAGATTCAGCGGCCTGTGTACTTCGTGAGCGAAGTCCTCTCGGACTCTAAGTCCAGGTACCCTCAAGTTCAAAAAATTCTATATGCTGTCTTAATGACATCCAGAAAGCTGCGACACTACTTCGACACCTACAAGATCATTGTGGTTACTGGTTATCCCATTGGCGAGGTTCTCCATAATCAAGACGCTACTGGGCGAATCGCCAAGTGGGCTGTCGAGCTCGGAACATACAGCATTGAGTTCCGTTCTCGCACGGCCATGAAGTCTCAAGTCCTTACTGATTTCATATCAGAATGGACCGAGCACAATCTCCCAGTCTCTACCGCCAAGCCTGAGCATTGGATCATGTACTTCGACGGGTCACTCAAGCTGGAAGGCGGAGGCGCTGGAGTTCTGTTGATCTCACCTCGAGGGGACCAACTCAAGTATGTTCTGCAGATTCAGTTTGCTGTCACCAACAATGCTGCAGAATACGAAGCACTTCTTCACGGCATGAAGATGGCCATTACCCTCAGTATCAAGCGGCTGCTGGTATATGGGGATTCAATGTTGGTCATCAAACAAGTCAATAAGGACTGGAATCGCAACCATGAAGACATGGACGCATACTGTGAAGAAGTCCGCAAACTGGAGAAACACTTCCTCGGCATTGAATTCCATCATGTCGAGCGAGATTACAACGTGGCTGCAGACGTCCTATCAAAGCTGGGTTCTTCCAGAGCAGAGGTACCCAGCGGGGTGTTCGTCAATGAACTCTCCAAGCCATCAATTTCTGCAGCAGCAACCCCCAATGCTACAACCTCAGCTCCCGAGGTTATGCTCATCGACGCTACTTGGAGTGCTCCGATTATAGACTACATCTTGCACGACAAACTCCCTGCCGAGAAGGCAGAAGCTCAGCAAATTGTCCGCCGTAGCAAGTCCTATGTCATAATCGGCGATACACTGTACCGACGTGGTGCACGCTCTGGCGCATTGATGAAATGCGTCTCACAGCAAGAAGGAGTCAGCATCTTGGAGGAGATACACGCAGGAGAATGTGGCAATCATGCAGCTTCCCGCACCATTGTAGGCAAAGCCTTCCGTGCTGGGTTCTATTGGCCCACAGCTCTACACGACGCTGAAGAAATCGTTCGTCACTGCAAGGGTTGTCAATACTTCGCTCATCACTCGCATCAGCCTGCTCACAAGATCAAATTGATACCTCCGTCATGGCCATTCGCATGCTGGGGGCTTGATATGATTGGGAAACTACCCCGGGCACCCGGTGGATTCGAATACTGCTTTGTCGCAATTGACAAGTTTACAAAGTGGATAGAAGTCTTTCCAGTTGTCAAACCAACCTCTGAGAAAGCAGTCCAATTCCTTCAAGAGTTGATTCTTCGCTTCGGAATACCACATCAAATCATTACAGATTTGGGTACCACCTTCACAGGCAACAAGTTCTGGGACTACTGTGAAGACCGCAGCATCGAAGTATCTTATGCTTCGGTTGCTCATCCTCGCGCCAACGGACAAGTTGAAAGAGCCAATGGCATGCTCCTCGATGGACTCAAAGCTCGCATGGAAAGAACCCTGAAAAAAGCAGAGGGCCGGTGGATGAAAGAACTCTTTCCGGTTGTATGGGGCCTACGATCTCAACCCAGTAAAGCTACAGGGCAATCTCCCTTCTTCCTGGTGTATGGATCAGAGGCCGTTCTACCAGTTGATGTCATGCATGGTGCTCCTCGTGTTGAAGAGTTCCAGGAAGCCATGGCAGATGAACAACGAATGCTGGAAGTCGATACGGCTGAAGAAGCACGACTGACAGCCTTGTTGCATAATGCGGCGTACCTTCAGGGGATTCGAAGATTCCATGACAAAAATGTGAAGACAAGATCATTCCAGATTGGAGAACTGGTACTACGCCGCATCCAGAATACGGCCGGTCACTCCAAGCTCACTTCACCTTGGGATGGTCCATTTATTGTCTCCAAGGTACTCCAACCCGGCACCTACAGACTTCAAACAGAAGACGGTGTGGATTTACCAAATCCTTGGAATATCGAGCACCTGCGCAAATTCTACGCATAGCTCCTACAATCCAGCAGTGCTTCGGCACCACAGGAACTCATTGCTCCGGCATCCTGGGTTCTTTTGTAAACATTGCCTCGGCAATAAATGAACTACTTGCTTCGGCAATACATGTTCTCTTGTACCGTTGTTCCGACAACGAGATTATCTTAATAAAACTCCCTCACTGGGTTGTTTATTTGTCTTTGTGGCATTATTTAAACTCCCGTGTTCTTCCTAAGACTCGGACAGTTTCTTTCCTACACAATCGGAGCCTATATAAATGAGGTCTCTCCGGGTTCCTTCGGGGCCAAAACCGGATCTGTTCCTCCTGCAAAATCGAGGTCTCTCCGGGTTCCTTCGGGGCCAAGAACGGATTTATTCCTCCTATTGCACTACTCTGTGATAATTATCAGCTTAACGCTGCCGCTCCGTGGGTCTTACTGGGTTCTTGCTTCGGCAGACCACATACAGTTAGTTCCCAAGTATCCTTCCAGGGTACATTTTATAAGATAGCTAATGCTATACGAAATCTCCCTGGGTTCCTTTGGGTCCTTAACAGGGTTGTTTTTCAAGTTAAAATCTACTTCGCGTACATTTTGACTAAGTCCTGGTTCTTAACACAGAGACAACCCAGGAATTCGCAGAAATTCTTGGTTCTACTTCATACCATGGCAATAAAGATATATTACATTGCATTGTACTTATATTACAATAACATCTGTCTTTATCTACAGCCTAAGGCTCTGAGCAATTGCTTCCGCAACCGGTTCAGCCTCTTGCTTCAGGCCCCTAAAGGTAGACTCCGTACAATCTGGCGCTGCGCCCTGAACTAATGTACCTATGTCTACCTCCGGGTACCTGGACTTCACTACTGCAAGGACATGCACAAGACAAGCCTTCGAAGATCTCTTGATGTAGGCTTTCAGCTGTCTTGGCATGGCCCTCAGGCGCTCCAAGAATGTCTGCGGTGTTGAAGGGTCTTCGGGCACCAAGGCTTTCACCACCGGATTCGCTGCCTTCTCGAGCTGCGCGATCCGGTTCAGGGCTTCTGCCAGGTTGTCGTCTGACTTCTTCATCTTCCGCAGTTCTTCTTCAAGTTCAGACATTCGCCCGGCCGCCTGCTCAAGTTTCTCGTCCAGCACCTTCTTGTCTGCTAAGTGCTTCTGTGCTTGGACGAGATCCCTGGATAACCGATTGTTCTCCTCCTGAGCACCCTCCAGGTTCTTGGCAAGCTGCTTCTGTTGCTCGAGGATTTGAATTAGCTGATCATCGGCATCCTTGCGCTGCTGGACCGCCACTCGGAGTTGTTCTTTTACGCCTTCATGGTCCGCAGTGAGGGTCTTCAGTGCGTCTTCATAGCGGTTGGCCACATTGGACCAATCCGTCATCTTGCTCTGGGCTGCTGCGAGTTGTTGTTGTGCCCCTACAAACACACGACAGAGGCAGAATTGTTATTGAACACAGACAAAGGATATACTAGTGCAAGAATTCGGTGGCAACAGGGTACCTTTGAGCTCAGACTTTGCTGCTGCAAGCTTCTTCTTCACGTCCTCCTTCTCTGCGGCCAATTCCTTGGTGCGCAGATGCAGAGTACGGATCGTGTTGGCGTCTTCCGCCTCCTGGAGCTTGCGATCTTCGCGCTCACGCTCCAGCTCCTTGTGGAGACGGTCCGCCTTGGCGTGCATCAAGGAAATGTTGTGCAGATACTCGGTCTTCTTCCTTGATGCTTCGCCAACAGCCTACAACAGAGTTGATTATCCAAAATGCTTCCTCAAAACTATAAGTCCAGGGTTGTTTTACTAACCTTGAAGTAGGCCACCGCCCTCTCGGCGTGGTACATTCCCCTGTCGATGTGGTGTTCGTCCTCCTCCGTGTCCAAGATGTATTCAAATGTCTGTGGGTTTGGATTGAACACCGGGTCGAAGCTCCCAATGCGGAAGCTCCTGCCCTCTTCTTCGGCTCCGGTACTCTGAGGTACCCTGGGGATTTCTTCAATTATTTGCTCCGGGGTTGTTTCTTCGGTTTGCTTCCCCCTTGAGCACTCTGCTTCCGCCCCGGTTTGAGTTGTCACTGTAACGCTCGGGGGCTGCGCAGAAGACTGATCACGGCGTTCCTGCTCGGATTCTTCTATTACTGCCGCCGTGACCAGTTGTTCGAGCTCCGCCAGCACTTCCGCGCCTGTTTCCTCCACTTGGGCTTCTGCTGGTGCTGACGGGTCGGCCGGCAGAGTTGTTTGGGCTTCTGGCAGGGTTGTTTCTGGAACAACCCTGGGTTCTTCGGGCACTAAGGCCTCTGGTTCTACGGCCATGTGGTCAACCTGGGGTTCTACCCTGATTGTGGCTGCAGTTTTTTCAACACTGGAAAATTGAAGTCTGTTAGTCCTGACAGCATATTCTAATGGGTACTTCCACAACTATTTATGAAATACTTACACATTGGAGGGTCGCATGGGGATCTCTGGCTCCCCCAAGGTGAACTCCTCCTCCACCTCCTGCCCCGCCGTTGAAGGTCCTGCTGGATAGGGTTCTTCAAGAATCGGCGTTGTCCCTTCGAACGGCACGGAGGCAGGGTTGAGGATCTCATGAAGAATCTCTTCATCAGACAGTGCACGCCGCGCAGAGCTGCCTTGCTGCGGCATGCTGGTTCCTATCACTCCGATGGCTATCCCCGCTGAAGTTGCAGCTACTCTGGGTTGCGGGGATACCTTTGCCCTCCCTTCTGGAATGGTTCTGGCACGGGGCTTGGGCATGGTGCGCGCTTTCTTTGGCACTGGCGCTTGAGCTTCAGTTGGCGCCGGTCTCTTGGACCTTTCTCCTCCCTTGGAGGTCGCTCCTGCCTCAGATTGGGCTTCTTCTGGGTCCTGTGGTTCAGATTTTATCATTGGCTCATCAGGATCTTCACTTTCCACTGGCTTGCTTCGGTGGACTTTTTCCCTTACCTGGGAATCCACACAGCATGCCAGTAGGGCTGCTTCCTCTGTGTTGCTTGGATCCAGAGGTGGCAGGCTTACATACAGCGTGCGTCGGGCTTCATACTATAATGACCAAGATGTTAGTTCCCCATGTTTTTTCAACAATGCAGATATGAATTCAGATAAGGAATTTACCTCGGGTGTCATGGTTATTGCGGAGATTTCTGGAATATCTGGAAATTGTTCATCAGTCATCACCAGGAATTTCTTCAAGATTTGGTTCACCCTCTTCTCTGATAAGTCCCCGGTAGCATTCCTTGAGGGGTCTGTCTCCCCAGAGTACTTGTACCCTGGGTTACAGCGTTGCCTGCAGGGTTGAATCCTCCTGAGTAGGAATGACCGGAAGACTATGGCTCCTGTTAGGCCTTGTGCCTTCAGGTCTCTGATCATGGCCAGTAGCTCAGGAATTTGTGTGGCTTCATCTACTCTGATTGTTTTATTCCAGTTCAGCTTCATCACTGGAGGATTCCCCGAACGGCCCTGCAGCTGTGGTTGGTGGTTCCAGGTGTAAAACCACTCTTTCTGCCAGTCCTTAAGGCTTTCCTTGGTGGTATAATCTAAATACGCTGCCCTCATGCCTTGGCGGAACTGGATCACGACCTTGCCCACCACTTGCAGTGGACCGCTAGAGGTCTTCACCCTAAAGAGATGGCGGAACAGGGCGAAATGGGGGTCTATCCCTAGGAAGGCTTCACACAGATGGATGAAAATGGATATATTCAGAATGGAATTGGGATTCAAATGGCACAGCTCAATCCCGTAAAACTGGAGGATGCGGCGGAAGAAATCACAGGTGGGCATACCGAATCCGACTTCATAGAAGGCCTTCTATACTGTGATTTCTTCGGTTTCTTCGGAGGGATATTCATGCCTGTGTGCGCTTCTCCACTGGCTGATCTGCTGCGCGGGCAAGAATCCATCCGCCTCTAGGGCTTTGATGTGTTTCTCCGTCAGGTTGCTGGTGGGCCAATTACTGATGGGATCTTCGACAATGGTTGTTCCCCCTGCGGGTGCTGTCTCCTCGGTCGTAACGACCTGCTTCATTGCTTCCGCCTTCCTTTTCGAGCCTTTGCCGCGGCTAGAACCTTCACCACCAGCCATTGTGATCTTTCGAGATTTGGTGGGATTGGATTTAAGTTTGGGGGAAGAAGTGGATGCTTGAGTGCGGTCTCTGGATTGTGCGAACTGCGGTTGCAGCAAACCCTAGATCTGTTTCGCGAAAGCGTATGGATATGAGGGGTCGCGGGCGGTTTATATGGGCTTTTCGAAGCAGTTACTTCGGCAAATTTCATTTTTGGTCCTTTCTTGATCCTATATTTGACTTCGTTCAAATTTAGGCTCGGGGGCTGTGGATATATTTTCAGGAAATATTTTTCTGAAAGTTTTTGAAGAATTTTACAAGACTTCGGGTTTTCTCGGAAATTGATTCTCTTTTGGTTCGGACTTCGAAAGAGCCTCGAATTTCTTCTTCAAAGATAAACGAGGCTCGGGGGCTGCCCAATTGGGCGCACCTAATCGGTGCGCACCAATCCGAACTTCGAGAAGTTTTATGAGCACATCATTACCTATTGAACAGCATGGTTGCAACTTCCAAGATCAAAGAACCCTGGCGGTCTCAAAGAACCCTGGCGGTCTCAAAGAACCCTGGCGGACTCAAAGAACTCTGGAGGACTTCAAAGAACTCTATATTCCAACAAGGCTGTTCTTCAGGAGATAAGGTGCTCGGGGGCTTGTGGGTGTAGAGTCCTGACGGACTAAACAACCCTGGCGGCCCATCCTATGGGCCGGCCCATGAACAAGACTTGACGTACAAGACAAGGAGTAGTCCTGGTCGGTTTGGATATACTGTATTAGGGAATTAGAGATAAACTTGTAAAAGTCTCCTAGTCCTATACGGTTTCCATGTAACCCTACCTCCCGGACTATATAAGGCGAGGTAGGGACCCCCCTCAAAACACGTTCATCAATACAAGATACACCATACAGGACGTAGGGTATTACGCTCCGGCGACCCGAACCTGTCTAAACCGTCTCTTGTCACCTTCGGCTCTAGATTCTCGACGACTTCTCCCAAACCCTTCTCTCGGGGCACCCCCTCGAGAACCCAGTCAGCATAAATCGCCGACAGTGAATGTGATTCAAGGCTCTATGACTGAAATGCAGGTTGCAGTAGAACTTGAGAGACTTATACCAGGGAGTAGTAATTGGGTGGTGCAAAAGTTAAAGGATAATACTTTTTCTACCACGTTTCCGTCCCGTGCAGACCTTAATGCGGATGGTACTGTGGGGCCCTGTGGAGGTTAAATGTGTGCAGGCCAAGTTAGAGGTTAAAGAAAAAATAAATAAAGATGTGTCGGTATGAAATCCCAAAATGTTGGGTTCAATGCCGTGGTTTAGATGAGGATTTACTGGAGGAAATCCCCATTATCTGGGCAATTGGTTCTATACTTGGCATTACAAAGATGGTGGATATGGTCTTCACAAAACAGCACGGCATTGCTCGTTTAAAGATTGCCATATTAAATCCGGAACTGGTCCCTGATGTGGTAGATGTTGCTATTGGGGATTTTGTATATGCTTTGCAGTTCAGAGTTGAAAAAGATGATGTTGCAAACGATCCACAGCCTATTGACATGGATATTGATCCTAGTGTTGATGGAGATAAAGGAAATCCAGAGTCACAACATGAGGAGAATAATTCTGCGAACAAGATGGTGGGGACCAAGAAAAGTTCAGAAGGTAATTCTGGAACATCAAATGAGAATTCTAAAGGGATTAGAAAGACTCCTATGGTAGTTCTTTCCCCTAATACTGATGGGACACAGTGGTCGGCTAAGATGATGCCGAATATTAATATGGAAGTCGAATCACAGGTTAATAATAAGAAAGTCATAAATACTACCAGCTTTATTGTTACTCCTCCACGCTCCAGTAAAAGAAATGCATCAGTTGGAGATCAAGATTCTCTTGAGAGGGCAACAAAGTTAAAGGCTAAGAAAAATCTGGATCCACAGGCACCAGGTACTACAGCTTCTTTTGATTGTTTTGATGATAATTTAGTTGCTGCAAATATTGCTAGTCTTGGGGTTTGTTTACCTTCCAGTAAAGTTAGCCTTTTTTTCTTCAGTCTCTACGCTGAAAAATTTAGAAACTCAACGCTTAGCTGAAACTAGTGTAGAAATATCGAATAGTAGTAATAAAGAAATTTTTATAGAGTTAGAGGAGGAACAGGAGCTAGATACCTTAGCCTTACATAATATATGTGGCGATTTGGTAGACGGCTTGAGTGACGATGATAGTGAGGAAACTCTATTGTCATCCACTCAACGTAGCAAGAGAAGTAGCTCTAAGAAAAAGAAGAAAAAAAATAAAAGAGTTTCATAATGAAAGGAATCTTTTAGAATTGCAACGGGTTGGGGGATCAAAAAAATATAGGTTCTTGTCAGATACTACAAAGGATAAGAATCTCGACTTCATTGCTCTATCAGAAACCGGAAGGAGTAGTTTTACTAATGCTTTCTTAAGAAATCTTTGTGCCGGAAAGGATTTTTTGTGGCATTGTAAACCTCCTAGGGGAAGATCTGGTGGTATGTTGGTAGGAATTAATCTCATGACCTTTGATATAGGAGAAATAGAAGAGGGAGAATTTTTTTTACGTGTTAAGATTAGGAACAAGGAAAGTGGGTTTAAATGGAACTTAGTGTCGGTGTATGGTCCAGCTCAACAAGATTTGAAGGAGAATTTTTTAACAGAGCTTGTTCAACTCTGTTCTAAAGAAACTTTACCTATTCTCATAGGTGGTGACTATAATATCATTAGGGGACCTGGAGAAAAAAATAATATGAACTACTGTGATCGATGGCCTTCTTTGTTTAATGCTATCATTGATGCATTAAATCTTAGAGAGGTAGCTTTATCTGGTAGGCAATTCACGTGGGCTAATAATCTGATTCACCCCACTTTTGAGAAAATAGATAGAATATTATCATGTACGGACTGGGAGAGTGCCTATCCATTAACTACAGTTCATGCATTAACCAGGGAAATTTCAGACCACACACCTCTATTTCTTAACACAGGGGATCAATCTTCTTTTAATACACCTCCTGCATTCAAGTTTGAATTAGGATGGTTATTGAGAGATGGTTTACTTGAAATGGTGACAGAGGTCTGGAATAGTGTTATTGATGGTCATACACCTTTAGATCGGTGGCAATCAAAAATCAGAAGATTGCGACAATATCTTAGGGGTTGGGCCAAAAATATTAGTGGAGCATACAAGAAAGAAAAAAAATCTTACTGTATAAACTAGAAGAATTAGATAAAAAGGCTGAAATACAACATCTAGACCAAATGGAAATAAACTTGAAAACTTATCTTAATGAGCGATTGGCGGTTCTATTAAGAGAAGAGGAAATTAAATGGTACCAAAGAGCAAAGATCCAGGATTTAATGGAGGGTGATGCAAACACCAAATATTTCCAGTTAGTGGCAAATGGAAGGCATAGAAAAACAAGAATATTCCAACTTGAACAGGATGGACAGCACAGTTACAAGATCATATCACTAAGTACTATAAAAATTTGTTTGGACCACCAAACAATATTAATATGAGTCTTAATGAGGAATTAACTGATGACATCCCACAAGTGTCAGAAGATGAAAATAAAATCCTAATAGAAGAATTTTCAGAAAAGGAAGTGAGAGAGGCGATCTTTAATATGGAGCATAACAAAGCCCCAGGACCAGATGGTTTCCCTGCGGAGTTCTATCAAGTTTTCTGGGAGGTAATTAAAACAGACTTAATGGCACTTTTTATAGATTTTCATAAAGGTCTTTTACCTTTACACAGATTAAACTTTGGGACAATAATTTTACTTCCAAAGAGTAGTGAAGCAAAGCAGATACAACAGTACAGACCAATTTGTCTGTTAAATGTTAGCTTCAAGATATTTACCAAAGTTGCTACAAATAGAGTGTCCATAATAGCTCAAAAGGTTATTAGCCCATCACAAACAGCTTTTCTTCCTGGTAGAAATATTATGGAGGGAGCAGTGATTTTGCATGAAACTTTACATGAGCTACACACCAAAAAACAAGTGTTTAAAATTGATTTCGAAAAGGCATATGATAAAGTCAAGTGGGACTTTCTACAACAGACCTTGAGAATGAAAGGTTTTTCACCAACATGGTGTAATTGGATAGAGACATTCACTAAAGGTGGAAATGTAGGAGTTAAAGTAAATGATCAAATTGGTCATTATTTCCAAACCAAGAAAGGCCTACGTCAAGGTGATCTGCTATCTCCCATTCTATTTAATATAGTAGTGGATATGCTAGCAATCTTGATTGGTAGAGCAAAGGAGCAAGGACAAATAAGAGGAGTAGTACCACACCTAGTAAATAATGGTTTGTCTATTTTGCAATATGCTGATGACACCGTTATTTTTCTAGACCATGATGTGGACCAGGCAAGGAACTTGAAACTTTTACTATGTACTTTTGAGCAATTGTCTGGACTCAAAATAAATTTTCATAAGAGTGAAATACACTGTTTTGGACAAGCAAAGGAACAAGAAACCCTATACTCTCAAATTTTTGGATGCCAGTTAGGATCTTTTCCTTTTCGCTATTTAGGAATCCCAATGCATTTTCGTAAATTAAGGAACAGTGATTGGAAATCGATAGAAGAAAAGTTTCAAAAGAGGTTGAGCGGATGGAAAGGCAAGTTGTTATCGGTGGGTGGACGTTTAATTCTTATTAACTCAGTTTTATCAAGCTTACCTTTATTTATGTTATCTTTCTTTGAGGTTCCAAGGGGAGTACTTGAAAGAATAGATTACTATAGATCAAGGTTCTTCTGGCAATACGACCAACAAAAGAAAAAGTATAGATTGGCTAAATGGGATGTAATCTGCCAACCAAAAGAACAAGGGGGTTTAGGCATTCTAAATTTAGATATACAAAATAAATGCTTATTAAGTAAGTGGTTGTTTAAATTGAGTAATTAAGATGGTGTATGGCAAGAACTTAGAAATAAATATTTTAAAGATAAGCCACTTGGTCAAGTATTCAAGAAACCAGGAGACTTACAATTTTGGATGGGCCTTATGGGTGTCAAAGATGACTTCTAAAACTAGGAACATTTAGAGTGAATTCTGGGGAACAGACAGGTTCTGGGAAGATGCTTGGTTAGGTACGGAACCTTTGAAAAATAGATACCCCAATTTATACAATATTGTGAGAAAAAAACATGCTACTGTTGCAAATGTGTTTAGTTCAAATCCACTGAATGTCTCTTTCAAGAGATCATTAGTGGGAATAAAACTAACGGAATGTTATAACTTAGTAGCACATGTCCTAGATGTGAATTTGATTGAGGGGAGAGATATTTTTATGTGGTCTCTAAATAAGACCACAATATTCACAGTGAAGTCCATGTATAGGCATCTTATCAATCGTGATATTAGAGTATCGCAGGAAATCTGGCAAATTAAAGTACCATTGAAGATTAAAATTTTCTTATGGTATTTAAAAAAAGGGATTATTTTGACAAAAGACAACCTAGCTAGAAGGAATTGGAGAGGGGAAACAAATTGTAGTTTTTGTAGCTGTAGGGAGTCTATTAATCATCTCTTTTTTTATTGTATATATGCTAAATTCCTGTGGAGAGCTGTTTAGTTAGTATTTGGAATTGCTCCCCCTAAATGTTTTAGCCATTTATTTGGTAGATGGGCAAAACAAGGAGGACAAACACCAAATCTAATTTTACTGATAGGTGCATCTGCATTATGTTGGACAATCTGGAACACTAGAAATGAAGTGGTTTTTGACAAATGCCAACCTAAAACTTATTTGCAGGTTCTGTTCAGGGAACATATTGGCTCAGGGTTTGGGCCAAGTTGCAGCGACATGAAAGTGATCAAGACATTCTGAGGACGACATGTTGCTCATTAGAGATGGCTGCTCTTTCCTTTTTTAATTCCAATAGATGGAACAATAGATTTATATTCATTTTCACGTAACTCCTTGGATTGGTCTTGTAATAATTTGGTTCTGATCCCTTCTTATTTCGAAAAGGGTGAAGCCGGATAGTTATCCAGTATCTAAAATGTGACCTTTTCCTTCGTCCCGTTGTTCATGCAATCTTGCATGCGACACGAGTCACCACCTCTTTTTCTCCCTCGTCCGTCGTTTGACTGCTGCTTTTGTTTGCCTGCAGATCTTCTGGGCTGCGCTCTTGGCATTTGCGACAGTAGCAGCGGCTGCCGAGGAGGGGCGCTGCAGCTGGGGCCTGGCGTGGGCGATCGCCGACAGCCTGGATGCGCTTCGCAGGATGGTGTCCCGCGCCTGCGACGCCCCTCTCCGTCTCCCCTGCCTGATGCGCGTCCCCGTCGTCGACGCGGCGCGCCACCTCCCACCAAACGACTGGGGTGTGTGGATCACTCTCGCCGATGCCGCCCGCCCCGAGTGCAAGTTCACCGCCATCGACAGCTGCGAGGCAAGCGCCGAGCCTTCCTCCTCTCTTCCGTTCCTTGTGTCATTGACTCGTTGTGTGTGCTAATGCAACGAATTGTGGATATGTTTGGGGGAAGGCAGGCACTGATGATCCGTGTGTTTCTCTCTTGGTTGCCTGTGACAGGAGGTGATGCTCACACTGCTCGAGCGCCTCTGCATCACCGCCAAGGACGACGTCGAGGCCATGATCTCCGTTGCTCCTCCTTCTTAGATCTGCCAAGCCATCGGGCTCGTGTCTGTCAATGCATTGGGATCGGTGTTGATCGTCCTTCCTATCTAGGTTTCTACTCTGCTTTGGTGCCGTTCGAGCAGCTGTTAGTAGATTAGTACTAGTAGTACTTTGCAATGTGCGTTGTTGGCTGTCATTAGAGTCCTCCATTCTTTGGGGCTCATCTATCTGTCGTACTACTGCTCGTGATTTTGGCGTTTGGTTAAGCGAATGCTTCTGTTATTTTCATGTCGAACTATCTGGGTTTATCAGTCATATCATGTCTGGAATCAGGGTTACCATCATATCCTTGTGTTTGCCTGCAATGCCTGTCTATTTATCTGATAGATGTGGATCTGCATTTCGTCTGTGAACAATTGTAGTTGCGAGTATGCTGTGCAGAGTCCCTGTGGCTCTGGTCGTGTGCTTGGCACCACTGGCCCTGGGTTCTCCCTGTCGAAGCTGTAGCACGATGATCACTTGATCCGTTGATGCCAGTGGTACTTTGCAGTGTCTGTTGTTTGCTGTCATTAGAGTCCATTCTTGAGGGCTCATCTATCTGTCGTACTAGTCGCGAATTTGGCCCTTGGTTACGCAAACTGCTTGTGCTGGTTTCATGTTTTACTGTTGGATTTATCAGTCATATCATCTCTGAAATCAGGGTTATCATATCTTAGTGTTTGTCTGCGATATCTATCCATTTATCTGAGAGACAGAGATGTCGATCTGCATTTCATCTGTGTGAACAATTGTAGTTCCCAGTATGGTCTGCGTCGCCACGAGCGTAGAGTCCCCGGCGGCGCTGGTCCTATGCTTGGCCACATTGGCCTTGGGTTCTCCTTGTCAATTTACTTTCCTGTTTTACTGCCTACCAAACTTGTCGTCAAAAAGCTACAAGTCGCCGAAATGTGTAGGACGATGATCAGTTTGATCCCCGTAGTCTCATCTCAGGCCTTGTTCTCCACGTGTAGTGACGAGAAGCGATTCGCAAATGCATATCTGCTACAGTAAATCTCCACCTATCGCCACCAACTAAACACCTCCTCTTGTAACGAAAAAAAATCTAGGGCACAGCTCAACTCGAACACTTAACTCTGCAAGATTGGCACGACAATGTTTCTGGTGACACCGGCCTCACAGGCATGCGCTATCCTCTCTTGGATTCGTGGCCGCTGCGCCTCCTGGTTTCGCGCCGCATAGCGCGCGGCCGACTAGCAGGGCCGTGCACGTCCGCCAGCTGTGCCGGTGGCGGCGAGGCCTCTCGATCGCTGGCGTTGGTGTGGTGAGGGAGGATTCAGGCTCGCACGCGTGATCACCGCCCAGGACGCCGTGAGCCCGAGCCGGAGTCAGATGACGACGAGCTTGACGTGGTATACCCCAGGGGGTCGGTCCTCAACAAACTGAAAGAGAGCACCTGCTATTGCACCAATGTAGTACCAACTACACTTCGTGATGGTGTGGGTTTCTTTGGCTTTTATCTTCAAAAAAAACAACCAAGAAAAGCAGTGGAGCTCGGAGATCAGCGCTTATGTTAAGCTGTTGCCTTTTTTTTCCTTAAATTAGTTAAGCTCTACTGCAACGATGCAAAGGGCACATAGCTAGTATACAACTATATTCCAATTGGACTCTCACACCGATCTTTGTCCTATAGTTTGAAGAATGTAGTTTGTTATCATTATGATTTATGAAGCATTGAAGCTTCATTTGGAATAACAACACATTGTTATTTCTGAAATGTTCCCCGTAGAAAATGACGAAATTTCTAACTACATGGCAAGCATAAAATTTCAGATTGTTTCTTCTAGTTTTTTGCGGTTATTTCTGTAGTAAAGTTTTTTAGGGCGTTCCACCAAAACATTTGAAGATCCTATACTATACTATGTTTGTTTCCAACAATTTTTTTTTCTTTTTAAGAATTTGTTTCCAACAAAAGTTCCCAGTTTCATGCTTCAACCTCCATTGTGTTTCTATGTTTCGGTGATTTGGTCAGGATTCAGAAGTCGAGTGTTTTCAGTTTTTTTTTATGAATCTGTGTGCTTTTTATTTGTCTGAACTATATAACATTACAACCAGGAGTTTGATAGCACCAAAATGCAAAGCAGCAAAGCGAACAATCAGAATCGGAGACAGGGATCAAACATGACCGATACATTGCTAACAAAAAAAAAACACAGCTTTGAAACTTTATTATTAGATCACGAAACGAAACACTAGAGGCGTCCGTTTTAGACAACGTCCCCTGCGTCACCTCTGTCCTAATAAAGAAAGTTATTACAAACCTCCACAGAACTTGGGACGCAAACACGGTTTGAAACCAAAGCAAAGCAAAGCTAAACGCACACGTAGATATGTAGCAAATGAAACTTTGGAACCTAAACAAAGATACAGTTTAGCAGCAGCAGAACAGAACGGTGGCCACCAGAGAAGCAGGCAGCACACGAGCCAGCATCTCTATCCTCAATAGTCCCTGCCAGGCTTGTAGGTGCTGGTGTCCTTGCCGGCATTGGTGGTGCCGTCCTTGTTCTCGCCGGCCATCCCGAGCGAGTTCACCACGGCGTCCTTTGCCCCCACGGCCGTGCTCACCACCTTGTCCTTCGCTCCAACGGCCGTGCTCATCACCGTCTCCCCTGCCTGCATAGCCATGCTTCACAAGTCAGAACAACATGTACTAGAGTTTTGTGGTAACAATCGATGCGAGGATGAAGATGAACTAGTAGCTCGTGCAGTGCTTTGTCAGTTGTCACCTGCTGCAGGATGGCGCCGGTCTTGTCCTTGCCGGCGACGACGGTCTCCTTGGCGTACTGCGCGGCGCCGGCGGCCTTCTGCTTGGCGACCTCGGCCGTCTGCGAGAGGTAGCTCCCCGTCTGCTGCGCGCCGTCGGAGGCGGTGTCGGAGGCCTTGTCCTTGGCCTGGTAGGCCTTGTCCCTGGTGGCCTCCGCGGCGCCGCGGCCCTTGTCCATGGCGCGGCCCGCGGCGTCGGAGGCCGCGTCCTTGGCCTGGTACGCCTTGTCCCTGGTGGTCTCCTTGGCGTCGCGGCCCATCCCCATGGTCCGGTCCGCGGCCTCCCGCGCCTTGTCCCTCGTCGCCCCCATGGCGTCCTGGCTCCTGCCCATGGCGTGGTCCGCGGCGCCCGAGGCCTTGTCCTTGGCCTCGCGACCTTTCTCCTGCGCCACGCCCAGGACGTGCCCCGTCTTCTCCTGCAATGCCAGAGAACGAACACACACCGGTGAGTCTTGTCACATGTGCAACCATGGAGCACACAGACACAGAGAAGTGAAGCTCGTCGATCACCTCGGCGCGGGCCTTGGTCTCGCCGGCGTAGTACTGCTCCTGACGGGAAGCCATTGGCAACTAGCTACGAGGAAAGCTAAGAGCTCGACTGGTGGATCGAACGAGACTGGAAACCTTGCTTAGCTCGAACGCTTCAAGACTGGCACTAAAAGGCTTTTTGTTAGCTTGTTTTTGCTGTGACTGTGTGTGACGAGCTGCTTTGGGTTGGGTAACATTTTATACGCGGGAGCGGCGAGGCAGAGGGTGGGGGGGTACGTGTCCCGCATGGGCAAGCCCTGGGTGCCACGTTGGGAGGACACGCGTTGGCCGTGGCAGGCGATCTCCAGGTGTCCTTCTTTGGCTGGCGCGACCGATACGGAACGGAGAAAGAAAAACGGCACGACCAGGGATGATGCGCGTCGGACACAAATGGAAAGGCCGACGCGGCGGTGGGGGGCTCGAGCCTCGAGGTGAGTGCACATGATCGGCGCCGCGCCTTCCATGCTCGGCAGCAGCTGACCCTTCCTGCGGCCCTGGGTTCGCCACGTCGAACCGTATCCGTTGGGTTGCGCTCCTCGACCTCCTCGTCGCCACGGCACGGATCTTCGCCCTTGTGTCTTTGCACTCGCAAGTCGCAAGTGCCTGGAACAGGCTAGTGCTCCTTCCCGGCCGACGGCCGTTAGTGAAAAGTTTGGGTGCAGGCGCGTGTCTCCACGGACCACGGTGAGCCATTGGCTGCGTTCAGATTGGAAATAGAAAGAACTAGTTTTAGTTTAGATGAATAGTATATTGGAGTGAGTGGGATGAATAGAAAAAACCTGTTGGAGAAGTATTTTTTTTAATCTGAACATACCCGGCATGCATGGCGTCGGCGAGGCAGCGGAAGTGGGAGAGAACGGACAAAGTTTCGGCCCGGCATTACCTGATCCACGTTCTTCCCAGTTTCCCAGGCGATAGAGGGACGCATTCAATTCCGACGCCACGCGTCCGCGCGCCGAGCACATCAGAAGTAAACATCCTTTATTCTTTTTTAAATCACTGCACACCCTTTATTCGATCCGATTATTGAAGGATTTATTTGATATATATGCTACATTGAAAATATATGATTTTAATTTGAAAATATATATCATTATAATTCAACTAACCATAAATTATAACTATTGTTTCATTTAGGCCTTGTTTAGTTGGTGAAGTTGGAGGTGTGAATAGTACATTAGTAAACGCGTCTGTGAGAGAAGATGCGACTCGATGTGACTGGAAAGTTGGTGAAAGTTGGCGAACTAAACAAGGCCTAAATTGTGTTCTACCCCTTGGCAAATTATAATTTGTTTCATCTTTTTATTTTAAGTTTGATGGCTCATCCTATTCAACAAAAATTATACAAATATAATAAATTCTAAAATAACTTTTATTAATAAAGTAAACATAAAAAATATATTTTACATAATGTTTTGAATAAAACGACTGGTTAATCTCAGACTATAATTTGAAACGTCCCTCCGGCCCAAAATCGTTCTCGCTCTGGGCTAAAAGTATTCATGGGCTCCAATGAAGTTCGGTTACTTCGATTAACTGTGAGGTTTAAGACCGGATTACCCATAGTCCATCCTCCATTTGACTAATGCAGTGTTCATATGAGATAAAAAAAAATGCAGTGCTCATCTCGGCCTTTTGCCCGTTGTTTAAACAAAAAAACTAACATGAATATGGAATGCGGCGCCGAGGGCCGACACCATCGGCTCGGCCCCCATAGGCCATAATAAGTATGTGTAACCAAAAGCATGTTATCACCAACTAGACCCTTTCATTTATCAAAAATCCTGATTAGGAATGTCGAGAACAGCCCATCTTTCTGCTTGCTTAAGCGGTATGGCCTCCTGGAAGCAATGAAGCAACCAATACAGCCGCCAAACAGAAAGGCTTCGTTGCCTTCATTTTACATTAATCCTAGACATGTTCTTGCGATACTTCATCGATCTGGCATTTTAATTTCTCTTTTAATCTTGAAGACTTCCGAGCATTCTATTAAGGAATGTATTGCAGAGAATCCTTGCTTTCTTCCCCCACTGTATAGTGTATACAGCATGGCTGACGAAGCCCCGCTTTCCTGTGAAAAAAAAGGCTCCCAGCTTGGGCCTGCCGATCCTGCACATGCATAAATGACGACAAATTAGAACCATAAGCATTCTTGATGCGTTTGGATGTAGCTTCGCTCCACTCCACAAGTGATTTCTTGTAAGCAAAAGAAATATCAAAACAGAATACCATAAAGACAGCAGTAACAGCTGACATACGAATATCCTCCTATGTGTCTCACTATCAGAAATACAGGAGGTAGAGAAAGTCAACCAGCATCAGGGAGCAGCCTAAAGGCAACAGAAGCTAAAAACTTTCTTCACATATTTTACTCTAAAAATAAAAAATGTGGATCCAAAACCAAAAGGTGTTCTACTTAGAAGAGACCAAACCAGATATCTTACTTTATCCGGAAGTTGGTTTGCACTCAGGAAAAGATGCTTTCAACTACAGAAACACATATTTTGCACAAAACATATTTTGAAACATATTAGAAAGAAAGTTGCCTCGATGCTCAAGAGAAGGCTTCTAAATTCAACAGCAAACAAGTAATAAGTGATGGTCTTTCTTATCGTTCTAGTCTAATTAGTTATATCCCATGCTTAAGAAGAATGGTAAACCTCTTGTATGAAACAACTGTGCACCACTAAACAGACAGAATTATCACTATGCTTTTACCTGGTGTCGACAAGAAAGTAATCATTTGCTCATGCGCCGCATCCCTCCTAACCTGTTTGGATTTTTCTTATTTTCCTAATTAAAGAATGACTGTGGTCAGGTACAAAAGTTGTTGGTCAACTTCTAACCCTACAGATTGAAATGGACCTTATCTTAAGTGGCTACTTGATCATTTTCAAGAAGTCTAATAAGTCTTAACACTTCCACCGTTCCATGGTCACATGGCCATCCTCGCATACGTACCAATGAGGATATGATATGATGCTGAAAATTTCAGGTCATGATACAGCCTCTTTAAAATGTGCAGTCATGTTGTTCAAGAAAGACCTTTGTACATGGTGTCACACACCAAGACACCAAGGTAGTGGGTTCTCCAATTTCAAGAATCCAGCTTCACCTGGGGCTGTGAACAATTAGTGCCTAGTCTATACTAAAGCGATGACTCTGAAATTGGTCTCCTGTAGCATGCATTTTACTCTCGCAAAATCTTGCAAGTGAACAAATAGATGGCCAACTGAGTAGATGTGCTCGCTGCCTAGGATGACATAATGAGCGGCCAACACACGCCTGCATCTTGGTCGTGATCTTCCTAATTTGCACATCTGGGAGAACAGTGGATATATGCGTAGTTAGGTCAAAAAATGTCCCATAAAAAGAAGGTGCATGAGGCATGTAGCAACCTAGACATATAACAAGACAAATCCACAGAATACATACGTGCATATGTCAATGCTATGAATGGCACTTAATAGGGAAGATCTCAAACAGGGCCCCCCACAACACAATTTACCAGTATTTTTTTTTCTTTGATGGAGGGCCTTTTTCTTAGGCTGGAAGGGAATTATTGGCGGGTACTATTACACTTGCACTTACACTTGCAGTTCCCTCCATTTCCATTATGTTCCCTCACTCCACTATCATAGCAGTCAGTGTGCACTCACTCTAGACTCTATATAGTCGTCATCCTTTAGTTATGCATTTACCATGCAATAGTGGTGCACTGTATACTTTTTGGTTATTTAAGTTGCCACTCCTGAAAAGCAGATGCTCTGATATTAAGCAAGTATAGCAACATTTTGGTTATTTGATATATTTTCGCTCTTAAAATGGATGCTCCGACTTCATAATAGTATCATAATTTTTGGTTATTTGATATTTGATACAATTTTGACTCACTAAAATGGATATGCAGATTGTATGACAGTATTTCAGGTTTGCAAGTAATTAAAAATTATGACTCAATGTGATCCTGATAATATGCACTGACAAATCATACCACAAAATTACGAAGGGCCTCCTGTGTAAGTGTAACCATCGTACATCATCATCATTAAACAAAATAATAGCGGGCTAATAGAAGTTAATCTAATCATGAGTTGATGAGTCCATGACCAAAGAATTTCAAGTATGGAGGATGGTACGTGGCATTCCAAGATTAAGATATCAATGTATCATTTCCTAATATGGTACCAAATTAGAAAAGTAGAATACAAAAGCACAGAAAATGTATCAATTGCTTAAACAGGATGGGTTGCTGTTTACTTTGGCATTAGTTACTAGATGACATTACAACTTCCAAAGTAGCTTCTGCCAGATGTAGTTGACCTTGTGCTGTGGGATAACGTGTTCATCATAACCCTGTAGAGCAATCATTACTAGTAGACCATATCTAAAGTTACACTTTCGTTCCTTTCTAGCTGCCTCGACCCAGTAAGTATCCATGTATAAAAGGAGCAGAGGTGTAGTAGCTCCTCCCCAGGGATCCTCAAGGCAATAACATACTAGTAGAAGAAATCAAGAAAACAATATGCCTAAACACACTTTTGCACTCGGTGTCATCATTTTCATTCTTCTCTTCAATGCATCTGAAGGTATGTGGTTTTCTCTTGCTTCTGTGCAATATACCAATTGCTAAACCATTGATAATATATCTGAACATGTTTTTTTGTTCAAATGCAGGCCAAACCATAATGGTTGAAAATGATAGTGCTGTTACTGCAATGTTGATAATGGTCTGTTAATTGTACTATGTTATTATTTACATTTGAGACGTGGAATTAGTTAATTGAGTTCCAAAAATCTTGATTTTTTCCAACTTTAAAATACATAATCACGATTTAAACAGTTATATAACAATATCTTATAAAATGGTAATAATGATGAGGCCTGCTGAGCCCTAAAATCACGTCAACAGATATCAGAATTGTTGCTTTTAGGTCTCTTTTCTCATTAGCTTAATCAGCATATGTTTTATCCAATACAGGGTCGCAGCAGAAAGATTCTTACAGAGGTTCAGGATTATGATTACGGAGGGGCAAACTCTAGGCATGATCCGCGAAGAAGGCCTGGGAATGGGGGAAGGAATGGCTAAACCACTAAACCCCTTATTACATTATCTGCATATGATCATGTGAACATGCTACTACATGAATAGAGATATATGAGGGAGTTGGGTGCCTAATAGATACTCTTTTCTGATAAATAGTCTGAGGGATGAAGTTGGGACTAGCTCATATTAAATGGAACCCATGTGTACTCTTTTTTTTATACCCAATTTTGTGTGCTGCTAAAGCATACATGAGGCAGTGGATCATCTATGAGACATTTTATGAGGTCATAAGTGTAGAACTGTCCTTGTGAGTTCATTCAGTTTTGCTCAAAATATGTTAAAATCGACTGCCTCCCTCTGACATGTTAATTGCCAGCAAACTCATCACAGATACAGCTGATGAAACTGAGAGACTATAAAAAGCAAGTAAAAATATGCACAAAAAAGAACAACTGATAATAAATTGTCAAATGTACTTACCAAGTAGCACACAATCTTACTCAGTGTGTCCCTCCTCTTTAATGAAATAAGGACCGGGCTTGATAGGATAAGGATAAAGATAACCCTCTGGCCGAGAAAACCCAGCTTCATTCATGCGGTCACTGAGAACATGCAGTATAGGTTTCTTCAACCCATATTCATGCCTGTTCTTCTCAAGATAGGCATTAGCTTCTTCAGCCACTTCCATGGTAAATGCAAATCTATTCTCTTGTGATAACATCAGCTGATTAATGTCCAAGCATATGATCTTCCCATTCTCCCTTACTTTTCTCACCTTCTCTTCTAAGAAAGGGATACGATCCAACTTGTAGCGCAACATGTCATCATGTTTGGTCTGCAAGGATGATACGTCTGTAAGTTTCAATGCAGACTCAGGAAACATTGCAAATTCAAAAGCGTGACAAAAATTTCTCCCAAGCACATAACCAAAACAGATGTGACTGCTACAGAAAATCACGTTCCAATTTGCATTCAATAGTTTGTATAAACAAGAATGGCATGCCATACCAGTGCCTGCTTGCCAACTTAACTGAAAGAATGGGAGAAATGCAGCTGTGTGGTTAACAAAAGACAGAAGTGGACCTGTCACTCGCTAACAGCCTAAATGCATAATACTACAACGACCAAGATTCTTCTCGGACCTCTTAGACATAACTGCCCCATCCTTAGTTGTGAAGCAAAATCCTAATGCTACAGTCTTCAGAGAATGTCGCCCTTCTAGTCTTGTACACATCACAGGACAGGGTATTCCAGAAATTTGTTAGGAAACGTATCTTTCCATAGCATTCTAGTCATTGACTACATACCCTCCCGAGTGAAACAATCACAAAAGGAAAGCAAAGATACTCCGCCATTTGTTTGGTTGATGCACATACCAATTTCCGACGGCGCCACACTCGCCGCCCGCTGCTGACCCGTCCGTCCCCGACTCCGCCTCCATCTCCGCTGCTACTCCCAGAGTCACCACTGGTCTCCTTCTTCTGTGAGAGGAACAAAAGACGGACAAGTGTGTGAGTTGGGGGAGGGGTGGGAGGAGAAATAAATTGAGAGGGAAGTTATCGCAGTTGTGCGTTCACCTGGGCTCTCATGGAGATGATGACGCCGCTGCGGCCGGCCCTGCCGCCTTCTCGCGCGGAGGACGGGAACCCTGCGACGCCGCGGTGGTGCGAAGCGAGGGCGAAGGAAGCCATTGCCATAGCCATTTTTGGAGCGGAGATCCCCGAGCCGCTTGCTCTCACCTCATCCGCTCCCGGCTTCCCGAGCCGTTGGTAACTTGGCGTTGGCTGGAAGACACCCCGCGGGGTCCGTTGGGCCGAAAGTGATGAGAGCACGAGAGCTTTCACTTGGGTCGGCGGCCCATGACGGATGAGGTGTTGCGCTGGGATCATGGGCCAGGCATTGCACAGGGAAATGGGCTCTACCAACAGTGACGGCCTGACGGGTCGCGCCGACGGAAGAAGGCACAGGAACAGGACGAAGGGGAAGGGAGGGTGATCCCCATTCCCATCCCCATCGGCCATCGCACCGGCGGCGAATTCGAAGAAGAGGAGCAACCGCATCAGCAGGGATGGCCGTGATGGGGAGACTCAGGATCTTCGTGGTGCAGGAGCCGGTCGTCGCCGCCTCCTGCCTCATCGCTGGCTTTGGTACCCTCTCTTCCTCGTCAGTCGTCACGCCCTCCGCGCGAATCCTTGAGCGTCTGCTCTGTAGACTGTAGTGTATGCGTACGTACTGCGACCTGCCCTGCCAGATTCAGGCTGCGCTTGGATTTTCTACCATCCAATTCCATTTCTTCCTATATGCGTCTCGTTAGCCGAGCTTGGGATGTCCGAAATCGATGCGCCGCACTACCTTAGGATGTTCCTTAGCTTGCTATTATGCGTTTGCGAAATGCTGGGCTTACTCTTTACCGAGTAGCAATGTAGCATGAAGGGAGGAGCCTTGGATTGGGTCATGAATACTGACGATGAACAGGAAATTTCACCCTGAACTCGAAAATTGGACAGTCAAACATGATCTTCTGCGTTCTGGCAGGTTCTTTAGATCACAAAGCTTCTTTGGTAATAGTTCTCAGCGTGTTAGGTATTCTACCATGACCGCATATGCTGCTGTCAGTTGTGTTTGAAGCTTGTTCTTGTTTATGGATTTGGGTACTAGTTGCAATTTTACTGGCTTCGTGGTTACATACAATCAATGAATGCAAGTTACCACAATTGACTAATGCTGCTTGTGCAGTTTCTCTAGGTGCATTAGGTGATCTAAAGTGAGTACCTGTGCAGTTCAGTTGCTACTTGCTAGTTACAGTTGTAGCATGTTGTTGTTTATAAATTAGAACCTGGAGATCATGTTTATCAAGGTTGTACATTAGGTTGTCTAAAGTGAGTAGCTATGTACGCTGTACGGTGTATAAGTTCAAGGTGGCAAAGTCATACTGGCGTGTTCTCAGCTTATTTCTTTTTGATGGTTAATTTTTCATATGGATCAGTCATGCTTTTTTTCTGTCCTAATTGACACAATGCTTCTTATTTCCTTGTCCATTATAACAAACTTTTAGCAAAGCTCAGGAATGGATTTGTTTCTCTTTAAAGACCATGACAATTAACTAGTAGAATTTGAATTTAAATGTTTACATTATCCACCATTACACTTATTTTAGGTCTTCACTGACAATTTTTTCAACCTTGTTATTCAGTGCTTTCATGCTTTAAATCAACAGATATTCTTATCTTTCATTGTGTTGTTTGCCCTGCTTTCTCATATGCTAATTAGCCAGTTTAGAATGTTTTTTTAGTGTCTGATAATATGGATACACGCTTACTACCTTACTCTGAGTACCAGATCACCAGCTCATCTCGTCATTGTCCTGCTTAGAGCTATTATTCTGTTTTCCATAGTAATTAGGTACTGGCGGTCTGGCTCCTGCTGCTCTCCCATTGAACTTCATAGCCAGTTTAGAATGTTTTTTTAGTGTCTGATAATATGGATACACACTTACTACCTTAGGCCTCCTCCAACGGCAAGAGATAGCTTCCAGCTCGTAGCCACAGTATTTTCTGACAGCACAGTACCTCACTGTAGCATACAGAGAACCGGCAGCGAGGGGGATGGATGTGGAAGTGTGTGTGCGACCAGCGCTTGCAGGCGCGCTAGCGCAGATGTCTCTCCACTGTTTGGCCACTAAAATATTCTCTGAGCTAGCTTGGCGACTACCGTTAGAGGAGGCCTTCCTCTGAGTACCAGATCACCAGCTCATCTCGTCATTGTCCTGCTTAGAGCTATTATTCTGCTTTCCATAGTAATTAAGGTATTGGCGGTCTGGCTCCTGCTGCTCTCCCATTGAACTTCATAAAGTTTTCATTTGTCTATGCATATCTGATTATGCAACCATGTTGGTGTAGATTGTTGGGATATGTGATGAGTAGCTTGTATGTATAACCTCAAGGGAAATATATGTTCAATTGGATTAATGTTTGGAAATTGGATACAGTATTGAAAGACTTATTCAGAGTGTGTTCTTGATCACTTGTTACGGCCCAAAGATATTGCCATGTTTCTGTCCTATAAGACTTTAAAATTCACATGTTTTATGCAAGAAATTATGGTTAGTTTGGAGGAAAATTTAGAGTTAATTATTCATTAAAAAGGTTGAGGGTATATCTGGTTTGTATGTGGGTTGTGACTTGTGAATATCTTTGTTTGAGCAGCCATTTCAGCTGTCAAACTATATCTCATGACAGTTATGATTCTTTCAATTTTCTAACGATGAATGTTGATTACAGGTCTTTTCCTTCCAGCCGTTGTCAGGCCCATCTTGGATTCTTTTGAGACTGCAAAACAAGCTCCCCAACCTGCTCTGAGTGATGTATGCACCTTTGTCATTTACCTATTCAATTTGTCACATTATATTGATCCAAATTATTTGAAAATGAAGTATTGTTTTATCTTGATTTACCAAAATAATGGCATAATGCCACCGTTTTTTTACTGAAAGCAAGTAGTGTAATACAAGATGTTCCCCAATTTCACCATGAGTCAATAAACATCCTCCTAAGTAGCTCTATTATACCATACCAGTGAATTATTCATTGGCTGGATCTTGAGCATGGCAAGCAGCTTAAATTGAATTGCCTATGGTTATCTTCAGAACTCAATTCTACTTTACTACTTTGTTTGTCTGACTTCATAAGCCCCCCTTATTTCTGTATTTGCTACTGCTACTGAATCATCATGGCATAAGCCAAATTGTTCTTTCTTTGCATGGCTTATAGACTATCCTGATCTATTTGAGACTGGTGCTCGCTTTGTTGTTCCAATAGTAATTGTTGGCCGTGTACTACTGCTGCAGGTGATTACTGGTGTCACTGCCAAGAAATAAGAGTGATTTTTTTGTATTTCCTTTCTTGTCTCTGTGCGCGCGCGTGGACTTGTGATGTGGAGCGTTGTTATGGCTCATAGATTGTCTCCACGTGCCGTTGATGCTTTTCTGAAGTTTAAAGGCCAGCTCGAGTCCTCATGTTTGTCAAAATAATGGCTGCAGCTGATTTTTTTTTCTTTGGGAGCAATGTGGTATGAGAAAATGACAGGAAAAATGGAATAACATGCATTGCCTCGGAATATTGTGATGTTTTGTCTGTTCAGGACAATTTGAGATAATTGTCGACAGTGTCATAGCTAGGTGAACGAGATGCTTTTGTCCGTTTTGAACTTTGAATTGTTGAAAATTGCCATTCACCCAGTCTGTACCGTTGCGTCTCAATCAGTCTTTAGATCCTGAATCCTCTAAGACTTGAACTTGGACTGCTACATCCGCTGTATAAAAACTCATCCGCTTTAACTTTAAATGCCTAGTTGATAAATTTCTATGTTAATCTAACTTATGATCCAAGAATAATATACTGAAAGGTCATCTTGGACCACCAAAATAGTTTGAAATAAGCTTACCCAAGTGCCGCTTATTTTGGATTATTGTGGCCTAGATTATATAGTCTAGAAGAGAAGCAAACATGGTCTAAGATAAAAACAAAAGCAAAAGATTATACATGTTGATAAATTACTGCCATGACAATTGCGCAAAGGATCGACTTAAAATGGTCTTTCAGCCCTTAATTATTGCATCCCTACATTTCAAAAGTTCAATGTGTGATACAAAATAAATCTCACCTGCATTTTATTTAAGATTCTAGTTCGCAAAGCTGAAAGACGTTCTTCGAAGTCTTTTGTCATTCACAAAGATGGGAGTAGACAGTAGAGTCGTATCATCCGGATTCAAGAAGCTTCAGTCCTCAAGCCACGAATTTCACGTGTTAGGGGGAGATAATCCAGATTCCACTGTTGGAAGACATCAGTACTTGCGTACAGCAACACCAAATACGGGTGATTATACGCGTACAGCAACACCAAATCGACTACAAATGGCTCTGTGAAATGTACTGCGGGCGTGAAGGCTACCTACCTTCGCTGCTAAAGTTGCCTTCATCCCACTTCACGGCACACGTCACCAAGCTGGTAGAGGGGTACTACTAGTGACTAGTGAGTGTGCTGTGTGCATGAACACAGGAAGATCTTGACAGGGATATAAACTGCAACGTGCTCGCTTTGACCACAGTTCGAAACGTGGGGTTCCTCCACTGGAACAGTGAAATCCGTGGCGGGGAGAGCAGCACACGAGGCCACATCAGATCAGACTGCATACACAAGCCTACTGCTGTTACTGTACGACCCGTTTCCTTAACAGCGAAACAGCTGTAGCTTTTTGTACCATCGTCGTCTGGCTCGCTCGCCGCTGCGCCTTCGATGCCAGCCCGCGCGCGTCCACGGGGGGTCCTGTGATCCCGCCGCCGGGAGTGGTCTCCGTTCGCCGAACGGAACGGGCCTCGATTGGGCACGCGGCGCTGTCGGGCCGCATGGGGACGATTCCGCTCGCTCTCGCAGTCGCTAGCTAGCCTAGCGCTCGCGCGGCTCCAGTCGCCTTGGGGTGGCGCCTATCGCCTTGCCGCGAGTTCAGCCCACACATGTCGCGCGGCTGCCGTCCACGTTTCGTGACCGGATGTCCGGATGCAACGCACCATGATGTGGTGTCTTCTCCGGCTTTGCTGGGGACCTGCCGTAGCCGGACCACGGTACCTTCCTTCTTTGGTGCAGGAACGAGGTGCATCGGTGCATGCACTTCGCCTTTGCTTGTTTGGGTGGCGTAAGCCCGCCGTCCTGTGCTGACGTCAGAGAAAATTACACAATCTGCAGGAATCAATGTCAAAGCTGTGGCATCGCCACAACTGCAGCTTGTGGCGAGAAGAGCTACGCCTATCAAATCAAATTTGTGTGGCAGACGAATCATGCCGGGGCCCGGGGGATATCAAGCAGGCCCTAAAACTGCATGTCGAAGCTCTCACGGAACCTTGCAATCGATGTTGATTCAGATTTATTCAATCTCAACAATTATAGTATTCACTTAAATAGATGTAAAACTGCATGTCTAGTATTTGCTTGACTGGTTATTTGATTCGGCGAGAGAAGAGAACCACGCCAGGCGATCGATATGATTGTCCCCTGCCACTTCGATCCATAGAATCATCCCCCGCCCGTACGGATCACCGAAAAAGGGTACACAAGCTGTGGAACCAAGCCAAAGTCCTCGGATCTGAGCTCAGATCTGACGCGGGGAAGGCCAGCCCCACCAGGCCACCACCACGGGCTGATTGGCTGAAGACCCATCCATCCATCCGGTGGCAAAGGTTGAGGGTGTGTTTAGATTGTAGAAAAAAACACTGTAGCATAAGAAAAACACTGTAGCATTCGTTGGGAAACGTGTTTTGTGAGGGAAGAATAGTGAAAAGTTAGAATGAATAGTGAAAAGTTGGAATGAATAGTGAATAGTTGGGAATCTGAACATGGCCTGAATGGAAACCCAACTCGCGCGCGTGCAAAAGCTGCGCGCGAAAGCAAGACACATGCATGGGGTTTACACCATCATCAGGTCCGGTCCGCCCCCGCCCCGATCGTATCGTCCTCACTGGCCGAGGACGTGCACGAGCCACACCGTACAGGGCTTGGACTTCTCGTGCCCGGAGAGGCGGGCAGCGATGATGCCTCTGCCTGGCCCGCCCGCGCGCGCGTGCCGCCGGCCATGCGCTGCCCCCCCCCCCCCCCCCCCGGGCCACGGCCACAGCTCGTTCGTTCGCGCGTCCGTCGCAGTCGCAGGCGTGTGTCAAAGCAGAGGCCGGCAGTAGGGACGGAGCGGCTGGCGTGTACGTGGGCGTGCATCACCCGTGCTCTGCGAAGCAATGATGCCAGCAGTGTCCGTGGTCCACGGATCGAGCCCCTGACAGCCGGGCAAGCGTACGCAGCACCGATGGGATGTTAACCGCAGGTTGCAGCTAGTAGAATTTTTGAACGGCTATAGTAGAAGCCTTCGCGTCGTTCTAAACTGTAATACTCTACCAAGCTGATCGAGTTCCTTGCTCGATCTGAACTGCAATTACTCAATGTGAGTCGGCTGTTCGGCTGCTCTGGCAGCCGCTGCAGCTGCTCCTATATATTTTTACTGTAGATTTAAAGCTGGTGTTTGCTCGATCTGGTTCGCGTGCGGTTTGTGTGCTCTGTCTTGCGCTGTTCAGCGCATGACATGCCCAGCCATTAACCAACCTGTCTCAAGGGGCATAGACACGAAATGCAGGTTCACGGCGGCCGAGCCACATTTCAGAAATCACCACGCGACGAAGTGAACAAACGACTGCTGACCTGAAATACTAGCACGCTCTCACTAGCCTCCTGACGGCCCCGCTGAGCTGAGCTCCCTCGCCTCCTCCGGTCCTTCCAAACTCATCCCCGTGGACCTTGGCACATCGCATTCGCATCCAACACAGGGGGCCGGCATGATTCACATGCGGCGAGGCAACGCGTCGCTCCAAAAGACTGTCGTGCCGTGCCCTGCCCTCGTGTGCCCGATCCCCCCGGTCCCGGTGCACCGAACCCACCCCCGGGCCCCCTCCCGCGACCTGCCCGTACACCCGCGCCCCGTTTTTTAACGAGCCCCTCGTCTCGTATCGCACTCACAAATCGCACGCGGAGCGCACAGCCACCACCACCGGCCTCCTCAGTCAGCTCCCCGTGAAGCCGTCTGGCCGTCTCGTCCCCCGGTTCTCCGCATATATAAAAGCACAGGTTGCAGAGCCCAACCGAGGGAAGACTGCGTCGTTGGTAGCCAAGTCACCCACGCGTTTTCTTTCTTTCTCGGCGACGAGCAGTCGGGAATTTGTCTAGCCAAGCGCAGCGTAGCGTAGCAGTGGGCTCGAAGCAAGCAAGGCATGGCGTGGTCGGAGACGGACGCCGCGCTGTTCGTGGCGGTGCTGGGGCGTGACGCGGCGCACCACCTCGCCACCACGCCTCCCCACCTCGACGGCCCCCCCGCCGCGGGGGCTGCGTCGGCGTCGGCGCCCGACCTCCAGGCTCGCCTACAGGACCTCGTCGAGAGGCCGGGCGCCGCCGGCGGCGTGTGGACGTACGGCATGTTCTGGCAGGAATCCCGCGCCGTCCTCGGCTGGGGCGACGGCCACTGCCGCGACGGGGGCGCCTCCCCTCACGGCGCCTCCACGGCGGCGGCGGAGACGAGCGTGGCGCGGAAGCGCGCGCTGCTGCGTCTCCACGCGCTCTACGGCGGAGGGGACGACGACGAGGGCGCGGACTACGCGCTCCGCCTCGACCAGGTCACCGGCGCCGAGATGTACTTCCTGGCCTCCATGTACTTCTCCTTCCCGTCGGGCGCCGGCGGGCCGGGCCACGCGCTCGCCTCCGGCCGCCACGCCTGGGTCGCCGTCGACCCCCACCACCCGCCGCCCGGGTGGTTCGTCCGTGGGTCCCTCGCCCAGTCCGCGGGGCTCCGCACCGTCGTCTTCCTCCCGTGCAAGGGCGGCGTCCTCGAGCTCGGCTCCGACGTGCCCGTCCGCGAGACGCCCGACGCCCTGCGCGCCATCCAGTCCGCCCTCGCCGTTGCGCCCCCCGCGCCCGCAGCACGTGAGGAATGCATGAGGATCTTCGGCAAGGACCTCTCTCCCACCGGCCGAACTCCACGGCCGCCGCCGCAGAGCATGATGGATCTCGGCTTGACCGGCGACAACAATTGGGCTCATCAACAGCTCGGAGGCCAAGCCACGGCGTCCACCCCGACCAAGAAGGAAGGCGCGAAGGCGAAGCCCAGCAGTCTCCCTGAGCCAGCCAAGAGCATGATAGACTTCACCACCAAGCCGGGAAAGCCGGAGCTGCAGGCCGGCGGTGGCGAGGAGCGGAGGCCGAGGAAGCGCGGGAGGAAGCCGGCGAACGGGCGGGAGGAGCCACTGAACCACGTGGAGGCGGAGCGACAGCGGAGGGAGAAGCTGAACCAGAGGTTCTACGCGCTGCGCGCGGTGGTCCCCAAGATCTCCAAGATGGACAAGGCGTCGCTGCTCAGCGACGCCATCGCCTACATCCAGGAGCTCGAGGACCGGCTCCGCGGCGGCGGCGGCGTGGGGACGGCGGGGGCGGAGAGCCCGGCGGTGGAGGTGAAGGCAATGCAGGACGAGGTGGTGCTGCGCGTGACGACGCCGCTGTGCGCGCACCCGGTGTCGCGGGTGTTCCACGCCATCAGGGACGCGCAGCTGAGCGTGGCGGCGTCGGACGTGGCGGTGGCCGACGACGCCGTGACGCACACGCTGGTGCTGCGGTCGGCGGGGCCCGAGCAGCTCACCGCCGAGACGGTGCTCGCCGCCATGTCACGGGGGATGACCAGCGCCACCCCGTCCCCGTGACTGCTGCTAGTAGCTGTAGCTGTACGCGCGCCCGTGCGCGCGACTGCCAACTGTTAGTTCTAGTTACCCCACCACTTGTGACTGCATGCCATATATTGCCGGCGACGAAGTAAAAGCCACCCCCAGACAATGCAGTGGTCAATGGGGGCACAAAATCTGCTGTTTTCTTTTTCCCTAGTTAAAAATTACCACATGTTTAGATGAGATGCGCACTAGAGTACGTACACAATTCAAGCCAGAGTTTGCTTAGTTTTTTTAATTAGTGCGTCTGTTTTTTTTGGACGCTGTTTGTCCAACCTCTGCAGGTAAGTAACCTATAGTACGCGTGCATCAAGCAGCCCGACAGAATTGTTGCTTTCACCTGTAACTTTCGTGGAGTATGTATGTTAGATTCCAATTGTTTTGCATGTATGGCCGTGTCGGTGCATGAAAGTTCCTCTTGTATGTGGATTCCAGGCTTCCAGCTCTGCGGGAAGCAACCGTGGAGCTTCTTCACATATCAGGCTCACTCGTGCCGTTTACTTTGACCAACGGGTGGTGGATTATTATTACTGTCTGACCGGCAGCTCGTTCAGTTTCTGCGTTTCACATCGTGCCGGGTCCGAAAGTTTTCTTCCTTCCTCCCCCACGAAAGGAAACCCCGCGCCGTCCATGTCCGCTCAAGCCAGCCGGGGCGTCGAACCGCGTCACCCACCGGCACGGCACCGCGTCCGATCCTCTCCCGTGAAAGCGAGACCGCATCACACGCTCCGGCCCCCCAACCAACCCCCCGGCGGCGGTGGCTCCCGCACCCCATCACCAAGCAAAGAAGTGCAGCAAATTGGTCGTTGTTTGCCGCGCGAGGAAAGCCCCCCACCCCCAGCCACTCCACTCGCCCCGAGCGAGCGCCCGAGGGGGAGCCGGGGAAGGTGGCCGGCGGCCGTGACCCACGGAAGGAACGCTTTGCCCGGCCGGTCGCCCGCCCGTGTGGCCGTGTGGGAACCAGGGTTCCCTGAACCGTCGGGAACCGGTCCGGTTTGACCGGTTCCCGACCAAACCGCCCCGGACCGGTTCCGGTTTGGGGCGGTTTGAACCGGTCCAAATTTGAAATTTTTAAATTTGAATTAAAAAAATGGAAAAATATCGAAAAAATTCCTAAAAATACTTCAAGGTATATGTAATCTATTGGTGTAAAAATTTTTCAAATATTTGCTCATTTGATATTTTTTGCAGGCACTAGAAGTTCAACAAAAAAAGGAAAAGAAAAAAATCGGCTCATTGAACTTCTAATGCACACAAAAAATACTAAATACACTAATATTTGAAAAATTTTGATACCATTAAATTTTACGCACCTTGAAATATTTTTAGAAATTTTTCTTTTATTTTTTAAATTTTTAGTTAAATTTGAAAACATGACAAATTATGTATTGAGCCAGCTTACCGTCCAAACCGACCGGCTTACCGGCCAAACCACTCGGCTTACCGGTCAAACCGGCCGGCTAACCAAAGCAAACCGACGGAAAGGGGAATTTGAATTCAAAATTTGAATTTGTTCGGTTGCCAGCGGTTACCGGTCAAACCGGACCGGCTAGCCGGCGGTTCGAACTACCGGACAAAAAAAATAACCCTGGTGGGAACTCGCTACTCAGGGAAGCCTCCGCGGCTGCGCGAAGGGACACCGGGCGAATGGGAGCGAGACAGACAGCAGCGGCGCCGCGTGGGACCCTCCCCATCCCCCGTACGGACCGATAGGTAGGGTAGGGGCGACGTGATCGGCCGGGGTGGTGGGGCCGATCAGTGATTAGCGCGGCGGTTTCGTTGATGAAGCGGCTGATATTACGTTATTATATTAGTAAAGACTTACTTGTAACAGTGTACTACTTGTTAACTCTCTGTGATGCTAGTGAATCTCTCTGTGATGCTAGTATATAGATCTAGACGGGAAAATACTTGATGAGTGTGTATGTGTATATGTGTGTGATCCTAGATCTAGAAATGGAGAAGGGATAGGGCTTAGATTTATACCATCACGAGTAGAGGAATTGGATGGCTCAGTTGATGCCATGGCAGGTTCGTTGCGGAAGATCTGCGCACGGGCAGCGACAGTCGGAGTAGATGAGGAAGCCCTGCGTAGTAGATCTCGTCAGCCCTCCGGTCGCCACCGGCTTTGGCCAGGGACGGCGGTGGACGTCGTGGTGGAACTTCCCGCCGCCGGAGCGCTACCCTCTCGATCGGTCTAGGGTTTGAGTGTCGGTGGGGTGTGTGCTCAGTTCAACCTCGTGAGTAGAGCCGTGGCCTCCACCTCTCTCTTTATAGCGCTGGCGACAGGGGCCCACCAACCATTTAGGGTTAAGCGCCCTGATCAGGGCGCAGATCAAGACTCAATGGCCTTTGGGCCTTTTGGGGCCGAGGAGATCATCCTAACACTACTACGCTGTTGCTGTGTGCAGTGGATACGGAGCACCACTGTTTTCGGAGACCCATGCATTTCGAGAAGAAAACAGTGGATACGTCGCTTTGCACGTGCACCCTATTCTCCGACTCCAAGTGGGCGCCAACAGGCGAAGCGATTCGAGAATCGGCAGTCCGGCCGGTCCCCCAACATTCCTCGGCGTGGTCCTTGCACGCGGTGACTGCTGAGACGAGGAATCTAAGGCCCCGTTTAGTTTCCCAAAGATTCCCTAAAAATCCACTATTCATCCAACTTTTCACTATTCATCCCACCTCTTCTACTCACATATCACTATTCATCTACAGTGTTTTTTGGTGAACAGTGTATTTTTGGAGAATCTTTCCCCAATCTAAACACACCCTAAAGCTCGTAATAACCGTGCGCCGCACCACGGGATGAAGGCCCAGCAGCGCCTTTACACTGTAGTACCGGAGAAAAAAAAAAGTCCGCGCCAAAGCTCAGGCTGTGTTTAGTTCCCGAAGGCTTCTTACTCTACTATTTATTTCTTAGAAAACACGCTTTTCAGAAAAGAAAAAGTTTCCTTCTAACTCATTTCAACTTTCTATTCATCCCTCCCACAGAACATGCTTCCCAGAAAAAATTCTTTTCCTCCACTCCCAACTAAACACAACCCCAGTTATGGCTAGGTACGACGGTATTGTACACCGCCACCGCGGATACTACGAGTCTACGATGCCAGATGGAAGTGGCCGATCGGAGGGGTCCGTCTGACACTCGGATTCGTGTGCACACGTCACGTTTGGTTTGGGTGCGCGACGCTATTTGGCGCGTACGTACACGACGAGGTGGCGCCTGGACGGGCGCGCGTGACAAGTTAGGCCGGAGGTCACTCAACCGAGCAAGCTCGTTCGGGGCGCTGTACGGCCGAGGGGCCGAACTCGGGCTGTGTTCAGATCGGAAGTAAAAGATACTTTTTCTAGATGAACAGTGCACTGAGAAACGTGTTATGTGAGTGTGATGAATAGAAAAAACTTATTGCAGAAGTACTTTTTTCTGAATCTGAACACAGCCTCGTGCACGCCACTCTACGGGTTAAACGTACAGGTGTGCAGTGTACGTACGTGCGCGTGCGCATGTGGAGGAAACAATGTTGGTCTGGCCAGCTAGGGCTAGCGACCTACTGGGAGAAAAAGTTCTGGAATGCGTGTTCTGTGAGGGGATGAATAGAAAAGTTTAAAAGGAAATTTTTTGGGATCCGTGTTCTGTGAGGGGGATGAATAGGAAGTAAAAAGTACTTTTAGTAACTAAACACAGCAGTCTGCGTGCCTTTGTCTGTCCGGGATCGCCATGCATGCCGAACTGCCGCCGCCTTGCATTGCACGGAACTCTACAGTTGGAAAGCTACACTATGCCATGTTTACTTACAAAAGATCTTTTCAACTTTTCTATTCATCCCTCTCAGAAATCACGCTTCCTAGAAAAGTTCTTCTTCAATTCCCTTCAACTTTCCTATTCATCCCACTCACAAAACACGCTTCCCAAAAAAGTTCTTTTCTCCCCCCACCAACTAAACACACCCTAGGTTGACTCAGGGTTTACAAAACCGGTCCGGTAGTTCGTACCGCCGGCCGGCGGTAACGGTATACCGGACCGGTTTGACCGGGATCCGGTAGAAACCGGTTGAATTCAAATTTTGAATTCAAATCCCCCGTGCAACCGGTTTTTTTCGGTAAACCGATCGAATTGACCGGTATCCGACCGGTTTTACCGGTATACCGACCGGTTTCATCCGGTTTTGGCGGCAGTCCAAACCGGTCGGTTTGGGGCGGTAACCGCCCGGTTTGACCGGTATACCGGCCGGTTTGGAACGGTTCGATGGAGAACCAAAAATTGCCATGAAATATGCGTAAATTAAGGAAAAAAATAACTAAAAATATAGACAAACATCCATACATATAATTGTACATACAAACATAGTACAAATGTCCATGCAAATAGTTCAGTAGTCCTCTGGTACAAATAATTGTTAATACGAATAGTCTCGCACAAAAAATTGTTCAACGGTAGCATCGCGAGGCCATTTCATACTCCACGGTGGACATCACATTCAAACCCTGCCTTACCAGCAACTCAGCTTTGAAGTCTTGCCAAGTTTGGCCCGTCCAGGCCGATGTCGTCTGCCACTCCTGAAGTAACATATTGTACCAATGGGGATCTTGCCATTCGTACACCCATCTCATCGGTGGCTGCATGCTCAACTCCGGTATAGGATAGTGGTAACTAGACTGTGAGGAATCCCTGTAGGAGGAGCTAGAAGAGAACTGTGGAGAGTCGTAATCCGTCGGTCCAACCGTTCTCCTCTGCGACATCGGTGCTCCATGGTCAATGTCCTGGGTTGCATGTGTGAACTCAGTCTCCCCTGCAATGAACCACATAGTATAATTAATACTCATAAGTCAAAATAATAAAAACATGTTCATATATACGTACACTTGGTACCTGTAAAATGGAGACCAGCAGGTGGGTTTGAAGGTGACACGCCTCGGCCCCCGCCACCGCCAGTAGCACCGCCACTGCCGCCACCACCATTTCCATCATCACCATCACTGCTACCATCTCCATCATCACCATCATCGCCGTCATCGCCATCATCACTATCATCACCATCATCGCCAGAGCTGCTGTCCTGAGACTCCTGATACTCTGGGCTTTTATCACCCTCACCATCATCAGTGTCTTCACCGCTCAGGACTTCTATTTCTTTCTGTTTCCCTTTTCCCGTTGCCTGGCCTCGTTGGCGCTTCGGGACAACCTTGCTAGGCGCGACGTGGTACTTACGCTTCCCTACATGAGTGTCACCCACATGTCGCCGTGCCCAATCACTAGTGCAATCTTCCCCTGTAGAAGTACGGAGGTCCGCCGGATTTATTTTATCAGCGACAATATTAGATGGAAGCGGCGTGTCACCTTCATCGTCGTCCTCGTCTAGAACAGGAGCTTTGTTTGACCTTCCATATTCCATCCAATCCCGCACTGCACTTTTAGGCTCATAGAATGAAAGATGGGCTAGCTGGTCAATGAAATCTTCTTGATCCCGTGGAGGATCGGCAACATCCGCAAGTCGCAGGCGCAGGTTGTAGTTCACATAGACAAGCTTGTTCAATTTTTTGTGTGACAACCGATTGCGAACCTTTGTATGCAGCAAGGCAAAAGTACTCCAGTTCCGCTCACATCCACTTGACGAACAACATTGACCAACAAGCCGCAAAGCAAGGGCCTGCAGCCTGGGAGTTTTGTTCCCGTTCATCATCCACCATGAAGCTGCAGTTGTCTTTGGGTCATGCGCCATTTGTTGTGCCAACTGTGTGCCAAAGTCACCACGTTTCTGTCGAAACAGCTCAGCCTCTTGTAATGCCTGGACGGCGCTCGAGATATCGGTCATGCGCTGAAAAGCATCCTTCAGTGTGCTCCACATTTCTGTACTTGGTGTCCACGAATAGGCATACCTCGGATTGAGGACAGAAGCTGCAAAATAGAAAGTACCACGAATGAGCATAAGGTGTATGGAACGTGAAAGTATAAACTTTTGTTCACAATCAGCAGAATCCGTCTTACCTGGAACCACATAGGTGTCATAAAAGATGTCCTTCAACCTTGCGTTGTAAATTCGTATATACTCTTCGTACATGGAAACATTGCGGCCAAAGAAAGATTGCATTTCATTTCTCACGCTCTGTACGTTGTGACATACCTCGCACATGTTCGGCCGCTTGTCCTGATCAGCAAAGCGAAGTAAGCTGTATATTGGTTGGACTGAGTCAATGATAAATTTCATTCCCTCCCACCACTCTAGACTTGAAAATCTTGTATGAGTAAATCTACCCATATTTGAATTGGCCCATTTGCTCTGCAAAAATTCAGGAGATGCCATCCACTGCATGAAACGTTCACGTTTCCGATAAATGCTGTCTAGGAACATGTAGTTGGTCCCAAAGCGAGTTGCACACCACTTCACCAACTCACCACCAATCGCCTGCCTCATCATTGCATTCAACTGACCATGATTGTGTAGCCACGTTGATATTTTCTTGCATTGATCAATCAAATCTTGATGTTCGTACCTTTCACCGATATCCTTTAACATCAAGTTGACAGTGTGTGCTAGACAAGGTGTCCAACTAATGTGTTCGTATGTTTCTCGAATCCCCTTGCATGCTTTCTTGTAGTTGGAGCCGTTGTCCGTGATCACATGAACGACATGCTCTGGTCCAATTTCGTCCACCACCTTCATAATTTCCTGCAAATACACATATTGTTTAGCAACATCCAAATTATATTCGGATCGAAATGAACTAGGTACGGGGTTACCTTCCGCAAATACGCAGAATCTTGAGATCTTCCAGTCGCATCAACAGACTTGTGGAACCACATGACCCCATTGCAATATATCAAAAAGTTAATAACACTCATCTTTGTCGGCCCAGTCCACGAATCACACATCAACGTGACGCCGAACATAGGCCACTCTGCCTGAAACTTGGCGTATTGAACCTGCAATTCTCGCTCGTTTTGATCCAGGTACTTGCCATCAATATCCCGTCCAGTGGGTGACACGATACCTTCACCTGCAAAACATATGGCAGTCAGGAGATTAGATCTAAACATGTAGTTACGTGGCTACTATTTTGGCTGCAAAGAAAACATACCCCACTTCTGTGTCTCTCTGACCGCACTGACAAAGTATGGACTGTCAGCTTGTCTTCCAGGAACTCCCGCAGTATGGAAAAACTTTGACCAAGCTCTCCCAATAGCTTCCTTTGCATTCTTGCCCTTCTGCGTCCATGAGCCTGTGTCAATCCTTGGCTGCGTGGATCCACGCGACGAACCTAAGTTGTAGTCCGTCACCCCAGGAGTCTGCCTCGCTGAAGTTGCCCTTCGAAGCATCCTCTGCAACTGGCCCTCTCCCCTCGTACTACTACCCGCTCCATGCTCGTATGCACCTCCTCTCTCTTGCACCCCGCGACGGAACTCCTCTTCCGCTCTTGATTGGTCCAGGGCACGCTGCAGCTCAGCCTCCTCATCATACGCTTCATCTCCACCAGGATAGTTACCTTCCGCTGCAGCCTTCTCCTTTCTTAACCTCTCTTGAGCACGTTGAGCAGGTAGCCTCTTTGTCCTTTCAAGGTCACGCTGAAAGTACTCACGCACCTCCTTTGAAACCCTATCACAATGGACGACCTCCGTCCCGCGCCCTGCCAAATGTTGTTTCAATCTAGTGGCACCACCGCCTCCCTTGGACTTATGACAATAGTTGCATCTCCAACCGGGGTGAAGACGTTCACCGTGTTCCCATACAACATCTTTCTCTCTGCCAGACATTGCGTATCTACAAACATAGAACAAACATAAACATATCAATATCAACTTGACAACACATAGCTATATCACAATGCTTAAATCCTACATCCATTTCCTTATTTCCAAAATCACAATACCCTACATCTAAATGTACATACATGGCTACAAATCACTAGATCCACTTCATACATTCTAAAATCACTTGGATGCAATCAAAATATACCTAAATATCTCCATCACCACATCCATTTCATAATTTCATAGATCACAATAGCCTAAATCATTGAAAAAATCATCAAAACCTTACCTCACCCGCGGTCGGCCGGTAACCGACCAAACCGACCGAAAACCGGTCAAACCGGAACGGTATACCGGCGTATGGAGCCGGTAACCGTCGCGCCGCAAACCGGAGCGGTATACCGCTCAAACCGAGCGGTAACCGCTCGTACCGGGGCGGGATCCGGCTGTTGCGCGGCGGTTTCGCGGCGTGGGGCGTTTTTTCGCCCGAGAGAGGACTCAGCTGCGCGGGGGGGGGGGGAGCGACGGGGTGTCTGGGGGGTGAGGGGGGCGAGGGGGGGGTTATTAGGGTTTACGCGATTTGGGCCGAGTTGGGCCGACTGGTTTTTTTCTTTTTCTTTTTTTATTTAACTTGTATTTAGCGAAAGAAATAGCAAATGACCAAATATTTGAGAAATTTTGACACCAATAGATCCATCACACCATGAAGTATTTTTAAGAATTTTTATCCGATTTTTCGAATTTTTAAATTCAAATTTGAAATTTTTGAATTTGGGCGGTTTCATACCGCCCCGAACCGGTACCGGTCCGGGGCGGTACGACCGGATCCCGCGGTTTTCGGGCCGGTTCCCGCGGTTTTTTTAACCCTGGGTTGACTGTCGATCCCCTGTTAAGGGCCTGTTTGCTTCGGACCCTCGCAAACTTGCCTGGCGCAGGCAGCAACCCCATGCGTCCGATTTTGGATGCCTGCGGCTGGATGTTGCTGCCTGGCCGGCAAGCTGCATGTCAGGCACCATCCAAACAAACCCTAAGAGCAGGAGAGGGGCAAAGATAAAAGATAAAGAAATGTTCTTTCCAAAAAAAAAGAAAGGAAAAAATTACTCATTTTGGTCGATATTTTTATTATCTGACCGAGCGGACATTTTCTTAGATCATATACTTTGGTCAATCATGTTGTCGTTATGCAACCACCATATTAGAATCGTTGGTGCCATCCTTAACTATATCAAGCATGTTCGGCTGGCTGTTTTCCAGCCAGCGCTGGCTGCGAATGAGCGGTTGACAGGTGGACCCGGGCCAAAACAGCCAGCTGAACATGCCCATCTACGCTAATTTAAAGAATGGCGAAGAGATATGATACGGGATCAGATAAGGAACCCAAAACACCCATGATTGGTTTTGGTGACTAGAATAGTCCAATATTAGGTGACACAGCAAAACGAGGCCGCTTCACCATCTAGAGATAGCCCACGTGCACAATGCGAATTCGCCGTCCACCAATAATCTGTGTCCGGTGCAATAGATCATACGGTACAGGACAAATGCATGCATCTCCACTTCGAAAATCGGCTTGTTTAATGATACAGTTCTGCATATGCATTGCGTGCGATTTTCATAAGAATATATTTATCCATCTACTACGTACATCTGGAGTTCTGGTCACATGGAATGTTAAAAGAAATGGGCTGATGACGTCATATAGTTGACCACACCTTCTAGAGAGCGTCGAAACTTTTCGTCCTCTTCCGTGTTCAGCGGCAGGCTCCTGAGCCGTAACCGAAGACTACTGAAGTTGAGAGGAGGCATACTTGCAAACAAGATGCAAAGCTGTGCTGCCAGTGCCACATTCGCTAAAATTACTAGATTAGGCTATGCTTAGCTTAGCAACCACCATGTACTAAAACAGCTCCTGAAAAAAGGCCCCAGCTTGCTTATTTGTTACAGCTTTAGCGAGGATAGCGTTGTGGTTTTCTTTTATGCGTTTGTGTTTGAGTTCTTGTTTTTTTTTATGGAGTAGCTCTTACAATTTTGTGCTTCATTAGGGTCTTTTATTGAAATTGTGTTGATGTACTTCTCCAAAAACATATATGCTACAGGCTACAGCCGAGGCGGGTGGAGCTTCTGGCTTACTTGCTGGATAATGTTATTGTAGCCAGCCCAAGTGCTTATTTCAGCGATACTCTTGAGGGTCGAGTCATGTAAATATCACGTGTCTAATAAAGGCGGATTATTTCTATATATTTTATTCAACCGGTGTCCTTATCAGAATGCTCTGCGCTGCCTTCGCCCTGGGGGATGTTGGTTATTGCTTGACATGACCCGGGGCGGCGGTTTTATTCGCTTGATGATCATCAGCATTCAGCAACGTGCAACTTGTGTGGGGTGTGTTTGTAAATAAATGGAAAGATGCGGTTTCTTCACTTGTGTCCTTGTCTCTGGAAGAATAGTCTGTCGCTTCTGTTTGTTGGCTCAGAATTGAGTTTTTGACAGCTTCGTGTTCCAGCCACAGCTTATAAACGCACGGAAGGATATTTGCTTTGAAGAGATCGTACAATTTCATGCGGACGTGAGCGCTAACAATTCGCGCGATGAAATCGTCCAATTTTATGCAGAATGTAATGATCATTCTTTCAATATATAATTAGGCCAACAAGTATGTGTCCGTAGAAGGCCCTGAAGCGAGTTAGGGACCAAGCACCACAATTTTCAGCACCTATAACTAGCATAGTTTCATTTTTCACATCACATTCCAGTGCTTTGTACGCAAGTAGTAATTGATGGTTGTTTGTTTGTTTCCTTGCATAGTCTCTTGTGGTCAAGGAGGCAGCTCAAATCAAGCCAAAGAAATGACCCTGCCGGTGTCTGTGTGGCCTAGAGGCCCTAGACTGAATGTTTTGTACGCTCCCTTGTTTCAGAGGACTAAAGCCTAAAACTAGCTTAGGGTGAGTTTAGATTGGGAGGAAAAACACTGTAAATCCAGAAAAACACTATAGGTCGTGCTGGGAAGCGTGTTCTGTGAGTGGAAGGAATGGGATGAATAGAGAAAAGTTGGATGAATAGTATTTTTGGTGGAAGTTGAGGGAACTAAACGTACCCTTACGACTACTTTAATTACAAGCTCCCATGTGGTCATGTTTGGATGAAACTTTCACATAAAACAATAATGCTCTCCTAGAAATCAGGAAGCCATATACTATATTCTATGGGTTTCTGTGTTTCACGTGAGGCAATAGTGGAACACTGTGCTTCAGTCCTTGGCTAGTGGCTACACAAGTTGACATCGCCGAGTTCCTATAATTCGTACGCAGCTAATTGATGGCCGTTTGCTTGTTTTCTCTGATGAGCTCTTGCGGTCAAGGGGACAGTTCAAATGAAAAGGCACGGATGATAACCAGGCTAGACTGGATGCGTTTATACGGCTAGACACCCCTAGTACGTTCTGGGTCAGAAAAAATTCGAAGAATACAGAAGCTTCCGCCTGCTTCTCCAGCGGGCAGAAGTGTAATAACTGTACGTTCTACGTGGTTGTAGATTCATCGAAGCTGTGTTCAGATTAGAGGTAGAAAGTACTTTTTCTAGATAAATAGTACACTAGAAAGCGTGCTCTGTGAGTGGGATGAATAGAAAAAACTTGTTGAAGAAGTACTTTTTTTGAATCTGAACACAGTCCAACCTTTTACTATAAATGCTAAAATTCATTGTAGATGGCAGTTGGGAGATAGATAAATAACGAAAAGTTAATAAAAATATAAAATTATTGATGAATAGTGAAAATTTGATGAATAAGATGTTATCTTTTGTTGTCAGGGACCGGAGCCCAGGGCAACAATTCAGGCAGCTTGTCCCTAGCATGATGTTGTGTTGATTAGTGTAGTTCACACGTCTTCTCACGCGCCTTGCTAGATGCTAAATTGCTAATCTAATATCCTTAAAGAAATATGATTGCTTAGGGCTAAATAAACTAGGAGTACGATCCCCCGAGAAAACTAGCTGGAGACTGCTATACAGGGGCGTAGCTACAGGGTATGCCGGGTGGGCCACGGCATACCCTGCAGCCCAGCCCACCAGCTAGTATATACTTGATGTTTGTGAAAAAAAAACAAGCCCAGCCCAGCTCTGGATGGCTCGACGTCTCTGCAAAACAGCAACTCCCGTATTCTGTGCGTCGCTTCATATTCGATCGATTAGATCGCGATGGCCGCTGCCGCCGTCCACCCGACGCCCATCCAGCCGGCGGCCGCCACGCACCTCCGGCGAGTCGGCCACCTGCAGTCGTCGTCGTCGTCCGGCGACCGGCAGTGGCCACGGCGCCACGCACAGACGCACCACACCTTGCAGTTCTGCTTTTGCAAGTGCTAGACTGCTACTGCAGTTCACTTACAACAAGTTCAGGTGACCAGGAAAAAATTAGAAATAAGTTGAGTCATTATTGTTTAGAGAACTAATCATTAATCCTGAGCGAGATATTTTCTTTGAAGTGGATGAAGATGACATAATCGAAACTTTCATGGCATTTAGAAAGCGCAGGCCAGACAAGAAGAACAATGACAGTCATCCTTGAACTGTTAGAGGTGTGTAAGATCTCTACGTTTACGCACATGTTAACTTACTGTATTTGGCTATTTTATTATAACGTATGCAAGTGCCGCACTCAATATTAAATTTAGTATTTAATAGTTTTCAGCTTTGATATTTTTGCATACCGTTTATGTACTAATTGAACCAAACAATATATAAAACTTTGTCGTGGCATACCCTTTAGTAAAATGCTAGCTACGCCACTGCTGCTATAGTGCTATTGCTGACGACATGGCCCGATGCTCGTGTGCTGACAAAAGAGGTTACAGATAAGATAATCCGTTGATTATTAATGCCATCCACGAGAGTAAGCGACACCTGTGAGGTTGTGACTCAATGTGCAACACGAACGGGAAGGTAGGTTTAGCTTCCGCCTGTGCCTTTGCGAGCCAGAGCACATGTCAATTTCTCATTTCTCTTTCACGACCTTTATCGAATATATATACTCGATTTGGGATGATTGTAACGTACAACCCATGTGCTGACCAGGGAACACTATGGAACTCGTTATTGTAATTCAAAAGCCCCTGGAACCACAATCCATACACATCAAGTCCAACTAACTTTCTTCATCGAGCACCTCAAATTCATCGGGGGTACAATGGAGAGCATGACCGCTACAAGAACTGGGCGAAAGATTTCACAAACTTACCAGCACGCATTCCAAACTGTTTACACAAAACATATCATCGGAGCTTCAGTAGATTTCACGAACTTACCAGCACGCATTCCAAACTCTTTACACAAAACATATCATGGGAGCTTCAGGTAACAATACTGGTTGATTACTCGTTAGCAGATAGTATTCCGAACTGTCTACATTCTACCCTACAGATGGCACTAGGCAGTTTGACAAGGTGAAAGTGAAACCTGTTACAGAAGTTCATAGGCACGAGGCACCTTGCAAACGATATATGGTCCTTATGGGGGGACCAGAATAGGTCTTAGACTTGGTACAGGCAAAAGAAGAAACATCGTCTATGTAAAACATGTTCTCAGTCTGAATCTTCAAGCTTTTTTATGGCATCCTCTATCGCAGGTACAGCATTGCGAAATGCTTCCCACTGTTCAACTGTCATACTTATTCCTGCATTTTGCAGAATGTTAGTAAGGAATTGAAAACAGTGAACGAAACACAATACCGTGGGAGAAACAACTAAAGTATAACATAAAACCACAAAAATCCAGAATGTTGGCATCACTGATAATACACAATTACCAGGCTCTTATTTGCTTAGAAACATGTATCATGGCAGTATGGCAAAAGGGGAATTGTATTTACTCTAAAATTTTGAGAAGTGGAAAAAAAAAATGACACTCCACAGTCCACACAGCAGAGTTGTTGCCCCTGATATGTTAACATGTTAGGATTCTGAGGATAACTCATGTGAAAGGATAACCAGAATCTGACTTAACCATGGAAGGCAACTGATTTACAATTTCTTACTCTTAATACCAGAATGGCACACGGATAAGATTGAAAGCTTAATTTCATTTAGGAAAAAGAAAAAAACTAAAAAAGACACATACCATTTCCACCAATAGACAACAAAGGAAGCAAGTTGTGACATAACAAAATAGAGAATTATCAACAGATTTGTGAATCAAATATTACAGTAGAAGTAATCAGGTAAATACAGTGTTTATCAACTAACAGCTGGCTTGCGAATAAATATTACGTTGACGCTTTATATTGTGGAAAGATACTTGTGCAGATCAGTAGCTGGAATGACTTCTCAGATTCTTTCATTTAATCGGGCTGATGGCCGAATTTAGGTGACAGTAGACAAACATCATTAATTCTTAGTAAACTATGTTGCATTAAGATGGTCGCATCTACCCTATGTTCACATAAATCACAAAGCCATTAAAACCTAAACTGACCAGTTTTTTATGGCGGGCGCGCGGGGGGGGGGGGGGGGAGGGGGTTAGAAATTGTCTAACAACTTCATAACTGTGGTAAAATGTTTTAAAGGTAGGCGACTGACAGGCTAGGAAGAAGTCGACATCTAAATCATAAATTCATAATGGAGACCACACCAAAATCTAGATGTTGCTGCTGCAATAGGACAGACACCCTACAGTAGAAAACCCAATTGTTGTGCATGCATAAAGAGTTTATGGAAATATGGAACTAATTAGCCAGCGGTATTGACAAATAGGTATGTTGGATTAAATAAAGGATGCCATTAACAAAATAGTTGAGAAAATTTACAGAAAACTTAGTGGTAAATGATTACATTTGAAAGAGCACTAATCATGTTAATGCTGTATATAACAATTCGTGTGCCTATTATCATCCCTTTGCTTGTGCAGTGATCCTCACTTGTCCGTACTTTGTCACAGACAATATCTAAGGTTTTGTAAACAATAATCGAGTAAGAGCGTAAGACTCAAACCAGTCACATTCTGAACCATTTGCAGATATTATCAAAAGAAATAAACAGATAACACTGAAAACGACCACACATGGCTTTCAGTATCCAATCTGTGACGTATTGGTCGTGTTGGATTCAGTTTCAGGAAAACAGAGGCATTCTTTTACTATAAGGGTGTAAAGGGCTAAAGGTGGGTCAAGATCTAGGTCACATTGCAGAATGCGGTAAGCTTGCTAACACTAGTGGCAGCAAAATGTAGAAGAGACCAAAATTGTGCTATGCTCTGTAGTCAGTACTCAAGTTCCGCTAAACCTTTACAAGCAATGGTGCCTAGAATTACTATATTTTGTGAATTACTATTCTGTAAGGTCCATTTGAGTGGAACACATCACATCAATCATTTGAGCAACAATCAAAGGAAGCAGTTCGAGGAAGATTTGAGTCACCTTTGCTGGTGGGCAGCTCCTTGCCGTCCTTCAGATAGAATTCCCGGATGGACACCAGCGTCCGGCCCTTGAACTCCGACAGTGTGACCCGCCTCTTGGCCGACAACTGCACGCGCAAACCCACATCACGCCACAAAACCCTAGCACCCGGATCGATCGAACAAAGGGCGAAGGAGAAGATCCTGAGCGTTCGAGGTACGGGAGGAATAACTTACGCGGCAGAGGATAAGGTCCCCCTGGTCGTCGTATTCCCTTTTCCGGGCGCCTCCCTCCTCTTCTTCTTCTTCTTCCTCCTCCTCCTCCTCTTCCTCTTCTTCCTCCTCGTCCCCCTTCGCCTCCTCGCCGGACCCGCCCTGCGGCTTCTGCTCTTCCTCTTCCTCCACCTCCTGGGAGGATAGGGAGGTGAGGTATCCCTCTACGACGCCGCGGACGAAGAGCTTGCGGTCCGGGGCGGAGAGATCGATGCCGAGGCGGTTGGCGGCGGCGTTGCGGACCTTGTACTCCGTGACGGACTCCATGTCGGAGCCCCGGAGGATCTCCAGCACCGTCGCCTCCACCTTCTTCTTCGTCGCTTCGTCCATGCCGACGTCGCCTCACTGACGCCACGCCAACGCTTAGGCTGCTTCGCCGGAGTTGAGAGGAAACCTGTCGCAGTCCAACCCCCGGTCTCCCTAGGTCCCCTCCCCTCCACGACCCTACGAGAGAAACCGAGAAGACGAGTGGACTCGTGGGCCACGGGCTGAGATTTAGTCGCGCGGCTGCGAGCATATTGAGCCCATCCATTTCAGCGTGTTGGGCTTTCTCGTTGTTGTTGTTGGGCCTTTCCGGTTGAGTGGCATTTTATCGCCCCCATAATCATTTTCCTGAGTCTAAAAAAAATCATCATTTTCCTGAGTCTAAAAAAAATCATCATTCAGAAATAAAAAAGATTAGCATTATGATTCCTTCCTTGCAGCTGTGGCACACCAGGAAATGTTGCTGTCTGAGGCTGTCTTCATAAATCTTGTGGTTCCACCGGTATGACTGTCCAGGGGAGGAATCATCATTTGTCAAGTTGGAAACCTTAATAACTTACGGACTAAGTTTGGTGGATTCTGTTACATGTCCATGTGATGGATAGTCGCGTTGTCTGGTTGGGAATGCAACATGTATGTTTATTTAGCACCAAATTATGCGGTTGTCTCTTTCTGGGTTGACCTTAAAATAGAGCGATGCGATCATTCCATTCATGTCCTGCTCGTATTGTTGAAAGAAAATATGCTTATCTGGGGTTGGGTGGTTCGTTTTCTCTCGGACGAAAAAAGAAGAAGAGAAAAAAAGGGTTAGTGCTCAATCTAGCGAAGTCGTACCCATGCACGTCTAGAGGCTAGCAAACGCGGGGTACACTTGATTCGAGATGAATGGACAAAATGGTCAACTAATGAAGTGTCAAAGTCCGCTAGTACGAGTCTCATACGTCGCTGCTGGTACGAAGTACGCCCAACGACACGTACTCCCTCCGTCCCAAAACAGATGTCATTCTCGCTTTCCAATAAAAACAGTATCTTTGTGCATTAGCCAATTATATATAAAATAATATTAATATTTATAGTACATCATTAGTACCATTAGATAGATAATTGAATCTAGTTTTTTAACAAATTTATTAGAGATATAAATATTACATATATTTTTCTACAAATTGAGTTAAAGTTGAAAAAGTAACACGTGCACGCATCCCATAGCGTCATCCTTTTAGGGATGGAGGGAGTACTTCGTACCAGGAAACAAAAGCCGTCGATGCCGTGAGAGGCGAGCAATCACAAAGCTCCATATAACAACACGGAGAAAATCTGGAAGCCCTGCAGACACGGAGAAAAGGAAAACTGTAGAGGCTGAAGATGCCACGACCGGGCACCGGCGATTTCCGTACCTTCGGGTGCGTTTAGATTCAGAACTTTTAAAAAAAACACTATTTATTATTTTTTTTATTTATTCCACCTCTATCACTCACGTAACACTATTCATCTATAATGTTTTTTTTTCAGCCAGTTCTACGTGGCCGCCGGTGTGTGCCGCCTGACCGGGCCTCGCCGTGTCTCGACCGAAGCGTCGCATCGCATCTCACGCGCCTCGAATCGAACCCGTCTTGCAGGTCCAGGCTGAGCAGACTGCAGAGCCGGCAAACCGGTCAAGGTCAATCCACCGAGCGCGCGCCCCCAACAGGCGACGCGGGGGCGAAGCGGTGAGGAAGGCGCCGCTGGCGTTGGCCGGTTGGCCTGGCCGCTGCTGCGGGCGCTGCGTGTGCGTCGCCCGCACGGAAGCAAAGCAATCCAATTCGGCAATTCCACCTTCCTTCCCACGAAAATACGATCTGCTTGCGTCGGCACAAAAAAGTCTCCTCCCCTTCTTCTTCTTCCTGTTCGATTCCCCTTGGCGGCAGGCGGCCGCGTGAGGCTGAGGCGCTCGAGTCTTTCCATATTCCAATCTACCGCGGCAACCAACAAAAGCGGCGCGTCCGATAGGTCGGGGGGTTGGCGGGTACTACTCCTCGCTCGGTAGCGCGCCTGTTTTCCCACGGCGCCAGTTGGATTCAGTTGGATTTTCGAATCAAGCCGGGGGAGAAGCTGCCAGGGCGGCGTGAGGCGGAGGCGGAGATGAACAGGACCAAGGGGAAGCTCTCCGGCGTCCTGAACAAGGGCTTCAAGCCCGACAAATGGTAAGCCTCAGATCGTTTCCTTCCTTGCTCGCTCCGCTTTCGGGGGAGATGGAGATTCTAACGCCTGCTTGCTTTCCTTCTCGTTTGGTTTTGTTGTGCTTCTCCAGCAAGACGTCGCTGCGGATGGCGGTGGCGCGGATCAAGCTGCTGCGGAACCGCAAGGAGGTGCAGGTGCGCCAGATGCGCCGAGAGGTCGCGCAGCTGCTCGAGACTAACCAGGACATGACCGCGCGCATCAGGGTACGTGTGCTTGGTTCATGCCCTCCTCTCCGCTGCATAATCCCATCGTTTTGCCATTTCCACCCCGCCATTGGTTCGAGTTGACTCGACGGGTGGTTAGCACAGTTGACCTGATGATGGTAGAGTTCTGTAATCGGGTCGCCTGGGCTTGACTTCTGGAGCTCGAGCCCTGTGGCCTCAAATTGAACACTGCATTAGGTGTTGTTGGTTGTGCAATTGGACGAATTGACTGGAATTTGTGGTGAATAACTGTGGTTGGACCCCTCTAGGTAAGCCATGGTTCGTCATTGTTCGACTGCTACATAGTGAGCAGCAAGCCTGGGACTTATGACTTGTGTTATGACATTGAGCATTGGTTCTTCTTCTACGCCATGTGTATTCCTTGGAAACGTGGGAGCTTATCTTTGGAGCTTAATTTTGGTTCTAGCGCTATCTATCCACTGCACTCACTCATAGTAGAATGCTTGGCAACTAAGCTTAAAACTCTGGTGTTCCATGGGAGCATTGAAAATCTTCATGTGACAGAAGCGTATGGTTTTATCGGTTAGCTGATGTAAACCAATAATTAGAAGGTTTTGTTTGTTCCATCCTACTTTTAGATGCATCTTTACTATCAACATCTGCGCGCAAGTATGGCTTGTATGAAATTGTTTTCTCTTTTGCAGGCAAACTTTGTTAGGTTTGAAACCTTAGAAAATGACTAGCTTCTTCTTAGTTTGAATAAAATTTATACTTATAACATTTTAGTGTGTCTTTATAGTACTATGCCAGCATGAGGCTCAATGTTCCTTGCTGACTCTGTTTTGTTTCTCCTGCAGGTTGAACATGTTATAAGGGAAGAGAAGTTCATGCAAGCATATGAATTGATTGAACTATACTGTGAACTTATAGTGTCACGTCTGTCCATTATTGACTCACAGAAGTAAGCCAATTCTTTCTTTCCTGTATGCAAACCTTTATTTGATGGTTCACATTTTTAGTTGACTTGGAATTGTTTCTTTGTCACAGATGCAATTCAGCACACTATGTTAGTTGGCAGTCTAAATTATGTTTCATTCTGGGATGATTTCCTTCATTGGATTTTTTATTTTTCCTTATGACAGTTTTCCTGCATCATAAGAGTTATCCTTTCCTTAGCAACACATCGTGATTTAGTATGTTTTTTGCACTTGTAAGTATCATATGTGTTCTATTTACCTGACTTGTAGGGTTTGCCCCATTGATCTGAAGGAAGCAATAGCCAGTGTTATATTTGCATCGATGAGGTGTTCAGATGTCACGGAACTACCAGATATTCGGAAGCAATTCACAAGCAAGTATGGAAAAGAGTTTGCTGCAGCAGCCCTTGAAGTGCGCCCTGATAGTGGTGTAAATCGTCTGGTATTTTTTGCTGCTTATAGAAGTTTCAAATTTTGTGAAAGATTTTCCTTATTTCCTTTGGTAAGATGCTGCTTTTAGCCTAGTCGGTTTATACATCTATGTTTGTTACAGGTAATTGAGAAACTGTCAGCAGGAGCACCTGATGTACAGACCAAAATCAAAACCTTGACCTCAATTGCGGAGGAGCACAACATCAAATGGGAGCCAAAAGCATTTGAGGAGAAATTGCAGAAGTCAAATGAAGATCATATGGTAATAACTGTTTTAGAGTAATTTTTATTTTCACCTTTTCTGTCCTGATTGGGATATCGTGGCCCTAATCTGTTTGATTTTTTTGTTTGCCAGTACGGGTCTGCAACATATTCTGGAGGAAATATTTCAACTATGGGATCATCTACTTCGACCATGTCAACACCACAGCCCACATACTCCGGTGTTCCTGCAGTGACTAAGGAGTCGGCCACTTCTCATGTGCCAGCGGGGTCTTATTCGCCGCCTATAGATGTCTCAGCAAATAGAAATTCTAATGCTTTCTCACAAGAAAGCACTCGTGATGGTTCCAGTGCTTCAGTGCCCCCTAGCTCCCAACATGGTGCATCTTCTTACTATTCGGGTCCTAACAATATCTCACATGGAAATACTGAAGCTCCACCTTACACTCAATATGGCACAGCAGTCCCAGGTATAGAGAAAATCTGCAGTTGAATATCTGTCAGCTATTTTTCTTGTTCGTATTCCCATTGATTGGCTCAAGTTTTCTTTTCAGACACAGTGTCTAAGAATGAAGGGATGAACCAACATAGGGAAAGAAAACCTTCGGTGAGTGGTGCCAATTGGAATATGGAATTCAAAGATGCAACATCTGCTGCACAGGCAGCAGCAGAGTCTGCAGAGATGGCAAGTATTGCTGCTAGAGCTGCTGCTCAACTTGCTAGTCGTGGAAACTATTCTGGTGATCACAGCACTGGAGCTTATGAAGCAGCTGCATACAGTCGTGAAAGTACACCAAGGAAGCAACCAGCTGAATATTTTGTGAAGGATGAGAAGAGGAGTTTCCATGACCATAGCTCAGGTATAAATGATCCAAGGGTGACACAATATGTAAGAAAAAGTTCTGGAAGAGCAGAAACAAATCGTGTTGAAAGCCAGAATACATCAATGGCTCATGCCCCAGCTCAAAGCCAGAATATATCAACAGTTCATGCGCCAGCTCAACAATTCCACTCTTACAGTCCTGAAAGTCATGTATATGAAATGCCAACTGAACCACCTCGTGCTCATTCACCTGAGCCTCCACATTTTGATGATTTATATGAGAGAGAAAGCAGCATTGGGAGATCTTATGAAATGCCAACTGAATCACCTCGTGCTCATTCACCTGAGCCTCCACATTTCGATGATTTATATGAGAGAGAAAGCAACATTGGAAGATCTGATGTTGATCCGTTTGATTTTCCGGGGGAAAATTTGCAAGAATCTGGACTTGGTGGGTGCAACATCAGGGATGTGGAGATGAGGAAACCTAGCTTTGATCAGGAGAGCACAAATGACTACTATGGCAATTTCAGTTCTTCCCAGAATACATTTGCTTATGGCAGCAGTACTGTCTGGGACAAGCAGAATGATAAAACTCAAAACTCTTCATCTGTTGTCTTTGATCAATATTATTCTGATGTTGAAGAAGAGAATTTGTTGGATACTTTTTCCTCAAAGCACACTGAACAACCACCTGGTGTCCAAGATCACATGGGATTCACCACTGCGGATTGGAGTCAACATCATAGAAGTGAATCTCCTAACCATAGGACTTCAATGCTATTTTCCAGGACAGAAACACAGAAATCTGATAATTTAGGAGCAAACAGAAGGGATGTTCCTTCACCTGTCACTTATGATAACTTGCCTCCTACATTTGATTCAGATGATGGTAGTTCCGATGAGGAAATAACCACAGCCAGACGTACGGAGTCTTTGAAGTCTGCTTCGTCTGGCCTGAACAAAGAAGCTAACATAATTTCTGGAAAGATTGTCCCTGATGTTAAAGAAAGTATTGAAGATTATAAGTCTAGCTCCAGCCAGAAGTATGTGGCATCACCTGGTCTTGATTTATCATACAAGGAGCAACACAGTGGTGGAACTGGTGGTTCACCATCCATATCTGATTATTCAGGGACCCAGGCACAGAGTCACTTGAACCGTCTACAAAGCAGAGATTCTAATCTTTCAGATGATGAAACTGAACGAGATAAAATTGGAAGTGCATCCTCACCAGGAGCAAATGAGAACCAGTCCTTGCCTTTTGCCATTCGGACTTCAGCAACTTCTGATGATACAGAAGGTGATCTTGGCCTTAACTTTGGAAGGTTAACTCCTGGACTAAGAAACAAACCCAGGCAGCCTTACACCAAAAATTACAGGGAGAATATACTGTCAGAGCAGTCCTTGCCTAGAGCTTCTGCTGATGCTGAAGAGTTGGTTAATCCAGAGCAGAATACTACTTCATTTGAACTGAACAGAAGTAGCCCAAAAAGCTCACTCTCAACCAGGACTTCTTCAGGTGGAAATTACACTAGGGAATTTGATGACAGGAATAAAATTGTTGGAACACGTGGGGAAGCAAGATCAACTATGGCAAGGAATTTCTTCGATTCAGATGATGATGAGAAACTATCTGAAAAATATGTTAATCCAAGTCCTCCCACAACTAAGAGTTCTGAACGTGTGAATTCCAGTCAAGAGATTTATAATGAAAGGGCAGGTACAGGAGCACGCCGGGAAATGAGATCAAGGATGGCTAGAAATTATTTTGATTCAGATGACAGTGAACAAGAACTGGAGCAACAGCAGACTACTCAGCCAAATCGGTCTGGAGTGAAGATTCAATCACGCAGAACACGAGACTTAACATCAGAGACAAAGAGAGGTGGTCATGTCCGAACTGGAGCACGATATGCTGATGAAACAGAGAGCTTGCCAAAGGATACAAAAGCTCCTCAATTTCACAACTCAAGTACTGAACAAAGGAGGGTTGCACCTATACACCCCAGGGTTGCTGCACCACGCTCTTCACCTAAAGGTGAGCATGTCGAATCTCCTATGGCGGCTAGAGGGAATTCGCAAGAAGCTGAGATGAATAGAAGCTCTGTTACAGGAGATGTGGGAAACACAGAAACCTCAGCAGGAACTGCGGAAGAAAGCACCCCAAAAACACCCCCTGCACATGTTCACCCCAAGCTTCCAGACTATGATTCATTTGCTGCACATTTTAAGTCGCTTCGAACAAACCGCTAGGTTTACCGTTTCACACCACATAGATACAACCTAGTGTTTCACCGAGTCGTATATACGATAGAAACATACGTTTTTATAGAGATTGAGTTGAGATCTGTACAGTATATCAACACACTGTTTTTTGGGGTTTTCTGTTCGATGATTGCAATTCTTTTGTTCTCTTGTGGCCTCATATGTTTCAATAGATTTAAAATGTAAAGACTTCATTTCCTGTTAGCGTTTGTTAATAAGCACATCGTACTTTTTGTTATCTCAATATAAGCACATCATACTACCAGATGTATGAAATTTCCAGGGTTCATTCATTTCATTGTAACCGATTGGAATCATATTTGGTGAGGTTCTCATGCTATGCATGAATTTTGGAAGAGATTGTTCGATGCTTCCTGCAGCCTGATCTATTGTCGACTCTTAAGCATCAATGTGTGTTCCCTCAAAAAAAAAAAAACAGCAATTTGTGCCATACTTGATAATTGGATGTAAATCCATTGGAAGAGAATGAACCTCCGATAGCTAATTTAATGCAAGTGGTAAATTGTGACCATAGGCAATTCGGTAGCACTGGATGCGTAGGTTGGCAATACTAGATGATTCTGTCATCCTGTGTGTCAGGGCAATTCTTTTGGTTAACAGTACGGCCCGAAACTTTTCATTGTCTTAATTGTAGTAATTTACTTCATCTTCAAGACGTGGAAAACAAAGTGACCGATGATTTTGTTTATATACATTGGTTAATAGAATCCTATGATTTTAGCTCAGTAAAAATATCGTTTTGTGCTAGATTCAACTTTTTAGTTAGCTCCAGAATACACTAGCAAATCTTAGACATTTTAGTAGAAAGGAGAACAAAACCTAATGCACTTCATTAAATAATTTGTTTCTGATTACTTCATCTAATACTATCTCTGTACCAAAACTTAGACATTTTAGTAGTAAGGAGAAGAAAATCCCAATAACACTTAATTAAATAGCTTGATTACTTCATCTTTTTTTAGAAAATCTTGATTACTTCATCTAATAAGGGCCTGTTTGAAATGCAGAAATTTCACATGAATCACATAGAAATTTGACAGGAACCAGTTCATTTTTTTAAGAAAAAACGCAGGAGGGAAAAAATCTCGTGATCTAAACAGGCCCTAACTAGAGTTACTATTGGCTAATTCAAGAGAAAAATTAAATGTCGTTGCATCTTAAAAATGCACATAAAGTGGTTTGCGTGAATACAAAGAGTAAAAGAGAGGTAACTAGATGTAGAATTTGAATTAACTTGGGACAAATATTTTGACTAGATTGATTTAATTTGGGATGGAGAGAGTAGAAATGAGACGAGCATATATTTCGAAAATATTGTTTGCTCATCTTATAGTTTGTTTTTAAGTGTGATATTATGGCTATAAGCGTAATACAATAAAAGTATAAGCCTCGGAGTAACATGATAATGGTTTAAGGAGAGTACCATTTAATTGGTCTTTTTAAATTATTAAAAATCAGAATGCATTGTTTTGGGCCAGAGCGTATTGTGACGGGACTAACGGATGGCCCACGGCTCAGCATGGGCCCGCCGTGTGGCACGGCGGCCTGCCGGCGGCCCGTTCACAGCCCGTATAACAGGATGGCCTGTTAAGGGCCCGCGCTCCCTCCCCCGAACCCTAGCCCCTCATTTTGCCCCTCCCAGCACTCTAGCAGGCAGCAGCTGCCTGCGCCCTCCCCGGGACCTTTCTCTCTCAGTATCTTTCCTCTTCCTGTCCTGCCGGCGACGACTGGGCGAACGGCGGCGCTATTCGGTCTCCACAGGGGCCTTTGGCGGCTGCGAGCACCGACCAGGTACTCTTCCCTTCCTCCTTTGCGAAACGGTGCACCCCAAACACCAACATTCCCGTCTTGCAATCTTTAGTCTGAATGTCTGATAACACTGAGCTGTAGTAGTTTGCTTGTGAGTTTTCTACTTCAATGCTTATCATTCAGTCGCTCATGTTTAGCTGATTTGTGGCATGTTGTGTGGTTGTATTCTTGCTTTAGGCGAGCTTAAATGGCGACGGTTCCGGATGGTCTTATCTGGGATATCGTGAGGAAGAATAATTCCTTCCTGATCAAGCAGTTCGGCAACGGCAATGCCAAGGTTCAGTTCAGCAAGGAACCCAACAACCTCTACAATGTCCACTCCTACAAGTACTCTGGTTAGCTTTCCCTTTGCAGAATCTTCGGTTGAATTGCAGATGTCGTCGTTGGCATAGTTTAATTGTGGGCTTGGTTTCTTCACAGGCCTTGCCAACAAGAAGACCGTGACTGTGCAACCGGCCAGTGGCAAGGAGATGGCAGTGGTCCTCTCGACAACCAAGACAAAGAAGCAGAACAAGCCTGCCAGCCTCTACCACACCTCTGTCATGCGCAAGGAATTCCGCAAGATGGCCAAGGCTGTCAAGAACCAGGTATAGAACTATTGCATGTTCCATTGTTTATATTTTTTTTGTTCTCCTTTGATGTTGTGTTCTGGTGAAAGATGTTTATTTTAAATAATAATAATAATTATGGTGAAGCAATTAGAAAATTGTTGTGATTAGCCTCATTATGTAAGAAGATTCATTCACAAAATAGAGTTCATTCTTCGCATGGTCCCTTGGCCCATTGTTTCAGGTTGAAATAGACATGATAGCCATGCCATGAATTTTTAGCTCTTGGTTCACATTTATTGCTGTTTCTAGCAATACGGGTCTAATACCAATTTTTACAAAAGTATTCGGTACTTGCCCAACTTATAAAACTGTATAGTTGATTAGTATTGTCGGGTACCTACAAAAGGGGTACCCCAATCTAGGCCCAAAACTAGCCCACTACGACATTAACCTGGCTCCACAGCCCAGCAAAGGCCCGCCATCGCTACGAGACCTCGGCACCCATCCCGCTCGAGGTAAACGATCACCCTCGAGCGGGTAGTTTCCGTCTCGTTCGAGGCTCAGCAGCCTCGAGAGCGACCCTTACCCTCGAGCGGGTAGTTTCCGTCTCGTTCGAGGCTTGGCGAGCTCGAGCTTGCGATCCAAGCTCGAGCCGGCCTCGCCGGGAACGACGCCCGACGCGCCGCGACTCATCAGAGTCATGATGACGCGGTCAAAAAGCAGGATCACTACTCCACGCCATCACCTACCCTCCGGAGAAGACATCGGTCAAATCCACTCGCGACAGTGAACTCTGAGCCATGATGCGCGCCAGGCCTAACCCTGCTAGCAGCACTGTGCCAACCACTCCTTTGACTTTACCCCCCGCCGGACGCGCAGCCACCCTCGAAGGCAGCCTCGAAGGAGACCATGGAACGCCGTGCGCAAGACACTCCCCTCGACGTCGTGAACTATCACGAGAAGGAAGGACGATACGTCAGTCCCTGCCATGTCGTCAGCAGAGTTGGAAGGCGCGATTCCCGCTCACGTACGGCGCGGCATGGACGAACAGTGCACACAACGACAAACACATCACCCCGCCCCCTTGGTCTATAAAAGGGGGAGGGAAGCTCATGCAAAGGGGGGGGGGGACGCAGAGATCACAAGTCTCACGAACACAGCGAGAACACAAGCCTCAAACACACACATACAATAACCAGGGACTTAGGAGCTCACCTCCTTCTCCCACCTTGCTTGTAAACCCCTACTACGAGCAACACGAAATCCGGTGCATTGCACCACTGCTGGACGTACGGCCCAGTGGCCGGAACTAGGATAAAACTCCGTCTCTCACTCTCGCCATCAGGGAAACGAGTGGTTAGCACCGCAATCACTCGTTGGTGCCGGTGCGACCAAATCAGGCACCGACAGTTGGCGCGCCAGGTAGGGGACCTGCGCTGCACTACTCCCTTTCCCGATGGCGAACTCCGGCGAAGGACGGCCTCCGCTGGGCGAGAGCAATCTGCTCCCAGCAGGGCAGGAGATCCGGTTCGGGAGCTTGCGCTTCCAAACATGTGGCGATGATTACCACATGTGCATCCTCCAGGAGGATCCCAGCAACCAACCGGAGCCTCATCAACAGTCTCCGGCGGCACCGCGACGGCGGAGTCGTCCCGGACCTCGCGCACGACGAACGCGCGCTGCAAGGCGCGTCGCCAACGTCGGCGACCCCCATCCCACAAGGGAAGGGGACGTCCTGCAGTCAGGGTCACAGGAGAGGGTTGCTCCCTTCCTCCCGCGGCCCATGTCTGCATCACGCGCTACGACGGTGCATTCCTATCCCTACGGGCTACGCAACTCCGCGGATGCGTACGCCTCTTCCATCCGCACTACCATGAGTGCGTATGGCGACCAGCTTGGTTGCCACCCAGTTTCCGAGGAAGATTTCGCCGATCCGTTGCCCGGCGATTCCCGCACAGAGTCCAATGATGGACACGCATTTATGCGTAGACACCTTGGTTGGGACTACTCGGGTCTCCGCGACCCAGAGGCCTTTATTGCCTTTCAAACAGCGGCGGATTACTGCTTCGAGTATTCCGATGATGAGTATGACCCAACCAAGGAGTGTTTCGTCATCAACGACGGACAACTCAGCGAGGGATCGGCGTCCGACGACGACGGCGGAGGTAACGACCAGGGGGACAACGATGGCATAGATCCGATAAGCGCGCAGCCATCGGACCCATCGGATCACTCTCCTTCCGAGGACGAGCGGGATCCGCGCCACCTGCCACGAGCTAGTGGTGACGTTTCACCACCAGCGCGCTCCGACCACGAGCCGGCCAAACAAGGCAACGAGCACGGCACGGACGCCCGACACGCAGGACGAGTGGCTCAGGCCCGCATCCTTGCTGAGGGCAAAGATGACGAGCTCGCTCCCAGGACAAGCCAGAAGCTCATCGCGGCGGCAGCGCTGCTCCGAGCCATGCCGGAGGCAGCCACCCCCGAAGGGCGGAGACTGCACCTCGAGGCTCAAAAGCTGGTCGAGCATGCTGCCCGACAACATGCCGAGAGCTCAGCCTCCCGCCTTCGACGCTCCTCAGCCTCGAAGGGCGAACGAGGAGGGGAATCCTCGGTACGCTCACCCCGGCCCTGCCGTGCGAGCACAATCCCGGGGCAACTCCCGTCGCGACACGGCGCGACGCCACGCCAGCGAACCACGTGCGCTCGAAGCACGAACGCTTCCAGCAAGGGAACCCGCGAGGTCACGCCTCCGGGACACCCGTGGCGCGGACGATGATGGCGACGCTCGCAATACCCTGAACGAAATCAGGCGGCGAGAGGGAGCCCGGACCCACCAGCGCGGGCGCACCGACGTTGGGCGGAACCGGGATACGGCCCCAGAGCCATCCGGCACGCGGGTGTTCAGCTACAACATCCACACCGCCCCGATTCCCCCCCGCTTCCGACAGCCAACCACCATCACCAAGTACTCTGGGGAAACGGACCCCAGGGTATGGCTCAATGACTACCGCCTAGCGTGCCAGCTCGGCGGCGCCACAGACGACGCCATGATCATCCGCAATCTGCCACTCCACCTGGCAGATTCCGCGCGGACATGGCTCGAGCACCTGCCCCCGAACCGGATCCGCGACTGGGACGATCTGGTCGAGACCTTCGTGGGAAATTTCCAGGGCACCTACGTGCGCCCTGGAAACACATGGGACCTTCGGGGGTGCAGGCAGAAACCTGGCGAGTCGTTGAGGGATTTCATCCGGCGCTTCTCCAAGCGCTGCACCGAACTTCCCAACATCACCGATCACCAAATCATCCACTCTTTCCTCGAAAGCACCACCTGCTATAGCCTGGTGTGCAAGTTGGGGAGGAGCCCACCCCCCGACGCGAACCGGCTATTCGAGATAGCCTCGAAATACGCGTCGGGGGAAGAGGCGGCCAATGCCATCTTCAACGACAAAAAGGGGAAACGCCCCGAGGAAGCGTCCGCGGAGGACGATAAGGCGAAGGGCCCCTCGAAGAGGCGGAAGCATGGCAAGAAGGGGAAGAAGACCCGGACGCCACGCGGAGCAGGGGACGTCAAGGACGAGGCCCTCGCGGTCGACCCTAACCACAAGGGACCTCGAGGTCCCCGCGTGGTCGGGGTGTTTTCGACGACCTCCTCAAGAAGCCGTGCCCTTACCACAAGACCGCAGTCGCTCACACCCTCAAGCAGTGTGAGATGCTGCGGAAGTTCTACAACCGCATCCCTCGAAAGGATGGCGGTCCGCCCAAGGATGGTGGCGCCAAGGATGACGACGGATACCCCGAGGTGGAACACGTGTTCTTCATCACGGGAGGTCCTGCGGCCAACTTGAAGCCTCGACAGCGGAGGAGGGAACGCCGAGAGGTCATGCTGGTCCGCCCAGCGACCCCCTCGTACCTCGACTGGTCATCGGAGACCATCTCGTTCGGTCGCGAAGACCATCCCGACCATATCCCGAACCCCGGGCAGTATCCTCTCGTCGTCGACCCCGTCATCGGCAACACGCGCTTCTCCAAGGTCCTCATGGACGGCGGCAGCAGCCTCAACATCCTGTACACTCCAACTTTGGAGCTTATGGGGATCAGCACCAACGAGCTGCGGCCCAACAAGTCCTCCTTCCATGGGGTCGCGCCCGGAAAGCGCGTCCAAACCCTCGGGCAGATCGACCTGCCTGTCTGCTTCGGAACCCCGGCGAACTTCCGCAAAGAGGCGCTCACCTTCGAGGTAGTAGGCTTCAAGGGAGCCTACCACGCCATTTTGGGAAGGCCGTGCTACGCTAAGTTCATGGCCATCCCAAACTATACCTACCTCAAGCTGAAAATGCCAGGGCCTCACGGAGTCATCACGGTCGGCCCGACGGTCGAGCACGCCTACGTGTGCGACATCGAGAGCATCGAGCTCGCAGAGGCTCTCGCCCTCGATGAGACCCTCGTAGCGGATCTGGAAGCAATCGTCAACACGCTCCCTGATGCCAACGAGCGGCAGCAGGGGAGTTTCGCGCCCGCTGAGGACACCAAGACTGTTCCCCTCGACCCCGACAGCCCCGACGGCAGGGTGTTGAGGATCAGCTCTTCCCTCAGCGACAAATAGGAAGTGGTGCTCGTCGACTGCCTCCGCGCTCACGCAGACATCTTCGCGTGGAGCCCCTCGGACATGCCAGGCATCCCGAGGGAGGTCGCCGAGCACTCTCTTGATATCCGCCCCCACTCCAAGCCGGTCAAACAACGTCTCCGCCGTTTCGACGAAGTGAAACGGCGGGCGATCGATGAGGAGGTACGCAAGCTTTTGGAGGCCGGATTCATCAAGGAAGTGTTTTACCCCGAGTGGTTAGCAAATCCTGTGCTAGTGAAAAAGAAAAGTGGGAAGTGGAGAATGTGTGTAGACTACACCAGCTTGAATAAAGCGTGCCCAAAAGTCCCATTTCCTTTACCACGTATAGACCAAATTGTGGATTCCACGACGGGATGCGAACTTTTATGTTTCCTTGATGCGTATTCCGGTTACCATCAGATCAAGATGAAGGAGTCCGACCAGCTCGCGACTTCCTTTATCACTCCTTTTGGCATGTACTGCTACGTTACGATGCCCTTCGGCCTTCGAAACGCCGGGGCCACGTATCAACGCTGTATGCTCCACGTCTTCGGGGATCATATAGGTCGTATCGTAGAAGCGTATGTCGACGACATTGTCGTAAAAACCAGGAAGGCGGACGACCTGGTACGCGACCTCGAGGTCGTGTTTAGCTGCCTCAGGGCGCACGGAGTAAGACTCAACCCCGAAAAGTGCGTCTTCGGGGTGCCTCGAGGAATGCTCTTGGGTTTCATCGTCTCTGAACGAGGCATCGAGCCCAACCCCGAAAAGGTCACGGCCATCCAACGGATGGAACCGATCCGCGACCTAAAGGGTGTGCAGAGGGTAATGGGATGCCTAGCGTCCCTAAGCCGCTTCATCTCTCGTCTCGGAGAGAAGGGGTTGCCTCTGTATCGACTTTTCAGGAAGTCAGAGCACTTCACCTGGACCGCGGAGGCTCAGGAAGCTCTCGACCGACTCAAAACAGCGTTAACGAACACGCCGATCCTTACCTCACCGAAAGAGGGCGAGCCTCTCCTCCTCTATGTCGCAGCAACGACTCAAGTCGTGAGCGCGGTCATAGTAGTGGAAAGGAACGAGGAAGGACATTCTCTACCGGCCCAGCGACCGGTGTACTACATCAGCGAGGTCCTGTCTGAGACCAAGACGAGGTATCCCCACATCCAGAAGCTGATCTACGCCATCGTACTGGCTCGACGCAAGCTGCGACACTATTTCGAGGCCCACCCGGTGACCGTGGTGTCGTCCTTTCCGCTGGGCGAAATCATTCAGAACCGCGAGGTCTCTGGGCGAATCTCGAAATGGTCAACAGAGCTGATGGGGGAGACCCTCGCCTACGCCCCAAGAAAAGCCATCAAGTCCCAGACCCTGGCTGACTTCGTAGCCGAGTGGACCGACACCCAGCTCCCCCCTTCGAGGTCCAGCCTCGACTGCTGGGAAATGTACTTCGATGGGTCGGTGATGAAGACCGGCGCCGGCGCCGGCCTACTCTTCATCTCACCCCGCGGGGAGCACGTTCGATACGTTGTGCGGCTCAACTTCCCTGCGTCCAACAACATGGCGGAGTATGAAGCACTTCTTGCTGGCTTGAAAATCGCACTCGAGCTCGACATTAAGCGCCTCGACATTCGCGGCGACTCGCAACTGGTCGTCGATCAGGTGATGAAGGAATCGAGCTGCCACGACGAAAAAATGGCGGCGTACTGCCAGGCGGTACGTAAGCTCGAAGACAAGTTCGACGGCCTCGAGCTCCAACACATCGCACGAAGGTACAACGAGGAAGCCGATGAATTGGCGAAGATCGCGTCGGGGCGAGCCACAGTTCCCCCGAACGTCTTTGCCAAGGACATCGACGTACCCTCGATCACCCTCGCCGCCTCGACCCAAGCCTCGACCGCACCCGACGCTCAAACGTCCGCCCTCGACCCCACGAGCGCGGAGCTCTTGGCGGACGAGGACGAGCCTATGGGATACGAAGCCTGCTCGGGAGATGAGGACGAGGCGGAGGCAATGGAAATTGACGAGGTTTCGGCACCTCGAGATTGGCGGAGCCCGTACCTCGACTGGCTCGACGGACGCGTCTTGCCTAACGATCGAACGGAGGCAAGGCGCGTAGCAAGGAAAGCTAAGCGGTTCCTCATCATCGAGGGGGAACTGTACCGACGGGGAGCCTCGGGAGTTTTACAACGCTGCATCCCGATACCCGAAGGAAAAGAGCTTATCCTCGACATTCACGCGGGCGTGTGCGGACATCACGCCGCTCCACGAACGCTCGTGGGTAACGCCTTTCGACAAGGCTTCTATTGGCCCACTGCCGTGGCGGACGCCACGGAGGTGGTACGGACCTGCGAAGGGTGCCAGTTCTACGCGCGCAAGACGCACCTACCTGCTCAGGCGCTGCAGACCATCCCCATTACGTGGCCTTTTGCCGTATGGGGCCTCGACCTTGTCGGGCCAATGGCAAAGGCGCCCGGGGGCTTCACGCACCTGCTGGTGGCGATCGACAAATTCTCCAAATGGATCGAAGCTCGACCCATCAGTAGAATCAAGTCTGAGCAGGCGGTGCTGTTCTTCACCAACATAATCCATCGGTTCGGGGTTCCCAACTCCATCATCACCGACAACGGTACGCAATTCACAGGAAAGAAGTTCTTAAAGTTCTGCGACGATTTCCACATCCGAGTGGATTGGTCAGCAGTGGCTCACCCACAGACAAACGGCCAAGTAGAGCGTGCCAACGGCATGATCCTACAAGGCCTAAAGCCCAGAATTCACAACAAACTGAAGAAGTTTGGACACAAGTGGGTGCAAGAGCTACCATCGGTGATTTGGAGTCTGAGAACGACCCCAAGCAGAGCAACAGGGTTCTCCCCATATTTCCTCGTCTTTGGGGTAGAAGCCATCCTCCCTACGGATCTGGAATATGGGTCCCCTAGGCTCCGAGCGTACCAAGAGCAGCGAAATTGCCAGGCTCGAGAGGACTCGCTCGACCAGGTCGACGAGGCTCGAGACGTGGCTTTACTCCACTCGGCAAGGTACCAGCAGAGCCTGCGTCGACAACAGGCTCGAAGGATCCGGCACCGAGATCTCTGCAAAGGAGACCTCGTGTTGAGACTTCGACAGGACAACCGAGGGCGGCACAAGCTCTCACCCCCGTGGGAGGGGCCATACATCATCGCCGAAGTTCTCAAGCCCGGAACGTACAAGCTAGCTGACGAGGACGGGCACGTCCTCACGAACGCCTGGAACATCCAACAGCTACGTCGTTTCTATCCTTAGAGTGGCCCCGTGGCCCTCGAAATCTTTGTACATACTCTAGATTTGTACAAGTCTTTTTGAATCAAGTGTTGATTTTTTCACCCCCACAGTTTGGAAGAAAATAAAACAAACTTTTATTCCTTTCGGGCTTCGAGGCAGGTTTGGCTCTACCCTCGGTAGAGCCACCCCTCCCTCGGGGGCTACATGGGGGCTAACCCTCGAAAAAATCATCGCTTTTCAAAAAAGTCCTTTGCGAAACCTCGAGGGAAACACGCTAGGCGTGAAACGGACAAGGGCAGGGTCGCCCGAGCCGAGTGTTCGCTTACGCCTCGAGGCTACGGCAACACCTCACTTCCCTCCGCCTAAGTCATTCACGAACGAACGAGCCTAGCAACGTTTCCTCTCGAGGCACAAGCATCGGACTAATGCACGTCGTAAAGACATCGCATAAAAAGCAAAACAAACGATGTTCAATCAGCAACTTAGTCTTACGTAAAAAGTCTAAAAGCTCTAAAACTACTCCTTTACATACGGGCTCGATGGCCCGAAACTTTCAGGAGTCGCCCCCGCCGCCAAGGTCGTCCCAGCCGCCGCCGTCCTCGTCGGGGAAGAGGGCGCCCTCGAAGTGGCCGGCAAGCACTCGCGCCGTTCCATCGGCAGCAGCATCAGCCTCGTCCATCGCCGCCACTGCTTCCTCGTCGTTGAGGTCGTCGGCGACGACGTACCCAGCGGCGAGCTTCGAGAGGTCCGCTTGGTAGTGGGTCGTAACCACTCCAAGCGCCTTCCGAACCCCAAGCAGAAGGGCCTCCTTCACGCGCGAGGTGAAGTGGCCCCCAAGCGCTCGAAGGCGACTAGCGAGGGAGCTCCCGGACTGCAACCCGGGGCCAGCAATCTCGTTGCAGGCGGCCGAGGCTGCCTGCACCAGCTCGTCGAGCTCGCGCTGGGTCTCCGTCTGCGCCACCAGCACGGCCTCCTTCGACTCGGTCTCGGCCTGAAGCGCCTGCTTCAACGCTGCACCAACCAAGCCAGTTCAGAAACGAAAAAGCAACGAAGCGAAAGGGTCAAAGCTCGAGCCAAATCAGCTTACCCTCGACCTGTCCCCGGGCTGCCTCGAGAGCCTCCTCCGCCTCGCGGGCCCGCTGCTCCGCCTCTCGAGCCAGCCGCTCGGCCTCCCGAGTTTGCTGCTCCGCCGTAGCCCGAGCAGCTTGCTCCCGCTCGAGCTGGTCCCGAGCCTCAACCACGAGGCGCTGCTCCTCCTCGACCGCCAGCTCCGCCGCGCGACGCGCAGCCCGTCGTTTTCCAGCCAGTCGCTGCTGTTCGCGAGCTGCTCGCGAAGGGCGCTGGCCGAGACTTCGAGGCGGGCGATGACCTCGCCCTTTTCTCGACCCTGGGCGAGAGCCCGATCCCGAGCACCTCGAAGGTCGTCCAGCTGGCGGTCTCGAGCCTCGAGCGCCCCAGACAAGCGACGGAGGTCCAACGATAACTCCGCAATCTGGTCGTTCTTCGCGAACGCCTGTTGGCGGAGTTCCTGCGAAAAAAGAGCTAAGCCTCCTAAAAAAAAAATAAGGCATGGCGAAAACACCACTTACACCGAAACGTACCTGGTGGACCTTGCCGGCATCGTCGTGAAGACGCAGGATGTCTTGCAGCGCCCTGCGAACGTCCAGGCCGTGCGACGACTGGACCTCCCATAGAGCCTCCTCCGCCACGGCTTCATCGACGAACCGCTGGGGAAGCACGCGGCGGGCTTGCCACATTTCCGCGCTTCCACGGGCATGCGCCTCGTAGGACCAGGCTGCCGCTGGCCCCGGCTGAGCCGTGATGAGAGTCGATGGCGCGGCCCCGCCACTCTCGCGCCCCTGCGTCACGGGGGCTCCAACCCGCCACCGTGGGTCCGCCCCTCTCCCCCCTCACGCGGAGGGACCACCGCGGCGTCCGCCTCCGCGGGCGCCGCAGACGGTTCCTCGACGCGAAGAGCCTCCCCAGGCGCGGGGGAGGCCTCCTCGGGCCGAGCTGTCTCGGCGTGGGGCTCGACCGCGCCCTCGAGGAGCTGAGGCGGCCTTGGCTCCTCGAGGACCGGGGGCGCCTCCTCGCGCGGCTGCTGCCCGGCCTGCAGCTCCGCCTGAGTGTCGAAGAACGTAACGAAGTCCTGCACGACTTCGTTCGTCGGGCCCAGGAGCTGCGAGGACGGGTGCGGCGACGAGCTAGGCCCGATCTTAAGGGCCTTGGTTGGCGCGAGGGAAGGCGTGCTCCGCCCCCCAGATCGACTGCGACACGAAAAGAGCTCGGTCAGAGACAAAAACGAAACGCCAACGTCAAGCAAGCAACAAAGAAAACTTACCGCACGAAGGGGAGTTTCCGCTTTGGCCTCGAGGCCGGAACGGGAGCTGCCCCCGGGGCCTCGTCTCCCGCGGAGACGACGGTTTCCCCTTGAGGAGCCATCCTCGAGGCCTCGTCTCCCGCGGAGACGACGATTTCCCCTTGGGGGGTTACCCTCGAGGCCTCCTCGCCCCTCGTAGAGTCGACAGGCTCTACTCGGGGGACCTCCACTTCTGGCCCACGGGCCGGGGCCTCCTCGACGGCGCTCGGCCGCTCGGGGGCCTCGCCTCCACCCTGAGGTTCCTCGAGGGCAGCCGGTGATGCCCCCGATGGACCCTCAGAGGTAGGCCTCGCGGTCGACGGAGGGGCCTCGCCTCGGCCCTGGGCTTCCTCGGGAACGGCCGTGGCCGCCCCCGACGGACGCTCGGTGGAGGGCACCACGGTCGACGGCGGTGTCCCGAGGTCGATGACCTCTTCGCCACCACCCCCAGACGCCGCAGCGGGGGCGGGCCCACCGATGCGAAGCTCGAACGGAGATGGGCTCCTCGCCCCGCCGTCTCCATCAGATCCATCGGGATCGGTGGAAGATTCCGGCGTGGGGAGCGGCGAGAGCCCCCGCTTCGCTCGCTCGCGATTCTCCGCCTCGAGCTTCTTCCTCTTGCGGTCCTTCCGCTGCCGCCGAGCCTCCCTCCGGGCCTTGGCCTCCTTCGCCTTCTCGGCGAGGACGCGGTTGACAGCCTTGTCCTCAGGGACAGGGGGCTTGGAGTACTGGCCGCGCGATACGCCCTGCGAGGCACCATTCGCAAGGTCAGAAACACGAAAACAAAACAAAAAAGCAAAAACGAAGATCGCAAATCACTCACGAGGCTCACGTAGCCATCCTCGGGCCGCATCGGCACCGCCCACGGGTCGTCCGGCAGCTTGTCAACGGCGCGCCGCGCCCGCTGAACGGCGGTGGCGACGGGCAATGGCTCCGCCGCCATCACCGTGCCGGTGAGGTCGGCGTCGGGGGTCATCTTGTGCAACGGGAGCCTCCGCCGCATAAGGGGAAGCACCCGCCGCCGGTGGAAGTTGGCGATGACCCCACCAGCGTTGAGGCCGAGCCTCGAAAGACGCTGAAGCGCCTCGATCAACGGATCGAGTTTTTTCTTCCGCGCCGGCGGCGACACACCGAAGTGCCAGTCGTCCTGCTTCTGCGTCAACAGCAGGCCGGTATAGGGCGGCAGATGTCCTCCGTCGTTGCGGAGGTAAAACCATCCCTTGTCCCAATCTTGGTTATTGGAAACCATGGAACTCGGGATGTAGAGGTCCTTGCGGCTCCTCCGAACTTGGAGCACAAGGCCGCCGGCGCGAACAGGGCGACGGACCCCCTTGGAGACGCTCTCCGAGAAGAGCTCGCCGATGAAGAGATGGCACCAAAGGTCCCAATGGGCCTCGATGCCCAGATAGCCCTCGCAGATGGCGACGAACGCCGCCGCCTGCGAGATCGCATTGGGCGAGAAGTTGTGCAGCTCCACCTTATAGTGGAAGCACAACGCCCGCATGAACCTCTCCACCGGAACGCCGAAGCCCCGCTCATGGAAACGAGCGAAGCTGACGACGTAGCCCGCCGGTGGATCGGGCTCCGTAGCGGCCCCCGGCGAGATCCAGACGGGCGGCTCGCCGTCGACGTTGGGCGGCAGCACCCCGACCTCCACAAGGCTGTCCAAACAATGCTTGGTGGCATTGGACGGTTTCCATGGCGCGGGATCAACATACTGGGCCATGGCGGCAAGAAGGAGCTCGGACGAAGGAAGAAGACGAAGGCAAAGGCTAGGGCAAAGGGAGCTGAAGGCAAAGGCTAGAATGCTAGGGGAAGCGTACCCTTGGCATGGGCACTGTCGTGCTATTTATACTCCCCCCGCGGAGCTAGGCACGGTAGGGCGCCGGCCTTGACGTGACAGCCCCTAGGCTGACAACCAGGCCTGCCCCGGGAGACGTAACGGCGCGGGCCGCGTCAACCGCGCAATCGAGTAACTGCGCCGTAACTCTCGAGGAGACTGGCGCGGTAGACGTGCGGTCGTGTCGAACTGCGCCCGCACGCCTCGCCTGAGAAAGCGCGCCCACTTCTCCCACGAACCCACGAAACCGCGAAGTTTTCGCTACGGGTCATCATGACCCGTGCAGAACAAGGGCGCATTCAGGGCACCCACCCTCGAAGGAGGGACCTCGAAGCTCGAAGGCTCGAGGGTGCCCCTTCGAGGGACAGAGGTCTCGAGAGCCTCGATACCCCGCGCGGAGCGGGACCGTGGAATAACGCTCGATGCTTCCGCCTCGAACTGAAGGAGCCATCGTGCTACTGATCAGGGGTTCGAACCTTGGGCCTACGAAGGGTTTCGACAAGGGCCTCAGATCAACCGAGTCAGGGATAATCGACGGTACCCTCGAAGCTCGAACGCTCGAGAAAACCAACCGATTATGTTCGAGGCCAGGCAGAGCGCCTAGACCGAGGGACCCCTCGAGGGGGAGCATCGAGCCCTCGACCTCTATCGAATGAGGTCGAGTCCCGTCTAGCATACTCTTGCGAAAGGCTTCTATGGGCGTGTCCTATGACCACGAGCCTACCCTTATCGAATGGGGCATGGACGTCCACTCGAACCACCCGCTACCAGCTCAACCAGGCATCCGTGGCTCGATCCCACCGAGGGAAGCACGGGTCGCCTCCTCCTCAGCACCCTCGAACAGGGAGCGCGAGGCACGAAGAAAGCTCGAAATCCCCCCTACCTCAGGCGCGGTGGACGAACCCACACCTGAGGAAGCAGCGAATGCTCAGCACATCAGGATGAGACCTTGAGAGAGTGTCAACCACTCTCCCAAGGCCTCGGGGGCTACACCCGCGGGTGCGCTAGCGCGCTCCCACGGATTCTCGGAACTCGCGAAGATACAAAGGCCTCGAAAGCCTTGACGAACACCAACCTTCGCAGGATTAAACCTCACTCCTGCGAAGGCTCGGGGGCTACTGTCGGGTACCTACAAAAGGGGTACCCCAATCTAGGCCCAAAACTAGCCCACTACGACATTAACCTGGCTCCACAGCCCAGCAAAGGCCCGCCATCGCTACGAGACCTCGGCACCCATCCCGCTCGAGGTAAACGATCACCCTCGAGCGGGTAGTTTCCGTCTCGTTCGAGGCTCAGCGGCCTCGAGAGCGACCCTTACCCTCGAGCGGGTAGTTTCCGTCTCGTTCGAGGCTTGGCGAGCTCGAGCTTGCGATCCAAGCTCGAGCCGGCCTCGCCGGGAACGACGCCCGACGCGCCGCGACTCATCAGAGTCATGATGACGCGGTCAAAAAGCAGGATCACTACTCCACGCCATCACCTACCCTCCGGAGAAGACATCGGTCAAATCCACTCGCGACAGTGAACTCTGAGCCATGATGCGCGCCAGGCCTAACCCTGCTAGCAGCACTGTGCCAACCACTCCTTTGACTTTACCCCCCGCCGGACGCGCAGCCACCCTCGAAGGCAGCCTCGAAGGAGACCATGGAACGCCGTGCGCAAGACACTCCCCTCGACGTCGTGAACTATCACGAGAAGGAAGGACGATACGTCAGTCCCTGCCATGTCGTCAGCAGAGTTGGAAGGCGCGATTCCCGCTCACGTACGGCGCGGCATGGACGAACAGTGCACACAACGACAAATACATCACCCCGCCCCCTTGGTCTATAAAAGGGGGAGGGAAGCTCATGCAAAGGGGGGGGACGCAGAGATCACAAGTCTCACGAACACAGCGAGAACACAAGCCTCAAACACACACATACCATAACCAGGGACTTAGGAGCTCACCTCCTTCTGCCACCTTGCTTGTAAACCCCTACTACGAGCAACACGAAATCCGGTGCATTGCACCACTGCTGGACGTACGGCCCAGTGGCCGGAACCAGGATAAAACTCCGTCTCTCACTCTCGCCATCAGGGAAACGAGTGGTTAGCACCGCAATCACTCGTCGGTGCCGGTGCGACCAAATCAGGCACCGACAGTATAATTTGAGAATCATTTCTGAAAACCCATGCTTGCACTTGTGGTTATCATGAGTTGCTTGTGATGAGCCTTAACATGTAAGGAAATTCAAAGGGTTGGATCTTCAATGAGACACATGTTACGCCAGCTTCTGGGCTATTAATTCTTTTGTGAGAATCCATTTGTTGGAAGCATATGCGGAGGGCAGCGTATCTTATGAGAGCTCAATTCCTATGAGAACTATGATAACTCATATCTGAGTCACATGATCTTGATCCAAGGGGAGTGTGTAGGGAGTGGGGGGAGGGGGGATTTGCAAAAATATGATTAACTTTTGCAAATCTCCCCTCCTACCTTCCTCTTGGATCACCCTTGTATCAAGATCATGTGGTCCAGATTTGAGTTCCTCTTAAGACATGGTCCCACTTGCTTTTTTTCCATAATACAACCCTTTTTGAATGAGAGATTGTCGACCAGGGGAGTTCTTGTTTTACCAAGTTGGCATCATCTGTTGTCATAACGGTTTTGCTTCTATTTTGTACAGGTCGGTGACAACCACTACAGGCCTGATCTTACCAAGCCAGCTCTTGCAAGGCTGAGCGCAGTGTACCGCAGCCTCCAGGTTGCCAAGTCTGGTGTCAAGAAGAAGAACAGACAGGCGAACTAAGACACTAGAATCTGTTATGATGGGTGGTGTTTATGTTTCAGGTTCCTAGATTTGGGGTATGATGGTTGACATGCGTACTCAGACCGCCACAACTTCTCATTATTAAGACTACGAATACCATTTCAGTAATTATCGCCTTTCGGTGTTTGTGCTGTTGACACCTGTGGTTCTAGAAACTTCCATACTTCATTTGCCTGCGATTCAAGTTTTGACCTGTATTCTTGTGGCGTACAATTGCGGTCTGAATTCTAAAAGGGCTCCGAATGAACGTGTTCTTCCCAAGTACTGCTGAATCACTTGGAAAATTTGAAGTCTGCTACCTGAATTTGATTCGTGACTATCCCGTGGATATTCCTCTGGTCATGTGATACATTTTCAAGCAAAGGAGTTACTCTCTACGAGTTCCCTTTCTCCAGGTGCAACTTTAGCATTTTCCTACTCTGTCTGCTTGATATTTTGCTAAATATGTTTTCAAATTTTTAGAGCAGATCATGTATTGGAAAATATGTATAAATAAATAAGTTCGCACCAGGGTTCGTTTAGTCCGTGAGCTATCCTTGCGTGCACAGGAATTTGCAAAATCTGGTATGCGCCGCTGAAAAATCGATGGCTTGGAAGCGAGACCTTGCCGCGTCTTGGAAGGAACCATGGAGCGAAACCCACTATTAACAAGACGTGCGGGACACTAGCATCTCTCTGCTGGTCCGGTATAAAACCCCAACTCCATCTCACGATGACAAGGGTTGTGTTTAGATGCAAAAATCTTTTGCACTTACTATTCATTCCCCTCACAGAACACGCATCCCTAAAAATTCCTTTTTCACCTTTCCTATTCATCCCCCTCACATAACACGCATCCCAGAAACAAAAGATCTTTTACCTTCAACAACTAAACACAGCCAAGATTCACCGGTAATAAAACCGGTACTCCGACACATGTCGGTTGGCGAGAAGACGGCCGAGGCGCCGGCCGACGGCGGTGGCTGCAGCCAGCCGAAGGCGCCGCCGTCCCGTGGGAGCGCCCGTTTCGAGCGCCTCCTGTCCGGGCTAGGCGCAGGCCCGCTCGTGGACGTGGAGCCGGACAAGGTCAAGGACGAGCTCCGGCGATGGGCCAAGAAGGTGGCGGCGCTGGTGCGCCAGCTCAGCTTCGGCGCCTGGCCGGAGAAGAGCGACGGCTCGTCGGGGCACCATGTCGCAAGCGATGATGCGTCCGCGAGCTGAGCAGCTGAGGATGAAGATAACTTTCCCAGGCGGGCAATAACCACAGACGCTGCAGAAATGGTGGCAATCGCAACCGTCGCCGGGAGACAGCAGCCCAGACGCCGCAGGCGATTGGCGATATGCAATGATCACCTTCATTCTTTTATTCATTCAGCGGGCGACGGATGCTGATATATATATGTGCTGATTTTACTTCCGTTCTGTCAAAACCAATAAAATTCCGCTGCCTGTCGTAGATGTGAATAACAATAATCTGCAGCTGGCATATTTCTCCTGTAAATTTATGATTGTCACAGACAAGGGGTTTCCAGAACTTCGATTCCTCTGTGCTCGCTTTGTCAACTACCATGCTATACTCAAATACCCACACAGATTACATGGTCTGAAACATGTCCAAGTTTCAGCTCAACTCAACTGAACAGTAAAATAGAAAGAAAGAAAAAGGAAAAGAAAAGAAAAGAGAAGTCACATCCTTATACATCAAATTCCATTCTGCTCTACACATGTACCAGTAAGTTAGGTTATGATAACCCGATATCTACACTTGACAGTTGGCAGAATCAAGATGTTACATTCCTACAACTTTACTGTACAAATCCCGCTCTACCTAAGCTACAAAACTAGCGTCGCCTTCTAAAATGTAGGTGGATACCTCATGTTTCTCAATCCAGTTTTGCGTCCAATTTTGAAATGCTCCTCAAAAGTTGCTTGGAGCAGACGTTTTGTGCCTGAGCAACATATCGCACACGATTTGCTTTCACCCAAGCAGGCTCCTAATTGAAAGGGGGAAACCAATAATAAACCACACATCTGTGCTTCAGTTATAAAGAAATAAGTAGAACTGCACAAAGGAAGCAGAAAAATACAGAAAATCACCTCAGGCACAAAGTGTGAGAAACCAAACTTGATTAAGAGGAGAGCATGCTCCATTATGAGGATTGCTGCGAGTCCTGGCTCAATCCTCCATTTTCCCTCCTCGTCATAGAGACAAACAAGAAGCAAGCAGTTGGTGCATATTGCCATTACCACCAAGAACTGAAAATAAACTCAATACTGAAAATCAGGGACATGCATGTATGATCCCAGTAGGAGTCAATAAAAGGTTCAGAAAGCAAACCTGGAATATATTCAACCATGCTCCAATTGTAGCTGCAGCACGGGGTACAGGTCTTTTCAACATGACTAATAACTTCAATGCATCTGCTCTGATTTCAGTAACATTGTTCTGTAGTGCAAATATTTCAAGAACATCAACATATTTACATCAAAGCAAGAAACAATGACTTTGTGATAGAAACCACATACCAGAGCTGCAAAGCAAAAAATCAACGGAAACGCACATGCAAACATCATGATCATTCCAAACTGTAGAGTTAGCTCCAGAAAATCTGTAACATATTTAACACTGTAAGCACATATGCCATCATTCTTTTCCATTTCAATGGAAATGCAATGGCTAAAACTCGGTTCAAATGCTATACATGGCCCACATCCAAACCAAAGACAGACTTACCATCAAATAAACCATCTTCAAGCTCTGCTCCAATGCTTGCAGTATAAGAAGGTTTTAAATATTCTTTCTCCACTCTTGTTGATAACCGGACTGACTTTCCTGATGGTGATTCTTTCTCTTGCTTTTTCTTGCTACAATATGGGTGAGAGTTCATGTCTTATTCTATTGATCTGGAAATAAGGTTAACACAAAAAGGGTTTATGTGAAACTTACTGAACAGCGATGTACTTTTTATAACTGTACTTGAGGTAAGGAATGGAATTCTCAATCAGATTTTCCAATACCTGAATGCAAAAAAATATATATATATATATATATATATATATATCATCAATATGAAACTATGGTACAATCAGATTCAACAGTAAAAAATTATGCTGCAAACATACCTGGGACACAACGAGACGCTGGATGAGAACTTGCCGAAGGGCCAATATATCACGATACAAAGAAGCATGGTAAAATAACCCAATATATGACTGCATAAAGTAAAGACCAAAGACCTGCAATTTCAAGAAAAGGACAAAAAAGTGAGAAACATTATAAAAAGGAAATTAAAGAACAAATTATCTTTCAAACTTCAAGTTATTTACCTTATAAACTAAGCTAGCAGAACTAGATTCTTCTCCTTGGTTGTTTTCATACTTTATCATATTGACAGATACCCTGCCACCAATCCTGGTGTAATACTGAATTGCAACAAGATATACTGCAGTCAACAAATACCTGTATTGAATAACATTGATTAGAATAATACAATACAGGTTTTAATGACAACTAGAAATGGCAAAAATATAGAGAAACTGATATAAGTGCTAGCAAAAAAAAAAAAAAAAGGAAGCTAGCAAGTCAGTTGTACTGTTTTGGGGCAAGCCTACAAAAGATGGATCGTACGAAATACTGACCTCATCACCTCAGTTTCTGTAATCTCATATAGATGAGCATATGCCAACTCGAATGGCAACTGAAGACAAATGATAGCCAACACAATGATACCATTGTTTCTTATTCTAAGGAGGACACCAAACCACTCATTCCTTTGTAACTTTCTTTTCTCAGCTGATACATCACAAAACTTCTTTTCCTCAATGGCAAGAGAATCTCCCAAGGAGCCAAGTTCATTGCCCAGATTTTTGTATTCAGATAATGAACAATTAATTCCCCATCTGTCGGAGGACATCTTAAAGAGGTCAGGAAACAGTTGTGAGCAAATTAGCTTGATATGTACAGGTCAACTGAATCACATGTCTAACCTTGCAAGAAGTGCAGAATTCTTCCGTTTCCAAAATTGCAAGAAAAAGACGGCCCAAGAAATAACAAAGATAAAGAAACCAGGAAGAACCAACCACTGCAATGACCTGGATTTCAAAGTGCAGGAAAAACACAAAAGTAAGAACAGATATTTTGTATTTTCCAAAGTGAATTGTAAGTAAAATGCATACCCAAAATCTATAAGTTGAGTTGCCAGTCCGAAAACAGCAGGGAAGAAAAGCCATCGGGTATACATTCCTAGGAACGCAAAGTATGTTGCAATCTGCAGTTCAAAAGGAGTTTTTATGTAATGGCTAGCAAAATTAGTACCATCCTCAGACAAAATATGGTACGTAAATTAAATAAGTTATTAGGTGTAAGTTGTGATGAACATAGTTCTACCTTCGTTCCAAAGTAGGAGTAAATCTCATCGATAGGCTGCCATGTGAAGTCAAGCCAATTAAGTGCCCAATTTCTCAGGAGTTGCTTCCTTTTAATTTCATCTGAAAGAGAAGTTTCAGCCGACTGGGATGAGTTTTTACCAGCGGCATACATGGAATTTGCCCTGTCACAGAATATGAGTACAGGTAGAATTTAGATGAGTGTACCATGCAAAGGGAATACTTGCTTTACTACTCCTTCAGATTCCAGCCTTGTCAACAGTGACTCATTTTCCTTCCAATGGAACTCCTTGTCATCAAACTTTAGAGTTATTTCAGAGTTTGTCTTGTTCACCTGCATTAGTCATTTTAACTTGCTGTTACATAACTATATCCAAATAACAAAGAGCTGAACACTGAGTTTATTAGTTATACTTCACTTGTCTCGCACAATATCAAGCAAAAAAATGTGCACTAATGTCACAAGATAGGATCAATGATGAAATAAATTGCATGAGAAAAAGCACATCTCATTGGGCATATATTTGATCATTGATAGTTTTACAACGCAGATCACAGAAACAAATGTTATCAGTAAAACGGTAGGAAATAAATGAGTAGCCATATCTATGATTTATTGCAATCTGGAACAGCAGTGGCTACATATGAGGATAATTCTGCACTTACTATGCCATATATCAAGTAACGGAAGCAGCAATATCGCTCTCTCCAGCTGAACAGGGACCCATCTGGCTGCCTGACAAATGCTGCGACCTGGTCCCATTCAAACTGAAGCTCCATTCCTGAAACTCAGATTAACAACGTGAACACATAACGATATTTCGTGTTAAAATGCTTCAAGGTAAAGCCAATTTACCGATGTAGGTTAGCTTCTTCATCTGCATCTCAGCAGCCGCTCTCCCCAGGGTCCCCATTGGTGCAGCCAGCTAAATTCAAACAGTAGGACCACATGCATTAGAATCGAAACAGCAAGCAGCACGCCCTGCACAATTTCCAGAGCGAGGCAGGCAGATCAGAGGGCTCGCGCTCATCCGAATCGCCTCCTCGTCTTAAACTCAGGGCGTACAATCCGAATTCAAAAGGGAAAAAAACAGCAGCAGCACCGGGCCAGGCACCGACCTTGATGAACTCGGCGGGGACGCCGCGGACACGCTCGACGAGCAGCCCGGCGTCCTCGAGCTCCCGCACCAGTCGCGCCACGCAGTCATCGGCGGCCCCGGACGCCGCGGCGCGGGAGAGCTTGGGCACCACGATGCCCACCTCGAACCCCGTGGCCTTCTCCACGGCGGGCCCTTCTCCTCCCCCTGCCCCCATCCCCAACCCGGATCAGATTCGGGCCCGGGCGCGGCGCGAGACGGCGGCGGATGCGAGGAGGCGGATCCGCATCGGCGGAAAGGGGGAATGCAGAGGCCGCGAGGGAGCGGAGAAGTAAACAAAAGCAAAGCGGGTCTTTGGGAATGGCGGAGGGGAGGGCGGAGGAGAGAGAAAGCGAGGCGGAGGAGACGGTGGTGAGGGCCGGAGGGCGGGGGGTAACGGATTACGGGATTGGGAGGCCCCGGTGTCCGCGTGCGCTCGATTTTGATTTCGAGATTAGATTAAATTAACCGGGTGATTAGTTGGCGTCGTAACCGTGCTGTCTGTGAGCCGGCAGCGCCCGCGGGGCGTCATTAAGCGGCGATCAGGGAGCGGAATTTAAAAGCGCAGCGAAGTACTACAGATGGAGCATGGACGCCACGGTGCGAGGAACGGGACGGACGGGAGGCCGTCGTGATTTGAAAGGCGTGGGGTACGCGTGGGGGATGGGGTGGACCCACGTGGCCATCGGAACCGAAGGTCCTGAAGCGTGGGCCCGCTTACGGATCGTCGAGGTGTCTCATGATGTGGCCTGTGGCGTGGCCTGTGGGCTGAGCACCATCGGGCGTTTCTCCTCTGTTCCGCGCGAGCGGAAGGGTTGCCGTGTCGCTTCGGCTTGTCCGTTTCCGAGCGGCGTGGCGTCGGTTTCATTGGGCACCGCGGCAGAGAAGAGATGGGCCATTCCAATATTCCATTCAGGCATTGGTGGTTCCAGGCAGATTGCGGTCGTCGTCGTCGTCCAGCTGCGGCGGCGCCCAAGACCCAACGCTTTTGACGTGAGCTGTCTCTGTTTGTTACTCTTTTCCGGTGGTTCCTGTGAGGCAAACTTTCGCACTGTCTGTTGAGCTATCTTCACTGGATTACAGCTCTCAGCAGGGTGATCTGTTCTCGCTTTTCATTGGGTGTAAACACACTCACTGTACGCAAAGTGACAGGGGAGTAGGCGATCGATCGCCCCACTCTGGTTTTTCAGCCTTTTCCGGGCCAATGGACCGCCACCGAACCGCCGTGGAGAGTTACTTGTAGCACCACTAGAACGGTTTCTTCTTGCTCTGATGACGATGATGCCGCCATCGCCGCCGTAGACGAAGGTCGAAGGATAGGTACGCCACGAGCCCTCGCTCGTGGACCACGTCGCAGAGCGTCTCGGGCAGGAGCGCCGCGACGTAGAGGCCCAGCGCGTCGAGGTGCCAGCCGCTCCCAGCACGTGAACCCGTCATCGGCGCCCGCGTCCCCGCCGAACGGGCCGTACACCGTCCCTCGGCTCGTCGCGAACGTCAGCTACCGCACCACCCGCCGTGCGCCGCGCGGTAGCTAGCACCCGCTCACCCCAGTCATCACGAACTCGTACGGGAAGACCAGCTCGACCTGCACGTCATTCGTCAAGATCAACACATGATGGCCTAGCGTAGCTGTAAGACTGACGAGCAGGCCGCGCGTACGGATGGTCGTCTATACGTATACCGTGTGAAGGAGAGGCTCCGGCCAGTGAGTCCCGCCGCCGTGCTTCTCGCCGAGGAGCGGGCGGCCGTTCCTGTCGGCGTACTCGACCCGCATGGACTCGAGGAAGCGCTTGTGGGTGACGGCGATGCTCCGGACGCCCCGGTGCGGGCCGTCATCCCACGGGCAGCTCCCGCGCGCGGCCTCCCCATGGCCCGACCCTGATCACCTTGCTCGACACCACCCGTCTCTGGGGATCGGGGAGGAGCCGGTTGCTGGGTGTAAACGAGAACACATTGCACATAATAATGCACTAGGCATCAATCCATATGCACAAGAAAGAAAGAAATCATGCTGGATGAACGACAGATGGCCCAATATATTACCATGATTGATGGCTTGTCTCGCCTGAAACCGGAGGATGTGAAACTAGATAGGCTTCAGAGCTGGGTGTGTAGAAGTGCAGCGGGTGCAGGCAAAATGTAGCGGACTTGTCGAAGCCCTTATATACAAAAAGTCCAGGACTGAAATGCAGATTGATATGTGTAAAGTGGTGAGGAAATTGGATGTCAGGTCCAGCATAATTGCTTTGTTTTCCACACGATGCGACCTGAAAAGGCCTGGAACTTGATGTCTCCTGACGATGAAGATATAAGGTGACATCTGAAGATGATTACGACGGTTCGTGGTACGTACATGATAAACTGACGAGCTAGTGCCGTCGATCGAGTGGCTGTGGACTCGTGGCGTATTAGGCCGGGAGGAATCATATGATTGGCGTATATGTACCGGTACTTTATCGGTTCCCAAATCGTTTCACGTCTGAACGTATGATGGATGGATGGATGGTCTTAAACTCATTCACCAGCAATCTGAGCTTTCTGTGAATTCCTCGCCGACGTGTCCAGTGCGCAGTGTGGCCGAATGATGCTCTACAATCTCCTACCGCATCGTTAATGTATTAAAACCCACATTTTTGGAAGAATCTCTACTAGTTTCTGCTAATATTTGCAGTGACAGCGACTTCTAGGGAAATGATCACACCATAGTACTACGTCAATTCTACATTTAATTACAGAATGTTTCATTTTGTTCTAAATATATTAAGAAAAAAATCTATTTCTAACCATTGAACTATTGCTAAAATTTTGGTTTTAGCTATAGAACTGAAAAAACGGCTATCTATAGAAACCAGCAAATGTGGCCATCTATCTGGTTTCAAATGTGGTTTTGCATATATGTGTATTTTAAAAAAAACTAATAGAATCCGATTTAGTCTCTAAGAGCTTGATTCGTTTGATGGCATGGATTGCCATGCCAAAACATTGGCATGCCCAAAAAAATTTGACCAAAGTGAGGGCAAGAAAGAGTGCCAAATCTATAGGCCAAACACTTTGGATCCCAACCAATTGAGTGCCAAAGTTTTATATGCACTGCCTTAACTTTGGCTTCGCACATTTTGACACTCAACTAAGCAAACCCTAATCAGAGAAATTTGGAACATGTATCGAAATTTCTCGAAAACATAATCTTACCTAACCATTCTCTATTTAGAGTTATCTAAATATTATTGATTCATTTTGCTAGTGTTCCTTTGCTAGTAATCGTGACCATTGTTTATTTAAATTACCTTTTAATAGGGTACTGGCCGAAAGGATTCAAGCAAAACGAATGCTTTGTACATATATATTCAAAATCACCTTTGATACCCCTACGACGATGAGCAGAGACCAACCATCAAGTTTGGGGAGGCTTGAAGTCCCCACAAGTTTCATTATTCTAGTGGTGTTGTCTTCATTGTGAACTCGCAAGTCCATAGTCCAGACCGTGAACTCGGGAACAGGGGGCAGCAGCGGAGCAACAATGGCAGCCATATGACAAAAAAAATCCATGGAGAAATAGGGGAAGATAGTGGTGCTCGTCGGCGCGGCGGCCACCTCAGCTCGCCTTATGGGTGGATCCGCCCCTGGTTTGTAGCTGCTGCTTCACATTGTAGAGACTTTCTGAGGTGTCATTTGCTAGTATATGCCTTTTCTATATCAATATAGTCGACAATTCTCATGCTTTTTTTAAAAAAAAAAGAAAGGTAACTCATCTCCTCTCATACCATTTAGACTTTTAGCCTTTAGGGGCAGTTTGGTTTCTTTCACGACCCTCGCCTAGCCTGGCCGAGCAAGGTGGGAAGACGTCTGGATTGCAGGCGAGCTATATTGGTGCTTGTGAGAGGCAAGGATTTTCTTTCCTTTTGTGGGAGAGCCAGATTGGCTCGCCAGTGCTAGCAAGGCTAGCCTTGCTCGGCAAAGCTAGCCAACAATCTTTAGTTTACCAAACGCCCCCTTAGGCCATTTCAATGCAAGGTTTCATCGTGTAGTTTTCAATAATGCCATGTCATCTAAATTGATGGATGAAACTAGTTCTAAATGCAAAGTTTCATTTCATGGTTTCATAAGCTAGCATAACATTTAATTGTTCTATATAAATGACCAATAAGAGTTGATAAATGTATGAAGATGAAACCCAAACTCTTTCAATGAAATTTCATAGTAGTTTCATAGTCTAGATAACTGTGTAAACTAAGTTTTATCCACGTGAAACCCAAATTCTGTCTCTCCATAAATTTTGTCCCATGTACCATTTTTGCATTTGTGGCATGTCATTTAATGAGCATGAAACACCTACGAAACTTGCATTGAGAAGTGTTGGTTTGGGACCTTTGCGAAAAGTTCCCCGAAGCTACTAGACACATAACCAAAGATATAAGCATAATTCAATTGCTTATTAAGTTGGCTCCAGAATCCAGATGGTGTCAGAGGAAGATGCATCATCACAATCTACCTAACAGCAGGTCAAGAACACTAGTGCTGTTTCCTCTCTCTGTCGTGCTCCTTGCTCCTTAACCATGAATTTGCTCATCCTCAGTGCCAAACCTGCCATGGCCTACATCGGTTTGCTTCACCACCGGTAGTAATAGTAGTAATCATGCCAACCGGGCTTCAATCCCTCAAGTAAATCTGTTCTTAAGCGACAGTTACGTGTGAGCTGACATTTCCATGTTCCCTAGTGAACGCCAGCCTCTTATTGCAGGATTGATTTACTGACCGACCGTTGAACTGCTCCCACGACCAGCCAACTGGTTAACAACAACATCCCATTTTTGCTGTCAAGTGGCCGGATCCTCCCCTTTGCCAGGACATTCCACCACATATCCACTGCTAAGCAGGGTTCAATTTTTCGAACCGGTTGGCCCTACCGCCGGCCGGCGGTAGCGGTTTTCCGAGCCGGTTACCGCGGTAACCGGTAGAAACCGGTCAAATTCAAATTTTGAATTCAAATCCCCCGTGTACTCGGTTTTGACCGGCTAGCCGACCGGTTTGAGCGGTTACCGCTCGGTTTGGATCGGGAACCGACGGTTCGGGCGACAGAAGAATATGGCATGAAATATGCGTAAATTAAGGAAAAAATAACCACAAAGACATACAAACATCCATACATATAACTGTACATACAAACATAATACAAATGTCCATACAAACCTAATAGAAATGTCCATACAAACATAATACTATTGTTCATACAAATGTCCATACAAACATAATAGAAATGTCCATAGAAATATCCACACAAACAAGATACAAATGTCCTAGTTCATAGTCCATACTCCATAGAAAAAGATCAACGGTAGTATTGCTTGGCCATTTCAAACTCGGCGGTGGACATGATTTGCAAACCCTGCCTTTGAAGTAACTCAGCTTGAAAGTCTTGCCAAGTTTGCCCCGTCCAAGCCGATGTTGTCTGCCATTCTTGCAGTAACATGTTGTACCAATGGGGGTCCTCCCATTCGTACACCCATCTCAAGGGTGGTTGCATGCTCAACTCAGGTATAGGATAGTTATAACTTGACTGTGGTGATTCGCTGATTGAGCTAGATGAGTATTGTGGATTGGCGTAATCCATTATCCTCTGCATCGCCGGTGCTCCATGATCAGCGTCCTGAGTAGCATGTGTGAACTCAGTCTCCCCTACAGTCAAACATATAATGCAATTAATACTCACATTGACTAACATATCTGCATATGTACGTATGTACACTTGATACCTGTGAAACGAAGACCGCCACCACCCCTGCCAGCAGCACCGCCCCTGCCACCACCACCATGGCCACCACCACCGCCACCTTCGCTGCCACCGCCACCACCACCACCACCTTCGCTTCCACCGCCACCACCTCTGTCACTGCCATCACCATCATCAATATCATCTTCATCATCAGCGGAGCTGCTATCCTGAGACTCCTGATATTTTGGACTATGATCACCCTCGCCATCATCAATTTTCTCGTCGCTCAACTATAGTTGAGTGCCATTTGCCTTTTCCCTTGGCCCGTCGCTTTATATCAGGCTTCGTCGGCCCTATGTGGAGCTTCCTCTTCCCTAGGTGAGTGTCACCCACATGCTTTCTTGCCCAATCACTAATGCATGCATCCCCTGTAGAAACACGGAGGTCTTCGTTGCTTATGTGATCCCTTACAATATGAGACGGGATCGGTGCGTCTCCTTCATCATCGTCCTCATCAAGAACTGGGTCACTGTTTGATCTACCATATTCCATCCACTCCCGCACCGGATTTTTATAATCATAGAATGAAAGTTGTGCCAAATGGTCAATGAAATCACCTTCATCACGAGGGGGGTTGGCGACATCCGCAAGTCGCAAGCGTAGGGGGTTGTAGTTGACATAGACAAGCTTGTTCAATTTCTTGTGGGACAACCGATTGCGAACCTTTGTATGCAGCAAGGCAAAAGTACTCCAGTTCCGCTCGCATCCACTTGACGAGCAACATTGAGCAGCAAGCCGCATAGCAATGCTCTGGAGCTTGGGAGTTGAGTTGCCGTTTACCATCCACCACGAAGATGCAGTTGTCTTTGGGTCAAGCGCCATTTGTTGTGCCATTTCCGTGCCAAACTTCCCACGTTTCTGACGAAACACCTCAGCCTCGTGCAATGTCTGGATGGCGCTCTGCATATCCGTCATGCGCTTAAATGCATCCTTGAGTGTACGCCACATTTCTTGACTTGAAGCATATTGATATGCGTACCGAGGATTTAGGACAGCAGCTGCAAATGGAACATATTTGGCAATAAGCATAAGGTGTAAGGCAATACATAACATATTTGGAGATACTTTTATGACTGCTTTACCTGGACCAACATACGTGTGTAGAATGATGTCCTCCATCCTGCCGTCAAGAATCGCCTCATACTCTTTCCACGTTGTAACATTTTGACCGAAGAAAGACTCCATTTCTTGTCTGACATTCTGGAAGGTCATCACAACCTCGCACAGGTTTGGCCGCTTATCTTGATCAGCAAAGCGAAGCAACTTGTATACTGGTTGAACTGAATCAATGATAAATCTCACTCCCTCCCACCAGTCCAAACTTGAGAATCTCTGATGAGTAAATCTACCCATTGTGGTGTTCGCCCATGAGTAAATCTATCCAGGTACTCCAGCAATATGAAAAAACTTCGACCAAGCTTTCCCAATAGCTTCCTTTGCATTCTTACCCTTCTATGTTCACTTGCCTGTGTCAATCCTTAGCTGCGTCGATCCTCTCACGGACCCCAGGTTATAATCCACCACCCCAGGAGTCTGCCGCACCGAACTAGACCTTCCAAACATCCGCGAGACTGGATTCCCTCCCCTCGAACCACTACCCCCTCCATGCTCGTATGCACCTCCTCTCTGTTGCACCCCCCATCGGAACTCCTCTTCAGCTCTCGATTGGTGCAGGGCACGTTGCAGCTCAGCCTCCTCATCATATGCTTCATCTCCTGCCGGATAGTTACCCTCTGCTGCAACCTTCTCCTTTCTCAACTTCTCAGCATTGCGGTCAACATTTGCCTTCTTAATCCTGTCAAGCTCACGCTGAAAGTACTCACGCACCTCTTTTGAAATCTTTCTACAATGGACGACCTCAGTACGGCGCCCTGCCAAATGTTGTTTCAACCTAGTCGCACCACCACCTCCTTTGGAGGTATGACAATAATTGCATCTCCAACCGGGATATAGATTTTCACCATGCTCCCATACAACATCTCTCTCGACATTGTGTATCTGCAAACATGGAACGAACATAAATCAATCACTTCATCACCACAACCATTTCATATTTTACTAAATCACAAAAGCCTAAACCAAAATATACCTAAATCAATCACTAGTTCACTACATCAATACATCCATTTCATAAATCCATTAAATCCCTACATCCATTTCACAAATCCATCATATTCATCACTACAAATCAAAATAATATGTAAATGAAAATAGGAATAAATCCATCACTGCATCCATCCATTTCATAGCAATACCAATAGGTTAAATCCATCTCACCACATCCCTAATCCCCCCATTTATACCTTTCTTGCGCGTTGCAACAGCAGGCGGCTTACCGACGAAACCGTTCGGTAAGCCGCCAGACCGGGGCGGTTAGCCGCCGCTGAGGGTCGGGAACCGGGAGCCAACGGGTAGATCCGCGCTCGTCCCGGCTTACCGCCCCTGCCGAACGGTTTCCGGCCCTCCCGGAGTGGTCGGCCGGCGCGTGGCGGCGGACGGCACCTGGCACTGGGCGGACGCGCTCGAGGAAGAAGAGAAAGAGGGAACGGGGGAGGCTCTGGAGCCGTTGGGGGAGCGGGGGGTGTTTTAATGGGGTTGGGAAATCGTGGGCCGAGTTGGGCCGAGTTGGGCCTTCCACTGTTTTTTCTTTTTCTTTTTTATTTAACTTGTATTTCGCGAAACAAATAGCAAATGACCAAATATTTGAGAAATTTTGACACCAATAGATCCAGCAGACCATGAAGTATTTTTAGGGATTTTTATCCGATTTTTCAAATTTTAAAATTCAAATTTAAAAATTTTGAATTCTACCGGTACCAAACCGCCCCGAACCGCTACCGGCCCGGGACGGTTTGGGCGGTTACCGCGGGAACCGACCGGTTCCTAGCGGTTTTGCGAACCCTGCTGCTAAGTGCTAAGTTGGGGCCCTGTGGCCTGTGCTGCGGCGTGAGATTCTTGGAGCGATTCAGGTCACTCATTAGTCTTGCTTGAACAGCGACACTCCTTACAGTGCATAAAATTTTGTTTGGTCGTTCCAAAGTCAGTACTGAGTCTCGATCGTACTGCGCAGCACAATTTCAGTAGCACGGAAAATCTTCTGGATCGCTGGGTGAGTGGGAGTCAAGTACTCATCAAGTGTTAATTTGGTTTGGTACTTCAGTTAATTAACCCAAAAATCATCTCGGTAGCATCGACACGCGCGAGCGCTTTCTGAACGCAAGTTGGCATCCAGCCAAGGAAAAAGTACGGCGGAGGGCGGCGACAGCCACTATTCATTAGATTGATCAACCATTGCAGCTCTCTAATAAACCTTCTTCGCCTACCGGCTACCTGTCGTCTTCGTGCACGGCGCTGGCGGCTGGCGATGGTGGTCGAAAGGAAAGTAATGGAATCTGACACGAGGACGCCGTGAGATGCGAGGCCCAGCCATTGACTCATTGTCCATTGTCATTGGGGAACGCTTTGGCGAGGCGGCCATGTGGTGCACGGTCCACACTCGACCACCTTTTCCGTTGGCTCCAATGGCTTTTCAAACAAAAAAAATAAATCACATCGCACACCTGTATAGCTCTGGCATACTGACGGCTGGAAACAAAGGGACAAAAAAGTATCCATGTTTTCGTTCCAAGTTATCTGTTCACTCGTGTTTTGATGGCTTCACGTACGTCGTCGCAAATGGAGCGCCTGCATATGAACTTGTCCGTCGCTCTGCAGGTCCTGAACTGGTGTGCCGTGCCAGTGTCGAACGCATGAGCAATAGCAACTACGACTAGCAAACACGCAGTGTCCTGCACCTGCACATGTATATCAACTCCATGTCATCGATGAACACTCACCATGCAGCTAGGCCATGCCCGCAGGGGCCTACTAGCCGTTGATCGTGAGCTGTATCGAGGAGGCAGATGCCAGCATGCCAGGCGAGACCAGCCAGACTGTGAACGTGGTGGTTCCGGCTCCAGCATCACGGTCTTTCAGTCAGCTATAAATAACAGGCGCCGTTCATCTCTTGAGGCACACCAGTACAACACACCTCTCTCTAGCTGTCCCTTGGCTTCTTGCCTTCTTTGTTTCTAACTTTCTACCGTGCACGGAGCAAAGCTAGCAAACGTTTGCTGTAGAGAAATGGCGTCCAAGGCCTTCCGCGCTGTCGTCATCGCTGCCGTTCTCGTGTCGTCCCTCGCGGGGGTCGCGATGGCCGCCGACGAGCCCGCGCCGAGCCCCACGTCCGGTGCCACCGCCGTCTCCTCCTCGCTGGCCGCCGCCCTCCTCTGCCCCGCCGTGGCGCTCCTCTTCGGCAGCCTGCGCCACTGAGTCCGAGGCCACAGCGTGGCGCTGCTCTTCTTGCATGATCGCCTGCCATATGTGCCCATTCTCTGTTCTCCCTCCCCATTCCTACATGGCTACATGTATTTAGGAGCTCTGTTCTTGTGTAAGTTGGCTGCGTTTTCAGTTTTCTCCTTTCTTGAGCAGACCATCTGTTTGTAACGATTCAGATATTTTATAGCAGGGCTTGCTGAGTCTATCAGCAATGGCTTGGTTTGTTTTGGGCCCCTCTGCATAATAGATCATGGATCTTCAATTGTTTGAAATTTCAGGGTTTACGCTCCTTGCAATATTCCAAATTGTGGATGTGCTGATCACACGATGATCTCTTCTCTGAAGTTACTGGTTTCTCTCTATACAAGCCGGCACTGGCGCCCATAGCTCCGCCGTGTATAGCTCGCGTTTTCAGTGGAGGTGTTTAGGAAACGCGACGAACAACAGAGTCAGCTCCTCCAACTGTATGTCTGTATCAGGGAGCCTTTCATTTACGAGCTCATTTCGTGCATCAGAATTCAGACGTAAGCACCTCCATCAAGGCGCATCGTGAGATTGACCACCACCTTTACACCCACAGCGCTGAGCTGCATGACTAACGTCTCTACATCCGAATACCTAACTGAGTCCTAACGTCCCAACGTGTGGCGAGTACTCGAAGATGACAGGCACCGCCTGCGCCTCGGGCCTTCTTGAACTCATAGAGCTCTGCCCTGGGTGCGCACGAGCGCGAGGCCTACACCAAAAGGCGCCGTGTCTGATCCGAGGTCGTGTCGCGACAGGCCGCGCATGCAGCAGCGTGCACGCTACAGCTCGTCGTGGGAGGAGTCGCCACCGGGCCCACTGACCGCCACGCGGCGCCGCCGCAGGTAACCCTCGGCGAGGTTGGCGTGCATCGCGGCGCCGTAGGGGAGCGCGCCGTCGTCGACGAGGAAGTGCGGCGAGTGCGCGTCGTGCACGGCCCCGGCCTCCTCGTTCCGTATCCCAACGAAGTAGAAGTAGGACTCAGGGACGGCCTCCGCGAACGCCGCGAAGTCCTCGCTCCCCATGCACGGCCTCATCGCGGCGCGGACGCTCCCAACCCCCACCGTGTCCGCCGCCACGGCCTCGAAGTGATCGTGCAGCGACGCGGCGTTCACCGTCGGGGGAAGCAGCGGGCTGCCCCCGACCCCAAAGTCCACGGACGCGGCGCACCGGTGCACGGCGGCCTGCGCCACGACGACCTCCTCGATCCGGCGCTTCAGGCGCGTGAACCCTTCGCCGGAGAAGCACCGGAACGTGCCGCCGATGGTGACGGAGCCCGGGATCACGTTGAGGGCGCCGCCGGCGAGGAACCTCGTCACGGTCACCACCTGCGAGTCGAGAGGGTCGGCCTCGCGGGAGACGAGGCTCTGGAGGCTCAGGACGACGCTGGAGGCGGCCACGACGGGGTCGACGCTGCTCTGGGGGATGGCGGCGTGGCCGCCCACACCGGTGATCACCGCCTCGAAGAACCCGCACCCGGCCAGGAGTGGGCCGGACCTGGAGCCCACCACGCCGGTGGGGAGGATGACGGTGACGTGGAACCCGAAGATGGCCTCGACGTTGTCCACAGCGCCGGCGTCCACCATCTTTTTGGCGCCAATGCCCACCTCCTCACCCGGCTGGAAAAGAAGGACCACCGTACCCTGTACCCAAAAGAATAAAGAGCTCAATTACTGAACTTCATCAGTCCAAGGAACACGAGTGCATCTCATTGTCAGTAGTACCAATTTACTGGTGAAGTGAAGTGATGATGTCATGTTTACATGTTATTGGTAGAGAGAAAACGATTTTTTGGCAAATACCGTGAAGGAAATCTCTAAACGGCCACCACAACAAAACTAAATGAAATGATCTGCATATGTTTAGTTTTTAAAAAAAAGGTGAGAGGAACTTGTTGAACTGTGGCCTCAATTAAAAACATGTGATGTAACAGTTTCACTTCTTCTTCGCGACCATTATTGAGCCCAAGAGCTAGTTAAACACTGCTCCAACTGAAGAGACAGTTCTAACGAACAGGAGAGAATTAGGCGTGCCCATGTGAAAACGTCTAGCTTTCAAGGAAAAACAATAACAAGTACGATATCCAGAACAGCTAATTGCTAGTAGATCCGATCTCGACATTTCCGAAAGAGTTTGAAACCCGCAAGAAAACAAAAGATTCCCTATGGTTTCATCCATGGACTGACAGGGGTGCATACCCTCTTTGACAAACATCGGATTCCGTGGGACACGGGCACTGTAGAAAAAGACGTCTGACGTGTCCTAAGGAAAATCTGTAGTTTCAAATTGCAAGGAGGAGAATTGAGAAATCCTATCCGACGTGCATGTTTTAGCAGACAAATCAGATATGCAACATGTGTCAGTGGTCACCCCAATAGCCTGAGCATTTCTTTTTCATTCCCTTAACTTTAACATTATGAAACTTAAAAAAGGTGTGTCCAAACAATTACTAGCTAGCACACTTGTCAAATCTAACACAGCGTGGAGAGAAACCAAATCCAAGCGCTAAATTACGATGTTTTTATTTTAACAAAATAAAAAGATAAAGAGTACTACACTGCATAGAAAGATGTTGAGGGGAATTGGCCGGTAATCTCGATCGCTTTAAAGGGGGGATCATAGAGATCTCAAGCATCAAGCGGGAAAGTGACTTGGCAACGAACGAACGAACGAACGAACGAACGCTCGCGCTAACTGTCTTCTGAAAGAAACCTGCACAAATAATTGCGCGGAATGTGCAATGCGCAACGTGACAATCATAGGATTTCAAATCAGGCAACCTGAAATCCAGCTAACTGTTCCAAGGACCAATGTGACGCGTACACAGGCTACTCGACTGCAACCGGGAGAGAAACAAATACTGTAGGATGCCGTTGGGAGGATACGCACGGAAGATAGCGCGTGTGAGTAAAAAACGAAAAAAAAAACCATTGAACGGAGGAAGGAGGTGAGGCTCAAGCTGTGACCAAACCTGCAGCGCGTGGCGGCGTTCATGGAGGATCCTGGCGGCGCCGAGCAGCATTGCGGTGTGAGCGTCGTGGCCGCAGGCGTGCATCTTCTTCGCCTCCTTGCTCTTGTGCTCCCACTCCACCTCCTCCTGCCCCACAGAATTTGAAAACAGGTTTAGCGAGGCCACGGGAATTAAAGTTTGATTAGGAAATGCAAGTGTATGCTGTACTGCGCAACTTGGGAGAAAAATGAGTTGAGTCAACTTGATGAAACTAACACTTAACACATGTGTTGTGTCCGGATACGACCTACTTCCTGTCTGGATAAACCTTAGGTTGTCCGGTTGTACTTGTACTCCCCTTCCCCCAAAGTGTGTATATTCAAATATTCAAAGATTCAAGATCCTAGCTAGTAGATTGCTTGACTTTGCACTTTACACGACGAAAGACACACTTGGACCCTTATAATTACTCCCGGCTTTTGCAGATAGCTCGATTTGTAATGACATTCGCACATTCCTCCCTTTTTATAATTCCCCCTTTTGAGGACAAACCTAGTGCCATTCTTGTAGGCTTGCAGCAGCTCAAATGGCTGTCCTCCCTATGGGCCTAGTTGCCTGAATTTTATCGTCCAGTTTGCGGCGGAAAGTCAAGTTATGTGATGATGACGAAACCTCGGCTGTTCATCTTCGTTTCGTTTAGTTTCCCAAATATTCCCCAAAAATCCACTATTCATCTAACTTTTCCCTATTCATCTCACCTCTTCTACTCACGTATCACTATTCATCTACAGTGTTTTTTGTAAACAGTGTATTTTCGGGGAATCTTTCCCCAATCTAAACACACCCTAAATCGAATTCCAAAACGAGCACGGAAAAAGAAAACAGTACGAAGGAAGAGCTTGGAAATCAAACCTGAAGCGGGAGCGCGTCCATGTCCCCGCGCAGCGCGACGAACGGCGGCGACCCGGTGCCGTCGGCCGCGACGACGCCCGTCCCGGCGACCGGGTACCTGTACGAGACGCCCATCGCGTCGAGCTCCCGCCGGACCAGCGCGCTCGTCTCGTGCTCCTGGAACGCCAGCTCGGGCCGCTCGTGGATGGCCCGCCTCACGCCGGCCATCCACCCCGCGAACTCCGGCCGCTGCACCCGCCGCAGCACGTCGCCGCCGCCGCCCGCCGAGGCACCGCCGACGAGCCACGCGACGGCGGCGAGAGCAGCGACCAGGGCGCGGGCTGCGACGACCCACGGCCTCGGCGCGGGCGTGGCCATCGGGGACGGGGACGCGACGAAAGGCCGCGCGGCACGGGTGGGTGGTGGGGGCTTGTGGCGCAGGCGGTGGGTTATATACACGCGTCCGCGGTGCCGGCCGCGACGTGTGCGCTGTATGCCCCTGTTTGGACGCTGCCTCTGTTCGTTCGGTTTATCTCCGGAGACCGGAGGAGTACGGAGCCCGTGGTGGGATCGCCGGCGGCGCACGTGGGCAACGTGCGCCTGGGCAGCGCTGGATTCCTGAGCACGTGCTGCCTGCGTGGAGGAATGGCCGAGCCGTTGGGCATTGGCACACAAGTCGTTGCGGCGTGACGAGGAGGGAAGTGTCACGGGTTGACGAGTCGTGTCGTGCACGGGCCCGCGCGCGAGGCTGTGGCTAAGGGTGTGTCTAGATTGGGGAAAGATTCCCCGAAAATACACAGTGTTCTGTGAGTAGAAGAGGTGGGATGAATAGTGAAAAGTTGAATGAATAGCTCTTGGGAACTAAACGGGGCCTAACTGGCTATTCGTGGCTGTTAGGACTGCGGCCTGTGCATAAGGTCAAAGGAAATGGCGCTTTATTTGGACCTCGGCGTGACAGCGTTACCCTCTACCCGGCACTCGAGTTGAAAAGTTCGGACTCAACTTGGCTAGCTGCAGCTTCATTCAATCTTGCATGTGATCTAATGACAAAGTTAGCGTGATATGCTTGACGTTTTCCAATATTATTACTAGCACCTTAGCATTTCCCGTCTGGTAGGTCGTATGGTACGTACTAGCCAAGTTGGTGATCGCTGAATGTGTCAAAGGCTCAAAGCAACTCGCGCGGAAAATACAGCGATCAAATTATCAGAGATAAAACTCTCAATTATATAGATAACTATAAAAATGAGAGTTTATTATACTATATATATCATACGCTAGTGTGTACCACGCGCGTCAGGTCAGATTAATGTTATGACCTCAAAATGTTTGGTTATCAGATGAGGAAAAAGAAGCTGATCAGTATCGTCGTCTGACTTCACCAGGCTTTCAACATGGACTTCCCTCCCGCATATTTGTTTTTTGTCTGATGTGTGTCTTAAATAACTTCAAGCTATGATACCATCAGTTTCATACACAAGCTGGCCAACAAAAGTTAGGTATTCATGTGTGTAACCATAAAGAAGAAGATTATGTTCAACTCGACCTGCAGGAATGTTAGCCGCCGCTTTTTGGGCACATGTTCTTAGCTTTTTGGGCAGTCATCCATATGATTTTTTTATATAGGTTCGGGATTGAGATTTGGAGCTACACAATACTTGAGTACCGTGTATCTCAGAGTGCTTATAACGCGATAATATACTCAACTACAATTTAATATAATTTTTCTTTCGACAAAAAGAAAAGCAGTGCAACAATCAATGTGCAGTGCACTTTAGGGCAACTCCAATGGAGGCCCTACTTGTGCCCTCGTCTCATTTTGAGGGTCTAAAACACAAAAAAATCGTCTCCAACAAAGCACTCATTTGGCCCCCAAGCAATAAGAGCTCCTCATTTCCCCCTCTCAACTCTCATTCATAGGGAGCCGCCCTCTCCCAAACTCTCATCCGCGGCGATGGCGGGAAGGAATGGTTCCCTGTGCGTCTTCCCGGCGATAGGTACGCCCGTGGCATCCATGACCTCTATGTAGATCAGGCCATCCTCTTCCTCCGAGCTTCTTCGATTTGGGCTTGTGCTTCCTCAAGATGGCACTGATGGGGGCTGGTGGCGCTTCCTTCCCACAGCAGCGCCGATGGGAACTCGTGGCGCCCTCCGTCTGGACACAACACCGATGGGGCTGGTTGGAGGCTTCCCGGCCACCCACCTAGGCACGCCGCGACCACCAATTTGTGTGAATTTGCTCATGAATCTGTTCTAATTCGGTGATGTTCAAATGCAGGGAAGAAGAAATTCATAGTTGGGTGGATTTGGTGCAAGTCAATATGGGAAGAAGAAATTCAAAGCTGGGTGGATTTGGTGCAAGTCAATATGGGAAGAAGAAATTCAAAGCCGGGTGGATTTGGCTATGATGTTCAAATAGTCATTCGAATGCTAGCAACCTGTGCTGCATAGTTGCATATATACAATTACTTGTTCAAATTGTATTAGTGTATAAAACTATCATAAAAAATAATTTTTTTGCATATATAAATGCTAACAATTGTTACATGATATTAGTTAAAACAGAGACGAGTAAAAGATAGGGATCTAAAAATGAGAGTTTTGTTGGTGTGTGAAATAAAATAGGAGGGTAGAATGAGGATGAGAGCTCCTCATATGAGGAAATAGGGGCTTAGATTTGAGGGTTCCACTGGAGTTGCCCGTATGTAGTAGCGAGTCTACGCCCCATTTGGATCATTTAGAGCTAAAACTTAGGTATGACTAAAATCTAGCACTTTTAAAGTGTAGGTGCTACTCCTTCCAATCCAAATTATAGTTCGTTTGACTTTTTGGATCCCAATTTTGACTACTCGTTTTATTAAAAAAATGTGTAAAATATCATTTTTTGTTATGACTTGCTTTATTAAAATAAGTACTTTATGAATGATATAAATTTGATAGCAGTTGCATAATGTTTTTTTCTAATAAAACGAGCGGTCAAATTTGGGATAAAAGTCAAACATACTATAATTTGGAACGGATGTAGTAGAATTTTGCATATATTTATTTAGATCCACGGATAAAATTTAGCTAGATAAGTGAGAAAACACAATTTTTATTCTTATGCTCTTTTTTGTAAAGAAAATGAACTTAGGAATAGCCTATACTCTTCTTAAGCCGTTGCCTCGCCTAAAAGAAGCACACGCTGCGAATACTGTTGATATGAGGAACACACTGCAATTAGTGTGCAGATAGCTTTGGCCTTACAGTATAAAAGTAGTAAAGGCTAGATAGTCCAGTGACCATTATTTCAGCTGCTCCAAACTCCATTTAGCTACATCAGGACAGGAAAGTAAACAGGAGGGGCACCAGCCAGCAAGGTACGTTTACCTCGCTGCCTGCCTGATCTGCTGTGTTAAAAAATTACTTATTCTAGATAAATAGTGTATTGGAAAGCGTGTTCTGTGAGTGGGATGAATAGGAAAAACTTGTTGGAGAAATAATTTTTTCTGAATCCTAGTGATGAAGTGATCTGCATTGACAAGACACAGGACGTCCCATTCCTCCTCCATTTCCACGTGCGTGACTGCGTGCGCGTGCAAGCAGGCAATCAGCGCACCGGGCCAGAACGAGATCTTCTCCTTGGGTCTGCTCGTTGCACACTGACATCATGTCGGCATCCATGATTCATGCTATTCATCCCTATCACATAACACGTTTCCTAAAAAATTTTTTCCTACCTTTTCTATTCATCCTCCTCACCTAACACGCTTACTAGAAGAAAAATACTTTTTCTCCCCTCCCTCCAAGAGAGGCACGGCCGGTGCTCTAAAAGTCGGTCAGAGGACGTGCCATGGAGCGCCTGAAGCCCTGAACATACCGTCGTGCGTTGCTCGACTGCGTGTAACATGAGGAGCGCAGGCATTATTTGCATTTTTGGATTGTGCGATCTGAACAAGGTACGGCGGCCTCCTATTCCTTGTCGACGTCTCATCCACCACTTGCGCGCCCGCCATGAAAGGACGAGCAATTTGATCTTTTACTTCATGCAATCTTTCACGCGGTCTCAGAACATGGAGGAAAGAATAGGATTACATGAGGATATTCGATGCAAAACTGAGCAGCCCGTGGGAAGTGGAGTAGCAATTATAATGAGGAAATGGGCAAAACTAAGTACATTTGGCATTTTCCCTCATATAACATAGCCTGCTCTTCCTGTTTTTTTTAATTAAACAACCCTTGCTCAAGCTTTTGATGGTATTTGGCATTTTCCCTCATATGTTTGGTTACCGGTCCATCGAATCTCCCGCTCTTAATCTTAGATTTAAAAATATAATTGTTAAAAATCTATGAAATATAAGCTATAATTAAATCAAAATTGCCTATTTTTATGTTATTACATTTTGTTGTCTATTTGCATGTAACACTGAATCCATACATGCTTAGTTAGTATGTTCTGATTTTATATGGTGAAAGGAGACGGTACCTATGAGGGAAAATAGGTACACTAGAATAATTTAAAACTAATTATGTATTTTTATTATAATTTGCTCAAAACCCGTGAGAGAAACAATAAAGATTCATACTCCCTCCATATTGGTAAAGGATGACGTTTTGAGATTGTCCTAAGTCAAACTTTGTAAACTTTGACTATAAATAATTTTTTAAGTATTCAGTTTAGAAATATAAAAATAATATAAGTAGATTTGTATTGAAATATAGTTTCAGAAAAGTACTTTTAAAATATATTTTACAAATATTTTATACTAAAAGTATTAGTCAAAGTTGTGTTTTGGAGACCGTGTCAATGTCCTAAACGTCATCCTTTACCAATATGGAGGGAGTATGTTGTAACTACAACATATATAAACATAGAGTATATGGGGGAATGGAACATAGCGTGGCACGGCGCTTTAAGCCTTTACCCCGTAGTATTGTTGGCATCACTCCAATCCAATTTTTTTGGAACGAAACTCTAGTCCACATTTGAGTTCTATTAAGGCAAAATAGGCAACTTTGTCCCTGAACTCTGGGTCAAAGGTCAACTTCATCCTTGTACTTTCTATTTGGCTAATTTGTTCCCCAAACTCTTGTTTTGTGGTTCAGTTACATCTTCCATCCCATTTCTACCTTAACACAGTTAGTTAATCCCTAACAGAGACCTGCTGAAATTACTCATTTGCCCCCACTGGCCTTCTCTATTCCCTGGTTCACTACGTTTCTTTCCTTCTGCACAATTTGACTGTCCCCATTTGCTTTATGTTTGTAATGGTTGAACTGAAATGACATGATCAAATTGGTTGAACCATGACACATTGAGTCTATTATATTTTTTTTAATTACGGGTAGTCTATTACATTCACGGTCTAGCAAATGAGTAATTTCAGCAGGTCTGTTAGGGTTTAACTAATGGTGTCAAGGTGGAAATGGGATGGAGGATGTAACTGAACCAAAAAACAAGAGTTTGGGGACTAAATTGGCCAAATGAAAAGTATAGGGACGAACTTGACCCTTGGCCTAGAGTTCAGGAACGAATTTGCCTATTTTGCCTTCTATTAAACATATGTTCCATGTCATGGACCACAACAAAGGTGGGAGCCAGGTGAGATGAACAACTTGCCGCCAAGGCAAGTCTTCACCTCAAGCCTTGCAGCTGGTCACTTGAAGACATCTATTAAGCTTCATGAAGTAAACGATGTTCTTACTATGCACAAAGACATCATCAGTGCTTCACACTAAGCCAAAGGTTAACAAGCTTGCTACTGAGATAGCAGGGCTCCAAAATTCACGGATCTTAAACCAAGCACGAAGTAGCATTCCTTGCAATCACTCTCTCTTGGCCAATTTTAGCACTAGTCACCAAGACCCTGATATATACACTAACTGTTATGGATTATCAACTTTTTAGCCTGGTTAGAACTGCTTCACTCCAAAACAAAATACCTCCACTCCATCAACTTTATATTTTTGCAGCTCCAATCTACAACTCCAAGAAAAGATGAAGCTAATCAACCTGTTTGGCTAACAATATGACTCCAGATCTCTATATTGTAATATTTTATGAGAACAATTTTTATTTCCTTTAGACATCACGTGGTGGAGGCTCGGTATTACCAGCTACGATGTGGGGTGTGGACGGTGACCCCTTCGTGGTAGGATGATTGAAGGTTCTGTCTCCTGGTCGAAGATGGACAGGTGCCCACGGCAAGGATCCTTGGGCTGCATGGACGGAACGCAGTGTGTTCATCAATACGCATCTCGCTAGAGTTTCATCAGGGAGAACCGCTAAGGCGCTGATGGCGAATAAGATTGATGGAAGAAAAAAACGGGGGGAGGGGCATTATACGTTACCCGTATTGTGATGTTTTTTTCCTAGTGAAGCGGTATGTGTGTAACCGACGAAATTGGCGAGTAATTTTCTATAACTCAATAAGAAGGTATTAAATATAATTTTTGGAGCACCTTTTGAGGAGCTCTAAAAGATCCTTACAGTAGCCCCATAGATTCTTTTTTTTTTTAAAAAAAAAGTGTAGATTACCCCCGAAACTCTTACAGAAGAGTAGATTACCCCTTATACTCTTAAATAATGTACTTTTAACCTTAAACTCTCTAAACCGTGGAGATTATCCCCCACAAGGCCTTAAGACCGATTTTGTTCCATGGTGTTTCCTGGGACTCACACTACCTGAGCACTTTACGATCACGTATGCTTCTTTGTTCTTGATATCGTCATATACAAATAAAAAGGATCCAAGCACTTTGGGATCATGTACGCTTCCAGTTGCGAGATAAAACTTAGATGAGGTTTGGTTGTCCACCAAAATCACAAGTGTCATGCTCTTCATAATTTTTAACCGCGCATCTGTTACCACCAAAACTAAGCAAGGTGCATACAGTTGTTCGATAGTGAGGAAAAGAGAAGTGTATCATTTTAAATTATTGGGAGTGGATATAAATAAGTTCGATTACCTAGCTAAGAAAGCACTTTTGCGTCCACGTCTTCGTGAGGAAAATCAAGATTAATAACTACTCCATTCCTTTATTCCTCGGAGAGTAACATTAAACCAATCTTAAGGCCTTAGGGGGTAATCTCCACTATTTTGAGAGTTTAAGGTTAAACGTACACGATTTAAGAGTATAAGGGGGTAATCTACTCTTTGGTAGCAGTTGAGGGGGGTAATGTACACTTTTTCTTTTTTTTTTCTGGTAGTCGAGAGTTTCTAGATCAGGGGGTGTTTGGCTACTTGATTTATAGGAGCAGAACAGTTCTAAACAGACCCAATAGGTATATGGTATGATTTCTTTGTGACATTGGATTAGGCTCGAGCTCCTTGTAAAATGGAACCGGTTATGAGTTTCGTTAAGCCGCTTTAGAAAAATATTTGGCAAATGAATAGAAGCCTATTAATTTTTTAAGAGTATAAATACATGGGAGGGAGAAGAAGCCGACATGACTTCTTCGCCATGACCTCTATGGGTGTTTAGATGGGGAAACTTCACTATTTATTTACATCATTAATTCCATTAAAAACCATAATTTCTCTCATAAATTTTTGCTACAGTAAAATTTTGTTATAATCTAATAAATTTGGCCAACTTACAAAAAAATCTGTTTGAAGTTTCGTTAGGGCAAGTACAACCGTGCAGACAGCTGTTGTCTTCTTTACACAAACAGACAGCTTGAAGAGACAACTTGTACAATGGTTTATCTGATTGGCTTTCTGCAGAGGGTTTAATTCATTCTTTGACACAGAAATCATGATGATCTAGTACATACTTGATCTTTGTAGCTATTTTATTATATACATAAGACAATGCACAATTCATTCAAATATTCATCATGACTCTAAAATTTATGATGAGTTATTATGAAATTTATCATCAAGCGTAAGTTTCCCAAGAATAAGGTCATTAGCACTATTCGTGCAAGCATAAAACAACAACTAAATTTTTCTAACTGATCATGAGTTCTCTTTTAAAACTATGAGACATGGTGCAATCCTGGAAAAAAAAAAGGTAATACCACGCTAAAAAATCTCACGTTCTCACCACTCCCGTCCTTGCTCCAGCCCTTTCTTTCCCACATGTGCACTCGCCCACCCCTTTCTTCCATCTCTGGACACAAGAGACTGAGCTTTAGCATCCTGTAGCCGCTGGCCAAATCCACCTTGCTCACTCCATGGATTTCAAATCCACCACATCTAAGGCTCACTCGTCTCCATAGCTTCATCCCCCACGACTCCTCTCGAGCTCCCATCGACGGTGGGCCTACGAATCGAAGTTCTCCCGAGCTACCATTACCGCCACCGTCGGAACAACGCGCCTGGGGATGGGGAGGAACTACCGCGCGCGCATGGGATCCCTGCTGTCGTGGTCTCCCCGCAATGCCTGCTACAATGCGAGCCCCGTCGTCGCTCAAGCCTTGGAGCACGCGCTTCGGTCGTAGATGAGCGAGGCAACGAGGGGGAGGCTTGTGCGGTCGTGGAGAGGGATTTTTGCAAAATCACGGTGCATGTCGACGGAAATCTACGACCTGTTGTTGTATGTGCCCTTAGGCCATCTCTAGTAGCGTCCGAAAGCGGTGCATGGGGAAGTTGTGTCAGAGAATGAATTGACGCAACACCAGTAGAGATCATTGATTCATTGCACAGGAAAATGATCCGGCTCTACAAAATGAGCCGATTCATTGGCAATAAAATAACATAAATGCACAGTGAAGCTACATATGTCTCTCGCTCGAGTAGCTGGCATGTAGAAGAAAACAAAGCTTTTTTATTAGATTTCACCCTGTATGACGGTTCGATACCACTAGAGTAAACTGGATTGGTCATTTATGTGGCATTTTGCTCTTACTTGCACCGATTCGCTGCTACAGATGGGGAAGCCGTTCCTACTTCCTAGTCGTTGGACGAGTATAGACCAAAGTCACCAAACTGCGTGCCGGGCCCGCAACTACCGTCGGCCGCTTGCTTAAGCCCGCGACAACCACTAACCTTACGGGCCCACCACGCAGTCTCTAGAACACAATGCCTTGCGCTAATCCCCAATCCTGACCCGATCAAAGTCGAAGCCACCCCCCAAATTTCCCCACGCCCAGCCACGCGGATCGCAGTCCCCGTCAAATTCGCCACCGCCGTCCGCTCGATCCGACGCGGCCCAGCCGTTCCTATTGGATCGTGTCGCCGGAGTGATTCGGCCGCGGGATTTGGAGGGCGCGGGTCGAGGAAGGAGATCGAGGCGAGCCGCGAGGAGCAGCCATGAGCGAGGTGTTCGAGGGCTACGAGCGGCAGTACTGCGAGGCCTCGGCCTCCCTCTCCCGCAAGTGCACCGCGGCCTCCGCCCTTGATGGAGGTAAAGCAAGCATCCCCTGATTAATCTGATGCCCCCTTCGTGATTCAGTTGGTGAGCTACCACTTTTGTCGATTATTTTGGTCTGATTCGGTGCACTATTGGCAGAGAAGAAGAAGCAGAAGCTGTCCGAGATCCAGTCTGGCGTGGAGGAAGCTGAATCGCTGGTAAATAGATACTGCGCATTCTATTCCGGGGGTCCTCTTGGCTAGATAGACGACTCTGGCGCCTTCAGTTCTGCTGTGGAGGAGCAATTGAATTGAGGGTTGTAGAAAAATAGAAAATAAATATGGAAATCGGTGCAGTTTTGGGATTTTGTGGGAGTTGTGTAGATTTGCGCTTTGAGCCATGTTATGTAGCTTTGCCTGGGTTTCGGAGGCTGGGGGTGGCATTAATTCAAGTTTTCGTTATGTGTGTGGGTTTAGATCCGGAAGATGGACCTGGAGGCGAGGAGCCTGCAGCCAAGCGTGAAGGCTGGTTTGCTTGCAAAGCTGAGGGAGTATAAATCTGACCTCAACAATGTCAAGAGCGAGCTCAAGAGGATATCAGCACCCAACGCCAGGCAGACTACCCGGGAGGAGCTCCTTGAGGCTGGCATGGCTGACACTCTTGCGGTGAGCTCCCAGACTCGTATTAATTAATAGCTTAATACTAGTAGTAATTTCTAGGACTCTGTCTACTTAATGTTCAAGTACATTTATGCTGCAGTGCATAACCTATATCACATCAGAGTGTCTATTATAGATTACATCAGAGCAAACCCGTGACAACTCCGCTAGCTGTGAGCTAGTAAGAGCTGATGGCTGATGATAATCTGTGTTTGTGCTTTTAAATTTGGATGTAGTATTTGAGGTCACGTGACTTTGTTGATGCTGAAATGCTCACTTACTATTGTTCTTTTTTTCACCCTATGTGTTTTTACCCTTGTATGCATGATTGATGGCGACATATTGAATTTTCATTTGTTTAGATTTTGGAAACGTCTTTGTGCATGTTTATATGCTCTATTATTTCAGTTGTGTTTTGCTTGCAATGTTGTGCACTGTCATATAATGAGACATGTGAACTAGGTATTTAAATGGTTTTTAGATTGCTGCTTGCTTTTCTTGCCTAATGGCACTACAATTAATGGTTTTCTTAGATCCTGTAGTTAAAGCAGATATGCATGTTGATACATACAGCTAACTTAGATCAGACATCAGTAGGTTTTAGACTTTCTTTGTTATGGGTATCCAAGTTTTAACACTACTATGGTTCTGTGGCAGTATCCTGCCAACATGTTTATATATTTGCTCGTGCATATCTGATGATTAAGATTTAATAGATGGCTTTCCTTATCTGTACATGCTTGGCTGGCATATAGGAAATATTGAGCTACATGTTGGAATTTAGAAGGATATATTAGATAATTTTGCTTGCTAGACCTGATATACATTTTTGGATTTTGATTCTTAATACTGTACCTTGTACCCCTTCACCAAACTGCGTTTCCCTTAAGTTTTTTATTTTTGGTAGCATAGGATCATTGCCCCTTGCAGTAATCATCATCGCCACATTAGTATCTGTAATATTCTGTTGGTCATCATATCCTGTATCTGTAATATTCTGTTGGTCATTAAATAAGACTATTGTACAGTTCTGAAAAAAAACTTCTACATATAGATAACTTTTCAGTTCTTATGTCTAGAACTTCTGTAGTCTGACTGTGTAAACCATCTAATCATATGTGCATGCTTTTGTCCTATTGCATGTTAATTATCAATATCTATTTACATAAAATTTTTCATCAAGTAATACAGTAGTATAAATTCGTTAGTTGTTTTCCGATGCTGTTCAATATCTAGGAAGGCGATTCAGTTGCGTGCATTACCTATTCTTAGATGTAACTATACAATAGGAATGCTGCCTCTGCATTCCTGTTGCATTTATCTTGGTAATGCCAACTTTCATATCGTGAGGAAATTTAACTCAGGGTTCTTACAGTTTGCTTTTGTGCTAATGACATACTTGCTATTGTTGCGTGGTCCAGGTGTCTACTGATCAGAGGGGAAGATTGATGATGTCTACCGAAAGACTGAATCAGTCCACTGACAGAATTAAAGAGAGCCGAAGAACTATGTTGGAGACGGAAGAACTTGGCGTGTCAATTCTTCAGGACCTTCACCAACAACGACAGTCACTACTACATGCCCATACTACTGTATGTGTCCTATCTCGACAGTTCTTTCTATTTTGGTTGTTTTTTTTCCTGACTTTACTGGTTGAACAGATGCAGTCATTCTTATCAACAAACCTGAACAACAGCACTACTAGTGTAGTATATTTGACTGCTTTACACTATCTTGACTTTACTCTTAGCAATTCAGTTCATATTTTGCTTCGTGTAGGCTTATGAAAATCTTTTGCTTTGTGCAGGCTTATGAAAAATTAAATGTTCGCTATCAACCGGTTTTTGTTTCTGTGGCATGCTAGTGAATTTTACTTATTTGTTCTGTTGCTGTTGACTGTGTGTCTTTTTTCCTTTTCTTTTTGCTTGCCAATTTCATGTTTTGGTGGTGGACCCTTTTTCTTTGTATAATATAATGACACGATTCTCCTGTGCGTCCAAGAAAAAAAAAAGTTGTTGAGTTCGTCAAATAGTCTATGGGGTGTAATAGCTCTTATTGTGTGTCCCAAATGATTAATTTCATTTTTTTACTGTCCAGAGTATAATTCTTTGTTATTCATGACCTAACCTAAGTAGCTCAATCTATCACTCCATGTGTTTAGTGTTTACATTATATTGTTTGCTACATGAGTAGAGTATATTGTACTTCAGGAATCTAGACGGTATCTAGTGCTTGTGTGTGCACATGTTAAAGATTAGATCGTACTTCTTCGGAATTTATAGACTTAAGGTGTATTTTATGGAACATATAGGTACACGTTAGTTCATCCCATGAGGGTGAGTATGTATTTGTTAATTTGTTCTGAATCATGTCATGCCTGTGGGATTTCTCTACTCTATTTCTGAGGCCAATGGATTTGTGATTGAATTAAAAGTGGAAAGATCCTTAGTCTCAAAGTTGCGCAAGGTTGTATTCTTGACTGATTCTTGTATAGATCAGAGTGGAAGAATTAATTTCTTTGTTTCCTTTGTTGTAAAGAGGAACTGTGTCATTCCTTACAAGTCAAAATGCGTGCAACCTGTGTCCATTACCTGTTCCATGTTAAAATGCATCACTAACTAGTGAAGTGCATAATCTAGAATTGAGTTATGAAATTGTGTTAACCAAAAAAATTACTTTGCATGTTTCTTTTTGGCTATACAACTTCCCTATTTGAGTTGATTAATGAGACTGATGTCCTCCTGCTCATAGTTGCATGGCGTTGATGATAACATCGGCAAGAGCAAGAAGATCCTGGCAGCAATGTCAAAGAGGATGGACAGGAACAAGTGGATCATTGGGGGAATCATCACGGCTCTCGTTCTGGCCATCCTTCTGATACTCTACTTCAAGCTCGCTCATTAAACCTGCGTCCAGGTAGGTTGCCCCACATATCTCTTCCCAAATTGTGTGATATAAGAGTTGTCTGAATGCTGTGTATTGAGTAACACGCTGTCTCTTCATGCGTCATTTTTATTTACCCCCAAACCTCCAAAAGTTCTAGTGGCTCATGCTATGTACAGTGCCAGACACTCCGATTATGTAAACTGTCCAAAGAGTGAAAAAAAAAATGCTTTGTGAGTCTCTGCCTGACGCATGTTGTCCTGCCTTGTTAACTACTAGAGGGCGTGTAATGTGCATCAGTCCATCTGAATTCTGAACTGCTGTCGCCGTCTACCTTCCAATTATTGTGATTAGGCAGCTCTGTGGCTAGTCTGTTATTGGTGTCGTGTTGGGGTTTGGGCAGATGCTTCCTGAATGATTGGGTGGTAGACTAGAGGGTGGGCCTTCGTGGCAGCCGTGCTGGTGTGCATGCAGCAGTAACTGCAGTTGCAGAGCTAAGGTGGGCAAGTGGGATGTACTAGCGCGATGAGGCCACCGTATCGTGTGCTCGATCTTGATCCGGTTTGGAATGGGGAAAAGGAAATGGACATTGGTGGGGCGATGCCCCCCTGTATCAGGATTTGATGGTGATACATGATGAATTGTCACGACGCAATATGGTATCAGCCGGATGCCTAAGCGTTAAATGTCGTTACTCAAGACTCGCAGGAAAGCAATCGCTTGTCAAAAGGATCAGCCTGCAGGAGGACCTGGCCGGCTTCGAACTAGCCGCTTGGACTGCCTTCACTAGTGAAACTCTGTCGTCTAAAAAGTAAACGATCTGTCATCTATATTATGTACAGTCAAAGCATGTCTATTTGGACTAAACGGCTGTGTAACTGCGCATTCTGAGCAACCATTATAGATTTATGTAGCGTTTAATAAACAAGCTAAATGGCAGGCTAGACGGTCAAGTTGCCCGGCTACTTTGTGTTGCATTGATCCATCGGATCACCTTCAGGGAGTACGCCGAATTTAAATCTGTAACGACCGTGATGCGACGCAAAGTTCTCTGAACAGAAGTTTCGCGACGGCTGGCCGCTCGACAGAGGAAGTGCGAGCGGTTTGGTCTGTGTTTAGTTGCGGTGGGAAATTTTTTTTTCTAGGATGCGTGTTGAGTAGGGGATAAATAGAAGCGTCGCGTCAGTGACGGTTCGTCGGTTCCTGATCAAATCAGACGTGACGTCGCGCGCACCGTCCGTCCGGCGGCCGGCCGAGCTCAAACTCAAACGGCCAACCAAATCCAGCGTGCGCGAGGTCCAAATTAAGTTTATTAACCATCTTTTTCCGAAAACAAAAAAAGTCATCTGATTGTTGTTTCAGTCCACTCTTGGTAATCTCGTTCGGGAAATTTGTGATAACGAAGGAGGCATCCGCTATTCCGCCGCTGTGAACAAGTAATAACCGTTCCATTCCTGGATCGCGTGCATGCCATCAAGGGCAGGGCAGACATCGAGAGACCCGGCCGCGGATGTTGTTTTTGTCACAGGCAGGAAAGTACGTGCAACATGCAGGTCATGATGACCTGACGCCTGCTGCCTGGCAGCCACCAATCCTCTTATTTTTGTGTCAACCCTGCGCGGCTGCGCGCATACAGCCAGATCCCGGATCAAACTAGACGACGATAGTAATACGGTCAATTGGTCCGTTAAGAATGCTTTAACGTTACTATTCATTTACATTTTTATTATATTAAAAATCATAATCGTTTTTACAGATTTTTGGTAGAGTAAAGTTTTATAACTTTTCGTTATCTAAAAGGGGCCTTATTACTAGTATCGCTCAACCAAGCATACTGAAATCTTTTAACGACGCTCTTGTTCGTGTAATCGTGTGCGTGTGCGTCGTCGACGACGACTCGTAGCACCATATCACATCCCGGCCGTTTTCCAGGCGCATCTCGTCAAAACGGCCCAACCGTACACTATAGTCCATTGGTGCTGCAATCATAGCCACGCATGCAACATTTTATTCCCTTCCCACTACTGGATCCTCCCTCCGTGGTCAACACGTCCGTTTCGAGATCGTCGTTTTAATGACGCACGCACGGCACGGAACCGCCGCAGCGGCGCTCTAAAGCTGAGCCACGGCGCCGGGCGCCGACGCACGGGGACACAACCGCGTGTTTGACGATCAAGAGGTTTTTGTGTGAGCGCATCCTGAAATCGCGAGAGGATTCGGTGGGGGAAATTGGAGCGAGCGTGGATGTCTGACCAGCACGGCATGAAATTGTATCGGTCCGTATCTGTGGTCGGCGAGTGATCCTGTTCTAAACTTGAACGTCTTGCCCAATCGTGATTATTTGAATTGGCAAATATGTTCGATTCGTACAGGTTATTCAGCAAATTAATCCAAGTCGGCCGAAACGACCGGTCAAACAACGGCCCGTACTGTACAAATGCAGAAAAAAAAAGGCAAGAGTTGCTGACAGGGTGCACTTTTTCTTTCTCTGCCTAGTAGGCCTAGTAAAAAAGATGGGAGAAAGCCTAGCTGTGTCCATCTTCCATGCATGCAACGCACGCTCTCCTTGGCCGTCTGTTGTCGATCGGACGGCCGCAGAGGCACCGCCAGTTGTAGATTTACCGCGCCGCCTATGACCACCGAGCTACTAGAGCACCGTGCGTGCAGTGCAGGTGACTACTGACTAGCCAGTCCTCCTCTCGTGTAGCAGCAGGCAGCAGCAACCAGCAATCAGAGTATTGTGCGTGCATGTGGGGAGCAACGCGCTGCAGCGGGGGCGCACGCGCCTTTTGGAGCCGGGAGGGCCGGCCGGTGTTCTTCTCAAGGCGCACGCCTCGGCCTCGACACGGGTTCAGGGGCGCGCAGGAGAGCGAGACCGACCGGAGGGGGCAGCCGTGGCGTCCTTGCCAGAGCGAGACAGCGCTGCCCACACATGCATGGGGGGTCAGCCCCAAAGGGAATGTCTTTTGGCATCGGGCAGCCCAACCAGGGCAAAGGTGATGCCATTCCTCCTCCTACTGCTACTATGCCCAGCTCTAGGGTAGGGCTACCAATGCCCGAAACCAAAAGCGCCCAAGGCAAAAGTGCATGCATGATGCAAGCTGCACTGTAGCCGTCTGGCCCCGTCTCTCTCCCTAGAGCCACAGTGTCTCGATCTGTATAGTAGTCCCTCTCTCATAGCAGGGGCCGGGCACGCACATACCGAAGACGTACAGACTCCGATCGATTCTTTGACACGAACGAGCCAGGAAAGGTGAGAGGGGGAGTGACGGCCGAGCTGGCTACTGAGATAGGAAAAGGACGTGCCCAAACTCCCATACGTGCCCCGGCCTTGGGCCTCTTAATCATATGTGCCATGATCGATCATCGATTCCACACTCATCCGATCACCGCATCCGCAACGCCACACCTCCTATGACGCGCCCATCGGCCGAGCATTTTCGTCTAGGGTTCCCCCCCCCCCCCCCCGATCGATGCTGCTGCTGCTGCTGCGCAGTTAAGCTTTCGCGATGCACATCGACGATTTGACACGACCGATGCATGCACGAGGCTCAGCTCGCCGGGAGAGAAAGTAGTTTTCGTCAGCAAAAGGCCCTTTCCGTGTTAAGTTACTAACATAATCCCGCGCGCTTTGCTTTTGATCTCATATATATCTTCTAAAAAAAGGTCTGGCCCAGCATCGATAGATGATAGAGATACTCGAGGATAAAAAGACGAGATATGAAGAACTTAGATGCAGAGAGATAGATAGGTTTAGCATCTCTCGCGTCGTCTTTGCTAGCTGATCACCCGAAAGTTCGAGCCTAGGCGCGCCTAGCTTTTGCGTATCTCTCTCCCCCTGCCGCCCTTTTCTTGCCTTCTTGTTGGAAAAGATATTTCATTCGTTGGGTTGGGCACAAAAGGGGCGAGCAAAAGTGGCTAATCATGCACAAAAGTAGAACCGGAAAATATATAGTATATGCAATTCGCTAGCCAGATTTTGCCTGCCGGCCTCATGATGGATCCAATGATCGAATCGATCAGCTGCCATGCCGTTTTCAGTCGTAGCGTAGGCACCGCACACTCAGTTTGGGATGCATATGCAACGCAACAGCAGGTCAACAAATTAGTTACTATCGTCGCTCTTTTACACTTTTATGATTTTGACCTTTCCATAGTATTAGGATATAGATGCTACTTTGACAAGTCTAATATAATGACGAAGGTTCCGTGTAATAAAATCTGTGTAGTTCTGATCATATAAGCTGTCAAACGTCAGAGATTTTAGTTTTTTAACAGATGACAGATAGATTGCTAGGATGATGTGCAGTAGAAAAAGAAGCGAGGGCGCGAGACGTTCTAGAATACATTTGGATCAGCAATATATTGGTTGGTTCTTGTGGGAAACTGTCTGCAATTTCAGAAGGGAAAATTCTGCATGCGTCGTCTATCAGTGCAGTTACGTCTTGACAAATGCAGTGGATCAAACTTTGCACATGAAGAATTAATATAACTACAACTAAATTCCATACTAGTATCGACTACAAAGTGCTCATATAGATGAGCCATGTTGGGATCCTAAAAGCTAAAGTTTAATCCTCCATTTTGATATCAATTAGGAAGACTAAACATAGGCTTATTTCAAAAATAATTTCATAAATCAGGGCTAATTTACGAGTAGAATCTATGAACACTGAGTAGCCCTCTATTAGCCCATGTTTCTCTACAATAAACATAGGCTAATTATATCATAGACTAATTAATATCAATGGATTCTACTTGCAGATTAGTCTTCATTTATGCAATATTGGTTTTGAAATTAGCCCATGCTTAGTTTTCCTAATGAATTGATAAAAGAGGTAAAGTTTAGCTCTAAAGATGAAAACAGTCCCACGTCATCGTAATCTACTTATAACAACACAAGACACGTTACCGACCAAACGAACAGGACGATGAAACAGCAACATGCATGCATGTATAATCCACTCACAGGCAGACAGCAGGCACAGTCATACAAGAACAGTTACCTGCAGCTACAACAGTTTGCTGCTGCTAGTATTCATCAATCCGTTAGGATTTACATACCCATCTGGAGAAATGTTACTGCTGCTCCTTGCAAATCCAAGGAAGCCAGCAGCAGGGTGGTTGTTGCTGCTGCCGCCGCCGCCGCTGTAATAGTTGTAGTGCTGTGGCCTGCTTGCTGCTGCGCTGCTCGTGCTCGTGCTGTTGCTGGTGCCTAGGGTTTCTAGCACCTGCACCTGAGACTTGAGGAACTTGAGGTAGCTCGCCGCCTCGTCCAGCATCGACGCCGTGTCCATCTTGCTTCCCCCCGGGACCAGCTTCTGCAGCACGCGCAGCCGCTCGCTCACGCGCTCCCGCCGCAGCCTCGCCGCCACCGTCTGCGGGTCGCTCGAGATGCGCACGTTCTTCCGCCGTGGCTTCTCGATGGCCGCCGCCGCGACGGGGATCTCCGGCCCGAGGTTGACGGGCCTCATGGCCGCCGCCCGGTAGATCATCTCCTTCACCTGCGCCATCGCCTCCATGTCCGGCTCGTACGACCCGACGGCTGTGGCGTCGCGCACGCCGTGGCCGAAGCTGATGCTCGTCGTCGACGCCGCCGCACGCCGCTTCGCGCCGCCGCCGGGGCGCGGCGGGCACGGCGGCGCCTGTGGCGGCGCAGTTGTTGCGACGGCCGCGTACTCGTCGGTCATCATCTTCCGCTTGGCGGCGTGGAGAACCTGCTGCGATGACGCGTGGTGGGTAAACGGCGGCCGTGGCGGCGGCGCCGTGGTGGGCGACATTATGGACGTCGGCGACACGACCTCGGCGTCGTGGCCGCCGCCGCTGCTGTAGTTGTTGTTGGACTCGCCGGAGGAGATGTTGTTGCCTCCGGTGGTGGTGCCACTGTAGCTGGAGAGCATCGCGCCGCCGTTCGACACGCCGAGCTCCCTGGTGAACGCGAGCGCGGCGTCGAGGAGTCCGGCGTCGAACGCGTCCCCGGTCGTCCCGGCGCTCAAGAACGCGAGCGGGTCACTGTCCATACCCACACCACCACCACCACCACCACCTTCGAAGGAGGCGCCGCAATTCGAGCTCACTTGGCACGCTCCGGTGTCGCCGGAGCCGGACTCGCCACCGGCGGCGAGGATGCTGTCGCACTGGAGCTGTCCAAAGCAAGCGCCGAGGAAGGCCTCGTCCATGTCGAACCGGCCGCATCCAACCTGGCGAGAGAAGTAGTCGTCGACATGGTGGCCGGCGCCGGACCAGCCAAAGGTAGTGTCCATCGCTGCCGCCGCCGATGATTCAAGGGAAGCTGATAAAACGACCGGTGCAGGGATTCTGGGACGAAGCTATAACTGTGCACTGCACGAAAGAGGATGATGCATGCTTCAAGCGTTAGAGGAATCCATGGCCACACATAGGAAAAAGAATTACTACGATCCATCTACGTCGAGGAGGGAATCCAAATCGGGTTCCGGGATGAACATCAAGAAACAGTCACACGGGTATGGCATTGATGGGCGGACAAGGACGGAGGGAAGGAGATGTCTCGAACCTCATAATTACACTGTCTGTATCCGTTTCCGCACCCAGCCATAGATTTATATATATGTAGGAGTAGATCAAGAACTACACATACTTACAAAAGCAAGATCTACTACAGCTCATGCAGACCTTGAGAGATCTTATTTTTCTTATTTTTTTTAGAGCACAACGAGTGTTATTAACCAAACACTTTCTACAGCTAGTAAGATTTCGTCAGCCACGGGAGGTAACTAGTTCAACAGATATTTTGAATTCGGATGCATGAAATCACGTGTGCTAATTATGGAGGGGTAATTAATAGGGGGATACAGGATCTGTTGTGTGTTCATACCTTCTCTATCAACCACGACTGCTGATCGATGATTGATGCCAAACGGTGGGGGACAAGCTAGAGACGAGGCAGCTTCGCTCCGCCGACGGAGGCCGTACGCGGCTTCCAACAGCCGCCCTTGGAAAACACCGTCGTCAACGACGGCGCTGATCGAGCCGCCGACGGTCGGCGGAGGAACAACCGGCGAGGCGACGAGAGAAGAAGAGACAGTACGTATCTGCGCCGAACGCTGGTGGCTTAAGTATATATGATGATGAAGAGTACTACTAGTAGAGTATATCTGTATATGTAGTATTCTAGCACCATATACGAGTGCAAAATACATACGTATACGCTATAGAGCAAGAGTTGGATGTGTGCAGTAGTAGGTGTAGTACCTGCAGGCTGCAGCGGCGTATAGGCAGCGGATCGAGTCGAGGCGCGCGGCCGGAGTGAGATTGACCAATCAATCAGCAATCAGAGCTAGGTGCGGCCGTTTCCGGCGGCCTGGCTTCGCGGAAGAGCTCTCGCCGTTTGAGTTAGCTTAGCTAGGCGAGCAGGCAGGGAGAGGGAGAAGAGAACTCAAGAGACAGCACAGATCATGTGTGTGGGATATGGTCCTCCTGTTGATGGCTGCATATGGGCTTCTTTTATAGACGGCTAGCTATGCCTATTTCCTTCTCAACCTTGCCTACCACTTCTTAACTCTCTCTATCTCTCCAGAAAAAAAAACATCCTTGAGAAAAAGATGGTACTAGCTAGTAGTACTACTAGAGCGTGCACTGTGTTCGATCAGTTGGGGAAAGATGACGCTGAGTGGGCGGCACATGAACATGCGTCCATCTACAGTCGTCGACGCGCTCTCATAAATAGACTTGCCCAAAATCTCCAATCCTTTTGTACACATCTATCCATTTTATTTGGCTCAGACGTTACGTGTTACATTTACATGTGCCTGCCAATGCTAGATATTGTGTTACAACAAACAACGTTTCACTTTTGTCCTCTACATGATCGATCAGAACCGGCCAACCGTGTAGTCGTCACACTCAGTATAAACTAGTAGCTAGATTAACAGTGTCGTATTATATATTTTCCAGACAATACTGGCAGTAGTGTAGTATCCAAGTAGCTAGCTAGTACAGAATACCACCAGATTTTGACGTAAAAAGGTTTCCACAACTTTCCTTGGCCTGGCTCCGATCTGGGGCTCTGCAAGCTTTGTTCGCCTTTGGCACCGCAGCAGGCTGAGCCGCTGAGGAATCAGAAGAGGGAAAAAAGATTGACGGCTGCCACCACGCCCTCTCCTTCCTCTCCTGCCCGTTTCAGGGTGCAGCAACTTTCTGGACGCTCTCTCGCCTTTTTTTTTTTTGCCCATTTTTGAGAGGGGCAAGTGGCAGTGTTATAGCAGCCATCCTGCGCTCGCTTCACATGTTTGCATGCGCCGAGACCGTGCCTCTCTCCCCTCCTGATGCATCACATGAAAGTTTGTAGCTTTATTCCTGGACGTGCACGCACGATTCCTCGCCAACGTGTGACCATGCATGCATTGGGCTGACGAGCTGTGATGATATTCACTGCACTCGGTAGAAGGTGGCCACAAGGCAACAAAGTTTTACTGAAATAGTGAACTGACCAACATGCATGCAGTCGTTGAAACCTTTCTTCAGCGCACTCAGAGTGCAGGGCAATAGGACAAGAAAAAGCTACAGCAGCAGGTTCGCGGTGATGATGATGAAGTGCGTGGATCAGTGGATGCCAATTGAATTGGAGGTAAACGGACAAACTATTAAGCAATAAACTATGGTAGCTAGCAATGCAAAGCGAGGAGAGCAAAAGAAAGACCAGGAAGTAGACAGGGAAAAGAAAATTAGGTTTACTGAAACAGAGATAAATTTTAATGCTTTATTGGTGTACATATTAATAATTAGTCCATTTTTCTTTAATTTAAACGAGATAGGAGACCACGCCAAATCTGTATATGATAGGGTGATGGAGATCTGGACCACATTATTGATGATGATAGGAAACCAATTTTACAAGGCTACCTAGACTTTATTAATCAGAGAGATTGTTTACATGTATTTAATTTCCCACCAAATAGAGACGTTTGCTACTAGTTTGGATCACAGTACCATTGGTAAGAGTTTTTTTTTTCTTTTTGGTGGGGGAATCCACTAGTGAGCTAGCTATAGCTACGTACGTGTGACAAGATGCTAGCTGGTATATAGCCCTCAGCCCACAGTATGGCCATAGAGGGACAAACCAGTTGTAGCCTGGTTTATAGATTTTGTGCACATGGTGCTTAGGCTCTAATATCATGGCACCCTTACTCTAGTACATGTATACAATTATCATGAAAGGAAGAGTACACTCGGACAAGTAAAAGAAGTGCTGACAGGATCTGAATCTTGTTTTTTAGGGAGTTGTCTGCAATGATAAGATGGGGAGAACATGTAGATATATGTATATAAATCGGGGGAATGTCCTAAAGAAAGTGACATTGTCTAAGGACAAGCAAGTAACTCAACTTGCTCCAAGAATATAGTATTTGTAATGGAGCTCTAAGGTACGTACTGTCTCATTTGATTGGGAGGCACATGACTGGCTTTGTCTTCATATGGTTAACACCATGCATCCATGCGCTTTAATTTGCTATTCGTTCTGCAGGATTTGGATATCAAAGTTATTTTTTTCGTGGGAACTTATAATTGTGATTAGACTTGGAAGGCAAAGTGCAGTTAGAAGCACTATCATTACGTCGGCACTCATGTGCAAACATATTGACAATAATATACTCCGTATGCACTGTAATCATCCAAGACATGAAGCATTTCAATTCAGTGATTAGACTTTTCATCGTATATCTATATCTCGTCTGATGCTTATCTTGTTTCCCCAAATCCATCAAACCTTGTTGCATACCATTTAATCATCTATATCCAATCAGGTTCTGATTGATTGTATTAAAAACACGACCAGTATACACATTATTTATATATATGCGTACAAATCCCAGTGAACAGTACGCCCTCACATGGACTGCTCTAAATAAATTATGAATCAACACACGCCAGCGCTAACAGTTCCGACGAGCAAATGCGTTGTCCTTTACCAGAGCTGAGAATTAATTATAAGGGTTTCAAAGAGAAGGGAAGAGAGTCATTTTCCAAAGGCAATTGAATTCAGTGTCGAGCAGTGGGAGTTGGTTAAATATTCTTCTCTGCCTGAATAAAGCCGACGTGAGCAAATCGCATCTGCGGTAACTAACTACCATGTAGGTCCAACCACCTGGGCATCGCCAATTTTGTTTTCTGCAAGTAGTTGCATCGTCGCATTTGCTCATCCCTCCGTCTGCGTCGAGGACTTGCGTCATTGCATACTCTACCACGGCTCTCCTCTCTGCATTAGGAGGATAGGAGAGGAAGCCCACGCGCGGCCTCTGATCAGATCAGCTGCTAGCGACTAGAAAACAAGGCACCAATTCCGCTCCGGCGCAGAGAAAAAGAAATCGATGCCCGGCGAGGAAACGGCCAAGGCACAGGCGGCACACGTAGGCGTTTCTCGATCGAGCTACCCGGTTTCGAGATTTCGTCAGCGGCATCGGTTGCAGAAATCCACAGTTTCGAGGAGGCTTGCATACGTGAGGACGTTGAACCGCACGGCACACCGGCCGGGATGACGACGGTGACGGCCGGGCGAAGCTGGTAAAAGTAGCTAGCTGCGCGTACATAACTACATATATATGCTCGCGCCGCCGGGCGGCAGTGACATTTCTGTTTAGCTGCCGCGAAGGCTGCTAGTATAGGGAGACCTCACCAGTCTTCGGTTAAAAAGATCAGTTCTAGCTAATTTGGTGGAGAAACTTCATGTTTTCCTCGCCAAAAAAGAAAAAAAAACAGAGAAAGCAGATTCACATTTATATTCCTTTGATTAATTCACCGATCGTACAAACGACAGGGCAATAAGTTGCCGAAAACAACAATCCATGTCGGCAACAGGGTCTGGAGTTATGGCGTGTGTTGACATTGTATGTATATCGATCTGCCAGGAACTGAAGGTCAAAATCCGTATGTTGCTGAGTTTCTAACAGAATTTGACTTCTTTTTATTTTTCTGAAGAAACGAAATTTGACTTCGATATGAGCTCAAGAAAAGTCCACAAATTTAAGACATCGTAGATGAGATCTGTTTTCTGGGAAAACTTTGACTGCGCGCTGCGCAACGTGAACCGTGAAGGAATCTATTGCGAAACATTATATAGATTGTGAAGTTTTTTCTTTGAAAATGTCACATCATATGTTTGGACATTAATTAAGAGTATTAAATATAGACTAATTACAAAACTTATTACATAGATGGAGTGTAAATCACAAGATGAATCTATTAAGCCTAATTAATCTATCATTAGATATTGTCATACTATAGTAAACATGTGCTAATTATGGATTAATTATTCTCAATAGATTCGTTTCATAATTTACACTTCATCTGTGTAATTAGTGTATGTTTAACACTCCTAATTAGTGCCTAAACATCCGATGTGACACCATGAAAAGTTTTCACGGTGAAACTAAGCATGCCTTAAGTTGGCCCAAAGTTTGGTTTAGGAGTAGCATTGTCTTTTGAATTTATTTTAAGTACAAAAACTATAAATCATCCCCCTGTTTTAGCGGTATGTAAAAAATATTTAATGAAGAAACTAAAGGTGTACGATACTTGCATAATGTACATACCAATAATAAATACGTCATTATCTTTCCTTTGTAGTGTATTATATTGTTTTACTTAGATCGTACTGCCTTTATTTCTACCATGTTGGCTATAGGAAATTAATAGCTAGCATACTTCTTGAATTTGGACAATCAACCCACAAACATAACTACTAGTCGATATTCAGATGGATCTCATTGGTTCTTCAGTGCATATATATCTAGGTTAACCTACCCGATTATCTTGGTACTGAATTTTCCGCTTCATGGGGTCGACCCACTTTATTTTCAGACACGAGCTATATGCATTATGATCTCTCACATGGGCTAAGCTTGTGGTTCGTACTTGCCAGTACTAGATTTCTTTGTCTCGTAATGATGTTTTAGGGCATCTCACAATGATTGGAGCTTGCGCAAGGATCTTTGTTAGTTATGCCTTGATTTGTTCTCCATTTCCTGTTTCCTACATATGTATAGCTAGAGTGGTTGCCTGGTTGGACATCTAGACATGTGTATCAGTGTACGAGGACTGAGCTGTATACTTTATTTGGATCTCGAACTGCATTAGAATTAGATTTGGTTCAATTAGATCATTTGGAGCCTAGGAACCTGAAACCTTGTCTGGCTAGCCCATAAAATGTTTGCTAAACACGAATTAGGGATTTTATTAAAAAACGCATACATAACTCTCTCACAAGTATAACTTGCCTCGTGTGAGTTAAATGTTATAGTTTAAATCTTGCTGGATCAGAAGTTGCCTAAATAATTTTTTTGTTGTTGTGTTACGTTATTATTATGCGATTTGGCCAGTAGTTGTTTCTATTGATCTTGAGGCATTTTGTTGTTTTAACCATCCAGTATTGGAATTGAGATATAGTATTGTGATGTTACGCTGCATTTAAATCTATGCACATCGATTGACACGATATTTTCCCATTTTATTTGCTAATGTGTTCATCGACTCCTTTTTCTTTCAATGGTTAGATATTAGTATCTATTTGTCGTTATGTGCTTTGTTCTGTAAATTTATTTGATAGGACGTTGTATTATACATTGCTGTGGAAGCTGTTAGCCTTCTTTTTGTAGTTTTGCGGATAAAGGTTGCATCCGCGAATTAAGATATTGATGTCGATGGGGTGGCAATTTAGTTACGCGTTATCTTATTAGCTAGTTATTATTGCTGTATATGATTCTGTTTCCCTGTTACACTGATGTTGCATCATTTCATAAATGTAAGTTTACTACGGGCTGATGGATGAGCTGGGTGTACAGCCATGTGGATGACGAGATGAGTGGCTGGGTTGTGAGCTAGCAGAACAGAAAATAGTATCGATGCGCAAACAAGAGGGAAAGTGTTAAGAAACTGCAGAGAAACTCATGGATAAAATTTGCTGCTCCTTTCTTTAATCAATTGAAGATAAATGTCACTTAACCAAAATTTAACTGAAGGGACAGGGACGCTTTTCCAAAGGAGTTGATGGAGAACCAATGCAAAACTGAGCTGAAGTGCTGAAGAGGGAGTTCGGTTTTTTTTTTCAAAAAAAAGAAAAGAAGAAAGAACAACAAGAAGAAGAGGGCAGTAGACGACAATATGTTGGCATCCGTGAGTCAGATCCTCCACTGTCACGAACCGCGACCGCGGCACGGCTGGAGATCCGGCCGATCCTCGTTCTTAATTCCCCGCCGGCGGTGAGCGTTTGCAAATGCAGACAAAAGCCATTACGCGGCCGCGAACACACGACGAACATGGAGATCGCTCTCGCTTGATCTCCGTTAATTACCTCGTCCTGATCCGAGCACTGCACGGCCGATCCCAGGGTTTACAGTGCAACAGTGAGAAATTAAATCCACATAGCACGCGCGTGGATACGGATGATCCACCGATCCGCCGTGCCACCCGCCAGTGCAACCAGCGGCGGCGGTGGCGGCGGCGGCGGATCGACAGGGACGGCGAGGACGTACGCGGTAGCTGTTTGACTGGTTCTCGCCTTCTCGGCTATTGATTGGCGAAACCGGAGGTCCCTGCCTGTAGATCAGACGACGGCGACCAGTCCAATTGTCCAATGACCACCCGCCGCCGGCGTACGTACGTATACGATGTACGTACGCCGTGCTACAGCTTCATCAGCCAACCGATCCGCTCGCGACAGTTCAGGGAATATGCAGCGCACCCGGCAGCAGGGAGGCTGGGGAGCCCTGGCCCCTGGCATCTTGACACACGTCGCGCGATCTGTGGTGATAGGAGGATCGGAACAGTGACACCACCACCACCACCAGGCCAGATCGGTCGAGGTCGAGGCACGGCTGCGTGCAGTGAACAATGTGGACAGTTCATGACCGCCATTAGCTCACCTAATAAGACAAGCCGGGGGTACCTGAGTTATATTACGCGTAGATTATTGGAGGCAGGTACACGAATAGTGCCGTGATCGGGCTCCCAAATTCCTCCTCCTCTCCACATCTCTGGCGTCCGTCGTTGCCCATTGGGGCCGGGGAGTGGTTGTTAGGTGGGCTCGATCGGCAGCGTGCAGATCGAGTGCAATGCTGCCAAAGCTTATGTGGTTCGTGTCAAAGCGAGGTTGTTATGGGAGCCTGTCATTGTGTCACTTGTTGTGCCGCGGGGAGGGCAAAATCTTGCAACATGGTATTGTTTGGGGGTGGAAAGTTTGGGGAAGCAAAACATTCTCGACGAAGATCATATATGTTTATTTGGTGGTCGTCATTTCATATTATGGTTCAAGATCAAGAGTGCCGGAACCACTTGACTCCTGGCAAGTAGCTACCTAGCCATAGTAGTACTCCATCCGTTGCAAATTGTAAGTCGTTTGACTTTTTTTATCCTAACGTTGACCACTCGACTTATTCAATTTTTTTACAAAATAACATATTTTTTGTTATGGCTAGTTTTAATAATAATTTTTTAAAAAAATGACTTAAATTTGACTATATTTGCACAAATTCTTTGAATAAGACGAGTAATCAAAGTTGGAGCAAAAAAGTTAAACGACTTAAAATTTGGGACGGTGGGAGTATATAAATATATGTCAGCCTAATTGATGATTTATGCGAGCATTTCTGCGTCGATCCGAGGATGCAACATGGGAAGGGTCAAAGCCAAACTATTCTTGTTCTTTGCACACTCCTGCTTGCGTGAATTGAATATAGTACACTACGGCAATGCAATTTGTTTGTCCGAAAAGATTTGGCCTAAGAAAAAATACATCATTGCGCATGTTTCTCTCCAAACCAACAAACGTAGCTAGTGAGGTGATCCGGGTTTGAAAAATGGGGGTTTATGGTGGTTCTGGTTCAGTGCACCAAGCGTGCAAAATCCCCGCCATTTATGCTAGCTGATTCTGCGATCGCAACCCGTAGACCGTAGTTACTCGTGGCGCGCACGGGCTTGTAGCACACCGATCGATCGAGCAGGTGTCCTGCGCGTGCCGCCACGCCGGGCTCGGCCGCTGGCTCGGGTGGCATCCAGCTGCTCTCACTGTCAAGTGTCAAGTACGCATGGTCCCCGGCGGCCGGGCCAACCGGACTCTTCGCTCGCTATCGCCCTCACTAGAAACAAGCTGGCTCAAGGCTAGCTCTACCTGCGTGCAGCGTGCGTGCTAGTAACTGACGGAGCGCCGATGAGACAAAATCTTATCAGAATCGCGGATGATCCATCCATCCATCCGATCCGACTGTTACCACCGGATCGACCGACAGGAATTCACCGAGGTGCATTGATTGGTAGCAAAGCCTCCCAGTCCGCTCCCCTCCGTGTGATACGATACGACCGTGGACCACGCGAGCCAAGTCCGCTCTGCCGTGACACATGCCGCCATACCACCCGGCGTCGGCGCACGAACGCGCCGAGGTTGGCATGCGTCGATCGTCTGACGACGGGCAGCAGGGCTCTGGGTCTCGCCGGGATCCCCCAGCTCCCGGGGCGGCAGATCTATCTTCATCCGGCCCGACACATCTCCCTGCTCCTGTAGCAAGCAGCAGGCAGGCAGGCAGCTAGGCTGGGCGAAGTGTGATGGATGCACACGGATCGATCGGGGCAGGGGCACACGGACACGGCACAGCCACTGTACCCACATTTACTCGGTATGGACGCACGCCCCCGTTGCCCCGGAGGCCCGGCCCCCGGGCCTCGACCGCGCCCCCCTCCCTGCCGATCGCGTGCCGGTGCCGTGTCCGCGCGCCGGCGAGCTGCGAGAGATGGGCGCGGGCGCGGTCGCCGCGCGTCACGTCCCTTTCTCCCTCCCGTGCCCCGGACCACCGGAACGGGATAACCCCACAAATTATGCCTGCCCCGACCCGTCAGTTCAACGTACGCGCCTGCTGCTGCGCCCTCCTCCAAGGCTCCAAAACCGGGGCCTGTGCATGCACGCCGCGCTGTCCCAGAGCTCCCCGCGGCCTGGACGTCGCTCTCGCGTGCAGCAGTAGAGTAGTCGCCGGGCGTCGCCGTCGCGGGAGCGGGGAACCCCGGTGCCGGCAGGGGGGTTCTGCGCCACAGGTTTTGCCGAGAGATGGAGCTAGGGGCGCGGTGCATCCGGATCGGGAGCGCTGGGCTGGGCTGGCTGCTTCTTTTGTTGAGATAACGATGGATCGGGCACATCGACATCGGGACGTGTCCCGCGGCCGGGATGCGCGAATTGATGCACCAACCTCCCCTCCCGCTCTGAGACCAGCGAAGCGAGCCATCGGTTTCGGTCCATTATGCGGCCGGAGTAGCTAGTGCACGTACAGTGCCGAGCCTCGGAGTGTAGCTGGGTTAGCCAGCTTGGGTTCTGCCATTGCGGCCACCCATGCCCCCGACACTTGCCTGTCAAAGATCACTTCTTTTTCTAGTATCTTTTTTTTTTGTAAGTGGGGAAATTAAACTAGGAATGGACTGTGATGCATCCAGTTCGCCTTGCCACTGGCTACCGGAATAGATCGATTGATGGCGCCACGTACTTGCATAGCTGCATTGCACGGGCCAGAAACTACTGTTGAGGGTGCTAGCATTCATTCAGTAACCCGTGGTCGGAAATTCTCCTGGTTATAGCCTGCTCCCTTCAATTTCCGAGTTCAGAATGATGTACGCTGCGTTGATCTTGCGTGCTTGTCAACCGCAGATGTGTACGAACTGCAGTGACAGTCATACTATAACCATCGATCCGTGTTGCACCCTGAGGTCCGAAATACAGCGTCGTTGGACAACGAGGCAAAGGAGACATGGTCAACAATCTCTTTTGGATCCCATTGCCTTGCCTTTGCATGCTTCTGTGTGTAAGGCACAGCGTAGCCATCAGAGACGATAGGAGGCCGCCGGCCGAAGCATCCGCCTCATCCGCGCCATGTGCTGTGGACTTGGCCGTGTGAGCAGCAAGACGCGTTGTGCCGACCTCGTAATAAACACCCCGTAGACTGTTTTAAGCTTCCTCTACGAACAGGATCACTGCACCTGGAGGACAGTTTCAACCGGGACTGGCGCCGCAGCCTGGTGAAGCCAGCGCATCAGGCTTGACGTAAACATTCCTCCGACGGACGACTCAGCTAGGGTGGAAACCAGCCATTGGAGATTCGGGCGTGAGCCGGTGTTTGCCACATACCGAGAGTACTCTTGGGAAGACAACTTAAATAGTTGAGTGATCGATGACCAATTTGACGATCGAGTCGTGCTGCGTCGATCAAGTGCAGTTAGCACGTACCATCCGGACACAGCGCATGCGAACGCCTTATTTGCCAGTTCACTTGATGTGCACCGAAGCGTTTAGCTTCGAGTTGGTCCCAATGGGACGATTGTTCGATGGCAAGCAAGCTCTGACTAGAAACGGCGCGAGTATATAATAGCCCCTCCTGTACTGTACCACACAATAAACGGCCTACAGTTCGGAGGTGGTCCAAGTGACGACCTTTGCCAACTGATAACGGCATCAGAGAGACCAGCACGCTAGCCCACCTAAGGCTAGATGAGTCGCTAGCTTAGCCCGTTAGCCGGGCGAGACCACCTCGCCACCAACACGTCACGTTACGTACTAGAGATGCTCCGCCGGTCGTGCGCGTTGAATTTGATCACCAAACCTATCGTCTCTCGTCACATGCGCGCCCACACGACCGTATCGAACCGAATCGTATCGCTAGCTCTAGCTCCCATCGCCGCCACCGCGCGCCCACCGGCGCTTTCACCGTGCCACTACTACGCGGTAGCGTTGTCCAATCCGGGCAGCCGGCGCGCGGGGGGATCGGTTGCCGATCGATCCGGCTCTCTCGCGCGCGCGACATGGCTTTTTCCCGAGCGGACAAGTGACCGGCCGGCGCGCGCCTGGTCTTGGCCAGCAGCTGCTACCTGATCTCGGTGGAGTGGAGGTGGTCCGGATGGAACCTAGAGATCGACGGGGGTCACGCGCACGGTTTAACTGGCGCCGAGTACGTGTCGATGCATGTGCGAATCGGGCGAAGTGCGGAGAGCGGCTACTGAATGTCTGCGGTTTATATTGCGACTTGGCGAGTCCGCCACCGGCCCACCGCCGAGACTCTGAAAATCTGCCCTGGGCTTTTGAGCAAAAGCGTCGTTAGAGATCGGGCCCAATTGTTGCACATGATGGGCCTTTGGGCCCATTGCTTCAGCCTTTTAGGTCAGGCACAAAGATTTCCATCACTGAACACTGATGATTTCCGAGTTTTTTGGGGGCTTTTGAGGTCCAAAATTCAAATGAAAAACACATATAGCCTTGATGGATATTTGTTAAGATACTAAAATACATGTAACCGGTATCCTCCGGCATTTATGTTATACTCATACATAATCAATAGTATGAGTACGTATTCTTTGATACCCTACATGATTAGTGGTCTTCGATCATAAATGTGTAAGTTGATATCTCACTAATTGACAATTAATGTGTTAAGGTTGTGATTAATTGACAAGAATTTGTATAAACATTGTTTGAAAAGATGTCAATAAAAAAATAAACAGAGTTGATGAAGAAAATAATTTGAAATGAGAAGTCTAAAATGGCGACCAAAGACGTGAATACACTAAATATGCAAGTATAATGTGGTTTTATGTATCAAAATCGTGAAGGGGCAAGCAAAACAGCTATGAAAAGAATACAAGGGTGAAGCACAAGCGAGGGACTTGTCGTTGAAGAACCAAATGTAATTTAGAAGAACAAGTGGAGAATGCAGGTGGAACATGAGAGATCGTATGAAGTTACAGGTGGTCCATGTAAATTATATAAGGAATGTAAGAAGATACATAAACGAAGCAAAGGGTGAACTCCACGTGTTGAAGGATAAGGAGTGGCTAGGTGAAATGAAAATGAAAAGACCATCATATGCTAGAGAGAGTTAAACATATTGCCATAGTTAGAACATGGAAATCGTGTGACCATCGGCATCAATTATTGTTGAAATGCAAATGGTATACTTCATATGTTTGTTTTGTTGAATACAAAAGAGGATTGCACAATTGACCCACAGTCGACTTGTTGTCGATGGGTACGTTGTTATAACCGAAATAATAGCGCCGGTCAATTTCTGATGAAAGAATAGCACCAGTTAAATTTTGAAATAAATCGAGTAAAATGCGATCATCCATACGTAGTCAAATGTATGTCATTCTTGAATTACTTACATTACTAAAGCAAGCCAATAATAAAAAGTATGAGATATTGTAGATTTTTTCAAATAAAACAAATTGTAAAATTTATTGTAAGAAAAAATCAAATAAATTATAATTTATTACTAAAACGGAGTTAGCAGTTATTTTGATTTTTGTACCTAGTTGTTTCCAGTCCAGCAAACACGTGAGACCGTGTTTAGTTGTGGTGGAGAAAAATTATTTTTTTCTAGGATGCGTCTTATGTGAGGGGGATGAATAGGAAAGGAGAAAAAAGAATTTTTGGGGATGCGTGTTCGGTGAGAGGGATGAATAGGAAGTAAAAAATGCTTCTGATAACTGAACACGGCCTGGGGTTTGAAAACTGAACCCTGAGTACATATGCCTAGCATGTATATATACCACAAACAAAAGAAAAAAAGAAGAAGGGGGAAATAGAAAAGATATGTGACAGATTAGGGTTTCTGTGCGTCGGCTAGTCTGGGCGCAAGGAGACCGCACGGCGAGGCGAGGAGGAACACGGGCGATGGGCGCGCCGAAGCAGAAGTGGACGTCGGAGGAGGAGGATGCGCTCCGCCGCGGCGTGGTTAAGCACGGAGCCGGCAAGTGGCGGACCATCCAGAAGGACCCCGAGTTCAGCCCGGTCCTCTCGTCCCGCTCCAACATCGACCTCAAGGTACCTTCCCCTGCTTCTCTGCCGCCGCTCCCCCTATACCCCGCCGCTATGGAGCTAGCGGCACGCGTACTCTAGATCTTATGCCCTGAATCCTTTGTTCCTGGTTTGCGCCTCTGGCGACTGCCGCTTTTCGTGATGTTTCGTACCGTCGCCTGGTTTCGAGCGTGTGGTGCTTTTGCCCTGCATCTCTGCTTCTCTGTTAGCTGTGTGCATCTCTGCTGCTCTGTTAGCCGTGTGATGGTTTTAGGATGCTCGGTAGTTCCCCTGCCGCGTGGTTTCGTCGATTGTAGATTTGGGGCATCGAAGACGATATTTTGGGTTTTGGGAACTGATAAATGTAAGCGAAGGCTGAAATGGTCATGTTCTGCTGCGGTTTGGGATAACATATGGCAGAGTGAATGTTTTATGGCACAAATTCGAGCTGTTCTCATATTTATGAACAACCGATAATCTTTTAGTCGAATTCAGTAGTGCTGCTGGTCACATTATGAATTAGATCATCAGAAAGATGTGAATCACGAAACAGATTACTTGATTGCCTCTTGCCATGGATGCCACCCTCATGCCATTGCCTATTAGGAATCCACTTTAATGAATGGGGACCATTTTCTTGTTTCTTAACATTGTTTTGATTTGTATATGTTCCTGCCCTTCCTGGTCATCTCATGATGATTGGTAACTTATTTTCGCAAGTGATTTCATAGATCAGATAGACAGATAATTCAAGCATACGACTGCAAATGCACTCTAGTTAGTGCGTTCAGCAGCTATTGCTCTTTGGACATGATTCTGCATGATAAATTTGATGGAATTGGTAATGGTACCACATTGTACAGGGGTTGGTGGGTGAAAAGATATTGACCTCAATAAGTGGCTTAGAGTTTCCAACCTTTGCAATTAAGGGCTTTGGTATTTTAATCGGAACCTGGAAATATGTTATTTCTTTGCTAAACAGCCTTTACATTATCCTATAACCCCCAACGGAAAACTTATGATGTTGCACGCATATTAAGAATGTAAGAAACACACCTTGCCTTGTCAATTCTTATGCTCACATAGGCCATGAATGGCAGATAACTGATATGAATTTCATTATCTCCTGAAACAAATGGAAGAACCACCTCATCAACTGCTCCATGTTCCTTAGGTGACATATGCATGGAACACAAAATCACTGCGCTCCTTACACGTTTGGTATCTGTGCAATAGAAAACCATATTAATGGTATCCTTTCTTTGGTATATAATTCACATGTATTCTACTCTTCTCAAGAACTCTAGTAATGTCAGCATCGATGGATGCAACATGATGACTCATTAGGAGAAAATGTAAACATATCTATATACCTATTTCTAGAGCAAGCAATGATTCTGCCCTTTTCATGGTCCGTCGCGGGCCCCACCTATCAGTGAGACCGTCGTGGGGTCCCAATTGGCAGGGACAGCGCGTGCGTGCGCTCGTCCCTCCCCAATCGAGTTTGATCCACATGCAGGCCGCTCCAATCTCGAATCGAACCCAAAACATTTTCAAGCTCGAATCTGCTCCAACCTCGAATCAAGAACAAAGCGATAGTTTCAAATCGAGCAACATAAAAAACATTTCCAATAGGAAGAAAGGAAGCAAGAAAAACCCACTACTATGCATTCCACTCGCCAGTCGCCACTGGCATCATCTTCCTCTGCTATGCACGAGTTGACCTACCTTCACGGTCGCCCTCATCTTCACCGACACACTTGAGCTAGCATAAGGATCGAGCCGCATCCCAATCCACCTCAAAGAATCACCCTCGCTCAGTGTCCGCTTGGATCTGCAGGCATCGGCATCTCCCGTCGGTGTGAGCCTGCTGTGCTCTCAAGAGGATAAGACTGGGAGAGGAAACGGCGGAAGAAGAGAAGATGTTTGTTGCCAGTGGGCCTGGGACCGGCTGGGAGGTGCGTGTGGTAGGAAGTTGCTTGTTGGGCTGGGACCGGTTGGGAAGTGGCGTGTCGTAGGAAGTTGTTGGGCCGGGAAGAGTATAGACGTGCACCAGTGTTGTGTTTCAAAGTAACAAGATATCATGGTTCTCATGTAACCATTTTCTAGGTAATTTTTCCAAAGTGTTTCGTTTCTTTTCCCTGAACCATACGTTTACATGATTGGCAATGTACATGGGATAACCTAAAGTACAGTGGAGAATACAGTTGAGTGCTACACTGAATGGTGCAAACCTTCATGGACCTTATCGTCCATTCAATAAGCAGATTACATGAAAGTTATTCAGATTACTGTCATGTCATTATTTGCGGATCCAGGACTAGTGGCATTCTTGTGCTGAAGAATGTTGCTTGCCGTGTATTGCAAGTCTGGTTATCCCCCTCACACAGGATCATTAGTGGTGTTGCAAACTCTCACACAAATCAAATCCAGCATTCGTTTTCTTATAGCAACATATTTACACTTAGGTTGGATTTGGGTAGACAGTTTTGTACACATCTTGTTTTTTGTCCTTCCCTGAGTCCGTAACAGGAACAAAGGTACAGCCGCATGTATTGCTCAAACCTCAAATGATTAAAATTATTCCTTCAGTTTGAGAAGGTGCTTGTAAAAACTGAAATCACATGATATTGGTATTTTGGTGCCTTTTTTAGTTAATCGGTCCGCACAATTTTTCATGTACATCGAAGCAAGTTACAGAAATACAACATATTTCTTGTGGTTTCACTTGGGGAAAATATAGAGAAACGTTGTAATTGTTTTCCATCTACAAACCAGTGGAAACTACCTGTGAAAAGTAAGATAGTTGTAACCAGTGCTATCAAATGATGAACATCGAAAAGCTTGTCAGTTCAGTGGTACTGTGCAGCTTCCTCCATAGTTGTAGGTTTTTTGTTATGGTTCTCTATATGATATCCTATTTTGCATTTTCAGGACAAATGGAGGAATCTGAGTTTCAGTGCAAGTGGACTGGGTTCAAGAGATAAACTGAGGAATAGCAAGATAACTGGACCTTCATCTTCCCCATCATCTGCTAGCTCCCATGCTCTGATTCTCCCAGTGGCAAATAAAGTTACTGAAGCTTTACCAGAAGCTGAAAAAAAGCCACAGGACGTCAAAACTCCACCAAAGTTGGCCTCTCTTTATTTTCATACCAAAGTATAGCTACTTAGTTAATCAGCAGTCGGAATCTTAAATGCCTAGCTGCTCAGGGGTGATTCCATGATCACATGCTGTTTATTCTTCTGAGTGAATTCAAGGATATCTCTATTCATCCCATGCCAGATAGTTGCCTCTATTCTCGGTCTTTAGGAGGAATACCACTATATATCATAAGTTTTTGAATGGTAAATCACTTGGCCTTCCATTAGACTGAAGAACATCTGGGTTAAAGGAAACATTTGTGCATTGGAAAAGGGAACACAAGAGTGGACATGGTTTAGCAGGAATATTCTATCTAGAAAGAATTTAAATAAGACTGTCAAGATATAAGTGAACCCTATGTCCGGAGAGTTGGTGAATTTAGCAATGATTTTCCCATTCCATCTTACTTAAGTTAACACTGGAATCTGATTAAGGTGTCCAATTTGTTTGCTAGGTATGGTGCCATGATCCTGGAAGCTCTTTCAGAATTGAATGAGCCAAATGGTTCAGAGATCGGTGCGATCTTCGGATACATAGAGGTTGGGTATTTGTGCCAATTATTCTCGTTTGATTTCATTGTTTTGCTGCAGTTATTTGTTGTCTGTTTGAGAGCTCATTCAATTTAGTTGAACCTAATGATGTACTACTTATGACTCTGATATACAACTGATACGATATGATGAGGATCACAACTCACAAGAATTTACTGTTGCGTGATGTGTTCAAGGGGAAAAATACTTAAGTTTTGAAGCTTCTTCTTTTCCATGAATTTTGTTGTTTTTTTCCACACATGGATCATTAATATGTTTCAATAAATCATTTTTGATCGCCTGATCTACAGTATGAGTGAAATGCGTGCTCAATTCTGATAACATAGTCAATAGATGGCATGCAATGCACATGCCCTTTTTCTATCTGAACTCCAAGGAAGATTTTTTGAAGTCCCTTGTTTCTACAGGAGCTGTTTTCAATTTGGATTCTGTACAATATGGTGGAAGTGCTTGATGTTTTTGATAGGGTTTCAGTGTGATGTATGCCAATCATGCTCTGTTTTTCATTTCCATACTTGATGTACATGTATATTTATTTTCATGCAGTAGTTTTCTCGAACACGCAGGGGATCATTTTTTGTTTTCATGCTGCAATTAGATATCGATCAGTATATTCCTTGTATGATGATAGATTGCTTATGCTATCATTGGTACTATGTGCAGCAAAGACATGAAGTGCAACCAACCTTTAGAAGACTGCTTAGTTCAAAGTTACGGCGACTTGCAGACTCAAAAAAAATTGAAAGGGTGAATCTTCCTTTCTTGTCTTAGACAACATTTTTTATCTGATTAACCATATGCATGTACATTTTTTATCTGATTAACCATATGCATGCTATAGTTTATCCCGTAGATTGGGCTGAACGCCAACATGTTGTGAACACATAAAAAAAATCCTAAGTGTCCCATTGGTCTCCTAACTTAGTTCACAAAAGACCTGCTTGTCAGGTAGGGAGAATAATAGTGAGAAAACGATGGGAGAATAGGGAAACCTTATTGATCAATCTTGATAGGAGAGATTTTGAGTGAAGAAATTGCATTTAGACTTGAGAGCGAACAGTTTTGGAAATGGTTTATCAAATTGAGAGAAGTTGTTTAGATTGCTTGTGAAAATTGGCACTCTAGATCTCGGTTTACGATGATTCTGTCTGGAATTCATCACCAAATTCAAGCTCTGATTCTTTCGTATCATGTTTTTAGTATTCCCTTCAAAAGGAGTTTCTTCAATTCGGAATGCCATACTTGGGAGCTTATTTTTATATAGGTTTACTTTGGAAATTGGGGATTGAACATATATTTCTTTGTACTGTACATAGGGCGCATGCAATTTTTGGGAACCATAATATAATCTCTGGGGCTTCTAAAGCTGTATGCAACTAGTGCTAATCTAATTACATTCTATTTTCTGAATACAGGTTGATAATAAGTTCTATAGGCTCGCAGATTCCTTTGCGACAAGAACTCCAGCCCCAATAAAAGCTTCAGCTCCAAAGCAGAAGGATCCATCCAAGCTATCGAAGGCATCGAAGAACCTAGGATTCTTTGCCACATCCAGCCCTGCACTAGATGCAGCGATGGCGGCAGCAGTTAAAGTTGCTGAAGCAGAAACGAGAGCTCATGAGGCACATGATCAAATGATGGAGGCAGAAAGGATCCTCAAGATGGCTGAAGAAACAGAGTCTCTCCTCACAATTGCAGCAGAGATATATGATCGATGTACTTCCATCTTTTTGCCCATCGAAATGTCGCCTTTTGCTATGTCATTTTTTCTTTCTTCTGTCATCTAACTTCTTGCTGATGGTTCAGGTTCAAGGGGAGAGATAACCACATTAAATCCGGTGCAAAGGGAGTTCTGAAATGTACCGGAGACCTCTGTTCTATTGTACATGGATAGGTTGGCCTGGGTTATCTACCCATAACGCTCCTGTGTTGTATAATTTGACATTTGTGACGTGCTTGGGATAACTCAATAACACCTGTGCACCGCCTGACATCAATCGTTCGCATGATATGCAATCGCATCTTACCCTTCCTGTGCCCCTCCTATACACCGTGATCGTGAATCCTGATGGCAGTCCTTTATTTATTTTTCTTTTTGCTGACATGTCCAGAGAACAGGGAATGGAGTGAATTCTACTGAGGTACAGTTTCTTTATTATATAAACAAAAAAATAAAGATGAATTAGGGTAGCAATGCAATGTTTCCCTTGTTATCATCAAAATAAAATATAATCTGTACCGTGCATCGCTTGTATCTTTCACTTCGACAATGCCGTGTGCTATTTGGCCCTTGTTCTTCACGATCGGAAAATTGTTCTTTTCACTGATGCTTAACCTGTAACCTGCGGCATGGCTGATGGCCTTTGCCAAAAGAAAGCTCCCAAAGCAGATTCGCCCATAAGTGTATTGTGCACTGCAATCTGCTTTCGATATATTTGGTTTCAGGCTTCCACTTACGACTATATGCTTGGACAGGTGCATAGCTGACGACCATAAATGTATCTAGGTAATTTTGCAAGTCTTTTTTTTTTTAATATCAATGATCATCAGCACAGGCGCACAAAATGTTACAGTAGCTTTTGTAACCTGTGGTAATTTATTTGTCCCAAACGCCCTATATACGAGAACAGAGGGACGGACGGAGGTAGATTATCGTAGTAGTTAAAAATGTGTTTTAATGAAGCTGAAGTGAACTCTACTAGCCAAACAAAAATTTATTAACGCATCATTTTGGCTGGGAGTTTGCTACGCTGAGTCGCTGACGAAGGACCGAGGGAGGAGCCCACAAGACAGATCTGCCCGCTGCCCCCTTTGCGTTGGGCATTCCCCTCCCCCCGCGTCGTCGTCTCTTCTCCCCCCAAATCCCCCAAACCCTACCGCCGATCCGGGCCCAGATCGCCATGGCCGCCCCCAACAGCAACGACGCCGCCGCCAACGCCGGCGCCAGCGGGACCGCCCCCGCCCCCGCCGGCGAGGAGGCCACCTCCATCGAAGCGCTGGCGCGGCGCGTGCAGGAGCACATGACCCTCGCCTCCAACCCCACCGCCCGCCGCCACAAGTTCTGGGAGACTCAGCCCGTCGGCCAGTTCCGCGACGCCGCCGACACGTCGCTCCCGGATGGCCCCATCGAGCCGCCCACGCCGCTCTCCGAGGTGCGCGCCGACCCCTACCCGCTCCCCGCCGCCTTCGAGTGGCACACCTGCGATCTCGACGACGACGCGCTCCTCGTCGACCTCTACTCGCTGCTCGCCCACAACTACGTCGAGGACGACGAGAACATGTTCCGCTTCAACTACTCCCCGGCCTTCCTCCGCTGGGCGCTCAAGCCGCCGTCCTTCTTCCGCGCCTGGCACATCGGCGTCCGCGCCAAGGAGTCCAAGAAGCTCGTCGCCTTCATCTCAGGCGTCCCTGCGCGCATCCGCGCTCGCGAGGACGTCGTCCGCATGGCCGAGATCAACTTCCTCTGCGTCCACAAGAAGCTCCGATCCAAGCGCCTCGCGCCCGTGCTCATCCGCGAGGTCACTCGCCGCGTCCACCAGGAGAATATCTGGCAGGCTGCATACACTGCAGGGGTCGTCCTCCCAACCCCCATCACCACCTGCCGCTACTGGCACCGATCCCTCAACCCCAAGAAGCTCATCGATGTTGGGTTTTCTCGCCTTGGTCCGCGCATGACCATGAGCCGCACTGTCCGGCTCTACAAGCTGCCAGATGCACCACTCACCCCTGGATTTCGCCGGATGGAGTTCCGGGATGTCGCTGCGGTCACACGGCTGCTGAGGGCCTACCTTGCGAAGTTTGTGGTGGCACCGGATTTCGATGAGGTGGATGTGGAGCACTGGCTGTTGCCCCAGGAGGATGTGGTTGACAGCTACCTTGTGGAGAGCCCTGAGACTCATGAGGTCACTGATTTCTGCAGCTTTTACACGCTGCCGTCATCTGTGCTGAACAATGCTACTTATTCGACTCTCAAGGCTGCCTACTCGTACTACAACGTTTCCACCAAAACTCCATTGCAGCAGCTGATGAACGATGCTCTGATTGTTGCCAAGCAGAAGAACTATGATGTGTTCAATGCTCTTGATGTCATGGAGAATGAGTCATTCCTCAAGGAGCTCAAGTTTGGTCCTGGAGATGGGCAGCTCCACTATTACCTCTACAACTACCGTATACGCAATGGTATCAAGCCCTCGGAGCTTGGCCTTGTGCTGCTATAATCAGGACAGTCCTCAGTTTACACCCGTACTCTTGCAGCAGATACTCCTTCTGTTGTTGGTTCAGTATGTGTGTTTTGTGATTGCTATGCCCAGGTGATGATTCATGGTCCTCTCCATGCTGTAGGTTGTTCACTGTGCAATCCGGTGGTTTCTCATTTTGTTTATTGCTGGTAGTAATTCTCCTTGATATGATTGCCATGGCCATTGATGGGAGTCCAAGATGATTTGCAAACGAGGAGTCTGGAATTAGAAACCATTTTCATCATTTAAGATTATTGTTTCCCGTCAGTGACGTTTTGTGTGCGTGGTCCAAAACATGTATGCTGGCACTGAGTTTACCAAGAAATTTTGATAGAACTTGTGTTATCAAAGTCATTTGTGTGCTTTTGTGTTATGGTCGCACATGTATGCCTGTATGGATGTCTTGATGCTAGATCATTTGTCGCTTCAATGCTGGCCCAAATTTTGATGTTTTTATTAGTTTTTTTTAATGTTTTTTGATTTGGTAATTTGCATTACCCACATTTTATATACTACCAGAAATGTGACTCTGGCCTTGTGGAATGCCACTTCCCATTTTCCCTCAAGGTTGTGACATGTTTCGAACAGCAAGACTTCTTGATGCCTTATTGCATTCAGCACTTTGGCACTTTACCAACTTGTCATGTTGTATGACAAGTTGATATTCTACCTTTCTCGATTTGGAGTATGCATTAGCTGGTTAGAGATAGCTCACATCTAAAAGGTTTTAAGTTGCAAGCATTCTCTTTGTGGAATTATAGCTCCATTTGGTAATTGGTAGTCAGTCACTGGCGCTAAGGATGCATCACAGTACAGACAAAACCTGGAACTTTTATTGCTTGCTTACTTCCAGTACGATTTGTGATCGACTTTTGACGCACTGCTGGTATCAAGCTGCCCACATATACCTGTAACTGCAGATAGATATATGCATGCTCAAGTGGCCATCCTAATCTGCAAAGTTGTATGCCAAAAACTTTTGTTTAGTCTGCATCTGTGCGAAAATTTATGTGCTTAGACACTTGTTCTACGCCCTGTGTTCAACTGAACTTCCTGATGATTCTTAAAGCAAGTCCTGTGTTCAGATTTCAAAGTATTCACTGTAGCAAGTCCTGGGAAGAGTGAGAGGAATAGTATGAATAGGAAAAAGTTGAAATGAACAGTGTTTAGTTGGAAATCTGAACACACAAGCAAAGCGGTGAAGTGCATTAGGCCTTGGTCTTAATTCATGGTGATCTAATTTGTGCTCTAGAACACATCAGATGGTGCTGGACATTCATGATGATCCAATTTCTGCGCTAGAACACATCAGATGGTGCTGGACACAGCTCTTGCATGTGCTCGTGGTTTTATATGGTTATGATCTGTTCAAAAAAAAAATATGGTTATGTGGATTGTTGACTTGTGTTCTCGTAATACCTCGTTTGTCTCGCGTAGGCTAATCGACGCATTTTCGTTTGTCTCGCGTACTTGTTTTCCCCCTCCATTCCCAGTGGCAATCTTACTCGTCGTCTTGTTTAGTTCACCAACTTTTCAGTCACATCGAGTCACATCTTCTCTTACAGACACGTTTACCAATGTACTATTCACACCTCTAACTTTCCACCAACTTTCACATCTAAACAAGCCTCGAATAACTGATAACGACACGTATCGAGTCACTTGATTCGTTGGAGATTCGCAGTACGTATACTGGCTTTGATGCCCGGGACGTCCCTTCCGAATTCCGAGAGCCCAAAAAATAGCCCAACCAGCTGTACGCGAAAGAAGAACATGGGAAAGAATATACTCGGAGCCGCGAACTTGCCGTCCCGTCCAGCACACGCGACCCTCCATCCACCAGCAGCAACGACGCCACCACCGCCACCCGTTACCACGGCCGCGGCAGCAGGTGCAAGACAGGAAGGGACTCCACCGGCCCCGGCACCAGCTGCAACTCCAAGCACGGGTGCGCGGCGCGGCCGAGAAAAGCGCAGCCCTGCCACGAGAACACGACCCGGCCACCTCCCCCCCTCGTGGTCTCCTCCTACACTTGCTCCTGCCTGCTTCTCCTCCCTCCCAAAAAGTCTAGTAAAATAGAAAGGAGGCGACCCGAGTCCCCGATCCCTCCCGGAAGCGCACGGAGGCTTTTCGATCTGATCGGCGTCGGCGGCGGCGAGATGTGGGAATCGGTGGCGCTGACGCTGGCGGGCACCGCCGGCAACAACATCGGCAAGGTCCTGCAGAAGAAGGGCACCCTCATCCTCCCTCCCCTCTCCCTCAAGCTCAAGGTATTTTCACCCCTTCCCCTTCCTTCGCCAGATTCCTTTCGCCCCCTTCAGATCGCGCCGCCGCGCCCCTTACGAACTGTGGCGTTCCTGTCCATGCACGCAGGTGGTCAAGGCATACGCGTCTAACCAGCTCTGGATCAGCGGGTTCCTCATGGACATGTGCGGCGCCGCGCTCATGCTCACCGCGCTCTCTCAGGCCCCGGTACGTCTATCGCTGTTCCTGTGCACCCTTAGCCCCCCTATGAGGTCCTGGAGCGATTAGTAGATTACTTATGCTGCCTCGCCGGCGCATTGCAGGTCTCCGTTGTGCAGCCCATTGCCGGCTGCGGGCTCGCGATACTCTGTGTCTTCTCCCACTTTTACCTCAAGGAGGTCATGAATGGCCTCGATTGGGTTGCCATCACGCTAGCTGGCCTCGGCACCATAGGTGAGAGAGATTCACAACTTGGGAGCCTCTGCAATTTGAACTAATTCAAACAGACCTATATAGGCTTCAATGCCACGGTGATTTCATTACATCGTGTTCACGGTGCAATTCAAGCAGACCTTTATAGGCTTTAATGCTTCGTGATGGTTTCATATTGGCTGCTGTTCATGCATTTGGTTGATTGTGTATTCTCTTGCTTCAGGAGTTGGTGCTGGAGGTGAAGAACAGAAAGTTGACCAGATACCTCTTCTCAATATACCCTGGCTAGTGCTCTCCGTTGTCATCTTGTTTGTAGGTACCATACTCTTTGCTGCATATGTTCTACTATTAATGGCATCCGATTAAATATGCTTTCTACCAAAAGAAGTCTACTTCATGCTAGGCAATTAGCTAGGTTAATTCAGTTTTCTTTTGTGCTAACAGGGTTAACAGTTACATGTGCATGCCTGAATTGTGTTATACCAGTACTTGTAACCTGTATGAATAACTTACCATAATCAATTGCTTTCTCAGGTACTGCTCAACACTTGGCTTCATATGTATAAAAAGCAAAGGCGCGAGCAAGAGCTGGTGAGTACTTCAAAACTTAATGGTTGTTTGCATATTACAAGTCGTAACACAGGACATCTCATGCAGACTGGACCTGAAGTGATCGAGGAGATCATATATGGGTTGGAATCAGGCATTTTGTTTGGGTAATTTACTATTGCCAGTTTCCTTTTACCATTCTATATTACAACCGTAAGCGTTTTGTCACTGAGATGTGAATAGTACGAGAATTCCCATTCATCACTAGTTACTACCATTATCGGTGAGGAGATCATGTGACTAACACATTATTACATATATAGGATTTCTTCAGTGATCTCTAAGATGGGATTTGTGATGTCTGAGATGGGTTTTCCAAAGATTGTTGTGCCTGCTGCCATTTCTTGTAGTGTTTGCTGCAGTGCCATTGGATTTGTGTATCAGGTATGTTTAGCTTTCTGGATATATGCCTACCTGGTTTATGTCATTCACTGCAACCTTTGTAGAATGCATGCTATGTAGCTGTTATGTTCCATAGATAAACAGCCAGTAATTTTGCTCTTGTACTGTTATTTGAATTATGTGCCCACACCTTCAAAAGTAAGATGTAAAGCGGAATCAAGGCCCAGGGGGTGCAGTTGTGAAGTGGGGCTGCAAGTTGTTGGAGCGATAAGAATGGAAAAAAAAATAGTGGTGTATCCATTCATTCAAAATTACATAATTTTTTTTTTTGAAATGAGACCGAGTGATTATTTTTTTTCTCTGGCAAAAATGTACTATGCTTTTATATGTAAACTGAAATTTCAAACTTCGAAGACATAGATCGTTTGCAAATTTGAGTTAGTTGCTTGGCAGACGTTTATTGATTGATATGTCTGTTATAACTTTATAAGCCGCATTAGTTTGTTGGACCTATTTTATTTTCTCCTCGTCAATAAATTGGACCTATGTTTTTCAAACATCTGTATTTTTTTAAAAATCAGATGCAAGGACTAGTCCCATAGTTTTTTTTAGGATGTTCCTCTAAGTGTTCTTTCGTCTTGCAGACTCGAGGCCTCAAGCATGGTAGGGCCATTGTTGTATCTACATGTACATCAGTGGCATCTATAGTGTCTGGTGTGGTAGCTGGCATGATTGCACTTGATGAACATCTGCCTAAAGCTCCAACAGCTCGATTTTTTCTCTTACTTGGATGGTAATTGTTTTATGCTGCATTGTATTCTCCTTCTGCACTGTATGATCTTGCTCTGCTTGATTTACTCTGCTACTGCATTCCACGATTGAGTTATGGAGAGCAATTTCACCTAATGCTGATACCGAAGGGCGGTACTAGCCTAGTAGCCTACTAAGCCTGTTTTGGGATGGTGTAAGATTTCTCTATTATTGCTAGAATTCAATTGTTTCATGCGATGTTCATGCATTACAGATAGGTCCACAGCATTGCCGACTGAGGTTGGCTACCTTGGAACTGATGGGGAGTTTCTTTACTGCTGTCCCTGTCACATATATGTTTATTTATATCCCTGTCATACATATGTTTAGTTATATGATGATACTGCTAGCCCGTTACGATTGGAAATAGCCAAAGTAACTAATGTCTTGTAATGAAGGGCGTTGCAAATTTTTCAAACATGATGTCAGCATAGGATTGAAGGCATACCTCTCTTGTCTCAGTATTCTCATTGAACAATCATTTTCTCTCTTCTCTGTCTCAGTATGGATGATACAATTAACGAGGACAGCCTACTGCTGGAGAATTTAACGAATTAGCTGTATCATGCAGGTTCTTCATTACCACTGGAGTGATACTACTAGTTAGTTCAACCCGATTGATTGCACGTCTACCTAGGCCTGTGCAGAAGTTTTTGAAGAGCAACCTGGAGCGCACCCACAGCATCAGGAGGCCCGGTTCAGCACGAGGGAAGGACCCCATCCCAACCACGACAATCCATACATCGTCACTACATCTGCTTACTTCTCCAACAAAGGAGAAAGCTTAGCATTGTGTTGGAGAAAATCTGTTCGTGCACGTCACATGTGTCATCTTATTGTTTGATTGAATGGTTACATGAATGTAGAAGTCTAGAGTAGCATCTTAAAGTTTGGGTTGGTTGCTCATCATACTGCCCTTTATAGGTCTAACAGAAGTTTGGAAAAAAAAATTCTGTCAAATTTTCATCACGTCTCATCTTGTTGTTTGTTTGGTTGGTCAATGCTAAATTGTTACTGGTTCTGCTCCGTACTATCTGAAATATTACAGGCAGGAAAAGTGTACAATGTATCACCGGACATGTGGCATGAGCTTTGACAAATCAGCTGCCTTAGAGCATGATTTATTTGACAAATCAGCTGCCTTAGGTTTGACAAATTTGTCAGAAACAAAAAAAGTGAACCAGTAACCCTTCATTTTTCAACAGCTCCTGGTTCCCAGTCCTATCCTGCTGCCCCAATTTCCCTAGAAAATACGAGTACTGAAAGTATTGCTGATTTGAAATTTAGATTTGGGCTATAAATTAGAAGTACTATGATATGAGAGATGATCTTCGAATAGCTTTTTGAGGATGAAAATATACAAAAAGTTTAGTTTGTGGAGAAGTGGGGGAAAAATATTGTAGCAATTGTGTTGGGAAGCGTGTTCTGTGAGATGGATGAATAGTGAATAACAAATGAATAATAGATATTTGAAGAAGTTCTCCTTGAACTAAACACCTTCATAATTGGAAAATTTGGCAACCTGTTCCTGAATGTTGCCTTGAACCAGAGGCAACCAGGCTGCCGTCCATGTCTTGCATAAAAAACAAAATGGAAAAGTCTATTTTCTACCCTTCAACTATTACAAAAGTCTGATTTTCAACCTCAAACTACAAAACCGGATACTAAAGAGTAAAGGCCCTCCAACTATCCAAACCATGCAAAATTGGCCCTTTGGATGGTTTTGAGGGTAGTTTTGGATTTTCTAGAAATAGCATAAATATTATTTAAACTTTAAAAAACCATAACTAATTCATTTTGGACCCAAAATATATGAAATCAGTGCCAAAAGTTTTCTTAAAGTGTAACCAACTTATTGGCATACCATTTAATATTATTTAGGTATTATATATTTATATTACTAGTGTCTTATTGTTTTTCTAAATATAATTAGAATATAAATAAATAATATGCAAATTACTTGTAATGGTGCACCGACATGTAGGTCACATTTTTAGTAAAACATTTGCACCAGATTCTACTTTTATAGTTCAAAATAAATTATTTATGAATTTTTTAATATAAAATTATTTTTAAATTTTTTTAGAAAATACAAAACCACCTTCAAAACCACCTAAAGGGCCAATTTTGCACGGTTTGGATAGTTGGAGGGCCTTCAGTGTCCGGTTTTATAGTTGTGGGTTGAAAATCAGACTTTTGTAATAGTTGAAGGGTGAAAAATAGACTTTTCCCAAAACAAAATCTGTACGGGGCATTTGATGCTCTATCTAACCATTACAGCGCAAAACTTTCACTGTTCAAGTGATCATTGACCGATTTCAACGAGTCCTCGTTGGAAAGGCTTTGCTCCTCTCCATTCTTCCTTGTTTGAATTTTCAGCTTAAATTCACCGAGAAAAGAAAATAGAGCATAACATGTTTGCTTGCCTCACATACCCACTGTGCTGTAGTGCAACCACCAATCTTTAATATATGCAAAAAGATATTTTCCCTGATCCTATACCATCAACTAAAAAAAGAACCAAGTGGAGTAATAAAAGTTGAATGGTTCCTCTCATAGTGTCTCCGTTTTCCATGCTGCCAAACAAAGTGGCCAATGGCGAGTTGGTCCAAATCAGAATGTATTACAAGTGTGTTAGGAATTTCGGATCAACTTGAGGAAGATGCTTTATAAAAAAAAAAAAGGATTAGCTTGCAGATGCTTCCTTCTTGTTTCTCTTGTGACATAAGCTACAAGCATTATCCTGAACCTGCCCAGGTCTATCACAATTAAATATGGGCATCGCTTCTGTTGGGTTAGGTTTATGCTAGATAATAGCTACATTTTGTTTGTCGAGGCGTTTCTGTTTATATCTAATTCGATTGGGTCAACAAATGAACGCCTGTTACGTGGTACTTGACTGGTGTCAGTGGACGTCATTACTGATACGTATCCATCGCCTTGGCCAGCATCTACTAGAAGTCTAGAAGGTCACGACGTTTGAGCCGTCCAGGGCTAGGAGGGTAAAAGATCCTGTGACTTGGACTTGCCTCGTGCAGCTTATATTATCCGCCTTCAGCCTGGTAGGGCGCCAAACCTTCTTTGCATACAAGTGTCTAATGACGTGACTGAGCCAGGGTTTCACTTGACGATCAAGATTCAGATTATTCGTGGGAAATGCGTGCCTCCTATCAGACACGTTATGTTTCCAGCTAAGCATTGCTTTGCCGTTTTTAAACTACCTTTGGTTGTTTGCACAGTCACGCTCACGCTACCTCCTAGTACAACAAGACTACGGTGGCGTGGAGACACCACAAGCTCCTATTTTTCCCCAGTGGACAAAGCACTAGTATTGACTAATATTCTCACAGGCAAAGCCTCGTGGGTCAGTGGGTTTCAACGCTTGATATTACTTCAAGTGAATACATTAAACCAAAAAAAAAACAATGGACAAAATATGATGTTGATGTCCTTAGTTTGCTTTGGTATATGAAAAATAGGACACAAACGGGCAAATTGCCTGATCATAGTGCTTTTGACCAGGCCGCTGTAGTGGGAACAGCGCTTCATGTCGACGTCTTTATTTTTTTTTTCAGAAACAGTACTTTATTCAAATGGCAAAATCATTTTCAGGTTAGCTAGTACTACGGAAAGGAAAATTGCTAGTCAAAGTTCGACTAATCAAATTAAGTGACGATTAGCTGTTAATAGAGAAAATGCCTAACCTCATCGAAATTGAAGAAAATATTATACACTAAAAGATAAGAAAATGATGAATGCGAGGGACAATCACCAAAAGGTAGCCTTTATGCAATTAGGCTGCACTGTGTTCAAGGGAGAAAATGAAAGCTATCCATGCTTTAGGTTTAAGTGATGAGGTAGCCAGGCTAATCTCTCTTTGTTGTGACTTCATGATTAAGACAAACTTGTCATGTTAGCGGAAACGGTCAAATATTGAATTTGCCTGATCGAACTCACACATTTTCCATCCGGTAGGGCACTAGGGTGCCAGACCTTCGTTGCATACAATCTAGTGATGTAACTAGAGACAAGTATTTCACTCGATGTGCAAGATTCATTTATTTTAGTATTCATATGAATTGCATATTTCCTATCACACACGAATATTTGATTTCTAGCTAGTGTTGTTTTGCCATCCTCACGCTACCTCCTAAAGAGTGCCGTCACAACATCAAACCCTACCTTTTTTCCTAGTGGATTAATCAAATGGTGTTGACTATAATTCTGAGTAATTAAACAACTTCTTTTATAAGTTTCATGCATTTACTTGCTCACTGTATTAGCATATAAAAATATCACGTGAGTGCTGAAGGATCAACGTATGATATGTGCCCATAATACTAGTGTAGTAGGGATATCATGTAGTAAAAAAAAACTCGTAATTTTATTTTCTCGACAATCAGGCTGTGTTCAGATTGGATAAAAAACACTGTAGCTGAAGAAAAACAATGTAGCACTCACTGGAAAGCGTGTTTTGTGAGGGAGGTGAATAGTGAAAGGTTGGAATGAATAGTATTTTCTTAGGGAGGGCCTTACTCTCTTGTATAAATATGACAACATAATAATGTCATTGTATTAGATATTACATAAAGATCGACGGACGCCACTTAAAGTTAGTCCGACCAGGTTTAGTGTTACAGGTACTCAATTAACAAAGTGAATACCTAGCTCCGTAAAAAAATCAAAGAAAAGTTTCATGGTAAATAAGTAGGGACATATTATACTTGTCTAGAACATTACTAGGGCTATATGCCAGAAAGAGAAAAACAATGAAAGAGAGGAACTAGAGGATGAAACGATTGGTTGTATGGGTTAGAAGGAAAATTTTATTAAGTTTTGTGGTAAAGAGACAAGGTTTTAGATTTTTTTCTTGCTAGCGAAACTGGCCAGCATATGTGTGTTCTTTTGTTTTCATAGTGAACACTTGTAAACGTTGTATTTGTTTGTCTTAAATTTCGATGGCAACTCTTAGAGTTGTAGATAAAAAAGAATTTTAGATATTAGCCTCCTCCATTTAAACTAGTCAAGTCTAAAATTCTTCTGACCAAATTTCAGTCATTTGGCCAAGTGTCAGGTATTCATGAATTGGGCTAGCAACCCACACCACGTTTCTTGAAATATATCCAAACGAAAAAAATATCTCACAGCAAAGGCTTTACAGTAGCAACAAGACTAGTGCTGCCACAGTGCCACCTCATGGAGCCGGTCACGATAATATATAGTACGGCGCCCCATTGCGTGCACCGAGCAATAAACCCTCGAGGAACGGTACACCATGGTCGACAGGGACAACGAAAGCGACGAGAGGGAGGGACCAAAACGCAAAACGGCCAAACCCAATAGATGGGCGACGTGGATAGAATCGAAAGGCCAAACTGCTACAGTCCCTTTTGTTTTTCCCCTTTCCTCTCCCCTCCCTTCGCCTGGTTGCTTCGCTTCGTCTACTTCCCAACTCTCCCCCGAAAAGCGGAAGAGGATTGGACTCGCTCTCCACCCCCGAAGCGTGTGTACGCACGGCCATGGGGGCAGCAGCCGCCGCCGCTTCCTCCTCCTCCTCCTCAACCCCGCCCCTATCCACAAACCCTAGGTAGCACGAGAGCCTCCCGCCGCCAGATCCCCGAGTCAACCCACACCCGCGTCGATCTGAGCTCACGGGACTAGGTTTCCGCGGCGAAAAGAGCTCGTTTTTTCAGCAGTTTTTTTTTCTTCTTTTATTTCCTTCGGGCGGTTTTTGGGAAGGAGAGGGCTGGAGCAATGGAGCCCAGGGTCGGGAACAAGTTCCGGCTCGGCCGCAAGATCGGGAGCGGCTCCTTCGGAGAGATCTACCTCGGTGAGCAGTCGTGGCTCGTGCGCCGCGGAAGAGATTTTTTACTCCCTTTTGGTCCGTGCTTTCTTTTCGCTAAAATGAGTGATGGTGAGATGGTTCCCCGTTTTCGCTTGTGGATGCAGGCACCAATATCCAGACGAACGAGGAGGTCGCGATTAAGCTGGTCCGTGCTCACTCCCTACTGGATTGACTGCTTGGATCTTTGTTATACTACAGTTTCTCTCTTACGTTTCGTGTTTCCTGCTGAGCAGTATAGCTCCTTGTAGTGCGTTTTATCCTGTGACCACTGTTAGGTGCTGCAGCATGATTAGTTGTAGACTTGTAGTCTGCTGTCATCTTAGATTTGGATTCAGGACCTCGTGTGCGGCAATTTGTAGCTATATACCCTGTCTAGCTGTCTAGGACCAATTCGAACTCACTGATACTTCCTCCTCCTCCTCATCATCATCATCCTTATATGTGGACTCTGTGGAGTAGTGGTTTTTTTGTTCTTGTTGGCTGTTGTTTTTGGACTTTTATTTCATTTGTTAGGACTTAGGACTTGAAAAATGTATGCATCTTTGAACAATATGCACATCATGGGAAATGCTAATTAAGATGAGATCGCACATGTTGGGAGTGTGGCCTGGAGGGTGTAAACTAACTGGTGCAAACGAGGATTGATAGTTGGTCCCTTAAATTTTTCGCTTGGAGTATGAACTCTCGGAATAGATGCTTTCTTGAATTATACTGCATATATGTTATAATGCTAGGCTATTAGGCTTGATAGCTAGTGTTCAGAGCTTATTAATTCGACTTTTAATTGCTTTGTTTATTTTCCAGGAAAATGTGAAGACAAAGCATCCTCAATTGCTCTATGAATCAAAGATTTATAGGATACTGCAAGGAGGAAGTATGGACTTTTTTCACTGTTCATGTTTTCTTTGTAATGTAAGAATGTGTTAGGGCAGGTGGATTGACAATCTTTGTTTTCACAGCTGGAATTCCGAACGTCAGATGGTTTGGTGTAGAAGGAGACTACAATGTCTTGGTTATGGATTTGCTCGGGCCAAGCCTTGAGGATTTATTTAATTTCTGCAGCAGGAAATTATCTTTGAAGACTGTACTTATGCTTGCTGATCAGATGGTATGCATGGTGCCATCATTGAAGGCTGTTTTTTTGCCGAAGTCTTAGCACATTTGTTTATCCATTGCATGGTGAATCAACTCACAGTATGTGTCTGCGATTAACATTTTCATGGCCTGTGACTCCACACAGTCCTACTCAATAGCCACATCGGCTCTTACATTTGCACACAGACAGACAGACACACAAATCCTCACTATTCATTTTATATAATGTTTTTGTGTGGTTCCCACATTAAACCCTTCCCCTTTTAAGCATCTCTGTTTCCGGCCGAATTATTTTGTTTGTATAAATCATTCGTTTTCCCGCCTATAATAGATGAGTTTATGTAATCTGCCTTCCCCACTTGTAGATAAATCGAGTGGAATTTGTCCACTGCAAGTCTTTTCTACATCGGGACATCAAGCCAGATAATTTCCTCATGGGTCTTGGCAGGCGAGCTAATCAGGTGGGGTTGTAATGTCATTGCTAGTGCGTGTTTTTAATTGCCTTTTGAATTTTTGTTAGGTTTACTAACCACTTCCTGTTACTTTCCATCCAGGTCTACATTATAGACTTTGGCCTTGCTAAAAAATACAGGGATACCTCAACTCATCAGCACATCCCATACAGGTATAGAATAATCTAAGCATTCCTGAGATATCTATGCTTTCTGTTCTTTCCAAGATTAAGGGTGTTTTAGTGTCCTCCGAATCAGCTCAAACCCACTTTTATCTTCTATCAGTTTTGCGACAAGCCAGAAATTTTGTGCCTGTTAACTCTTTGTTGGCTAGTCACATCTCAGTATTCACATGAGCATGAAGGGACGAAAAATATTTTAAAGAAGAGAAACCAGGCATACCAATTTGATATTTGCATCTTGCAGGCATTTTTAGCCGTTTGTTTTCCTTTTGTTTAGCTACTTACCCATGCAATCTTAACTAGCTAGTAAATGCTGCAGGGAGAACAAGAACTTGACAGGAACTGCAAGATATGCTAGTGTGAACACCCATCTTGGAATTGGTGAGAAGTAGTGTCAGTTCAAGTTCATTTTTGTTGAGATGCCTCGCACTGTTCTTCAATTGTAAAATGCAACCTCATTACTCCTTGCACTGATGGATTCTATATTTTCTTGCTAAATTTTGCTCTTCTTTTAATGGCCAGAACAAAGCCGAAGGGATGACTTAGAATCTCTTGGATATGTACTTATGTACTTCCTGAGGGGCAGGTTAGTTTGATTGGTCATCTGCTCCTATGTGCCCCTCATTTCAGTTCTAACATTTTTTGTTTCTTCGCAGCCTTCCTTGGCAAGGTCTTAAAGCAGGAACAAAGAAGCAAAAGTATGAGAAAATAAGCGAGAAGAAAGTTGCGACATCAATTGAGGTATGTTTGGTACAATCTTTATATGGAATTGGAACTTCTCCCTGGGGAATGTCCTTATGGTGTCAATCTATTTCAGGCTCTTTGCCGTGGGTATCCTTCTGAGTTTGCATCATATTTCCATTATTGCCGCTCACTGCGGTTCGATGACAAGCCTGACTATTCATACCTTAAGCGATTGTTCCGTGACCTTTTTATTCGCGAAGGTCAGTTTGTTTGCCTTGCTTTCAGTTTGAAGGAAATATTAATATCCTTTCCAAAAAAATAAGCGTGCCCATGTTCATTCTTAAACTCTTTTTTCCAGGTTTTCAGTTTGACTATGTGTTTGACTGGACAATACTTAAGTACCAGCAATCTCAAATTGCCACTGCTCCACCCCGTGCAGTGGTGAGCCTCTCCAACTACCCTCAATAGCTTACCCACGAAAGATGCACGTTTTATGTAACGATCTGTAGGATAATTTTGATGGCTTGCCTTTGTTGCAGGGCCATGGTGCGGGACCTTCTGGGTTGGCACCTGCATTACAGAATGACAGACAATCAGGTAATTTGGTGTACTCTCCTTAATTCCATGTTTGTATTTCAGCATTTGATTGAATAATGCTTATTGGTTACCTTTCAGGCCATGAGGAAGCAAGGACCAGTGGTTGGTCATCAATGGATCGACGTCGTACACCACCACCCATTACAAGTGTGGGGACATTATCTAAGCAGAAAGCGCCTGTAGGGAATGATGTTACTGTTTCTAAAGATGCGGTAGTAAGTTGTTACCATATTGTCCTTTGTTTATAATGGGAGTGTGCTAGACGATGCAGTTTTTCATCTTCTAGACCTGGTGTGTTTTCTTCCATTGGTACACAAGCTGTTCATTCTGGGTGTGCAATCAACCTTTTCTCGATAAATATCGATAATGAAAATATGAAGATGATATGGTAGATTTATCAGGGACAGTATTCTCATGATACTATTACTATCATAGGTTTCATAAGCATTATAATAGAAATCAGTGATCAAACTGGCATTGTGGAGATATGATGGTGCTCTTTTGTGACGGGAGGGCATACATAATATGTCAAACATGGCTTGAAAATTGGAGATGGTGCGGAAGCCACAATGAAGGCTTAATGTGGTGGTAGTTGGGTCTTTGGGATGGAAGATTTGGTCACAACATTCGTATACATGACCTAGTTAACATCTTGATCAGTTTTTTGAAAGTTGTATCTCAGAAATTTTGGATAAGTTATCTTGAAAGAATGTGAAGATTAGCCAATGCCTTAGAGATCTGTTTTACTCTGGTTTCCAAAATTTTGCACCCATGAGGGAATAAGCTGTTTTTTCCTATTTCATTCAGCCCTTGTGCTGAGTACTCGAGTGCTTTCTTGGTTGATGAATGCTGCTTTAGATGAATCATCAGTATTGTGTTGACTTGGTAAAAGCTGTACTACCTCATTGTTTTTTGCGTCATCTTCTTGATTCATGACATTGGTCATAATTGTCTTCAATCTGAAAGTTTAAACAGCAGAAAAGACGTTCCTTCTTATTGAACTTTTATGGCCTCTGCTTTCTTTTAGGTATCGGGGCCAAATTTTTTGGGAAGGTCAAGCGGATCTTCAAGGAGGCCTGTTGTTTCGAGTAGCCGTGATGTGGTGGCCACTGATAGTTCTGAGCCTTCACGAACACGTACAACTGATGCAAGCCCTGGGGCATTCCGCAGAACCTCAGGTCCTCAGAGAAGCTCACCTGTCCATTCTGCAGAACAAAAGCGCTCATCTTCAGGGCGGCATCCATCTAATGTGAAGAATTATGATTCTACCCTCAAAGGCATTGAAAGTCTTAATTTTGATGGGGACGAGAGGGTTCAGTACTAGAGCTGCAAGAAATTCTACATCTACTCTGTAAAATTGTTGATCAGGTGGTTAGCATTGTGGTTCCTGTTGTGTTTTGGATCAACAGGATGTGGTCACGTGAAGGTAAATAAATGGTCTGTTTGTGGCGCGTGAAGCCTAGCTCTCATAATGTTATGTAAATGTATTATAGCTAGCCTGTCAGGCGTCCCTTTTGAGTTCATCAGTCTGTTTTATTGTTTTATTCCCCGCGGGTGTTCCATTTCAAGTTGCTGAATCTTGGGGCAAGCAAAGCTCAACTCGTAGAACTTGTATTTGGAAAGCTGGAATTCGAGCATGTAGAATTCTAAATCAGTTCATTGAGCAAAATTGTCCGTGACAAGTAGATATGTGGAATTCTCCGTGACAAGTAGATATGTGGATATGTTATTTGCACCTGTGTTCTATAGAGCAATTGTCATGCAGAGTCTCATAATGTTGGTGCTTAACAATTCATCGAGATCTTCACAACCTTTTTGTGAAAATATTATAGCACCTGCCCCTGCCTGGATAAAAGCATTATCATCCAGTTTCAGTGCTGGTAGGTGGTTAGCCGTTCTGTGGGATATGAAGATTCAACAGCATGCTGCTGTTCTATCCCATCTATCCGTTCTGTGGGACGTGAAGATTCCACAGCATGCTGTTGTTCTGCTGATTCAGTTGTGATTGTGAATAACCTAGTATTGCAATCAACTCCGAGGTCAAGCACAACCTAATCCCCAAGCTGCTGTCGTCAGCAATTGAACTCATTTATTTTATCGGATGAAGAAATTTTTCACATTCTTGAACAAAATGCAATGATAACCACACATACCAATTGTAATTCCTTAGTTGTACAAAGTGTATTATTGTAGCCACGAGGAACAAATTGCTATTGTAACCACGTATGCATTTACCAACACTGTTGCTGTTGAAGAACATACAAATCTTGTACTCTTGTTTACCAGATGAAGCAGCAATTTAGGGCACGAGTGAATGGCAACTAAGAAAATAGACCGAAAGATGATACTTGAAAGCCGATGCCTGCAGTCCAGTAACACTAAATGCTAGACGAATATCATAATACATTAATACTTCAGGAACCATGTCATCTTGTAAAGCATATGCTACGACTCTGGTGCTGCTTTCCCATAGCCCAGTTCTGACATTTCCCAGCTTGTCCGTGGGGCGACCTCCTCGTGTGACCGAGTGTAGTGCTGAATATAGCCAAGAGAATTATTGAAACACTGATATAAGTGGATGAGGTAAACTACAAGAATAAAGAACGAGTGCTAAAAACTATACTAAAAAAAGGTCACTTCACCTCCATTTTCTTCAGCAATTCATGGGCTGTTGGTGCTGAAACAATTATATCTCTGCAATCTTGCTTAATAAAGCCTTCCGTCGCCCCTTTATCAAATAGCATGAGCAATGGGTCGTAGTAACCATCAACATTTAGCAATCCAACCTGCAGTATATCAAGATAAGTTACTTGTTCAGTGCACTTAAATAAAACAAGTTGCTCACACTTAACAGCCATATCTTGTACTCACTGGTTTGTCATGAATTCCAAGTTGTGACCATGTTATCATCTCTAACAACTCTTCCATTGTTCCATACCCTCCTGATGTCCAGAAAGGCATCAATGTCATGTGAGCATTTAAATTTAATGTATGTCCCTGTCTGTATGTAGTAGATAAAAAGATGAAAATTGTGTACCAGGAAGAGCAATAAAGGCATCAGCTTGTCGCGCCATCTCAGCTTTCCTTTCGTGCATATCAGAGACAACTTTTACTTCTCCAACGCTAGCACCAGATATCTAATTTGAGGGGGAAAAATGTTCCAGATGGTTCAGAGTACTGAAAGTGGGCCATAGTTTCAGATCTCTGCTGTATCCATTCTTCAGTGGCTAACACTTCCACAGCAAGGCATGTACAAAAATGCTGTCCAGGACTCCAGGTTCACTTTGGAGCAAGTACCTAGAAAGAGTTGTTTGAATGCCAACTTGCATTTGCGGCTTTGCCATGTTCCTAACTCTAACGTTCGGATTTTTTTTTTTTGAGTTACATATAGACAATAATTTTAAACCTAGTATCCTTTACCGCCTAACGGAATTTTATGCCACTCGCCTTTTTCCCCTCAAACTTGAGAGGTCCTAGTGTCAAGTTACTCAATCTATAGTTACACCCAAGTTGTACCACCCTAAATTTTTGGGGCTAAGTCTAAAACTGATAGGCTGCAACTGCAACTCACCTCCCCTAAATCCTAGTTCCAATTCCTCTGTGATCATCTATTGCTAACCCCCCAGAGGCAAAGATGAATCAATCTGAGCCAAGAATCCATAGGAATCTAATGGTGGCTTGAAGAGCAGCTCTGACTTAGCCTACATAAACTGCTAGACTCGAAAATTTAGTAAAACCAACATCGGGGCAAGATTCATTGATAGAATAAAATTGGACCATCTGTCAGCAAGCACAAAACCAAACACAAACCAAATTCTGTTTTTTTTTTAACTAAGATTTGTTTTATGGCTAGTTAAAGACTATTCTCTCATGAACCATTTAGCCACTTGAGCAGAGTCAGGGGCGGACCCAACCCAAACTTGAGTGGCGGCTTGCTCTTTGTTGGACTTTCATAGCTAGAGTGAAACAAGTCCAAACTTCATTGAATAAGAAAAATGAGTGGCGGCATGTGCCCCCCTCAGCCTTACATTATAATGGAACTAACAATGATGTAGCAACCAGTAGTTCTACGCGTACACAAAGAACAGAGCAGCAAAATGGACAATCAATACTTAATACGCACCTCAAGAGGCATGAGTGCTCTTGGGATCACCCTGCAAACGGATCAGACATGACAACAGTACGTGAGACAGATTGCAGATAATGAAGAGCCGAACAGAGGCAGAGTTCTCCAGGAGCAGATGAGTGGGTACCCGAGGACACTGCAGCCGCCATCAAGAACAGTCTGCGCGATCAGGCCCATGAGCCCGACGCTGCCGCCGCCGTAGACCAAATTGATCCCCCTCGCCACCTGCATGAGAAAGGGGCCGCCGGCCGAATCCCGACAAGGCGAGCGTGAGCGAGAAAGGAATCAAGCGAAGCAATCGAACCAAGGATCGAAATTTCGAAGCTGCCGGACCAATTTGCCATTGCCCTTGGCGTTACCAGCTCTTTCCCGAGGTCGAGCGCGGCGTCCCCGTAGACCTCGCGTTTGCCGGGGTTGCTGCCGCAGAAAACGCAGATCCTGCCGAACCTGCTCCGAGCCGCCGCGTCCGCCGCGCTGGTGTCGCCCATGGTGTAGGAGCCCCGCAGCTCTCAGAGTCTCAGTGGCGGCGGGGGTGTTCGGCTTCGCCTTTGTGTGCGCGTGCTATCGCTTGAGGTGGGGAGCTTCAAATGAAGGCGGCATCCAGCTTTGTCGAGCGATCGCATCTTGTTTAATAGCGTAATTAATTTGCCGGGTCAACTCAAACTGGCCACAGATTGCACGCAGGGACCCACATGTAAGGGTGCAGATATCGCAGTAAGGTACCTGTCATCTTCGTTCTCTCACAAGTCCAAGTTGTCCTTTTTTTCACTCTCCTTTTAGGAAATTGGGGCTTTAACAGGTTGTTTCATCCAAGAATGTGTTAATGTGTTGTGCTACAAGGCTACAGTCTGCAGCATGCTGCGCGTAAAAGCATTCAAAGGGAATCTTGAATGCCTTTGGCCCTTTGCCCTGGATAGAATCGGCACCGCAGGAAAGGCTTTTCTGTTCTCTCGGATAAGAGCCAATTGCCTTGGGTATCTTTCTTTCCAATGACTAGTAATAGAGGCTAGAAGCATATATCCCCAAGATTGTTCGTTGCACTCAGGATCAGGTTCATGAAAATGTACTAACCCCAAGATGTTTCCAAGAGAGTGAGATCGGTCATACCACGCCAGAAAACTTGCCACCGTAAATTTTCGACTCCTCTACCGTTATCTACTCTCTCCATTTTAAATCACAGGTCATTTCAATTACATTGGAAAGTCAATCGATCTCAAAATTAACCAAATTAATATAATAAAATACAAATTCATATTACCAAATAAGTATTATTAATTTTCATTAGATATGTTTTTATGGTTAGGAATGAGTTACAGTCCCAAACGGAACGAGTAGGAAGAAAGAAAGTTAGGGAGTCCACCGTCAGTCGCATCGGTTTGGTTTTGACTAATCGCAACAGCTAAATGTTGTCCTGTCAGGCACTGTGGGGTCATAGTTTCGTCAGCAACAATCGCAAGACTCGGACCAGCAGGCAGGCACCTCCACACTCCGATCGAGCTTTCACCAACCCTTCTGCTGCAGCTGCCTCGAAGCTTGGCTGACCAACACTATTCCTGGCACAGGCAGACCATCTCTGCGTGAGCCTCGGCTCCTCCCACCGACACCGCCCGCTTAATCAAGGGCATCAAACATGCTCTAGCTGCCTGCCGCACAAAATCTAGCAGTAAACATTCCAAGAATCCATGCCATTAGCATTCCATGGACACTCATATATGCAGGCACGGCAAATTCTGGAGCGCACATCGACACCGTGTTCGGTTGTCGGCGCCTGACGCACACGCGCCAGGGCACCGGTGAACCTTCGACGAACCTGCCGTGCCGGTGCCGGAGACGACACGTCCCGAGTCCTGACGTGGATCGCAGCTTTGTGTTGGGACGAAACGCCGTGACCTTACTGGCTTCTGTCCTCGTGGCACCGTGGCACGGGACCGACCGGGTTGTTTTTCTTCAGTACGAGAGTGTCCGAAGACGACACTGCGGCGCCCTTTCTTTCTGATCGGGATGGCTCGGGCGGCCGCAGAAGACAACATACTACGGTTCCTTGCAAAAAAAAAAAAAGAAAGAAAGGAAAAAGAAAGAGTAACATACTACGAATGACCTGGGGTTGCGAGGGATTAGGGAAGCCACGGGCGCTTTTACTCCCTAGAGTTCATCATGGTTGGAGATGTCGCGAGCACATGGAGCACACCCATCTTCGGAGCCGAATACTTTGTCGTAGTAGGATCTAAGTCCAGATGGTAGATGCCCTGTGTCTCCAAGCACCACGTACAGGCACCATTACAGTATTAACCATGGAGAGATTCTGAAGGATTCTGCGGTGGATCCAGAGACATGTGTCACCGTCTGCCGGCACCAGGTATTGCAGAATACAAACTGATCCAAGGGTATTGTGGCAAAAGGATGGTTCAAGGATGACAGAAAACTGGGGCTGGTCACAGGATACGTATCAGAATCGAGTTGTATTCTGCAATTCGCCCTTCTGCTTCTATTCCGGTCTTCCTGCAGCCAGATTGCAGCCAATCTACAGAATCTCATCCCAAGTTTTTTTACCGTATTCTATGACACCGAGCAGATTGGATCCTCTATATTCGTGCTTTGAAAAGGCATTAACTCTGACATGCATCATGCTCTCTGAAGATCTGTGACTTTCAGGAACAAAAATATTCTGCTATCAAATGATTGCAGTTAAACAAGTCATCTATTCACTAGAACAGCGTGGTAGTATATATTAAAATGGTCACCTCCAAATTCTGCATCTTTCATCAGAAACTTGGCTACCTAGTTTCGACAAGAGTGGACAATTGAAGAACCAATTTGATATGTCCTTAATATATAAATTATTTCATAAAAAAACTTTGAAATCAGCAAGGAAAAACACATGCTTTTTTTGAAACAGCAAGCAAACAAGGAGCGAGCTTTCATCTCTTGTCCCATCTAAAATTGTCAATTCAATGCTGCTAATCCAGAACAGAATACATAACCAGTTATCGCCATCCTGCATGACTCCAAAACAGTGGTTCAGACCTCCGAAGTAGCAGGTACGATCAGTTCAGACTTTGTACATCAGAAATGCGGATGGTGCCAAAATGAGCAACAAGGCATTGAAATCAGAGCATACATACAAGTCAACATCAATATTCCTAAAGTATAGCATTAAGGAAATAAATAGGACTAAGCTCTAAAACAAGGCAACAGGGCGGCCGTCATTCTCCTTGTCCACACTTCTTCTAGTGCCTCGACCTTGCAGAGTCAAACTGCTCAACCTCTTCGAGGTAACTGAAATCTCTGACCCAGCGGTGCTTTGAACATCAACAGAAGATAACGCCGTCCTGCTGTTAGAGTGCAGATCAGAAGACCGTTGCCTTTGAAAAAGCGGCTTTTGGGTGCCAGAACCATTCAACTTTGCTTTGGCTGATTTTGTCCAGTTCATGTAGTTTGGTCCACCTCCATGACCACAATCAGATCTTCTCTCTGATGTTAGGAAATTGGTGGCTGACACAGGGGTGACTGAAGAAGTCGATGGAGAGCTTGCATCACAAACAAAATCTGAAGAAGAAGCTGAGATTGTGGAAGGAGGTCTAGCTGCCACCCTGGTTGTCACATTGTTTCTTCTGATCTTGACTGAGCTTACATCTGAAAGTTTTGAGCTGACTGCATTCATCTCCTCGATGCTCTCTGAACACCGAGAATTGGTGGATAGTTCAGTATGGGTTTGCTCCATAAGACGGCTCTCCCATGGTTTTGTTGCTGTCCACCCTTCCAAATAGCCCCAGTTATTATTGCTTCTGTTAGTTCCATGATTTCTGAGAGGTACAGCTGGAGAGCTAGGTCTCCCACTGTGGCTTGAACTCCGCTGCAGAAACAAAACATTAGAATTTGTATGAAGAAAATCAATAAATTTGTTACATATCCAGATTTTTGCTGCAAGATATAATACCTGGTGTGAGAGAGCATAAGAAATTGCCCTTTCTCTCTTTACCGCACCCTCATGCCTCATATGTATCTTTGATTTTAAGTCATCCACAGTGCCTCGACTACTACACCATCCAGCCTGCAATGTGAAGCATGTCATCCAAACAATCAGACATCATCATTGCATAGCAGGAATGTATTATAATTTAACTCTAGGAAACTTAAGAACTATGCAGGTCAATTGTTGTACTGAACACTCCATGACAAACTAAAAATTTGTTGGGCATCAAACTTGGCATAAACAAAGTTGCAGAGATGCATTATTGGTGATACCATCCTAGGAAGGCTTACCTATCAATAAGATTACGAAGATTCATCGAACATAAGTAAATGAGAGCTCAATGTCAAAATCGCTAATACATCATGCAGAGAGTGATTTAATTGTTGCAACTCTCCACCAAAAGAAACCGACTGGACCCCTACTTTTACTGATGCATTTGCAGAGGCCAAAACTAAGAACATAATAAGGACAAAAGCTGCTACACTCGAAAATTTCACGCATGAAACAAACGTGCAAGACATCTTTAGGTCAGCTCAAAGCAAATTCTAAAGGTTTGCAGTTTATACCTCTGCTTCCTTGACGGGGTCGGCGCGTCCGGTTCGCTCGTCGAGGGTGTTCTGCGAGTCGCGGCCGTCCGCCGAGATCCTGGCCCGGCGGTCCCGTGCGCGCTCCTGCACCCGGACGAGCGCGTTCATGCACTTGAGCGTGACGGCGAGCTGCTTTCGGACGCGGCGGCCGCGCACCAGCGCCTGAAGCCGCACGATCCCCCGCAGCGCCCTCAACGCCCTCCGCGCCTGCGCCGCGACAAGAAACAGTGATAAGAAAAGGAAAAAGGGAAAAGAGAGCATTTTTATTTCTAGGACCAAGAAAGAAGAAACACGCGACGCGGCGGCGGCGGCGGGTTAGCCTACCAGGAAGGCGCGGAAGGCGGACTGGATGCGGACGGCGGCCCACTCCTGCCTGATGACGCGGAAGTCCCTGGGCGGAGCGCGCACGACGGCCGCGACGACGGAGCTGCTGAGCGCGTCGGCGGCGGCGGACGGCGCGTCGGCCTCGGACGGCGCCTCCGACGGCGGCGCGCTGCTCCCCCGCTGCGAGGACGAGCTCCGCCACAGGCGGCTCCACTTCCGCCCCTTCCCCGCGCCGCCGCCGCCGGGCCTCTCCCTCTCCGCCGCTGGACGGAGGCCGACCAGCGTCCGAATCCACTTGCCCGACGCCCCCATCGACGCCAAAACCCCAAACTTTTCCCCTCTCTCTCTCTCTGTAGTCCGACGGCGAAGGAGAGGCGAAAGTGGGAAACGGCCAAATGGAGACGAGGGCTCGAGGTCGAGGAGACGTGGGGAACGTGAGGCTTGGCGGCGTGCCTTGGCCGTTGTGCGCTTCGGTTACGAGTCCCGGGGCGGGGGGAGAGCCGTTTGGACCACACGCGCGGTTCAAATTTTGAAACCGGGAGGGACGAGCACGAAGCAGGAGAAAGTCGCGGCCGACGGGGTCCCACCGGCCCACCCTGTCAGGCTTTGTTCTGACGCTGGTGAGTGGCCCCGGTGAGTGGTGGGCTGTCACCTGTTTGGCCGAGCCGAGCGAGCCAGGGTCGACTGGAGGGAGCAACGGCGCAGGCGCGCAGTCGAAAAGGCGAGAAATTTGCGGCTCCCGCGCTGACCTTTTTCCCACTCGTCGGAGGTCATCGAGAAAGACGTGGCTATTGATTACCCCAAGCTTTTGCTTTTCTCGTGGAAGGTGCGGTGAGGAGGCTGCTGCTGGGGCCAGGTTTGAGTTGGCGCGGCGCTGGCCGACGGTCGGACGGGTGCGCGCCGGAGCCGAGCCCGGGGCCCTGGGATATCCGGCTCGGAACGAGATCCTACAACATTGAGGACCGAACGTCCGAGGGACGTCCGTGCCGCTGCGTCGTGGATTCCGCATCTGACGGCACGAGCACGAAATAGAGACGCACCTAGAGAGCAGCCCAGCTCAGCCCAGCGACATCTAGCGCAAGAAAAAACAAAGGCGCGTGAACTCTTGCGAGGTCAGAACCGTGGCAAAAAAAAAAAATGTTGCTGACAATTTTAGCGCGCGATGTGTAGCCGCTAAAGCCAAATCTTCTCTTCCCATTCAAAATTTGCTTACCAGTTTGCTTTTTTTCCCCCCCTCGTGAATGGTTCCATAAAGTAATTAATTTAAGTGAGAGTTTGGAGGCCTCTTACGAATTCTGGCACCTATACGTGGGGCTTGCACATAATTTTGTATAGGTGCTTGCACATAATTTTACGTAGGATCCAGTTGCCCTCATGAGTTGTGGCCCCATGTGGTACCTGCATACTATTTAGGTGGAAGCTATGTGGAACCCTTATACTCCTTTCGTTCCAAATTGTAGGTCGTTTGACTTTTTTTACTCCAACTTTGATCACTCGTCTTATTAAAAGAGTTATGCAAATATAGTCAAATTTAAGTTATTCTTGAAACTAAAGCTAGCCATAACAAAAAAAATATGATATTTTGTAAAAAAAATTGAATAAGACGAGTGGTCAAAGTTGGGATAAAAAAATCAAACGACTTATAATTTGGTTCAAAGTGCATATCGTCGAAGACATCGAGGTCCTAGATGAATCTCTGATCAATATCTCTACAAAAATATGAAAATATGACAGTTCAAATATAGGTAATCAGTTATATAAGTATTTTTTTTGTGAATTCAATAATATTTATCTTACATGCCAATCTATGTAATTTCAAAATATTAACGCTCACAGTTAAAAAAAATCTGATCAGCTAATCCTGAAAATATATGTATTAGGGCATCTGGAGTGGTGATCCGACTCATGTTAGGAGCACCAGCCACGTGGCAAATGAACCGCTTTTCTCTAGTAGTTGCTTTTACAGAGCTAGGTCCACGCACAAGATATTTCTGTAGCTTTTTCAGCCTCCCAGCAGTTGATTTACTGTGCATATACGTTGCTTTGTTGTGGACGCACCAGATCATTTTTTTTTTATCCGATTCATTCACCTGGGGAATGAATCGATGTCCTCCAGTAATAATGAATCGGTTCATTGTGTGCCAGGTGGATCGATGCATCGATTTTGCAAGGCCACTAGAGAAGCCCTTATGCACCATAGGAAGTTCCGGAGAAGGCAAAAAGAACACACCAAAATTTGGAACTAAGAGGTACAACTTTTAGTATACACTCAAGTCAAAAAAATGACATTGCACAAACAAATTTTGTAATTTCATTAATTAAATCCATTCAGTTTTTTTTGGTATTTTTTCCATAAACCTAACTACCAGTCCTGTAAAGATAAGATGAATTCCTGGATGAGGTGTGATGCTGTGAATGAAAAGTGAAACCGAACGTTCGAGGAACATATGCAGTTTTTTTAGCAAAACTCGAGGAACAGATGACAGCCGAGTCGGTTCCAGACTTCCAGCATCGTGTGAAGTCGGGAAAAGGCTCCCGATCTCGTTGCTTCCCTGGCAATCGGGGGTCTGATATTACTGGTCCGTGACCGCGTCCTTGCTCTCGGTCTCGGCCGGGAGGAAAACACGCAGCAAGAAAAGCGAAACTCGCAAGCCACCCCGCGCAGGTCGGTCGTCGCCGCAGTCAAATTCGTCGGCGGCTGCGGCGGCGGGGGCCGGAGGGGGAGGGGTGGCCGGGCCGCGGGGCGCGCCGCTCTGGTGGGGGTCCTCTTCGGAGTCCCGCAGATTCCCGCGCGGGGGGGGGGGGGGGGTGTTTTGATTTGGATGAGAGGAGCCCGGCGGCGGGATGGGCTCCTCCTCGCAGGGCTCGGCGGCCGTGGCTGCGGCGGCCCGGGTCGACCTCTGCGCGCTCGACGTCATACCTGTCTTCGCCAAGGAGATGATCGCTGGCGGCGTAGCCGGCGCCTTCTCCAAGACCGCCATCGCGCCGCTCGAGCGCGTCAAGATTTTGCTGCAGGTTCGTGCTGTGCGGTCCTCCCTGCTCGTACCGTGGAATGGATATAAACCCGCGTATTGCTAGTAGATAAATTTCCTGGTATTGCTTTTTTTTTTTAAAAAAAAATCCTCGTGAGGTAGGGATCCTCTCTCCCCATATTTGCTTGGGGCAAAAAATTGCTTGTATGTGCACTTAAAACAAATTTGCTTGTATGTGCACCTAAAACTAGTCTCTCGACGCAGTTGTCGAATGTGAGCCGCTTTAGACAGGAGTCAAGTTTTGATTTCAAGATTCCTAGTCAAAAGATCATTTCGAATCATGTCACATCTCAGTCTTTAATGTTGAGAACGACGTGGTTTGTCATAGTCTGAAACTACACAAGTCATGTTATGTGACAGAACATGGTGACCACAACTCTCTTTCTGTAGAGTTAGATTGTTTTGCTCTACAAGCTCTTAATGCTGATAGTTTTAGGACGAGATATATGCCTTTTGTGTCATTGAAATTAGTGCCACCGAGAGATAATTAAGATCCAAGAATGCTAGATTTGTGCTAGATGTATTCCATTTTCTTGAATGAAGACATGCCCTGATCTATTTTAGATGACATAATTTGGCCCATTCAGCATGACTGGAGGTGCTTGGTTGTCCTTTACCCGGCTGTGCCTACAGGATGGAGAGAAATCCTCAGCATCTTGAAATTTTTGAACTGTAATGCCAATGATTCGATTCTATATTTTTTTAACTGCATTTTAGGGCATTGATGGTGTTTATAGTGTAAAATCCTTGTGTCCTGGCCTTGTAAATGCTACATGCTACAATGGCTATGCGATTGCCTGTTTGCTTTAGCAAACCCCTTCTGCACCTGATGTTATTTTGAGATTATAATGCACGCTATTTCTCATTCAAATTTATTCTTCTTATGTAGACGAGAACAAATGAGTTTGGGTCTCTTGGAGTTTTCAAATCATTGAAGAAACTGAGACAACATGACGGAATCAAGGGATTTTACAAGTACGTAGCAATTCAAACTATTACAATATTTGGATTTAATCATTGATTAAGGTATGATATAATGCTGTTTACTAACTTACTAACTTTGTATTCATGCTATCTTCAGGGGAAATGGTGCCAGCGTGCTGAGAATAGTTCCTTATGCTGCACTGCATTTTATGGCATATGAGCGGTACAGGTATTGGATCTTGAACAACTGTCCATCACTGGGGACAGGCCCTGTTGTAGATCTTTTAGCTGGATCAGCATCAGGGGGAACTGCTGTGTTGTGTACTTATCCCTTGGATTTGGCCCGTACCAAGCTTGCCTTCCAGGTTTTTCCTCCACTAATAATCATATCGCCCCGGTGGCCACTCCTGTACTACAATGCATTTCTCATTCTAGATTACTGTCTTAGTCTTGATATCTATACTTCATTTTAGATTAACTGTCTAGTGTTAAATTGCTTCTTAAATTATAATAGTGATAGATAAATTGCTTGATCAACAAAAAGTTTTGATCTCTGGCAATTGCATTTCATCATGGCAAATTGGTCAAAGAAAACGATACTGCTATATTATTTTTGATATGCCCATTCATACAATTTTCTCATAGTTTAAGAAACATTGCTTCTAATTTTTCTGTCAGAGGTCATGTCAATGCCCATGGTAATGGTAACATCTAATTGTCAAATGAGGTAGTAGTATCTACAACCCTATCATATAGAAATGGTAGCTAAAGTGCTAAACTCTCTGTCTGCTAAGCACCTCATTAGGACCATATCAAGTTCGTGTAACTGGTGATGACTGTAGTTCTTTTGGCTAAACTTGTGGATAACTGAAAATTTCTTTCTGGTACCCACGGCCATCCTATTAGATCATCTTCTACGTCAAAATGCTTAGAAATGCTTGGGTAATGGTAACTCCAGTTAAAGTATTCAGAAAGTTCTGTTTCAAAATTCACACACCAAACAGAAGCCACTTTCAGGACTGAGTTTTGATGTTTATCTTTGACCATAGGTCAATGGTTCAGACCAGCTCAGCAGAGCTTTGAAAAGGGCAAGTCCTCAGCCAACGTATGGAGGAATAATGGATGTCTTTAGAGGTGTATACTCAGAAGGTGGAATGCGAGCTCTTTATCGAGGTGTAGGTATGGTTTCCTTCATGTTTCATATATTGTTTTCAATCCCAATTGAAGCACTTGAATCTGTAGCCAGCTCATTAACTTCTAAGCAGTGTAGATTCAGGGCAAACATATTTTATTAATGTCTAGATTCTGTTTAATCTCGAGGCTCATATCTGAAATATTCTTCATCAGGTCCGACGCTCATGGGAATACTTCCTTATGCTGGTCTTAAATTCTACATATATGAAGGGCTGAAGGCACACGTACCAGAAGAATACAAAAATTCGGTAACATTGAAGCTGTCATGTGGTGCTGCTGCTGGTTTATTTGGACAGACTCTGACTTATCCATTGGATGTTGTCAGGAGACAGATGCAGGTATCATATTTGGACCGTATCTGTTTATGATAATCATTGGCAGAAGATACTGTTTTTCTCGATAGTCATTCTTAGAGTTGTGACGGTTTTGTGTTTTCTATTTGCTTCCCACTTTTTTTAGGTTCAAAGTCAGCAACAACATGAACAATTTGGTGCCCCACGAATAACAGGCACATTCCAGGGTCTTATGGTCATTAAACAAACACAGGGATGGAGACAGTTATTTGCTGGCTTGAGCCTCAATTACATCAAGGTATTTATACTCCTTAACATTTAGGTTCAACTCAGACTTGGCATGCTTAGTTGTTTACCCTTCTAAGTTCTATCCCAAGTGGTGGCATAATTGTTACATATTTTTGTGAGGCTATTCAGTTTCAAGCTCACTGATCAAAATCTATTGCAGCTGTGCCAGTATAACAGTGTCTGAAAGTCTTGCATTCTTGATTAGAACAACTTGTTTTCTGTTCAGTTATTTGGAAGTCCCGCTGCATATTTTTCCTTTCTGCCTGAATTTGTAAGTCATTTGCTTTTGAGACATGTGGTGGATTTTTTTTTTTAAAAAGTCTAGTTGATTCTGTCTGTGGAAAGCTTGTCAGTTTGTACCTTCTCTTTTTGGTGCTTGATGTTATCTTCAGAACTCTCCTAGGTCATGAATCCTCTATAACCTTATTTGGAGCATGGATACCTTTTAATATTATGTTATTATTAGTTGTTTGCGAGTTCGCTTATATATCTGTTTTGGATGTGGCAAATTGGTCTCATTGAAACTCTGAAATAACTGGATACTTCCTACCGGAGAGCATATCGAGCGCATGTTTGTCTTGGCATTTTCTGTTTACTATTAGTGCATCTTGCTAACTGTTCTTCTTGTTGAACATCACTTCTACTTAAATTCACACATATACTGATACTTTCAATTTTTCATGCTATTATGTACAAAGCTAAAACATGGGTCATTGTGTAGGTGGTTCCCTCAGTGGCTATTGGTTTCACTGCATACGACACCATGAAGCATTTGCTGAAGATACCTCCCAGGGAGAAGAAAAGTTCTGGTCATGGCCCTGCTTAAAGCTTTGGTTGATCTCTTCAGGTTGACCGTATGAAGCCGCGACCCAATGAAGTACCTTCGTCCACAACTCTGTTACCTAGTACTAGTACTAATTGTGTCACGTAACAGCTATCTGACATATTCTTTCATTCTAATTTTCCTCATTCATTTACGTTTTGAATTTCAAGTGTATATTTCATCCGCCGTGTGGAATGGTACTACTGAGTTAAACATCTAGTGACATGATTACAGAAGCTTGTGACCTTCTGCTTGAGTTCCCTGTAATGGTTAAAAAAAAACTACAATTCCAGAAAAGGTGTTCCATTTTTATTGCCGTGTGTTGTACCCTCATCTATTTGTGCTATTCTTGCATTGATAATTTTTTTTAGCATAAGCTATTCTTGCATTGATAAACGTGGAGAATTTGCTAAGCTATCCTTCCACAAATATGTTACCGTGTGATCATTGATGGAATCAAACCTGGCTTGCACACGGCTGCACCCTATAAACCATATAGCTAGGAAGCCTCCTATAAACGAGCCGTTCTATCGACACAAGTATCTCTGCCGATGGCGGCAGCGGCCATGGAGCCCGCATGGATGACCTCCGCTAGGGAAGACGAGGATCATAGCACGGAGAAGCGGGGGCAGGACTGGAGGAGGAAGGAACACGAAGAGGACATCACGGCGAATAGTCCACACGTAGAAGATGATGAGCAGCAGGTTTGAAGGAATTCCGCAGGTTCTGGATCGAGAACATGTCCTCATTCTTCGGTTCCTTGGAGGCCGCCACCAGTAAGTCTTAAGCCCTTAACCCCTTGGCCTTGTCTCTGCTAATCCCTGCCCTCCACACACACACGCGTGCGCGTTGCCTTCCCAGGGCCGATGATCTCCATTCATCGATGTGGACTCCAGTCCATTACCAGATGACTCCCTTCGGCATTCGTTTCCGTTGCAGCCTTGCCGAAATTTGGCCCCAATGCCCCATACACGGATTCTCCTCACGCCGCGTCGTCCTCGTCGAAGATGGCGCGAAGCTGGCGCTTGGTGTGAACTGTGATTGTGAAGGCTTCGCAAAGGGGAGCCGGCAGGGACGCTGTTCGGGGGAATGTTGAGTTTCCTGCTATTTTTTTTTTTTTGGAAATTAAGTTTCCCGCTATGTTTTTTTTTTTGGAAATTAAGTTTCCTGCTAGGTTTCACAGCAAAAGTAATGGGCTCTTGAACGTTGGGTTCTGTGAGATGTCGGTTTTCTGTTGCGTGTTCAGTGCTTTGCTAGCTAGGAAATTTATTATATGATGCTTGGCCACTCCTTGGTTTATTTCAATACTTGGTTCCCTTAATCAAACTTTTTATATAATATAATAGTAAAAATACGAGTTATTTCTTTTTCTGCACAAACCCCACCTGCGCGTGCTCATGGTGTTTTGTGCGCACATGGTGTTGTATTGTACCTCATCATACACAGGAGGTAATGCAGGCAGCCATCCAAGTGGCAGGAAAAAAAAAAGGACAGCCCGCCATCGTGCTATCGCTACAGCCAAGAATCGACTCCAAGGATGCAACAGGAAAATAAAGTGAAAATGTTTACGCTTCATTCGTTTTGTATCTCGATTAAAGGGTTTCAGTTTACAGTGAAACAATATAACTTAACCATAAACACCACAGTGGCACCCCAAGTTTACGTACATAAAGGTAACCCCACCCCAAGTTTACGTACATAAAGGTGACCCCAGACACAGTACAGACCAAACGACTTTGACTTGTAGCTTGTAAAGACCACAGTTAATCACATCCTCCTCTGCACCTTTCATCTGCGGAGTGAACTTAAGCCGGCGATGGGTGGTGCTATCATTCTGATGACTGCTACTAGCCCAGATATCGAACACCAACATCATATCCACGGAGACGGAAACCACACGATGCAGTAGTTGGATAATCCTGTCATCACCAACAGTAATAGCTCCCTGAACATCACTGTCATACAAAAGCATATCACTCGAAACATCAGTTGTGCAAGCAGTTATTTTGCCATAAAAAGTTCCAGGCCCCGACCAAATCTTTATCTCAACTGTGCCCTCCAATGCATTCTTAACAAGTGCAAATATCAGCTCCACCTCACTACGCCAGCTATCAACAATTTCCCTTTGAACCACAGATCTAATTCTGCTTCCCACCACATCAATCAATGCTTTGTTCAACTGCTTGTCTTCACACTCTTTGCCTTCCTTGATCTTCAGATCCACCTCGTAAAAGGTATTACCAAGAAAAACAACCCCCCTACTCGGACCAGTCAGAGTCAACGAATCATCCTACAAGTTCACAGATAATGTTAGCAGTATATATTCTGTACAAAGAATCGCAATAAATGGTGACTATGCTAGATGAACATAGGTCTCTTCATCTGAAATAAGAATATGACACAGAAAAAATCAGGCCAGTCAGAATCAAAGATTCGCTCTACATGTAGAGAATTTCAACAACATATTCCTACGTACTATGGCAAGTCACAACAAATGATGACTACGGAACATAGGTCTCATGTGTCAGAAATAAAATATAGCATCACAGAAAAACAATTCTGTTCAGCCAGTCAGAACCAGAGTACCCTACAAGTTTACAGAGAATATCAGCAATATATTCTTTGGTACAGTAAGGCACAACAAAAAATGTCTTCGCTGGAAGAACAAAGGTCTCAATTCTCAAGTGTCTGAAATAACATACTCCCTCTATCCCATAAAGAGTGCAAATTTTAGTTTCTTTTTTCCAGACAGATTAGTGGTGGCATGAAAAGACTCACATGCCCTCTCATGTAACTTATCAGGCTTGCGAAAACGGTGGCCAGAAGTTAATTTTGGCATGCAAATCAGATCCAACCAGAGGCGAAGGCAGCGTCGAAGTGACCGTGGTGCACGACACAAGGAACATCTACATTTTTCTAAGATTATATGGTCATTTTGAACCTAAATCACGGTAAAATAAAATTGTACCTGGTGCATAGGCACCAGGGAAACATAACGCGGCGTCGCCCCTGGATCAAACTACTTGTCTACTTAGTTAGGCAGGTAATTGTTGTCTTGTTCGTAGGATTGTACTCTTTTATGAGATCTTTTCAAACAATAGAATTGCACATTTCACGGGGCGAAGGGGATTGGCTATGTGAAACCTCAAACAGGTAAAGATGATATACAAATAAGCAAATTTAGTCGGTAACAAAAAAAACACAAGGGATACCGTGTAGTCTACTGAAATGCCACAAGGGATAACATGTAGTCAGGCATATACAGAATATTACAGTGCCTGATAACAAGAAGATTCCAATAAGCAGGACTGACAAAGAAATTATTTGCATATGCAAAAAAGGGAGGAAGACATGAAATTTGAAGCCATTTACTCTTCCACATACCGGTGAAGTGATGTGTTGGCAGTTGTCTCTGTCGCGACGGAAGATGTAATTACATTTCATATCCAGACAGTCTCTGATTAGCACTGTCCCATACAAACTGATCGGGTAGCCAACATCTGAGGACATTATCTTCACAGAGAGCGTGTTTAATGAGTCAGTCAACAAATGGCCCTCTCTGAGAAGTGCATCTGTATGACACATTGGACCATATTGCGCTGGGAACAAGGGAGACGGTGTTAGCTCATAGCTCGGAAATAACAATAGGGCACCAGAAACATGAATAGCGATAAAAGATCAATTTCCTTGTTGTGTGTGTGATCAGATAGAAAGGTACTAACAGATGCTTAAAGGAAGAAACTGAACATCGTTTCCTTTTAGCAGATAGAAACATAGTAGAACAACTACTACAGGAGAATTTGTTCTAAACAGATAAGCAACATATGGTGTTCAAATTGATTTTAATGGACGAAGTTGGTAACACCACGCAACCCCAGACTGGCTACCACTCCATACTGTCCAGTTTATCACGAAATTACACCAAATTCAGCTAGTAAGCGATCGAATCCACATAAACATGAATTTAGTCGGGAGTTAAAGATTATACTCTCTTCATCTATGTCCACCTCGGTGAAGTCGAGGCACCATGCTCGGGTGTAACAGCTGGCTCCCAACTTGGGGTCGTACTCGTAAAGTTTCCTGCGCATAGATTGATTGAACTCCATCTTCGCCAATTCCTCAGGCGTATCGCGCAGCCGCGGCGGCTTCCGGCTCTGCTGTCGACGCTTCTGCTTCTCAGCCGCCGCCTCCTCCGGATCCTCCTCGACGTACATGGGAAGCCCGGTGAAACCGTCGTTTGCCATGAGTTACGAGAGCGACCGTCGGCCTCCAAACCCTAAATCTGTGAAACAAAATACGAATGGAAAACAGAGTACGCATATAGCACAAAACGAACCACTCGCCGAAACATGATAGATGAGGGGATAAACAATCGACCTGATTGCGCACAGACCTTCTACCCTTCTTTCGCCTACGCCGCCGGCAATGAGACGGTAGCAATTCCGGGGGGCGGGGAGGTGGGGACTAAATAGTACAGTACGGTCGAAGGAGCAGTACTAGGGTTAGTTAGGCCGTGTTCAGATCGGAGGTAGAAAATACTTTTGCTGGATGAACAGTACACTGAAAAGCGTGTTCTGTGAGTGGGATGAATAGGAAAAACTTGTTGGAGAAGTATTTTTTTTAATATGAACACAGAGAGCCGCCGACTTTGATGTGATGGATGTAAGCGCCAAGGCGCAGTCCATTTGGATAACATGGGCCGGTGAACGCATCGGGCTACACTGTTAAAAAAAATACACTATAGATGAATAATGTTTTGTGAGTGAGAGGAATGAAATAAATAGTGAAAAGTTGGATGAATAGTGTTTTTTTAAACTAAACGCACCCTAATAGCAGTATAGCACGCTAAAAATAACACAACCAAACAGAGAACCTTTATTAGTAAGCAGATTGTTCCCTTTTGGTCAAAAGAAAAAAGGAAGCAGATTGTTCCCTAGAAAAAAAGTAAGCAGACTGTTTTGCTAAAAAACTAATATTAGTACGCAGATTGTTTTTCTAAAAAAATAGTAAGCAGATTGTGAGCATGAACAAAACTTAACTAACAATAAGATCACCTAATTCAGTGCGAATTCACGTGCACGGTAACATCCTGACCTAACACTAACACTTAATAGAATCAATATAATACTTATACCAACAAGTTACAACATCTTTTTCAAAAAATCATCTCAAAGAACTTCAGGCTTAAAAGTGCTGGGCCAGAAGCAATTTTGGGATGGGTTACCTACCGGAATTTTTTTTTCCGGAAGCATACGAGAGGACAAAGTGCACATAAAAATTTTGGGTTGGTTTGTGAGAGACGTCTTGATGTTCTATAGAACTGTCAGGCTGCAAGTGAAGTTTTGGGGTTCGAGAGAGCTGCTAGGCGTAAACGACATAGGGGACGTTACAATTGGTATTAGAGTCGACCCTCGCGGTTTTACAGTCATGTGCAGGTCAAGCGTGCGGGCATGACGCACATGACGTGAGCCCTATGTGGACATAATATGACATTTTTTTAAAACCTACGGTATGACATATAAGCCGACACTGAACACATGGACGTGGCCAAGAGGGGATGTTCCTGGCTTGCGGTGAGACTTTATAATTGGTATCAGACCTGACGTTCATGGTTTCACGGACTCATACGGCTCATGTCTGCGGGTATGGTACACATGATGCATGTGCCATGTGTGGACATGGTATAACATATGCACCAGCACTAAACGCATAGACATGGGGGGGCGTTCCTGGCTCGTGGTTGACTGAAGAGGATAGGGATGGCAATGAGTCAGGTAAGCTGCAGGCAAACCAGTTAACCACCTGCGAGCATGCCCGCGATAATAATCTTTACCCGCCCGTGAACAAGCGCGGGTAACATTCTTTGCCCGTGCCCGCGCCCGATGTAAGATCATGGAGGCCGACTAGAGGGGGTGAATAGAATGTTCTAAAATTTCTAAAAAACTTAACCGATAAAGATGTGGAATTAAAATGATTGGTTTAAACACAAACAAGCAAATTGTGGAGCATAGAAAATCAAATTTCGTTGATCTTACCAAACATGCAAATTGTGGAGCTTTTGGCTCCGTAGACAATTGTCGGCGGGTGACACACGGGGTGCCTCACGCCGGCGAGTGTCAATCACAGAACACGCACGTCTCGGTGGAGAATGGTTCAAGAGACGCAAGACATAGAGTTTATACTGGTTTGGGAGTGATCCCTACGTCCAGTGAATGTTGCTCACGGCTGTATTGCTCTCTCGGCGACGGGTTACAATGAAGGCCGGTTCAAACCTTGGGTGTAGGATGCATATAGGGGACTAAGTGCTTTATAGATCGAGTATCCAGAAAGTTGGATCCCTTTCGCAGGAGGACGCCCTCCTCTTTTATAGTTCAAGAGAAGGGCACCTGTACAATAGCATTTTACCTATCTACCCTCGGGAGCCCGGCGCCCCCGACGGTTACTTGTTGTCGGCTTAGTGCGTCTTGGCGACCCCTTCCTTGGCCGCCGCGTGTCCTTGGCCTTCCCACCGGCAGCTTCACGGTAGCTTCCTTCTTGGCTGCTAGCGCAGCGGGGCGCATGCAACTACCTTTTCCCAAGCGCAGAGCCGTAGATCAGCTTTTTCAGTTTGCAGGCGGGAAGGAGCGGCTTCGGGAGTCTTCTTGAGGCCCTCTCTCTCTGTTCCCGCTCCGCAGGATGGGTTCGTCAACCGAAGAGTCTCCCCACGGGGGTCTACCCTTCCGACCGGGGGGTCGGGGGTCGGGCGAGACGGACGCGCCCGACCCCTACGCCCCCCGAAAGGGGCCGGGGGTCGGGCGTGACGGAGGTGCCCGACCCCTTCGGCCTTAAAGCCTTACGAGGGTCGGGCGGGAAGGAGCTTCCCAATCAGCAATGCCTAGAACCGTCTCCAACCTTTATCGGGGCCTCCTTTCGCTCGTCTGACGTTAGCAAGCGTCATGCCAGTAGGGCCCCCCAATCCATGACCCCCACAGTAGCCCCCGACCTTGTGAAGGAGTCAAGGACTCGTTTGCGAGGTCATATCCGTTTTTCAGGTAAAATGGCTTTAGGGGGCTCCCTTTCTCCATTTCTTGCCAACTCTTGACAATTTTTCGAGGTTTTGGGCACGACTAGGGAAATGCCTCGGCGGCCGGTTCCCAGTGCCCAGTGAGCTATTTGGCAATTCGCCTGATGAGGGCCCCGACCCTCTTCGCAAGGAGTCGGCCTTGGGGTTTCGCTCCAGGTCCCACTATTCCTGAGTTGACGCCCCCTTGTAATTCTCAGACCCGCACGATCGGATCCTGAGGGCTCGTTTCCTGGCTACGATGCCATTATCAGGGCGCGTTCTGCGTCGTCACGCGCCAGGAATCAGACGCAGAGGCTCGCTGCCTTCAGCCTTGCCAATTTTTCGGCCGCGCAGTCGGACCGGTCGTACCCTTCGTGGGCCGGCCATCGACCCCTCGCCTTTGATCATGGCCCACATTCTTTTTGTCTTTTACGGGCCGGTTGCAGGGGTACGGCGGGCCCCACCAGTCGAGGTGACCTGATCAACCGCTGACGGAAGCAGCTCCGCCGATCGAATGCGATGCGACGCGGCGGTTAGGCTCCGGATTCGACATTTCAGTCGTGGCGGGCGTGGGAGCGTGAAGGGCAGTTAATGCCCTAATCCGCCGCCTCGTGCCTCGGGCGCACGTCTGGTGCGCCCAGAGTCATTGGATGCGCATCGAGGGCTCAGGGAGCCTGGTCGTGCGCCTCCTCGAGCCGGCCACCCACCTTCCCGCCGCCCCTATATAAACGAGCATGGGCGTAACAGGGACGGCTCCTTGTTTCCCATCACCGTTCCCATCTCTTTGGTCCACGCGTGCTTCATCGTCTCCGCCGCTTCCTTCTCCGGGTACACGGATCTCCGGCCTCGCCACCCGCCCGCCATCATCGTCATGGCATCGAGGGGACCTTCATCGCCCGCGCAGCTTTGCCCATGGGCGCGTTCGAGCGCGTCTACCGCTTCCCTCTAATTGCTCGTCTCCCGCGGGCTCCTCTGCCTGCGTACCACCGACGAGGAATGGATCTCACCACACCCTTCCCACAAGACCTCGTCTCCGCTGGCGGGGTACGTGGTGAGCTTCATGGCGTACCATGTCCGCGGCTTTGCGGCGCCGGCTCACCGCTTCGTTCGCGAGGCGCTCCACCACCTCGGCGTGGAGCTCCACGCCCTCGCCCTGAATGGGGTCCAACAGATGGCCAACTTCATGGCCTTATGCGAGGGCTATCTGGGTATCAACCCGGATTCAATCTCTTCCTCCTCTTCTTCAATGCAGCGCTCGTTCGGCCTCACGGGGTCATGGCCCCATTGGGGGTACTGCTCGCTGCAGGTGAAGCAGTCCCGCGTGGACATGTTCCCGCGCTCGGAGTTGCGGGGCTCCAACAAGGACTGGAACAAGGGGTGGTTCTATATGAAGAACTACCCCGAGGCCGCCCTCCCGCCGTTTGATCTCGTGAGCTCACCGCCGGCACACTGGCAGTAGGGCCCTGAGGCCGCCGATCGTCAGAATCTAAAGCCGCACCTCGAATGCCTCACCTAGCTTCAGTCGTGCGGCCTCACCGGCATTGGCATCACCGAGGCCTTTCACCAGCACCGCGTCGCCCCGCTTATGGCCAGGCCACTGCGCCTCTTCGAGATGGCCCTACAACCACCAAGGCCGAACTCCGCTAGCCTTGTGTCATGCGCCGTCCCATCGGAGGACGAAATTCGTGCTCGACTCGCAGAGCTCGTCGATACTCCGAGGAACGCTGCCCTGGTGATTCCCATGCCGGGCCAACCGTCAATGCTCCCTGGCCCCGGGGCCATGGACCTCATAAGTTGCTCGTTCTCTCGCTTTCATCTTCCCGTTTCCTCACTCCTTTTCATGCGTCCGATCGGTGCTTGCTAATTGATCTCTGATCCGCAGTCCTCCGAAGCTCCTGGCGGCCTCATCGCCTCAAGAGGGGTCCTGCCCGAGGAGCAGGCCGCCCGTGACGAGGCTCGTGGAGGAATCGCGTGGCGGAAGAAGCCGACCAGAAGCGGAAAAGTGAGGAGGCCAAGAAGCGCCTTCAGACGGAGGAGCGGAGGCGCAAGCGGGAACGTAGGGAGCGCCGGGGGGAGGAAGTTGGGTCTGACCTCACCTCCACGACCGACGACGAGGGGAACCCCGGGGGCCATTCTCCCCTGCTGGGGAACTGCCCCACAGAGGATTTCGTGGCGTGGGGTGAGTCCCGGTCGACGGCCATCGTCGTGGAGGAGCTTCCTCCCCCATCGTCGACGGCCATCGCTGCAGGTCCGCTGAGCCCCCAAGCCCAGGAAAGTATGCGCGCTTCGAACTCCTCTCGGGTTCTGTACGCTCTTCGGAGGGCAGCTTCAGGAAGTTATGCCTTTGAGTCTCCTAAGACCATCTACCCTGACCCGAGCTTCGCGTCCTTGAGGGTCCGGGTACCGATCATACTTTGGCCAGGTCGTCTTCGAGCCCCCAAGCCTCTGCGTGAGGTCACATGCATCATGCTTGGGTGCTACCCGACATCCGGCTGTCAATTCCTGCAAAACCACAGACCCCGCGGGCCCGAAATAGAGTTAGTTTCTTATCTTTGAGTTGTGTTCTCAGAAATGCTTTTGTGCATCCATTGCCCGATTCCTCGCGAAAGAACCAACCCAACGCAGTTATGTTCGACTAGGCGCGCTGTCGGGGCCGGTCGCCTGGCTCGGCAGCCGTGCGAGCCGTAGCCGTGGGGGCCTAAGCCGTCGCAACGCGGCTGTGTCAGACATCCCTTCCCTCCCATGTAACGGCGCCAGGGTTTCTTTAGAATCATAGGGCCGGCGGAAGAAATCGTAAGGAATGACAGCAAGCTTGATCGAAAAGAGAGTGCGGAGAATTCACTTATCTGGCCGGCCGGAGGCCAGGGGGAGTGCTTCCGCGCCCCCCCTGTCGGGTCTTCTATCAGACGACGAGGTGTTGGTGCGGCACTATGAACCCGTAGCTGGTCTGCAGACGTGTCGCCACCAGGTGCTCGCGGTTACTATAGCGCCGAAGGCTTTGCGTCGACAGGAGCGCCCCCGGAGACGGTGTTCCGGCGGTTGAGTGGCGGCCTCTGTCTCCAGGGCGTTTCCACCGAATGGTTCGCCTGTGGTGGAACCGCTTATAAGCCGGGCATCTCCTCTCAGCGCGAGTGGTTTTGTACTAAAAATGGGTATGTCTCCGCCGTCGACGCCCTCCTATAAAAGGAAAGAGTTGGGCTCGCTCTATTCCAGCCCAACTCTAGTTTTGGCCCGCTAGGCCTTTCTTTTCATGAGGGCTCTCGTCGAGCCCCCGCCCCATTTTCCTCTCCATGTCGGGGGGGGGGCATGGGTTGAGGACGACCCCGTCGTGGGGGTCGGGCGAGACGGGATTCTACCCGGTTCCCTCCGCAGGTAGTCACGGGTAGAAGCGCCGTAACTGCTCGATGTTCCACGCGTTGGATATGTGGGTTCCATCTGGCATCGCCAGTTTGTAAGAACCTGGGCGGAGGACCCGTACTTAGGGGTGAAAACGGTTACGGAAATTCCCGACTGACCGAGCTTCGTTTCCGAAAAATTCAAGAAACGGTGAAACGGAAACGGTAGAGCTCGGAAACAGTACGGAAACGGGAAATTTTTGTCGGAAACGGAAATAGAAACGATAGTAAATTTCTACCGCCGAATAGCTATTTCGACCGAATTTAGTCGAAAATTTCCGTCGAAATTTCGAATCCTAGCATCAGGCCCAGAGCAAGAAAAGAACCTAAGGCCCAACATGGCCCAGCCGCGCCAACCCTAGGTATATATTGCCGCCTACCACTCAGTCACCCACTCACCCTCCAATCTCCCTGTCGGCCACCCCCGTCTAGCCGTCTCCCAGTCCCTCCACGTTCATCCAGATCCGTCGCCGCTAGCCAGCCGACAAGTCCCCGCCGGTGGCCAGTAGGCCAACTCGTTGGCGTCCAGCTGGTCGGGACAGGATGGAGATGACGCCAAGAACATGAAGGGTGGTGAACACGCGTGGAGAAGATGCAGATTCTCCCTCCCTGGAACTTGGCCTCATTGAGCAGCCGCCACGAGCAGGAGGCCCAGGAGGTGCTACAGTGGGAGGAAAGAGGAGTCGTCTGTTATCAGGTTTCCGACCGTTTCCGATCGTTTTCATCCCTACCCGTACTACGGTGTAAGGGCCTTCGCAAGGGGGTGAAAGTTTGGTGAAGCCGCGGTGATCTTGGGCTAGCCTCAGGACCAAGTCACCAACTTGAAACGCATGACCACGCACTCGTTGCTTGTGGTAGCACCTCAAGCCTTGCTGGTATCTAACTGAGTGCGCCACCGCCACTTTCCGGGCTTCCTCCAGCTGATCCGCAGCATCCTCAAGGTTGGCTGCATTTCCCTTCTCATTGAAGGCCTGGACCCTTGGGGAACCGTACTCTATGTCCGTGGGAAGGATCGCTTCGGAGCCATAGACCATGTAGAACGGGTAGAAACTTGTGCCGTGGGTCGGGGTTGTCTGCAGACTCCATAGGACGGAAGGCAGCTCCTCCACCCACTTGGTGCCGAGCTTGTGAATGCGCTTGACTAGCCGGTTGAAGATTCGCGACTTCAACCCTTGTAAGACCATGCCATTGGCGCGCTCGACCTGCCCATTCGTGCGTGGGTGAGCGACTGCCGCCCATGCCACCTTGATCCCATAGTCGTCGCAGAAGCGGGTGAACTTCTTCCCAGTGAATTGAGTCCCGTTGTCAGTGATGATGGTGTTCGGAACACCAAACCGGTATAGGATGTCGCGGAAGAAGCTGACGGCTTGTACCGACGTGATCTTTGTTAGCGGCCTGGCTTTGATCCACTTTGTGAACTTGTCGACGACGACAAACATGTGGGTGAAGCCCCCGGGCGCTCTTGGTAATGGCCCGACCATGTCTAATCCCCAAACCATGAACGGCCAGGTGATGGGTATGGTCCGAAGCGATTGGGCTGGTAGATGGGTTTTCTTGGCGTAGAACTGGCAGCCTTCGCATGTTCGCATGATTCGCTAGGCGTCAGTGATGGCTGTGGGCCAGTAGAATCCTTGCCTAAAGGCCGACCCTACCAAGGACTGGGGCGCCGCGTGATGACCACACACCCCTCCGTGGATGTCCTTCAGCAACGATCTCCCTTTTTGTTGAGAATGCAGCTTTGGAGGACACCTTTGTGGCCCTGACGATACAGGTCACCCTCAATTATCCTATAGGACTTTGCTCTTCGGATGAGGCGTCGAGCCTCCGTTCGTCCGGCTGGAAGGGCCCCGTCAATGAGCAAGCTTAAGAAGGGGGTGCGCCAATCTCCTTCTGCGCCTGCCTCAGGTGGACCTTCTGTAGGTTGGTCTTCATCAAGGCTGGTCCCTTCGTCGGGGTCGGACGCAATAGCGGCCACTACCCTCGATGGGTCAAGGCTTCTGTCAGGTCCGGGCGACTACTCGGGGTCGGATGCCTCATCGTTGAAATCCACCGACGGCCGATGCAGGTCGTCTGCGAAGACACCCGGCGGAACCGGCTGTCGCCAGGATGCAAGCTTGGCCAGCTCATCCGCCACCTTGTTATACTCCCTTTGTAGGTGAATGAAACCTAAGCCCCCGAAACTTTTCCTGCGCCCGACGCGCTGCTTCGCAGTAGACTGCCAGCTTCGAATTATGGCAATTGGCGTCGCCGTTAACCTGATCCACCACGAGCTGAGAGTCGCCGCGAGCCTCCAGCCTATGGATGCCGAGCTCCTTGGCTATCTAGAGTCCGGCGAGCAGAGCTTCGTACTCTGCCATATTGTTCGAGGAGGGAAAGTGTAGCCGTATGGCGTAACGCATCATCACCCCCATCGGGGAAACAAAGACGACCCCCACCCCCGACCCTTTTCGGTTTTGGGCTCCACTGAAGTGGAGGATCCAGTATTCGAGGTCGGCCGGGGCCGGGGGGAGCTGTGTCTCCGTCCATTTAGGTACGAAGTCAGCGAGCACCTAAGACTTGATGGCTGACCTTGGGACGTAGGAGATGCCATAGCCCATTAGCTCGAGGGACCACCTGGCAATCCTTTCTGTCGCTTCCCTGTTGTTGATCACCTCGCCTAACGCGTGCTCGGTGACGGCCGTGACGTGGTGGGCATCGAAGTAGTGCCTGAGCTTGCGCTTGGCGATGAGGATGGCGTAGACCATCTTCTGGATATGGAGGTAGCGTGTCTAGGACTCGGTCAACACCTCGCTGATGTAGTAGATCGGGTGCTGGATCTTCAGCGCGTGTCCCTCTTCCTCGCGTTCCACCACGAGGACTGCGCTCACCACCTGGGAGGTAGCCACCATGCACAGGAACAGACGCTCCCTGTCCCGCGGAGGTACCAGGATGGGTGGTGCGGTGAGCATGTGTTTGAGCTGATCGAGCACCCGCTGAGCCTCCGTGGTCCACTCGAAGTGGTCCGCCCTCTTCAAGAGTTTGTAGAGAGGAAGACCCAGGTCGCCTAGGCGTGACACGAACCGTCCTAAAGCAGCGAGGCAGACAACCAGCTTTTGGATGTCCTTGATAGAGCTAAGCGGCCCCATTTTGGTGATGGCGGTGATCTTCTCGGGATTTGCCTCGATGCCCCTAGCGGAGACGACGAATCCCAGGAGGAGGCCCTTGGAAACCCCGAATACGCACTTTTCCGGGTTGAGCTTGACGCGGTTTGCCCACAAGCGATCGAACGTCGCCCCCAGGTCCTGTACCAGTTCGTCAGCTCGCTTAGACTTGACTACGATGTCATCCGCGTAGACGTCGACGGTTCGCCCGACGAGGTCACCTAGGCACTAGTTCATGCAACGCTGGAATGTTGCGCCAACATTTTTTTGAGCCGAAAGGCCATCATGGTATAACAAAATACACTGCACGGGATCACGAAGGAAGTGGCAAGCTGGTCGGATTCTTTGAGCGCAATTTGGTGGTACCTATAATAGGCATCGAGAAAACATAGGGCTTCGCTCCCTGGAAGCTTCGACGGCCGTCCTGGCTTTGGCTAGCTGCCGGGACGCGACGAGCGCTGATGCCAGTGCACAACTCTCCTTCTCGCACTCGTACGCCACCTGAGGAGACGTTCCCATCACGATGATGCCGTTGGGGCCTGGCATCTTGAGCTTGAGGTAGACGTAATTCGGGACGGCCATGAACTTCGTGTGGCATGGCCTTTCCAGGATGACGTGGTAGGAGCCATCAAAATCCACCACCTCAAAATAGAGCGTCTCGGTGCGGAAGCTGTCTCGGTTGCTGAAGGTGGCCGGGAGGGTGATTTGTCAAAGCGGAATAGCCTCCTTCCCCGGCACGACTCCGTAGAAAGGAGCCCGCTCCGGTCGCACGTTGGATCGTGGGACGCCCAGGGCATCCATCATACTTGCGTACAGGATGTTGAGGCTGCTCCATCCATCCATCAGTACCTTGGACACACGCTTCTTTCCCATTATCGTGGCCAAGACCAGCTGAAGCTTCCCTGGATGTGGGACGTACTTCGGGTGATCAGACCGGTCGAAGGTGGTTGAAGCTTCGGACCATCTGAGGTACTCCTAGTTGATAGGATGAACCGCGAACACGTTGTGCTCCATTAGCTTGGCGCGTCGCTTTGACGCCTGTGCCTCTGGTCCGCCGAAGATCATGAGGCACTTGTCGGGTTCGGGGAACGTGTCAGCTGCCGTTCCCTTCCCCTGTGTTTGAGAGGTCAGGCTCACCCCGTCCAGCCTTCCCATGAGGAACTTCCTCGTGAGGCCACACTCGCGGTACTTATGCTTGACAGGGGTCGCATGATTTAGGCATGGACCTTCGAGTAGCTGCTCGAAGTAGTCAGGGGTCTGGCCCTCGGTGAGTCGTCGCCCCCGGGGTCGGTCGTCTCGTCGCTGACCTTGTGTCGCCCGTCCCTGGGGTTGGGAGGGCTTGGGGTCTGCGACAGCAACAAATTCGACCCGCCTTTCCTTCTTCTTCTTCATCTTCTTCTTCCCGGGGCGATCCGAGGGACCTGTTTCGTCGGCTGGCTCATCGCGCCTCTTTTCCCCCCATCTTCAGGAAAATGTGCCAGCATGGCTTCCTCTCCTTGTACTTCTTCGGTGGCCATGTTGAGGACTTCCTTGATCGTCTTTGGGCACTCCTTGCCGATCCGGTTGACCAAAACCCGGCTCTTGGTACCCCCCATCAGTGCCGCGATGGCGTCAGCATCGGTGGCGTCAGGGAGGTTGTTGTACTGCCGGGAGAAATGGCACAGGTACTCTCAAAGAGTCTCGCCGTGCTTCTTCTTACATCTTTTGAGGTCCCAGACCATGCCTGGGCGGGCGTAGGTGCCTTGGAAGTTTCCAACGAAAGTACTACGCAAGTCCGCCCAGTTTCGAATCTTCCGTTTGGCAAGCGTTCGAGCCAGGCACGAGCCGGCTCCGCCAGATACAGGGGGCGGTTGCGTATGATGACCTTGTCATCAAAAGCACCCCCTCCTCGGCACGCGAGCCTGAAGTCGTCCAGCCAGACCGATGGATTCGTCTCTCCATCGTACTTGCTGAAGTTGGTGGGGAGACGGAACCGCGGGGAATTGCCACGGTGCAAATCTTGTGGGAGAAGGCGGCCGGGCCTAGGCAATCAAAGTCGGAGCTTGAATCCTAGTCCTCCTCTGCCTCAAAGTGTGCCTCGCGTCGACGATGCCTGACGCGCGGGACACGATCTTCCGATTCCTCCGAGCGATCCTGTCGTCGAGCCCCGATGGTATGCCCCACGTCGTGGTCAGGGCCCAATCGATCTTTTACCTTTGCGGCGTCCGGGCTTGGGACATTCCGTCGTGCACCGTCGGCCGGCTTCTTTTTATCAACAGGGCTAGGAGACCGTGAATCTCCAGCACCGACCCCAGAGTACCGTCTCCTCCCAGCGAAACTTTCTGCCTGTTGCACCGCGGCGCGCTCGAGGAGCGATTTTAGCCCGTTCTGGACCCGACGTTCTTCGGGTGTCGACGGCTGGGGCAGCTGCTTGCTGAGCAACGTGGCCACGGCGATGCACTGGCTTGCCTGGTCGAACAGCGGGTGGCCGTCGGCGTTGGTATCGATCCGCTGGCCTACTTCACGTGCTCGCGCCCGAGCCGTCGGCTCCATGTTTGCGTCGAGTTGGGCCTACTCTAGCTCGAGTCCAAGCCGCACATCTTCCAGATCTTGCCGTTTCGCCGCAATCTGCTCCAGCGTTAGCCGAATCTCGACCCCGTTCTCCCCGTCCGCTAAGTCGTCCGGGGGGGACCACGGTGAAACACTCCCGTGTGGGGCAGCGCTCACCCGTCCCCAGGGGGAGGTGTACTCCCGGATCCCTCTCTTGACAAGATTCGCATGGGCTGAGCATGACGTCCGGGGCTGCGTAGCGCCCTAGGATGCCTTTGTACTTCAGAAGGCGCACCTTGGCATGTGCTCGGTCGAGGCCTTTCCGTGCCTGACGTCGCGCCAAGTCGAAGAGCACTTGTGATGCATTCTTTAGACCAAAAGGAAGAGCTGACGCCTCGCTTTTTCCGCAAGCGTACGTCAGCCTTTTCAGCCGATTGGCATTTTGGGCCGCCCGACGAAGGCGAACCTGAGCGCTTTGCTCAAAGCGCTTGGATGGAGTTGTCGCCGTTGTCGGGGTGGTGCATGATTCGTTCGCGCCCCACCCTGGACACTGCGGTCGAGCTCCGGGAGGAGGCCGTCACGGCACGCGCGGCCGACACAACCTTACCCTCAGCCGAAGGCACCGCCTGGGTGCCCCGTGGGACATGTCCCGCATGGGTGGCCATGCAGTCGAAGTTGTTGACGAGGACGAGGTGTGGTGTGCCACCTTGCGCGGCCGGCAGTTCGTTCACAAGGAACTCGAGGATACCGAACCGGATGGTCGTGCCCAACCTGAACTGACGGTCACCAAGACCAGCCATCTCGCACCGGGTGTCGACGAGGACGAATACGTGCGCAGGCCCCTACCTGGTGCACCAACTGTTGGCGGGTGACACACGGGGTGCCTCATGCCGGCGAGTGTCGATCACAGAACACGCACGTCTCTGTGGAGAATGGTTCAAGAGACGCAAGACATAGAGTTTATACTGGTTTGGGAGTGATCCCTACGTCCAGTGAATGTTGCTCACAGCTGTATTGCTCCCTCGGCGACGGGTTACAACGAAGGCCGGATCAAACCTTGGGTGTAGGATGCATGTAGGGGGCTAAGTGCTTTATAGATCGAGTATCCAGAAAGTTGGATCCCTTTCGCAGGAGGACGCCCTCCTCTTTTATAGTTCAAGAGAAGGGCACCTGTACAATAGCATTTTACCTATCTACCCTCGGGAGACCGGCGCCCCCGACGGTTACTTGTTGTTGGCTTAGTGCGTCTTGGCGACCCTTTCCTTTGCCGCCGCGTGTCCTTGGCCTTCCCACCGGTAGCTTCACGGTAGCTTCCTTCTTGGCTGCTAGCGCAGCGGAGCGCATGCAGCTACCTTTTCCCAAGCGCAGAGCCGTAGATCAGCGTTTTCAGTTGGTAGGCGGGTACGTGCTGTCGGGTGCCGGTCGGGAGAACGCGTAGGCCGCACGCTTTCTCCTTTACAGACCTGGTTCAGCTTTGGGAGTCTTCTTGAGGCCCTCTCTATGTTCCCGCTCCGCAGGATGGGTTCGTCAACCGAAGAGTCTCCCCATGGGGGTCTACCCTTCCGACCGGGGGGGTCGGGGATCGGGCAAGACGGACGCGCCCGACCCCTACGCCCCCCGAATGGGGGCGGGGGTCGGGCGTGACGGAGGTGCCCGACCCCTTCAGCCTTAAAGCCTTTCGAGGGTCGGGCGGGAAGGAGCTTCCCAATCAGCAATACCTAGAACTGTCTCCAACCTTTATCGGGGCCTCCTTTCGCTCGTCTGACGTTAGCAGGCGTCATGCCGGGAGGGCCCCCCAATCCATGACCCCCACAACAATGAAAGACAGTCCCCTTAAATAGCAACTATATTTGGCCGCACCAAGCAATTGGTGTATACCAAAATTATATGGTGAAAAAAATCCCCAAAAATAAAAGAGTGGACGTCAATTACAGTTTTCCATCGGTTCACGTTGGTTTTTCATAGTCTCCTTCATGTTCACGTGCGTGTAAACCCCCTCCCCCTCGCCCCACCAAAAAAACAAGGGAACTGCTAGCGCCCGAACGTCCGACGTCCGAGCGCTGCGATGGGTGATGTTGCAATTGCTTGTTGCATGCAACATCAAGGTGATTTTTGAAACATTCAATGAAATTTTGTGGTGCTGCAACAACAATCGTGGGGAGCTTGCAACATACGAGCGAGACGCAACATTAGCAGATGCAAATTTGCAACATTCAGGGAACCGCAAAACACATATGAAACAAAAACGCGAGAATCGTTGAATCACTTGCACGGTTGAAGCGTTGCAACATTCCATAGACGGTGGAACATCGACGACATGAAACATGCAACATTCGGCGGCGCCGCATGACTACGATGTTGCACCGACTGAAACAACTACACATACACGGTTGACGAGTTGGAACATTCCATCCACCGTGCAACATGACTGGCGTGAAACGTGCAACACTCGCCGCTGCATAGCTCAAATATTGCACAAATTAAAATAAAATCACGGGAGCGGTTGAAACACACGCAGTTGTAACAATCAATAGACGGTGCATGGGCAAAAAGAATAAAATTTAATGTGCTAATCACAACGGTCAATGAGAAAAGATGAAAGTAGCAATCATTGCACATGAAAAGCCTCTGTCCGATTGCCCAGTATAATATCTCTGGAAATATATTTCATCCATCGTAACATTTATCCAGCATATTTTGCAACATAGCCACAACAAACTATTAGGGAAAAGCTATCGCAACATCGATCTATTGTGTTTTGCAACTTACAAGGCTGTCACATCAAAACATCAGGTGAAAACCCTCCGCAACATCGATCCAGTGAGTCTTGCAACATACGAGGCCGCTGCAACATTGAAACACCTAAAACATCAAGTGTTACAATTACAACATTAAAACACTCGAAACATCTGTCCATACTTGAAGCATTGAAACATCAATGGGTACACTTGAAACATCAATTTCCAATGCGAGAATTGAAACATACAAGTGTTGCAGCATTGAACAGTGAAACATAAAATATACATTTCTAAAAATTATGAAACATCAAAGAAATATATTTCATCCATAAAAGTATGAAACATGAAAGAATAATGTTTGCAACATTGCGCATCAATATTTGTAGCATAAAAAGTTTTGGACAGAATTTCTTCTAAAAGTTAGTAGAATAAAGTAATTTAGATAATTAAACTCTGTGAAGCATGCATTCGGCTGAAGCATTGAAACATTTTTCGAAAACAATGCCACAAAGCAAACAAAATCACTGCAACATCAACAGAAAAATCGCTGCAGCATTGAAGCATCTCGATCTCGTCCTCGCTGTTGCTCCTCGCGACTGAGGGAACTCGTCTGCAAGGGCTCAAGCCGACGGCGGGGTCTCGCCCACGGAGGCGCCGCGTGAGCTCACCCGCAGCGGCTCGTGGCTCCACCGCCGCCCATGGTGCTCAGAAGCAGCCTGCCTTACTGCTGGTCGCCGCTCGCCGCGGGTTGGACCGCCGTCCAGGCAAGCTCATGCTCTGCCGCCATAGGCGAGTGAGCGAGCTCATGCTCCCCACGTGCGGTGAGCAGGAGGTGGGTGGGGAGAAGAGACGCGGACTGGGCGAGTGAGATGAGCAGGGGTGGAGCTTGACGGTAGCGGGTCCCCGTCGGAGAGCTCGGGGGCTATGCACTATCACGAGGTTGGTGGTGAGCGACAACGGTGCACGTTCTGGACGGGGGACGCAACCGTGGTCTGGACGTGGGGAGGAAGAAGCAACCATGGCCTACGGGGGAAGGAGAAGAAAACTTATGGTTGGAAGTCGTCCATGTCTGCGTCCGATATTTTGGTCTTGCATCGGACGCAAGAGGCATAGCATTTCCGAAAAAACAACCTAATACAAGTGCAAATGTGTCTGATGCAGGGTTTTTCCCGAACCGGTAGGTGAAACCGCCGGCCACCGGTAGCGGTTAGGCGGTCGGTTAACCATGGGAACCGGTAGAAAAGACAAATTCAGATTTTAAATTCAAATTGCTAGTGCAATCGGGTTGAAAAGGTTAGCCAGTCGGTTTGGGCTGTTAGCCGGTTGGTTTGAGCGGTAAGCCAGGAGGTTTGAAAAAAAGACGGGAGGTTTAAAAAAAATGACCAAAAATGCATACAAATATTCATACATAGAATTGTGCAATTGCCTTGTATTTGCCGCAAAAAATACCAAATGAGCAAATATTTGTATATTTGCCTTATACAAATGCATACAAATGACTACTTTTTCTTTTTTTTTATTTAACTTGTATTTGCCGCAAAATATACCAAATAAGCAAATATTTGAAAAAAATTTACACCATTAGATTACACGCACTTTGAAGTATTTTCAAGATTTTTACTGCACTTTTTCATTTTTCTGAATTTAAATTAAAAAAATTTAAATTTTCCCGGTTTCAAACCGCTCGAACCGTTACCGGTCCGGAGCGGTTAGAGCGAGAACCGTGGGAACCGGACCGGTTCCCAACAGTAAAAAAAATCCTGGTCTGATGAGCCTTAGAAACTACTACGTTGTGCTAGTTTTGTTTGCCAGGCCAACCTTGAGTAGTTCACTGTCCTCCCTTCTCTCTCGGCGCGGGGTACTTTTTTCGGAGGGTCTGTTGAAGTGAGTTACTCGCAAATGCATCGACATGCGCTTTAGAGAAGAAACACCATTCTAATAACACAAATTTCACTATCAGTGGAGCGGTGAAGTATTTCAAATAAATGAAGTTGATCAGTTTTGATGTAGTCTGTGTTGTACCCCAAGAGAAAATATGTTATAGAATCATAAAATAAAGTTTCCTAAGACCCAATCCATGCATTGTTGAAATGGCACCTTTCGTCAAAATGGGATTCACAGTTCAGTCGTTACCCTTGCGACTTATGCTCTATTCTTAATTTTCAATTAATATTACTACCTTCGTTCTAAATCGTAAGTAGTCATTCCCAAATTTCAGTCAAATATTTAGTCATTTCTATACAAAAGAACTGAGAAAAAGATTCCCTACTATATAATCAGTCTACTAGAAAAATGTGGCGCCATTGGTACCCCTTAAGAGGCCCGTCACAGTTGTACATATCCACGCTTATAAAGGTTTGTTGTGGATTCTGTCAAATTTGATTTGGATTGTTAAATGTATATGAGGTGTCGACCGTTGGAATGTGTATATGTATCATTAGTTGTTCGTAGGAAGAAAGCTTATATGTGGCGGTTATCACAGGTATCAATCCTATAGTATAAAATATGCAGTATGTTAATGTGGTAGGCTAGTCTCCTAGAGCACCTCCTCAGCGCTACAGAGTTCGGCTTGGCAGGTGCTAGCACGCGCGGGAGGAGGTGGAGGCGGCAAAGTCGAGCGAACTCGAGTATGCTCATTGGTATTTTTACTGGGCTTCAGATCGAATGATGGCGAATGGCGTTCATAAATCGTCGATCGAAGGGTGTAAAAAAAATATTACTGACGCTGGACCACCTAGCCTTTGCTGGAGCATCTGCGCTTTTTATATATAGAAATATATAAATTAGGATAAATGGGGTTTTATGTGGATTTGTTGTTTGTGGAGTGTAAATTGATTTCATCAAAGTTCCGAAGGTTTTATGTGGAAGCGACGAAGGCAGAGTGCCAGAGTGTAGATTGATTTAGTCAAAGTTCAAGATGTTATTTTTTGAAGGAAAAAGTCCATATTACTCCCCTCAACTATAAGCAAAGTTTACATAACCCCCTAAGCTATCTTTTGGTTCATTTTACCCCCTAAACTATGTCACTTGGTGTATTCTACCCCCTAGTACAATTTGTCTTTTTTATTTCCACCAAAGTCAAAATTTGGTCAAAATTCCACCAAAATTTGGAAGCAAGAAATTTATAAGTTCACATTTGACCAATGGAAAGTATTGGAATAAAAGTTGAGACAAAAATAATGGGAAGTATCTCAATTAAATCGAGAGAATAAAATCAGAAACGGCACTATTCATTGTCCGAAAACAGTCATTTAGAAGTTAAATTCAATTTTTCACAATAAACAGCGAACTTTAGTGGAAATTTGAGAGCAAACTAAAGATTGATTGAGTGGAGTGTAAAAATGAAAGTTGTTTAGAGAAGTATACTGAACAACTTTCTTGTTTGGATCAGACCATGATCTGGTTTCGATCTAGGAGGAAAATCGAGCCAAACATCGAATCATGAAAAGGAAATTCAGAGTTTGCTTTAATAAGACTGAAAAGTTCATATTCAAATTGGGGCCAAATCATTGAGAAATTGGCAGAGGCCCGAAATGGATACATGAAATTAAAGTCTAGAAAAAGAACTTTTGTATTTCGAGCAAGGTCATTTTGTATTAAAAAATTCGGAGAAAATTGAGGTTTTGAACCCGAACTCTTGGGTTTCAGTTATGAAGGCCATTGATACCGAATCGGATCTCGGCTCAAATTCGAGTAAATTGGTTGAAAATTTCGACGTGGTTCAAAAAGGGAAAATGGAATTGAGATGACTGTAGACAACTTCACTTTTGGAATCAAAGAGAGTTTGCATATGAATTTGGAAGTAATTAGAGAAAAATCAAATCCAACGTCTGAAAATGGGGAATGAAATCAGACAACATTGGAGCTTCGATTTCGCTCAAAATTTTGGATGGATCAAAAAAGGTTTGATGAGTTTAAATGCATGTTTGGTCAGATTTTGGCCCACAATGTCTCGGTTCGTGAGCTTGAGTTGGGGAATGGTGAACCGACGTCGGAGTGGGGGCGGTAACTCCGGCCACGTGTCGAGGTGCACGCTAATCACTGTGGCAATGCGAGAAGTAGGAGGTGGCGATCGCCCGGGGTCAGTTCTCATCGATAAATAGCCCTCCATCTCCTCCTTTCTACTCCCTCCGTCCCACAATATAAGGCATAAATCCTTCAACACAAAGACCAATAAACACATTTAATTCTACTTTAGCAGCCAATAGAAAGGAACAAAACATAATAAATATGCTACTTACACTCGATAGTCATTCATTACACGGGGCCAAGAAGGAGGCGCCCTATATTTTGGGACAACAGAGAAAATTGGTTACGCCTTATATATTAGGACGGAGGGAGTACTTATTTTCCTTCCCCTCACCATTTTTAGTGTCCCTTTGGCCGCCGGCGTGTTTGTTGTCGCGCGCCGCCATCCGGCCGTCTCTGTGACATCCCGGATTTTTGGGAAGGAACGAAGTTTGACCAAAGTCAAAAATTTGGTCAAAATTCGATATAAATTTGAAAATTTCAAATAGATCAAAGAGGTCAGTGGAGAATGTTTGAGACAAATTTGGGATGAAAAAGAGTATGGAAATAGCTCAATTAAATGGAGAAAGAAAAAGAGAAAAGTTACTATTCCTAATCTGAAAATAGAATTAAGTTTCAGCTTTTAAACATGACTGAATAGCTATTTTGAGTATCGAACTGTGAGCAAACTGTTCATCATATGACCAAGGGGTAAAAAGTAAAGATGTTGAGCAAAGTACACTAAACAACTTTTATGTTTGGGTCATATCAATATCGGGTCTGAATCAGGGAGAAAATCAAGCTCAAAGATCGAATCAGAAAATGTTTCAGTAAGTTCAGAGTTTTAAAGGCTGAGTTGGAATTTCTCAAATTGAGCTCAAACCCTTGCGAAATTGACAGAGGTCCAAAAATAAGAAATGAAATTAAAGTCCAGGAAAATAACTTTTGTATTTCGAGCATGTTCAAGTTCTATTCAAACTTTTGGAGTAATTTGAGTTTGAAATCTGAATGCAGCTAGGGTTTCAAAAGGGGGTGGACAAATGAATTGGCTGAAACATTCAGAGCTCGATTTTGAGTTTTTGGTTGAGAATCTCACCTAGGTCCAAAAAGAGAAAGTGAAATTGGAGTGTTAATCTACAACTTTTATTTTAGGATCGAAGAGAGTTTGAATGTGAATTCAAATGTAATTTGAGATTTCAAATTACTAACTCTGAAAATGGGGAAAAGTTGCGCCCGAACTTTGAGCTCCAAAATACTGGATCAAAACAAGTTCGAATCACAAAGGTGGTAAGAGGAAAATTGGTGTACTTGGATCAATCTACAGGTTCTATTTTTGGTGTTTGACAAGTTTGAATAAGTTTTTGGACGATTTTGAGCCGCAATCTCTCGGTTATGGAAAGGGAATGGAGGGAGCTGCTTGTGTGCCTGCTTGCCGTCGGTGGCAGAGGTGGTAACGCCGGTCCACGCGTCGTCGCCGTGCTGAGACAGCGCCGGCGAGCCCTGCAGTGAGGTGGCGACTTCATGGCGGTAACTCCGTCCATATATACTTCATGACCACCTCCTTTTCGATTCTTTTTCGTCACTCGCCTCCTCCTTCTTCTTCTTGGCCGCCGGCGGAATTCACCGCCGTCCCTCCTCCACCGGTCGATTCCTTCCACTTAAATCTTCCTCTTGATCTCCTTGACCTCCTGATTCAATCGTTGTTCACAGTCATCCTCTGTAGAGCTCCCAAATCGTAATCTTCCTCGCTTCCGTCGAGCCGCCGCCGCCATGGTCGCCGGCGCACGTGGGTAGGCTTGCTCCGGCCATCTCAGTTCAAGATAGAGGGTGAGCTAGCTTCCTCTTGGTCCGTTGTTGCTCACAGGCTAGGTTTTTGCGGCCTTCCCGTCGTGGATTGGCCGGCCAGCGAGGCTCTGCCTTGCGCCGCCGCCTGCTCCGCCGCGGGTAGGTCTCCTAGCTGTAATCGAGGGAGAAGAGAGGGGTAGCAGGTGCGCCGGGTCTTGGGGGAGCTTGGTCGGGGAGGCTCGCCGCCGGCGAGTAGCCGCCGGTCAAGGCCGGCGATGGCGCGGTCAACGGCCCTCTGTTTTAAACAGAGGAGAAGGACCGCGGGGAGGAAGATAGGAAAGCTCGGGGGGTGTTCTGCAAAATGTCCTTTTAGGTTTTGAAAATAGATTTAATTTTCGGTTTTTCACCTTTTAATTCATAGAAAATCATAGGAAAGTCCAAAAATCCTCAAATCAATTTTTTTTAATCTTGTTTTAAAATTTGTCATCCATTAAAAATGCTAAGTAATTAGGTGTAGATAATTAATTTAATTCCTTTGTTTAGATTAATTAAATAAATGCTTAATAATTCTAAAAAAATGTAAAATTCTGAATATTCTTTTAATAATTAGAAATGATTTATAAAATTGGTTTCTTTATTTATTTAAATACTTTATCCATTTATAAAATGATTTTAGATCATTAAAAATCAACTAAAAATGATTTAGGGCAAGTTTTATTAAAAGAAAAATAGAGGCTTGTCTTTTAAAAATCTTGGGGTAGCTTGAGTTGGCTTGCAACTTTATCGAGAAGGGAAAGTTGCCTAGCTTCATTAAAAAAATGTCGCATATCATCTCACTAACTTGCATTCCGTTTTAGTATCTCAAGTTCCGGAGTACGCGCTCGTGGGACTCTCGGAGGAGCAGCGGCAATTCAAGGAAGTGATCGTCGTCGCTCCGGAATCTCATGTCGCGGAAGGATCTAACTTGCTTGTGATTCCAGGCAAGCCCCGGAGCATCTTTGAATCACCTATTTATTTCATAATATGCATGAGTCCAAATCTTATGATTTTATGTTACATTAAGTTAGGAATTGATTGAAACCTTTGATGCATAAAATAATCCTTGGCAGAACTAACCTTGTCTAGTTAAGAAACTTGATTAGCAATATCTACTTTGGATATGCTTAGTAAGGTTAAGTTAAAAGATGATGATCTAAGCTATTACCAATCTTACATACTTACGATCCTTAGTTCTGCCTACTTGCTTAAGTGACTAAGGACCGATCCGTTGTTTAATTGATTATTCAAGTGATTCTACCTGGTTTCTTACTGGGTTATGGGACCAGTAAAGCCAATTAGATTAGTTGGTTCAGTGATTGGAAATATCGCTTACCCGTGCTTGCTGGGTCGGAGAAAGGCGGGGCCGTAGCCTGTAACTCACGGGGTGGTCGCCAGACGTGGGACCCACGTGGGGGTGCGTTCCCGGGTTCGAGTAAGGATATTTCCGGTTGTTGGCCCAGCTGATTGAAAGGTTGTTGCGTACAGTATGATCGACTGTGCGTGACTGGGGGCTAGGTATCTCCTGCAGGATGTACATTGATCCGGATTGACACAACTCTTGGTTATGAGTGCACTTGATTAGGTGTTAAACATCGTAGAGGAAACAAGTTGAACAAGATCAGTTTGATTCATAAATGCTGGTTGAGCTTAGTACCACCTCAAAATATTTTATAACCTAGATGGATAAGTAACAACTCAACTGATCTAAAATTCAGAAAATATAAGGATCAAGCTTTAGGAATGCTTTTTGGCAAAAGAGTCGAGTCAGCCAAATCCACATAAAGTCCAATCATATTCCTTGAGAGTCTTTTCTTTGGTAAGGCGGGTAAGTCTTGCTGAGTACCTTCGTACTCAGGAGATCTTCGTTGTTGTTTTTCAGAAGCGGCTCCTGAAGAGGGCGCAAAGGAGTACCCAAAGGCCTAGAACACCCTGGTCCCGGTGATTCTAGTGTTGAGCCGAAGGTTGTAGATATTTGTGGTATAGAACTACCTAGACTGGTTTGTATTAAACTCCTAGAAATGGCTTGACTTTGCATTTAAATTCTCTTCAAACCTTGGCTTGTAATAAGTAAGAATCTTGGTATGTTATGTAAAAATGGTAATGCTCGTTGTGTTCTCCTTACCGAAAACGATCCTGTCGTATGGTAAAGATAAAAGTTAACGTGGTTTATCGAGGAGTCCTAAGGACACTCGACAGATCACCAGTTTAAACTGTTTGAAGTACGTCCAATGACCGTAAAAGGTCATCATGGCGCACTTGAGCCAGTTTAAATTGGGCGGTTCTGCCACAGTCTCCAACAAATTCCCTCAGTCCACAGTTTCGTTTTGACCTCCTCTAGCTCATACATCAACCCTAGTCCTTTTCCGTCCACTCTAATGCTTGCAACGCCCCATCTTCCTCGACTCCGGTCGCTTCCGCCAGCATGGCTGTAGCCGCACGTGGCCAGCCTTGCTCCGACTGTCTCGGTCATAGATAGAGCGTGCGTTAACCTCATATTGATCCCTCGGTGCTCAAAGGCTAGAAGTGCGCCATCGTTTCATTGTCTTTTGGCCGGCCGACGAGGCTTTGCCTAGTGTTGCCACTTGTACCAACGTGGGCCGGTTTCTAGGCGCAAATCGAGGAAGAAAAGAGGGGGAGTAGGTTAGGCGGATCTTGGAGAAGCCGTAGGTGTCGTTCTCGTGGCCTGGGGGGTCGCCGCTGGCGAGTTCCGTCACTGGTCAGCGCGGCCAGCGCAAGTCAGCGCCGCCCCTTTATTTAAATGGAGGTGAGGGACCACGACTTATAATATAGGTTTCTTCAGGGGGTTTTGTGCAAATGTGTTTAATAGGTTTTGATATAAGATTTAAATTTTGTGTTTTTCACTAAATAATTCATAGAAAATCATAGGAAAGTTAAAAATGATGAAAATAATTTTTTTAATCTTGTTTTAAATTATGTTATCCATTAAAAAAGTTAAATACTTATGTGTAGGTAATTAATTAAATTCCTTTATTTACCTTAATTGACTAAATTCTAAATAATTACTAAAAATACTAAAATTCCAAATAATCCTTTAATAATTAGAAATAAATTCTAAATTGATTTATTTATTTATTTAAATGTTATATACATTTAGATATTAATGTTAATTCTTTAAGAATCAATTAAAAATGATTTAGGGCAAGTTTTGTTAAAGGAAAGATATAGGCTTGTCTTTTAAAAATCTCGGGGTAGATAGTGTTAGCTTGCAACTTTATTGAGAAGTAAAGTTGTATAGCTAAGTTTTCAAAATGTTGCATCTCATAACTAACTTGCGTCGCGTTTTAACATCTCAAGCATCGAAGTGCGAGCTCGTTGACCTCTTGGAGGAGCAGCGGCAATTCAAGGAAGTGATCGTTGTCGCCCCATAGTCACAAGAGCTCGTTTGTTTGACTATAAAATATCGTCCGGGGACGAAGGTAAATCCACATGTTACAATATATTAATATTTATATTTTATCATGGAAGGCTAAGTTTTTTTGGGTAAAATAAGATAATGATGTGTGGCATTAAAGGATTTTGGTGGGAATTGATATGAATGTCTAATAAGATGCCCAAGTATACTGTATACACGTATGTGATGTGTGAATGCAAAGGATAAAGGCCTAATGATAATGGGCAAGACCATTAAAATGTTTGACGTGGATTAAGTGACATGTGGGCTTTCTTAATTCGTAGCCCATAACAATAATAATAATAATAATAATAATAATAATAATAATAATAATAATAATAATACATGTATATCTATACTATAAAGCATTGAACAAATTGATGACACTTTTCACCCATAGGCACACCACTTTACCTCTCACAGCGGACCCACCTACCAAGGCTGAACGGTGGGCCTAGGACGACCAAAGGGAGGGGGGAGATTGATTTGGTCGTCCTCACCCAGTTAAAAACCTCCTCTCCCACCTACTCACCCCCAAATATTTTTCACCAACAAATACATCCAAAAGTAGAAGTAAAATAGGAAACATCCCCCACCTCCACAGCGCAGGAAAAATGGAAAGGCCCTTATCTCAACGCAAGAAAGAAATAGAAGAAAGGAAACGAAATTAAAGGAGGAGCCATTAATAGGAAATAAAAGACATGCTATTAAAAGGAATAAATCTCCACGGACACCGCTTGCCCCTGATCTCTCTCCAACTAAAGAAATAAATTTCTCCAAGGCCAAAATAAAAGGAATCCTCGCCTACCAAATAAAATGGCCAGGCCACCTATATATGTATCTCTCCTGGCCGCCCCTCCATCACGCCCCTCGACTACTAGCATAGCACTAGCACACGCCTCACCTATACTAGCGCTAGCACACGCCTGGCCCCCAATTCTCTTTAACGACCACGGGGTGAAATGATGTATTCTGTGTTTTTTTTACTTTGGTAGAGGGTCTTGACATGGTGTATTCGAGGTGGATTTATTTGTTGTTGTTACGAGCGTTGGCCCGGTGACTCACTAATGCTCACTGGATCCATATGTCACTAATGAAATCTGTTTGAAGAACATCATGTTCGTGTGTATATCGTTCCTATTGTTTTGAAATTATGTTTTTTTTCACCAATGCTCACTGGAAAGCTCATTGAGGCCGAAATGCAAAATAACTACATGGTGGCGATGAGGTTCATGTAAATCGTGATAGGGTGCGTCACAAAATTTGAACTTGTCTAATATTTCAATATAATATTTTAAATTTATTACCTTTAATATTTAATATTTTGCAGGGTGCTTTAAGGAAACCGGGAACTCTTCAATCACCTTGATGGGATGAAGATGATTGAACTGTGCAGGTTGATGCAAATTCATATGCTAATAACACATGCATGCACGATGGTACTAATGGTCCATGCACGATGATGCTAATAATATGAGTTTTGCATGTAGGCGTGGCGGCCACGGATGCTTCATCATCATGTTCTACGACATGCAGAGCTTCAAGGACAAAGCATCCACACTGGGCACGGACGAGGACGACTTCAGCTTCAGCTAGACAACTATGGCTTGGCACCAATGTCCTCCTTGCCAAGGGGCCACTGCAGCTGCAGAAAATCTCCATTAGGCTAAGAAGATTATAAGGAGAGATCAACATTCATCTATGTTCCGAGTGACCTCCTTGTATGTTTTTTTTGCGGTTGTGCAGTAGTCATAATAATAATTAAGGTTGAATATGTTTGTAATATGCATGCGCTAAAAGGTTCCTCATTTAATCTAATTTTTTATTATTATCTCTTCTTCCAGTTGATTGTTTCCATATATATGTGCAAACTGAATACGTGATTAATAACAAGATTGTTTCCTTATATCATATAACATGATTGTTGGTCTTTAGTTATTTTTTTGTTGACTTGGTTGTTTGGATCATTTTTGCTTCTTTAAATAAAAAAGAATTAACCTTGTTATTTTAACTTGAACTTGAATACCCGCAAAAAAAAACTTGAACTTGAATAAAAAAATATGTTTTCCTCATTCAAAAACTTCACGTATGCCCGCAATGGTGGGTTTGCTGACCGAAGCTGAGTAAGCATACCTCAAAAAAATAACAATGACACATGAACAAGAACATGAACTTGCATTCTAAAGGCACCAAATATTGAGTTAACCTACAAAATACCGGATTAGGCATTAAGGATACTTCATATACTTTCCTTTAAAAATTCAGAACATGTTTTATTGCATATATATATATATATATACATTACCTATATATATATATATATATATATATATATATATATATATATATATATATATATATATATATATATATATATAATGAAAAGCAATTAATCAGGGGATTAGACTACCTAAAAAAGGGAACGATGCTTGTTTCTTATGGGAGGTGATCCGGATGCATATGAAAGGAAATAAATATAAGATATCATCTACACTATGGAAATATATAGATTTATTTACATACTTACGATATACTAGTGATGCATGTACATACTTACAATATATATATAACTTAACATATGCACTCTAAAAGAAAAGGAATTAATTAGCTGATTCGCCTGCCGAAAAAAGGGACCATGCTTGTTTCTTATGGGAGGTGATCCGGATGGATCTGAAACGAAATAAATATAAGATACTCCCTCCGGTAACAGATTAGAAATCGTTTAGGACATGATTTAGCAAACCAAGGAGTCATTTACTACTGCTAATTTTTCTCTGTTTACCCCTAATAAATAGGGTGAGGGTGCGTCATAAACATCAACTCCCTTCTTTGCCTGTTGGCCATTGCAGCTCGTGGTAAGCCGCGTTTACTCCTATGGTTGGCGGATCGACTCCTCATGCTTCTCTTTTTATATTTTATATGCGCTTCTCTTTTTACATTTTTTGCATGGCCCTCACGTCTATTTCGCATTTGGTTTGGCATGGCCCTGTGCTCATGCTGCATGGCGCCTTTTTCCGTGTTTGGACTTTGGAGACGCTCTTGCTGCATGACGTTTCCATTTTTTTTTTTGCGTTTGGAGGTGCATGGGCTCTGCATGGCGCCCTTTTTTCGCTTGGGATTTTGCCTGGGCGCGTAGAAAAGGAAGGCTTTTTATATTTTATATGCGCTTCTCTTTTTACATTTTTTGCATGGCCCTCACGTCTATTTCGCATTTGGTTTGGCATGGCCCTGTGCTCATGCTGCATGGCGCCTTTTTCCGTGTTTGGACTTTGGAGACGCTCTTGCTGCATGACGTTTCCATTTTTTTTTTTTTGCGTTTGGAGGTGCATGGGCTCTGCATGGCGCCCTTTTTTCGCTTGGGATTTTGCCTGGGCGCGTAGAAAAGGAAGGCGTGCGGTTGGAAGTTGGAACACGAGACGCGGAATGAGACGAGACGCACGTTAATAGGGCGGCGGCGGTGTTAATTGCAAGCGTGGGAAACGAAGCATTGCTGGGGGTACGCTCCTCCAAATTAGGCCTAAAACTACAGAACAACTTCTATTATGCAACGCGGGTTGGCCTACAGAACGACTCCTATTCTGTTACCGGAGGGAGTATGTATGTACACTACGGTAATGTATGGATTTAGTTCTTGATGAATCACTGCTACCTTTTATGTATGATATTTATTTATTTATTCCCGTCTAATTTTAGCTTGTGTACCCACGTAATTTCAGCTTGGTTATTTTATTTTTATCACATTGTTTTATTTACACCAATTAACACTGATTTATCCAAAAGACTAGTGGGCATATATGTGTATAACTTTGATGATATAAGAGGGTCTTTGTGCCGAATGAAGTTCAGGCTCGTCTCAAGTGGCCGGCCTGCCCCATAGTAATCTCCACTTCAAACAATGGATAGCACTGATCAGTGAAGAGATGACGATGTGCTTCAGTTAGTTTAACTCATTCACTTGCTGATGGGACCTGTGTTAGCTGGCCCACTGTTCAGTGATTAGCAAGTAGCAGGTCAGGCAGTACGTTACTTTATTTGCCGATTCGAAAGTATGAATTTTGAAGCAGCATGCACGCGCCGGCCGCCGGGTAAGCAAACGGCCAGCTCTTGTCTCGGATCCAATCGAACTGATAGTTGGCGGCGCTCATCCATCATCAGCCTGATACACAAGACCTAAACTTTCCTCTATATATTGCCCCCTGCTGCATCCGTTAAGGGGGGACGGGGACGACGCCGCCACATATCCCAGGGATCTCTCCGTCCAAAACACCTGCACGGCGGCCACATGCCCACACGCACAGCTGCACCGCCGCCACACCCATATACTCACACACCAGCTTCGTCGTCGCAGGCAAGCGATCTCATGGCCTCGGCAAGATCAGCTTCGTCGTCATCAGTCCGTTCATGGTGAGCGTTGCATGGCTTCACAGCCTGCATTTTCTTCTCTTTTTGTAGGGACATGCTACATCGATGCCAAGGCATTGAGTGTCGGCGGCACGCTTACGTGCTTCATGAGATTAAAAGAAAATTAGAGATTATGGCCGACAGTGATTAAGGGCGTTACATGATCTAGAAGAAAGCCATCGATGGCAGCACATGTGCATTTCCTTTCTTTTTTGCAGGAGTGATAGGCACACTAGATCATCACGCCGCCACACATTCACCTATCCACTACGCACACATCAATCCATCCGCACACAACCACGCACATCTTCAGCCTCTACTCAGGAACATCACCGTCGCTGGGAGATTGACTTCGCCGCCTCAGGCGAGTTCGACAGGATCTCGCGGGCTTGGCGAGATCGGCTTTATCATCATCGTCACATTTCAGCCGGTGTTTTTCTTCTTGTTGTGTTTGCATGCAGGGACACGCCACATGTATGGCAAGGCTTAAATGCCAATGGCACTCACGTGCCTTAATTAGGAGATCAACAGAACAGGGAATCATATATTTGAGGCTCACCGAGATGCCTTCTTGATGCTGTGCTTGTGGCACCATTTCATGGCAAGTGATTCCATGGCGTCGCAGGCTTTCATTTCCTTCTTCTTTTCTTTGCAGGAACAAATCACATCGATAGCAGCATGTCTACGTTTTCTTCTTTGCAGGAACATGCCACAACAATGGGTCACACCACATCGATGGCAAGGCATGAGTGCCGGCAGCGCACTCACGTGTTTTAGGAGACCAAGGAAAATAAGGGACCTCATGGCCACCAACACTTGGTCATTTTACAAGATCCAGAGGAAGGCCATCTCTTTGGCAGCACATACGTGCTTTTCTTGTTGCAGGTGTATGAGAGTGAGGCTCTCTATATTTTCTTTTCAGGTGCTCGAGGCTCATCAAGATTGTGAGTCGATGCATGGATACACAGGTTTACCGGTATGTATGAGAGACCGAGTTATATAAAAAAAAAGTATCATCAGCCGGAATGAATGTTTTATTCCGTCATGAAGAGAACTTGGCTAAATATTCCAGATTAATTTATTTTGTTATTATCCTCCCGAGACTGACGAGGCAGGGAGTCTTCATTATGTCCTGACCGGCGAGGCTGGACACTCTATGTTCGTGACCGACGAGGCCGAACACAAATTCCATCATTATCTTCCGATACCGACAAGGTCGGAGAAGTTTATTGTCCTGACCGGACAGTTCATATTTGCAATGGAACTTTTAGCCAAAATTCCATAAATGACAGAATATGGCATTGTTTTGCCTGATGTTTCCTTTATTTGTTTTATTTCATACAGCACCCATACATGGAGTACATGGCAAGAGGATCGATGACGACGACCATATGGCCCAACTTAATCGGAGGTATTCTGCAAATATCACTTGCAGATGTAATTAACTAGAGTTCTCTCAAGGCTATAGGAATCAGGAGCTACACAATTGCTTGAGTAATATGATGTATGCCGGGATATTGGCACTATGATATTTTTGCTACTTCGTGTGTATCTTTTGTAAATCGCACGGGATGAGTTAATTACTCATTGTTAATCCCCTGCCATGTAACTCATTTGATATAGTGAAGTTTGCCTTCGGGCCACCGTGGTTTTTTACCCAAAAAGGTTTTCCACGTAAAATTGGTGTCTCTTGTGTTCCTGATATTCTTAATTATCCCTACACTCGTATAAATATTTATTTGTATACAAATTGTATAATGGCACGCCCGCAAATATAAAAGCCATACGCTGAGAAATTTTGAGTATTTCTGACGCGAAAACATCGTTGAAGGCTCTAACTTTTTTGTGATTCCGGGTAAGCCCCGGTGCATACATTCCTATTGTTTGTTAAATATCACGTGTCCAACCTTTATGCTTTTGTACGCATTAAGTTTCGGAAATGATTGAAACCTACTTTGATGCATTGAACCATGCCTTGATATAAGGACACCTTCTCCACATGTTTAAAGAATCTAGATGAGATGACATCACTTAGTCATACTTGGCTAAGCTAATGCTTTAATATTGAATCCAAGTCAAGCTTGAATTCAAAGCTTTGTCATCTAAAGAAAAAGGGTGAGCAAGCATGGATACGAGGATTAGGATGGAGCTTAATCCTATAGTGTTGCTCACAATCATGAATGGATTAAGGAGTTGACATGGTTTACCTGATGATCAAGTGATTTTACCTAGTTGCTTACTGGGTATGAGACTAGCGAAGTTGATTGGGTGTGTTGGTTCCTAGATTGGAAATATTTCTTACTTGTGCTTGCTGAGTCGGAGAAAAGCGGGGACGTAGCCTGAAACTCAGGGGGTGGTCTCTAGACATGGGACCCATGTGGGGGTGCATTCCTGGGTTTGAGTAAGAATATTTCCAGTCTTTGGCCTAACCGACCAAAAGATTGCGGCGCATAGCCGGATCATCTGTGCATAGCTGGGAACTAGGTAAGAATGCACTTGATCAACTGTTAAGCTCCATAGTAAGACAAGTAGAATGAGATGACAAGTGATTCAATATGCTTGATGAAGCTTAGTACCACTTGTTTGCAAAAAGTTCTATAACCTAGATGGTTAAGTAATAACTTAACCAGGAGTAAAACTTGAAAGTTAAGGATCAAAGAATCAGTAAGCTTTTCGCAATATAATTTGAGTCAGCCAAACTACTCAAAGGCTTTGCATAATCCTTAAGAGTCTTTAATTTGGTAAGGCGGGTAAGTCTTACTGAGTACCTTCGTACTCATGGGATCTATCTTGTTGTTTTTCAAAAACAGCTACTGAAGAGGTCGCCAAGGATGTGGCAGAACCGCCAATTTAAACTGGCTCAAGTGCGTCATAATGACCTGTTACGATCATCGAACGCACCTCAAACAGTTTAAACTGGTGATCTGTCGAGTGTCCCAAGGACTCCTCAATAAACCACGTTAACTTATATCTTTACCATACATCAGGATCGTTTTCCGTAAGGAGAACACAACGAACATTATCATTTTTACACAACATACCAAGATTCTTACTTATTACAAGCCAGGTTTTGAAGAGAACTTAAATACAAGTCAAGCCATTACTAAGAGTTTAATACAAACCGGTCTCGGTAGTTCTATATCACAAATATCTACAGCCCCCGGCTTACCCCTAGAATCACCGGGACCACGATGATCTAGGTCTTCTGGAGCTTCTTGGTGATCCCCTCCATAGCTTCTTCTGAAAAACAAAAGGGAGATTCCCTGAGTACGAAGGTACTCAGCAAGACTTACCCGCCTTACCAAAGAAAAGACTCCCAAGGAATATGATTGGGCTTTATGTGGATTTGCCTGACTCGACTCTTTTGCTTAAAAAGCATTACTAAACTTGATCCTCATATTTTATGTATTTTTATGCTCAGTTGAGTTGTTACTTATCCATCTAGGTTATAAAATATTTTGCATACAGGTTGTACTAAGGTCAACCAGCATTTATGAATCAACCTCCTCTTGTTCAACTTGTTTCCTCTACGATGTTTAACACCTGACCAAGTGCACTCATAACCAAGAGTTGTGTCGATCCGGATCCATGTACATCCTGCAGGAGATACCCAGCCCCCAGTCACGTACAGTCGTTCCTACTGTACGCAACAACCTTTCAATTAGTTGGACCAAAGACCGGAAATATCCTTACCCGAACCCGGGAACGAATCCCCACGTGGGCCCCACGTCTGGCGACCACCCCGTGAGTTCCAGATTACGATCCCGCCTTTCTCCGACCCAGCAAGCACCGGTAAGCGATATTTCCAATCAACGAGCCAGCTAATCTAATTGGCTTTACTGGTCCCATAACCCAGTAAGAAACCAGGTAGACTCACTCGATCAAACAGGTAAACAACGGATCGGTCCTTAGTGACTTTAGCTAGCAGGCAGAGCTAAGGATCGAGCTTACCTCAATCCATCCTATCAACCTCTGCCCACTCTCTTTCAACCCAAACCGTTCATGATTCATATGAGGTTGGTGATAGCCTAGATCATCATCTTTTAACTTAACCTTACTAAGCATAGCCAATGTAAACATTGCTAATCAAGTTTCTTAGCTAGGCAAGGATAGTTCTATCAAGGAATATTTCATGCATCAAAGGGTTTCAACCAATCCCTAACCTAATGCACATAAAATCATAAAATTTGGACTCGTGATCTTCCGAAATGAAATAGGTAGAGATGCATCCGGGGCTTGCCTGGAATCACGAGCAGGTTAGATTCTTCCGCGATACGAGATTCCGGAGCGACGACGATCACTTCCTTGACTTGTCGCTGCTCTTCCGCAAATCCCGCGAGCTCGTACTCCGAAGCTTGAGAGACTAAAACGTAATGCAAGTTAGCAATATGATATGCAACATTTTACGAAGAAGCCAAGCAACTTTCCCGTCTCGATAAAGTTGCAAGCCAACACAAACTACCCAAGATTTTTAAAAGACAAACCTATATTTTTCCTTTAATAAAACTTGCCTTAAATCATTTTTAGTTTATTTTTAATGATTTAAAATCATTTTCTAAAGGGTAAAGCATTTAAATAAATACATAAAACAATTTTAGAAATCATTTCTAATTATAAAAGAATTATTCAGAATTTTTAACATTTTTAGTAATTATTAAACATTTATTTAATCAATTTAAACAAAGGAATTAAATTAATTATCCACACTTATTGACTTAGCATTTTTAATGAATGACAAATTTAAAAACAAGTTTAACAAAATTGATTTGAGCATTTTTGGACTTTCCTATGATTTTCTATGAATTAAAAGGTGAAAAACCAAAATTTAAATCTATTTTCAAAACCTAAATGGCAGTTTTGCGCAAAACCCCCTGGAAAAACCGCTTCTTCTCCCCCGCGGTCCCTCCCCCGTTCAAAAGAGGGGAGCGCGGCGCGGACGGCGCCCGCCGGCCTTGACCGCGGCCGCTCGCCGGCGGCGAGGCTCCCCGGCCTCGGAACTTGCCCCACAGGACCCCCTTGACCCTATGCACCTATTCCCCCTCTCTTCCCCCTCGATTGCTGCACCGACGAGGCTCCCGACGGAGCATGCGGCGGCGACGCGGTGGCGCACGCCAGCCGGCTAAACGGCGGCGACACAGCCCCGAAGAACAGATCCACGAGCACCAGCGAGACGAGGCGAAGCTAACGCACCCTCAACCGCGAGCTGCGGGGGCCCCGAACGGCCTGCTCACGTGCGCCCACCATGGCGGACGTGCGCACGGCGGCGAGCGCGGTGGCGAGCAGCGCAACCGGCCAACCCGAGCCGCAAACCTGCCCCCACAACTAGCCTATGAGCACCACTGAGACGAGAGGAAGCTCACACGGGGCTTGACTTGGATGGAGATGACCCGAGGTGGGCTGCCCACGTGCGGCTGCCGCAACGGCGGTGGCACCGGTCGGAGACGAAGAGGAAGACGACGACGCTGGGGTTCTGCGGTGGACGAAACTCAACGGGGAGTGATCGAAGAGGTAGAGAAGTTCAAGGCGAAGCTTAGGGTGGAGGGAATTGGACTGCAACGGCCGGACGACGGCGGAATTCGCCGGCGACCGAGAAGAAAAGAAGAAGACGAGCGACGGGAAAGAAACGCGAGGGAGGAGGAAGAAAAGAAGAAGAACGCGGCGTAGGGCGGTATATAACGACGAGGACCGACCTAGGACGTCTGCCACCTCCTGCTTGAACACCTCGCCACGACGAAGCCATGCCCGGCGACGCGTGGCCGAGCCACCGACGTTGAACCGCCATAGCTGCCCACCGAGCTCTTGAACCGAGAGATTGCGGCCACGTTTTCTCCCAAAACTTCATCTAAACTCGTCGAACTCCAAACATAGAACATGTAGACCAATCCAAGCACTACAACTTTCATTTCAACTCATGGCCGATTCGAGCAGTGTACGACGCGGATTCAAAGCTCCAATGTCTGCGGGTTTTATTCCCCATTTTCAGACAGCAAACTTGAAATCTTCAAATTACTTTCAAATTTCCATCCAAACTCTCCTCGATCCCCAAATGAAACTTGTCCGTAACACCTTCAATTTCACTTTCTATTTTGGCTCTATACTCAAATTCTCAACCAAACGTTCGAATTCGAGATTGGATCCTCAGTCGGGTTAAGGTGTTCGTCTGAACATGGAACCCTAACTTGGTTCAGAAATTCAAACTCAAATTACTCCCAAGATTTGAATAGAACATGCTATTCCTCAAAACACAAAAGTTCTTTGCCTTGACTTGAATTTCATTTCTTATTTTTGGACCTCTTTCAAATTCCCAACGATTTGAGCTTAATTTAAGAAATTTCATCTCAGCCACTTAACCCTAAATGTTCTCAAGTCTTTTTCTGATTCGATTTTCAACCACGTTTTTCTCCTTGATTTGCATCTAAGCTCAAGCTGAACCCAAAAACAAAGCTGTTCTTTATACCTTACTTTACAACTTTTGTTTTTGTACCAAGGTCAAAAGATCAACCGCTCCATTTTTATGATCACTCAAACATTGCTGCTCAACATGGCCAAAACTGAAATTCAAACTCCTATTGTCGGATAATGAATAGTAACTTCTCATTTTTCTTTCTCCATTTAATTGTGCTCTTTCCATACTCTAGTTCATCCCAATTTTGTGTCAAACATGTTCTCCCAATCTTCTTGATCAATTATACATTTTTACTCCAAATTTATGTCGAATTTTGACCAAATTTTGACTTTGGTCAAACTTCGTGCCTTTTTATAAATCGGGGATGTCACAAAGGAGCTCCTGAAGGCCTAGATCATCGTGGTCCCAATGGTTCTACGGTTTAGCCGGAGCTTGTGTAATAGAACCTCCTCGACTGGTTGTATTTAAAACTCTTAGCTATGTTATTACAAAATGGTGGTGGATACTTCAAAACTTGGTTTGTAATAATTCGTACATTTATACCTTGTTATGTTATTACAAAATGGTGATGGTCGTTGTGTTTTCCTTACCAAAAATGATCATGTCATATAGCAAAGATAAAAGTATAATGTGGTTTATTGAGGAGTCCTTGGGACACTCGACAGTTCACCGGTTTAAACTGTTTGAAGTGCGTTTAATGTCTTTTATTAGATGTTAAAGCGCACTTGAGTCAGCTTAAATTGGGTGCTACTGCCACAAGGCCATTCTTGGCTATCGGATCAGTTGATCCTACGACCCATAAATTCCTCTGATGTGGCCACCAGGATTAGTTATAAAATAAAAGATGAGGCTCGACAATACAATCACCAAACCTACCAATTCTATTCTGTTGCCTGGTATCACAAGTTTAGATTTTTGATCTAAGGCCACAAACCTACTCTCTCTGTCCCTAAATAAATATCGTTTTGGGTGTCTGTGCTACGAGTTTGACTGATTTTTTTAAAATACATGCAATATTTAAATTTCCACATATTTTTTTTAAAAAAATAAATCTAAATATGTATCTAACGATATTAGATGTTTATATATTGTATCATAAATTTTAATATGTTTGTATATGTAATTATCTAAAGTTGTTTTGAGAAAAACATTTATTTAGAGAGCGAGTAGGCTTGATCTAAGGCCACGAACAGTAGCCGCCATGTCCCATATGCTTCCATTCCGCATGCACCTTGCGGATGTATCTCCATGACCTTCGGGTGGGGTTGTGCTGCCCGTACCTAGGATTCGTTGCTTATTGAGTTGAACGCCCATGTCACATCCTAAAAATTCAATTTTGGTTTGAGAATAGAAAGTATTAAACAAAAAAAATTAAATTTATATCTCTTTAAAATGTTCCAATATTTAATTATACGTGCTAGATTGGCTAATATTCTATTTTGAAACTCAAGCTTAGGGCCTTGGCTAGTGCTTCGCCTGGAGAATTCTCCGCAATGGTTTCGGCACAGTCCCTTCTGGTATCTCAAAATAACTATCTTTCTCACTTCTTGAGAAAATATTTCATCCACTTATATATAAAAACATATTAAAATTTATGTTACAATATATATATCATTAGATAGATATTTAGATCTAGTTTTTTATAAAAAAATATTTAGAAATTTAATTTTTGCACATATTTTTTTCTACAAATATAGTCAAAGTCATGGCACGGACACCCAAAACAACATAATTTTAGGACAAAGAAAGTATTTTTAAGAGGCGATGTTATTCTATTCAGCAGCTTGTCTGCCATATGTTAAACATAAGACTGGCATTCAGGCACTAGCATGTTCTTTTGGTCTATATTTTCTAACGGGAGAGACGTTTGCCATATAACCTATGACTGGCACGGTGGCACCAATAGCAACAGGTTATCATGCCACATTTTCTTTTTTCAGATAAGAGCATGACCACATACGATTAAAGAATATATGGATGCGTGAAAACAACCATACATTTAACAATCATTTTCAGATGTACAAATCAATAAAATGCATCAAAGAATCCAAACTAGAGTACAAACAATTTCAATAACCTGAATCTTAGTATTTCATACCTCAAAAGATCTCACTGTTTTAGTGCATGTCAACCGAATAGAATCAACACAACCTCCTCTAAACACGTATATGCTGTGCATCAATAAGGTGCAATAAGCATCCACAACGCAAGTAGAGAGTTATAACATTATAGAGGTCTAACAACACAACATGCATCAAAAGCTCGTGGAAGATCCTTAGTCAGCCTTGGTGCAGGAGAAGAGTCACTACAGACAGCAATTCAGGGAACGTCTTCAATCCAAAAATGGGCACGAAAAACTCTGGGCCGCGCCTGATTGCATTGCATAGAACCTCCCACTTGTTGAAGTATCCAGAAAACCTGCATATCGAACTACCCTCCATAAATTTCATTTGATAGATCAGAGCCTCTCGTAGCTTAGCAAAACGCAACGCTTCTGAGAATAGCGCTGTGGTCTTGGTCAGAACAACACGCAACTCCAGTATGCCACCTGGGTTGTTGGGATATGCCTTCAGAACTTTGTAGATATCAAATATGGTAGTGGTTCCGAAGCGCAGTGCATCCCAGTCTGCATTTAGGCCACGGCTGTGGTATCCAGCCTCGAAGGGAAGCTCCTCGACTTGGTACCTGTGCGGTGGCGCACCAGGGGGTACAATTTCTGGATGCATATTGTTGAACCTGCGCCACACGCCATTTGCCTTAAATGCTTCCACATATACGTTCGGGTAGCTGAACCATAGACGGACACTGCCCTTAGGACCATTTTCTTCTTCAGTGTCGTCCCTACCACGGTCCACGCCCTTATAAAAGATGATCTCAAAATGCCCCTCTGGTGGACACACTGCTTTGTCTTGAATCTTTTGAATTCCCCACCCTCTTATCCGCCTAAGTATCGACTCTGTCACAGAAGCGTAGGTTTGTGTGACCCGTGAGCTTCCAATATCAGGATTGAACACAGGGAAACGGAAATGGTTTGCCATCTTCAACTTCACCTGCAATAATGTTTCTGTAAGTATATGTATAACATACCGTTTATGTAAAACAATAATATTTATGGTAAATTCAAATATATCATGCTTTTATAGTTTCATATGTAAAATTAGATACACGATAGTTTTACAATAAATTTCAACTTGATTTTAAATATAAGACACAGTAAATGCATTAAAATATCGATGAAAATCTCAATTGAACAATTGGGGATAATCTTCTTAAATGAATCTTGAGTTAAATCACGAGCACAGAACTACAACGATCAAGAAATGAACATGATGTCATTGGTTGCGGGTAATTTGGTGTCATTGCAATCGTATTATCTTTGACAATAAAAAAAATGGTGATGATAAAAAATTATATCAATGTAGCTAGCTGTTATGATCCAGAAAAATGCAGGTAACAGTGTTCATATATAATTATGTAAAATAGTCACACAATAGTTCTCCCTAGTTACCATACGAACAACAATCACGATCTAAAACATGAATCAACAATGCCGTATTAATTGTGAAACTAATTATCTATTTATCGATGAATTGTTCGATTAGTCAAGAAATATTTGATAATAAACCCTTGAATAAGCTGTTGTTCATGGCACAAGTACAAAAGTGTTGTCGAAGTCCAATTATCATAGAATCTAAAGAAGACCTGAAGCAAAACCCCGAAAGTCTTTCCTGCATATACAAGCACGATTATCTAAGACGTTACCTCCCTGCGATTGATTCATTTATACTTCCTGATAATCAAATGTCATGTGCCTATGGCATTGGATTTGAACTGACTGCCGACTAGGACAAATTCTGTTGTACATTTCCCAGTGGTGCCATGTCACCATGTAGCCTACTATTCAACATGGCTTCAAGTCTTTAACCAAAGCTAAACTACGTATAATCCAGTACTTTTGACTACTGTTCACGCACAGGCTGATGTTGGTTGAAACGTTTAATTTATTTTATTTAAGAACATAAGACCGTGGTTGAACAGGATAAAATGACTCGTCTCCCAGTAAGCATAATAGGACTCTATATCATCTTAGAATTATCACGTGAAGTAGAGCATATCCCAGTTAGCATAAAATGACTCCATATCTAGTAATTATCACGTGTAGTAGAGCATAAAACGACTCCATACTTAGCAATTATCACACGCCGTATATAGCATAAAGTAAGTATCTAGCAATTATCACGTGAAATAGAGCAATTATATGGGATCCATATCATTAGTAATTATCACGAGTAGTAGAGCAACTATGAAACCCCCCACCTATGGAGGGTAGAACACATCACCCCAAACTATGAATCTGTCTCCTTTACCCTCTGAACTTTCTAAAACCAGGCAAATTACCGCTGAAGCGGTTTTGGATGGAGGTTTGCAATAGTAACGACGGTTTTGGATGGTGGTTTCCTACAGTAACGGTTTTGTTTTTTATTTTTAAGGAAAAAGACCAAATTATTCTCCTCAACTATAAGCAAAGTTTACATAACCCCCTAAACTAATTTTTTGGTTTATTTTACCTCTGAAACTATGTCATTTGGCTTATTTTACCCCCTAATGCAATTTGTCTTTTTTTTATTTTTTCCATGTGCAAGTGTCATATTACGTTCAAATTTTGGGAGATAATAGTAGACATCATAATGCATGATAGAAAAATATAAAATTTTGATGGGGCAAGATATATAATATTTAATTAATCCTTAGGACACGACATTATACAAAAACTAATGACGAAAGATTCATAACATATTTTTTGACATACATTGTGGTGTTCGCTACAATCATACAAAATATGAAATAAAGTTCAACTTGTGCATGAAGAAATAAAAAAGAAAAATTATATTAGGGGTAGAATGCACCAAGTGGTATAGTTTATATGGGGTAAAATGAACCAAAAGATAGTTTAGGGGGTTATGTAAACTTTGCTTATAGTTGAGGGGAGTAATATGGACTTTTTCCTATTTTTTTATAATTTCGGTTGAATCTTTAAAATTCATAATAAATGTAAAATATAAAATTCAATTTTCTTGGACCTTGCATCAGTAGATTTACACATCTAATTAATTCATACTCGATATGTTTCAACTACCGGCGTTAAAAAAAAGTGTCATTTTATTTTTTTCATAAATTAAACTCAATGAATTAGAATGATAAAATACCAAACATGTGTATTACGAAAATATACTTGACCAAAATTAATGGTTTAAAATAGGATAAAATTAGAATGATAGTTTTGTGGAACAAAGGTAATAGCCTCAACAACTGAAAAAATTATGAAAGCATACCTTGTATGAAGATGTAAGAAAGTTACATCCCTCTAGTATAATTTCTACACTACTTTGCTTTAATAATCAGTCTTAACTTAGAAAGGTACCTGTACCAAAACGAATTAAAATTAATACATTTGTATATTACAGCATATAATGTGTCAATGACATACATAATTGTTTCATCCACATCCATTACATATTTTTGTGTCACAATAGCACGAAAAAAATCATTCTCTATGCGAATATCATAAGATCATCATTGCTCCGATCAGGTCGTCCAGTTATTCCTTGTACATCAAAAGCCCAGTATTCTGTTTGAATAGGATAATTCTTCCGTGTATGTTACTTCCACGTTTGAAATATGGTACTTCTTCCACGTTTGAAATATGCATGGTACTTCTTCCATGTTTAAAGTATGGTACTCCTTCCATGAATCTTGCACATATCTAAACATTATTGATGGAATTATTGTGTCCCAAAAATGACCTGGCATCTCAACTATCTACATTTAGTGAATGGAAAGTGAATAAATAATAACATAGTTCTCAATCCTCTTGTGAACATACCCGATAGCTCTCCAAGGAATTTAACAAATGTCAATCTAATGAAACACCTCTACCTGCAAACCAGATAAAGACAGATAACCAATCAATATCCCGTGTTTCCATAAAACAATATTTTGCAATGAAATCAATAAGGTAAAAACTATCAAATAATTTATCAATCTGTACATATATTTCGCTTGCCTGTACGATTCCGAAATATAATTTAATTGTTCAGCTAAGTTAATATGAGGTTAATGGCAGGGTGGTAATCTCCAGCTTTATTGTTGGCATTACAATTTGCATTAAGGTTCTTGATAAGTGACTTTGTAATCACTAGTACTCTCAAGTAGTGTAAATAGACTGCATCTACTTCTCCTTTGCACCCTATCTGTTTCTGCCACATTTAATTTTCACTTAAAGAAACTAAATTTGAAGTTCATGTTTTCCATCATTTTGCATAGTTACCTTTTTTGTAACAATGTCATAATACTATATGTGTTGTGGAAAACACAGCCGTCCACAACTAATTAGATTTTGTTTAGGGGAATTATTTTGTTGAATTAATTATTATCTGCCACATTTAATTATTTTGTTTAGCTGGCCACAACATTATCTGGGCTCGGCTAAGTTTTAGGGGAGTTAGTTGAGATAGAATCTTCTTAAGTCCAGGATTGAGCGTGGTTTAGGGTAGGTAGAAAGATAATCCTTGGAAACTCAGCCTCCTAGGGAGGGCGAGTGAAGGTGTTATCCATCTGCTAGTCATTCCTCTGTAATCTTTCCTATTGGATAAAGCAAGCTATATACATTTGGTATCAGCCGGGACTTTCCTCTGCCTGGTTCTATCTACTCCACTACCGCCGCCCACCTCCTACATCCCGAACTTCCCCTGCGCGCCGCTAGACCCATCGTTGTTGCTGTCGTGGCCATTGATGGTAACGCCTCGGTTACCAGGGCGACCCAAATTCTCGGTGAGATGTCCAACAAGCTCATCAAAATGATGGGCGATCTCGGCAACAAGCTGCAAACCGACATCGTCAGACTCCGTCGGGAGAACGCCCTTCTCACCACCTCGAACGGAAGGGCCGCTTCGACAACGACGTGTCCGCTGAACCCCCCAAGCAATCGCCGCCGCCGCAGCATAAGCTGTGGTTCCCCAAGTACGACGACACCAAGGATCTGATCACTTGACTACACAAATGTGAGCAATTTTTCTAGGCGTACAACACGTCGGACCTCCTCAAGGTACCCCCGTCCATCCTTATGATTCCAACATAAGCAAAGACAAGCAACTCATATATCTCGCGAGTGACAGAAAAACACTCGACTTGTAACGGTCCTAAAGGCATTGCTCTAACGACCCTATCATACTAGTATTTCAAGTCATGGTACTAGAATCATGCAACTAGGGTGTTCACACAACTCCTTGAAACGTAAATGCACAAGCATAAATCATTCATAGTTGCACAATTGAAAACTAGGTTATGCTCCCGGGGCTTGCCTTCTTGGGCTACGCAGGGGTCAAACTCCGGGTCAAGCACGATCACGTCGGCACCACCTTCGGGAGCTTCTTCTTCGTTGGCGGGGACGAGGTTGTAGGTTCCGTCGGATTATACCCGATTAACCACGTACTTTCACGATCGAAACAACACGCGCGCCCACACGAAGGTGAGTTCTAGAAATTACAACATTCCACAAATTCAACTTACATAAATAGTCCCAACAAGTTATTACCAACCAAGTTTGAAATCAAATAAGTACGAGAGTTCATTGCAGCGGAAATTAAAACTAACGACGATACATAGCAACACCATAATGAAGCCGGCCATGGTGCTACTCCTCCCGATCCTCGGCAGAGGACGGAATCCACTTGACATGCCAGCCAGGTGGAACCTGGGCAGGCCAAGAGACGGAATTTACCGTCTCCTCCAAAGAAGTACCTGAAATAAACGCCACAAGCAAGGCTGAGTATACTAATACTCAGCAAGGCTTACCCGTCGGGTGGAAACTACACCACCGACTTCTAGACATGAGAGGGTTTTGGCTGGGGGGTTTGTTTGCCAGAAAGCATCTAAGAGTGGGTCCTTACTTTCATGATTTTAGCAACAAATTCTAATAGTGTTAACCATTCTAGATTTGCATCCTTTCTAAGCATACAAGTGGAGCGATACAATTTAGTACATACAACAAGTTCATCACTCTCAAAATTCCACTTGTTACTCAATGCAGCACAGCGGTCAAGCAGTCTCATTAACCGCGAGAAGCGGACAGTTCGAACCAAATTTTGCTACCTGGCCAGGGAAAACCCAACACACACGGACAATGCTTGCTATAAAAGGTACAAGCACTTCCCAACCTTTCCCATCAATCCACAATTCGACGCCGGGTCCATTCCCTTAGAATAAAGGTTTACCGCTTCACTCACGGTATCACGCATATATCCACTTGTGTACGGCAAGGGAAACAAAATATTTCCAAGGAGAGATGGCTATCGGTCCTAGCTGCTTCAATCTGGTACCGGGCTTACCGATTCCTATAGGTCGGCATGTGCGTGGTACGTTCAAAAACTTGACACACAGAACCACACGTTCCGACCTTAATCCACTTATCATACCCGGACGGGAGATCTACACGCACCATCCCGCCCGTCCATCCTTATGATTCCAACATAAGTAAAGACAAGCAACTCATATATCTCACGAGTGACAGAAAAACACTCGACTTGTAACGGTCCTAAAGGCATTGCTCTAACGACCCTATCATACTAGTATTTCAAGTCATGATACTAGAATCATGCAACTAGGGTGTTCAAACAACTCCTTGAAACGTAAATGCACAAGCATAAAATCATTCATAGTTGCACAATTGAAAACTAGGTTATGCTCCCGGGGCTTGCCTTCTTGGGCTACGCAGGGGTCAGACTCCGGGTCAAGCACGATCACGTCGGCACCACCTTCGGGAGCTTCTTCTTCGTTGGCGGGGACGAGGTTGTAGGTTCCGTCAGCGAGAGCACCTTCTACATGAGATGCATAAATTTTTAAGAGTTGTTGCTGGTTTTTAGTCTAAAGGTTAAGGCTCTTGAAGGCCATATTCACCTAGACATTCAAGCTTTATTCTTTTCTTCACAAAATTAGAGAAAGTGTGAGGTGTAAGTTTTATGCTTTTATGATGGTGATTGTGTACACATATAAAACAAGTCAGACCATTATTTTTATGCAAGTGCTTAGTTCTGGAATTTCACTTCACATGCACCACATTTGATTAATTGTCAATTTAACCTATATCTTTTTACTAAACTCAAATCACTCTAGTTCCTTCTCATTTTTGTTTATCTGCTTGTGTTCATCCTTTTTATCCACAAACTTTATGACAGCTACTGGAGTATAAGAGCTAGACTCACCCCAAAATTTAGCTAAAACCGAACTACACAGAAATTATTAAAAATAGTGCAAGTTGCTGCTCAAAGATACAAGATTAATTCATATAAAATCAAAACTACTTCCAAAACAGAATATTTCTCTACCAGAGCTAGTCATGAGTAAAAGAAAGGCTCTGGCCAAGTGGTGGCTAAAAATAACACTTGGACAGCCCTCAAAAATTTCCTATCCGAAAACCAACATCTATTTATTTGATGGCCTAAACAGTATAGAAAATTAAGTTTAGCATTTTTTCAACATGTGCTAACGAGTTTTTAGGCCTCAGGTGAAAGTTGGTAATTTTTGACAGCATGAAATATTTTTAATAATTACAGAACTGAGTTGGGACAGCAATCACTAAATAAATCATAACTGAAGGTACAGGCCATATTTTTAGGTCTCCTTTGGACACAAAGTTTTTACAGACAACACAAACAACATATCCGAAGTTCAGCTCCAAAAGAGTTCAGGAGTTGAAATGGTGCACAAAACTCTAAAATCACAGTTTGAATTTTATTTCAAAAACCATTCCTCAAAAGTATATACATGCAAAAAGGAGATTGGAGTTTACAATCTCACGAGTCTAGGGAGTTTTTTTTTTTGCATTTTTCTGATTTTTCTACGATTTCTAGTGGATTTTATAAGATCTCAGCAAAAAGAATCTAGGTTTAAGAATTTTTTTACGCTGGGGCCCTAGATCTTTTGAAACCTTCGCAAACAAGTCCCTGAAATTTGCGCAGAGGACCCTAGAACTAAAAAGGGGAACGCGAAGGGGTCCCTGGGCTCGCTGGCGACCGGACTCCGGCGAGGAAACGGCGAACCAGTGCGGGGGAAGTGGGGGAAAACGACGAGGGGCTCACCGCGAATCGGTTGGGGTAGGTCTCGCGGTTGGAGGTGAAGCGGCGCGGCTCGTAGACGGTGAGCGGCGGAGCGGCTTGCTTCGGTGACGTCGATAGCCGGCTGCGGTGGTCGAGGCGAGGCGCGGAGAGGCGTGTGAGCTTCACCGGACGATGGCGGAGCTCGTCGTGGGGCTTGGCGGAGTCGGGGATGGCCGGAGTATAGGGCTCGACGTGGAGGTGGTGTTCACGACGGAAATGGCCGAGCGGCGGGGGAAACTTCGATTTCCCGGCGTGTGCGGCTCGATTCGAGCTGGGGAGGGTTCGAGCGGCTAGCTAAGTGAATGAGCGAGCTTCACGTGCGGGGGATTAGGAAATCATGGAGGGGTTTGCGGTGGATTTTGGTTCGCGGCGAGAGAGCTCAAGCTCAGCTCACAGCGGCCGGAGGTTGAAGAAGCGGTGCGCGAGCGCGAGGAGGACGAGAATGGCTGAGTGCTGGCTGAGAGAGGGTGTGAGGCTGCTCGGTGGAGTGTTTGGGCGGGCTAGAGGGGGCCGAGCTGCCTCGGGAGCGTGCGCGGGGTGGATGGATGGCTGAGCAGCGCCATTGATGGTCTGCAAGCTCGGACAGTGCGCGCGACGGGGTTGGGCGAGGGGGATCGTGGCGTCGGCGAGTGAAGATACGCCGCAGAGCCCCTTGGCGCGTAGCGGGAAGGAAACCAGCCGCGGGGAAGCGCTGCGCGGCGCGCGCGGCCATGGCCAGTGGCCAAGCACCGCTCGCCATCACGGCGCTCCGCGCGGCGCGAGGCTGCTAGGGCGCTGTAGCGCGGAAAGACCAGACGGGGTGTCAGGCACCCGCGCGACGACAAATGGAACACGCCGCCGCGACTTGGCCGGCCAGGTGAGGCCGCCGCCGCTCGCCGGCCACGTGGCGGCCGGCCTGCGGCCAGGGCAGAGCGCGCCAGGGCGACTGTCGGGCGCCCGTGGAGCTCCCTGGTTCAAACGTGTATTTCTCCAAAAATTTAAACTACACTTCAAAAAGTGCAAACACAAAAGTTGGAGTTTGAAATGTAGGACACAACTTTCTTTTTGGGGTGAACCTGAAATTTTGAATTTTTCAAGCTCAAACAAGCCATGTTTGTAAAGGTGTTCTGCGCGGTTTTTCGAGTTTTTGAGGGGCTTAACTGCAAAATTTGGAAACATTCCCAGCAGTGACTAGGCTTTATTTTTTATGACAAACAACTTTTATTTTTGGAGATTTTCCAGTTTAGTATAAAATTTTTGAGATCTCAGCTAGGTGTCAAAAAGGCCTTATTTAAATTCAAAATCAAAATTTAGATCAAATTAAGTGTTCTTAAACCAAAGCTGTCCTTTAACCTTGTTTTTAGAGTATATTAAGGTTCTAAACGTCAGGGATGTCACACCACGCGTGTGCGTTCACGGCGGCATGGAGTCCGGGCTGGTACAGCGTTGGTGTGTGTACGTGTTACGTATAATGGTTTGGTCCTGTACGTATGTATCACGTACGTGAGTCTAGGGAGGAGTCAGTTGTTTAGTGCATCACGTATTTGATCGTGCATGCGTTGAGTCTATTAGAGTCTAGGTGCAGTACGTGCATGTTGGTGCCCAGGCTGCCGAGTGGATAGAGTTGTAGGAGGTTGGGAGTTGCGTGCATGGCGCTGATCTGGTGAGAAGGAGGCCGCATCGTTGGCGAGCGTGTGTGGCTCACGACGATGATGAGCGAGTCTCACGGATCGTGGCGCCGAGGCGTGCGTGATGTGGAGGTTAGCTCCGATGTCGCCAGGGCCTATATGTGTGTCCGTGTACTCCTGTGCTCCTTGCCGAGTCCAGCTTAATCAATAGAAAGGCAAGATACAGGAGCAACGGCTCCGCGGCGTTCGTCGTTGGCAAAACTCTTGTGCTTCTGTCTCCCTCGCTGATTTTGTGTTCGTGAGTGTGAGTGAGAGCCAGGTGTTAGGCCAACCGGAAGCCCGTCGAGTTCGTCGTCCCCCATGACTTCGGAGTGCGCGTCGGCCTCCAAACCCTAAATCCGTGAAGCAAATAGTAAGAAGGGAGAACTGAGCACTGTCGCAACACGAATCACCCGCCTGATGCCCCCCTGATCTGTGGTGGAAATCCTTCTTTTCTCCTCCAATGAACGCTATTGGGCTGAATTCGGGCAACTGGGCTAATAGCCTTCAACATTGCCTCTTCACTTCTTCAGCTTCAGGGGCCAAACTGTGGCCACACGGATTTGTGTTGCTACAAAATCGGTGCATCCTGTGTACGTAGCTAGTGGCGGTTTATCTCAAAAAAGAAAAAGAAAAGCTAGTGGCCTGGTGTCACGGAAACTTGGAAGAATCTGCCCATTTCAACAACCTGAATCTCAGTATTTCATGGCTCAAAAACATAAATATCAGGACTTCACTTAATTTGAATCTGATGGGATTCCAATAACATGCAGCATGCTCCGATCATGTCAAGTTGGATCATGTGCTCTCCTGCTCTAGTAACGGGGAACTTGTTTTCAACAAAAATATGAGGATTTCACTTAATTCAAATCCGATGGGATTTCAATAACATGCAGGCATGCAGCATGCTCCGATTATGTCAAGTTGGATCATGTGCTCTCCTGCTCTAGTAACGGGGAACTTGTTTTCAGTCCGTCCATCTTCTCGCGGCCAGGCACAAGGTTTCCGTCAAGTTGGATCATGTGCTCTACGTGCATGATTTAAGGGATGTTATGTACAAAGATATCAGCAATTCAGCATTAGTATCAAGATGTGAACTTCCACTTAAACAATTGCCACAGCCAGCTGGTTCACTCCAGCACCTAGTTACATAATAGCACAAATAAATTCAACATGAGCCAAATAGACGTGAGCTATCACAAGAGTTATGTTAACATATATCCTTATAACTTAACATTCATGGGCACCATAAGAGGATACAAGACCTAAGCTAAGCATCACTTAAATCATCTACACAAGCACTGACCAAGCGACTGAAACCGACATCATACAAAACCCAACATTTAATTCTCCACCACTTTTGCCTAGTAGTTTAGCCGGAAACTTGGCAACGACTTCAACACTGTTTTGGCCAACTCTGCTTTGCGAGGCATTCACACCAAGCCTCAGCTCATCACCCTCTTCAACGATAACAACACGACGTGAAAGGAGAATGCGACCATCGGGCAAAATGGTTACTTTGCTCTCCCTAGAATCAAGAAGTACTATCTCGTCCTTACCCATATAGTCCATATGAGCGAAAAAACGTCCATGGAAATTCCTTGTGCCTCCAGAATGATATACTTCAATAGTTGCCTCCAATGGTACGGCCAGGTGTGCGAACTTTAGCTCTATTGTGCTGCGCAGTTTAGTCTTGTCTCTGCGGGTCTGAATCAGCCCAGCAAACCTTCCATTGCTGATATTGTTGTACTCAAAATATAGAGCACTTAAAACCTTATCTTCTGACGGCACTCTGCCAATAGCATAAAGTTCAACCTCAAATTCTGGATGATCTATCAATGCTATAGCACGGCTGGGACCTGTAAGCACCAAAAAGGGATCCTTCAAAGAGGAAGAGAACATGGTTAGAATCTGATGTAAAGATAGCACAAACTTATTGCACATTCAGAGCTGTTCTCAAATGAATGAAAAAATTGAACAGTTACTATTACCAACCGACCAACTACTGCAGTTTGTTTTATTGATCTGAGGTAGTCATTCAATTAGTCCACCAGGGCAGAAATATACTAGGCTTCAGTTTTCTAAAGTGAATCACAATCAAGCCATGCATTAAAACTAACAAGGAAAGTTTAGGCAAGTAAATTCTGTCAAATACATAGCCTTTTAAGAGTATGATCAAACAACAAACTTGACTCAGTTAATGGCAGTTTATACCAATGAAAGTATAAACTCCTTTGTGCAAATGACTAAATAAATGTTTTTAACTTACCATCTCCATAAAACTATTTCATGATGCTTAGGTGCGATGAAAGTTAATATAATATAACCTAGATAAAAAAAATAAATTCCATTCGCTGTTAATGGATGAGTTATATTATGGTGCTTTACTAACAGAAAAGCTAATTTCTAATCCAGAATAAGTCAGATAGATCCAACAGACTAAAGAAACTGTAACTTAGGATGCACATGAGATTAAAACTTCGTAAATAAATCTGCTATGCACTACATATTCAAATTTGCGTATCTTTGGCGTGTTTTGACAAATATAAATTATGTTGAACAGCATTGAAACTTTGTCGGCAATTACTTCCAGCCTAGCGAATCACTGCCAAATAAAGAATATACCTCTGCAGTAAGGACCTGATAATTGTTCTTGGAGCGGTGGAACAGTATGTTACGCCTGTGATCCATCGAGTCCCGCACGGCAACGAGACCGTAGACATGGAGAGGCCACTCAAGACCTCCTTCGATCTGGGTAACCTTAATAGAGAAAATCTCCATGGCGTCGTAGTGGATACTTCCGAAGCGAGGAGGACCAGAATCCGTGTACCGCATGGGTCCAAAATCCACGGCTGTAATGGAATCGCAGAATAGTTATTAAAAGAAAAGAAAATCCTCTCTTCGCAGAGATCAATATGCGGGGCCGAAAAGGGAAGACGCGCGAGAGCAGCGATTAGAAAACAGTAGTAGCGATTGACGAGGCATACGATACGTACTTATTGCATCTACGGGACCGGTGTAGGGGGACATGCTCCTCGTCCAATTGCTACGAAATCTATTCAGAACATCGAGCAGCTCCTCGTCGCCATCTACGCGGGGTTTCTTCGCCAGACACGTTTCCTCGCTACCACATTGATCCTCCTCCTCGGTGGCATAATCCTCTTCCCTTGTGAAGGTCATCTCGCCGCTGCCACTCCGCGATCGATGCATCGCCACTGCCGCCGCCGGAACAGGTACGCACGAAACCCTGCGAGGCGGCGGCCTGGCGGACCAACGTAGCCGTCGTGTTGAGGGCTGCCTGTGGGCCGAGTAAGTTTGTGAGGCCCATCTTTTCAGGGGGAAAAGATCATTTTCAATTCCCTCGGAATTTTTTAAGTGGATGCGATGAGTCCTCAAATCTCAAAATAATTTACCAATTTTTGAAAAAAAAACAAATAATTCACCAATGTAGTCCATTTTAACTACGTTTATTAGTTCTTGGTTCCAGGCTTTCTCACCATTTTCTTTATATAAGACGCATTTTAGTTTCCTAGGACAAGACCCTTTTTTTCGGACAAGATTTGACAAGAAAGTACTCAATTGATATGTTATTTTGAATCTGATTGTCCTATATATGTAGTCTTTTCAATTTAAAATAAATTAATTTTGGAGATCTTATTGGTCAGAGATAAATAAAATGTTTGACTTGGGACAACCAAAATAATGTAAATATACTGTGAGACAAAGTATTTAAATATAACACCAACCTTGTTAGCATTGGATTGCTCATTGTCGTGATTTTGCAACTTTATGAAAATTATATAACAAAGATGTCTCGTAGATGTGGCACAGTCACACTACACTACGTCTCTTAAGGGGGCGTGTCTCTATTACTCTCCTAGCAATTTTGCAAGTGTTATAAACACATTTCATTGTCAAATAGCCTTGAAACCCCTAAAATGAGACGACGATATTTTCTTAACATTGTGCGTGTGGCTATGAGATATCTAGAACTAAATACAAACAGTAGTTTGTACCCCCCCCCCCCAATCAATTCAAAATACTCCAAACCGGTTTTGACCAAATTATATAAAGAAAAATAACATCTAACTTATTATATCAAAATATAATTTCCTATAAACTTGGTCACATTAGAGCCATCCCAGCGTGCGTGGAAAACACCGGAGGTCTGCACGGCCCCTTTCCGAACCGATGCACTCGTTATTCCAGCACCACGGGGGGCACGCCGATGTGCTCGATCGATTGAGCGCGTCGTAGTTACGTGCGGAGATCGGGTTGCGCGCGATCGAGCTCGTGGTGGATCGGACCGGAGGAGCAGCTCGGTCGATCGCCGATGAGCGCATGGCGCGGTACGTACGTACGTACGCGCTATGCCTCTTCCGGTAGGCCGCTACCCTGCCGCGCGTGGCGATATCGGCGAGGGGGATTCGGCTTGTCCTGTTCCCGGCGCCGGGTAGCCCGGCCAACGGCAACGGCGTCCCCCCTCAAAAGCGACGCGCGTGCGCGGGGGACCGATCGAGAGGAGATCGGGGGGGATCGACGGCGACCCACCGTACGTGCCGCTCCCGGATCGGATGGTCAACCGATCGGGGAAAGCTTCGCCGAAAACGACTCGACCGTCCGCGCCCGGGGGCTCGATCACTTCTGGCTTTTGGCCGGCCGGCGCGTGGCTCGCCGCCGGGTGCTGCTTCCCCGGCCGGTGAAGGTTTCCACGGGCGCGGCGCGGGGGATTAGACCACTCGCGCGTACACACGTCGTCACGTCCACGCGCGTCTCTCCAGACCGGCAGGATCATTCAGTTATCAGATAGATCATGCGTAGTCGTCGTAGGCAGGTAGGTCGCGGGGCACGTCGTCATCCCCGCAGGGCTCCATCTGAGTGTGACGAGCGAAACCGGTCAAGACGCCTTTTGCAATTTCGTTGGTAAAAGTTGCCACAGCCGGAAGCGAAATTATGCTGCATGCGGCGACCTTTCGACCTCGCATGGGTAGTAGTTGAGTTGAGTCCTAGCACACTGAACAACCCTCTCCTGGTCAGCGCCTCAACTGCACGGCACGCACAGATACATGCTCCGCTCCGCTCTGGAGGTGGATGTAGTGTGTAGAGTAAGTCACACGCAAGAAGTTGTACACATGCTAGCTGTGTTCAATATCCACACACACACATGAAAAGAAAATTAGCACAAAAAAAAAGTGCATGTTCTCGAACCATAACTAAAAAAGAACCATAACGAACAGCCGTGTCGTATATCCATGCCCATGCATGCACATATGACATTACAATGTATATTTCTTTTGTCTTGAGCGTATATAGTAGCTATCAGCATTCATTCCTCTAGCTTGGCTTACAAGTGCAGCAAAAGCTCTGGCCCTTACGTTCGCCGGGCCGGTACTTCCTCCGCACATGGAGCGGTTTCTACGTACTGCCGTTTCCGAGTGCCGGACGCTTGTCACACGACGGAGGAGCGCCACGAGCACGTACCGGATATGCGTACCTAAGCTGCTAGCTAGCCTCCTACGTGGCTCGTGCCATACTTCGTGCTGTGCTGCCTCGCACCGTACACTCGTCTCTCTTTCTTTGCTTTCATCGCAAGTCACAGAGAACACACCATCAGATACTGATTAACCACTAAATTAAATAAGCTAAGCCGAGGTAGAGAGAAAGGGGTCAGCAGGGAATGAGCACAGTGTGTACATGCATGTCCTGCATTGATACACAGAGGTAAGAGGAGGCTTGCCCTTGAAACAATCGATCGATGGGCAGTTGGGGAATCACGTCGCGTAGCCTTTGCCCTTTAGTACGCCACGGGGGCGCGCGAGGTGAAAGCAGAGGAGGCAGAGCACCGAGCGAGTTCGTAGAGATAATGCAGATGTACGCGCATGATGAGATGCTGCCGCTGCCTATGCGTGACCACTGACCACAGCTTATATTCGGGTGAGCAGAGGAGGAGAAATCATTCGACCGCCAACTCGCGTGAAACGCCGGTGCATCGCAGCATCATGCCATGCCGTTTCGCGCTCCCAACAACTAACTACACGCAGCTCCGTGCATGAAAGCGCAGGTTGAGGTTTCTGTTTTCTGTTATACACTTTTTTTTTTCTCATGATATTTTAGCTAAGATGGCACGCACGTACGTACTGGATGCGAGGACGTGTACGTGCGCCGTACAGACACAGGATTGTTCTCCTCCTACCAAATTTTCGTTCTCGCTCGCGGCAGTAGAACTGTAAATGGAGCCTGGAGGAGCAGTGGTACGTGTACTACTTGCGATGACGTGTCGCGCGGGGCCCGGCGCATTGATTGCCCGCGAGGGACGTGCACATGAGAGATGAGACCCGTATGGGTATCGGACGTGTGGTGCACGCTTGGCTTGGTCTGATCAGGGAGATCGAGGAGGCCGTCGTCATACACGTACGGCGGAAAAAAAAAAGCTGCTGCCACTTGTTGTCGTGTTTCCTGTACTGCACAAATTTCTCTGCATGGCCCATGCATGCATGCCGCATGTGTGCGCCCGTCGTTGCAGGCGCGCCCGGCCGGGCATGCCGGTGTGTTCTTGTCCGCAAAATCACTCCCATTTTCTTCGTCGATACCCGGCTTCGGAAATGGATGATGGTTTCATCATGTTTCAGCTACGGGTAGCTTTGTTTTTAATCTTTTCTCTTGAGTAAAGGATAGCTATGTTATCTCTGGTCTCGATAGATAAGGGCGATGGCACATGCATGTCGAGGGTTGCCGATTGGCACGATGAGGTATGTCATCAATCACCAGATTTGTACATGTTTTTAGATTAGGTTGCTGGTTATTTACGACTCTCATCCTTCACTTCTTCTTCTTTTAAATTTGCGTCAGCTCACACACACTCTCTGCTATATATATTTAAAGCTAGGTAGCAATATATATTATCAATTGTTCCTCACTGATTTATTGACTTTTCCTTCGGATGGGATACCTATTTTTGGAACAGAACAATGCAGAGGAGCCACCGGATGAACCAAGAACGGATGCAAACATGACGTCATTAAAGATGAACCCATTCACACAGCATTCTCATCTTTCATATATAGATTGTATGCATGCATGCTTATTTTCCACAGATCTTTGTTGAACACAGACAAACACGGAAGGCCACCTACTCGACTTAATTGCTACACAGTCTTTTTACGGAAGCTACCTAAATTAGGTCCTCGAATTCGTACGTGCATATGCATGACCTTTTCAGTTCTTGTGTCTTGTCTTTCTCTCTAGCAAACAATATAGCGAGGATTCCAAACCGAAACCCTGGTCATTTTGTCAAAGGTGAATTAATATGGTAAACACTATGCGGTCAAAGAAATATTTTTACACAGGACCCCTCAGTCGATCATCGATCTGATCCTTGCGTCATTCTGTGTATTCCTGTAGAGGTCAAGGTAAGTAAGAACAATGAATGCGCCAAAGCATCTTGGCTATTTAGGGCTCCAATCCAAATATAGACGCGATAGATCAGAGCTCATCGGTCACCATTAGCTAGCTCGATCGACGAATTGATACTAGTCTAAATGGTAGCTGCACACTGCCAATGTACGTAGCACTCCAGTACATTCGAACAAAGTTGCAGGCAGTTATGGCCGTGCCCGTGCCGATAAAGCGGTGAAATCTCTCTCGCGCACGCATGCAAAGACACCGCAGTGCACAGTGCACACTACACCATGGATCACAGGCATCGGATGCGGCCTATCACGCCCAGCACAGGAGAGGTTTCCTAAAACCGACCAGGCATCAGTGTTGAGCCACGTCCCACAGGTCGCCTCTCCCATAAAACCGCCGTCCCCGGCCGGCCCGAGATTACCGGGGTGCCCTCCGTCCGGCCGGCCACCGGCCTAGCTCCTCCGTCCAGACCTCCCTTAGCCATGAAGACCTCGGTTGAGCCACTCACATTTGGGGTAACCTATGGAGTCTGTAACATGCCTGCTCACGCGCCTAGGTCAGCTAGGGCTCCAACTGCATGCGCAGGTTTGGGCCGACTTTTTCTGTCCTCGCTTTTACCCTGCCTGCCCTTGGATGCATCGATGCATTTGGTATGCTGCAGTACTGGCTAGCTGCTCGCTCTCTCCCCTCCTCTTCTTTATAACCATGCACCACTAAAGCACAACTGGTTCTGGCCCTTCATTTTTCCTCTGTGTGTGTGTGCGCGCGCTGCGTGCAGCCCGGCCGGTGGGTCGGAGAGGGAGCGAGAGATGGGGCACCACTCCTGCTGCAACAAGCAGAAGGTTCGGAGGGGCCTGTGGTCGCCGGAGGAAGACGAGAAGCTCGTCAAGTACATCACCACGCACGGCCATGGCTGTTGGAGCTCGGTCCCGAGGCAAGCAGGTGCGTAGGTGTTCGACATGCTGATGATACTGTGCAGTGGTGACGCAGATGCAGACACACATTTGTGTGTGGCTGCAGTTTCCTAGCTAGCAAAGGAAGCAAAGTTTCAGTTCGGTGGTCTTTTTCACTCTTCAGTGTGCGTGCTTCACGTCATTACAATTCTCAATTCTGTGCGTGGATGCATGCAGGGCTGCAGCGGTGCGGCAAGAGCTGCAGGCTAAGGTGGATTAACTACCTGAGGCCGGATCTCAAGAGGGGAAGCTTTTCGCAGCAGGAGGAGACCCTCATCATCGATCTCCCCAGGGTTCTTGGAAACAGGTAATCCTGGACCTCGCCGGCGGCCGGCCGCCCGGACCTACAGGCCAATCAGCAAAGCAATGCGTACATGCATGTGACCCTGCAACTTTTCCTGCATTACACTAACTTTTCTGTGCATGCAACCGCCCACATACCAGTAATGCGCAATCACATTAACTTGCTTGGGACAAGGAAAGCGACGCAAATGGCAAAATGGAGAGAGCTAAATGTGTGCCGCTTTGGCTTTACTGCACTGCAGGTGGGCCCAGATAGCCAAACACCTTCCTGGTAGAACAGACAACGAGGTGAAGAACTTCTGGAACTCCACCATCAAGAAGAAGCTCATCTCCCAGGCTGTGGGCAGCCTTCACCCCGGTAAGTCATCCCTTCCCTTCCCACGCAGGTAAACTCATGTGTTTGTTTGTTCAATTACTACATTTTACAATTGTTCAGAACTTAACATTTTTAGTTCCTCTCCCACACCAATTTGCTTTGTGTGTCGTATGAAATTCTTTGTCCTCAATTGCTTTCTCCTTTTCGATCTTTAAAAAACTGTTTCCTGTTTGGATATATAGAACAAGTTTAGTCAGGACACAGACTGACGCCGAATTTTTTTTCGGAAGAAACATAGTCTGACACCAAATCATGCATGTGGTAGAGCACAGCCTTTAACAATCTTTTCTGATGCTGCAAATGCTAGCTGCAGACCTGTACTACAACATTCTGGATGGAGCAGCAGCAGGACAGGGCATCGCGACCGCCGCCGGATGCGCTCCGCTGAACGGAGCTGGCAATGCATCATCGGCTCAAGCACTCACAGTGAGTGCGGCGCAGCACTCTCCTCCTTCCATGCTGCACAACCCCACCGCGGCGTGGGCCGAGTTCGTCTCCCAGCCGCTCTTCCTCCCCGGCAATGGCGTCCACGGCGGCGCCGGCGATCTCCACCAGTACGCCGGCGTCGACGGGGAGTTCATCAAGCTGTGCCGCGACGCCGACGCGTTCGTCGTCCCGCCGCCGGAGAACGCCGCCGTCGTCGCGAGCGAGTGCAAGCCGTCTGACGACGATCTCGTGGCTCAGCAAGACGCCGGCGCCGCCGTTCGGAGCCTCCCGGTGTTTCTTGAGCCGAAGAGCAGCGGCGCGGGAGCTTTCGTGGCCGATCCGGCCATGGGGCCCGTGATGGATTTCATGGAGGCCATCCTGGGGTCGTCGTCGACGTCGGCTGTCAGCTCCTCATCAGTCGACAGCTTCTCGGCGAGCACCGGCGGCATGCAGTCTCGCTGTTGGATTCTTCCCTGAATGCATCTTAACTAGATTGTTGGTGATGGTAGCGTTTATTACTTGGATATAGATGCATGGATTGATCAAGCACGCGGCATCAGATAGTAGCAGTATACTACTTATAATTTATGAAATAATTATACTGTTAAGATTCTGAGGGTAGTAAAAACCAGTGATTACATTAGTTACATGTAAATATATATATGTTTACATATATATTGTGTAGTGACGGTAATAAGTACATATAAGTCGGTGTCACTCATGGATGTGCCAAGAAGAAAGTACCTTTGAAACTTCTTTACAGCTATGAGCTATATATATAGTGCGTGTACATGCTATTGAACATGTACTGAGATTCTTATTCATGAAACTGTCCTCTCTATTTACTCGCGTACGTATGCCTATGATTGAGTGATTGACATCAGGCTGTGCGCATCTTTTTTTTTTCACTCCTTAATTTCTTCGGAGGTCTGAATTCTGAAAAACCTTGGACGAAGAAGGTTCCACAAGTCTTTGCTTGCTCGATCACCTAGTTTTGCTAGTGATGGCCAAATCAAAACTCTGCACCTGGCCTATAGTAGGTACATGTGCATAATGCACTCATACACGCGTTTAGGAGTGGAGAATTGTGTCAATAGTTATGCAGCCATGCACTCATGCAGCTGTCTCAAGTGGGGAATTGTGTCAATAGCTAGGAGGCGGGATAGTATTCAGCTCGTGAAGGTTCAATGGTCACCCACACAGGGTTTTGTTTTTTTTTTAACTGGTTGCTCGAACCTCCGGCCTCCGGTAGCGGTTTACCGGTCCGGTTTGATCGGTTACCGCTAGAAACCGGACAAATTCAAATTTTGAATTCAAATTCACATATCCGGCGGTTTAGAGCGGTTAGCCGCTTGGTTTGACCGGCTAGCCGGCCGGTTTGCGTCAAAAAAAATGGGCCTTAATGGGCCAGCCACTTTTTTCTTTTCTTTTTTGATTTAACTTGTATTTGCCAAAAAAAACACCAAATGAGCAAATATTTGAAAACTTTTTACACCAACAGATTACACACACCTTAAAGTGTTTTTAGGAATTTTTACGACATTTTTCCTTTTTTGAATTCAAATTTGAAAATTTTGAATTTTGCCCGGTTCAAACCGCCCCGAACCGCTACCGGTCCGGGGCGGTTTGAGCGGGAACCTCAAACCAGACCGGTTCCCAACGGTTTGGTAAACCTTGCACCCACAACGACTACACGAGTGCGCGCATGCAAATTAAGCTTATATCGAGAAAATGGCGGGTGCATGTATATGTCATATAGAAAAAAAAAAAAGAGAGGTGTCTCTACCCTTATGATTGCAGGGAATAACGCCAAGAAGCAGGAAATATCTCAACTTTTTTTTCCTACGAAAGTTAAGCTAAATGAACCAGAAGGTGCCGCAGGCGATTTGGCAAGGCAAGCACAGCTTTTCCACGGCCAGGAACAAGTAGTACGCCTGTTTTAGGTAAAAGCGCCAGAGGATATTCTTCTAGAGCTGCGCAAATTTCATCGGCAGCGAATTGAACAGTCGACAACATATATGTCTGCCTTTGGAAAAAGTGTCCCAATGCCACGAGCCCTGCAGTCCTGCGTGTCAAGACTTAGAGAGCGCCATGTCGGTCACGAGATCGTCGCTGCACTATAGCACAAGCAGGTTGCCACACTACTTCCTTCGCGAACGAAACGTGTAGAGTGTGACTGGGACTGGGTTCTGGCCTTACTATGCATGCCGCCGTTAGGTGCGGCTTCGTCAGCCAGCCACCCAGACACGCGGGCACACGCGGCCACACAATATAACTTTTCACCTTCCTATTTATCCTATCCCTCTCACACGCGTTTTTTAGAAAATTCTTTCCTCGTACGCGTTTTTAAAAAAAAAATCTTTTTTTTCTAACTTTATTATTCATCGTCCTCACACGGTCACACACGCTTCCTTATTTAAAATCTAAAGCCGCGCTTCTTGACGAGTCGAGCGAGACTCGAGAGGACCGCCCAGGAGCGTCACATGGGCCGTGTCACCTCTCCTTTTTGTGGACCGACTTTTGGGTTAGGATGCTGTTTGTGGGCCGAATAAGGATCGTGCCTCCTGGGCCATGATGTTTGGGTTTATCTACAGCCAGTGGGTCAGGAGCCCATATACGGACCACGTTATTGACCGACACAAATGCAAGAGCTGTTCTGAACTTCTGATGCGCCTCCCTCCAAAAAAAAAAAAAAAAATCTGATGCGCGCTTGGCATCGAATGTCCGAAACATGAAGCAGCATGTGCAGCACGGAAGCGTGCAATACATTCACAAGTGGGGCAGATCGAGCACGTACAAAACGAAAGAAAACAACACGGATCACGGATCGGCAGAGACACGCACACACAGGCAGACAGACAGACACAGCAGGCGCCGCGCCGCGATCACATCGCGCGCCGCGGGACACAGGATCGACGAATCGAAGAACAACGAGCGGTGCCGGCGCGTCTCTCAGTCCTCAGTGCAGCATGCGCGTCTCGTCGGGGGTGAGCGGCTCGACCTCGCAGATGGAGACGCCCTCCTTGGGCAGCTTGGGGAAGCCCTTGAGCGTGCAAGCCTCCTCGCAGCTCTTGGTGCACGCGTTCTCCTTGCACTTGCCGGAGCACTGCTGGTCCACGCTCGGGATCTTGGTCCGCGCGCACAGCTTCATGCACTCGCAGATGCAGTTCTGCCCGGCCTCCGCTCCCGGCGCCAGCGCCGCCGCAACCGCCACCACGGCGAGCACCAGCACCGCCGCCGCCGCCCTCGCCATGTCTCTACAGAAGAAATAAACTCCCGGCGACGTGCGTACGGTGCTGCACCCCACTGTAGGTCAGGTCTCGGCGTTTGGATTTCAAGGCGTGGATGTGACGTGGGCACGCGAGATGTCCCCGATCCGTCGCCAGGCAGGCTCCCCCACTGTTCAATAGGCTATAGTTGCAGTGGTCGGCCGTGAAAACAGGCACCGATTGGTTAGTCACGGGAACACCTAATAATAGCTTTGGAACCCTGATGGCGTGGTACAAATATTCACGTGCGTACGGAGCTATGACTGCGCCAATCTTCGTAATGCTTGGGAAGGTTGGGGCGTACGTGGCATCAGGTTGTACCATGCATGGGAGGAGTACATGCTGCTGCAGTACAGACCTACTAATAATGCCGGGCACGTCTCATTATTGAGCGTGGGCGTGGCACACCAGCAGCTCGAGGACGCAAAGGAATACACGAGGCTACTGGATCGCCAGCATATATCTACTACTAGATATAGCACAAAGAAAAAAGTTAAGGCAAGTTGAACAGAACATTTTTGTTGTAACACGGTTTTTCTAGTATTACAAACAGTGAGAAAGTTACAGTTGACTTTTTTTTCGTTTCTTCAATCATTCTCCTCTACAATTACTGTTGACCCGCTATTTATAGGGGTCGACCTCGCATGTTTACAAGACCGTTACTTCCCGCCAAACATCTTATATCTATCCTAGCTTTCAGACGACCGTTGCTTCCCGCCAATCTTCATCTTAACCTCGTAACAGGAGACAGATTCGTTCTGGCATCTCCCTGTCTCGTGACCAGCCTCATACTATTGTCTTCTTTGCCTTGACTTCTTCGGTCCTGCTCGTGGCTTTAACCTCTTCGAATTAGCTTCGCGCTCGTCATCTTCGTCCTGACCTCTGTAGTCTCGCCTGCGACTTTAACCTCTTCGAATTAGCTTCACACTTGTCTTCTTCGTTCTAACTTCTTCAGTCTCGCCTGAAAAATAGAAAATACGATTCCAAGGGGCGTCTCCCAACAATTTTGGTAGCAACTTCGGCCAAACTCCATCATTCAAATTTGAAATTGTCAACACCGGCTCTCACGCGCTAATTAAGCCGCTAGCTTCATCTCCATTAGCCCAAATGTCAAATGATCACGCCACGCACCTTCTAAAACCACGACACATGCTATTGCTACGCCAGCCTTTAGAAACCAAACGGAGCCCCGTGGCGTGGATATTAGGAGACCGGGCCCGGGCGTGCGAACGCGCGCGCCCACGAGGAGGTCCTGCAGGCTGCGTCGGCGCCATCGAAACGAGATGACTTCACGACGCGCCGACCGCCTCGCCAGGGCCTTTTCTTTTCTCCCCGCACGCGGCCGGCGGATCCGACGCGACCCGGCCGCCCCGACCTACCCGTCCTCGGTCCTGGGTGCGTGCGCGCCCACGACGCCGCGACCGCGAGGAGTCTGGACCCGAACGATTCACCGGCGATCAAGCTGCAGCAGCTGGGACCTGGGGGGTTGGAACCCGGCCTCACATGAGCTCTGAAAAGGGAGTCACATGGCGCTGCCCTGCCCCGGCGAGACCACCGCCGGGCACGTCGGGCCGTTTTCATTTCCCTTTTTCTTTCTTCGGACGCTGGCTGCGGCGTTGCCGAAACGGAACGGTAGCCCCCACTCGCGCCCAGAGCGTCGTAAATGCCTGAACGACACGCCTTTAATATCTTTGTAAATGCAGTTGAAATTTGGCCTCGAGACTTTTCTGCACGCACAGACCCATGTTCCTACGGGGTACAGTACTGAGTGCTGTTTTTTCTTCCCTTCTCCGAGCATTTTTGGGTCTCATAGGTATAATAATAAAGTAATATGAACACATTACACATTCCCAGTTTAAGTATGACTTATGCCAACCGTAAAGCGCCACGGCAATTAGTCAACCAAACCGACACCGAGAAGCACCAACGACCTTACCTACTCCAGCTAGATCCATTGTAAAAAGTGTGTCCACAGGAAAAGTCAGGATCTTGACTCAAAGGTCAAAGAAAGACCCCCACTAGCTAATGCCAACGTTACCAAATCATAGGGCAGTACCAGTAACCTCTAACTCACCAGTACTACTAATGATAGTGGTTTAGATTTCAAGTTTGAAAGTAGACAGCTAATCGCCGAATGGAGACAGTTTGGCCTGAATCTGCACTCAACTTTTCCCCAAATCTGTGCAGCTGGTCAGAAAAAAAAAAGAGCCTCACCCTACACGTAAAGCGGGCCCGGCCTTGAAATCCATAGAATGCGCGCCCAGCCCATTTCGCTATTTCAGTCCATCCCCCACCTCCACCACCCTTCCTCGTCACCACCACCGCCTCCTTCCTTCGTCCGTACCCCTCCCCTCCTTCGCCTCCTCCCCTCCCCCACGCCACCCCCCGACAAGGCGACGACAAACAACCTCTCCGGCGGCCGAAGCCGATGGAGGCGACCTCAGGCGAGGAAGCTCCCAAGCGCAACCCTCTCCCGGCCGCGCTCGTCTCCAACCTCCAGTCCGTGCTCGCCGCGCGCCGCCCGACCCCGCCCGAGGAGGTCAGCACCGCCGCCGCAGCCAGCGAGGCGGATGAGGGGGCCCCGGCGGCGGAGGCTTCCGATTCCGCGCCGACCGATGGAGCGCCGGCGAGGCCCATCGTGCTGTTGACCAGCGCCGGGGGGATCCGGTCGCCGGGGCTCGCGGCGCTCGTCGATGCCCTCGTTGCCGGCGGCCGCTGCGACGTCAACGTGTGCGCCCCCGAATCGTGCGTATCCCAATCGACCCCCGCCTTCTTAATCGCCCCTTACATTGCTCTCGAGATGGCAAAATATCGTTTGCTTCCATTGGATTTGTTGAGAGCGTGTAGAAACTAAAGTAATTTTGTTGCCCTGCGGGCCTGTGATTATAGAACTGAACTAATTTGGGACCCTTTGTCGATTTGAAGGGACAAGCCAGTCTGTGGCCACTCAATTACCATCCGTGAAACCATCACTGCGACATCCGTGGATTTCACAGGGGCTAAAGCCTTTGAGATATCCGGTGAGGGCCATTCATTCATCTGTGCGCAGTTTGGATCATACTATTCCGAGCTCCCATGACCCCAATATTCTGAGCTTTGCTGACTCTGATCATTGGTAACTTAGGCACGCCGGTTGACTGCATATCATTGGCATTATCTGGGAGGCTGTTTCCTTGGTCAGCGCCCGCTTTGGTACCGTGCTTGTTTATTCTTTCGCATTTTGATCCTCGAGGGCAATTTGGTTTGCTGTTTAAACCATGTCTTTTGTTTATACAGGTGATCAGCGGTATTAACGCAGGACCAAATTGTGGATATGAGATGTATGCCCTTGTTTCAGAAATGGTCCATTATTCTGTTTCATATTTTGTTATTAATTCATTGCAGAACTCTGTAGGTTCCACTCTTCTGCCATTGCTGCTGCAAGGGAGGCCTTAGTGTACGGGGTGCCTTCAATTGCAATCTCATTGAATTGGTGAGCATGCCTCTCTACTTTTATTTAATTTGTATTTCAAATTTTGCACATCATTAATATGTTCGATCCATGCTAATTATACACGACGGGTATATGTGACTAGGAAGAAGGATGAAAGCAAAGACAGTGACTTCAAGGATGCAGCTGAGGCCTGTTTGCCATTGATAAATGCTGCCTTGGCTGACATTGAGAAAGGAACTTTCCTCAAAGGTTGCCTATTGAATATTGGGGTTCCAAGTGTACCATCTGCAAACAAGGTCATTGTCTTAATGATACTCTGAACTTAAAACTCCAATTCAGAGTGATAGTACAACAATAGATTTAATCATGAACTCATTTGTTCATTTTGCTTCCAAAACTTTCAAACATTTAACTTCAAGACTTAGTTGAAAACATACATGGACTACACTATTGCGTCCAGCTAGAGCAGTAAATGTCACGATTCCGAAATCGATTAAGAGCATCTACTTCAGCTTCCTCGAGATGTTAGTTTATGGGTAAAAAAATGAGATTCCACATGACTAATGTAGAACATTAGTAGTAGCTTTGTCACATTAGATAAAAAGGTTCTAAGTGTCTAGCCATCTCTTAGGCTTCTGTCTCGTACACCTGGCATATGATTCAAGTGTTAAAGAGATTTAAAAAAAAATACAGTGAAGTTGCCTTGTTTAGGAAAGTGACACCTCTTTATAAAAGAAATGTGAATATATTCTTCATTTATGTTTCGTCACCGGTGTTTAGCTCACTTCTTTTTACGACTAATACATGAGAATAATAATGTGGAACTGTCTGATATCTTGACACTCAACTTCCTTGAGTGCCAATGTGCCATGTTATTTTCTGTAGTGTAGTGTGGCAAAACATTGTCTCAATTTGTGCCCCGGTGGGCTAATTGCTGCCTTTATGCACCACAGGCTCATGACTTGACTTTGACTGCTGAGCTGTACAGAATACTTAGGCCTGTAGAATTACCGTAGTAGCGTCCACAGGTGCAACAATATTGCTCAAGTTTTTTTTTCATAACAATATGCAATCCATAAGGTTACTCGATTATCTGTAAGACATCTGAGCCTAATTACCTGGAAGCCAATTATGATTTGTGGACATAATTGTGCACAACTTCACTTTGATTTATATTGAGTTGATTTGCATTCTTTTCGGCAACTGTAATAGGGAAAACAATTGGAGCACTGATGTAATTTTGGTTCTCCCTTCACATCTAATTACTATAAATCTTGTATATGTTCTGATGCCAGGGTTTCAAGTTAACCATACAGAGTGGATACAGTCCCGCTCAAAGCTGGCAAGCTGTATCAACAAACAGGCCTTCATCTGCTGTTCACTTCATGGGCATGCATCAAAGCCTCGGTATTCAGCTGGCGCAGCTTGGGAAGGATGCTTCTGCAGCAGTAAGAAGACATTCCTTTATGCATGGCAATTTCTTTTCTCCTCGCTAGCACATTTTTTAATTGATTTTGTCTTTATCTTCAGGGAGCTGCACGTAGAGCTCAGCGAAAGACAGTTGAGGTTGAGTCTGTTGCAGCTGCTGGTAAACAGGAGGTTCGTGAAGTAGTGAAGAAGTTGTTCCGTGCTGAGGTATTTACATTTTACAGTCAATTTGACAGCAAATATCACATTGTTAGTTCTTCAAGCCACTTTTTTGACTTGGGGTATTCTGCTTTGATTATTCGTGAGAGCCTAGAGAATGTTCCTAGGCACACATGTGGGGTATCCTCAAAGTGTTCTGATTACTGTTTTCTTCTCTTGTTACATGAAAATGCAGTTTGTCGAGAAGCAACATGAAGATTTAAATGAAGATATCGATTTGAGAGCTCTGGAGAATGGATTTGTGAGTGCGCTCTCTCATGTTTGTTTGTGTCCTTTTTTAATGGCTTAGTATTTACCCCACTCTACAACCTACAGATATCTGTCGCTCCTCTGAATGTGCATGGGCTTGTGGAGCCTGAAATTGGAACCCCAGCTTCACATTGGCTCTCAGCAGTTGTATCTCTAGACAAAGAAAAGGAAGCTGCTCCAGCTACAGTTGACCAACAAGATGCTTCGGTTGCAGCTGAGGAAAAAGAAGCTCCTTCAGCAGCCTAACAAACACGCAGACATGTACACACACCATAGGTGTCTTGGTTCTTGCAGTGATGGCGGTCATTTCTCTCCTCTCTTTATTGCCTCTGATTTGTTTAGTCTTTCGCGCTTGAAATTTGTTCAGTGCAATGTCTTTTTTTTTTTCACCTTTCTGCCAATTGCTGCCTTCCTTGGCCGTGCAAAATAGATGCAGATGCCTCTACATTTTGGATGTAACCATGTAGGCTACGGCATCTAACAGATGAATACTGCCCAGCCCCCACTATTTTTTTCAGTGTGGTTTGTTCTAGAAAGGTATTGTATTCAGCATGGGATATGCTTGATTTTGTCTTTTCCCATCTGAACGATGGCCGCCAAATGTATTTAGATCGCTTGCAACTTGAAATGCAATTGCAGTCGTTCAATGCGGTAATATGATCATGACCTCTTTGTTTTATAATGTATGCGGTAAGACGATCATGACCTCTTTGTTTTATAATGTGGTAATGACTAGAGTTTTGTATTTTCTTTTTTTAAATACTTTTTGTGTCTACGAGGCAATGGGTATTTGGTCATTTTTTCTTAATGCTTCTAGTCCGTCCTTAAATATATGTCATTTAGGGCAAGTTAGTTAAAAAAATGTCCTAAACCACATTATCTATTGAAGAATTGAGGGAGTATGTCACAGCTCAGATCACAAATTATGCCTGTCACGGCTCAGATCACAAATTATTGCTGGCACAAGGCTTTAGCCTCCAGGTCAATATCGTAAACCCGTTTCGTTTGACACTGCTTGTACACCCGAACTCCCAGAGATATGGTTTTGTCTGAATGACGAAGGAGCGGTACGCAGTATAAAAATGATATTTTATTGGCAACAGATAAACACGCAAAAGATTGTAGCAATTTGGAAGACAGACGTCATTTCATTGAGCCCAAAATTGGTGACAACACGTGCACGAACACCCCGATATTTCAGTTGATGTACATGTGATACAGAGGGGAAACCTGGGGGGTTCATGGACGGGTCGTGGAGATTTACAGTTGAAGAACTGGCTTGTGTACAGCTCTGTTTTAGCTAAAGGCATCTATACATCTCTACACTGTACAATAAAGTGTGTGAAGTAGCTTTGTATGAAGCTCAAATTCTGAAAGGTGTGCGAATGGAGACCCAAATCTTGAAATCTCTAGTTCAGTTCTGCAGTGCCTCCGTTGACTTCCCGGCCACAGCTGAAGCTGGTACCTCGCTGTCTGCACTTTTTGCCATTTTCCGCAGATATTCACAATAAGCATGAAATGTGGCTTGGAAAAAAAAAGCCAATGCCTATTTCTTCGATCCTCACATCATCATGAGCTGCCTGCAGGCGCTACTCTGAATCAACCCTAAATCTATGTAGCCCAATGTGTTCACTTGAGCTGCCTGTTTATAGTCCCCTCTCTTTATTATGCCTCCCTACTCGTAGAGGACCTGAACTTGAATATCTTCGAAAAGAGCCAGACGCATCCATAGCATCATTACGGGCTGATGAAGTGAACAGCTCGGCAGATAACGCTGGATCGACATCCATGTCCATACTTGCCCTACTCATGATCTCAACATCCTGGATATGCAAATCTTGGCTAAAGCTTGTGGATCCATTGAACTCACTGCCTTCATTACATACCAATTTGAGAGCTTGAACCACTTCCCCCATGAATGGGCGCTGATCCACCTCAGGCTGGACACACATGGAAGCAATGGCTGCTACTTTCGCGATGCTGTCAAATGGAATGTTGCTCCCAAGTGAAGGATCTATGATTGACTCAAGACCATCCCTGCTTGTGAGAAGAGAACTAGCCCATGCGACTAAGTTCTCTTGTCCAGGAGGTCTTGACATATCTACTGGTTTCCTCCCTGTAAGAAGCTCAAGAAGAACAACACCGTAGCTGTAAACATCACTCTTTACTAGAAGATGCCCGGTCATCGCATATTCAGGAGCAACATACCTAATAGGAATCGATCATAAATTTGTAATATAAGTTGATGATATTGAATCGGTCATGAAAGAGTGAAGATAATAAATTCAGACTCAACATACCCAAAAGTTCCCATAACACGAGTTGAAATATGCTCATTTCCCTCACCCAAAGCTGTCCTCGCCAGGCCAAAGTCTGACACCTTTGGGGTGAAGTCATGTTCCAATAAGATGTTACTTGACTTGAAGTCGCGGTGTATGACACGTGGACTTGAATCTTCATGCAAATACGCAAGTGCACGTGCTGCACCAAGTGCAATTTTGAGCCTAGCATCCCAATCAAGCCGAGCAGCCCCCTTATCTGATCCTGCTTAGAATCATAATAATGCTCTATTTCAGAAGTCCAATGAAATATAGTATTCAAGCTCGGCAATTAAGAGCAAACTTAAGATATACTACACAACCCATGAGCCATATTATGAAAATCATTATGTTGGCATCAAGTATCAATATTTTGAAACAGTGCAATTCAAAATTAGCACTGATAGGTTGCCTATGAGTAGCACCATTATAATAGCTCTATTCCACTACAGAATATACTCTAGATTCTCTTGTTGTTTAAGTGTTTGGCTCATTTACTGCATCTCATGCCAATAAAATTACTAAACCATGTAATGAAAGGAAAGTTATGATGATGAGACGAAGAAAATATTAGAAAATTGAGGCTATGGTGAAAAAGAGCAAAACTTTACCATGCAAGTGAGATTCGACACTGCCATTCGGAACAAGTTCATATACCAAACATCGGCTATGACCCTCGGTGCATATACCTATCAGCTTAACCAAGTTCCTATGGTGCAATCTGCTAAGCATCTCAACCTCAGCCAAAAATTCCCGAGTACCTTGCTGGTCATCCCGCTTAAGAACCTTGATAGCAACACGTTCTCCATCCTCAAAAATACCTTCATAGACACGCCCAAAACCACCCTCACCAATAATTCTGCACTCATCAAATACCTGTGTGGCTCTCTCCATTTCAAACAGGCTAAACGCTTTGGCAGATCCTTTATATGCCACCAAGCTTGAGCTGAAGGATGGTGAAGCCGAAATAGGTCTACTTTCTAACCTGTTCCCAGTCATCACATAATCAGGACCTGCATTTACAACGCAACCATCGAAGGGAAAGAAGAATAGAATCAGCATCACAAATTAATGATTTTGTAAAGCTGTAACTATAAATCTTACGGTTTCTCAAGTGCTATTCGAGCGCTTTCATAGTTCATCTATGAAACATGAAATTGACCAGTAAATCTTACATGGAGATTTTTTTAAAATAACATTCTCCGTTTCTCAGTGGCCTTGATAACTTAGAATAGGATAAGCAAATGCAATAAATGAACTCCTGCCGTCTGTAACATATAACTATTAAGATGTATTACTATCTGCTATTTCCACAGGGGAAAAAGGGCAACCTATGTTTCTAGACGAAAAGAGGCTCACTAATTTGCAGTTTGCTGCCTTTCCAAATGTAGGATGATAGAATTATGTCTAATGTTGTAGGTGGCAGTCTACGATACGTATATCTACAACTACCAAATATACTCTAACACCAAAGGATCCACATAGAAAGGTACAGAGTAAAGGTAATAATAATCCACAGGCAAATTTCTTGCTACCTGCTGGTTTCGTTGGCACAACTGATGCTTCAGTTAAATGACTGCGGTTTCTAAGCTTGAAATAAATCACCAGTGCAGCTCCAGCACATAAAATAAAAGCAAAAACACTTGATAGAATAATTATAACAATTATGCCCCTGCCTTTTCTCTCTCCATGATTTACCACATCAGCAGCAAGCGGATGCAACGTTTGACCATTTACATTGCTAAGACCATTGTTCATGCTTGCTGTTGGTGGTGACGGAGGAAGACCTGGATGAGGAAATGAAGCCATAATATAAAATGATTTATGATTTATGGTTTGAATAAAATACTGAAATAATCAACAAGAAAGATTGAAGAAACTAACATAATTGAAAAACTAATATTAAGTAGAACAATAGAACTCTCACCTACGTATTGAACATCCAACACATCATACTTTCCAAAATGCATACGGTTTATGATGACCTTCTTCTGCCAAAACCTTTCAAATACTGAAAGTGCTATTGCATTGTCAAATTTTGGTCCCAGTGGCACAAGATCAATAAAGACAATTGTCTTCTCAGGGTCATTAGGTGCAGCATTCGCTCCCATAACACGAACTTGGCTTTGATTCATGAGCACTCCAGATGCAATATCTTGTGCAAGTTCTGCAACCAGTGTAAAGAATGTGTACAATGCTATAGCAAACTGAAGCTCAACTTTTATTGGCAACACACAGAGGCATGTTGTTCCTGGAGGACTATTGGTCAGAGGATCTTCACAAGAAGCTGTGCAGTCTACAAAACCAGAAAGAAGGTGAATGGACCAAACCTAAGCAATCAGTAGCTGACTATTAGAATTTAATGGCAAAAAGGTATTCAGCATACATGAATTTGTCGGTGCAGGTTGCAGCGGTTGACTAGGGGCTGGTGCCAAAGCCTTGGGTTTCTTAAATGCAGGACTTTCAGGTGGATGCACGGGCGGCAGAGCAGGTCCTGCATAGATGTAATGGTATTGAAAAAACAGATTACAGTTACATCCATATTGGGGCAATGGAAGCCTAAATTACTTCTGGCAAAACAGGCTGGAAACCAGTTTGACATAAACTGAATAAAGATGGAAACTTTTTTAGGCCTGTGTGACTAATATTTGTGTCAGTTAAATGTCAATTCTCAATCAAATACAGACTCCTTGCAAATGTTTATCACATATTAATTTGTATAGATGTCTCAAAAACTTCCATGATTCAATATTCAATGATAGCAGCATTCATACTTAAGCGTAATCAAACTTAACATGATAGTACATCCAGCACAAAAAGGTGTTGCTTGTTTGGTATTGTTCTTAGGGGGGATGGCTGGAGACTGGAGAGCTTGTGGCAGATAGAACAAATGAGGCAATGTAATGAACAAACCTGGAGAATATGATGGAGAATGGTATTGATGGGGATGGTGTGGAGCATAAGCGGAATTTCCTTGTCCCTTCCCTTTCGCTGGAGGCAGATTTACAGGTGCAGGCGCAGGACTATGATGGGGATGGTGTGGAGCATAACCAGAATTTCCATGTCTTGGTGCAGAAGCATTGTTGGTGTTATGTGGAGCAGGACGAAAAGAACCTGCATAACATCAATTTTATGAGATAAACGATTATTTCCGCTAGTGTCTTCAGTAGGTGCATCCCTTTGAGGTGTATAAGATTTGAAGATGGTAAATGGGTTCCTTTGGAAGTGTAACAGCTGGAATACCATGTCTTTTCCTATGGATGACGGGAGACTTTGAGGGAGATATAACAGGTCCTGAATGACATAAACTTCATTAGTCCTTATATTACCAGTAATTGGTTCATAATGGCACTTCGTATGGATGGTGCCTGGTAGTATACCTTCAACATGCGTATTATTTGCAGGCGCACGGTGATGCTTTCTCTTTGGTGGTGCCACTACTGGATGTCCATGAGTTTTTCCACCCGTATTGTTCACAGGCATTGAATGGTGATGTCTTACTTTTGAAGGCGCTGCAACTGGAATTCCATGGTCCTTGCCATGGTTACCTGGATGAACTGCTGTTTCTGGAGAAGCTGCTGATCCTGTGTAATATAGCAGTTCAAAAAAGTATGCTAATCATACTCTAGAAAATAAAATTTATTTGTCTAAGTACTGTTTGAGAAACATACTTTGCATTTGTTGCCCAATAAGCAATGGCAGTGAAGCCATTGATACTGGGGGAACACCAGGTCCTGCATCAGCAGAATGTTGGGCTAAGATAATTTTCATATATTCTCGATTAGATTTTTTCTATGTGGATAATTTAAAGGCGCTAAATGCTTTTGAGGACAGCAACTCGAACTCCATGTGGCTTCATTAATTTGTGGGTGGAACATTCTGTGGTGGCAAAGGACGTGAGCCTGACAATCATATCACAGCCAAGAAAAGATTTTTGAGCTTTAACCGAAGGAAAGGACTACCTTCTATGTGTGGATAACTGAAGGGGATGGAGGGGCAGAGGATTTCTCCAGAGCAACATGCACACGATACCTAGTCCCATGGATGGCAGGTGAAGTGATTGGTGATGAAGAAATAAAGACACTGTACATTATAAGTTCAGAATGTGTAAATGCTGATGATAAAATCACAGGATGACCTAGTTGAGTTCATTACTATTTGAATGAACTTGAACCCTGTTGTGGAGGAACCAGAATAACATGGTGTACAGAAGGTTGAGCAACACAAACTGTCTCTGTTCACATCAGTTGGTATAAGGATAGCTAGGTTTGACAGGAAAGCTGATTAGTCTCCCTTCAGGCTATGCCCAAGAAAATATAGCTCTTTCTTTTTTAAAAAAAAAGAGGACATGGGCTTTTTACGCACTACTCTAAGGAGACTCCACCTTTTGGAGGTCTGGTAAGTTATTTGGAGGTCTGGCAAGTGACAACTGAACTAAAATAAGAAATCATCATGCCAAACTAGATTCCAATGGTTACATGCAGATAGAGTTCAACAAAGTCATCAACAATTCACCCTGGGCTCTGATTAGATCAGGACATTTTCTGTTTGGTGATTGATAAAAATGGTCAGGTTGAGCTAGTGGTGAAACAGTTTCATCTGTGGAAGGAAAATTATTAGAAAAGGATCCATTTCCAGGAAAATATCATGGTTGATTACTGGGCTCGATGCATATTGTTCCTGTCATTTATTAACATATATGCTACGTAGTAGTAGTCCATGCAGGTGATTTTGCAGCTAATCCTATATCCACTGAATATTACAATAAAAATGTTCTCCCATATTTGGAATAATTTCTTCCCTGCTATTGCATTTTTTTTCACAAATCCTTATCTGCCACTGTTGGTGGCATAGGTATAGTTGACCAGCTAGACACCAGGCAATTGATAAGAACTGTACTTCATGATGGTGACTTTCTTTGGCTCAGAAATTCTGCAGGTGGTGAACCAACAGGTACTTTGGATGTCTCCTGGCCTGTGGGAGTACGAGATGGTTGAGGAGCTGCTGCAATGCCAATGATAGGTTGCAAGTTTGCAACAGATTTCAGGTTAGCAAGTATGAGAAACTCAATGCCATATCATCAGCTAATAATTTTTGACATGGTATAACCTTAGATCCAACAATCTTACGGTGGTCACAGGAAGTGAAGGACCTGGGCATAAGCTCAACCTTGCCTCCCTTCCCCTCTAATTCGGTTGCTGTAGTTTCTTTTAGTAGTATATAAATCTTCAATTTGTAAAACCATGTGCGTGTGCCTGGTTCGTAGGCCCGCGTGTAACCATAAACATGTCTTCGTAATACAAAGATACGCAGCTCTCCTGCGTATTCTCGAAAAAACAGGGAGTGAAGGAGGTGGTAGCTGGTAGCATTGGTTGATTTCTCACAAAAGGAAGCTGGAGGACGTTCAGATGATAGTCCCAAGTAAAGTTTCAACAAGAACATGAAATTAGATAATGTAAAAGATTGATGGACTGTGAGAAGAGTGCTGAGATGTGCCAGAGCATCTTTCGAAAAGGAGGTGCAGCAGTTGAAGTTTCAGCAGAAATTTTAGGATGGCGCGCATGTTGTTGAAAGGGAAGAGATGGCAAAGCAGCAGCACTTGGTCGAGATGAGGATTTGGAAGCTCATTGCCAGTTTGAAATGATGGGACATAGTTTCCTATGGGAAGTTAAAATAAGAAATCATCATGCCAAACTAGATTCCAATGGTTACATGCAGATAGAGTTCAACAAAGTCATCAACAATTCACCCTGGGCTCTGATTAGATCAGGACATTTTCTGTTTGGTGATTGATAAAAATGGTCAGGTTGAGCTAGTGGTGAAACAGTTTCATCTGTGGAAGGGAAATTATTAGAAAAGGATCCATTTCCAGGAAAATATCATGGTTGATTACTGGGCTCGATGCATATTGTTCCTGTCATTTATTAACATATATGCTAAGTAGTAGTAGTCCATGCAGGTGATTTTGCAGCTAATCCTAACAACGAATAATATGGAGCATCATATCTCGCTCAGAAAATCATCACAATATACAAAAATGAAAATTGCAAAATAATTTTAGTTACAGACCTACGCTTTCAAGTATTTGATCTTGTTCTGGAGATGGATGAAGCATATCATCCAAGTTATTTTGTGGATGCCAGCTCGTTATAGATTGAAGGACCTTGCGAGCAACAGCAAGTGCATGAGATTGCTTCAATCCTTCGAACAAAAAAAAATGGAACAGAATGTTCAATGAGTTTTACCAGCATACAATTAACATATAAGATTGAGGGACTTTTTTGTCTCCAAGTGGAACGCATTAAAAATCAGCACAAATAACATACAAGAATTGAATAACATATGGTGAAAATAACCTGACAAGTGTACTTCATAAACTATCACGTAATAGTGCTAAAAAAGAGTTTAGCTACAGCAGTTAGTGAGGTATGTGAGCCTTATGATTAGGTACTGCTCAACACTAATGTAAATGCTGATTTGGTTGGTACCAAAGGATCCTTGCTTTACATTTATAATGTAAAGCCTCATCTATTACCCTCAAATACTATTGATATGCCTACTACATTAAATTACCGATTTAAACACTCATATGGTGTGGTTACCTGCGAAACACGGGGGAACTATTCCTCATCCGTAGCTACTGAAATCATGGTAAACTAATAATGCCTACTGAATTAAATTACTGATTTAAACACTCATATGGTGTGGTTACCTGCCAAACACAAAGGAACTATTCCTCATCCCCAGCTACTGCAATCATGGTAAACTAATAATTTCATTCAAAATTGCTAGTTCACGGTGTCATAGGTATATAGCACAATTAAACCCTGACGTTGCCACCTGCAATGCAATTATCATATTCGTCGAAATAGACCAATAAGCATCGTGCAGAATGGATATAAAAAAACGATCGTGCTAGAGTTTCAGGTGCATAAGCTTCATTTTTCTAGAACCAAATAACCTTCAAAATCTGTATCTAAAATTTGAATTGCGTGGACTTCATCGTTTCACTTAACTGGGGTGTATTACATTAAGGACACACGCCAAAGCAACGACCGGTGACATAAGTCCGCGATGCAAAATTAAGGATCAACGGCTCAAACAAACTTAATAACTCTAAAGTGGAACGCATGATTCAACCATCGGCCTAACAGCAAAAACTGAGGGAAGTATAAACAACGCTCCCTGCTCCGGTCTTGACAAGCTCGGACCACAAAAAAATTGTCACTAGCAAGAACATGAGCACTCACGCAGGCACGCACGCGTGATCCTGATAACCGGCGGGAAAGAGGAAGCCACCAAACTCCCACGGAACAAGCCACGGACGACTCGTACAGTCGTACTCGTACACATACCTCCACAACCATGGATCACGAGGAGCGCGGAGACTAGCAAGGCGGCGGCGAGGAGAGCACAGCCGCCGCAGGAACAGCCGCCCAAACCGCCCCTTCCTCCTCCTCCTCCTCCGCACCGCCCCATGCCCCTGCCAGCTTGCCTCCTCCACGCGCCACGGTCCGACGGGCAGCCAAAACTTGGGACCGACAGCCGAGCTCCGATCCAATCTCAATCAATTCCCCCCGACAGGCTGCACGCGCGAGCTGCGCGAGCACGGAGGCGGGGCGAGTGGGTGGCGGTGGTGGTGCTGCACAGCGCGAGGAGGGAAAAGATTCGTGGGGCGCAGACTGGACCCGGTAAACCAAATGGGGCGGCCAGGCGGGGCGGGGCGGGGCGGGGAAGCCGAGCACGCGCGCACAAAGCCGACAACTACTAGCTTAGCAACTAGTAAAGCGAGCAGTAAGCGGGATCTAGTTTTTTTAATTTGGGGAGGCGCAGGGTGGCGAGAGGCCGGAGCTCTTCTTCCTGCCTCCGCTGCGATCTGCGCGGTGGCGCACGGCGATTCGCCGCCCCGTCGCAGTGATCGGGCGCGGGGCTTTTCTAAGTTTTTTTTTTTTTTGCGGCGGCAAACGACGGGGAGATGGCGGCGACAGGGGTCAGGGGAAGAGAGGAGGTTTCTGGTGGCTGTTTGGGTTTGGATTGTTGTTCGGTAGGGTCGCAAATTCGCAATTAGTTTGGTGGCGTTGGGACGGACGAGCAGCAGCAGTGGCGCGCTGCGGTGGACCGACTGACCCACGGCGGCAATTAGTGAAATCACGGACGGGGCCACCACTGTACTGCCGGGGAGCCTTGCGGTTGGCCGGTTGGGCGTCGCGTTGGCTGAGCATATAGTTGGCCATGCAGCCCGAGGGCCGCCGGCCCGGCCCACGGCATGGGGTTTTGGCCCGGCCCATGGCACGGCACGGCGGCAGCGGGCCATGGGCCGCCACCTCGGCCCGTGGCACGGCACGGGCACGGTCCGGTAAAATGGCCGATCCGGTGCCTCCCAACGTGATTATGTGAATATCAGAATATGTGATACTATGAATGTCTGAATGTGAATATGTGATTCTAAAATCTTGTATTCTTGCTTGAAATCTTGAATGTTGAATACTTGAATGGAACTTTTATATGATTGTGTAGTTGTAATTTGTGAATCTTTGAAAATTTGAATGTTGATGGGTGGGCCAGCACGACACGAGAAAAGCCCGCCGTGCCAACGGGCGGCACGGCCCGGTCAATCGGCCCATGGGTCGGGCCGTGGGCCGAGGCCGCGGCACGAGACACGATGGTGGCACGGCACGGCCGGCACGAGGTACGATGGTGGCACGGCACGACGGGCTGCGGCCCGGCACGGTGGCCCGGCACGGCCGTTGGACATGTATAGCTGAGCAGCAAGTTCACTGCACAGGGAAACGAGGTTCGTTGGAAATTCCACAAATTCACGTGAATGAGTTCGACACTCCGACTCCTGCAGTGATATTACAGAGTTTCCAAGTTCCAACCTCGTTCCTGCCGTGATGCATGACCAGCCAATTCAACCAAAAAACGTAACCGGTGAGATAAAATGACATTTAGCAATAGAGCGGTACCTTTTTTATATGGCCATTGAAGAAGCTTTTAACACACGACATCATCGAGCATCCATAGATAGTAAGATTTTAACCGATGATTACATATTCTAGGATGTTTATAAATTTTCACGTGCAGAGACAGCTAAACCACTATGCTTGAATCAAAGCAACCCGTCTATCCGGAAGCAATTACGTTTCCTTTCTGTAAGCATATTGCCACCTCAATTGTATATGCCAAAATATCATATAGATACACTAAGATATGTAATTTGTTTTCAAACATTCTGTCCTTTAGGAGCAGGTGCTAGCTGGGTATGTTAAGCTGCGTTTATAATTTTATTAGCCATGCACTTGTAGCTGGCGCTATTGCTTCACAAGTAAGCCTGCTCTCGAGACCACCAATCAAGTATGCGCGTCCGCGCCGAAACTTTTGCCCCACTAAACGAATTGAACATGCACTGCAAAGCTACTGGCTAAATGACTGTACTAGCGAGCATCATGATGGAGAGTAGCATGGTCCGATACTCCGATGTGTCCGATCGATCGGGGTTGGCACTAGCAATTAGCCAAAACGGCCACGCAGCTTGATGTCATGCTACATCCCGCTGAGATCACTCGGCTGTTGTGCTCCAAACAAAACGGGAACGTAAAGGCCTAAAGGGGCACCCATATAATGCGGTCCCATGCGTGGAGCATTTTGAAAAGGGAAATGGCTCGAAAAGGATGGATTCACTAATGATCGTGCAGTCCAACAGAGCAAAACTAGTGTCCATTTCTCGTGCATGCCGTGCCAGAAGAGCGACCGGGAAATAAGGCAAGAAGATCACAAAAGCGATTCGGTGGTGATCCAAGTCGAAGTGCCTTGCGTGTGGTGGATGCCCTGTTGTCTCTGGCGGCGATCAGAGAAAGCCTCCCCCACGTTGAACTTCCTCTTCCTTTGATTTCCCAACTAGAATTAGGCTGAAGCATGCAATTAGTGCCAAGTTAAAAATGAGAGTTCTTAATTCAGGTGATGGCTAAAAGCTTTTCACATACAGTATCATTTTCCACTGGCTCTGGCGCGGCTGCACGCTAAATGATCTGATATTTGACACATGAACCACTTCGTGAGTAAGATCGTGATTGTCATTACTGGTACGCTAACTCACGCATGTCCATTACGGTTTTTCCCCACATCAACCTGCATGAGCTACTGGCGCCCAAATCCCTTGATTCCTTTCAAAGTGCTTCACTTGTTGTCCCTTTTACTCAAGCTGAAATTAAAGGGGCTCTTTGGGGAAAGCGGAATGAATCTAGCCCTGGACCTGACGGCTTTGGTCCAGCTGTCTTCAAACATTTTTGGCCCCTTATCAGTCCCTCCTTTTTTTCTCTTCTCCAAGATTTCTTTGACATGAAGGCTGAACTTCTACGCATAAACCAGTCCCATATTGTCCTACTTCCCAAGAAAGTTGGAGTAACTAAGCCTGAACATTTCAGACCTATCTCACTCCAAAATAGCCCCCTGAAAATCATCTCAAAATCCCTCACTACCATACTCCAACCTCTTATCCCCTTCCTAGTGCATCCCGACCAAACTGGCTTCCTAAAAGGAAGAAGCATTGCTGAGAACTTTATATATGCTGCTGAATTGGTACAGACTTGCCACAAAAGGAAAACACCCTCTGTTGCATTAAAGCTTGATTTCCGTAAAGCTTTTGACTCAATCGAATGGGAAGCCCTTGATCGCATCCTAGAAGCAAAGAACTTCCCGATGAAATGGAGATTCTGGATTCAGACAATCTCCGAGACTAGCCAAACTGCAGTTCTCCTCAACGGATGCCTCGGCAATTGGATCAAGTGCAAAAAAGGACTTCGGCAAGGTGACCCCCTCTCCCCATATCTTTTTATTCTTATGGCCGATGTTTTGCAGCAAATGCTTACTAGTGCAATGGCTAATGGTGCATTTGAACACCCCATTATTGCTTCAGCACCCTGTCCTGTTTTACAATATGCGGATGACACCTTGATCATTCTTAAAGCTGATGCCTCCCAACTGCTTGCTCTAAAACAAACCCTGCAAACCTTCTCTGAAGCCACTGGCTTGTTCATCAACTTTGAAAAAAACACTTTCCTTCCAATTTGCCTCGAACCTGAGCAAGCACAAGCTCTGGCTTCTATCTTTAATTGTCCTGTTGCCTCCTTCCCACAACCATACCTTGGCCTTCCACTTTCGACAACAAAACTAAGAGTTGCAGATTTTCATCCTCTTATAGCAAGCTCGGATAAATACTTGGCTGGTTGGCGGGGTTCTCTCCTAAATGAAATGGGCAGATCGGCCTTAGTCACCTCTGTGTTGTCGTTTCAAGCAGTCTACATCATGGGATCCTTGCTCCTGTTCAAAGGAACGGTTGAATCCCTCATTCAAAAACAGCGAGCTTTTATGTGGGCAGGTGATGCTCGATGTAATGGAGGACAGTGCAAGGTTGCTTGGGAAGATTGTTGTCTTCCTAAAAGCAAAGGTGGTCTTGGTATCCCTGACGTTACCAAAAAGAATGTAAGCCTTCTCAAGAAGTTTTTGTTTAAGTTTCACTGCGCTCCTTCGACTCCTTGGATTGATTGGCTACGAATGCAATACGGATGGTCTAACGATCCTGATTTTGGTGATGATTTGGCAAACGTAACCCCCATATGGAGAGATATATATGCTCAGCTGCCCTCCTTCCGGGAAGAAACTATGGTACTTGTTGGCAATGGACAAATGACTTCTTTCTGGATGGATTTATGGTGTGGCTCCCACTCCCTAGCTACTACCTTTCCCTCTCTTTTCAGCCATGTTACTAGGCCGCATGCTTCTGTTGCTAGAGTTCTATCCACACATAATTTGATGCTATCTCTACGCCCTCGTCTTTCAAACGCTGCCAATATGGAGTTACTGGAACTACAAGCCTTAGTATCCCCAACCCATCTAGATGCTGGCACTTCGGATGTTAGGATATTTCGGCATAACCAGAAACCCCCCATGACAAAGGAACATTATATGCTCAGCTTTAATAACATGATGGATGACCTTTTTGCGAATGAAATTTGGCATAATTTTGCTCCGCAAAAGTGCAAATTTTTCCTCTGGTTGCTTCATCGCCGGAGGTTGAGTACCAACGGGCGTCTCCATCACTGCAACATGAGAACTGATGCCTCTTGTCCATTCTGTCCTGATGGAGAGGATTGTCTACACATGTTCCTCTCTTGTTCACGAGCTCAAAGTTTTTGGACTCACCTCCAGCTTGATCTCACGGCTGTGACTGACATTGAACAAATGTGGATCGTCAACCCCTTTCTTGAATCGAACCAAAGGATTAGGACAACAGTCTTAACTTGTACTCTATGAAATTTATGGAAATGCCGAAATGCTAAGGTTTTCAGGAGTGAAGATGAATCCAATCTACAAGTTGCTGCTCGCTGTCACGACGACTTACTCCTTTGGTCGAACAGGTGCTCTACTGCCTCTGATAAGAGCAAGCTCGTTGAATGGAGTAATTTCTTCATAGCATAGGTGTGGAATTGTTCTTCACAGCATATGTGTGTGTTTACGTGTTGTACATATCTTCTGCCTCCCCATTCTGTAATTCCTTGCTTTGTACAGTTGTTTTACTTTTTAAATAAAGCTCAGGCAACCTAAGGGCTGCCGTTGATTTCCTCAAAAAAAAATCTATTCGGGTTTCCGATCGGGGCAGCTATAAACAAGGCTATAGCGGGCGTTGCGACTTGCGAACCACCATTTCTGCCGAAGAATGGACAGTGCTACCGCTACCGCTACCGCTAGCGATTGATTGACAAGAGGTAACAAATCAATGCTGGCTCCAACTATCCTAGGCAGTTGAAAATGTCATTGGACGACCCTGTTGTTAGGTACATGGCATGTACTACATGCATTGCTTATGCAACGAGAAAGGTAGACATGCAGTGTTGTCGCACTCGTACAATAAACGAAAATAAAAATGCAGTAGTAGCTAGTACTCGCTCTCTGCGTTCCAGAGTGGAAACACTTTCATGTTCATGATCCATTAATCAGTGATTTGACAGGCAAATAAAGCGACCGCAAACGCATAAAAAATGTTTGATCTCAAAGCATGGAATGTGCTCTTAAACCAGCCGTTCCATGGCTCCCAAAACCAACTCGTGCTTAGACGATGAAGCGTTGGTATGCATCTCCAACCAGAGGTCGTTCACATGACACGACAGTGGCAGGCTCATCCATGCATTCGTCGCGCCATCAGCCTCATCGAAACGGCGTGGAAACACGAACGGAGCAACCAACCGGCCGACCCAGACGACCCAAGCGCAGAGTCCCTCCTGGTGGGTGACGCGACGCGAGACGAGAGCGACCCGCGCGGCCGCCTTTCGTCGGCGGAGCGTTTGACCTGCGGCCCTCTGCGCCGGGGATACGGCCGAGACGACGCTCGAATCCTGCGTGTCGCGACGAAACCTTCTTCCGGTAACGGCACGAACCGCCGGGTAGCTTGCGGGGGTTGGGATTGGGAACGGACGGACGGGTTGACGCATGACGACATGGGCGGCGGCGCGCATGCAGTGGGCGGAGCCACGGGACAATGGATCCTGGTGACGAGGAGAGAAGATAGATAAGCGCAAATCGCAGGTGGATCGTAACGGGACGGGAGCTTTTCCCGGTCCAATGGATTTGGGATTGGAACTTCGCTTTCACCGCAGATCTCACCGCAAGTGGTGTGCTACTGTGGTGTGGTGCGCGCTGCCGCTGTGGAGCTGAAAGGAGAGGGTTTGGATCTTGTCCAGTGTCCATTCCTCCTCCTGGGGTCCCACGAAACAAAGCACGCAGGGAGCTACCTTGCTCTGGTTGACGACGACGGTTCGTGGATGCATGTTGCGGAGATGAAGGGGAACCCGTTTGTTAAACCCTGTTGCTCGAAGCAGCGTGGTTCCGTAGGAGAATGGAAACGACCTGCTCTGACCGACGGTGATGCATCGACGTTGCGCGGACGAACGGGAACCTGAAACCGAAAGGGCCTGCGGCATGGAAAGAGGAGCGTGGCGCACTGGCGCGGTAGGGATGGCAATGGGTCGGGTTCGAATTGGGTGAAGTGTCTAGCGTCCAAACCCAAAACCCAAACCTAAAATCCGAATTTGACCCGAACTCCTATTCGGGTGAAATTCCATGGCTAAACCCAAACCCATGGATTAAGCAAAACCTATGGATTAACCATACACCCAAGAATATCATAATAAAATCAGCATTCAGAAAGGGCAACAACAACAAAATAGTAATTCAGCATACAACAATACATCAAGGAGAGTATCCAGATTTCATAACATTCATACTTAGACACGACACATGACTACTTGACATTTTTTTAAATCAAATTTAGGTAGACAACTTGGGGAATTCATCTTGATTCTTGACTTGATGAGTTCATCATTCATCGATTATCATGGAATCATCATCCTCCTTGTGAATAAAAAATAGATAGAATAGCTAATCAATGAAATGTTGATATCATTGTAAATTCACAAATGACAAGTGAAAACAGAAGCAAATATTAGTATTTTGGAGCTCCAATGGAGCTCCACGAGCGAAATCTAGAATCCGCCCTAAACCCGAAATATTTCGGATATCCGAACCCGTAAATCCGTGGGCACAAAATAGAAACCAAATCTAAAACCCAAAATCTGCAGATATCCGCTCTGAACCCAACCCATTGCCATCCTAAGGCGCGGGGTCGCTGTTGGCTGTTGCCGTGGCCCGTGGCCGTGGCGAGGCGAGGTGGACGTGACGCTGCCCCACCCAGACCGCCCGTGGCCCGTCCCGTTCCCACCTGTGCATCCTGCCTGGCGCTGCTGGCCCGTGCTGATGCATGTCGGCCGTCTCGATCGAGACGTGCGGTGCGGTCCAGCCCGTCCCGGGCGGGAGGGATCCTAGGACGGACAAGGAATCCGAGCTTGAATGCGATCCTGACCAGGCCGGCGCGACATGTCCGGGCGCCGGGCCTGTGCGTCGCGCGCTGCCCCCATCTCGGCCAGTACGGGTCACGTTCAGATCAGGCTGCTGTGCTCTCCCATCGTCCGGTCGGCCCCATGCTTTGCACGACTCGCCGACTCGGTGCCCCGGTGCAGTTGCAGCAGTGTGCCAAACGTAGCCGCGCTCCTCTGTGGAGGTGAATTGCGGAATGCCTGAATATTTGGACAGTCTTTGTGGATATGGATAGGGAAAGGGAAAGCTAAAAGCCAACTGATATGCGATGAACAGCAATTGACTTTCTGGATACGATATTTCTTGAGAGGAAAGGATATGTGCCAGGATCGGAATAAGCGGCGGGACTAAATGGAGAATAGCCGACATATTCCAAACTCTTATTTTAAGGCAAAGCAATCTGAACATGCAAAAAGATTAACGGTAGCCAGGGTGCCAAACGTCCACATCAAAGTCGAGAATTGACATATGCCGAACAAACTTGTCCTTTGAAATTTCAGTTGCCTCTAACTACATTTTGTTGACTCCATACATATCTACGGACCCAGTACCACTGTACTAATCTAATAAACGTGCACAAGTGATGCAACTTGCGTATTTGTTTTGATTATACGTTAAGAAAACAGAGGAATTGATGTTAAATACTGCATCCAAATAGCAACCAGGCAGATTTCTGGCAATCTCCCAGCCAGTCAATTAGCTTTCCAGTGCATCCAAATAGCCCTTACAGCCTCACATGTCAAAGCGCCTTGTTTGTTTTTCTTCTAGCGGCAATTTCCGATGTCAATACCTAGTTTAGTTGGCTACGGGTTCAACGTTATGGTTGCAACCAATAGACCCAGGTTCAAATTCAAAATATATAACTATTGTACACTCGATTTTTAAAAGTTCATTTCAGAATTTAACAGACACTATTATTTCTCGATAGTGAGACACACACGGTGATTTTGTCAATCCTGACATAAGCTAGCTCAATATGTTGGAGCTCCTCATTAAAGTAGGATAATGTTACATGTGTGTATTCATAAAAGCGAGAGTATACATGTGAGTTGTGCGTTTTTGATTGTACCGTGATTTAAAAAAAACAACTCGAAAACAAGGAAGATTCTAAATTCTCACAATACTCTATCAGATATTCTATACCTACTGAAAGATTATAGGGTGTGAGAGAGGGAAAAAAATCGAGTTGAAGGAAATTTTATTCTTCACAGGCCTTATTTATTAGAAGACTCACGTACCAGCCCAATAACTTAACGCAGCCCCTACCAGCCCTAAAGCAATTTGGCCCAGCCCAATCATCTCGCCCATCTCAGCTCCCCGCTCCTCCAGCATTGGATCCTTCCTCCCTTCTCTCTCTGCTCGCAACGCAGTCGCTCGGCCGCGGAGGCAGACACGCGAGGAAACGCCAGCAGCTACCGCAGTACTAGCTGAGAGCGTGGCAGTGGGAGGCACGGAGCAGCCACCGCCGGCGGGAGGCACCAACCGCTGTTGAAGATGAAGGAGAGGAGCGGCTCAAGGGCGGCGGTGGATGAGCGCTACGCGCAGTGGAAGTCGCTCATCCCGGTGCTCTACGACTGGTTCGCCAACCACAACCTCGTCTGGCCCTCCCTTTCCTGCCGGTAACCTCCTCTTCGCACCGCACTCCCTTTTCCGTCATGCTCGCCGCTTAGGTTGTTTCATGCCCGTAGCCGGCGTTTCCGTGGATATTGCTTCCGGATTAGGGTTTTGAGGGGGCTGGTAATTCGGCGTTCGTGCCTAGGGTTTTGGTTCGGTCCTATGCTTGCGGTGGCTCCAGATCTGTGTTGCGATTGGTCCTATGCTGGATTGGTAGTGTTTTGGGATGCTAGGGTTTATGAGCGGGTGGGTTTTGGTGGGCTGTTATTGTTCGAGTTGAGGAGCTAAGGTCCTGTGTGCTCATGTAATTCTTGCATCAGTGATTTAAGTACCTGTTTGGACATGAAGGGACGTGGATCCAGTTTCAGTTCAAATTTGAAGTAACTCCTGAAAAATCCTAGGACACCAACTCCCTTTCGTAACAGAAGGATTGTGGTTTGGTGGCTTGTGGACTAGTGCACGCCTGTTTATGATTACTTACATGTGATTTGCTATACATGCATCAGACTCGTGACACATTCTGTTATCTCACCAGATGTTTTGGACCTAAAGAGGAATGTTTGCAGATTGATTGCTTTCTATTTATTAAGTTTCTTCATTGCTTGGATCCTCCCACTTATGATGTCTTTGGCTGGTCGAGAACAGGTGGGGCCCGCAATTTGAGAAAGCTACCTACAAGAATCGTCAGCGCCTTTACCTATCTGAACAGGCAAGCGCATGTGCAAGCATGCATTCTTTTATCTCTCTCAAGATGTTATGTAGCTGAAGCTAATTGTGAAGTTTGAAGCAAATGCCGCTGATGCTTAGTTTTTTTTGGGTTAATGAGTATGCACATTTTCTTTATTGGAGTTAACAATAATATTTGCTTGTTGTGCTATGGTTTCAGACGGATGGGAGTGTGCCTAATACGCTGGTTATCGCAAACTGTGAAGTTGTCAAACCAAGGGTTGCAGCTGCTGAACATATCTCGCAGGTTAGTTACTGTTTGTTGCATTGATTACAGTTCTGTTCTGTCAAAAGCAGAAATGCATGAGTTTCTGCAGCGTGTCTTCCAGCATTTATTTGACCTTTGATGTTGCTTTTTTCCCATCTTAACATATTCAGAAACTTAGAATTTTGTTTATCAGATTATGTCTTACCATTTTATTCCTTCATGCTCTCTATGAACAAATGCCGCAAGGCTTTCAAACGTCTTCAAAGCTTTCGAACCTACATCGCGAATAACTAGTTACCACAACCTTCTTTCTCGTCGTTCATCTTCAAAGCCTTCACATATTGTTAGATTAACTCCAGCAGCCCCCCTTTCATCAATCCAATACATCTCCCTTTTCCCAAAAATTATTGGGACAAACCTATAATTCACCCTAACTCTCCCCAAAAAGAGGGGGAGTTGAGCCTCTCCCAATATGGTAGTTGACAATGTGATGGGACTATCGAGAGACTACAGAACCATCTCACCAATAACTAATAAAAGTAGTATTGGGACATCCCAACAACACCTTATTGGGAAATAATTTTTGGGTACCGCTGGAGATGCTCTTAGTCCCCCAATTAACCTCCATTGAGAAACTATGCAATGGTACCGTTGGCCTGATCTCCTGATAGGTAGGATAAATTCCAATGGTAGAGGCTGGACCTTGATGATCTGGCTTTGGACGAGAACTGAACTGAACCCTGCAAAACACACTTCCATTGACCATCAACCTTGCCAAAGCAAACCTCACACTTTTTCAGTTCTTTGAAACAAGATTTTCCTGTTTCTCAGTCACGGGGCAACACCTATGCATATTTCTCATGCCTGACACGGACCAATTGGCAATTTACCATTACACATGTCGGATGTGGGAACTATTTTTTTTACTAAGAAAACTGCCCGGGGATGACAAGATAAAAATTTTGATACAGATGGCCCCTGAGGCCATGGATGAACTTAATGAGTGGAAGTGCAGTCTATAGTAGTGTAACTCTGGCACTGGGCTTACTGTTAAATTGATACTTCAACATGACCTAGGTGTTTCAAGTTCTATTTCTATTGGATTATGGTGGTGCTCACCATAATACCATATTTACATTCCTTTTGCAGTTCAATGAGGAAGCACGGTCACCTTTTGTGAAGAAGTACAAGACTATAGTTCATCCTGGTGAGGTAAGATTCATCTTCTGTTGAAATTAGCTGTTTTGTATTTTAGTCTTGTGGGCTCATGCTCACCTACAATGTGTCCATTTTGTATTGGCTTTTCAGCCTTATTGCTCAGCTTGCTTTCCTATCTGAAGTGTAGTGATAAGATGCTTTGCTTAATTTGTTATAAACCACAGGGTTGGTGCATTAATTATGTCTTTATCATGCAAGCAGGTTAACCGAATCAGGGAGCTTCCACAGAACAGCAAGATCATAGCCACTCACACTGACAGTCCAGATGTATGTCCGGCACTTTATAACTATTCTTGTGATGGAATCAATCTCTATAACTATTCCAGTGAGGCAGTGTTAGATCTAATGAGCGTGAGCATCTTTTTCATTGACATTTCAGGTACTTATTTGGGATGTTGAAGCCCAACCAAATAGGCATGCTGTTCTAGGGGCAACTGAATCTCGCCCTGATCTGGTACAATCATTTCTTTAGTTAAATGTGCCAGATATACTTCTTTTTGTTTCTTTCACTGGGCTTACTGGCATCAACTGTTTGTCAGATATTAACAGGACATCAAGAAAATGCTGAATTCGCGCTTGCCATGTGTCCAGCGGAACCATATGTACTGTCAGGAGGTTAGCTTATTTCCATCTTGTTGTATGCTTGTTTATTACTGCCTCTTCTATGGGGTCAGATATTTTTCAGTTTCTTTGAACACCTGGAACGCATGCAGTAGCTTGGAACAACTTTTGTTGGATGGAAATGTTCCCTTGTTGCATTTATGAGTGTCCTTCCCACTAGATGTGTACCCTCCGTATCAAAGCAAACATATTGTACTATCTGTCGCTTTAGTTATTGTTTATTTATTCTTGTGCCATAGGATTTACATCTCAAATGCCTAGATCTGAGCAGCACCATCTTAAATCTGATCGACAATATCCTTGTAAATATTGCTGCAGTATAAAAAGTTGTTAGATCCGATGTCTTCACATCATTTTTTTCTATTCTATGAGCCTTAACAAATGCGTTGCAATAAATTGGTAGTCTTTTGTCATTCAGACTGTCCATGCTGGTGATGCTTTGAGACAGAAAAAAATGGAATGACACGTAGTTACCATTACACCATCTCATAAAATTCTGTTTTCAAGATGAACAGACCCAATGGAAAGAGCAGTTTGTAATTTTTTTTATTATTGGGCTTTGATAACTGATCAGCTATGTTTTTGTTTAAAAACTTTAAATACAAATTTTTAATAGGAAAGGACAAATCTGTTGTCTTGTGGAGCATCCAAGATCACATATCCGCCCTTGGGGATTCCTCATCTTCTCCTGGAGCATCTGGCAGCAAGCAGCCTGGCAAAACTGCGAATGAAAAGGAGAGTCCTAAAGTTGATCCTCGGGGTATATTCCATGGACATGACAGCACTGTTGAAGATGTTCAGTTTTGCCCTTCTAGGTAACTAGCATTATCTGTTTTTCTGGTTGCCTTCAAAACAATCTGATAAGGCTATAGTCCCAATCCTCATGATGTGGGACCATGAACAAAATAACTAGCTGAAAACAGCCCAAGATAACTAGTGCAACTTGACAAATAAACTCAAATCTAACCGTCTATATATGGCAACACGGATACTGCGTTAGTATAAAATCCTTTCATGTTAAAGTGAAATTCGGCAAGGACTGAAGTCACCTGTTACTGTAGCTTCTTTGCATGACTGCATGATTTATCTGTGTTTCACTTGTTCTGTTGGATGGTTTATTTTCAAATCTAACCTGTTACTGAAGTCACCTGTTACTGTAAATGTCTTGGCTTTGCTTAGATGGTACTTGGTTTCGCTCATCACTTTGTTGGTTGACAGGAATTGGTGTGGGGTTGGTTGGATGCCAGAACATAGGATATTTTCACCCTCCGATAGTCCGAACTTTCAAATGCACATTGTTAAAACATCTATATTTGTTTAATGTTTTATAGTTAATAGCAGCTATCTCTGAGTATCTGTGCTGACTTATGCTTTATTTTCATTTTGTTTATATTAATACCTGTCTATGTTCATTTGGGATGAAGTGCGCAGGAATTCTGTAGTGTGGGTGATGATGCATGTCTTATTCTCTGGGATGCTCGGAGTGGTACTAGCCCGGCTGTTAAGGTACCACTCCTCTTATCTACCGATTATGTTTCTGGCAGAAGTGTTTGAATGCAACACCCTTCTTTTGTAATAACATAGTTCCACTTGAAGAGGCAATGTCATGTTGGCTATTAATGAGACCAGAGGGTTTAATATGGTCAGCACCATCAAATAGAACGATCTGGTTAATCAGATTGGCCTGGCATATTTTATGCATGATACTTTTTTTTTTCTGATTCCATTTCCTCGAATATGTGCATTTTCAATAACTTGACGGACACAAAACTCTCCTTAAAAAAAGAATCTGTGACTCTGATTTAATGAGTAAAAAAACGAGCCATGGGAAAGATAAGTAGATAACTGAAACCCTTTTCTTGAGAGGTATATCTCAGCGAGGCCCAGGAACTTACTGAAGCAGGTGTATCTCAGCGAGGCCTTGAAAAAAAACAGGGCTGGCAGCCCCACAAGTGCGAATTTACCACTGTGACGCCCTAGAGTCCAAACAGTTCAGACCACTGAGACTGAGTGGACCACACACTCTCACTAAGCTGTAAGCTGCTTACGCTTTTGTCCTCATGTTACCTAAAAGGGTTAGCCTGGGGGCATGAACTCTAGAAGCCCTATATGTTGGTGTAACTACTAACTTACCCTCAAATTTCAAAGTGGGCCAAAACCCCTAAAATTTCGCATGCACACAACACATGGGCCTAATGCGAACTGGGTCCGAACTGGGTCATGATGTCACAAGCGCAATGCTATCCACACACATTTCGATTTAATGAGTCCATTCAGCAAAATTTTGCCCAGCTAGCTTTTTCTTGTTCCAAATAGGGTGACTTTTTTTTTTTAATGTTTTGTACCTTTTAATTTGTTTCTCAACACATAGAGTGATGAAATCCAATAAGATGTTAAAAGCTTTGTTATTCTGATTTCCAGGTTGAGAAAGCTCACAGTGGGGATGTTCATTGTGTTGATTGGAATCCACTTGATGTTAACTATATTTTAACTGGGTATGGTGACATTAAGGCTTAGTTTCTCATTGTGGAAGATTCGTCCATTTTCCTTTATCAGTTCTTTACGTATTTGAGTAGCGAGAATTTCAATTGATATTTCAGTTCCGCTGATAACTCTGTCCGTATGTGGGATCGTCGCAATCTGGGTTCTGGAGGAACTGGTTCTCCAATTCACAAATTTGAGGGCCATAAAGCTGCTGTTCTTTGTGTCCAGGTATGTCAACATAATATGTTTCTTATTGTGTTCACTTTATGCAGACATCGTTGCTATGATGTTTTAAAATGCTTTTTAAACCTAATTGAAAACCTTTTGCATTTCAGTGGTCACCTGACAGAGCATCTGTTTTTGGAAGTTCTGCTGAAGATGGTTTCTTAAATGTGTGGGATCATGAGCAGGTAACCACTCATATACACAGATTTTTTGTTTCTGACTTTCTTCTACCAGTATCCTGCACAACGATCTGTATTGTTTTCTCTGTACTATTCGTGCCTGAATAATTTTTCTTTTGTAATGATAGGTAGGGAAGAAGAAAAATTCTAACGTACCAGCTGGCCTTTTCTTTCAACATGCTGGTCACAGGTATGTCCCCTGAACAAAGAGGGACCACCAAAGCCCAAAAGGGAATTTTCAGGGTTTGAGCATAATTAGGGCATTAATCAGTTGCTATTCCATTCGGGGAGTAATATTCCCCTAACGATTTTTCTGCTGTTACATGATAGATGGGTGGCACATCTGAAGCTCATATCCAGCCACTTTTTTTTTTCCATTTGTAAAAGCATATTCTAAGGATATTTTGTGCCTTTCTTCTTGTGCAAGGCTATTAATATTTGCCCTGGCTGGGCTCATCCAATCATTATAGAAGTGTAGAGAGGGTCTCTTTAGTTCATCCAGGCTAGCTTTCATCTTTCTGTCTTTGGTAGCTTGGAAATACACCCTACACAAAGTCATCTTTCGTCTTGGGCTTTGCTCTTGGTTTACCATTTACCACCATATGCTCTTCCACCTTCCGGGAGCGCTCCCAGGCCCCCTGGAAGACTCTTGCCTTGAGGCTGGCCTCTGTTGGGTCGTGCTTCCCCAAAAGCACTTGGCATAGTGGTTTGTTTGTGGCTTCTATGTCCGGCCTCCTGGTATTGAATTGAGCGGTAGTCTGTTTTGGCACCTGTGAAAGCAATAAACTTTAGCATGTTCATTCTAAGCCAAACAGAAATAGACCCCATGTTTTCTATAGCCCAGGGACTAGATGTGCAGTAAGCTTTTCCCTAACAAGACATCTCTATCTGTATGTAACTATAACTCTTTTAATAAATACGATGCAAAACACTAGAACACAGAGCCTTTCTTCTTTAAGTGGTTCCTTTTTATGGAATGCATTTCATATTGCGTATTTTGGCAGGGATAAGATTGTAGACTTCCACTGGAATTCGTCGGATCCTTGGACGATCGTCAGTGTCTCAGATGACGGTGAGAGCACCGGTGGAGGTGGAACACTGCAGGTACTACTCTTGTGATTTTGTAAAGGATTGTGAATTGGCAAGCGAGCTGTATTTTCACAGATAATTGGAGCTACTTGACTTATATGTTTCCCTTGTCCTTTATTCCTTCCTTATGAATTCTGTTCATTTCTTACTATTTTATATGTTCAGATATGGCGCATGAGTGATTTGATCTACCGCCCCGAGGAGGAAGTTCTCACAGAGCTGGAGAATTTCAAGTCTCACTTGGCCAGCTGCACTCCGAGGAACTGAATCATGTGATTATCTGTGTAATCCAATCCAGTGAGAACTCCAAATAGGTGTTCTAGTTCCAAGCCATTAACTATGGCTTCAGTTGGCATTGGTATTGCCCTCTGATGCTCCAAGGCCAGTGACTTGTGAGCTTGTGTTAAGCTTGTGTGACTAAACTGAGTATGTCCGTGAACGTAGCAGAGCTGGATACCTCCGTAGTTTGTAGGCCCACTATTTGGATATTTCTGGATATTGTTGACAATTATTCTGGATTGTTCTATTGAACCTAATGAGGTTGTATGTGTGTAACATTTCTGTGGTTTTGAAATATGCTTATGGCATGCTCCCATGTGGAACAAACACCGTGTAGCATGAATTATTTTACACTAGCGTCGTTGAGGTAATTGTGGTGTTAGTAATAGGCTGGGCCAGGTTGACCTATGCTCTGGTTCTGATCCCGGAACCAAAACAAAACCAAAGGCACGTCAGCACAATCGACAGAAATTTCATTGTTCAATCCCGGAAGTGGTCTTTCCGTTTGTTTAAAAGGCAGGTATTTCAATTAACTCACATCAAACCACTAAAATACTACTAATTGACAACCTGTAGTTACGCTACTATTTTTCGCAAGCCAAAGCAAAGTTGCCGATTCATGTAACGCGCAGCGACACGATGCTTCCATTGATTCAACAATTCAAACAGACAGGTTCGTGGAACTGGATCAACTGATCAAGTAGTTGGCTCGCTCACTTCCTCTTGTGAAGTTGTGATGCTTGAGAAAAGGTGACATGCTGCATTGATGAACACCATCTCCTTCCTGCCAAAAGAAAATGGAAAAGAAGATGCACATCCTGTCCAAGTGTCCATCGTTAGAAGAGGGACATGTGCACATGCTGATGGGAGCACTTATCTTACCGGGACTTGTCACCTGTCAGCAACGTTTCTAACTCCAATTAAGTTCTGGGTAGGTTCGACCGTTCGATTAGTCAGGTCGGTTGACTACCTCTGATCGGAAGCAAGAACACTGGATCAGGAGGTAGCACGTGACGTATCATGGCACGCTGACACACTACTGTACTGGTTGCACTAGTTGGACGGCTACTCCGCGTGGTTTGCTTACTCTAGCCTGTCGATGCAATCCTCATTGCTTGACTGACTACTTTTCTGTTTACGTAGAACATGAATCGAGCCCGTGCATCGATAGGAGCTGCCATGAAAAGAAAGGAATTGCTCTTATGTGAGTGACTTTCGAACTGATCTTGAAGCAACGCAAGCTCTATCGACAACATCACTCCAATAAAAATAATACTGGAAAGTTCTTGTACACTCAGACAGCGTCAGTATCTTCTCATGATGGAACGCAGCCGGCGACGCGCGGCGACCCCGTGCTCGCATTGATTCCACCAGGCTCATGGGTTTTGGGATCTCCAACCTGCCACGGGCACGGTGGATGGTCGGCTACCGGCCGGCCCACGACCACGAGGAGAGGCGGCACACTCCATCTCGTGCATACACACCCGTTTCCCCCTCCCGGCAAGCATTCCGCGCTCCTCTCCCGAGTCCCAGCACCGTCCCTCCTCCTCCCCCTGCTCCGATCCGAACGCCGCGTGCTCCCCACGCCTAGCTCCTCGTATATAAGAGACCCGCGCCGCTGCCGTTGCCAACACCAAGCAGCCAAGGCAACCAACACAAATCCGATCCACCTGCCGGAGTCCGGAGACCTTCCCTTTGCGGCCATCCCATTTGCACCTGCACCTCTTCTTCCCCAAACCTTCCAGACCGGTTCTTCATCGATGGACGGCGCGGACTCATTCGTGGTGTCGTCGGCTAACCCGTGGTCACTGGTCCGGGGCTACTTCTCCCCGGCGACGCTCTTCCTCCTGCTCAACATCGTCATCGGCACCATCGCGCTCACCTCCCGCTCCCGCCGCCACAACCACCACCACGTCGACGACGGCCATTATCACTACCAGGAGCACTGCGGCGATCAGTACGCTCCTCCGCCGCCGCTCGCGCGCACGTCGTCGGTCATGGAGCGCCTTCGCTCCCTCGGCCTCTACCGCTTCCGCTCCGGCGACTTCCCGCCCGAGTACAACCACCACCTCTCCGGCGACAGCACCAGCGGCCACGACGGCAGCGCGCCCCAGTACGCTAGGAGCCGGTCTGAGCCGGCCGTGCGGGCTCCACCGCCACCGGCTCGCAAAGTCACTAATAATAAGGAGGAGGCGGTGATCCGCAGCAGAGCGGCGGGCACGGAGGTGAAGAAGCTGGAGCGCGCGCCGGCGCAGGCCCAAGTGCGCCGCGCGGCGAGGGCCCCGGCACCGGCGCCGCGAGCCATGGTGGTGAGGGAGGAGGTAGACGCCGCGGCGGTGAGCGTGGACGCGAGGGCCGACGACTTCATCAACAAGTTCCGGCAGCAGCTGCAGCTGCAGCGGCTCAACTCGCTGCTCAACTACAAGGAGATGCTCAACCGCGGCTTGTAGGGCGGTGGCAGCTCGCACGGCGCGGCGGCCCATGCCTTACGTTACCACTACTTCTAGCTAGTGTTTGTCTGCCGAGTGTGTGTGCGTGCGTGGTGACTGCAACAGTATACTAGTGGGGATGTATGGGCGATTTTTTTTGTTTGGCCAATAGCTCCCTCTGTAATCTGTATTGTAAGCTTGAAGCTCTGTTTGGTTCTCAGAAATCAGAAATCAGAAATTGAAGCCACCCGCGGCCGATGTTCTTGTCGTAGTCTCATGTTTGCTGCGTCTGACACCTGATCCATCTATGCGGTTGAACTAGTTTGTCGTCCCTCTCCAATCCAGAGTCTGAAACCAAAGATTGTTGCCGTCTTGATAATCTTTAATGATGGATTTCAGTGACTTCCGCAAGTAAAGAAGTTCTGAAAGCTCGGTTTTCTTTTTGTCTTTGCTTAAAGGAAAGATATTCGTATCGTGTGCTACCATACTTTGTAAGCCAAACTCCCAAAGCATAAATGAACGAAAACTCAGATGCCTGTTTGCCGCCAAAGGATTTCGGTGAACGGAACACCTTTTCACATATCGAGGAAAGAATCAATGGAGAGAAACGTATCAGGATTTATCAAGAACGGCCCATGACAGAAGAGACCAAAGGTCCCATCTGGGCCCATGAAGGCAATGAGGCCCTAGGCCCGGAAAGTACCACCGCCGTCCGCGGGTATCTCTCGGTGTTCAGTGGCATCAGACTGTATGGAAGTAATTAGGAATTTGGAGGAAAAGAGCTTATGTCCCTATGGTGCTATTTTAAATGAAATTCACTCTAGGAAAAATCTGGTAGGTGAGGTCCTCTAAGTATGAAAGCAGATCTTCTAATGGAGAAGCTCATAGCTTAGCCAAGTGTATGTGTTCTTTTGCTCCTGGCAGATATGTATGGCTCATTAGTCCACCTGAATTCCTCCATGTAAATTTGAACTCATCTTGATCTTCATTAATGGTATGGGTATTATTATCCTAAAAAAAGCAATCATGTGCACTGACAGTTGTTCGGACATTACATGCCGTGCTACATTTTTGGACCTCGGAGAAATGTTGGGCAGTAAAGGCCGGGTGTTCATGCTAAAAAAGAGAGTAAAGACCGGGTGTTGCCAATTGAGATCGTGTCCGGTTGTCGTTGTGTTATGCCTCTCCAAGCCTATTGTTCTTTCTTCTTGAGACGCTAAAGAGACCGGGCGCTAGGTGCCACTCAAAATGATAGTGTCTTCCTTTAGTACCTGCGTCGTAGTGTAGTGTTGACTGTTGACAGAAGATAGTCTTTTGAAGTGCAACTAGCACGGTGGTACATGCATTAGCCAATGCAATGGCTGTAATATTGAAATATATTCTCTTTTATAAAAAAATTGACGACACAAAGTGCTATCACAAAAGTGAAAACAGTATACGACTAAGTATCTTGCCTGTCAAGCAGTCAATAAAAAATTCTAGCTGCCCGTTCGGCTGGTATTGTGCTACAGCTGCAGCTGCAGCTGCTAGCTATAAATTGCTACAGCTTCAGCCCGGCTGCAGTGCAGCCGAATGAACTGTAGATTGTAAGCATTATGTATATGGCTAGGAGTAATTTCAAGATACTTGTATCACCAGGATGTTGATGTGGTTGTCTTGATATCAATAAAAGCCTCCTCTATCTCACCATGAGAGTTTTCTGGTTTCTGTTGTACTCTCCCAGTGCCAGTGGCTTCAATTTTACTCTCCTGATAACTGCATTTCAGAAAAATTCACCTGTGCAAAAAAAAATCTAGTAATGTCAAGTAATTTAATCGCTTCTTTCTCATAAACAAACAACCCTTTTTCTCCTGTCATTTTCTCAGCATCTCCACCCAGATTTTTGTAATGAATATAATATCACCACGATCTGAGAAAAAAATAAATCTAGCTAGACAAGTGTATCGATCTGAAATCTGAAATTCTGAATCATGGCAAAGGGACGAAAGACAGATTAGACTAAGATCCTCTGGCACTCATCAACCACTTTAGCATGATGATGTCACCCGAACACACAGCTGCTTTAGGGGCATGATGATCAAGATGAGGGCCATTATTGATTCGAAGCAAAGCTAAAGTTGCGGCTCTCGTCGATTATCCAATCAAGAAAAGCGTCTGGCCGTCGTCGGTGTCGTGGAACCTTTGAAGCCAGCATCCCAAAAGCTAGCTGCTCGCCAATCGGATCAATCAAATCGCAGCTACCGTTCATGTGCTCGCGGGCTCCGATGGTGTGATCCGCGTGTTTGGCAAACTGGTAAACTCCCCGTGTGCAGAACCCTTATACCATTGCCATGGAAGCTTTTGGCTGGCCAGATTTCTCTCGGTCGCCTGCTCGACCTTTTCTAGGCAGCATCATGGTAGCTTGATTCTTTTCGGATTCGCAGCCTGATTGGGACGCGACCTCTCTCTCAGGCTGCACTGCACGTCGCGTCGGCAGCCGTTCGTGGTTGCTGTTTTACGGAGGCCGGCTCGGTCTGCCCGGCTGCCCTACTCTGACGCAGGTTTTTTTTTGTGATACTTGAGGATTATTCTGCTAAACTTGCACATTGTAATTGCAAACCATTATGTTATTCGAAGATGTGAGCTAGGTCAGTAACGTCACCGATCGACGTCGATGCGAAAGAAAAATCTCCTAGTCGATCGAGCCATAGCCATACATTACCCAGATGCAGCTCAATACGTCATCAGGTGACATGTAGCGACAGTGCTACACGCGGTGATTGGGGGGACAGTACATGTCATGTCGCGGTCGTGCTTAGCGAGGGAAGCGACACGTGTAGAAGCAGACAAGCAAGACGTGCTACAATGCACTGCCAGTGAGAAAACGCCAGCAATATTAACGTTTCAAGCGCGTAAAAACGACGCCGACGCGAAATGCTGCCGCTCCCTCAGCGCGGTGCTGAACTTTCCGTCAGTAAGGAAAAGCACACGGTGACACGAGACATGAAAACGGAGGAGCTCATCCAATTCAGAAGGTTCAGGCAAACAATTCAGCTGGAACGCCAAGCTCGACTCGTCGGTGCAACGCTCTAACGGTAGTGCTGCAGCAGCCGGTCCGCCTCCCTTACGCCGCTCAGGTACGCGGCGTGCGTCGTCGAGTAGTGCGTCCTGTGCGTCGCCTCGCCGGCGAACATGACGCGCGGCGGCGCAGCACGGCCATCGTCGGCCCTGGGCCCGCGTGGCAGCGGCTCGGCCATCCGGTCGAGGTCCTCGCCGCTGGACCCAACGGCCACGTAGCTGTAGGACCCAAGGAACAGCGGGTCCGTGGCCCACCCGCTCCTCCTGATCCGCTTCACTCGCCACCGTGGTGGGCCCGGGAGGAACGAGTCCAGCGTGGCCTGGACCCCGCGGATGACCTCCTCGTCGGGGAGCGACTCGAGGTGCGCGGCCTCCCGGCCGGCGAACCACGCCAGCGCCACGCTGGACCCCGCGTGGACGGGGCAGATCGACTCGGTGCCACGCATCCACCATGGGATCCTTGACACGTGCCCCCGGAACGCCATGTGAAGGAACGGGAACTCCTCCGGTGGCTCACAGCCGTCGCCGCCGATGAACTCCTCGTCAGGCTCCACCTCCATGAACAGCTTGTTGACTGCTCCGAAGCCGAGGCGCGCGATGGCGTCGCGCTTGAACTGCGGGAGCGGCGGGTCGAAGGCGATGGCGTCGTCTGCGGAGGCGTCCTTGCTGATGCTGGCCTTGAGGACGCCCAGCGAGACCGTGAGGATCACGTGGTCGGCGGAGATCGCCGGAGCGCCGCCGTCAGCGAAGTGCAGCAGGCACACAGGTGCCTGGCCCCAGTCGAGGCGGCGGAGGCGGAGGCCGAAACGGACGGTGCCAGGCGGGAGAGCCGCGGCGAGGTGGTCGACGACGCGGGAGTACCCGCCGGGGATCGTGACGTGGTCGCCGGGGAAGTCGCGGTACTCGCCCTCGGCGGCGAGGTCGAGGTCGCCGAGGTCGTCAGCCGAAGTGTCCGCCCGCTCCCTGTTGATGTGCATGGCGAGCAGCGCGTCCTCCACCTCCTTGTTGTTGTTATTGGCGTCGCCCGCTGCTGCCTTCTCCGGACGAGCCGCCTGGTACGCGCGGAGGCCGCGCCGCAGGTACTCCTCGACGCCCCCTCCGCCGTGAGCCTCGCCGGCGCGCGCGGCGTCCATCATGGCCCTGTAGAGCTTCTCGACCGGACGGGCGACTCGGTCGGAGTCGACGACCTCGCCGTCGTCGGTGGCCGTGAGCACGCGGTCGGGGAACCCGTCCATGCGCTCGTACGGGAGTAGGGCGGCGGCGAGCGCGCCGGCGTCGCGAGCGAGCGCGTGCACGGGGCTCCCGTCGATCCCCTGGACCCACGTGGCGCCCATCTCGACGCGGTGGCCGGCGAACTCGGAGGTGAGGACCCGTCCGCCCGCGCGGAAGCTGGCCTCCACGACGGAGACGTCGAACCGGTCCCCGCCCGCGGCGCACAGCCGGTGCGCCGCCGTGAGACCGGCCACGCCCGCGCCCACGATGACGACCCTCGGCTTCTTGGCCGCCATCCTCGCTAGCTCGCAGCAGTTCCCGTTCGTCCTCGCTCGCGTGTGTCGCCCACGCACTGACGCACCACACTGCCGCACAATGCAATGCAATGCAATTATGCAGTCAGGCAAAGCCACGCTTGGTAGCAGCCACATCGTGGGGCAGGTGGTGCACTGGTGCCATGGGAGCCTCGCTGTCCGGACAGGACTGCGGCGTGGGGGACTCCGGTTGCCACTTTTCGCTGTGTGCCTGCAGTCCTGCACCACCAGCAGTCCCGGTCACGGGGCACGTTTTTTCCCCGGCCGTGTGGATCGGTCTCGATCGATGTCATCCGATCCTGCGGGCGATGTACTCGTGCCGTCCTGCGGACAACCTTGTCGTTTGAGAAGGTTACAAGCGTATGTCCGGGATGCCGCCGGATGCCACCTCAGATCTCATATCTGTAGCTTTCTTAAATCGACCAGCTCCAAACTGTATGCTTTACCTAGCTACAATCTTAGCAGTTAGCTATTATGCCGCAAGGGCCAATGTACAAGTTGGTCACTGAATACTTTCATGTCAGATAGACGAATGCCGATAAGTTTGTTTACAATACACTCGTACACGCTAGTGCTCTTGAATTTGTGCAACTTGAGACTTGGGGGACTTCTCCATCTTCCATGGCCACGGCTGCACAAAAATAAGCATTTTTGTTCTAGTTCAAGTCGCTAATAGCTTGTGCTAACCTCCCCCCTCCCATCTGGAAAAGACAAATTTAGACAGGTACTAGAGCCACCAATGGCAGACAGGTTGATGACGAGTCTCTGTTAGAGCATCTCCAAAAGACTAGCCAAATTGCTCTTTAAAACAAATTTTGGTTGTTCAACACCAAAATAACTCTTCAACTGACCAGCTATCAAACTCTCCAAGCTATCAGACTCTCAAATTGAACCCCTTGCTAGTCAAATTTAGCTAGCCAAACTAGAATACGAGAAATGAAGTCTCTTGGAGTGAGATGCTTAATAGTTAATACATAGTGTAATATTTATGAAGAGATAAATAGAGAGTCAAATAAAGAGTCTCTTGGATATGCTCTTAGAGTATCTTCAGCAAACTACATATCCCCATTACTAATACAAAAAATGAGTGATTTTAGGGGTAGAAGGTGCTCCAACAGATTACCAATCCTATTACCAATACCAAAAATCTTTTGGTAGTTACCAAAATCCACCTCTTTCTTACTCATATGTAGGTGATTCCCTCTCTTACCTAAAAGGTTTTTGGTGACCTGCCTTCTGGAAATGCTAACTATTAGCGAGGTTCTGCCCGAGCATAATACTGCATCCAGTTCATGCATGGTGCATCGGTTTTCCACTCCCCATCCCAAATCTGTGGCTGGCTCACTAAAAACCATTTTTTATATAAAAAAAGAATATTGTGGGCCTCTTCTTCTTGTAAAATAGGGTTAGTTGATCCTAAGCTTGTTCTAATCATAATCACCTATTAAACTTCAGTAATCAGTAGAGTCCGAATGAGAACAATCATATTTCCTTTTTTTTACAGGAGATTTATGCATGATTCCCAAAACCGTGTCTGTCTCCTAGCTTGTAACGCATTTGACCTTGACGTCTCACTGTTTGCCTTACTGAGTTGCTGTTTGCTTCGTCCTATACAAGCGTCAAAGCAGTATACGAAAGGATGAAAAACTGGTGTTAGTGTTACTTGATCATGCACAGCATGATCGATATCTGGGTCGAGTGAAACGAAACATTACGTACTAGCTGATAGCTGATCTGGTGCAACGAGGCCTGCCAAGCATCAAGCATGCATCAACGAGCCGGGACTTGGGGGCTACTGTCCCTTACATGATCCCTATCAGGTTAGCAGTTAGTTAGGGTTAGCAGGGGGCTCTCAAGAGGATGATTGTTGTTGGTGATGGATCCAAGTTTCTTGTGGGCCGGGGCATATAGTTACGTAAAAAAAAAAAACTCAATCACGGCCTCCACCATCTGGTTATGGGCTGAGCCCACGACAAGGGATTTTGATTCCGTCCTCATCTCTGGCTCTGTTGTCATTCGTCAATAATGGAGTTTACTGTTTACAGGGAGCCAGATATTCTCTTCAGACTGTCACAGAGTCCCACAGAAACAAGGATATAAACAACGATGCAACAAGACTACAAGAGTAGCTCTGGGAGATCGACTAGTCTGAGAAATGCATCCGTTTTCTCTGAAAAAAACTCCGCTGTTGATACGATGGTAGTACGTGGTTACTGCGACAGGCCGGAAACGTCTGCGGCCATCTGCACTATTTCATCACAAATCATTGAACCACACATACAGTCCAGATTGCATAGCACTGGCATTATCCCAAACCCAGAGGCTTAAGCATTATCACTCATCAATCGCACTTTGTTAACATTTAAATTAATCAAGCCAATATATGCAGTAATCGCAAAGGATCGTTCAAACACTCAACCATTTTTCAATTATGAACAAACAATCTAGTTGCCCGCTCTAAAGCATGCTGTGAAAAGATTAGCTCCGGGTCCCTTCTTCTTGCTGCCCTCCGCCAGCACCTGCGTCTCTTTACTAGCCGTAGTATCGGTGGCAGCAGCGACGTGGTCACCGATGACCTTCCCCGTCACGACCGGCGGGACGGGCAGGTTCTCCTCGGCCGGCGGCTCCAGCTGCCACAGCCCGTCTTCTCCGATCACCATCCCCTTGTTCCTCTCGACCCACCACGACTCCGGCACGAGGTTGTCCTCGTTGAGGAACGCCGACGACTTGTTCACGAGCGCCAGGCTGCGGTGCACCTGCAGCTTGAACTCGCCGTCCTCCCCGTTCCATCCCGCCACCGTGTGCAGCATGCCCTGCAGGTTGTGGTAGTCCCCGACGTTGGTGGAGTTGTCCTTCACGTACGGCGACTTCTTCGAGTCCACTTCCAGCAGGTCGCCGACGTTGGCGAACCCCAGGAGGCCGCTCGGGTAGAGCGGGATCAGGTCGGGCTTGTTCCTGACGCGCAGCGTGCGTAAGTTGGGCACCTCCTCGAACCGCTTCTTGAACTCCGGGTTCCCGATCTGTGGGCTCCCGAACACGATGGCCGTCACGGGGATGTCGGTGCCGGAAGACGACACGACGTTCACGGCGATGTCGAACGCGGAGAGCGTGGCGAGCGACGCGCCGAGGCTGTGGCCGGTGCACACGATGCTGAGGCTCTCGTCCTTGTACCTTGCCACCAGCTCGCGCACCGCGGCGAGCAGCTGGTCACGGGCGCTGTACTTGGAGAAGGGCGACCGCTCGTCGCTGGAGGTGTAGATGATGTACCACCCTTTCATGACGCGCGCGCCGCCGTCGTCGTCGTCGTCACCGGACTCCGGCAGGATGTGGTCGAGCGAGACGAGCTCCGGCTTGAGGACGTCGACCCACTCGAGGGTCCGGATGGTGCCTCGCCACGCGACGTAGATGACGCGGTGGCCCGTGGCGGCGGCGGCGGCGTCGGTGGAGACGGAGACGTAGCCGATCCAGTTGGACTCCTTGCTCCATGCCTCGCGGGAGAGGGAGAACACCATGAGGCCGCCGAGGAAGGAGTCCTCCTCGGAGGTGGCGTAGAGGTAGGCCGCAGGGGTGACGTCGGCGGCGGCCGGGAACTGGGTGCGGGGGAAGAGGGTGGGCATGGAGTAGCGGCAGCTGCCGCAGTACTTGGAGGTGGGGTCGGAGTTGAAGGAGTCGTAGGTGACCTGGCAGAGGTCGCCGACGAGGAGGATGAGGCGGCGGAGGGTGAGGTCGAGCGGGTCGAGGAGGCCGTCCCAGTGGTTGGAGCCGAGGAGCTCCGGCCACGACGACGCGGCGGAGCCATTGGCCTTGGCGCCGAGCAGGGAGCTGGACAGGAGGACGCCCTGGCTCGCGTCCATGTGTGCAGCGTGTGTGCGTGGTGCGAGTGCGTTGAGGAGAGGATTACTGGATTAGGTAGTGTGAGAGTGAGTGAGTGTGTGGTCAGAGCCTAAAAGGAGGGGAGCACAATATGCGTGGACTAGTATTGTGACCTGTGGGTTGGCTGTCAGACTCAGATGTGTGGAACGGAGAATAGTTCGCTTTCTAACTATTCTAGTATATGAATACGAGATGACGTGCATTTGCAGTGCAGAAGTGCAGAACAAAATTTGACGACGTATGGAGTAAAATGTGCAAGTTCTTCGTTGTCAATAAAAATGTGGGTAGCTCTATGCGTATGCATCTCCGAATCACCTGGGGGAGAGACTAGAGATCCTGACTAAGAGGTTTTCGTGTTTCCAACAGATCATTCCTAGTCCCTGTCGCCTGTTAGGCTGTTACTGTTGGATCTAAATGGCATGTTCGCGACTATTTCTGCATCAAGTCAGGACAGTTGCGGCAGGTAGCGACGGGGTGACCTGGATGGGCAAGTGGCGTGGCGTCTGCAGAAGGTGCAGGCTAGCAGCCTCCAGCTCGACAAATGGGCATGAGCATCTTTAAGAACATCTCCAAGAGTTTTTCTAAAATATATCCTTTAAATCATCTTTGGAGAGTCATTTGAGTAAAACATATCTTTACTCTCCAACATGTTTTCTATATCTTTGCACACAATGTAGAAAGTCATCCTTGCGCTCTATCTTTGGGTAGCGAGAAATCCGGAACAGAGAGTATCTATATTTGGATATCCAATTGACGAGGTTATCGGATCACCAAAATCTATATTTCTCTAAGTTTAAAAGACATGAAGATTCTCTTGGAGATGCCAAATAGTTCAACAAGCCAATTTTTAGGTTACTCAATACCAAAATAGCTCTCCAATGGACCAACTATCCAACTCAATAAGCCATCCGGCTCTTCAAATTGACACCCCCATTCCCTAATTATCTCTTTGTTACTTTTGAGTTTACATCCCTAATTATCTGTTTTGATCTCCTTTTTACTTTTGAGTTTACATCCGTAATGATCTCGGTTCACATAGACACAATTATAACTCTTCCTAGAGACTAATTACTTAATTTTAATATGAGTTAGTTTAACTCTTGCGTCTTGTGTTACCATGTATCCAATTACACAGTATCACCCAAACCGGTTCATGGAAAAAAATAAAAAAAATTATAGATAGACATAGCATGTAATCATAAATGTATATTTTGCTCAAGCTAAAATTCGAGTGTGTATTTTACGGGACAAAAATCATGTGGCATATGTGGGCCCATAACTCTAGCTGTTCCTGCTCCTTAGTGAGTGATTATTAGTTGGTTTTTTCGTTTCATTTTCTTCTTCGTGTTCCCTTTAATTTCATCTTATTAATTTTTTGGAATGGGATTTGGTAATGCTGGCTACGTACTGTAGTAGTAATTGAGTTGTTGATACAATTTCCAAACAATGCCAGTGCAATGTCAATGAAGAGCTTTATTTATTTATTTATTTTCACGAGAGAGAAAAATGCTCTAAGCTTTATAATGAGATGCATTCAGCTGCAGATGCAAGTGGGGACATGAAGGCCCATGTGGGCAGGCATGTGCCTCTTGTTTCGTCGGTTTTTCATGGTGAAAAACCCCTAGGAAAAAAAAAGAGAACACTTCAGCGGAAAAGATCATATAGAAAAAAACTTAACGGATAAGCTTGAGACCGTCTGAAAAGTCGTAGGGGTCGGGTGGATGATGTGTACTGGAATGACGCTGACACACAATGCCACAACATGAAGAATCATTGAAGTTGGAAGTCTGATAGTATGTATGATTCATACAAGCACAATGATCGTACAGTTGCTATCTTGTAGACAACTACGCCACCTGAACATGATGCCGCACTAAATGTATCAATGTCTAATCCAAATTTTGGTTAATTCACGGGTCGGTCACCGCCTGTTGGAAAATGACGATTATCACGGAATAGACACCCCATATCTGTAGTTGTCTTAGAATATGCCCACGTCGATAACCATAATAAATACATCATTGTGCAGTGAACTGTCAGCCCGTGAGCCTGTGAGCAACAGCCAGGATGACAGTTGATGAAGAATGACACCTCCTCCAGTTTGATCAGCAAGTATTCGTAAAAGAAGAAGAAAATTTCCACTTTCCACGAGACAGTTGATGAAGAATGGGAGACACCGTTACAATGCGTGTGTACAGAAGCCCAATATCTAAAAAACGAGCCCAACAAGCTGTGGCCTTGTAAGCCCAAAGAAAGGGAGGCTACGCGTGGGCCCTCGCGCGAATAGGCGCCGTCGTAGCCTCTCTGCGCTCGCGGGCCTTGTGGATTGCGGTTCGGGAAGCAGGAGAAGTTATACTAAAACATACTATATTATATATTTTCTGTGTTAATATATTTATGTGGAGTCCAATAAAATTAGATTTTCAAGTTTATAATTTTTTTGATTTACTATAATTTTTTAATTTCAGTCGAAATAAATAAAAAGAAAACTCAAAACCGCCTTTAAATGAGGTAAAGCGTATCTCCTAATAAAGAAAGCTGGTCCCAAACCGAGCGTTTCTGTTGGGCCACGTCACCTGGTTTCTCCTCAGCCGTTGGATCATACATCTACGGTGAAAATAAGGCGTGCGGTGGATCGGCCATCCTCTCTAGTCTCGACTCTCGACCCTTCGCGCAGCTTCGAGCCGTCGATCACGGGGCGGCGACCGGGACAGACGATGAGATGAGCGCTTGGCGGAGCAGGAGGCAGCCGCGGGCAGGCCAGCGCTGGGCGGCCACGAACGCACGGAGCGGAGCAGGCAACGGCCGCGTATGGGCGAGCGCTGGGCAGCTGCAAACGCACGGGGAGGAGCAGGGAGTGGCCGGCTGGCCGCCGGCCGACGGATAGGCGAGGTATGTGTGACTGCGAACGCGCGAGAAGGAGCAGACAGTCGCCGCCGACCGCATTCGCGCGAGCTCGCCAGTGCTGTGGCGGCCAGTGCATGCATGGAATCACAACGGGCGGATGTCGTGATTGAATGCTTATTACCGTTGTGTACACCAATTGCTCGACCATTTACCTCTATGCACTGATGTCGTGATTGAATAATAATACTAACTAACTAGCCAAAGTCATACGCTAAGTCCATATAAAAATGGGAAGGGTGCAAAGTGCAAACGTCGACATATATAAATGGATAGTTGGAGTGCCGCAGCAATGACAAACTAAAGACCAAGAGGCATGAGACAAATAATCATTACGAATCCACGAACATCAGGTTAGCAATTTAACAATCTAATGCTTTTGTTACAGATTTAATTAATGGTTGTCTATCTAAAATAATGTATTCATAGCATTAATTTTCTCTACTGTTTTCAGTGTCAGCGGGTATCAATTTGGTCAAGCATGAAAGCACCCAACCCCCGCAAGTTATTCTGTTCAGTAAAATAAGAACATTAGACGATGGTGCTAGCCATAAAATTGTTTATCCATCTTACAAGCAGTGTTTATGTTTATTCCAAATGTTACTCATATGGCCTTTGTTTCCTTAATGTTTCCTGCTACCTTATATCCTTCTCGGAAATAGTTTGTTCAGTTTATAGTTGTTTAACAGTTACGACTACAAACTGCCAAAATTTTGCTACTCAACAAACTTAAAACGCCAATGTTTAAGACTCCATTTTTACTCTTTATTTGACTCGGTACTTTTCTCTTTGTAAATATTCCAGATCATATATATTCAACACTTCACTCCAACATAATCCATTTCCCACGCAATCTGGCAAGCAAGTATACGAGCACATCCACTGGCCATTCGTGGCAACGCCGCGAGCTTTTTCTAGTGGTTTCAAAAGTTGAGGGAGCCTAGTTACCCGGTTTTGTGGTTTAGGGAGAAAACTTAAACTCGCCCCAATATCCAGGGAGGTCAAAATGACTTCTTCCTTTTTATTTTATTTATCCATGTCAAGATGTTGTTCTCATGGTTGTCTTTTCATAAATATAGGTCGATATATGTGCGAATATTGGTCCTACATACTATGGAATGAAAACATTTCGTTTTCTCTTCCAAAGAGTTTGGATTATAGTGGCGTTTATACGGTATATGGGAATTTATAGGATCTATACATATTTTCAATTGATTGTTTCAAGTTATTTCTTTTTTACTTCTGTTGGATGCTATTTTATCAAATGATGGCTTTACGTTCCTGATAATTTTGCTGTTCATTTCTGGAAACGGTAGACGAATCGTGTTACATCAGCCAGCCCCCTATTGCTTAAAAACATTTACACGAAGAGCAAAAGCAAGAATCATACGTAGTGACAGTTTATTTAGCAAATTCTGAGACATCTACCAAACATTGCGTGCATCATAACATATAGATGTGCAAATCATAAAACATAGAAGTCTTACAGCCAGTTAATAAGTACTAACAAAACCAAACTTTCGCTACCAGAAAAAAAAAAGAAAGAAAGACGCAAAGCTAGCTGCCAGTATATAGTGCATATATCTTGCTAGCTAATGATCTGTAAATTGTAATCTATCTGTGATGGACTGATTGTGATACATATTGAGGACTGGATGGATCGGAGATGGATGCCTGGATGGGTCACTGACTCACTGCCCAGATGCGGATGGTGAGTAGAGGCTAATGGAGGAGACGCCAAGGTAGGCGGTGAGCATCTCCTCGTCGCAGAGATTATCCAGGTCGACGCCGGTGGCCAGCGCTTCCTGCATTTCCGGCCACCACTCCGGCATGCTTGTGCTGCTGGTTACCACATCATTATTCACCGATGGCGCCTCTGACTCTGGTATCCCTGCTGCCTGAACGGCTTCTGCCTCTGGGTCCTCACTGCCGCCACGGGCGAAGCGGCCCTTCACCCTGGGGCGGCTGTCTGCAAGCGTCTTCCTGCAAGCATACTTCATGGACGCCAGAGAAAACATATATTATACGTATATGTATATGTATTAGATAGCTCAAACTAGCATCAAGATTGAGGTGAGCATAGCAGAGAGCCAGAGAGAGGTGACTCACGGTGATCTTCTTTTGGAAGTTGCGGTGGTTGCGCTTGCTCCGGTACTTGTCAATGCGTTCCCGCCGCTCCTCGGCGGTGTACCTTGCCGGCGGTGCCATCACTCTCGGTTGCTCCTCCTCTCTGCTCAGCATGAGGTCTCCCGTGCTCATCGCACGGCGGAACATTGCCGTCTCCTCCTGCTGCTGATGGGCAAGGGGTAGGAATGCTCCCCCGCTGGCAAGCAAGGCATCCGGTCGAGAGGCAACCTGAATATCAGCTACATCGATCCAAGAGGACTTCTGATACTGGTACATGGCTGCCTGCAGTCTGTCTGGGTAACAATGCAAGCCGAGAGAGATATTGTGTGTGCGTGTGCTTTGAAACGAGAGAGATATTGTGTTGAGAGAGCTGGCCTGGTGAAGATCGAACTTTGAGGAAACACGCATATAAAGAGGTAGCAGTAGAAGGGTACATCGGAAAAGCGCGTGTAACATCCACCACGCAGAGAATGGCTTCCTGCTACAACCTAACCAAAAACAAACTGCTGCCGCTCTATGAATCTTTGGCGTGCAGCTTTAGATTTTGGTGTGCACTGTGCCAGCAGGAGAAAATCCTCCATGTATGTTCTGAGGGAAATGGCTCAATATAATGCAGCAGGCACCAAAGCAGCACCACTTGCACAATGCATGTGTTCTGACACAGGAAAATCTCAATAGATTGTGAAGGGGTATACATCATAGCAGGAGGCGTTATGGCGATATATAGTGCTATATATGATTCAAGGTTGAGGCACGAATAAACTGTCAACATCTCCACTGACATTCTTAAACGAGATAGGTGCCTCTTTTTTCATTTTCAACTCCTCTACAGACATGTACGCCCAACTTGCAAAACGACAGGACCTACCACTTGGTCCTTCGTAGCAAATATTTCCAAGGTTTTCAACGCCCCTTATCATTTCTAGGCAGAATAACAGAATACATGAACACCAAGGCTACTGTAAGGAACTCATACACTTCATTTATTTATATAAAAAATTGGGAGAAACATCGACTTGTATGAACCCCACAAAATGATTAACGCAAGTATGAGTGACAATAAGTCCTTGACATGACTTTGTCTCTCCAAAGTCCAATCCCACTCAAATGATTAGCTTCTAATGTGGCATCTCCCAATCCCAAGTTTTAAGTGGGGAAGGAAAGACGATATCATACCCCTTTGAACAATGCAGCCAACATAAGATTGAGGCAGCCCCACAAGAACCTGTGTTGTTTCGAGCATCTATTGGACCCAAGATTACAGCTGTGGACCATAATGCTGTTTTCAGTTGGCAATTGGTTGGTAACATCACTGATATGCCCTAAACCAATCAAAGCACCCATTCCTCTATTTCCCTTAGTGGTTACAGCTTCTGATAAATCCCTACAGTAGCCCACTAAAGAATTGAGGATCACATTGACATAGCTTGCCAAACGTCAAGTGGGCTTAGCCAACCGACAAGATAAAGTCAAACCCACCCGGCTACAAACACAGTATATAAATCTATTAGTCTTTGAAATTCTCTAAATTGCATGAACGGAATACTCCACAGGTACTTCAAAAGAAAGACAGACAGGTAGGGTCGAAGAAACGATCCTTTTCTTTTCAACGAATCACTCATGTAAGATAATGAAAACAACTAGTGCCCATACGATAGCCTGCAGTTTCATAGATTTTGCTTTTCTTCTACTAGGTCAACTACAAAAGTAGTCACACCACCATATGCAAAATCTGATGCAATGATTCTTTAGATTATGTGCATAAACAATTTATAGAGAAATTAGGAACATGCCACACAGATATATGCAACCTATACAACTTAATGGGGTTTAAGACGGATGTCACTATTCGTAGCAATGTGAAGTTAGGAATAACCGATTAGTCATTTCAAATATCATAGGTTTCATCTGTACAGAGACCACATGAATCAAAGTTGATAAGACTTCTCATTGTGGTGTGATATGGAGAAGATTTTGGTTATGCCCCACATCTTCCTCATGGTGCACTTGTGGGGTTAGGCCTTTTATAGTGACCGTGCTCTCTAGAGCTTTTCCACATCAAACTAATTTGTAGGGAGGCATTCGTGCTTCATATGCTATGCCATATGGAATCTAATTTGTTAGAGGAAACTTTACCAATTATGATAGGATTTTGCTGTTACACTTCCAAATAAAAGTGCTTTCGAAAAGTCACCACAATGCAAAAGCCTTTCTATACTTTGCCCATGGATACTTTCTTTCTTGTTTATTTTCGAGGGATCACTACTGTGCACACTTTCCTTCAATACAGTTTGTTCCTTTATATAGTGCATATTGTCATGAAAAATTATATAGATAAAATAAACGTAGACAGGAAAGAAAGTGAGTTGCATCCACACCCAACTTAATATTTCCAATAGCATACACAAAGGATTAATCTTACAGTTGATTCATTATACTTGGGCAACAAAGGAGCACTTAAATTTTGCCACTACTTTGTCCTTGGGTCCCATTGTAGTTAAATCTGACATGTATAGCAGACATGCGAGGATATGATAAATGGGGGGCCATTGTTTCATTTGATGCCAATGAATATAATAAGACTACAAGAACAAATATTTTTGAGGCTCTCAATGCTACTTTCATTGCTTCAGTACTCAGCAAACGGATAGAAAAACAAGTGGAAATAACTTAAGCTAACAGGGCCTCACATTCTCATTGGCATAGTGATATAATGGCCACAGGTGAACCAAAGTGCAGGTAAGACTTAAATTAAGAGAAGAAGGCATTCCCCATGAAGCACTACTGCAAAATTTAGGTATGACTCTTCCATGTTTACAGTGATGACAAAGAAATGAGCTTCCAAACTAAAATCTCTTGTTGTCACCTATTGTTGGCAACAACACGGTCCTATCAGTGATTCAGAGTGAAATATAACCTTACACAGGCTTGACCATGTCTCTTCTTCTGCATACTTTCCTCTTGAAATGTGCAGATCTAAGGATTCCCAAGAAAGGAAGATAAGCTGAATGATGCAACCTTAGATTTCGTCTCTGCTTTCCTGAAAAAATTAAGAAGAAATTAGACTGGCTTTGAACATGGAAATATAATTTCAACCTCTTCTTTTTCTTAAATTCAGTGCGCTCAACACTGCAAAAGAATATTTGTTTTTCTACAAATGAAACCAATTAGCATTAAATGCTAGCAAGGAACAGCAAATATCTTTCCCATTGTCCTTCCCTTCAAATATAATGTAAAGCCCAAATCAATCTCAGGAAAATCAGTATCAGTACAGGCATAACAAGAACGGGCACCCACAAAGAAGTAGCATTCATCATTGTAACTCTCAACAGAATTCAAATTAAAGAGTAGGATACAGTATGTGCAGGTGCATAAAGTATTCAGAAAAAGTAAAGAACAATTAGCAGTTCATATATTGCCTGATCTAATTGTGTAGTATATCTCAACCTTGGTACTTGGACACTAAAAATTTAGTAGCTGCTCATGTGGTTTAGCTATACTTTTTTCCAAAGAATTTAAGGTTTCTTCTTTTAACTCATCACATTCACAACTAGCATAATTGGACCTTCTATCGTAAATATAACCAGTTAAACTGATCTCTCAATACAAGTTTTAAATTTCTCAAACTCAATGTGTAATAAATTGAAAATTTTACCCCAAAAGAAAAAAAGAATGCAGCACTATTCTTGTGCAATCTCCTGATATCTGAAGGGAAAAAGGTACAAATTAAGCTAGTTACAATCCAGTGACAGATTTCCTAAACCCTACCTTATTGTCCTTGTACCTTCTAGAAGCAAAGGCAACACAAAACTCATTTAGCATACTACAAAAATAGTGCTCGTATACAAGCGTCAAAAGAACTATCATATAATAAAATCACAATATTCACCATAACTAGCTCAACAGAACACATATTTGAGAGTAGGATAAAACATACATAAGTACATCCACAAAGTCAAAAGATTTACTGGTTAGCACTTATCAGCTTGTATCTTACCTGATTTAGTTGTGGGAATCTCAACCTTACTACTTTGATAAGGATAATTTAGTGATTGCTCATGTGTTTCAGAAATATTTTTCTGCAAAGAAGCAATGTTTTCTTCAGAGCTTTGTTCTTTCAGCCCTTGACTTTCACTATTTATGTCAGCGGATCTTTTATGGTATGTAGAATCCGTTGAGCTGATCTCTTGACCCTGGAAAAAAGGCTCAGCTGAAATAAGTTTTCTTGTTTTCATAGTAGTGGATTCAACTTCACCCTGCAAAGTCTGTTGCATGTTTTCATCAATTCTTTGATCTAGGAGTTCCTTGTCATCTATCCCACCTGGGGAGGACACAACTGGTTTTGAGGTACCACAGTAAGTCTCATTGTCAATTGGAATCTGAGTAGACTGGTCCACATCCCTATCCTTGAAGCAAACATCAAAACCAGAAGAAATTTCGTGACTAAATGGAGTCTTCTCCCTCTCATGGGAGACAAAATCTGTGTGGTGTTGTGCATAAGACTTGGCATTATCTACAATTTCACAAGAATGTTGAAGACCCTCATCCTTGAGACCAGTACCAGAAGTCTCCATACCATGGAGAAGAGCAGAGCATGCTAACTTAATACTAGTTCCAGAAGTTGAAGGAACATTGCTACACGCAAGGAGATCCAGTCTGCATGACCCTGTTGCATCCACTTCCATCGCTTCCTGATCAAAGTCAACAGGCTTGTCGACGCTTTTCAGGTTGATAGAATGGCCCCAAGCAGCCTGCACGAAATGATCCACAGCATCTTCATTGTGTCCAGGCTTACATGGACTAATAGGATCCTGATGATTGAGTGATGTTGGCAATATAGACAAGCCATGATCCATTAGAACATCAGCTTGTACAGCCTCATCCTGAGCTTGGGATGGGATTTCTTCTCCATTGGCGGGCTGCTCTGATGGTTTCGCAATAACAGACACATCAGAACTATCATGAGACACTTGTATGACGCCATATAGGGCTGAATTAGGCCGTTGATCTTTGTTAGAGGAAGGTTCCATCTGATTTGCCTCTGAGGAATGCAGATCCCCTTTGCATGATTCAGAATCCCAACCAATCCAATCGCCGAGCAGGAATTTTGCCGAATTCAACTGTTCATGAGGTAACAGCCTGTCGATTCTTATCGTTTCTTTGTAGAAATGCTTCTTCCTCAGAGCCTTTAAAATCAGTGATCTGACAAAGAGAAAGTAAAATAGTATTGCATCATGAAGTGCTTACCTGCGAAAGTAGAATAGAACATAGGTGCTGGATGCTTAGAGCTCCATAACTAACCTGGGGTTTGTGGACATAGCGGCTTTTGCTCGGTTCATGGGAAGGCCGAGGAGGTAAGAACATAGATTCATGACATCATAGGGACCTCTGATTTCAGTGGCAGTATGAGCGGCACTCGAGATGATGAGATTTTTTCCTTTACTCCAGTCGACCAAGAGCTGACAATTAATAGGATGCAATTTGTTCATTCAAAACGCTTGAGATGTACTTATCCTCTAGTCTAGAATAAGAAGGCAAATGAATAGTAGTAGTAACCTTGGCATCAGCTAAGATGCATTTATCTCCGTCCGTGGCGATGAATGGGGAATAGGCGATCTCGAAATGCAGGCCCCTCTGCAGTGCGAGCTTGAGCATGGGGAGCTTGAGGCGAAAGGGCAGCTTGTGGGAGAAGTCGATGGAGATGAGATCAAGCTGTTCGGAGTAGGGCACCTGGCAGAGGTGGTCGAAGGCCGCCTGGGTGAGCGGGCGGGCGGCGACGATGTCGTAGGTTCGGAGGAGGCGCGCGGCAGAGGTGGAGAGGGCGGAAGCGGCGGCGGCGGGGGAGTCGATGGAGAGGGTGATGCGGGTGTACTGCCGGAAGGGCTCAGACGCGGGGGAGGCGAGGCGACGACGGTGGAGGGCGGCGGAGGTGGGGAGCGGGAGAGAGGAGAGTGGCGCGATGGGCTGGGTGCGGCAGCGGTGGGAGTCGGCGAGCAGGCCGCGGTGGGGATGGTCGAAAGTGACGGTGGCATACCCCAGCTCGAGGGCGCGGGCAGATAGGAGAAGGCGGGAGGAGTCATCGGAGGACAGGAGACTGAGGTCGTGGAACAGCAGCGCCGCCATCACAGACGGACCTGAACCCTGATGTTGCAAACAACAACGAAGCAGGAGGAGGAGGAAGAAGAGGCAAGGCCTGGGTCAGATGGTTGAGCCACTCATTTTAAAGCCCACTAAAGCCCAACTCAGCTTACTTTGGCCCAACTCGACTTTGGATAACCCAAAACATTCAATAATTTGGAAATGCCGATCAACATTTAGAGATTTTTTTTTAATTTTATTCATTTTTTTAATAATATTATAAAAAACCAGTCCAGGATAATATTTGCGCCCGGTAGCCGTTTTGGCCGCGCCAGCCCGACCGGCGCGGCCAAATACCCCTGCCGCGCCAATGCATGTGGCGCGGCAGGGCCGCCACGCTGGCCGCGCGCGCCAGCAAGGCGTCCAATGGGCCGGCCTCTGCCGCGCCACCCCGCCTGGCGCGGCGAGCCCTGCCGCGCCACCCCGCCTGGTGCGGCGAGGTCGTTTTGAACTGGGGCCGCGGGCTCCTCTTCTCTTTCTTCCTCCTCCCTTTCTTCTCCTGCACGCGCTCCTCCGCCGCCGGCCGCCACCGCCGGCCATATTCCGGCCAAATCCGGCCGTTTTTGGCCGGGAAAAGCGGGGGAAATCGTTCCCCTCCCTCCCGTGAAGGTATTTCCACCTTTTTTTCCTTGTTCCACATGTGATTTGGAAGATATGAGTAGGTTTAGGTGTTTTAGGGTTTGTGATATGTTTTGAAATTGTAGTGATTTATACGTTTGTTTCTTACAATGTGATGGTTAGGATGAAAGTAGTACTGGATATGCCCTCGATTTGAACGTGTAGAATTAGTTCCATGCTTTTATTCTACGATGTTGTGAAGGGATTAGGTTTGTAGGGTATATTAGGAGAAATGCATTTGTGAAAACTCATGTTGTTTGTCTAATTCTCGTTTAAATGGTTATTTTGTAGATGGTTTGTTTAGTCCGTTGGTTTCATCGTGGGGTTGTGAAAGAGAATGGGGAGTTTGAGAATACGAAAGATGTCACGCGAATGTTTGAGGTGGCCCCGTGTTTGCATGAGATAGTTGAATGTGCTCGGAGTCATTTTAGTTGTGGGGTAGATGATGAGATCAGCTTGAAAGGCCGTGTTGATTGTGGTAGAGGAAGAGCGGCATACGCTCTAGTGGATTTGAAAACTGATGTGGAATGGGATCAATTTAAGAGATTAGTAGAGCAAGCTAGTGTGCCTTATTTGGACGTGGTTGTTACTAGCCGAAAAACTGCAGGTAGAGAGGGAGATAGAGAGTTAGTGCCTCAGCTTGGGGTGCATCTACCGAAGGCTGAGGAAAGAGCTGTCAATCAACTGGCTGAGGCATTTGGACCTAATCGAATGGTGTACGATGTCAGAAGTGCTGGGGGAACTAGCATAGGTGGTGAGAGTCACGGTGGCAGGCACTATAGAGTGGACTTGACTAATGGATCCTACATGTGCAACGTCCCTACACTGTTGCATCTTCCTTGCTCTCACGTGATTACACCTTGTAGGGCTAGAGGCCTAGACTATAAGAGCCCGACTTTCATGTCGCCACTATACCGTAGGGAGCACACCATAAAAATTTGGGAGTCAAGTTTCGAGCCTTACTTTGATCCTAGCAGATGGCCGCCTTACCACGAACGTGACTACGTGCCTAACTCGTCCTTGAAGAAGGACAAAAAAGGCCGACGACAAAAGAAGAGTTTGAAAGGGGACATGGACGCTTCACAAGGTCGGTTCGCAGCTGATTACGAGACTGGTGACTTCGATGAGGATAGGTCTCAAAATCATTGCTCCAAGTGTCACAAATTCATTAAGGACTGCAAATGCCGCACCAAGAAGAAGAGGAAAAGGACTAACAAAACTCCTCGTGCTGAGGTAGTATATTGTTTGTGTGTTAGTAAAATAGAAATGTCGTCTTGAATGTTTGTAACGATGGTGACATATTGTTTACATTTGTTTACTTGTTAAAACTATTGTTTTATAATTAATGTGTTACCTTGTTATAAATTTATTGTAGCATGTTATTATTATTTAATTTTTCAGGATGGCGCACCCTCGGTTCCCGCTCCTTGAGCTGGCGTTCGATGACACCCACCGCGCCCACATGATCGCCGACCAGAATATGGTAATAATCTCTGCATATTTTAATACGTTTCATATCCTGGTAATATGATCAAAATTTATGCATATGGTAATAATCGTTTATTTTGTTTCAGGTCCTACCTTACCTACGCGCACGGGTGCATGCACCCTTGCACTGGGACAGCCGCTACGCCCCCTACGTGCTTTGGGTTGGTTTCCTCCCCATAGCGAGGACGGTTTGTATGGGCCTACCCCCCATGGATGGGGCTCTACTTACAGCTCTGGTTGACCGGTGGCGTCCAGAGACGCACACTTTCCACATGCCTTGTGGGGAGATGACGGTGACGTTGGAGGACATGGCGATGATCACTGCTCTCCCCTTAGAAGGAGCGGTAGTAACAGGAATTATCCAGAACGAGAACTGGCAGGACATGGTCGAGGAGCATATAGGTATTAGGCTCTCTGTCGTTATATTTCATACTATGTTTTGATTATCTCGTTACTTATTAAATTTTTTTGTGTATCATAGCCGTGCGGCCTCCAAACCCAGGAGCAAAGAAGACTTCAGGTGTTACTTCTTCTTGGCTGAGGCAGCACTCCAACGTCTGCCCAGTAGATGCTGACGACGAAATTATTGAGAGGCAAGCAAGAGTATGGCTGTGGCACTTTGTCAGCTCTTTCCTGTTCCCCGACGCTGCCGGGAGCACTGTTTCTTGGATGTTCCTCCCCATTCTTGCTCAAGACTGGGACATCATAAGCGGCTACAGTTGGGGTTCGGCTGCCCTTGCCTGGTTGTATAGGGAATTGTGTTTTGCTTGCAGACGGTCCAAAGATGGGTCAAACATGGGAGGTTGTGCCGTTCTACTTCAGATTTGGGCTTGGGCACGACTTCCAGTTGGACGACCTTTCTGTGAGGCTCCACCAGTACGTATACCATTCTCAATATGATCTATGTTAGCACGTTCATATATTTTTTGTGACTTATTGGTTTTGACAGGCCTGGCCATTTGCTGATTCCATGCCCCCGTACGCTTATGTGTGAAAAAATGCGGAGGTTGTTCGTGGACCTCCTCGTAGACGCTACACAGCCTACACCAATGAGATTGACTGCTTGACAGGGAACCAGGTATACAGGCATTTACTACTCTTATGAGGGGCACAATGTTTAAATTGTTACTTCTGTTACGGGAGGCACAATGATTAAACTGCTGAAAACGCCTATGAACAGGTGGAGTGGACACCGTACAGACACAACGAGCTTGTTGCCCATCTGTCCTTCATGTGTACCAGAGATCAGAATCTGTGGAGAACACCGGTACCAATGATCTGTTACTACATTGTCGAGTGGCACCTGCCGCATATGGTGACGCGACAGTTTGGCAAGAGACAGATCGTGCCTCCAACTGATGTGTCTACCTCACAAGCTCTGCACCAGTAATACACCGAAGCACTTCTATTTAATTTCATGCATCATTGGAATATGGTTCTAATATGTTTGTATTGCACTCGAGTCAACCTTAATTCATGTCTATATACATGTTGAATGCCGAGCTGAACGTCGAACACAACCACAGCAAGCAAAGCAAAGAAGAATAGAATTCTAGCGTCTGGGCTCTGCCGTGCCTGGCCGCCTGGCACGGCCAAAGAGCACTGTCGCGCCACGCGGCCAGGCGCGGCAGTACTCTTAGGCCGCACCAGGCGGCATGGCGTGGCAGGCGCGCCAAAGCCCAGAAGCTGGACTCAATACCTATCTTATCCAATCTTATCCAAAATTCCCATATAAATGAAATGAGTTTAGGCCTGGTAAATCATATTAATAAGAGCGTAAAAGCTTTCATTCTATAATTTTTTTTCTAAAATACAAAATTCTTTGTAGTTAATGATGAAATTATAATGTTCCTAAATTCTATGGCCTCTCCCAGTCTCGATGATTCACGAGAAAATAACTATTATTCTTTTAAGTTAACTATTATTTTAAGTTAGCCGCATGAAACTAAAGGACTAAACTCTAGGTCCGTTACAAATATAGTTGAAGGACTAAACTCTAGGTCCATTAGAGAAATACAAATAACAGTTGCAGGGCTAAAGTCAAAGTCCAATACACAAATATAAAATAGACCCAGGAGCCCTCACCGCATCTCTCTGTGCATCTCATCCCAACGAATCCATCACTGCTCCTCTCCAAAGCACCCTTCCTAATTGTCATGTTACAGGGCAAGTCCCCAACAAGAGCCCCCATAGCCTCTAGTTGTGCCTCTCTTGCCCGATCCTGTACCTGTCTCTCCAAATGCCTCTCCTCCTCCAACTTCCTTCGCTTCTCAGCCCTCTCATCTCTGGATAGAGGTCTTGGATACAATATCCTATTCAGCCTCCAATACTTGATAAGCGTGTCATGAACCTCTAGAATAGCGGGCCTACACCTCTTCTCCTTGATGTACTCGTCAAGAATGGTACCAAATAGAAGCTCATCACCTGGCAATGGGACACCATACTTGTTCCTTATCATGTCCCTCAATTCTCTAGTTTCTCTTTCTTTGTCTCGTTGACCCAAACATCTGAACCTAGCAACAAGCTCATCACGACCACTGAACCATTCCCAATCACATGTCCGGCCCTCCTGCGCAAACAATATCGCTTCATCAATACAAGACTGTGCAACACTGAACTCCAAAAGATAAATCAAACATAAATATCATATCACTCACCCAAAAAGCGTTTCCATTGCCGTAATACCATCCATAACCAAGCTCTGAGGGAACCACACCACGCTCGGCCAAAATACCACACTTGCATCTCTTTTCAGGATACTTCGTACACGGCCATGGAGCCTGACTAGCCTCATACGCACGCACCTCCTCATCACTTGGCCAAATTGACCGCGGGCCCTGAACGTACTCATTGAACTGACATACTGGCCAACCGTCCTGCAAGTTTAGTTAATTTCAGATTATAAAAAAATAATATAACTACATGAAAACATATAGGTATAAGTATTATGCACAAAGAATACAAATGCAAACTAACCATCGTCTTTATCGAGCAACGGAAGAATGGGGAGTACTTTAGCCGACCGCTAGGGGAACCACCACGGGGAGGCACCACCAAGGTAGCACGGACTCCACAATGGCAGAGCGGAGGATCCTTCCTACGCCTTCGTGCAGCGGCCATCCTCTCGTCTACGGTCATTGGAGGGGGGTTTGGTGGGGGAGCAACCCAACGCCGAAACTCATGGTATGGCACCAATTTTTGACTCTCATATGGAAATAGCCGGATCCTAGGATCAAATTTCTCTGGGCCATCAATCCATTGGAAAAACCAACAAGGCAGGGACTCATACGGATATCTCGCCCTCTCATATTTGAACCTACATATATAGTACGCTCGTCCTGCAGTCTTTGGGTGCCTAGATTGTTTGACCTCCGCTGGCACGCCGCAACAACAATTTGGAACAGGAAGGGCTGGCGGAACAGGGCCATGTGCATCCTCCACGGATGGATACTGACCATACCCCCTCTAGCGTAGCATCCTCTCATGGACAACGGCAGGATTATCAAAGTCCATCACAGAGCTGCAAATATATACAAAAATAAAGTGAATGAGGACCGAACTCTAAGCAGACCATAACAATAGTGACAACTCTTCCATTACATCATCTCTAAAAACAAAGCATATGAAATGGGACAACTCTTCCATTTCACCATAAAACCCTCCCCAAACTCTAACCAACGCGTTCATTTCACCATCTCTAAGCAAATCATAACAAATGTAACAAGTATTTCATTTCACCATCTAACCCTAACCAACCAAACTCTAACAAAAAACTAACAAATGAGGTCCAACAAAGATTCAAGAGGGGAGAAGCTTACCGGAGATGGGGGACCGATTTCCACAAGTTTAATCCGCAAAAAATGGACCAAAATGGGGGGAGTGGAGTTCCAGGCGGCGGCTGCAGCACGAGCAGCGTCGCTCTGGACGGAGGAGGAAGAAGGGAAGAAAGAGAAGAGGAGCCCGCGGCCCCAGTGCAAAACGCCGTGCCACGCCAGGCGGGGTGGCGCGGCAGGGCTCGCCGCGCCAGGCGGGGTGGCGCGGTAGATGCTGGCCCACTGGACGCCTCGCTAGCGCGCGCGTCCAGCGTGGCGGCCCTGCCGCGCCACATGCATTGGCGCGACAGGGGTATTTGGCCGCGCCGGTCGGGCTGGCGCGGCCAAAACGGCTACCGGGCGCAAATATTATCCTGGATCGGTTTTTATAATATTATTAAAAAAATGAATAAAATTAAAAAAATACACATTTAGATAGCACAGAATCAACATTTACGGTCTCAACATTTGAGGTTTAAAAACGTTGCATTTATTGAAGATGTGCAGACACATTGTTTAAGTATGTAACACATAATGTTGAATATGGAGCATCAAAATATTGAACATGGGAATCGAGCTCTTCTTCTCTGGTGAGCTGGGTTTCTTCTCCAACGAGGTCTGGGGCATGACGGATCTGTGGGCGCAGGTGGTGGTGGCCACGGAGGCACAGGGGCTGAATGACGGGCATGGCAGCTCGGAGCGTGGGCAGCGACGCGTGGATGGCACCTGCCATGGCGGCGCAGGGCGCGGCGACAGATTGCAATAATGTTGGGATAGCTAGCCCATGTGGAAAAAGGAATAATTATTAAGCCCATTACACATTTTTTGTAATAAAAAAATATTCATCCCATACATACACAAACGCCCCACATATCACTCGTTTGTCTACCTAACTTTTAAAGAAGAGGTCAACAAGTGACAACAACTAGAATTAAGTTTTGTATGTTATCCTATCATCAAGAAGAACAGAGCTTGTTGTGGATAAACTGAGATTGAAAAAATGATTAAGGTATAATTCCCTCGACGACATTACAATTTCAGAAGTCCATATGTCAGTGAGAGACCAGTGGCAAATAAACGAACTACAAAATTTGCAATGGTTTAAAGGAAATTTGGTACGATTACGTCGCGGGTGGCAAATAAAAGAACTACAAAAATTGCAATGGATGAAAGACAATATTTGGTTCGATTACATCTAAGTACTGTGAAAAGATTATAAGAGATAGGACTAGATCCGGTGTGGGGGTAGTGGGGGCTCAAGCCCCTCTACCCCTAGCCATCCGCTCCTGATAAGAAATTCTTTTCTTTACTTTTCAGGTTCTGATGTTGAGTGTCCAAGCATGTGCCACATGATATTTTTTTAGTCTCATCTCTGATAGAGGACCAGAGATTAAGTCCTTCTTCTTAGTCTATTACTGTCATTTCAACCTTATACAACTTAATAATCTACTTAACAACCATATTGTGTGAAGAAAATGGATTTGGAGACTGGTTCTGTTTTCATCTGGAGCTTACTGCTGCAACTTGTATAGTGCTAATTTGCCATCTTGAGCTCATTCACGATTATGGGTATTTCATATTATGACATTTACCTTTTAGGTACTATTCAGATTATGATATTTACCTGCTTGCCAATCCAGGGCTCACTTACCATCTTGTATTGAGTTATAATTCGGTTGAAATGTTATTTTATCTTTGTTGCAGATACATAGTATACGCAAACTTTGGTCTCGTTTGTTGGAATATTATAGTGTCCATTACTGTTATTTGTTGCAAATCACCAACGCTGCCATATTGGGTTAACGCATCAACATGGTTGATCGATATGATGGTAAGGTAATTTCTAATATTCATTCTAATTTTAGTATTTTTATCTTAGCAAAAAATACTATGATGTGGAAGATAGGAGGAAACTACAGTTCTATTACTCTTGCTTTCAAAACTTTTAAAGAGATACTACTCTATCTTCAACATCAACATCAACACCAGGTGCAATGTTGCAATTTTTTTCAATGTTTTCAATGCTGGAATGTTTTCTTTGGATGTTGTAAATATTTTCATGTGGATGTTTCAGGAATCGACATGTCACAGTGCATCGATGTTTCACCCGGTTGTGGTAATTTTTTAGTTGATGTTGCATAGAATATGTAACTAATGTTGCAATCTTTCACTGGATGATGTAATGTTTCACCGGACGTTGTAATTTTTATTTGATGTTGCATGTAACATATGCTTTGATATTGCAATGTTATACCATACATGTTGCACAATCCAATGCTACGCTAGGACATCGAACGTTCGGGCGCTAGGAAGTGCAATGGTGCACTTCGAACAAAATCGCTTAAGGCCCCGTTTAGTAAAAAAAATCCCCCCAAACAATAATTCTAGTTGCCCTCGCCCCAATCGTACTCGTAGTCTCGTACCCTAAGGGTGTGTTTAGATTGTAGGGAAAAACACTGTAGCATAAGAAAAACACTGTAGCATTCGCTGGGAAACGTGTTTTGTGAGGGGGGAATAGTGAAAAGTTGGAATGAATAGTGAAAAGTTGGAATGAATAGTGAATAGTTGGGAATCTGAACATGGCCTAAGTCCCTAACCCGACTCGGAACGGAAGCCTCCGATATTTCTCGTCATCAAGTCAGCGGCAGCCGGCAACCCTTCCGAGTTCCCCCGCCGCAAGAATAAACGGGGAGGAAAAAAAAAAAAACCCGAACCCCTCTTCTTCTCTCTACACAGCGCGGCGGCGCGGGGAATTCCGTCGAACACGACATGGCAGCTCTCGCCTCCGCCGCTCGCTCGAGGCGCCGGCTCATCCCCTATCTCCATCGCCTTCTCCACTCCGGCCCCGCCGCCGCCGCCGCCGCCCCGTCCCCCTCCACCAGCCGCTTCCTCCGCCACGCCTCGCCGGTGCCCCGCACCCCTGACCACTCCCCGTACCTCCGCTTCCCCGACGCGCGCGTCTCCACACTCCCCTCGGGCCTCCGCGTCGTCACGCAAGCGTACCCGGCCGCCACCCGGATGGCCTCCGTCGGCGTATGGGTCGACGCGGGCAGCCGCTTCGAGCTCCCGGGAACCAACGGAACCGCGCACTTCCTCGAGCACATGGCCTTCAAGGGCACTGGGCGCCGGCCCAACGCGCAGGCGCTCGAGGTGGAGATTGAGGATATGGGCGCTCGCCTCAACGCGTACACCTCCCGCGAACAGACCACCTTCTTTGCCGACGTTCAGGCGCGCCACGTACCTGTCGCGCTCGACGTCCTCACCGATATACTGCAGCACCCGCGGTTCCCGGAGAGGGCCATTCAGCGCGAGCGTGGCGTCATCCTCCGTGAGATGGAGGAGGTGAGCTTACCCATTTGATGTCCTGTGCCTTTATTTCCCCACTCCTCATTGATCCCTTTACCAAAAGGGATCGAGCTCTTGTGATAATCAGCGATATTCTTGTCCCAACTTCTGGTTGGACATTTGACCATTGTCGTAAGAGTAGAGGTGTAAACTTTAGATGCTTGATTGATTTTTGAACTAAAATTGGAGGCCACATTGTTTTATTGCAAATTGGTTATTGCTTAGCATGGATGGTGCTGTACTGCTTTATAAATTTTGGGTACTAATTTGGCCTTGCAATTGGTATCTAATGTACCACTTCGAGTTGCATGTGATGGCTATAGGTCTCCGAATTCTGAACATGGGTTTATCATGTGGAAGGTGCCTCCTATGGCACATGTAAATAGATTTATAATGTTCCGACTGTTGTTTTTTACCTGTAGGGTAGAATTTGTTTAGTGGTGCAGTGATGAGATTTAGCACTAACGGTAAAGTGCTGTTCTGAGTGATTTCCAGATAATTTATGTGTTATGGCAGGCTGTATGAAAACCAAACTTTTTAAAAATGCATCTTTGCTGGTTTGCCCTTTTAGCATTAACCTTTCCATGATTATAATGGTGAAGGATGTCTGTTGTGGTTGATTTTTCTTGCTACAAAGGTAGAACATTTATCGCCAAATGGATGCCTGATATTTGTTTATGGATAAACAGGTACAAGGTATGATGGAAGAGGTGATATTTGATCACTTGCATGCAGCAGCATTCCGAGGCCATCCACTAGGGGACACAATATTAGGTCCAGAAGAGAATATTAACTCGATCAAAAAGAAAGATTTGGAGCAGTATATCTCAACCCATTATACCTGTCCTAGAATGGTATAATCAGACAATTTTTAAAGCTTGTAGAAATTGGTTGAGCAAAGTAAGTTCTAAATTTTTTATTCTGCTGTCTTGGTCTAGGTTGTATCTGCCGCTGGAAGTGTGAGTCATGATGAGGTTGTTGATCGGGTGAAAGAATTGTTTACAGAATTCTCCACCGATCCAACTACTGCTGATCAGCTTGTCGAGGCGAACCCCGCTATCTTTACTGGATCAGAGGTCTGGCTTCAGTTCATACAGAATCGTGTTTTAACAATTTACTAGGCCATTTCAAATGATCTTTGATTTAGTTTTTTTACTCAACTGATTTTAGCTTTTGTAGGTTCGTGTTGAAAATGTGGAGCTGCCTCTAGCACACATTGCAATAGCTTTCAAGGGTGCATCATGGACTGACCCTAAATCCATTCCCCTTATGGTGATCCAAAGCATATTGGGATCCTGGAATAGGAGTGTTGGGGTTGGTAACTGTTCAGGGTATGAAATCTCCTTTGGTGGTTTACTTTTGTTCTGTCAACAGTTCGCTTTCCTTAGTGTATGTGTGCCAAATTTGTTGCTTCAATCTGACGTTACTTATTGAAAATGCAAGGTCTTCTTTAGCTCGTGGTATCAGTGATGGCAACTTAGCTGAGGGCCTGATGGCGTTCAACACTAATTATCGGGACACAGGAATATTTGGCATTTACACTGTTGCTCTGGTAATTTATTGTTCTGTCTTCTTGTTTTTTTTTTCTGATTCAACCATACAATCTCCTCTCTTCTCCTTTTATCTTGACGTGTCCATTGTGAGTGCTGTATGTGTCACAATAGCTCCTGATTGCATAAAGACTAATTTAAGTGTCTTCATGAGTATTACCTTGCAATATCTGTGGTAACCCATTGAAATAATCAAGCAGCGAAGTGCTAATCCAGGTTGAATCTCTTGGATTAAACAACAATGAGTGTGTGCAAGTACTCTCTAGGTGTTTGTCAGGTCTGAATCTGTAGCCAGTGGTTGGTTAATACATCAGATGGATCTATAAACTAGTAGACATTCAATTGACTTTGCACTACAAAGAGTTCCTTCGAAGTTTGTAATGACCATTTAGCTCGACCAGCAACTGAACAAATAATATGGATTGGATGGAAATATTGCTTGTTACAATGTTCTTTAATAATATGCAAACTTGTATTGCAGCCTGATACCCTACATGACTTGTCACGGTTAATAATGGCGGAGTGTAGAAGACTTGCATCCCAAGTCTCAGAAGAAGAGGTGGCTCGTGCCCGTAATCAGGTAGATGTCTGTCCTCAACTTCCTACAGTACATTGTGTACATTTCAGCTGTTAATATCTTGTTTGGGAAATTGGATATTCATAGAAGCAAGAAGTGCATGGGTGGGCATTTTGTCAATAGCTATTAGAGGGGAAAAACAAAAAACCTCGGCCCTATGGGAAAGACCTTCCCCAAGGTTATTAGGTATTAGCAGTAGAAGAATTTTCTCATTGCAGGTCCTAGAAAAGACCCCGAAGGCTCCATCTACACTGCCCAGGACGTGCTTGGAGGACACATCGCTCTTTGAGCAGCAAGTGTTGCGAGCAGTCACTTTTAACGAACCCTGAAAATCAGCTTCCACACGTAGTTGAACCCAGGCCATTGGAGTGCTATTAATGCACTACAAGTCTACAACCACTAGGCTGCAGGCCCGTTCACTAGCTATTAGAGAAAGAAAACGTCCATTTTACCATCTAACTATCGCCACAGTTTGGTTTTGGCCATCAAACTTGAAAACCGGTTGTCTTGTATCATCCAACTACTAAAACCATTCAACTTTGGCCATCTATCTGATTTCACAGGTGGTTTTGCATATACGTGTATTTTCTAAAAATAATAAAATATGATTTAACATCTAAAAATTATTAACTAATATCCATTTTAAATAAGAAAAATATGAAATTGGTTCAAAAGTTTCCTCTGCATGAATCTTTTTGGTTAATCTCCTAATCTAATATATCTTCAAATGATAATTTAAATAGACAATGGCCATGACAACAATGAATAAAAAGACTAGCAAAAGAAATAAATTATATTCAAATAACTCTAAATAGAGCATGAACAGGTAGATTGTGTTTTTGAGAAACGTGGGTACATATTTTATATATTTTTATTTAAACCAAATTAGTTATGAATTTTTAGCGATTAAACCATATTTTATTAGTTTTAGAAAAACATATATATGTAAAACCACCTTTGAAACCAGGTAGATGGCCAAAATTGTCCAGTTTTAGTAGTCCAATGGTCAAAGATACCCAGTTTTCAAGTTCGATGGCCAAAACTAAACAGGGGCAATAGTTCCATGGTACAGAATTGACATTTTTATTTCAGAAACACACATGAATAAGCTTGATAAGATTGAGTGTAATTATAAAGCAAATAGCTATTCAATATGCCCTTTGCATTGCCTCATCTGAACTCTACAAGATGAAGGAACTCATCCCTAGTTTGCATCAAGATTCAGCCGAACGACCTAAACCCCCTAAAAACAAGCCCTAAATCACATAAAAATCAGCCCCCAATGACATGTTCACCAATCAACAGTACCTTCAGCCTACAGCCTCCAGGGCTGCTGAGTGAGCTTCTCGGCATGGGCTCGATACTTTTCAGGTTCTGCACCCAGCGGCGGTGTGAGTTCCTGGTTGCGGCACACCTGCTAGGTGGTGTGAGCTGGCAGTGCGTCACAGGTGAGGGGTGAGGAGGATAGCGATAACCTGTGTGGCTGTGCGTACTGCTTGTTGGGCTTTCCATATCCCACCGCATTTCTGAATTACGGCCCATGCACCGTGAATTAAAAGACAAAGTCACCAATACTTCCGTATACCATATTGTACCTAATATGGGCATGGCTGGGTTCCTAACATATTGGTCATTCAGTTATACAAGGTCTAGTAAGCACAGGTTTTCCTTTTTGATGCATTATTGAACTACATGGTAGTGATGACAGTGGGTATATTCTTTTTTGGGAAAATTGCTACATGTTTAAAAAATATCCCCTTCCCTTAAATTGCACTGGCAGTTTTTGCATAATGATCCATGTATGATATTGGGTTAATTGTTGCATTAGGTGTGATATCCTTGTTGTGGGGTGTTCACATATAATGCTGCCCTAAATTTTGGTGAAGTGTAAACTGATTCTACCTCATGCATACACCATCCTGCAACTTTACAGAGCTTGTTTTCCTTTGTGGAACCTGATAAATATTTGGAACTAACATTATGTCTTGTGCCAGTTGAAATCATCTCTGTTACTTCACATTGATGGATCCACTGCCGTTGCTGAGAATAATGGTCGCCAGGTATTCTATATTAAGAACTCACCATAGCTGCTATCTCACTGGTCCCGATTAATAAGATTTTCTTCAACCGTTTCATGCAGATGCTAACTTATGGGCGAGTAATGTCATTCTTAGAACTTTTTGCACGCATAGATGCTGTTGACTGCGCTACAATAATGGAAACAGCCAAGGAGTGCATAATTGATAAGGTAAATCTCCAAAATTAGTGGGCTGCTAAGACTAATACCATATTTTTTTAGTACTTGCTATCTGAGGCTTCATGCACTAACATGGTTGTTTCGGCAATTTCCAGGATGTTGCTCTGGCTGCCGTGGGACCAATCTCAAATTTGCCAGAGCTTAGTTGGTTTCGCTCAGAGACATGTTCCGACGATGAATTTACTCGGAGGATGTTCTTTGCGAAAGCACAAAATAATTGAAGATGTGGCTCTGTGATAGTGTTGTTGTAACTCTAGGTCATTCCTAATTCCAAGCAATGACCAATTGATAGATATAGCATCAGGCAATAGATATTCTTTTCTCTCTTTTTTTTGTGATTGTACTACACTTCTTTGATACTAAATATGGTCAAATAACTTTCTTTGCCGTGGTGCTCTCTATTGATGAATTCGCTGCATCAACGATTTACTTGTCAATTGTGTCTGGTATGAGGCATCACGAAATGATATACTGGCGAAAGAGAATGCAATGAACATACTCTTCACAGAAAAAAGAGGGGGGGGGTGGGGCAGTGTTTACTCTTTATATTTCTTTGCTGTACCTCAATTATTTATTAGGAAAAGTCTATTTTTGGCCATCCAACTCTTTTCTCAATTTGGTTTTGCCCATCGAACTCCAAAACCAGATATCTTTGGCCATCCAACTATCAAAACCGTTCAAATTTAGCCATCGGGCTGTTTCGATGAGTGGTTTTAACCCTTTTTTATTTACAATTTAGACTTTAGATCTTAAAATGATTATTACTTTTTGCTTGTACCTCCGATTTAGTTGATTCTTGTAGTCACGTGTTTCTAACGGTGAGCACTATATTTTAAATGATCTTTATACTATTTTATCACGATTTATTATATTATTTTATTGTCGTTGTGCAGAAACAACAATAAAAAAAAGTAAAACAAACAATTATAAAATAATATAATCAACAATTTTAAAAGATAAAGTTCATCGTTCCGAATGCATGACCGGTAGAATCACTTAAATCAGAGATAAAAGAAAAAAATAATAATCATTTTAAGATCAAGGATTAAAAAGGACTAATTTAGTGCTTTTTAGTTCTTGGATGTTAAAATGATTACTATTTTTTTTGCATCTTCGATTTAAGTGGTTCTAGTGGTCATGTTTTTGCTACGATGAGCTTTACATTTTAAAATATTGATTATATTATTTTATAATTATTTTTTAATTTTTCTTATATTATTTTTCTACACAACGACAAAAAAATAATATAACAAATAGTGATAAAATAATATAAAGATCATTTTAAAAGATAATGTTTGCCGTTCGGAACACGTGACTGTAAGAATCATCTAAATCAGAGGTACCGGCAAAAAGTAATAATCATTTTAAGATCTAAGGACTAAATTTCAAATAAAAAATTAAAATCACTCATCAAAACAGCCCGATGGCCAAATTTACACGGTTTTGATAGTTGGATGGCCAAAGATACCCTGTTTTAGAGTTCGATGGCCAAAACCAAACTGAGGCAGGAGTTGGATGCCAAAAATAGACTTTTTCCTTATTTATTTAGCTATTAGTGCAGGTCCGGAATTTTGTTTGAGTTTGCATTAAACTTACGCCTTGTCAGCTAACAAAACCTGAGCATAATTTCCTACGATCACACAATGTGGTAATTTCAAACCTGTAAAATTCCGGTTAACATTATATTTATACCCTTTCCCATTATTTTTTGTATAACCTGGTTTGACCCATTCTGATCTTCCATGCTATGACCGTTGGTATCTCATCTAATAACATTCATGGATCATGAAATGTTGTCATATGAAAATTTTTTCAGATATGAATATAATCATGCGAAGTGCAATCAGCAAATACTCAAAATTATTGTAAGTGCAATTAAACAATTTGGAATTTTAATCGACAAATCCTTAAATTTATTGTAAGTGGAATTAAAAATTTGGAATTTTAAATTGTGTACGCGCCTTAAAAAGGAAAAATTAGAATTTTTTGAAATGGCGATCATGCACAATGCAGCATTCGGCAGCGAGTCACATAGGCAGGCCCAGGATCGGCAGGGCCAGCAGCAGTCCGCCCGGCAACTCAGAAGATCGGCTGGGCCAGCACCATGACTGGTTTTTCCGTGCGAGCTTGAACCGAACGCATACCGTGACTGAACAGCTAGGCGAGTTCAGCTGTGGAGTCCAGGCACTGTAGACCGCGCTGCCAAATTTTGCCTCGACTGCGCGCAAATGTGCTCACGCCGGCTGCACCCGTTCCCGCGGGGGACGTCCTCCTCCCCCGCGCGCGCTCATTAATCCCTCACGCACCTGGCCGGTGCACCATCAACACTCTCCCCTCCCCTCTGCACCCTTACTGCTACATACGCCTCCACGCCGTCCGCCGTAGCCGAGCCGCTCCTCCGCGCCCATCCCTTCTCGCACCCTCCTCCTCTCGCCTCCGACGATCCGAGCATTGCGAGTCTGCGAGTTTATTTGCAATGCCGGCGGCGCGCGTGCTCCTCTTGATACTGGCGCTCGCCGCGCCCCGCGCCTCCGGCTCCTCCACCTCCCCTGCCTCCGCCACGAACCCCGACGCCGCCGCGCTGCTCGCGTTCAAGTCCGTGTGCTCCGACCGCGCCGCGGCGCTCGGCTCCTGGACGGAGTCCTCCTCCGACCCCTGCACCGCCAAGTGGCGCGGCATCACGTGCCAACAACGCCAGTCGTCGTCGCCCTCCACCTCCCCTCCCCGCGTGCGCCGCGTCGTCCTCGAGGGCTTAGATCTCGCCGGGCACGCCGCGGCGCTGGAGCTCCTCGCTGGCCTCCCCGCGCTCTCGTCCCTCAGCCTCAAGAACAACACCTTCACGGGCGCGCTCCACGCCGTCGACTTCTCCCGCCTCGCGCCGCACCTCAAGCTCCTCTACCTCTCCGGAAACGGCTTCTCCGGGCGGTTCCCGGACTCCGTCCTCCGCCTTCGCCACCTCCGCCGCCTCGACCTCTCCGGCAACCGCCTCGCCGGGACGATCCCGCCGGAGATCGGGCACCGTCTCCGTGCTCTCCTCACGCTGAATCTCGCGCGCAATTCGTTCGTCGGGCCCGTGCCCGTCTCGCTGGAAGCAATGGGCAACCTCGCCGAGCTCAACGTCTCCGGCAACCACCTCGAGGGAAGGATCCCTAGCCGCCTCGTGGCCACCTTCCCTTTCTCGTCGTTCGCTGGCAATCCCGGCCTCTGTGGTGCACCGCTGGCACGCCGGTGCAATAATGTACCGCCGCAGCAGATCGTGTACAGCAACAACGGCGGTGGCGAGGCGTCAAACGGATCGGGGACGGTGAAAAGGGGAAAGAGAAGACGTGACCGGTGGATGGTCGTGATGATCATGTCAGCGGTTGGCGCGGCGGTCGCGTCGCTGGTCGCGGCGGCGCTGTGCGCCGTGCTTTTGCTGAAGAACAAGAAGCCGGCCACGAGACGGCCGCGCGCCACCACCAGCTCGATGTCCTCCGGCAACTCCACGACGGTGGCTCGGGAGGAGACGGTGCGCTTCGACGGGTGCTGCGTGGAGTTCGACGTGGCCACGCTGATGCAGGGCGCCGCCGAGATGCTGGGGAAAGGCGCAACGGCGACGACGTACCGCGTGGTCATGAGAGCCGGCGGCAACAACGACACCGTCGAGGAGGAGGAAGAGCAGGGCGAAGCAGTGGTGGTGAAGAGGATGAGGAGGAGGAGGGAAGGCGCGTCCCGGGAGGACGAGAGGCGGCGGAGGGAGCTGGCGAGGGAAATGGGCACGTGGCGGCACGCCAACATCGTCAGCCTGCGCGCGTTCTACGCGTCCGCCGAGGAGCTGCTCCTCGTCTTCGACTACATCCCCAACGGCAGCCTCCACAACCTCCTGCACGGTACGTACGTAGCTTAAGTTTGCGAGACGTGTCAAGTGATGTGCTTCTGATGTGTGCACTAAGCCACTAACAAACATTGGGTGCTGTATCTTTTTGTACAGAGAACCGAGGGCCCGCGAGGGTTCCTCTGGACTGGCAGACGAGGCTGAAGCTGGCGCAGGACGCGGCGCACGGCCTGGCGTACCTCCACGGCGTGTCGGGCGGGAACCTCTCCCACCGTCACCTCACCTCCTCCAACATCCTCGTCGACGGCAGCGGCGACGCGCGCGTCTCCGACTTCGCGCTCCTCCACCTGCTCGCGCCGGGGGAGTCGTCGTCGTCGTCGTCGTCACTGATGCAGAGGCAGGACGTGCACGACTTCGGCGTCATCCTTTTGGAGAGCCTCACGGGGCGTCAGGCGTCGGGCGACGGCGACCTACCGCGGTGGGCGCGGGCGGTGGTGCGGGAGGAGTGGACGTCGGAGGTGTTCGACGTGGAGCTGTTGCGTGGCAAGGGCGCCGAGGACGAGATGGTGGCGCTCCTGCAGGTGGCGCTGCTCTGCGTCGCGGAGGACCCCGGGGAGCGGCCGAGGATGGCGGTGGTGGCCAAGATGATCGAGGAGATTAGGGAGAGGGGGAGCAAGAGGAGCAACAAGTACTCGGCGTCCCCGTCGCAGGTGGGGCACTCGTACGAGTCCTCTCCCTGCGTGTCCGAGGACACCACAAGGTCCACCCCTGCGTCAAGCTCTTGAGGGAGTCTCGACTCTCGACGCAGCTCGGTGAGACGGTGCCCGCTGCCCGGTCTGGTCTACGTGTGGTAGCATAGCATCGTTCCCCACTTAACTTGGCGAGAGTATCAGGTATCGCGACGACGAAAGAGGAATTGTAAAACCAGAGTGGTGATGAGGAACGCATGAAATGCCATCCGCGTCAAGCAGGTGGTGTACCATCGAGTTTTAGGAATCGGATGTAAGGGTGCGTTTAGTTTGCAAAAGATTCCTCGAAAAACACTATTCATTCAACTTTTCTCTATTCATTTCATCCCTCACACTCACATAACACTATTCATCTACTGTGTATTTTTTGTATTTTTTGTAAACAGTGTATTTTCGAGAAATCTTTGCTCGATCTAAACCCACACTAAATGAACTCTTTTCGGCTCCTCGCGAGTCGCGAAGTCGCGATCGCTTTCCCAATCCGGCCGGCGTGCGGAGGATAGCAGGGTATGTGGGCCAGGCCCTGCAAGTTCCGACCCACTGGGCTGCCAGCATACTTTTTTTTCGCAGGAGGATGGCCCAGACTTCAGCAGCCCCCGACCGCTGATCTCCTCAAACAAGACATGGATCATCACCCTCTCTCTTCTCTCAAAAAAGTCTATATAACCCTTGACATATAAAGGTTGGACTACGTAACTTCAACCTATGAAACGGTCTACACCACTCCCTGAACTTCTCAAAACGATCAAATGAACCCCTAAAGCAGTTTTGAAAAATCATAGTAAATCATAGAAAAATCATAAAATGAAAAAGTCAGTTGTGTTGGACTCCAAATGAGTAGATATACACACTGAACATATAATATGATATATTTTAATATTTTCTTTACTACTATAGAGAAAAGCATAGATCTAAAGCTATAGTGATAAAATATACTAAATCATACCATATTATATGTTCAGTGTGTATATCTACTCATTTGGAGTCCAACACAATTGGAATTTTTATTTTATTATTTTTTTATGATTTACTATGATTTTTTAAATTTGCTTTAGGGAGTAATTCGATCAGTTTTGAGAAGTTCAGGGGGTGATATAAACTTTTTCATAGGTTAGCGGTTATGTAGTCCACTCTTCATAGGTTTGGGGTGATATAGACTTTTTCCTTAAAAAAATAATAAAAAAACAGAGCACCCGTGCAAAGCGTTAGCTTGTCACGGCCGGACTGCCTCTAGTTTCTCACTACCGTGTCCAGGCTACCAGCCGTGGAACTTGTGAATGCGAGGTGGCTTTCAGGTCAACAGTTTTCAGCCTGAACACTTAGATTTGTGACTGTAGTGAGTCCTCACAAAACTTATCTTTTATGGCATATTGTTTTGTTTTTATAACAATCAAACTATATGATTGAATTATTATCTTTTATGATTTTCTATGATATTCCTTATATTATTTCTTTTACCCCGTAGCAACGTACGGGCACGATGCTAGTCTTATCTAGTTGTCGTGAATCCGACTAAAAATACTCCTTTATGGTACACCTGAAGGGTTTAGGAAATAGGGATAGTAGTAGTTGCAATAGGTTGGGCACTAAATTGGTATTGCCTAAGACTATCTGTCTATCCTATAGCTAGTTGAAATTAACTTGAAACATACTTTGTTGCATTGCGTAGTTTCTAGTGAGTGTGGATCATTGCATTATGTTAATTAAGCAGAACTTAGAAGAATACTCACTGTATGATTTCAAAAATCTACCAAATATATTTGCTAGTTGCTACACTGAGCTGTGTGTGTGTGGGGTGGGGGGGGGGGGGGGATGAAACTATTTGCGGCCCTTCAAAGAAAAATCTTCCCACGAAGTTTTATTACCATACAGGTTTATCCTGATTTCTGTGAACAAGACGTACAGTCTTTTGTATTTGTCCATCTCGTCTTTATTGAGAATGATGTCACACTCCACTTGGTTAATGCGAGGCTACGAGCTTTCTCATTCTGTATAGCGATCTTTTTGTTTAGATTTTGTGGTGGACGCTCGATTCGTGTCCGTCCAAAGTACCAGTTGGGTACGCCGTACGCCACTGTCCAAAGTTGTTTTGTTTCGTCCAGAGACGAGCTCATTATTGCGAGTTGTGGCATTACTGGTCCACTGGACATTCCACTGAGAGCATATTGGTTTCTTCCATAAACAAAGGAACATGCGACGTCCACACACCTCTTCAGCGAGTCGTGGCTGGATGCACCATTCGCTAAAATTTCAACCACACATTATCTTTTTTTTTTGCGGAAAACCACACATTATCTAGCTAGCTATATTGGATTTATATAGAAAATATTTATTAGATGTCTTGTTAAGTGTTCCAACTATGGCTACTTTAGTTTTTGGTCTTTATGCGTTTGTCTTGACATGGTGGCTAGTTACATTTCAACATTTATATATCATATAGCTTTTTTAGATCAATTTTTGTATCATATAATTCGTCATTGAATTGTATATTGAAATATTTAGAATAATATTTACCATCTGTCTAAACTCATATATAACCTGACGCTAGTATATACATGAGCACTTTATTGATTTTCGCTGGTAAAGGTACTGCACAAATAAATACTCCCTTCGTCCCAAAAAGAGTGACGTTTTGGGTGTTCGTAACATTTAAATCTTTCAATAATTTTTATAAAAAAACTAGATCTAAATATCTATCTAATGATATTTATATGAGTAAAGTCTATTTTGCCCCCCTGAACTTGTTATCGAGTTTAAAAGATCCCCCTGAACTCCAAAACCAGACATTATACACCGTCATCTCCTAAAACCGTTTAAAACACCCCCCGACAACAGTAAACAATGGTTTTGAGGGTGGTTTCAGGGGGGTTTTAAAACTCGCTGACAAGTTCAGGGGGGTAAAATGGACTTTACTCTTTGTTTTATATTTTGTTATTTCTTATAAGATTATTTGAGGTATTTACTATTGAGAATTTGTTTTAAGAATTCTAATGGCCAATAAAATTCTGTTCTACAAATTCTCAATAAGATATTCCCAATAAATTTGTTTTCGAATTAATCAAAATTATGGAACATAAATTGAGAAATATCAAATATCTTTGAGAAATCACCTTATTCGTAGTGCAAGGTATCTACTATTGTTTAGCAAAAAAAATTATTTGTAATCTTAACATAGTAAATAGCTCAAATAATCATTAAACAATTTATTTTCCTAAATAGAAGCTTATAGAAAATAGTAAAATATAAAACAAAGAGTAATGTCCATTTTGTACCCCTGAACTTGTCATCGAGTTTAACCCCCCCCCCCCGAAACCGCCCTCAAAACCACCCTTTACTGTTGTAGGGGGGTGTTTTAAATGGTTTTAGAATTTGAGGGTGTATAATGTCTGGTTTTGGAGTTCAGGGGGGTCTTTTAAACTCGATGACAAGTTTAGGGGGCAAAATGGACTTTACTCTATTTATATTGTATCATAATTTAATATATATTTTTATATAATTGACCGAAGAGTTTTCTCGAAAAGTGAGAAAGATACTTATTTTGGGACGGAGGGAGTATCCACATATACAGCAACAATCCCAGTATGATTTTATGTGCTAGCATTTACTAATTTGGTAGAAATATGAATCCAACTTTGATAAAAATAACATATAAAAAAGAAAGAGATTACATGGATCTTTCCATATTTTGCAATTTTCTACATCCAGTGTAGATGAACTTTTGTCCCTAAAAAGAGTTAAACTATTCAATGTTTATTATTGTATTAGCATTTATTAACTTGACTGACGACATGCTAAACTGAAAAACATAGACAGCAAACAATGTCACATCGTGTATGCTCATATATACAACAAGAATCCTGTACTTTGTTAGGCCCAAGTACACACGGCAAAGCCTTTGCTGTGCGCGACCGAGGACAAAGACCCGGCTGCGACCATGTCATTTGTCGCGCACATGGCAAACATGTTCGCCGTGTGTTATTCTTGGCACATGGTGAAATAGAGTAACATACCATGCGGGATGGTCGCTTTATTATTCCTAGCACGCGGTAAATAACTTGTTTGTCATGGGTCCGATAAAAAGCACACAACGAAGTGGCGGATGTTCTACAAACTACGAGTTTCCGGTAGTGATACGACTCGATGAGCCTATTTATATTGTGATAATTTTTATTTAAAGATTAAAAGGCTTTCGACTCATTCGTTTCACTGGCCACAATCGTTTCAAGGATCGCTGGGCAGCTGGCCACACCGCTACAGTACCATTTCAATTATGGAGATCTGGCATATCAGATTCAGCAGGGACTGAAACCTTTTTAAGAAACAGAGCCAGTTTAGCTAGCTGCATGCTCTCTAATATTGCCATATGAGTCATTTGAATAATCTTACACATATAATAGTTGCCTGATATGTGACTGCATAATTAATATTTGGTTGATATCTCCTCTCATATTCTATTTGTTGAAGTCCATGGTGTTGCAGCCCGCCGAGAGCCTGATGCAAAATTGCAAGTCGCTCCTCCCACTCACATAAATATAAATATGAATATGGTTGATACTTGTATATCACTTGGTTTAGCCTGATTATACTATCATACTTATATTATACTTTGCTGGATTCGAGATGAGCAGGTTACTCGTGTGGTTGGTGGAACAAACACACATCCGTCCACTCCAAACCCCACGGGTTCCTAGAGATTCTTTGGCGGTAGGTGATCCCAACCAAAATCCCTGCCCCACCCCCGATCCGCCCACCAAACCCCCACCCCAACTCGTCACTGTGACGCTGACGCACCATCCCCCCAATCCAATCAGCAGCAGCGGCACCCGCCCCGCCCGTCAGTGCGTGGTCAGTCGGGAGGTCCCGCAGTTTATCGTGCGCGGGCGCACCCGTCGCCACCCCACGTGTTGCGCCCACGCTAGAATCCGGCGTGCAGATCCCCCTCTCGTCGCGCGGTTCGCCAGGCGGGTTTGGCTGGCGGCTTCCGCGGGCACCGAAGGTATATGTTTGGTTTATGCCCCCATACAGTCCTATCAAATTTTGGTCATGACCAAATTATGGGCATCATCAAATCATTGGCAACATAACGTTTGGACTGTAACCTTTGGACTGTAACCTTAGCCAATTCTACAAAATTCATTCCCTCTTTTTAGTATGAATTATGGGGTCTACATATCATTATATTATTTTATACCAAAATATAATCATGTGATATCTTGTTTTGTAGATTTAATTGCAAGGAATACTAATATACAAACGGATTCCAAATTACTTGGTTACTGAGATATTTGTGTTTTAGTATAGCTAATCAGCTAACCTTGATTTGCGTGCACCAAGGAAATTCTGCCCCGTTGCCTCTTTCATGGATGCATGCCGCCAATTCTTTGGCGAGCACTTCGGCCGCCTATTTTTTGCCCGCAGCAACAACTAAACTTCTATTGGCAGGTTTTGACGTGCTAATATTTGGTGCCCATCCAAATGAAAAAGCCAAATAGCAAAGGCGTACCAAAATTTTGGTCAGGCAACAACAATGGGCAACAAACATGCCCCGAACCTCTGCGGCTCTGCTTCCTACCCCCTACGGTACCCATGAGCTGCCGGGCCAGCAGCAACGGGCGCCGCAAAAAACGCGATCCCGACGCTCGCTCGCTCGGCGTGATCCCCCGCCGGAAATTATCTGCAGACAAACGGACGGGGCGCGCCGGGGAAAGCGATAAGGCGCACTTCCATCGCCGGCGTCGTGCGTGCCCAGCGGCCGGCGCTTCCTCTCGATCAGCTCGCGCGTCCCATCCCACCCTGCGTTGCGCGAGAGCCCCACAAGTCCACTACCTCCGCCGTGCTGCCCCGCTCGTCTTCCTCGTCCATTAGCGTCCAACCAAACGCCATCCGCGCCCTCCCCCGCCTGCCGTCGGCGCCCACGTCACCCGGAGACATCTTCATCGCCTCGCCGGGTCCCCGTGCGTGCTCACCAACTCACTCTTTAAACTTGCCGTATACTAGGCAGCTCATCGCCACCGGAGCGGAGAGGAGGATAAAAATTGCCTTATTTTTTTTTCTTCCCCTTCTTCCTTTCCTGCGCCCGGGATAAAAATTATCGGCCAACCAAATCACTCGCTTACCCAGCAACACAGCCGCTCTTCTCGGCAGGAGCGGAAGCCGAGCCCTCCCACCGCCCCCGGGGACTCGCCACTTCCGTTCCTCCCGCCTCCCTCTCGCACTCCCCACCCGACCCAGATGGAGCGCGCACGCCGCCTCGCCAACCGCGCGCTGCTGCGCCGCCTTCTGGCGGCGGCCGGGTCCACCACATCCCCGTCCCCGTCCCGCGGCATCTCCACCCTGGCGCCCTCCCCGGCGGCGGGGAAGCAGCGCCGGCCCGCGCACCAGTACGCGCAGGGGCGGCGGGTGTCGGTGTCCGCGCTGCAGCCGAGCGACACCTTCCCGCGGAGGCACAACTCCGCCACGCCCGCCGAGCAGGCCGCCATGGCGTCCACCTGCGGGTTCGACACCGTCGACGCGCTCATCGACGCCACCGTGCCGGCCGCCATCCGCGCGCCGCCGATGCGCTTCGCCGGCAGGTTCGACGAGGGGTTCACCGAGTCCCAGATGATCGGCCACATGCAGCGCCTCGCGTCCATGAACAAGGCCTACAAGTCCTTCATCGGGATGGGGTACTACAACACCCATGTCCCCGGGGTGATCCTGCGCAACCTCATGGAGAATCCCGCGTGGTACACGCAGTACACGCCGTACCAGGCCGAGATCGCGCAGGGCCGTCTCGAGTCGCTGCTCAACTACCAGACCATGATCGCGGACCTCACCGGACTGCCCATGTCCAACGCCTCCTTGCTTGACGAGGCCACCGCCGCCGCCGAGGCCATGGCTATGTGCAACGGCATCCTCAGGGGCAAGAAGAAGACATTCCTCATCGCCTCCAACTGCCACCCGCAGACCATCGACGTCTGCCAGACGCGCGCCGACGGGTTCGACATCAAAGTCGTCGTCGCGGACGCCAAAGACTTTGACTACAGCAGTGGCGACGTGTGCGGCGTGCTCGTGCAGTACCCCGGCACGGAGGGTGAGGTGCTCGACTACGCGGAGTTCGTCAAGGACGCGCACGCCCACGGGGTCAAGGTGGTCATGGCCACCGACTTGCTCGCACTCACCACGCTGCGCCCGCCCGGTGAGATTGGTGCCGACATCGCCGTGGGCTCTGCGCAGCGGTTCGGTGTGCCCATGGGTTACGGAGGCCCGCACGCCGCGTTCCTCGCCACGTCGCAGGAGTACAAGCGGTTGATGCCCGGCCGTATCATCGGAGTTAGCGTCGATTCAACCGGGAAGCCTGCTCTTCGCATGGCGATGCAGACCCGGGAGCAGCACATCCGCCGGGACAAGGCCACCAGCAACATCTGCACTGCCCAGGTATTCACGCACTCCAACCGCTCACCAAATTGCCTGATAGTGATAGAGATGATACGGTATGTGTCTTTGTGTACATTGATTTTTATTTTGGCGTATATTGCATAACTTCAGTGATCGAGTAGTGTGTTTGCGATAGAGTAGTAGTGACAAGGACGTTTGTGGACGTGTTTGTGATAGAGTAGTAGTGACAAGGACGCTTTTGGTTCACAGGCCTTGCTTGCCAACATGGCAGCCATGTATGCTGTCTACCATGGTCCTGCGGGGCTGAAAGCAATCGCTGACCGGGTTCATGGCTTGGCTGGTACCTTCGCCCATGGGCTGAAGAAGCTTGGGACAGTGACGGTGCAGGATCTTCCGTTCTTCGATACGGTCAAGGTCACTTGTTCTGATGCACGTGCAATTGCCAAGGAGGCTGTCAAAAACGAAATGAACCTTCGGGTTGTCGATGCGAACACGGTATGCTTTATCATGATGTCACTATTTCATTGCAACTTATTGCGGTGATTTTGAGAGTTAAGCATTAATTTCTAGCTGTGGATTTGTGGTGATAGATAACTGTAGCATTTGATGAGACCACTACCTTGGAGGATGTTGACAAACTGTTCAAGGTGTTCAACAATGGCAAATCAGTAAGTAGCCATTCAATTATTGCAAAATTTTGTGTGCTTGATGTGAAATTAGATCCAAATTTAAATGATGTGCTATTCAGGTGAGCTTCACAGCTGAATCCCTCGCACCAGAGGTCTCAAGCTCAATTCCAAGCAGCCTAGCCCGTGATAGCCCTTACCTAACACATCCAATCTTCAACATGTACGTGGCTCTAAATGCTTGCAATTTTGCTCCAGTAATTTGCCCGAATATTTCTAATTTCATGCTGTGGTTTTGCAGGTACCATACAGAGCACGAGCTTCTCCGTTACCTGCATAAGTTGCAATCCAAGGATCTCTCACTGTGTCACAGTATGATCCCTCTCGGTTCTTGCACAATGAAACTAAATGCTACTGTTGAGATGATGCCTGTCACATATCCCAACTTTGCGAACCTGCATCCATTTGCCCCTACTGATCAGGCCGCAGGCTATCATGTAAGGACCACGATTCAGTTTCTGTAATTTCTAATGCCAAAATATTGCATCATGAATCTCTAAACATCTGAAATGCCTTGTTTTGTGCCACAGGAAATGTTTGACGACTTGGGCGATCTGTTATGCAAGATCACTGGATTTGATTCTTTCTCTTTGCAACCGAATGCTGGCGCTTCAGGAGAGTATGCTGGATTGATGGTTATCCGTGCTTACCACCACGTACGTCTATCTGGCCTAGCTTTATTTACTTGATTTTCTAGTAATCTTTGTTAACAAACTAAGCCAAAAAAATGCAGTCAAGAGGAGACCACCACCGTGATGTATGCATCATTCCTGTCTCAGCACACGGTACAAATCCTGCAAGTGCTGCTATGGTTGGAATGAAGATTGTTGCTGTTGGAACTGATTCCAAAGGTAACATAAACATCGAAGAACTGAGGAAAGCTGCAGAAGCAAACAAGGACAACTTGGCTGCTCTGATGGTACTCTTGCTATGCCCTGTTAATATGAGAACTTATATTTTCTTGAAAATTAAAATAATAATGCCACCACATCGGACATTTACTCATATCTGATCTTTTATGTTCCAGTGCTACACTTAAGGTTTATCACTGTGTAGCCTTCTCGGTTTGTTTAGTATTATGATGCAAATCAGACGACTTCTGCAATCACATCTGCTTCACAATATGTCCCTCCATACAGTAACATGTACAGTAAGAGGAATAGAAGAGGTGCCGGCCACTTTGTTTATTGATGTACAGAATTACAGACAATTGATGGGTTACAGTGAACGCTATGTAATCATGAAAATATTAGTGTTTTTCTTTTTAAAAAGAAACATGTTAAAGTTCAATTAGGATGAAGTTGGTTGTTTTCAAAAGAAACTTTTGAAATCCTTTTGCTGTATTCCGAGAATAACAGGGTGTTACATTATTATTTTATTTTTCAGGTTACCTACCCTTCAACTCATGGAGTCTATGAGGAGGGCGTTGATGAGATATGCAGGATCATTCATGATAATGGGGGGCAGGTCTACATGGACGGGGCGAATATGAATGCTCAGGTTATTACTTTTTCAATTTTTCTACGCCATCTTCTGTATTTTGTTCATTACGCAACAACTCTCTTCAATAGTTTATGATTCTAAAGAGATTATGGAACACATTTTATGTCATACAATGTGTGTAGAAGGTATTTCAACATGACGATGAAAGTTGATTCTTCTTCTTTGTTGACATTAACATAGAAGTAAACTTATGAGACAAATCTATCTGAGTTCAGTACATAGTAAGGAATCAGTAATCACGTTTCACTCATTAATTTCTTACTAAGTGGCGATTCCTCTGTTCTCTTGAAAAATATGGAATGACTTTTTTTTTGTATAATCTATCTAATTGTATGTTCCAAACTATTTGTATTCTGTAAGAAACTTATTTTCGCCAGGTTCGTTCATCTGAACCTAGTTCAGAACTTAAGATGTCCCTTATCTGATGGCTATAGCCAAAATGATCAATTCATTGGAAATTTCCTTGAGCTTACGAAAGAAGTTATCTTTTGACAGGTTGGATTAACAAGCCCTGGTTTTATTGGAGCTGATGTTTGTCACCTTAACCTTCACAAGACATTTTGCATTCCGCATGGTGGAGGTGGTCCTGGCATGGGTCCAATTGGTGTTAAGAAGCACTTGGCACCATTTCTACCATCTCACCCAGTGGTAGGTGCCCTGAATTCTTTATCCTGTCATTTGAATATAAAAAAAAATTAGATTCAGATTTCAAGCATATTGGTACTGCCCGATTGTTCAACACTTGAGTTGTTACAAGTATAATATATAGACAGTATCACTGTCTTGAATTCTGTCATTGTATGAACTTGAAAAGTTCCACTTTTTATGCTCATACAATAAGAAACAAATGGTTTATAACCACTGTTTAACTGGAGATTTAGATGGATCTCCAACTGTATTTCTCTATGATGACCAGTCCTGCATGATTCTTTGAAAACTAGAAACCTTGTTATCATACTGTTGATCCGCAACCTAAGAACTATTTTACTTTCCTGCTGCGTTTTTATTCTCTGCCCATATGTGTTTGCCACATTGGCTCTTGCGGGTCTTCTAAGCGTCAGTTATTTTCATGCCCTGTTCTAAAGCGGTGAATCAACAGAATACTGACATGATCTACAAAAAAAAATGCTGACATCATTTTCTTTCATGTTGAAAGCACAGTGGGTGATACTACTTTAGTATTTAGTGATGATATGTTTACTACTCAAAGTGTTCTACATATGCAGATCACTAAAACGGAAAAAACATATTTCTAATTTTGGCATGCCTCCAGCATTTCATTAAGAAACAAATACAGCCACATCATCTGAATATCTGACTAATCCTGTTATTATTAGATTCCCACTGGTGGCTTTCCCCTCCCTGAGAAAACCGACCCTCTCGGTACCATTTCTGCTGCTCCATGGGGTTCTGCTTTAATTCTGCCAATTTCATACACATACATAGCCATGATGGGCTCACAGGGACTTACTGATGCTTCAAAGATTGCGATCTTGAATGCGAACTACATGGCAAAACGACTAGAGGTACTTTTTATTCATAATAGCATAGCTTAATTAGCTACATTTGTTAAAGTTAGTTTTCTAAAATCTGCTTTGTAATATTTTTTCACAGAAGTACTACCCAGTTCTGTTCCGTGGAGTCAATGGAACTGTTGCCCATGAATTCATCATTGATTTAAGAGGTTTTAAGGTATTTATCTGAATCATATTAGCAATTGAATCTTGTGCTGATGCGTTCTAGTCTCTAACTGGCTGCTGGAACTTTGTCAGGCGACTGCTGGTATAGAGCCAGAGGACGTCGCAAAGCGTTTGATGGACTATGGGTTTCATGCACCAACTATGTCATGGCCTGTTCCTGGCACACTTATGATTGAACCCACTGAAAGCGAGAGCAAGGTCAATATACATTGCTTTTAATCACTTCCCATGATATCACTTATCTGATTTCACATTAGCTAATGTCACAACCTTTTTGTCTTGGCTGCAGGCCGAGCTAGACAGGTTCTGTGATGCTCTTATCTCAATCAGGGAAGAGATTGCAGAGATAGAAAGTGGCAAAGCAGATGCACTCAACAATGTCCTCAAGGTAAATCTATCATTAGTGTCAGATGGTATTGGTTAGGTAGCAGTTATTCACCATATCAACCCATATCTTTCTCCATTATAAGTGGTTACTAGGTACCTTTTGATTCATATTCCTTGCCTATTGGGTGTGAATAACTTTAAAGGAAAAAAGAAGCTGTGAGTACAAAGAATATCTTTTAGCATGTTTACAGAGGTTCACTAGTGTCTTTGCTTTGTTCGTGCAGGGCGCTCCTCACCCACCACAACTCTTGATGAGTGACACATGGACTAAGCCGTATTCCAGGGAGTACGCTGCATTCCCTGCGGCATGGCTCCGGGGTGCCAAATTCTGGCCCACAACTGGTATGAGCAACTCCACCGCTTCTCAGCCTCATCTTCTTTCCCCTAGCACAGTACTGTAAGATAAGCTAATCGTTGCTGTGCTCAGGTCGTGTGGACAACGTGTACGGGGACCGCAACCTCATATGCACGCTGCAGCAGGCGTCCCAGGTGGCGGAGGAAGCAGCAGCCGCTACTGCGTAATGATGTCGGAATCACGATCATAAGTGTGTAAAACAGCCTCAAGAAACTGTAATGCTTCCTGTAGGAGGGAAGCATCCTCTCTTCATCTTTTCTGCAATGTAAATACTAGCGCTCATGGCAGCTCCTGATCCCCAACAGCTGCCGCTCTGTAATTCTGTACTTATTGCTTCTTCATTCCCAATTTAAAATCAAAATTAGCTTTTAGAGCAGGTACACGAACCATGTCAGGTCGTCCCATACCATAACCATAACTGAAACCGCATGGAGTTGTTTGGTTCATAGGGGTTTATTACAAGTTTTGTTACGTCGAATGTTTGATGTCATTTAAAAGGATTAAACATAATTTAATTGTAAAATAAATTTCAGAAGTCCTGGGCTAATTCAGAGACGATTCTGTTAAATCTAACTAATTCATTATTAACAAATAATGTAGTACTAAATTGTTAAATCATGAACTAATTTTTTTAGACCAAAATCATGAAGTAGTTAATAGATTTGTCTCGAAAAAAGCCTAAAGTTATAAAACTCATTTTGTCATTAGCCCACATTTAATACTTTATGAAGCCTATAATAAGTTCTGTCAAAACCAAATAGAGCCCACGCAATATGGATCATCTATTTTCCTGATGAACGAACAAGATCCATCACTCGAAGTTACGACTCTTGACTGTTTTGACGGAGGAAGAAAATGAGGGTGCAAACTTGTCACATCAAACTTTTTTTTGCGAGGTATTGAACTAACTTAATCCTAGGTCAAAGAAATAATTGACCAAGCTAACTAAACGAGCAGTACCCCAACGCGACCGACCGCTTCGACGAACAATGGATCATTTGGGTCCCCATCTCTGGCAAAATTGAACACGTTTACCTGCCAGCCAGTCATGTTAAATTATTGGCCATCAACATTCGCCAGCTGCGTGGTGACGCGGCGGACCGGTGCATGATTGTGGTGGCTGAGGTGGAAAATCTGAAGCAGAACATCTGGTCTGCCAATTCCCACCGCTCCGTTCGACCGTCCGGCGGCAGCCCGCCGCAGCGCGACGGCCGCCAGGGCCCCACCGCCGCGCAAACGTCGAGGAGGACGCCGGTGGGCCCCCCCTTCGGTCCATGGTTCACCGCCGGCTCCGGGACGCATGGACACCTCTCGCTCCTCGGACGCTCTCGTACGCTCGCGGTCCCCCTATCGCCACTTCCGATCCGTTCTTGCAATTTCTCATCCCAGGCTGATCTGGCTGTTGCTTTGCAGGAGTCGAGAAGCTCTCTAACGCTCGGGGAGCTAGCTTGCGCGGCGCTGCTCCCCGTGTTCGCCATGGTGGACGCGGTGTTGCTCGCCGCCTCGCGGTGCTTCCAGAAGAGCCCACCGCCCAGGCTGATTTCCGTGCTCGACGCGCGCGGGGGGATCCGTGTCAGCGGACGCCTCTCGTTGCGTGACCTAGCTGAGCTCGCCGACGAGTCCCGCTGCTGTAAGTATAACGGCTGCCTGTCCGGCCGTTGTGTTCTCTTATGCCTGCTGTTGTGGCCTGAGATTTTTTTTGTGGTTGTCGCTACTGGAAGTCACTGTGAACGAGGTGGAGGCGCTGTACGAACTGTACAAGAAGATCAGCTGCTCCATCATCGACGACGGCCTGATCCATAAGGTTTTACAAATGTTTGTCTATTTTGTTTATGGTATGGTTGGCCAGACGTGCGCTTTTGCTTAACTTTTCGACCCCTTTTGGGTGGTGGGCTTTTTATGATGCCTGTGAAATTCACAACTGAACTGTCTGCTGCGAAATTTCTGCATACTCCACTGAAATTTTGTGCCTTCCAAACGATGTATTGATCCAGTTTAACCAATACTCACTTTGATGTTGGATTTATCCCTTCTAGGATTAGTTGTGCTGGCGCTTCCCAGATTCTAAGGCAATCTAGTAGTGATGGGGAGTGGGTAGTAGCAAATCTGGAAATTGGTAAATATTGTGTCACCAATCCTTATTACCATGCAAGAAGCACTTTGACCCAGTTAGGATTTTCTCAGTTTGCACTCCAGTGTCCAGTGGTGTTGTCACGCTCTCCTGGCTAGTAGCTTTTGGCGCCATTACACGTGTTGAGAAGGACTTTTAGTAACTTTATGGAGAGAGGAAAGTTAATTTACACTTAACATCTTTTGAGAGTAGGAATTTAAACAATTTTAACAATCGTTGACAAAAGATATCTTGCATAAAATGGGGTTTGGCATTGACAGTAGTTGAAAGTTATCTGAAGATGCCATGACTAGCAAAGGCTTTTATTTATCCACACAAGGACACTTTCAATTTTGGAAGCTAACAGCTAGGATAACCTCTTCCAAGTGAAGATTTTATAGTGGATAATGTACTGATCCATAGTAGTGTTTGTTTGTTGGCCATTAGTTGTGAAAGGTTCTACTTCTTTTGTAGGAGGAGCTGCAGCTGGCATTGTTCCATATGCCGTCTGGGAAAAATCTTTTCCTCGATAGAGTAAGTACCAAAGCTTGCTGTACCAGTTCTTGGATAAAAGGGGAAAGAAAGAAGAAACATATGAAGATAAAAACTTATCAACCTGCTACTCTCGATTCAATCTCATTTTGAGCTTTTTGGCTGCTGAAGTATCACATGGGTTGTTCTCTTTCTGTATCTTTCTAAAATGCTATATTAAAGAATCTTCCAGTGAAGCTGGGTTTTCTTACTTGATAAGATAGCATATATGAATTGCCTTCAAAGTTTTATATCTTTTTCTTTAAGAAAAAACGGGTCAATAGTTGTAAAGTTTCTGCTGTTGTTGAGATATCATAGTCAAACTTAATCATGGTTGTTACCATTTAGGTTACAATGCTGTGCGGTATGCCAAAAATCCATGGAAAAAAGAATAATTACTTTATGTTTTGAGAATTGATATGTTTCATTACATGTTAAAGCAACCTTACTTTTATTTCTGAAATTGTCTTGCTTTCCATGTAGCTCCACTAATTTGAGTTTTTTTTAAGAGTTCCACATTTGAGTTTTTCTTTCTCTTGCAACTGTAGGTTTTTGATCTTTTTGATAAAAAGAAAAATTCTGTTATTGAATTTGACGAATTTATCCATGCAATAAGTGTATTTCATCCAAATGCACCTCTTGAAGATAAAATTGATTGTAAGTACGGCGATCTTGAATTCTTGATCTACTATCCTTGACATGTTAAGTTTAGTTCGCAACTAAATTCTACTTTGCACTTCAGTTTCATTCAGATTGTATGACCTGAGGCAAACTGGTTTCATTGATCGTGATGAGGTATGTACAGATTTGCTAGTGCGAAAAAAAACATATCTAAGCATTGAAATTCAGCAATGATTTGTATTACCGTGTCAAGATTGGATATTCACTTGCTCAAGACTTCTGCATTGCTAGTACCTGTCTCTCTGTTTGGAGATCTTAACTGGTGTGTTATTTCTTAAAAAAAAAATGACATGACATCCTTTGCACATGATTGTTGGTTATTTACTGGGCTCTGGATCAGTATGTTATAGATTTCAGTACATACTTCATCAGAAAATGTTCACTTTGTTGGAACTCTCGTAGTGTCAGAGCTAGCCTAACCCTGAAATTTTTCCTACTTGTCCCATTTTTTAGTAATGACCACCTAATGTTTGTTATATTTTTTAGTACTCAGAATTATAGCTTTGTAAGTGACAACTCATGTACTTTATAAATACCGTAAAATAATAGGTTTGGGATTACTAATTTGAGGAGCAATCTAGACGTGCAATCTAGATTGCAATCATCTAGAAACAGTATGTACAGCAATGGAATTATGTTAGCTTGTTATTTTTTTTTTTTGGTAAGGGAGCTTGTCAGGAGAAATTAATGATGTTGAGTTGTTGACAAGTCTCTATTCTGAAGTCTAAAGCCCATGAATATGCTATTTTCCTCAGGTGAAACAGATGGTCATTGCTACTTTGATGGAGTCACAGGTGGAGCTATCTGATGATCTTGTGGAAGCAATAATAGACAAGGTATCATCATCACTGTCTTCCCTCAAGCCCTCTCCTGTTTCTGCAAGCTGGCATTTTTTATGATTTATGCCTGCTTTTTTTTTATACTGGATTTATGCCTGCTTTGTCTGTCTGCAGACATTTGAGGACGCTGATACTGACAAGGACAACAGGATTAGCAAAGAGGAGTGGAAAGCTTTTGTATTGAAGCACCCCTCTGTTATAAAGAAAATGACATTGCCGCACCTGAAGTATGGTCCCTACTTGTGCTTCATGCATTTCTTCGTCTTGTCTTCTTTCCTGGTCAATGAGCTGTTAGTTCATGATTTGTTTTTTTTTTAAATTTTTGACAAAAAAACAGCGATGATGCCATATATGTTTCTTATTAGAGCTGTGCACTTACTAATTGCTATCTGCGTCCGAATGTCTACTAGTAGTACTACATTGCAAATGCTAATGACGAACGTGCACCTGTTTTTCCTTCCCAGGGACACCACAGCGGCATTCCCCAGCTTTGTTTTCAATACACAAGTCGAAGACTAGGTTGATACACAATTGATTGTCCTTGTCCAGTATTATTATGACTGCTAAGTCAGAGAAGATGGAGATGAACAGTCGACGAAGGTAGAAATGTCAGCTCTGAAAACGTGTTCTGCTCCCAGAGGTGGATTTTGGATAGCAGTATAGCACCAATCGACAAACCATCCGTGTTCCTGCTTCTCCAGCTGTGTAGATTGATGCGCAAGCAAGCTGCTCATGGAAGTGTCGGCTTCCGTGCTCGCGGTTTGATAGGGGGCATGCGTATCACATTTTTTCATTCCATCGCTGTAAAAATTTGACAGCGACTATAGAGGCTTTCCATTTATTATTGGATTTGTTTGTTCTTTTTCGGGTCTCAACTTGGCAGATCCAATTTGTTCCAAGTGTGTATTTTATAAAGGGCAAGTAGTAGCTCCAATATGGTATCTTCGACATTTGTCTTCTAGAATGTTCCAGTATGATCTCTAGGATAAGTTTATTCAGATACATGATTTGCTGAAAGATTTGATGCTCAAACAACCGAGAGAGAATCATTGTCATCTCTTCTCCCATTTGCTTTTTCTACTTTATCCATCTCATTCTTCCAGGATCATCCAAACTCGCCTCTTCGGGCCTGTTTGGCTGGCTGGTTTCCAGCCCAGCCTGGCTGATTCTGGTGAAAGTTGAGGGGCTGGCTGGTGGGCCTAGATGGCCAGCCTAGCCACTCCAGCTAATCAGCCCAGCCAAATATGGTCAATGGTCACAGCCCAGCCCAGCCTGGCTGATTCTGGTGGAAAGTTGAGGGGCTGACTGATGGGCCTAGACGGCTAGCCCAGCCACTCCAGTCAATCAGCCCAGCCAGATATGGTCAATGGTCCGGCCTCGCCCCCACCGGCCAGCCTGTGTTTAGTTCAAAAACGTATTTTTTTTCTCTTCTTATTCATTCTAGAACATGTTTCTCAGAAATTTTATTTTTCACCTTTTCTATTCATATCCTCATTCAAAAAGTCTTTTTTTCTCTCTCTTAAAACCTATACACAGCACTGGCTGACACGCCTGGCCGGACTGTCAGTGGCCCTGCATCGGCTCGGGGTGCCTCGGGCCCGTGAAAAGCAAGGTCGTGTTTGGTTGAGGGTGGGAAAAAATATCTTTTTTCTGGAATACGTTATATGTGAGCAAGATGAATAGGAAAGATAATTTTTTTTTTTGAGAATATATGTTCTATGAGGAGATAAATAGAAAGTAAAAAGCACTTGTACGAACTAAACACAAACACGCCCCGGTAAGTACGGAGTACGCAACCGTCCAAGCAAAGACAAAAAATAAGCCGGCCGGCGAAGCAAGCGCCTGCCACCTGCGTGTGTGCCTACCATTTGCGGGTGCTGCCCATCCGGTGCAGGTCAGGTGCATGCACCTTGCCCTCCTCCCCCTGTCTCCATCCTCAACAATCCCACTCTCCCAGCAGCAAGGCAGCGGCACGAACAGAGCACGCTCTCGAGTCTTCTTCGTATTCCTCCTCTCGTACGGCGAGCTGCGACGCCCCGATCGAATCGACCCCCTTCCGCCCTCAGCCCGCCAGATCGAGCAGCTCGTCGATCCAGCTTCTGCCGTGAGTCCCCTACCTAATTCTGCTCTGCTTGCGCTTCTGTTGGTTCTTTCGCGTGCGTGCCTGCGGCGTGGTCTTATATCACTGTACCAGTGTGCCTTGAATGGATTCGGGGGTCCAGTTTGGGAGCTTTTTTGAATTTTTGTCTGCGGAGACGGGAGGTAATTCGGAGGGATGCCGAAGCACAATCAGTGATTCGCCTTTGTTTACTACTCCGTATTTGGTTTCCTACCAAATCCGATTAGCGTGCCTGGAACGAGCCAGCGGAGGGGACAGCTTCCGGTCACAGGCCTAAAAATGGGTTACTACCACTAGTAAATTAGTTGGAGTAATACTCCGTAGCAATTAGCTCACACGGTTACATGGAAATCGAAGTCGAATTCTTGTATTGTCCTGGACCCTGTTAGCAACACACTCCCCGCGACGCACCTGCATTTCATTTCGGCATTTCTTCGAACTGCCAGAGGACGTGATGGTGCACTCTTCATTTGGACTGGGAAGGAGGAGCAGCAGCTCCTGTACGTGCCAATGTGCTTCTATAGTTCTATGATAAACATGTATCAGTTGCCATTACTTACCAATTTGATCCCATCTTCTGCAATGTACTGGATTCATGATGTCCCATCACTTAATATGTTAGCCAAAGAAAATATTAAAGCCACATTTGACAATGTCGAATTATATTAGTGGTGGTGGTGGCTCGTGACTTTCTTCAGATATAACAAACCAGAAAGTAGAGAAGGGTCAGGATAGTTTTTTGGACTGCTGTGTGTTAAATGATGATGTTCTGGGAGATGTTAGCAGCAAAATTTGTAGTGGATATAAAGAAGTTCATTTGGTTTAGGACCCATTGCTCATGCCTTTCTGAATGTATCTATATAACTTCATCGTGATATTGCTGTAGCCCTTATGGAATTGTGAAGGTAGTTTACAAACTAGGTGCCCATTTAATTCTCCACCATTTTTTAATCATGAAGTATGAGAATATAACTTACTCCTTCCTTTTGAGTAAAGGTCGATATACTTTGAGATTGAAGCAAGTCGCATTTTGCTATCTTTAAGTACAAGGAGCATTAATGTCACCAAAAGTACTTTCCTCAATTGAGCTCCAAGCTTGTTTTGATGATGAAGATGTCAGTTCAAATAATGGATTACAAGATCTATGGCCACTTGGCGAGATAGATCCAAAGAGAGCAAGGTTCCCTTGCTGCATTGTCTGGACTCCTCTTCCTGTAGTTTCATGGCTTGCTCCTTACATAGGACATGTTGGAATCTGTCAAGAGGATGGAGCTGTTTTGGATTTTGCCGGTTCAAATTTGGTGAGCGTGGATAATTTTGCTTATGGTTCAGTTGCCAGATACCTCCAACTTGACAGGAAGAAGGTTCGGATTATTCCAACTATTTTCATTTTTCTGTACTATGCAATGAAAACATAGCTGCACATATTGCACTTCATTTTATTAAAATAGCTACTAAGATGTCAATAAGTTTAGAGCCCAAGAAACTGAATCAAGATTTACTTTCTGAGTGAAGAAAGCCAAGTCCCATAGTCCTGAATCCTGATTAGAATGCTCACATGCCAACATGTCAATTATAGTATTTTGTTCTGTCAGGTGGTTCGAATGTTAGTCCTTTCCAAATTATTTGTGGATTACAAGTAATCAACACATTTTTATTTTTATTATTTAATTTAAATGCATGATATGTAAAACAATTAATATTTTCCAACATGAATCCTAACTTAAGTTTTCTTTTGGCAGATGAGTATTTTATAGGTGGTCCTTGTGAAGTTGAGCCCATAAATGGATATTTCATTCAATAGTAATAGTTCTTCACAAAAACGAAAGTATAAACCTGTTGAAAAAGGAATATTGAAATCAAGTATATTAGCTAGAAACAGCTCCTGTGATTAAAAGATGCTAGGCAGTAGCTAGCTATCAAACACCTTGCATGTGAAGGACTAGGACAGAGCTAAATCTTAGTGTTTCTCAAATTTTGGGAAGTCTTGATCGATTTGAGTTATTTGTTTTGTTTTAGTAAGTGTTCTACAATAAATTTGTACTGCGTTTGATAATTATTCTTCTTGGAACATGTAGGTTTATTATTTTATAAAAAGCATTTTTCTAATGCTGAAATTTCATACATTCTTCTGTAATCTTGTCTGGTTTTATGCCTTTTTGGGCCAGCCTACTTAAGTTATCATCATACATAAATTTTCAGTTCAACTGTTTTAATTTCGTGAATGCTTTATGACTAACTTACCGTTTCGTTCATGGCCAGTGCTGCTTTCCTGCTAATCTCTCGGCTCATGTATGTGAGCGGTCATACAATCACTCAGAAGTTGGAGCTGCGATATCATGGGATGATGCTCTGCGATCGGGCATGAGGAGCTTTCAACACAAGTATCACAATCTGTTCACCTGCAATTGCCATTCGTTCGTGGCAAGCTGCCTGAACCGTCTTGCCTACGATGGCTCTGTGGAGTGGAATGTTTTGAATGTGGCTGCCCTTGTTTGGTTTCATGGCCAATGGGTGGACAAAATGTCTGTTGTTCGGTCATTCTTACCTTTCTTAACTGTGACGTGCATCGGTATTTTAATGGCTGGCTGGTCTTTCCTAGTAGGCATGGCAGCATTCTCTGCTCTTTTGATTGGATGGTTTGTTTTTACAGTATACTGCTTTAAGGGCTTGGTATGTTGATTGATTTATATAAAATTTTTGACTAAGCTCCGCAAGGAATTATTGAGAGTAACTACTGAAATTACTCACTATCATGATCATCCATTTGAATTTTTTCTGAAAAAACAGCCCTGTACTCAGCGTTTCTCTCTTAAATTATGGATTTATGATATTCTCAGCCTCAGTGATTCAGGAAGCCATGCAAGTTCTTCGATTATCTTTTTTTTCCTTTCTTAAGATAATTTAGTTCATGGCATGCTAATTTTCTTGTCCATAACTAGTGGTTTAAGTTGCCACAATCGTTAAATCGTTGTAAAATACATTCCTGACGGGTGAACTAATCTCTTATGCAGTAAGATAGAACCACATATGTATAGCTTAGCTCAATTTCATCACTCCATTTTAAGGAGCACACATTTAGCATATGAAATGCTACTGAAGTTGCAGGTTGTTAAGTTCGAAATTTCAGGAGCACAGCTCTAAAGGTCCTTCTGACGAACTACGGGGAAAAGGAAACCTTAATGTCCTCGGTATTTTTGTTAACAGTAGAAATTAGATAGTAGTTGTCGGGTACCTACAAAAAGGGTACCCCAATCTAGGCCCAAAACTACTTGGCATCAAGGCCCACAACGACATTAACCTGGCTCCACGGCCCAGCAAAGGCCCGCCATCGCTACGGGTTCTCGGCACCCATCCAGCTCGAGGGAAACAACCACCCTCGAGCGGGTGGTTTCTGTCTCGTTCGAGGCTCGGCGGCCTCGAGGGCGACCCCCACCCTCGAGCGGATGGTTTCCGTCTCGTTCGAGGGTTGGTAAGCTCGAGCTTGCGATCCAAGCTCAAGCCGGCCTCGCCGGGAACAACGCCCAACGCTCTGCAACCCATCAGAGTCATCATGACGCGGTCAAAAAGCAGGGATCACTGCTCCACGCCATCTCCCACTCCCCGGAGAAGACATCGGTCAAATCCATTCGCAATAGTGAACTCTGAGCGCCATGCTGCACGCCAGACCTAATCTTGCCAGCAGCACTGTGCCAACCACTCCTTTGACTTTGCCACCCTCGAAGGCAGCCCCGAAGGAGACCATGGAAAGCCGTGCGCAAGACACCACCCTCGACGCCGTGAGCGGTCACGAGAGGGAAGGACGATACGTCAGCCCCTGCCATGTCGTCAGCGGAGTTGGAAGGCGCGATTCCCGCTCGCGCACAGTACGCGGCATGGACGAACAGTGCACTTAGCGACAAACACATGTACTCGCACCCCGCTCCCCTTGGTCTATAAAAGGGGAAGGGAAGCCCATGCGAAGGGCAACGAGAAGAGCACGAAACCACGCAAAGAGCATAAGTCTCACAAACACTCGCAAACACCATAGCCAGGGACTTAGGAGCTCATCTCCTTCTCCCACCTTGCTTGTAAACCCCTACCACAAGCAACACGTAACCCGGTGCATCGCACCACTGCTGGACGTACGGCCCAGAGGCCGGAACCAGGATAAAACTCCGTCTCTCACTCTCGCCATCAGGGAAACGAGTGGTTAGCACCGTAATCACTCGTCGGTGCCGGTGCGACCAAATCAGGCACCGACAGTAGTATTAGGCATTGTGTAGTTCTTGAACGACAAAATGCAAAGCACTGTGGCCTGTGCACTGTAAATTGGTTCAATTAAGGTCCTGAACTCCATTCACTGCGTACTGGCGACGACTGACAATGCGTAGATTTTCGGGCCCGTGTACTGTACTCTGCAGCTCATCCCCAATTCACTCCCTGCTGCATCTCGCCATAAACCATCCTTTGAAGTCTCTGAATTCTTCGAGGCTCGAAGAAGTAGAGTCAATGGTTCCGGAATAGGCTTCACTTCTTTGCCGGCCGTAGCCGGTGACTTGGGTGATCGTCACGGTGAATTGTAATGTGCGTACCGGGTCGTTCGCACGAAGCAAACCGAAGGAACGTTTACAGGACACGACATGCCCGAACGCGATCGCGGAATGTGCGCGGCAAACAGCCGAATCTTCTAGTCTCGGGCAGGTCCAGTTTAGTTGAGTTTCACCAGATGTTCTGCAGAGAACAGCAGACGCTAGTGTGAAGTGGCTTCGATCGTATCCCAGGCAGCACGCTACCGTCGATGGCGGCGAGGTTGAGCACGACGGGTTAACGACAGCAACGCAGCAGAATTCAGGACCGTCGACTACCAGGCAGTCTGCCACTGCCAGTCACAAACACGGAGAGACTCCTCGAGTGTACTAAGCCCGATCCCCTCCCTTGCTGTCTATCGTGTCGTGAGAACAGAGAGACGACAGACTTTCTACTTGCGAGAGTGGAGTCAGTGGTTTGGCCAACAGAACACACGTAAAGCGGGGACAAGAAGAATTGCTCCACCTATCGCGGGCACCGAGCACCCCCAAGCCCCCCAACCGAGGAAACCGGGCGCCGGGTGCCGGCGGTACTCTCTCTCCCTGCCTTTTTCGCACACTGTCCAGTCTAGGGAGAGTCGGAGACCCGGCCCGTGTCCGAGGAAAGGGCGGGAGGAAATCCAGCACGATCACGGCGCGCCTGGACTGGACAATCCACACAAGCGCGGCCGCGTCGCGCGGGATTATTATAAGATCCGCCGCGCCCTCCGTTCGTTGCCTACGCCTCTCAGCCCTTTTGGCTTTGGCCTTCTTCGCCGCCTTCTCATCCTCCGCGTTTAAGCCTTCCGCTCGGGGTTTATCGGCTCGTCTCACCGCGTCCGTGCCCGAATCCCCCCGGCCGGCGTCTCGCAGCCATGGCCGATGTGGGCCAAGTGCTCGAGCTCGCCGCCATCGACGGCAAGACCGGTGAGCTCCCTCGACGCCCTGCTCTGCTTCGTTTCGTTTCGTTTCGGCTGCGATTGCGGTTCCCTCTTAAATCTCAGTGGCGTTTACGATTTGGCAATGCAGTGCTCACGCCGGAGCAGAAGGCCGCTCTCGTGACGTCTCTAAAGGTGCTCTGATTTATCTCCGTCTGTTTCTCTCAGCTCGTTTTTCCTTATGATCTCAGTGGTAGTGTGGTACTGATTTCGCCATGAGCTTTTCATCTGATTCTACTCCGCGTTCGTTCAGAACAAGCTGGAGGGGTTGGTCGCGCAGCACACGGATATGCTCGAGAACCTCACTCCTAAGGTCAGGAAGCGCGTCGACGTGCTCAGAGATATTCAGGTAATTGAGTGGATCTCGTAATTTGTTGTCTGGAATGATAGAGTTTGCGGGCTGTCTGATCCTTGTGATCTATGGTTTAATAAAACATGGGATAGCCACTACGTATTTCACATGAAAGGATACTTTATCAGTAACAAAGTGTGCCTGGGAGGCTGGAAGTGGAGGACATCACTAAACTACATTAATTAATTTGACTGATATCTGTGGTCATTGTGTAGTCAATGTTCCTATTCACTAAACTTGTGAGTTCATTGCATCTATTCTCCTTACTTCTATATTCTATGAAAGACGAACAGCTGCTACAAATCCATATATGATTTCCTAAAAGATGAGTATAACGTGTATTTTCCAAAACCAAAATTTCCAGTCTTGCCTCATTTAATTTCTGATTTTGTCGGCATTGTTTCAGACCAAACATGATGAATTGGAAGCAAAGCTCATTGAGGAAAGAGCTGCGCTAGAAACTAAATACCAGAAGCTTTATGAACCATTGTACTCAAAGGTAAACGCATCATTATCATGTTCTTTGGTAAATTGTTATTGTTAATTGTACAAATCCATGAATGTGTCCCCTCCATTTTATTACCTGATAAAGAGACACGTGAACTTACGTAATGAAACTTCCACAAACCCTATCACAAGAAAGTGGTCCTACTACTCCAGTGTTATTCAGCCATCATTTTCACATGATAAAGAGTCAGTGATGTTGCTTATATTCGGTATGCATTCTCCTAAATGTAATAATCCGTGTTGGTTGGTGACTTGTATGTACACGAAATTTGCAGCGTTATGATATTGTGACTGGTGTGGCTGAGGTTGACGGCATCACAAAGGGTGGAGATGAGACCTTGGTAGATCAGAAAGGTGAATATATGTTTTATTCGAACATATTTTTCCCTATTATAATTTGTTTTTGTGGTTGGGTGGGTGGCAAGGCCAAAATGAAGGTTCTTATTTGATGTTATTAATGCCTTTACATTTCCTTCAGAGAAGGGTGTTCCAGATTTCTGGCTTAATGCAATGAAGAACAATGAAGTGCTGGCTGAGGAGGTAAGACAATATTATGTTAATATACTGCATATCATGAGTTCGCTTATTTATAAAAAGTGGACTAGCCTCCATATTGTCACTGGTTTGTGTTGCCAATAGTTTCTTTGTTCTCTTGGCTTTAGATCCGAAAGAGGGATGAGGAAGCTCTGAAGTACCTAAGGAACATCAAATGGTGCAAAACCGATAACCCACAGGGTTTCAAGATTGAGTTTTCCTTTGATACTAATCCCTTTTTCAAAAATTCTGTGTTGATAAAAACTTATCATATGATTGATGGAGACGAACCCATTCTAGAAAAGGCGATTGGGTATGTGATCACTAATCTCTGCAAAAAAGAACGAACAACTTTATTAGATAAGGAGGAAACGCCCAGATCCACAAAAAAGGTCACTTAAGATGTGATCAGCACCTCATTTTGGCAAATTGTATTTTTTTCAGAACTGAAATTGAATGGTATCCTGGAAAGTGCTTGACACAAAAGGTAGTAGAAAAGAAGCCAAAGAAGGGTTCAAAGGACACCAAACCTATCATAAAGACCGAAGACTGTGAGAGCTTCTTTAATTTCTTCAGCCCTCCTCAAGTTCCTGATAATGACGAAGAAATCGATGAGGATACTGTAAGTTGAACTAGGTTAATTATTTGTGGGTATGCCTTTGTTTCAAAGATTTGCTGATTTATAACTTTCCTGTCTGTTTCTTCTATCATCAGGCTGAGCAATTGCAGGAACAAATGGAGCAAGACTATGACATTGGGTAATGCACTTGTTAAATATATAAGCTATGGCATTGTGTCAGTCAACAAATTGATTCATACTTCTATTTGAATTGGTTGTGGAACTGCATACTTTTTTTTTTGCTTCTGAATCATCTTTTTGTTCTCCTGCCAGATCTACTATCAGGGACAAGATTATTCCACACGCTGTTTCATGGTTCACTGGAGAGGCTCAAGACGAGGACTATGACAGCACCATTCTAGAGGATGATTTAAATAGCAGTGACGATGATGAAGATGATGAGGAAGACGAATGAAGATTGTGATTACCAAGCAAGATCAATTTTGTAACCAACATTGTTGCTTTTCTACCTACAGTGAGGGAGTTGAAGCAGGGTAGGTGGCCTGCTAAGGGCATGCAGATGTGAAGCACAAGAAATTTCATTATTTTGGATTGTTGGAGTCCGAAATGTTTTTGTGGTGTTTATATTGATTTTAAATTTCCGTCCATGGAGAATTGGAGAGGACAATTTTGCAGATAATGGTAGGAGTTCCGTGTTCTATTATTCTGTTTACACACGGTGTGATGTGTGTATTATCAGTTGTCCTGCTCGTGCTCAATCTATACTATTTTCACATGGTGTGAGATCGTACTGTCAGTTGTCTTTGTGCTGAACATAACTGTTTTACCTTTGGCTATACGTATGCCTCAACCATGTTCGGTTGTGAGTTGTGAAAATATCAAAATAATGATGGCCGTTTTCATATGTTTGAGCAGAGCATACACAAAATACATGCACGAACCATTTAAAAATATATCACAACATTAATGACTACTGTGGGCAAAAGAGTGGCCTTTAAGCTTTGTTTTTAAGAACATAGATGGAGGATTATACATGGTACACACCATGAATGAAGTATTCACATGTCATGAGTGTTGAGTGTCACGAGTCTTGCTTTTATGGAAACCAGAGTACCGGACCCACATGTCACGGGTACTATCATGAAACGAATTATGCGGTTACATATATGATGAGTTTATTTGTCAATGTCAATTGTTCACTCTCTCAAAGGTCTGTTATTACTCTATTTAGACCTTGTTTCTTATATTCCAGGGGGGCTATGCTAAAGTACTCCATTTACCTTCGAGGTAAGACCTTGAATAAATCTTAGCCATCGATTTTAGAAGAAATAAAACATTTTTATAGTTAAAATATTTAGGGAAAGGAAAAAAATCCCTAGATATCTGCATCCCTTCCCTTCCTTCTCTCACGATGGCTAACCTTCTTTACCTTCCTGCTCTCGTAATAACTCAAGTAGATGTTGCACGGTGGCATGACAGCCCTTGCACATGTTTTAGCACATCATATCATATTAGAAAAATAATGTCACAGCTCACTAGTTTATGTTAAAAAATGTTACAAGTCACATGTATCATATTATTAGGAAATAAAATTATGACAAACTTATGACACGTTAAGAAATAAAATGTCACATTGGAAAAAATAATAGGTACAACCCAAACCATGTCACATTAGGATAAAATACCATGCATCATTTTAGGATCATATTACCACTGACATAATGTAACATTAAGTTTAAGATCATAGGTATTTTTTTAGCATGTCACGTTAGTTTTATTTGACACACGACACATGCATGAATAGCCATCAAGTGCTACCCATGTCATGTAACGGTTTTTTGGCACGTCACATTTTTTACTTGATACACACCATCAAATGTTTCCCATGTCACGTTACAACAATTCATGCCACCTAATTTTTATTTGGGCACATGTCACGTTCACTTATCATTGTTTTTTTTTGTATTGTTCAAAAGACCCATGTAAATCCATGAGACCAAAAAGCTAAAAAGAAAGCTAAATCTAACTCAATCAAATTAGATCTAATAAGAAGATATTTTTTTCTATTCACGGATTTAAAAATATAAATAATAAATATTACACATGTATTACCTACTAGGAGGTAATATGTCCTTTGACTTTCCTTCTATAGTTATTTGGGAGTACCTTAGCAAAACCCATTCCAGGGAGTCAGGGAGCAGTTAGTACCTTGTTTTTTTTTGCGAATCACACAGTACAGGCGCAGACGCTCACAAACACGCACGTACACTTGCCCCTACAAACATACGCACGCAACCCTACCCTTATGAGCACCTCCGAAAGACTGGGCCGGCAAATCTTCCAAATTGACGAAGTCACCACAGGCGCCTCGCTATCGACGGGCACGTCGCCTACCACTGAAAGAATAGCGCCGGTAAAATCCTGAAATAAATCCAAAAAAATGCAAGCATCAGTGCCGAGTCGAAGACTCGAACCCTGGTGGGTTGGTTCCACCACAAGGCAACATACCAACTGAGCTTGAGCTCAGTTCGCAAGCAGTTAGTACTTTGTTACAATCTGCAATCCGAGGCATCCCACTTGTTCCAGCCTTCCAGGCCAGCTGCTAGGACCACTGATGTCGCAATCCAAGATACCAAGACCAAAGAATAGCCGAAGTCATGGGACTTGTTCCAGGCGACAGGATCCGGCAAAGACTCTCCTGGGGCTCACTCGAACTCACACGTGGAGTTCAGGCCTTTTTGGGCGGATGATGCGAACGCCCCGGAGCCAGAGCGTGACCGAATCGGAATCAGAACTTCAGAATAAGGTTTCCTTGGACTAATCCACCTGGACTCTCATTGCGATCAAGTGGTGCGCTGTCGCAACCAGTTTACGCACTTAGGCAGATCTTTCAGAGGTCGTTGAATACTTGAATTGATTCATGTAAAGACGTCGAAGCCAGGCTCTCGCCATGAATCCTCGACGTCAACATTACTCCCTCAAGGAGGATTTGTCCAGTGTACGCACGTTCATCCTCCTCACCTTCTGGCTCTCGTCGCCCATCTGGTTCTGGCTCCTCCGCGCCCTACCCCCAAAATTCTCCGTTGAGCTCGTGGGCTCCAAGGGCTTCCTCGACACGCCGCCGGAGCAAAGCGATGCGCCCTTCTCCACCGCCTTCAACGTGACCTTGCACGCGGCCAACCGGCGGCTCCACGACGTGTGCTACCGCCACGGCGAGGCGGCGGTGCGGTACTCCGGCTTCACCGTCGCGTGGGGGCGGACGCGGGCCTTCTGCGTGGGCAAGAAGGAGGCGCGGGACGTGCCGGTCGTGGCCTGGGCCGACGGCCTCGCCATGCCCGGTTCGATCCGAGAACGCTTGGCGGCGAACCTGCGCGCCGGCGCGGTGGAGCTCGAGGTTGATGTGAGGGAGGCTGTTCAGGGGCGACGATGGATCGGCCAGACCAACGTTGCTGTCGTGCAAGGTGAAGGCCGGTGGAGCGAGAAGGCCGCCGGGTATGACGATGCCGTGCACCGTGTTCGCGTTGCAGAATTGGGTATCAGACATTGCACCTGCTTGGATGGTGTAGTGGTTGTTGTTTTTTCGAATTTATCCGACTTCAGTTAACTATCCCCTGTTCTAAAGCTTCGATGCCGACGGCACCATGTCTTATTGTTTGAAAATAATCTTGTATTATTATTTGTTATAAAATGGGTTTTCTTCCTAAATTTTGTTTCAAAAAATAAACGACACATCCGATAAATTTCAGAAATCCTATAAACACGTGACTTTTTTTTTCTTCTCTTACCAGTAATGTTAATCCTGTGCCACTGCTGGCCGAACGGCTCCCTGACAATAACGAGTTGGATTTGGAGAAACTTAAGGTGTTATTGTAGACTTGTAATTGCGCTCTTAATGCACGTGAAACTTATGGAGAGAGATTTGAACCCTAGCAAGAGTCTAATGGGAAACAAGACTCCGATCGGCACCCTGCCTGCAGTATTAAGACGGCAGTCAATGCAGGCATCGCAAAACATAAAATTTGACGTGCCTCAGTCCAGTGGCGGACGCAGGATTTCATAATTGGGTGTGCGGAATTTCACAGAACAAACATCCATAAAAAAGGGGGAAAATCCATTATACTTCATGGTATTACACTCTTTTTGAAAATTTGTTTTCTCTAGGTTGAAAAGGCGCTAATTTTAGTTTCTCTTTCTCATCAACCCCAGTTTTGTCATTGCAATTTCAGTTTTCAGTTTGGTATTAGTACGAATGAAGATCAGGGGAATTTCGTATTGTTTTTTTTATTGACGTATCCACAAACTAAACTGACAATTGTTACTGCGTAGCAAGTAATTAAGTACTACGAGTTTGCTAACGAAATTCCAATAAGACAGCAATAAGAGGTGGCCATCACGAATATATAGTTGAGATGACAATGTCCTTCCTTTCCTTTCCATTGATAAGTTATTAAGAACTTAACACTCTACAAAAGATCTGGGCGCTTCATTCTAAGCTTGCAGCTGGCCACCGGCGTAGCCTTTCCGTGATAGCGCTTGCGATCGCTTGCTGATGTTCACCGGACTTGCATACATGCTCTATCACCTGCTTCTCTAGTGGGCTGCCTAATGAAATGGGCGTCGGCGCAGTGGCTGGTGCTCGTCAAACGAGAGAAAGGCAAACCAACAAGAGTGGCTTCCATGCATGCAGACTGCAGAACTGCAGATGTTGGAAATGATAGCATGCCACACGTTCTTGCATGGGTGGCCGAGAGGGAAGGCTATTCACACTCAACACACTAGGATCGAGCAATCACACAGAGTAGCTGCTAGTAGCGTTTTGCAAAATTTATTGGGTGTACATATGTACACCCATGTCCCTACACTGCGTCCGCCCATGCCTCAGTCGTGCCATCATCGGCTGAAGTGAAATTCGCACCTCCACCCATCACCGCCACAACGATGCCTCGGCGTCGCTCCGTCCATGTTGGCGACACCGTCGGCAGGCAACGGCCTGCGTTCACCTTCCCCAGGTTCTTCATCAGCTACATGTGTGAATTCGTCTTTTTCACCTGGCTCATGTTGGTCCCGTGGTACTACCTCTTCTACGACCTGCCGCCCCAGTTCTACGTCCAGCTCGCGCCCGTCGGCCGGGGCCTTGATGACATGGCGTCCCCTGCCGCAGCGTCCATCTCCCCAACCTTCCACGTCACGCTGCACGCCAGCAACCGGCGCGCCACGGAGCGATGCTACCGCCACGGCGAGGGCGCGGTGTCGTTCGCCGGCTTCACGATCGCGTCGGGCCGCGTGCCGGGCTTCTGCGTGCCGGGGAAGGGGAGCCGGGAGGTGCCGTTCCTGCTGGTGCGGGAGGACGGCGTGGGCTTGCCGGAGCACCTGCGGGATGACATGGCCGCGGCGCACGAGGTCGGCGCCATGGAGCTCGAGGTTCAGGTCAGGCTATTCCAGGGCGGCGGCGACGCCACCTCGCCGGGCAGGCCGACTCGGATGTGGTGCAAGACGAGGATGGGCGGAGGAGCGCAGCCGCCGGATCTCACGGCGTGCACCGTGTTGGCTTTGCAGAATTGGTTTGACATTGACAACGCTGATTAAAACTGTAGTAGAATGATCGGTGATCGGATTTGATTCCTTAATTTCAGCTAACAAAAATGTTTAGTGTGATTTTCGCCGTTTGCCCCGGTCCTTTCTTACGTAATCGATCATAGTGAAATTTCCACGAGTCTTATCTTGTCTGGATAGGATTTGTGATTAGACTGCTATCTCTTCTCCTTCTTAATGAAAGATGTGTTCAGGTATGGTCACGAAATATTCTTTTTTCATCATCTAAAAACGTATAGTACGAATGAGTAAAACATAGGTTCTTTTTTTCTCCTATTGTGTTCCAGAGAGCATGATGCGGTCTTAGATTGCAAAGGACCAAGTCAACATCTATATCCAGGTATACAACGTAGTGTCTGAGGCAAATGTTATTATGCTATCCGTGAGGTACATCGTAATAATTGGCCATAGTTGGGAAGCGGCCGCCGGCCAGTTGGCTAGCGCAGGCCTCCCAGGGCCTCCTACGGGAGGTCGAGGGTTCGAGACCCGAAGGGCTCGAATTAAAAAAAATCCCCCTCGCTTGTCCCACGCCAAAGCACACTGCAGAACCGCCTACTCACGAGGCTAGTGTTCCCTGTGTAAGGGTGCGGCAAGGGTTCGGGAATTTTCTAGGCCTGTGGGGGGAGTCCCCGCCCCCCGCAGGCCTAGTTTTTATAATTGGCCATAGCTTCGGCCTTCAGGTGAAGCGAATGCTGGTACTATATTTTTTCGATATCTAAAAAAATCTGGGAGGTGTACAAGGCCACTAATATGTTCCATTTTTTTATCTGGATCTATCGAGATTTACGAAACGAGTGATTGAATGTTTATCAACATTCTTGGAAGCTAACAATGTCTTCAACATGTTTCAACAAGTTGTAAATAAGATGTTAAACCGTATTTACAATGCTCTAACCGTTTTATAATGGACACATAGTTCTTAGTTAAGCATGGAGAATGGGAATTGAATCACCATCAATTACATTGGTCCAATGTGCATGTTCTTTGATTTGAGATAGTACAAGAAAGTGCTCCGATCCGTCACATGGGTGCTTCCCTCAGCAAAACAGCATGAAGCACTGCATTGGTTAACTTTAATAAGCTAATAGTGTGATCAACGAAGGTGCTAGAGCCAAACTCGGCTATGTCATGAAGAATTTTCTGGACTCGGATTAGTGCTAGCAGTCCACACGCATCACAACACAACTACATAAGTAGTAACGGCAGCAAGCTCTGTTGTTGCGGAATTCGGTTCCGTCTTAGATAGGACTGACGTCCAATTTTCTCTAAACTGTAACACGCCGAGCCACTGTTCGAGATCGTCGTGACGTCGCGGAACAGGACCGTCAGGGCGACGCCGAGTTGGCATCGATCAACTAGCGGCGGTGAGAACAGCGGCATCGTCGTTGGCCACGAGGCAACAAACACCTCTGGTCGTCGCAGTAGAAATTGGGAACCTCACTCATCCGAACAGATACACATGGCGTATAACATTATTGACGAAGACACTCAAGAACCAGTAGATGGATCGCACAGCATCTGGGAGAAACGCATGATAAAAGCCCAGTTGGTGCACGGACCTATATTCATGGCATCCTTGCTTGCCCTCCTTATGGTTATCACCTTTGGCTCCGGCGCCATAGAAGTGGCCACGTTCTCCGTGGAGCCCGCCGGCTTCGAAGGGCTCAACGCTACTACGCTTAGCAATAACGTAATCTCTCCCACGTTCAGCCTCAATGTGCACGTCGAGAACCCTCGCGACCTACAGCCGTGGTGCTCCAATGGCGGCAAGGTGGTGGTGTCCTACTCTGGAGTTGCCCTCGGGTGGGGCGACGTGCCAGGCTTCTGCGTGCAGAGGAAGGCGACGAGGGAGTTTATGTTGCTGGCATGGGGGAAGGGAGTAGGCTTGTCCGAGGGTTTGCGCCGACGTCTCGCTTCAGAGCTGTTCGCCGGCACAACTCAGGTACTGGTCGAGATGAAGTTGTTCAACGATGCTAATGACTGGATTCCTTCATCAGAGACCTACAGTGGCACATCATTGCAATCTTTTAAGCTTATGCTTAGACCTGCCTCATGAACACGATATATGCGGTTGTCTACTTGATGAAGACACATATATGTTGTAGAACATTTTGTGTAAATAAATTCACTGGATATGGGTATTCAAGTTTATTAGGCCATTGAATTTATATTTTTTGTTTGTTTGATGATTTGTTTTGATTAGCTAGACCATATGTACCATTATCCATCCAACTTTCTCTTGGTCATACTCACAATATTATGGAGTTTTAGATTTCCGATCTTGCTAAGTTTATCACTTATAAGGACCTAATAAGCCGGCGTAAAAGAGAGCGAGGATGGATAACAAAGAACGATGGCAAAATATGCTTGAGAAGCATGTACCTGTGTAAGGCTGTGATCATACATACATACATGCATGCACCTTTTTGGTAAATATTAAAAAATCGCTGCCACCATGACAAAATACGCTTGGAAGACGTATTTGTGACATGTGTATATATAGTACCATACAAATTTATTCATGCATACAACCATATGGTTTCCTGATACTGTACAATTGTACTCTAAATATAAGGGAAAAGTATTTGGCTGCTGGTAATACAACTAATATATTGTGGTAGGCTTATAGCACGCGGACGAACGCGCTCGCCCGTCCACGTCGACGTCGCACGCGAACGACTCCCAGGCGACCTTGAGCTCGATCTCCAGCTGCGCCACACCCCACCTCCGCTCCTCCGTCAAGAGGCGAAGCAGATCCTCCGGCACGCCCACCCCCTCGCTCGTCGCGTTCACCGGCAGCGCCACCGCCTCCTTGGCGTACAGTTCGAAGCTCGGCGTGCGCCCGCGCGCGAGGGGGACGCCGGCGTACGAGACGACCACGTCGCCGCCGCCGTGTCTCACGGGGAAGTCGTGGCCGTTGTCGACGCGCACGACGAGGTCGAAGGCCGGCGATGTTTCCCCGGGAGGCGAGGCCGCTTGGAGCCCCCTGAAGCCGGCGAGCTCCACGGAGCACGTGGTTGGCAAGTTGTTTGGATTTGCGAGGGAGTCGGCCGGAGGTAAGAACGTTGGCACAACGAAGAGGGGAGGTACAGGAGCCCCAGAATCATCCATATGCAGCAACCGCAGCCACCGCCGCCGCCTTCGTCGTCATGGGTAGAAGACATTTGGGAGGAGTTTGTATTTGTTCGAGATCATGGGGGATGGAGGACGGGCGTGGGACATTAACTAATTGTATTGTAGGCCGCTCATGTGATCATGATTCCTAACTTGTGTCAAAATCGGCGTTGCTCTGCATAATAAGCTGGCGTCGGCGATGTACCCATCGATAACATATTGGAACGTCATCTGGGTTAAAAAACCGCCCTGTACGTGTTACGTCTTGCATTGAACTCCATGTCGATTACATCCTGAGAATGCCACGTAGCTTACTAGCCCCCGGCTTGACTGAACCGCCAGCAGCCGACAAATAACACGCTGAGATCGGCGGGACAAACTGAGACACCACGATCCGGCGTGACATGTTCAGAAACCAAAGTCACCGACGTCGAGAGGAAGCAGAGAGCGGATCGGGCGTGGCTGCGGAAGCTCTGATCTGGTAGTAAGACCGGTCGCGGAGCTCGGCCGGCTCGAAACCCAATCTTAACGATCCAAGAAAGACGTGACTATCATCCAAGAAATTCACAAACACTGCCGGATCGGCGTATCGCTACGTCCGATCCTTCTGTCGAAAAAAAGAAAACAATCATGGCGGACATCGAAGAAGGCGCTCGAGAAGAAGCAATAGATTGCTGGAGGCATCCCTGGGAGGCAAGACTGCTGACTCCGCCTCACGCTCCTTATGGCGGCCCCGCTGACCGTGTTTGCGCTCGCGGTGGTTCTGCTCGTAGCAACTGAAGCCAAAGAAGCCACCGAGTTCTCCATGGAGCTCTCTGCCTTCCAGGGGCTAAACGCCACCACTACCAAAACCGCTCTTTCTCCCGCGTTCGGTCTCAAGCTACACGTCAAGAATCCCCGTCTTCTTCGACCGTGGTGCTCCAACGGTGGTGAGTTGGTGGTCTCCTACTCTGGCGTCGCCCTTGCATGGGCCCACGTGCCGCAGTTCTGCGTGCAGAGGAGGGCGCCGACGGAGCTGACGCTGCTGCCATGGGGGAGGGAGGTTGGCTTGTCGGAGGATGTGCGCCAACGTCTTGCTGCGGAGTTGCACGTTGGGACCGCTCAGGTAACGGTGGAGATGAAGCTATTCTACGATGCTACAGATTGGTCCTCTCCAGAGAGTTACCGTGGGGCATCTCTGCATTTGTTTCAGCTCATCCTTGGAAGTACACAGCACCGGAATAATTAGTCCATAACTCCATACACATGATACTTTTGGTTTTTGGATATCTATCATTGTACCACATCATAGCAACCATATGTAATTTCCACAGGTTATCTTTGAAATACAAACATTTTCTTTTTACTATGCATTTGTGTTGAACATACTAAAATTACAACCTTATTATGGGGGTGTTTGGATCCCCTTTGTTAATGTTTAGCACCCTACTTTTAGCCACTTCCAACCAAGATTGCTGGGCCTTGTTTAGTTGTTCAAGTTGGCACCAACTTGGTACATTGTAAAGCGTGCCCTTCTCATAGAATACGTTTTCCAGCGCGCCAACTTTACACCAACTTTTCTATCTAAACAAGCCACCGATTCTATGTATGACTAACAACTGGTTGGTTATAACTTATGAATGCAGCAAAGTGGTCAGCACTACTGCCACTCGCGGGCTGCAGTGGAAGGGTGTATCACAGAAGTAACAAGTACGGTTCGGACACGTACAACAGTTAGACAACAACTATTTATTTAAGTCTATATAAGCAAAATAAGCTGACATGACCATCGTTAAATGGGAAAAGAATATGTCGCTATCTACTATCTCGTCTACTGTTCTGGCAAGTGCTCACATGTAAAACAACATCAAGCAGAGTATGAATTAAATATCATATATACAGCTAAACAGACAACATCTATTTGTTAGCTGTCTGTGTATGTCAAATGGACAACACCTTTGTTATTCATAACCTGATACCATGCGCACAAAATGGTCCTGCACGGCATGGATGCGTCAATTAACCACCGTAAATTACTCCTACAGTGAAGGCGTCAATCAACCACCTACCTCTGTTAACCTAGCATTGTTAAGACTTTAGACTAACCCATCACTTTCCAGCTTCTACAAGGAATGACTCGTCAATCTCCCCACATAAAGTTGTCAAACGAGAGGCATTAGCGCAATTTCACGTGCAGCCGCTGGAGCATGGATGGCAGCAGCAGCAGCATTATTGCCGACAGGAGCAGATGGACCATTGGGGGCAGCATTCTGGATCACGCCCTCAAACTTCCATAACAACCTAGCAATCGCATGAGAACACCAGTAAAAGGCCTCCCCACCGCGCAGAACACCAGTAATGTATGAATTCAGCTGCAGTTCACATAAATAAGACAAAAACGTAGAATAAATCCTTGAGTGAGCAATCCACAGATTAATTTGGTACAATTAAGATAACAGTACCGATGTTACTCTTTTGAGTCACATACACTCTTTTTTCAGATCACTTAGTCACCACAATTCTAGCAACTAGCATGTGCCAAATATTGCAATTGTCAGAAGATAACTATCAGTCTATCACAATCACAAGTACAACAGGCAAAGATTGAGAATAGCTAAAATGTAATGTTAGGATACCTTTTAATTTTCACGTCAAGAACTGTTTATAAATTGCATAATTACATTACTTTCATGCAGCAAATGGTCATTCTTACCTTATATTCCATTGATAGGCACAATTGTGGATGAATAAAAAGCTATTTACTGACCCAACAAGTGATACAATGAACACCCACATTTTAAACTTGCCATGATAATCCTACATGGTAAAACCATAAGAGTCTTTATCTCAATATAATAAGGATGGTATATGACTAAATAAAATGATAATAAATGCAAACACAAAAAATAGAGAATAATCCATTTCGTAGGCACAACGATCTAGTACAAAATAAAATAATAATCTAGCAGAAAAAAAAGAATTGTCCTAGAGGATTGGCATATTGCATTGTACTCATTTTTCTAAATTCTTATTTTGCCTTTATTTTTGGTGAGGATTCTTATTTTAGCACTTCACGAATAGTAGCTACAGAAAAGTTGTGCAGCACACAAGAGTATAAAAACAGATTAAGCAAAAGTACCCCAACAGTGTTAACACAACTAGAGCCGTTTAGATGTTAAAAGGAAGAGCGCAATGCATGAATGGAATACTAAAAAAATTGATAAAAATCCTAGTAATGCCATTATGTGAATGGTAGTTCACATTAATTCCCAAAGGCATGCACAAATTATTGTGAACATGAAAAGGAAAACATAGACATGCTAGAAAGGCCAATGTCTTTGCACCTGATCTTTTATGTGCTAAAGACTATCTGTAACCAATGCTATTTGTTCTGCCATGTACTAAACAGGGTTATTAAGGATAGGGACACAACTCCAAATTAAGTACTTTTGTGTCAGCCATTAGCTTTTTTATTACATCATATTATTGTATACAGAAATTTGTGGAAAGTTTATTATGTACCTTGCAATACCTATTTATCTATCATTTAGTTGAAAAATAAAAATAAACTAATCCATAATAAGCAGCTAAAAGACAGATCACTTATAAATCGATAAAGAAGTTACGTACAGTTGCTTCAATCCGGCACAGGTGAGATAACACTGAAAACCCTAGGCTGAACCACCCAATGTAATGACGCTCTGTGACCTTGAAGAAGAAAGCTACAATGAAGAGCGCCAATGATGTAGCAATAGAGAAACCTACTCTGGCATCCTACAAAATTAAATGAATATGTAAAATAAGAGTGTAAAAAATCAAATACATCTATATCCATAGCATGTGTAGGATACTAAGTAATAGTTTCCTTACCCCAAGTGTGGTGGTCTTGCAAGTTGCAACACCTAGGAAACCAAAATACACAACTGCACCCAAGATGCATGCCAAAAGTATATAAAAATTCGAACCATGTGGGTGATAGCAGTGCATGAAATAAATGCTCCACAATCCATAGCCTAAAAACCCAAAGAATATAGACCACCAAAACAGAGTATTTGCTTCACTACGCCTGGGCTGTAGTGCTTTGACACGTTTGCTGAAAAACATTAAAGTAAATACCAATATGAGCTACATGTGTTCATTTTGATGATGTAAAGTTGCAGATATGAAAGAGTACAGCTTTGACATGATTGCTGAAAACAAATGAATTAGCTAACTTACATGGGCATAAGGAGTATAACTGCAGATATGAAGGAGGACACTATGGTAATAGCCAAGGCCCCAGGAGATTCAGCTGGGTTACATGGAACAGAGTAGTTTCCCAAGTTTTCACTGCAACAAGTTAACAGATATAAAATGTGCGGGTTTTTTTTTTTTGGTAGCAAGGGTTGAGGTGATCAACATGCTGAGCACACTATAACAAGAATAAGCAATTAACAAGCGTGAAGGAAGCAAAAGTGAGGAAGCCAATTATCTTAGCAACTCATATATAAGAGGTGAGATTCCATGTTGAAACACATTGGTGGCTACTGGCTACTCATTCCATTACCTGTGGGAAACTAGATAAGGCATAAAATGGAGGCTTCGATGATGACCACATGCATGGCTCCAGTGGTGATTGGTGCCAAGGGAGGGATTTAGGATAGCTATGCTACAGTCAGATGGATGCAAGCTCATGGACATGCACTTAACTACGAAGATAATAAACATGAAACAACACCAGATCTCCCAATGTGAATAGTATGAACAGATTGTTTGAGTGATTGGAACTTATCCAATTCCTTAGCTTGTGCTCTACATTTATAAGTTATTTCAGAAACATACCACTGATCATCAGTCTGGAGTTGTGGTGGAGGTGAGCGGCAATCGACATGCTGTAGCCTAACTGCTAGAAGCACAACCACTAACCAGGCAGCATGCCGGACCTTCTTGGGGCACTAAAATGAAGTAGTAGGAAACAGAACACACAAAATACAATTAGAAAAAAAAAAATATCTACATACTTGAATGATCACATGATTTCTCAATCGCTGATGTGTTATAGAGCACCACACACAATGACACAAGTTACATGTCCTACTACAATTTTACTCACCAATTAAGTACCAGAGCTTCAGTTTGGATTTTGGAACACAGTAAGTACTTTATCAAATTTTGCAGGATAAACTGTTTCATAAGAAAATACCTGGAAAATTCATGTAATCATGTGCTACAACAAGGTCGTATTGTTGCAGATTTAAGAAGGTAACAAAAATAAGCGTTCCAAGCCCAAAAGGACGAGCCGTTCAATTCGGCATGACTTCTGCTGCAGATGAGGCCAGCCGTGATTCTGCCAAAGATACCATCGTGTTAAAATCGTGTGAATTTAAAACCACGGGGAAAAATAAACTCCATTTACATGCTTGAACGAACAGAAATACAAACATTCATGACTCATGAGTCGATATTGCGTTTTCCCCTAATATCTCATGGTCTCCTGGGAAAAAATGGCATAAGCAAGCGTACCTGCATGTTCGAGCAAAGGCGGTGCGTCGACGCAGCAACCGAGGGAGGACCGGCACAGCAACTGAACGAAGAGGAAGCACTGCAGGAAAATGAAATAAGAAAGGTTGTGAGGCACGGAATGGAGTGGCAGGAGCGGCAGAAGAAAGAGAGGAACTAGCCGTCGAAGTCGCAGGGAGAAGGGGATGCAGCGCGGGGTCGGGATCGGGACAAGGTAAGGTGCGGCGCCCGCGGAGGCGCCGCCCCGAGGCGGCGTGGAGAGAAAGGGTAGGGTTGATCAGGCAAACTGGTGAAGTGCCGCGGCGATCGGCGGCGGTCGGCGGAGGCAAGGCAACAGGCAACACGGCGACACAACCGTAGGTATTGTATTGCTTGCGGCCTTGTGGCGAACTGGACTCAATCTGGCCCAGGAAGAAGTTATTTTTAGCCTTTTGCAGGCTTCTTCTCAATGGGCTCCAATATTATTGTTTTATGAGTAAAATGCAGTCTTCAATGGGCTCCAATATTGTTTTATGAGTAGAATGCACTCGAGATTTATTGGGAGTGTCATAAATTTTTTTTTGAGTCGTTCACGACGGTTCGATCATGTCCCTTCCATGTCGTATGATTAGCACATGCGGTCGGAAATATTAGTGGAACTGATTTGTTGTTATTGAATTATTATAGTTGTTTATTTACACATAAGTCTAACCTATTGGTAGTGTGTGCCGTGCAAACTGTTAACACTTAACAGGTGCGCCTCGTTCGTTTCTGAGTCGGCTTTCTGTAAATCTTGATCTTGAACCAAAAACTGTATCGTTGTCTGCCTCCACCTTTAAGGTGACGTTGAGATTGCCTTGGCGTTGTCGATCGAGGCAAATTGATCTTTTTTTTTTTGGGAGGGTTTGGCAAATTGATAATACCTCGTTCGTGCGTGAGTCGGTTTCTTTTTTAGCAAAGGGTCCGTCTGCTGTAAAAAAAATATTTATGTTTGAGTCTAAACAGATCTGCTGCTTTTGAGTCCAAGTCGGTCGTCGTATCTTAGCCTTGTAGACTCGTAGTCCTGGCTGCGCGAGGCACATGCCCACGTATACAAGACCAGGGGTCGATAGAAATTTGCTGGTTTATTTCTCCTGACTTGATAATATTTGCATCAAAACAAGATTACCCTTTTGCAAACATACGTCGTCCGCCATGAACTCTCGACGACAATATTCTCTCAAAGAGGACCTAGCCAGAGCAGTGAACATGATCCTCATCCTCTTGTGGGTCTCCACACCGTTGTGGGTCTTGTTCCTCCGCTTCCTGCCCCCAAAATTCTCCGTCCAGGTCGTCGGCGCCACGGGCCTCGACGCGCCGCCGCCGTCGCACGACGGCGACGCGCCCATCTCCACCGCCTTCAACCTCACTCTGCACGCCGCCAACCGGCGGGCGGTGGACCGGTGCTACAGCAACGGCGAGGCGACGGTGCGTTACTCCGGCTACACCGTGGCGTGGGGCCGGACGAGGGCCTTCTGCTTGGGCCCCAAGGAGTCCCGCGACGTGCCGCTCGTGGCGTGGGCCGACGGCGTCGGCTTGCCCCGGGAGCTCCGAGAGCGCATGGCGGCGGACGCGCGCGACGGCGTGGTGGAGCTCGAGGTCGACGTGAGGGTGTTCAGGAGCGACGACGGCTCGGCCAGCCCGGCGTGGTTGTCGTGCAAGGTGAAGGCTGGTGGAGGAAAGCCGTCTGGCTTGACGTGGTGCACCATGTTCGCGATGCAGAATTGGGCATCAGATATTGCACCAGCTGCTTGGATACAGTATTTCTGACGATAATGTAGTAGTTTTCCTTTTCACGCCTCTTAGTCGTAGATTGTTCTGAAGATCGGGATTAATATATAGATAATCTCAGATTATGTTCGCGGTGTTGGTTAGCTTTTCCTTTAGTTGTAGATTGTTCTGAAGATCGAGATTAATATATAGATAATCTCAGGTTATGTTCGCGGTGTTATCTATATAACCTGAACGCCCAACAAGGAAAAGGAACAATCGTGCAACAATATATACCCGACACGTATAACATCGACGACGGCTCGGCCAGGCCGACGTGGATGTCGTGCAAGGTGAAGGCGGCTGGAACGACAAAGCCGACAGGATTGGCGAGATGCGACATGTTCGCGATGCAGAATTGGGCATCAGATATTGCACCAGCTGCTTGGATTGATCAGTATTTCTGACGATAATGTAGTAGTTTTTTTTTCTTTTCACGCCTCGTAGTGGTAGATCGGTTTGAAGATCGAGATTATGTCCGTCATGAGTTTCATAACAAGTTTTCTATTTGATGCCAACTCGTGTGATCTATATGTGACAGAAGTTCTTTTGTTTGGCATTTCATTATAAACATACAAATATATTTTAGTTTTTTTTTTGAATTACAGTACGCGCATATAATTTATGCATACTCACCCCTATATACACGCATGCAACCTCTATTATGAGTACCTCCAAAATACACGGCACAGGCATGCTAATATGTTGACGAAGTTGCCATACATGCCTCTCTATCGACAATAATTTTTGTAGTCGTATAGTTTCTTCACTAAAAGTGTGCGTGCTGTGGTGTTCTGTGTGCCTTCCATGTCCTCACTCTAAAAAAAATCACATTACATGCAGTTGATTGCCTAGCCGGGGTACTTCAACACGAGTATGGTCTGTGTACTTCAACAAAAGCATTGTTTGAGCAGTTAGAGGAGAAATTATAATGCTGTGTCATTAGAGATCAAGGCTTAGATTTGGCGCTCTTACTCTCGTCGATCAGTATTTGGTGTCTAACAAGTACTTTTTATCATTCCAAATTATAATTTATTTGACATTTTTTACCTCTAATTTGTCCGCTAATCTTATTAAAAAAATTAAGCAAACATAGTCAAAATTAGTCCATTCTTGAAGAATATTTTTTAATAAAACAAACCTTAACAAAAAAAAATATGATATTTTCTATATATTTTTTTTGAAAAAATAAGTGTTCAAATTTAAGATAAAAAAGTCAAATAAATTATAATTTAAAGTAGTATAGATCGAGGGTTTGTTTGGATGGAGGCTTGAGTAGTTTGTGCGAAGAAGTATCACTAGAGTTTATTGGAAATTTTGAAAAGAGCTTTTTAACTTAAAAACTATTTTCTCTCTCTCGAAATTGTAATGTTTTATGATTTTTCTATGGCCTTCGCTTCAAGATTTGCGTCAGCCTCTTGGTATGTTCTCTTTAATTTATTCTCCCATCTGTAAACTCGAATTGGCCTTTTATCCAGAGATTTTTTGTTTGTATTCTCGTTTCCCTCTCATCTAATAAAATCTATTGTCATCCCTTCGAAGAAAAAAAAATCTAAGACAAAGATCACAACCGCATGAATGCATGTTACCTCATCCAGTCATGTGAAGATTTGGGATTGTCTTAGGTTAAATAATTCTAACGTAGGCTGCATATTACTATACACCTTTTATTTGTTGAATTCTAACTTTTGAAAATAAGGTGAGTAAATTTGTCTTGAAAAATACCGTTTGATTAAACATATACTTAGGATAGATTTAAAAAGTTGTGGATAGGTTGTGACGCTGACACCGGCTTGTGTTCAATCTTTTTTTTTTTAACCTACTCGTGTTGAATCATTTTTTTTTTTTTGCGAGTAACTCGTGTTGAATCCTTGTGGAGACATTGATCCGAGTTCGACTAGATGAGAACCGAGTCGCAGCCCAATGAGAACTTGGGCTCGACACCAACTCGACAGACACAGATATATTCATTGTCTCATGCATTGATGGGCTAGCTGTCCGATCAAGATGCGTCTTCTACTACCAGGATACATCTACATACATGCAAGGCACAACAAAATCCACGGGTTTCAATCTTGGCATCGGTACTTCCAATCCAAGAACTAAAAAAGCCGTACCATCGTCGGCTGAAGAATTCTGTGCCCTCGGCCGCCACGATGCCTCGACCTCGCTCCGCCGCCGGCCAGAGGCCGAAGTTCACCTTGCCCCAGTTCCTCATCAGCGACCTATGCGAGCTCGCATTGACTGTTTTCCTAATAACGATTCCTTGGTACTACGTCTTCTACAGCCTGCCACCCCAGTTCTCCGTCCAGCTCCAGCCCACCGGCGATTATGGCCTCAACGTGACATCCCCCGCCGCGACCGCCTTCCACGCCGAGCTGCGCGCCAGCAACCGTCGCTCGTCGGAGAGATGCTACGGCCACGGCGAGGGGGTGGTGACGTACGCCGGCTTCACGATCGCGTCGGGCAGCGTGCCCGGATTCTGCATGCCGGGGAAGGGGAAGATGGAGGTGCCTTTCCAGATGGCCGGGAAAGACGGCGTAGTTTTGCCCGAGCACCTGCGTGAACGAATGGCTGCGGAGAACAATGTTGGTGCCCTGGAGCTCGAGGTCCAGGTCAGGCTGTTCCAGGAAGGTGGTGTGGCCTCGGGCAGACAGAGCCGGATGTGGTGCAAGGCGAGGGTACCGGGCGGCGCGCAGCCGCCGGAGGCGACCATGTGCACTGTGTTTGCTTTGCAGAATATGTTCGACTTCGATGCATAGAGTGTAGTAGATGTAGATCGATGCAGAGCTGTTTCAATTTTTTGGTTCTACACATGTTCATGTAGTGGAAATTACAGCTTTCTTTTATTGCTAAGATTTGTATGCAGTTGCAGCTTGCAAGAGTAAGGAATTTATTTATTCAGTATTTGAACCCTGTAGCATATTACCTGCTTTGACTGAGTCTCAGATCCATGTTCTGACATGCATGTTTCTTCCTACGACCGTTCATATTTCGGGCACCCAATGTGATATCCAATTCGCATCAAATTTCTGGTTCGCAGGCAGTGGTGCGGTAGAGATTTTCTTCCTACGACCTGTTTATAGCAGCGCGGCACCCCTAGCTCCTGCTTAATTTGTACGCAAAGGCACCCTACGGAACAACGTTTGGATCACTCATTGTGATATTCAAAGAGATAGGAGTCCCTAGACTCTTTGAGGAAATTGCATTGCCTCGTCAAAGAGTGCTAGGGCAAATCGTTTGGATATGAACTTCGGACGGAGAATACATAAGAGCACATGTCAAATTCAATTCATAGCACGGAAAAAAATCACGCGAACTTGGAAAGTAAAGACCAAACCAAAATACAGGTTTTTTGCTTGGTTACTTCTGCACCACAAGGATGGCCGCATGATCCCATCTGCAATTTGTGCAATTTACACACCCGTGCAAAGAAGGTTGCTTCACTTATGCTGTGTGGTTAGTTCAATGGTACGGCCTACAACAACTCCCATACATCAGTTTAACCACATAGTTGGTGGAAAAAAAAAAGGAATGCAAGTGGAAGAGAGGACATAGGATCTTGGTTATGGTGGATTTATAATCTATTATTGTGGAATATTTGGTAGGAACTAACCGAAGAACGTTCAATCAAGAAAGTAAACAAGTTGTGGAAGTGGCATACTTAATTAATCAAGAAAATACACTAAGCACCACAGAATAGAACAGGTTAATTCTGATCGATCCATTGTGAACAATCCGAATTTCCCTCGACTGTATCCAGGAATCGCAATTACACAATCCCTGTAATTTGAAAACTACAAAGCGGCACAACAATAAGATTATAAGAAATTGTGATTGCGACTAAACAGTTGTTGATCTTCTATATCAATTGTATTAAAAAAACTCATAAACAATCATTAAGCAATCAGACTGAACTGCATGTAGTTCAGTATTCAGTCTTAAGCAATAGAGACAATCTAGGCTAAGCCGTCAATTGAACATTATAGTACAACTAGTTTACATATGTAGGCTTATAGCACTCGGACACGCGTGGCTGCCCATCCAACTGGACGTCGCAGACAAAAGTGTTCCATGCCACCGTGAACTCCACCTGGAGCTGCGCCACGCCCCACCTCCTCTCATCCGTCATCAGGCGAAGCAGATCGCCGGGTATGCCCACCGCCCCCGCGCCTGTCGCCCGTGCGCCAGGGGAACGCCGGCGTAGGAGACGACCACGTCGCCGCCGCCGTGTCTCAGGGTGAAGGTGTGGCCGTTGGTGACGCGCAGGATGAGGTCGAAGGCTGGCGAGGTCGCCCCCGGAGACGGCGCGGGTTGGAGGCCCTGGAAGCCGGCGAGCTCGACGGAGCACGTGGTTGGCTTCTCGTCAGGGTTCGCGATGGATTCCATCGGAGGCAGCAACGTCAACAAAATAAAGAAGCCATTGTAGAGGATTGTTGCCAGTATCCACGAGCCGAAGCCACAGCCGCCGTCTTTGTTGTGCGTGGATGCCATTGCGAAGTACGAGGGGGGAGGGCTACGGCCTACGGGTCAATAGTCGTAAAGAAATAGGGCGGTCATCATGACCATGATTCACCAGTCGATATGGACACGAAGAGTAGTTGTGTACAAATCGACATTGCTCCTCCAAGCTATCATCGGATACGAAGAGTGTTCTGATATCATCGGATACCAAGAGTGTTGTGATATTCGTGTACATGATATACGTGCACGTATAGGGATAGGACAGGATTGTACATACCCCTCCAAACAAATTAATGGCACTAGTACTCGCGTTCGGATATCCAACGTTCAATCGCGTCAGTTGTGGAAAAAAAATTCTGAGGACACTGAACAAAGTTTAACTCATCCAAATACTTAGCGATCCATCATCCAACTATATCTAGAATTTAACACGAGTATTTAACTCAACCGCTAAATATTTGGATGTCGATAGCGAGGCGCTTGTGGTAGGCTCCTCCAACTATTTTTAAAGAAAAACTCAGCCAAACGGTGCTAGACGTCATGTTATCAAATACATATTATTTTAAACTAATGATCTTGTGATTATAGTTGGATGAGTTTAATGGCCTTAATTTATAATTTTTAAAAGCATGGTGGCTATACTGAAACCTGTAAACAAGGTATAAGGGTCATTCATGCAAGTACAAAACTTGTTTCGGCACACATTCGAAACAGAGTTACCGCAAGATTCGAAGAAGATTTTGCAACAAACAAAAAAAATACTATAGAAACATTAAATCTAGTTTAAGAACCAAGCCGTAGTAGGTAATAGGTTGATGGTTGGGTCCTCGCCGCAAGATGGGAGGATAGTCTACTGGAAAATATACTGTCTTGTTTACTGTGATGCATGTATCTTGTGTCGGGTACCAAAATGAATTGGATTCGGCAAAATAGGAAGTGTCAAGTGTTGGCTAGCTTTTCTCAATAGGAATGGAGAAAACCCAATGGAATATTTTGATACGTGAACAATTTAAACTTGTTGTATAATGTGGAACGACAGTAAAGGAGGAAATTCTCCAAGTTTACCCAATATCTAGGCATCATAATTCATCGAAAACCAATTCTGCAGACCCAGCACCGTGCACGAGCTCGGCGGCTGTGCTTCATCCATCCTCAGCTCGCACCATATCCACATTGGCCTGTCCGATCCGTCATCGCGCCGGAACAGCTTCACCTCGACGTCGAGCTGCACGGCGCCGACGCGCCGCTCTCTAGCCATCCGGTTCAGCAAGTGCATGGGCAGACGCACGCCGCCGTCGGCCGACGCCAGCTGGAGCCCTATCTCCCCGACGCCTTTGCCGCGCAGGCAGAACCCCGGGACACGGCCCGTCGCGATGGTAAAGCCGGCATAGCTCACCAGGGCTTCGCCGTTGTGGTAGCATCTCCCCGTGCCACGCCGGTTGCTAGCGTGCAGGGTGACGTCGAACACCGGCGAGATGGGCGCGCCGCTGCTGCTGCTGCTGGGAGCCAGCGTGTCCAGGCCCTTGATAGCCGGGAGGTGAACGGAGAACTCGGGAGGCATGTCGTACACGAAGAAGTAGATGGGCAAAAGGATGCCGAGAACGATCATGCTGAACTGGCCCACGATCGAGACGAGGAGATCATCACGATCGCGCTTGAGCTCGCACGGCGATGTCGCGCTCTCAATGTCGGCGCCATGGACATGGAAGGAAGGAGTAGGTCGGGTCTGCATTTTTACCTGCAATGCAATTCGATAGTCCGGTCTTTCTTGGTCTTTTCCAGTTTCGGACCATATGTCTATCAAGCAAAAACAGAAACCGGTAACGCGAGGATTAATTAACTTCGCTGAGTTGGAGTAGAACTTTTTTTTAAAAAAAAAAAACAGACCAACAAACCACCGACAACTCGTGTCAGACTCCAAATCATCTTCTTTTTCTCAAACACATTGATATACCTCAATAAACACATATAATAGAATGCGGGCGTGCATATAATGCATGGTCTCTGAGAGGTTGAGAGCACTTGTGTTTAAGGCGGACACTCGAACGCGGATGAATTGGTTATCTACCCTTATGAAAGGAGCCGGGGTCGGCGGCAAGCGAGAGTGGCCACGATAGCAGAAAAGTTGCTACCCGTTGGATTTTCATCGGTTGGTCCATGGCTGACCTATCCATTCCTCTACCGCCCAGCGTCGTTTTCCTCTACCATGGTGCAAAAACGTGGCGCCACGACACTGGCTGGAATGCTCTAGATTCACCTCGGCCCTCCTGGGGGAGAACCGGAGAACAGAGCAGGTCCGGCTCTCCTCCAAGTCTCCAACCCGCCGATGATCGCCACAATCTTCCTTCCCAGCCTGTTGCCTTCTTCCCTATATACTACACGGCCTCCTTTCCCGTGGCACGGGCGCATGGCCGCCTGGTCAATTCCTTCCCTCCGCAATGGATGAGCCAGGCTTATGGACAGAGCAGCAGACAGCCGTTGCTGTGTCGTGCACGTGAGCATGCTTCTTCCAGCCTCATAGTTTCTTTTCTCGATCACCTTGCTTGCTACGATCTACTATCTATTTGTCTGATCTTACATGTACTTCTGTACAAGCTACAACTGTTGCCTGCAAGGTGTTCAACAAAATGCTCTGGTGGCACGTGACGTTTGAAGCGGCGGAAGGCAGGAGGTGCCCGGCAATAACGGCCGTTACAAAGGACACCACTACCACTGGTTCACCTCCCAGGCCATCGTCAGCGCATAGGTGCACGCAAAGTGGCAAACGTGGCATGTGAGCAGCGGCCACAGGACATGCAGGATTGCAGGAAGAGAAAGTAAGCGTTCAGCGTCCAAGGACAGACAAGTGACCCAAGTGCAGAGCAGAAAGCAGCGGCCACCAGTCTAGCAGACGATGACAGGCAGAGGTGAATCCCGAATCCCATTAGGTCATTCATCATCTCTTTTCAAGTTAATCTCTGATCTTTAATATCCGATCTCCATTGATTGAAATCTACATTGGTGAATGGCATATGTGTATTCTTTTGCAGTATGGGTCTTAGAATATTTAATAATGCAAAAAACATTGATCGATCTTGAATCCTTAATAAAAGGCATTGAATGCACGTCCTGAAGGCATGTCAGTCCAGTTGATTCAAGGAAATATTGAGTTGCAAGGTGGTTTAGAGGTTCCACATGCTCATGAGATAAACTGCAATGTCGTCATACCTAAGGGCCATTAGAATGGTGGTCTACAATTGAGCTGTTTAGAATTTAGATGTACCCCATGACACCAATTCGCGCGAGCAACAGCTTGAGTTAGTGGGGACTCAATATCGTAGCTTGATTCCTTTCCTGCTTTATGGTTCAGCTGTGCATTGACATATGTGCTTCTGAGCATGCATGGTTCTGATTTATTTGTTCCCCATATTCATTTGTTTTCTTTCTTCACCTGTTAAATTCAGCTGGGTGGAAGAGTGTAGCAGAGACGTTTCTATAGTTTGGTAAGGTGAAGTGATTTGGACACCTGTTTCTTTTCCTTATGCAAAATAAAAAAGAAAATGGAATAATCAAATGTAGCTAAACTAAATACTTTTCCATATGTAAAACATATTGCTATGGTTGGACTAAGAAAATAAAAAATTGTTTTTAGCATTTTTTCTGTTTAAATTGTTTAGACTGCATAATCTCCATGATCGTAATTCCGTTACTAAGCATTCCATCTTAATCTCTGTGATCATTGTTTGTTCTTTGGTACTTCCACTATAACAAATAATTTTTTATCATATTTTGACCCTACTCTTTAGGTGACCGCCTTGTAACCGGTATACTTACAATGATTGTAATGCCACTGTGCATTACACCTGCCTATCACAATTACATTGTAATATTCACTTCCAACTTGATTTACCCGATTATTAAAAAAAAACTTGATTTACCCTGAAACAGTTAAATATCACGTATGATGTACATATTAATCTTTATATATATATGGTGGATAGATATTTATAATTGCGGTCAAAAGTGTTAGCTTATATCCACTTCAAACTTAATTTACCCTGATTCATTTATAAATTAAGTCGTGCGCAGGGGCGCGCGCAAATCACTAGTTTCACTATAAAAGTTCTAACCAACAAAGTTATACCCAGTTCACGTACTCAAAATGAGATTATTTTTTAAACATGGCAAAGTTTCCTGACTCATGTGACAATTTCAAAAAAAATCCTGAAATTTTGCGGGGACAAGCTAAATTAACTATATAAATTACTTCATCATGTTAAAGAATAAAGGCATTACTTCGAGCATGATTTTTTTGAAAAAAAATAACGGTTAGATTTTACTCATAGTTGACCAAATAATTTTGCGTGAAGTTTGTGTAGCGAAGATATATTACTACTAAATTCATAATTCAAATAGTTGTAGGTACTATATTAATGTGTAATACTTACATTATAATATAAAGAAATAAAAAATATTACTGTGAAGATTTATCTCAAAATCAAAATACACTTTGTAGAAATGAAGCAAGCATCTTTTCACAACATGTACTAAACATTAGCGCACTTAAGGTCTCTGATGTAAATTCGACGTAATTAAGCAAGAATTTGTTTCACCGTCATACTGTACCACTTAACAATGGAAGCAAGAATTCATCTGATCTAAGCATTAATGCAGCTATATTATTAATAGTTACAACGCCGCCCGAATAATCATACTAGCATCCAGTCAGGAGCGAAGTCTGCTGCCCAAATCTTGGACCTGAAAACAGAGCACGGTGTCGCGTCCGAGGGCTCTGCAGCTCCGCCCGTCGTCGGCACCTTGCACCACATCCACGTTGGCTCCGCGCCGGAGCGGTCGTCTTCCGCGAACAGCTTCACATTGACCTCGAGCTCCACCGTGCCCGCGCTCCGCTCTGCCGCCATGCGCTCGCGGATGGGCTCGGGCAGCCCGACGCCGTCGGCCCATGCCACGACCGGCACGCCACGGGTGTCCTTGGCGCCGACGCAGAAGGCCCGTGTCCGGCCCCACGCGAGGGTGAAGCCGGAGTACCGCACGACCGCCTCGCCGTGCCGGTAGCATGCGACCCTGCCGCGCTTGTTGCTGGCGTGCAGGGCTATGTTGAAGACGGCGGAGAGGGGGGACGCCGCGGCATCCAGCCCCCCTTGGGTGCTGCTGGTACTGAGCTGCACGGAGAACTTGGGAGGAAGGTCCACCCAGAGGTAGTATACGAGCGGCGACGAGGCCAGAACGAGCAGCGCGTATAGTATCTTCTGTATCTCACTCCGGGTGATGATGTGCCTCGACCTCTGCGCCATAGTTAGGTGCTGGGTACGTTCTTGATAACGATCAACCTTTTCGGGACAGAGTATATATGCATGCATACACACGTTTATATAATTATTATTAGTATACTCCTTCGTTTGGGACTCCACAAGTATTTTTTTTGACCCTGCCGTATAACTTAATTGTACTCCATGTACTACGCACCGTGGGACACTAGGATTGCCGAGGATGCATACACTGCTGACCAAACAGGATTGTCCCCTATAATATGCCTGGTCACATATCCGGCCGGAGAAGGTAATCTAGGAAGCCACACATGGCGAGGGCATCTTGGGGCCTGAGGAGCTTCGTTTCGGAGGAACCCCTGACGAGCTTTCTTTACACAGCAGACATGGCGCTCTCTTATGCTCTTTTTCTAACCGCGGTGCTGGTGACGTTGTCACCTCCCGTGTTTTTCCTGTCCAGCGTCAACGTCGCGGCCCAGTACACCGTGCATCTCGCGGCCTTGGAGGGTCTGAGCAACGCCACCGTTGGCCACACGGTCGCCCCTGCCTTCAACATCACGGTGCGCGCCAGGAACCCCAACACTTACCAAGCGTGGTGCCACAACCACGGGGAAGCGGTGGTCTCCTACGCCGGCGTCGCCCTCGCGTCGGGCCGTGTCCCGGGTTTCTGCGTGCAGAGGAGGTGGGCGGCCAACTTCACGGTGGTGGCACTTGCACCAGGCAAGGGGGTTCGCTTGTCAGACTATCTGCGCGGACGCCTTACGTCGGAGTGGCGTGCAGGAGCAGCTAAGGTACTCTTGGAGATGGAGTTACACTACTACCCTAACGATGTGTTTCTTCCCATTAAGCGTCGCCCCGGTACATTGTCTATTTCGCAGGAATTTATGCTAGGAGACACACGAGAGATTCAAGTTGATGTCTTGTAGTTGATTTGCGGTGGGTTTCACTGACAATGTGTAAAAAAAAAGATGTAAAATGTAGTGTGTGCTTTCTGGTGGATTTCATGCAGTTTGTTTATCTGTGTACATCAACACGAGTATTCTTAGATAAGTTATTACTCCCTTCGTCCCAAATTGTAAGTCATTCCAAGATTCTTGGAGAGTCAAACTATTTTTAGGTTTGACTAAAATTATAGAGCGGATCACAAAAATTTATGGAACTAAATAGATAAAATATACTTGATGAAGAACCTAATGGTACTTATTTGGTATCATAAATCTTAGTATTTTGTTATATAAATTTGATCAAACTTGAGATAGTTTGACTCTCCAAGAATCTTGGAATGACTTACAATTTGGAACGGAGGGAGTATGTTATAAAGCTATCGTTTCAAACGAAACGGATAACATGCCTGCAGTCTCAATATATAATGGACAGTAAAGAATGCATATTTGTAACAAAAAAACAAAAAACAGATATTGGTAATGCATATAGTTTTTGGTAGTCAGCTGCAGCATTAGTTACCAAAAAATAAAAAATTAGCTATTGGTAATGGAGACAAAATATTCTGGTAATGTGATAGGAGTAATCTAGTGGAGATGCTCTTTTTTTTTTGGCTAAAAAGAGCTATGTCCATATACAAGCATATACAAACCTGCTAGCGCACAACCCTGCGGCTAGCCTTGTTGTGTCCATATACGCTTTCAATATGCATTTAGCATTTAATATAACACCTGGTTAGCTTTCCAACGCATCAAAGAATGTCTTATTTCGATCTCGTATGAGAGATATTATCAATTCCATTCAGGATGGTCCGTTGAATCCAAGCCGAACGCAAGTCGAATTTTACATGACTTGTAACTTGGTGAGACAGAGTCCAAGTTAAATCACTATTGGTTTTTAGGCAAGGGCAGGTATCTCTCTATCGCTAGAGTTCAGGTACAAGACAGAATATTCGTGACCGAGATGGAGATATAGTTCAGGTACAAGATAGAATCGTGACCGATCACCAACAACAGATAAACATGATCAGTCATCTAAGGACTAAGGCAAGAGTAAATAAACGTGACAAACCAGGAAAGATGGACCTTCCAATCAGGAGGCCACAATACTCATTCTTACAGTACCAAAAAGCTGTTCATCTGCTGAGATTCAATGGCCGTCTACGATATCCCATATACTGTCATGGAGCCCAAGGATGTCGACGCGGCCGGCGGTGACGACGGTGCCCATGCCTCTCTCTGCTATCAGATCATTATGGAGCTCCTTTTCCCTTTCGTCTCCTTGGTAGTTATGCTCTATGTTCTCGCCGCTATTCTGTTAGTTGGCAGTGCCGTTGGATACATGGACATAGGCCTTGTTTAGTTTGCGAAGTTGGTGCAAAGTTGGCGCACTGGGAAGCGTGTTCTGTGAGAGGGGACACGGTTATCAATGTGCAAAGTTGGTGAGAAGTTGGGGAACTAAACAAGGCCATAGTCGAAGACAATCGAATAGAGAGCTCTGCCCAGCTAGTCGGCGTCAAGGGGCTGGAGCCGGCGCTAGGACGACCAGGAGCGGTCTCCCCGGCATTCAACCTGCTCGTGCGTGTCGACAGCCGCCTCGTCTACGACCAGTACCGCGAGGGCGGCGGCATCACGGTCTCGTACGCGGGCATCCCTCTGGCGCACGGCCGCACTCCCAGCTTCCGGGTGGGCGCCATGGCGACGCTGGCCTTCGCTGTGAACGCGACGCAGGACGGTGGAGTCAATGCCCTTGCACACTCCTTTGGCCTTCCCTCGTCGAGATTGTAACCACCAGTCCACCAGTGTGTCATGTCGCCGTGTGAATTCTGAGATATCGGTGATCCTTGACATGTGAAACCACACCGTCTTGGTGAAGCAGCATTGATGGAATAGGTGGTCGCACGTTTCAGGTTCCTGAGAGCAGAAGGAGCAGGCCGGGGAGTCCTGGAGCCCGTGCCGATGCCTTCTATGCGAGGTCCAGAGTCTGCCATGAACTGCAAGCCATGGGTAAATTTGACCTTCAGAGGAGCCCAGCATTTCCATAAAGGCTTTGCCACCGTGAATCTAGTTGATCCCTCAAAGAATGCACGGTATGCTGAGCGGGCCGAGTATGTCCCAGCCATTGTCCATCACCATCGGATGATGTCCTCCACTCCCGTGCGAAGCTGACAACGCCCTGAGGAGTGCCAGAGGGAGATGTATTGCGCCAATGCAGGAATCGTAAGACGGCCCTTTATATCTAATATCCAGGCCCTTTGAGGCAGTGCTTGCGCCACTGTCCGACTTTTCCTGATGGATGACTTGATCAGTTTGCAGAGGTCCAGGGCAGCCACGCATGGCGATCCACTCCCATCCCATCGATCAGACCAGAACAGAGCGAGATGCCCATCTCCAAGCTCGATGTCAATAGAATGTCGAAACATCTCCATCAGCGTCTGATCATTACCAAAGGCTAGCTCCAAATTGCGCCATGGCCTGCTAGCATCTGTGCGTTTTAGCCACAGCCAACGCAGCCTCAAGGAGTAGGCTGCGATTTTCATGTCTCTGATCCCCCCCCCCCCAGACCACCCATATCTTGAGGTCTGCAAACGGTCGGTCACGCGACCATGCATTGGCCACCAGTTGCCTTTGATTTTCCAGCCCACAGGAACCCTCGGCATCGCTTGTCCACTTCATGAATGACCCAATCAGGTTTCCCTGCTTTCTTGGACAGTTTTTCCTTTTTTTTTCTTTTTACTTTCCCTGCTTCCATTCCTTCTAGGACATCGAAAAGAGTTTCATAGGCATGCTAGTTTTTTTACAAGCACAAAAGACGGAATAAGGCGCGAGGGAAGGGCCATGAACAACTTCGCCGCCGCATGCACACCACCGCACTGCTGCAAAGCATATCGAAGGGAAGAACCGGACTGCGTGAGATATTACAACTGCGCACTTCAGTCTTCCTCCCGTAGCTGCAACCAAACCGTCCAATCTCTGAGCCTGGGTATGTATATCGATTCAATTTCTCCATTGACGACATCGACATCATCCTGCAGTTTCTGGAGAACATGGTGCGACATCATGCTGCCTTAAAAAAAGTACCAATCGTCAGGTAATTGAGTTGTTCTGTTCTCAACTTGTGGCTTTGCATGTCATCCTGGTAGCAGGGCACATGAACTGTCAAACTGATACTTTTGGAAGTGCTTGCAGCCAACCAGAATTGCTTCCATGAAGGTTCGACAAGAGCTCATTCCCAAATCGAAGATGTTGTAGTTGAGATCTTCAAAGGTAAGTAATTGGTCCATCATGACACAATTTTTCATCCGTAGGCTTCAGTCTAGATGCACTAATGCAACCACCAACCAGTTAAGTTTCATTAAATTGGCAACAAAAGGACAATAACATGGAGAGTGATTGTCTCTACTCTTTCCTCCAGGAAGATGGTTCTGTCAGAGAAATGTGATTCAACAAAGGTCTTGTTTAGTTCCTCAATTTCCCATCAACTTTGCACGTTGATAACCGTGCCCCTCTCACAGAAAATACCAATTTCCACCAACTTGGCACCAAGTTGGCACCAAGTTTTGGAACTAAACAAGCCCAAAGCTCAACGATGAGCTGCAATTGTGTGCACCTCCGAAGAATGAGGGCACATGGAGTTACAGGTACACCTTTTGTGCTTGTAAAAAAAACTAGCATGCCTGTGAAACTCTTTTGGATGGAGGGTTATGTCCCTTACCTATCTATTTGGAGCTTGATTTCATTTAGCACCAAATTATTATGCTGATTTGGATAGAGTTTAAAGGTACTATCTGCCGCATGAGATGGGTGTTAAAACAAGTTGCAGAGAAACATTGGTACAATGATGGAGGGACATAGAGCAAGCTACCGCAAGCACCGCAAGTGTCGGTTCAGGTCTAATGTGTTATTGTTTCCATAGATTTCGTTATATTTCAGTTGCTGACCTTGGTGAGGTATTTTTGAAGATCGATGTTGGTACTTCTACCAGCAGATAATTGAGATGTTTCTAGAATAGTTTCCATGATAATTGATAAAGAATGAATCATAGTGCACTGTATGACATGTGTAAGAGGCAGTTGATGCTAATTAAGGTGTTCCTTAGCTTTCGACACACAAGTTTGTTTGTTATGCTAAAAAATATTACCTCCATCCCAATTTATGAGTCGTTTGACTTTTTTGACCCCAACTTTGACCACTTGTCTTATTCAAAAAAATTTGAGCAAATATAGTCAAAATTAAGTCATTCTTAAAGAATATTCATTAATAAAGCAAGTCATAACAAAAAAAATTGATATTTCGCATAATTTTTTGAATAATACGAATGGTGAAAGTTGGAGCAAAAAAGTCAAACGACTTATAAATTAGGATGGAGGGAGTACCTGCTAATCCATGTGAATACTCTTGTTATTTTTTAGTCTAAACAGTTTAATTGTCACCCTTCATCAGGAACTATTACTTACAGTAATTCTCTTTTATCATGTAGAGCCCTTCAATTAAAAATTTCAGCAGATTCTGAGGCCTCTCCTAGGATAGATGTAGCACTTTAATCAATGTTGGCCTGTCAAGAGAGAAACTGGAAATAGGATATATGTTTCAGCCAGTTGTCAGCCTAACTACCTTCATACCGATGCTTTGTTTGTTTGTACCGTCCTCAAATAACAAAACTTTATATTTCAGCCAGTCATACCTCATCCATATATTCCGTGGTGTTGCTTACTGCCATTCTCATGGATTCTTCATTGAGATTTGAAGCCTCAAAATTTATTGATAGATCGGCGTACTAATGCCCCTGAAGCTTACAAATTTTGGTTTAGCAAGAGCATTTGGAATTCCTCTTCATACATTTACTCATGAGGTACACTTCGTGTGCTTCTAATTTCAGATAGACAGTTTGAATTCTCTTGTGGGGATACAAAAGATATGGATCCCTGCTATTTTACACTCGTATAATTGCTGTTGTGTTAACTCACAATAGATGCCTATGTAAGTATTTTTCAGGTGGTGACGTTAAGGTACAAAGTCCCAGAAATTCTTCTTGGAGCAAGACAGTATTCCACACCAATTGTATCTTTGCGGAAATGGTAAACCAAAAGGCACTATTTTCCCTGGTGATTCTAAGATTGATGAGTTGTTTAAGTAGTTCTACATGTGTTACTGTCATGTGGTTGGTTACTATCACATTTGCACAATTTTGTGCCAAATGACTATGTTCTGATACTCTTTGTTTTATTACCTCTTATTTTGAACGATTGCGGATGAAAAATGTGAAACATTATTCTGATACTCTCTGTTTTATTACTTCTTATTTTCATATTATCAAATGTAGCCCGTGGCAACACACGGACACAAAGGTCGGCTAGCTGTAAACACTATTTTTTTTTAGTTCCCGTCAGTTAAGAATTCTACACATTATTTTTTTGATAAATATTTATGCTTATTTCACACTATTTTCTTATTATTAAATGTATCCCGTAGCAACACACGGGCACAATCCTAGTAGTTTTTATATTTTTTCTGAATATTTTCTATTACTTTATTACCCATTTAGATTGGGGAAATAAATAAAAGTTATAAATCAAGTTGATGTCGAAGTGTTACACTCATACTTACATCATATTATTTTGTACGAAAAAATAAAATTTAAAACTATTTTAAATAGGGCTAGGTTCCATTCTACAAAGATCAGTTTAAAATTCTAAATCAATTCGTTTTTTTTTACCTTTTCTCTTCCTACTTATCTTCCTTTCTACCCTTTTCATTGCGGATCATGCTACCTTTTGGTTTTTCCTTTCCCACGCCTAAACCAGTCGGAAGGTACTAAGACCCTTCACTTACGTACAGCCACGTCCTTGGTCATGGACACCCATGTGTTGTGTTATACATTAGTTTTTCTAGGAAATTTCTACCTCCCCCTCTAGCCAGATGTGAGTGAGTGAGGTCGCAGCTACAGTTGAGGAGAGGGCAAATCATCTCCTTTCCTCTTTTTGATCTGGTCGTTCAGTCAGATTCACGTTTCGGGGATCTACTTCGTTTCCCCGCCCACATTATTTATGTTGTCGTTGATGAGTCACATTAAAAATTAATGAAAGAATTTGTTTTTTTAATAAGTACAAGGTGTGTCTCGGTGTCATCCATTTCAGTTTTGACTTTTTTATGTTTTAAATCCATGTCATGACCTCTTGTAACCTTGTGAAACAGATCATTTCTATTAGATTACCTGTTTGTTCCCTACTTATCGGTGCTTTTTTTTGGAGTGATTTGTGCCCATGTTTTCAACCGATTTCCACTATGTATTTCAGTGAAAAAATCGAGTGATTTTTGTTTTTCACCTCACCCAAATTTTGATCACTACCAACGCTATATGTCCTCGTTCTATTGGCTCAAAAACTGAGGGACGGCATCAGATTTTTTTGCTTGGTTGTTAGGTAGTCATTCCCTACTTCACCAAATCTTCCTAGTGCAATAATAATTTCAGCAAATATCTTCCTTTCCAGAAAATCTCCTCAACCATGGAACCCCTATCTTTTTGCACTGCATACAAGGGAGGCCAAACCTTACAAAATACATTATTTGGTTCACCCTATTTTCTTTCTGGAGTATACAACATACATCGGGTCAGACCGTCCTGGATTAGGAGATATATCAACCGCCTGTAGGAAGAAAAACAAAATAATTATTTTGTGAGATTGATTTGAACACAATAAAACATTATAAAAGTGAAGTCCATTTTGTTTTATTCACTTCTTTGAATGGGAAGCAAGGTATGTACAGACTGTGATGTCAGCATTTGTCAACCGAGCATTGTAAGTCACATGTTCAAAACGCTGCTTCGTTAGGAAAGAGAAAAAAAGCAAACCTCGCTTTTGCATAGTGTGGGAGTGGGGTGCTCTTACCACCCCCTTCCCTCCCCTCCCTCTGCACATACTCTCTCTCTCTATCTATCAAGGGGGGTGATTTGGCCGATATAAAAGTTTAGGCATGTTTGATTCCTAGGGGGGTTCAAATTTCGGAACAAGCTAGGGTAACAAATTGAATGTTACTGAAGACATATATATATGTACTTTCGATTCTATTGCCCTGCATGTCTAGAAGGTCGTTAACTTCTCAATAGCTAGGAACATGTTAATTCAAAGGAGAAAAATAAATCAAAGCATAGTTTCTGGAAGCCGCTAATTCTTCTTATCATTAACACCACAAAATACATATTCAACACATGGCAACTACACAAGGAATTACATACCTGAGAAGGTTCAAAGCCTCCAGCATAATGGAAGTAAGCACCAACTATCCAAGCATGGTCAGCATCACCGGTTGATGTCCATATAGATATAGCTTTTGTCCAAAAACACCGATTTGAAAAGCTATGTGCAAAGTTAGAACTAGAATTTAGGATCAATTATCACTAAACATGGCAATCCATGCTATGATAAAAAGTAGTTTTCTTGACAGAATGGTACCTCATTATGGCAAGGCCAGCAGGCTTGAGTATTCGCCGCATCTCCTTGAAAACATCTATTGGTTTTGTCAAGTAGTCTACACTAACCTACTAGCAAAGAAGTGCTACTATGAAATAATGTGAACAGACGTAGGGATCCAATTTGCAGTATTAATAGAAGACTGTCGTGTAGAAAACATGGTACCACATTGGTGATAACATCAAAAGTGTTATCTTCAAAAGGAAGCTTTGAGTTCACATTGAGGTCTTGCACAACATAGTCGGTCAATACCTATTGTCATAAGCAAACAACAAAAAAACTGTGTCAAAATAGCAAAGCAACTAAAAGGAAGTATGACTTGCATACTCATATTAACTACAAAATGCGCATGCTGCACAAACGTAAGCATTTAGCCTGATCTCAATATGAAGTTACCGACTAAACTCCAAATTACTGCATATAAGGTACATGTTTGCAGTGTGTAAACCTTTTTATTTCTCGAACACAAAAGAGAACGATATCATTATGAAGAATAGATAAATTATCCATTCAAAAAAAATATATACAAGCTACAGAGATTTATCTGTTTTTATTGCATGCAGTATGTCAGAAAAAAAAAACATACGCTCTAGAACCCAAATTGACATTTAAACATTGAGGTGTTTTAGAATGGTTGGAAAAAAATAGCTCTTTTACAGCGCACAATACTAGTGTCCAGTAGTATATAGTATTGGTTAAGGATAATTTAGTAATTTACCCTATACCTATTCATTTTAATAATTTTAATTGGTAACAACTCTCACACTCTCTAATCTGTAATATAATCATATCAATTCAGAATAATAAAAATATGAAAGAATACTAATTAATAACATAATACAGAAATTTTATTTCATTTTTTAATATATTACACTAATGCCATGAAATTACTTTCTAGATTACCCCTAGCCCACTATACTGCCCTTAAATACTACCATATCGCTAGGGCCATTTTGTATAGTATACAATTAATCTCGACCGTCGGATCTTTATATACTAGTCCTTTTTAACCGCTAGTATACACTAGTATTGTGCGCTGTAAAAAAGCTCGAAAAAATAAGAACCTTTGATTTTAAAAGATCTACGAATGGCAAGGACAGTGGTACCGGGCGGTACAAGGAAGTATCTTCCTTTGAGTACCTCCTTGTACCGCCTGGTACCGCTGGCCTTGCCATTCGTAGATCATTAGAAATCAAAGGTTCTTATTGTGTGGCTGTTAAAGAAACTGGGAAACTTAAATGAGTAAAGTAGAGCATGGCACATGCATTGAACTTTAATAGGAAGAATTACATGCATTAAGTTTACACAAAAAGTACAAATTTGGTCAATGCATAATACCGAGTTCCTTCTCAGTTCATCTTCATTCATACCCATCACCACAATCTTCTCCTGTTTGTAACCGGGAGGATAATGGCTCACCTTCATAATGTGAATAATGTAAGAAACTCCATAGTGGCACAATAGGATGGAACCGGTGTCTTGCAATTAAATGGGGGGAAAGGGGGGGAGGGGGGGGGGTTGGATACCCAGCTGCTGCACATGTCCAGAATGGCCACCCCAGGAGTATTACTTGGTGGAAGAACTTCAGAGTAGTACTCTGTGAGAGCCCGGATTGCTTGGTCATCAATGTGAGTGACAAAACGGGGAACTGAGTAGAATACAGTATCTGATGATCTGTCCAATTAATCAAAATGTATCGTTCAAGAAACAACCATCTGCCAGAAATTTCTCAACATAGTTGTTAATTAATTACACTAAAAGCAAGCAGTGCTGAATTACTCAACAGGTTATAATGTCAGATATAGTGACTACTATAGTCTACTAGTGATAGCAACAACAAAGCCTTGTGACAGCGGGGTAACCGAATCCAGGAATACTCTGCACATGAACTGACTGAATGATCAGAAAGACTGAAGCTTACTCGTCGAAGCGGCTGAAGTCCTCAGGCTTGAAAGGGAACTCATCGGGCCATTCCACATTCTTCAGAATCTACAATAGATTATAGCTATATTTTCGAAAAGGAAAAGGAGCAAAATTAAACGGAGCAAGAAATGGGAGCGCCTATATGATCTGAACCTGCTCAACTGGGGAAACCCCTTGCCTGGGCCGCGCCCCGGCAACGAAAGAGCGGGACGAGGTGCCGCCGGAGGCCATGCGGGCGACCTGGTCGACGACGGTGGCGCCAAGGCCGAGGAAGACGCGCCGCGGCCGCGCAGCCTGCGGTGGCACGGGACCGCGGCGAGCGCAGGGGGCGGCGGCGCAGGCTCGGAGCCTTTTAGGCTGCGGCCTTCTCAGGGCGAGGAGAAGACGGGGCCGTGGCGCGAGGGTGGCCATGGACTCCTGTCGAGAACTCGAGAACAACGGCGGCCGTGGCGCGGTGTGTAGGGGCGTAACGCGGCGCGAGGCCGCCGAGCGTCATGTCCGCGCAGAAGGCCAGCCATTGGGGGGGGGGGGGGGGGGTGTCGTGGCGCCACGCGCGTCGCAGGAGCGCAGACACATCGCGGGTTGCCGGATTGGGGTCGGGTTGGTCGCTCGTTGTCCATCCGCTCTCTGTCTCGCTGTCATGCGGGCCCACAATATCAGCGACGGTACGAGAAAGCTTGCTCCGCTTCTACTTCGGTCAGCTCCGTGAGATAAATTTCGAATTCCGGCGCACCAGTCCAACAACGTTCTTCCTCCACATATCGAAAAAAAATTTGCCAGGTTAGTCCAAACAGGTTATTTTATTTATTACTTCCTCCGTTCCAAATTATTAGTCATCCCAGCCTTTTATTAGATTCATTGGAGATGTTATGAATTTAGACAACAAAATGTCTAGATTCATAAAAGATGTCATAAACTTAGACACTCAAAATGACACCCAGGATGACTTAATTGGAACGGAGAAAGTATTAACTAAAATAGAGCGAAAATTAAGCCTGAGCCTAGCCTAAAAAGCCGGCCCGACCATATACCCATGAAATGATCACGGACGCAAAGTTTTGGTTCATAAGGAGCCAAACTTTTTGCACCCCAGCCTGCAAAATATGCTGGTCTAAATGTATATAATCAGAAGCTTGGTTGTTTTCTGCACAAAACCAAGCATACTAAATTTGCTTAACCATCAAAATTCGGATATAAGTCCTGTGTTTGATCTATTCCCCTCCCGCTAAAAAATTAACACAATTTCTAAAGAATAATGTACTTAACTAATCATATTAGTTGAGATTTTGTTGACCTTTCATTCAAAATATATGTGTTTCCGCAAGTAACTAGAACTAACGGTTCCTATAAGTCTAGAATTTTAAATAAGGATACTAAAACGTTAAAATACTTTTATGATAAATCTTAATTAAGAAAAATATCTTTTGAATATATTGTTAATCTGCATAGATTTTTTATATACAGATATACACAAAGTGAAACACACTTGCAGCCTTTACTAACTTGTACGAACTTTGATTTTTTTTTCAATAGGCCCTTAAACTTGTTAAATATATATGTCATCAAGTATAACATGCCCAAAACATTCCTAGTCCTATGGTTTTGACTTTACAGTAAGAACCTCCACGCTAGCTTGTGAGATGAGCATATGGTGAAGCAATGTATGGGGGTACTTTGGACATATTGGATCTAGATGATATGTGTATTTAACAAGTTGAAGAACCCAATATAAAGCTTCAAAAATTCATGGACTTTTACCCTACGCTTTTTACTCTATATGTATCTTGAGTGCATCTGCTTGATTGCACGCCTGGCAATCAAAACGCACATTAACAAAGCCCATTTGAGTTTGTTGAAGCCTGATCTGGCAGCTATATAACCAACAAAGTTTAGAAAGCAATCAGTGTGGATGCAGAATTATCTGGATGACAAGAAAACTAAACAGTATATTATATAGAATCCAACCAGCAACCCATGATGGGCTGGCGGGTCAACATTTCACTGATGCAATTATCTTGTGACTAACTTGTTACTAGATCCCTCAATTTTTGGGGTGGGGTAGACTAACTTGTTACTCCCTTGGCCCTCCCTGGGCATATCGTTTTCTATGTCCATTTGTTCTTTTACTGTGTTTCTTATTCCAACTTGAACAATAAGAAGGTGACAGTTTGTAGTTTACCGCTCACACAATAAAAAAAAAACTCTGAAAACTAATGCATGAACTGCAAGCACAGAGATATTCTCCATCTTAACAAGACCACAATCGCATTGTTCCATTGTTTGTAACATCTAGCTAAGAAAGAACAGGTTATTGTACACCATTGTTTCATTCCGTGGCCAACTAACTCCATTCAGCAGGCTCTATCACTCCAAAAAAAAAAAAGGAAAGAAAACCTTCATTCAGCTCGACCCCACCAAGAGAAGTCCATAAAAGCGATCGCCGATCGGTCATGTGTTTGAGGCTTGCAAGGAAGAGGAACCTGCCTGCGTGCGTGCATGATTGGATGACCAAGGTTGGATGACCACCCAGGTCCATGCTGCTGCAGCAGCTACATTATTATACCCATTTTCATCATTCATAAGTCACTAAATGGTGTGCAAATCATGCAAAGTTCCAAACATAACAGTAGGAGTTAGAGCAAGAGGAGAATGTGAAGCAAAGGGGTGTATAGCTTGCAAGTCAAGTATACCTTTGTTTCACGTAGATATATCTATTATTTCGTTAATATGACAATTATTTTATCCTCCGCCCTTTGTTGATTTTTTTTTCAATAACACACACATGACAAAAGAAGAAGACGAAATCACTCTGAACAAGTAGGCCCCAGCTCCAGTCCCGCTGTCCAATAATCCAGCGCCATGTGGAATTAACAGCTAACCCAACTGCACAGGATTTGTTTTTTATCTTTATTCTTAAATCATTTTTTTATGAACATTATCTCGATCCCATCTCACATCCTGGATCCTGCCCTCCCCACCGCCACAAGTGGACCAGATGGGGCTATGCATCACGCATCGGACGGCCTGTAGTTGTACACGTGGAGGCTGGCGTGTGGGGCCACGGCTTCTAGGAAGATCCTGGCCGTCGCCTCCTGCGCCACCGCCGCCCGCTCCTTCTCCACGAGCGCCGCCGCCACCACGTTCCCGGCGGGGCCTCCTCCGGCGGCCACCATCGCAATGATGGCCGCCTGGACGGGACCCAGCGTCGGATTGTACGCCGCGGACTCCAGGCAGCCTCCGGCGTAGATCCTCCCGTCGCCATCCGCCACCGCGAACCCCGACGGGCACTCGCTGTACGGCGCGTGCGCCGCCCGGGCCGCCGCCTCCGCGGCCTCCCTCAGGCGCGCCTCCAGCTCGCCGGCGGCGAAGCCATTCGCGACCGCGGCGACGACGGGGTCGCCCAGGGGGTTGTCGTGCGCCTCGAGGACGAGGGGCACATTCTCGGGGAGGAGGTCGTGGGGCCCAAAGGGGCGGAGGAGGAGGGACGCCACCGTGCGCCGCTCGGGCGCGCAGCCTTCCTCGGCGTCGCTGGTGACGAGGATCTGGATGCCGGAGGCGCCGCGGATCTCCTGCAGGAACTGGCGGCAGTGGCCGCACGGCATGTGGGAGACGGCGACGGCGCGCAGCGCCGATTCCCCCGCGGCGGCCGCGTTGGCGACGAGGAATTGCTCGGCGTGGACGGAGTGGCACAGCGGGAGGCCGTGGAACTCGAGGTTGACGCCGACGTAGACGCGGCCGCTGGCGCCCAGCCCCACGGCGCCCACGGGGAACCGCGAGATCGGGATGATCGCGCGCTTCATCGCGGAAGGCACCAGCATCGGCAGCAGGTCCTGCACGGTGGCCACGCCGGCCGCCGCCGCGGCGCGCTCGGCCTCCTCCGCGCTCATGACGAAGCCCGTCAGCTCCACCGCCGCGGCGGCGGCCTCCGGCTTCGGCGTCACCTGCTCCTCGCCCATTGCTCAGATCTAACTCTAACTAGGGGATTACTAAATGATTTGCTATCTCCTAATCTCGTTTAGCCTCCTAGTGAGGAATTGCTTGGACGTTTCCTCGAAGAGTGGAGGAGAAGAGAGGGGGGAGGCTTCAGTGGTTGTGCTGCGAAGCTATTTATAAAGGACGCAGCAAGTGTCTCGTTATTTCTTTTCGGATTTTTTTTTCCTCTTCTGCGCTCTGCTTTGGAAACGAAAACGATGGACACTGACAAATTGTCACAGCCGCAAGGTTGCATTTGACGTGTCACAGTGCAATCTGACAACTCGGCACGTTGGTAGCCGAAATGATATGGTTGCCAGATGACGATAAACAAGCGTTAGCTGTGAGTTGGAAAAAACCACACATGCAGCCAAAATTGGTTTACGGCCAGCAATCCAAGTTTGATCCGAAGCGCCCCCCATTCCTGACAGCAGCCAAATATAATCACTTTCGATCTCTCGGTTATGCATAGAAAAGTGTCAGTAATTATTGGACAAATATAATCACTTTCGATCTCTCGGCTATGCATAGAAAAGTGTCAGTAATTATTGGGCAGTTTTGACCAACAATATGTTATCTTCATACGGACACAACTCTGATCCATCCGCTACTGCCCACAGCCTGTGCCCCATGAGAAACGCGCGGCTACTTGACGACGTCGCTTTCGCGGCGCTTTCCTTTGTGAGCGCAGATGTTGATGCCTTGATGGAACGGCTTGGCTCATACTAGTATCAGTGTGTCACCGCAACTGACCCTGCAGCCTGCCTCAATCAATTATGCAGTTGTTAATGGTCTTTATCGACGCCACCATTTGGTTGGCTGCCTCGTGCGATTCACGTTCCGGAGTGACTAAATTATTGGTGCCGCGAACGACGAAGGGCATCGAGTGACTTGTAAGGCCGTCCGTCCGTCCGTTGCGTCCAGACTCCAAGCAGATCTGATCGGTGACGTCTCGCCGTCGCGTGCGAGATCCGACCATTTCCTCGCGACGAAAACGATGCCGTGATCGCGAGGCAGACAGACGAATCGGTGGTGTGCCTGTGGGCTCCGGCCTCACGAGCTAGCTGCCGGAATGATTAGCTGCCCGTCAAAGCGACGCAGCAGTATGGATGAATGATTAGCAGCCCGTTCGGTCCTCCGTACGGGAAACGTGCTCGGCTATTCAAGCGAACGAGCGACTCGGATGGGTTAGGTCTGGGACTGAGAGCGTCCGGTGCGGCCGTGACGCTAGTGGGTGGGTTCACCGGTTCAGGGTTCAGCACTTCAGCCTCGCCGGATCGATGGGTTTTGTGGTCAGACAGACGGCGTGCTCCGAGTTAGGCCGTCGCATTGAACTCCAGACGCCAGAGCTCTTGTGGCGCCCGTGCCTTCGCCGGGGGAGGACGTGCGCGCGCTTTCCAGCAAAAGGCGTCGCGACAGGGACCCCTCGGCCCCTATGCTCTCGGCACACGGAGAAAAACTGGAAAAAAAAAAAGGCAGTGAGGCGTGCATCGGACTCGCACTGAGATGACGGAAGAAAAGCCCCCGTCCGTCCAGAGCAAGCGAGCACGTTGCGGGGCGTGGGTTCGTGGCATGAGAGTTGCCGAGCCGCCTCGCCATCGCCGTGCGCGATGTTGCTTAGCCCGGCGCGCAAAGGGAGCGCACCGAACCAAAGCAACGGCCAGTGGCGCCCGTGTTTGGGAACGGTTGGTGCGTGCTGCCCTGCCACTCTGGTTGGTTCGTGGTTAGTGGTCACTGACCAGTACCAAGGGATGCATATGCAGGCAGGCAGCTATGCCAAAATGTGCCTGGGTTTGGATCGGTTGGTTGTTGCACGGCTGACAGCTGTACTAGCTACTTTGTTAAGATTGGAGTTGTACTTGGCTGCTTCCGTAGGTGTGAGCTGTGACCTGCCTGGGATCACAAGAGCAAGAGCTGACTGACGCTCTGCTTGTTTCAGAAATCAGAACAGCTACTCCTGTAACTGTCTTCTAGAAAGAAAGAAAAAAATCCTCTCATGCATGGTGATATGGTATGATGTTTTGATAGCAGTATGATGGTTGTTTGAGATCGACTTCGGGACAGCTGAATAATGGTTCGAGTTGAAGTATTTCTTTAATAGCCCACCATACAATAAATAAAGAGAATAAAAGAAAAGCCATTTTCTTGAAAAGATAAATAATTGATCGTGATATCTATCTATAGTTGTTGGGGTCAAGTTCAATCATTTCTGAGGAATGGACACTGAACTGGTGGGGAAAAGAAGAAAATAGATAGGGAGGAAAGTGTGTGGAAGAGAGCAACTTGGGGTTTTTAACATAATCCCGAACAGAGACTAAATTTTAGTTTCTGATGCTTTTTTTTCTTTAGCTTTTGCGCCGCAATCGACTTTTAATCAGCGGACAAGTCATTTCAGAAGGCGATACCCATCCCTATCTTCACTTCCGTTGATGTCAATGGCAATGTTAATCTCCAAGGGTGATTGTCAGATAGCAATACGGCAATTTCCAACAAAAATCCTCGTGCTACAACAAAGTTGGCAGTTTAGCATTGGCTAAACGTCAAATTGGTCAGGTACTACCTTGCACTTGTTGCTTTAGAAAAATAGACTTGCACCTATCAAGATTAAAATTATACTACCGACAAATTAGAGTGCTCTTAACGAAATTATTTACAGGTGTACGTGATTCTTGTAATCGGAGAGAAATATCAAATTAATTGCGTGAATAGAGCAAAACATCCTCTTCGCAAAAGGTAAATTCTCAAGGCTTTTTTGCGGAACATTTGATATCCCACCGGATCTATCCTAACGCATGTGTTCCTTATATCAGAATCACTACTTGATCACCACACGATTCCTTTGCTAGCTTTTCTTAATGTTATTCCTCCCGTGTACATCGGATCCTGCCTGATTCCTGAAGTGGCATGAGCCAAGATGGACTACTACTTGAGGCAGAACAGAAGGATTGCGTTGCGTCATGCATCGGTCGGAAAAAAAAATATTCCTCCTTATCTTCGCTGAGAAGAGATGTTCCCCTCACCTCCAAACAAAAAGCCGATCAGCCAATCTAAACTAGACACACCTTGGCTACACACGACACAACCTAAACGATCTAGAGGTCCCCTTTGAGGTGTAAGAGATCAAGACTATCATTATGCACCTCCCAAACGAGAAAGCGGCTGGCCCTGATAGTTTTATCAGTCTCTTCTAAAAAAAATGCTGGCACGTCATTAAAGAGAACCTAATTGCAGTAACCCAGGCTTTGCACTCCCTCCGAACACAACGACTAGAATTGATCAACCAGGCAAATGTGATCCTGATTCCGAAAACATGTGATTGCGGCCAGTGTCACGGATTTTTGGCCAATCAGCCTTATTAACAGTCTAGCTAAAATCATTACGAAAATGGACTTCGTTAGCCCGGGAGAGGAGTTATTGGCGTCTTTTTAGCCAACACACGAACGCACTAGATCGTGTGGGGCGCAAAGGAGCTCGCAGCACCTCTGCGACGGGCGGTTAGCCCCCTGTTACAGGCGGTCAGATTCCCTGTTACAGATGGTCAGACCGCTTGTAGAGGCGGTCAGTCTCCCTTCAACAGCCCGGTAAGAAACCAACGAACGCCAACCCGGGAGGGACCCCGTCAGGGTAGGCGCATCTTGGGTTTTTCCAGGATCGGCAGGCCACCTAAAACGTCCTCGGTCGTCGTTGCCTGCGCTGCGCGCGCCCTGGTTTTCCGGGATGCTGCGTCGTCGCCGCTGTGCTGCCTTCGCGTTGGACGGTTGGATGGCCAGCAGTGACCGTGGTGCCATGGTGGTTGGCTGGTTGGGTTCACTGCCGCGCCGGCGCCGCGCGCGCGGGAGCTCTGGTTATTCACTGGCTGTTAAAGGCTGCGGTGAAGCTTGAAACATGGGGTGGTTCGACAAAAATAGCAGCACAGCTCGATATCTCCTCTCCTGCTAACTTGGGACTTGCGATTTGTACAAGGAAGTACAGTGTCGACGATCGTCCAGTCGAATTCGAAGAGACGAAGAGGGAGGAAGAAACACTCTCTCTGCCTCCAACACTGGCGGCATTGCGATCGAGCATGTAGATGCAACCGATTGGAAGTTTGGAACGATTGGGATGCACTGTCTGAGAGTGAGAAGCCGGAAGAGATTGCACAGAAGCCTACGCTTTTTATTTACTGCGGTGTGCACAGCGCTATATATGCGAGGTGCAATAAAAGTCGAATAGCCAAAGTCACGCTGCTGAAATACGCTTCTTTGTCCGTTTCCTCCACACCGTAGCCATGGACGGCCTCTGGCTAGCTAACGAGCCTCAAAAGCTGAGCCATCCACTGTTTCGTCAGCGCAAAGCGTACGTGTGCCTCCTTGTTGCCACGTGCCGAAAGTATTCTGAGCGATGGAATACAAGAAGCTGTTGAATTCAGCACCTAATATTTAATCTGATGTTTCGTGCTAATTAAAAATATTAAATATAGTTTGATGGTGAAACCTATTGCGTAGCCCCTAAACTAATTCTCAGGATGAATTTATTGAGCCTAATTGGTTCATGATTTGATAGTATAGTACTACAGGAAACATGTGCTAAGGATGAGGAATTTTACTATGTTTGGAAGGTACCAGAAGGTACCGCGAGGTACTTTTTGTGGCTGAGTAATGGTAGCCATTGATCTAACTGAATATTTAGTTAAGTATTTATTTCAATAAAAAAATATTTAGTTAGTACCTCCAGGTACCTTTCTTTTGGGTACCTACCTCCTGTGCCTTCCATTTTACCACCATTAGATCTTTAGAAATAGACGGTTCTTTATTTTTCCAAGCATCGAGGATACTCGATACCATGAGCGAGATACAATTTTGATATATTCACAGCAATTCGGTGGAATTGCCCATCTGTCTTGGCCGTTGACAACATACTACTGTTTCGGTTTGGTGGGCAGGTTTAAAGCAACAACGAGATGACCGAAGCAGCAGCAAGATAATCTTTCTTGCCGCAAAATAGAAGAAAAAAAATAAACACACTCTCAAAACGCCTTAAACTGCGGAACAAACTGCAAGCAAGAGCTATATAACACGGAACTGGGCCAGGCTAGATGCAAATGTACTTCGTCAGCCCAATAGCGTGCGCTGTAAATTCCAACACGATTATATAGAGAACAAAAACAAATATCTTGGTTTTCACTTTTCTGGAGAAATACGGAAAGTGCTGTTCATGATAACCTTGCAGAGTAGTCAGCGGTGTAACAAGTGCTGTGGTTAGCAGTACATTATTGGCACATAAAATGCAGGTTTGACAATAGTTCCAGCACCAGCATTCGTTGGCATGCACAAACACATCGGACAATCAGTTGTCCTCGACGGGCTTGGAGCAGGTGATCCGCACCTGGCCGTCCGACCCGGTGAGCGGCGCGAGGCCCGACAGCTTGACCATGGCGTGCGCGAAGTCCTCGCGGAACACCTCCTCGCCGCGCGCCCCGGACGCATACACGCGCACCCACCGCACCGTGCTCCCGGCCGTGAGCTGCTGGTCCGCGCGCAGGATGCCCCGCCCTTCCAGCAGCTCCGCGAAGTAGTGCGCCCCGAACCCCACCTCCCGCCCCTGCCTGTAGTACCCCATCTCCATCGGCGCCGCTCCGTCGCCGCCGCACACCGCGCGCATCTCCCCGACCATGTCCGGGTCGATCGAGCCGTCCGGCTCGCCGCTCCCGGCGAAGTTGTAGATCCTGTCCGCGAAGAACCTGCACAGCACCTTCCCTATGCTGTGCGCTCCTGCGAGATGAGCACGCGCTCATCAGAAGCGTGAAATCGATCGTCAGCACAAGGAACTATTTCTGGGAGAGCTCAAGGGACCTAAGAGCGCGACGGTCTCGCGCTCATCAGAAGCGTGGTCAGTGCAAGCAACTATTTCTGGGAGAGCTCAAAGGACCGGACCTAAGAGCGCGACGGTCTCGCGCTCGGTGAAGCCGCGGCGCGCGAAGGCGTCGAGCGTCATGGCGTAGGTGGCGTTCGGGGGCGGGATGTTCCCGGACACGTCGGCGTAGAGGCTCCGAGCGCTGTCGCGGCGGCCGGTGAGCACCGGGTAGGTAGGCCCGCCGACGAGGACGAGGCTGTCCCGCGCGGCGAGGGCCAGGATGTCCGCGCAGGAGACGGTCCGGGGGCACGCGCGCTCCACCCTCTGCTTGATCGCCTCGACGGCATCGAAGCCTCGCAGCGACTGGTTCGGCCCGGCGTCCCGTTCCGACTTGCGGCCGCCCACGCTGTCCAGGAGCACCGAGGCGTCGCAGCCCTGCACGCGCGTCGACATCTTGGCGTGTGCGTTCGTGAGCGTTGCAGGCATTTTTTTAAAAAATAAACGGCAACATGAAGAAGCCGCGGGATTGGTTTGTTTTGTACGGAGTACGTACGTGGATGAAGCAGTCGTGAAAGAAGAGGCGGACAAGCGCGGGGGCGACGTTGGGGTCGGCGTGGTAGAGCCTGCGCACGGTGGACGACACGATCTCCTCGGCGTCAGGGCACGTCTCGTCGTAGAACCCGAACACCAGCCCGCGCGGCGGCGTCTCCGGGAAGGTGAAGGAGAAGGAGGACGAGTCGTCGTCGCCGCTGTTGTCTTCCTCGTAGCCGTCGAGCGAGAACACGGCGGCGGAACTGCTGCTGGCATCGGAACGGAGATCGGCGGTGCGGAGGAGGGTGATCGAGACGGCAAGCAAGCAGATGGCTCGCCGCGCGAGAGGTCCTGACATGGCCTTTTTCTCTGTTCTTGTACTGATGGCGAATCGATCGGTGAACGCGTTTTCAGGTCCTTGGGGTATGCCAAGTGAACGTGGAGATTTTAAAATGACGCGGGAACTATATTAACGGACTGTTTGCTTCGGGAATGTTCGCCCGTTGCGCCGTCTCTGGCTCGTTGTTTATACACGCCAGCTGACGCCACTATGATTGAGAATATGAAACCACCTGCATGATGCGTGCTTACAGATTATGTCAGTCAGTCAGTGGTGTGCTAGCAACCACGTAAAACTCCAAAGAGCCAATATTGAACATATTTCCTATGTATCATGTAGACCTGATTAATGGGTTCAGGTCTACATAGGATAGGCTTAAAGGACAGGGTTACGTTTTTTTTTTTTTTGAGCAATAAGGAAAGGGTTACGTTATTCGTAGGAGGAGCAGTAAGCCGGAAGACGATGAAGATATCCACGAACCGCTCGACGCCAGATCGATGGTTGATGTTGACCATAAAAAACAAAACTCCAGGCATGTCCAAGTACATGTGCGTTGCAAACAAAAAAGTAATGCGTACCATGGCCATGCTTCTTGATTCATGTGACTGAGGAGTTGATGGCTCTCTCAAGTTCTCAAATTAAAGATTATTTTACTAGTAGCATGAAACCTGCAAGGCAAGACGTGAAGATGAACCGCAATTTTTTATAAGCGTGATGAACAGAGCAGGAACGGAACAGAATCAGCATGGACGCCCAATCCAAAATAATTTTGGAGGTGGATCTACTAATCTTAATGGATTAATGAATTTTGCATTAGTTACCACTTCCACAGCACCATGGACCTAATGGCTGGTGACTCCTTTTTTCCTGCCTAGAGGGGGGGGGGGATGGGGGATGGTGCTAGAACAGGCAAGAAATGTGATAATACAGTCTGAGTGGTGCGCATGCAGTCTAATGGCTGGTGAACCCTTGGACGCATGAAATCCATGAATCGGCGGGAAAAAGAGACAGGATACAGGATTGAAAGTGCATTTGGCCCCCTAATGGTTTTGGTGGTGATAACAACCACAATTTGAAGGTTTCATACTTTTATTAAGATATGTGCAGGTGCTAAATGAAATAAGCAAAAGAATAAATACAAAGGAGGTCCCGAATTCAAATTATATGGTGTGAAGCTCATATTGAGGATTTAAATTGAATTTATTCTTTGAAATTGAGTATAGGAAACACCGTACTACCAAGGGGACGTGTCTGATGAATCAAGGTTGCTAAAGTGCTATATTGAGATGAAAACTAACTTTGAGAGACAAAACGGGCAAAACTCAGTTTCTCAGGGAAAACCGGAAGATCCGGTTCTTTTCCCGAAACTTCTGGTTCGGTTCTGCGTAAAACCGGAAGTTCCGGTTTTCTTCATCGGAAGATCCGAAATGGTACTGGGTAGAAAATGGCAAAACCGGAAGTTCCGATTTTGTGAATCGGAAGTTCCGGTTTGGCAGTACAATTAGGATTTTTACAGCTAACCTAAGCCTATCCGAAAGATCCAAGTAGTATTCGGAAGTTCCGGTTTGCCCGATTCAGAACATAACGGTTAGATTTTGGGGATGGGTATAAATACCCCTCTCTCACCCCTTCAACCCTACCTCGCAAAACTTAACAGAGAAACACTTCTTGAGCTCTCTCCCCTTCTCTCCACTCCCCTCCAAACCTTGCCCTAGCCAAGATTCATTTGGGATTGGTTGAGAGAAGAGATTTGAGGCTTGTGGGTTGACTTTGAGTGAGGAGAAGCATTTGTTCATCTCAAGAAGCACTTGAAGCATCCTTGGCTTGTGATTCGCGTTTGTTACTCTTGGAGCTTGCTCCTAGACGGTTAGAGGTCACCAAGTGCAGCACCTAGCTTGTGGGAGCGTCTTGGAGGATTGTATCACCCATTCCTTGTGTGGAATTATCTAGTAAGTGACTTAATCTTGATCTTTGTGGTCGATTGAGGGAGGAAACGAGTTGAAAGAGACTCTACCCTTTGTGGGTACCTCAACGGAGACGTAGCTCCCTTGGGAGTGAACTCCGGGAACAAATCTCGTGTCTCTTTGTGTTGCTTACTTCATTTTGTTCATATATTCTCATATTTGTTATATATTGCCCGATCTATCTCTTAAAGGTTTCCGCTGTATTTGATCATCATATATAGCTCTTATAGTACCTCTGTGAACTTTCTATTCAAGTGGAATTGCGAATAACTTGTTAGATTTTGAATCTCGAGCGAAGGTTATTTTCACATCGGAACTTCCTAGTAAGACTCGGAAGATCCGGTCATCGGAACTTCCTAGTGGTACTCGAAAGATCCGGTTTCACTGACAACTTGTGAAGAAAGAATTTTCAGGTTTTATTAGGTACACCTATTTACCCCCTCTAGGTATCTACGAGATCCTGTCGAAGGATAGAATCAAGTTGAGAGCAAAGTATCCGACGAAGGGAGGGGAACGGCTCTTCTCAGCGAAGATAAGGAGGAATATTTTTGTGCGATCTCGTCTCGCTCGATGCATGACGCAACGCAATCCTTCTATTCTGCCTCAAGTAGAAGTCCATCATTGCTCATGCCACTTCAGGAATCAGGTAGGATCCGATGTACACGGGAGGAATAGCATTAAGCCATTAAGAAAAGCTACCAAAGGAATCGTGTGGCGATCAAGTATGATGCTGATACAAGGAGCACATACGTTTCTAGATAGACCAACCTTCGGATGGGATATCAAATATTCCGCAAAAAAGCCTTGAGAATTTACGTTTTGCGAAGAGGACATTTACTGAAAGCAACACCACCTGGTTCTCGCGAAGGTAAATGCACAGGATGTGTCTGCACAAATTCACGAGGTCGAAGAAACACCAGAAGGAGCCTCATCACAGCTTTGCATCATCTGATCTGATGCAACGTTCAGTTTTGCAGAGTTACCCTTTTACACATAAAAAAAAAGCAGGCGGTGCTCACTCATACAAAATGAGGACACCGAATATTTGGATGTACAGCAATGGCGTCAACGAAGGAGAATTCTGAGCTTCATGCAGCAGATTGCCTGATCCAGCAGTTTTCTGCCTGGATCTCATATCAGAGGCCCAGATTTCGGGTAGGGAAACAAAGAACTCGCCGTCTTATCGTCATGGAAATGTGTAGCCAGGTTGACAGAGTGGTTGGAGCCCAGGGGATTTGTCATGTCCATGGAGTCACCAAACGGGTCGAAGAAGTCGGAGTACCTCACGTTGGCTACTGGTATCTCTGGCAAGGAGTTCAGTATCCCATCGAATATCTCATCAGCTTGGGGCACCGTAGCCAGCATCTCGGCTTCTGGTGCAACGGGGGCTACATAGTCATGGAATACTTGTGGAGCTGGCAGCAATGTGGTGGAAATATGCATATGCTCATGGATTTGTGGCACAGTGGCAGTCTGTTCATATCCCGCCTTCTTTGCTCCTATGACCTTCACGAAATACAGCAAACGGTAAGCAACTATTGAGTACTGACAGCGTGCTGAAAATGTGCAAGTGCAGTAAATGCTAATAGGTAGTAAAAGAGAGTACAAAGCGGTTGCTCTCGTCGTCTTTGTATATCACAATGAAGTCTCCTTGCCGTAGATCATGAGTTTTCACATAATCTCCTGAATGTTTAAAAAGGTGTAGAAGACGTAAGAGCATTGGCCTAAAACAGTGCCCCGACACCCGTTAGTGTAAAATTTTATGTATGACTTTCTCTTTCCAAAGCACATAGATTTTAACTTATGTTCTCTTTCAGTATAAAATAAATGCCACATTTAAAACACCTTTAAACATTAACCTAATGGCACAACCTTTTCACAGAAATTTACATACAGCTTGCCAGATTTACTTGTCGAAGTTACCAAATGAATGAAAGTACTCACCAGTATTTTCAAGTACATACATCCTGCTTTTATTGTTGGGCCAATATCTGCACGTGCAATTGGAATTCGTCACTCTAGTGGATAAGCAAAACCATAATAAAAGTAACAGCATAATCAAAACACATTTCTTCATATTCACCAGAAGAATCCACATTAAAATAAAAGCTCCATATTGCTTGTAAATAGTAACATTTCCAAAAACAAATCGTATTCAGATCAGAGGATATAGTTCCAATGATTTTTCCCTCAAAGAACAAAAAGATACCAGCCCAAGATCACCAGATAGCCGCAACTTATCTACAGCTTGCTTCTTCCAAGATCAACAGAAACTTGCTGAATTTTGATAATATTCAAGCCAAGCTAAGATAACATCACTCATCAGGACAAAAGTATGAAAATAATTAATAAGTGTTACTTCTCATTAATTTTATATCCGCAAATTGTTTTGTAAGCGGCTTGCTAACATAACATTTTATCCTTTTCAATTAATTTTAGCAATGTGAACTAGTGAAGGATTCTGCGTTACTCAATGTAACACGCATTAGAACCTAAGAATTTACAAGATCTCACCTGTACTTGAAGGTCCATTGTTGCGCATTTAGCAAATCATACATACATAAAGTTATTCCATCCTTTGAAATTAAAACGGGGAGGTAAGATTCCGCCTCCTTCTGTGGAAGTTATTCATCAATAACAAGTATCAATAGTTAGAGAGGAAAGTGTGTATGAAATAAGTGGAGAGGAGAAATTTCTAAAGAGAAAATCAATTGCATTGATAACTGACCTTTGGGAGAACAATTCTTCTAAGTTGGCTTAAGTCACTAATTCGGAGCTCCTTCTGCAGAAGAACCCTCAATCCAGTAGCATAATGCTACAAAAACATTGCAGAATATATTAACCCAGAAGAGTGTACTATAATATGTTAACTCTTTCTTAAATAAAGATTTACTCTAAATTTCTTTATAAACCTTACATCTGGAAAGAGTAGCTGCATTCAAGTCCAGCTCATTTACCTGCATGCCGGCCATGCCGGTGGAACAGCGGGCGGAGAAGAAGAAGAAGGCTATGATGGACGGGCCGGGAGGAGACATCGTTGGCGTCGGCGTCGGCGCCTAGGGTTGGGGTGGGCGGGGCATTTATAGCCTGATGGGGAGCGGACGGACGGAGACGGGGAGGCGGGGACGAAGTTTGAGCGAGCTCTGAAATGGGTGCTGCCTTCGCGTTGGGTGGCCAGTGAGTGGCCGTGGTGCCATACTGCCATGGTGGTTGGCTGGTTGGGTTCACTGGCTGTTAAGGCTGCGGTGAAGCTTGGGCCTCACCGATCGATCGATCGGCAAAATTGGCGGCAGCTCGATCGATCTCCTGCTAACTTGGGACTTGCGATTTGTACAAGGAACTAGAGTGTCCCCGAGCGTCCACTGGTGTTGGAGATTGATGAATGAAACTCTCTATGCCTCTAACACCGGCGGCATTGCGAGCACAAGATGCAATCGATCGATTGGAAGTTGGAACGATAGGCATATTGCGATCGATCACAAGATGCAATCGATCAATTGGAAGCCGGAAGAGATTGCACAGAAGCCTACGCTTTTCATCACTGCCATGTGCACAGCGCTATGCGAGGCCGTCGAATAGCCACCGCTCACCGCTCAGCCTGCTGAAATACGCTTCTTTGTCCGTTTCCTCCACACCAAAGCCATCGACGGCCTCTGGGAAGCCTGAAAACCTGAGCCATCCACTGTTAACACGGTCAAAGCTCCACCGGCTGCTGGCTGCCAGGCGTGCTGTACGGCAGAGGCGGTGGGGGAAGGGAGGGGGAAGGAGTCAATACCAGAAACGAAGCATTCAAGACCGAGGCGACCAGAAGAGGAAATCAACTCAGCTACAAGCAGAGACCAGCAGAAACTTATGATTTTTAATTTTTTAAAACTTAAGCAGAAGCACTGCTATATCGTATAACAAGAGGAAGCAAACAAGTTCTTACAATAGTTGTGATTACAAAACAAATAACTGACTTTAGACTCCAAAGGAGAGCTAACATTAAGATACAAAAGGGAACATGTCCTCCCCACATGCTAAGCTTCTAAGCTTCATTTCTTCCTTTATCAAAGCCATGACACGCTGCGGTAGTGCTGAAACCCATTCGAAGATCCTCCGATTCTGTTGTTTCCAAATATTCCAAGCCGTGTAGGTATTGCTGCCAGCTTCTTCTTCAGATTCTTTAGTAGCCCACTCAACGCTGAATTCCACCAGTCGTCCAGGGAGATATCATGGCTGGGGGTTGTATCAAGCCCACTGTCAAATGTGAGACAAGTAGGCAAACCTCTTGAGCAAACACACAATGCAAAATCAAATGATCAGCCGATTCCTGTGTTTGATCACAGCAGACAGGTCATGTTCAGATTCCCCAACAAAATACTGTTCATTCTAACTTTTCACTACTCACCTACCTCACAAAACATGTTTCTCAGTAAGTGCTACAGTATTTTTCTTCAGCTGCAGTGTTTTTTACACTAATCTGAACACAGCCTAAGGGGATGGCATTCTGCCAACCAAACAAGGGGTGAAGTCGAAAAAAACATCTCAGAGGCGCCTGAGGATAAAAAGATTCCAGATTCCCAGGCGTGCTACGACATCTCAGATCAAATACCTCACTGGAGTACTAGCCGAAATGAATTCATGCCAACTACGGCTGGAGTACTCGCTCAACAGATCCTTTTTCTAGTGACGCTTATAAAAAAGAAACCATTTGCATTTTTTAAGAAAAATATACATTTCTTTGCTACCCAGTTATAATGCATTTCCCTCCAACAGTCCCAACGGCTGCTGGTGCATAGATATCTTTTGGGTTAGTGAAGGTTTTGTTTGTTTTCGTGTGTTATAATTACTATTTTTAAATATTTCTCCTCCTCTGTTAATACATAGATGGATAATTACTTATCGGTTCTGTAAACTATTATCTTTAATTGCTTATTTAATTTTGGCCCATGTCTGCATAGTTTTTTTTTAAATGTCTGCATAGTGATAGTGCCAAAGTAGAATAACTGGTCGCTGACTGACTGCATGTGCACCGCTCAGACTGTATTATCACATTCTTTCCTGTTCTAGTATCATTTTCTCCGTCTAGCCCTCTAGGCAGGAAAAAAAGAGTCACCAACCATTAGTTCCATGGTGCCGTGGAAGTGGTAACTAATGTATGTATGATCCATTAATCCGTTAAGATTAGTAGATCCACCTCCAAAATTATTTGGATTGGGCGTCCGCGCTGATTCTGTTCCCTTCCTGCTCTGTTCATCACGCTCATAAAAAGATTGTGGTTCATCTTCACGTCTCGCAGGTTTCATGCTACTAGTAAAATAATCTTTAATTTCAGAACTTGAGGGAGCCATCAACTGCTCAGTCACATGAATCAAGAAGCATGGCCATGGTACGCATTACTTTTTTTTTGTTTGCAACGCACACGTACTTGGCCATGCCTGGAATTTGTTTTCCATGGTCAACATCAACCATCGATCTGACGTCGAGTGGTTCGTGGATATTTTCATCGGCTTCCAGCTTACTGCTCCTTCTCCTGCTAATAACGTAACCCTCTCCTTATTGCTCCAAAAAAAAAACGTAACCCAGCCTATCCTATGTAGACCTGAACCCATTAATCAGGTCTACATGATACATAGGAAATATGTTCAATATTGGCTCTTTGGAGTTTTACGTGGTTGCTAGCACACCACTGACTGACTGACATAATCTGTAAGCACGCATCATGCAGGTGGTTTCATATTCTCAATCATAGTGGCGTCAGCTGGCGTGTATAAACAACGAGCCAGAGACGGCGCAACGGGCGAACATTCCCGAAGCAAACAGTCCGTTAATATAGTTCCCGCGTCATTTTAAAATCTCCACGTTCACTTGGCATACCCCAAGGACCTGAAAACGCGTTCACCGATCGATTCGCCATCAGTACAAGAACAGAGAAAAAGGCCATGTCAGGACCTCTCGCGCGGCGAGCCATCTGCTTGCTTGCCGTCTCGATCACCCTCCTCCGCACCGCCGATCTCCGTTCCGATGCCAGCAGCAGTTCCGCCGCCGTGTTCTCGCTCGACGGCTACGAGGAAGACAACAGCGGCGACGACGACTCGTCCTCCTTCTCCTTCACCTTCCCGGAGACGCCGCCGCGCGGGCTGGTGTTCGGGTTCTACGACGAGACGTGCCCTGACGCCGAGGAGATCGTGTCGTCCACCGTGCGCAGGCTCTACCACGCCGACCCCAACGTCGCCCCCGCGCTTGTCCGCCTCTTCTTTCACGACTGCTTCATCCACGTACGTACTCCGTACAAAACAAACCAATCCCGCGGCTTCTTCATGTTGCCGTTTATTTTTTAAAAAAATGCCTGCAACGCTCACGAACGCACACGCCAAGATGTCGACGCGCGTGCAGGGCTGCGACGCCTCGGTGCTCCTGGACAGCGTGGGCGGCCGCAAGTCGGAACGGGACGCCGGGCCGAACCAGTCGCTGCGAGGCTTCGATGCCGTCGAGGCGATCAAGCAGAGGGTGGAGCGCGCGTGCCCCCGGACCGTCTCCTGCGCGGACATCCTGGCCCTCGCCGCGCGGGACAGCCTCGTCCTCGTCGGCGGGCCTACCTACCCGGTGCTCACCGGCCGCCGCGACAGCGCTCGGAGCCTCTACGCCGACGTGTCCGGGAACATCCCGCCCCCGAACGCCACCTACGCCATGACGCTCGACGCCTTCGCGCGCCGCGGCTTCACCGAGCGCGAGACCGTCGCGCTCTTAGGTCCGGTCCTTTGAGCTCTCCCAGAAATAGTTGCTTGCACTGACCACGCTTCTGATGAGCGCGAGACCGTCGCGCTCTTAGGTCCCTTGAGCTCTCCCAGAAATAGTTCCTTGTGCTGACGATCGATTTCACGCTTCTGATGAGCGCGTGCTCATCTCGCAGGAGCGCACAGCATAGGGAAGGTGCTGTGCAGGTTCTTCGCGGACAGGATCTACAACTTCGCCGGGAGCGGCGAGCCGGACGGCTCGATCGACCCGGACATGGTCGGGGAGATGCGCGCGGTGTGCGGCGGCGACGGAGCGGCGCCGATGGAGATGGGGTACTACAGGCAGGGGCGGGAGGTGGGGTTCGGGGCGCACTACTTCGCGGAGCTGCTGGAAGGGCGGGGCATCCTGCGCGCGGACCAGCAGCTCACGGCCGGGAGCACGGTGCGGTGGGTGCGCGTGTATGCGTCCGGGGCGCGCGGCGAGGAGGTGTTCCGCGAGGACTTCGCGCACGCCATGGTCAAGCTGTCGGGCCTCGCGCCGCTCACCGGGTCGGACGGCCAGGTGCGGATCACCTGCTCCAAGCCCGTCGAGGACAACTGATTGTCCGATGTGTTTGTGCATGCCAACGAATGCTGGTGCTGGAACTATTGTCAAACCTGCATTTTATGTGCCAATAATGTACTGCTAACCACAGCACTTGTTACACCGCTGACTACTCTGCAAGGTTATCATGAACAGCACTTTCCGTATTTCTCCAGAAAAGTGAAAACCAAGATATTTGTTTTTGTTCTCTATATAATCGTGTTGGAATTTACAGCGCACGCTATTGGGCTGACGAAGTACATTTGCATCTAGCCTGGCCCAGTTCCGTGTTATATAGCTCTTGCTTGCAGTTTGTTCCGCAGTTTAAGGCGTTTTGAGAGTGTGTTTATTTTTTTTCTTCTATTTTGCGGCAAGAAAGATTATCTTGCTGCTGCTTCGGTCATCTCGTTGTTGCTTTAAACCTGCCCACCAAACCGAAACAGTAGTATGTTGTCAACGGCCAAGACAGATGGGCAATTCCACCGAATTGCTGTGAATATATCAAAATTGTATCTCGCTCATGGTATCGAGTATCCTCGATGCTTGGAAAAATAAAGAACCGTCTATTTCTAAAGATCTAATGGTGGTAAAATGGAAGGCACAGGAGGTAGGTACCCAAAAGAAAGGTACCTGGAGGTACTAACTAAATATTTTTTTATTGAAATAAATACTTAACTAAATATTCAGTTAGATCAATGGCTACCATTACTCAGCCACAAAAAGTACCTCGCGGTACCTTCTGGTACCTTCCAAACATAGTAAAATTCCTCATCCTTAGCACATGTTTCCTGTAGTACTATACTATCAAATCATGAACCAATTAGGCTCAATAAATTCATCCTGAGAATTAGTTTAGGGGCTACGCAATAGGTTTCACCATCAAACTATATTTAATATTTTTAATTAGCACGAAACATCAGATTAAATATTAGGTGCTGAATTCAACAGCTTCTTGTATTCCATCGCTCAGAATACTTTCGGCACGTGGCAACAAGGAGGCACACGTACGCTTTGCGCTGACGAAACAGTGGATGGCTCAGCTTTTGAGGCTCGTTAGCTAGCCAGAGGCCGTCCATGGCTACGGTGTGGAGGAAACGGACAAAGAAGCGTATTTCAGCAGCGTGACTTTGGCTATTCGACTTTTATTGCACCTCGCATATATAGCGCTGTGCACACCGCAGTAAATAAAAAGCGTAGGCTTCTGTGCAATCTCTTCCGGCTTCTCACTCTCAGACAGTGCATCCCAATCGTTCCAAACTTCCAATCGGTTGCATCTACATGCTCGATCGCAATGCCGCCAGTGTTGGAGGCAGAGAGAGTGTTTCTTCCTCCCTCTTCGTCTCTTCGAATTCGACTGGACGATCGTCGACACTGTACTTCCTTGTACAAATCGCAAGTCCCAAGTTAGCAGGAGAGGAGATATCGAGCTGTGCTGCTATTTTTGTCGAACCACCCCATGTTTCAAGCTTCACCGCAGCCTTTAACAGCCAGTGAATAACCAGAGCTCCCGCGCGCGCGGCGCCGGCGCGGCAGTGAACCCAACCAGCCAACCACCATGGCACCACGGTCACTGCTGGCCATCCAACCGTCCAACGCGAAGGCAGCACAGCGGCGACGACGCAGCATCCCGGAAAACCAGGGCGCGCGCAGCGCAGGCAACGACCCCGGGTTGAGTTGAGTTGGAAACTGCCGGGCCATTTGTCCCGGCGCCCGCAGGGAATCCCGACGCGCGGAGAGAGAGAGAGAGAGAGAGGAGGGGGAAAGGAAACGCATGGCATGCCATGCCAGCTCGCGCCTCCCACCCGGCGCTTGCCACCTCGCGCCCGAGCGGTTGGCCGCGCCTGCGCGCCCGCGGCCTCGCCCCGCGACGAGCGCGTTGGCTTGCTGGCTTCCCCACCACGCCTGCACCCCCATTTCAGAGCTCGCTCGCCACTTGTCACCGCGCGCCCCCGCCTCCCCGTCTCCGCCCGCCCGCTCCCCATCCGGCTATAAATGCCCCGCCCACCCCAACCCTAGGCGCCGCCGCCGCCGCCGCCGCTGCCTCCTCCCGTCCAGCATAGCCGCCGCCTTCTTCTCCGCGGCCCGTTCCATCCACCGGCATGGCCGGCATCAGCAAGCGCCGCACCTCCCCGGCCACCTCGTCCTCCTCCTCCGGCGACGGCATGCCGCGGCGGATCACCAGGAAGCCAAGGTCCGCCCGCCGCGGGCCCCGCGGCGGCGTTCGGAGGCCACCGGCACCTCGACTTGCTGTGAGTGCCTCGGAATTCGGTCTCCTCCTGCTGCTGTGTGCGGTGCGGTCATACTATGCGCTAGGCGATGCTGGGCCGTCGTGGGGGCGGTGGGCTGGCGGCCCAGAGGAGAGGAAACTGGGCGATCCCCACCTTTTTCCTGGCCGGATTTTAGAATTTTAAGTGGGTGATTTGGGTTCTGATCCGTACGATTGCTTAATTGAGTAATGAATCGTTGTTCTCTAGCGGTTGCTTGCAGGTTTTGTCCGGATTACACGATCAATTTGGACGATCTAGTGCACGGATGTGTGCTTGATTACCAAGGTGTAGATGTGATCAATTGGCTATGAATGTTGTAGATGTTATCGTTGATGGGATAGTGATAGGTTGAGGATTGTGGGTTGTGGAGAGGCATAATTTTGTTGCTTTTTTATTTGTTGATTCCATGATAGTGATGCCTAATTCTAGTATAGTTTTGTGGGTAATAAATGCCTAATTGCCCATGTTTTTGTGTCAACTAATGTAATTCAATTTTGGCATTGTGCAGTTTCATCACCTGCGGGCACACGTAGCACAAGCTCATTAGAAGATTCTATGCACATACATCTCATATTTCTGTTTCGAGGGCGATAGTGTCCAGAATTTTGTACCGTTTGGTACTTTGGTTTTCCCAATGGCTGTAGTTAGCAGGATGCAGTGTAATACTGGATTGGATTGTCAGCTAGCGTACATGTGTGTGTTTTTCGGAGTGTGCTGCAACCCAAAATTGGTAGGAACCAATGTTACATGGACACGGGTGCGGGTGTCGGTGTCCGACTTGGGTGCGGGTGTCCGATTTGGCAGAATTTTTTGGGACACGACACATAAAACTTGGAATCCGACATGGGTGCAGGGTTATCCAACTCGGCCAAAAAAAAAAAGGACACAGGTGTCCGAGTAACACTGGTAGGAACAGGCTGAATCAGCGTCGTTAGTTGACACTGAGTCACGGACAGCTACGCATGTGATTGAAGTATTTGTAATATATCCTGTATCATACTAGTGACTGATATATGTAAGTACAGTATCTGACTGGCAGGACTGGCCTCCATATGTATGGTATAGATTAAACAACGGCTCATTGGGCTCACGTATTCTTGTAACTCAGTGGTCAAGTAACCTTCTACTTAAGAAACAACAATAGATCTCTTGATCTTAATAGAAAGTGCTAGCTTTGTTTTCCATGTTTGATATATATTAAACATTTTGATAGTGGGAAATCTCTCTCTCATGCGGAAGCGGGAGTTTTCTGCCCTGTTCCTGAAAAGGATTAGAAGACATGGCAGCTGTGCGTTAATTAGTAGAAATGTATCATTTTAGTGGTACTTTCTATTACTGATGAGTGGCATATTGTCCTCCTTGGTACTATGGGATCACTTCCTTTTCTAAAAAAACTATGTGATCACCTGGAAATGTTATTAACTAGATTACCTGGATTGAAAGGTAAATTAGTGAACTTGTCTGTGGATACAGAATAGCTCTTTCATTGTAAGAACTGTTGGTTTTTGCCTCAGTCTTTTTCCCCCAGTGATTGGTCTCTGAATGCATCGTCTTTTGATGCAGGTAAATGAGTTGGACTTGAATGCAGCTGCTCTTGATCCAGATGTAAGGTTTATACAGAAATTTAGAGTAAATATTTATTTAAGAAAGAAAGAGTTGACGGAGTATAGGACACTCTTCTGGGTTAATAGATTCTGCAATGTTTATTTGTGTAGAATTATGCTACTGGATTGAGAGTTCTTCTGCAGAAGGAGCTCCGAAATAGTGACGTAAGCCAACTTGGGAGGATTGTTCTCCCAAAGGTCAGTTATCAATGCAACTGATTTTCTCTTTAAAAATTTCTCTTATCCACTTATTTCGTACACACTTTTCCTCTCTAACTACTGATACTTGTTATTGATGAATAACTTCCACAGAAGGAGGCGGAATCTTACCTCCCCGTTTTAATATCAAAGGATGGAAAAAGTTTATGTATGTATGATTTGCTAAATGCGCAACAATGGACCTTCAAGTACAGGTGAGATCTTGTAAAATTATTAGACTCTAATGTGTGTTACATTGAGTAACGCTGAATCTTTCACTAGTTCACATTGCTAAAATTAGTTATTAAATGTTATGTTACCAAGCAGCCTACAGAAAAAAATTGCGGATATACAATTAATGAGAAGTAACACTTATTAATTCTTTCATACTTTTGTCCTGATGTTATCTTAGCTTGACTTGAATATTATCAAAATTCAGTAAATTTCTATTGATCTTGGAAGAAGCATGCTGTAGATAAGTTGCGGCTATCTGCTGATCTTGGGCTGGTATCTTTTTTTGGTCTTTGAGGGAAAATCATTGCAACTACATCCTCTGATCTGAATAGGAATTGTTTTTTTTTTGGAAATGTTACTATTTACCAGCAATAGGGAGCTTTTATTTTAATGTGGATTCTTCTGGTGAATGGGAAGAAATGTGTTTTGATTATGCCGTTACTTTTATTATGGTTTTGCTTATCCACTAGTGACAAATTCCAATTGCGTGTGCAGATATTGGCCCAACAATAAAAGCAGGATGTATGTACTTGAAAATACCGGTGAGTACTTTCCTTCAATTTATAATTTCGACAGGTAAATTTTCATGAGTTTTCACCAACAATCAGGCAAACTATATGTATATTTTCTGTAAAAAGGTTGTGCCATTAGGTTAATGTTTAAAGGTGTTTTTTCTATTTTATATTGAAAGAGAACATAAGTTAAAATCCACATGCTTTGGAAAAAGAAAGTCATACATAAAATTTTACACTAATGGGTGTGGGGGTACTATTTTAGGCCAATGCTCTTACGTCTTCTACACCTCTTTAAACATTCCAGGAGATTATGTGAAAACTCATGATCTACGGCAAGGAGACTTCATTGTGATATACAAAGACGACGAGAACAACCGCCTTGTACTCTCTTTTGCCTATTAGCATTTACTGCACTTGCACATTTTCAGCATGCTGTCAGTACTCAATAGTTGCTTACCGTGTGCTGTATTTCGTGAAGGTCATAGGAGCAAAGAAGGCGGGATATGGACAGACTGCCACTGTGCCACAAATCCATGAGCATATGCATATCCCCACCACATTGCTGCCAGCTCCACAAGTATTCCATGACTATGCAGCCCCCGTTGCACCAGAAGACGATATGCTGGCTATGGTGCCCCAAGCTGATGAGATATTCGATGGGATACTGAACTCCTTGCCAGAGATACCAGTAGCCAACGTGAGGTACTCCGACTTCTTCGACCCGTTTGGTGACTCCATGGACATGACAAATCCCCTGGGCTCCAACCACTCTGTCAACCTGGCTACACATTTCCATGACGAGAAGACGGCGAGTTCTTTGTTTCCCTACCCGAAATCTGGGCCTCTGATATGAGATCCAGGCAGAAAACTGCTGGATCAGGCAATCTGCTGCATGAAGCTCAGAAATCTCCTTCGTTGACACCATTGCTGTACATCCAAATAATTGGTGTCCTCATTTTGTATGTTGTAGTATATGAGGGAGCACCGCCTGCTGTTTTTATGTGTAAAAGGGTAACTCTGCAAAACTGAACGTTGCATCAGATCAGATCATGCAACGCTGTGACGAGGCTCGCTCTGGTGTTTCTTCGACCTCGTGAATTTGTGCAGGTACATAAACGAAAGACACATCCTGTGCATTTACATTCGCAAGAACCTGATGGTGTTGGGTTTCAGTAACTTCCGTGTGGTTGGGCAGGCTTCTATCTGGGCGTGATAGATACCAAGCCCTTTTGTGTTTCAGCGCGACTTGTCATCCACGACACTTCTGGTTCTTGCATTGCATTGGCTGGACCTGGAAACATACCTGATGTCCTTCGCCAGGTCAGGTTTCTTTGAGGTGAACGTGACTGATCCGTGGATTGTTCGGATGATGAGTAGTCTTTTTTTTTTTTGGAAAGCGGATGATGAGTAGTCTTGGTGGTGCTGAATGAAGACTTCTCCACGCACAAAAGCAAACATGTGCGCCCATGACTGGTGCCCTGAGAGGACTAGCCATGGTCCAGTTTGACATCGGATGATTGTAAGAGGCACAGATGTCGCAGTTTGATTGATGTGTCATCGTCTTCACCTGAAAAGGAAATGCTGTAACCAATTGTAGCTCTACATGTTTGGTCCGAACCCAACTCGGTCACAGGTCACAAGTTGTTACCGTTTCCAAAGGCATTCACTTATTGCTTCCATGTTCTTCGTTTCTGAGCAACATCCGCATGGTTTTGGCTCGATTGGGCGTGGATGTGAGAACACACTCCTATTTCTTGGCAGGTTTGTTTGAAAGTTGATTGGACTGATAGATCGATCTATTCTTTGGCTGTGCCTACCTTTGTTTCTTTCTTGCAGCAAGAATATACTTTTTTTGCGGGTAAGATTAAGAAGATACTTCTCCGTGAATAAAAAAAAAACACAGGCGCACCTATACTTGAGAAGTCGGGCGATGATCTGTTAAGAGGAGCTCATATTCTTTTGTTTGATGTTAGCTTTTCGTGCCCGTCTCGCGTTTTCTCCACTGCGTACTGGTAAGTGGCCATTGTAGTTTATCTTTCAGGACCTGGTCAATGGCCATTGCACTTTGACACGCCAAATTATATGAGAAGGTGTCGCAACTTGATGCTTTGGTCACCCGAAAAAGAAACTATGCTTAGATATTTCGTCCGCCTACTCTCTCCGTGATGCTCCACTCTGGGCCAACCTGTGGACACGGCAAACATGTACAGGTGTACTAGTAAAAATTTTAAAAGTATATTGTGGAGTGTGCAACCTGTTGGTGGCCACGACAGACAGATAGCCAACTGGGCAATGAGTGAACTTGCCATTGTATATAAGCTACGAGCTCGGTAGTTTGAGATGCGCATAGAACGAAAAAAACTTGCGAAAGGTCAAGAGCCTTTGCTTGGCCTCCGTGCGAAGGCCGATTCAACACGTATGAATGGGACACGTACCCTGATGAAAGGAAAAAAAAAATAGAAAAGATGGATCGACAAGTGTCAACAGGCGGACTCACTAGGTCGCTCATTGCAAATAGATGATTTGGGAAATGGGCACAAAATGCACGAAAGGGATCCTGCCATTCCCTCGCAACAAAAAAAAAAAAGAAAAGAAAAAGTGGATCGTGTCGTTGTCACCGTCGTTCACATCGTCTCAACTTCTTCCTCGCACAAACGTCCCTCGCTCAGAGGAGGTTCAGGCACGGCGTGTGGGATCCGATATCCCGAGTGCACGCACGCATCCACTTGAGATATTTCCAGAGCCCCATGGGATTCACCCCGCTACAGAGCTACACGTCGCCGGTTTACGTCTGGCCGAGCCGGAGATACTATACCTAACGGACGGGCAAGGTCACATTTGGCACCTCGGCGCTCTGCAGTCGCCACGCGCGCTGGCAGACGTAGAACACGTCCTGTAAGGCTGTACTAATTGTATGCGACGTGCCCCCTCGCTCCTGGCCGTTCACAAGCAGCGATCGATCTGGCCAGTGGCCAAGCGCCGCGCGCTGCCTCCAACGGTCCAACCTAACCCGAGCGAGCGTCTGGTCCCCGTCGTTCTGTTGGTCGTCAAGAACGAGCGAGTCCTTGATCGAGCCAAGCGCTGGGCGTAAAGTCACCCGAAATTCAATTGGGGACGCCACCACGGATGGAACGAACAGGTTACCTGCGACGCTTCTCTGGACTCTCAGACGAGGGACAAATTGGCCTCTCCAGGTCGTCGTCGTTTGTGGTTTCTTCTTGGGAATGGCTAGGGTCCAGACGTCCGACGGCAAGTTCTAGCATCGGACGGTGTCTCACTGCAATATCTGGGTACTGTTATACTGCAACATTTGTATATACCGTTACATTCAATATTTGTGTACTGTTACATGCAACATTTTGTGCAGCATCAGACGGTAGAAGTGAAACATTGAAAAAAGAATATTGCAACATTAACTACAAAAGTAAAATATTATAACAGAATCATTGTAACATTGACGGTCTGTTGCAACACCAAAAGTTGTATTTCACAACATTGGGCCGTGTCCGATACTTTTATCTGGCATCGGACTTCCTAGGTGTAGTCTTCTTCGGCTTTCGTCCGCCACGCATCGCCGCATCCGCTCTCCCCTCCCCAACACGCGACACGGCGACAGCCAACACCCTTCCTTCCCACTCACGAGCTCCCACCTGGTGCGCCGTACACGTCCCCGCCCCACCTCAAAACCGGACCCCACCCGCCTCGTGTACACTTGTCCCCTCCCCCTCGTTCGCACGCTTGGTCCATTCGGGCCGGGGCCGGCCGTTGGGGAGTAGTTCGCCAGGCCGCTCTGCCGTCGCGATGGCGACGGCGCGCGCACATGACGACGGGGCCGTGCGCGGCGGCGGCAGGCGGAGGAGCGTGTACCTCATGGACTGCGCGCCGGCGTGGGGCTCCGCCACGACCCGCGGCCGCGGCGCGGCGATGGAGGACGCGTTCGCCGCCGTGCCGCGCTTCGCCGAGGTGCCGGTGCGGATGCTCGCGGGCGCGCGGGAGCTCGACGCGCTCGGGATCGGCGTCGACGCTGCCGCCGCCCTCCAACTGCCCATGCACCTCTTCGGCGTGTACGACGGCCATGGCGGCTCCGAGGTCGGGCTCCGCGCTCCCCTCTTACCTCCAGCGAAGGCATCATCAGCCTTCCGATCCATCGCCCACCAGTCTGTCATAATCCGGCCGTGGATGTCTATGCAGGTGGCGAACTACTGCGGCGACAGAATCCACGTCGTGTTGAGGGAGTTGCTGAGCAGAGCCGCGAAGGGGTCAGAGGAATTGGGGGAGGAACTGGACATCAAGGAGCACTGGGAGAAGGTGTTTGGTGATTGTTTCCAGAGGGTAGATGACGAGGTGTCAGGGGAAGCGTCCTGCAGTGTCGTCAGCGATGTCCGGTGCAATCCTGTTGCAGCTGCCAACGTCGGTTCCACTGCTGTTGTAGCGGTGGTCTGCTCCTCTCACGTCATTGTTGCCAACTGCGGCGATTCACGCGTGGTGCTCTGTCGCGGGAAGGAGCCCATGGCTCTGTCCATCGATCACAAAGTACATTCGACACCCCCAGTGTTCAGTATTTTCAGTTAGGCTGCGTCTAGTGTTGGTGAACTGGATCCTACATGCTTTTGTTGCTTCAGCCCGATAGGAAAGATGAGTGCGCAAGGATTGAGGCCGCTGGAGGGAAGGTCATCAACTGGAATGGTCATCGCGTCTCTGGCATACTTGCTATGTCACGGTCAATCGGTAAGCCCGTTGCTTCCTGTATGCCTAAATTGTATGAAGAGTACTGAGTTTAGGCAGTTCAGTGAACGAGATGTAACATTCACATTAGACAACTTCAGCCAAACTGAGGGAATGAGATTGACAGTTAATCATTGATTATGTTATATTTTCTCAAATTAATTATTAATTTTCGTAATCTAGACCTGATATTTACTATCCGGGATAAAAAGGAGATTTCACCTGGCAAAAAAAAAATCTTAAATGAGGTTCGTATAATTTCACCAGGTGGAGCTTAACATAAACAATTATTAGGGCCGAGCAAATCAATATGAATATTTTTCCTGGGCCCGTCTTATACGAACCTCTCTCATTTAAGACTACAATGTATTATACTAAATCAAACCCCAAATTCATTTTGTGAAAGCATTCAGATCAAGTATGAGGATGTGCTTAAGAAGATACATGTAGAAAAGTTCTCCGTTTCAAGGAACAATGGTACCCTGTATACATATGGTATGATTGCAGCAAGTGGCTCTGGAAGTTTTGACAGTGGCCAATAAAGGTTTAGTTGCATTTGTTGACTCATCTGTCTCCATGAAACACTTTCGTTTTGTAACTTTGACAAATTCTCTTCAGTTCAACTATGGAAATGAAGTTGATCTCTTCAGTTCACCCAGTTTCTTTGTGCACTGGATAACATTCGTTGGATATTTGCATCGCTATGCAGGGGACCGATATGTAAAACCATTTCTCATCCCAAATCCAGAAGTCAGAGTTATTCCTCGGGCAAAAGATGATGACTGCCTCATTCTGGCGAGCGATGGAATGTGGGATGTCATCTCAAATGAGGACGCATGCAGAGTTGCTCGCCTACAAATCCTTCTGTGGCACAAGAAAAATGATGGTATGTATTCCGACGAAGATGGCGAGCTGACAGTAAACCCTGCTGCACAAGCAGCTGCGGATTATCTTGTGAAGCTGGCTCTGATGAAAGGGAGCGAGGACAATATCACTGTCACTGTGATCGACCTGAAATCACGGAAGAAGATCAAGGACAAATCCTAACAGGAGTACAGGACCCAGGTTTCTTCTGATCAGCCGACCTTAATCTGCTATTGGAGTCTATGATGCTGGTCTTAAATCGTTTGCTATTGCAAGACGAGTTTTCTTCCATGGTTTTAAATATCTTATATATATATCTGTATAGGTGTAATTCCAATGAATGGGGTGTCTGGTTTGTCTATACCTCTGTAGTTATATGTCGCCCTAATATTGTGATTTGCGTCCAGAAAAGTCCTGTAAATGTAGTTCTATAGCAGCATTAAGCAGCGGGATACTGAAACTTGCATGTGTACCAGTAGATTTGCTTCCTACTAATGTTGCGATCAGCATGCAACAAAAAAGGCTGCAGCAAATGTGTACGTGGCTACCGCACATTGGCTCCCAAGGATGGAGCTAGATAAATTTCCACAAAATTACGGATTTAGGATCATGCCTCTCTGGAGTCTGAAGGCAGCAATGAAACACATATCAAGTATGCTGCACGATTTGGTGTGTATGGATTTGGAACAACCACCAAGACCTGCCAAGGAGAAGGCGAGATGGGTAAGACCTGATGAAGTATGGATAAAGGTCAATACGGATGACGCTTTGATGCCAAAACAGGCAATTGAGGAAGTGGAATGATTCTGAGAGGGCAGGGAGGAGATGTCATTGCGGTGGAGGCTAACTGGTACTCGCTCTTACCTAATGTGCTCACGAGTAGGGCTGGGCATTCGGTACTAACCGAACCGAAAGAACCGACGAAGTTCGGTTCCGAGAAAATAGGTACCGATCGGTTCTCTCCAAAACTCGGTACGGTTCTCTCCAAAACTCGGTACCGAGCACTTCGGTACTCGGTTCTTTCGGTTCGGTTCCGGTACTACCCGAAGGAACCGACCCTCTGTATGCAGAAGAAAACAGCCATTCAAATGGGAATTTTGAAAGCATTTCTCCTTATTTTTTTCATGCATCCAACAAGCAACATTCACAACAGTTAAAAACATAATTCTTCACACGCTTGGAATATGCAGCAATCAGTCAATTTGGCAAGGGCGCAAGGCAACAAGCAAAGCAAAAGCAGCAACTAGCAATCCAAAACCAAAATGAATAAGCAACAGCAATACAGGCAGTCAGGCATACAGCACCCCGCCACCAGCAGCACTGCAGCAAGCCAGCAGTGCGTCAGGGAGCCTGACGGCCTGGGTGGCGCGTCGGCGAAGGGGGCTCGGGGCGCCTGGACTCTGGATCTGGCGCCTGACGGCCCGGCCGCCGTTCTCCCGGCTCGCGCTGGGCTGGAGCCTGGAGGCGGAGCCGCGGAGGGCTGACCGGCGGGCGGCTGAGCCTCAGCGGAGGAAGAGGGGCATGGCGGCGGCCGGCGGAGGGACTGCCGGACTGGAGCTGTGGCGGACTGGCGGTGGCGAGTGGCGACGCGGCGTCGAGCCACTCGAGCGGATAGGGCGGCCGGGCGTGGGAGCCTGGGAGGGGAGCGGCGGAGGGAGGAAGAGAGCCAGAGAGAGGTAGGGTTTGTTATTGGGCTGTTGTTAATGGGCCATAGTTGGGCTGCTACTAAATGTTCGGTTCCCCTCGGTTAACCGAGAACAGAACCGAACCGAACCTAAAAAATTGGTTCCTCAAGAAGAATAGCTACCGAGAGCCGAACCGAAATGCTCGGTTCAGGTTCGGTTCGGTATCGGTTCCGGTTCTTCCGGTTCGGTTCTCGGTACTTTGTGCCCAGCCCTACTCACGAGTGAAGCTTTGGAGAGATGGTCTGTTGCTAGCAGTGGTGCATGCCTGCTGTCGGGTACCTGTAAAAGGGGTACCCTAACTTAGGCCCAGAACTACTCGGTAACGAGGCCCACCAACGAAGTTGGCCTGGCTCCGTAGCCCGGCAAAGGACCATCGCAACAACTCCTCGGCACCCATCCCGCTCGAGGTGGACGACCACCCTCGAGCAGGGATGTCCGTGACGATAGAGGCTCAGCGACCTCGAGGGGGACGTTCACCCTCGAGCGGGTGATTTCCGTCACGTTCGAGCCCAGCCAAGCTCGAGGGGGACGTTTATCCTCGAGCGGGTGTTTTCCGTCTCGTTCGAGGTTCGAGGCACGAGCTTACGGTCCAAGCTCGAGCTTGCCACACTGGGAACGACGCCCAAGGCTCTGCGACCCATCACTCCAAGTTATGATGACGCCCCTCTGCAGTCAAAAAGCGGGGGAATCACTGCGCCACGCCACCACCCACGCCCCGGAGAAGACACCGGTCAAATCCACTCGCAACAGTGGACTTCTGAGCGCCATGCTGCGCGGCCAGACCTAACTAGGCAGCAGCACTGTGCCAACCACTCCTTTGACTTTGCTCGCCTCGGATGCGCTACCATCCTCAAAGGCGAACCTCGAAGGAAACTACGGAGCTTCGATCCGGGGGCTGTACGCAAGCTGCCATCCTCGAAGCCGTGAACCGTCACAAGAGGAACGCCACGTCAACTGTTGCCATGCCGTCAGCCGGAGTTGGAAGGCGCGATTCCCGCTCGCATAGTGTGCGGCATGGGCATCACAATGCACTTAGCAACGTCAGCACCACGAACACATGTACTCGCACCCTCCCCCTTGGTCTATAAAAAGGGGAAGGGAAGCCCATGCAAAGGGCACGGCCAAACGCACTCAAGTCCACACGCGCTAGAACACACACCACTTAGCTAGCGACAGCCGAACTTGGGGACCTAGGAGCCCATCTCCTTCTCCCACCTTGCTTGTAACCCCCTACTACGAGCAACACGAAACCGGTGCTCAGCACCACTGCTGGACGTACGGCCCCGTGGCCGGAACCAGGATAAAAACCCCTGTCTCTTCACCCGCCATCGGGGCAACGAGTGGATTAGCACCGCAATCACTTGTTTGTGCCGGTGTGACCAAATCAGGCACCGACAGCTGCCATAGAGTGATTTTGGCAACTGTTCAGAACTTGCAAGTGTGATCTCACTGCCATAGTGTTTTTGGCAACTGTTCAGAACTTGCAAGTGTGATCTCATCATAGTCGGGGCAGGATCATTGATCTCTGGTTTATGGCATGAAATCCAGAGAGCTTAGTAGGCAAGTGTGTCTTTGTAAGAAGAAAGAAAGGACAATCAAGCAACATATTGTTGCGCGAAGAAGTTCTCTCAGTCGTGTCCGGTTAGGTCTTGGTCCTGCTATAGATGTACAAATGGGCGGCCCGGCCCGGCCCGAGCCCGGGGTGGCCTGGTAAAAACCTATTGTTGAGTCTCAATTGTTGAACATATTCAAATCTATTGTTGAGATATTTCATTAACGTTGTTGAGTTAGCACAATTAAAATGTTGAAGATGGATAGGAGCCCTAGATAGAGAAGGCATAGGGCCCTGACCGGCCCGTTCTCTTTCCAGCGGGCCGGGCCGGCCTGCAGGCCGAGGTGACGGCCCAGGCCCGCAAAAGACCGGACCGGGCCGGGCCAAAAATCCGGGCTTCTAGGTGGGCCATCGGGCTGCGGGCTTTTTTATATCTATAGGTCCTGCGACATTCCAGCTTGGCTAATGGAGTTAGTAGCCAAAGATTGTACGTAACCCTGTTTTGAATCAATACAAGCTATCGTAATGCGAAAAAAAAGGAAAAAAAAATATATTTTTCATCCTTCAAGTATTGTGGAAGTGTGATTTTCATCCTTAATGTTTTAAGTGGTGCAAATCAACCCCTTAAGTAACTAAACTAGTGCACTAATCATCCCAACCTCGGTTTACTAACAATTTTGTGCTCACTCACAATAAATAGTTTAAGCGCTCTAACCATCTCCCTTATATACTAACAATCTATGTTACCGTATAATTGTTAACATAAACACCACATATTTATTTTTGACATCTATGTGCCTCATTCGTCTTTATTTTATTCATTTTACAAGCCACAAACATTTATTGCTTATGAAATTTGTATCTCAACTTAATTATTAAGTATATTTTCTTAATTATCGATCATTTGCTCATTTTGTTTTTAAGAAAAGGTAAATAAGAGCATTTATGTTAATCCTATTTTTTTTAGAAATTACTCTACATTGATTCCTAAACATGTAAGTTTAATGAAAAAATCATAGAGTTAAACCTACGTTTGGTCTGACGTTACGTGACCCGATGCCTGCACTGCGTCTAAACCACTAATATAATGTTAAATCATCTATATACCAAGACAGGGATGATTAGTGCACCGGTTTAATTAGTTAAAGGCATGATTTGCATCAATTAAACACATATAAAGGACAAGTCACCCTCTAGAATGTGCCTCAAGGCCTTGTCCGCGATATCTCACAGTTACAAGGGCCTCATCGTAATGACGCATCCAAAACCCAAACCCTTCTTCCCCCATCCATCCCCATCCTCCCTCCCGCCGGCGGCCACCCGAGGCAACAAACCCTAATCCTGACTGCCACAGACCACACACGCCGCACCCTCCTGCTTCCGTTACTCGAGGCTCCACCAAACTCTAGCCCCTATTCTCTTCAGCCATGGCGTCGGATGACGAAGCGAACGCCGCGGCGGTGGCGCGTGGCGAGGATGCGGAGGCGCCGGAGGGGAAGAACTGGCGGCGGAAGGGGAAGCACGACAAACCCAAGCCGTGGGACGAGGACCCCAACATCGACCACTGGAAGATCGAGAAGTTTGACCCGTCCTGGAACGAGGGCGGCATGCTCGAAGTCAGTTCCTTCTCCACCCTCTTCCCCCAATACCGAGGCAAGCACCCCATCCTGATCTCGTCCTGCCTCCCGCGATTCCTTTGGAATGAAACGCGAATTCGCGCTGTTTTGTGTTTATTGGAAGAGAATTGGTGAGATGTTGCTTGTTTGTGCTGCAGAGAAGTACTTGCAGGAGTCATGGCCGATCGTGAAGGGCGCATTGAAGGAGCACGGCATCTCGTGCGAGCTTAACTTGGTAAGCTATTAGCCTGTTTTTTCATTGCTGTTGGGCGCCAGATCTTTATGTGATCTTCAATTGATTTGAGGCCTCTTTTGGCTCTTGCTGTGTGTGTAGGTGGAGGGATCCATGACTGTTTCGACCACCAGGAAAACCAGGGATCCCTTTATTATCATCAAGGCCAGAGAACTGATGAAGCTATTGTCCAGGAGCGTCCCTGCACCTCAGGTTTGAGTCAAACTTGTGTACCCTTGTGTACTCAAGATTCAGGAGTCAAAATCTGTGCATCATTTGCATAGCTTGTTATTCAACTATTGTAATTGTATTGAGCTTTATCTGACCAGGTTTGAGTTTAACTTGCCATCTCTTTGTAGTATGCTAGTATAGTATGCCATTTACATGTTGTGTGATCCTCCTTCATGCTGGCTGGGTAATTTTTGAGATTTATGTGTTTGGGATAACTATATGGGACTTCTCTTAGTATTGGTCATACTGTTTTTTGCAGGCTGTCAAAATTCTCGATGATGAGATGAACTGCGACATTATAAAGATTGGAGGGCTAGTAAGAAATAAGGTAAGCCTCCCTTTTCACCATTCAATTTCAAGTCCATATCTCTTCTAAATGTCACCCTTAATTAGCTCAGTGTCATGACGTGCTTTTCTATGTGCATGAGATACTCCGGAAGAGCAATGTAAAGATCATTCATGTAATAAAGTTAAATGATGGACTTATCTGATGAAATTACTAAATAACCTTTTGAGCTGTCATAACATGGTAAACGGTGTTTTCTTGTTGTCAGATTACTTTGTTCATCGCATGCCATTTGTTGTTTTCAAGGTGTTATTCACATTTGATGTGGTATTTTTTTGTTCATTTTGTAATGACACTACATAGCTGGTAATATCTTGGATAGAAACAATGTGTTGTCATTCAATCATTCTATATACAGTGATATGTTTCCCATGTTTGTTAGGGTCATACTTTCTATCCAATCAACAGAGTATCTCTATCTGTGATTTTTTTTTATTCTGCGCATATAATCACAAACATGCATACCTTTCTGTAATATAGTATATGCATGATACTTACTCTGTTGCCTTCATAGAATTTCTCAAAGTAAACCCACAGACTCTGATTTGGTAGCCTTTTTGTTGGTGTTAGTAATTTGCTAAATGTGATTAGAGATTAGTGTCCCCACTCACAATTTGTTAGTCATATTGTACTTAATCCAGTATATTTGTAATGTGTTACCTACAGGAGCGATTCGTAAAAAGGAGAGAACGCCTTTTAGGCCCTAATTTATCTACGCTTAAGGTAAAAATTGTTCTCATTCGTATGGATAATCATTGAGCGCCGAACTTTTTTTTTGTTGCTTACACATTGTTTTGTGTTCTACAGGCCATTGAAATTTTGACTGGCTGCTATATTTTAGTGCAGGTTTTTCACATTTCCTTACCACTCCCTTAGTCACAATTTGCGAATGTTATTAATTACTGTTGTTGCCTTTCCCAATTAAAGGGAAACACGGTTGCAGCCATGGGTTCCTATAAGGGAAGGGGACTGAAACAAGTTAGAAGGATTGTAGAGGAATGCATGAAGAACGTAAAGCATCCAGTGTACCACATCAAGGTGATTGGTTTTGCCCTTCCGAGGTGTTATTTTGCAGGGAGGTTCACAGGGAAAGGATTTTTTGTTGCTTATTGGTTGCTATTAAACTATATAGGAACTCCTAATCAAACGCGAGCTAGCCAAAAATCCTGCTCTGGCCACTGAAAGCTGGGATAGGTTTCTCCCAAAGTTCAAGAAGTAGGTGACATCATATTTCTGTTGGAGATTCAATATCATATACTGATGTATCTGATTCCCTGTCACCATTTAACCTTTTAGGAAGAATGTCAAGCAGAAGAAGCCTCAAACTAAGGAGAAGAAACCATACACACCTTTTCCACCACCTCAACAGCCTAGCAAGGTAAGCAAGTGATATTTTTCTGTTGCGTCTTATTGTTACTTATGTATCTGTACCACTTTATATTCAACCTTTCTGACCAGTGGGATCAGTGATGATTAGTGCTGAGCCGTCCTGTCCTACAACTTATGTCAGCTGTCTGTGCACACATAAGACTATATAATGCCATTTTCTTTTTAGTGCTATTCCTAGTGTTACTTGGATTTGTAGTTTTAGTTGAAGTTGCTTCACATTTTTTTTTATATATATTCTCATTTTGTGCATTGTGTTCTTATCTGTATTATTCTGGATGTGTAGATTGATGTTCAACTTGAGACTGGTGAGTATTTCATGAGTGAGAAAAGGAAATCGGACAAGAAATGGCAAGAGAAACTGGAGAAGCAATCAGGAAAAGCTGAAGAAAACAAAAGAAAGAGAGATGCTGCATTTGTTCCTCCAAAGGTTAGAACATTTTCCCTGTTCGAGTATCGTTTTGATGATGTTCCTCTTGCAATGATGATTAAAACATACCCTATTATTTTTTGTTGCAGGAGCACACTGCAGGCCCATCTGAACCTGACAAGACTGCCAATGACAATAGTGAGATAGCTGATAGAGCGAAGTCGTTAAAGGTAGCTGTTGTTTTGTGCTTTAGTGTACCAATGGCTACTATCGCTAAATTTTTTTGTAGTGTTGGGGAATTTTTGAAATAATATGGTCACTTACCATCCTAAATTTGTTCTCTATTTTGCAGAAAAAGGCAAAGGAATTCAGAAAGAGCGAGGCCCAGGAGAATTTCAGAGCTGAATCATATCTCGCAAGTAACGAAGAATCACGCCCGAAAAAGATGAAATCAACAAAGTTCAAGTAGCCATAACCCGAATGCATCATGACCGTGACGATTGAGAATGATTACACAAGCCATCCCTTTTAATTAGTGCATGCTTAAAACGCATTAGAGTGCAAGAGTTGCAATTGAAGATGATGGAACAAAAACTAAATCCTTGGTCTGTTCTTGATGCAATAGTCTCTCTCTGCATGGTTTGTTGGTCAGTTCATGGGTATGTCATCAAACAAGGAACACAACAAATTGTAGTCATTCCGTCTTGTCGTTACGTTCTCCATACCCTTGGATTTTCGTGTCAATGAGGAAATAGATGAGTTTACTTGGGAGTTTTTGTGTCCCTGAGGAAATAGATGTTTTTCTTGGTTTTTTTTGTGTCCATGAGAAATAGATGAGTTTACTTGGGTTTTAATTTATGTCCACGGGGAAATAGAGGATTGCAGCCCTGCCACTGTTATCCGTACCACGATCATAATTCCCCGTAACAGCAGATGTTTAGTAGTGGAAGTATTAAATCGAGATTAATTACAAAACCTATGAGATTAGATCGATAGATGAATTTTAAGCCTAATTCGTTCGTCATTAGACACTAATACTATCGTGCTACAATGAACATATGCTAATAGTAGATTAATTGGGCTTAATAGTTTCATCTCGTGATTTATACTCTGTATGTGTAACTAGTTTTTTAATTAGCTCATATTTAGTCCATCTAAATTGCATCCGAACATTCGATGTGACGTGTTAAATTTTAGCACATGGATTAATGGGAGTCAGATGGAATGTATCAACCGTCAATATGAGGGATGTCTTGGTTTTGAAGGTGTCTGGGAGTTAAATGGGATGGGGTTATCCTCTTAAGGAGATGTTTAGTTTCTCTTCTTCAAACTTACATTTTATTAAAAAAACGTGTCTCCACTCGCAAAATACGCTTCCCAATATAGTGTGCTTGTTAATGTGATATGCCAGACGAAGTCGATCTCCAAAACGAGCGGACGGGCTATCCTTTGAGTGTCGTTACTCTCCTCTCCGTTAGTAGCTCATGCGAGCACATGAGCTTGAGGTCTGCGCGCGAGCTGGAGGCGCAGGCCTCGACGAGCTCCGTTGTAGCGACATGGACCGATCGAGCTCTGCCGCAGCGGTGTGGGCAAGCTCAAGGTCGGATCCTGGCGAGCCCTGCTACGGCGCGAGCTCAAGGTCTGCCCCTAGCGAGCCATGCCGCGGAGGGGACTGGGAAGGGCGGAGGCAGGCGAGAGGAAGGACTGCAGGAGTTCCTCTGGAGAGTTCATCTAGCTAAGGAAGAGATATGGATGATATGTGAGGGTCATTGGTGACCAATAAGGTGCATGAGCTTTTCTCACGGTACATCACTTTCATGTAAATCTCATAGTGCGTGCATGAGCTTCTCTCTCTTTTCTATTAAAATATAAAAAATATTAGAAAAGCTAGCAGTCTTCTCTCTACAAAAATTAGAAAGGGTCTATCTCACTTTAACCAAACACCAAATAGCATAAAAGTCCCATAAAACTAGAACAAAATGGTTCCGTCCCTCGCAGCACGCCTACAATTCGAAGTACTACACCGTAATCCGTGTGCTGCTCAATCGTTTTAGAAATGTATTGATCAGATTGAAATGGTAGGGGGCTCAGGATTTCAGAACAGAAACAACCGATAATCATGAAATGGTGTTCATCAGAGAGACTAGAAAGTACGCACGACATCCCTGTATAGCACATTACACGTTCAGACTGGCACAACAGAACATATCTTCAGTGTGCAAGTTATGTACAGTAGAACTGGTGTACAATACGACAAATGATACATGGACACAAAGCCATCACTACACACGAGCTGGACAATTTGATTTCTATTTCTTTTATCATTTACAACACATGTACAGCTTCCCTACTTACAGCAAAAACCTCGTGCTTCTATGTTCACAGGGCAGGGGCCTTCTGCCCTCAGCCCCTATAGTATACAGGCCCAAAAATGACTACAATGAAAAAAGAATGGAAACAAAAAAACCTGAATACAGATATACAATCAACAAACAAATCAATGAAAATAAGAAGCCTATAAGCTCACCTAGCAGCTAATCTTCAATGCTTTGCTATCTGGTATAAAACGAATCACGCATACTGTACACCCTAGGCAGGAATCCTGATTTCCTGAGTCTCCATGGTGAGAAAAAAAATGACTACTCCCCTCTTTGCAATAAAAACGCAAAGCTTGGGTTTTCATGGACGAAAGGCAGCAAGTCGTCATCAGCCACCTCAATCACTGGCAATGTCTTTGTAATATCATCTAGTGAAAAAGGTATGCTGCATTGAGGGATGAGCGAGTGAAACCATGAGATATTGGTACTAATAGTTCTTAAAAGTAATATGGCTAACATTTTTCACATATATCGAACCTGGAATCATCATCTAGGAGTATAGAGAAACTTGTGGTCATACTTGATTCCTCGCGTACCGCGGATTTCAAGCTTGATGTAAACTACAGATAGATAGGTTTGATTTGTCAACTGATATGTCATTTTTGAAAGGAACACAAATCAAATGTGCCAAGACCATAAACGACATCAGAAAAGCTGACCAACTTACCTCTGCTGAAATAGTATTTGTACCATTCACGTCATCCCAGTACATGCTAACTATTCGCTCTAGCTGTTGTATGCTGAGGGCCTAAATATACCATAAATATATGAGTACAACCGTAAGAAGAAAGACAAGCACCAGAAGAAACTTTTGGACAAGCAGAATACTTACAGGGCACACATCGGTGCGTATCTCTCTTAATGTCCTCATTGGCTTAAGAGAAATCACCTGACAGAAGAGTAGCATGGACCAATGTATTTATGATTAGAAAATTGTCAGCAAATATCAGAAAATATGAAGTATTAAAGAAAAGTATTGCTGCACCAGGAAATCAACAGCTTGTCTGATATGCCTCAAGGCCTCCCATGCTGAACCTGCAAACTGTGTGAAATATAAAACATGTAAGCCAATTGCATTAGGAAAACCTACCTCAAACCAGGGAAGGGATTAACCTCTCTAGTAGCATTGTCGGACCAATGTTTGAGTTCAGCCAGTCCAGCTCTGACATATTCCCCATTACTAAATGAACAACACTCACGCCGCAAAAGCAATCTAGTTTCAAAAGCAATGATCTTAGAGAAACATTACACATATGCAGACAAGATAACATCATGTATAACAAGGAATTTTACCGGTTAAATAGTTGAACATCAATCAGTGAGAATATTTGAGTGAAAAGTTTGTGCACCAAAATTGATGGAACCTACAAATTCGATAGAGTAAGAAGTACATTCAGAATATTTTCCTAATGGATGCCACATGTCCATATTAGTTTAGCACTTACATGATTTGCCCTTAATACATCCAAGTAGCTAGTGAGGATTTTCACAATACCCAACCAGTGCGTGAGTTGGTTCTGTTGACCCATGCCATTAAGATGGCCTTTTGCGAGACTTGAGTGAGAAGTTCGAGGATCCTGACAAGTTTTATGTTCAGATATCTTTCAACTGGGGACACAAATTCGATCAATGTTCATTTTTAAGGTAGCAGTACCTGTATACACAATTCAAGTAAAGGGTTTAGCTCCTTCTTCACACTGTCACTTATCATACCATAAACCTTTTCAATTAGATCCACAAGCTGCTGCTTGAACAGCAAAGCTGGATATTTTGCTTCAACTTGAGGCAATCCAGCAGATCCAACAACTGATTGTCCACTGAGATAAGCAAGCCCAGCATTTGAAGTTTGATTTCCATGAAAGATCCTCTCTGACGAAAATCTTCTCCTTTGTGGAGTTGAAATCGCCGTCCTAGTAGTTTTGAATGACCGTTGAAGGAGAACTGTTAACGTAGACAAGTTGGATAACCAATACGCCAATGTTCTCATATCATTTTGAGCCTTTGAGGAGGGGAAGAAAAATAACAGGACAATTAGCCAAATTCTGTTACAATAGCATGGTGTATTCTTGTATACAATATAAAAATAAATGAAAATTAATTTTGAAAGTTGGCATGGGACTTTTTTTTCCTGAACACGCAGGAGAGCTGTGGATCAATATATTGAGAAGGGTGTAGCACCCAGTAACCGATAAAAAGGTTTTTTTCTAAGGGCAAAAAACCAACAAACCCCCCTCGCACATGCTCACACTATATTACATCTGAAGTTGGCATGTAACTGCTTTCCCCTTTTTATTTTTATTTCCAAATTTCTAGGCTTCCAGAGTGCGCATGTAGGCTCTAAAATCGCCTCTTTATTTCATATACGTGTTGAATAGATGTGGTTCCATGTTCAGATTACTAAAAGATAAAATTCCCTAGTTCTTTTTTATAGAAGTAGTGCTTCATCAGCAGTAATGGTTCTTAAAAAGCATCACGATGAAATAAAAAAAATCAAGCTAAGAGAGAGGAACCTCTGTGGCTGAGTTTATAGCATGCAAAATGTTGTCGAAGACACCCGTTTTCATTGCTTCAAATGATTTCCAATGGAGAAGACATTGGTATATAAGAAGAGCTGCAACAGGTTTGCTCCCAGAGAATCCAAGATGTTGTGAAATACAAGAGATTAACCACTGCTGATCATCCTGGGGCTGCTGGTAATGGGAAGACTTAAAAAAATAACAAAATTATCATTAAACAGTAAAAAAAATAAGAGTTCAATTCAACAAACAGAATGTTGCATACCTGATATTTCTGTTTTGGTATTCTTTGCAGTTTTTCTCCATGTTCAAAATCTTTTTGGTCACCCAAGTCAGGAACATTGCCCTATAAACATGTTTTAAAATGCACAATTTAACAGCTCAATTTAGAAATATTCTTCAGATGTGTTATGTAGCTGTATACATGGTTAAACTCACTGTTGAGGTTATTGCTTCTGATGTGCTAGTTGAGGGCTTCATTTCAGTTTGCCTTATGTCACCGTTCAAAATATGGCCATTCTCTGGACTTCTCTGTAAAAACAGCAGTAGTTCCTGTTTTGAGTGTTGAATGATTGCAAGTATATTTAAAGAAGATTGATATTTACATGGATCCTTGTGATCTTTGAGCGTGACGCTGGAGATTTAGCAGTAGATGGCGGAGTGGCAGTTGCTTGTTGACGAAGAACTTGGTTTTCAGCTTCTAAGCTTGAGGCTTTTCCTTCAAGTCTATTAATTAAGGATAGCAAGAATTATTTGGTCAAAGTTTGTAATGGTATAAACAAGTATCTGATATATATTTGAGATAAATGGAACACGTAGTATGCAAGTGCACACCTTTGTAGAGATTCCTGAAGTTGAGTGACAATCTTACTAGACTCTTCAATTTTCTTAATCAAATCATCATTCCTCTTGAGGAGGTCCTCATTCCTCTTCAGTAGATCTTCATTTCTTTCATGAGCTTCAGTAACAGCTCTCTTTGCAGCATCACTTTCTTGTTTTTCCATTACAAAAGAAGACAATCTTGATATTGCATCTACTTGAAGCCTTGTTTCAGAGAAGAAAATAATTAGATTTCAAAACAACAATATCAGCATAGGCAATTCGATACATAGAGAATGGTGTACTAACTTTTGTACTGTGTCTTGAAGCAAGTGCATCCTGTATTCACTGTCAGCAATTTTCTTGAGTAGCTCATCATTTCTCTCTTGAGCTTCAATAAGAGATTTCCTGATCGTGTCATTTTCCTTCAATGCAGCTTCCAAAGAAACATCTTTTGCAGCTACACTATCTTCAAGCCTGTTTTATTAAGGAACAATATTATATCTGATAAAGTTTGATATGGCAAATAATGGCCATGTGAGGAAGCATGCATGCATGGTGGTCGGTGGAAGTTGTTAAATATGGATAAAACATTGTAAAATCGGTAGCCAAGGAACAAATTATACACTGCATTGGTACAGTATCATGCATTTTTCCACGAGCGAGTATGCTTGCATGGATTGGTAGGTGCACAACATTGATAAAGCATTGACAAAGCACCAGTGAAGGTACATACTTATTAATCATAGTTTGAAGATGTTCAATTTTTTCATTAGAGTCTTCAACTTTCATCAGTAACTCTTCATTTTTCTCGTCAGCCTCAGTAAGAGCCTTTTTAATAGCATCCTTTTCATGTCTCTCTGATAATAACAGAGCATCCTTTGTTGTTGTATTTTCTCCAATCCTGAATTGAAGGAATGATACGAAGGATTAAAATCTCATAGCAACACAGGAGATTGTATGCACTACCAAACATACAAGCCCCGTACTAGGCCCAATGAGAAAAGGTAGATGACATACCTTTCTATGGTGCCTTGAAGAAGGTCGATCTTCCTGTCAACATCAACAAATTTATTTAGTAATTCTTCATATTTTTCTTGACTTTCAATGTGCGCTTTTGTTGTTGCATCATTCTGCTCCCTCTCTCTCAACAGCAAATTCTCATTTGCAACTGTAGTTTCCTCGAGCCTGTGTTTGAAAAAGAATAAGAGTTGATATGCCAAGTACTAAATTATGGAGTAGTACCCTAGACAAAACTTTCAAGTTCAAAGTTCACTATGTATGATCTAGTGTGAATTCACTTGTAGCAACAAGTACACCAAAGAACAATAACAGACCTCTGTATAGTAAACTGAAGCTGAAGAATATTTTTATCATTATCATGAATTTTCTTCAGCAATTCTTCATTCCTTTCCTGAGCTTCACTGAGCATCTTCCTTGTTGCCTCATGTCCCTGCTTTTCTGTAAGCAGCAAGGCCTCTTTGGCAGTGCAATCTTGTTCAAGTCTGTGAATGGGAAGGAAAAAAAAATCACTACAACATCATAACTTGACAAAGATCTTCGTTCAGGTTTTAACTCAACAAAAGGAACTTGAGGAACAAAAAACAATGTTTGTACTAGTAAAGAACCCCAACCATTGAAATTAGAAAAATGGATCGATGATTTTCCCCCAAAAGTACTTTTTACTTCCTATTCATCCCCCTCACAGAGCACACTTCCTAGAAAATTTCTTTTTCACCTTTCCTATGCATCCCCCTCACAGAACACGATTCCCCAAAAAAGTACTTCTTGTTCCCTTAAAAACTAAACACAGCAAAAATCTCCACTCTTATGAAGAGCATTTGAGGATTTACTGTTATCTTACTGATATGTGAACAAAGTGTAAAATCCTTGAAACTGCCCAAGAAAATGGGGGAAAGAAAGAAAGCAATCTGACCTTGATATTGTATCCTGAAGGCTATCAGATTTTCTATCTGCGCCTTCAAGTTTCTTTATTAAATCTTCAATTCTCTGTTGTGCTTCTGAAAGTAATTTTAAGGTAGAAGCATTCTGTTCCTTTTCAGTTAGCAATAAAGCTTCAGTTACCCCCAAATTTCCTTCAAGTCTATGCATATGGATTGGAACACATCGTCGTGTTATGCAATTGAAGATAGAAATAAGGTTAGTGCACTGAAGTCAGAACAGAAGGATGACTAATTCCTATAAGGAGAACTGACAGACCTCCTAATTGATTCCTCAAGTTCTGCAATATTTGTATGAGTATCTTGCACTTCAGTTAGCAATTCCTCAATCTTTTTTCGAGAAGCAGCTAATTCTTTCTTGTTTTCACTGTTTTCGTGTCTTTCTATAGCCAATAAAGAATCTTTATCTGCAGTACATTCTTCGAGTCTATGTACAAATAAGAGAAGTATTACACTTAGTGGAATGTTGGTTTGAATCCCACAGCACTTGTAAGCAAAGAGATTTAAACCTTTTTATTGAATCTTCAAGCAGAACAATTTTGCTATCTGACTCCTGTACTTTGCACATTAACTCTTGGTTTTTCTCTTGAGCTTCAAGTAGCACTGTTGCGGTCGCATCGTAACTTTGCTTTGTCGTGAGAAATATAGATTCTGTTGCCTTTTTCTCTTTTTCAAGTCTAAGTTAATTGATTGAAATTAAGGAACCAGTGTTAGTTCAGAAGGGGAAAAAGATAAGAGTAGATCTTTACTGTGTAGTGGACAACGATTCAGTTTAGCAGATAGTGATGCCAAACTACGAAGTAAAGTTAGCAAAACAAAACGGACCTTTCCACCTTCTCCAGAAGCTCATCTATGTTTCTCTCAGCTTCCTCAATTTTCTTTAGTAATTCCTTGTTTATCTCTTGAGCTTCAGAGAGCGATTTCTTCGTTTGATCGTGCTCTTGCCTTTCTGATAAGTAAAGAGCATCTGTTGTTGTTGCACCCTCTTCTAACCTACGATGAGGATCAGATTACGATGGCTATGATCCATGAATTTGATGATCAAATAGACAATCAAGCAAAGTGTCATCAAATCGCCAAGTAATTTCCAAGCAAACCCATTCAGCAAGTGAGCAACTACTTAACATCTCCTGCGTCAACACATAACATTTGGTTCTACACAACAGATCAACGAATTCATCATTTTATTAGTCACATATTTTTCTTCCACTACAACAACAATTATATGGAGGCACTGGGCTGTAGGCTGTAGCTACAAGAGCATCTAGTCCAAATTATGCATGGCCACTGACAACACCAGTTATGAGAGTATGTGAGCGCTCCTTGGCTGTCAGGAATTGCCATGCAGATGCATGTAAACACAGGGTATGTAAGTGATTTTCCGATAATAGAACAACAAACCTTTCTATAGTATTTTGAAGTTGATCAGTTTTTCTATTTGCAGAATAAATTTCCTTCAGTAAACCTTCAATCCTTCCTTGTGCCTCTGCTAATGCTTTTGACAATGCATCTTTTCCCTGACGTTCTGTTAGTAAAGTTGCCTCTCTTGCAACTGCACTCTGTTCCAGTCTAAGTTCATGGATAAAAATGGCAAAAAATCAAGACACAAAATTAGGTACCATAAACAACTGCTATGTTGCAGTACCTCTGTATACTATCTTGAAGCTGATGCACACTGTAGTTAGTACACTCAACTTCTTTGACTAATTCCTCAATTTGATCCAGAGCTTCAGTTAGAGTCTTTTTTGTCACTTCGTTTTCTTGCCTTTCAGTAACCATTAAAGCCTCTCTTGCAGCAGCATCTTCTTCAAGTCTAAGTTGTATTGAGAAAGAATACAACATGACTACTTAAACGGCCTCACCAAAAAAAAAATGACTACTAAAAACAATGACACTGGGATCTCTAGGGGGGGAAAAAAATTTGATTCGCCTCTATTGAAAGCTAAAAGTTCTAAACAAATGAGCAGTGTAAGCCTGGCAAGCTTACAGTAGCTGGTAAATCAATTATCCCACACATCTTTGTTGTCTTATCAGGATCCATGTTATCCTCGCCATACACTTTTTTCCCTTCTGAACCTCAGATGTTTCTTTTATTGCAGTTTCATTTTCATTGCTTTGTGGTTAGCAACAAGGACTGACATTTTTTAACTGCAATTTCTCAATCAAAAAAAGAAGATGCCACTAGATGACCACATATTAGGGAATCAAATAGCTGATGTCTTTTAGCAGTGCCTTCCAAGCTTAAGTCCTTCTTAATATAAAAGCCACATAAGTCCTCCTAAGTTAGACTAGGTTTTTTTTTTTGCAGTGCCTTCGACTTCCGCTGTCAACTCCAAGTTTCTCTTTGAGTGCCTTATTTGTAGTTTTTGTTCATTTGAAATAAGGCACAGTGGTAGATATGGCAAGCTAAGAAAGGGACAGAGACAAACTGCAACAAAAGAAATTGGCCAGTTGGGGGAACCCCACAGTATTTCACTAAGAAAGGCTCAACCAGAGCCTTGTACCCAGTCAGGCATGGGGATGCCGCCCCCTATGGTTCGGGCCTTAACTCATGCTTTGAGCCCCAACCCACTACCAGCCACTTACACAAGGGCCTGCCTACCATAGATAAAATTGGTTCATCCATGCCGACCAGGGGAACCGGTAAGTGACCGTGTTTACCCAGCCTGAAATTCGCTCCCACGGGGATTTGACCCAGGACTTGGGGTGCTACTAAGGTCACTGCAACCAACACTAGCTTTTCTCCACAAAAAGAGCGAAAATTCACTTATGCATACCATTTAAAACAGCTCTTATATGATTTTGAACAGAAGTTGGTACCAAAGCCTCGAAGATACCAAATCTAAGAGCTAATAATACCTATGCATTTGATAGCAACAGCTTCACTTTATTACACGTCTATGTTCATAAAAAAACTCTGTTTACCACTAAGCATGATGATCAATGAGTTCTAAAAACTATTTGCTGAGAATCACTCTGAGATACTTGATAGTGGGGGTGGTTAACCAGTTTGATTCTCACCTTTTACATATCAATTTTAGGGTCTCCTTTTCGAGGGTTTTTTCCTGACAACTAGCTGCTAAGGTTTCATGTTCTATGGTTCATGTGATAATCCGATTGAGCATGCAAATGAACAAACTCCCTCCCTCCCTCCCTCACAGAGACACACACTAATTATAATTTGTAAATTCTTTACTTATTGCTTAATTTTCTTGAAAGTATTCGGCAACACGTTAATCTTGGAAAAGAAATAACCTATGTGGTTAGAGGATAATATTGCTTATCCATGTGAGCTCACTAACATGATGGGGTGCATTTTCACAGAGGAATAAGTAGGCAACTAAGACACCACATTGTATCAGTCTAAGGTAAGAATGGCACCTCTGTAAAGAATCTTGAAGAAGCCCGTTTCTTCCATCAGCATCTTCAAGCTTCCTTTGCAGCTCTCCTATTTCCCCCTGAGAGTCAACTAGTTGTTTCATGATTGCCTCATTTTGTTGCCTTTCAGATCTCAATGACGTTTCCAGTGATGCCATATTTTCTTCATGTCTAAAACAATGGGGAACAAATGATAAGCCAAGATAAAAGTGAGATAATAGAATGTCTCACTAACTAATGACGGGCGGACCTCCTACTGTTGGAGAAAAAGAAAGTGAAATTTGGAAACGAAATACCCTCAAGCATTAAAAAAGGCAAGTTAAACATTAAGCAACAGACCTTTGTATAGTTTCTTGGAATTGAGCAAGTTCTTTTTCAGCAACTTCAATTTTCATGAGTAACTCCTGGTTTCTATCCTCAGATTCACTGAGCAATTTCTTGGTTGCTTCGCGATCTAGTCTTTCTGTTGTCAATAGAGCATCCTTCTCCTTTAATCCTTCTTCGAGACTATGTCCACAGATGAAGAAAAGGAACAAGTGAGGGGTTAATATTTTCCCTTTCATTGTGCAAATAGATACATACACCACAGCTTTTTCAAATTACTGATATCATTTTCTTGCACCAGGCTCTCTCTTAAGCATCCCCCCAAAAGATAAAGGAAATTTAAACGGAGTTTTATCAATTATAAAATATAATGTTGTTTAGAAAATATCAAATTAGAAAGGGGGGGGGGGCTCAAAAAATTTAATGCATGAATGCAGGAGGTTAGAACTCTTGCAGAGAGAAGAAAAGAAAAACCTTTGAATAGCAGTCTGAAGCAGCGTGGATTTTTCATCAGTGTCCCCAACTTCTCTTTGGAGTTCTTCAATTTTATCTCGTGCTTCAGCTAGTTCTACCAGACTTGCCTCGTGCTGTTGCTTCTCAAATGTTAGTGAAGATTCAAGATTTTTCATGGCTTCTTCAAATCTGCATTCAACACGAGCTATTGGAAATGGAACAGATATATAGAAGGACGAAAAGAAGATTAAATCTGTACAACTAACAACCATCAACAACACTTTGGACCAATATTTTTTTATAGAAAAATAGCTATGACCTTATAAAATATGCAAATTAGGGATTATTAATTATGCTATAATTAACAAAACTGGCCACAATATTTTCTGGAATAAGCACAAACCTTTGAGCACTTCCATGGAGGAGATCATTTTGTTTCACAGCATCTTCAAGCTTGCTTACTAATGCTTCGTTTCTTGCTTGAGATTCAGCAAGTGTAGCACTAGCTGCTTCACTTTGTTGTCTTTCTGTTAGCAAAAGGGCCTCTCCTTCTCTTATAGTCCCTTCTAATCTGTGGGAATACAGAAAAAAAGGAAATTTTGCATTATCAGAGCCGTGCCTAGAAAATGCAGGACTATAACTACCTATGGATGTCAGAAACTGTAACAACTTCCAGAACAATTGGAACATACAGGATTGGTCTAGGAATGGCAACAAGAGTTCCCATATTTAAATTAACAAAACGCCCATGGTTTCAAAATCACAACATATATTACAAAGTGCCCCTTGCAAATAAATTTCTTGATCTGCAACAATCAGTTTGGGTTCAGTTCTTGTTCCCGATTGAATAAATTGTGTATTGCGCAAATTACATGCAACTATAATTTCACATGAAGTTGGGTCTCAGTGGTTGTCTTGGTGTAGAAGTTGCATTGGTCAGGTCGTTGTTCTTTGGTGGGCATGTTCAAGTTTGTGTTAGGTGGATTGGGTGTTGTACTTATTTATTTTTCTTCTTGAATGAAATGATACACAGACCCCATGTGCATTCGAGAGAAAAGAAATATTGTCACATGAAACAATATGTAACAGAAAAAATTATGCACTTCTATCATTGTATGCATGAGAATGAATCTCTTTATGTGCTGAATGCAAGCTTTCACCAGTAGAGTTATGTTTGAAACTCCAATCACTTGTTTTGTTCTGGAAAGCTCCCTTAGACAACAGTGACAAGGGACCATCCCTTCAACATAGGTAAAAAGGTATATTTTCCAATGCATGGCAGTTTTAAGTTCAGATCTCACTATGGCAGTTAACTAATATTGGAGCCCACTAGAATCATGAACATGTTTGGTTGCTGCTGCTGCTATAATATATTTCCATTCCAACACTGATAGAACCTGAATACTAAATGCATCTTTTTTTTTCCTCGAAAAAACGCAGGAGAGCTGTGATTTCATTATAATAAGAAGAATACTAAATGCATCTGGATCAGCTCTGTACAAGAGTCAAGAAATAATTTCATGAAGTTCAAGAAATTAAGGAACAAACCTCTGTATAGTATCACTGAATTGCTTTATCTTTTCATCTGCATCACTGACTTTCTTATTTAACTCTTCAATTGTTTCCAGAGCATTAGCATGTGCTTTATTTGTAGCATCATGCTCCTCTTGTCCAGCTACTAGTTGTGTCTGAAATAACAGCATATGTACCCATTCTCAAACGTCCTTAACAATTCCTAATGTGCTAAGTTTTGGTTACAACTTAACTAAATTCTAAAAGAAATCTTGTGACAATATAATTGAGTATATGATAGAAGCGAACAAAACTAGTCCTTGTATGAATCCTTCTGCTTGCAGACTAATTGCAAAAAAGACAGTAATATCATTGGTGAGAAACATACCTTGAGGCCATCAATTTCAGTAGTCAACAAACTGATCTTTTCTCTTTCTTGAGCTAGAGCTTCTTCGACAGCCTTTTTAGCTGATTCTTGTTCCTGCATCGCTTTGACTTCTTCTACCTGCTGCTCCATCTCATGAAGAGCAGCCTTCAGCTTGGAAACTTCTTCTGCTTTGGACTTCTCCAAATCAGCCTGTAAATTGAATATACATGAGTATGATCTATAGATGTAATGTCTCTAAGCATAAAAAATGCAGTTGCACAGTGTGTCGTTACAGGTGTTTGATGTACTTCTAGGTTTAAAGGAATAGGCTTGTGTAGCCAAGTATTTAAATACTGTTCAACAATTCTAATGAGATTCAAGATCAAGTACTGACCCTTAGTTTCTTCTCTAGGCCCAGGCGGCTTGTTAGCTCTTCCACACGCTCCTCAAGTTTCTCTTTTGCCACCTTTAGAGCTTGTGTATCTCTTGCAGCCTAGAAAACATGCAACCCAAAACAGGCTTAGAATAAATCTTATAGAACAAATACCATAATAGGTGCTCTAGTACCATTCTGAGCTTCCGCAGCTCCTTACTAGCAACCCTTCTTCGCCAAGCACACTGATATGTTAGTGCTGCTCTCTTCAACTTCATATAATTTGAGTAATCTCTATGGCAACGCCATTGGGACTGCAGCAGAAAGTATCATAGTGATTGTCCAAATAGAAGCAAAAAAGGTTACAAGAACGTATAATAACGATAGGAGATTTATGTCCACCGTATAAGTAAAACAGCAGCAAGTCTATAAGAAATGCTAAACTACCTGGATATGGACTGAAGCTTTATTTCTCTTTCTGAAGTTGAATTCATTGCGAGCTGCCATGGCCCTTAGCCCTGCCTGCAATGTAACGGCTGACAAGCGCATTTGGCAATAAGTTTTCCAGGCAAAAAAACATCGGGTGGTTTTCTGAATTCTCAATGCTGCTGCTTGGTGTCTCAGGAATTCATGTTGCTTACAAGCCAATCTTGCTGTAATTAAAAATAGTGACTTTAGTATATGTACAAGGCTCCACTATGCTTCTATGAGCATGCATTTCCTTTTTAAAGGCCATACGGAAAGATTTTACCTCTAACAAAAGACTGCAAACAAATAGATGCATCTCGTAGTACTAGGAACTGCTCACGAGCAACATGAGTACGGAATTGACTCTGAACGCCTCTTGCTGCATTATTTCGCATCTCTGTTCTTCTAGCATCTAGTTCAGCCATTTGACCAGCCCTCAGGAATACCTTCGTTCTTCCTATCTGCTCAAAATGTATTTTGAAGTACGAGAACAATGAGACTATAAACTTCTAAAGCATACAATTCTACATGATACATTACTAGATAGAATAGCTAGAGAAGATATAATCTTTTGGGACTTAAATGTACACAGAAATAAGCCTAACAAAAAAGTGAAATAAAGGTCATAAAATGCTGTGGACACTGCTGAAACCACCCATTCCTTCTTTTACAAAGACCACCATTCTCACTCCAACAACAATAGAGCTCACCAAGAAACAACGCTATACTTATAGCCACATGATTTTGTGGTAAATTGGTACCCATTCCAGTGAACTCAATGCTTTATTCTTTGAATCTTTTTGGTAACGCATGTTGTCTATGTGTTCGAGAGAGAGAAAAAAAGTTTTCTACATACAGCAATAAAATGTCCAGTTTGAAGCAATCAAACTTGCCAGATTAGAACAGAACATACTGTAGAACGCAACTGAAGCCCAAAAAATAATCATATTTGGGCTCACATAACTAGCCCACTTGTTCTCCTAACTGAGACCAAAACAAAGCCCATCCATTTTTCAGTTGTAGGCCGTTCCACCTCATGAGTAGCCAATCAATTGTTAAGGTAACATGATCGCACCAATTTCAGCTCGGGGGGGGGGGGGGGGGGGTCATTTGTTACAAAACAAAACATATTTACAATTATGTATGTTGCACCTTTCTCAATAAGGAATAACCTTCCAGGCTTTATGCCCTATCATTTTTTTCTTTGTGTGTGTGTAAAATTTGTGAAGAGGAGAAACATGTCAATATTTGATAGATGCTGAGGAGATCAGTTAGTAAAGTGTGTTTCACCTGATAACCCTGTAGTCCTATCTTGTCCAAAATCTTTTGACAGGCGACTTTTTCATCATTTCTATCAGAAAGGAACATGGTCATAATTACATGATATAATTGGACGAAAAAGGAAATTTATTTGTAGAACAATCACTCTCACCTCTCTTTCAGAATCTCAGGAGCAAGAACACGGAAGCGATGTAGAAAATCATGGAATAGTTTCCTTGTGGGATAACCAGCACAGCTGATTCTAATGGCTTCAAGAACACCCTATTAGGATGGAAGATGGTCAGCAAAGCGCAACACAAAATAAGCATCCCAAAATGTGGCAATGTATGCGATAGTTTCCTTACAGAGCATCGAAGCTGCTGCAGAACATTAGTGTTCTCAAAAATAGCGGGCTTAAGAACACTATTTGGTTTTATACATCTGATGTAGTGTGGCTCTGTAGAACTCAAAGTCTCCATTAGCTCGTGAAGTTGCATCTGCAAATTGCATTCAGAAATCAAATACACAGAAAAAATGGCATGTACACCAAAGCTTTCATGAGAACACAGCAAAGTAAATGTCATCAGATCTCCATTCTTTACTGGAAAGTTGAGTATTTTAATTTTGTCAACTAGGCCCATAAACTTCAATGAAGCCTCCATTTGTAATGCTATATTGAACTAAACTGTTGGCTACTATGTCAAAAGCAAGATAATTCAAGATACAAAACATTATAAGGTCCACTAAACTTATTTTTCTGCATTAAAAGATTGTAAAAACTAAAAAGAGATTTTCAATAGTATAAAAATGACAACGGAACAAAGAACACAAATTCATAGAAATGTTACTTTAAAGCGAGTCGCGATTGAGGATTTTGATGATTTTGTGTTCTCTTCTGTTGCTGGTGGAAATAAACCTGATACAAAAGAGCATTTAGAAGCATTAAGTAATTCCTGATGCTCTGCTACCACATAGTCTTTGTTCTTGTCCAGGAATTGATCAGACTGATATGTTACCTGGGGGAATAAAAAAGGAAAATGATTGTGCTCAGGCAAAACATGAACACCGAACAACAGGAAGTTATAGTAGAAAATACTTACATCTCCAGCATAATGTTGAATTGTAAATGCAGTCCGTGAAAGCTTTGGTTTGGTAAACCTTTTGTGGTTCTTGAACTTTTCATATAGCTTTTGAGACAATGTCTCATGTGTGGACTTTGGAAACATGCTGGTGAATATGTCGGCACAAACAAAGGTAACTGTTGTTAGTCGCATGCATTCACAAAATTAGTGCAAGAATGTGCACCTTTGATTAATATGTGAAAAATTAATTTGGAAGTGTGTGAAGTGTTCGCTGGATGTTCATTTCAATATGGAAAATCATGAACCAAACCCAAAACAGTCCTAGTGGAAGTATCAAAATAATTTTATTCTCTCCACTATTCAGAGGAAAATATGAAACATGTAAAACTCACCAGGCTTCATCTAGAAGTGCAATAATGCCACCTGGTTTCTGGACACAGTATAGCCGGACATGAGAATATGAAAGGATAATAGGTGGAAATAGATAAGGATGAACAAGGTCAAGAACACAAGTTTGTTAATTACTGTTGTCATGTGTGTAAGGCATCGAAGCTAAACCATGCACCACAACTAGGCTAGGACAGACTATCTTAATAGACCGATACCTTTTTTAATATAATAACCAACTTATACCTTTTCAATCAAGTCAAGTACATCTTGATTGTCAACAAACTCTATGTAACTCCAATTAATCTGCTCCCTTGTGTATTCCTCTTGTTCCATTTTGAAGACATTCTACCATAACAAGCACCAGGTGTCAATTGGCTCATGCAAGTAAGAACAAAAAAACTTCCACCAAAAATATGAGTTCCACAATACCTGATTAAAATGTTGCTGGAGTTTTTCATTGGTAAAATTGATGCATAGTTGTTCAAAACTGTTATAACAGTCAGATAGAAGTAGGATAGTAAGCACCCCTCGCCCCTCGGAAAGGTCTTTCACAGTAACATTTTTTCTGTTCTTTCTGGAACTAATTACTTACCTGTTGGTTTTAAAACTTTCAAAGCCATATATATCAAGTACCCCAATCAGTTTGTTTGAGTCTGGATCTTGTCCTATTGATGCATTTATTCTGTTTACAAGCCTGCAATCATATAAGTTTATGTACTTAGAAAACAATTACATAATTCGTAAGGAGTACATTGCCAAGTCTATTACCAGTCAAATAATCGAGAGTATATCTGCTTTGCTAAACCATCCCGGCTAATGGTAGCAGAATTCGGACCAACTGAAGTGGTAATCACTCCTTCTGGTGTATTAATTTCCCTATTTATCAAGGCATTCTCCAATTTCCCACAATCACACCTGTAATGACCATTCGAAGTGTAACATGGATTATAGACATGTAATATATAGCATTAAAGTTATGAAGAGAAGTGGAGAACAGAAAACATCAGTCATACATCAAGAGCTCTCCTGCTGTATTGAGATGGAATCTAGATTTGTCATCCTTCACTATGGATGAATCGACCTCTTTCCCTTTTGCAAAATTTATGTTTCCAAGATGAAGCACAGCAGCTACAACCCGGAATATAGCTTCCTGTGGATAATCATGCCATTTGAGACAAAGAAATTACTCACTGCCCATTGGCAGAATAATTCATACCTGAACTCAAAGAGGGGGAATTTTAAACCTGTTCTTGCTCAGTGATGCCAACGGTATCCATTGCGTTTCTTGTTGCAAGATATTCCTCAGCATCATTGATTCCATCAACTTTAATGCAAGCTGATTGGTTGAGATAGTGAAACGACGATGGGTCCCCGAGCTTATACTTCTTAAGATCCTGCGATCACACATTTTTCATAGAGAATGGCACATGCAACAGCTTGGTAGAACATCTGAAAATAAAAAAGTTACATCAAGATTGGGAAAAGAATTACCTCCGATGGTGCTGCGCACAGGAAGTAAAAGCAATGGTAGTTTCTCTCTGGGCTATTAATTTGGCAGACTCGAGATCTCTCGAGCAAGTAAGTCCTAATGGCAGCACCAGATATCTTTCCGCTCTTGTCAAACTGGATTTCAACAAATTTACCAAATCGACTTCACCCACATGGACAGAAAAGGTAAACAAGTGAGTCAGTACGTGAGAACAGATGACCAACAAATGTTTTGGCCTCTCACACAGAAGTGTAATGTTTGTACTAATAAAAAAAAAGAATACTACTTCTGTCAACAGACTTGTTTGGCTAGTAACTGCAGTGACCAGAAAAGGTTTGGTATGCCAGATAAACTTTGATATTTGATTTTCACCAGAGCTCCTATAAGATTTCCAGAAGCTTTTTTTCTTTTGTTTAATCGTCTAAAAGCAGATGAGTTCGACATAAACCTTTTCTTCAGTTGTTGACTTGCTGCAACTTTTTTTTTGCGACTAACTTGCTGCAACTGTTCTGAGTTAGATATTATGAGCCTCCAAACTAAAAATCTGCTAAAAATATTTCAATTTGATGCATAATATTGAAATATTGCCACCTTGTCATAATTTTCGTTTATAGTGTCCCATGCCCTCAACAAAGCATGACTATGTAGTCATACCTTTGGTACTTACAAAATCAATGAATTAGCTGCTGAGAAAAGGTAGGCAGTATACTTTAACCCCTCCCTCACATGCCTAAACCATAAAATCAGGCCAACAGAAAGGACTCAGGACTCAGGGTCTCAGAGAGGTGAAGGTAGAAAATTGATGTCTCCAACATAAGAACTTTTGGCTCTGATATCATCTAGTTTCATGCATCAACCACTCGCCCACAAGATTAACTACTACAAATATTGCAAACTCGTCGTACACTCAATTATGCAGGACAATAGATACTATATGGCCAATCATTATCTCAGTTATTGTTTCTCCAAGGTTAGTGACACTCTTCTCCAGGATTTTGTATTTCAGCAAATTGGTGTTACTACCAAGGTTTTTGCGCTTTAGGTCTACAACACCACATGAACATATTATGAGTTCCAAATTATGATATCCGTAAAAAAAGGAATTACCTTGAGTTGTTATTCCTAACGGTTTTCGCATTCCCAAAAGCTTCAAGGACTGGATTAGACTGGATCCAAAACATAAGTAAGCAATGGAAACAATAGCTACAGATGGAATGATTAGTTTACATGAATATCATATAACATTTGCTTTCATCGGCAAGAAATGTTAGACTTGCAAAATTTTCTAACTTACTTCTAAAACCTGCTGTTCAACTGTCCTCTCTCCTGTTCCAGATCGCCCACCCAGGAATGCAAGATATCTCATCAATAATTTTGTAGTTTCAGTCTTACCAGCACCACTTTCACCGCTGACCAAAATGGAATTACTCTTTCCTTCATTTATCATTTGCCTGTTTCCTTATTCAAATGAACGCAATATGGTACCATCAATATAGGGGCACCTCCACTGGGCAGTTGATGAACAACATTAGATGGTAGTAGTATAAACATTCACCTGTAAGAGACATCGGCTATTGCAAATACGTGAGGATCCAGGTCACCAAGATTTGCACCTTTGTATTTTTCCATAGTACGGGTATCAACCAGATTAGGCAGCCTTTGGAATGGATTTATTGCAATCAGAATGTTGCCAGTGTAGGTCTGCAAACTCAAGAGAAGAGCATTAGAGAAAGTTGACTCGCATAATAATTGTGCTTCCCACAATGTAATAAATCATCACTCACATAAATGATATTTTTTGCATATCTGACAGCCAGGTTATCTAAAACACCAGGCTCATGCAAGTATGATAACCTTGTCATGTCATCCACTCCATCAGGTGGTGCTTCTGTGTCTTTAGGGTGTATATCCGATATATTTGCAGTGACCTGATTACACAAGCAAAAGCATAACCAGTTTCATGAGACTGCAAAACTTAAAGCAGCAATGTATACAGCAATCATTATTTAAAATATGAAAAAACAGATTAAAAAGGATTCATGCACGTGCATATTCTAGTGTTAGGTGTTGGCAATGGTCGAATGTTCAATTAGAGTATGTAGTATTACTTGTGTTTTACTCATGTTTCTTGTACACAAACCCTATATGGCTATATAAATAAAGGTCACCCCCCACCCACCCCTCCTCCATAGCGTGTTTGGGGCTTTCTGATCTCTCTACGTGGTATCAGAGCTTCCTATCTCTCTACATCAATACTTCTCAAGCCCTAACAATATGCCTGATGCTCAGGAACCGCCTCCTAGTCTGATGGGGAAGGTGTGAGGGTATGACTCCCCGTGCTCATGATTTATATGCATGAAAAATTTGACATTCTGCATATTCTAAATCGTGGTTTCTCATCCATCTAATCTGGATAGGCTATAAACTGTTTACGCTAGTTATGGATTACATGCTTTGCAAGAGAATTTTTTTCAGCAGGGTCACCCACCATCTTGTCAAACATCAGGCATCAAAGGTGTTTGCATAATCGAATGTGCTTCCTATTTTCAGTGCTTTGTGGAGACTAAAAAGTTAATATAGAGCTGAAGACAAGACGATAAGGCACTAGATTTTTCCAATATAGAGCACAGTATGTACGAGAACATAATCAAACATGGTCCTTATATGCATAAAGCACTAGTTTCTTTCCAACATACAGCACCGTATGTATAAGAGCAGTCATGCAATATACTCTACGAGTCTACGGTTAAATGCCAGCGTCAGCCGTTACTTGAATGAATACTAGAAGAGTGACAAGTGATGAAACACACAGTAAAGTAAGTTGTAAATGCGTTCTGAACAAGAAACTGAACTCCAAAATCATTAAAAAAAAACAAACAGAACAGGAACGTGGCAGACTTCATCAGCATGACAACACATACCGTCTTCCCCTTGGTTGTGTGAACATGGGCATTTTGACCATCGATTCGGAATACCTCACCATCAATCCAGGCTAAATCTTTATCTTCCACCCATACATGTGATCCTATAACAATGTTTAACATCGAAGCCTGCAAAATGAGACAAGCGACAAATTCAACATGTGAAATTGCATTCTAAGGCAGATCAATAGACTAGCATACACGCATATACAAATGTTACACTGCCATAAATCCCAGAATGGACTGCGGGTTTCGCAGAGCACAACATGTATATCAACTAGCTAAGAGGGTCATATACAGCTGAGCTGACTCCCCCCAATGAACAGACTTTACTTCGCTCAACTACTAAACTAAGTAAGTGAGCTGAATTAAATGCATTAGTTTTTCTAAAGCCAGAGTGTATCATAGCTTGCTGTTCTGACATGGTCGGAACTACCTCAGAAAATAAACTATTGTGCCTACATTTTGGCTGTGCACGAGGAAGCTAGAATTCAGTTCGTCCAACAAATGTATCAGATAATTCAGTTCATCGATTCAATAAATGGAAGCCTCCAAAATTCCGCAAAAGGCCAGCTACAATATCACTTCAGTTTCCCCCAAACACGAGTTGCAAAACCACAGAACGCTCCCCCAAACCCAGCCAAAAACAGACGCCAACCGAAGCAGACAAAGCTCGCGCTCGGACACATCAGCATCGCAACAAAAGGACAAACAAACAGGGAAAAAAAACATCAGAGGCAGCCACGCACCATGTCTCATCTGCGGCGATCGAGCCGCCAAGCCCCTGCCTCGAGGGACGGACCCCGGAAGGCGCTGCGACGGGGACCGGACGGGAGGAGTCGCGGCTCGGTCGGCGGCGGCAGCGGCGGCGCCGACGACGGGCGATCTCCTCCCCCTCGGGCGCTCGCCCGATCGCCGATCGCCTCTGCGACGGCGCGATCCGGCCCCGGAAGGGAACGCGCGCGTGCGCGCGCTCGCTGGGGTTGGGGGCGTGGTGGAGGCGCGGCGCCCGACGGTGGCAGCAGCAGCAGCGACGCGGAGGCGGGTGGGCTGGTGGGGTGGTGGTGGAGGGCGACGCGACCGCGGCACGACAGGAGGAGAGAGGAGGGAGGGTGAGGGAGGGAGCCACAGCCAGGCGAAGCCAGCCAACCGGGCGCGCGACTGTCATGTAACGCGATTAAAGAAATGGAGGGAATAATCTGGGTGCGCGAGGCGGAACGGAACTGTGCCGCCCGGTCGTGCGATCGGGGTCGTCACCACGAGCGCACCAGCGCGGCTGCGCGCGACATTTCCAAAAGCCGAGGGGGCACGGGCACACGGGCACGGAGAAAGCTGGGGGAAGGTGGCGGTGCGGTAGGAACCGGAGGGGAAAGGCGACGGCGAAGAAGAAAGGCGGTGGTGGTGGAACCCGGATTAGATTAAACGATCGGGGATCAGACGCGAGATTAGAATCGGGGTCGCGGCGGATTCCGATCGTGCTTTCTGTGTGGTTAGCGGGTTTGGCAGGTGGTTAGGATGACATGTGCGCGCGGGGGCAGGAGCAGGAGTGGACAGCCAGGCAGCGGCGGGGTGGTGGATGCACTCCTGGCGGGAGGGCGCGGGGGCCACCTGGCCGACAGTTAGGCAGGGAGTCGTCATTTTGGGTAGGTTGATGGAGGAAGGACTCGATGGCTTTCGCCTTTCGGCGAGAGTGGCAGAGAGAACTGCAAAGTCGGTGCCGCCGTAGCCGTACTCGGAGGTCGGTCGTGCTATGAATTGCACCGTTACGTGCATCGGTACATGTACCGCTGAAGCCTTATCCAGAGTCGCCTGTGAAAATAGATGCTGCCGTAGTTTTCATCTAAACTTGTGATATTGTGCACAGGACCGTACCAACTAGCATCACACGTTGGTATCAGTTGTGCAACGCTACAACTGTATAATCATGAATTCCGCGATGGCAACGGTGCTCGCTCGCGAATCGTGATGCTGTTTGACACAGAGAGGCTGAGATCCTCAGATCCATGTGCGAATAATGGAGCTTACCATGCTTTGAGAATGAAAATAATAATGCACCTTATCAGCATGATGAGTTATTAGCTATTGTCATGGACTGCATGCGTGTGATATTCCGTTTTGAATATGTAGTCATGTTATGTACACATCCAAAAGAAAATGAAAAATAAACAAGTACTACTGCTATAAGCTATTTATTCAACGAATTAAACTAAGCACGGTGGTCAAATGGCGCAAGCAAAACCCCTGTGATGAATTCAAGATCACAAAGCAGTATTTTCGATGGGAAAGCGCACGATTATGACGTGTTGGTTGCTCCAAATGCATTATCAGCTGAACTGCGCGGGTACTCGACTCGCCTGTCATGGACCCCAGCGCGGATGAAAATATTGGCTGCATCCTCATCCTTCCAGCTCCAACGGGACATCTTGGTCTTCTTGGACGAAGGTGGCACCCGACCGACCAGGCATTCGGACTACTCCCTGCCCTGTACCAAAATCCGGTGCTGTCGTCACCACTTGTCTATGGTCCCCGCCATGCCACCAATAAGGTCGTGCAGGTACGTTCTCGCCACTCCCGCAAGTTAATTCGCTACGTACGTGGTCGATCGTGTACTCGTGTTCGTAACGCTTCCTCTCCCGGCTCTAGGCTCCCGAGCTTTTTTAACAGCTGCACAGCGCGTCGCACGGGCGCATGTCGTTGCCACAACGTGCGCACCATCCACATGATGACAGACAGGATGGACTAGCTGGTTTGGAGAAGTTTGAAAAGCTTACGGAAACATAATATGAGCCAATGACGGGTCTCATGACGCCGGACGGGGCCACGGGGGGTACCCCCAGAGTTTGAAATGCTTACGGAAACATGCAGGAGGACTGGCGTTGGCGGCCATTCGTCCAAATCCAAGCCTGACCACGAGCTAATGGGTTTGTACTGCCTCTGTAGTCCTGTGTACTTCATCTCACTCTTGCTGTGTTCAGATTCAGAAAAAAATACTTCTCCAACAAGTTTTTTCTATTCATCCCACTCACAGAACACGCTTTTCAATACAATATTCATCTAGAAAAAATACTTTTTACTTTCAATCTAAACATAGCCCTGCAGTGCGGAAAAAGTGGCTGGAGAAGGTGATGGCGACGATGCGCATCAAGCACAACCACCGCTGTCATTGTAGCGTGCCGTTCATTTCAACCTACGCAAATTTGATTCTTGGAAAATGGGTCTGAAACGGTAAGAATTGAGAACATATTGGAACTCTCCTTTTCTCCTTCCAGACTGTTTTTCTCAGAACTATTATTTTCTTTTTATCCTGTCATTTTAAGGATCCAGAAAAATGTCGAGGCTTTTGATCATATCGCGCGTTGAAAGAAATTAAAATACTGCTGCATTCAGTGGTTTTCAGATAACTGGAACCGGTAAAATATCATGCTGGCAGATGGCAGAAACTGTCTTGTCTCTGCAGGCTGAAACTGTCGTCTCCCAATCAGATGCCGGCAACTAAACACGAAGGCAAGTAAGGTGGCCGTGAGTAAGTCGTCTGATAGGGCGTCCACAATGGAGACTAAAATAGTTCTTCCAGCTATCCGAGACATTGGGTAAGTGATCCATATAGCAGTCCATAGTTATAGTTACACCGATAAGAAATATAATATTGATAGTTTTTGTCATCTCTGCAGTTCTGCTACTGTTCACACCACCATACGCCAGCAGAATTGCTTGAATCAGTCTTGAATCAGTTGAATGGCTGATTATTTTTAGTCCTGGTGGGACCTAGCTTTATTTGTTGCAAAGGCTCAGCATTGTGGAGTAACCCATAGCTACTACCACCTGCTGTGGGACCCGTCTATTTGGACCACTTTTGCTAAATACATTGCTGTTGCCTAAACGGTGCATTGGGGCTTTGGCGAGGACGAGCAGCACTGCTGGCATTGATCATCGTCACACGTGCGCCCGCGGTGGCCAGCAGCCTAGCAGCGCACGCTGCGACCTGCGGTGTCCTTGCGTTGCGTACGTCATCACAGAACACAGATCACCAACTACCACTACCACTACCAGCACCAGTGGCCCAGCTTCCCGTAGTTTTACTTCAGTTTCAGCTTTACAAACTGGTTTCCATGATACAAGCCTGAAGCAATGGTTCGCCAGGATTCAGGGAGGAAACTGCTTGCGCTGGTCAAGTTGAAAAGACGAACAAGGAATGCAAGGTCGAAAGAGTCAGAAGACCCCCGCGTCGTGTCAAAAACGAGGGTTCGAACACCTGCTTCTTTGGTTTGGATGGCCAATAGTCAAGCGTCCGTTGGATGAGATCACGAGAACAGATTCCGCGGATCTACCATTCGCCCTGTGCCGAATCATAAAACTACTTGGATGAGCTGTCGACCGCGACACGACCCACAAAATTCCTTAAACAAGCGTTTGCGTCCAGCCAACTAAGCTTTTTATGGGATCATGGGGACCCTCGTCTATAGAATCATTGCATCCACGGCGAGCACGGTATGACATGAACGATTTGCCGATCTTCTGCCCTGCTGCACTAATGACTAACCTGCCGGGAAAGCTCCATGCTGCAGCGCTGCCCATCCGTAAAAGGGGGAAAATTTATGCATGAGTCTTGAACGCAGCAGGGGACGGCGGATCCACGTACCCAGCACGAATAGCCGAAGTGCCGTCTTCTTTCGCAGATAGCATGACATAGAACAGGTCTACTGGATTGCATCCCCAAATATTTTAGCAGAAAAAACGACTGTATTTTTGGAGGAGAAAACAAAATGAAAGAATAACGATGCAGTTGGACCTCTCCATGAACACGCTGTGACAGTAGTGCAGTACAGAAATGCCAAGAACTGAAGACGGAGCACTGTGAGAAGAGCATTATGCACTACGCAGCATGATGCATCAAAGACCAGTGCAACAGATTGCGAATACATGAGTAATAGTAGCTGGTTAGAGATGAATACTGGAAGACAGCAGACAGTATTGCCCCTTCATAGGTAGAAATAGCTCCTTCATTGGGACGAGAGAAACACCAGTTTCTCTGTACAGTTGAAACCAAGGCAATTCAGAAGAAACATAACACAACCCATTGCGAAGCATAAAAAGGGCACTGATCCAAGATGGTTCAGTATGCAAGAGAACTCGATGTACATGATTTTAACAATCTACTTCGGACAATTCCTGGCCGATTGCCGATAAATACGTTCAGCCCAACAGACCAGGTAAACCTGTCTTCCAAGCGCTAAGTCGCTAACAGCAGAATCACCAAACTATCACCGAAGCCTCTTGTCCTTCTTAAGAAGGATATTTGGGTTCCGTGAATGATTCTTAGCTCCTGATAGCTCGCCCCATCTGGTCCCTGCGCCATGGACACGTGACGAGATGCTCCAGAGGGTGTCTCCTGACTGACCAGCTGATTCTTTGCTCGGCTTGGCTAGAGCTTTCGAATTCATAAGGGGATGCTTGTTGCCCTTGCCCATGCCAGCTGCGAGCAACCATCTAGAGCCAGACTGCTGCTGTGTTTGATTGCCCCATGGTTTAGTCTTTTCTGGTTCACTCTTGAAACCAGCGACATGCACTTCTGTAACCTTAAACTGAGGAATGGAATCCTCTAATTCCTCAACCTTCTCTTCCGTGACCAATGCCTTATCTGGAACCTCTTCAGTCTTGGGCTCCTCATCATCTTGCTCGCTGCTACCTTTGTCTGTGACAGTACTGTAAATCTTGGGCTTTGGGGGGACAAAAACCCTTTCCACTTGAATTAAAGCAAGCATAGGTGTGCCCACTGGCTCATAATTGCGTAGGGGGTCACGTAGCTGGACCATAAGAGCGACAGTAAAGTTATTCCCTAACAAGCCCCATCTTCTACCAGATCTCTTGCTCTTTCTATCTCCATTCCATTTTTCAGCAACTAACTCCATTGATTTAGCATGATGGGCAGCAAGTATCTTCGATGTCCTGTCACTGTGCTGTTCTTCTTCATCCACCACCCCAGAGTCAAGCCTCATCCACTCATCTAGAGTGATAGACAAGCCCATTAATCCATCAACTTCTTCTCCACTTTGCTTAACATCCAGAAGCTGCAAACCTGCAGTTCCCTCTAAACCAAGGGACCAAGTGTTCTCTGCAGACTTTCCTTGCAGAGATGAAAATTCTCCAATAGGCTTGGAACTTATATTGGAGGGCGCCACTTCTTCTGACATGCCAGATTGTATCCTCAAACCCTCAATGGAAAGGGCTTCAATCTTTTCCATAGCTAACGGCGCAAGGTCCTCCAGTGAAACATATTCTGAAGGACTCTCCCCACCCAAGGATGATGACGGATCAGCACACCTCCCTTTCTTCTTCTTGCCAGGGCCACCACTTCCCACCACTCCTACCAAAGCATCGATGCTACGATTGTCCAATATATCATACCTACATTGGTAAGGGGAAAAAATCTTTAAACAAGGCATATGACAAGGTAGGAAAAGACACAAACAAGCATGGAAAGGAAGATTACAAACCTTTCAGCAGACTCTAGAGGTGGAGCAGACTCCCAGGCAATCTGCTGCATCATTTTTCCATTAACATCTTCTAAAGGCATAAGTTTATTTGCCTGCATTGATAACTTTTCAATTCCAACTGAAGCCAGACCATGCAATATATCCATAATCCCAGAGCCCATCTCTGCCGGCAGCACAATCGGTGAAGAAGCCTGCATAACTAAGCTGCAGTTGTTCTTAGCATTTTTGAACAGAGTTGGATTCATTGACCGCAGAAAGCCTCCATCTTTTGTCTGAATAAACGGACCTAAACCTTCAGCCAATGGTGGTAGTTCAAGGGGCTGTTCAGGCGGGAGGTTAATAGGGCTTCCAAACCCACTTCTACTGTCAGGTGGAGAAGATTGGAAGGACTTCTCGTTAAGCCCAAATTGACGCATTAAGGCTTCAGTCTCCTCATCTTCCATTGACTTAGCTCGAAATCTGGTGTCTATGGGTTGGTTTCCATTCTGAAGCTCAAGCTCGGCCTCATGTATCATTGCAGATAGATCGAAATCCTCCACAACATCGTCACAAATAGGTTCTTCCATTCCATCGTCAAAATCCAAACCAAGAATAGCATTCCCTGATGCTAGAGCTTCCTTTTCAAACTGCTTCCAGAGCCGCTCTCTTGGTGAATCAGCTTCGCTATCTGAGGGTTGCCCCAGTGGGCTATGCTCTATTCCAAGCATATCCAAGAACTCATTAGCGACAGAATCTGATGAAGCATCCATGCTGCGCGATCTGCCCTTCCTAATGGCGGACCTGTAATCATCAATCATGCCCGAGCAGCTTAATCGCCTAGAACACTTATCTTCTACAATTGGCGATTTGAATTCCTCTGGCTCAGCAATTGAGAGGTCATTGAATATACACTCTAGATCCTCCAGTTCAATATCTCTTCCAAACTGATTCTCTGCTTCAGGAGCAGCAATAGGCAGTGAAGCCGGTTCGAGTATTCCATCCTGTTTGTCTTCCCCATTCTCCCTTTGAACAGCAACATCACTGACTGCCTCCTCCAGCATCACTCCAACAATCTGATCTTCGTCAACATCATTACTTTCTAGCGCAGGCTTAAATGATTCCTCATCGTCGATTTTGAAGCCCAAATCCTCCTCCTGATCAGCCACATTGCTAGCTTCCAAATGTTTGGGCATTTGTGGATCATCCAAGGCAACCTCAACTCCATGCTCAACAACACTGAACTCCGCATTACCCCAATGGCTCTCTGGATGCACCAAGTCCTCCTTCTTCACCTCTACAGATGTGCAGTGCTTTGCCTCCGGAGAACCCTCCTCCGTGGGGTCCAATGCTGATCCCTCCTCCTTCCTCGCATCAAGACCCCCATCACCAGCAAAAGGCAGTGCCCCCGCAGACCTCAAGCTCGGCAACACCTCGTGCAGCACCCTCACGTCCCTGCTCCGCGTTGGTACTGGCGTCAGCGCCTGTACTGACACCGGACGCGCCATCGACCCACGCCGCAGCCCCGACACCTCCCCAGCCTTCTGCTGCTCGCCACCGCCGCCACCCCCGACGAGCGAGCACGAGAAGGTGACGTTAAGCCGCGCGCCGCGGGCTGGGCCGGATAACCGGAAGCTGGTGCTCCACTTGCCGAATCCGGAGTCTCCGCCATCCTCGAGGTCATCGAAGGAGAGCGGGAGCAGGCGTGTGAGGTCAACCTCGTGTTTGCCGAGCTCGAGGGTGGAGGCGGAGACCGCGACGGAGAAGGCCCGGGGCTCGTACTTGACCGCAGCCTTGGCGCCGCGGGAGAAGTAGACCGGCGAGCGCAGCGTGAGGGACTCCTCGAACGCGGCCGCGCCGAGCGCCGCAGCGACGGAGCGGGTGGAGGCGGACACGGACATCCGGCGGAACTGGACGGTGACCGCGGACCCGTCGAGCGCCGCGGGGAGGCCGTCGACGGAGTGCACGTGCAGCGCGAACGCGCAGTCGAGGCGGCGCCGTCCCAGGTGCGAGATGGCGGTCAGCGACTTCTTCCAGAAGGAAGACGACGATGACGAGGAAGTGGAAGCGGCGGCGGAGGAGGAGTTGGCGGCCGCGGCCGCGGCGGACGGCAGGAGCCTGCGCGACGAGGAAGAGGAGAAGGAGGGCTTGAGTCGGGGCTTGTGGCGCGGCTGCTCCGCGGCGGCAGGGGACGGGGAAGGGAGCGGGAGGGAGCGGCGGCGGCGGGTGGAGGGGTCGAGGGAGAGCGCTTTGTGGAGCGTGACGATGTCGCGGGCGAGGGCGGCGTCCCCCGCGTCGCCGCCGCGGTGGTCGCCGCCGCCGCCGCCAGGGGGGAAGCGGGACGACATGGCTGGCGGCGCTTGGGTTTGGGATGGGTCGGGGATTTTCGGGGGAGCGATTTGAAGGAAGGGGGCGGCGCGGCCGGCGACGTGGGGCAACTAGCGGACAGAGAGGGAGCGTAGGTGGAGCGGGGGATGCGTTGCGTGCTTTGGTGGTGCGTTTTGTTTTTTTACTCCGCTACGCGATGCGTTTGCTCCGGTGGGGCTCGGCTCGGTGCTTTGTCTAGTGAGCTGGACTTGGGATCCGGAAGGGAATTCAGAATTCTTGTCACGTGAATCGTGAAACAGAACAGAGTGGAGTTCTGCGCGCGAAAGTGTGAAACAGAGGTGGGTGTGTTCTTTGCTGGGTTGTTTGGTGGGTGGTTGTTGGGATTGTGTGTTTTATGTGGATGATTTGGAGGTTGGAATCAGCTGAATCAATTCGAGCCTGAGCTGTTCATTGTGGTTGATGCCTTGGGGCTTTGGTTTTTTATTTGTCCCGTTAACTCTGTGTTTCTTTACGTCGAGGGCAGGGACGAGTTGTTTATAAAAAGGCGATGCACGTATGATGGCCCCCCGAGGAATTTGAATTTGAGCTATTCATCCTGGTACCTATCGGGTGCACCAGGAAACATTGATGGTGAACTTGCGGGTTAACAGTAGGATACATCAATCAAAAGTGTGCGTAGCAGGAAACAAATCGGGCAGCTTCCCAGAATACCGATTTTGCAATGCCCCGGAGATGTAAACCGGTGAAGTAAAATGCCTGATTAGCCGGAGCGCACCAATTGTGCGCCTTCACCTTCATCCCACATTCCCGTGTCATGCTATATACTGACAATCTTCCAAGATTAAACGTGTCCCGGAAAATGGCAGCGGTGTGCCTATCAAAATCCAACGCGAACTGCTGCTAGCAACCTTCCCCGATTGAATATTGCCAGGGTCATTTTCCACGGGTGCTGCCAAGCGTAGCGTAGGAGTAGGTCAGCATCAGAGAGTAGTAGGTGGTTAGATGTCATCGTCAGACGATCGCATCGCATGCTTCGTTGCATTCTTCGTAATTGTCAAGGACGCGAGGCGCACGGATGCTGGCATATGCTCCACGAAGCATTTGGATCCCCAGGCTCCCAAGCAATTCACGCAACGCTCCTCGTAGTCGTAGGAGCAATGGAATCTGACGAACACCCCATATTGCCCTGGCCGGCTGCCCCTGTGGCTGTAGCCGGCGGGTGGCACTTTGTTTCGTACGTCGCTCCTTTCAGAGTTGAGACGTGACGGCGAGCTGCCCGCCCCTTCCCCGGAAATTATAAATCTCGTTGTTGACTTCTGGTTGAGTTGTCTTTCTTCCAAGGGTTAAGCCGTTGCATTTCGTTCTCGCAAATGTAGTTAGCTAGTAGTAGTAATAAGGAAAAGGTTTATTTTACAACCTTCAACTTTTGAACTCGTCTGAGTTTCAACTTTAATATACAAAACCAGAAATCTTTCAACCCTGAACTATCAAAACCGTTTGTTTTTCAACCTTCTCCGGTTTTGAAGGTGGTTTGCGAAACAAAAGTTCATTTTACGCCCTTAAACTATAGCTTTCGTTTAATTTTCACCCTTAAACTATAGCTTTCGTTTAATTTTCAACCTTAAACTATAGCGCTCGTTCAATTTTCAACCTCTACCACAACGGACTCCCTCGTCCCGCCAGCGATGGCGACACTTGCGAGCACTGACTTCTCGTCACCGTTCTCCATATCCTTCTCACCCATGCATATCGAGGTGCGGCGTGGCCGATGGAGGTTGAAAAATGAACTTAGCACAAACGCGATTAGGAATCCATACATAGAGAGCAATCATTCTAAGGTTCAAAATTGAAAGAACGTTATAGTTCAAGGTTGAAAATTGAACGAAATCTATAGTTCAAGGGTGCAAAGCGGACTTTTGTTTCGCAAACCACCTTCAAAACCGGAGAAGGTTGAAAACAAATGGTTTTGATAGTTCAGGGTTGAAAGATTTCTGGTTTTATACATTAAGGTTGAAATTCGGACGAGCTAAATAGTTGAGGGTTGTAAAAAGAACTCTTTCGTAGTAATAATTGTCCCAGGAAATATGATGGGGCCAAAATGCACTCAGTTAAAAAATGGCTCTGGACTGGAGCGTCTGGTTTGAATTTCAATGATGTAGAGGCCCAAAAGGTCGGCGTACACAAGTCCATCGATTTTTGGGCCTACGAGTACACTGCACACCTGGGCTTCCGTCAGTGTCCATACACATGGTGTTTAGATGGGAAATGATTCTCCGAAAATACACTGTTCATAAAAACACGGTAGATGAATAGTATTTTGTGAGTGGAAGTGGTGGGATGAATAGGGAAAAGTTGGATGAATAGTGGATTTTTGGGGAATTTTTTTAATCTAAACGGGGCCGGGTGTGTTTAGATTGGGGAAAGATTCTCCGAAAATACACTGTTCACCAAAAAACACTGTAGATGAATAGTGTTATGTGAGTAGAGAGGATGAAATGAATAGGGAAAAGTTGGATGAATAATGTTTTTTGAGGGAACCTTCTGGGAACTAAACGCACCCACAGTCGCAAACAGACAATGAAACAGTGAGCAATTTTCATGTATCAGACTTTAGCCCCTCAATTTCCCTAAAAAAAAATAGCCCCCTCAAAAAAAGTATCAAACTTTATCATTTTTCTCTCCTTATTATTTTCCTGCAATGAAATGTCTTGGATGAGGGGAAAAACTATACATTAAAAAAAACACTGCAATTAAGTCCTGAAAAACATGTTCTATAAGAAAAAAGAGTAATAAAATAGTAAAAAGTTGAGATGAATAGTGTTTTTGGTGAACCAAACACATAACTCAAAGTTGGTGTAGAGGAGTGCTACATCCTATTGAGTTCCATACACCAACCAATTCAACCTAAAAGCTTAAGCTGATAGGGAAAAGTGAGCAATTCACTCACACTTCAACACACTCAAGTAAAACCTTGTGACTAAATTCTTACTCAATTTTAGTTGCAAGTTTCTAATTTTAGCTGAAACCACGTTAAACCATGATTTTTATTTGGTCTATTATTACTTAACCGCTACGAAATTTTGGCTAAAAGGTCGGTTAATAACAAAGAGATATTTTTTTACCGTTATGCCCCCTCCTCAACCAGAAACAAAACGTAGCAAGGGCCTGATTTAAATTTAAATCATGTACAAGGAGTGTAACAACAAAATGGCCCAAGCAATTCCGACGGCATCCAGCGCATTCCCCGATCAATCCCGTTCGTCCAACCCTTTCCATCTGGACGGCCGCCGCTGCAACCCTAGATACCGATCTCCTCCTCCCCCCTCCCTCTTCTGCGCCGCCATCGCATAAATCCGCCGCCCTCTCCCCACGTCCACGTATACTCCTCTCACTTCCTCGGGCGGCCTTCTGCGATCCGTGTTGCAGATCTGCTGAGGCTCCGATCGGGTGGAGACCAGCGGGGAGCAGTCGACATGGCGCTCGTGAGTCCCCTTCTCCTCCCTTCCACCTTTGCTTCGTGCTCTTTTTAGTGGTGGATTTGTGGGTTCGTCACATCGAACTGCTTCTGCGGATCTATTGGGCTGCCCTGATAGGGTTTTGGTGCTTGAAGATTCCTGACGTGTAGTTAGCTTGATCTGATTTGCAACAGCGACGCTGCTTATGATTTGTCTTGGATGCGATTCCGAGTCATGGGTGTGGATGTTGTGGAAACTGTAGATGCGGACGGGGTGTAGTGTAGTGAGTAGTGACCTACTCTAGTTTCGGTTAGGCACAGCTAGTAAAACATCACCGAGCTCTTATTTCGTTCAGTCAATAGACCACTTGTTGCTTTCCTCGTTATGCAATTGAGAGTTGTTTATTAGTAGAATGGTTGGCTGTGCATTTGTAATAGGCCTTTGACCTTTGATCCAGTATGATCATGGTATTTTTGTGTGGGCCTTGCTGCGTGGACAACAGTTTACGCAAGTACAATAATGTGTTTTGGGCCTGTATTCATTAAGAGCTATAATCCTCACCCCCAACTCATGTGTAGCGGTGCTATTTGGTGACAGTAGAAGGAAAAGCAGTGTGTTTTAGGTTGGGTATCATGATGCAACACAGATACCACTGAAAGGTGAAACGTAGCTATGTTTCAGTTAATTTTCTTAACTTAGAGGTTGATAGACGGTTCATAGCTAGTATTTTCTGATGTCCTACTTTTCTCTCTAGATATGCCTGTACTTGGTTGCATTGGTAAAAACGACTTCCTTGGCTTTATTTGTATGAAAAATGCCCCTTTATCTTGTCGGAAAACAGTGATTTCACCACAATTTCGGAGTATGAACATTCAGTCTTGGACTTTGGTGCCTTACTATATGTGTTTTTTCCCCTACTAGTGAAATGCATGCATCATGTGGATTATGTTTATGTTCTGGTTCTTTTAATTAGATAATTGTCTAGATGCCATTGATCGTGTATTTTTAAATTACCATCTACAGAGGACTTTTGATTTGTAATAATATATGTGTCCTTATTTTTTTTTGCTGAATAGGTATTGCACTCTGGACCTGGAAACAAGAATGCCTTCAAGGGACTTATTGCTGCAGAATACAGTGGCGTCAAGGTTGAGTTGGTCAAGAATTTTGAGATGGGTGTCTCCAACAAGACCCCTGAGTTTCTTAAGATGAACCCCCTTGGGAAGGTACTGACAAACCAACCATATCTTCGAAGTATTTATGTATAGAGGTTCAGGAACTATAGCGATTCCTTTCAGGTGCCTGTTCTGGAGACTCCTGAAGGTGCTGTTTTTGAGAGCAATGCTATTGCACGCTATGGTATATATACAATCCCATACATTTTCATTCTAATTCTCTTCGAGTTTCTGCCGATGACAACCATTCCTCTGTTTTTCTTTTAGTTGCACGCTTGAAGGATGACAGTCCTCTTTTTGGATCTTCTCGTATTGAGCAAGTGAGTGATTTGTCAAATGGTAACATAGATCGATAAGATTTAGTTCGTATAACCTCTGAACCTTATCAATGGTTCTTGCAGGCCCATGTTGAGCAATGGATGGACTTTGCTGCCACAGAAGTTGATCCTGGTGTTGCGTGGTACCTGTACCCAAGGCTTGGTTACATTCCTTATGCTCATACGGTAAGTTGTAGGATGGGTACCTCGGTTCTTGTATTATTGAACATCAAGTAGGTATAGTTAACTTTATTGCTTGTGCAGACTGAGGAAACAGCTATTGCCTCATTGAAGAGAGCCCTTGGTAGTCTGAACACACACCTTACCTCAAAGACATTCCTTGTTGGTCATTCTGTCACTCTGGCTGACATTGTGTTGACATGCAACCTCTACCATGGATTTGCACGGATCTTGACCAAGAGCTTCACATCTGAGTTCCCTCATGTTGAGAGGTATTTCTGGACCATGGTTAACCAGCCTAACTTCAAGAAGGTCATGGGTGATGTCAAGCAGGCTGAGTCTGTGCCTCCTGTTCAGAAGAAGGCTGCTCCTGCTAAGGAGGCAAAGGCAAAGGATGTGAAGAAAGAAGCGCCAAAGGAGGCCCCGAAGCCCAAGGTGGTTGAAGCTCCAGCAGAAGAGGAGGCACCAAAGCCGAAGCCAAAGAATCCTCTCGACCTGCTGCCACCAAGCCCTATGATCCTTGATGACTGGAAGAGGCTATACTCAAACACAAAGACTAACTTCCGGGAGGTTGCCATCAAAGGTATCTCCTTCACCTTATGTCAACAATATATTTGGTTTTTTCCTCTCTAACAATTTAATGTGAGTGGCTGGTCCTATGTCTCATTTATCTTCTATTGATGTCACACTTGCACAAGTCGGGCTCCATCTGACTTGTTGCTTCTTACAGACTAAAACTTTGGGTGGCCTTATATATATGATAAAAACATTGTTGTTTTAGACATTTGAAGTAAAGGAATACTTGTTCTACTTGAGTCAAGCAGCAGGTAGCTGCAAAGATTTACCCTAACACAAACTACCCTAGTTAGCAATAGTTGCATCCATGCAAGCTTTAATAAGCAGGATTGTATGTTAATATTTTATGTTGCTACAGAAAAATAAATTAATTAGGTGAACTGCTGCATTAATTCATTTTGTAGAATTTTGACCCAAACATACATGCTCTGTTTCAGGTTTTTGGGACATGTATGACCCAGAGGGCTACTCTCTGTGGTTCTGTGATTACAAGTACAATGACGAGAACACCGTCTCCTTTGTGACCTTGAACAAGGTTGGTGGGTTCCTGCAGCGGATGGACCTGTGCCGCAAGTATGCCTTTGGCAAGATGCTTGTGGTTGGCTCTGAACCCCCCTTCAAACTAAAGGGTCTCTGGCTCTTCCGCGGCCAGGAAGTCCCCAAGTTTGTCATGGATGAGGTCTATGACATGGAGCTTTACGAGTGGACCAAGGTGGACATCTCCGATGAGGCCCAAAAGGAGCGTGTCAATGCCATGATCGAGGACCAGGAGCCCTTTGAGGGCGAGGCCCTGCTTGACGCGAAATGCTTCAAGTGAGGTTGCAGTTACCTGGAGATTGAAGCGTTTAGGCTTTGGATTGGATGTTTATGGGGGAGTTTGCTTGTTACTTATGTCTATGTTGACCTGATATACCTTCGTAAACTGGTTAAAGTTTGTGCTTTGTTGGGAATTTTGGGCTATCATGTGGTCTCACATTTGCATCGTCAATCTGACCCTGTTTTCGTGTCACTGAAATGTAGGATTATTACTAGAATGACTTGTTTTTGCATGCCAAGTTTCAAGACAGCAAGGGCAAGCTTCGTAGCTTCATTTTTACTGTGTTTGAGTTTCTCAGACTGAAACTATCGTAGTGATTCCACAGAAATATCGTTGGGAAAGCCTGCAGCCCCTTACCAATTGGTTGCCTCCCTGTGTCTGTCATGTGACTTGGTGGCTGAGCATTTCATTGTCACACCGTCATTGTTGCGAAAAACAACTGTCCACGTGAAATTGCATAGATCAATGGTCCTGTAATAGCACCAATTTTACCAGTAGAATCGGATAGTGAAATTCACCTGATATGGTTTACAGTGATACAATACAGGTTTTAAAATGATTAATACACCCCAAAACAGAAAAATGTCTTATTCTCGATTCTTCTTTGGTCATTATAGAATTTTTCATGTTTGTATAACATGGGCTCAAATTTTTATTTCTTATTTGACATTTTTTATCACTTCCGTCGGCAGTGAAGTCGAGTAACCAGTTCCGCCTAGAGGAAGAAAACACAAAAGTAGAATCAATTATTTTTTGGCGTTACTAGCATCCAGATCACGCAACATCCAAAAATAGCGCTCGCAACATAGAAACTCAGCATTTGCAACATCGAAACTCAGCTTTTGCCACATCAAAACATGTTAATTTTTTAATTAGCCATCTGTTGATGATGAGCAAAAAAAAAAACGCCACAACATATATTTTAAGTCGCATGGAACATTCAAAATCTCAATAAAAAATGCAACATCCAGATAAAATACTTGAAACATGTGTGTGAAACATGCAACATCAAGACCTACTTTGTAACATCCGCATGAAACACTTGCAACATTCTTCTGATACATATGCAACACATGAAACATACACTTGCAACATGCAACAAAACCTAGCATTGAGGAGCATTGTAGATGTGGTGGTGGAGGAGGAAGGATGGCGAACCAAGGAGCTCACCCAGGGGGAGCTCGCTACTGGGGAGGAGCTCGAGGGCCGCGGATGAGCTTGAGGGCCGTAGATCCCGAAGGAGGAGCTCGACCCCACGAGGACAGTGCGCCTTCACGAGCTTAGTGATGATCGGCGGCGTGCTCGGACGGGGAAGGGAGCAGTGAGGAGGAATAAGAATAGAGCTCCTCGTATAGCAGTGAGGAGGAAGAGAACTCACTCCTCAGGGAGCAGTGAGGAAGAGAAAGGGTGTGAACAGGATATGGAAGTGTGGATGAGAGGCCTCTGCGTGAAAAGGATACGGGAGTCTGGATGAGAGGCCTCTGCGTCCAATTTTGAATTTTCCACCGCACGACCGAACGATAGAGTGGAAGCTTTCAAAACTTCTTATTGTCTGGTATTGAAGTTATGGGTTTAAAACCATACTTCCTAACGGTAACTGGAGGTTGTAAATCGAACTCTTCCTACCCCCCCCCCCCTCCACCCCTCCCTATGAGTATCTCTTAAAGATGGGACACTACAATCCCTCATTGTTCTCTCTCCCCATATAAGCAAAATGATAGGTTCAATTCTGGTTAGGTAAATTGGATGCATATTGCCATTGTTGGATTTGACCATAAGGATTATGATAGAGAAAAGTCTATTTTATACCCTACATCTGTCGTAAAAGTTTGCAAACCAAAACTACAAAAATCAGACATTAAAGGCCATCCATCCAATATTGAAAGCGGACAAATTTAGCCCATTGTGTGGTTTTTAGGTGGTTTTCTATTTTCTGAAAATATAAAATAATATCAATTAAACTTAAAATTTGTACTAAACCCGTTTTCAATCAAAATAATATGATTTTTAAAAATATACCATATGCATTGATACACTGTCTATGATTATTTGCCAATTATTTTTTCATGTGTTGGTTTTTTATTGTTTTCTAAAAAATACTAGAAAAAAGAAATAAATAAGATTGAAATAATTAAAAATGGTGCTCCAATATATATATTTAATTTTTTTTGAAAAGATGGATAAACTATTCATGCTTTTAGATTAAATTATTTTAAAGATTTGTTTTGGAAAATAAAAAACCCCACCTTTGAAATCACTGAAATGGTTAAATTTGTTTGGTTTCGACAGTTAAAAATGCCCTTGGTGTCGAGTTTTGTGGTCGTGGGTTTGGAAATTGGACTTTTACAATAATTGAAGAGTAAAAATTAGACCTGTTGTGATATTACAAACGAGATGGCATATCCTAGTTCCATCTTGAGAAGGTTAGTCACTTAGTCTACTTAGCATGACAATCAGCGCGCGTCCATCTTACGCTACCACACGCTCTGCCTATCTAATCAGGGACCGAATGGATGCATCCCAGCGACAAAGAAGCGGCCAGAGGCGGCGTCCTGGGTGGCGTAGTAGATGGTGCCGGGGCTCACATGGTTGTGCACCCCTTCATACATGGTCACAACATAGCTCGGGTCGTCCTTGTCTCGCTCTACCCTCTTCTTGACGTTGCAGCCCTCCGTCGAGCACCGGTAATAGTTCCTGTAATTGATTAATTCGAAGGGTCGGTCAAAAACTCAAAATCATCCGTTTTCGCAAGCTGGCATTCAGATTGGTATACGAGTTGCCAGTGTAGTAAAAGCAAAGCAGATTTGTATCCCCAAGTAGTAATCGTGTATACCTCGGGTTAGGGCTGTTCTTGACGGACTTCTTGCCGTACTTCCTCCATTTGTATCCGTCCTCGAGTACCTCCTCCTCCTCCGACCTCACCCGGAACGCGATCCTGTCCGTCGTCCTCCTCGACCCTTCCTCCGCCACGGCTGCTGCCGCACCCCTGAAAATGTCCAGGTTCATGAACATACTTGGTCAAAACGTGCACGTGTCCTATGTCCATACGCGTGTCTTGCTAGCTGCTGAAAAACTAAATTAGCTTAGCAGTAAACCCGTGCACGACCACGTCTCCCACACACGCGCGAAACTAAACTCACCTAGCATGAGAGTAGCCGCCGGAGACGACATCCGGCACGACCTGCTCGACGGGCATCCGCGGCGGAGGCGTCCCGAACGCGACAGGCACGGCTGGCGAGACGCCTTCGTCCGACAGGGACTCGAAGGCGTCGGCGGGCGGCTGCTGCTGCGGCGGCGCCAGCCCGAACACGGACTGCGTGGGGAAGAAAGCAGCCGCGGGGCTACTACTACTACTACCAGCGCCGTCGTAGTGGAAGGCGGCGGGTGGAAAGCCACCGCCGCTGCACGGGCGGCGATGATACGCCATGGCTGCTGCTGGGAAGACGGCGTCGGCGGCGTGCGAGTCGAAGAAGGACGCTAGCGCCATGTGCATGGGCCGATCGAGCAGGAGCACCTGCAAGCTACAACGAGATGCCCGTGGAAGCGCTCGTTTTTATAGCACGCGCGCGCGACGGAACGGATCGGCGGCTGCCCGAAAGATTCCAAAGGGCAACGTCGCTAGTTTTCGTGGCGTGGGCGCGGTTCGGAGCGGGGTTCGCACGGCGCTTCCTGAGCGCACGGAAAGAAGCTTCGGCGCGGTGATGTGCGCGCACGCGAGGGAGGAGGACGCAGCCGCCCCTGCTCGGATTTTCAAATCGTTGATTTGTTGCCACGATGCTGGCTGCCACTTTGGGAAGCTGTACGTAACGTGCGTGGAGCTGGACCGTCTCTGTCAGCCTGTCTGTTCCTTGTTGTGCGGTGGTGCTGGCAGTGTGAGCGAGGCGTGGCGGCGGCAGCAAGAGCCGGCCAGAGGTGCAACTTTTGGGAGCCGTACGATAAAGGCCTGAGAGAATATATATAGCACTGAAGTAACATCATCATCGCACATTGGAGGCTTGGGCAGTGAAGCATTTTTTTTTATTTTGATGAAACTTTCATTATATATTTACTCATAAGAGGCAAGATCGACAAAAGATCCACACGGGCGAATCAACAAAAAATGTCACTTTGGAGGCCTCTTGGTCTTCCGCTCTTATTTTTCCTTCTTTGTTCTTTTCTCTCCATGGATTCCTGGAGGTAGGTGACATGATCCCCCTCTGCCCTCATGCGGATCTGATCCTGTGTTCTACGCAACTCTTTTTTATATAGTTTTTAAATTAGTTTCCTCTGCAATAATTCTACTAATCGCTGTCTAAAAATTATCTATTATTTTCTTGCACAGTTAGAAAAAAATGGTTCCTTTTTAGCTCAATTAATTTGGATTAAACTAGGTTTATACCACCTAAAGGGATCATTCGCTTTCAATTAGTTGGGAACGGCTTAGCTTGTTTGAGTTCATATAAGTTGTACTCCGCTAGCTAATTTTTAGCTAATGGATCAAAGCGTGAATATTTTTTTGCCTGTTCAGTTCAAAAGGCACAATAAACCAGTGAATTCTATCGTTTTGATGACCGCCAATCCTAATAAGTAATAACTACGTGCCCAACAAAGAGAATTAAGAAACATGACTAAAATTACTGGAGTACTGGACGCTTCATTAGGCCACTCTCAGTCCACGGTTTCATCACATGATTACCAAAAGTGCCATGTCATCTTTTGGATGAAATGAAATGAACTCTCTCATGGCATAGTTTTATTGTACAATTTCATAGACAAGCTAGCCTTTTAATTCTTCTATAGTATTGTGATCAAATATGTTTAGGATGAAACAAAATAGCTCTCGATGCAAGTTTTATGTCTTGGTAACTGCACATAGTGAGTGTCATGATGGTAACAATTTTGCTGAATACCTTCATTGAGACTGGTAGAGACAAGTGCTGCCTGCCTGATGCCTTTCCAGCTAAAAACCCAGAACGCAGGGACGAGTCGGGGCAGGTTCCACCCGGGCCGGTCGGGGTCAGCTGTTGCAGCGGCCCCCAACATGGAAACATCTGCCTTTCGAACGGACGAGGCCACCGGCATATGGCTATAATATGGCTGACCTTGCTATTTGTGGTTATGGCGACGACGCCGTCTCTCTGACCAGCATTAGCGTTAGTAAACGGCTGGCCGGGCGGAACTGGACTGCGTGCGCCCTGCCCAATCGATCGCTGACCAGTTGCTCGTGCCGTCGCGGTTTGCAGGCAGCGGGCACATGGTCGATGCCGCTCGCTACATGGAAGTTTCAGTGGACATCCTTTGCTCTCCGATGACTCTCTGTTATAATGTCATAGGAGTACTATTGTACACCCTGGTGAAGGTCATCGATGTTCCGTGGCTTGGACTCAGAACCACATATGACCTCCTTTAATTTAGGAAAAAGTATATTTTTCACTCTCCAACTATTACAAAAGTCTGATTTTTAACCCACAATAACAAAACCAGGCACTAAACACCCTCCAATTATCCAAATCGTGCACTGGCGCGTGGTCAAGGAGTCAGTATAGTGGATGTACCAGTGCAAGGGCAAACATGACAGAGAAGTAATGTGCAACAATATAGGAGTATAATGGAACTGCAATTGTCCGGACCAAACTGAACGCACTCAGTTAAGAAACACAGTACCCAGTCCAGTAGCCACAGCGCCCACGCAGAGGAAAGCAAAGACGCCGCACGAGCATTCACAGTCATTTTGTGGTTGCCTGATTGGGATAGCGACGGCGATAACAGAAGCTTCCACCATGTCCAGACAGGAGCTCGTTGCAGCTGCCCTGGTGCCGAACTATCTGCAACTTGTTGCATCCGATCTTCCAGGAAGGCGTGCCGATCAGAACTGCACAGCACTGGTTACAGTGACTCATTCACCACCCACGACACTGCTCTTGGCATCCCTGGCTGGTTAATTCGCTACGTTTCCCACAATCCACTGTTAGTTGCAGTAGTTGTCGATCTGCACCTACCAAGCATCGAGCTTTGCACGCACTTATTTGTTCGGAACCTGCCAGGAACATTAGACAATCACTCGTTTTCATGCGAGTCGCATTCCCCGTATTCTGATTGCCAAATTGCCCACAGGCTCCAGGGCGGTAACAAAGTGAGATGGGTGACTTCGACATCCTTAGCTGGCGTCACCTGGACATTGACATATCCTCTGCAGAGTACGACGATTCGGTGCGCCGTCAGCCCATCACACCACGGCAAAAAGTGCTTTCTTTTTTACGAATAAGCATGAGACTATGCTTATTTCATTGAGCAGATAGTTATAGAGTGTTTTACATGGCCTAGGAGGCTGGGACCAAAGAAATATAAGTCTATTCTCGCATAAGAAATGACTCAAGGTGCTTAGATCCTGCATGATCCAAGCACTGGCAAAAAGTGCTTTATGTGTGCCAAGCTCGATTTAATCATAAAAGTTAGTCCACATAACTTTTTTCTCCTCATGTGCTGATGCAGTTTTTTTTTCAACCTTTTACCAATGCTACATTTTGGCCCTTCTCGTAAAAAAGTGTTGGTTCCCTTGAATTCGGCCCGATGAAACCAGGATAGATGTTTCTACAATTTTCTAGTCAACAGTCCTATAGATTGATAGATTCGTAGACCAGATTTAGCCACAGTAGAGCCCTGCATACACCAATCGAAGTGTGACAAAGCATGATATGACGCTGTTTAGCATCAGGAATTCGTATGCGTTGCTCAAGATCTCCACAGCATGAAGCTGAGCGTGCCATGCCATGCCATCCATCACGAGCATCAAGCCATGTCAAACTGTCTATGCTTCTCCACATTGAAAGAAGAAAATAAGATTGAGTCAATCGTCCATCACGAGCGTCGAGAAAGGTCGCACAGCTGGTCTGGCGGTCTGGCCACGACGCCGGCGAATAGAACATGCTTGACTGATCTAATCATCTAGGGCAATGATCTAATCACCAAGTAAATGGTTTCAGAAGAACGACCGATTCGCTCAGCTCCCGTCAAACAAGCACCCGAAAGTTCCTTGACAACCTCGCGTAGGGAGGCTGTTTTAGTTTAGCTTGCTTGTCCGGGTTTGAGTCAGTTTATCTCACTCGGCTGTCTGCCTTTCGAATCATGAAGTTTTTGTCCTTTTTCTATTTCTCCAAAAATAACAAAAGAAAGTACTAAGTGTCGCAGATTAGCTATATGCCTAGTACATCAGCTGGTGAGCCAATGTCTATAGTAAACACCGCTCGTCAAATCATGTTTCCTGTCGTTGTCTGCTCCCTCCGTTCCAAATTATTAGTCATCCGGACTTTTTACGTTCTAAATTATTAGTCATCTTGACTTTTACTTAGATTCATTGAAGATGCTAAGAATTTAGACAAGTATATGTCTAGGTTCATAGAAGATGTCATGAATTTAGACACTCAAAATGACACCCAGGATGACTAATAATTTGAAATGGAGTAAATAGCCCCTTGTACGCTGTAAGCCTAAGGATTAGTATGGCAATACAAGCACGTGCGTATTTTGAGAGGCTCAGAACTTTACTACACCCTTATTAAGGGCTTAAGGCCTTAACCATTAGCTCAGTGCACTGCATTCGCGCGCAAGCAACAGCTTGCGTCTGTAGCTTTCAGCAACGTGTTCCCTTGACCCTTTCCCTAATTCGTCACACACGTTGTACGCCATTCGTGCATTCGCGCGCAACACATCTGTTGCTTTCAGCAATGTGTTCCCTTTCCCAATTCGTCACACACGTTGTACGCCAATTCGGTGGCAAAGTGTCGACTGAATTGTGGGCTATGTTGCTCGTGTATATGCTTCGGGGTACATATTTTGCTGTCATATCCCATATCCTCCCCTAATCAAAATATTTATCGCCATTGACTTTTCTTACAACTTTGACCATTTATCTTATTAAAAAATTTATTATAAACATACATAAAGTTAAGGCCTTAAAATACCTGTGCTACTGCTAGTAGAGCATATTACAAACAAAATAGACGGTGTTTATATGATTTTTTTTTCAATAAGACACTATTGTAAAAATATAAGTCAATAACAACAAATATTTTGATAGGTAGGTAGTATGTCGTATCATGCAGCAGAGTGAATATGTGGTGGAGATGCATGCCGGCATACTAATCACAGCTGCGAGAACAAGAGTACAAGACATTGATGGCGAGGATAATATCGGCCACGGCGAAAATTCCACTGGAAAAGTTTCTGAACCTTCTCGCCACCGGCGCAGCAAGATCCGGGAAGCAGGTCAAGCGGGCAGTCATGTGGTTCAAGTACAGTTCGCGGGAGCAAGGTCAGCAATGCAACTTTGCTTCTAGAAGAATCACACCGATGCAATATATGGAACTAGATCACTGACCCTGCAGTACCCGGAAACAGCTATCACCGACACATACAAGGAATACAAATGCGATCATTCAGTTGAAAGTGGACAGGATTCGGCAGGGAACAGATGATAAGATTGCATCCAAGAGAGATCAACTCAGTATCAAAAACCCGAGCTCAACGCATTGGAGGTTACCATGTTACAGCAGCACGAATACAAATGAGTCAAGGAGTTTGACCTTTCCAGGCCACGATCGTCTACAAAGAAACAGGGCTGGCCACCACTCAGTATGCCCGTGTACAAAAAACCATGGTTTTCTAACTACCAGACAATCGCTACAAAAGCGAGTGGTTGATGGCTGGAACATTAGTGTACATTGCAAAAAGGCAAAAACTAAAAGAATGCCTGCCTCAGCATCACTCGAAAAGAATGCCTGATCGGCATCACTCCAAAAGAATGCCGCAATTAATAAGGAAAATCTGGAAGGGATAAGAATGATGACTAACTACTAGCATGCACATCCGCTTCTCTGTTCAGTCTCTGGGACTGGGTCCGCCACAGCCTGGAAATAGCTGAAGAGCAGACAAAAAATGGTGCAAATCAGTAACGAATCAGGAAAATGAGCACTGTGTATAGGAGGTGTTTCATCTTGCCAAAAACATTGTAATGAAATATATATATAAAAGTGAAAGTATTTATTAATAGACATAAATAATAGTCATTAAAACCAGCAACGGCATGCAATTCTACTATACTACAGAGTCTTTCCTTGTTCCCTTAAGATCTTTTGTTCTCAGATCCGTGAATTGTGAAAAGTCATGGCATGAATTAGCTAATGGAAAGTAGCGTATTTGTTCCTACATAGAAGGCTACTGGATACCTATGTCAAAATTGTCAGCGCAGAGCAAAACTAACATGGGCCATATTCACTCTAAATGGTAAGCTGTACACAGAGGTAGCTTTTGGCGTGTCATCATCATGGCTTACGAGCTTAACTTAGAGAACAGAAAAGTTTATCAACAGCATCAAGAGATATCAGCAAGACGGCAAATAATAGCAATGCACATATCAAAGCTTATATTTAGCATTTATAACAATAAAAGATTGTAACAAAATGTGGCAAACTGGGAGCAAAAACATCCCATTAAATAGGACTTTTGGACCATCTACACAGATTACAGAATATCCAAAATCCGGCCAAACAAAAAGTTATCTATAATCAATAGTAGTTGCCTAGTTCAAGAATAGTAGCAACCACTAAATCAGAGTAAACAGTGTTACAGAAAATGGATGGGTCACATAAACTGGGCACATATTAGCAAAACAAGCTTCCTACCAAACAGCAATTGAGGATATGAAATTACTCACATGTCCTGATCACGCTCATGCTCTAGAGCAAGCTTGGCAACAGACAAGAACGCATCATCAACATTGTAATCCTCCTTTGCAGAAGTTTCAAAATAAGGAATGTTGCCTTTGGAAGCACACCACTCCATTGCTTTCTTCTCAGAAACCTGTGAGAAACAAAATAATCAAATAATGGCATATCATCATTCTAAAAAAAAGTAATGGCATATCAAGAGACACAAATTACAAATCATCATGTGAAAATAAAACTAACCACTCTGCTTTTTCCACCATCTACGTCGATCTTGTTACCAAGTAAGATGAAGGGAAAAGTTTTAGGATCTGAAGGGCTAGCCTGAAAACAGATAACCTTGTCACTAAGGTTGTGAACATGTTATAAGCTGCTATAAGAGATACAGGTTTCACATTTAGTATCCAGGTCAGCTATAAGAGATACAAATGTTAAACTATTTGGTTTTGGATTCAGATACTATTACATTACAATAAACCAGATCCCCAAACAAAACATACTAAAACATAAAGCAGTTTACCAAATTGTCCAATTGACAACTACAATAGAAATCTCGAAGAGCATCATTGCATATATATAAAATGTCAAGACTTCCATGATAGCTAACAAAGGTAACGAGCATGAACAGTACCTTCTTACAGAAGTACGTGAATTGCATGCAAAATACAGCATGCAACTGCAGAATTATCAAAGCTTACTGTACTGATTTTGCAGGATGAATTTATATCGTGAATTACTGTTCAAAATAGCAAAACTACACTCGGACTCTGTTGCATTATTTTATCTTGTATTAATGGATTCTTGACAGGATATACGCAACTCTTATAGAAAATATTGCCTACAAATTCAACAAGAACATAACGGTACCGATATGGTATTAGATTAGAAATGTAGATTACAATTATGTCAGCACTGCTTTTTTGCTTATTTCAACATTCATGTGTTTGCTACTTTGCACCAAGGGAGAAGCCTAATCAGTACAAGAGTGAGTCGCAATAGTCAAAATGTCAGCATTTATGGTGACTACTTCAATATTTATGCATGTTCTAGTTAAGCACTAGGGTAGAAGCCCACAAATAAATACAAATAGTCAAATCCCTCTCAGAAATTATACATGAAATGATCATTTTGTTGATAAGCTATTTCTTCATGTTTTGGAGCTTAACAAAATTTAACACTGAATCATAAAACTTATTTTTCTTCCACTATTTTATAACGACCTTAGTCACAAGCCCTAGACATAAACCAAAGAACTATTACGGTCAGGAACTTGTATCATTGTGAGATGTTGGCTACAACCATGGTTACCAGACATTGTGAAATCAATCCCCTAGAGCATGGTAAACTTTAGCTATGGTTAGCAAGTTCAAGAAGAAAATAAAACTGCCAAAGTAACAGCACAGAGAGAAGTACAAAGTAACAGTAGTGTCCTCAAAGTCAAATGATTACAAAGCAAGGGCAGGGCATAACTATGTAATCTTGGCTAACCCATCTTAACCAATACGACAACAATATTTGGCAGTAAGCACAAGCTCAGATCACAAAAATACTCATATCGGATAGTTATCTGTTTGTTAAAGAGAAACAGTAAGTCACTCTTCTTTTAAAATTCAAGAAGGTTCCTCCCTTTCCTTTGTGTTCAGTTATGATCAGAATTCAGCGCAAAATGTGGTCTTGTCTGTTCGCGTATACTCAACTTGAGAGATAATTCATATATCAGCAGTGTTTTTATAACATAAATATACTTATTCAGCGAAAAAGGATGATATTTTCTATAAGGCTGCTTGCAGCTTAGATGTGTTCAAACTTCAAACAATGGTGGATCGATAATGAGCAAACTGAGAGAGAGAGAGGGGGGGGGGTAAAAACAACATAAACATGCTACAAATTCAAAGTTCATAAAACACACATGTTTGGACAAAAAAAAAAGTAGGCAAGGCTAAGTTCAACATATTTTCAGACACCTATAATTAAAAAAAGAAAATACAAATATGTGCACATACTCAACCTTCACAAAACTTTTTGCTCAAATCAAGTTGTCAGCTTGTAAAATAATGTCGAGATGATAGCTTTTGAATTCTACGACCCATATCTATCTTTTCCAAACCACTACAGCCAATATCTATAACCATGACCAAATATCCCAACAATTTGTAAGATAAAATCAAAGATTCTTACTTGGTTGAGGAACTCATCATGCCATGTGTTGAGTGTATCAAAAGACTTGTTAGAGTTGACATCATAGACGAGCACACAGCAATCCGCCCCTCTGTAGAATGCAACGCCAAGACTCTGGAATCTCTCCTGCCCTGCAGTGTCCCAGATCTAGAATCAAAGCAACAATAACGTCATCCTCTTCTTTCTCTTTGAAAAAGCTCAGCAACTCAGGGAGACAAAGTGAAACTCACCTGCAACGTGACTAGCCTGTCTTCAATGAGAACCTCCTTTGTGACAAAATCTGCACCAATTGTAGCTTTGTACTGCTGACTGAACTTTTTATGGACATATCTAGATGAAAGTCAAGAACATAAAAGCACCCAAAGTACAAAAGCAGTCCACCATTTTAGATATATCAAGATACTAAATTAATCTAGAATTTGCATTATCTTAACTTCAATCCACAGACTACAATAAGCAACAGACTCCAATAAGCATGATGTTCGAATTAAGCAGAGCTTTCAGAATGAGATTTACAAAATCATGGTTCGTGGGTCACGCTCACTCACAACACATAGCATGAAAATGCAAGTACAAAGAGATGCGTTCCTACAGCTCAACGGATCAAATACAAATGGATAAAAGACAGACTCTCTCTCTCTAAACGATCTGCGAATTTGCCGCCTACGGAGCACCATAGCGTCAGCAGTTGATTCAGGGAACAAAAAGCAAATCACGCCGAATAGGGGACCAAGTGCACGGAGATCAAACGGGGCCTAATTACCAAACGCGCGCGTTGGAGGTGAAGTCAAGGATACTGGTTCATCAGAGACGTCTTGCCGACCCTGCACAGATCAATTAAACCGGACAAAATCAAACCAATTGACCAGAATCCCGCGCAGCGGTTGCAGCAACCGCATCCAAATCGAACTGTGAACCGCTAAGCTTGCTAGAAACCACCAACAGCCACCCGGGGAATCCACGCGCGGGCGGATCCGAGGAGGCGGTGCAAGGGAAAGGGGAAGGAGAGGGAGCAATGGGCTGACCCGCTGTCGCCGAGGACGATGACCTTGAGGAGGGTTCGCCTCCGCGACGTCGACATGGCTGCTCGATCGCGATCGTCCCCCCTCGCCGCTTTGTCGTATGGTCGCGACCCGCGAGGCGCACGAGGAGTTTGTGGGTCGGAGCGAGGGCCGAGGGGAGCTCACACCTCGCGGAGGCGCTGGAGGCGATGGATTTTTTTTTCTTTTTCTTCTTTTTTTACTCTGACGGATGGATGATGGATTTGATCGATGTGATCCGGTCGCCCAATTTTTGAGAAGACGAGGGATGTGTTTAGTTGGGAGTGGAGGAAAAGAACTTTTTTTGGAAACCGTGTTAATAGGGATGAATAAGAAAGTTGAAATGAGTTAAAAGAGAACTTTTCTTTCTGGAAGCGTGTTTTCGGAGAGAGATAAATAGTAGAGCCAACTGTCACTAAACACGGCCGAGACGTGAGCGACGCGAGGTGGCCGCACGGCCGAGACGTGAGCGACGCGAGGTGGCCGCGCGGTTTTGGCGCTTTTTTTCTTTTTCTTTTTTTTTATATCGTTTTGGCGTTTGGTTGAGGGTCTTGGGGAGAGGAGAGAGCTGTCCGAGTGGAGAGGACGTGACAGGGCAGGCGGCGAGATGCCGAGATGGATGTAGGGCCTGCTTGTTAGGTACCCAAATGTGCCAAGCCAAAATCAGGGCATGCCTAAAAATTTTGGCACTCACTTGGTTTCGAGCCAAAATTTGGCATGACAATGTTTGTTGCCCAGATTTTGACCAAAAATCTTGGTCATACCAACATTTTGGCATACCCAAGTTTTGACATGGCAACTTTTGGGAGGAAACCAAGCAGACCCGTAGTGATGATGGACGGAGGGGTTGACGGGCCGAATGCCACTCGGACTCCGGCAGTGGTGGGTGACGCGCCCCGCTAGAGGCAGGCTCACGTGAGCCGCTCGTGGCTGTTGGGATCAGAAGTTCAGAACGGGAATCCAGATCTGAACTCTGAAGATGGACGATGGGTCAAGTGATCGAGCAACACGTGGGATTTGCCTCGTGCCTGTCAGAACAGACTCCAACTGGAGCGGATCCTTGCCGGTGTCGGAGACATGTCCCTAGGATCTGATGTTGCGTAGTACGGACACAAGCAAGACGATGCAAAGCTCAAGAGCTGTGAGCCTTCGCCAACTAGTTTCGGCGATATAAATTCAAATGTTTAGACACGAATTACATAGACAATGACATGCTACAGTAAAACAATATCTAATGACGGATTAAATAGATTTAATAGATTCTTCACATAATTTCAAATCTGTTCATGTGAAGAATCTATATAATTGCTATATAAAATTTTGCAAACTAATTTCTCCAACTAAACAAGCCCTAAAACTCGTTGGTAAATATTGGTACAGCCACAAAGGAAGAGGCTGCACAAGGGCATGACATTGTTGCGGTAGAGTATCATCAAGATAGTTCCTCATTTGGACATGAGATCATACATCACATGACTAAAACGAGTGTAATCTGCAAATGCTGAAGCTCTTTCAGTGCCATTCCTACTGGCAACCATTTACCGAGCGAAACACAGATACTCGTCCAGAACAGTCCTTTTATCCTGGATCACATATTATTAAGGAGGTTACTAGGACTATTCCTCCTAATTGCTCAAGGATAAGAGCTCTCTACTATTTAGGTCATCATGTATTCATGTGTTCAGACAGTAAAGAATTCAAATGCCACCAACAGAACAAGAGGAAACAGCACAGAGCAATGTTTCCCAGTCAGCGGCTCAGCGCTATGAATATAATAGTTTGTTGCACACTTGCATACGGCCCGGGTACTCCAGACCTATTGGGCCTGTTCCCAGTTCCCACCAACCATAGGTCACAGTGATATCATTGAATTCAAGAAAATATTTTGATTACATAGCAATTTCTTCGATGTTTTCCTGCTTTCATGACCCAAATCCAATTGAAACTTTGTTAAAAAAAACAAATCCAATTGAAACATTTTCTGTTATCTTTAGTTAAAATTTTGTTAACTGCACACAGTTTTCATTTTCCTAAGCCAGCCTTTCTTTTTCGGCATGTTCGTCTATTATGCCCCTTCTCTGAGCAGAAACTACATGAATAAATTCCTGAATTAGGACCAGTAACTTTGTTAATCATATAATTTGAACCACTATTCACATCAGTTGATCTAGGGCAGTTGCGGCGGTTGTGTCCCTTTTCACCACATCGGCTGCATTGTTGAGGTTGCCGCTGCCGCTCTTTCTCTGACTTTGGCTTACCACATGTTCGGCTATTATGCCCTTCCATGCCACATAACCGGCATTTGAACTGCACCCTGGCAGAATCTTTCCTCACTGTTGGACAATAGAAGTTTCTGTGTCCTTCTTGCCCACATATGCTGCAGTAAAATTTCACCCCTGCAAAGTATCAGGTTCAATATTGGTCATCAAAATGTCAAGTTAATTTGGTGAAATTTAAAAAGTTCTATCAAAGAGAAAATGTAACAAGGGAAGACTGGATATTAAATTTGGAACGCAAACACATTTTTTTTGGGGAGTGTCAATGTTAAATAAATCACTTAGCTGTGACTGGACGCACTTGTATATGTACAAGTTACATGCTAACTGAGAACATAAAGGTTCTAGCTGGCTAATGTCTAATTGTGTAAGACACATCTAACCTTTGACAAGCATGCTTGTAGGTAAAATGTAAAGTTATATCGTTAACCTTTCATGGCAATGCTTCTCTTGATCCGATTCTCAGGATTACTGAAGAATGCCTTTTGAGTTTCAGAAGCATGCTTTCTTGCAGCAGCAGTACCTTTTGTTTTCTTCATGTTCAAGAGCAGAGGAAAAAATGAACATACCCAGATCAACTACTGTATTTAACAAGAACGTATCATTAAAAAAATTGTTTGGCACCTTACCTTGATTGCAGCAACTCTTTGAGCATGCAATTCGGGGTCTTGGTGTATAATCTTCATGTGCTTAGTAAACAATCCTGTTTGAGCATTCAGACTCTGCAATTAATATTAAGCCTTTTAAAAGTCACAAGAAAAGAAACAATCACAAAGAAATTTCATAGAGTTCAAATGTTTTAGTACCAAAAAGAGTAAACAACTTAATCAGGTAAGGTGTGCAGGGATTTAGTTAACAACTTCTATCTTGGTGGTGGATATTTATTTTTTTCGACCTTTAAAAAATGGATGAGGATGACACTGCATTTTAAACAAATTTTATTGGCAAGAAAAGTGCAGCCACATATGTGTATCGATGTGTCTTACAGCATGTAAGAAACACTACTTACTCTTAACGATCGACTAATCTTCATGGCAACTTCTGGTGAAGGTGATGGATAAGCACGCTTGGATCTTTTTGGAGTGTTGATCTTTATCTCTAACCTGTCAACTTCATCGTCTTCTTTTACTTTCAAGGGAGAACTGCAAAAGAGAAAAGGATTGATGTATATCCGCACTTCTGCAGTGTAAAAAGTCATGTCATGCATGTCACTTGAATAATCACCAACCATAAATATTATTTACTTAGAATACTTAAATGATGATGGGCATGATAATTGAAGCCATGACGAATACTTAAAAAGATGATGAGCTTGATAAAGTAATCTCAATTTAACAAAAAGGATACCTTGACCGGACTTTCTCCCATGGCTGTTCATCAATAGATTCCTGCCATATCACACACTCTCCACCACATTGTAGACACATACTAATGCCCTGATAGAAATGCATACCAATAAATTTATGATTTATGAGTTTATAGGTTCCTGAAATTCGCATGTGCTTATGATTATCTATCTCCTTCAAGATGACTCACAAGATATCGGAAGGTTCACCTTGCCATTGCACATAGGGCAGTCCAAGCTTGATCTGTCTACTCCACAGTTCTTGCATGGAGTGTAACCTCTACCCCTGCAGCTAGGGCAAGGTAGCTCACGGTAGTACTGACCATTTGGACCAACCCAGGATCTCTGTTTTCCCTTCTCTGCAATAGGCGATGTGTTCCTGCAGCCCAAAATCCAACCTAATAAAGTGTCACAATCTCCACTATGTTTAAAAGGAATCCAAATCTGCAATCCACATCCTCAAAAGTTTTGATGATATGCACTACAAATGTCCAAACTCTGTTGGGATTGTCATTTTCTATGTTCAATTTAACCATGATTCCAACACCAAAGGAATTATTCAGTTACAAAACTTCCAATAATACATACCCAAATCCATTAATTAAAACCAAAAGCACCATGTTTAGTCTACAGGCTATTGCGTCAAAAACATCTAAATGGAAACCGAGGGAGTTTACACAGGTCAATCACAAATTCTGCAAGCCAACTTCAAGAGACTCATCAACAATCTCAGTTCTCCAATCACCTAACAGGCACGAGGTCATGAGCAGTCCAACAAGCACATGAATGTGCCAATCGAATGGAGAAAAAATACGTACTGTGAGCGTGAGGAGCTGGTGCCAATGTCCGGGCCGAGGAGGTCCACCAAAGGGTCATACTGGAGTTTCAGTGGTAGTACGAACACAAATAGATCCACGAGTAAGGCCTATGAATCAATTACAGGAGCAACAGAAGATTTGAAGCGCGAGAGGAGCTCGGTATACCGGAGAGCTCGGACTCGGAGCGCCGGTGCCGTCAGCTGAAGAGGCGGCGGCAGCGCGCCCTCGGCGGAACCGCGGCGCCCGCCACGCCCGCCCAGGCGGCCTCCACCGCCGGGCCGCCACGGACGGCGCGGGGTGAGCGCAAGTTAGTCGGAGCATCATCCCAGGTGAGGCTCGTGGAGGGACGGACGGACGGGGCGCGGCTGCCTGTAGCTTTCCACAAGGCTGCTGGTTTGTTTGCCACGAGAACAGTTAGCCAGTTGGGCGGCGGCGCGGCGAACTGGCGACTGCTTTCGGTCGAGGGGTTTGTGTGTGGCTAGCGTTGAGTCGCGCGCGTGAGTGAAGGAGGAGAGGATGGCGCGCGTCGCTGGACCCAACGCCGCACGCGGGCCCACGACCCAGAAGGCCAGAACTCGGCCTACAAACTTTTCGTAGGCCCACGAGACGCCGCGGCCCTCCATCTATCTCTGCCTCGGTGTGCTAAAAAAAAAAAAATCTTTCTCTGCCTCCGCCGCCGCTGCTTGTTCGCCGGCCGCCGCCTCCGGCGCCGCTCCCATCGCCAACGGCGCTTCTAGCTCAAGGAATCGGTGTCTTACCACTCCGGCGGCGCCGTCGTCTATCTCCTCCATCCTGAAGGGCGCAAAATCCCGCTACGTCAACCATCCCCCAACCTCGCCGTCTCCTCCACCGCGGCGACCGTTCTCATCTGTTGCTGACCCAGCCCTATCCAACGCCGCCGCCGCCGTCAGCATCTGCTCAACCCCGCCGCCGCCGTCTGCTCACCATTTACTGTTGATTTGGACGACCCAGCCCTTCTATCTTCTCGTCTATCCTCTTCTCGTACCAGCTGCATTGCTGACGGAGGCTCTGTTCCAATGCAAGATCCTACAAAGAAATCCGTGTCAGGTGTGGCTTCCATTTGAGAGAGAACACGAGATTTAGTCCTCTGCAAGGTTTTGTTTCCTACGCCGGTATTGATAAAGGTAAGAACCCTATGATTTTTATGTAATAACTGTGTCTAATTATGCTTTCAGTACAGATAAACACTAGGCAGTTACTCTCCACATTTTAATCTTTCCAGGTTGTCTTATGAACTCGCTTTAATCTATATTGTGTTATAAACAATTAAACATAGCCCCATCAATTTTTACTAATGGGAGAAGTCCGGAAACAGCACTGGTTTCTGGTGGTGCCCAAGAAACAGCACTGGTAACCAGCTAATTCACAAAAGAGCACCGTGACTACCCGTGTGATTCATGAAATAGCGTCAATCCTTACTATTTCCTTTGTTTTAATTTTTTTCCTTGCGATTTCACCATATGCAAAAGACCGATTCACCCGGTTGCGTAACTCATTTTCTTTCCAAAGTGTGGGTAAAACTCTAGATCGCATGCCTTACTACGGTTGTTAGCTAATAATAGAAAAAAAATCAAACTAAAACACAATACACTCATATCAAAATGATTATTTACAACCTTTTACATATAAAACCCTTCTAGAAAAAATCACAAGTGCAATTTAGCAAGTTGAATGTATGAGGGAGTTACAGCGCAAAAAAGATACAATAAATCATCTAAACTTTCCATCCAGGTTTCAAGATTTGTATATAGGATTAAAGCATACTACAGTTAAATATGGGAAAAAAAATCTGCAATCATATAAGGTGATCCACAAAACTTACAAGCGTCCCTGAAATTGGATCATACTAGGCTAGGGCGATATATATGCTGGCGGGTAGCTAGCAACACGAAGCGAGATGGCGAAAGCTATGACACATCTATATAATTTTTGAAGTATGATAACATTTGTTATTCCATTGTTCAATCTCGATTGCAGGAGCTAAAGAGATACTTGTGCCAGCAAGGGTAACTTAGTTTGCTTATACATGAATAAATGACCAATTATAAATACAACAATGGAAAAAAGTAGATATAGTGCTGTTTTATAGATCCATTGTATGAAACCAGTGCTATTTCGTGGATACGGGATTTGGAGTGCTGTTTCTGAACACCACCAGAAACTAGTGCTGTTTTCTGAATCCCCCTTTTACTCATTACTAGTCTATCAGGTCCCTGCCATTTAGTCAGCAAGATAGTAAACTAGTGCCTTTGCTTTACCATTTGATTTATTCTACCATGTTGAACAATGCTTGTTTATTATCAGTAGAAACTAGGAGACAGTAGTTTACCTCAAGTCTACAGATATATATACTGCTATTGATTTATTCTACAGATATTTACCTTATGTATTGCATTTTATGCTGAAGCTGGTGACGCGCCACACCAACAACCACCTGACCAATCCATTCGGCGAACCCCAATCCTCCCCTCCCATTGGCGACGGTGAGGCCAGCATGCGCGGCGGCTACTCGGGATTCAGCGGCGCCCAGCATACCACCGCCAGCAGCAGCAGCAGCAGCAGCAGCAGCAATGGCAGGGGATACAATGGGAACCCTTGCCTGACAATGCACCAGCCGTGGGCGTCGCTGCTGGTGCACGGCATCAAGCACGTCGAGGGACGATCCTGGCCATCCCCGATCACAGGTTCTTCTTCTTCTTCACTGGAATGCCTCTGATTACTCTTCTTCACTGGCGGATTGGATTTCCATTTCGATTATATATGCAGGCCGTCTCTGGATTCACGCTGCCTCCAAGGTTCCCGATCCCGACACCATCAAAGCCATGGAGGATTTCTATAGGGAGATTTATGCCGTCGACGGCATCACCGAAATCACCTTCCCCGACCACTACCCCGTCTCACGCCTCCTAGGTTTGTCCTTGTCGTCTCCTCTCCTCCTCCTGTTGCTTACTACTAGTACTAGGAAACTGGAGTGGAGCATTGTCTTTTACAGGCTGCGTTCAAGTGGTAGGATGTCTCAGGTCCCAAGAGCTTGTTTGCTGGGAGGATGTGCCCGAGTCTGTACGTTCCTTACTTCATTCATTCTGTCACTCCCCACTTCTCTTCTTCTTCTTCTTATGAAAATATGCAAGGCAGGTTAGGCTTGAAGCGCTGACGGACTTTTGTTGGCTTTGTGAAAATCCACAGGCCAGTCTCTATTCCTCACTCCTAGCTACCACTACTCAAGACCCACCCGTAACATATATATGTGTATGCAGAAACTGGTGGTTCCATTCGAGATGCGTGGTTACCAGGGTGTCTACAATCTGGAAAGAAGGGTGAGCTCATGTCTGTTTACCATGCAATCCATCCTTTTTCTTTCTACTACTTATAACTCTCTATGGAATTCTTTCTGCAGATCTATGATGGAGCCGTGCGGGGCCTTACACCCGTCCAAGGTCCACTGCCCGTCAAGTTCCCTCTTCCAGACCCAAGAGACCACTTCTCTCTCAAGCCCGGATCCCTGACATTCGATGCTTCCAAGACTGCGGTGCAAAAATCAGCGAGTGTCACCGCAGCGACAGCCGGGGCTCGAGCTGCAGCTACTCAGTTCTCAAAGAAGGATGGAAACAATGCTGCCACTAGTTCAGGCAACCGTGCTGATAGCAGTTCAGGTAATGGCAATCTGCTGTCCATTGTCCAGGGCAGCCCTGCGTATCTACAAAACCAGAAGCATCCTTCCATTTTCTGGAGCGATGCAGGCTACTCGCAGAACCCAAATGCGGAGCCTCGGAGAAGTCCCAGGCAGGAATATGGAGCTTCCAATAGGGTGAGTATTTTTTTTCTTTGTTCCTCATACTTTGAGTTTTCTTGGAAGAATGTGACCTGATTGATAACATTATTGTTTGGTTAGTAAACAGGCCTATTATATGTTTGTAGTAGCTAGATTTGTTGATTGGATATGTGTCATACCCGGTTTTAGAGAGAAAACCGAGTACATCTCATATGTGTGCCAGGATCAAATTTCACACATATGATAGACCGTGAGTGAATAGCAGAAACAGTACTCAAACGAATATTTAATAAATAAGTATTTATTACACTCACGAATAAGGCTCAAAGGCCAAAATAAACTGGTTCACACGATAACTAAGACGATATCTCCAAAAGCACTCCACAGGCAACTGACTGGTGGAACATACGCCTAGAACTCATCAAGATCGCTGAGGTACTCTGCTCCATTATTACCTTCTGATCCAATATAAGCAAGGGTGAGTACACTTATGGTTGGTACTCAACAAGTGGGGGAAATATGCAAGCTATCAAGGATAGGCTGGGTTTGCAGCGGTTAGCATTTTAGTTGGTCAAGTTTTATTGACAAGCAACTATTTACTAGGATATAAGTATATACCACCCCATATTAATAATAAATAAGCATAAAGTAAATCATAAACATAGATAATGAACATAACCAATAACATATGCATGCAATGATTTGATTTAATGTTTCGATAGTTTAATCACGTGAGGGTCCAGGCCGTTCATGACCGCGAACACGGCTGTTATAACAGTTTTACACTCTGCAGAGGTTGTACACTTTCACCACAATTCGCGTAAAAGCTCCAGAGAACTTTAAACCCAACCATGCTGTGCTGATCAGGCACGTACCACACTTCCAAGGTGTGACTGCATAGGGACGCTACGAGGCCTTTACAAAGATTCCCTAGTTAGAAACAATCCGCTAAGGTTTCCGGATCGGAAGCAGGCATAACCCTCCCTAACGGGTATAGTGTCTTAGCCAAGCCCACTTCCCGAGAGAACCGGGCTATACACCGTCAACCGCCACCCCCCATGCCCTTTCGGTAAGATCATTCCGAACCAGAGTTTCTAATTAATTAGCCAAGACCAGAGCCATATAGTATTGTGGTTGTACGGTTAATCCTAGGTGGTTCTCCATGTTCCGATTAACATGGTGATCTTGTATTAACATAACAAGATATAAATAATGAAGATATTCATCAATGTTGGATAGAACCCATCATAAACCAAGGTTAAGCATCTAGCATAGCTACCCAACATAGAAGTAAACCCGGTGTATCAAGGCTTAGGTGTAAAAGACTAGTCATCCTTAAATAGGACCCATCAAATTAATGCATCGCGAACGTAAATATAAACTTTGTTGTCATGCAATGTGTATGGGTTCAAAAGAGTATACAGAGGGGAAAATCCACTTGCCTTGCTCAAAGTACTGCGGTAGCTCCTCCTTGAAGACTTGATCTTGATCTCCCTCGAACGAATCGTTCTCTATACGTTTCACACAAGCATTCAATCAATAAAAGTAAAACAATACACCAAACAACTTTGAAAGACGCAAAGACGTGTCTAGAACTATTCTTGATGAAGAGACGATCGCGTGAACGCAAAGATCACTCAAAACGGATTTAAAACGGTCAAGATATGGCTAAAACAAGGTTTAGGGGCTTCTTTGAGTTAAAACTAACTCTCCAGGGGTTTAAACAGAAGAAACCAGGGACCTAAAACGTAATTTCATATAAAAACCAAAGGACTTTTGTGAAAAACAACCAACCAGGACGGCGGGTTCTATTTTTAGAAAGCTCAGGGGCCTAAACGAAAAGAAAAGGACCTAGATCTAATTATTTTTGAACTGGCTTGGACCGCGGGTTGATTTCTAAAAAGATCAGGGGGTTTTCTGCAAAACTGCACGGCTGACTCAGCGCTGACCGGTACGGGATTAAACTCGATCTAATCCCGACCGTCGGATCTCGATCGAACGGTTGGGAACAAAGGGGCAACTCCGGCGACCCCAGAGCGGCGGCGCACGGCGGCGTCTTGCCGGAACTTCGCCGGACTTACTCGAAACCGATGCTAGAGAGCTCGGTTTCTTGCCGCGAAAGGCTTGGGAGAAAGCTGGGGACGCGGGGAAACGGTTTTGGGGAATCTAAACGAGGGTTAAACGATGGTGGGAGCTTGCGACGATGAATGGCGGCTCGGAACGACGGCGAGCTCTACGGGGACTCAAGAGAGCGAGATAGAGAGGGATAACGGGCTCGGAAGCTTCCTTACCTTCACGCGCAACTCGACGACGAGTTTGGAGCAACGAAGGCGAACCCTAGGGCTTGAATCGAGGCGGCGGCGAGAAGCTAGGGCTTGCCACGGCGGCGGAAGCTCGGCTCGCGACTTGGAGACTGCGGCTATGGGTTTGAGGGGTTCAAGGGTCGGGGCGTCGGCTTATAAAGGCCGGGGAAACTCCAACTTGAACGCCAAGACACCAACGCGGAGACGGGCGGCGCTCAAACTCGGCTCGGCGAAGTCCTACTCGCCTACGGCGAGAGGAAGGAGACGACTGACAGGGCGGGCCCACCTGGCAGCGAAACAGAGAGAGAGGGGAGAGCAGAGCTTGGCTGGGCCGCGGCGCGTGCGCGAGTTGGGCCGAGAAAAGAGAAAACGGGCCGCGCCGCGCTGCGCTGAAGAGGAAATGGGCCGAGGAAAAGGGAAAGAAAACTGGGCCGGCTAGAAAAAGAGAGAGAGAAAAGAAAGGTTTTGAATTTAAGTTTAAACTTTTGCAAACCTTTTCAAATTCAAACAACATTCAAAATATATGCAAATCAGCATGAATGCAACAAAGACTTTAATGACCCTAATTTAAATGATATTTAAATATTTATAGAGCCATGATTTAATTTGCAATTTAATAATCCCTAAAACAAACAAAAACTAGGAAAATTAGTTACCTATGTAAATTTTAATGTGATGACTAAAACTAGGGTGTTACAATATGCAGACTACTAGTAGTAATATACTAATAATAATCTAATATGTGTGGCATTAGCTTGTTACAGTGGCACTAAGGGAGCTGAAGCAATTAGGCATGAGGGAGAGAGGACAGGCAGCTGACAGAAGCTGACCAAGCCGATGGGTAACTTCAAGCACACTATCAACCGCTCCTCGCTCCTCGGTACCTTATGGTGTATGCATGTTTCTGGTAAAATTGATGGATGCTAGAATGGCACTGTGATTAATTTGGGTAGGTAGCAGAGTTGTGTAGAGTGCATGTCGAGTGGAAAGAGGAACTTAGGGCCTTTTTTTTGGTAAGCATGCTCCCTTTCTCGAGCACGCTTCCACATTAGGTCCTGTTTGGAGCACAGAAAATTTATCATGGAAGGTCATGTTTGAGCGGGAGAATTCGCTGTATCGCTGTAAACTGGACAATTCCCTGGAATTCACACTTTTCAAACGGCCTGTAATATACCTCGTAGCTTGTATTCCACTGATCACTCTGAACTTTGAGATGCCATTCAGACTATTTGATCCCTGTGATTTGGTCTAGGTTCTGATTCTGGCTTTTCTTGCGTTCTGTTGTCTGGCAATGCATCGAATGTTGCCTCATGACTGGTCTGGAGCATTGAGCCTCACTGTTATGTTGTCACAGCAAAGATCTACAACAAGACACTTTATTTTTTTTTTCTTTTCATATTTCTCATGTAGGCAGCAGGCGGCAACCTTGAAGATTGGCAAAAATAGAGCCGATTTCTCATGTTTGAAGTCTATGTAGCTGTTGCGGAGAATCGTTCCGACAGGTCTGCAGCGGCTTTTGAGCTAGGGAAAGGGCTCATGTTACCCACAAACAAAAAAAGAAAGAAAGAAAGGGTTCATGGTATATTTAGGGCAGTAGGGGCAGCTCCTTTCAAGCATTTTTTTTATATGGAGAGATTTCCATTAACCAGTAGACGAGACCAAATCGGCCGTCACCAAATCAGAGATACAAAAAGGCAGTGTGTCCAAAATTGGATCATCATCTACTTGACATGAAGAGCCAAGCTTTGCTAAAGCATCAGCTACCTTTCAAGCAATCTTACAAGACTACAAGTGATCGCTACAGTCAACAGTGGACCCCACCAAGACAAACACTAGTGATGTGGGCGCTCCATCGCAGATGCTGGTTGTGGCCCACATGCCCAGTATTGCAGATTTCCACAAAACTTAAAATGATTCATACAACAAAATTTATCCTCTAATTTGAAACCAAATTCGTACACCGGCAAGTTTTTTTTTGAAAGGACCGGCAAGTTTTCATCACAGTTCTTCTCTAGCGCTAGCACATGCCATGGATGGATCCCCAAGCATGCGTCGCGTCCTCCCCGAGCAAGCCCATTTCCAGACAAGTCAAAAGACACGTGGCGCCCGGACACCGATCCCACGCTCCCGGGGCGCTCCACACTTTCTCTTCCCGACGCTTTCTCCGGTAAATTAATTACCGCTAACCGAGGTCCCCGGGATCCCATAATTAGCCATTAAACTTTTCCCGACCCCGCGCGCGGGACCCTCGCGGCTCCCCCCTGCCTGCTCTCGCTATCGCCCCTGACGCGTGGGCCCGCGAAACAATCTTCCTCCCGCCGCCCCGTTTTGCCTTTCCTGCCACGTAATTCGGGCCCGTGGATATCTCGCGCATCTTTTCCGGGGCCATTTCTTATTTCCAACTCATCTCGCATCGCTTTGCTTGTCTTCCTCTTCCTTCCGTTCCCTTGCCATTCCCACACCTTCCGCTCCTTCACACAAGCGCGCACCCCCAACGCAACACAACCCAGAGTCTCTCTCTCTCACACACATAGCTAGATAGAGAGGGAGGGAGGGAGAGAGGAGAAGAGAGAGGGAGGGGAGCGGGATGTCGGTGGGGAGCGGGTGCATTCCGGCGATCCCGGGCGCAGCCCCGCCGGCTAGGCGCGGGCTGCTCGGGGGCGCCTTCCTGCAGGTGTCCGCCGCGCGGCCGCGGGCCGGGCGGTGCCGCGCCACGCAGCACGGACGCGTGAGGCTCGGCGGCCGCGTCGTGGCACGGGCTGGTGCGGCGGAGACTCCGGTGGCTGGCACCGACGAGGACGCTGGTGCGGCGTTCTCCGAGAAGTTTCCCCTGCGCAGATGCCAAACGGTAGCTTGCTTGCTCTAGCCCCCACGCTGCGTTGTTGATCCGTGCTGAAAGACGGTTCGTTTGTATGGCTGTTGTGCTGCCGGTGGTGATGGGGATGTTATTGTCTGGTGAAAACTGAAAACGCAGGTGGAAGGGAAGGCATGGGTGAGGGTCGATGCGGAGCCGGATGGGGACGGCAAGTGCAAGGTCGTGGTCGGGTGCGACGTGGCGGGGAGGTGGATACTGCACTGGGGTGTCTCTTACGACGGTGAGCAAGGGAGGTAATAGTATCTTCTCTCCTCTTGCTCCTTTTATTTTGTTGGATGCGACCTTGTACATGGATCATGAATCACTGCTGATGCATTGTTAAGAAAAACATATGAGATCAATAATAGTCTCAGATAGACAGCTGAGGGCATGTTTCAGTGCACTACGTTTGTGTAGTTGTGACATGGTAGATCATTCAATCTGTGATCTAGCTTTGTATGTTTGTGTAGTTGTGACATGGTAGATCATTCAATCTGTGATCTAGCTTTGTATTTGCTTAAGGTAAATCATGAACATGTTCAGTTTAAAAATGACTAACAGGCGGGCGTGCCGTTGCCACTATGGTATCCTGGAGGGCGCGAAACTTGAAAATAAGCTCTTTATTTTTTCATTGGATGAGGGGCTGGCATTCGAGCAGTTTTGGCTGGTTCCTCCTTGATTGTATCTGCACGCCTTAAATTTCATATTTTTTTATTTGGAATAAGTAGACGCCCTTCACGTGTAGGAAAACCAGAAGAAGTTATCGTAATCTGGTCGGTTACTGCTTGTTATCTTCCATCACTTTGACCCCCTTGATGTAGTCTTGATATCCTGTACTTCTATCAGTTGAGTTGAGGATGGAATTTTCATCATAGTGAAATTGTCTAAATTTGTTATTTCTTTGTTCTGTTTGTACGTATTCAAGCTTCCAAATTAATGATTTCGCATTTTTCCCAGAAAGGAAAAACAATTGGTTACCTTTTTTGCTTCTATCGTTGTATTCAGATCCTACCTTCTTGAACCAGAAATTTTTTAATGACCAATTTCGTCCATAATTTGCTCTCTATGGATTTGCAGTGAATGGGATCAGCCTCCTTCAGAAATGAGACCAACTGGTTCTGTTCCAATTAAGGTTGTTTAACTCTTGCTAACACTGCTCAAGTACTTGAATTGTATTGTGGCTATAGTCATTGGCATGGTTGTGTCAGTGTGATGCATGTATGCCAGAAAACTCCAATTTTATGTTGAGAAAACACTTGGCTTTCTTATTTATTTTTTAGCCATTAACTCATCTCATTTAGCTTTTCAATTGCTGGAAAATATTTGAAATTTCAGGACTATGCAATTGAAACACCATTGGAGATTTTACCCAATTCGGAGGGCCGATATGAAGTGCAAATCAAATTTGATAAGGACACTCTGATTGCTGCCATCAATTTTGTCCTAAAGGTTCTGCCTTTTTAACTAATGCAATATTGCATGGTTCTCATTGTTATGAGCGTACTTCTTGACTTTTGTATTCTATAGTTTATGCCAGTTGAAATGGTAGCTGAACTCACTTAAACTGGAATATATTTTTCACGCGATCTTGTTGTTTATGAAAATGATAATGCCCCAAGGGTAACATGCCGCATCTGAGCATATTTGATAGACACATATGTTGTTTTAATCTGGTTTTCTTCTGTCTCCTTTGGCTTTTATGGGTTAATTATTTGGCTTGTACATGAATGGCTCAATTCATTCTTACCTTGATAGGAAGAGGAAACAGGTGCATGGTTTCAGCATAAGGGCAGGGATTTCAGAATACCCTTAAGTGGATCCTTTGACGGTGGAGTTCCATTAGGAGCAAACCAAGATATTGGTGTATGGCCAGGTATTAAGAGTTTGATAGCTATGCTTTGGATCAATATAGTGGATTGCCGCTGATTGATGTCTACTTGTTTAGGCTTTGAAACAATAACTATTTTACTGAATATTTTGATGTAACTACCAGTTATCTATTAATAACCTTTAATTGATTGGCTCCATTCCTCAACATTCAGTATTTTTGTACAGACAACATTGTCCGGAAGTATCTTCGTCGATCATCATGGATGCACAAAGTGCGCTTCATGTTTATTAGAATCTTATTCTTGTCTAGGTGTGAAAGGGCCTCTAGCTGGATTGGTTAGATGGCCTCAGTAGCACTCCACAGGTCTTGGGTTCGACTCCCTATGGGAGCGAATTTCAGGCCGTGGTTAAAAAAAATCCCTTCGTCTATCACCACGCCAAAGCACAGGTCTAAGGCCCGGCCCAGGTTGTAGGTCATCTCACATGGGCAACGGTGCCGCTGTGTGAGGGTGGGGCAGGGGTTCGGGGGTTTTCTCGACCTGCGTGAGAAAGTCTTCTCTTAGCAAAAATGCTTGGGGCTGTCTTACCACCCCCCCCACCCCCCGCGCGCGCGGGCCGAGTTTTTATTCTTGTCTATGTTTGTAGTACATGGACGTAGAATCTAAGGATTTCTGATAGCACTAAGGAGCAAAGCTAGGAAATCTTACTTTGAACAATCATAATTGCAAGGACATGTCATAATGCTTTTTCAACCTGTATCTGTGTCTCATGTCATATTGTTTTATGTTTTGGCTGAAAACTAATTTTGTCCATGCCTATGATCTGTTTTGTTCCTCTAAGTAAGCTACTATCTTGATGTCAAGTTCATGTCTAAAAGACAAGTACTTATACATACTGACTGTCGTATTTGTTAGGAGATTTGGGGCATTTGAAGAAAAATCAAGGATCTAATGCTCAGCCACAAGAAACTATACCTGGGGGTACAGGTTTAAGTGGAAAACATATTTCAGGGTTCTATCAGGAATTCCAGATAATCAAGTCAGAGTACACTCAGAACTTTGTAACTGTTACTGTGAAGAGGGATAATGAAACACATAAAAGGCTTGTGGAATTTGACACTGATATTCCTGGAGAAGTTGTCATTCACTGGGGAGTTTGCAGAGACAATAACATGACATGGGAGATCCCACCAGAACCACATCCACCAACAACAAAAGTTTTCCGACAGAAAGCTCTTCAGACATTGCTACAGGTATTCCGTATTATCTGCTGGAGATCAAAAGGAACGGAATTGACTGTATTAGTTAAAAGAAAAGTCAAATGATTTAATTAGCTGTGCCCTGTTAATTAGGCTAAAGACTTTCAACCTAGGATTACATGAGGCACACTTACATTTTTTGTTGTGTTTTGTGATTCTAACTATACTCCCAAAATTTAAAACATTCCATTTGTGTATCTGAATTTATACAGCTAGAAATCAGAAGCATTATGGATTGCAATGGCTAGTTACTTTGAATGCCCACAACAAGAAATCCATTGGATAAATTTGATAATTTTGTTGCACTGTTTTTAACTTCTCTGAAGAGCGGTACGCCTGAGAATCTGAGAAATTGAAATATAAAGGTGGCTTTATTATTATGCCTCCCCTCCACAAGTTTGTGCTTTAAACTTAAAAGAAAATTGGTTGTCCTATTTTATTATTTCATTGTTAGGAGGACTAGTACTTTATGGTGCCCCCTTTACCAAAAGATTGACATCTGAATCTACTCTTGGTTCTAATTCCTGGATTCCTAGCCCAATTCATATATCCAAACACTACCTTAACGAACTTCAGGGACTTCAGATTCACTAAATACATAAAGTTGGTCTTTTCTGCATTCTTTTTGTCTGAACTGCTTTATCCATGGGGTTGCATGCTTTCTGGTTAGTCAAGTGAGGGCTAACTACTTACAACTTGCCATCTTTCAGCTCATAGTATATCTCAATACTTCTGCAAGTTTTCTTTTTTATTTTGACGTGAGCTCTGTTGTTGCATGGAAAAGAATTTCTTGCTACAAATCCATTTGGTTGAACATTTGTATTTTTTTTGTGTCATTCAATATTTTAGCATAGTCAAATCTGTGAAGCTTTCCTCATTACACGTCATATCTGTTACTGCAGCAAAAGGCTGATGGAAGAGGCAATTCTTTATCATTCTTACTAGATGCAGAGTATTCTGGTCTGTTTTTCGTGCTCAAACTTGATGAGTATACTTGGTTGAGAAATCTGGATAACGGATCCGATTTCTTCATTTCTCTTACAAGATTGGAACAGCGTGGAACCACCCAAGATCTTGCTAAGGTTGAGCCACAGAAAGTTGATAAGTCTTCACAAGCTGATGGTATAATCAGTGATATAAGAAATCTTGTGGTTGGTCTGTCGTCTAGAAGAGGCCAGAGAGCTAAGAATAAAGTTCTGCAAGAAGATATCCTGCAGGAAATTGAAAGGCTGGCAGCAGAAGCCTATAGCATTTTTAGGAGCCCAACTATTGATTCCGTAGAGGCATCTGTAGATCTCGATGACCCAACAATCGCAAAGCCAGCTTGTTCTGGCACTGGATCTGGCTTTGAAATATTATGCCAAGGATTTAACTGGGAATCTCATAAGTCAGGGAAATGGTATGTGGAACTTGGAAAAAAGGCCAAGGAGTTGTCATCCCTTGGTTTTACAATTGTTTGGTCACCACCACCTACTGATTCTGTGTCACCTGAAGGATACATGCCAAGGGACTTATATAATCTAAACTCCAGGTATTTTTTTTGGGTGCAAAATCATTCTTTGAAGATTTGTTGTATATATTAGTTTTGGTCTTCATCTTCTTATGTTTTATAGGATAGTACCTCCTTCAAGGTCTCTTACACTGGCATATAGTCTTAAAATGTGCAAGAGCCACCTTCTTTTTTATCATGATCCTAATAAGTAGATTGAATTAGTGTTGGAGTATAAGTGAATTGCCCACCTTCCCTATCAGCTTAAGCTTTTGGGTTGAATTGGTTGGTGCATGCAACTCAATATGGTATCAGGGCCAGAGGTCTCAAGTTCAAATCCTGACAGACGTGATTAAATAAAATAATTGCAGCCCACTCCAATTTTCACGTATACGGCCTGGGGGAGCCTGCACGTGAGGGAGTGTTGGAGTATTTCCCTACCTTTCCCTATCAGCTTAAGCTTTTGGGTTGAATTGGTTGGTGCATGCAACTCAATAATTAGCAGCCATCCTTATAATAGGAGCTTTAAGTTATCAGTGGTTTACCATATACTACATTTCAGAACTTTGTTAGTACTCAAAGTAGAAACTTTTGACTATTAAATCACTCTGTACTAAATATGTGAAATCCATTTCTCCTTAGATTAATTGCAAACACGGCCATGATATTCTTTCCTGCGAGGATTATTCTTTATCCATTCTCGCTAGGAGTTTGGTGAAGCTATATGTCATCACATTAGTAGCCAAGCTGTTCCTAAAAATGGAACTTACCTTTTCATCTCTTTCATCACATTAGTACCATGGGGATTTTTGTGATGACCCTGGATAACCTTAGAATTTATTTTTTTCTGTTTACATTGCCCAGAAGTCCAGCATCTTAAACAGTATATATCATGAACCTGTCATGCTTTAACTTGATAAACCAATACTTCAGATATGGGACCATGGATGAGTTGAAGGAGCTCGTGAAGATTTTCCATGAAGCTGGCATCAAGGTTCTTGGGGATGCTGTTCTAAATCACAGGTGTGCTCAATTTCAGAATAACAATGGTGTCTGGAATATTTTTGGTGGCCGTATGAACTGGGATGATCGAGCGGTTGTAGCAGATGATCCACATTTCCAGGTAAGGTCTTTACTTTTTCAAAATATTAGAAGACTGAAATATGATTGTCCATAGAAAAAATTAAAAATTGAATGGCGGGTTAAAATTTTTTAAGAAAGCCATGCTGGAGCAGTAGTTTTGCAAGGGGGGAATAGGTTTTAAAATATTGGGAAAGCCTCAAAATTGTTCATGCTAAATTGCTCAGAAAGGTTGAACATGATTATTTTGTTCTCGAATTGTGCAGGAGAACTGCGTGCACAGAAGGTTAGGAAAAGCTCCAAACCTTAGCACACCCACACACCCAACACAGGAAACAAACAAACTAAAAGCATGCCACAAACCAAAGCTCAAATATGACCATTACCTTCATGCCTAAGATCCCAGGGTTATTGACCTAGTGGGCAGCTCCTCGAGTTTAGTGGCCCCTGGGTTTGAACATGATTGAGCATACTGGTTTCACACTGAACCATAACCAGCACATTGCATTAGTTCCACACCCTATGAATGTAAAATTCAATTTGCATGCAAGGGTTTGAACATGAAACTTGGAGATAGGCAAGGGAAGTGCGCGAGAAGCCACACTGCAGAAAAAGCAGTGGGCGTGTTGGATATGGATTAAAAATAAAGGGCTCCCATGATATATTTCATTATTTCTTTGCAACGCTATTGGCGAATACTATTTTACTCCCCCCCCCCCCACCCCAAGCATTGAACCAACGGTCTGACTAGCAATCCAATGAAATGAGCACTCACTTGTTAAGCTACTGGTACGGTTGTTAAATCTATGGTTAAATTCCCATATAAAAACTCATTTTATCAAGAACAGTGCATTAGGCACCCCTGTGAGCACCCGATAGGCACCTTTGATACAGTTGAGCCAATATTGACAATACCCCGGAGGCATCACAGATACCTTGGATGCAATCCCCATGAGCTCTCTACTAACTCTAATATTCTGTTCGGGGTCCATTGCGCAGCAATGTTTTCTGTTGGAGTTCCAGTTCACCAATATATTACTCTTTGGGGCTTAGCAATGCTTTCTGCTTGCATATGTTTAGTATTGGCATCAAATGCACATATTAGGATCCATACGTAGTAGCATAGATAAATTCAGGGAACTTGACTTTTGTTCCAAATGGGGGAAAGAAAAGAAACATATTCAACTTCAGCAGTGATTTAAAATTTATTTTTTTTTTATATCTTTCACTATCTTATTTTCATAGAACTATGCAAAAGTACATTTCTACAGTTAGCGTAAAACTCTCATCCCTGCAGGGAAGAGGAAACAAGAGTAGTGGAGATAACTTCCACGCAGCACCAAACATTGACCACTCCCAAGAGTTTGTGAGGAATGATCTTAAAGAATGGCTTTGCTGGATGAGGTCCGTATTATGTCATTTCCTGCTCAAAGCTCCTCATTTCTGATGCTTCACTGTTTTTGATCATATGTATTACCCATGCAAATGTCCTTTGTTGCAGTTGAATCAATAAATTCCATGTATGTGCATTGTGCCATTGCCTGTGGACATAACTTGCATCGAAGTTCCTGTTTTCTGTTGCCTCGCGTCATTTTATTTTTTGGTTAAAGCATAAGATATGCCCTGTAGTACTGTACCCTGCTTAGCCCCTACAACAAATTTGAAGGAATGAATGGTACACTAGAAGCTCTGCAAATTTTCATCAGTTTACGACCTGATTGTTTTTTCATAGTTGGGTAAGAAATGTGTATGCTCGATTCTGCTTCTCTGCTTAGCTCCTGCAACAAATTGGAATGAACAAATGGTGGGCTACAAACTCTGCAAAATCTTTTAACTCGTTAGAGAATTATTTTATGAGGAGTTCCTTTCTGGATATGTATCTTCATTTGGTCCATAGCTTTCTCAAGTTTTTGTGATTGTGGAAAAATGAAGTTATTGCAGTAGTTTTCCCCTCTTAATGTCAAAAATGTTCCTCGATGAGTAGGAAATTATCTATTCCTTCTTTGAGGGTTGGACATGTGATATCCTGTTCCACTGCTCTAATACGGCACAGTAGCTTGCAGATTCTAATGTGGTTAGTGTTTGTGCTATTATCTGGACTAGATAGTGTTGGACAAAATGTCAGCCTAGCATATTTTTATCCGTACATGTTCTGCATGCAGGAAGGAAGTAGGATATGATGGATGGAGACTTGACTTTGTTCGTGGTTTTTGGGGTGGATATGTCAAAGATTATTTGGAAGCAAGTGAGCCATACTTTGCAGTAGGAGAGTACTGGGACTCCCTCAGTTACACTTATGGTGAAATGGACTACAATCAAGATGCCCACAGACAGAGAATTGTTGATTGGATAAATGCTACAAATGGAACTGCCGGTGCATTTGATGTCACCACCAAGGGAATACTTCATGCGGTAAGATGTCAGCTTACAGTTTTAAAAGATATAAGTTCTGTAGTATAGTTGTTACTATGGGCAGAGTTTCAAACTGTTATAAGAAGTTTCCTGGACACTATTTCAAACTTGTGGTAACGTCTAGCTAGCACCCAAAGCTCAAAATATCAGTTGAAAAGCAGATCAGAATGGAATATTCTCATAGGGATCACTTATCCTTGTACCCATGGATTTTCACCTCCTGGCAGTACCTGAATTTGTAACCTGGCTTCTATATTCGAACAATCCTTATTTCTGATATTGATATTTTAATCAGTTGTCTGTGCATTCGGTATTGTATGGGCCATAACTTTCATGCCTTTTTTTCGTCATAGTACGAGGTCAGGATAATAGTATAATCCTATTTATTGATGCTCCATTATTCTTTACAAGCATTTAGTTTGTTGACAACTGTTTTGTGAGATGCAACATGTGAAACCATCGTTGTCAATTAATTTTAAGAACATGCATCTTGCACCATTGAATTGACAGTGTGACGACCCCTAAATTGGTTTGCTTGTAAGAGTGAACTTATCTAGCAATGGAATGACTGTCCCTTTCTCATCATTTGGGAAGATGCTTTTGTAGTCTAATGCTGTGACCTCTTCTTATGTACTGTTTTACTTTTTTTCCCTGCATCTGTAATATGGAATTTACTTTGCTACACAGGCGCTTGAAAGATCTGAGTATTGGCGCTTGTCTGATGAAAAAGGAAAACCACCTGGAGTATTGGGTTGGTGGCCTTCCCGAGCTGTCACATTTATAGAGAATCATGATACTGGATCTACTCAGGTACAAAGCAGCATCACATTGGATCCAAATAGAATTCAAGCCTACATTTCATATTGACAAATTCTAAAAGAATAACTGTTTCTCAGCCTGTCACCATTGGACTCTTTTAAATATCCAAGTCCTTAATCTCTTGAATCCTTGTCAGATTTGTAATGCAGTTATATTCTAAGCAAAATTTACCAGACTTACCTGCCTTTGAAGCTGCACAAACCTGCAAATTTTACTGCCGCCTGTCGGCCTTACACAGTTTCTGGCACTTTGTAGGGTCATTGGAGATTCCCTTATGGTATGGAATTGCAAGGATATGCCTACATCTTGACGCACCCTGGCACTCCAGCAGTGTTCTATGATCACATTTTTTCGCACTTACAACCAGAGATTGCCAAATTTATCAACATCCGACGTCGTCAAAAGATTCATTGCCGCAGCAAGGTAAATGCAACTAAAGAACTCATGAATCATGATGTGCAACGCCTCGTGCATGATGTTCATATCTTGTTATGTTTTAATTGATTGTTACATAATACATCGCTTACAGATCAAGATACTCAAGGCAGAAAGGAGTTTATATGCGGCTGAAATTGATGAGAAGTTAATAATGAAAATCGGTTCAGAGCATTTTGAGCCAAGTGGTCCCCAGAATTGGGTTGTTGCTGCCGAGGGTCAAGATTACAAGATTTGGGAGTTGTCTTCATAGGCTTAGATTGGCCAAACTGCTGAAAAAAAACTAGGGTATGCAGTATAGCTCATAGGGGATGTTTGGATGGCCCAGGTTGAGATCCAAATCCACAGGATTTAGTTCGCATATGAACTGAATCTGAGATTCATAGAGCAATCTGCTTCTTCCAAACGGGCTAGCAGAAAGTTGAATTGCATAATGCTAGTAAGTGGCGTCAGAATGGTCAAGCTGATAGGCTGCTGCTGTTGACAAGCAAGAGAGGCAACGGCAAGAGCCACGGCCGATGGAAGCCATACGTTAGGATTGTGCTGGCGCAAAGCATATATAATATAATACAGTCGAGTGCAGAACAATTATTATGTAGGCACATTGCCTATCCATTAAGCTCTGTTCTGCTTATCTGCACTTCAGCAGATATGCCTCCACTATGTTGGAGCTACTATGTAAGATCATAAACACTATTTTCGAGATAGATGCAAGAACATATGTCTATTTTCACATAACAAATCCTATGGTAGGTCGCAAATTGGGGGGCTTGAACTGTGAAGTGTCATTGTGCGGTAAACGGGATTGTAGTCTAAACAACTTTTTGTCAATAGCACAGCGTGCTAAGCCATGCGCAGACAATGTTTTTGAAACCATGAACTCTACGCTAAACACTTTAGCTTTATGCAACATAATGGCGAAGGATATGCCAAACTGGAACTAGCGGGTGACCAGAACAAGGAGCACTCATAGGCGTAGAAACTATCACTGGTAATCTCATTCACCGATTCAGTATCAACATCTCAACCAGCCAGGTACTAACATTCCGGATGACACAAAAAGGCAAGCCTGCTGAATCAACGATGCCACATGACACCAAAGTTGAGCCAGGAAGATGTTCAGAATTATTACACTCAGACCTCAGGTGGTAATACGGGAACCTAACCATCCTAGGACCAAAAAGGGATCGGCATCATCATCAGGGCTTAAGGACAAGCGACAGCCCAACCTTTGAGCTCTTCTCGAAAGCCTTGGTGTCGACCTCAGTGGTGAGGGTGAAGAATGACTTGGCTCTCCACTCGTGCTGAATGAGAGCGCTGGCCATGCCATTGCTGTTATAGCGTGCCTTCACAGTGGTGCTGGGGTCCAGGGCATGCTGCGTCCCGAAGGTGACAGTGTTCTGTTTGCTTGAGAAGTTGCGGGTCACCTCTGCTCCAACAGCTGTGTTCTTCTCCGCGTTGACCAAGTGGTAGTAGGATGCGGTGAGGCTGTCACCTTTGTTGTTCCTGAAAAGGTATTAATTGTTGCATCAGTTTGGACATCAGAAGATCAGAAAGTCATTCATTGGTATAACAATCATTATTGAAAGAATGCCCTTGACTTTCTGTACAAGTCCCAAAAGATGCAAATATCTAGTAGAGGTAAATACACAGAAGCATTGAAAACATCCGATACATGCCTAGCAGTTAGTTGAGTGATTTACATTGGACTGGCTAGTAGGAAACTAGGAATCACTTACAAGGTCACAGCAGCAATGAGATCAGCATTGGTGAAACTCAATCCAGCATTGTACTTGGTGAAATCCCGAGTAGCAGTATCATATGCAACATCAGCACCAACAGCAATAGCTTTGTTGCCAAACACACCAGAAAGGTTAACCAAAGGTTTTGAGTTCAAGCCAAAACTGGCGTTGATGCCAGCATAATCATGCTGGTACTGGACTTCAGCCTGCAACGACAAGATGGATAATCAAGTTTCAATGAGATAGATGAGATTCAACCAATATGGAATCAACCTATCTAAATGTAACAGGAATCAACCAATCTGGATTTATAGAATCATACCTTTCCAGCTGTTTGGTTTGGAAAAGGAATGGTCACTATCTTTTTCAAGCCTGGCACACCAAATTCTTCAACTGTGACTGTAGTTAAGAGCTATATGTAACAGGCAGAAAGTCAATCACATGTGCAACATAATCAGTTCAGTTTCAGACAGGTAACTAGAACCTCAACAAATAAGTCTGAATAAGACAAGGAACAAATTCAGAAGAAACTTACCAGAGAATCTGAAGTTGCTTTCACATCCACTGTCACATTATTCTGCTTCAGCTGGGCCTGGATCTCACTGATGATAGCCTCGTTTTTCTTTGTGCTCGCAGCTGTAATCACCTACAGTCAGAAATTCCAGAAAGGTAAGGTGTGTGATGAGATTTATAACATTAGTGGGAAGTTAAAATTCCACAGTAGAAGCACAACCATTGAATTTTAAAGAATTTATTGCGTTTCATAACAAGACAAATGGTTTGATAAACAAAGAACAAAGGTAAAGAAAGTTTCATATAACAAGTTTGGGCAGGCCAACAAAAAGTCACCCTGAAATTACGTGAACATGATATATTCAATACATTAGAAACAACAGTTGCAGCTTGCAGTCATACATGCATTATATGAACACAACAATACGTCGTAAGTGGTCTTTGATCTGCAATCAAACAATAATTCTAACCAAACAGTGAACCACAGAAACCTTGGAGCAACTACAGATCATTGACATGCAAAAAGGATCAAGCCTGACTACTACTCTGAACCGCTCAACTGAATTCACAGTATATTTATAACAGCCAGGTTACAGACTTGTAAAGGAACAGTATAGATGTGCATGCAAGTACACATGAATATCAATTTCACAGCTCAATCAACACTAAAATTCAATATTATGATCCATTAACATGATTACTCTACCCCAATTATGAATTTATTACAGAGCACATAGGTTAACCAGAAGCAACTACAGATGGCACCATCAAGTTAGTATTTAAAGGTCACAGGAAACGTCAATCGGTTTGCAAACAGCACTCTAGCATGACACAAAGTAAAAGCGTGGCACCACTAATTAAATGTAACTTGTAATAACCAATCACGTCTACTTTGACCATGTTAATAACACCACTACTTAAATGTGTAACCAGTCACATCTACTTGACCATGCATCACCTCAATCCTCTTAACATCACCCAACAGAAACACCTCCAATACATGCAAAATAAGCAAATCTATCACCATTCACCAACTACGCATAGATAATTATAAATCACATCCCAAATCAACCAAACATGTAAGCAGCCACAAAGCCAGCACACTCGTGGCAAAAACTCTCTTCAACTTGCAATGATTCGGAACCAAACCAAAACCCATCCAGCGCGCAAACCCTAGAACGCTAACCATCCTACAGTACAATGCCTAGAACAGAGGCACTCCCAATCTGCTAACAACTCACGAGGATAGGCTAATCCTCCCGCATCCCACTAAACACGGCATCTCATGCCTAAATACAACTCAAAATCGTAGAAAAAACTGCTACACCAAGAACCGTAGCATGCAAAAATCGCGCGAGAAACCACCAAGGTGAGAAGAAACCAGATACTCACGGTTCCATTCGAGGCATAGGTGGTCAGGATAAACTTCTGGTCCGTATGGAAGTCCTTGTTCAGGAGATCTGTAAATCCAGCAAACAACAACATCAGCGAACCAGCAGGAACCCCCTCACAAAGCACAAACCAAGATCCACCCATCCGCCCAAAACCCCGGGAAACCCCAAAAGAGAAAAACGGGGGAAAAATAGAGCGAAACAAGAGATCTTCCTGACCCCTGGCCTTCTTGCCGATGTCGGAGTAGAGGCCCGGACCCATGGCGAGAGGGAGGAGGGGTTCAGCCGAGGACGAGACGGTTGCGGCGGCGGAGGGGAGAGCAGGCCGGAGAAATGCGGTGGTGGTGGTGGTGGTGGTGGGGGTTTTGGGAAGGAGGAGGGAGGAGGAGGCATCTTCTTATTATAAAGGCAAGGGAGAGGGAGCCGCTGGATAGCGCCCGGTTGCGGGATGGACGGCCTGGATCTCCTCTGGCTCGGTGTTGTCTTTTTCTTGAAGAGAAAGAAGGGGCCGCCTGGCCTGGGGACGAGCCGTTCTTTCTTTCTTGGAGAAAGGGTTGATGACGGCAGGACCGGGCATGGACTCCGTGTTGATCCACACTACTCCTATATCATTTTTTTTTGAAAAAAAGAAATCCTTGCCTCCTTTTGTATAGACCAACTCAGAAATTGCTTTTTCTTTTCATGATGTTAATTGATTATCAGTAGTTGCTGCCCACGCTGGGCGAAAGGGTCTGAAGAGATCCTTATCTTTATCTCATTTCTTTCTGTTTAACGAAAAAAATAACTAAGCTACAAGGCCGGTAGATGGAGTCTTCAACCGAATGTGTTCACATACCCGTTAGGTTGCACATGATATGATGATGTCCACATTAAAAATGGTAAAAATCAATACATACTATGAGTGTAAATTGAAATGTCAGCTAAGATATGGGAAAAATCTTGAATTCAAAAAAATATGAATTTTCGTTGCGCATTGAGCCCAAAAAAATGAATTCTGGCCTGTATGCGCATTGAGCCCCAAGCCCGGATAATATGGGCCTTAAAACATCCTGGGCCAAGGTTTTTTTTCTTTTTGTGGGGGCAGGGGCCAAGTTCTGCATGCGCATTCTGAATGGAAGAAACGCAATCTTTCGCTCAGAAAGAAACGCATCTTTGAGTATCTGTTCATCGCCCTTTGAACGAATTTGCCGTAGTACAAATTGCAGAGGACACTCGATGGGCGTCAGGCAGCTGAGGCTCCTGGGTCCTACCACCTAGTCAGCAGTTACTATGTTATCATGCCGAGCTGAACGTCTCTACTGTTCCTCACATTGTCAGCCACCAGTCGGGCTGCAAGGTGTTCGGCAGAATAGAATGCCGCACAAGATTTTTAGGGCGTGTTTAGTTCGTACGAGTACTTTTTACTTTCTATTCATCCTCCTCACAGAACACGTATTTCTAAAAATTCTTTTTTTACTTTTCCTATTCATCTCCCTCACATAACACGCATTCCAGAAAAAAAAAGTATTTTTTCTCACCCTCAACTAAACACGGCCTTAGTGCAAAGGTGCAAGTAGAAGGGTTTTAAAAGCAACCGCGCCATCTGCTCGACAGGATGCTTGAAGGAACAAGGCAGGCCAGGTACAATTTTCCCCGTTTCTTTACTCTTTGTATTTAGCACTGGCCGGACTGAAAATCCCCTGTACATCTGATACAGACTGGTTATCGTAGCTTGGGTCATCATTATCCAAGTGTGCAGATATTTCCAGCCTCGGAAAAGCAAAACTATATCACAAGCACGAGCTATTGTATCCTTTACATTGCAATTTTGCTACTGTTTCCGAAATGAAAAGATATCTATGGTTTTGTAAATACGTCGGGGACAGTTAGAGTCTGGGATGGTCGATGACAATGTAGTAACCCAAGGCCACAGGAACCGCAATCATCATGCCAACAATTATCCTGCCAGATGAGAGAGATCGCAGTTAGTTCTTTTACCACGTATATCTTCTTATTAACTCTGTCTAGTACTTAAAAAAACTGCCTAGGATTAAGATGTACTCACGCAGTGCTCAGAATATCTGCGTGCACGTTATATTCCTTCGCAAACACAAATGGCACTATTCCTTGAGGTAGAGCTGCCTGCTGAATCTTGAGAAGTCAAGTATCACGTTTGCCTTTGATTTGAATTCCACATGGATATGTTAGAATGGAGGATATAAATGAAAGGACTAGAATATACCTGCATGATAGCCACCTTCAGCAAAGTCCCACGCATTCCGATTGCATAAGAAGAGATCACCATCAGCGCTGGTCCTAGGAAGAACCTGATGCCTAGTGATAGTAGCATTTTTTTGGCTCCACAGGCAATAATTTTAGTTTGTAGGGCAGTGAAAAGGCCTGCAATAGAAGTAGTCAAAGGACATAGTTACATAGCTGTTTTCCCCCATAAATTTATTTATATGCTATTTGTAACTTGGTGTTGCAGTGCACACCTAGGCTGAACATTGCCATCCCTAGACCTCCATCTGAAAGTATTCTTATGGAATTGCTGATGATCGACGGTAAGTGTATTCGCCACCTGCAGGATTTGGTATGCAGTAGCACAAGATGACTTTCTGGCTTCCAAGTTAGGAGTGTAAACTCAGTTCATAAACTCGTCTTCATACCTGAAGCTGATCAGTGCCCAGATTAGGCCGATTAGGCATGCATACATATTGGGATTTATCACTAGCTTCCTACAGACCACCAACAAAAAGCAGAAAGCACTATAACATCTTGCTGATACACCTTTTGCTTGGCCCTCTTCATGTCTTTCTTGAATAGGTCCTGGAGTACCTAATTCTGCTTCATCTTTGAAACATGACATGGGATAAGAACTGCTCAAATAATTATGTCATTAAGTTAAAACCTAAGAAGACAAGTTAAAGTTACTTGCTTTAGAGTGCACACCAGACATACACTATTGCATACAGAGATGAGCATTACAGTTTTTCTTATCGAAGATGCAAGATAGTTCATTATCTTTATATTAAAGAAATGAACATTACAGTAAACAAGTCTCATTTATATTTTTCTAGTAAATCACTGGCAAAAATGACATTTGATCAATTTTTTTTATTACCTACTATTATTTCGCAACACCCCTTCTCTATCTGAATCTGTATTGAGATAGTTTTCAGTCTGACATATAAATGTTATAACAGGCCCCTACACATTTTAATTGCAAAATATGATTTGTTTTATGAGTGATGGCATCTGGTTGCAGAGATGGCACCCTCCTGCCTGCCCTCATTTCATTAAATAAATGAAGGACAGCTCCATGTGTTTGGACCATATTATGGATTAAACATACAGACATGATTTATGCTACATGAATTGTATTTTCCTTTACAAACGAACATTAATTTCTACCTGAGACAGACATTTTCATATTACTAGCTTATGGTACATTTGGAAGAACACAACTGCCTAACAGAACATCCAATGAACTGGATTGTGTGATTATCTTAGCATGGTTATTTTCATGCAGTTGCGCTTATCATTTAGTTGGCTACTGCACTTCATTTATTAGAAACTATAAGATCTATTCTCACAGAACGAAGACAAGTAATGAGATCAGGGCACTGTTGGGTATAACATTTAATAAGGGAATAACAGTAGAAAAACAGAAAAGACAATCTTGTAAGGCATAAATTTGTCGATCTTGAATACAAATGTAAATATTTCTTAAGTATTTCAAACTGTAAAGCAGAAGCAAATTTAAATGAAAATCTTCAAAAATGCAGCGAGAATGTTCTTACTTATAGTTTCAGATGATGTTGTTGTAGACATTCCTCTAGCAGCCCTAAACTCAAACAGAAATAGCAGAAGTGTGTACCAAATTAGGCTTTGTAAGGCAACTATCTGACTCAGCAGCTTCACAGCTTCATTGCCATACATTCCTTTCAGCAATGGGATGCCAACAATCAAGGTGTTGGGAAGTGATGATAAAGATAAACCTGTAATCAGCCAATCAAACTTCTCCACACAAAACACTTTAGAGATAACTGCAAACCCCAGCAAGGAGAAAGATTTTTGTAGGATGTCTGAGAATATAAGCTTTAGGTTCATGTCATAAGGATCGTTTGTAGAGAGGATCTGGAAAGAGAGCAAAGGAATGGAGAACTTCGCCACAAACTTATTGATCCCAGAGCACTGCTCTGGGGTGAATAGCTTCCACCGTCGTATGGATAAGTAGGCCACTATCATAGCTACATACAAGGGCACTGTTTCTTCAAGAACATGGTAGATGGTTGGCCAAGAGATCATAATGGAGGGACCTGAAGAACACTCCAAATATCTTGCCCAATCTGGGTCTGTAAGGTTTTGAGAAGACTGTAGCTGTCTTATATAGACACAGACAGAAGCCAGGTATTGTGCAAACTTTTCCATGCATATTTTAGCTTTAGCAGAGCCTTTGAATTGTCCAAATAGCCCATCCTGGATTAAATCTACTTGCATGTCTGTTCTTATTACATGGACTGGATGTTTCAACCTCCATGTGTGCAATACTCCTCTTTCTGTAACTGAAATGTGTGCACTGTGCAGTACTTTCCGTTTGAGTGAACAATGGCAAAGAACAGACCATATTCATTGGAAAAAATTAAGAAAAGTAAAATGATTACTTAGACTGAATATCTTTCCGCACATTGATTCATCTTTTCTTGACCTGTTAAAGTGCAATCCATGATATTTGCTAAATATATGACCTTTTGATATGTTGCCTTTGTCTTGTTGACTGGATTAACCTCAACATATGGTGACATTAATGACTCAAAGAGGAATCAGACTTATAGTCTTATGAACTTTTAATCTTTCTAGTGACCTTGAGCCATATCTGTAGAAAAGGAACTCCTCTGTTCTGTTGTTTTTTCATGGTGAAGAGACTGTTTTTGTGACTTTTTCTATAATATTATATTATCTGTCCATTGTCGGTCTGAACGCGGGTATAGCTGTCACAGATTTCACAAATGAGATGCCAGACCAATCCGTGTTTAATGGGTTGTGTTTCTCTTGCACAACCATTTGTTCTACCCAGGACATGTTAGTATGAGACATTTGGCAACATGCTAAGCAGTAAAATGACTAAGGCATGTGCTCGAGCAGTTCAAAGCAGAATAGCATTTCTTTCCTCTCCTCCTTTCGTTCTTGACCAGAGGAATTAGACTTTGGAAAAAGAAATCAGGAGACAACTCCAGCAAATGATACAGAAGCTTTGCCATAGCTTGTCGGGCTGGTAATTCACTGTTCGTCAATGATAAATTCTTCTAGGATTCTAGCAGCATGATGGTCCACACTGATTTGAATCCATGTTTTTATACATGGTGATATTATAGTTATCTGTCTACTCCTTTCCGGACTGTATGATCAATTGATCACGCTGTTACGCTGTGAGTAGAAGTTACATAATGTTTATCTCCATTCTTTTTGTGGTGTATGGGACACTTGTGACATACCTTTCCAACAGTGCTGAATTCGATACCTTTTCAATAAGCCCATTTCATCTGTCCCTGTCTTGAAAGTATACTGCCCCAGTACATGATCAGTATGTGTTTTTGTCCTTTCAGGCTCGACGTCATTTTCTCGAGGGAAGAAGAAAATTCGCTCCAGTTTCCAGCAACGCACCGCCATTCCTGTGAAGCCAATAAGCCGAAGGCAAGAATAAAGAAGTTAATTGTGGAGGAAGCAATGGAGAGATCGGTCGGTACATGTACAGTGGCATCGGATTTGTCTTGCTTCACCATTTCTGGGAAAAAGGCCGGAATGAGTGCGCAGGTGAAACTCGCTTTGAGGCCATGGCATTTTTGCCTCAAATAGCAGCAGCGCTGTGCATTGCCTCTCTTTACGCTCCTCACCAGATGGTTCTCTGTCAAAGAAGTTGCGGCTGATTGGCTGTCAGTTGGCAACCCTTGCAAGAATGGAGGCGCTCATCGTGTGGGTTGATTTCCAGAGTTCCCCTGGACTGTGCTCTTTTAGTCTTTTATCTTTACCACAGCTCGTGATATCCTGTTTCCATAAGTCTTGACCTAAGATGCTCACAAATTGTAAACGGACCTTACAACAGATGCCTGTAAAAAAAAGGGGAATATAGTTCTGTGCAATGTTTCAAAGTTTAAAAAAACACAATGTGTGAGGACTTGGATAAAATACAGCACTTTTTATACAATGCAATTTTTGGCTTGTGAATATATTCTGCTGTTTTGATGAGATATTGGCGTTTTTATTATACTGGTTTTGGAGATGCAGTTGAACAGGGCTCCGGCTAACCCGACAGGAAAATAACTTTGTCGGGCTCATGTCAGTGCTGTTCCTGTCCTGGAGAAGTGGAGATGTGTTGGCAGCCCTAGCAAGATTGCATCCTGATTTTGATTCTTCCAGGGTGACAGGGATTCAGAGAGCATCTGCTTTGGCTCCCCCCGCTCTTTCTTGCATGTCTATCAACTTTCTTTCTTTCCCACCCCCTGAACCTCGATGCATGTTTCCCAGGGCTTTCTTTTGTTTAAAGATACAAGATAAAGGCACAACCTACAGGCAAAGCTTGCCGCAGTTCGCAATGTGAAATTGACAGTCTCAGCCATGCTGAATGCAGAGCCTTGTCCGGTAATGCACCGGATTTCACTGTTCTTTCACAGGAACAAATGAACAATCACGCGCCCGACCTGACTAGCGACATCATGCGCGACCACTCTGCCACAGTGAAAAATCGTCGAGGCACCGTGCCAGCCTGTGCGGCTTCAACTGAAGTAACACGCTTTGTGGCCTTTGCCAAAACCGTCTAACCGATAACTTTTTTTTATTTACTTATAATTCTCTTACAAATTTATGATTCATTTCACTGTTAATTTCAAGATGAATGATCCGGACAATACTTATAGTTATATTATATTTGTAAATCAATGTGTTTAAAGTTGTGATACAAATTCTTGGCCTGTCACGGTGTCATGTTTCTGGCACCAAAAATCACGTTTGCTGACTCACATGGTTGGTGGCACTTAGCAACTTGGTTGTCAGTATCCCGATACGTATCGTAGTATCTTACGATACTATGATCCTATCGGACCAAAACGATACCGATACCACCTAGTATCTTAATTTTCATAGTATCCCGATACTACTTTGAGGCTACACACAATCCTACCTAAAATTTCGTAGTATCCCGATACTACAATCCTAGGATACTACATAATTAGTGGTATAAATATTTTTTTTAAATGATTTAGTTACAATAAATATTATTTAAATTTGCATTGAAAATAATGTTAATAAGACCAAGGAAACGTGCAAAAGGATAATTAAATTGACGAAACTCAATATTTTAGACTTTATTATGCACAATATATTATAAATTTTTGTATAAAATATGTATTTTTTTAGAATTTGATAAAATCCTGATACTACGATACGATCCTACGATATGATACTGTCAAGCGAAAAACGATACTACCTACTATCCCAATACTAACAACCCAACCTTGGTTAGCAACGTCCAGTTCAAGATCTACAGCGCTCATCAGTCGTGCAAAGATGGACACGCTGGGACTGTGGGAGTGCCTGCCTGCCTGGCTGGCTGCCTGGCAAGCGCGACGTGCGGTACAGAGTTCTGCTACACCACGGCCTCGTGGGCCCCGGAGAAGGAGGCCGGCGGCAACACTTCTGGGCCGCGGCCCATTACATAAGCCAGAGGCCAGAGCGCACGACCGAGCATGCAGCGGCCAGCGCGTTCAGCTGTTTAGTTCCACCTCGCCGAGCGAAACAGAGCCGTGGCCTCGACTCGCTACATAACGAGACCCTCGGCCTTTTGGCTAAGATCAAGTGTAGTATCTGTTCTTATCAGTTTAATATCTGATATGTGGGCCATGTACCTATTTTGATATTAAATTTATTTTTTTGGGGTATGGCCCACAACAGTGGCTTCCCGCTGGGGCCCTTAAGCGTCGCTCAGCCGTTGCACTGCTGGCAGGGCCTGGCGCACCCCAATCAAATCTAAGTTAAATTTGATCAACAATTTTTGAATTTTGATTGGAAGTAAATATGTTGAATTTAGAACTTGCGGGACCAAACGAACTCGAGCCCAACTAGTTGACGGGCCCCCGGCGGCACAGAAGCCCATTCCCGTCGGCCCAGCCCTCCGGTCGCTTCAATCAGAGAAGGGAAGCCGGCTGACCGCGAGATCGTAGCAGCACGAAGCAAACCAACCCGATGCGGCCGCTGCTCCGCGACCCGGCCACCCTGCTCCCGTCCCTCGCCGCGGCGGCGCCCCACCTCCACCTCCTCCGCGCGCTCCACGCGCACCTCCTCCTCTCGGGCCGCCTCGCCACCCCGTCCCACCTCGCGGCCTTCGTCGCCTCGCTGGTTTCCTCCAGCCACATCGACTACGCGCGCCTCGTCCTCCCGGGGCGCCCCGCGACGCTGCTCGCCCACAACGCCTTCATCCGCGCGCTCGCCCGCGGGCCGAGCCCGGGCCTCGCCTTCGCCGCCTTCCGGGGCCTCCCGCTCCCGCCGGACAACTACTCCCTCAACTTCCTCGTCCGCGCCGCCACCGCCCTGGCGGCCTCGGCCGCGGCGGAGAGGCCCGTGCCGGTGCCGGTGCCGGCCGAGGTGGGCGCCAGGCTGCTCGCGGTGTCCGCGCACGGGGCCGCGGTCCGCCGGGGCCACGCGGCGGACCCGCACGTCCAGAGCGGGGTCGTCTCCATGTACGCCGCGCTCGGGGACGTCGCCGCCGCGCGGGCCGCGTTCGCCGAGATCGCGTGCCCGGACGTGGTGTGCAGCACGGCGATGGTGGGGGCGCTCGCCGCAGGCGGGGAGGTGGACGCCGCCCGCGTCCTGTTCGACGGAATGCCGCTGCGAGACCACGTCGCGTGGAACGCCATGATCTCGGGGTACGTTCACGTGGGCAGAGGTCGAGGGAGGCGCTGAGGCTGTTCGACGAAATGCAGAGAGCTGGAGCCGCCGTTGGTGAGGCGACGCTGGTCTCTGTGCTCACTGCTTGTGCGCAAATAGGTGCATTGGACCATGGCAAGTGGGTGCACTGGTATATGCGCAGCCACGGGATGCGGCTGTCACTGTCAGTCACGCTCGGCACTGCATTGGTGGATATGTATTCCAAGTGTGGGGCGGTGGCGACGGCCATGGAGGTGTTTGAGAGCATGGGCGAAAGGAATGTTTACACTTGGACAAGTGCAGTCAGTGGCCTTGCAATGAACGGCATGGGATTGGAGTGTCTTGAGCTGTTTGAGCGCATGGAAAATGCAGGGATTCAACCTAACGGTGTTACATTTGTTGCAGTGCTCCGTGGATGTTCCATGGCTGGTTTGGTTGAGGAAGGGCAAGCATGCTTCGACTCCATTAAGAAAAAGCATGGAATGGATCCTTGGCTTGAACACTATGGCTGCATGGTTGATCTCTATGGTAGAGCAGGGCGTCTAGATGATGCCATCAATTTCATCAATGACATGCCTGTGGAGCCGCACGAAGGTGTGTGGGGAGCACTGCTCAATGCTTCTCGGATTCACAACAATGTTGAGCTGGGCAAATATGCATTGGACAAGCTCTTGGAAATGGAGTCAGAAAATGATGCAGCTCATGTTCTGCTATCTAACACATATGCAGAGTCACAGAATTGGAAGGGCGTCAGCAGGGTTCGGGGCATGATGAAGAACAAGGGAGTGAAGAAGGTGCCTGGATGGAGTGCAATTGAGGTTGATGGCAAGGTACACGAGTTCTTTGTTGGAGGCAAGTCACACCCAAGGTACAAGGAGATCGAGATGATGCTTGCAGAGATGAGTCGTAGGCTGAAACTGGAAGGGTATGCCGCAAACACCAAAGAGGTGCTGGTTGATATAGAGGAAGAGGAGAAAGAAGGTGCCATCTCCTTGCATAGTGAGAAGCTGGCGCTTGCCTTTGGGCTGATCGCGTTGCCGGAAGGAGTAGAAATTAGGATTGTAAAGAATCTGAGAGTATGTAGGGACTGCCATGACTATACCAAATTGTTATCTAAGGTCTTCGACAGAGAGATTATCATGAGAGACAGGAATAGATTTCATCATTTCAAGGATGGTAAGTGCTCCTGTAAGGACTACTGGTGAATTTTGAAGTGTATTGTTGAAATAATTTTCATCATGTCAAGATGGAACAGGCTCCTGTAAGGACTACTGGTGAACCGTCTTCATTGATCCAATCAGATGTACTCGAAATCCTAATTCCTGGAAGACACATCAACAGCACAGGTGCATCTGATTAAAGTAAAACGTAATATTCACTTGTAACTCTGGCAATAACACGAGGATGCCATATGCACACTGGTTATACTGCATGAATGAAACATCGAATTTTTGCTGTCGTTATCAGCTGCAAAAGCATAAAATTGGTAGCCTTTTAAATATAACCAGGATAACCAAATAGCAAGGAACAACCGAATATGGACACCTGTTTGGTCTAGTTCGTATTCGTGCTGACTGAAGTTAGATGGTGTTTGGTCTTAGTTCGTATTCGTGCAGACTCTTGGAAGTTAGAAGGGGGGATCCGAATCGCCTAGTACATACTATAAATAGTTGAACCAAGAGGTCTTCAAGACCAAAAAAAGAAAAAGAAAAGGGAGAGTCCAAGAACAGATTTGAAGAAACAAAAATAACTTGAAAATTATGCTCCTCAAACATAAACGAACAAATTTCACAGGTGGAATTATAACATGTTGATGACAGCATGGAGGAAAAAACATGCTGCGGTATACAGCTAAATTAAAAAACACAGAGATGAGCTTGATTTGATTCAAACTACAAACTTGTGAAGCCATTTTTCAAGGCTGCAGCATGTTTCATAAAATGCTTATACCCAAATACAAACAGTCTGAATGCTTATACCCAAATACAAACAGTCTGAATTTTTTAACAGAAAAGCCGAGGATTGTAAGCAATGTCCAGAGTCCTCACTAATACTCAAACCGAATCCTATTTGGAGGAAAGAGGTTGCTCCAGAAACTCAAACTGAATCCTAAATTTTGATCCTGATCGATTGAAATCCAAATCCTGAAACTTTGGTAGAAATTTGAAGTTAATCAATAAAATGTCTAGAGCAACCTTCTTATCCAACAGGCACATATTCTTAACATGGAGTGTGTGAGTTTTGTACTAGTCCTATAAAAAAAAATATTTTGATTTGTAATAGTATTATAGGAAAACTATTTTGAACAGCAACTAAACAGGACTAGATAGTTTATTTTCCTCTTTCTGCTCAAAACAAACGGAAATTGCTTTCTACTAGTGATCAAATAACGGCAACACAAATTGCAGAACTTGATATCACACTTTTAAACACGCTTTTAGAACGGATGTATCACTTCTATTGGAATATAAGATGCAATTATTACAATTCAAGTAACTTGAATTCTGAGAGTAACAATGAGTTTTGACAGCAACTGCGTCTCCTCTGCCTTTAGGTATACTTAGTGTTCCTCGTTCAGAATGCCAAAATAAAGGTAAAACTGTTGCTACCTCATGAGGCCAAGCCAAACTTCTTCATGATATCTTTGGTTCTCTTCCGGAGCCTCATAAACACGATGACCATGCAAGCCAGCACCCATGGTGGGAAGTTCACAGTGCCTAGTCTGGATGTCTTTACCCACTCGGGCACCTTGGCTTCCTTCAATAACACTGCAGCTACCACCGTCATTGCAGCGACCCCAATCATCATCTTCGTGATAGGCTTTAGCAGAGAATCCTAAACAATAAAAGATGCAAGGGCATAGTGTAAGCTTTTCTCAATCATAACCTACCAAACCCCAAGGCATGCTTAAACAATTGTTAAATCAAGGAGCAAGTAAAGTGAGGGAAAATTGATGTGCTCTGGTGTTTAGAGGAGTTGTCAGAGTACCTTGGGCTCGCCGTCGAGGAAGATGGTCGAGCCGGGGGCGTAGGTGAGGAGGGAGCGGCCGTTGCGGGGGTTGAAGCGGATGGCGACGCCGCGTTTGCGGGCTTCGGGGTCGAAGGCGAAGACGGACTTGAGACCATGCTGCTCCAGGATGTCGCCCACCTCCAGCTGGTCCTGCGTCCACCCGCCCAGCGGCGACCGGAACACCGCCACCGGACGCCCGCGCCGGAACAGCTGAACCTCCACCTCCGGCGCCGAGGCCGCCGTCGCACCGGATCCGGGCTTCTGGTCTGGGGCAGGGGCCGTGGCTGCAGATTCCTCTTGGATGGCGTCGTCGCTGGCCTCTGCGACGGCTGCCGGCGCCGCGACCCTGTCAGCTTCCGACTCCATCGGTTTGGTCGTTCGGGTTCAGGACTCCAGAGTCAGATGGAATGGAATCTCGTGCTCTGGCCTCCTCTGGTCGCCTCGTGCTTTTCTATCAAAGAGAACTGGGCTGGCTAAGAGACTTATCAAAAGTTTTTTAATGGGCTGAACTTACTGAAGGCCCAATAATCAAGTTAATGTATGCACGAGAGGAAAAGGTTTTTTCTCAAAAAAAAAAGAAGAAGAGAGAGAGAGGACAAAGTCGGTTTTGTTCCCTCACACTTATACACAAATCCGAATCTCATCCCTCACTATGAAACCAGATATAGAAATGAATAAATATTGACATTTTGTTGTGCATGTTCAGAGTCACCAACGTAGTCATAATTTTCTCTAAATACCATTGAAGAACAAACAATAATTGCAGACAACAATAGTATCACAGGAATGATCTGCAAAACACTAATAACTCTCAATCAAAACAATTAATCAGATACACTAACAGCAGAATGAAAAAGACCGATTGAACTGAACGAAGAATTATGTGAACTCTGAATCACCAAAACATAGCATTCCAATGACGCAACCACAATACAAAATCATATGAATCATTTAGAGAAAACTGAAATGAAAATTAATATTTATTGCTTATAAAGTTTAGAGCTAAAGTTTAAATATGATTCAGGAATTAACACTGAAAAATCAGTTACAGCCTTATGCAAAACATTGATAGTTTTGGGCAATGTAAAATCTAGTAATTACCCCCACTCCTCCGCGTGCATCTATGACAAAAATCAGCGACAGAAACTGACAAAATAAGGTATCATGCAAGGGAAGAGAATAAAACACAGTTCACCTGGGCAAAACAGAGTCGAGAGCATGGCTTCACTGTGCATGGAAGATGCTTGGGAGTGGGGACAGCTCCACCCTTCGCTTGCGCCAGGGTCGTTGAGAGCCGGGAGCAGAATTTCTCAACTGCATCCTCTCTCCGCCTTACCACTGCAGCTGTCTGAAATAAACTGAAACCAGCCAACATATTGCGTCTCCAACAACAGGGAAATGGTCGATACACCATGATGGGTCGGAATACTAACAGAAATCAGTCTATTAGGTGCCCCCCTTCACCATTTCAACAAATAATGGCATGAATCTTAAGCAATCACACCCACATAAACGTGAATGAAAACAAAGCATGTAATCTTCCATAGATGCTTAGAAATTCTGAGACATGAAACCAAAAAAAAAAAAAAAGAGACCTGAATATCTGAGACATTTGACCTGGCTTCCATGCTTGTATTCTACTTCTATGGTTATAGAAAGGACAAACTGTATGCTTGTATCTACATTTAGCGAGGTACGGTGTAAAGTTGTAACTGACTAAATAGCAAATTGATCAGCGAACTTCTGAAAATAATTCAGGATCAGGATTAGTCCGGTTCAGCTGTAACCCCAGGCCGTCAACGACATTGTAAATCTCAGCTGACCTTGGGTGATACGTATCTTGCACCAGGAACCTGTGCACCTCGCCGTCCAGCTCTATCCAGCTGTAGGCAGACAGCTTCTGAACATTCTTGTTCCTCATCAGGTCCCTGATCTCCCTCACATCACTCCAGAGCCCTGCGTCCGCGTATATGTTGGACAGGAGGACGTAGATCGATGAATTGTCGGGCTCCAGCACCAGAAGCTTCCCTGCGGCGAGCTTGGCAAGCTCAACATCAGCATGGGCTCTACAAGCACTGAGGAGTGTGCTCCAGATTACCGCGTTCGGTTCAACTTCCATGTCGCAGATGAACTTGTAGGCTTCCCACAGCCTGCCAGACTTGCAGAGGAGGTCTACTATGCATGCGCAGTGCTCAACTTGAGGAGAGAGATCATGCTTCTTCTTCATCTCTTTGAAGAACACCATGCCTTTGTCCACCAATCCAGCATGAGTGCACGCTGTCAGTAGTGCGACAAAGGTGATCTCGTTCGGCTGCACATCCAATATCATCTTTTCATACAAGGCGATCGCATCTTCTGCAAAGCCATTCAGTGCTAGGCCTCTGATCATGGAGTTCCAAGCGATGACCACCTTCTGTTCCATCCGGGTGAAAACATTGCGAGCTCGGCCAACATGCCCACATTTGATGTACATGTCAATCAGAGCAGATCCAAGATAGCTGGTAAGTGGCAATCTTTGACTCTCAACGTAATTCCCAATCTGTTCTCCGAGTTCATCAGAACCCAACTGAGCACATGCAGATAATACACCAACAGCAGTAACTTCGTTCGGCTTGCAATTTGTTGCCTTCATCCTCTCAAACAGCTCTAGAGATTCATGTGGTCTCCCATTCTGCGCATAACCAGCAATCATAGTGCTCCATGCCACGACATCTCTTTGTGGCATCCGGTCAAATTCCTGACGGGCCTCGTCAATAGCCCGACACTTGACGTACATTTCAATCAAAGCAGTGTGGACTATCATGTTCTGCAAATCATGTTCCCTGATTAACGCCCTTGCTCGCCTGCCTGTATCGATATCACCAGTTTTGGCACAAATGGAGAACACCGTTGTGATAGTGATAGCATTTGGACTTGCACCCTCGCTCAACATCCGGTCAAACAATGTCAATGCTTCATGGAATTCTCCACCGTGCGCATAGCAGGCGATCATCGAATTCCACGAAGCAGACGTCCTCCTCGGCATGCCATCAAACAGCCTCCGTGCTTTCTCCCAGGACTTGGAATACCCCGTGATCAAGCAATTCATCGGTATTGGGTCCTTCACTGGCATCTCCTCAAAGACCCTCACAGCTGAGACCATGTCCCCGCTTTTTGCGTAGAAATCCACCAGAGCGGTCTGCACAAACACATCCCCAAGTATCCCACGGACAAGGGCGTGGCAATGCGTCTGCCTACCCTGGCACAACGCCGCCGAGAGGGCACAGGACTTTAGGATAAGCGGGACGCATCCCGGAGGGATGCCGGCACCCCTGCAGTGCAGCGGGTAGACGGTCTCTATGAGCTCCCGGTGCAGCGAGAGCTTTGAAAGGCCGGAGAGGAGAGCGCTAGACAAGGCAGCTGGCGGGTGGGTCACCGCGTCGAACAGGTGGCGTGCGGCTCGAGAGGTGGAGGCGTCAGAGAAGAGGACGTGGAGCGGTTGGGTCTTGAGAAGGTGCGCGAGGTTGGTAGGCAGGTGGGAGCGGAGGAGACGGTGCTCCATTGGCGTCGGTCGGCGGGGTCCGGCTGGAGGTTTGGATTAGCGGCAGTAGAAATGGGCGGCGGCGTAGGTGTTCGACGCCTAGACGGGGTGCGCCGGCAAGGCATGTCGCGGCGCGGCACGCAGCTCACGGACCTGAGCCAGTGGCGTGGCAAACGCCTCAGTCCTGCCGCTCCGGGCAGCGGTGGCTTCGCGCTCGCAGCGGTGGTGGCAGCGACGACGCTGCGTTTGTTTGTGTTGGGTCGGTGGCAATTGGCAGAGCCGCTTGGACGGGGTGGTGGAGCGGCTCCGGCGGGATGGGAAGGGAACGGCGCCGACGGGGAAGGGAACGGCGCCGGCGCCGGTGGAAGGAGCACGGGAGCCACGCGACTCGGGGAGGCGGCGGCGGCGCCCCGTGACTCGAGGTGGGGAAGCAGCGCCTCGGGGAAAACACGAACCTCGCTCGGGCTGGTCGTCACTCGTCCCCCTAGCATGGCTGCGTGGGCTTCCAAAAGGCCGAGTAATTTGGCCCGTGGGGATTTGAGTTTCCAAAGCTGCAGTTGCTACTGCTAGCTAACGATGCACGATTCCCTCAAAAAAAAACACCAAAGATGCACGCCTTGCTAAAAAAAAAAGCTAAAAGGCTAACGATTATCTGGTTAAAGTTGAATTTTTTTAATAAGACGAATGGTAAAAGTTGAAACCAAAAAAGTCAAAAGGCTTATAAATTGGGATGGAGAGAGAATATTTTAATACAAATATAATATAACATATCAGTTTTAATCGTACAAATTATGTGGTTCCTCAAAACTCAAAAGTGCGAAAACTGGTAAAATGCAACTAAGTGGTTGACGATGTGCAATTCCTTCATATTTGTTTGGACAGAGTGAAATGCTCAAGAATTTCATATGAAATAGTTCGATTCCCGTCGTAGACAGGCGCTCCCAACTTAGGAGTTGAATTATCTAGGGACTTACCTCGTATGTCCAAACAAGGAGGGCAGCATGATAGAATTCCACGCTACCAGCAGTTTCGTGAAAATAATTAGTTTAGGAGCAGTGTGCAACCGCTGATGTTATTCGATTAATGCAGTCCTAACATCAGCTTATACAGGCATAGTTCCTTCGACGAGGAATCGAAACAATCCCGAGAGAACCAGCGACTATACAATGACACAAGGCACTAGGCGCGGCACATGAACCTACAACAAATCGAACCAGAGGCACTCATCACAAGGTTTTGCAATAAGGGAGAACGTCTCTCTTTACATCGCAGGAGAAATAAAAAGGACAAGCAGCGCTAGAGTTCATCCAGCAGAGTCAGTGCATCGCACAATCCAATTCAAGCCGGAGATTGGTACTCTCTTCAGCGCTTCCATTCAGCTTTGATCGTTCTACCTGTAGATGTTAGAAAATACAAATGAAAAGGAGTATCCAAAAACAGAAAACATGGTTTTTAGTTCAGTCTTTTGAGCTTCATACTCCAAACTATATGAGCTAAATTCTTTTTGTTGACTTGTATTATCTCTTACCGTTTGTACTGGAAGGAAGAGAGTGGCGTCGAGTGAAGCCATTCTTCTCTGCTGATGAATCAGAATCCAACCTGGGCGAATTCTGTGCTCGCAATTTAGCCTTCGCGGACTCTGTTGCAGCCATATAGCTTGGCTTCCTTGGCTGAACAGAAGTGGTGCGAGCCCCATTTTCCACATATTCTGATTTGTTGGGGGATGGAGACTTTCTTTTGCTACTTCTAAGGCTTCCATTATAAAGATGCTCTTCCTTGGACCTTGCTTCCTCTTTCTTCCTTAATGCATTGTCTTCGTTATCAATGTTCTGCAGTGGCATAAGTTCAGCGGCAGTATCCTCACCAACATTGTCTCCTATAGAAACTGAATCAAGCTGAGTTTCCAGATCACTTTTCAAACCAGGTATCAAGTCGAAGTTATCCATATTTGAATATTCCAATACATGACCATTGCCAGAGTACTCTTGAGTTTCAAGAGGACATGAAGCCTCGTGTGTATTCTGTAGTTCCTTTTCACAGTGGTCAGAGTTCCCATTTAGGAGACTAGTCATCTTTGGGATTTCGGCCAAAGAATTAGACGCCTGTGGAACATCAGGCGTAGAATCAGATGCCTTCGAGGAATCAACCCTGGAACTAGATATCTTCGAGGCTTCAGCCATGGAATTAGTTACCTTCCTAAGGTTCCTTTTAACCTTCTCAAGTTCAGATAACTGGCTATCTGGTACTGAATCAGCAGGGAAGTTAGAGAATTTCTTTGGATTGCGTCTTAGCTTCTCAGATTCACCAGTCGTGCTCGTATGGAAACTCTCAACTGCAGCGGCAGAGCCCTTCCGAATATTGCGCTTTAACTTGGCTGATTCAGTTTCCATCGCATAACTAGCCTTCCTTACCAGTAGTTTCCCATCGGAGACTTTTTTTGGTTGAAAAACAGGCTTCCATATGCAGCCTATGGTCCATCTCTCTAGCCAGTTGTAGGTTGAATTGGGGTCCCTCTTGTCATACTGGAAGTGAAGAGGTTCTAGCACGATTGGTGAAGAGAGAAGCTACAAATCATAAAAATGAGTTAACACGACCTTGAAATATGTAAATGGAGAATGAAGATTTGTAAAAGCATATTCTTATAACGAAAGAAACAGGACCAAGGTTGTTTTCTTATGTATATAATAAACTACTTCACTAGTTATATTTGAAAAAACTATACATACCTTCCGAACATAGGCATTTGAAGATAACTTCTCTTTCCATGTGTCAGCTGATCTAGCACCCTGAAAAGTAAGAACAGCATACTTTCTTTTTCAAAATTTGATAGAAGGATTCGAAACAACAATTTTGCATAGCACGATTTGCAGCAAACATAATTTAGTTAAAGCAATCAGCACTTAGTTGGAAGAAGATGAAAGATGCAAACAAAATATAAATGTGTGCTCGACAACTTATACTCACTCCAGGGTTATGTTGGCCAAACTTCACATTGAATCGCATGTCAGCACCAGAGAGTCTAGCATTTCTTCCACGAACTATAGCCTGAAGCTTCACAATTAACCAAGTAGTGCGAAGGGTTGAAACAGCCTGTCTCCTTACAAGATGCCCTCGAATCAGTGCCTGAAGTCTTATGATACCTTTCAATGCACGGAATGACCTTCGTGCCTGCACCACATACACCACAACATTAAAACTGTGCTACAGTACTGAAAAATTGAAAATGGATACATTGAAAAATGGCATATCAATTACATGATATCGAGTTTGAGTCTGGTGCTTCTCTAACATCCTAGATGAAAAAAAAACTGCCAAGGTCATAAAGCAATAACCACAGAGTATCAATCACTCAGGACTCAGCCCATAAATTCATTTAGAATCTGTGCTGTTATTTTCTTAAAAAAAGAGCGGTTGTACTCAAGGGTTTGGCTAAAACTATGAGCATGATTAACACTTGCAGAATGCTGCATATGCATCAGAAAAGTTGCTGCAACAATAGTATTACCAGGTAACCACGAAAGGCTGCCTGTGCCTTCACTGCAGCTTGATCTTCTCCCAGTTGTCCAGGACCTGATGTTTTGGACTCGGCAATGCTTCGGTTCTGCAGGTCCTGTTCCCCAGGCCGATCGCTTGGAAAATTGACATTTTCAGCCTTCCCAATAGCTGAAACAGTTCCATTTTTATGGGGGGTAACAAGCACCGGTTCAGAGATCACAGGAGAATTCTCCTCCCCAGTTAAGTGGCCATTGTTATTTCCAGCCTTCTAAAAACACAGATTCATCTATCAGGTAATGGAGAAGGAAGAAAAAAACATTGTACCTAGCTACAGTATGAATAAAAAGAACAGGAGACTGAAAGGAAATGCATCAGTTTGCACGTTTTTAGTGTCCAATCCAGTATGCAACAGTAACTAGTAGCAATTTCAACCTTTGCAAAGCTGTCCACTTCACTGTTAAATAGATAGTTCCACAAAAAAAATATATGAAATAGATTGGACGTGTCTGTGTATATTCAGGTTATCAACAATTGGATCATTAATCCAAAGCTGTCTTATAGGTGAGGGGGGAAAAACTGCTAGCAAGTAGCACCGCAACAGCTCAGTTTCGGTGCACATATTAAGTTCTGTAGGTAGAATTATCAGATCAACTGTAAAACCTAAGGAAAAGTACTTTAAACAAAATATCCAGTTACACACACTACAGAAGTGCTTACCGACTCATTTGCTTTTGTAGAACCGGATTTAGTTGATTTCTTGCCCAAGAGCACAGACTTGATCCACTTCCCAGGGGACTTTCCCATAGTATATCCTAAAGATAACCACACTGGAAATTCTGGAACCTGTAAATAGAGGAGTTCGTCAGTATACAGATCTACACCAGTGTGCCAAAGCCGCTCTACTTTTTTTATAAAAGAAAAAAAAATAGAAGAAACATGCTGGAGTAACCGTAATTTCGCTAGGCAGAGCACGGTCTAACAAGCTTACGGCACCAGCTCCTCAACTGACAAAACGAAGCTAAAAAATACTATTGAAATTAAACAAAACTAGCTGTAACATTGAACACAAAGCAGGGTAAATAGCGGAGCACACAACTCAAATGCAGTGGGAAACAAGCAGCAGCGGCAGCACAAACTCACAAAGACGAGCAAAGGAAAGCTCAAGCAAGCAGAAGAAATCACCAACGGCCTACAGCACGAACGCGGATCTGACACAACAACACAGCCGGGGACAAAAGACACGCACCAATCGCTAATGCAACAATCTGACCCGTAATTAGCGCAGACACAAGCAGAAAACGCAGGCCGGGAACCTGAAACAGCGGCGCCGGGCGTCGGTCGGTGGAGGAAGAAGCACACGAACGGCTCAGGCGAAACACCCCTCGGTGACGGCGTCTCCCCACCTACCCTTCACGCCTCCAACCTCCAATCCATCGGAGAGCTAGAGCCGGAGGAGGTATTTGTTGGCTGGTTCAGTAGCTGACGGAGAGAGTCAAGTGGAGGTGGGGGAGTGAGCTCACTAGCTCAGGTCGTCAGGCTAGCTCGACAAAAAGGCAGCGGGGAGAGAGAGGGTGAGAAACAGAGAGCCAGCGCACGGGGCCCGCATCGTAACAGAACCGCACACAGCCTTATCCGCTCACACTCGCCTAACAGACGCCGACCTGTGGGGTCAACAAGAAACGGGACCGCATGTCAGGGACATGGATAGCTTCAGGCAGAGTGCAAGACGTTTCGGAACGCTGCGAGGAGTTGCCTTTTCCAGACGGGCAAAGCTCCCCCAGTCGGTACATGCGCGCGAAGGGTGAGGTGGGGCCAGGGGGCGCCCATGGCCCAGGGGACCGCGTGTCAGCGAGGCCCATGCGTCGCCGCGCACCCGAGCGGCCCGGTGCGAAAAGCGTGGGAGCCCCCCGGTGTCGAGGGGTGGTCCCCTCACGGGTGTTGCGGTTAGCATCTTAATCCGCGCTTGCCTTGGTGGATAGAGGTAGAGGATGATTAGCTACTCCGAGTCCGAGAAGCTAATTTGACCGCTTCCTCGAGTGCGTGATAGACTCCTTGTCTCTGCGACTGTACTACTACAGTAGTAGTACTACTATAGGACTCTGACTGACTGCTGTTCGCGCTTGGTAACGGCGTGGCTTGGAAGATCCCGTTCCAGTCTTGTCTCTTCCTTCGGCTCGTGGCAAGCAGCGCAGGCGCAGCACACACACACCGGATCGGTAGTTTGGGGCATCATTTTGGCGAGATTGCCAGCCAGCAAGGGCAAGAAAGTTGGGAGAGGCACAGTCGAGCCAAGCTTTTGCTACTAGTAGAATTTTAGCATGCAAAAAAACAAAACAACAACAATGGAGAGCATCTGCAGCCGGGCGCGATAGTGCGCGCGGTCGGTGGCGCGTGCGCCTCGTCGCGCACGGACGTCTTAACGGCAATGTCACAGCATCAGCCGAGATAATGAGTGTCATGTCCAGTCACCATCACGCCCAGCGCAAAAGAGAAATTCCTCAAAGCAGTGTGCGGCGGCAACGGAAAGAACAGTATCATATCAGCTGCACGTCGATCGCTTTCCTCCCCCTCGTCCGGCCGCGGCTCCGGGAAACCGGAGACGCGGAGCCGGATCGGAGCAGAAGAAAGCGATGGGCTTTGCTTAACCAACCATCGCTTAGCGCCTGACAGGTTAACGTGCCAATAATTAGACCGGCCGGGTAACCAAATAATCGAGCCAGCGGTCAGCCAACCACCAACCCAGCAAAGGAGGACGCTGCGACACTGCCCTGCTGGTGCTGGGCGCTGGCAAGCTCGGTCCGAGCCGAATCGTCAGGAAACGATGCCACGGCCGCTACGCCACAGTGATCAGCTGCTGCCAGACGACACTGCCACAGTGATGAGCTGACCCACGGCCAGATCGGATGCATGGATCGCCGATTACACTACACCGGGGGAGTAATGCTAGGAGAGGCAAACACGAGTAGACGATCGACACGATGCATGCCATGGTTACTAGCTCGAGCGGCGCTGTGATAATTAAAAGGAGAGGTATTGTCTGGCACACGATACCGGCACCGTGATCTGTACCGCGCCTATTGACTCGTCGTCCCGTGCTTGTGTCCTACGGCACGATCAAGTGAACGGACGTATGGTTTAACCACCATCGGCCTTTTCCGGGGGGATTTTTCGACGGTAATTTATTTTCCCTCGGTACTTTTTGACCTGAAAAAGAGTTCTGGGCTGGGGTTACCCGACCCGGCCTGGGCCCTGAGATTTCAGAAAAGCTAGCTGTTGTGCAAGCAGCGAGATGGTCCTCAAAGGAAAAGTGAGGGTCCGCTCAACAGGGGGTCAAGATTTTGCTAACGGCATCCAGTGCGATATCTGAAAGGTAGTTTTAAAAAATTATTGTGAACATATAAGAGTCTTGCACGAATCAGTAGCAGGGTAACACGTAGTAACTCAAAGTTAAGCTCAGCAGCATGACTCGCTGTGTTGTGCGCTACGGGCTATGGCACGGCTACGCGTTGCAAATTCGGCTGTTGGGCACACACGATATTGATTACTTTGTTGGTTCAGATCTCTCGCAAGATAGGATCCCGTACAGTACCAAGAACACCATGTATTATGCTTCGCTGTGCGGTGCCGTGCTGTGCCACATGGCCAAGTGACCCTAGCTGCAGAGCAGAAATAAGAAATCCCCCTCAGCTAGGCCACACATTCTATGCAAAGCAAGCTGCAATCACAATTCACAAGAAAGACTTGGCAACCAAACGGGAACCGGACCCTCTGCAGTTCTGACGTTTGAGAGCCGACATTTCCGAGATTCAGATGTGTGTGTGTGGTGGTGGTGGTGGGTGGGGGGGGGGGGGGGGGCAGACAGAGTGCGGAGATATTTCCAGTCCGCTACCACCAAATCCACCCCGGGATCGCGTGGCGACGCAGAAGAGAAGGCCGCCGTGTACGGCTCCTGGCTGCTGGCTCCATGCTCCGCCGGGAGGCCGTAGAAGAAAGAAAGCACATAAAAGGAGATGACGGGTACTAAACGCCATGTGACGCAAGGAAATGCGGCTGGGACGTCGCCGTCGTGACGCCTACGGCGGCTGGGACCGTGGCACACACCGGACTGTGGAGCATCGAACGGGGAATATATACCACGGCCCGCTGGAGCTGTCGGCGCTCGCTCGCTTTAAAGGCGCGCTTCAAAGCGCGCCAACGCACAGGCACGGTTTTGCCCGATGTCGAAATGGATGAGGGAGAGTCCAACTTTGATGGCATCCTGCATCTAGTTGCAGTTCTGTTGGTTGGCACGGAACTGAACAGAACTGATGTCTACCAGGATGCATGACCTACGGTTTAAGAATGCAGCGACCTGAACCTGCTCACAATGTGACGCCTAAAAGAACGAAGCTAGCCGATCTTGGTATGATGGTGAACTGATGGGCGATGGCCTAGTAGCCTCAGTACGAGCGTCCTGCCTAGTTAAGGGAAACTATTTGCTGTTCCATTGGATTACGCATTATGACACGCAAAAGAAGGAGAATGATGAAAAAGGAAACGGAACCGGACTGAAAGAGACATAAAATTATTTCTTGCTGCTTTTTTTAAAAAAACAGAAATTGGCCGCCTAAAGTGTGCAGTTTTGTATTTAGAATAGCACGCACTCACTGCCCTAACAAAACGATCCCTTGCCCCATTATTTAGCAAGTTGCAACAAAGTTCAGCTACAGGTTTCCAATACAGAATTCGGCAGCAATGTTCCTATCCTATTAATACATAGTAGTTATTTTTTGTTTTAAATTTTCAAAAGAGAAAGGGCATTCAAGTTTTTTAAGCCCATTGAGAGGAAGATAATGAAAGGTACTTAAACAACTGTAGGAAAACCGATCGAAAAGATGCAATGCTTTATTAACTGAGGTTGAAGGTGGTTGAACTCGGATTTGACAATAAATCATGAAACTTTTCTCAACCATTCTGTAAGATATTCAGTTCTGGTAAGGTTAGCATATGAAACTAAAAAAAATGATGGAATTAGTCGAGGAAAGAGCAGATGAGAAAGAGATGAAAAGATAAAATTATACTCCCTCCGACACCAAATGTAGCTTGTTCCAGGATTCTATTATCTAGAACTGGTTGATGTTACATAGATCCACAAACAACTGGTTGACGTTACTAGATTCATCATGGAAACCACTTTCATAATACATAGTTTTCACTATTTAAATTTTAAAATGATATTTTAAAAAAATGCAACTCAAAGGGTCATTAAAAGAGACCATTCCACTGTTCTAAATGACCGGCACTTGAAATTAGACGGAGTAGGTTCAGTCTTCAAGAAGTTAATGCTAACACACTTTGCATTCAGCTTCTGTTCTCAGAACTCAATCTATACTATGAAGCGCACATCATAGAGGATAACATATTGGGAAGTGGGAACAACACATTTTCTTCCCTTTGAATACCCAAGAGACTGAACGTCACTGATAACAAGGTGCTCCCAACAGCACATTTTGTCTCTATCAAACTGTCTGCTACCAAAATGTGAAACATTTCGATCCAATCAGATAAAATCAGGGTGTATCTCTTCATCCACCACGACGTCAATAGTGGCCTCAGTATTGGCACATTCCTCAAGTTCAGTCCAATGCAGCCCAGAGTCCTCAGGCCTTTTCCTCTCTTCAAAGAAGCCCGCATCCAAATACTTGCTCCATTTTGATTTTTGTGCTGCAAAGAACAATTGCATGAATCCTTCAAATTTTATAATCGCCCCCGAAACAAGAAGTTCTATAATTCAGAATTACCATGTGAGGTAACGTGTGAATGTGATTATGATTTGCATGTGTTACCTTCAGCAGTAGTAGCTGCACAGTACGGACGTGATCCTTGCTCGATCTGCTGCCTTTTGGACGAATTGAGATGTGTTGATGGCTTGGGTCTCTTTCCTACTACACCTGATTGGGCTTTGCAAGGCCTAACTTTAGGCTTTTCTTGAGGCAATTCAGTTATTACCTCAATTCCTTCACCTGATTCTATGTCTTGATAAGTTAGAGACTTCACAATTTTCCAATAAATGCTAGAAACTTGACAAAAAAATGAGAATTAATTGTGAAGGCAACTAAACTATGCAACACCATCTGAAATTCTGAATATATAAAGCAACAGACTGTTGGGTTCCACCTCCTTGAGAAATAATAGTGCGCTATCGAGCAATAAGATGTCGGTTTGAGACTATTAGGTCACTGTATTAGAAAGTTGAACTACTGTTTGTTTTCTTGGACAATGATGACCTAGCCATACAAACATAGACACTTGGTTCAACTACATCAGCAAAGATGCAAGACACAGACAATCCATACCCAAACCTATATGGTTTGCTCCAATAATTCAAGACATAAGACGGCAAAACCTTACTAAAGCTAAGGTATGCAAAAGTTTCAGATTCATCAGCAGTCTTTGAAGTATAATCTGTACAAGTACAAGATTGGGACTTCATTGCCCCCCATCCCATAACCTTACCAAATAAGAGTAAGCATGTAGCTGCATTGGTTTTTAGAGTTTTGGGGACAGTAATGCCACAACCTCGATTGCACTGCAATGGACTTACTGGTTGTGCGAGATCAATATCCAATAAACCAACATTCATGGTCAACAGAACGCACATCGTCTGAAATGTAAAATGCGGCATTACATCAAACACGTTTTGAGCGTACCTTCGTCTGAAGCGTCCGCGCCCGTGCCGCCACAGCCATCACGGTGCTCCCCCGTATCGTCCAGGTACTCGGACCAGTCAGTCCGCTTCTCTCTGCTCCTCGACCGCCGCCGGGTCCCAGTCCGCTTCGGGCTCCGCCAAAGGCGCGAACTCCCGGCGGCCGCGGGCGAGGTTGGCGTCCTGGACGAAGCGGCGGACATCGGCGGCGCGGTAGCCCCGGGCGTGGACGCGGAGCACCGACTGGCGCTGGTTGCACACCACGCACACTCACTTGTTGCTGCTCTTCTTTTCCTGCTTCACCTGAGGCCAAGCGAAACCGAGAAACAGAACGGGATCAGTTGGAACGAGTGGAGTTTGGAGGAGGGGTTCGGCTGCGCCGCCGGGAGCGAGGGGCGCACCTGCATGGTATCGCACTGCACGCACTGGAGGGCAAGGAAGAGCTTCGTCGCCATGGCGGTCGATCGCCGGTCCTGGAGTGGGGAGGAAATGGCGACCCGGGAGGGAGATTTGAATTTTGAGGCGGCGGATTGGAGAATTTGTTGTGTGGAACGAAGGGAAAGGGCATTTGTGGGCGGGAGTTTTAAGAATTGTTTTATTTTATTTTTATATAATAAAATAAACCACGCACTATTTTTGCTACAATTTATCATGGACGTCGTTTTTCTATCCTAAGGTCTTGGCCAAGCCCCGTCAGGAAGAAGAAGTCCTGGAACTCGAAAGGTCTAGCCCAGCCGCCCGCTTCCGCCACGTCCTCCCATGGCGACCGCTCTCCCCGCCACCGCCGCCGCTTCTTGCCGCCTCCAGCTCTCCCGGCGCGGAACATCTCCATCGCTGTCCCCGCCGCGCGGTTCCACTTTCCGCTGCCACGGTGGCTCTAGCGTGGCCTGTTCATGCTCTCCCGGGCCCCCTCCCGCGGTTCCTGGGGAGCGAAGGGGCGGTGTCGCTGGCCAGGCCACGTCGCCGGAGGGCACCGTTCGAATTGTCGCCGTGGTTGGAGAAGGCACCATCAGCCCGATTAAGGATACGCCTTGGGAAGAGGTCATGCGCCACACGGTAGGCTCCTCACTGAACCGACTAGTCCAACGCTATCCAGTACTCTTACTGTTTGGTGTGTGCTAATATGGAGTTAGCTGGATATCTGAATATGTTCTGCTCACACTGTGATTCTAGTATCTCTTGACTGTTGATACTTATAGTATTGTTTATCGAACGAATAGTATTTCTGTATTTGTGACTATCTGGACACGAGCACATTGTGCTTTTCAGCATTGCTGATCTAGTAATTTGTATTATCTTTGCCTCATTTGGTACTCTTATTTTCTCAATTGTATCGTTTTAAGAACCTCTAGGATCACACTCTCATATGTGACTTGCAATTTTTAGCCTGTGTTTGTTGATTTTTGGAAATTCTGTGCTTCATGGTTCAATGTTCATGCTTTCTGTGTCGTATTTTAGTACATTCTTGCCAAGATAACAGAATTGTGAAAACAATGTTCTCAAGAGGACATGAATCTGTTCACTTCCAGTTTAGAGTTGTGAAATCAATGTTCTCAAGAGGACATGAATTTGTTCACTTTCGGTGTATTGCCTTCTATATGCATTAACAATTTTGTTTGTTTTAGGCTGATAGGCTCAAGTGGATCGATGAGGGATTTGAAATGCTTGTCTTCACAGACAACTCAATAGAGAAGGATGATATTAGGAAAGAGTTATCACGATGTGACATGCTAGTCAATGTTGCAGTAACAAATCAGGATGTTATTCAATGGCTTATTGACAACAGCAAAGACATATCTAATATAATTTGCTTTCAGTCGTCTCCACGTTTATTAAACAAGCTAGGTGGCACGTATGTTCAATACACTGGAGAGCAGGACATGTTTGGCAAGCTAGCAAGTATTGGAAAACAAAGTGGCGTAAAGGAATCAGCTGAAGTTCTTAAGACCATATCTAATGCCTGGGAAAGACACAATTCAGATGACATTAGATTTTGCTTGCTTGTTGTCGTAAATGCATACATAAGACCAGTTGCTATGCTGCAAAACCTAAGGGCAAAAGGCCTCTCTACTCTAAGTTGTATGATAAAGAACTGTGGTCCACAGATACTTAATTGTCTGTTTGATCCTAACTGTAGGAAAGCCCTTCAGTGTTTGAATTCCTGCTCTCCCACTGACCAAGTCTGCAACTATCGCTGTATTGCATCATATGAAAGTCCATATCTGGAGGCTTTTTCACTCTGTGTTTTGCAGAAACACAATTGCCTTGACCTCAATGCTGAGATACCCAGTAAACCGAATGTAATACCGCTAGCCATGTTCAGAGAACAAAAATTAACCCATGAAATCGCAGAAGACCTATTTGTTGGTTGGCTGGACAGCATGGAATGGAGTTGGCGAGTGACAGCTGGACAAAATCCAGCATACGATCAATTCCCATGTCAGTACCAGTTATTTTACAGAGGGAAAGCTAAAGGTTCATTTTGGTATGAGCCAGTATTTCAGGTCAAAACCCTGGAAGGGAAGCTGGTTTGGAGGCGCAGAAGGTACCGTGTTAGAAGAGCTAGCACTCCTGGTACATTTTACTTCAGTGTGTTGGATAACGGTGTCGTTTCCAAAGAATTTTGGACAATTGTTGATGTTGCAGAGGATTTCAGCTGGGGTCTGTTCCATTATCATGGTGCAGCAAAGGCTGCTGGGCTATCATACACTGGAGCAGTGCTTGTTACCCCTGACGGGTCTTACCCTGATGTTGAAGACCCAAGATTGGCCTCTGCTTTAGAGAAATGTGCTATAAAGAAATGGGAGCTCTATACGGTTGATAACAGTTGCTGCCTTGGTGCACCACTGGGAACTCCTGAAGGTTCAAAGCTGCATCATCAGATTTCTCCAGGAAAAGAAGCTGGTATTTTGCAGAGAAGATGAGGATGTGTTAAGGTCCATTTAATTGCCAAATGATTTTGTCTTACTAGCGATACCTATAACCAGCACACATGTGGACAGATATTACTGGAGAAAAGTTTGCATGAATAACCTGCAGGTATATTTTTCTCATATACATGCAGCTTAATGCCTAGATTGTTTTGTTGCCATCAGGGTTTCCAATGCTAGAGAAATACTAGTCTTTTAAATACGAGATTGTTGCCTATACACTAGTGTATATCTTATCAACTGCAATGCCTACTTTTTCTGCAGGCGTTATATATATCTACAGCAAAAATATGATACTGGTTTGTGGTTAGGGCCTGCAATGGTGAGCAGGTGTCTTCATCACCAACGTAGCGCTGCTATACTCTTCGCAACATCGATCCCCCCCCCCCTCTGGCATGGGGTTACCTTGGTGCATAGCAATCTTTCATTAGCTACTTGTGTTGGAAGCTACACCTGATGTAGTAATGTTCTTGTCTTCGTTGATGAGAGCTAGAGTTAACTGCTGACTGTAAGTTTGCAATCAAGATGAAGGAGGCGTCATGTTGATGATTCAGTATTTTATGCATAATATTATTTTTTTAGCATCTTTAGTGTTCCCATCTGTGGCTGACTGGCTGTTGAAGCATCTTTAGTGTTCCCATCAGTTCGCCATCAGCACGAAAGACGAAAGAGACACATTGGTCAAGTTATTAAGTTGGAGTAAGCAAGTACACCGCTCCTGTTGATTTACTTTGTTATAGTTATTCCACAATATACAGGTTTCAGATTAGATGTATTTTCTTACTTAAACCCATATTTCTACAACCTACAGGTTTTAGATTTGGTGGTGTTCTTGTTTTACCTGATGGACCTGATGAGCTCGCCCCTGCTTTCCTGATACCATGTGGAAAATCATCTCATGGTGGGTATGGTTTCTGCTACAGCAAAAGATTCCCCATGTGATGCTGCAGTTTGAGTCAAATTGTCGTGATTCAGTGGATAATGCAAAGTTCCTCTTTTTGAACGGGATCATCAGACTAGTGTGACTGGGCTATGACTTTGACCACTCATATGTGGCCTATAAATTCCATCCAGATCAGACCCTGCAATCCGCACTTGGTAGTTGATAAAAGAAGTGAAGATCTCTGAAGCCTGAAGCTGAGCAAGAATGGCGGGGCTGTACGAGAAGCCGTCGGAGACGTACGCCAAGAAGCGGCCGCGATACCCCAAGGAATGGTTTTCCAAGCTGGCCGGCCTCACCGCCGGCCACCAGCGCGCCTGGGACGCGGGCTGTGGCAGTGGCCAGGCCGCCATCAGCGTAAGCTCCCAATCTTCAATATCTGATATCCCCTACACGTTTGACCTGATTGAATTTCTAAACCAACATCTGATTAAACAAAAAATTCAGATGGCGGAGCACTATGAGAGCGTGGTGGCGACGGACGTGAGCGAGGGGCAGCTCCGGAACGCCATCGCGCACCCCCGGGTGCGGTACGTCCACACCCCGGAGCACCTCTCGGAGGACGAGCTGGTCGCCATGGTCGGCGGCGAGGGCTCCCTGGACCTGGTCGTGGTGGCCACCTCCATCCACTGGTTCGACATCCCGCTCTTCTACGCCGTGGTGAACCGCGCCCTGAAGAAGCCCGGCGGCGTGCTCGCCGTGTGGGGCTACAACTACGAGATCCACCCGTTCGAGGACGCCCTGCAGGGCCAGCTCTACGCCGCCCTGCGTCCGTACCAGGACCCGAGGGCCAGGCTGGCCACGGAGGACAGGTACAGGTCCCTGCCGTTCCCGTTCGAGCCCGTCGGGGTGGGCGCCGAGGGCGCGCCCGCCGACGTCGACATCGAGGTGGAGATGACGCTGGAGGACCTCGCCGGGTTCGTGATGACCGGGTCGGTGGTGACCACGGCGAGGGAGAAGGGCGCCGGCGAGGAGATGGAGGCGGTGGTCAAGGACGTGGTGAAGCGGTTGGAGAAAGAGTGGGGGGACGCGCCCACCGTGCCCAGGAAGCTCGTGTTCAAGGCGTTCATGCTCGCCGGGAGGCCCAAATGCTGAACTGAAACTGATCGCTGAACTGCTGATTGGTGATCACTGATTTTATCAGTGCCTCTTCGTTTGCTCATGGTCAAGAATAAGTGTTTTTTGTCAGTCGGTGTGAGACTGAGTATGAAATGTCAGCTACTCATAGTCGGGCGCTTGAGTTGAGTATGTGTCTGGTGCTGTTTTTTTTTCCTCTGTCGAATAAGTCCGAGCTGATGCTACGGCTAATTACTTGGGGGATTATTATCAATCCATTTGTTCAGTTCAACATAAGTGCACTTCGCTCTTTCATAACCTGCTAAATCACTCGGGTGCTACATAGCCGGTCCCTGTAGAATAAGTGCAAATTGGATTTATACCATCAGAAGAACACATTTTTAGATATTTAACATCAAAAGATTTGTCCCACAAATTGGTACTCCCTCCGTCCCAAAATAGATGTCATTTGTCGCTTCCCGAGAAAAACAGCATCTTTCAACATTAATCAATTATATATAAAATAATATTAATATTTATAATACATCATTAGTTTCATTTGATAGATATTTGAATCTAGTTTTTTATCGAATTTATTAGAGATATAAATATTGCACATGTTTTTCTACAAATCGAGTCAAAGTTGAGAAAGTAACACGTGCACGCATCCCATAACGTCATCTATTATGGGACGGAGGGAGTAGATCACAGATTAATTATACTTAATTAATAGTTTCGTCTCACAAATTAGTCTTTATCTATGTAGTTAATTTCGTTATTACTCTATGTTTATAATACTCTAATTAGATATCAAACATTTAATCTGATAGAAACTAAAGTTTAAATCTAAAACTAAACATTCTCTAATTATATTTAATCTTTACAATAGTAATGTGTTATAGGACACTTTTCGCCTCCTACAGGCGCCGCGTCAGTGCGCCACTCATGCTAGTTGGTATTTCATCTGCGCACATACGCTTGTCCTCTCTTTTTTGGAGAGTGGAGAGGTTAATTAATTCTTCATAAAAAAAAAGCTCATCCATACACACCTGTCCCTTTACGGGCTATAACTGGGCTCCAATTCATACAATTATTTGGGCCGAGTACCAACTGTGTGGCCCTATAAACACACGCGGATGCTAAAGCCTGCCTTTTCCCCCGGGGGGAAAATAAATACCCTTCTTCTCTCTTCTCGGCTCTCGCCGTCGACGCCATGCATTTCGGGCGGCAACCGGTAGAAGGACGATCAGGAGCATGAGCCAGCAGATGGAGGAGAGGAGACTGGATGTCTAGAGCCTCTCCATAGCCACAAGAACAGTATCTTGCTTGAATCTTGATAGTGGCAGCACCCAAAGTAATGCCCAGCATGAGTCCAGCTATTGCCTGGGCCGAAGCGGCAACGTTGGTTCTTGGTTTCCATATACAACTAGGCTTTGTTCGGTTAGATATGGATTGGTTGGGTTTTATGTGTTCCACGTAAAATTCAACTAATTCATGCCTAACCGAACAAGACCCTGGCTGCCGTGTCAACGGCGGCAGCGTTGGAACCGTCTGTGGACACTGCAAGAGCATCACGTTTCTGCCAACCGAGGCACCATCAGAGCCACTCGACCGAGTACCTGCCCAGATATTTTGTTCAAGATCACGGCCTAGTAGCCCGCTACATGGATTCCCCCCGTGCAGGTGCAGCTCATATTCTTATTCTTGTCCACCCCAGGAAGTGAAAACTGAAGAGCACCCTGCGTGAGGTCGACGCGTCCATACGCCCACCGCCAGCTCTCACAGACACTTGCAACGCTTACCGAAGCCGTGCTGTTTGTTTTACGGTTTTACCTAAAAGAACCAGTCCTCAATTCCCAAATGCAGTTCAGAATTCAGATGGAGCGCCATTTCCCTTCCGTCACAACCTCTGGAGTCACATTTCGCAGATCTTTCTGGAACGTCCCGAGATGCTCTGCATATGTACAAGCACAAGGTCGACAAAAGGGGAAATGGAGGCCCCGGCCCCCGGCCGCACAGTTGTACTAGTGGGGGAGTAGTGACGCTTTCAAGCTCCCACTTCATGGCTCCGGAGAACCCCGGCCACCAGTTCCTTCCCCGTCAGTCGCCGGGTCACTGTCATCGCCGAGTCGCACTCGGCCCCAGATTTGTGCGTGTGGCGTGAGCGCCTCGTGCCATGTCTGCCTGCCATGGTGCCATGCCAAAAGGCGCCAAAAGATATGATGCAGCACACGCTGGAACGTGTAGCCTGCATGGTAACTTTAGAAGCCTGGAGAGATGGGCTGTGTTTAGATCCCCAAAAGTACTTTTTACTTCCTCTTCATCCTCCTTTCATAATACGCATCTCTAAATTTTTTTTTCACATTTCCTATTCATCCCCATCATATAACACACAACCTAGAAAAAAATTACTTTTACCCATATCACCGAACACAGCCGTGGTCAAAAGAGCATATCATGGACGCTCACGCAATACGACTGGCCGTGGTTCCTTGCCTGCCATGCCATTCTGCATCGGTCTCAGGCTCCTGCGCGCGACGACCTACGTACCATCACTACCGTCTGGGGATAACATAATATAACCCCCTGTAGCTGTACTCGTACGCGTACGTCACAGAACAGACAAGCCAGGCCCGCATCAGGTGATGCCTGGAGTCGGCGTCGCTCACGGCCTCGTGTCCACGCCCCCTACCACAGGCTACGCATGCGTATGTAAGGGCGAGCGTCAGTGCTCAAAAATACCTGGCCGTGTACTGAAAATATCTGAAACAGATACACGACACACAGCCCTGGACGAATGGATCCGTCGCAGAAATGCCATGCGTTTCCCTGCGAGAAAGCGGATGGACGCATCGCTCCGGGCGGCCGGCCGGAGCCGCCACCCGTGGGCACGTCGCGATCCGGTGCCGGATAAAAAGTGGTAAAACGACGCGACTTCGCGAGGTGAAACGAAAGACGGCACGACGCAACCACACCGATATATCCATCCACATTGCTCGCGTGTCCCGTGCTCGTCGCGTCGGCTGCAACAGCAACGAAGTCCCAACCTACTCGCGGTTAACACGCATCAAGGTTAGTTTGATTTCATCCCGGTTGATGTCACTGCTGCTGCATTATTGCCTCGTCGTGCATACTTGTTCAAAAACCTGCAGGTAACCAGACTCTGGGCCGTGTTTTGTGGTTGGGAAAAGGTACTTTTTTTTCCTGAGATGCGTGTTACGTGAGGGAGATGAATATAAAAGGAGAAAAAGAAATTTTTGGAGATGTGTGTTCTGTGAGGAGGATGAATAGGAAGTAAAAAGTATTGGGAGCTAAACACGGCCCTGCAGAAGACCAAATGGCACATGGCACGGATGAATAGTGAAGTGATGTCAGGTCCTCTCAATCACGCAGCACTCGGGCGCATGAGACATTCCCAAGCGACCAGCATGGCCTGATCTGTTGTTGATTTTTTTTTCAGAAGATGATGTTCCTGCTCTGCTTTCATGTGCACCCACCACGTAGGAGACGAGTGGTGTGTTTCGGCATTTGAAAAAATGGGGGGCAGATTTGGCTGCGTGAGCCGCACAGAATCATTTGTACTCTCGTACAAGAGAACGTGGTCTGTCCAATCATTTGTCAGCAGATTTAGTAGGATCCCATTGTCTCACTCTGACCAGGTTTTGTTTCGTCGCAAAATAATGCATGTCAAATCAAGACATTGAGCGAAATATTCTCCTCGGGCTTTATACCACAAAATATAAATATAAAGTAAAATAAAAACTTATAGGTGATGACTAAATATGATTGTAGTAGGAACGATGACCACACGGTCCATTGTGGTTATGACCATTGTCAGCCACCCGTACTGTTGTAACGATTTCGTAATCGAAGTGTACAGTGCTCTAACATTTCTAATGCATTTTGCGCCACCTTCGGTGGAAGATTGTCACATCTGACACGGAGTCTAGAAGTACAAAAATTCAACAAGGATAAAGAAATCTCACACGCATCTCAGTGCCATCCATAAAGTTTCCTAACTCCCCACCAAACTGTACGCTACCAAGTGTATTGTGTGATTGCGTCCCAGAAAGCAGTCAAAGTACACCTAATGCCAACAAAGAAGATAAAGAAATGTTTCACATAAAATAGCAGCGGCCCACGGAAGAATCTAGAAACAATTGCAATCAACCGCCTTAGTACAATGTCAATCATATACTGGCTCTGGCTGCTTATATAAATGACTGCAGCTATGGCGAATAGCCGTTGAACACAAAATTATGTTCTCTCTTTTAAAAAAAAGGGTGGGGGGGGGGGGGGGGCTTCAGAGTATAGCTACCATCAAGATGATTGATGATTTTACTAATTCTTGAAAATAGTACAATCATCTAATTCAAAAAAATCCTTGGTCCTTTTTCAGGTCAATCTTGTTAGATTAGGCCTTCTAATTGGTTGGCAGCCTGTTGTTTACGACCTTCGAGAGGATTCTTCCGCTTTACGGCCGGGGCAGATAACGAACAACCTTTTTACACACGTTTGAGTGATATAAACAAGTCGTGGGCAAAGTAATAATATCCCAAGTTAAGTTCAGCGTGACGGAGTATTAATATTTGCCGAGGCCCCATAACTTTGGGCATTGCCGAAATCGCACGTAAAGGCGTAAAAGCGGCATGACCACATGCGCGGCAACTGCCGCGTCGTCAGCGCTAAAGAAAATACTTACGTTCCGTGAACAGAAAATGACAGGGAAGAAGTGCAAAGAAAGGGCAAATTAAAAGAGGAAAAGTTTGCCACTAACAGTAGGCTAAGCAGGCTCTGATGTCTGATGGCACCGCACGTTCAACAACCCTGCGTGAAAACACTGCAGCTTGACGTGTCCGAACAAGCAATGAATGTACAGCCGCCTATAGCCTCCGTTCTTCTGCAGCTTGTCTCGCTCAATTCAGGCTCGCTGTTTCTTTCTTTCTTTTTTTCTCTTTTTGGAAAGGAGAAAACTGAGGCTCGCGCGGCGCTGTCGAGCTATAGGCGGTGGGCGAGACAGATACTGATCGATGGAGGCGAATTTGCGTGCGTACTCGTCCATGCAGATTTGGTTCCACCAACGCGCATCATATCGTCGTTCCATCAAAACCGCTAGTTTACTCTCCCACGAAGAAAGTCGCGCCGCCCACTTGGCCATAGGCGCGTCCTGGACCATGCATGGACGTATCCAGCCAGAGGTTTTGCTCGCCGGTCGACGGCTACGATCTCTCCGGATTGGAACGGTAGCCAGGCTAGGGTGAGGTGAGGACCGATCCGCGGTCCAGAAACGAACGAGCCGAAAAGTACACGACCGGCGCCTTGTCGGCCAGAGCCCGTCGAATCGGAGCCAGCCAATCGTCCGTGGATTACACCTGGGCGACGCGGAACGGAACCGAGCAGCTTCGCCGTTCGTCCCGGCTGCTATGCTACAGCCACACCCCGCGGCAAGGGCTACGGGACGCGCCGATGGGTTAGTGCGGGTACGACCCCGGTGCGACGGCGACTCCGGGCAAGTGGGCTGTGGGCACGACGGCCGGCAGTCGGCACGGGCACGGCGAACGCGCGAGAGATCTCTCGCCGGGTCGCCGGTGGTACGGCGGCCCTGCAGCAGCCACTCGCGGGGCACGGTCGCACGGACACGGCAGGTGGTTGGTCGGGCGTGCAGGCCTGTGGAGCTCCCTGCCCACGCCACGTGGCGCCACGTCAGGCTGGCGACCGTGATCTACCACCAGCCGCCGGCTTTTTATTTATCTCTCTCCCCCTCGCCCGGCGGTGAGCAGTGCGATCGGGTCGGTTTCGCCCCGTCAGTCAGTGAGCCTCTCGAGCCCAGACTACATCACTACAAAAACAGGGGAAAAAAATTCTGTACAGTAGAGCTGTAAAGTGAGACCTGTGCAGCTCTGCCCTCGATGTGAGCCACCTGTCCACCTAGCAGATCGGACGGTAATCACATCCTACCCCTTGGCTCCGGCCGCCAATTACGGCTCGGCTCAGCTCATAGACGCGGACATGGCTCGAGTTTCCTTCCTTCCGTCGGCCATCGCCGCCCCAACCCGCAACAATGATTTTGCCGCGTTCTGTTTCTGCTTCGTCGATCAAGTAACGGCATCAAGGATCAACCCTGATAGCCGCACAGCAGGTCTTGATGGAACAAGTCTCTACCTTGTCTTGATTGAGGGTTCCGCCGCCTGCCCGCCTCACAGCAAGAGCGAAGGAACGAGCCTGTCAACTGTGATCCGACCACCGATGTCATCAAGCAATCAACCCTAATACCCGAGCCTGTTGCTGCCACCAGCCCACCACGATCTCATATTCTCAATCCGGCCGTGATGTCTACCCGGTCGTTGCTGCCGTTCATCCACGATGCTTTTCCCTGCATGTTCTGATTCATCTTCCTCGATCAATATACCGTGCGATGATGATTTGGTGGTTTACATTTACAATGATTCAACTAGATGTTTCATCCATATAGCTAGTGCTGTTTTCATGCGTGGCCTATGCTCTCAAATTATGTCAGAAAATATTTATTCATGACAGAAAGCCTACAACACACAACCGAATACACCAGTGCACCCTGAAAACTGAATATTACAATGTCTTCCTGAATCCTGACAACCGCAAGCAATTGATTTCTTGAGCTGTCTCGATGCAAATCATCATACCTCTTGCCGAAGTGATTGGCTGATTATTACAGACCTGTGTTAGAGCATCTAGACCTGTTCTGATCAAAGCTGGAAAAGGGGATAAGAGCGGAAGGCAGTGCATATGATGGGAAGTTGTGAACGTCCTGCCCGGCGGTATCAATATCTGTGGATACAGGATGCCGCGTCCCGTGGTGGCAAAGGAGTGGCTAGGACTCCAGGGCGGGACGGGGAGGGCGCCGTGGTGGAGATGGCGATGGCACCGCGGATCGCGAGTTTGGGACTAGGGGTCTTGGGGAGCGGCGGAATTCACCAAGCCGCATCCTTGGGCTCAGCCGAGCCGTTCGAGCGTAGGAGCCGATAGGTGGCGAAGCTCCGTATGTCTGCCGTCCGATCTGCTAGGTGGACAGGTGGCTTACATCAAGGGTAGTGCTGTACAGGTCTCACTTTGCAGCCCTACTGTACAGAATTTTTTTCCAAAACAGGAGCCCATCCCGTCACTCGAGCCAATAGTAGCCTCCCGTTTTTATCCGAAGAAGGAAGGGGGAGGTGTCCGCGCAGGGAAACACATTTATTAGGCACACTACGCTACACAGCCGTGGGCTCGTGCTCCTGCGTCCGTCGTCTTTCTCTGGTTGAGCTAGGCGGAGAACGAAACCTGCAACCGCCCAAGCTACCACTGTGTTTGGCTTCGTCGCGTATGGCCGCGCCGTACGCCTCGTCGTCCGCGCGGGCGCGCGCGCCGCCGCTGCCGGCGGCGGCGGGTGCTCGCCCATTGCATCCCCTCGCCGGCGTGGAGGAGGGGGAGGCCGTGGCGGCCACCCACCCCGGCGCGCACCGGGTGCGGCGCAGGGGGAGGAAGCAGAAGCAGGTGAGAGAGAAGCTTCATTTCCTGCATCGGGATGGTGCCCTGTTTATCTTCGTTGTTCCTTTCGGCCTTCGCGGTGCTGATGGTGTCTCTGTGTTGGCCGGGCATGCCGGCGGCGCGATGCAGCTGTGGCCCAAGACGGTGCTGCGGAAGTGGCTCAACATCAGGTCGCCGGAGTCCGACTTCAGCGCCGACGAGGGGGACACCACCGACGACACGGACAGCGAGGTCGAGTACGAAGGTCAGTGATCCCACACGCCTCCCCCTTTACTTCATCTCTCTGATCTTCTTGCGCGTGAACTGCTTGCTTCCTTGTTCGGTTTGCTAAATCAGCATGTGTTCCATTATCAAGAAGCCAAATAAAAAATTTCCTGTGCCGTTCTTGTGGGAACTAATATTGAACAATGCTTCGTGTTTGATTCTGTTTCCCACTGTTCACACGTGGTGTTACGATTTACCTGATGCGATTACATCTTGCCTCGCAAGTTCGCTCGATATGTTTGGAAAATAACTCTCACCTGATCAAATTGCTAGATGCTACTTTTGCTTCTGACCAATCAGGATGACTCTTTCCTGGTGCCTACTTGTCCGTGTTGCTGCATGATTTGCTTCCGGCAGCACGATCCGGTTTGTTTTGGTTTTTAGTGGGGAAAGTCAAAGTTGGAAGTCGACTCCAAGGAATTGGAAAATGACTCAACTATTTGCTCCTAGCATTCTAGCAACTAGGTAGATATGAGTCGATTCTACGGTTGTTTGGTTCCGTCGTGCTGTGCTCCTTAGCTTTCCTTTTGCCTTGGAATATTCGTTCCTTCCTTAGAAATGAAACAAAAATGTACGTTGAGATCAATGAACAAGCAGAATGAAATGTTATTCCTTGTGATTTGCAAAATGATAAGATCCCCCACTCTTCCAAAGACAGCATATTCCAGCCTTTTGAATGAACTATAAAAAGTAACATAAAAGGAAATGAAGGTCTGAATCTGATTGCACGAAACATAGTTACAGCACATGGTTGCTTACAAAAAGCAGGTACCTTTTACAACGGGAAAGCATGTTGTATGACGCTGCCCTCTGTTCCTTTTGGCGATGATTCCAACCTTTTAAAATCATTTATTCCTTTTTGGCGAAACCTGCATCGCGTTAGATTTCATCTCTCTTTCTCTCTCTGGAGCTGAGGTTTCTGTTGATTCTGATCAATGTAAAGGATTATTGTCTAATAATTGCACATGTATGGAACTTGAGCAGAGATGTGCGCATGGGAGCGCAAGTTACATGATGAAGAGAGGAGCTTCCATGGATTTGGTGCTGAGACTATTGGTAACTCTTGTGACTGATATCATTTATTATATCCAGCAGTGAATGTGCTTTATTTTCAGTGAAATTATTTGCAAACTCACAAGAGGAAGTTCTAACCACTTCCCTTTAAACAAAGAAGAATGCCCTTGGCTATTTCGAGGAGATATTTTGTAGTTCATGCACAGAACTCCATATTAATCAGATTTTTCATTTTTTAAAGGTTTTCCTTAGTTTCCTTTTCCCACTGTTAACCACATTATAAACTGTTATATTGGTGATGGATGCAACACGGAGCTGAGTGCTGACAAACTGTGGCATACCGGTAGTTTGTTTTATCACTAATTTTTGATAAATAATTCTGAAGCACCTTTGAAACATATACACTGATGTTTTAAATTTTTTTGAAAAGATAAAATTGCCTGAGAAGGCACATATACCTCTCCTATGCATTGAGACTATCTGTGAAATATCGCAGGAAATCAATTGGGGCAAGTTCCCTACGGGCTTCATAGAAGACGCAAGTCAGAGACCCTTCGTGCTCAGTATATTGATGTCAGGGAACTAAGGCATGGACTCCTTGAAATAATTTTTTGGATTTATGCAACTCTTTCTTGACAATTTTCAGTTATTCGAATGGCTACTAGCTGTTCCTCAGACGCTGACCTTTCTTATCACAATTCAAAAGCATAAACCAGAAATATTGTTTACTGAAGATGCCAAAGAAAAGGACTTTACTTAGATCTCTGTTCCTCAACACTGATGGTAGCATTGATGTTCAGGATATGTGCGGGAACATGGAATGTTGCGGGCAGACTTCCACCTGATGACTTAAATATTCAAGAATGGTTAGATATGGAGGAGCCAGCTGATATATATGTTCTTGGGTAAACAATTGAAAACCTCTCAGCTTATCTTATTAAATAGTGGCCACCGACCATTTATCTGTCATGTGTTCTTTTATCTGCAAATGGTTTGTCCCATATGATAAAAAAAAAGTGCTATTATTTTTCTATGCTCTTCTCCAATAATATAAGTACTGTTTCTTTTGTTTTATTTAATAAGAAGGATTCGATTGTTTTTCAGATTTCAAGAAATTGTTCCACTAAATGCTGGGAATATATTTGGCGCTGAAGACAACCGTCCTATTGCAATGTGGGAGAACATTATTCGCGAAACATTGAATAAAATCAGCCCAGATAAACCAAAATATAAATGTCATAGCGATCCTCCTTCTCCATCAAGGTTTAAGCCATCTGATGATGCTTTTGTCATGGAAGATGAACTTATTAGTGAGTCTGATAGCGAAAGTGATGGGGAGGTGCATCCGTTGAATGAACAAGATTTGCTTGCTTCTGTTGATGGTATCCATGGTAACAAATGTGAACAGCCCGCTGATGCACCTGAAACAATTTTACAAGATGACAAGTTCAGCAGGCTGCCTTCATTGAAGACTTTTGATAGATCCCATAATTTAAGTTTTAAAGATTCTAAATTAGAAGAGAAGATCTGTCAGAAGCTATTAACTAAAACACTCAGTCACTCAGAGAGGCTTGGAATGATTTGGCCTGAACCACCATTGGATATGTTGCCTCAGTGTCTTCCAGACAACACTAACTCATTAGCTTCAGGGAAGGCGTTACGATCATACTTGTCTTTCAAGTCAGTAAATGGAGACTCCGGTCCATTTCCAGAGGATAATTTAGTTCCTGATTTAAGCATTAACTATGCAGCAGTTAAAAGGAAAAGACCATATTTTGTAAGGATAATAAGCAAGCAGATGGTTGGAGTGTATCTATCAATTTGGGTACGAAGAAGCCTGCGGAAGCACATTCAAAGTCTGAAAGTATCAACTGTAGGGGTCGGTGCCATGGGCTACATTGGTAATAAGGCAAGTTTTTATAAGCCACATCACTCTAAAATCCTATTTTTGCTCATCTAAAGAAATTCTGCTGCTGGAAAAGTGAGTTTCAAATGCATGCTTTAAGAGAATTGTTAGTATTTGTCTTCAATAATTCTATGTATCTGGCATGCTTGTGTTCTTTTGTAGATACCATTGTTTTAGAGACCATTGTATTTTAGTCTTGCCAGTCTCACATCACTTACATTTACTTTCCATCAGTACACCAGTTTTATAATATTTGATAAAGAGCTGACCTCTTCATACTTTGGTATGCTTCAGGGATCAATATCAGTAAGCATGTCTGTATATCAAACACACTTTTGCTTTATATGTTGTCACCTGACGTCTGGAGAAAAAGAGGGAGATGAACTAAAACGAAATGCTGATGTTCATGAAATCCACCGAAGGACAGTATTTAATCCAGTTTCCAGAATCAGCATGCCTAAGACAATATATGATCACGAGTGAGTGTTCTGTATAATATGGTTTACCTATTAAGTTTTGTCAGTTCATTCATCTGCTACTTATTTATTTATTTAATAAGATTTTCAGTGAAACAAGACACTGTATTCAGTCATTGTTGAATATTGCAATGCTGTTAGATATAGCATGGGAAAACAAGAAAGAGCATGTGGTTTAGGTTTGTGCACAATAAAAAATAATTTTAGTCTATTAGTATAGTTCATGCTGCTTTGATTTGGTGAAACCTGAAATGTAACAGTCAGGAATCAAGTTTATTACATTAATCTGCATCATAATCTTATTTGGTATTTCTTGAATACTGCAGAAGGATTGTGTGGCTAGGTGATCTCAACTATAGGATCAACTTGCCATACGAGAAGACACATCAACTCATCTCCAAGCAGGACTGGAATGAATTATTTGAGAAAGATCAGGTTAGCTTTTGCCAGCATATTGCAAAATGCCTCTGTTCTAATTAGTTCTATCTCACCATTCCATTTTTTTTACGATAGCTGAAAGTAGAGCTGAAGAAGGGACATCTGTTTGAAGGGTGGACTGAAGGGGTCGTCAACTTTCCTCCAACGTACAAGTACAAGGTTAACTCAGAAAAGTACATAGGTGATGATCACAAATCTGGAAGGAGGACACCTGCATGGTATGCAGTCTGACGAGTGAAATTGCATAAGCTCCTACGATTTCTATTTTCTTGTTGGTTTTGCATGGCACACACAAGTTCTTTTATGATGAAAATATCAGATATGAAGTCACGCTCATAAATCTTGAGTTAATTGTGGTTTATAATAACAGCAAATTCTTTGTTTAAAACAAAATACTAAAAGCAAAATTCTCTTCTACCTCTGTAGGTGTGATCGAATTCTTTCCTATGGTAATGGTATGAGGTTACTGTCCTATAAGACAGTTGATCTCCGGCTATCGGATCACCGCCCTGTGACTGCTGTGTACATGGTAGATGTTGAGGTTTTCTCTTCAAAAAAGCTGCAGAGAGCTCTTACCTTCACCGATGCAGAGGCTGAGGAACAGCTCTCCTTTGAAGAAGATAGCACCTCTGGGATTTACAACCTTGGACTATGTTAAGTCCACAGTAATCTTGCACTCATACAGTAAAATCTATGTCTTTCTCAAGTATACAAAGAAATATTGACCCACTTGATCTTGTCCAGCCAGTCCTCTCTATTTTTCAGAGATGAGCAATTGGAACTTGGAAATAGGTAGTCCCATGTACATTTCCTTCATGCTCTGACCATGTTTTGAAATCAGATGTCATGTATCACCATTTTCTTTTCCTCCCCCCTTAGTGTGGTTATATATGGAAATGATCTCCTCTGTAACAGTATTAACTGTAATTAAAATGTTGAACACTAAGTTTCCTGGCCGACTGATCGTAACATTGTGCAGTTCCATAGTATGTTTTTTTAATCCCTGAAGTGCAGCAAACGTTCCTTTTAACTTAACCGGTCCCTGTTTGGTCAGCCTATTGTGGAGTCAATTAGGTCTGAACTCATTCGAACCGGAGTGGATGGAGATCTTTATTCTGCATTTGCACTGAATTGCTACTCCTGCTTGCAATTTCAAGCTGTGGACTGGAGCATCTAAACTACTTATTTTCCTTTTGAGATATGCTATCAGGGTCTGGAGGATCCTGTATGGCTGCTATATAGCAGAACAAACAACAGTCGATCAGGTTCAGGGATTATTTTCTGATAATCTAGGCTTTACTGCATTGATGTTATCCTACTAGGAGGCAAAGCTTCGGCCAAGGTTACCTGTGGAAGTCTCAGGCGTTGGTACGGGCGATCAGTCGATGCCACTGATGCCAGCGGAACGCGAAACGCCCGTTTTCACGAAGCCCCGTACCGAACGGTGCCGGCGCCGTCTCTGCCCGGCTCTCCTCTACAGTTTTCCGGAGGGAGACGAACGCTGCGGCTCGCGGCCGCCGTACGTGGGCCAAAGTTGGCAAGGCGCGCTAGATTTTCCTGCGGCCCGTATGCTGGGGGCTTGGGCTGACGCGCGGCTAGGGTCCAGTCCATGCGCAGGGGTTATTGAGTTACCCCTTGGCTGCGCCCCCCCTGTTTACGCTGTTTGAGGTTTCTAGAGTCTAGACTAGTATAAGCTGACTTATGATTCAATCAGATTGTTTGGAGGTGGTTGAAACGATGAAGCAGAATGGCTTTTTTTGCAGTTCTGCAAGTGCTCCGGTATACGATGAATGTGTCCAATTATGGCAAGAGTCTGCATCTGTTTCAATTGACCACTGCAATCGTGAATCCAATAAAGTTGCACATGATATAGTTAGTTTAGCAATGACATCAAAGTTATCGTGTAATTGGGCCGATGAACCCCCTCTAGTTCTATCTTAGAAGCCTTGGTGAACGATGTAACATTGTTTGGAGATTAATAAAATGCGCCAAATGGCTTTCCTAAAAAAAAACAGACTATCAGTAGAATATAGAAACTGATCAAACCACGATTCCTAGAGTTATTGTGACTAGACTATAGCTCATCCAGTGAAATCTAATCTGAACCATAACAAATTTGAAAGCCTTTTTTTTTCTAGGAAATAGTGCAATACCCAAATCATTATTCCTAGGAAAATGCTTCTACATTTAGCTGCACAAATACACATATAGCTGTTATACCAACAGGCAACGGTCTTATCTGCATAAGCTACTTCTACCTTTAGCTATGTACACACATTATGCAATGTCTCAAAGCATAGGTCAAAATCTTCACTATATTAGCACCAAGCATACAGAAACTGAAAAACACAACAGCAACAGCAGTACAGCACCACGAGCCATGCCACTAGTGCTAGCCAAACTGAGCATACAGCACACAACCCCGGAGCTTCTTTTTTTTTTATCATCGTTGCCTCCCTCCGTACTGTACAGACGAGCAACTAAAGCCCCATAGCTTCTTCCTTCATGAGGCCCAAGCTAATCAAGTTCCGGAACAAGAGCTCCTTGATCCCAAGACGGGGTTCTTCGTCGTCATCGCCGTCAGTATCTTCTTTCACAACTTCTAGCTTTGTCAGTGACATTTTACACCTTGTGTGTGCAGCACAGGCCCTCAAGGAACCCCTGAGGCCATGTGTGTTTTATTCAATGTTCAAGAAGTCAAGATTGCAGATTTGCAGTCTTCTTCTGCCAGTACTGCTCGAATCTCTGCCTTGCATACTCCTTGTAGTCGAAGTCAATGTCGTTGACATGATCCTGCACAAGAAAGAAGTTAGAAAACAATAGAGAGGTTCTAGTTTTACCGTGACAAAAAGAAGTTCTCACGCATGAACTCACCGAGATTATTCCCCAGAGGCCCCATACTAGATGACTGGCAAGCGCATACTTCTCGATGCTTTGAAGCAGGTTCTCCACCTCTTCCGCATCAGGTTCCTCACCTGCTAGATAATTACACACAATTTAGGAGATATGGTCTACAAAACACAATCATCTAGGCATAGAACACTCATGGTGAATAAGGACAGTACTACTTTGAAAAGAACGTTGCGTTACGTTCCATCACATTATATGGAATCTGGAATGTTGCGTCACATTTCAGCACATTACATGGAATCTGGAGTTGCGTTACGTTTCATCACATTGTATGGAATCTCATATACTGTGGAAACTCTATGGTCCTGTTTCATAAATGCTGAAATTGCCAAACAAATAGCTTGTGTCTTTTGACTGCTGAAAACTTGTATTCAGTGACTGGACATAAGACTAGGCTCTAAGTGAATCAGAAGTGCAAATTTACATCACGATGGAATTCTCAACTAAAATCGTGTAAGTAAATTCAGAAAATTCCCTCAAAAAAATTTCCCCCAAAAAAAGTAAATTCATAAAATCAAACAAACAGTGAACTCATTCTTACCGGAAATGCTCAGGTAGGTCTTGACGAAACGCTTCTGCTCCTCAATATCTGTTATGTAAAAAAGAATAGCACATGAGCAATTGATAACTAAACCAAGATTATGCCAACTGACACAAGGAAAAAAACAATAGTTAGTGCATATAGTTCTCTTAGTGATGCATTACCTGGATATTTGTTGTAGTCCAGGATATGAGGTTCTGCTGAATGATAGTCGGCCGCCATCTCACAGAAATGGTTAGCAATGTCGTACGCAACTGGGTTAAAGCTTGCATACTCATAATCCTGTAACAAAAGAAGAAGGGGACTTTCATGAATGGTTGGTACGAAGCAAAAGTAAGGATATCAAGCATGCATCTTTCACATATAGTAGTAGTCTGCAAAACTAAAATTGTCTTTAGCAGAGGCCAGAGGCGTGACAACTTAGCATGTCCAGGTTGGAGGGAACACAAAAGGCATCCCTCTTCTGAACAAGCAAGATGTGTTTTGAACAGAACAGAACTCTTCTACCTACCCATGTTCAATATATTCTCATTTCATAGCTGTATTCACATTATTGGCACATAAACGATATATGACAGAAAGAATATTGCTAGCACAGCAAAAAAAATTAAGACTGGAAGGATGTAGATGCATATTACTTACAATGATGGTCAGCATGTTGGTCTCTTCATCAATCATAATGTTGCCATACTGAAGATCATTGTGACAAAAACCAACCCAGTGGTAATCACCTGAAACTTCGTTCTGCAATGCAGTAATCTCATCTTCCAGGCTATCCAATCGAAATTCTTTGGCTTCATCAGATGAGCATAAGTTCTTAGCAGTTTTGAGCCAGTTCCTAGATTCACGTCGGCAGGTTCAGACATTGATTCCACACTTATAACAATATAAGCGGCGCTTAATTATGTGGCCACAAAAATCTCACCTCAGTCTGTCCCAAATAAACACAGATTTGGGACCAGGCATGTCCAGGTTGTGGAATTCCCTCAGTTTGGAAGCAACAAGGGCTGAAATCTCAGGATCGCGAAGGTCAGCAGCTGACAGTGTCTGAAAGAAACAATCGGATTAGCATGTGAAGTGACATAATGGATTGGACAGCCCTAAAGCACATCTTCTGTCACCCAAAAATTTGTAGTATGCAGTTTCCACCAAACCAAGAAAACAGCAGAAACTCCTTTTCATGAGAGCGACACAACTAAAAAGGCAAACGAAGAATCTCGAAAGTGCTACAGTGACATGAAATTTCTTAGCTAAAGAGACTCCCGAGAGGAAGCTAGACCATGCATAAGTCCTAAAGCTAATTCTTCCTGAACTTTGTCATCTGTCCCGAGTCCAATCAGTTGCTTTGAATTTTCTAGCTTTTCTGAGAGAGACGTTTCCTCTTGTCATATGAACAGCCCTTTTGTCAATCTATTCCATATATAGAGCATCATCAACTGCTGACTTTGCACCACAAGTCTGTTGCAAGGACAGTAGGTGATCAAAGCAACAGAGATACCAGTTGATAAAATAGTAGCTCTAGTACTGATTTGCGTGTTAATTGCAAAATATGGGCCAGTTCATTGACTACAGATACGAGTAAATATTTTCTTAATTGATTGATAAAGACCTGAAGCTTAAGAAAAGTCGAAATACAGAGAATGCAAGATTCCCACGGCAGAAAATTCAAAGAAGAGAACCACACTGCATTAAATAAGTAGGCCCCATATCGATAGAATCTTGGAAAGTATCAACGGCAGTTTTATCGCGTCTAAAATACAACTAGTGAACTAATAGTACTCCGTAGATGAGAATGATAAACAATTGAATACAAGAAAAATATTAATGCCACCTCCGGCCTAATTTTAGCACCAATTTAATCAGAAGCCACATAAGAAGTAAAAGTTAACAGAAAATCGACCATCCAAAGGAAGCAAAAGTGCATGATAATTCCTAAGCTAAGAATTCCATTAGGATTCAGATGAGCAGAGGAGAGAAAACAAAGCTTGAATTTCTAGTTATAACAGCAAGTAGTAGTTTTTATAAGAGGCGGTATCGAGTAAGTACCCTTGCGTGGATGAACTCTTCGACGCGGCCGTTGGGGAAGCGGCCGAGGAGGCGGGGTCCCTGGCCGTGGCGTGACATGCACTCGAAGGTGCGCACCTCGTCCTCGCGGTCGAAGAAGAGGTCGACGCCGTCGCCGTATATCCGCACGAGCACCTTCCTCACCTCCCTCTCCCCGCGGGGCTCCTCCGCCTCGCCGGTGAGCCAGCGCACCTGGTACACCTCGTTGGTCATGGCGCCCTTGAGCGGAACAACCTGGAGCGCGCGGCAGTCCGCCACGTCCGCCCACGCCGCCGCCAGCTCGTGAAGCAGCCGCCGCGCCTCCTTGGGGATCCGCGGCCCGGCCACCGGCACCGCCTCCGCCGCCACGGCCAGCGCGACCTGGCTCTGGTTCTCGATCGCCACCATCCTGGCTAAATGCGCCCGCGTCCTGAAGCCTCGAGGAAGAAGAGGAAGAGGGGATTTGGCGATTTCTTATGGAAATTCTACTTCTTTCTTTCTTTGCTGCTGATTTTTGCTGTTCCAAATTAGTTTTTGTTTCTCCTTTTCTCCCTTCTCCGCTGAAACGATCGAAGTGAAGCAAGATTAGAGCAACACGAGTTTTGTGCAGTGATTTGTTGGGAGGGGAATGGCGAGATGGCTATCTGCTTCGCGGATCAAGGACGGGGCGCGTATAAATAGAGTCCGTCGCGTGAGGTTTTGCAGATGCCCCCTCCAACTTATCGTCATTCCGGGAAGTCGTAGTCAAACCACATCCTCCTACTGTTATACCGCGTTAACCGCAACATTACTTCGTGGGGAAGGTTTGTCTCGTAAAAAATAACCGAGGCTCTGTTTTATGGATAAGCTTCGTGCTCGACCAGAGACACCTTATTTTCGTGAGAGAGCGTGGTGGACAGTAACACGCAGGAAACCTGAGTGTAATTTTCAACAAAATTTCCCGTCAGTTTGCACAGTTGTCGTAGGTGTATTTCTTCTTCTTTTTTTGGTATCGAAAATCACCGTTCGTTTCAGACCAGGTTATCTAAACACAGGACACGCATGGATCCCACATCCCAGGTTCCATGAATCTTGGATTCTACCAAGAATCCAAAAACCCGAAAAGCAACTGACATTTCTGACAGCAAAAGGGAGGGAAAAAAATCCTCAGATGCCAGCTGGCCGAACGTGGGCGCACGCTTCCGCCTACTAGTTTCTGTGAAAATGAGGGTCCATTCCGCAAAACTTTCACTGAAGAACGGAACGCGCTGACAAGCCCGTCCTGTGTAACAGCGGCCAGCTGTACGGCGATCGTCGGCCGCATCAGATCCCGTGTGGACGGGTGGGGGCCGTGACAGCTCTGTAGCCCGCGCTGGCCACGCGTAGCATCCAGACACGTCCCTTCCGAGGGGCTGCCACGATAGCGTGGCGCGCTCTCTTTGGCCACTCCGTGTGGGATACCGTACGGCACCGAACAGGCACACGTCTTCGGGCACGGCGAAAGAAAACGGGTGAAGGAGTTCGAGCGCATAGATAAACTACAGTATCCGTCAACATGCTTTCTGCGTGCATGTGTGAGTTGATCATGCAGCTGCAACCGAACTCTATATGATGAGCTTTAAGCTGGCATAATAGCAGGCCATAAATCTCGCATTCTCATAGGAAAGCTAGCAGTAGTGTATATATATCTCAGCTTTGATATTTGTCAAACTATAAAATTTTCAAAAAAATATTTGTCAAACTATATCTTTTTGATAAATTAAAATATTCATATATTGCTAGCAGTATGCAGGAAACGTGCTTCGTCAGACCCACGTCATGTTTGGCTACCTTATCCATCTGAAAATATGCCACAGGATATATAGAAATTTCTTTTTGAAAAGATATACGAGTAGATAGAAAATTTAAAATTAGCTGGTGGTCGACATTGACCAGGGACTTGGGCACACCACATGTGGGCCAGGAGCTATAGCATGCATTGGTTGAATTTTTGTCACATACACTTGACTTCTGGTACCGGCAATGACGTACTAGCGTTACTGGTAGTAAGGCATGATCGGTCACTCGGGGCATGCACACCTGATCGCACTTTATTCACCAACCAGCACTGAACGCACTAGTTACATGACGATTTGAGTCTTCTGCTGCCCGACGAGCAGGCGACCGTGTTGCCTATCCGGCTATCCAGATCGAGCAGCAAAAGAGTCTTGCCTATCAGCACCACCGCTCAGCACATGATGACACGCCGAGGCTTTATTTGCCATCACAGTATCACACCACGCAGGCGCGTGTTTCTTGTGTTCATCGAGCGGAAGGCGGAGAGCTGCACAATGGTATACAAAATGCTGAGCGTGGTGCGTGCAGATGATTATATTTTGGGTGAGCATTTTGTATTTCTGGTGGTGAAGGCGACCCGATCTCTTGGAATGGCCTGTAACAGCAGTCCAGCACCGTACCGCAGACTATACTTGATTAATAAACATGGATTAAGCAGTGAGGGCGTGAGGCCCATCTTTGATTTTTCGTGATTCACCCGTCACCGGATCGTGTCTTCTCTGTTCCCCATGTGATACACAAACACTTGCACTCTGGCATGCAGAGTACTCCAGTCCCGCTAGTTTGTGTAATTGTGTATGGCCCACCTGCCGATGAGATGATCGTATAGTAGGGACTAGGGAGAGCAGAGCACCGGCCAAATAGAGAGCCGCACTAGCAGCTGGAGTACTACCAACTAGTAGCATGCCCTCCCGGTCACGTTGTGGATAATCACATCATCAATGAGTTCTCTTTCTTCCTTTTCTTTGAGCTGACATCATCCATGAGTTCTCGAGAGGAGCTTTGCTAGGCCGACCGACAGGTACGTTCCGTCGCTTTCTGGGGGTGCAAAGCTTTGATTTCGCGGAAACTGTGGCGCTACAGTGACCTGCAGGTGGTGACCGGTGACAATAAGTTGTCCGTGGCCGGTGATCCCGCGGGGCCACTCGTCAATAATTCCAGAAGTTTTTCTGAACTCTCCTGTTTATCTCTCTCATTTATGAAAACATGTTTCTTAAAAAAGTTTCTCCTTAACTTTTTTCAACTTTCCTATTTATCCCTCTCACAGAACACGCTTCTTAGAAAATTCCTCTTCCTCCTTCTCCCAACTAAACACACCCAAAGATTGGCGTCTTTTGGGGAAAAAAGATCGGCGGGACGTCACGTCGCCCGTGCCCAACGTGTCGCCGCCGCCGATGTGGATCGCCGAGTCAACTCAACAGAAACGCGGACGTCCCCCTCTTCGATCGGCAGCTCCCGACTCTGCCGCAAAAGAACGCAACAAGGCCACAAAACGGTCGTCAGAGAAGTTGGTGCAATGGTGCAAAAGTCAGAGGTGACGAGCTGGTCAGAGGTGGATAAGCGCAAAACGCCGACTAACACGCTCACAAATGGATTTGAAACGGAGGGTGTTGCTTGCCCGTGCGTGCAGTGGAGAGAGAACGGTGCTGCATACGAGGTTTGGGGACCGTTCTGCCGGCCCCAAACACAGCCTTGAAACGAAGCCGCGCACCGAGACCAATCTTCTTGAGCTCATCCTTCTTCCCACCGGCGCCGCTGCCACAGAACTCAAGAGTACCACTACACACCACCACCGGTCACCGGATGGTACGAGATTTTCTGGGAAAGAAAAGCCAAGATTTTCTGACGAAAGTTTCGAGGTCAACTCGCCTAGTACATGGCGAAAAGCCTACAGGTTCTCTTCATCATCTGCCTTGCCCATGTTGGATCCTAGCTAGCCCCAGCCTCCCTTTTACTATCCTCCATACCGAACCTGAGCAAATCCAGGCGGCCAACTTTTGGCAGAATCACCTGCACCATCGGCTTGTTATGGAGCGATCGGAATCGTTACCTCTCGTTGTAAGAGGTAAGATCTCAAATAAATCTCAGCCATTGATTTTTAGATTAAATCAAACGTTTTATTAATAAAAGTATTTAGATAAAAGAAAAAATCCTAGTATATGTACACTTTGATGCATTACTATATACTCTCCTTTCCTTAACCGATCCTCCTAATCTACCCTCCTTTCCTTCTCACGTGAAGAGCAGACACACCTTCTTTTTTTTTCAAAAGATCAGTGTAACATTCATGGTCACTTGATGATGATGACGACACGTTCACTTGTCATGTATTTCCAAACGTTTACTTGTAACGTTCATGGTCAGCCATAGGACCATGTTAGCTTTTTTTCAAAAGATCTATGTAAATCCATGAGACGAAACAAAAAAAAGAGAGTTAAATCTAACTCAATCAAGTTAGATCTAATAGAAGATATTTTCTCAGATTTTAAAATATAATAATAAATATTAAACATATTACCTAATAGGAGGTAATATGTCATTAAAGTTTTCTTTTATAGTTATTTGGGAGCACCTTAGCAAAAAAACCCCCCTCCGCTGACGTATGCACACGCACGGCCGTCGCCGTCGCCGTAGCCGCATCAGAGATGATCGTCTGACCTGCCCGGGCGTCTCGGCACCAGCCATGTCGCCACTTGCCGGGAGAGCCACTGGCCACTGCCACTGGATGCCGCCGGAGCAGCGCTCCTCGCCGCTGCTTTTTTTCAGCGGCCCAAGAGCGGATGCGATGATCGATGGTCCCCGATCGAATTATGCCGCCCTAGAACAAGTCGCGATAGGCCATCAGGACATGGATGGATCGCAGCTTAATAATTTGTGATATCAGGGGAGGCATAAAGTGGAGTGTTCTGATTCGCACGCACAAAGATGATGATGGGTGTGGAATGGAATGAACGGAGTAACTGAAAGAGCAAGCGGTTCTCTTTTGGTCAGAGACATGCACCTCGTCGCCCTTTGCAAGTTTCTAACTTCTTTTTGCCATAAAAAGGTTATGGGCCTTTGAAGTCTTGAAGACCAGTTTTTTTTAATCAAAGATACCTGTATTATACTTAAGGAAAACGTACACGTACAAGAAGAAATACAGGAACGACACTGTGGATACAGAGGACAGCTGTACCACCTAACATTGCAGAAAGGTCCTCGAAGAAAACAGAAATACAAACAGGTCCCTGGAACCTTTCCCCTTCCAACTCCGGCAACGGGAAACTCCGCCGCCGCCCAGACCTGGAGAAGCTCCATAGCACGAAGGCGTTAACGAGCCGCAGTAGCCGCCCGACGTCGATGCCGGGACGATTTTGTCGTTGAAGAAGCATCGGCCGGGGACACGCCCCAGGCTCTGCAGATCTTGGACCATCGCTCGCCACCGACGACCGCCGCCGCCGAGGGAAGCTGGAGCTTGATCCGACCGCCCAACTTCCACCAAGCCCTCAGCACGCTCTGCACCATTGACGCAAAAGGCCGACGACATCGAGACCACTCGAGGACGACGACCCGCCGAAGCCGGACTCCTGTACAAGGGATTCACGAGCGGAACCCCACCTCCACCGACTCGCCACTGACGCCGGAGCAGAGCGCCAATAGGACGGGGAAGAGCCGGAGAGGACCTTATTCCACTGCGCCGTCGCCGTCGCCGTCGCCGCCTCGACGCCGCCGCTGGAAACACAAACCTAGAAACCCTAGGACGACCTAATCTACACCACCGAGCATAGAGCCGCCGTTCCCGCACACCTCCGAGGGCTAGAAGCCCACCGGAGGCGGAGGGGAACGACGACCTCGCCGGCGGGAGCACGAATCGCCTCCCCTTCGCCTCTCTCAACTGTAGATCAGGAGAGTTCGAGAGAGAACTCTGGCGTTGTTCGCGAGAAAGGGGGTTGAAAAGCTTCCGGTAAGTCTTGAAGACCAGTTGAGCTAAGAACGCGGGCATCTTGGCGGCAAATTATTCCTTCACCACCCCCATCTTACTGCACGCTATTGCAACTGCAGAGCAAATAAATTCCTCATCAGGATGTGGCTCGTACGTAGTTCCAAATATATTTTTTTTTATTTTCAACCTACAATTATAAAACTGAACACAAATGACCATCCAACTATCAAAGTATAAACTTAGCCCTTTGAGTGGTTTCAAAAGGTGTTTTTCTATTTTATGGAACTATAAAATAATTTTATTTAAACTTCATTTTTTTTATAACTAATTCATTTAAAATAAAAAATGAAACCGATGTCAAAACTTTTGTAAAAATGTAACTTAGCTATCAGTACACTATGTAAAGTTATTTGGTCATTATTAACTTATGTTCCTGGTGTTTTATTATTTTTTCTAAAACATTAAGAATAGAAATAAATATAATGCAAATAACTTTAAATGGTGCACCAACGCATAGTTTATATTTTTACAAAACAATTGGCACAAGTTTCATAATTTTTTGACTTCAAATGAATTAGCCATGAATTTTTTTGATGACATTATTTTTTTATATTTTTTTGAAAAATTGAAAACCACCTTTGAAACCACTCAGAAGGCCAAATTCGTACGGTTTTGATAGTTAGATGACCCTTTATGTCGGTTTTGTAGTCACGGGTTAAAAATCAGACTTTTGCTATAGTTATAGTTAGAGGGTGAAAACCGGACTTCTTCTAAAATTAAATGGCTACTCACCAGTGTTACTTCACCTGCAGGGAAATCCATGCGCCGGGAAGTGATGAGGTGTATACCTCGCCTAAAGTAGCAGAACGAGGTAGCGAGCAACACTGCTGATCATCGGAAGTGACGGCGAGGTCTGCGATCTTTTGCGTATCACGACAAAGTCTCTGTCCACCCTGCGCGAGGCTGAACACCGCGGTGCAATATTGAGAGCGACCAAAAAGCATCACCAGAGGCATGCCGCTGAAAGCGACGAAGCAGCTTCAACAGTTGGAGCAGGATTGGACGATCGGAGTGGCATCGCATGCTAAAGCTCGTCGAGAGCTAAACCAAATCAGCACATCGAACAAGAATTGGAGCAGCAGGGCCCAAAAAGGACGCAACAACAACAATAATCGAGCAGGATTGAGATACTGTGCGGTTTCTAGATCATCTCGATCTGGGCGCCGTTTCAGATATTTTACGACATCGGGCGAAGGATAAAGCAGATTTTATTCTTATTCTCAGAGCAAAGAGAGGAGAAGATGGACTGTGCAGTGAACGAAATAAGTGAAATAGAGTTTCCCTTCTGGTCAGAGTCTCAGAGATAAGTGAGCAGCAAAATAATGTTTGTAGACTTTGGAGGTTATTTTAACTTTCCGTTCTTGAATATTAGCAAAGGGCTAAGGGGTATCATCTTCGACGATTCTTCCACCGCGTCTATTACTTGTCAGTGGAGGTTAAAAGTGGTGAGGCTAATGTCAAAAGGTGGAGAAAAAAAACAACGGCTTTTATCTTAACATGCACAAAAAATCGTCGATCGGTGTCAAATTTACAAAGAAAGAAAGACCATTGCCCTGCACCTATTTGCTCCTCCCCAGCTCTCTGCAGCGAATGAGCTATGCAGATCATATCACTGTTGCGACAGCGAGATAGATCTACGATTTTTTGCAGATCATAGCAAAGTTGTCCATCAACCCCACATATACAGCGCAATGTCCTGTGAGGGCGATCCACAAAACCTTCATGTGCCAAATACTGCCACGGCACACCGAAGACTGCGAAGCTTCAACAGGACAACATTAGTTGAATGAATAATGGTGCTAGAATGGTAGGTACACTCGATGATCGGAGTTTTTCGAAAGACGCGAAATGATTCCCAACTTGATTAGCACTATGTCCGTTCTAAAATATAGCTATGTTTAGATTTTTCAAAGTCAAATATTCTTAACTTTGACCAATAATATTTCTAAACATATAATTTAATTTAAGTAAAAAATTTATATATTATAATAGTTAATTTCACGATGAATATATAAACATAATTCTTATGTTGTTAATCTTTATATTTTTGTTGTTATTTATGGTCAAAGTTATTAATATTTGAATTTGAAAAATGCTAAACGTAGCTATATTATGGAACGAATGGAATTGGAATGAAACATTTTACAGACGTCAAATGCACCAAAATTACAACATATCCGAGGATAGATTGAAAAGCCCTGCAACAGTTGTAATAGCACAAGAGATTACTCGTTAATGTGTCCAGCGACAGAGGTGGCCAAACGTTTAGCACCCACAGCACACCCCAACCGATTGGTGTCTTTGATCTCCTCAACAAGTCAAGCTATGGTACTCGATGATTGGGGTGGCATCGCGATCTAAGCTTAGTTGAAAGCGGCTCCCGGAGAGTGAAGGGGAGAAAAATCACGAGGGTGCAGCAGGACGAAACACGAAAGCACATCGAACAAGAACTGAACTAGGGGCCAAAGCACTACTAACATAGAACAAGAATGGAAAAGGGACACTGCAACATAAGACAACGTGATCTCTGTAGAAATGAAAGGTGCCTGCTAGAGTGCTAGGGACCAAAAAATTGTTTGCTCGCGTGGTGTAGACCCGTCAGAGACCTGTTGCACATGTATTACTACCTCAGAGATACGTTGTTGAGGCCTTGATTGTCCACGGCGTAGGTGAGGGCGTTAAGCCTTCAAGTTCAACTAGTATAGTGCCCGTGCGTTGCTACGGGTGATAAAACATCATCTCTGTTTTTTTATACAATTGAGATTGTGCCATTTGAAGAAAATGTAATTTATATACATAATATGTTCAACTCCAAACAACCATTGCAGATAATCTGCATGTTTTTTATGCAACAATTACAAAAGACTCTGAAACTCTGAATACTATTTGAATGATAAAATATCGCGGGACATTATGAAGCAAGAAGGAGCTAGCATTATATGGTACATTGATATCTTCATAGTATAATTTGTAGTACCTTTCTTTCCAGTTTATTGTTGAGTTACTTTTTTGTCTGTCTGAAGTAAAAAAATAACTGAATAAAATGGTTTATACAGCCCTACATGTGCTAGACAGACAGCACAAGCAATGATATTTCTCTCGCAAACAGCTGGGAAATAAACTTCCTCCAGATGGATGCGAGTAGAACGCATTAAAGAACATCAAGGACATAGAACCAAACACGCATTAAAGAACATCAAGGACATAGAACCAAACATAACCCCTTATTTGTTGAACAGATCGATTACTTGTGATAGGACGGAACGAATTAGGGAAGTCTGTATTTCAGTTGAACAGTTCGTTCATTAAAAAAAAATCCAGAGATCAAAATCAAACAGATGGGTATAATTACTAATGATTTATCAATAAAATAAGTTGCAAAGCATCACGTGGATGGTGGACACACTTTCATCCAGAACTCAGTTAAGAAAATAACTTGTAATGCGGTGAGGAACTGGGCACCGGCATGGGACCATTCGGCGGCGTCTTCGTGGCCGCGGCCAAAGGACAGAGACGTCGTGGACGGAGCTGTGGTGGCGGAGGCCAGAGACGTCGTTGATGGCGCTGAAGCGGCAGAGGCGGTGGATGCCACGACTGCAGCAACAGCCAAGGTTTGGTGATCAACCCGCGGTTGTCTTCGTGGCCGGGCGATTTCGGCATAGTCGTGAAACATGTCGACTTGTGGAGGCAGACGGCGAGGAGGTTCAGCCGACGCGGAGTCATGCAGCACGTCGAGGAGGTGATCGATGGAGCGGACGGATCGCGGATGAATCGATGTGTGGACTTCGAACCACACGCAACAAACAGAGATACGAGAGATGTGCCTGCCGTTGTCCGGGTTGTGACTGATGACGATGGCGTAGTCCCCGAAGTCCTGAAGAGATCGATTATCGGAGGACTTTGCGGATGGTTCACGGATGGTTTTCGCAAGGGGAGGCGTCGTTCTCGTTTAGGATAATACGTGCGTGGTCGACTCGACGGAGGGCGCGAGGACTCGGACGGACTCGGACTCTTTGAGGCAGGACGACGGCGTAAGGCGCGATGATTTGAATCGTGATTCTTGCGGTGGGCGCGGACGGGGTTTTCGGGAGTTAGGCGCGGACGGACGTGGGGTTCGACGGAGGCTTCACGGCTTCGCGATCGCAGACGGATGCGACTTTTCCTTCCAATCTTTTTAGTCACGATCGCGGCGGATGTGACTCTCCCATCTAATCTTTTTAGTAGTAGAGAAAATTCGTGCCCCCGCCATGTCATGGCGGCGCTCGGCCGCTCGTGCTCTCGTTATCTTGAGCTCTTTTCGTTGCATGATCTATCATGGAAAGGAATATAATTATTTAATATATATGATGTAGGAAAGTATTAAACATTATATATTTTTATTACACACATCAACATATTAAGTTTTTGAAGAAGAACCTCAAAGTATTAGTATTGTCGATTCGCAGGGACTCTTTAAGTGGGCATGCGGCCCACACCATGGTGGGGACGAGGAGCTTTGATCCCAAAAATAGAAAGGTGAATCGGGCTGGTGGAGGAGGAAAAGGGAATAAGAAAGTTTCGGTTGTTTTGTTTTATCGGGCCATTCAAAGTAACAGCTGCAGCTGCGAAGTGGGCTCTATCTCAGCTGGTAAGGTTTCTTGTGGTGGAACCAGCCCACCAAGGTTCGAGTCCTCGACTCGGCACTTGTGTTTGTATTTTTCTAGATTTATTCTAGGATTTAACCGGTGCTATTCTTTCAGTGGTAGGCGACGTGCCCGTCGATAGCGAGGCGCCTGTGGTGACTTCGTCAATTTGAAGGATTTGCCGGCCCAGTCTTTCGGAGATACTCACAGGGGTAGGGCTACGTGCGTATGTTTATAGAGGCAAGTGTGCGTGCGTGTTTGTGAGCGTCTGTACTGTGTGATTCGGAAAAAAAAAAGAGTGACCGCTGCAACTTCTAAAACTCATCTCTAAGAAATATGATGATCTTAAAAAATAATATAGGAAATACGATACCGTTTCAAAGAAAGGAAAAGAAAAAAAAATATGATACCCCCACTTGGATTGAAAGGGGAAAGATCCGTCTTTCAAAAATAAGATCTAGGAGAAAGAATGAAAGATCCTGCCCATTCTTTGCCGTACCCGGTCGCCGCATAGCGCATAGCTGAGAGCCTGAGAGTAGAGCATGGATGGTCCTTTGAGCGCCTCTGCACCAGCCATGTTGCCACTAGGCACCCCCACTTGGATTCTGCTTGCACCTCTTCTTCGCACCGCTGCTTTTTCAGCAGTCCGAACAAACTTATGATATTAACTCGATCGACAGATTGTATGGTATTGTCACGGAATAATGCCCACCTAGAAGAAGTTTTCATAGGTCATCAACCCATTTTTATAACCCGCAATAATGTCGAGGGTATATTAAGCGGACTGCTCTGATTTCTGGAGCTGCAGAACGAAGAAGTGATGCCCTGTGGAAGTAATGAAACGACTGAAAGAAAGCTGTCCTTTTAGTTTGATAACCAATCGCATCTCTCTTGCTCGAGATCTTCCACCGCATATGCTGCTGACGTTGCCACCAGTGGTTAAAAAGCGTTGAGAAATTAGTCCACGTCCTTTCTTCGCCGGCTGATGCCGTCCATCCGTCCACTAGCAAAACTTTACTGTAGAGATGAGAACTGCAGAGAAATTCACTGCAGAGATGGGGTGAAATGGGTGAAATTCCCTGCAGAGATGGGAGACTGGCAGAACAGCTGAAGCTCTGAAAGGCAGGACACTGCGACGAAGCAGCTTCAACGGCACAGCACTTTGCAGTAGTTGCATGAGCTGTATGATTCGATTGGCATCACGGGATAAAGTTGGTCGTCAATCGGTGATACAGCTACAAAAAAATATAGACATATCGAACAACAATCAGGAGCTACTACGTTTATAGGAGCCTCCTCGTAGTGACTCGTGAGAAGTTTTTGGGCCGGTCCGTGGGCTGCTGCGGATGACAAAAACGACTCGAATATAGACCCACACATAAAGGCCACAATCAAAAGATTTCACTGCAATTTTCAATGCTGTTGTTATTGGGCTACAAAGAAAACTGCAGCTAATACGTTACGGCTGGGCCCGATGACTGTTGGAAACGCTCGCTCTCAATCACGCACAAGAACTCTCTGAACACAAGCACACACGGGGGAGAAGAAATTAACAGAACGGCACAACACAGGTCACTCACGCGAAGAAACTTTTCACAGCATTGCACACCAGCACCTTCACTTGCACTTCTATTCTCTTCACCACATCACACAGAACACACTTGATTACATGGCTTAAATAGCACTCACACACAGGCTCAGCCACACGCTGGCCACTTCTCACACGTCTCCACAACTTGTGCATGACTCGGCCAACACTACCAGCACACACACGTTGAGCTGCAACGTCTTGCCGCACGACCCGGCAACAAATCACTCGCGCAACTGACTCCACTAACTAGTGTGCATGCGGGATCACCTCCTCTATCCCTGCATGCCTGCTGACCACCGCAACATCTATCTCCAACTAGTACGTGTACGTGTACATGACTGACTCCAACGTTCTGGCCGCTCTACTCGGCCAAACGTTCATGCAGAGCCCACTTGTTCATGCACACGAAAACTAGCCTAGACACAGAACACTCCATAGACTCTGGTTACATGATAAAAGAAAAGAAAAACATCAAGATTAAGTCTAACAATCACCCCCTAATCTTGATGGCTTTATTTTGCACCTCCTCGCTTGACTTCACAGGAGAGTCGGCTCATCATCGGCATCCGTGATTGCAAGCTGCGCCACACCTTTCACCATTTTCTTCACAGCGGGACACTCATCAGCGAAGTGTCCGAACTCACCACACTTGCGGCAATCGATCTTGGACTTGTCGAACTTGCCACGGTACTTTCTCTCACCGGCACCGCCGCTGCTGGAGCCACCTCCGCTCCTTCTCTCTTCAGCAACCTTGGCCTCCCACTCGGCACGTGTGAGCCGTGGCTCGTCGTCCATGAACAAAAGTTGCGGCTCACCCTCCTTGTCACGACGCCGCCCCTTTGAAGACTCCTCGAACGCCCTCAAGCGCCTGATCGTCTCCGTCATCGTCATCTCCGACACATCCCCCCATTGCTCGATGGTGCTGATGAGGGGTCGGAACTTGTCGGGGACTGAATGCAAGAGCTTCTCCACGACAACGGTCTCCTCCACTTTCGTGCCGAGAGAGCGAATCTCGTTCACGATTGTGGTTACCTTCAAAGCAAAATCATTAATTTTTTCAGAATCACCCATGTACATACCATCAAGCTCCCTCTTGAGGGTTTGTACTCGGGCCTTCTTCACGCGCTCTTCACCGATGTTCATCTCCTCCAGAGCATCCCACGCCTCCTTGGCCGTCTCCTTCTCAGAGATGGACATCACCACGGCCTCCGGCACAGCTTGGACAATGGCGGCGAGAGCCATTTGGTCCATCTTCTCATCAATACCTTTCTTGTTCACCACGGCAGCCCACACGCCTTGGGCACGCATGAAGATCTTCATCTTCACAACCCACACGCCGTAGTTGTTCTCCGAAAGCATGGGGTAACGTAGTGTCACCCCCGCCTCCTTCACGTGTTGCACCACCATCTTGCTGTCATCGTCGTTGCCACCACCAGCAGGAGACTTGCTGCCGTCGCCAACCTTCTCCATCTCTCGAACGAGGCTCTGAATACCACTTGTTGGAAACGCTCGCTCTCAATCACGCACAAGAACTCTCTGAACACAAGCACACACGGGGGAGAAGAAACTAACAGAACGGCACAACACAGGTCACTCACGCGAAGAAACTTTTCACAGCACTGCACACCAACACCTTCACTTTGCACTTCTATTCTCTTCACCACATCACACAGAACACACCTGATTACATGGCTTAAATAGCACTCACACACACAGGCTCAGCCACACGCTGGCCACTTCTCACACGTCTCCACAACTTGTGCATGACTCGGCCAACACTACCAGCACACACACGTTGAGCTGCAACGTCTTGCCGCACGACCCGGCAACAAATCACTCGCGCAACTGACTCCACTAACTAGCGTGCATGCGGGATCACCTCCTCTATCCCTGCATGCCTGCTGACCACCACAACATCTATCTCCAACTAGTACGTGTACGTGTACATGACTGACTCCAACGTTCTGGCCGCTCTACTCGGCCAAACGTTCATGCAGAGCCCACTTGTTCATGCACACGAAAACTAGCCTAAACACAGAACACTCCATAGACTTTGGTTACATGATAAAAGAAAAGAAAAACTTCAAGATTAAGTCTAACAATGACAGCCCAACTTACTAAACATTCGCACGGCCCTATTTTGTCAGGGAGAAAAGAGAATCCGAAATATAGGGAACGCTGATCGCAGGCAAGGGATAACTGGACTGAGACGAGGGGAGCAAGCCATCTATGCACACGTGATGCAGAGTTCGTAGATTGTTGAATGAAGTGTATAAAATGTTGAATGGCATCCGCGGTCGGCAGTGTAAGTGTGGAACGTCAGTGAGCTGCAAACTGGTTATACTTGGTTTTTTTTTTGTCTTATGGTTATAATAGATGCGTCTAATGCGGGTGGGGGAACGGCCCATCGATTATTGTTCAGACATGGAAACGCGCGCCACAAATTTGGTCGTGTGACGACGCCAAATGGGCCGTCAGATACATTTACGGCCGCGGCCAAGTGACAGCCCAATGCAATTCCCTTTTGTTTCCATTGTGCATGGGATATTTTTCTTCTGGAGATTAGTATTATCGTCTCCTCTTTCTCAAAAAAATAAATAATATTATCGTCTCCTCAGTGGCGCAGTCATTCGCCATCCGACAAAAGCAAACGGTGAAAATGGTTAGAGTTAATCTTATTGTTGATTATCGTCGAGTGTAGCGTCTAGAGTCCTAGATGTGTCTGTGCTCATCGTGGTGCATGGTGTAGTGACCATGAGCTGCAGCATGCTACGAGTACAAGTGCGTGTGGCTAGGTGCTGGGTCAACTCGTGACGTGTGCAGGTGGACGTTGGGCTTGGAGCTGTGGCCAAGTCATCAAGTGAACGTGCTAGCGAGAATAGTGGATCAGATAGCTCTTGCATGTGGCTGATAGTGATCTGCATGCAACGAGAGAAGTGGCTTGCATGTAGAGGGAGTTAGTGATCTGTTGAGTCATGGGAGTGCTTGGCCGGGGTGTGCGGCCAGACGTGGCTCGGCTTGTGTGTGGGTGTGTGTTTATTTAGAGCTTGTAATCAGTGCGTGTAAAACTACGAGAGAAAAAGAAATGCACAAATGTTGTGCAGTGCCGCAAAGCTCTGTGTCTGTACTGTGTGAGTGCTGCTCTTGCGTGATCCACCGTGATAACACAAGGAGTGCTTATGTGAGAGAGTTGATTGCCCGTGTTCTTAGCTGATCGTGTGATTAGTGCCAACAAAAATAATGAGTTCAGGACGAGCGGACGACAGCAGTCTGATGGTAACAGCCGCGCCAACCCAAGGCGATTCCCCCGTCTAATTATGCAACGTCGCCCTCGCGAGAGCGTCCCGCTGGATTGGGATGGCGGCGTACAGATATGCTTCGATCCAGCGATGACAAGAATCCGTAGGAATCTCTCGCGCTCGCGCGTGAACATTTTCCATGGGATGACGACGCAGAGACAGAGACAGAGATTCCCCCCATCGCATCTGCGATTCTACTGCATGTGTAGGAGACGGAAGAGCTACTCATCGGTGCAAGATCCTCCATTTTTCTACGGCCCCAGCTCTCGGTTTTTACAGGAAAGTCACCACCAGGCGCCGGGCCCACGAGGCAAGAGCCTGTTCGCACAAGGTATCCAATGAATCCAACTGTGCACTGACCTTTCGCCCGACACCGACTCCTTGTTGGAAACAGGCAGATACTAGCATACCACTGAACCTGCTATTTTGTTATCCTAAAAAGAGGGAGATGTACTACCAGCCAGACCCATCTGGCAGTCCAGCACAACCTTAGAGCACATCGTTTCGAGCGCGCAGCCGCCAGAGAAACCTCCAGTCCAATGGAGGTGACAGAAGGCGGAGGGCAGCAGCAGGCGAGGCGACGACGAGCCACAGCCACCCTTGTTCTCCTATCCTCGTCTCTGCTGCTCAACGCCGTCTTCCTCGCGCACCACTTGCTATGGCAGCCGTCCCGGTTCTTCCCCGTGATCCTCGACGACGTCGACGAGGGTGGCAGCTGTGGGCTGAGCTGGTCGCTGCAGGCGGCAAGGGAGGCCGAGGCGGTGGCAGCCGTTGGATGCTCCGGCCACGGGCAGGTGTTCCTGGATGGCGTGGCTGGCGAGGACGGCCGGCCTGGCTGCCAGTGCAACGCCTGCTTCGCCGGGCCTGATTGCTCCCTCCAGAAGCTCGACTGCACCGCCGACGCCGACAGGTAGGCTTCAATTATTAATTCGATCGGTCCTATTACGTCCTTTCTAAATAAGTTTGATTTTTTTATCTTAATTTGATAGCTCGTCTTATTAAAAAAAATTATACAGATATAATCAAATTTGAATCGCTATTAAGAAACTATGTGATCTTGCATAATTTTTTAATAAGACAAGTGATCAAATTTGAAATTCAAAAGGTCAAACGAACTATAATTTAAAACGAAGTAAGCATGTACCATGATGTTTTTGTATGCTTGGCTTGCAACTTTTCATGCCCCATATATGCCACCCAGCTAAACTTTACCATATGGACCATTTGGTTCTCAACTAAAACATCCACTATTATCTTATCGACAAACTTGTAAAAATTTAGCCATTAACCAGTTGTACCTCTTATAAACTTTAAATTTCAGTTGGGGGGTTTGTTCCCCCGTCTCCATAAGTGTAGGCCCATTGTTTGGACCGGAGACTAGTACTTGTCAATTATCATTGTGTCGACATGGATGATGTCCTCGCTTAGGTGAGATTTTTTTTAGGGTGCGTATAGTTCCAAAAAAATCTCAAAAAATCATTATTTATCTAACTTTTCTCTATTCATTATAATTCTCCTACTCACAGAACACGCTTCCCAGCACGATGTACAGTGTTTTTTCTAGATATAGTGTTTTTTCTCCCAATCTAAACGCACCTTTACTTAATGTCTGTTAGGACTATGTTGACATCATGATCGTAACAATTTCTTCGGCACCAATCGTATAAAACCTTATTTCGCAAAAAAAATCGTACAAAACCTTATAAACCTCATCGATCAGTACGATCACCAATGCGCCGCACGGCTTCATGGGAGTCTAGACATCATGCATCATGGAAACCATAATAATTAGAGGGAGCGGTCTAGCTTCTAGCTTTAAAACTAATCAGCCGTGGGCTGTTCCCCGTGTGTAATTCTGGTCTCTGTTTCTGAGTTTTTTTTTTGAGAGACTGTTTATGATTTCTGACTACTGACCCCGATCGTATTCGAATTATTACTGTGCAGCGGCAACCCATTGTTCTTGGATCCGTACTGGCGGCGTCACGCGGCCGCCAGCGCCGTGGTGGTCTCCGGGTGGCACCGCATGAGCTACACCACCAGCGACGCCACGTTCCAGTCCGTCGAGCTCGAGAGGCAAATCCGGCTTCTTCACACGGCCGTCGGCAACGCCGTCGTCGACGACAAGCACGTCGTCTTCGCCGCCGGCTCCGTTCAGCTCATCAACGCGCTCGTGCACGCTCTCTCCCCCGACGCCAACGACGCCTCGCCACCGGCCCGTGTGGTCGCCACCGCGCCATATTACCCGGTCAGCTTCTTATTATTAGCTACCCTTAATCTCTTTCGATAAATAACAAACCACACTGCGGACGGGGTGTTCTAAAGTCTAAACGAATAGGAGATGAGGGGTCCAACAAGGACAAGTCACCATTTGTTTTTGTTGACACACAAACAAGTCATCATTTATTTCTGCGTACGATCGAGATGGATTGTTGTGCAGACGTACAGGACGCAGACCGCGATGTTCGACGGCCGCGAGTACGTGTGGGGCGGGACCACGGCTCGCTGGGCTAACGCGTCACGGAACTCCACTGCCACTACTGACGGCTACATCGAGTTCGTCACGTCGCCAAACAACCCGGACGCCAAGCTCTACGGTCCCGTCCTCGGCGGCTCGGCCGCGGCGATCGTCGACCACGCATACTACTGGCCGCACTTCACGCACATCCCGGCGCCGGCCGACGAGGACGTCATGATGTTCACCATATCCAAGCTCTCCGGCCATGCAGGCAGCAGATTCGGGTATGTAAATATAGATAGTTTCAGCTGTGTATTTGTGTGTGTGTACACGAACGTACGCCGGCGTGCAATTGTGCAAAGTTACGCAATCTCTTGCCCGCGGGACGTTTGTGCAGGTGGGCGCTGATTAGGGATGAGAACGTGGCCAAGAGGGCCAAGGACTACGTGCAGAACAGCATCATGGGCGCGTCCCGGGACACCCAGCTGCGGATGCTGGGGATCATGAAGGCGATGCTGGCCAACCTGCACACCGAGGAAGACATCTTCGTCTTCGGGCACGACGCGATGAGAACCAGGTGGCTCAAGCTGAACGCGGTGGTGTCGCGTTCTCGCCGCATCTCGCTGCAGAAGATCCAACCCCAGTACTGCACGTACTTCCAGCGGATCAGAGAGCCATCGCCAGGTCGGAAAAGCCTGAACCTTTTTTTTCCGTGTCTGTGTTCGAAGCTTATGACACACTGTCTCAGATCGGCATTGCTGAACACTTATTTGTGTGGTGACTGCTGGTGAACAGCTTACGCATGGGTGAAGTGCGAGAGGGAGGAAGACGGAAACTGCTACGACGCGCTGCTGAAGGCGAACATCATCACACGCAGCGGCGTTTACTTCGAGGCCGGAAGCAGGTACACGAGGGTCAGCCTCCTCAAATCGGATGATGACTTCGACGTGCTCATGGAGAGGGTCACAGATCTTGTCAACGCCGAGAAGTACGACGACGCTCCCGGTTCCAGCTCCATGTTACGGTAATAATCCATGGAAGTTTAATTGGTCCGGTACCGAAAGCACCGGGACGATCGGCTCCGACGCTATTGTCGTTGCTCATGCCTGAACTTGGTATAAGCTGTGAGTATAGCTGCAGCACAATTCTTGGAGGGGCATGATAAAATACAGTTAAGATTGGACGGAAATGATCAGCTAGGCGCTGATTGTTCTACAAATTAAAACCACTTGAACAATCAACTACAAGTTGATTGTTTCTCATGGTGAGATGGTGGTTATGTAGCAGAGTTTCTTTTGGGGAACGATGGGTTCATTGTTCTCACTGCTCTTTAGATCATTTGCTAATGTATGCAAGTACAGAAAAAAATGTGAATTAATGAGTGTATGTCATATGGGATAGTTGTGTGTACTACAACAATATAATTACGACTATACATGGACTACCAAATATATTTTCTAAACTGAATAATGCTGTAGGTCTTGGCTATATTTTCTTACCAAATAATCAAAGTCTTAGGCTATTTTCAACCCAAGTGATGTCTATGTGTGCCACGTCATATGGACGCTACTAAGGGCAGTCCCAACCCAGAACTCTATCTTAGAGTCTAAAATCATTTATTAGCTTTGTATTAAATGTCTTTTTGCTGATGTGTCACTCAATTATTTGGACTTGGTTTCTTATTTGGACTTTAAGTCTACAATTCCCAAGGTATGGACTCTAAGATAGAGTCTGGGTTGGGACTGCCCTAAAAAAAACTATGATGTCCAATGCATCACATCTATCAAGACTCTAAATAATTAATTAGCCAATTCATTCACTTTTTTCTATACATTCTATTGACCAATCATCTTGCTTCCTCATAAACTACATAGACACTACTCCCCTAATGCTAATATTAATAGTGTCTAGTGCATTGGTTTTCGTATAGACACTGGGTCTCATGCAAGACCCAGTTTCTTCCCATCCTTCCTCTCTCTCTTGTTTAATACATGACACATCACCTAAAAATCTTATGTGGCACTACAATTAATTCTATGGACACCATCCTACTAGGAGGGTTGGGGATAGCCTTAGGCAAGTAATTAGTTTTCTCTTAGGTCCCTGATATTAATTTATATACTTCCCGATTTATATAGCATATGGTTTTCATCATCCATAAGACAGCTAATTATGCTAAATATATTTTTAGAAGATATATCACAATATAATAAATATGTAATTCTTTAAAGCTCTTGTTCTAAAAACACAATGGTGTAGTAAAAAAATCATTTGGATAGCTGTTTAAAAAATGATTTTACATTCTAACATTTTGAGACAATGCGGGCAACCATAGTATTTTTTTTGTCACTATGTCATCAATGTAGAATGAAGCTGTCTCCGATGCTCTGTGCACATGATTGGTTGAAGTGCACGCCCCAAGCCAGGATGACTGGGCAGTGCGGGCCTTATTGGTTGGATACTAAAATTTAGGTATGCCAATTCTTCTGCTATTGTTTGGTGCCAAAAGATGCCCATACCTCACATTTACTCTACCAAAATGGTGGCAAGTTATTTTCTCAGATTTTGGCTTGCCAAAATGATATCATGCCAATTTTTTGGCAAAGAACCAATCAAGCCCTACAAGCCCGAAGCTGCCAGGCTAAGCGCATGGGCGGGCCCATGTTGAAGTCAACGAGGACACATGCCCTCACTTAAGTTCTTCAGTCCAGTAGGTTATAGTCTACTCATGATAAAATGTAACCTACGTGGTGTATACTTCAGTTCAGACTTCATATGTCCAAGAGACATCCGGTAGTTTTTAGGGATACATACTGGATGCATGGGACACCCTCGTCCAGGGCTTTCAGTTATGTGCATTGACATGTGTTTAAGAAAAATCGTTCATATTTTCTTTTTGGTGAGGACAAATCTGGTTAAGTCATAAACAAGGAGAGGTAGAATGATGGAAATAATTTCAGGTCTGTTGTTTTATATATAGTTTCTCTTAGGATTTGATTGTTTCTCTTAATACAAAAATTATAGGATTTGTATATTCTGATCGATTTTCTTGTTACTGAATATCTCAACAGGGGCAAATCCATGTTGAGGTCAGTGAGGGCACATGCCCTCACTCAAGTTCTTGTAATCTAATTAGCTAACAAAAAATCTCTATATAAAAAGCTTCATTAATTTAGTTCCTCTAAAGATGCTCTTAAGGCGTGCCCTCTCATAGATTTTGCTCAAGGTTTGCCCTGGCTAAGCGTGCGGCTACATATTTAAGTTTCTTTTTGTTGGTCTATTTGGAAACATGCACGACTCAAGACATACCATACATCATGCCTGAAGGCTGAACCCAACTATCTCGGCTCATGAGAAGGGAAGCTCATCATTTACATAAGGTAGCCAATCAAAGGATACGACAAGAGAAATCACAGGCTGAAAGTACATACACCATTCTGTGCCAGATGGGTTTGAACGACCTCGTTCCCTTGGATAGCACGGTCGCTTGCATAGCTAATGTAAGCTTGGTGACACTGACACGGATCTATATGGCTCTTATTGCACAACAGGGCCCCTTAAAAGGTTTCGGTTTCGATGCTGCCCGTCCCTTTATTTTGGGAATGTCTCTCCAGTAGCCCTTCCGTAGTTTATGGCTCCTGTTGCACAACAGGCCCCTTAAAAGGTTTCTGTTTCGATGCTGCATGTCCCTTTATTTTGGAAATGTCTCTCCAGTAACCCTTCCGTAGTTTCGTTGTTGGAAGCAAACGATCAATGATCAAGACAACGTGTGAGAGGGGTTGGTAGCAAAAGCCGCCCCAATGAAAAAGGTAGAATAGGCATTGTAGTCTCTAAACATTTTGGCCTAGAGGTCAGGTTTGTCCTTCAACTTTCAAAAGGATCAATATAGTCACTGAACATTTGTATTTAGGCTAAGCTCATCCCTTTTGGTGATGTGGTGCTGCATAATGCAGTGAGACCTGTATGAAATTTTGTTTTTGCCCTCGGTGAAAACGCCATGGACAACATACTACACTTGCTTGTGAGCTAACCGAGCTAAATGCAAAATACAAAGATAAAAGTACAGTCTTAGTTGTTTTTTTTTCAAATAAGGTATTGCACATATATTTCTATTGTAACTCAGCACATCTCAGAAATCGGCATGCTTCATCATCCTCCCATAGTCCTACTCCTAGACAAGGGTAAAATTGTAAAAAGGATATTTCTCATCGATCTCAATGCACTATGCAGCGTCACGTCATGTAAGTATAGGGACGAATTTAATCCAAATACGAGATTTGGGGGACTAGATTGACCGTTTTTAAAGTTGAGAGGCGAAGTTGACCCTTAGACCAAAGTTTAGGGATTAAAATGCCTAGTTTGCCAATGAAAAAAAAGGATAATCATCTGGAAACTTATGCATGGTGGCATCCAACATACACGGCTGTGGCATCCAACATACACGGTCGCATCCAACGTGTGGCGACATTGCTAAGCATCTGTACTGGCCGGTGCAAAGCCGGTGCAAAGGAACACGTGTACACCAATGATCCGATTCATTCTTGTTGGAGAACATCGAATCATTGCTCAAGTGAATGAACCAGATCAAAAAATTGAATCAGGGTATCCATAGTAAAATAACATATATGCACAGTAGAATAGCTGTTGTGAGTCTAGTAAAGCAATGATTGCTGGAGAAAAAATTCTGTGCGTGCACCTGGCCATGGCGAAGCAACTACTGGAGCACATGGACTCATTGCTTGCGTGGCCATTGGTTCTGACATAAGCCTGACATGAGCCGGATCACCAGTAGATGCCCTTATCCAACAAGGTCATCAACGAATCTGGCAGGCGTTGGTCGGGGGAGAGAGCACCTAGGCTATTAGGTCCGTGGAGGAGGTGATGAACTGATTGATCACATTAGCCTTCATTTTTTTCCTATTAGTGGCCCGCTGTCTAAACCTTGTCCCACCACCACTAGGATGTGTGTGGCACTGATTTTGTCCACCAAAAAAATCTGACGACATGACCTGTTATCTTTTATTTTATTTGTTCATGTGAAAATAATAATAGCGAACCGTTGCTCTCCGTGGGCGGGTCTGAGAGTAGTAGGTATTTTGTGCTCCAAATATCAGGGGCTTACTCTAGGTCTATTTTGGCGTGACTTTTGTTCGGGTTAGACTTAGACAGCAGTGGCGCCACTGGACTACTGGAGCCGATCAAGACGGCATAAGCAAACAACATGTATTTTGGACAGGAAGGAACAGTAGGGGGAGCCTCCATCCAACAAGGAAAATGCGCTTAAAAGGGCCTCGTGAAGAAGGATCCAAACAATGATAATTGAGGATTATGCTGGAATCTGGAACCAAGATTTGGGCGCTTGCACGGAAGCGACCAGGGCTGTCTCCGATCCAGTTGCAGGGATACCCACTCCAAAGTCCAAACAGATGAGATACTGGACTAAACGCTGGCCTTTGAAGGGGTAGTGCATGCGTTCCTGTCGCAGGACAGAGCATGGACACGACTCTGTTTAGGACATAGTACTAGTCCGGAGTACATGCTCGAACGGTAGCGGTCCATGTCGAGGAGAAAACTGCACAGCAATTCAGGGAGTTCAGTTGACCCCGAGCCTTTGCCCTTGGCTCGGCTGGACAAAATCTGCGCTTGCATGCGAATTTCGAAACAGCATAAAAACTAAGGACATCTTACGCATGCGTATCATATCAGCATACGTATGCGCTTATCCATTATCGATCCCCGATAAACGCAGCACAATACGCATAGTACTCGAAAAAAAAAATCAAATATATAGTAGTAGGTGCCTGCCCAGAAAATGATATCTGTGTACGGTAGTGTTGTAGGGAAAAATTTCTCGCTGAAAAAAAATGAGAAATCCGATAAACGTGTTTCTCGCTGGGCCCCGGTTTCTATAGAAATCTCGGCGATATTTAAAATTGCATAGGATAAACATGCTTGTTGTTGTGTGATATTAATATTTCCTTAGTTCTATGTATTATTTTGTCTTGTTTTGTTAGGTTGTTTGGAAATAGTCTTTGTTGTTTTCTGTACAAAATGAGGTTTTCTTTTTTTCTAAATTTTATCTGAAAAGAAATGGAAAATCTGAGAAATTTCCGAGAAATCCGATAAACGTGTTTATCGGTGACCTCCGGTTTTTTTCTTTTACCGTCTTACCGGTAAGGTTAACCCTTGTAGTTAATGGCATGATTAGCTAATATTCTAGTAATATGGAGAATCTGACAGACAGAGTGTATCATAGAGCGTGAACTGAACTATATATATAGGTGCCGCATCTTTACAAAGCTCAGCCGAGGCAACAGAATAATGGAGCCGGCGTGTGCGTGTGGTGAGCAGCGGGCAACAGGGCGTGCTGCCGGGCTCGGCCTCCTCGCCATCGTCCTCTGCTCGTCGCTGCTCCTCAACGCCCTCCTCCTCGCCCACCACCCCTTCCTCTCGCCATCCCGGCTGCTGGGTGACGGTGGCAGCAGCAGCTGCGGGCTGAGCTGGGCGCTGCAGGCTGCCAGGGAGGCCGAGGCGGTGGCCGCCGTTGGCTGCTCCGGCCACGGGCAGGTGTTCCTGGATGGCATCGCCGGCGAGGACGGGCGGCCCGGGTGCGAGTGCAACGCCTGCTTCGGTGGGCCGGACTGCTCCCTACGCGTCCCCAACTGCACCGCGGACGCCGACAGGTTGGTTTCCGATCGCGTGCTTGCTCTTGCGCTTGCTGTTTCCTCCCGTTCTAGTAGCTCTCTTACCTACTTCATCGACGTTCTTGCCTTTTCTGATTTCGCGATTTCAATTCATTTAGTTACTATCCCTGCATGTGCATGATGCGGGTGATGAGTTGGTGAGGGATACAAGTTGGCGAAATTGTCAGCTTGTATTCCTGATCATCGTTTGTGTTTGCCAAAAGTGACGAAACGACGCAGGACATTAGGCAAAATTGTCGCCAGATCATCGTGTTGGGTGGGGAGTATCGTTCAGTAGGGCACGGCACGCGGATCGCGTGCAGCGTAAACTTTAGCGTGGCACACATCAATCATATAAACTTTAGTGCCTCTCACACTCGCTGGCCCGGTCGACCTGACCTGACCTGACCACACGGGGCATGCCGTTTGTGTTTGTTTGGTTGCAGCGGGAACCCGTTGTTCCTGGAGCCGTACTGGCGGCGTCACGCGGCCGCCAGCGCCGTGGTGTTCTCTGGGTGGCACCGCATGAGCTACGTCACCACCGAGAGCTTCTCGTTCCAGTCCGTCGAACTCGAGCGCCAGATCCGGCTTCTTCACACGGCCGTCGGCAACGCCGTCGTCGACGACAAGCACGTCATCTTCGCCGCCGGCTCCATCCAGCTCATCAACGCGCTCGTGCACGCGCTCTCCCCGGACGTCAACGCCGCCTCGCCACCGGCTCGTGTCGTCGCCAACGCACCGTATTACCAGGTCAGTCTTTTACTATTTCAAGCTGTTTCAGTTCTTCTACGCACCAATATAATGGCGCATTTCTCTTGGAAAAATCATCAGAGGACACAGTGTTGATCGGTACCAAACAATTACTGCATCGTATCGTATGTACGTGCAGGCGTACAGGGTGCAGACCACCATGTTCGACGGTCGGGAGTACAGGTGGGGCGGTGCCACGGCTCAATGGACCAACGCGTCGCGGAACTCCACCACCGACGAGGGCGGCTTCATCGAGTTCGTCACGTCGCCCAACAACCCAGACACCATGCTCCGCAAGCCCGCCCTCGGCGGCTCGACGGCGGTGATCTTCGACCACGCATATTATTGGCCGCACTTCACGCACATCCCGTCTCCGGCGGACGAGGACGTCATGCTGTTCACCATATCCAAGCCCTCCGGACATGCTGGCAGCCGATTCGGGTACGTACGTACGTGCACATTATATTATGGATACACCTACACCTACGTATATATACCGCCAGGGCAAAGTGAGCAACACATCGTCTAGTGCGTTATATGCGTTGCATATAGATGGGCGTTGATCAGGGATGAGAAAGTGGCCAAGAGGGCGTTAAAGTACGTGTCGGACAGCATCATGGGCGCGTCCCGGGACACACAGCTGCGGATGCTGGGGATCGTGAAGGCCATGCTGGCGAACCTGCACAGCAAGGATGACATCTTCGCCTTCGGGCACGACGTGATGAGAACCAGGTGGCGCAAGTTGAACGCCGTCGTGTCGCGCTCTCGCCGCATCTCGCTGCAGAAGATCCCACCCCATCAGTACTGCACCTACTTCAAGCGGACCAGAGAGCCGTCGCCAGGTGAGAGCTAGCGTCCCAACCTTTTGTACTCGCATTCTCAACATTTTGTTCGTCTCAGATAGAACGACATTGCTGAGCTTGTTGACCGGTGGACGACACAGCTTATGCGTGGGTGAAGTGCGAGAGGGAGGAAGACGAAGACTGCCAAGGCGCGCTGCTGAAGGCAAACATCATCACACGAACCGGGGTTTTCTTCGAGGCCGGCAGCAGGTACACGAGGATCAGCCTCCTCAAGTCGGATGACGACTTCGACGTCCTCATGGAAAGGCTCACGGATCTTGTCAATGCTGAGAAGTACGAGGATGCTCCTGGTTCGAGAGCCATGTGACGGCAAATAATCCACGAGAGACGACTGGTCCGATATACCGGAGTGCTCAAGCTCAGCAACAGTGTGGGTATAAATGTACGTGGTACAAATTGTGGATTAAAAATACAGTAAACATTAGAAATGATCAGCTAGGCGCTGATTGTTGTACAAAATTACTTGAACACTGTACAAGCCGAGTTGGCAGGAATAGCACAATTTGTTTGGGCATGACTGTGATGAAGAGAAATAATCACCTGGCGGCGCAGGAACGAGTGCGTGCGGCCGTAGTTATATATTCCTATTATATGCAAAAAAAAAAACGGGAAAGAACTATTGTATTTATGCTGCTATATACAATGTACTAGTGATTTAATATGTTTAGTGTATGAAAACTTATAGTGAAAGCGAAAGGAGTTTTTCCTTGTTTTGATGATCAAATCAGATAGATTAGTGGATGGATTATTTTCTTGACGGGGAAAACAAGATTGTAAACAAAATACCACGAGACTGAAAGAAAATAAATTCTCGCTAAGTTGCTTTGGGAAAGGCGTATCAGACTATCAGAGTGTCCAAAATACATATCATTTCCTCTCATGGAACATTGCTAGTGTGATAAAAAAATTTGCCAAAACTCAATTAGAAGAGCTGTGACTATGAGTTTACGCCCCTGTCAGGCAGTTGGTGCTATGGCGCATCGCTATTTTGTGATTTGTCATCATTCAACATTAAAAAAGAAATAGCTAACATGATGTTAAATTCAGCAAACATTTTCAAATATGTTATTTATAATGTTTAAGTCCCACTTTGCATTCATTTTCCTTAGTTGGTACTATATAAATAGTTACTAGTGGACTGTCATTCAATTTCAAAAATTGCAAGTGTTTTCTCAACAAGCGCATGGCCTCAGCGGCTCAGTGCATAGCCGATACCTTTCAGGCCCTAAGGTGGGCCACGTCGGCGGACCTTAAAGCCGATAGCCCATTCTATGCTTAGAATTTCTTTTCTTTGGGTAGCTTAATGGTGACAATACTATTCAGTTATGGGCCCAAAAAGATACAGAATATTATAAGCATGAGATTCTCCAAAAAAAAGGTTAAAAAGCCCCATTCAACGCATAGAATTTATTTTATTTGGATAGCATTTTTTTCCAGGGACCTTTGGAAATTTGGATAGCTAATGGTGATACTATTCACTTATGAGCCCAAGAAGATACTAGTATTACCTTCGTCCCAAAAAGACCTTTGTTATAGGGTTCAAATTTTGTCCAAAAAGACCGTAGTTGTAGAAAGTCACGTGGGATCCACACAATGTTTAGGTGTGTGGGTCCCACGTATTGTTTAGGTGGGACCCATACATTGTCACTAAATAGATGATGGCAATCATGGCATGGCATTTGTCACTTGGCAACCAAAACTCAATGCCCGTAAAAACAAAAATCGACTGCGCATCCGGGGAATCGAACCCCGGTCAGTACCGTGGGAGGGTACTATGATACCACTACACCAGATGCGCTTGTTGTGCAGTTGTGCTCCGTCCAAATTCATTTCCTTTATAAGCGTTACTGCATACTGTAAAGCAGCGCACTAATAAAAATCATCATGGAGTAACTTGTAGAGAGATGTTCACGCGTTAATGGCAATCGATAAGTCTTCCGTCAGTTATATTACCACATACACGTAATTCGAACAAACCAAGGCAGCAAACCGTCGATAATTTGCTGATCACAGGCGCCGCTCAGAGCTTGTCGACCTGCTTGTCGGCCCTGACGACGGGGTTGGCGCGGGCGATGGCGTCGCGGCCGGCGCCCCTGTAGTTATAGCCGCAGTCGTGCCGGTCCGAGTAGCGGTGCGCGCCGCAGAAGACGCCGCCGCACCTGCACTCGAACCCCATCAGCCCAACCTTCCTCCCGCACGCCGAGCACCGCCCGCTCTTTCCCTTCGTTCGCTCTTTCCCCTCCTCCTCCTCCGTCGCTGTCACCGCGGTCGACGGGGAAGGAGAGGTGAGCGCGGTCGCCGCCACCGCCGCCTGGGCCTCGGCGCGGCGGAGGCTGTCGTCGCGGAAGCACTTGGAGCAGAGGTTGCGCGTGGCCGGGGAGCCGAAGAAGCCGCAGTTGTTGGCGCAGGGGAGTGGCCCCTGCGCGTTCTCGCTCCCTTGCTGCTGCTCCATCGGTTTGGTCGACGAGGTGGTTGGGAATTGGACGGGAGCGCCTGCGCTGCGTGTCTGCGGGTAGAAGATGGACGTCTGGATTTGGAGGAATCCGAGCGCCACCGACGACGCGACGTCCCGACTTGGTGCGGGAGACTTCGGGAAGGTGGGTGAGACTGGCAGCTGGTGGTGTGGTGGCCGTTTGCCTGAGGCCTGCGAGGTGAGGTGAGTGGCGGCTGCGTGTTTTACGCGGGAATGCAACCGTGGCGGTGGCGGGGAATCTCTCCCGATGGTGCGCCGCTCCTGTGTAGCTTTCCGGTTTGAATCTCGAGCAGACTCTTACGAGTGTGGTCGGCAGAAAGTAAAGAGTGAATTGCAGAGCACGTAGAACAGCTTGTATAATTGTATTGATTAAATTGATCTAACATATATAAATATATGCATAAACTTGTCAATGTCTGCTGCTGCTCTGCGCGCCACCGTGGCGCCCCTGCACCCAACGCCATGTTCTCCGCCCCGCACAAGGCGACGCAGAGGGGTTGGAGACTATCCGGGGTCAGGATTCTGCCCACAGTGGCTTCAGGAAGCATCAGGAGGAGATGGCCGGGGAGGAAGGATCTGACGAGTAGGGCCTGAGGTAAGGTGCTCACAGTGGTTGTATAATCAAAGTGCAAGGATTTAAAGTGGTAAATGGGCGAAGTGGATCTTGAACGTGGTAATACGGCGAAGCCAGATTTTTGGACCGGTAAATTGGCAAAAGGTCATCAAAATAGTATGCAGGACTAGGACATGATCAGGCAACTAGCCTCGTTTGCTAGTTGTTTTTGTGAGCTAAATAGAAAGGGAAGGCCCAGTATAGCTAGATAGAAAGGGGAAAGTCTTTCGGCCTCATTGTTTGTAGCAAGCACTTTTTAGATGGGCTGGCCTAGTTGCCGTTTTCCTATTACTGAGCCCACTGACCTTTTCAGACGTTAAGTGTGTGGGTTCTCTAATGTCTGTTTGGGCTGATAGTAGCCCAACCCATGTCAGATGAGCATGTTTCTTCATCATGCCCGTCTCAATATACGTAATTTAGACGTTCCCCCAAATTTGAAAACATTTCTGAGTTCCTCATTGAGCTTCGGAAGTACGAGGAGTGTGACTCGGTATGAAAAGGTATATTTCAAGTGCCGGGCTCAGATCATGTTTTCCTTTGGTTTGAGATCGCGGTATGCGAGCATTGCGCACCAACACCAAGCCAGCCGCACACATAAATTACAACTCAAGAGTAGCAGTAGCGAGTACTAGTACTCCAATAGCTCCAAAAAAAAAAATCCCGGGAATCACAGCCCCCTGATCCGCTTTTGCCCAACACAACTCGTGGGGAAAAGGGACGCCGTGCAAAGCCCTCAAAGTACCACAGGTACGACGCCACGTACGAGACGAAATTAACGCCACCTCCAGTACCGCGCACACGTACGAGACCGATCCGCTTTTTCACGCGTGCCTGCGGCGAGCCCTTGTTGTCCTTGTCCAGTTAGCGCACGGCCGGCCGTCCTCGCCGAGAACGCCCCGCATGTGCCTGCCGGCCTGCGAGCTCGTGCCCGCATGCGCGCCGAGGCGTCCGGGTTTGGCTCTCCCGTACCACGACGGCGATGTCCTCGCGCGCGGCGCGGCGCGGCGCGGCTCCTCGATGGTTGGGCGAGCGAGAGCGACGACGAGGGTGTGGCCTGGTTGGCTGGCATTCCTTAAACTAGGCGGAGCCGGAGGCCGTACGCGCAGACACCGGCCGTGCCGTGCGTCACGGGCGGACAATAATCTATAGCCAGCCAGCCTCACGGCCGGTGCTCCCCGTCCGGTCTGTCCTGGCAATGCAAGGCCAGGCCAGCCAGCTCGTGCCCACCGGTGGGCAGGGCGCGCGATGCGTCGCGTGCGGCGTGCAGCAAGCACGGCACCCACGCGAGGACGCGAGAGCGAGAGAGAGCTACAGGTTCCAGTCAGACTGTCAGAGCTAGCTCTCTCTCTCTCTCTCTCTCTCTCTCTCTCTCTCTCTCTATGCGTCACCCCCGCGCGCGCGTGCGTACGTTCGTTGCATCATCCGATTCGCACGTGTGGCTTCGGACTCGTCATATATCACCAACACCAGCGCATCGGGCGGCTGCTGTCCCCGCGAGCACGTGCGAGACCGGTCTACTTGTTGGCGAGAGAGGCCCGGACTGGGCCCGTGACAAACGCGCAGATTTGTAGTAGGAGTATTATCATAGAAAAATATCATCAGGTCCTAATGATCTGTAATCAGGGCACGGAAACGTACTGCTACATCTATTAGTTGTTGCGTTGTCATATCATATATTATGTACGAGTACAGTCACAAATCAAAGAAAAAGGAATGGTACATTGCAATGCCCGATGGGTGCGTGGCGATCAGATCTTGATCGGCTCGATCCGTTCGTTTCGAACCTTGCTCCGGCCAGCGGCCAGCTGTGGAGAGGACTAGAGGAGTTGTTGCCGGATATGAACAGACGATCAAAATTAAGGTTCCGGGAGGCGCATGTGCGGCTGGTTTATTAGCGTGGGAGCTGAACTGCACCACCTGCCGCTGTCATGGCGAAGCTGCGAGTCACCTTCCTATTGTTAGTATTTTTCCTGACCTGGCACGTTACAGTATAGCAATGTACTTAACTATGTGTTTCCTCCTCGTTAGATGTGCGGTTCAAACTAAACACATACAGAGACAAGGTCATCCCAGAGACCCAGGCCAGTGTATCACGATTTCCTACAGATAAGCTTAACTGCAAGTACGTGTATGGTGTGATCCGGAGCTTAACTGCAAGTACGGCAAAGTATCTGCGTTCAGCCCAGCCGTCTGTACTTCTCTCTGGAAAGAAAACTCAAACCTCAGCGTGATAGGAACCTCTGCTCTGCTGCGCGCGGGTCCGTCCCGACAACCGTGCTCTGTATGCATGCAGAAAAGTCCAGCGCATCGACGTGTACGTGTAGTCGTGCCGACACGTCCCTCTCGGCCCGTCGCTGGTCGCTCGGACAATGGATGGGATCGAGAGTAGTACGTGAGAGATTGCTACGTACCGCGCTGCGTCGCTACCATACGTAACTGCCGGGCCACGCGTGGCGCGTTTAAGGCCCCGTTTAGTTTCCCAAAGATTCCCCAAAAATCCACTATTCATCCAACTTTTCCCTATTCATCCCACCTCTTCTACTCACATATCACTATTCATCTACAGTGTTTTTTTGGTGAACAGTGTATTTTCGGGGAATCTTTCCCCAATCTAAACACACCCTAAGTGACCAGACAGACATTTCTTCATCCCACGGCACAGCATGCAGCTCCACGGTCGGGTCTCTATCTCTCCTTCCGCGCCATCGCTGTCCACTCGCGTACGTGCAAACGACATCCGATATATACTACACGGGACGGTGGCGCGGTGCATGCATGTACGTCTCACTCTCACGCCTGTCCACCTTTCTTTATGTATCTTTAAGGTCCCCCGCCCGTTGTCATGTGGATAGAGATAAAAGATAACAACATGAGGAGAATGGATAGGTATATGTACGCACTAGCTACGCACACACTCCTACAGTATAGATGCTCGGCAACACAATATCGTAGTCCAACATACATTTTCATGTCAATGGCATACATGACAGTGTACTTCCACCAAAGTACGTAACACCAGGCAGGAGCCCACCACCAGCCTCGTCTACTCGCAATCTGTCATCGGGCGATAGAAGTACGGCCGCGAAGCCGTACAGGACACTCCTACACTGATAGACCGTATCTTGTCTGTGACCTTTTACTTGCACCGCAACGCAATTTTTAATGGCACGGGGCAAATTAAGAGGAACAGTTGCGGTTTACCTGCAGTGTGCTTAGCCACTTGCAGTATACATACATACTGTATACGGATGCGATCGCATCCTCCTGTACGGGCGTCGTCGCCTCTCCACGGAGGTTTTGAACTGGAATCTCGGCAGTGTTTGTTCATCGCGCGCACAAGTTCCACGCCCCCTTTCTTTCGATCGATCCGATTCCATGCCAGTAGTAGCAGCGAACAGTACACACAGCCACGCACGGCATGCATGTGTGCGCAGGGCAGTAGTCAGTAGAGCAGTTCGAATAGCACTCGCGCGCAGACGGCAGACGCATCGATTCGTCAGAATCAAACGCACCGTGCAGACAGATTCAGACGACGCTCGGGAAAAAGAATTTATTTATATACTCCGTCCGCATGTGGCAGTACTACTATACCTGTACCGAGACCGGGTGGTAATGCTGCAGGCAAATCGCAAGCCGACACCGGAGCGTCCACGGCCCCAGAGCACGAGCTGCAGAAGTGCGCTGTACGCATGGCATCGCCCGGCGAGAGCCAGTGGAGGGATCGATCGATCCGCGGGCGCCGTCACGTGACGAAAAATCCTAGTGCAAGCTTGCCCAACGCCCCAGGCCCCTCGGCTGGCCACTGCCATCACTGGTCTCGTCTCTCTTGGAAGAAGCCATGGACGCGTGCAAGCGCAAGTTGGCGATAGACTAGCGGCGGAGGCAAGGTGAAGAAGGGGGTTGAATTGGCCGAGACAGGTCACGTGACGGTGCGGATGGATGATGGATCGAGCCTGCCTGAGGAACGCCCAGTCCAGGCGTTACCTGGGCAGCAGCTGGGCTTTGCCTGTGGTGGGCTTTTCCCCCGTCCGGTCTCCTCGATGTGCTACCGCTTTCAATTCCCAGCGTTGCCATCTGGGTGGGAATCGCAGGAAGGATCGATCGATCGATCTGACGATGTCCATCCATGGCGGGCTCAGAATTCCCCATCGTTTGCTGTTGACGAGGACAGGAGGCTAGAGGTAGAGGGGTAATTTTGTTTTGTTTATACGCGCGACACGTGAGTTGTTCAGGAGCTGTATGCTATGGTAGGGGCATGGGCGTTGCAACAGTTTTTGTTTTGTTTATCGCAAGTCTAGTCGCCAGTGATAGAGAGTAGGAGCTAGCTATTCCGTTCCGCGTACTGCTCCTGTTAACGATAACCAGCAGAGCACTGCAGGTGACGCGAGCGCAGTCACCTGCCCGCCTCTTTTGTGCTGCTGCTGTACCGTGCTGTACTGTGCCACGGGATGGCCAAAACTGGGCCTACAGGAGGTAACTGTGATGGGCGCAAGCAAGAATTGAAGAAGGCTGGCCGTGGCCGGTTGCTTTGCTGGCGCGCGTTCCATCTCGGAACAGAGATTCCACAACACAGAGCTGGTTGAGCTTATATGCGACCCTGATCCCACGTACCGACACGCCGCTTTCAGGCATCTGGTGCCATCCATCTGATCCGACGATCCAATCCAGTCCCATCGACCATCCTGGAGCCCTTGGTTGATTGGAACGTGAGGAGGGGCGTCTGCATCCGTCCAACCATCATGCGAGTGCTTATTGCAACGCAAGTTCGTGTGTCTGAAGGCCCATCCATCCGTGCACACAGCTCGAACACGCAATCATCATCAATCAACCAGGAGTGGTTCCTCGGCGAACAGGCAAGCAAGACAAACGGCCCCGTGCGTCTCCATCCCTGCGCCTCCCCTGTTCCTCCATCCAGTTGAGCCTCGTACGACCGTGAGAGGGACCCGTAACCACACACCCTCGCACGGCGCACAGGGGGGCGTTGATGATGGCCCCGTCGCTTGACGCTGTGAACGCGGGCATCCGAGGGACGTACTGGCGTTAACGATCGTTCGTGGCACAGTGGCGTACGTACGAACTACGCGTCGTCCATCCCGTCTGGTCACCTCGCTGTCCACGTCGGGGTCCGTCCAACGAGCGACCCGGCCCGGCTTGGCCACCGGTCGATCGCGGCATGCAGCGCGTACTGCTACGTAGGCCTGCTAATTGGATTGGTGTCAAATGGTTCCAGCCTCAAGATCGAGTCCATCGGAGCCAAGCGAGCAAGTAGCGGTGGCGGATCCCCTCCGGCGATTCCCCTCGGCGGCAAGAGCGAGATCGGCGTGGCGGGTTCCAGGCGACCCGCAGCCGCGCAGGCGGTCTTGTGGCGGCACGTCGGGCCGGGTCCAGTCAACGAGCAGGCGAGTTTCGGCGACGGCTGCGCGCGGGGAGCGAGAAGCGTGCGACGGCTGTGATTTGGCAGCGCGCAACGCAAGGATTTAGAAGTGGCGCGCAGCGCGGGATCCACTGGACCTGGAGCTCAGATGCCCTCGCTGAGACGCTGACCCTCGACCTCCACGGCGAGCTCGAATAACACCAGGCTTCAGTTTGCAGACACAGGCGGTGTGCGTGCGGTGTGGTAGCAATAGCTCGCAGCATATGCTGGAGGAAGATGAGCAGACGGCAACAATAATGCGAATAGTCCATCGACTTGGTTTGTTAATAGTTAGCAAATGGGTTCTTTTCGGGTTGAGACGATAGCTAACCAATAGTAGGTCAGCTGATGCGCACAAAAGTTTGGGCTGGATTGGGTTCTTTTCGGGTTGAGACGATAGCTAACCAATAGTAGGTCAGCTGATGCGCACAAAAGTTTGGGCTGGATTGGTGTCTAACCGTAGGTGGTTTGGACGTGAGTGGATTGTATTTCCTGCTGTCGTGAGAACGAATTGGTGTGGTTACAGTTTGGATTGCAGCCCAATTAGCAGGCCTACTGCTACGCACGTACAGGTACGCGGTGGGGGCTGAGAGAGAGGCCTGGGGAGCAGGCGGGTCGCCGGCGAGCAATGGTCTGGTCTGACTGGCCGGTCGCGCGCGCACGAAACGATGCATGCACGCGACGGGGACGGCTGCGCGGGGATACGGCGGCAATGGCGCTTTCCGTTGGGGGACGCGTGCGCCCTCGACGGCGACGCGGATGGCTGCGTCCCTCCCACCCATCTGTGCACGACCGAGACCCAGCCAACTAGCCAAGGGTGGCGGGGAAATGGCCCGAGACCCCCCGAGCACAGCACAGCAACAGCATGCGTCAAACGTTCTGTCAAGTGCCTTGTCATGCGTAGCACGGTAGCAGCTGCCTAAAAATCTGCGTGGGATTGCCGGATTCGGATTGGCATGGGCCTGGCCCACTGGCCCTCGTGTACCCAGCTTCCTGTCTGCTGCCCGTGCATGATGTTTGATTGTTTGTATTACCAATTGATGAGTGAGCTACTATGACGATTAGTGGTGGTCTGGTGGGGTAGCTTAGCATATACTGTCACCAAAAGCTGGTTCTATGAATGTTCTTCTTTTCCGTGCCTCAAGAGGCTAACCAAGTTCTTTCTGGAGGAGACGAGGTACCTACTTGCTTACTTTAGTGGGAACATAGTAGGACCTAATTATGGCATTATGATAGTGAAAAGTTCCAAAATGCACAAAGAGAAGAGGGGGGAGAAAAAAGTGGCCGAAATGTGGGCTCTTTGTCCTGTTGCGTGCGTGTAATCAATTGCCCCCCATTCTTAGCCCATGATTGTTTGTCTCTTCTGACTGGGTTTCAAAGGCGCCACTCCACTCGCAGGAAAAAGGCTCAGCCGGTGACAGTATGATATGCACTGAACGATTTAAAAATGATTCCGCCAAAAGAAATGTATAGTTAACAAAGAAGATGCAATGGTTATTGCTAATTGTTTAGCCAAGTAGGGCCGCACTAGCTAATCATAGATAGAATGCGTCGATCATTTTGCGGGCCGGGGCTTGGCTTTTCAAGTACATGCATGTATGGAATTGGAATCATGAACAGTGCTAAACTAGAATATCTTGTATGGTCGTTTCGTTGGCTTTTTTTTTTCGCCAACTAACGCTGCACGAAGGGATATGATGCGCAGTACTTGCTCCAACTATTCGGCGGAGCAACCGTTAGGCGGCGAGCCCTGATGCATCGAACCGAAAGATTATATGGACGGCGCCGATCTCTCCACTACACACATGAGAATAAACTAAGGCTTTGCTCTTACCTTTCGCACAAGAATTGGGCTCCTTGTTTAACAATGCTACTAGCTGATGCCTCTGAAGATTTCAGTTCAGATCCTTTTGAATAACCTATTTCAGTTCAGTTGATAGCGATGATGATTAACCTATATCGGTTGCAGCTGTATACGCACACGTGATTAGAATGTTCGATATTATTAAGCCTTGAATCCTTGATATATACTCAGTAGTACAAATTTACCCTATCATACCATATTATTGCGGGCATTCCTCATAGAAGGGTCCAAAAAAAAAAAGGCTATCAAACAGCGGCGGCGAATAAGCAGATGCTACACAAACTGGCGCATATGAGCCCCTGGCGCAGAAGAACTCTAGCTTCCCGTTTGGCTGCACACGAACAGAGCCAAAGTTCCAGCTGTTGGATGGAACGGGCCACTCACTCAAAAATACACTGTTCATCCAACTTTTCACTATTGATCCCATTCCTTATACTCACAAAATACTATTCATCTATACAGTGTTTTTTTTATCTATACAGTGTTTTTTGGTGAACACTGTATTTTCAGGGAATCTTTCCCCAATCTAAACGCACACTAAACCCCGTTGGCCCTGTGGCACCGTGCGCCGCCGCCCCCAAAATTCCGTTGCCCACCACGGGAATTCCGGCCCGGGGAAAGCGCGGTGACCGACCGCGACCCGGGCCGCCCGCAGGGAGGGACCGCCGTGCCCACGTGAGCACCGCCCCACCTCTCCCCTCGCCACTCAGCGCGGGCGAGAGGCGGAGCCGGGCGGGCACGTACGTTTGGTTGCTGTTCCCTCCCGGGTCGGTTCGCGATCCCTCCGCGTGACACGATGCGGGGGAGGGAGGGAGACGGATCCGGCTCACGTCGCGGGGTTTTGGCAGCCAAGCTTCCCCGGGCGCACGCACGACGGGGCGGATCGGCCGGGCGCATGTGGCCACACGGTGGATCGCGCTGACCGCACGGTTGGGTCTGATGGCAACGTCGCACCGTTCGGTGGCTGCCTGTCTCTCACCACGCTGGTTTGTTCTCGATTGGTTGCTCGTGATCGTGGCCTTGACTGCCAGCTTTGCTGCTACCTTGCTTGCAGTTTGAGAATTCGTTCTACTGGGTAGAGAAAAATATCTGCACTCCCATCACCCATCAGGGAAGGAAAGAGTTCTGGTATTTTTTTTTTTGAAAAGTCTATTTCTCACCTTTCAACTATTACAAAAGTCTGATTTTCAACACATAACTATGAAACCGGACACTAAACACCCTCCAACTATCCAAACCGTGCAAAATTGGCCCTTTGGGTGGTTTTGAAGGTAGTTTTATATTTTTCAAAAAAATAATAAATAATTTTGTATTAAAAATTCAATAACTTTTTTATTTTGAACTAGAAAAATTGGAATATGGTGCAAATGTTTTTTCTAAAAATGTGACCTACATGTTGGTGCACCATTAGAAGTTATTTGCTTATTATTTATTTTTATTTTAATTATTTTTAAAAAAACAATAAGACACTAATAATATAAATATATAATACGTAAATAATATTAAATGGTGTGCCTAGGTTGGTTACATTTTAAGAGAACTTTTGGCACTGATATCATATTTTTTTGGGTCCAAAATGAATTAATTATGGTTTTTTAAACTTCAAATAACATTTTTGTTATTTTTAGAAAATCCAAAACCACCCAAAAGGCCAATTTTGCATTGTTTGGATAGTTGGAGGGCCTTTAGTATCCGGTTTTGTAGTTTGAGGTTGAAAATTAGACTTTTGTAACAGTTGAATGGTGAAAATAGACTTTTTTTTTTGGTTGGTGTCTTTTCTCGCTTTTTCTCCGGAGGTTTGGTTCTTGATCTTAACAGGAGCAACAAGCAGTGCCATCTGGAACTATCTTCCGGTACTAGACCTGCTTGGCCCCTAGATTTCTCAAACCGTCTTCCTTTTCCACGCCACTCGTCTTCCTTGAGTTCCTTCATCCATCCAAAAGCAACAAGACGACAGGAGAGGGAGCTTTCATAAGTAAATACGCCTGCGGTAAGCAAAATCAGGATCCAGAGCAAATCTCCCTTCAGCGATGCACCACCGAGGCCCCGAACGTCATAATAAAATAAATTAGGCAGCCGCCGTGCCGTGAGAAAAACTGGACGTAACTGATGTGGAACTCAACTAGGGAGCTTCACGCTGAATAAAAATAGTACATCCATTGATCTGTCCATTCCATCGATGAGGCAACGATTGCAGTGCAAGGGTACACACCTAGCCCGTCACTTCGAGATCCAACTTTTTGTCAAAAAGGAAAGCGTGGGGATTTTGGATCACCTACTAGTGATGATGGATGAGGCTGCAAGCTGGTGCAAATCTGCCGAGGCACAATTTGGATTTGATAAAAGGGGTCCTGTGTGTTGACCGGAATAATAAAATTAGCAGCGCATGTGGATGGTGGTTTAGTTGGGGACTAATTTATGCCAAACGCTTGCTTAGTCATCAGTAAACACTTGTTTATCCTTTTCTATTATATATACATCTGCCCAACGTTCAAAAGTTGCCCCAATTTTTTAACTCTTTTCTGGAGTCTGAAAGAAAAAACGGATCAACTGCACAGTGGGCTTTTTCCAAGTGATGATTTGGTTGGTACAGGCCTTATCATTCTGGACTAAATCCTCCCGTCACCTTGCACTAGCACCTCCGTCCGGCCCCGATCTCGACCTTAGCACATATACTATCTCACTTTCACTTGCAGATCGAGCTGTCCAACTCTCTCGCTCCTTGTGAGGTGTGAGCTTGTTGCAGATATAGTAGTATGCTGGCTTCAATCATACTTGAACCAGCTAGCACGTAATGCAAATATATGTGCAGGTCAATTCTGATCAAGTTGCATCACAGCTTAGGACGTGCCTGTGTGGTCGATTGACTGCACTACATGATGGATAGGTTAGATGGCGCGGAGCCGCGGAGCCAGCCTAGACATGTCGGGACTCGGGAGTCGTCGGAACGGTAACTTCCCCACCACCAGTTGGTAACGAAAAACACAGTAGCAAGACGGCGACATGACTACTGACCGGATCGTTGGCACGCACGTGTCTTGCCGGTGAGTGACTCGCATCGATCATCGCCTGTGCGACACCGCTGGGTTACATGTTGTATGGTTCCGTGCGATATGATTGGGCCCCTGCCGCGTGTGTGCCACTAGCAAAGACTTGACGAAAGCGAAAGGGACCCGTACGTGCGGCAAAGTGCCTTGTACCATGTAGGCAACCACCGCCCGGTTGCCCGTGATGAAGGGAAAAAAAAATAGCAGAGGGAGGCAAACAAGAGAGTCGGGGGAGAAAGAGAGAGGAGGGCTCGGACGACGGGCCCGTGCACGCCGCGGGCCCCCACGTGCGGGTCGTCGATCGATCGGCCGATCCACCGCGCGCGCCGCGCGTTACGGCCCGGCCGCCGCGCGCGGGCGTGCTAATACTGTGGCCGGCCGTCTGGCCGTGCCATCGTGAGCCGGCCGGCCGGGGCGGTGTGTTCGCGCACAGTGCACTGCTCTTGCATTGGCTGCCCGTAGCAGACGTGCGCTCCAGTCCCCGGATGTACGTCCTTGCACGCTGCAACTGCGAAAATCCATGCGGTTCGTACACACGCGATGCTAGATGGATTACTAGGAAGTAGGAACGTCGCTAGGCGTCCGATACGTGTGGGGGACGGACGTTTTTTGGTCGAGTGTGGCCACTGATGCCACGCGCTAGCCCACGAGATCGCATCGCGCGCGAGCTAGCTAGGCACGGGCGGGGCTATGATTGTGGCGCTTGCGCTTTTCAGGAGACCCTGCAATGATTCGTGAATCTATTGGCAAACCGGTGACTAGGAAGATTGGCACACCAATTTTAGGACTTGCAAACACAGATGACATCAACGAGCGACACGTGTGTACGTAACGTCCTATTGTGTTTTGTCCATGCGAGATCGGATTGCAATCCGATAGTATAGCTACTCCTAGCTAGTTGCCTCCACTTTTGTCAATTTGCGTGAGCACTAGATCGATGGAACCATACACCTTGCGCCGCGGCGGCGCAGACCGCAGATGAATCCGGATGACGAGCTTTTTTTCTGCAGGTGATGGGCGTAGGCAAGGCATCACCCGCCCATTGAAGACCGGCTACTGGGTCACGCACGCAGCTTTACTAGTGTAGCAGTACCCCCTCTTCCTCCCCGCATTCCTGGCGTGTGTTTATGTGGGAGGGGAGGAAAAGAATTTTTTCTAGAAGCGTATTCTGTGAGTGGATGAATAGGGTTGTGTTTAGATTTAGAAAAAAGTATTTCTCCAACAAATTTTTCATATTCATCCCACTCTCAGAACACGCTTCCCAGTGCACTATTTATCTAGAAAAAATACTTTTTACTTCTAATCTGAACACAGCCTAGAAAAATTGAAAGGAGTTGAGGAATTTTTCTAGAAAACGTGTTTTCTGAGAGATGAAGCGTGTTTTCTCAGAGATCAATAGTAGAGTCTAGAAAACTTCCCGAACTAAAACACGGCCATGGGCATCGCGCGCCGCATTCATGCACGGCGGGCGGCGGTAAATGCCACGTATCGATGCCCGGCACGCTTTAGTTGTGTACTACTACGTGTATATATGGAGCCCCCCGTCACTTTGAAGGAAGCCAGCCTTGCAAGCGAGCCAGCCAAGTAGAGAGATCTAGTGCTGTAGCATGCGGAGGCTTCAGCGTCCGAGCCTCACAACACAACCGTAGTCTTTTTTTTTTTTGAGGAAAACACAACCGTAGTCGTAGCATCGGTACGTGATAGCGTGAAAGCTACCGAAGAAAATAGCAGGTTTCATTGTATTGCTGGACGCACTGATCAGCGAGATCGCGCCCGAGCCGACCCACTGATCAGCTGCAGCCAGTCACTGTGCCATCATAACCCCTGTCCCTGGGATGCCCCACATGTCCTCCTCCCGCAGCAGATGGTGCCACCACCCTCTCTGTACTCGGGCCCCAGCACACATGGTGCCATGCCATGCCGCCACCATTTTCAGCGGACGAGGAAAAGAAAATACTCTGGCTGCCTGCCAAAAAAAACATTTCCTGCCATTGCGAGCTAGACGTATTACACACTCATTAAAGAACTCCAGAAGGTAAGGGTCGTGCAATGCAAGTCGTCGCTAATGCTGATGATATGAACTTGATCGTTGTTGGAATAGATTAGCAAGCACTGTGCTGGAATCAGGCCGAGGAACGTGGCGCACTTTTTGGCACCTGCTAGCTCGTAGCTCCTGGCCATTAACGGTGTGAAGTTTTCAATTGGAAGGAAAGAAACCGAAAGAAAGGTGGCGGTCTTTTCCGCTACTTTTTTAAGGTTTGTGTGTGTGTGTGCACTAGTGCCGTTGCCACTCATCTTGACTTATACGTGCTCCTTTAATTTTCCTCGTTTGCATGAGATTAACAACTAACAAGTTGGTTTTCATTACAGCCTTTTGACTAAGAATGACATTATGTGCTAGACGACGATATTGTCGGCATCTTATCTTTGGCTGTGTGACATGGTGCTAGGGCTCATCCGCTCATGTCCACCACGATGGGGTTTTGGAAAGGACTAGCAATGATGTTAGTGGTAGCGTTTTTCTGAGAACAGAACAATGAAAGGTGGAGAACATCACTGCAAAATCCTAATAAATGCCACCATGGATCGTTTCTCCAAGCATCTTCTTGTAAATGGTTCACCTTAGTTATTTATTTTTAGAATGGATCGTGCATAGGCACAAATAAATTGAAGAAAAGGTTGCAAATGTATTCTATCCGACTACTACACAATTAATTTCATTTATTAAGGTACAGGTTGCAATCGTTTCCTAAAAGAAATATCTTACATATGTAATATAATTACATACTCATCTTTTTATTAATAATTACATACTCATCCTTTTTATTGAAGAAGTGCTGGAGTCCCAAATTCTTTAATTAACTGCTAGCAAGCACTCTATGATCAATGGATTTTGCGAGACTATTGCCAAGATACATAGCTTTTTTTTGTTTTTGTAAAAGAAAATGTATAGAGCTGTAAATAGGCAACCTGATCAAGTACGAGCAGTCCCTTTCTATTGCTACCACATGACATCGACTGTGAAAGTAGGAAGCCATCAAACCACACACGGTGGTACCGCGGCAGTGGTGCCTGCCACTATTCCGATGAGGAAAATGATGATAGCACTGCGGTGAGGCGATCCAAGCCAGTGCTTCAAAAGACCAAAACTATGCTGGCAGGGAGGGGCCCCACACCCTTGTGGTGATGTCAGAGACTCCATCCATTCAGAGGCACAGTTTGTCAATGTCACCCAAAGGCCTATGGAGCTTTTTCAGACTTTGTGTTGTGTCATCGTGTGTCTTCTCCATTGTTGTTGCATGGAGACATGGACAAACTACATGGAACCTTTTGAGCTCCGGGAGGGTAAAAAAAAGTTCTCACTGTTAGCATAATAGCCTTCCTGTCCTCCACGGTGCAGGAGTTCTCATATATATATATGCATTGAGACAAGTACATGGTAGGTTACATGTGGCTCATGGCACACAAGGAAGGAGACACAGCTCCTAATACAATTCTAAATATAGCACTACCATACTATGAATAGATATTGCTTTCTATGTTTAACACCCCCCCTCAATCTGGACGATGTGGAACTAAGTTCAGATTGCGCCGAAGATTGCAAAACGGAGTAAGTGATAAAGGCTTCGTCATGATATCAGCAATTTGATCCCTGGATGATATAAAGCGAACCTCCAATTGATGTGAAGCCACGCGCTCCCGAACAAAGTGATAATCCACCTCAACATGTTTGGTGCGCCGATGAAAAATTGGATTACGAGAGAGATAGGTGGCTCCAATATTGTCACACCATAAGCTGGGAGGACGATGTTGGGGAATCGCTAGTTCCCGAAGTAGTACTTGTATCCATATAAGTTCAGCAGTAGTATCAGTCACCGCCTTGTATTCGGCCTCTGTGCTTGACCGAGAGACACTGGGTTGCTTACGAGAGCTCCAGGAGATGAGGTTCCCACCAAAGAAAATGGCATGACCACCAGTGCTGCGCCTGTCATCCGGATTACCTGCCCAATCCGCATCGGAGAAGGCACTGAGAAGAGAGGACGTCGTCTTTGTGATGCAGAGACCCATATCTAAAGTAGCATGTAAATAACGCAAGATGCGTTTGACAGCTGCCCAATGCACAGTTGTTGGCGCTGAGAGAAATTGACAGACACGATTCACACAAAAAGAGATATCTGGACGTGTCAATGAGAGGTATTGGAGAGCACCAACCACACTTCTGTAGCGTGTGACATCTTCAGGTGATAAAGGATCGCCACCATCAAGCATCAACTTATCTGTGGGCAGCATTGTCGCGATCTCACCCGAGAAATGGGCCCACTTAAGTATATTCCACCTTCCATTGGTGCTAATACACGAAAATGTTCCCAAGTGCGGATTCGACCGTCGAGTCAAGCTCGACTAACTGCTACTGAAGATCGTCCGTCCATACGCTCACTCGAAGGCGAGTTCCAAAGATCACATCATTCCACAATTCAAATTACAACAAGGTTCAGAGTTATTACAACCAAAATGATAAGGTAAATAAAATAGTTCGAGTTCATGCAGCGGAAATAACGAGATACTAGCGACGATCCATAGTATCATCACGATGAAGTCAGCCGTGACGCTACTCCTCACGATCCTCGGGAGAGGTCGGCTCCCACTCGATGCTGTAGCCAGGAGGAAGCTGGGAGGCCCAAGCCATAGAGGCAGCCACCTCCTGAGGGGATGGTCCTGAAAATTTAGCCACAAGCAAGGCTGAGTATACTAGTTATACTCAACAAGACTTAACCGACTGGTGATCACTACATCACCGACTCCTAAGATGAGAGGCTGTTTGGCTAGTGGGGTTCTTTTGCCAAAAGCGACTAAGCTGATTTCTAATTTCTTTATTTTGATTTTAATTTCTTTAGCCTATCCATTCTAGGTGAGCCTAGCTAAACAATCAAGTTTTTCAATACAATTATTTCATACAAAGATTTCATCCTTCCAAGTTTCACTTCATAATATGTCATACATCGGTCAAGCAGTCTCATTAACCGCGAGAAGCGGACAGTTCGAACCGAATTTACTACCTGGCCAGGGAAAACCCAAACATACGGAATGGTTGGAAATGCCAACACACCCCAATCCTTTCTCCTCTCTCTGCGAGTGGCTCCCGAGTCCCACTGCCTCAGGGTAAAGGTTTACCACTACTGGGACTCACGCAACTACCCTCATGTGCCCATGGGATAACGTTTCCAAGACAGAGAGCTGTCGGACCTGCTCGCATCAATCGGATACCGGGACTTACCGGTCCCATAAACCGTGCATATGTGTGGTACGTTCAAACGCTTGACACAAAAGTACCACATGTTTCCACTTAAAACATCGATAGACGGGTATCTACAATCATCCGTCCATCATCTCTAGTGTTTCTGATATGAGTAGTCATACAACTCCTATATCTCGCGAGTGTCGGAAAACACTCGACTTCTATCGGTCTTAAGCATATCGACTATCGAACCTAACATACTAGTGTTCAATCAAAGGAACCTATGATCATGCAATCTAGGGTTTCATTCAACTCCTTGAAACTTAAATGCACAAACATATAATCAAATAAATCGCGTAAGTAAAGTTAGGTTATGCTCCGGGGCTTGCCTTCCGGCTCGAAGCGGTACTCCTGCTCGGGGCTCGGATCCACGTGCACCACGTTCACCTCGGACTCCTGGGCGATCTCCTCGGCAGCGGGGACTAGCTCGTAGACTCCGTCGGCGAGACCCGAATCTATACGAAATGCATGAATGCTTAAGTATCGAGATTTAAATAGTGAGTGTTTATTTAAATCTTTGGTTAATGAATTGAAAAGGATAAACATTAATTATAAGTGAATATTCCCTTTTCATTTTGAACCTTTACTTTGATTTTAGAGGTTTAGGTTTTTCTCTTTTCTTTTCTTTTTCTTCTCTTTTCTTTTTCTTCTCTTTTCCTTTCTTTTTCTTCTCTTTTCCACCTTTTCTATTATTCAAAAGGTGAACTTAGGAAATTTATTTTCATGTACCCTTTGGCCAGAGGCTTGCTCATGCCAAGGCAGGAGCTTTGCCCAAAGTTTGGCTCAAGATAAATTTTTTATAATTTATTAAAATTATTCTTATCTTTTTGCCTAAATACAAACTAAAATCCTACAAAAATAATTACAAGGTTTCTGTCCACACCACTTGGCACAGTGACTTAGGGTGCCAAGGGTGACCTCTCTGCAAGTTTGCGTGTGATTTTGATTTATGGTTATTTTTGTGGAATTTCACCATGTTTAAACTACCAAAAATCATTTAGCCATTTTCCTGTGTCCAAAAATTACCGTTTTCATTTTTCTAAGGTTTCTAATGTCTTGATTAAGTTCCTGTGTGAAGGAGATGATTGTTCACTGAGTAAATTATTTTCTGTGATTTATTTGCCAAAACAGCAGGGTATATGTTTGGAAAATCATAACCCTAAATCCACTGGGAATTTTTGTGCACCCTTTGCGCATTAGGCTAATGATAACCACCCTAACAACATATCCCAAGCTCAGCTCTAGTGCATGTATAGTTTTTGAACTATGATGAAAAGTGCTCAAACTAAAATGAATTTATATTTCAAAATCTACAGCTCAACTGGGTGAGGTGCAAAGGAAGAATTTGTTCTTCTAGATTCACTGGTAACTAAAAAATTGGTTTGGCATTTTTCTGATTTCTCTACGATTTTCTACGAATTTTTGAAGATCTCAGCGAATTAAACCTAAAATATAGAATCTATTTTACGCGAGGGACCCTAGAACTTTTGAAACCCTTACGAACAGGTCCCTACATTTTTCGCGCGGCCCCCTGGAAAGAGGTTGAAGACACAGCCGTGTCCTCGAGTTCGCCGGCGTGGTTACGCCGGCCAAACGGCGGCGAGACCGGGCCGGGGGAGTGGGGGGAAAAGGAGAGGGGCTCACCGTGATTCGTTTGAGCTAGGTCTCGAGGTCGGGGATGGCCGGGAACAAGGTCAACGACGGCGGTGGCGGCTCGGCTTGCTCCGGCGAGCGGCTACCGGCGACGTCGGGGTCAGCGAGGCTCAGGGAAGCGGTCGGTGAGCACCAGCGTGGCACGAGGAAGCTGTTGGTGCCCTCGGTTCGGCCGGAGGAGGAGTTTAGCGAGCTGTGCACGTGCGCGGGCGGCGGCGGAGAGCTCGGTCTTCTCCGACGAGCTACGCCGGCGGCTGCGGTGGAGGAATAGGGTCGGGAATGGGTCGAGGAGTGGCGGTGGAGGTTGGGGAAGCTCGTGAGAGCCTCGGTTTGGCCGGGGAAGCAACGGCGAGAGCTGTCCACGAGAGCAAGCTCGGCGGCGGCTCTGCGAGCTCCGGCGAGCGTTTTTCCGGCGAGGAAGGGAGGGGAACTGTTGAGGGCTTAAGTAGGAGCGAGAGGGGAGTAAGGGGATGCTTGGGAAGCACGAGATAGAGACCGGGGCAGCTCAGTGAGCTGTCGCGGCGACAGCGGCACTGCCGCGGCCGTTGGCGCCCTTTCCCGGCGTCAACGCGCGCGCAGGCGAGCGCAGTGTGGCAGGCGCGCGTGGGCGAGGCGAGAAGACAGCGCGGGGGAGGAAAAAGGAGCACGCGGGGGCGCAAAAGTCGCTGGAGCGACCGATGGACAACGGCGACGACGGCAAAACCCAGCGGTCCGCGGCGGCGACGCGACGGCGAGCGCGGAGTCAGCGCTACAGTGCGTCTCCGGCCATGAGACCTTGTCAGAGGCGTGCACCGTGAGCGGGGACATGCAACGGTGGCATTGGTCGAAGCAGTCGAGGCCGGACGGCGGCAGGCGCTTGCCGGCGGCGAGCGCGGCACGCGCGGGCGCGGCGCTGGCAACCCGTGAGCGCGCCGTGAGCGGTGCAAAGGTCAACTGATTGGCATGGCTCAAATTCAAAAATTTTGAACGTGGCTCGAAAATCTTCCAACATGAAAGTTGTTTAAAATTTCATGAGACACGTCCCTGCACCGGAGATTTGGAGAAAAAGTTGAAAACTTGGCTGTAATTCAAAAGGGGGTAAATCCCTGTTTTGAACTGAATTTCTGAAATTTGAGGGGCTAAATGGCAAAATTGGCCAAAGTGCCCAGAGAGGCAAAGTTCAGAAATGTGATGAAAAACAACTTTGCTTTTTGGAGATTTTGATGTTCTGTGGTAAAATCTCGAGATTTAGCTAAGATTCCATTTCAGCTTTGAATTTGAATTGGAAATTTCAAATTCCAAGGTTAGGGTTTGAATTTTGAGATGCTTCCAAGCACTTTTAGGCCATGGTTTGAAAAGAGAAGTTTCTTGGTTTGACTTATAATCCAACTTTTACATTTGCACTTTTTCAAGTTTTTAGCAAGTTTTTCAAGTTTCTTTATTGCTCCATTTAAAAGGTTTTTTACTCAATTTGGGGGATTTTTCCTCATTTTCTTTAATCTCACTTTTGAATTGGGCTTAGCTTAACTTAATCATTGTTTGAGTGTTAATTAACACCAGGGGTGTTACAAGCATGGGCGTGGAGACATGACTGGAGGAGGCCATGTTCGTACGCTTCAAGATGTCGTGAATATATTTGCGCTGTGTCAGGATGAGACCTGTGGAGGTGTGATGCACTTCAATACCAAGAAAATAGCTCAGCGGACCAAGATCTTTGACCGCAAACTCAGTTTGGAGTTGAGCAAGGAGCCGATCAGTAGCTGTTGGCGAGGAGCTGACAATAATGATATCATCCACATAGATGAGAACATACATCTGAATGCCACCAGTGTTGAAGATGAATAGAGAGACATCAGCTTTAGAAGCAGAAAAACCCAACTGCAATAGCTTGCCACTGAGACGAGAAAACCATGCCCGCGGAGCCTGCTTAAGACCATACAAGGACTTATCTAGTTTGCACAGATAATTAGAGTGATTTGAGTCAATGAAACCAGGTGGTTGTTTCATATAAACATCTTCATTGAGATGACCATGAAGAAATGCATTCTGAATATCAATTTGCTGAAGTGACCAACCATGAGAGACAGCAATAGATAAAAGCAGACGGTGTCGGGTACCTGCAAAAGGGGTACCCCAATCTAGGCCCAAAACTACTTGGCATCAAGGCCCGCAACGACATTGACCTGGCTCAACAGCCCAGCAAAGGCCCGCCATCGAGGTAAACGACCACCCTCGAGCGGGTGGTTTCCGTCTCGATCGAGGCTCGGCGGCCTCGACCCTCACCCTCGAGCGGGTGGTTTCCGTCTCGATCGAGGCTCGGCGGCCTCGACCCTCACCCTCGAGCGGGTGGTTTCCGTCTCGTTCGAGGCTTGACGAACTCGAGCTTGCGATCCAAGCTCGAGTCGGCCTCGCCGGGAACAGCGCCTGGGACTCTGCAACCCATCAGAGTCGACACGACGCGGTCAAAAAGCAGGGCTCACTGCTCCACGCCATCACCTACTCTCCGGAGAGGACATCGGTCAAATCCACTCGCAACAGTGGACTCTGAGCGCCATGCTGCACGCCAGACCTAACCCTGCCAGCAGCACTGTGCCAACCACTCCTTTGACTTTACCCCCGCCGGACACGATGCCACCCTCGAAGGCAACCTCGAAGGAGGCCACGGAGGCTCGAATTGGACCCCGTACGCAAGACACCACCCTCGACGCCGTGAACTGTCACGAGAAGGAAGGACGATACGTCAGTCCCTGCCATGTCGTCAGCAGAGTTGGAAGGCGCGATTCCCGCTCGCGCACAGTACGCGGCAAGGACGAACAGTGCATTTACCGACAAACACATGTACTCGCACCCCGCTCCTTGGTCTATAAAAGGGGAAGGGAAGCCCATGCGAAAAGAAGGAAGGGGAAGAGCACGAAGACACGCAGAGAACACAAGTCTCATACGCACCCACACACCATAGCCTGGGACTTAGGAGCTTATCTCCTTCTCCCACCTTGCTTGTAAACCCCTACTACAAGCAACACGTAACCAGGTGCATCGCACCACTGCTGGACGTACGGCCCAGTGGCCGGAACCAGGATAAAACCTTGTCTCTCACTCTCGCCATCGGGAAAACGAGTGGTTAGCACCGCAATCACTCGTCGGTGCCGGTGCGACCAAATCAGGCACCGACAGACGGATACTAGTAGGCTTTACCACTGGGCTGAAGGTATCATCATAATCAACACCATACTGTTGTTTGAAGCCTTTGGCAACCAAACGAGCTTTGTAACGATCAATAGAGCCATCAGCCTTGCGTTTTAATTTGAAGATCCACTTGCAGTCAATAACATTAAGACCGGCTCGTGGCGGGACGAGATGCCAAGTCTTGTTCTGAAAAAGAGCCTGAAACTCTTGATTCATTGCAGCACGCCAGAGTGGATGAGACTTGGCATTAGTGTAGCAAGAGGGCTCGTCGTCAGGGGTGCGAACTGCAGAGTACGTAACTGTGCCATCTGTGCGAACTCTGGGCTGCTTGATGTTGTTGCTCAGGCGAGTGCCATACTGGTGAGCAGGAACAGCAGGTGCCGCATCAGCTGTGGTCTCAGGTACTGCTGGTCGCGCCGGAGATGGCAACTGGACAGATGGCAGCACAGGGGAGGTAGCCGAGAAATCAACCGCCTGTAGCACTGGGGCGTCTGACCCGGACGCATGCTGCACAGAGCGTGGGGAGCACGGCGGGGATCCCAGCGGCACAGCAGCGGCACGTGGAGCATGATCGTCAGGGCTGATTCGCAGCACAGGGAGGCGCCGATCCCGGAGGAGATTCAGGTGCTGAGCACCCTGGATCATCTGCATCAGGAAAATCTGTAGCCAGGGGATTAGCAGGAAAAAGATGCATATGATTAGTGCCCAAAATAATACTGCTACGATCTGATGGATGGTTGGTGGTGGATGAAGGGTGAGTGGCAAAGGGAAATTGGCTCTCATCAAAAACGACATCACGGGAGATGTAAACCCGACCGGAGTCCATGGCAAGACATTTGTATCCTTTGTGATTTGAGTTGTACCCAAGAAACACACACCCTTTGGATCGAAAAGAGAGTTTGTGTTTATTGTAGGGTCGTAGAGAGGCCAACACGCACAACCAAAGATGCGAAGCATATTATAATTGGGTGGAGCTTTGAACAAGCGCTCAGGGGGGCACAAATTATCAATAACACGTGTGGGCAACCGGTTTATGGGGTAAGCAGCAGTAACAAAAGCTTCGTCCCAAAATTTTAGTGGCATGGATGCATGAGCTAATAACGATAGCCCGGTTTCAACAATGTGGCGATGTTTGCGCTCGGCCGAGCCATTTTGTTGGTGGGTATGTGGGCAAGACACATGGTGAGAAATACCAAGAGAGCGAAAAAATTGGTTGTGGAGTTTTTGGTATTCCCCACCCCAATCGGATTGAACACATTTGATTTTAGCATCAAGAAGGCGTTCTACGTGAGCTTGGAACTGCAAAAATATATGCTGGACCTCAGTTCTATCACGCATCAAGTAAACCCACGTAAATTTGCTGTAGTCATCAATGAAACTTATATAATAAGAGTACCCACCAACAGATGTGGGGGCAGGACCCCAAACATCCGAAAACACAAGTTCTAGAGGAGCTGTAGAACGATGAATGGCATTATTGTATGGAAGTTGATGACTCTTGCCCAACTGGCAAGCATTACATATATTGAGACTCGACTCCTTAGAACATGGAAGATTATTCAATCTTAAAATAGACCTAACAACTTGGGTGGAGGGGTGGCCAAACCGAGCATGCCACTGTTCTGGGGACACCTTGACATGGAGAAGGGCTTGTTTGAAGGTTTCAACGTCGGAGAGTTTGATGGGATAGAGGCCGGCCTCACTTTTGCCTTCCAGAAGAACTTGCCTCGTTGCTATGTCCTTTATGAAAAAATGATAGGGATGAAATTCAAAAAATACATGATTATCACGGGCTAATTTATGAACAGAAAGAAGATGTTTAGCAATTTCAGGAACATGCAAAACTTTGTCTAGGGTGAGGGGTCTAGTAGCAGTATTAATTGAACAAGAACCAATATGCAAAATTTGCAAACCTGCCCCATTGCCAACTTGAACAGTCTCACCACCATGGTACTGTTCGCGGAGGGCTAGACGATCAAGATCACTGGTGATATGATCGGTAGCCCCGGTGTCGGTGTACCAGTTGGGATCAACCTTGTAGGATGTAGTTGTAGCAGCGCCGGCGAACGACGGCTCCTCCTGGTATGATTCATCCATGCGATACCAGCATTTGATAGCCGTGTGGTTCTCACGACCACAGATCTGGAAGACGGGGCGCTGGGGCTTCCCATGACTTGGAGCAGATCCACGGCCGCGGCCCTGGAACGGTGCAGATCGGCGACCGCGACCACGGTCAGTTAGTGCACCACGGCCACGGCCACGCAGTGTGAAGCCCCCGCGCCCAGCAAAGTTGGCCGCAGCGCCAACGTTGTGGCGTGTCTCGGCTTGATGCATCTCCTGGCGAAACTCAAACGCGAGGAGATGAGCGTAGACTTCGTCGAGGGAGAGAGCGTCAGTCCTGGTTGTCATGGAGGCCACGAAGGGGTCGTAATCCGGGCCGAGACCAGCCAGGAGATAGGGAATGATCTCGTCATTGCGAAGAGGAGCATCACCGGCGGCAAGCTCATAGGCAAGCCCCTTGATCTTGCGATAGTAGTCGGCAGCAGACATGTCCCACTTCTTCAGGGTGGCAAGATCAATGCGAACCTGAACGGATCGAGCGCGCACAGCAGAGGAGAACATGCGCTGCAACGTATCCCAGGCTTCTTTGGCGGTCTTGGCCGTCATCACATCCAGTAGCAGGTCATCCGTCATGGAGGTGAGGAGACCGCTCAGAAGTTGCTGATCCTGGTCATACCACCGGGCATATGCCGGGTTGGGGATCAGCTCGGCGCCTTCAGCAGTGGAGGACGCCACGAGTTTGGGCGGCTCGGGATTTGTTCCATCAATGTGGCCAATCAACTTGGCACTCCTCAGGTAGGGGAGGAGTTGCGCATGCCACAACATAAAATTGGATTTGTTGAGGCGAATGGTAATGGCGTGGTGCATAGGGCTTGGGGCAAAGGTAGAGGTGAGGCTGGCCATGGCGGAGGAGGTGGTGGACGGGGAGGAGGAGGCGGCAGTAGATGAGGAAGTCGTCATGGACATGGATCAAAGATTATGGCTCTGTTACCATGTTAGCATAATAGCCTTCCTGCCCTCCACGGTGCAGGAGTTCTCATATATATATATGTATTGAGACAAGTACATGGTAGGTTACATGTGGCTCATGGCACACAAGGAAGGAGACACAGCTCCTAATACAATGCTAAATATAGCACTACCATACTATGAATAGATATTGCTTTCTATGTTTAACACTCACAGCATGCACTATACTTAGGAGTATGTAAAGATATAAATTTTGATAACTGACAAACAGCTTCTGCCAGTAATCATCCAAGTGGACAGTGGGAAAACATTACAAATCAGAGCTAAAATCTTGAAGCCAAGGGCGCCAGGCATTTGAATACTAGTAGCTCTCTTGAAATCTGAGGGAATCTGCGTGCACGCCAGTGTGCCACTTACTTGCTGGACACAGATCAGTAGTTTAGCAACGCCACGCATCGGACACAGCACCATGCAACTATAATATCGACGAGGATTACAATAAGATTAGGAGCCATGTTACTCAAGTGATTAGGATAGTCAGAGAGGACAAAAAATGCTTAGGGGAACCTTTGACCAGCTAAAGGCTCAGCTCAACTAAGCTCTCTTGATGATTTGAGGACAAAGCAAGGTCCCCCCCCCCCCCCTGAAAAAAAATGAAAGAAAGTGCTTCTGGAGCGTGAGTGCGTCCTCATCTTGTGGGTGTGTGTAACTGCGCCTGGGCCTACACTTGCAAAGCCATGCGTTACCTCACATGGAAACAGGAGCTGTGGCAGCCTCTTGCTTGACTGGCCCCCTTGGTGGCCTTTCGCTGTTCATCTTGCTTGGCCACTGTCCTCTTGCACTTCCGCCTCCCATGGTGCTTCACTGCTTGCTTCTCAGGTTTCGATGCCATTTTCCAACATGCTTGCTGCATCTGCAATAATTTTCATGCATTTTGATGTACCGGGGTACATTATTGATGAGTAGGATTTACACCATTGTTAAACAAAGGAAAGATAAAAGGTGGCCAAGAGGCACGGGACGAAATGGATTTTGCACTGAAGAAAAATCACCATTTATATATGTACAGACACAGCCTCTCACTGAAGTTTTACGAGAAGAGATGAAAAAAAAGGAAAATCAACCTACTCCAATAGGTACATAACATCTTCAACTGACGAAGCTAGAGGGAAAACTTCTGTCTTGTACCATCCGAAGGGAATGCTAAGCTCACGAAGAGACTTCAAATGGTATCGCCTGCCGAACTGATTCCTACGAGCATTTTGCCTCTTGACTGGCCGTGTAACCGCCACTCACCCTTGGGGGTCGCAGTGGGCAGTTCATTGCTCGTCGATGTGGTCTTGCTAGCAGTCCTTCTCATCCTTGTCTTCATTCAGGGTCGTCATCTCCAGGCCAACAAAACCTGCATCATCGATTGAGCCTGTGCATGCTGAAGAGGTCTTTGAGTCGATTGTCGATCCCGCCTGGATCTCCTTGAACATTGCCATGACCTTGAGCATTGTTGGCCGCTTTGATGGCCTGCTATCCAAGCATGCACAAGCAACTTTTAGGTGCTCCAGCAGCTCAAGCTCTATGGTCGGATCATCCTCCAGTAGCTCTGGATCAAACACATCGCTAACCTTCAGCTTGTTGGAAGAGTGCTGCTGAACCCATCCTACAAGATTGCTATCCTCGCCAAAATCTGTTGAGTCCGTAGGCGGTTTCCCTGTGAGCAGCTCGAGCAACACTACACCATAGCTGTACACATCGCCCTTGGTGGTGCATCTGAAGCTCTGATAGTACTCTGGTGGTACATAACCCGGAGTGCCGGCAAGGGTGGACACACTCAGGTGTGTATCCACCACATTCAACGTCCTCGCCATACCAAAATCTGATACCTTTGCCTCTAGGTTCTCATCAATAAGCACATTGCTTGACTTCATATCTCGGTGGATGACGTGTGGAATACAGTTGTGGTGAAGGAATGCCAATCCCCTTGCAGCCCCGACTGCGATCTTTCGCCTTGCTTCCCAACTCAGCTTCATGCCAGTCTTTTTGCGGTCGTGCAACACATCCTCCAAGCTGCCATACTTCATGTATTCATACACCAACAGCCGCTCCTCGCCAACCCTGCAGTAGCCAAGGAGCGGGACAAGATTGCGGTGTTTGATCCTGCCAATGGTCTCCATTTCTGCAGTAAATTCCCGGTCACCCTGGCCACTCGCATGTTTCAGCTTCTTGATTGCAACAATCTTTCCATCCTTAAGCTGGGCCTTGTATACATCCCCAAAACCACCAGAACCTATTAGGTAATCATTATTGAACTCATTCGTTGCCAACACAAGATCAGCCAAGGTGAGTTTTTGCAGTCGGTTATCAAATGCAGCAAGGTTGATGCTAAGGGCGTTTGTACCAGAGAGCCTCCAATTGGAAATCACTGTCCCAGATTGTGTCTGGCTATCAATGTAAATGTCACGAGCAGAACTTGCCTCATCATTCTTCTGCTTCCGCTTCTTGCACTCGATAGCTATGATGGCAATTCCAAATATGCAGAACAACGATAATAGGAGTGCCATAGTAACACTACCTATGAGTGATGCTTGCTTCCTCCTGTGGGATTGGTTGTCGTCGGAGGAACTTGAGGCAGCACTGTGATCACATTTTGGCAGTGGGAAGCCACAGAGACCGGAGTTGTTCTCATATGAAATCCTTGGGAATGTGGCAAGGGAGCCAAGCTCTGGAATCGACCCATTCAGCTGATTATTTGAAAGGTTGATCTCTGACAAAGACAGTGACGAGAAAGAGTTTGGTATAGGCCCTTCCAACTGGTTGTGCGATAGGTCGAGCACAGCAAGCTTCTTAGCACTGGCTAGTTCCGGTGGGATGAGGCCAGACAGTAGATTATGCCCAAGATTCATGATCATGAGGTAGAACATGCTCCCAAGCTCCTTCGGGATCTCTGAGTCCAGCTGATTGAATGACAAATCCAGAAATATCATGGATCCATTCTTGTTGAAGGTATACTCCGTGCTCCCCATGTACACTCGAGTAAAGTTGCATATTTTCTTGCTCGGCATCCGGTTGAGGTCTTCAGGGCGGATACTGCTGAACTCTAGCAAGCTCCCTTTGCCACGGCACTCGCTGCTGAGCTCGTCGTTGCGAAGATACACATACGGCCTGCCAATGACGAGGCCGACATTCATCTTGCCAGACTGTTTCGCCAACTCCGCCGGTATCGAACCATTGAGCTGGTTGCTGTTGAGGTCCAGCCAGACCAAGCTCTGGCAGTCTCCAAGCTCAGCAGGTATAGGCCCAGAGAAGGAATTGTTGCTCAGCTTCAAGATGGCCAAGTTGCTGAGCTGCCCAAGCCAAGACGGGATCGGCCCGGACAGCTGGTTGCTCGCCAAGGAAATCCAGTTGAGCTCCTTGCACTTCGCCAGTTCCGGCGGGATGGCACCGGTGAGCCCGTTGTAGTCGAGGATGAGATGCTCGAGCTTGTGCATATTTTCAAGGGACGCCGGTATCTCGCCCTCCAATGAGTTCTGCCACAGGATGAGGTCCCGGAGCTCCCCGAGGTTCCCGAGGGACGCAGGGAGGGTGCCGTTGATGTTGTTGAGGCTGAGGTCGAGAGATTCGAGCTTGGTGCAGTTGGTGATTGACTCCGGGATCGTGCCGGAGAGGTAGTTGTTCTGGAGGTAGAGCATGCGGAGGCCAGAGCTGGGGCCTTGGCAGAGGGACGAAGGGATGGTGCCGGAGAAGGCGTTGGAGCTGAGGTCGAGCACGTCGAGCTCCGGCAGCGCGGCCAAGGAGTCCGGGATGGTGCCGTTGAAGTGGTTGAAGGAGAGGGAGAGCACCTTGAGCTGCTGCAGCCCGGTGAAAGCGTCGGCGGGGACCTCGCTGGAGAAGTTGTTGTTCGACAGGTTGAGAGCGGTGAGCGAAGTGAGGCCGGCGACGTCCGGCGGGAACGCGCCGACGAGGCGGTTGCCGGAGAGGTTGAGCGTGCTGAGGCCGCGGCAGACGGAGAGGGAACCCTCGGCCACCTCGCCGGTGATGAGGTTGCCGGAGAGGTCGAGTTCCTCCAGGCCAGAGCAGTTTGTGAACTCCGGGAGGCCAGAGATCTTGTTCCCGGAGAGGTCGAGGCGCCGGACCGCGCCGACGCCGGCGCTCACCATCCACCGGAGGTCGCCGTCGCCGGAGATCTTGTTGTCGGAGAGGTCGAGGGCGTCGAGGCCGGCGAATCCGGAGCCGCCAGCGCCGGCGGGCCTCGCCCCACCAACCGAATCGCCGGAGAGGTTGAGCGACCTCAGCCCGGAGCATGCGGCGGCGAGCGCCTCCACGTCGGCGACGGAGCCTCGCAGGCCGGCATTCCCGGACAGGTCGAGCGACTGCAGCCGGGCCCCGCACCTCGGGGCGGCGGCCAGCGCGCCGCTGACGTTGGCGCCGCGGACGCTGAGCGTCTCGAGGCTGCCCAGCTGCAGCAGCGTGGCGGCAACGGCCTTGAAGTCGGCATTGAGCGGCACGCCGGCGAGCGACAGCGACGTGAGCCTGCCGCCCCTGCACCCGGCGCCGGGGAACTTGCAGGCGCCGTCGCCCGCGCTCCACCCGCGGAGGTCCGCCGCCTGGCTCGGCACCTCCGCCTTGAACTGCTCCAGCAGCTGGGCGTCGTCCGCGGCGGAGGACACCGCCGCGGCGACGACGAAGAGCGCCAGTAGCGTCACCAGCCGCGGAGATTCCATGAGCTAGCAGCGCGCTACCTTAAAACCATTAAAGTAGCGTGTCGGCGATGTGGGGGAGGGAGGAGGAGCCGACGAGATGGAAGCAGGAAAGGAAGCGTGGGAGAGGTCGGTAGGGAGGAGGAGGGAGGATGATGGTCTGCTTGGTAGAGCTAGTGAAGAGCTAGAGAGAGGAGGCAGGAAGAAAGAAGCAACAGTGTGGAGAGAGAGAGAGGTGGAGGAGAAGGAGACGGGGAGCAAATTAACAGCTGTAGGTGAGGGAAGAGAGTGGTGGTGGGGCCACGTCACATGGCATGTGCCCCTTCCCTTGCCTGCGCGGGCTCATCGCGAATCGCAGTCGCTGCCCTAATTAACCCGGCCTCCGAGGCGGGTTTTAGTATTCTTAACCACGGTGCTTATCCGCTGGCCCCGGCGAGGTTAATCCCGATCCGATCCGACGGCGGAGGCCGCCCCGATCGGGGGCAGGCGGTGCTCTGCTCGAGGCGGGGTCACGTGCCGCCGGTCTTCAATCCGCGCGCCCTCCTCGCCCCGCCTCGGCTCCACCAGCTCCGTCCACCATTCTCTATCGGGAGGGGCAGTTTGGGGAATTCGGGGGCGCGGTCCGAGCGTGCGGCATCCCCTGGCGGGCGCCAAGGGAGGCGGACGCGTGGGCCGCGTTGCTTCGCCAGTTCGCCGAGTTTTTTTTTTTCTTCTTCTTTTGTCTTTAACGCCCCCGCCGTGAGTGGGCTGGTAGATCCGATCCGGCTCGTCCGGGTTTGTGCGAGCGTGCGGGGAGGGGGCGTGAGGTGGACGCTGCCGCCGTGCCGTGCCACCTTTTTTCCGGTGCGCGAGGACGCTCGAGCCGAGCGTGTGTTATGATGGCGAGGCGAGGCCGCCACACCACAAATGGATAAGGTACCGTTACGTCGGCAGGAATGTCTAGGACCAACTGTAATGATTCGGTGCTCTTTGGGATGGTGAATTCTGAGAATTGTGCGGCGATGGCAATGTGCATTCGCCCCCTAGCGAGTTTGTAACCCGACACTCGCTGATCGTTATGCCCTTTTTTTACAGAGGAGAGGTGGAATCTTTTCAAGGTGGAAAAGATTTCCCCCCTATATATATGGCATGTTATTTTCTCGATATGATGTATGCTTATAACGTCTTTACTACGTGCTACTGTAACTAGTAATTGCGTGTTTTGTGCAAGCAAAAGCGGCAACAATGCAGAGGAGACAACCGTCCCTTTCAGATGTTCCTTGCAACGCCAACCGTGGGGGGAATTTTGTCCCGGAACACGCGAATCAGTCTTGTCGCATGGATAGTTGGTTGAGAATGAACAAAAACTTACAAAACCGTCAAATAGCAATTTCGTATTTTTCTTCTATAATAAACCAATTAGCTTTTCCCATAAAATCACACGTACCTCCTTTAAATAAGGGAAAAGTCTATTTTCACCCCCCGACTACAAAAGTTGGATTTTCAACCCGAAACTATACAACTAGACATAAAAAGACACCCAACTATCAAAATCATACAAATTTAGACCTTTGAATAGTTTCAAAGGTGGTTTTCTATTTTGTGAAAATATAAAACAATCTTATTTAAACGTAAAAAATCATAGCTGATTCATTTTAAATCAAAATAATATGAAAGTGATGAAAAAAGTTTTCTCAAAATGAAACCTATCAACCGGTATACTATATAAAGTTATTTGGTAATCATTTTATTTGTGTTGCTAGTGTTTTGTTGTTTTCTAAAAATATTAGGAAAACAAACAAATAAAATACAAATAACTTCAAATGATGTACCAGTGTGTAGTTTATATGATTACAAAACAACTGACGCAATCATATTTTCATGACCTAAAATGAATTAGTTATTATTTTTTAATTTGCATTAATTTTTTTTGTAATTTTTAGAAAACAAAAACCTACCATGGAAACAGCTCAAAGGGTCATATTTGTACGGTTTTGACAGTTGGATGGCTCTTTGTATCCGGTTTTGTAGTTACAGGTTAAAAATCGGACTTTTGTTATGGTGAAAACAAATTTTTCCCTTTAAATAATATATAGTTTGTTTGTGTACGTGAAGCAGATCATCCATACACGATGAATCATGAAAATGTAAAATAGCGCAACAGTATCAACTTTGCTAGCAGGACATGATCGCTCAAGCGAGTGCATTATCGAGAGCGTCGTAGTTGAAAAGAGTGCAAAAGAACAACAAAACAGTTGCACCGGATGCTTTCATCAGCTCCATGTATGTCCCGTCAGGAAATGGCAATAATTACCTTGCCTGACAAGAAATAACATGCAGAATTAAAACGTCATGAAACTGAATGTGCGATACTTTCATCAGCCCTTCCTTCAGGAAATGGCAATTACCTTGCTGACACTGACAAGAAATAGCATGCAGAATTTAAAACTCGCTATGAAACTGATTGTACGATGCAAACCAAATATTTGTCGTACCACCGTGCCCAGACTAACTAGAATCTCACAGGGTGTGTTTAGTTGGGAGGAGAGGAAAAGAACTTTTTCTAAAAAGCGTGTTCTGTGAGAGGGATGAATAGGAAAATTAAAAGAAGTTAAAGGAAAACTCTTTTCTAGGAAGCGTGTTTTCTGAGAGGGATGAATAGTAAAGTTCGAAAGAACTTTTGGATCTAAACACGATAATAGTTTTTTCAGATCAACTAGAACCTAAGTTTTTTTAGGCATAGAGCACTATGGAAAAAGTCCTATTTACCTCCTTCAACTATAGACAGAGTTCACGTTTCCACCTTAAACTCTAAAACCGGGTAAATCGCACCCTCAATTTTTAAAACCGTGTGCTTTACCTCCCTAGTCGGGTTAAAAGCGGTTTTGATGGTGGTTTTGTGTTTTTTCTTTTTTATTTATTTTGGCTGAAGCTTTAAAAATTCATGGTAAATCATAGAAAATTCATAAAATAGAAAAATCATTTTTGTTGGACTCCACATGATTATATATACACAGTAAATATATAATATAATATAATATAATATCATATAATATATTTTAGCATAATATTTTTATTGTAGGTTTAGATCTATTCATTTCTGTAATTAAAAGAAATAATTCATAACTCCAGTTTTTATGTTCAATTGTGGCTAAAATTTTATAGTGGCCTAATTATTTTACGATGGATTATACTCATTTGATCATGTATAACTTAGTTATATATTTATTTATGTCACTATAACTTACTTTCTATAACTAATTTATACCTAATCCAATGAGTATAAATGTTTTTACTATAGTTGATTCATACAATAATAAGACCTCCATAAAAATTTCACCACAATTGGATCATAGAAACAACCGTTATAAATTATTCTGATTAATCACAAAAATGAATAGATCTAAATTTACAGTTAAAATTTTGTACTAAAGTATACCATATTATATATTTGTTATGTTTATATACTCATGCGGAGTCCAACAAAAATAAATTTTCTATTTTATGATTTTTTTTATGATTTACTATGAATTTTTAAAGCTTCAGCCAAAATAAATAAAAAAGAAAAATACAAAAACCGCCATCAAAACCTCTTTTAAGCTGACCAGGGAGGTAAAAGGCACGGTTTTAAAAGTTGAGGGTGTGATTTACCCGGTTTTAGAATTCAAGGTGGAAACGTGAACTCTGCCTATAGTTGAAGGGGGTAAATAGGACTTTTTCCGAGCACTATCTACAGTTCTACTTCCACACCAAACTTTTTGGGCCTTTGGCTGTGGGCCGTGGCTAGCCGAACGGTGTCGCCAGGATGCAAAAAAACGAAAGCCCCGGACTGGGTTAAGCCAAGTCCAGCTGCTGTTCCTTCGCAAGCAGCATCATTTGCACCTCGGACTAACCGAAGAAACGCACGCAAATCTCCAAAGATCCAGTCAAAAAAAAGGAGCTTTACCACGAGAGAGGTGGCGCGAGGCCGCGAGCGCGATGATGAGGTTTAGGGTTTACGGCAACACTCGTGCGCCTACGAACTTTTCGCGTGTGAGATCGACACGGCTCATCTTTTAGGTTGGGGAATCGTCCTTGTGTTCAGGAGGGAGCAGCGACGGCCGATTGGCCGCCGACGAGCCACGAGCGCGCTCTGCGCCGGACCGGACGTACCCGTGCGCCGTGCGGCGAGGCCCACATCGCAGCGCCTGTCCTCCTACCCAATGGCATCTCCGGCTCACTGACCGGCGTGCCCCAGCGGCGTGCGTACGGCTCCACCCGTCAGGCGAGAGCGAGACGCAGGCATGCGGCGGCGTACACCTGATTGGACAAGTCACCGGGCAGCTAGCGTTCGGTGCGCCTCGCCGCCGCAGGGCCCCGCCGCTCGCCGTGGCAGCCAGGCACGTGCGCCTGTCCTCCGGGGACCACGCAGGGGCCTAGCGGAGGAGGCGTTCCCAGCCGTTGGATCGGGATGCCCGGGCCCGCACGTCAGTGGCCGGGCGCTGCCTCCGGGTGGGGCCAGGGATTTGCCGGAATCTGCCGTTAGATCTCGTCTCTCCCCGTCCTTTGCCGGCGATGGAAAAATTGCTTGCGCCGCGCAGGGCAGGAGGGCAGCGGCGCTAGGCAGGGATCGGGCTGGCCGGGCCTGGCTGTTCCGTGCGGCGTGGCAGTCACGCGCGCGCCGCTTGGTGGCGTTTGACCGGGGTGCAAGGACCAGGCGAGAGGAAAACCACGGGGCTCGATCATGGCGGAATTGATTGGCCAACGGGCACCACGCTAGCTACACGTACAGTACGGTACTACATCTGCACGTAACAGCTGCAGGGGGCCGGACCTAAAACGCTGTTGGGTTGAGGCTCTGTTTTGGCCTTTTTTGGGGGTGCATATGAAGGAATTCTTTTCGCCAGAAGCATCCGGATTTGCGCTATCTGCCTATCTGTACTGGTTTTATGCTGTGTTTAGCTGAAGTTGAAACGAGGAGAGGCCGCAAGGGAAAAGGAGCATAGCACGTTCGAATGCATATGCTTTTGTGTTGTGGCCATTGTTTCTTCACGCTATTAATGGTACTTCCGCTAATGATTTTCAAGGTGAAAGCGACTTCGTCTGTGATGCTGTTTTTAATTGAGCTAACATACTTTCAAGTTTCAAGTGGCTAACAATGCTTCGATCACATCAACATACTTCTTGGCTGTCAGGAGGGGGATCAATTCCCCCTACAACCCAATCCCATGAATGATGGAGCTGTCAAGGCTAAGACAATTCATCGGTGAGATTTAATCCATATAATGATTGGAAAAAATATTGCACTTATGTTGATGATGACTGAGTGGGTTTAACCAAATACTTGAAATGGATATGGCTCTCAGTCTGATTACTTATTGGTATATGCAAAAAAAAATTAAGTTCAATTAAGAGAATCCGAATGGGGAAGGTTGTATATGTGGTTAACATTTCCTCATTTTTTGTACTTAGCTTCAAACTTATCTATATGAACAATCTCTATAGATATCTTTATCCATGTGTATGGGTTTTATGCCAATTCGGATAGCTTTATCAATGTGCAAAGGTTTTCTTATCAATGGAGTTTACATAGGTTGGGAGGGGGGGGGGGCTAATGCCCCTGTACTGTCAAAGTTTATTGAGGGTCGATAACTTCCAATCTGTTTCACTCTTGTCCTAATGATCCTGATGGCAACATGAAATTGTGTGCCTGTCAAGAGATACTGGGCATGATTCTTCTCAAGAACAAAATAGGCGTGCGGTGGCAACATAACATTATGTGACTATCGAGAGAAACTGGACATAATTCTCCAGGGTATACCTTCGGTATTCCTTCGGCTCATCAAGAACATGTCGTGTGTGCACCACATCTTCGTGTTCGTATCGATCAAGCGATTGTTGATCCCGCATGTGGTGCCTTTCGAGAGGTTATTGTTCCAGCAGGTTGGACAAAGGGAGCAACAAATATTCCCAATATTCCAGTGTGTGGTGCGGAATGGTTACAATGATAGGCTGGAGGCTCCCAACGAGTTTGAGGGGTTCCTCGTGGAAAGGTTGAAGATGTTCCTTTAGGAAGAGAGTGCATTCGAAGCGACTTATGATGAGAACACTAGCTCCACTATTGAGCTTTGAGAAGCACAGACAATACCAAAAATTTGGTGCACACAATTAGTTGTGGACACTTATGAAGAGACTTAACCGGGGATAAGCAGCCACACAAATTAGGAACTCAAAGAATAGAAGCAATTGGTAGACACAGGGGCGAAGCTATGTGCACCCACATGAACCCACTACAGAACCAATTGAACTTACTAGTAGTAATTATTTTACTCTTAGTTCACCCCCCTACACAAAGGTTAGCATCATAGCATTGATCATGGAGGCCCTTCGTTCTTTCAAATTGATTTGGTTTAGCATCAATTAATTTTCTTGGAACAAACAAGATAATTTCATGCTCTAGTTTCCATTTTAATTTTGATAAACTACAAGGTTAGATAGACGGCTTAGGCTTTCAAATTAGTTCAAAATGATAACATATTAATGACGGGCTAATAATTGTTGAGTTAATTTGGCAACCAACTATTGTCACCTAAATTTATTGTACCCCTCTTGACAGGTACAAGTTATCCTTATATCTATGTTTATGATTTGCTAGTGTGTGTGCATATATGTGCTTGTACATAGAGGAACCGATTTATAGATGTTGTCATGTTTTTTAATTAACTATTTTATGTTAACTTTCTGAAGAGCTATTGACTGTATTAAAAAGAAGACAATGTCTAGACCGGACAATATAATATAGCAAAATCAACCATAAGAGTACATCAAGAACAACGGTAAAATTACCACTCAATCTTTCAATATTTATCGATTAAGGGCCTATTTTAGTTCACAAAATTTGAAAAAGAAAAGGTTTTCCGTTGGGAAATGTGCTCTCTCAGCACACGTCCCAAACATGCCCTAAATAATATTTTTTACAGCTTTGTTGTAGTATGGTTTTATAATTTTGAAATATTTGGATGTGAAGTGGCTCTAGCTTCGCCCCCGCTAACAGGAATGATGTTGAATACTTTCTATACACCGTATATAAAACAATCCATGGACCGTACTTGATACGGTGTCAGACTGACGGAACCATATACGTTTATACGGCCATAAAGCCTCGCTCTCACTCCCCTGTCCACAACACAGACGGCTACACGAGCCCCGTACGTAGACGCATGCGCGAGTAAATACGGTGCCCCGGTCCGGGCTCGATCGGGCCGGTGGGTGGGGCTGCCGCACGTGAGCGCGCCGGATAGAGGGAAACGGGACGGGGGGACAATAATGAGCCGGGCCGCGCACCACGCATGCACCCGTGGGGCTTCTTTTCCTCGCTTCCCCTCGTCGCGCACTTTGAATGCCATGATGGCGAGACCCGGGGCGGCACGATCGATCGATGGCTGTGGGATCGGCTCGTGCGTGTGTGACCCACACTGACCCGGCTCGCGCGGACTCGAGTTGGGGATTGGATTGGCTGGGTCGGTGGATGGATGGACGTGCCCTTCCTGCGCGGTACCACCTGCTCCCCGTTACGGTTCCGCTTTTTTGGGCAGCGAATCACATCGCGGTTTCCGCCCGTGATTACTTCTCCGGCTCGCCGCTGATCTTATCGACGTTTATTGCGGGAATGGCGTACTGTTCCTGTGGGCTTTTTTTTTTTTTGAGACAACATTGTTCCTGTGGGCTGGGGGACCAGAGAATTGCTCTACGTGGGCTGTGTTTGTGGTCATCACGTTGCAGGTGGGCTGCTATCTGCGGGCTGGGAGCTGGGCCTTTTTAGGCATGGGCTCAGTCCCCAGATGTGCTTAAAAAAAAGGGGACCCAGATTTTGTGCCGTGTTGTCTGAATCTACAAGTTTTGGTACAGAATCGGTTGGACCTATGCAGTCATCAGTAGGTAGCATTAGAATTTTATAATACTGATAATGGGCACACAACTCGTTCACAGTAAAGATCTGGGCGTCGTTCGGAAGGGAAAAATAATCAAGAAACCGGACTGGTTGTTCAAGGGATACGTTTATCGGTAACAGACTGACCAAACTTCACCAAATCATAGATTCACAGGAACCGGAGCAAACCTACCGGTGCCCACTGCCCAACGGTGTTGCGTGCAGCACGCAGCCCATTGGCAATTGGAAGTTTGCCTGCCATTATTTTGGATGGCAAAAACACGTGGCACGCCCGGCGTTCGCTTTCGGTTGAACTGCCGATCGGCTGGTCAGCTCAGACGACACAGCATGCATTATTTGAAAAAGCTCTCGTGGTATCCGAACATCGATTCAAACTCGGCTGGTGCCTACCCTGACGGACGGAACGCACTTGAAATTCCCTCCCTAACTCCCGTCCTTGTCAGATCGCCGCCGTCCGTGTGCCCGTCCGGACAAATCGTGCGGCCGAAACTGGACAGGAAGTCAGAAGAGGCTGGCGAGCCAAAGTCAGATCGGCAAAAGGTTTTCGAAACCGGCCGCTAACCCCGTTCCTACACACACACACACACACACACACACACATATATATAAACCCGACGCGCCAAGTTTGCTGCATCGATCGACCACGCTCTGCAACTCCCCGCCGATCACAGTAGCTTCTCTCGTTGCCGCGAGCGTTTCTTCTGTCGCCTGCGACCGGAGAACGGAGCAACACCCAGCTGCCGGCGAGCGACTCAGCCATGAGGCCAGGGGCTCTCGTGCTCGCCTTCTTTACGGCTGCCACGCTGCTTGGCCTGTGCCTGGGCGCCGCGGCCGCCTCGCCTGTGTCTATCGCCGGGAAGTTCGCCATGGACGGTTAGTTTGCAAGCTATGCTGCTTTGCCGCACGGTCGATAAGAGCTGAATGTTTGGTCCTATAATCCGTGTGCCGTGGATTTAAGTGTTGAGGATTTGAAGTAACTAACTGGGGTGCATGGTTTTGCTTGCAGGATTGGCCGTGGACCAAGGGATAGACCACTTTCTCGTGCTCGCGGCAGCCTTCGTCATGTACCTCTTCCGCTGATCGACCGGCCGGCAGGATTCAGGGTTTCCTTAATGCATTCTTTATTCTTTTTATATAGTGGACCGGTGTGCAAGATGTTAATAATAAGGAAATGGCGGACCAGTGCAATAAGTTCAATAACTTCTTCTATGTTATCTACATTTGTACTAATTTCTTCTTTCCGTAAAAATTAATGTTTCTTATTTGCCATCGGATTTTATTTTGATTTTGGATCCCTTGAGGGTTTAAGTCTGCTCCTGTTAAATTTAACTGTTACATGCTTCCTTTGGTGGACTGATGGGCTTCGTTTTTTTCATTCTGGTTGCCCGTATCTTTGCTCGGTCCACCAATTTGATCCTACCTGTTATAAAAAAAATTGATCCTACCTTTTTTTATTTCATTGGTGTCTTTGTGCATGCAATGCAAATCGAGAAGAAGTGTATGAATTCAGGAGAAATTTTTATATTTAACCCGGTATCCGCAAACATTTCAAACATGACCCCTCCTTCGCAGGTCTTCAGATATTTAATCCTGAGCGTGCAAATTATTTTGAAGTTGGGGATTTTGAGCCTTTTTCTTGAGTTTGCGGATTTTTTTTTCTTATTTACATTTTCAGGCACCATAAACGGATGGTTTTCCTCATCCCTTATCCTCTTTCATGGCCCTCTCCTCCTCTATGGCTGCCGGCCCCTCTCCTCCTTCATGGCCTCCGGCAAGCTCCCATCCCCATTCCCAGCGCTTAGGTCTTTGTTCTCGCGACCACTTGCCTCCATCATTGCCTCAACGTCCAACGTGGACCAGGTCCACTCACGCGGCCGCCTCCTCGCAGTTGGCCTGCTCGCCGCCGAGGACTAGCTGTGCGTGCGCCACCGCGAGGACACCCACGCCCTCAAGATCTTCGTGGGCCACCGGGCTTCATGGATGGAGATCGAGCCCTGCCCTCGACGTGCACGATGGCGACGGGGGACGAGGCCACCTCACTCTGCATGCGCGATCCGTGGAGCAGTGCATGCATGTCGTCAGGGGCGATGGCGAGGGCGCATCTGCCACACGCAAAAAGATAAGCATGTCGGGGGAGAGGAAGTTACCATTTGTCAAAGAGATGAAGTGTTCCCATCTTCCGAAAAATGGTAAACCAGGCAACCTGCAGTTGTCTGATGCCGACCATAGTGGCCATAGAGCAGTGCGATGAGTGATGACTACTAACCATGCAACCCGTTGTTTTTTTATGCCAACCATAATGATCATAGAGCAGTGTGTTGAGTGATGACTACCGATGCTACGTCGTGGTGGACATTAATGTGTGTTTTGATGTCACAAAGATCGTATATATTCAGAGTGCGATACCCTATGTTTGTTGGCAAAAGTAATGCTCATATAAATGACTAATTTATGTTAATTTAAGCAAACTCGACCTACATAAACGACAGAAAATAAAGAATACTCCTATGTGCAAAAGAGAATTCATTATGGGACTACAGTGGCGGAGGTAGACTACAAATCTAAGGGGGCTAGTGCAACTCATGTTTCCTCCTTCTCTTTCTCTTTTTCCTTCTTTCTTCTTCATCCTCCCTCTTTTCTTATCAATGGAGTTTACATAGGGGGGCTAGAGCCCCCCATTACTCGTCTTTTGTGACTATCAAGATATAGTGGTACGAGCTACACAATGTTGTCCCAATCAATGAAATGCCATCTATTCTTGAGAAAAATCATCTGTAATGAACCCCTGGAGTGGGGCTAGTGTACACAGAGCTCAACCAGGGTATACCTCTGGTGTTCCTTCGCCTCATTAAGAACATGCCCTGTGTGCACCGCATATTCGTCTTCATATCGATCAAGCAATTGTTGATCCCGCATATGGTGCATTTAGAGAGGTTATTGTTCCAGAAGGTTGAACCAAGGGAGCAACAGATGTCTCAGTGTGTGGTGCAGTATGGTTACAGTCAATGGCGGAGCTAGGGGGCTAGCAGGGGTCCCCCCCCGCAACCGTGTGTAAATTATGCATGTACATGTAGATAAAAAAACAAACACCGATTATAGATGTAATAGCTTCATAACAGACCAAATCTATGTGAACCAAAAGTACATACAATGCAAAGAAGGTCCACGCAATCTATTGTGGACACCGAGGAAAAGATTAAACTGGCATGGGGTAAGCAACCACTCAAGAAGAATCACTTTCCATGCAAATCAGGAACTCAAGGAGGAGAAGCAGTTGGTAGACAGAGAGGTGGAGAAAGTGGTGGCATGTCTAATGGGAGGGGCCCATGTGTTAGTAGAGCCCAATTCATTTATCTTCTCTATCTCTACCTTTTAAAACTGTTAGTTCCAACTCTTTTCTAAGTCCACACACAATTGTGTCCCTAACAGTCATGACTACTCCTAAGTCTACCCAAATTTGTATACCCACAAAATCAACTCCATAAAAATCAATGCTTCAGATAATCAACTCTTAACCCTCGTCACTCAAATATAAGGGAAAATTAGCCCCTAGACTTAGAAGGTGTCCTTTGCTCCAGGAGACTAAAAATACATGTCTTTGCCAAAAGACATTATAATTCTATGGAAATTTGCCACAAGACGCTATAGCCTATATAATAATATTTTCTACTCAACTTAATCCCAATCAACGATAATACCCCTGCTTGCCTCATCTTCATGCCCGGAGAGTTGTCAGCGCGTCACTGGAGGATTCCGTCGCCGGAATAGCCCACCGCGGCCGAATCGAGCAAGCCTCGCCTGCAGCAGAAGCAGGCGCCTGAAAAACCCTAGCTTATTATAATCGACTGTACGAATTGGAGGCGGAGATTGAAGAATGTTATTCGGGGTTTTATGGTCTGGATATACTCCATAACTATGTCTCTCTTTTTACACACAGTAAACATGGATGCAACATGCTCTCAGTTCAATTTAATAGAAATCCTTTCCTCTTCGCAAGAGAAAAAAGTAACGAGTGCTGTGGCAAGAGGATTGCAAAATATGTGATCATCCCTGTTCTTGACGTTATCATCCCTTAAAGATTCAACAATGCAGCACGATTGCAGCCAGCCCGCGTCTGCCTGTAGCGACCAGGGTTTTTTATCTTGGTTTTAGCGGTTCCCAAACTAAAAAAACCGATCCGGCTAACCGGTGAAACCGCCGGCTAACCGGTTGTAGCGGTTTGCTAGGCTCAGTTTGAGAGCGGTAACCGGAGTTTTTAGCAACCAGGCCAGACCGGTTTGGTCGGGAACCGGTCAAACCAGACCGGTTCCCGACGGTTTGGTTAACCTGGTAGCGACAGCGTGTGTATACACATGCCGCCTGGGCCCTGTGCCGCTTGATCGATGAAAGCCGAGTAATTCCGAGCCAAAGGTGAAAGCGATCCCGTGTCAAATCGCGATGAGAATACGAGTAGGAAACCCAATCCGATATGCAAATTCCATGCTAATTTAACCCTATCCTGAAACATAAACGGAAAGGAATGTAACTCGGTGTTCGTGACGGAAGGTGCAGGGCTTCGCTATTCTTGCCTTGTTGGAAACCTGCGACGAGGCCTACAATGCATCAGCTGCTGCCAAATAGACGACTGGTGTTTCCTTATTCTTGCCTCGTCGGAGATCTATTTAGTTTGGCTTTTTTCACTTGCCCCGTCTCGTCGTCTTCCTCCTCTAGCTCCGATGATGGACAGCGTCATCCTGTAGAAGCAGCGCACTGCAGGTGCTATTTTCTTCTTTATATAAATTGCAGATTTGTCTGGAGACGACGGACAGAAATGCAGCACTGTTCCATCGCCTTTTTTTTTTCCGATCCATTGAGCAGCTCCTATAATCATTCTACTGATTCTCGCCGTCTGGTGTGGTTCTGTGTCCCTAGGCTGTTGGAAAGGTTTTGCTGATAAAAAAGAAAAGTTAACAGCTTGTACCATGGCAAGACCGGAACCGGATGGAGAAAGGTGGATGCTGCCGGCCGCGATCAACGGCCACTGCGGCGGCGTTTCCGGCGAGCTTCTCCCGGCGTTCGGCGAACCCCTCCCTTCTTTCGCCGAAAACCACATCATCAACCCTTACGACGGCCGCTACAGGTACGTACGTCTCGCGTAACGTATATTAGGTGTACACGTCTTGACTCTTCGCCCATGCAAACACGGGCTTACGTGTTCACGTATGGGCCGCTGATGGGTCCCTCTCTCTCTCTCAGGTGGTGGCAGGGGTTCCTGATCGTGCTGGTCGTGTACTCGGCGTGGGCTTCGCCATTCGAGCTGGCCCTCGAGAAGGCCACCACGGCGCCGCTCCTGGTCGTGAACCTGGTCGTCGACGTCTTCTTCGCCATCGACATCGCCGTCTCCTTCTTCGCCGCCTACTTCGACAGGTCGGCCAACCTCTTCGTCGACGACCGCAGGAAGATCGCCACGAGGTACCTGGCGCGGCCATGGTTCGCCATGGACGTGGCCTCGACGATCCCGTTCCAGATCATCTACCATTTGGTTAGCGGCAGGAGCTCCGGATTCAGGTACCTCAATCTTCTCCGGCTGTGGCGACTACGGCGTGTCAGTAAGCTCTTTTCAAGGTACGTACGTCCATCGACGATCCTATCCGTTATACACACATTATATATTTCTATATAAAATACATTCAATTACAAATGCTATTAATCTGCTGGATGATAATTATATTGTTTTGCAGATTGGAGAAGGACATCAGATTCAACTACTTTTACACCAGGCTCATCAAACTTATCGGCGTGAGTACACTTCGCACTGACCAGCATGATGACGAGAATGTTTGTCACAGAAATTCTGACGAACAATCTTGCGGCATACGTTCTTCAGGTGACGCTGTTCGCGCTGCACACGTCGGCGTGCATCTTCCTGTGGATGGCGTTCCACCACCGGGGGGACACGGAGCAAACCTGGCTGGGGAGCCAGGTGCACGACTTCGCGGACCGGAGCGTCTGGGTCGGCTACACCTACGCGGTGTACTGGTCCATCACCACGCTCGCCACCGTCGGGTACGGCGACCTGCACGCCGTGAACCCCGGCGAGATGGCGTTCGCCACCTGCTACATGCTCTTCAACCTCGGCCTCACCTCCTACATCATCGGCAACATGACCAACCTCGTCGTCCACGCCGCCACCAACACCTTCGAGATGGTATGTCAATTAAGGCGGTGATCAAGAAGCTCTCGACAATGTACAAAAATGAACATAATGGCCTTTGATCTTGTGGCAGAGGGACACGTTGCGGCGGGTCTCGACGTTCGGGAGCGTGAACCGACTGCCGGAGGAGCTGAGGGAGCAGATGATGGCGAGTGCGCAGCTGAGGTTCCACACGGGGGAGGCGATCCAGCAGCAGCTTCTGTCCGACCTGCCCAGGGCGCTCAGGTCAGGGATCGCGCAGCACCTGTTCCGGGACATGGTCCAGCGCTGCTACCTGTTCCAGGGCGTCTCCAATGGCGTCGTCGTGCAGCTGGTACATTCTGATCTCTCTAGCCACCACCGTGCTCTGAGAGATCGAGTGGCTGTGTGCTCAGTAGCGATTGCTGACCCAAACAACGGGATGCACGCAGGTTTCAGAGATGACGACAGAGTGTTTCCCCCCGAAGGCGGACATTGTCCTGCAGAAGGAGACCTCGACGGACTGCTACATCATCGTGTCAGGTTCAGTGGTAAGCACATAGTCACACCTGTCGACAAACCTCTACAATGATCCTCAGTTCAGATTCTATCTCCCTGCTCTAACTCTGTCTTTCCTCGTTCCCTCTGCTTACTCATGTATCAAGACGTGCTGACAACTGCTGATGATGGAACAGATAGGGTAAACTACTCAATAGCCAAAGATGAATTTAACATCATAGAGTGAGATCCGATTCTGATTGGCCGTGTTTCCCTCTTTCAGCTTGTGATGAAGGCAGGACCACACCGCATGGCAGGGGAAATTGGGGTAATCTTTGGCATCCCACAGCCGTTCACCATCCGGAGCAGGAGGATCACGCAGGTTGTGCGTATCAGCCAGAACCACCTCGTGCAGATACTCCGTTCCAACACTGCTGATGCGGACACGGTATACGCCAATTTCGTTCGGTACCTCAAATCGTTGAAGCAACAAGTTGCATCAGATGCACCATTTTTCAGGGAAATCCTTTCCGGCACAGGCCTGGTAAATACCCCCAAAACGCACTGAAATGAAATTAACTTGCAGTATAGGCTCTGAAACTGTAACATATCTCATTTAATTTGCGCAGGATCAGCTTCAGAGAGGCGTCATTTTTCAGAAGCAGCTGCACAACGGCCCCACCAAGATCGTTGGGTCCCAGGATGCCAAGCTTGGCGCCGAGCAACACGAAGAGATCGCTCCCTGCAACATGTTGCAGGGCCAACAACTGAAAACACGAGTGGTCATCCATGATCACGTCCCCGGCGATGGCATTGAGAAGACTCAGAACCATGGAGTGGGGAAGCTCGTCTGCCTTCCGGATTCGCTGCAAGAGCTGATGAAAGTTGCCGAGGCGAAGTTCGGTAAGGCGGTGAGGAGGGCGCTCACCCTCGATGGCGCCGAGGTGGACGACATTGCCGTGCTAAGGGACGGGGATCACCTGGTGCTGTGTTGGTAGAATAGATTAGTAGATGCAAGTAGCACAAGCACGCCCAAATCGTTTCACATCATCCTGTTCCAGAAATTTTACACAAGGGACAGGGTGAAAGGAAACCATCCTGTTCCCCAAATATTATGAAAGGGAAAGGGTCAAAAGAATGTTGGGTTATGTAATTTTTTTATATATAATAAAGAGCTGTCACCAACTATCGTACGGTTGCAGATAATTTCTTAAAATGAATCCAGTCCAGTGAGAGTAAAACACTTCAGAAAAAAAAAATGCAAAACCGTTGGGAGGCTCACTATTTTTTAGCGACGGGTAGCTTCATTCATCAACGATTGTGATTAGATTCTTGCCCAAGCAGAACTGCTGCGCAGGTTGGAGGTTCATAAGTATCATGACGCCACACCCCCAACCTTGTCATACTATAGATACTTGCCTAGCAACTTCATGTGCTACCCTATTACAATCTCTACTAACATGAGAAATAGCAAAATCCTGAAAGGAACGACTTCATTAGGACACGGAAAAATGTGCAGTTTTTCATGAGCACAGGTGGAATGCACAATTTGTATCTGACAACCTGAGCATTAAACACATCTGCAAAGAAGGCTACTGAGAATCTCAGTTCCAAATACCCGCAAAAAAAAAAAAAAAGAGAGAATCTCAGTTCCAAAACAGGCAATGTAAAAATGCACCAGTCATAACCCAGCAAGGCAGTAGATGAAGCACAGCTATCAAATGATATTTTATCTCCACATCACACGTCAGTAACCCAATAGCCATACACATAATACAATACAATATCCAAAAGAAGAGCAGTGATATTTTTCTTAGCATTACTGATGACAAAAGGCACAAAAGAGAATTATACAACAATCTGCACAGGTTGTTGGCAGATATAGTCCGTGTTAATTCATTAGCTACATATCTCTTGGGATTTGAGTACTCACAATCCTAATATCAGCAGTTATAGAGTTAATCATAATCACCTGCCTACCATGTCGATTCATCTATTGACATGAAACCCCCAATTTTGTTCCTGAAATAACAAAGTTCAATAAGTCATCATCTGTTCAGGCTCACAACATAAAATTTACAGGACAACAAAATTAAAATGTGTTTCGTAAATGTCCTTATAGATAGTTAGATACAGTAAAACCAAATGTTAAAAAAAATACGAGATCTTAATAAAAAAATAGGTGTGGACTTTGCTGACTATTTACATAAGGTCCAAAAAGTAGTTAAATTGTGATAGCAATTTCCACAACAACAGGCAATCATGGACCGTTTGGTGGCAATCTGGTTCCAATTCAAATACCAATAAACTCAGAAAAGGCCAAAGGGCAGGCAGCATCCAGGCTATCTGGCTGTATGTCAACTACACTTTAGGATAGGTACTTTGATCATTCTTCCAAATCATGGAAGACTAAGGTGCAACTACCATATGAACTTATGAAGTCATGGGTGTTTGTTAACTTGAAGTCAAAGCTTGACACTATGTGACGGATAGAGTAACAAGGGGGAACCATAGGAACTTATGAAATCATGGACCGTTCCACAACAGCATGTGAAAGAAAAAGAGCTTGGGAAATGCCCACGAAGATGCATTCAGGAGATTGTCTCGACCATGCCCTTGCAAAATAACCAGCTCTGAACAATACTGGATACTTAGGTCGTGCTTTGTTGGATGCCACAACCCAAAAGTTGCCAAGCCAAAACGTGGGCAAGCAAAAACGTTGGCATGCCAAAATTTTTTGCCAAATCTTGGGCCGAAATTTTAGAGTAGCACTTGATTAGTTGTCAAAAATAAAATGGCCAAAATTATGTCACCAAATGACTTGATGTCAAATTCAAACACTAATGACTATGATTTATATTAGCACACATGTGGACAGATGATTGGGTGCCAAAATATGAAAGAGACTTAACATTGTCAATTTGTTAAGAAACTTTTTAAACAGGCCTTTTGAGTAATTAGGATTCATGAACACCTTCATTTCTTCACAGCAGACAAAATATCTATCTAACAAGTTAATATCTGACATAGCAATACCTATCAATTGAAAGGCGAATTATTTGAAGAAAACATTTTACCAGCATAATTAATATCCTAGTCAGTAGTCACTGGACAAAATAGAACCCTAAAATCACTGATATGCATAGTTCTGCTTGAGAAACATGTCTGATTCTCTACATAAGTTTAAGCAGACACCTTTGATCTTCTCCATACAGTACAAGTAGATTCTCACTACCTTGAAACTAGTACTAATTCCTCTTTTGCACCACAAGTACTTAAAAATCTACCACAATAAAATATATTTTGCCCTTAATGTGTCATGCCAATTAAGTACACACATATGACAGCTCTGTCGCTACAGCTTTCATATGCCACACATGATGACGTCTCAACAAGTAATCTTTGGAGAAGGTGAGTAAATTATATGAGTGGTGAATTTGATTTGTCCAAAGAAAGAAATATTCTGGTAGACTTGTGACTTGAGAACCTTCATGTTAAGCTTGTCAGAATCATAATGCATGACCCACTAATGTTCCAGCACAAAACTAACTCAGATATCAAGGTATGGTAACACAAATACTGTTGAACCTATCAAGATTAAAAAAAAAGTTCAACAAGAGTTTCCAATATTCCCAACAATGTCTGAGGCCAATTTGAACACTTCAGCACTAGCAATATTGATCTAGACTAGCATATACTGCCATCGATTAACAACAAAGAGTAACCAGAACTCTTTTGCATTTCATTCTCAAATACTAGAAGATTTCTGGTTGTACCTTCTAGTTTCCCTCAATAAATCTGACATCAACAGACCAACCATATGAGTAATTTTGATACAACCTTCCTTCTGATAGAATTCAAACACAAAAATACTATGTCAAACAGTGCCGAGTCCCAAAAAACTCTACGAAAGTTATCAAAGATGCCGAATGATGACGTCTTATGCAAAAATGCGAGTAAGTTGCTACTGGGCAACTTGGAATTGGCAACAAAAATGTGAGTGAGTTGCTACTGGGCAACTTGGACTTGGAAACCAAACATTTAGGTTCTTGAATAATATAGTTCACCACATGAAACTGAAGACAGACCCAAAAAAGGATGATTCAGTCTTTAGTTTACTTACTACTCCTTTTTTAGGACATAGTTTACTCGCTACTCAGTCACGCAAATTTCAACAAAATCCATATAGATATGCTACAATAAAACATGATCTAGCACTTGTTAGCAATAAATTGCACACAACATAAGCAGCTGAGATTATTAAACCAACCTCATTTTGTGAACATCTAGGTTGTAAGCTACGGAGAAGCATCCATGACACCATTGCTTTGCTCTTGACCACCACCATCCTCCAATCTCTTATCATCACCACCATCCCCATCTTCTTCCACATCATCCTCATCTCCATCCACATCACTGAGACAAGCAATCTCCGCTTGCGCCTTCTCCAAAATCTCCCTCCACTTTGCATCAAGGTCCCTTTGCAAATCCTTCCTCATTTGCTCCACCTCCGCCATGTGTCGCCTCTTGCTACTCTCGATCCTCGCAAAAACCTCCCCAAACTTCTGAATCGACTCTGTTACAGCCAGGAAACCGTTCCAATTCCCTTGAACAGCACTAATTTTTTGTGGCTCGAGTTCAACCAATTCCGCCCCCAGCCCTGAAACCTTGGGCTCACCTTCAACAAATGCCGCGCTTGGCCGTGAAACCTTGGGTTCACCTTCAACCAATTCCGCGGCCAGCCCAGAAACCCTGGGTTCACCTTCAGCCGATTCCGTGCCCAGCCCTGAAACCTTGTGCTCACCTTCAACCAATTCTGCGCCCGGACCTGAAACCCGGGGGCCTGCATCTCCACCACCGCCCAGCAGACACTCTGGAGCCTTCGCCCCCCACCTCAAGCGCCTCGATGGCTGCGTGTCACGGCGGCGCTTCACGAACGCAGGCAGCAACGAGGGAGGCGGCGGCGGCGGTGGCGACGGGTACAGGATCGACACCATCTTGTCGTAGTAGACCCACTTCAAGGGGCCACGGGGGGCGGGGATGGAGCGGCGCGCGGCGAGGCGCACCCTCTCCCTCTCCTTCTTGAACTTCTTCCTGAGCGTGTCGATGCGGTTGCGGCAGTGCGTCTCGGAGTAGTACCCCGGGGGGCGACCCACGGCGGCGGAGGCGACGCGGGCGACCTCGAGCCACTCGTCGGCGCGGAGGCCGCTGCGGCCCGCGCGGACGAAGCGGTCCCCCCAGGCGTCGAGGAGAGCGAAGGTGGAGCTCTCCGTCCAGCTGGGCCCCGAGCGCGGAGGAGCCACGACCTCGTAGGGCGCGAGCCGCGGGGCGAACTCGAAGCCGAGCGCGTAGCGGTCGGTGCGGCGGCGCTTGGTGCGCGGGGAGGAGGCCCCCGAAGAGGACGGGGACGGCGACGGCGAGTGGGGCGCGCCGGCGGCCGCGCCGTCGACCATGGCCGCGGCTAGGGATTCGAGATCGTGGGCCGCGTCGTCGCCCATGGTCACGGCTAGGGTTTCGCGTTCGTGGTTGGTGGAGGTGGGTTGGCTGGCCGGGACCGGTAGGAATCCGGCGAGTTTGGGGCAGGTCGTCCGTTCTCGGTGGGCTTCAGCAAGACACTGTACCCAAATCCTGCTAAAGCTACTGTATGTTAGTGAAAATTGGACGGACGCTAATTACTGAAATGTGTCCTTTCTGAATGGTACAATTGGTTCTTTTTTGAATAATAACAACCATGAAGTTTCGGTTAATCGTGGTTCGAGCTAGCAAAAGTTTCCGTCATCAACAGTTTAGCAACGACGTTAGGCCATTCTAAACGAGAGTTTCACGAACACGATTACCTAGAATGCTATATCGCCTAAAAATGTTTGAAACTTGTATGAAACACCCCACTCTCAATGCATAGCTTCATTTATTGTTGTTCCCTTTGTTATATGCAAGACACAAGCTGTCTAGGTAACTGTGTAGGGAGAGTTTGATCACCATGAAACTTATTTCACCTCTCTCTTCATTAATTCACTACCACATCATCAAAACTGCCTATGTGTCACTCTATTTATTGCCCCATAAAACTGGCCTTATGTGCATCAATGGTTTAGTAATGACGTGCAGCTAAAACAAGTGAGGCAAAGGCAACCTTTAGCTCTGTGTGACAGGGTGAGACTTAAAAAGGTTACTTCGTTGCCATTTTCCGACATTGTTAGCCAAATATGCTACCAATGCTACCAAATATACTCCATTTGCATCAAAATATTTAGTAATATTTATTTTTCTTACAATGTTTGATTATTTGTTGTATTTAAAATTTTATTATAAATACACGAAATGATAAATTATGGTTCAAATAATTTTGAAGACAAATAAGGTCACAAACAAAGTACTGTACATAAACTTATATACTTTTTTTGGACAAGACAAATTGTTAACGTGATGACTAAAAGTTCACAGCAATAAATATTCTAATTCAAAGGTAGTATTAATTAAGTGTGGAATGAAAATAATCCCAATAGTTCATCCTTCGAGTAGACCACTACTATCAAAAATCCACGAATGGAAAGATAGACAAGCAAGGGGTGGCATAGTACTTCTAAGTTTTCACTCCATCACAAAATAAACGCATTCTTAGAGCACAAAATAAAGGGCAGCTCAGCAGATGTCCAATGGTTAGTTTTGTGACCATTGGGCTTTTATCAGACTTGTGGAAGCAAACTAAAAATGAAGCCCCTATGTTGTGTTCAGTTTTTAAAGAAAAAAAGAGTATTTTTTTGGGAAGCGTGTTATATGAGAGGGTGAATAGGAAATGTGGAAAAGAAATTTTCTGTAAAGCATGTTCTGTGAGGGGGATGAATATGAAGTAAAATGTACTTTTTGAAACTAAACACAGCGTGGGCTTGTTTGTTTTTTCTTTCCGAGGCAAGCTCTGCAAAAGGGGAAAAAATGTTGTCTTCCATAAATATCCCTTACTCCCTTTTCCTTCCTAAACCAATTCTCTTCTCTGCCTGGCCATGTTTATTCAGTACCTTAGCGTAACCAGGATTCTACGCATCTATTAACCGATTCAGTAATTCTCTTTTTCCCTAACGAAATTGTGTTTTGTAGATAGTGCTTATTGTAGGTTATCATCACTTGGACAGCTTTTGGATTTTTGGATTCAGTTCAATAGTTTAATTCCTCGGGGAGGGGAGGGGGGTATGCGTAGAACACTATATACAGTACTCCATGTCAAAATACATGTCATTTTGGCTTTTACTAGATTCATTGATGATGCTATAACGTAGACAACCGAAGTTCATAGAAGATGTCATGAATCTAGACATCTAAAATAACCTACAAAATGACATGTATTTTGATACAGAGGAAGTACCGCCAGTGAGAGGTGGTTAATTTTGTGATCACGCTCACGCATCAATCTTGTAAACCAACCGTATTAACTTTGTACACACGCATAGCCTATTTATGTACCACTCTCCAAGTATCATGCAGCCTTTCTACACTAATGACAACTTGGAACAAACAGTGACTGCTAACTAGAACTAATAAGGTTATGCACAAAACAACCCTCCACGATGATTGATCTCTAGCCTCTAGCAGTTTGCTAGATGCACAAGCGGCCACCTACGTCCCCTTCACTCTGTACTTGCTGGAATTGAAGAACGGATAGCAGCCCATCAGTTTCCTGCAAGTTTGTTCAGTGTCTTAAAAAGATGTAAAGAGAGGTATAACAACAAAAGCGATTTGTTGGTTTCGATGAAGGTGACTGTAAACGCCTAATAATCCTGGCACAGTTTGAAATTCTGAGAGAGTGTCTGCAGGTACCTGCTGGTAGTGTCTCGGTGGCTCTTTCTTGGCATGCTATGGCTGAATGTATAGCCATGGTCAATTCTCGTTTCAGAAGCTACATTCTCCGTCGAACTATCGTTGATTGACGCATTACTTTCTCGCAGGGTTGACAAAGTTGAACTGGATAACCTCTTCTTCCTCCCACCACCACCACCAGCACGCCTTGATGGCGAAGGCATGAACAGCTTGATGATGAAGCCTGCTCCCTCCATAGCGGGCGTCTTCTTCCGCCAGGACTTGGAGTTGGAAGGACTCCTTGCGGTGCTCAATCTCTTCGAGCTGCTCAATGCTGAATCGTCTGTGGTTGCTGCCCTACTAGTCAGGGCCAGGTCGCTGAGGTCTCTCAGGGACAGTTCATATGCTTCTTCAGGCAGGTTGTCCACTGCTTGTAGCATCATCTCCCGGTGGTGCCTGTTGATCGCCTGTGCGTCGGCCGCGTCCTCCAGCCAGAGCTTGGAGTAGCAGTTGGTCATCTTGGATTGCTGGATCCAAGATCCATAGTCGAAGTCGAGTGCATCCTCATGCCTTTCTGACGAGACTGGACTGGTGAAGGTGAAGGGCAAGGGCTGCTGCTCCGGGAGAGCAGCAGTAGGAGCCATGAATGAAATAGATTGGAAGGATGATAGGAGATTGTTTGATGGTCCGGATCGGAGTTAGACTTGTGGGGTGATTAGCTTGATGTAAGTGATCCTTTATAGGTGAAGATTACTAGGCTGGCAGAGGAGAGCTTGCTTCTGACGATAACTGAAATGATCCAGTCCTCCATTTGGGGGTCCATGCCCATGCCGAGTGAAACTCCCTCTCGCCTGCCTGCTTTGAACTGAACTCTTTTTTTCTTTTTTATCACTGCTTTGAACGGAACTCGACTGAATAGAATAGAACATAATTAGGTGACAGAGAGGGAGAACGTGTTGGATCAAATTCAAATTCCTGCACCGTTTAACTAGCCTCGATCTATTCTGGCGGGCTGCAACATCTACACGTGCTACAGGTGCCTCTCCGTGGCGCACGGCAATGATAAATTATTATTGCCATTCCTGATTGCGATCTTAACAATACGTACACGTCACGCACGCTTACTTGGTATGTGGCATAATCTACTAATCCTTGCCTCTCTTCTTTGTGCACCATCTGCTCAATCGAACTCGCACATATGTGCTGTTGGCTTATTAACCACTCGTGCTCCCGCAAGCCGGCCACACACAAGGTTGTAATTTGCGTGGGATAGAAACCTGTCAAACGCCAACCCAACATAAGTTTCTTTCAATTCCACACTTCAGATGTCTGGCTGTCGCCGATTCGTTCAAGGGTAAAAACGTATTTTTCTTATAAATGAGAAAAGGTAGATAGTTATGCTTGCTGCTTAGCGTGAAAACATTTTTTTTAAAAAAAAACATTATCCATTCCGCCAACGGTGATGGGATTTCTAAAATAGTGTATCTTTTCTGCAAAGGCTTTACGGGCGGAACCCATATGCCACTTTTAGATGGGCCGAAGCAGTCGATGATAAGCTCGGCTTAAATGGGCCTCCAAAATTCGCCATATGCCATGGGCCATGGCTCCTCCGAAAAATAGGGCCTCCAAAAATGTACTGACGAGCGAGTCCCTCCGTTGTCCCGATCTTGGCAGTTCGGCGTCATGCAAGTTTGTCTCTGAGTTCCGATTCCGAAGACGCGAAGCGCAAACACAGCCGCCAGCTCAAGGCGTACTGGTAAAGAGCATTAAAAAAAAACTGGTAGCCGGTGGAGGTTCAAATGCCAGCTTCTTCTTGGAGCCCAAGGAAGAGAGCAACAGGCCAGCGTTTTTTTTGTGCCAGCTATATGCCCTCGAAGATCTCCTTCTTGGAGGAAAAGAAATGGTTGTCTGCAGCGACGGAACACTGCTGCATGGTGGTAGCTTTCACAGGATCTCTAGTGGCTAGGCTAGCTGCTTGCGGCGGTGCGGCCAGGCTAGCTGCCACCGCACTGTTGGTAATAGCCGGCACGTCATGTACATAGGCCGGGGAGGTCTCTCGCCGCAAGCGCTACTGGAGCTCTGCTTGCACACTTGCGAAATAAATCCACCGAGATTACGCTAGATACGTTCGGATCCGAGCGCGACCACATCACCATGCACTCAGATCGTGGCTGAAAAGAGTGAAAAATAATTTTCTAGATGAACAGTAGATTGGAAAGCGTGTTCTGTAGGAGGAATGAATAGGAAAAATAGTTGAAGAAGTGCTTTTCTATGAATCCGTGAATCTGAACCCCTGTATTCCGCGCACGCGTTTACGTGCTCAGTAAAACCTCGATAGCCTCACGAAACGTTACGTGCTCAGTAAAACCTCGATAGCCTCACGAAACGGCAAATAGCAAGAGGTCTTGGGGAAGCTGCAAGACCGGAGGCAGACGAGAGCGCGAGAGGCCGCGCTGGACCGCTGAAACTTGAGAACCCAACCTCGCGAGGGCTGAAGGGAGGGATGGGAGAGTAGATTTCTGCGACTTTGAGCACGCGTTACTGTGCAAAAACTGCAAAAGCGCAATCGAAACAGGTTTTTCAATATCCGGCCGCTGAAGCCGCAGGCGATGAGAAAGCCGAGCGAGTCTGCTCTCGTCACAGCAACATCTGAAACCCACGCTGACAAAGGCCTTTGAAATCTCGCAGCGCACGGGCTTCACCGCATCACAAGCGTCAAACAACGCGCTGATCAGAGGATACAATAAACTCGCTCTAGACACCTCTAGACACGAGTCGGTAGTGAGCAAGTTTGTTTACTGCTGATCGCGGTGACTCACCCACTTGGCTGTCCCGCGCAGACGCCACACACCCTCGGTGCCCTGTTAATTAACTTAAACAGGCGCAAACACCCATCGAAGCAAAGCACGGTCGCAGCAGCAGCAGCGCTCTGGCCCTCTGAAGAAAGGTAAAAATAATGCGCTGCAAAAGGGAGAAAAAGGCGACAGCCCCGAGCGAGAGAATTTCTCGTTTCCGGCGACGGAGAGCGGGGGTTATCTAGGGTTAATCATCGTACCGCACGAGGGGGGTTAATCTAGCGCGGAGCATTCGCGATGGGATAACGACGGCTTCGGGGGCGACACCTGCCCCCCCACGACTAGTGCTCTGATTGACAAAAGCTCAACGGATCAGTAATCACCGTGTTTGGCTGATAGTGACAGTCTCAATGAACCTGATTAAAAATATAGGGTGATGGGTGGTGGAAACACTGCACCTGCCCGGAAAAAGGACGCACTGTAGCTAATAGGCCGCCTCGTACGACAGCGTAAAAGGATCATAATACAATCAACCACCTCTTTCGGCGTGTTAACATACTCCGCTGACAGGATTCGCATTTCCTCCGAAGTAAAATAGTAGCGGACTCACTCACTAGTCCTACAGAACGCGAATCAGGCAGAGATGATCAAGCTTTCCAGACGCAGACATGTGGGCCCGTCTATAGCGGGGCACCTACAGATCCACAGCTGTGGTCTGGCCTGAACGGACAGATCCGCGGTAATCACCATGTGCTGTGGCTTTCAATTTTTCAAAGGGCGGAGAAAAAAAAAAGAAAAAGCGAAGGGCTATGCTAAAGTACTCCATTCACCTTCTAAGAGGTAAGATCTCAGATAAATCTCAACCATCCATTTTCTGAATAAATAAAACATTCTAGTAATTAAAATATTTAGAGAAAAGAAAAAAAAAGATCTCTACACCTTTCCTTAACTGCTCCTCCTAATCTGCTCTCTCCCCCTAATCTGCTCTCCTTTCCTTCTCACCCCACCACCATTCTCTCCCTTCCTTACCTACGACTGGGGAGTACTGAACAATGCCAATATTTTTTACGGATGCCATTGTTATACTTTCAAATACATGGGCCAAGCACTGAATAATGTTACGAGCCACCAAGTTCATGTTATAAAAAAATTACGGCTCATCTATGTCACGTTCACTTGTCACGCGAATAGCAAACATGCACCCTTTTTTTTTCAAAAGACGATCCATGTAAATCTATAAGACCATGCCACGTTTGATGTCACGTTCACTTAATTTTCACGTTTTTTCAAACGTTCACCATGGCCGGCCATGAGAATGGCACGTTCTTTTTTTTTTGAAAAGATTCATGCAAATCCATGAGACCAAAAAGAAAAAGGAAAGTTATATCCAACTCAATCAAGTTAGATCTAATAAGAAGATTTTTTTCAGATTAAAAATGTAAATAATAAATATTAACTATATTACCTATTAGGAGGTAATATGTCTTTATATTTTCCTTTTATAATCATTTAGGAGTACCTTAGCAAAACCCAAAAGCGAAGCAAAAGCTTAAAAGGCCACTGTAGCAGCAGGCCAGTCTCCGGTCCCGTACACGTTGGATGCTCCCAGCACGGCCATACACGCGTCGTACCACCGATGTCGCTGGGCGCAGAAAACGACAAGAGCCACCACGCATGTCCGTTTCAACGTTTTTACAGCGGCGGTCAAAGATGGTAGCCTGTGACCGTAGGGGCTGCCCTGCAGTGGGGGAGTAGGAGTACTAGCGACCAGCTCATCAATCATTAACGATAAGGAGAAATTGACACGATTCATGTAGCAATGCATTGCGACCGTGAAAGCTCAACCGAGCGCTGCACAGATAGATGCGTGGCACGTTTCTCTCCATAGACCATCCTCGTTGTCGTTGGAACTATTGGTTTACCATGGAGGAGGTGTCACTCGTGCCGCGCGTGACGATAATTATTGCGCTAAACCAGCGAGGCATCATCAATCAACACAAAAACCAAACCACTCTGGATCATCCTTGCTAGATGCCACCAGCTCGCCAACTCCCTCCTCATGACCATATCGTCCTCTGAGATAAAAGTAGTACTTAAAAGAACACACCATTGCCGTGAGAGAGAGAAAAAAAAAGAGGAGGTTGTGCCCCCAGAAACGAAGCCGAAAAAATAAAAGGAGGAAAATAGGAGAGCGTCAAAATGAAGCCTTGATAAAAAAAATAAAAAAAGGGTTAAAGTAAGCAGGGGGGACCCAGTGTGGAGAGGTGGTGAGCTGCGGGTGTGCCACCGCACACGCCCGTTGCCCCTGCATGCAACGCCACCTGGGACACATGTCCCCTCTCCCCTCTCCCAGCGCGCCCCGCACACGAAACCCCACCAGGCAGGCAAGGCGGAGCAGACAAGAGATTTGGGAGCGGTGGGACCCGAGCCAAGTCTTGAGCGAGAAGCAGAGTGCCGCGGAAGCCTCCTCCTTCCATCCCCTACCCGGCTTCCCCCCACCTCCTCCTCCCCCTCTCCTTAAGCAGCAGTAGCCCCCCATCGCCCGAGCAGTCCCAAGCCGCCGCGTCCCCCCATTCCTCAGGAGCCACGCCGAAGCGGTCGCCGAGGTACGCCGCCGCTCATCCTCCGTTTCCATGTACGGGTTGCTTGCGCCTTGCGCTCTTCCCTGATCCGCGCTTGCTTGCTTGTACGCGGCCGCTTGCGCAGCTGCGCTGCTGGCAGCGCTGAGCTGTTGGCTGGTTCGTAGTTTGGGCCTGGGATTGGATTGCTTCCGTTGTGGATTAGTGGGACCTGTGGATGTTGGCGATCTATCTGTTGTGCCCCCAATGGTTTTCATGAGTGGGCGGTACGGTAATGCCGCCGTCCTGTAGCGGACGCAATGGTGGAGCCACGAGTTTCATTTCTGCATCTCGAGCTGTGACGGGTTTGTTCTGAAATGAAATGCTGGGGACGATTTTGAAGGATTTTTCTGTTGATTTGGCCTGCTGGTGACTGGTGTTCTCGCATTTATTAGACTTTTTTTTTGTTTGGGAAATGCTCCTTGTCCATTTTCGCTTCAAGCGACTTCGCAATCGTGAGATGCATGTGGTTAAAACCAGCGTTTTCTTTGAACCGTTTGCCTTTCCGTTTTTGTTTGTTTCTGTACTTTTTGTGATGAGCACATCAACAATCATGGCCTCTTTCCCTTTTTACCTGCAACTTTGACTTGATCGAGAAGAAAAGCAAAAGCTGAATTTCAGCTCACCTTTTCTTCACCTCCCATCACCCATTGACCCCAAATCCAAAATCGTACAGCATCAACTGAACCAACCGACAAATGTGACCATTTTGATCAGGTACATCAGCTACTGCTTCCACACAACGCCAAGCCATGGTGGAATCCAATGGCCAAGGGGGCACTGCGCCGGCCGCCGCCGGATTCTTCAGGGTGCCGGGCCTCTTCGTGAGGCTGAGCAGCAACAGCAAGGGAGCTGCGGCGAGCAATGCCGTGGACCCCGACTCCGTGTGGAGCCCCACCTCCCCGCTGGACGTGAAGAGCCTCAGGTCCAGCCCGCCGAGGGTTGGCCTCGGCCTCGTCGACGCCCTCACCGCCGACGGGAGCTGCTCCGTCCACCTGGGATGCAGGAGCTCGTTCCTCGACTCCATCAGGCCGTTCCTCGAGCTGGCGCTGCCCAAGGCGTGCGTGAAGGCCGCCTCGTCGGCCGGCGTCGCGACCACCGCCGCCGCCGATGAGGTGGGCGAGTACGCGGAGTCCGAGGAGTACACCTGCGTCATCTCGCGCGGGCCCAACCCGCGGACGACGCACATCCTCGCCGGCGAGACTCGGGAGGTGCGTGGCAAAGGAGAAGCAAGCGGTGACGGTTGCAGCAAGGCGATTTTCAGCATCGAGCCCTTCAGCGATCTGCTGCCGTCATCGCGGGCGGCATCACCGACTACTAGTTCCGCGTCCGGCCGCTGCCGCTGCTGCATGAAGAGGCTCCCGGAGAAGATGGACATCTTCATGTACCTGTGAGTTTTGCGTCTGCAGGCTTACGCAATGTTTGTAAGTCGTTCATGTTTTGACAGATTTTTCTTTTGGGTGCAGGGGCAAGGCGTTCTGCAGCAACGAGTGTAGGAAAGGGTACATCGAGGAGGAGATCGAGGAGGCGGAAGAGCTCATGATTCTGGATTCTGCTCTGAACCCCTGATTGAAGATTTTTTTAGCTGCCGAGGCAAAGTAGTAGTATAATTGCCCGCAAGCTTCCAGCCATCACTTTTGATTTTGCTACTAGGATTAACCAGGAGGGAAAAAAATGAGAGAGAAGGGATATGCCTCTCGTTCGAATTTTTCTGAAATGGAGAGGTTTCAGCTCGGCCCGCTTGTGCAATGGGCCAACGGCCGAGCCAATTTTCATGATTTTGTTAAGCTCCACATTTTGTGGCTGCTGTCAAACTAGCTCTGTGCCATCAATATATTTACCCCGTTTCTTTTTTCTAGTCTCCCTAGGTTCTTTTTATTATGTTGCTTAAGATACTCCTGTCTTCATCATGGCAATCCTGCCAAGATTTCTCATCATCATTGCGCTATGTCACCAAGCAAATGCGCAGCAGGAAAACTCTCCCCTGGCGACATGCCAGAGCCGTAACTCCCGTTTCAGGGCAATTAACAATTATCAGGGCAATCGAGTATACGTACATGATGCAGTGTGTACTCTAGCTCGTACGGCCACCCTGAGGCCTGAGCTGCACAATGGGTCTAGCGGCTTGTCGCGTCGACCCGCCGGCAGGCGGGCAGGCAGGGCGTGTTTGGATGGGTCCTGGAGGCTAATTGCCTGGCTGGAAGGCTGCCGGAGACCTGCCTGGTACCATTTGGTTGCGACCCTGGCAACCTGCCTGATGCAGGCAGCAGCACGCAGGCCCAGGCACACAAAATCGATCGCCTGGCTCAGGCAGCTTTGCTTGCCTGCTATAATCACATAATTAGTATTGTTTATTACTAACAACCGTTACTTAATACTTAATTAAGTCCATAAACCTTTTAACAACAGTTACTTAATACTTAATTAAGTCCATAAACCAAGGTTTATGGCACCAAAGTAAAGCACACTTAATCTTTTTCTTCTCCATTTGCATGGACATAATGTTAGAATAAACCATTATAAAAATATTCTTAATTAATTAAGTCTATGAACCAAGCTTGGGGCAACAAAGTAAAGCACGCTTTACCTTTTCTTCTTTTGCATGGACGCAATTTTTTCCTCTATCATATATACTTAATTAAACAAAATAAAGTTTTATTAGAAATATTTACTACTAATATTTTAATTAACTACAAAATCAATATAGTCACTCATGGTTATTCAGATGATTTATATTGTAATGTCATTACTAGTAAATCTGTCATTTTATAATGCTCAAATATTACACTTTTGGATCAATTTTGAGTACAAATTATATATATACAAAAAAAAAAGACACAGTGGGCATAGAAGCCCCGTGATTTTTCATTAAGAAGAGAAACCTTCCGAGTTTAGAAAAACCCCCGAACCCCGGCTAGGCCAACGGGGGGATTTTTTAAAGGGAAAAGTCTATTTTTTCACCCTTCAACGGTTACAAAAGTCTGATTTTTAATCTCCAACTACAAAACCGGATACTAAAAGCCAAACCATGAAAAACTAGCCCTTCGAGTGGTTTTGAGGGTGGTTTTGGATTTTCTAAAAATAGCGGAAATATTTTTAAACTTTAAAAAACCATTACTAATTCATTTTGGACCCAAAAATATAAAATCAATGCCAAAAGTTCTCTTAAAATGTAACCAACCTATTGACACACCATTTAATGTTATTTGGGTGTTATATATTTATATTACTAGTGTCTTATTGTTTTTTAAAAATGAATTAGAATAAAAATAAATAATATGCAAATAACTTCTAATGGTGCACCCACATGTACGTCACATGTTTATAAAAACATTTACACCATATTCTAATTTTTCTAGTTCAAAATAAAATTAGTTATGATTTTTTTTAATATAAAATTATTTTTATTTTTTTAGAAAATACAAAATCACCTTCAAAACCACCCAACGCCCTGTTCGGTTGGCTGGGCTGATTGCGGCTGGGGCTGGGCTCGGCTGATTCCTGCAGATAGGTGTGGGGCTGACCGTTGGGCCAGCTGCTCCCGCCCAGCCACCAGCCCAGCCACAAACGCCCATCCGAACAGGCCCCAAAGGGTCAATTTTGCACGGTTTAGATAGTTAGAGGATGTTTAGTGTCCGGTTTTGCGTTGTAGGTTGAAAATCAGACTTTTGTAATAGTTGGAGGGTGAAAAATAGACTTTTTCTTTTTTAAACCAACCCCTAAATCCACTTTCGTGAGGAATTGAACCTGGATTGATGGGACCATAGCATCGGTCCCTAACCACTAGGCTAGAAGAACTTAGGTAATTATTTATATATACAGATGTGTGATTATTTTGCATCAATGTGTAATTATTTTGCATAGATGTGTAGTTATTTTAAGACAATGCAATTATTTGAGATGGAGTACACAGCACAGCTAGCTAACACCCCGAGCTAATGGAAAGTCTAGGCACACAACACAAATCTGCCTTGCAGCCAAACTATTTTCTTATCCTTTCAAGCAGACTAGCAGACACCTGCATGAATCGACTTACAGCTACAATCTACAAAGCTTGAGCAATCATCTCATCGAGGACCTCCATTGATACAATCTTGAAGCGAGGAAATACACACTGGAACCACTGATGATGGAGTAATTTTTCAGACGGAAGCCATTAATGACAGGCTAACAGCCCAATCCAATAAGCTCAAGTGTTAAGCCTCCGGTGAAGTACTCAATCAACGGAACCTCGTCAGCCACCGTCCCAAGAGCCCGGCAGCTCACGCAAGAGGCGCCATCACGCTTCTTGAGGAATGCAGAAACCAACGTGAAGTCACTTTCTTCAGATCTGGCGGGTGTTGTATGACTTGCAACCCTGGCACTTGTTTGCGATCAAATGGAACTGCACCTCCGATATTGCCCCGCAGTCGTTGCATAGTATGCGGACCTAGAAGGAAATAAATCAAGACAAACGTTGCCGAGTCTGCATCTTCTGTACTAGACTTGCGATCCGAAGAGACGAGCTATCCTAAGATGCTGCATCCACAAGAGTTTCAGCAAAAAGAGAAGAATATTACCATTTTGTCGTCACAAGAATCAGACAGATTGGCAAGCTCCATGTCGAGTCTCTCCCATGCTTTGGACATGTCACAAACTGACTTGGAACAAAGTGGGCATGCAAACCTGTAGATTTATTTTAGGCGTGAAAACCCAGTCGGCTATGGTAAACCAAGGTGTAAAAAAGGGACATATGCTCACATGCAGAGTCAACTTACTGGCAGTGCTCTTCCATTTCTTTCAAGCATTTTACATGAATGGTATGGCCACAAGGCAGGACAGATACATCATTTGTCGACTCGAATAAGTACTGAAATTCATGAAACAGGATCGGTCACCAGATAATGTCAGAACTAGAAAAGAACCAGGAACTATTCACTGAAAAGGATAACCCTCAACCTGAAATTAAAGAAGAGTAGGGCACCTACCTCGAAGCAAATTGGACAGTCATGATGCATCGCTCCTTCAACACATGAATGACTGTTCTTCAACACAATTGAATAACAACATCCTACACGAAATAGATAAACAGTGATGAGCGATAACAGTTAAATTATAACAATGCAGAGTTCAAAGTCTGTAATAATATAAGAATCTGAAAAATAATTCTGACGAGGACAAATAGTGTTAATAAAAATGCAATTTCAAGGTTAGCAAACTAGAGTATAGGAAGAGTAACTTCTAATTCTAAATTATTAAAAAACATTGTTCAGCTAGTCATTTACAAATCACAAAGATCGCATATTGTCATTGAAAAAATAAATCCGTATAGCCCCATTGCACGCCACATGGAAATTACATGCAGTCATGCAGAGGAACACACAGCCCAAACACGTTCACAGAAAGATCAAATCTGTACTAGAAGCACAAATAACATGATATACAGTAGAATTAAAAATGAAATATAAGATACAGAAGGGAGACGTGAGGCATTACCACATCTTGAGCAGTGGAAGAAATTCTCCCTCCCTCCAATTCTGCATACATAGTCACAATTGAAGCATTATATTTTCCATACTTTAGACTTCAAAGGCTTCATAGTTCATACAATGTCCGCTTGGAAAGATTAACATATACGTACCTACATATTCCACATCCATTGCAGTGATACTGCTGTTTAGAAACCTAAAATCACAAACAGAGGATTTAGCAAGCCATACTCTAGCATCTGCATAAATCACCCAGAAGAGACAATAACAAGAATTCGCTTACTAACATCATCATCAAAGAGCTTGCATAATCCACAGAAGTACTTCCCCATGCATACACCGCAATTGATGCATACTTGTTGTACCTGGCACCAGACAGAGCAGCATGATGATATAGTCAACACATTAGCATGTCACAAAGTAGTAGCAAAAGTTGATTCACACACCTCTTGTTCTGTACCACATAATGAGCATATGACCTGATGACAGACAAAAAATGAAAACATGGACTCAGCTGAATGCAAAAAAAAATGCGCATAGAACTGCAGTCGGCAGTAAGCCTAGAGTGCAAACTTACCTGCTGCACTTCATGGCGTGGAAGTTCATGCCTCTTCATTGCATCGACCTTAATAGAATTCTGTCAATAGAAGCACATAATATATTCATTTTCTATATTTAATATGGCCCATGGTTCAAAAATAATAATGGGCACACACACATACAACTGAACGTGAAAATATTCCACTGAAGACCAATTACGCAATCTAAAGCAGAAATAGTTCACTGTACTTTTTGGACAGAATTGCAAGTAGCAATACCCATGTATAAGATTGGAGCAGACATCGAGCTAATAGTCCACAGAAGTACAGCCGCATCTAGATTCTAGAGCAAGAACCAAGTACCTATCTACTATCAGAGTAAAAACATAACAAATCCTGTGTCCTCTGAGTTATTAATATTTACTAATATAACACTAAATACAAATGACAATTGTCGATGCACACAAGCAAATTCATTATTGGGTTCTACATCAACACTACATAACTGCACATTGCAAAAACTGCTCTCCTGCACTGAGCCACTGATAACCCAAAAAAGATACACGATACCTTGACTTCATTGTGGCAGTGCCGGCAATCAAAAATCTCATTGCAACAAGGAGCTCGTATCCGGCATCTCCTCCTGTAATGTGGACACCTGCCATTCAAATGGTTGTTATTTGACATCAAGGAGCTTATCAGGAAGTCAATGTTCTAGCAAATGCCAAATAGACAAGACAACGGAAGGCGCAGTAAAAAACATACCCATACTGCATTATTCCTTCCTCAAATTTCTCGTAGTCATCAAGATTTGAATCATTGATATTCTCTTTCTGGTAATTCCCACCAGATAGCAAAGAGCCCTTGTCATATTCCTCCACATTTAGCTTGGCTTGCCCATGTTGCGCAGAAGCAGAATAGAGGTGTAGGTCCAATGCTCCCATCTTGACCTTTTTTTTTACCGCTGAAAGCTATTACGTTGCAAACACAACACAAATACCTGCAAATATCATGTATTTAGCAGGATTGCTCTCAATACATAATGCAGTCGGGGTTCTAAATTCGAGGAAACCACTGCGCACAGTTCTGGAATGCCATATGCTGCTGAAGACCAGGCATCACAAAAGATGAAAGCAACGCCGAACAGCTCCAACCAGCAAAATCTCGATAAACTGATCAACCAACAATCACAGATAGCAGTAACTATCTGGACAGTGAGCCGAGAGCAGAATAATACTACTCGAGAGGTATCCATCCGGACTCCAGAGAACTCCCAAGCAATTCGAACAGAGCATCCATCTGCACCAAATTTATTGCGTTGTCCACCCCCATTCTCTGGCAAGAGGAACACGTCATAGCATCAAATGCCAGGAAATGAAAAAAAACGTGATTATTTCGTGACAAGGTTTTGACGTGTTAGCATGTACCACTCGTGCACGTTGTTATTCTCTGAAAGTTTCATTGAGACGTCAGATTTCAAGGAAGCCTACCTCCAGCAGATATCAGCTTCATCTTCAAAATCTCTAATTATAAGTGCTTCTATCCATAAGAGATTTTCAATCCATTGATTCTTCGATCAGAAATGCCTTGGAGAAAACCAGCACACCCACGCATTATCCTAATATTCTATTTCAGATTTCACCAGCTCAGACCCCAAATTTAAACTATCTCTACTTCCCAACTGAATATAGATAATCCCAGGACTCGAATCACCGGTGAGGTAGTGACACTGTTTACATGACCTGCAGAAGAGAAATGCTCTCCCTAATTCTCTCAAGGAATACAGAACTGGATAGCCTTCCAGTAGTCCAGAAACTGTTCCATCCAACATCCATTCTCATCTATGTATAACTGGGGCACATAAAGTCCAGAATAGGTAGCCAGAATTTATTCATGCTTCTTCTAATTTAGTGAAAAAAACTTCAACTTTCGACTTCTGCTCACTGGTATTTGCAAAGGACGGCCAAACGAGGATGTATAATGGCATCGGCATAGCGTTGTGCCACAAGGAGGGATGACAGAACGACAAAGATGCGGTATGCATATGCAGTAACTATTGGATATGGAAGTCAGAGTGCGTTGCTTAGGATAGGACAGTACATAAGTTCTGAACTTCTAGATGCACTCTTTGACACGAGCAATGTTAAATTCTAGCCCACTACTTTGCGTACGCAATCAATTGCTAGTAGACGTCGTGGAACCATTATCCCCAGGTATCAGAGAAGTACTATCCAGCCATCACCCATGCGAACCTAGAAGAGCAAACACAACAATCAGAATCTATAATCTCATCTCAAGTAGGCACCAAAGCTGTCGATCAGGCACCCAAAGCTGTCGGTACAAACCAAACGAATCAAGCAAATGCAGAAGCCGCAAACAATTAAGGGGATGGACATTTTATACGGCTCACGGGTAGTCAAGCGCCAAACGTTCTGATCTTGCGCCGTATATATACCATAATAAATCAAACAACCAGTCATCACAATCCGCAATCATGTAGAGCAATTAGTCAGCAACAACCAAATCAGAAAAAAAAACTAGACATTATCAGCTCATAATCATCATCTCAGCGCACGCGCAATCAATCAAAACAATCACACGTACCTAAGCAGATCGATCAATCGGAACAGAAATTTAAGCGCACAGAAATCAGAACAGAAACTAGAAAAACCGCGAGGCGTATGACGAACTTCCTATCGCACACGCGACCCACAATCGAGCGGGCGCGACGACGCGGCGGCCGCCGGCCGGGAGGAGCCTGGATCCCTGCAGCGCCTGCGGTATCTGGATTTGGGGAATTTGGAGACGAGACGAGGCTGTGTGTGAAGGCTTCGTACTTGCGAGTGGTGACTGCGATTCGGTAGGGAAGCTTTGGGCGGAGGCTATTTAAACCGGCTCCTGGGAGCACACGGCTTCCAGAGGTTTCGGCTGACGTGGACCGGGACCGGTGGACCGCGACTGCGATTTTGGCCTTATCCTGCGTGTGAGAGGGAGCACTCGTATGGGCATGGATTAACAAAATTTTAAAAATTGCTAAAAAAAATTAAAAGGCAATGATTTTTCTTTTACTTTCAAGACAATACGCAACACATCCCATAATATAATAACTAGCCTAGCTACTGACATCTACTTCTCCCTATGTAAAAAAATTTACAATTCTTACCCTTTTAGAAATCAAACAACTTAAATTTTAACTCATATTTAGAAATATTAACATTCAGAATACTAAATAAGTATAGTTAGATTAGTTATATAATATATTTTTATAATTAAATTATTTAGAATTGTTAAATATGAGCTACCACCAGTACTCAAAGAAGATACTCTATGTCAGAGTTTCGAAACTTCGGATGTTTGCACCGAATATCTTTCACGTCACCTTAAGAAAACATAGGATGGGATCACTGCCTCACTGGGATGGCAGCGGCGCGTACGCCCGGTCAAGAACCGCCGCACATCCCCGGGGATGCCGCCACGTACGCTCCAGCTTCCACCGCCCCACGGACCTCCGCCAGGGAGCTGCCGGGAGCTTTTGCCGTGCCGTGATGTGAGGCGCTACGTGACCGTGTACGTTGCGGGCACCGCGGCCCGAGAAATCCATAGAATAACCGTCGCGACGAATGATAGGGCGTGATGGTGGACGGGCACACGGCAACGCGCGCCCAGGCCGATCCCGATCCGTACGGAGCTTGTGCGGGAAGAATGGCTCTGTGCCTCCATCTGGGACACGACGTGTCCTTTTTTGGTCCGAGACGTGTACGGGTTAGCGCCTCCACCGTGCACAGCGTCGTGGCTCTCCGCTCTTGAGTTACACAGAAATGCTCTGCTCCTTATCAATTTTAGATATATACTGGAATACATATGACGTGTTTGACTGGGGTGAAACTCCCGGCGTGCCAAGAAATCGAATGCTCAAATGATCACGCGGATAAATCCCATATTGGGCGAAACCAGTTTCGTGTACGCTAGCTACTGCTTCGCTACGGATCACGTCTGTTGCTTGTAGGCTGTAGCTGGCCAGCCGCCAACACACACACCTCTCGAGTTTCTGCTGAATTTCTATCGAAGGCTTGAAGCTTCGTACTACTCCCTCCGTCCCGTGATGTAAGCATTTATTGATTTTCGTACCAACATTTGACCATTTATTTTATATAAAAAATTTATAAAAATATAAAAACAAATATCATATACATCAAATATATCGTATATATTTTATGTATACTATAATTGTTTTTATATTTTCACAACTTTTTTAAATAAGACGAATGGCCAAATATTGGCACGAAAATCAATAAATACTTATATTATGGGACCGAGGGAGTAGATCAAAGGGGTCGGATTTGAGTTGACTGATACTATTCTGATAGGATCATCATCATGGGACGAAACGCGGCACACGGCCACAGGTGAGGTTGCAATTATTGGTCCCAGCATAATTACAGCGGCTTGGATGCTTTGATTTGCGTCGCCCCAGCCAATCAGGTAGATCAGTATAGATGAGCATGGAGCAATGATGCCCTGCTCTGGCGTGGAGGGCACCGGCGGCATGAAAGCTGCGAGGCGCGACGGAATTGTGGCGCGGCTTGTGCGGACGACGAGACGGGCCGGTATTTTCTACACGGGGCGGCAGGCAAGAAAGCTGACGGCCGGCGTGATTAGGACGAGTTGTGATGACTGATGCCTCAATAGTTAGCAGCTTATTATGAGCATGATGGTGCTCACTCGGAGCCTCCGGTCGAAGGATCCACCACGATTAGATCAGGGAGGATCGATGGATCATGTCATTCCTGTGGGTCCTTTGGTCGCTGTCCACCTTTAATGTCTCTGTTGATCGAGAGAGAAGGAAAAAGGTGTGATCTGCAGTCTGTGATCATAGAGATTCGATTGCTCACGTTGGTCTCGGGTGACGGGGTTGATCGGTCATTCGGTCACCGTCGCCGTCCAACCCTTTTAAGCCTCCTTTTCTTTCTTTCTGGCGAGAGGGGGTGCGTGTGGTTAAATTGTTAAAAGGAGATTTGTTATGGAGGAGTGTGGTTAAAAGGAGAATTGTTATGGAGGAGAGTATCACCGGATTTCGCAAAGTCAATTAGGCCCACAAAGGCCACCGAGCATCAAAAGAGCCCATCTATCTGCAGGCCCAGTAGCATATGTGTCCGTGGAATTCGGCCTTGATGAGAATTGCTATCTTTTTCTCCTTGCGATTTTGCAAAAGTCCGAAATTACTCGCAGAAGATTGAGCTTGTCTGGATCGTAATTTTTGTTCAACTTTTCCACTCACGAGGCAGTACTGTGAACACGAAGTTTTTACTCTATACCTCATGCATGTTCGGGGTGGACTTCACTGTGCAGACGCGTCGTCTTCAGCATCAGTAGGTTAGGTCGATCTATTCTGGTTGTCATCTACAAGACTACAACAGTTTTTTGATGAAACCATCTACAACAGTTGCAGTCGTGCACCACCTGATGTGTGTTACTGTTAAATCTGCGTATACTTTGCTAGCTACAACTGCCTCGTAGTCGTAGGCGCATCCCGGTCTGCCTTTTGTGCCCTGTTGGCTGGGCAAGCTGCATTTGCGCACTCTCCATCGTGCACTGTTTATTCACATGCTTCGCTCGAGAGCTTCTTTCTCATAAGTTTCAACTTTGGGGTCACTCAATGTGCGTACGATAAGAACAAGAGGGGCTTTGTGCTTTTCTGCCTGATCGATTTCCTATGTTCGTTGACAACCTGTACCTCGGCTTTGCTCATATATATTCCACCACTAGTCAAGGGCCTCAAGGCTCTAAAGCGGATGCTACTATTTCAACGCTGCATGAGCAATAAAAAAATATCTAAATTAATCGTGGGTTAGGTGTGACAATATAATTTAGAATTGTGTGTTCTAGACTTCCGGTAGTACTGTTCAGGTGAGTGAGGACTGAGGATAAACAAATGAAAATCTAGAAACTGGGTGACTTTGACTATCATAGTACTATCATTCACAACTAAAGATCCATTCACACTCTGTTTTCTTCACCAGTCCAGTTCAGTTCATCTCGTCACAAGAGTTCAGTTCACAGTAGATTCGTTCATATCTCGCTGGCTAGTCGAGTGAAGGTTCTCAAAGGATAAACCGGATAATCTATTTTCTACAGTGTGATTTCCGGTTAAGATGTGAGGTAAAAGAAGCAAATCATCTATTTGGGCATGTGATCACCAAGATGGCGGATTCTACTTGCTTTCTTCCGAATCATGTGCCGTCGTCACGCATGACAGTTCAGAGCAGCCGTGGGGAAGATGGCAGCTAGAGTCTCCCAAGCTTCGCATCACCTGAGGGAGGCATCATTCGGCAGTGGCTAATGAGTGCATTCCACTATTGTATGTATGGACGGTAGATTTCAACTCTCTTTGCGCGATGATGGAAGTGGTGACTCAGATTCGAGCAAAGTGCTACATCCCTTTTGGCATTATCGGTACAACACCCCTGTTTAGTCGTTGAAAATGCCTATTCTCAGTGAAACAGGAGCAAGATGGATTCACGTTTCACGATCATGCTTCAGATCTCCATTCCTACCCACCAGGTGGTTAAAAAGTTTGGAGCAGGAAGGAAGTTGTGAGCCACGAGGGCTACTGATGTAGATCAATTGCCTAGCAAACTTTGAGACAAGCAAAAGGAGATTCCGAGTTCCATTATGTTTTCAGGAAAACATTAAGATACGTTAATTAAGATGGAAAATAGTTTCAGAATCCTGATCAAAGACTCATTGGGAATACATGAGGTCAGGGAATGTTGGTAGTGTGATGTTATTGATAACATTCTAGCGCGAATAATATTGATGACCTACTGATCACTCTTTTTTGTAAATTGTAACATGTGTCTGTGTGTTATCACGTACGTACACAGCCACACAAGGGAACAAAAGACCGAAAGAGAAACACATATGCCGGTTCGGTGGTTCCATGGATATGTACATGCAATATGATTTATGAATACATCCATTTGTTTATAGATAAGTATAGTTAGTTTCTTCACTAAATGCTCGTAAAGTATTAACATTTATGATACCAAATAAGTATAGTTGGTTTCTTCATTAAAAGCTTGTTCGGCACGGGTTTAGCTCTTGACATGGTACAAAAACTAACTTGCATAGAGTGAAGCCATGGATAAGCCACTTTTTTGGCTCACATGTTCTAGTGTAAGCCAAAAATGGCTTCTTGCTGGCTTCAAGGTTGAAGCCGTTTTGTTTTAAGCCGTTTGGTAGTGCTTTAGCATAAGCAAGTGGAGAAGCCGCCCAAGAAGGCCACCAATGGGGGTTAAATATACATTTATACTATATTTATTTGGTGTCATATATTTTTTGATCCATTCTATAATTTTGGTCAAATATAAAACAATTTGCCTCTCCAAAAAATTGAAATGACTTATAATTTAGAATGAAGGGAGTATACATGAAAGCGTATAAGAAACTTACAAAGTGTTGGATTGAAAAGAAGTGAGCTGTTTTCGCGCTATTTGAAGAAGATATGAGTTGCATGTGAATTTTTACAATTTTCCATTATAAATAAGTGGGAGTTATAATAATTTAAACTTCGGTGGATAGAGTTCGTGGCTTTCCACCACCTCTCCTGTCGATGATGTTCCTTTTATGCAGGCTTGAATCTTGACCAACTACATTTAAAAGGAACCTTTCTTTGATCCAAATTACTGGCACATCGTTGTTTTGCAAGGATACAATGTTTGGTTAGTGGTTACATAGTTTTTTTTTCCTCTTCTTCTTGTTGTCGATAAAAGAGAAGTGCTAGCTTGCACGAACATTTCGCTATCAATCTAGTTTAGTGTAATGTTGCCGTGGCACCAAGAAGCACAGCTTAAATTTTCTGCAGCTACTCTTGCGCATGTGGCTGAATCTAGAACGGATAACGAAAAGGACGACCATTTATGCAATAATTGCATATGGCTCTATTTGGAACGAGAGGACAGGGCAGAACAAACTGGTTGTTTTGGAGGAGAGGCAGAGCCCTTCCATCCGACCGGGAGAAACTGCGCCGCTCAGCCCTAAACAATGGCTTTCTGTGATACCAGAAGCCAGTTTATTCTCGTCCAGGTGATGAAAGAAGGTGTCATGGTTCAGCACAGCCCCCTTGGAATGTGGCTACTTTTGGAAAGTGCAAGACCACTGCAGTATAGTAGTCGTTAATCGCAGTAGCAATATGACCAATGGGTTCTGGATATTGCGGTGAAGTGTACCATTTGTTTTCTGTCGCTCAATACTATTGATGCGAGATGGATCGAACATCAAGCACACGTACGTAGTGCTGGATGCTGAGTGATGAAGTGCAACGTTGGCACCTGCGGGCTGCGGCTGAGATCACCGTAAACTGCATACGGTTACTCTGGCCCTCTGAATCGCAGTTGCTTGTGTGTGTAAAAGCTCGACTGCTCGAGTGCCCTCTGTTTGGACGTGTGCGCACTGATGCACTGTATGGTGCGAGCTGCTCAGGTTGGTATAGAGGCGAGATGGATTGAACATGTAGCACACGTACGTAGCGCTGACTGCTGACTGAAGCACGTCGTTGGCTCCTGCGGTTGAGATCATTCTAAACTGCATACAGTTGTTCTAACCTATCTGAATCGCATTTGCTTGTATGTGCTGCTCGAGTGCCCTTTGTTTGGACGTGTGCGCACTGATGCGCTGTGTGGTGCGAACTGTGAAGCTGTTGCAGCTGATATCCATGGTCGCGGGCATTGCAGTGCAGTCCGTCCAAAGATGCGTGGAAATGAGAACACACGCGGCGGCACCTAACTCCACGAGACCACGATCAGTTTTGCTTGCTGCAAAAAAAAAAACACAAATCCCTGCGGAAAAGCATACTAACTCCTCAAGACCGTTTATAAAAAAAAAACTCCTCAAGACCACAAGCCCACAGCCACCCCCGGCCGTGAATCGTGATGGTTGTTGGGATTCACCTTTGTGGATTCGTCTCCCGCACGGTGAAAAAGCGACGAATGACGCGGGCGCGTCGTGCAACATTTTGCCGTGTCGTGTCGTGGCCTCGCGGCGCTGGTTCTGAGCGGGCTCGATCCGCCTGCCTCCGAAAACCACTTCCCCAGAAGCGGACTCGCGCCGCGGCAGCAGAGGAAAGCTAGCCGTTCTTGGCAACCGAGAGCGAGAGGGGAGGAGGAGCCCTGCACGTACGCGCTGCGGCGGTGGACACTGGACAGATCACAGAACTTGTGCCCTCCCTGGGGTTGGTGGAATGGTGGTGATGAGCGTCAATGACAATGAGTGGGGCCTGCGGAGTGTTCCGAATCCAACGCGACCGCCTTCGAATTCGCTCGAGGCTGCTCTCTCAGTTAAGTACGTGCCGATGACCAGCCGCGTGCCCGCTTCTTCGCTCGTCCTGCCCTCGCTTGTCGCGTACTAGTACTCGTGTCAGTGTGTCACTTCCGATATGATCTTCCTTGGAGGGCCTTGGACTCGGGATGATTTGATCACCGGGTACGCGCGCGTTTCTTGGGTTTCCACAAAACTGCTGCGACGCCCATGGTTCCGGTTCCAGGGATATCCCACCACCCCGGTGGCGATGATCTGAACTATGCGTCGGTTGATTGGCTAAGCTGCGCGCCATGCATATCATGCACGCGTCGTTGGGCGTTGGGCAGGCTTAATTCTCGGGGGGTTGCCAAGCCGCGTGCTCCTCTACTTCTCGAAGTAGCCATGTCTACTATGGCTTATCTTCTGGCGATCGAACGGGACGACGCATCGGAATCGGGTGGTTAGTTCTACGCGTACGCTTCCATCGTTGACAGAGATAGAGGAGAGGAGACTCGCCGTCGGCGCCGATGCTTTCGGTCCAAGGCGTACGTACGCCTGTGCATGACACAAAACCGATTACAGGCCGGCGCGCGCGTGCTCGTGTCGTGACCACAGCTGGGCGCCGGCATGTGGTGAAATCGTCTGAGATGGTGCTGCCGTGTACTAGATTACTAGTCTAGTGCCATGTTGCTACTTAGATCAGCTACCATATCCGGCTATCCTATCGACTGTGAGCATCCCGCAATCTCATTTTCTCTAACCCTATTACAGTACTATATTGGGACTTGGGAGAGAGTTGATACAAAATTAGGGCTTGTTTGGTTGGAGCCTTGGAGGGTCTGCCTGGGAGTTGCCTGCAAAGTTGATGCTTTTTGCCTGGCCAGGCAGGTTTGGAGGAGATGCGTTTGGTTGGAGTCCTGTGCCTGAGAATGCTAATGACATTATATTGCACATTAGCTATAGACTTTGTATGGATAATTAAACAAATCTATTTTCCGTGTAATTTAATAAGTAATCACATAATCGTATATTATTTTTAAATTTGTATAAACCCATTTTAAAATAATTATTTACTACACCTAGATTATATGTGCGTAGTATAACTTTATATTAACTAAGTTAACGTTTATTTAGTTCATCTTCTCATCTAATTAAATTATAGAAAACAAAAAAAAGTGATCAAAGAAATCTTTGCATGTATTTCTTTGAAACTGCATAACAACTATTTTGTTAGGTGAAGCCTCATTTTTATATTCATATCCAATATTTGCAACAAGTTAAGAGTAAAAACAGTGAAGCATTAATGAAACATCAATCATCATTGCCGTGGGACCTACCTCTGGAGTGAATTAGGAACCCGGCAGCCCCGTTCCGATCCAGGCACTCGTTTTCGACGGCCTGGCCTCTGAGTGAGGCAGCTGGCCAGGACTCCATCCAAACAGATGCCAGGCAAGTTACAGGCAGCTCTTCGCCCAGGCAAATTCACTCTAGGGTCGCAACCAAACATGCCCTTAGGGCACCCACAATGGGCTCAAAAACCAGGTAGTAAGCAATAAATACTAGCTTACTACCGGGTAATAAACATTGTGAAAGAAGGTAGTAACTATTGCTAGGTAAGAAGCTTACTACCGGGCAATAGTGAATAAAAAACTAGAGAAAGGACTGCATGACAAGACTCAGTGCTCTCCTCTCTTGCGCATGCAACTTGGGGCCCATCTTTCTACCACGTTCTTATCAGTTTTCATTGTAGAGGTTGTATTAGCTATTACCTGCTCAGACTGGGGCCCACCCTTACTACCCACTTAGGTAAGATACATTGCCTTTGCCCTTAGTGCTCCAGATCAGCTAGCTTATCCTGCTATCCTATTTCCTGTGAGCATCCCACCATCTCATGTTCTCTAATCCAGTACTATATTGAGAGAGAGTTTATAGAAAATTAGTGTCCCAATGCAGACTCCCATTATATCCTTCTTTTTATAAAAAAATATTAGGTCAAACCAATAATTCTCCCCAAATGGAGAGGGAGAGAGTTGAGTCTATCTCAATATGGAACTTGCTATTTGCTAATAATGTGATGATATTATTAGAAGACTACGGTTGCATTTGTTTCTTCTCTCAACCACGCTTGGATTATAATCCAAGCAAACATTTTCTTGCTTCTCACTTTTCTCTTTTGTAGTTCAAATCTCTGAAACGGCTTACAACATAAGAGAGAATAAAGCGAAAATAAGTAAGGCATTAATTTGGTGAGACTCTCGCTTATTTTCATCGATAAAGCCACTTTTAAGCGGAAACAAAAAGGGCCTTAACCTCTTTGAATGATCTATAAAAGTGTTATTGAGATATTCCATTGACAGCTTATCATAAAATATTTATTCCCAATAATCTATAAAATTATTACAATATGCCATTAACAGCTTATTAAAAATATTTATTGTGAGACTGTTTCAACACCAAGTTATATCTATATGCCGTATTAGTCGCTACTATGCAGAGACCAACTGCCGCTGTGACGTCAGGTCGCTGTCGACCTCAAGTATCAAGCATGTAGCTGTTGAAACTTCAGACATTCTACTACCTGTTTAAAAAACAGTATCATCAGCATGCATGATTGCGCTTAGCAAGTCGATCAATTACACAATTTGTCCATACATGTAATTTCAATGCATGTTATTGTGTATTAATGCATTCTTCTTAATGCAATAAGTTATACCTGCATGTCCATTTCTAAAAGAAAACTAAGAAGATAGGCCAATTAGTGATTTTTTTTATGTGAAGCTGGTACATGGCTTGATACTACTGTAGGTACATAGAAAATCTAGTAGGATTCGAATCCAAAAAATTGGCTTCTGTATTTTTGAAGGTTTTATTTGGTCAACTACTGCTTATTAGAGACGCCACATTATGCTAACCCTTAATGATTAGTAGAATGGCATCATTTTTTTTTACAAAAAGCACCAGCCAAATGTGTTACATGCAGGTCTTATGTAGGGAAATACATTTCTAGATAGTGCTAAAACGAAGATAATGCACAATGCCTGTCGCCCTTGGGAAATGATGGTGACGCTGATGCATAATTTTCGCTTTTCCTCCGATGAAGATTTGTCAATAATCTCTCATCTCACCATTTGAGTTATATCGCTTTGTTTACCTATATTTGTCCACTTCACGGGATGTTATTGTTACAACCGTATGGCGCGGCTGTGGCTTTGCAGTAAGTGTGTAGTCTAATGTCTCTCCACATAGAGATCGAAGCCAACATGGATTACTCTCCCATCTAGCAAAACGCTAAGCAATATACTCGTTTGGATGTTTGGTATTATTCCATATCTCTCGTTAGGATAAACCATCAACTCCGTGTCTTCTTAATGTGGCCATTTAATTTAGTGGTAGGTGAGGTACCAGCCGCTAGCGATACCTGACTTTGTCAATTTTAGATTGTCATTGGAAGGCGTCATTTAAAACAGAACAGGGTAAGAGGAATAAAGGATGTTGATCAATAAGGCTATTTCCAACCCAATGACTAGGATAGTGTCCATAGAATTAAATGAGATGCCACCTAGGATAAAAGATGATGTGGCAAAGAAATAAATGAGGAAAGAGGAGGAAACTGGGTCTTGCATGAGACATGGTTTCAACACACATCCAAGACATGATGAGAGATGTGTAGTATTAAATTTAAGTATTGATTAGTGTTGTTTGCATTGGAAGGGTGGTGTCGATGTGGATCTTATGGACACTATGACTAGTGTCTTGGGTTGGGAATGGCCTAACAGTGCATACCCACTGTCAGAGACCTAGACCCAACTGTCTGTAGAGGAAGCCCGCTGTTTAGTTTTTTTTTCTACCTTCAAAATGCTGATTTAATTTGCCCTAAAAAATGCTGATTTAATTTTCACGTCGAATTGTCACATGTCATAATACCGTCATCGTTCAATGCACAATCCAAACCGCAGCCTGCCTCGAGCCAATCCGCGCAGAAACGTGAACTGCCCGCCCTGGCCCTGCCGCCGCGCGCTCCCCCACGTCTTCCCCTCCCCAACCGGCTTGAACCGGCCATGGCGCTCCGCTCTATATAAACCGCCATGCGCTCCTCGCCGATCCACGCATGCAATGCAACAAAACCAACACACGGCCGGGCTCCATCGAGCACCCCTAGTCGGAGGTCGGTGTTGAGACGATCGATCCAATCCCTCCCAAACCACACCAGTGTACACCACACCACACTGTTTTTTTTGCTTAATTTAGCCCCGAGACTGTGAGAGGGGGGATACTGACCACACAAGGACGACGAACGAACACTCCCTCCCGGTTCGATCGCGCGCGCGCGTCGTCGATCCGTTCCTCCCGTGTCCTCGTCCCCGTCTCCGTCCGTCATCACGATCGCCGACTGCATGGGGACGGCGGCGGGCGCCGGCGGTGGCGACGACCGCCCGCTCGCCGGAGCGGCGGCGGCGGCGGAGCACAAGGTGAACCTGTCGGCGCGGCGTCCGTTCGTGGAGGCGGTCCGGACGGGCCTCGCCGAGACGTTCTTCCCCGACGACCCGTTCCGGGGGTTCGGGTCGCGGCCGCCCGCCGCGAGGGCGTGGGGTGGCCTCAGGTACTTCGTGCCCGCCCTCGAGTGGGCCCCGCGCTACAGCCTCGGCAAGTTCAAGTACGACCTCCTCGCCGGCGTCACCATCGCCAGCCTCGCCATCCCTCAGGGCATCAGCTACGCCAAGCTCGCCAACCTCCCGCCCATCATCGGCCTCTGTACGTCACGTCACGTCGTCTCTCTCTCGGTTCTTTTGGTCCCGTCTCGGCGGCTACGACGATGACGTCACGAGATGTGGACGTGTGTCGTCGTCTCTGTGCACACGCTCATATGAGCATTAATAATTTGTCGCTCATCACATTGATTGTGATTTTCTTTTTTTTTTTTTGGGGGGGGGGGGGGGGGTTGTCTAGATTCGAGCTTCGTGCCGCCGCTGCTGTACGCGGTGTTTGGGAGCTCGAACAACCTGGCGGTGGGGACGGTGGCGGCGGCGTCGCTGCTGCTGGCGTCCATCATCGAGACGGAGGTCCCGCCGGAGGAGAACCCGCAGCTCTACCTGCAGCTCTTCTACACCGCCGCCTTCTTCACCGGCGTCATCCAGACCGCACTAGGCGTCTTTAGGTACGTTCGTCGTAGAAAGCATGAATCAAAACTAGACGTCTCTTCTCTCTTTGATTGAATTTGCGTTTGGTTAATCGATTTATATCAAGTAGTAGTAGCAAAGAGCACGAGTTTATTATGCTTGTTTCGTGGCTGTGTGGTGAAGGTTAGGGCTGATAGTGGATTTCCTGTCGCGGTCGACGATCACCGGGTTCATGGGAGGCACGGCGGCCATCATCATCTTGCAGCAGCTCAAGGGGATGCTGGGGATGAAGCACTTCACGCCCAAGACCGACCTCATCTCCGTCATACGCTCCGTCTTCCAGTACAGGCACGAGGTGAGTGAGATTGATCATCGACTGCATTTCTCTCTCCTCTGCGCCTTTCGTTTCAGGAGTATACAAGTTGGCTTCTTCTTTGCTTTCTCCCCGGATTTGCCCGGTTTCTTGGGCAGTTTTTTTTTTCCCCCCGTTTTGCTTTGGGTTCAAAATTTTCTACGAAGTAATCTTATCGGCTAAAACTGGCATGCAACCGCACGCTGAAAGGCCTAACTATCTACTAGTAACTGACAAGACGTGTCGTGGATGAAAGTTGCTCTTAACCGCTCTCCGTAACTTCCCCGAGGAGTAAGAGCCAAGGAAATGGAAAAAAAAAACTTCCATTGTTCGTAAAAAGAAAAAAAAAGAACAGTTTGCTCGTAGAAAATGTTCGCTGATCATCAGAACTATTTGTCCTGTGAAGAACAGTTTTTATCTTTTCCACAAGCTAGATTTTTCTCGAACTGAAACAATAGACTGACTGACTCAGGACAAATACTAGTTTCAGAACAAGACAGGCATATCCCAATAATGACGAGTGCACAGTATGTTTTACTTGTGACTAGAGCTTGTCCTGTATAACAAAAGACCCAAATTATTGGTGGGTGGATCCCACAGCTTTGGTACACTACACTAGTATTGTCGCGTGCACCGAATGGATGTCGACATATAGTGCTTGTTTTTCTACACTCCCTTCTACGTATTGTCCAACGGCAGATAAAGTGTGACAATCCGTGTTAGAATAGAATCACCAGGTGTTTACAGCTTACGTGTAGAACATTCCCATATCTTTTCTGAGAAACAAATTTTGAGTGAAAAATGCATGCGTAAGATTCTGCAATCTAACTGTGAATTTTTTTTTGGTCTCTCTTTCTGTGCACAGTGGAAGTGGCAGAGTGCAGTTCTCGGCATATGCTTCCTCCTATTCTTGCTGTCGAGCAAGCACCTTGTAAGTGGGGTTTTAGAGATCTAATCCTGAACACTATCTTAGTTATTACCACATGATTATCAAGTACGCTACTATCTTTTTGGTATGTGAACTGAGTCGGTAAATTTCATCAGAGAAAGAAAAGGCCAAACTTGTTCTGGGTGTCGGCCATTGCGCCATTCATGGTCGTCGTCATCGGAGGCATCTTCGCTTTCTTGGTCAAGGGAAACGAGCATGGCATCCCAATAGTAAGCCGTCCATGTCCAGAAGCTCTAGATGTTCAGGCTTCAGATCGAGCAACATATGTTTCTGCTCATGATGCAGCATGACCGTTCTGTGGCTAAATTACTTTGCTGGTGATGACGCAGGTTGGTGACCTGAAGAAAGGGATCAACCCTCTGTCCATTTCACAGCTAACGTTCACGGACAAGCATGTCAATTTGGCTGTGAAAGCAGGTTTCTTGTCTGGGATCCTAGCACTGGCAGTACGAACATGTTTGCCTCATCTCTCAGTCGTGGAATCTTCCTTTTCTGAACTCCCCTTTTGTTACCTCAAGTGTTCCTCACCAAGCCTGTCTCGATCTCTCTCAGGAAGGGATCGCCGTTGGGCGGAGCCTGGCTCTGATCAAGAACGAGCAGATCGACGGGAACAAGGAGATGATCGCGTTCGGCATCATGAACATCGCTGGGTCCTTCACCTCCTGCTACCTCACGACAGGCCCCTTCTCCAAGTCGGCGGTGAACTTCCACGCCGGGTGCCGGACGCCCATGTCGAACGTGGTCATGTCCGTGTGCATCATGCTGGTGCTGCTGTTCCTGGCCCCGCTCTTCAAGTACACCCCGCTGGTGGCGCTCTCCTCCATCATCGTGGTCGCCATGATCGGGCTCATCAAAGTCAAGGAGTTCTGCCACCTCTACCGGGTCGACAAGTTCGACTTCTGCATCTGCATGGTCGCCTTCGTCGGCGTCGTCTTCTTCACCATGGTCATCGGCCTCGGTGCATCAGTAAGGATTCGATCCCTGCTGACATTTTGCTCTGTTTGGTAACTGGTGCCATTGGTGCCATGTTTCTATGCGCAATGCTGATGCGCTTCGCTCTGAACTGTGGACGACGTGCAGGTAGGCTTGTCAGTGATCAGGGCGCTGTTGCATGTGGCGAGGCCCAACACCTGCAAGCTCGGAAGCATCGCGGGAGGCGAGATCTTCCGCGACGTCAGGCAGTATCCGCACGCGAGGAACATTCCCAACGTTCTCGTCTTGCAGCTGGGATCTCCCATCTATTTCGTCAACGCGGGTTACTTGCGTGAAAGGTGAGCACAGTGCGTGCCATTTTTTTTTTTTTGTCTTCCTTTCCATTTTCATCTGAATAGATGTTAATCTGCCGTGTATGGTGCAGGATTTTGAGATGGGTAGAAGACGAGGAGAACGCTTGCAAGATAGATGGGCAAGATCTACAATACTTGGTCCTTGATCTTAGTGGTATGACCAAATCTCCGTTTCGCCCATTCCATCTCTTTTCAACTTCAGGCCACAGGTGTTGAGCTTGACCACATGTCGGAACCTTGCAGGTGTGAGTTCGATCGACAACATGGGGATCGGGATACTGGTAGAAGTTCACAAGAGCCTCGACCGGAAAGGGATCAGGGTAATGTCCAGACCCAAACCGGTTATTGGTCCACACAGCTCGAGTTTCAGCAGCAGAAGTTGATGACTACCACATTTCTGAACATTGCAGGTAGCTCTGACGAACCCCAGGCTGGAGGTGACACAGAAGATGGTGCTGTCCGGGTACATAAAGGACACGATAGGGGAGGAGTGGGTGTTCCTCACCGTCAAGGACGCCATCACGGCGTGCCGGTACGCGCTCCAGAGATCCAGAAGCAAGGAGGACGGTGAAGTATAACTATAGTGTCCATGGACAGAGTGCGGTTTAGGAAGGAAGGTGTAGCTGTAGATATTGGGTGGCTCAGCATGGAGTGCGTGTGTGGATGTGGTGTTTGCATGTGCTGAATCGTGTGGCGATAGGTTTCGATCAGGCCGTTGTAAGGGAAATAGAGTGGTTTGGGGTAGGTCTTTGGTAGGAGTGTCTGTGTATAAACCAGTGCAATTTAGCTTTGGAGGCCACAATGAACCTCGTAGATTTGCCTGTACCAGTTTGCAGAATGCAGAAGAATAGGAAAATAACTTTTGTTCAGCTAGAAGTGATGGGAAATTAAACCGTGTAGTGTTGGATTAATTAGTTTCTTTTTCACAGCTACGACGTCATTACAATAACATAGACACGTTCACTTCGAAAAGAGACTGAACTGATTAAATATAACTTGGGTTTCACCATCCGACGAAGACAAAAATTCAGACAGAGTTATATCAAATTTATGAGCAATTTCACATAGCACTTCCTTTTTTCCTGTCGTGAGACACATTTCTCTCCCTAATAATTCGATGTTTAGATTGGTTGAAAAAACACTGTAGTCGAGAAAAAATCATTGTAACATTTGTTGGAAACATGTTTTTAGGGGGATAAATAGTGGAAAGTTGACAAATAGTGGAAACCTGATGATGAATAGTGGAAATTTGATGAATATAAAATTAAATAAACATTTTTTCCTGCAAAACATTACAAAAGCATACTACATCAATATTTTGCAGAAAAGTAGAACCATTTTAGAGAATCACTTCTCGGAATGTAAACCTAGGGGTGTTTAGGCCACCTGTAGTGGTCGGTGCATGGTCCAATGTGGCAGGAATGAATCAGGTGGGTATCATTTGATTGAAGAGATAGAGAGAGAAAGAATCGACTCATTTTCTTGAGTCGGTTCATCCTGGATTAGCAACAGGGACAAAGGAAAAAGAAGCATCTCATGGAGTGAGCAGAGAGGAGAATCAAAATACTCCTTTAAAACAACAATATGCCATGAATTGATGCAACCAGTAGAGAAGAAACCTGATTTGATGGCGGGCCCACCACTGCTGATGTCCTTAGATTCCTCCAACTTCACAATTCATTTACTATTCATTCCATTGAAAATCATGAATCCTCTCAGAAACTTTTGCTACGGTAAAAATTTGATACAATGAATTTCGCCAAATTTACTGCTGAGACAATGCATGGGAGACGAGAAAAAAAAACTTTGTCTAGCAGAATATGTATGTTCTTAGTAATCACTAATAATATTTGGCAACAACGTATTACCCCGTATTACCTCGATTCATAAGGCCCTAAGTTTCACGCGTGTGTTTAGGAAGAATAATAATATTAAACATGAATTTTTGTCAAGATTTGTACTTTTCATTGAACGACTCATGTAGTCATAGTACATAGCGTTTTCTGTTTGATCAGAGATGCACGGTTATTCATCGTTAATTAATACTTGGTGCTCCTAATGAAGTACTGACTGATACATGTATCCAGTTGAAAGCCCTCACGACTGAGAGCTATCCTCATCGTCAACGATGCCGAGCATTTGCTCGACCATGGCTTTGGCAAGGTTAGCCCGACCGGCGACCTCGTTGACCTCCTTCCACACGGCCTTCTTCATCTCGTCGTCGTGGAAGATGTGGTCCCAGCAATCATGCGCCGCGTTCATCAGCCTGTCCGCGCACTCTAAGTAGGTATAGGGCAGCAGGATCTGGCCGTCGTCGTGATGACCCCGGACGTCCGGACTGTACCCCTGGACCATCGAGCGGCACACCGAGACGGTTTGGGCTAGGGCCTCGTAGTCCAGCTTGCAGTAGCGGAGTGTGAGCGCCGTGTCGTTGCTCCGCTTTGCCAAGCCACCGGGGCTGAGGGCGCCGCCGACCTTGGCGCCCGCCTCCGTGCCGGCGATCTGGACGAGGTCCATGGCGACGAGCGCCAGGTCCTGTGGGTGCTTAGCCGCCGCGCTGCGCTTGTCCAATCGGAGCGCCGACTCGCAGAACGCAACGGTGAGCCCAGGTCCGCCGTAGTGGTCTCTAGACTCATCAAAATTTATTTCTAAGTTCTTGGAATTGTCCAAAGATGTATCTAAGCCCCTAAACTATCAAAATACATTTTTAAACACTTGGCACATCACGTGCATCAAAACAAGACTAAACGGAAGGAGGAATGAGATATTTGGCTTTTTCGCAATGGATATATCCCTTTCAACCATAATGTCGTCTTCATGCTCTCTTCTCCTTCGGTTTTGACCAAAGTTACTGCCCTCGTCCAATCAAGGGACGGACAAAATGTAACAAGCCGCAGTTGTTAGTTTATGCCTACGCTTTGTGGTGCACAATTGCATCTGAGCCTCTAGTCATCGTCCACCTCCAATTCTCCAATTCCTATCTTATATGCTCCAACGCCTGAGACCATCAGTGCTTCCATTAATAGCGTAAGACCTGCACAGCCCAAAAGACAATAGAACTGCCATGGATGACTTTTGCAGCTTGCTTAGTACAATTCCCTTTTTCTTGTCGAGTTCTTGTCCGGGAAAGAGGGGCTTTGTTTCTGACGAGACAATGGGACACCAGTGGAAAACTTTGTCTGGCAAAATATGTTTGTTCTTCATAGTAATCTCTACCAATCTTTACCAACACTGTGTATTATCTCATTGCCTGTAATGAACAGATAATGTGATAAGGCGTGACCTCTATTGATTTTTCCTTCCCGCCGAAAACTACAGACTAAGTGACTAACCAGAACCATTACGATGTGGTTTGTGTAGAAACACCCACAGAACAGATGATTCGTGGTCCTAAGTTCTTGATCATATTGGGTAAAGGAAATCTATTGCTCCTACGCAGGAAAATCTATTGTTCCTACGCAAGAAAATCTAACTTCCACTTACATTACAGGAAATCTATTGTTCCACGCAGACAAAACACAACAGAAACTTGCCGGCCATGGCTGACCTCTCCAGTTTGATTAATTCTTGCCTCAGCCTTGTCGAGATCTTGTTCAGGAACGAGGCTTTACAGATGAAACAATGGGAGACTAGAGAAAAACTTTGTCTGGCAGAATGTATGTTCTTCATAGTACTCGCTACTGATAATAGTTGGCTACAGTATGTATCATCAGGAATAATCAAGATACGAGAAGAAAACACATGCTTTGTAACTTTAGAGAACTGCCCCAGTACACTTCTTTTAGAAAATTACACACATCTTAAAGCAGCCCATAAGTTAATTACTATTTTTTAATTACTATCCACTTGGGTTCCGAATGGGCCAAGCCCTCCTATGCCCTGCTCACGAGGATCCAGATCCCCTTTGTTCGGCGTCGGCTTCGGCGTCGGCGTCGTTGAGTTCGCGTAGCAAGCCCGTTCCTACCTTTTGCTTCCGCCGGTGGTGATACACGCGTGAGTCATGTCACCGAGCGATTGCTTTCCGTGCTCTTGGCCTCAGTATGTACGGGTACGGCGAAGATGGACACTGCGATGGCTGCGTCGTGGACGCCGTTGGGTTGGGGGCCTCTTGTCTCCTCGAATGGAACTTCTGCACTACATCGATTGGTTGTCAGTGTTTGATGTGTCTTTGTAACAGTGCGCTAGTTGCAGTTGCCTCAACTCTCACTTGTGTGATTTCTCCTTTCCCTGGCCCGACTTCCTTGTGTGTTTGCATTGTCTGTCGGGTTCGACGAGTAGCGGTGCTGGAAGACGAAGCTTCAACTGCCTAGCTTCTATTCACGTTAGTGTTTGCTGTTAGTAAGAAGCTTTTCCTCCCATGAGACATTAAGACGCACAATGATCAGTTGGTCACGACAATCTGCCTATACACAAACATGCATGATTCATGCAAATAGGCGATAGCCATCCGTCCTGTCCACCTCGTCGCCGGACCCCGGCTCCAGGGGATATGGCGGCCATATGCATTCAGACTTCAGAGAGAGTGTATGCCTCGCTCGCGACACCCGGCACCGTCCGCGTCCAGCCCTCGTCCTCCGTTCACGAAATGGTCGGCGATGGCGTGGCGTCAGCTACTCATGCGAGCATTGTTGCCGGCCAAAGCATATGGCAGCCTCGCACTTGCTGCCGTTCTTTGAGCATCGATGCCGTCGGTTAGTCGTAACTCACGCAGATCTCCTCACGCAAACGGCAAATCGGAAGGGGCCGAACAAAACGAGATCAACTTGGACTGGGCACGGGAGGGCTAGGCCCATTCAGTGAAAACTAATTAGAAGATAATTAATTAGTTGGGTGCTTTAAGATGTGTGCAATTTTCTAAAAGAGGTGTACTGGAGCAATTCTCGTAACTTTATCACGTGAAAATACTAAGCGTTGCAAATCCAGAAATGCGCTGATCTTGTATAGATTGATGTAATTCATGTTCCACAGGCCTGGTACAACCGAAAAGTTGAGCAGTAACTGGATGCAACTGCAGCTCAATGCCAATGTTCTAGAACAACTGAAACGATAGAAGAAGTAAAGGATGGGTTCATTTTCCTCTAAATTCAAGACGCACTGCATAATTAAAACTAGAGTTGTGGAGATTTAATCTCAAATCCTAGCTAATCGTCCCATTCTTGCTTGGTTAATTTGAGTCCATACTGCACAGGCTTCGTAAGAGATTAAAAGCTAGCAACTTTTGATGCAAAGTGAAGCATCTAAACAAGGCCTATGCTTGCTTCTGGTTCTTTTCGCTCTTCTTCTTATATACCTTTTTTGACCTTGCCTCTAACTCAATCTGTACAGTTTCGTTTCTTTTTCCTATTTACTATATGAGTTTACTACACAGTAGGGGTCGTCCCCTGCTGTATTTACCTAAAAAAGAATATACTGCATATGAAGGTTTGGAGCATTGAATTAGTACAGCAGTAGAGCTTGTAGAAGAAAACTTTGTCCCTCTAAATTTCAATTATGGGAACTGTGAGGCTTGAACACTCCTGTTTTCCACAAAAAAAAAATGATGGGAAGTTGAGACTTTACAAACAGCATGTGCAGGAGCACTTCCAAGTTCCAAGGGAGAATGACAAGCAAAATAAAGCTGAACACATCTGATTCAACGGAGTCTTATTTTCACCGCTACCGAGCTTATGTTGCAGTATTGGACCGGTAGTTTCTGTGGTTTATACTGGTAGATTTTTTTTGTAGGAGTTAGTTCGATGAGTTATAGTCATCCGTGATCAGCAGTAAAACACTAACAGCAAGGGAAGTTATAATGCAGAGGGCACTCATGGCTTTTCTCTTTAACATTAATCAAGCACGAGACAGAAGCGGCAAGTACAACGACGACTACTGGGGCGTCGCGACGATGCCCCGGGAGCGCTCACGCTCCCCTCCCCGTCGGAGCAACAGCGGCCACACTGGGAAGCGCTATGGCAACAACATCGTGGCCACGGCCATGCAGAACGCTGATGGGGCCAACCTGAACGCCTTCATGCCGGACGCCCTGCAGCTGAGCACAAGGCAACTGCAAGCCCTCTTCGCCGTGCGCGCACACGGCCAGCGAACGCAACTGCGCGACGAGGTACTGGCACCACAAAATTTGACTAACCCCTCTGTTCCTCAGGTAACCAAGGACTCTTGGCTGTCCAGTGCCAACGAGTACATCAACAAGGCAACCCTCCTAGCCACACAACTGGGGATTGTGGGGGCTGACGAGGGGGAACAAGCCTCGTCCGCGGCTGGCTCAACGTTCATCGGCATGGCAGCAGGGTGTGCGCGGCAGCACGAACACCACTTCTCCCCTGGATGCCTGGTCGGCGACGATACCGGTGCGGCAAGTCTTCCATAGGCTGTCGACCACGCTCCACCCAACGCCGTACCCGACAGTCGACGACGTGAAGGAAGCTCTGGATGCCATGGCCACCAATGCCGCGGCAACGGTGGGAACGCCAACCACCACGGAAGAGACGCCGGCAGCCCCGGCGGATCTCAGCAACGTCGCGTCCAACGACGACGCGGCACCGACGGCTCTTGGGCGGACACCCAGGCCCATTGGGCCGCCTACGACGACGGAGGCGCCTCCCGCGGCAGAAGGCCAAGCAAGCGCGGCAGTGCTCCTAGGGCAGGCCCAGGCCACGGGGACGGATGGCACTGAAGGCCGGCCCGAAAACGGCACCGGAGACGTCAAAGCAGTGGGCGGGGCCCAGGAGATCGACGCCATGTTCAAAGACCTGGAGCTAGCTGCACTCTCCGTCCCGCCACCGCCGCCAATCAGGCCACGCCGCAGTGGGGAAGCTGCAACAAAAAGGCGCAGCACAAGACTTGCTACGAAGCCGAAGATGCCGGTGGCAGAAATGGCGCAAAGGAACTTATGGCGCAAGCTAGGCATCATCACCGACAACGACCCCAAGCCTCTAGAGATGGTCCTCAAGGACGTCATGAGCATGTTCACCGGGCCACTTCCGCAGCACCTCATCGACGCCATGACGACCCTGTTCAACCTCGACGACGACGAAGCGGAGGAGGTCAATGACGCCCTCATCGACCACGCGGGGGAGAACATCGACGACATCCGCCAAGAGCAAGAGGAGGTCGAACCATGATTGCGGCTCCCACAGTTTCAACATCGACACCGAGTCTCCTTTTAATTCTCATGCATCGTCATTTTATTTTTGAACTCTGCTGGTTGAACAATGTGCGATGCGATCTCCGAACTTCTGCATTTGTGTATGCGAACACCATTGTATGCTTTGGGTGCGCTATTGGGGGCTCTGCTGGCCGCGACCTTCGAGTCCCTAGAATCATGTACGTGATCTCCACGCCAACGACAGCTGTGCAACGAATCATCGACGCCACTGCGCTGCAAGGCCTAGAGACAACAACCTATCGATGATAAGTGATAACATTGACATAATCTGCTGGAACGTCCGTGGGCTCAACGCCGCGGCGCGGTGCTTGACGGTACACGAGCTGTTGCGATCGACACCATGTCACCTAGTATGCTTGCAGGAGACTAAGCTGTAGACTATCGACCAGAGCCTGGCAGCCTTCCTAGAAGGCTACAAATTTAATAGCTACGCATACAAGCCGGCACGGGGAACGAGAGGAGGGATACTTCTGCTCTGGAACGACACGGTAGTGCAGCTAACAGACCAGCAAATTGGTCGCTACTCCATCTCCGCAATGGTAACAGTACAAAGCAGCACCACCTCTTTTAAACTCATCTCCGTCTACGGACCCTCACGACACACAGAAAAGCCAAGCTTCTTGCGCCACTTACGACATCTAAAACCAGAAAGCGGCACAAAGTGGCTATTATGGGAGATTTCAATCTCATCTACAGGGCGAGAGATAAGAATAATAACAACCTCAATCTTCGGCTAATGAGGCGCTTCCGAGCGATGCTAGATTTTTGCGAGCTAAATGAAATTAGCCTGCAAAATAGAAAATATACATGGAGCAATGAGAGAAGGCGACCAACCTTGGCACGACTAGATCGCGTTTTCTGCAATGCTAACTGGGACATCGCCTTTGCGGACCACACGCTGCATGCTTTATCCTCCACGTACTCAGATCACTGTCCTTTGCTTTTATGTAAGCCATCTGGACCTCGCCGACCAACGCCTTTTCGTTTCGAGAACTTTTGGACAAAGCTCCCAGGCTTCATGAGAGTGGTGGAGGAGGCATGGGGCAAACCAACCTCACACACCGAGCCATTCCACAGACTGGGGCATAAGCTTCACCAAACAGCCATCTCTCTTCGAGCATGGAGCCGCACCATAATATCATACGCCCGAATGAAGCCCATATGGCAAAGGAGGTTATTCTGAGATTTGATGAGGCCCAGGACAATCGAGAACTATCGGAAGCAGAGTCCTCGCTACGCAGCAAACTGAAGAAACACGTACTTGGCTGGGCAGTGGTTGAAAAAGCCCGTAAGAAACAATGCGCAAGGATAAGCTACCTAAAAGAGGGCGACGCCAACACCAAATTTTTTCACCTTAGAGCGAATGCGCGAAGGAGGAAGAAATTCATACAGCGGTTATGCAAGGGATCTAGCTGGGCCCTAACGCACGATGACAAGAGTCGGATCATCCAGGATCACTTCCACACAATTATGGCGCGACCGCCCACGCGCACAAGGACCTTCGATTGGGACTCCCTGAAACTACCAGTCGCCGACCTCTCCGACCTCGACCAACCTTTTTCCGAAGAAGAGATTATAAGAGCGATTTCCCAAATGCCGTCGGACAAAGCACCGGGACCGGACGGCTTCATAGGGCTTTTCTACAAGAAGTGCTGGCCCATAATCAAACCAGAAATAGCTGCGGCCGTAAACTCCGTCTACAACCAAAGATGTAGGGACTTCGACCTCGTTAACAAGGCCAATATAGTCCTTATACCGAAGAAGGATGGCGCAGAAAGTGTGGCGGACTTCCGCCCAATCAGCATCATCCACGGTGTAGCAAAGATCGTATCGAAAATACTTGCACTACGGTTGGCTCCACACCTAAACGAGCTCATTTCCCCATGCCAGAGCGCTTTCATAAAAGGCCGCAGCATCCATGACAACTTCTTGTACGTTCGCAACCTGGCCAGACGAATGCACCGGACCAGAACTCCATCCCTCCTCCTCAAGTTAGATATATCTAAAGCCTTCGACTCGGTGCGTTGGGACTACTTGCTAGATATGCTCAAGCAAAGGGGTTTCCCCCCCCAGATGGTGCAACTGGCTGGCCGCAATGCTTGCGACCTCGTCATCGAGAGTCCTTCTCAACGGCATTCCTCTTGATCCCATAGGGCATGGTCGGGGCCTACGGCAGGGAGACCCCTTATCACCGTTCCTGTTCATACTGGCGATTGACCCACTTCATCGGCTACTGACGGAGGCTACAGACCGAGGGCTTCTAAATAAGATTGGCGGACGTGGCGCGCGACTACGCGTATCTATATATGCGGATGATGCCGCCATCTTCATCAAACCAACGCCCAGGGACATACAAAACATTCAACACCTGCTCAACAGGTTTGGAGAAGTTACGGGTCTGTGCACCAACCTCCACAAAACAAGTGTCACGCCAATTAGATGTGACAATATAAACCTGTCCGACTTGCTACACGACCTACCTGTGAATCGCGTGTATTTCCCACTAAAATACCTAGGCTTGCCCCTCTCAGTTACACGCTTGAAAAGGATACACTTCCAGCCGCTGATTGACAAGGCATCAAGGAAAATGTCAACGTGGAATGGGCGAAACCTCACATAGGCAGGACGCAATTGCCTAGTCAAGACAGTTCTTACCTCCCAACCTGTCTTCACCCTGACGGTTCTAAAACCGCCGGACGAGACCATAACAGATCTCGACAAGCGGCGTCGCGCCTTCCTCTGGGCAGGCAACGGGGACCTCACCGGAGCAAAATGCAAGGTGAATTGGACCCGATCATGCCTCCTGAAGGAAAATGGAGGGTTAGGAATCCTGAGTCTGCACCAATTCGCACATGCCCTACGACTCCGGTGGCTCTGGCACGAATGGGCATCCCCAGAGAAAACATGGATTGGAACCCAAACACCATGTGACGACAACGATAGCCTCCTTTTTGCGGCTTGCACGACCATTTCTGTAGGCAATGGGAAGAGGACAAAATTCTAGAAGGACGGCTGGATCGGAGGCTGCAGACCAAAGGATATAGCCCCAAAGCTTTTCTCCAAGTCCAGGCTCAAGAACAGGACGGTGGCCAATGCTCTCCAAAACAACAATTGGATAAGAGACCTGAATCTTCAGGCAGGTTGCACAACAACCCAATTTATTGAGTACACAAATTTATGGCAGGCGATCAATCTCATTGAAAGGGACCCCGCGCAAGAAGACAAAATCACTTGGAAACTAAGTGCGAACGGGCAATATACAGCCTCCTCTGCATACAGAGCACAATTTATAGGTTGCACACGAAACCCACATCTTAATGCAATCTGGTCTACCTGGGCACCGCCGAAGTGCAAATTCTTCACATGGCTTATTGTGCAAAACCGTGTCTGGACTTCTGACCGCTTGGCTAAGCGGAATTGGGATCATAGTCCAAGCTGCCCTCTATGCAGACAAACAATGGAAACAACACATCACCTACTAGCAGAATGCAGATACACGAAGCAAATATGGAACCTTGTGGCCCTATGGCTGTGGCAGCCACAACTGCGCCCAATAGAGTGGAGGTCTACAACCACAGTTAAAGATTGGTGGATAGGGATGTCATCGAGGGTAGGAATGCCCAAGAAAACTTCATGCACTTTGACAATGCTAACCATGTGGGAGATATGGAAAGAGCGAAACGCCCGAATCTTCGACCGCAAAGAACTACCAACACATGCACTACTGTCGAAAATCAAGAATGAGGGGAACGCCTGGCTCCTCGCAGGCGCTAAGACGCTAGAGCCCCTTCTAGTGCGAGAATAAAGCATACAATACAATGTAACCACTTAGGCGGGATCATGTAAAAATCTCTTCTTTATCAATGAAATAAGCACAATCTCGTGCTTTTCGTTAAAAAAAAAAGCACGAGACAGAAATGTAAGTGATCAAGTCCATATATAATCAAAACCGTCACAAGCAAAGGACCTTCCAGAATGGAGAACAGATCTCATCACAATCACAAGCATGCATGCATGTTTATTCTTAATTCCTTACTATACTATTACTCGGAGTCTTTATGGCCTCCTCAGCAAGTCATCAGCTTTTTTGGGGATGAACCACCCTATCTAGTGTTTGATTGTAGTGAGATCTATAGGTTTATCTTAGTTTCTTGTTTGGTTGGGAGTTGAGAGAAATAGGACGGAGGACTCTTTTACACCGTTTACAACAGTATGTACCGAGGTCATCTAAGGCCCCACATGTCATCGTCATTATAATTTTTTTAAAAAAATTTCTTTTTCCATTTCCTCTCTGATCTTCTTCCTCCTGCCCTCCACATCCCGCAAGATTGATGGCCATCAATGGCGCCGGAGCTCCCAGTGGCACCCAGACCCCTGCAGTGGAGCTCGCTCTTTGGACCACGAGAGACGACGTAGCAAGCGACGGCAGAGCTCATGCCCCCCGACGTCAGACCTTGCGGCGGCGCCTGACCCCAGGGCCTAATAGCGAAGCTCGCACTCTAGCCCGCGTGGGGTGACACACGGCAGGGCGCGGTGGTATGGACCACGGAGTGTGGCGACGTCATGACTGGCCCGGGCTAATGCTAGTTTCACATGGGAGATGGAGCAGACGACGTTTGAAGCGGGATGATCCCGCCTGCTCGTTTTGGACGGCTGGAGTCATCCCGCATCCAGAGAGAATATTCCTCTCTAGGATGATCCCATCCACATGCCTCCCAACCAAACACTTCTAGAGGTAAACTCGACCCATCGAGTCATGTCTCCTTCCACCAACCAAAAATATGCTAACTTCCTGGATGTAACCACCTACATTTTGGATCGGATCGAGTATTACATTGTATTTTCTGCTTGATCATTCACAATTAGTACTTGAGTATTACATTTTCTACTTCATCATTGTTTAATTATTATTTGGTGTAGCTAGCTGTGCATCAGCTCCTACAGAAGTCCTGACAGATACATGCAATTGAAAGCCCTCACGAGTGAGAATTATCCTCATCATCCACGATGCCGAGCATTTGCTCGACCATGGCTTTGGCAAGGTTGGCCCGACCGGCGACCTCGTTGACCTCCTTCCACACAACCTCCTTTATCTCGTTGTCGTGGAAGATGTGGTCCCAGCAGTCACGCGCCGCGTTCATCAGCCTGTCCGCACACTCTAAGTAGGTGTAGGGCAGCAGGATCTGGCCGTCGTCGTGATGACCCCGAACGTCCGGACTGTACCCCTGGACCATCGAGCGGCACACCGAGACGGTTCGGGCCAGGGCCTCGTAGTCCAGCTTGCAGTAGCGGAGTGTGAGCGCCGTGTCGTTGCTTAACTTCGCCAAGCCGCCGGGGCTGAGGGCGCCGCCGACCTTGGCGCCCGCCTCCGCGCCGGCCATCTGGACGAGGTCCATGGCGACGAGCGCCAGGTCCTGTGGGTGCTTAGCCGCCGCGCTGCGCTTGTCCAATCGGAGCGCCGACTCGCAGAACGCAACGGTGAGCCCAGGTCCGCCGTAGTGGCGCGCACGCGCTCGCCACCGGATCGTCGGACGAAGCCTTTAGAAGACGGCCGCTCGTGGCGTCGGTGACGAGGAAGGCCGCCGCACAGAGGAGCACCGCGACGAGCGTGGAGGAGACTGTCATCGTTGGTGAAGCCATCATGTAGATAATGCAGGTAGATAGAGGTGATGCAGCAGCGCTCTTGCAGTGGTTTATTTATAGCACTTTGAAAGAGGGTTACAGATCACGAATTTCAAGCGGAGGATGCACGCGCATTTAGTGTCAACCAGAGTTGGATACGCCGATTAACATCTTGGTTATCCCTGTCAGCGCAGACATGAGCGTTCAGCTTCGCTGGCATGGCCTTTAGATAGCTGGCCTTAATTGCATAGCTGCATGCAAGACATCACATTTTAACAATGCAAATATGGATATCTGTTGTGAACACTTTGGATATCCTCCCATTTTAACATCTGTATGAGGATACCGTCCCACGAAACACTTTGGATATTCTCCCATTAAAAAGAAGTGCAAGGAACCACTGCTGGCCCATGCAATTAGCGTGGACGGCTAGGTAGTTTTCATACTATAATTTTAGTTTTCGTCACTTAAAAGTTATTTTTTGTTCAAATATATATTTTTTCACTGTTATGGATTATGTCCATGTAATCTCAGACGCCATCGAAATGATGATCAATTTCACTTATCACTTTCTCTTTCTTTTATTCCTGTTGTGATGCGCTTCTCTCTTTAATTCGATCGGCAGCTCCTGCCCATGTTGTAGAAAGAAAAGATAGGTCCAACCCAATTAACATCCCGTAAAAAACAAGTATTACAAAAAGCATACACTAGTATTTTGCAGTAGAAATATGGTTATAACTTAGTAGGAAGTTGTCTTAGAAACACACCAAAATGAAACAGCATAATGAACTGACGAGTAACATACTCAATTCGTTCCAAATACTAAGTCGTTTGGTTTTTAATCTTAACTTTGACCGCTCGTCTTATTAAAAAATTATGCAAAATATTAATTTTTTGTTATGTCTTACTTTTTTTATTAAACATTCTTCAAGATGACTTAAATTTGGCCTCGTTTTGGCCCGCGTTTGTATAAATTTTTTGAATAAGACGAGTGGTCAAGCTTAAGGCAAAAAGGTAGAATGGCTTCTAATTTGAAATGGAGAGAGTACTTTCTAACGGAACGCGAGTCCGAATTGAGGAAATGGCCATGATAATTTCAACTCCAAGTCAGCCATCGCCACACAGTTACCTATCCTACAGTTTTTTTTTTTTTTGAAACTGTACCTATCCTACAGTTGCTGATGATCTGCACATAGGCACGCAATGCACGACGAGTATGTTGAGCTGTGTTTGCCCAGACAGAGGCGCCACCAGAGCCCAGTGGAACCGATGTGCAGTGTTATCGCCCAGGCCCACCATCAGTGTCCCATTACTCCGGCGTATGAACAAACAGCTCGATGAGCAATCGCCGTACACAGGCCAAAAAAGGTGATCAAGCAAATGCGCATCGGCAAATCAGCGCGGAATCAGTTGGGAGCTCGGGGAGATCCCCTCAGACCTTCTAGATTCCCTCGGACCCTAAACCCTAGCATTCTCGCCCAATTGGCTAACCCACCCGCTGGCCTCTCTACCGACCGATCCCACCCATGGCGGAGGCGGGCGGGGAGGCAGAAGCGGAATACGAGAGCGACCTCGATGACGCGCACCTCCCCACGGCGAGGCGTCGTGCGGCGGCGAGCGACGATGAGGGGGAGGAGGAGGTCGACGACGAGGGCGGCGGTGGGAGCGGGAGGGGTTCGCCGCCGCTGTCGTCGACGGTGTTCGACTCCGAATCCGAACCCGACGGGAAGGGCGAGGCGGAATTGTACGACGGCGGCAGCGACGAGGGGGTTTACGGCACGGATGACGACGAATGCGACGACTTGTTCGAGGAGGGCGATGCTGAGGCTATTGACGGCGGAGGCGGAGGAGAGGTCCAAGTGGTGACTAGTGAGGTGGCTGTGGCGCCAGAGGACGAAGGAAAGTACGAGGAGTATGAAACGGCGGTGGAATGGGAGAAGGAAGCGGATGTGAAAGGAGAGGAGGAGGTGAAGAAGGGGAGCGAGCCCTACGCCGAGCCGACGGCAGGTGCCTTCTACCAGCACGACACTCGCTTCCAGGTCTGGGAAGACAGCAGCCGCAGGCACCAAAGGTTCTAAATTTCAGTCCTTGTCTCGCTTCTTATTCCCTTGTTTATCTGAGTACTAGCAGAGACCCAATGATCGAAGGTTCAAGAGGTTCTGCTGCTGCTGAAATTTTCAAATCGAACCTGTTTTGTGTAAAATTGCAATGGTACATTACTGTAAGCACGCCATCGTCCCTGCTGTGTGGCGAGTGGATTATTCACTACTGCAGGATATGGAAGGATACATTATTTTAGCATGTATAGCTGAATATGGCAGGTTGCACATACTGCTTTGCTGCTTGCAAATGACAGATTGAATTCTGACAGATAAATTAGCATCTAGTTGCATTTGTTATTCATTGTTACCAGCTCTCAGCACAAACTGTAGCTCGTATTTTGTAGCTTCCTAATATATCCATGTCATTGATTCAGGCAAAACTTTGCTGGCCGAAAGATATGGAATCCTCCCGAAGAGGCGGTATGGGTGCACGATCGGTTTAATGAGATAAATTTCAAGTCCAAGAGGGATTATGATGACAATGTGAGTATCATGCAGAGTGTTGACAATGGTTTTTCTGGAGGAACCAAATCCTACAATGATACCAAGAGCTTTGATAATGTTCAAACACAATGTCCTTTATATGATGGCAATGTTAAAGGCTACAATGATGAGGGAAATGTGTACAGAGAGAGAAGCTCTAGAACCTATCGATCTCATTGGACAACTTCTTTAATCTCTTCAGCACAAAACAATAGGTAAGTGGACTCCATTTTTTCTCTCCTTTTGCGCTCCGTGAAAGATAATGCTAGCTTGATTAACTCTAACAATTGGGTTGTCTATGTTTCAGCAAATCATATTTCAGATCACCGAATGCAGAGGCTTGGTCCAATGCAGGTGTGGGAAAACATTCCTCTCAGACTCGAAGTTTGCAGCATGAGCAAACCCTTCCTTGTAATCGAACCTTTGGATCAAACACGAGTTCAGCTCCACCACCCTATTACTCTTCTAGACCATCCCACAAAGAATTCCCTTTGTTCCAAATAGAGAAAGCATGGCATGCAAAATTCAATAGACTCTTCTCATCAGCTGTCCATAAAGCAAGTTTGCAGCATGGACAAACGCTTCCTTGCAAGCAAACCTTTGGATCAAACAGAAGTTCAGCACCACCAACCTTTTACTCTTCTAGATCATCCCATCAAGGACTCCCATTTATCCAAAGAGAGAAAGCACGACGTGTGACATTCAATAAACTCTTCTCATCGGCTGTTCATAAGGCGCACAAATCTCTGACACCAGAACCCTGTCCCATTTTCCAAAGGAAGGCCATTGTTCCATCTGCATCCATTGAGCATGGAACTGCTATCGATTCTCACTGCATAGTTCCTATCGATACCATGACATGCTCTGCTTTGCATCCTGTGGCAACGTCACATAACTACAGCAAAGATTCAAAATTCTGGGATCGAGACAGAGATTTAAACATTTCTGAGATTGCCAGACCTAGTAGTGAGCCTCAGATTGCATTTTATCAGCAAAGGTCAGTTCAACCACCAGTCCTACCCATGCCAAGGGCATCTGCTCAGATAATTGTTCAGAAAGATACCATAACCAAGAACATTCAATCTCATCCACAAACAACACTGATAAGTGTATCTGATGATGACGAGGCCACTGCACTCCCTGAAACAAACAGTTCTCTAGGGCTATCAGCAGTAACAGCGCAAGATGATATGAAGGAAGCAGAGAGGTCCTGTTTTCTGGATGGTGGCAATCTTGTTGTTGGTGATACAGGAGCAAGAAGCTTTACCCTTGATGAACCATGTTCCACTGGCACTCCAGCAAAATTGCCAGGTTTGTGTATCCTTTTGTTATCCATAAACTATAAAGCTGTATGCATAGCCATGAGAGAAAGCTATCCTGTAGTCGAATCATTTGAAGGACCTTTCTTCTTTCATGGTGTGGATACTTCCACTCAATTGAGTCAAAGTGAAAATGATATTGGTTTGATTTTTTCTCTTTGTTACTTGAGTGAATAGCAACAGGCAAACTAATTTTAATAACGCGACGATGAGTTTAATAGGTTCTGAAATTTCTTAAAGGTTTTAAGCCTACCTTACCTGCTGGAAAACGTTATTATTGTTCATGGCGGTAATTAAGGTTTGGGCATAAGTATCACATTACTCAAACTTGTGTTCTTACTGAAAGGTCTGGGTTTATGCTTCAGCTTCATTGTATGGTATATTGTCTCTTTTTTCACATTCATTTGTTATGAAGTTATTTAATCCTACCATCCTTTTTTTCAATTATGCATGTATGTACATGGAAAACTGTAGTCCTGCAAGCATCCTAAGCTCATGTTTTACTGCATTTTCCCTGTAGTTATGCTGTTCGGTGACCTGCATCCTAGGGGATCTGGTTTCCCTTCTGTTGCTATGGTTCTGCCAGGATTTGTGGTTCAACAATGTGATGGCAATTCTGAAATAGGACGAATGACCTGGTATGCAGGAGTTCAATTTCTCTAAATTATATGGAAGAATTATGCTTTAATTATTTTGTTTTGTTACTCTGTGTTATTCCTTTTAAATTTGTATTTCTCCCTAAACAGCTTGAGTTTTTGACTAATTCTTGTTTGATTTTTGCTTAATGGTACAGTCATATTTAATCGTTCTGATTTTGAGTTTTATTTTGTGTTCTATATTTTGAAATCTTGATAGTATTTTGTTTAGTGGTGCAATCAATTGGTTTAAGAAAACTTGATAGCTGTCCATTTAATGGACAAATTAACTCCAAGCTGCAGTTTATTTGAATCTGGCTTATTTTTTGTTTCTGATACTTACATAGATAATTAGTAGTGCTACTTAGATTTGGCATTCATTGTAACTGGATTACACCTATTTCTTGTATGTACTTGCATCTGATACCTATATTTTGTTTATTTTGATGAAAGCACGTTACCAATATTGACTGGTGCTACTGGTGTTCGGGAGGGAACAAGCAGTCCACCTAATTTTGGCAGTAATTGTCCCCAACCTTCTGGATTTGCATCTTCATTAGCATCACCGAGGTTGATTAATCGAACTTTATCATGCCGTATATTACAGTTTTAACAGTTTTGGATATCATACTTACATTTCTTGCCATATATTCGAACATTCAGGTAATTATGACCGGATATATTATGTGATATTTTTAAGCACAGTTAGATTTGCAGCTGAAATTTATCCTCTGCAAGCTTAACATATAGATTGATGCTAAATATTTTAATCCAGTGGTTATCAATGTATATGTATATTAATAGGTAAAATCCTTTCTACACCCACGTGTAGCTACTCTCATATCCAAAAACCCACCTTGGGTATGCCTACATACTCATTTATCATTTTGAGTATGTACACATACCTAAAATAAGATTTTTCAAAGTGATAATAATGAAAATAGTTACCTTAGTCATAGAGCTCAGACTCAGCCTTTCTAATTTGGCATTCTACTTTGTGTGTTCCTCTAGCTGCTGGTAATAACAACTGAAGATTCTCAACTACCTTTCTCTGGCTGTGTGTTCCCAATATTTCTACTTCCAGCCTGTTTCTGTCATCCTTTTTCAACTTTGCAATGCCTGCCAATTTATATTACGACATGCTTGCTAGAATCATAGGACCTTTATTGTTAATGATATGAGTTAGAAAAACAAGAATGATTGTCCATTATCTGAAGTTTATCTGTTTAACATTCAGAGACCATGGTGCAACCAATGATCTTAATTCATTGACTCCCCAAGAAATACCAGGTGAAACCAAAACTAATAACTTTTTTTCTTCTCTTTTGTGTTCTAGTAGCTATTCTTTTGATATTGTTCCTTTTTTTTCTGCAGAGGCTGTAAATCATGAACTTGTTCCTCATCGAAACAGAACCCGCAGGCAAGTTCAAAATCTTTGGAATTTATTATTGTCTATGGTCAATTTACTAATACCAAGCACAAAGATTGACATGACTTAATTACATTGTGTCAGATACTCGGAGATGAGCTTTGCATTGTGAAAAGTTACAGTTGAAGTGGATTGACTGAAGCAGCTTTTTATCTGTAGAATTTGCATGATCAGTTGTCATTTTGCTGGATAGCTCAGTACTTTCTTATGGCCAACTCCCCCGGCTTCTTGCAGCACTATGGAATTTCTCTTGTTTTCTTCACCAGTAAGCAGGTACGCAACTTGTTTTCTGCTCATGATCTGCATCCATATCTGTTTAAAAGAAGTGGCATCCCATATACCTATTTGCATTCCACTTACAATGCGCACTAGCATTGATATTGTGTCCCAGTAATTTAAGATAAGGTAAAGGTAGTAGTCATCAACAGTGGAAATCACTATTTAAAGTTTTCCTTAGGAGGCTGCATGTGAACAATCCAGAAAATTGTCAATTTTTTGGGTGGGTGGCGGGGGGGGGGGGTGCTAAGGAGCTTACACATGGTTTCTGTGCCCATATGGCCCAGTTTACTGTTTCTCCTTCGAAGAGATGGGATCACATAGTTCTCAAGCTGCCTTCAATTGAGTTTTCACTAGAAAACCAAACTGTCTGTCGGTACATTCTGAAAAATGGCACACATTGGGATCTCTCAGTCATAGAGATCATTGCATCTTTCGCAGGTTTGAGTGTTTGACTAGCTTCTGTGGGCCGTCTGCGTTGATTGGGCCCTTCTACCGATTTGCAGTATCCTGCTTTTAGGTGACCCATGTATCCAATACAATCTATTTGCACCTTTGCTCATGAGCAAAATACTAATTGCATCATTTCCCTGGCAGGTCTCTCACCATGAGAAGAACCTGAGGTGGCGGTTACTGATGGTAACTCTTGTTGAGGTCTGCCTATGTTGCAGCTCTCTGCTGAGTTGCTCCTCTTTTGAAGAACATGTGGTATGCACTCATCTCACTAAGAACTTGATTTCATGCTTCTGGTAGCAAGTACTCGCAGTAACCAGTACGGTCCTTTGCATGTTAGTAACGGTCCAGGGGCCTTACTCCTCTGTTCACTTATTATGATTATGAACCGCTGGAACTGGGACTGATAGGGTTGCTCAGGTGAGTTGAGTCTGATGTCAATTTCATGCGACTTGCATCTAAGAGCACAAACCTGTCATATTGCTCACTTTACCTGTCAAGCATAAATGATGAAACAACTTTTCGAGTCTGGTGAACGTCTGGAAGTGCATGGATATTCTCAATTTCACATATTCCTGAGAATTGGGCGAAACGGGGAATGGGAGCAGGAAGTGCTGGGCGCGCCCACTCCGGCCCTGGCTTCATCAGCACCCATTCGTTTGCCGCCCCACCCCCCCGAAACATCCTCACGTTGCCCTCTGTCGCGCGAGTGGCTACATGGCAAGTAAGTGGGCTCCGACCTCTGAGCTGGCAGCAAGTAGCATCCCATCAAAATTAGGCAGGCTATCAGCTAAAAAGTCACATTCCCCAAACTCCATGAGCGCCAGCCACACTAGAAATCAGAAAGTCATAATTCCTCGCATATGGAACGCCTTGATTCTTTTCCTCAAGGACCTTGACGTACAGTGACATTTTCACAAGCAAATGATGGGTATTTCTTAGCAAGAAAGTGTCACTCCGCTTTTACTCTCACTTGGCAGTTGGCACATGACTCGTCACTTCTCATTTCGAAGATCTATACAAACACTGCGCTTTACTTCCCATGAAATGTCTTGGATCCCATCTTTCAATGAGCAAAAGGTATTGCATCTGATCTCAGACACCTTATGGTTTTCCATGCTATGCTTATTAACACGTCGCCTCATTTGCATCGCTTCAGCATTGCAATTTGCCGAGGGGGCAGGTCACAGGTGACACGCAGACAGCCAATCCTCGCTAGACAAGTGTACGGCGTCATGCGGCTAACCCCACTGGTCCAATAATTCCGTGCGGGGCCCAACGGCCATGTCTGCTTCCCTTGGCCACCCAGGCACCCACCCATGAACCTTTCAGATACGGAGTAGATAGATAGATGGGCAACCCCGTCCTTGAAGCATAGAGCAGACGATTCCAATCGCGGAGGCCCCACTATACTCCCCTCCGGCCACTGTTCACCAAAGCTGGGAGCGATCAGCGATGGAGATGTGGCGCGTAACTACAAAACATTAGCTATTGATTACGCATGCCCCTTCTCCAAATTGGATGGGGGGAGCACATCGGCCATCCTGGTCATGTCACATGAAGCTGGGTGGGCATTGCGCTTTCGGCAAGTAAAGGGTGACAAGTGACGCCACAAATAGAGATGTTTAAGATCATATTTCTTTTGTCCTCGATAGAATTGCGTACCTTTTGAAGCAAAAAAGAAATGTGAAGAATTGTGTACCTTCACGTTAGGAAGGAAGAGTTTCTGATTAAACTGCATGGAAGAAGAAACACATTGGCTATTGATTAGCCCGTAAAACTCTCCCTAATTGGATGGGGACGCATCCGGATCCTGTCACATGAAGCAATACTGCCCATTGCATTGCACTTTCGGCAAGCAAAAGTCGACAGCAACACCAACATAAGAATGGTGCGCTTGTGATTATTATTCGAAGAACACGAGTTGCGTATATCTGGCCTCTGCACTAACAACGGAGCGTCCACGAATAATCTGCATCGACCAAACGAGTCTCGCTTAGCAAATTGGCATAGATTTTATCATCAGCTTATGGCTTTACGTGCCTATTAATCCTTGCCAAAAGGTTAAAAGGTCGTCGCTTGCCGAGTCGTGGCCTACCGAGGCTCCAATCGCTGTGGCATACGACGTCCGTGACGGCGACCTACGGGCATTTCATATTCCCCGGCCAGATTTGTTAAGCTTCGCCCTCTCGTCGGCGCAGGCGCAAGCGGATATGGTTTTATATGGTTAACTGATGCCGTCTTACTTGTGCGCCTTCTTGCTGCTCGGCTAACATTGACACGTAGTATTCCCTACCGAACGAGAGCTCCAAAAGCATATACTGATTTAGTGATTTACATACAGTACATGTCTGTTGATGAACACAGGTGAAAGACACGTATGTGGCAACTTGCTGAGTGCTGACGTCTAACCTGCAAGTTTTATTTGTTGCAACTTACTTGAATAATGGCGAGAGGCCAGGCATTCATTGGCGCATGATTGGGCCGATTTAGTATATATCGTTAAGCTTTTCATCAATAAGGCATTGTCTGTCTAATAGTATTTGCTACATCATCTTTGTTGTAGCACTTTTATAACACTACAATGTGTTTCTCGAACGCATAATTGTTCCAGCAGCGCCAATAAGCTAGCACATTGTCACATGGAGAGCTTGTCATCCTGTCTGCCCCTCAAACCTGTGCATCAGCATGCATGTATGACTCTGTCGTCTGTCCTGCTGCCCCCAACCAAAGTTGAATTTCTTTTTCCCTTGGAAGCTGCTCCAGTTCAAGCTTTTGAGTAACACACCACTTCTGCTCCTTATATACGTGCTCATCCATCTCTTTGCCCCCCATTTCAAGCTGGGTGTGTGCTTTGGTAGGCCTACCTGCAGCCTGCTCAGCTTGCATACTTGTCCCATTGTCTCTACTCACGCAAAGCTAGCTGTGCATCCCCGGTAGATCCCGGCCAATCTGACGAGAGGAAACGCTGGTAGCTTTTGACAAGGGTGGTGTTCCCTCTCTGAAGCCTTCCTTGCCCTGGTGTTTATATAGCTGCAAAAGCTTCAGTGACTAGACAGAGTAAGAGCAGGAAGCAGAGAGATGGGGAGGACGCTGGGTCTCGACAGGGTCTTGGAGTGCTTCTCGCTCTCCCTGTGCGCGAACGCCTGCGCCTGCGTGCACTCCGTGGAGGAAGACGAGGACGAGGCCAACGAGCGGATAGCCCTGGTGAGCAGCCAGCTCCAAGAGCTGGTGAAGCTCAGGGACTTCGTCGATGGAGCTGCCAAGACTCTTGCTTTCCATCTAGAGCCCAAGGTGAGCAAAGCGTCCCTTGTTTTCTTGTACTTTCGACCTCTCAGATAGATGCCTCTGCACGACACATGTTGACCTCTGTTCAGCTGGCTACCTTTGCGTAATTATTGATATGCTCTCTGTTGCTTGCTTGCTTTGGTGTGCAGACTGTGGAGCTCAAGGTGTCCATGCACTGCTATGGATGCGCCAAGAAAGTCCAGAAGCACATCTCCAAGATGGACGGTACGTACTCAACAAATCCTTCAATGTTTATCCAGTTTTGGGCTTGTGTTCGCAATCCTTTTTGTAGTAGTAGGTCACAGGGAGTAAAAGGCTTCATGTTCAAGTACGTGTATAGTAATAATCACAAAAGGTTACTTTTATTTACTAGACTTTTACAGGACTAAACGTTTTATGCATCTGATTAAACACAACTTCTCATCGTGCTAATTTCCTCAAGTTCGTGTAGTAGCCCCTATTCTATTTCTTTGGTAGGCAGAAAGTACATGCTTCTGCGGGGGGAAAGTTATCTTGGCTGGCCATACTTGCAAATCTTTTTTTTTTTTCCTTTTGAAAGATTCATATTTACCAGCATGAGGAACGGCGGTACGTGGAGTAAACTGACAGAAAAGATCCAATGCAGCTTCTTTCTTTTGCTTCGACATCTCCTCGATGTTTCGGTTCATGAAAAGAGCATCTCCTCGATACGTTCGTGCATATTCAAGGGTTTCATTTCTTATTAGTGAAGCAAAACACTGACATATATTTTCAATATCTCGAAACGATCGCTGGGTTGAAATGGCACCGATCTATATACAGAGGAGTCTCTTATTTGTCAGTTCGTAGGCTCGTAGTAACTATAGAAGCACATGGCCGTCTGTCTTGGGATGGGAGCTGAAGCTGAGAGCACGGTCTTCAGAGAGGACAAAAGATACAGTGCCGTGTTTAGGTCCCAAAAGTACTTTTTACTTCCTATTCATCTCCCTCACAGAACACGCATCCACAAAAATTCTTTTTTCCCCTTTCCTATTCATCCCCCTCACATAACACGCATCCCAGAAGAAAAAGTACTTTTCCCCACCACAACTAAACACGACGCAGAACTCAGGAGCATTCGGAGCAGAGAGCATTCTGTCAAGATGGCCTGACGCAGCAAGAAAAACGCGCCCAGCTGTTGACCTTTGTGCGCGGCCCGATCATTTTCTAGCATTACCTTTTTCTAGTATTCCAAGAACAAGAAGAACCTACTAGACCCGATCGATCGCGATTCGCGATGGTCACGCCATCCTGCTGGTTCGCGGCGGTTAACAGCGATCGGTCACAGGCTGACTAGACTGACAAGCATGCCGCCATGCCGGTGCCTGCAGGTCGATCGGTCACGTTAAGCATGCAGTGCATGTTGCACAGATCGATCGGAAGCCAGTGATCATCCGCTGCCCGTGAGTTGGCGTCGTGTCGCTTGTGTGCAGGCAGACGCGCGCCCCCGGCACATGTTTGCACTGTGCACATGTGCGTGCCCGGCTGCCTACCGCCGCGCCGGTGGTGCCTACCTTTTCTGGAAACCTTGGTCTCGGCTGCGGTCGGTGGCCAAGATTTGGAAGCTCGCCGGGGGCACGAGAGCGCACGGCCTCCGCCACCCAGGCGGCTCACTGCTGCCGGCGCAACGCAACAATAAAAGAAACCGCGCGGTTTCCCTGGGTCGGAACGGGCTCGTGCTGCGGTTACACTTGTCGGTGTTTGTTGTGCTCATCGCTCATCAGTGTGCTCGCTCTTTTAGGCCATGTTCAGATTCCCAACTATTCACTATTCATTCCAACTTTCCACTATTTATTCCAACTTTTCACTATTCCCCCATCACAAAACACGTTTCCCAGCGAATGCTACAGTGTTTTTCTTATGCTACAGTGTTTTTTCCTACAATCTAAACACACCCTTAGTGTATTGTCACAGAACTCACCTGCTACACAAAAGAATTAGTCATGTACTCATGTCCGTTCAATGTTAACAGCATTCTAGTAGATTTCTAGTGCTACGTGTTGACACAAAACTGTCCCGTCTTTTGTGCGCAGGTGTCACGTCGTTTGAGGTGGATTTGGAGAAGAAGAAGGTGGTGGTGATGGGGGACATCACGCCGTATGAGGTGCTGGAGAGCGTCTCCAAGGTGATGAAGTTCGCGGAGCTGTGGGTGGCACCCGACCCCAAGCAGCAGCAAGAAGGGGGAGAGGAATCAGAGGATGTAGGCGTGCATCGACGCCCACGGCCGCAGTAAGTTACACAAGAACACAGGCAACAGGTTCGGAAAAAGCGTAACATACGAAGGAAGGATGGATCCGATATTCGGTGTACGCGTGCGATCTGGGAACGCGTGGCTGTAACATGTTGCTCTGGGTTTTTATGTAAAGGGCAATCGGGGGAACGTGTGGCTGTACGACAAGAAGATATCGTCTCATCTGATGACGCCTTTCTTCGTTTGGCAACAGAAAGAGGTTGCCAAAAACACGCCCCTCAGTCTTGAGCCTAGTGTTACGTTTGTGGCCGGTTTTGTTATGGGGTCCGAGACAGATGGACACTCACACCAACCGCGCAAAGCCAAATGTCCCGGTCTTTATCTGCAAGCCCACGACACGAATGCAGCGGTAGACCAGCCGGACCACGGAGCCCCGGCCGGCATAGGCTGCCCGAGCCGCGAGTCCGACGCCCACGTGAAATGGGCGAGCAGCCGAGCACGAGAGAAAAATGGAAGCCCCGGCGCCACCACATTGATCCCACGAGACGATGGGCCGGCGCGCGCGCAAAACGACGACCGTACCAAAGAGCTGAGAAATCCATCGGCCCAGGCCATGACTGAGCTGCCTGCTGGGCTGAGCAATTGTTAACGACATGGGCCTCAGTGTGCACGTGAACTCTTATTTGCTCCTTGAATAATTTGATCGAGTCTATATTTTTTTCAACTTAAACCTGAAAACGGTCTGTTTTTTTCTTCAGTCGAAAAAACGTCTTCCTGATCCCTCAAACCCTAAATACCGGCCTTTTTTACGCAGTGGATTTGACAACGATTTTAGCTGATATGGCGCTACATTAGCTGGTGTCACGAAGGGTAGATTGAACTATTGCTTGATAATTAGAGGGGTTAAACAACTTTATAAAAATAATTTAATCAAATATTTTTGTCTTTATAAAATTCATACTCAGTAAAATCCTAAAAATCTTGTTTATTCAAAGAAAAAATAGTTTTAGATAGGAAACCAAAGCTATGTCTTTGACTTTTTGTGTTATTCCAACACCTGAGTGTTTCTAAAGGACTAGCATCTAACTTTTATACTATTAGGTCTCAAATCAGTGGCTTAGATCTTCTCCTTTTCTTTCTTGCCCATTTATCTTTCTTCCCTATTCTCTTCTTCTCCACCACCCAACATTGACGGCCCCTCCTAGCTCCTGCTGGCTTTATAGGTGGAGAATATAAGATGGAGAAAGGAGAATCTGAGCCATCCATTGCTTATATTTAATGGTTCAAAATCTGGGTGCTATCCTACTTAGAAACACCCATGTGTTGGTTAGCTTCTCACATTTTTATCCACTCTCATTTTTTTTCGGGTAAAAGGAAATTTCAATTAACTTAGGATGGATTGTTACAATCAGCAGCTAGCTTGTCTATAACACACGCAGGTGCGTGTCCTAGCCAAACCAGGTGTTATTTTCTCCTAGCTAAATAAGCCACTCATTGGCACTTGAATTGCACGCTCTTTTAACCAAAGATATTCTCCACTCTACCAAGGCTTACGCTAATTCTCTAGCTTAAGCTATCACAAATCCTATCTCCCATCTATCCGAGCCCCGTTGCATCGCCTGGATGATCAAGCAAATACTCTAGGAGCTGTTTGGTTTTTGCCGTTGTCTGCCCTACCAATTCGAGGGTGTGCCAAATAATTGGCGAAGGAATCGCCCGCCCTCGTCTCACCCTCGTGTGGGCTTAAAAACAAGCTAGCATGCATGTTGGCTCACGGCCGCGCCAACGATTGGCTGTGATCCAAACTTCCTACGCCAATAACCACCAAAATTTTGGTCGGGCGTATGCAGGCCAGAAACTAAATGAGCCCTTAAGACTTCGCATTTTCAGGAGTGACTAAAGAACACACGTGCATTCATGTTGGCGATGCCGCCATGACGCTCTAAAGGTGACCCCATGCAAGGGCGCAAGATGCAAGATGGTAGTATGGCATCTAAGGGGCGTTTATTAGAGAAAATGGTGTTTAGTTAGAGAAAATATAGTAGCTTTTTTTAGAAAACGTGTTTTTAGAAGGAATAAACAGTAAAATTACAATGAATAATGAATGCGTAACTTTTTTGGAACTAAACCTGGCGGATTTGTAAGTGTGCAGCGTACCTAAGCATTTCGTGGCTGCTCGGATTATATTAACATAGTGATGCTATCGAGTCATAAGATAAACTGCATTTTTTTGGGGGGTCTCTCACTAATTAATTGATTTAGGAGGGACGCAGAACAAAAGAGGGAAAAGGGAAAAGCGTGACTGACACACCATCGCATCCGATTTGGCGGGCAGAGATGAGGAATTGAGGAGGAAGTTATCCGTTACCGGACCTCATCAGTCGCAGACGCAATGGCGCTCCTCCATCCATTGCCGCCGCTCCCCTCGGCCAAGCTCGACCGTGGTCGGCTGCCCCTCCTCTCCCCTCCCGCCCCGGGTCTCCCCTTCACCGCCGGGCGCCGGCATCACTGGCGCGGCCACCCGCACGGCGCAGCGGGTGCCTCTACTTCTCTCCGCCGCTCCCTTCTCTCTCTGTCTCTCTTGGTCCAGCGGCGGCGCTATTCGTCCTTCGCAGGGTCCTTCGCCGGCGACGAGCGTCCACCAGGTATGCCTTCCCCTTCTCTTTTCCCTTCCTGCTTGTGCGCGACGGAGCACCCCAAACCTATAATTTGTACCCCGTGCAAATGTGTTCTGCTCAAAACGTCTCGTTGTTTAATTTAACATCTGGTGGGACAGTGGCCTCGGTGGATGATGCCAAGAAAGATGTGCTCATAGCGCTGTCCCAGATCATCGATCCTGATTTCGGCACAGACATTGTCTCATGTGGGTTTGTCAAGGATTTAGATATCAGTGATGCATTGGATGAGGTAACAAAAGTTAATCAAATTAGGAGTGTGATGGGCAATGAGACCCATATCGATTGGAACTGGTTACTTATTTTGCTTGAGCTTGTCTATGTTTCAGGTCTCATTTCGTCTGGAGCTGACAACTCCTGCATGTCCAATCAAAGACGAGGCAAGTATAGCACCTGTATCTAGTATCTACTTATCTGACGAACTATTCACTAGCTCTTTGTTTTGGGGTGTTAAAGAATAATACCGATGACATAACTGTATGTTATGCTTATTGTTCATGGATAGTTAGATAGATGAATGTTAAAGTTTAATTTGTACAGATCTACTAGTGGTTAATACATGTGACAAACATTACATAATCAGTTCTGGCTTATGAATTCCAACTAGCCATTTAAGTGTGAAACCCTACTGGTTTGTGCTGTACAGTTCGAACAAAAGGCAAACGAAGTTGTTTCAGCACTTCCATGGGTCAAGAAGGTAGACGTCACAATGTCTGCACAACCTGCACAACCGGTATATGGAGGGGAGCTTCCAGAAGGATTACAGAAAATTTCAAACATCATAGCAGTATCAAGCTGCAAGGCAAGCAATTGTTACTCTATGCATATAATCAAATCTCACCGTTCCTTTCGATAAAGAAATAGTTTTTTTCAGGGAGGGGTTGGAAAATCTACTGTTGCTGTAAATCTAGCATATACACTAGCTGGAATGGGGGCCAGGGTTGGAATATTTGATGCCGATGTCTTCGGTCCAAGCTTACCAACTATGGTTTCTCCTGAGAACCGGTTGCTAGTGATGGTAAACCTCTTTGTTGAACTCCTATGTTAGCATGGAATTTAGCACTTGCACTTATAATGGTAAACAGACTTACCTTTAGAACCCAGAAAGCAGAAGTATCCTTCCGATCGAGTATTTGGGTGTCAAAATGGTGTCTTTTGGATTTGCTGGACAAGGAAGAGCAATCATGCGAGGTCCAATGGTTTCAGGAGTCATTAATCAGTTGCTGACCACCACTGACTGGTATGCAATCTCAATGCTGATATGAATTACCTGTCTAAAGTCATTATGTGCACATGAAAAGATATATAGGACATTCTGTTACCAGCCATTGCCATGACTAGTCCAGTCATACTCTCAAGAATGTTCTTTTCTTGGTAATAAATAAGTTGGCTGTGTTCTTTGACTTCGTAAAGGGGCGAGCTTGACTACCTTGTCATTGACATGCCTCCTGGAACAGGCGACATTCATTTAACACTCTGTCAGGTAGTACCTCCAGCATCTATGTTGTACAAATCATGTGCAGTGATATAAAAAAAAATCCTTCACGACATCATGAAAACAACATATCTTTAAATGCCAGGTAGCTCCACTGACTGCAGCTGTGATTGTTACCACACCTCAGAAGCTGGCTTTCATTGATGTTGCAAAGGGAGTAAGGATGTTCTCTAAGCTGAAGGTGTGTAATTTTCACAATGTGACATTAAAAAGCTAGACTAGAGGTGCCTAATCTTGTGTTGACTTGTTTCTGTCTCCTTTTTTGTTGCCAAGGTTCCTTGTGTTGCAGTTGTTGAGAACATGTGCTATTTTGATGCTGATGGAAAGCGTTATCACCCATTTGGACAAGGTTCTGGAACTCAGGCAAGACAACAACATATCAATTATTTGGATAGTTCGCTTGTATAGTTGTTGGGTTGCTTTTAAAATGCAATCACTTTTCACTTTTCAGGTTGTGCAGCAGTTTGGGATACCTCACCTCTTCGATTTGCCAATACGGCCAACTGTAAGTTCAACCCTAGCTACTTACAGTTGACTAAATAAGAGAGTAGAAATCATAATTTGGTGCTTTTTACAGCTTTCAGCCTCTGGAGATACCGGGATTCCTGAAGTAGTGGCTGATCCCCAAGGAGATGTTGCCAAGACATTTCAAAATCTTGGAGTTTGTGTTGTTCAACAATGTGCTAAAATTAGGCAACAAGGTAAGTTAAAAATTGCAATCTAGGAATCGGAAAAGTAGTTTAGGAAGTAGATCACAAATATTGACACAAAATATTGGTGCAACTCTTGTTCCACATACATATACAGAAAAGAGATAGGACTGCGTACAATTGTAGAGGCCGGATTAGTTCCTTTATCTAAAAAAATATACAGAAAAGAGATATTTCTTATTTAACTCTGTGCCAAAATTGTTATTTTCTGTTTTCAGTTTCAACAGCAGTGTCCTATGATAGATCAATTAGAGCAATCAGAGTGAAAGTGCCAGATTCAGATGAAGAGTTCTTGTTGCATCCAGCAACAGTCAGACGGAATGATCGATCTGCTCAAAGCGTGGTATGTATCTGCTTTCCATTATTCAATATGTGGGATATGTATGATTGTAACACCAGTTCTTAAGGCTTCCAATTAAAAGCATCTTTATATATTCAGGTAATAAGTTCTAGTGATCATAGGTAACAATCATTATAGTCCCAGATGGTATCTATATTTTTGAAATATGAGATCTCACTACTAGTATGGTGGTTGGGTATTGGGTTGTGGTACCATCCGACCAGGGCTCACAAAAAAAAAGAAGTCACTTGCCGTCATTACTGATATTCTGTCTTCAGAGTTACACATGTCCTAGGTAACCGGCTTTTGCTGCCTTTTCTCGACCTTGCAGATCAAGGATCTCCCCTTAATTCAATGCCCTCCCTCACAGGCCAATTTTTTGTATGGCTTTTGCTAAGATACTCCGAAGTTAATGTGAACCACCCATTTAGATAGATTAGCATAATTCATAGTAATTATCAAGTATTACCGCCTAAGAGGTAATAGTAGAAATATATCTATAATTCTTTTATTTTTAGAAATAGGTGAAATATATTTCAATTAGATCTACTATCTTTTAGGATGACATTAGATGTAACTTCATGCAGCGTGCCAGATGCATTTGTTATGAAAATAGTTTTACAAGATTGCAATATACAAAACATGTTATAATCAAGCGTGACAAGTGTATTTGTTTTTTCGAGCTAAAACTGGATTATGCATAACATATGCTCATCACATGTGCTGTGTCCAGAATTTTATATTAGAATTGATGATTTCATTGTAACATAACATGTTAACTCATGGCATGTTAATTTGAGACGCCAGTGCAGTTTGTGTTAGAGAAAACACAAAATACCTGGAGGTCCTTACGAGAATTTAAAAGCCCGATGTTTAACAAAGCAAAGAACTCCGAATGGAATGATTTTGAGTACCCATTTCTTGGTAAAAAAAAACTTCACACAATTTTGAATTATCAAAGTAAGAGTAAGAGCTTTATATAAGTGTAGAAGCTTCAAAAGGCGAATTAGGAATTTATAAGGCGATGATAGGAGTATCTGGTAGGAGATGATAGTCTCTTTCCCTGGAGATGGAAAATTCGTCCACCTATCTGGTAGGAGACGATAGTCTCTTTCCCTGGAGATGGAAAATTCGTCCACCTTGTTTTATTTATTTGCAAATTCTTCTGTAGCTAGTTAGAAAAATGAAATTGGCTGATATCATGTCGATTGGGTTCTGTACACATCCATCGGGTCCTGCATGTTTCAGATGTTGTGCACCTCTGTCAGGTCCTGCATGTCTCAGATGCACTAGAGGATCGGTAGAATTCCTAGCGCATAACCAACAATAGTGCCACAAAATTCCTTCTTAGTTTTGGCAACTGCCCCCACAACTCCACAAGTCCGTAAAGTTGGGCCTACATAGGAAACAAATTGTCCCCACAGAAATCAAGGCCTAAGAGTTAACTGATATCTTATCTCTTGAGAGGTAAGAGAAGAGAAGATGGAGTACTGGCACATCCCTTTTTATATGTATTTTTCTATTATGTCATGCATGCTATTTATATTTCTAGAAGCAGATTTTGCGCAACTTTTTTCTTGTTTACTACAAGGCCCTTGTCTACAGGATGAATGGACAGGAGAACAGAAAATTCAGTATGGCGATGTACCAGATGACATCGAGCCTGAAGAGATTAAGCCGATGGGAAACTATGCTGTTTCTATAACTTGGCCTGATGGATTTAGTCAGGTAACATGACAATATGGGATTCATTTCATCTTAAGTATTGTCATATTTAAAGCATATGGAAGTTCTGGAACTGATTATAATTTGTCATCCGTTTTCTAAAAAATGGATGTGTATATCTAAACTAAAATACGTCTGATGCATTGCAGATAGCACCTTACGACCAGTTGGAAATGCTTGAGCGGTTAGTGGATGCTCCGCGTGCAACAACACCTGCAGTGGCCTCGTCATGATACAGTAGAAATGTTCAGTTATCTTTTTTTTAACTAACCGGCGGGAGAGCTGCCTGTTATATTAAAAAGAGGGAAAGCCTAGACATGCCAAAAGGCTATGTACATGCCGTGGTACAATAGCAAAGGAAACAGAAACCCAAGAGCGGTAAATAACAGAGCCTAGATGTTTTGCTCCTGCCTCCTGCCACTACCCAAAGTGGCACCTCATCCTTGATTTTCTGGAGTGTTGTATTTGTCGATTCTCTTTGTTCAAATATTCTTGTGTTTATCTCTCTCTCCATATCTGTTAGCAAGTTAAGATGACCAGGGTGTGTAGATCTTTTCTTGTGGCGCTTGGTGTAGCACTCAGTTATTTCCACCGTTGCAACACCGAGTCGCTAGGTGCCCAATTGTCTGGCCGTAAGAAAAAGTTATTGAGCCACTCTACTATACCTTCTGAGATACGTTTGGTGAATCTGCAGTTTTTGAAGAGATGGATGCCCATTTTAATGGACAATGACCATTGTTTTCCCATACGTGGCTTCAAGCCTATCAGATGCTCATATTTCTGTATGAAGGGCTAGCCAGCTAAATAGCTCGCACTTTGGTGGTGGTGGACTGGTGGTGCCCAGCTAAATGTTCAGTTATCATTTTATCAATGAACAAGAAAACAAACTTTTATTGCAATTGACTCTCCAAGAATTATATATGCTCACAGCAAATTTTGAACAATTGTCAGAATGTAGAACTGTAATAAATTGGCTGGTTATTGAAATAAAAAGCAATATTCCTTTTACTTTCAACAGACAGATATAATCTGAAATTACAGGCAAGGGCCTCTCTTGTTTCTATATTCTATTTCACTGTGCCATGAATACATTGCACACCCAGTATAGCCAACTGAAAAGGGAAAATAGAACAAGGAAACAATTTCAGAAACATTCGAGGAGGAAAGAGAGTGGAAATCCACTACGTGTCTCCAGACTACAGGCCAGCTGGCCACATGTCTCCAAAACCTAACACGACGCACAACATAATTTTGTAAGACGACTGAGCTTTTAATATATCATTTCAGCAGAATACTGCAATTTACTTGTGCTCTCCCGTTTACCTGGTCGCAACACAAAATATTGTAGCCCATAGTAGTTGTCGACCAGATATAGATTGTTCAATGGATTGAATCTACCATAAATCCAAATTATATAAAATTCAATGGATTGAATATTTTGCTTCTGCCCAGTGATAGTTCTGCCAACCGTGTTGAACTACAGAATAAAACTAATCACAGAATCAGATTCATAGTGGTCATCGGCACATTTAGATTCATTAGAAAGATTCGGCGTGTTGCCACCAGCCTATAAGAAAATTTGTCTCATTGTCTGTTTTTTTTTCCAGCAAAATATCCCTTCAGACCTCCACTGCAATTTTTTAATTAAAAATTTATATAGAAAACAACCACTCCCCAGCAGTCCATTCCAGGGCTCATTTAAATATATTCCAAATATGGTCCAAGCAATAAATCCTCAAGTTTCCTTAGAATAGTCTGCTTCCACTCGGTGATAGTTCCACCAACCGTGTTGAACTACAGAATAAGGGCATGTTTGCTCCATATTTCTGATGGAAGGGCAAATTTTCTTACAGGTTGGTGGCAACACGCGAACACCTTTCTGATGAATCTAGTCTGTCTTTTTTTTCAGCAAAATATCCCTTCAGTCCTCCACTGCATTTTTTAATTAAAAATCCATCTAAACAACCAGTCCAAAGGATGATTAACACAGCCTAGCTCCAGCAGTCTCCATTCCAGGCCATATAATATATGCATTCCTTCATTAATTGCCCATATCTATACTAGTTCAAGGAAAGAAGATTGATACCCCTGAAATAGCGCTCTTGATGCAAATGTGCATATGATATCTTAGTATGGGTTCTTGTCGTTTATCCCACTTGTGATATCCTCCCGGCACTATAAAATGGGAAGAAGACTTGTACGCTTGATGCTAACAGGTCTTCGCTCCTTGGCTGAGTTTTTCCTCAAACTCCATTGCCATTTCTTAAGATCTCCGGTCCAAGTCAGCACAAGCAAAAGTATTGCCCAACTTCCTTCAGCTGCGTGCATCTCCCCGTTGGTAGGTACGGTGCTCTGGTCTGTCATCGTGCCAGTCGATCTTGTATTATTGTCCTCCTCTCTCATTGACCCCGAAGTCGTGTGCCCATATATTCATTCATCTTCAGCCCCACGGCACCGTACGAGATTCATTGGTCATTGCAGCGTCCGTAGTGGAATGAGGGGGACGTTGCTCCGAGCCTGACGAAGATCTCTCTCTCTCTCTCTGGTAATTTTCTAGCTCCTTTCTTTTTTTCTCTCTCTCTCTCTCTTTCTCTGTTGGGTCTTCAGAGATGTGATCGCTGGCGTCTTGAATCCATGATCCGGTGTGGATCGTGAATTATTATGAGAATATCCGATGAGAAAAAAGGGGGGTTGGGGAGAGCCGGAGAGGGAATAAATTGTGTGGTGGGGAATGTGGGTTTATCCATGGAGAAGAAAGCTCCGGAGAGAAACAGGTTATAGATGTAGCTCCTTTGCAGGAGGAGTAGTAGTAGTATATCAAAGAGAAAGTGAGGTGAGTCAGAAACGTGTAGGCGTGTATGATTCTGTTGATCTATCTGTGTTTCTGAAAAATTCATGCTGCGGCTTTGCGACTCTGTTTTTGTCTGAACTTCTTGATCATCGAAATTTGAGCTTTTCGCCTTGTTCTTGATTACTCCCAAGTATTGATCCCTGTACCAAAAAAGGAATTTAGGTTGATCGAGTGATGGGTTTCCTCTTTAGTAAGTACGAGCTTTACTTTGCAAAGAGACGTTGTACTACCATCATGTTTTACAAGCTCTTTATTTTTCGATCTTTTGTACAGGAGGATCAGAACCAGGGGCGAGCGAAATGCCGTCGGTGAAGGACCTCTTTGATGCTTCAGGCCCTACGTACTTGACGTATGTGACCTGGTGAGTTGTTTACTCTTTCTTTCTGCATGACTGAGTCTCGATCGATGTTTCTGCTTCAATTATTCCTGATTCATGCTAACCTTAACCTGCATGGGCTCTGATCGGCTATGTGCTCTCCGATGCTTTGCTCCGGCCAGGAACTGCCCGAACCACCGGCGCTCCGTCATGGCGAGCCTTGTCCAGGGCGTGTACGTCCTCGAGCGCGACCGCCAGTGGAACCGGCAGGGCCCCGACGCCCGCGCGCCGCCGTGGTGGAGCTTCTTCCACTTCGAGCCGCGCCAGGTGCTCGTCGACGCCGCCGACGGCTCCATCTTCGGCGCCGTCTACTCGTTCCAGCCGCCGCCGCCGCCGCCGCCACCGTACCACCACCTTGACCCCACGTCCGCCGCCGCCGCAGGCGCCCCGCACTACGTCGTCGCCTTCCGCGGCACCATCACCAAGAAGGGCTCGGCGAAGCGTGACCTGGAGCTGGACCTCCAGCTCGTCCGCAACGGGCTGCAAGGCAAGTCCCGCTTCCGCGTCGCCACGCAGGCCATCCACGACACCCTCGCCGCCGCCGCCGCCGCGGCGGGGCACCACCACCACCGCGTCTGGCTCGCCGGCCACTCTCTGGGCTCGGCCATCGCGACGCTCGCCGCCAAGACCCTCGCCAGATCCGGATCCGGCGTCATCCTGCCCACGTTCCTCTTCAACGCGCCGTTCGTCTCGGCTCCCGTGGAGCGGATCGGCGACCGGCGGGTGAGGCAGGGCATCCGCATCGCCCACAGCTTCGTCAAGGCCGGCGTGGCGGCCGTCGTCCTGCAGAAGCAGAAGGGCGTGCACGCGGAGGCGTCGTTCGCGGCGCTGGCGGCGTGGGTGCCGAGCGTGTTCGTGAACCCGGCGGACCCCATCAGCGGCGAGTACGTGGGATACTTCGACCACCGGAGGGAGATGGAGGCCATCGGGGCCGGCGCCGTGGGGAGGGTGGCGACGAGGAACTCGGTCAAGGACCTGCTTCTCGGCATCGGCAAGGGAGGAGGAGGGTGCGAGCCGCTGCACCTGTTCCCGTCGGCCGTGCTGACGGTGAACCGCGCGCCGTCGCCGGACTTCAAGACGGCGCACGGGATCCACCAGTGGTGGCGGCCCGACTTGGTGCTCGAGTGCACCGCGCATTACTACACTTGATCTGATTGATTGATGCATTGGCATTGGACGTGGAAGCCGAAACCGGCAAACCGAAAGTGTTAGTGGGGATTGAGGAACGAGCTGTAATCTTTCATCTTTGCATGGATCAAATTTTCGAATCTTTCATCTGACTGAGCCATTCTCAATTTCTCACCGGGACATTCGGACAGGAACAAACTGTGGAGTGGAAGGATTGTTCTGTGCGTTCGTGACTGGTGCAGATTACGAGACTTTCCCTCTTTTCTCATGAACTGCGTCTACCTGCACCCTTTGAAAATGTTTGGACAATAACAATGTTCTTTCTAAGTTTTTTTTACAAACTATTGTTTATATTGGGAATATTTTGATAATTTTGAAATTTTTACAAATTCAAATAATTTATATATCTACAAATTAAATATGTAATCGTCAGAACACATCCAATATGTTTTACAAAAAAAATGGAACAAAATATGTTTTACAAAAAAAATGGAACAAATATCACTAAAATGTCGTGCTAAGACTTCAAATATCAGAGTAAAGAGATTGAATTGAACAACATTGCCCCAACCACTGAATCTAGTAGTTTCAATAAAATTTTAGTCATCTATGACTCCTGAAGAGTGAAGAATGCTTTTCAATACTGAAAGATAGAAACTTATTTTTTTAAGGGAAAGATAGAAACTTTAATAAAGTACTAGGGGAAGAAATAAAATGCAAAATATGGGAGGGAAGGCCCTTAATACGCCGCACGTAAGTATTGGGGGGCTTCACGGCCCATTCTATGTAGTATCAAACTAGGCTTGGGCTTCATGCTATACAGAAGCACACCGGCCCGCGTACGTCTCCTCGCTTTCCTTCTTCCTCCGGCAGTCCGACAAGAGCCAGACCAACACCGGCGCGGCGGCGTCTCCTCCGACCTCCGCCCACCTACCCGCCGGCGCTGTACATAGGAAGTTTCGCCCAGCAGCCCTAACAACGCTGCCCCTCCAGCTCCCCAACTATCTGCCGTTGCTAGGGCCGCCCCAGCTTCCCGTCCGTCGGAGCCAGTGGATACCCTGGACCGATCGATTCCGCTTTTCCCCAATTCGAGTGGCGAGCAATCGGGCCGCGAGATTCTCTAGCTATCGTACGCGTCGGTGCTTGAATTTTAGCTGACTTTGGGCTGCGGATACAGGGTCTCTCTCAGCCGCCCTCTGCGTGCCGGAGGGCCCCGGAAATCACAATGTTCCCGTGGGAAATGGATGTTGATGGGGAATCGAGTGGAGCACCGGGGAAGGATGATGATATGGTACTGTGTCCCTTTAGGCTTTCACTTGTGCTTGGTGAAGTAAAAGGACATTTGCTGCTTCTGAATTTACTGTTTGTTGTGCTATTGGTTCGTGGTAGTGCCATTTTCCAATCGAGTTGTTCAGGGACGAATGAACTAATGCTACGCAGATAGAAGTTCCCAGCAACTGCTATGCTGTCGTTCTTAGTTTTTTTTAGCGGGTTTTGTTTGTTTTCCAGTCGGATCATGCTACCATGCTTCGACAGTCTTAGATTAAGTCATGATTTACATGGTATGGAATGGTTTTAGTTCACAGCACAGGCTACTGGCTACATTGTTATAACATGAATAAGCAACAAATCAAACTTCAGGGATTCAAACAGTTCCACCTTTCATGGGGTAATTTGTTTTGGAGAGATGGTAAACTAAACTTCTAATGGATGTTTTCTTTATACATGGGTATTTGTTTTATTCTTCCGGTTTCTACACTTCTTCCTACTTTTGTGCTTTAGTATGGTTTATGCCTCATATGTTGCTAGCCAAACTTAGTGCTTCAATTGGATGAAAGTATGTAGTGTGATAATGTTTTAAGTAGATGTGGGTTGGTGAGTAGATTGTTCAAAGTCAGACATAAAATAAATGTCCTGTTTCTGACTTTGTAAGAATAACATGGTCCTGTAAGTGCAGTAGCTCTGGTGCTTGCTTTATAGGAGCTTTCTATTCTCTGTATCTTGACTCTTGAGTCAATATTTCCTGACATAATCATGTTTGTTCTATAATATGATCATTGATCTATCAAACTGTTCTGCAGGAAAATTATTCATTCGAGAATGAAAGTTGCGGCATTTGTAGAGACATCGTCATTGATAGAGGAGTTTTGGATTCTTGCCAACACTGGTAGGGCTTCATTTGCAGATTTATAGTTTCTAGGATTTTATTCATCACCTCTCATGCATATTGCACCGAGGTCATCAGGATCAACATAGTTTAGCTACTTGGGAACTTCCTTGGAATATATATTATTGGGCAGAGAGTTTGGATTATGAAATCTGTATATTTTATAGTTCCATGATTCAAGCTAAGCTTGTCAATGCATGCAGTTTGTTTTCTCCATCTAGGTCATCCTCATTTGATCCTACACTGCCTGTGGCTATAATCCGCCATTCCAGTACTACTTGCTTATTTCAATTCTCTGTCTTGCCTGTTACATTTGAAGTTCAGATTCTTTAGTTTAAGATGTTCCTATTATCTGCTAGAGCCGCATCCTCTTCTTTTGGATTACTAACAATTCATTATGTTCTCTCAGAACTTAATTTATGTATCACAAAGGAGTTTAGAAAAGTACTTGCAGTAGCATAAGTACCAATATAGCAAAAATTTTTTCAAAGAGACATGAACATTCCTTTAAACTGTAATGTGATGCATAGATATCTGAATTTCCAAATACCAGGTTTTGCTATACATGCATTGACAACTGGGCTGCCATCACAAATCGCTGCCCACTTTGCAAAAGTCAATTTCAACATATAACATGCACTCCAGTAAGTATCAGATGTCCTTTTTTTTTTTCTGTCAGTCGTTCCTTGGCTGAATTCTGATAATACCTCTGGAGGAAATTTGATGAAAATGTTTAGCTCATATCTCACCTTGGAAGATGGAATTTCACTGGAATATAATCGTTTTACATTGTTTTTTACTGGTGAAGGTATATGGTACAATTGGAGCTACTGATGAAGACGAATACTCTTTAACCAGGTATAGCAGCAACTCCTTGTGCTTCCTGCACACATTTTAGTTTAACACTAGTATTCTTTGCTGATATTATATATTTTTTGTTCCCCCTGTTTCGTCCTAAGGTAGACTTTCTACACATGCTCTTGTCTTTTGTCTCTGAATGCTGTGTTTTTACTGTCATTCAAAGTAGAGAAATACTTTTAGTATTGGAATCACTGTGCCAGCGAAAGCTTGGTATTGGTTTTGTTTTCAAACAAAGCCACTAAAAAGTGATATTGAGTTACCTGACCATGTGAAGTAGGAAATTATGGTGTTATACCTGGATGCTTTTGTATAGACTCATTATTCACATGTGAATTCATGCCATACCATTTTCCCGTGAATACCATAATTGTGAATTTCTTATTTTATGATTTTTGTAATCTTATGTTAACCCCTGTCCTAGCAATGCTCAAAGAAACAAAGTTCAGGACCTTCATGACTTCTATTTATGCTTCTCATTGTGCAGCTGTGATGATGATTGGTATGTGCAAGAGGAAAGCAGCACACTTTCCTTCCCATCGTACTATATTGATGCAGATGTAACAATATTCAGATAACACTCACCATCTCCTTTCAGACAATCATACTTCTGTTCTCTGTCTCACAAAGTTGATTGTGTGGCTTCTCTGTTTGTTCCATTCTCTAGGCAGTAGTTTGTTTGGATGATGGTGATTGCAAGATTCGGAATGGACTTGTGGCAGCGGAGGATGATTCAACTTTAGATACATCAATTGCTTGTGATTCCTGTGATAAATGGTACTTTTGTTATCCTTTATGAAATTATTAGTTGAGACCTGGAAACCATTTTCTAATTTTGCCAATCTGTAACTTTACGCCAGGTATCATGCTATATGTGTGGGGTTCAATCCAGAAATGACATCTGAAAATTCATGGCTTTGCCCAAGGTACGTGATATCTTCTGACTTTCTCTTCAATCAGCCTTTGCCAGTAGTAATTAATTGTGTAAAATTGGCTCTACTGTTGCGATGATTGAACCATCAAGTCCATTTTGTAGGTGTGTGTCTACTGAAGTGAAACACGCAGCAGATGTTATCTTGAAGAAAAACATAAATGAGGAATGTGTAATGGTTTCTGATAGAACTAGTACTGATGCATCATTTTCTGGGAGGGTATCTGTATCTGTTGCTGATGAGGGCGAAACTGCCCTTGTCGTATCAATGGTGGGTGTACAGTCTAGAACTAGGAGTGATCTATCAGAAGCTTCTCTTGGCTTGAAGACAGGACATGAAGCATTTAACTACAGTTCATATCCAAGCCATTCCAAGAATGATTTTACACGTGACACTGTTACAGATTCTAGTACCCTGAGGAACACAGATAGTTTCAGTAGATCTCAGAATAAAGCTTCTCAAATGAATATTGTTCGCACTCTTTATTCTGAGACAGCAGAAACGTCGCTACAGTTTTCACCAATACGTGAGCCAGCAACAATGATAGTTGGTTCAGAGCAGGGTAACATGTCAAATGATCAATTAGAAGTACCAAAGCTTGTGTCATCTTGTCCAGTAATAGACAACAGTAAAGAGGCTAAAAGTACCGGAGAGGATAATGCAGTGCAAACAAGCAATAATGAAAGATCTCCTGTGATCAAATCTCCACAACCTTCTTCACAAGGTATGCTGTGGCCATTTGCATAATCCAATATGCCATATCTATAGCTCGTTTTATTTGGATATGACACAGTAAATCGGTAATTACACTAACTGCTAGTTTGTAAAGCATTCATATATTGATCGCTGTGTTTCTTACCATTCTTTCCATTTATCATACTAGGCTACTTCAGCAACTACAATATCTCATGTGGATATACTATGACTATTACAAACCTCTTTTGTTTTGCTGCATTTTGTGCTCGGGCCAAATTTTTACCCATTGAATTATGTATCCAGCATGCTTTATTCTCTTATCAATGCTGCTAGTATGACTTTAAGATTGACTGACATGCATGTGATTGATATAGATGCAGTTCAGAAGATGATAAGTGCTCAGAACATGCAGTCACCACTCAGGTGAAAATCCTCAGAAACTTAGAAATCGCCTGCTTCATGTTGGTCTGTCCATTTCATTTAAGTAACCCTTTTATTTGAATTTTTAGGCATGATGGACATGAGAGCAATGACATGAAAGAAGGGAAAGACATGGAATTAGAAAGTGAAGTGAGCCATCCTGCAAAGAAAGCAAAATTGGAAGTGCAAGAGCAGAGCAAGAGTGCAATCAGAAACTCTGGTTTTTCTTCACCACGCAGTCATCATACTACGAATTCTGCAAAAGATACTGTTGATGATATGTCAGAGTTTGTTCCACAACAAAAATCTGTTCCTGATATAATGAGTATCATTGAAGGTGAGGACTACAGAAGAGATCTTGGTAGAGAGTTTGCAAAACCTGTAGGACGAAGAGCGGGAGATAAGCCTGGTCTTAGGATGAAAAAGATCTTCCGTAAGGAAGAAGGAAAACAGTCATCTGCTATGGTTCAAAAGCTACAGAATGAGATAAGGGATGTAGTTAAAGATACAGGCACTAATATACTTGAGAATGATGGATCTTTTGATGAAAAACTGTTGACCGCGTTCCGTGCTGCTATAGGAAAGCCAGTCGATGGAACAGCCAAGAGTACCAACCAATTAATAAGAACAAGGAGGTCATTACTTCAGAAGGGCAAGAAACGTGAGAATCTAACCAAAAAGTTGTATGGAACATCCACAGGAAGAAGAAGAAGTGATTGGCATCGTGATTGGGAAGTTGAATTTTGGAAATACCGTTGCTCCCCAGGAATAAATCCTGAAAAGATTGAGACACTACAATCAGTACTTCAGCTACTCAAGAAATCCTCTGAAAAGGACAAGGAAAGTGCTCAGGGGAAAAAGGGAGAGGATAACAATTCTATTTTGTCCAGGTTGTATTTAGCTGATGCATCGGTTGTTCCTAGGAAGGATGATATAAAGCCTCTCTCTGCCATTTCAGGATGTGCACCATTAGATAAAAGTAGCCACATCAAAGCTAATAATAGCAAATCTCCTAAAATACCTGCAGCAGGGACTGAGGGAACTAAAATCAGTTCACCCAGCAGCACTGGAAAAATATCAGGTTCTTCACCTCTGAATAAAGAAACATCAAGCAGAAGAGAAAATAGAAACAGTCAGCCCTCCCTGGATAAAAAAAACAATTCTTCTGGTGATATCAAGGAGGACAAAAGAAAATGGGCTCTTGAGATTTTGGCAAGAAAAAATGCCAGCTCTGTTACAAGCAAAGATCAAACTGGAGACACTGATGCTCTCAAGGGAAACTTCCCTCTGCTAGTATGTGCAATTTTTTAAAAAATGTTTTTAAAGAAGTATATTAACAACTCCAAAAATACTCATTTACTTGGTTTTCTTAGGCACAACTTCCCATGGACATGAGGCCAAAGCTTGAAGCTGGCCGCAATAATAAAGTTCCCATATCAGTTAGACAGGTAATCGTCTGTTAGGCATTGTTATAGATTTCAAGAATTTTGTTTGGCCGACATGATATTAAATAGTTTATGCTGGTTACCTGCCCTTTTCTACACCATGTTGTCGAATTAGATATTGTTACTTTTCAAAGAACAGAAAAAAATGGTTCAGTTATTAGAGAGAAAACAGAATTAACCATTGGATGACCGATTTTTTCTGAACTCCTGATGTGCCAAACATGATGCTAACTTTCTCATAATGACTTTGCAACATCAACTTAAAACATAAATTGCAACAACCACAAACTGCCCTAGGCATAAATGTGCTTGCATTTTCTTTTAAATCCAGTGGTCAACTTATTAATCTGAGTTATGTATCTCAGGCACAACTTCACCGCATCGCTGAGCATTATTTGCAGAAAGCAAATTTGGAGGTCATTCGCAGATGTGCAGATACTGAATTGGCTATTGCTGATGCTGTCAATGTAGAAAAGGATATTTACGAAAGGTCAAGTAACAAATCAATATATGTGAATCTTTGCTCCCAGGCTAGTCGCCAGCCTGCCAAGGAAAAATCTGATAAGGACACTGCGACTGTAACAAAAAAGACTGAATCAGGCAGTGATCTGGTATCAGAGAAAGTGGCATCTGATAATAACCATGTTAGTGGCAGTGATATGGACGAGGCTCCACACACGGCTGTCATCTCTGATCTAAAGAGCGAAGTAGGCAATGATATTGCATCCGAGCAAACTGTGCACAAGCACACTGTTAGCTTCAGCAGCGCGGAAGAAGCACTAAGAAAAGCAGGCCTATTTGATTCCCCTTCTAACAGTCCTGAGAGAGAGAGCACACCAGTTGAAGGTAATTCTAATTCCCGACAGCTTCTATTGGCTGCTCAACTTTTACGAAAGAAATATTAATTTGAAAGATACTATGTTGGTTACTGCAGGAGAATGCAAGCTAGAGGAACAGTCAAATCACAATTGCATGGTGAACGATGTATCCCCTCTGAAAGATGACAAATCATCACTGACTAATAATCTTGATGCTGTAAACTGTCAAAATCTCAATACTATGTCCTGTCAGCAACCAAAACCTAATTCTGAGGAGCAACAGAATTTGACAGCACAGGGAGAAACTGAGGACATGACAGGAAACGAAGTGAATGCAATGAACTTGGCTGACAATGATAGGTTCAGTGAGCAATGTGAAAAATCAAGTGGACCAGGTAAAGGAATTTCAGCTGATAGCAACATGCCTGCTAAAGTTACTGTGAATGAGGAGACCTCGAGAGAGACGGAAAAGGCAGCCAGCAGTTTGCCTAATCAATCTCACGAGGATGACTTGCCAAGAGATGAAATGGTCAGCAAACCAAAGAATTTGGAGCCTAGGAAAGAGAAATCTTCCAGTGAGAAACCATCACTAAACAGCAAACACCCAAAAAGAGACAGAGAAGGTGGAGATGTTCCAAAGAAACAAGAACCTGATCAAGCCAGTAAAAGCACACCTGATGCCTCAAGTTCAACATATAAGAAGGTTTCTGACTTATTTGGTCAATGGTGTTTTTCTTATAGCCCTCACCATTGCCACTTCTTCATATACGTGTTTTTGTTTCAATATTTGTAGGTTGAAATGTTCGTGAAAGAGCACGTCAGGCCACTCTGCAAGAGTGGTGTGATCACCGTCGATCAATATAGGTGGGCTGTCACAAAAACAACAGACAAGGTAATGAGCTTCCACCGTGATTCGAAAAATGCAAGCTTTTTGATCAAGGAGGGTGACAAGGTGAAAAAGCTTGCGCTGCAGTACGTGGAGGCAGCTCAGCAGAAGATTAATTGACTCTAGCTGATTTTTGTAAATATGTAACTACAACTGCAATTCATCCATACATGAAGTCCATGCGGCAAATGGGGTTCTCATGGAGTACCAAACCAATCCTTGTGAATGACAAGGCTAATCGAGCCACGAGGATGAACTTCAGGTTGACCTGGAAGTACATTTGAAACCTGAGAAAACAATTTATAACCACATTCGCATCTGATCGCTCAAGCTGAACATCTGTTTGGCGCAAAGCCGATCCTTCCCCTCTCCTCATCAAACACAACCCCAAACCCTTGTTGCTGGACGTTGCCGAGCACGTTGAGCCCATCGTCCGCCGCCTGGAAACCTAGGCAGAAGTGCGTCCGGCGATCACCGCCCACCACGGGGACGAGGTAGTTCGCCGGAGGCAGCGCCATGTCCGCTCCACCGGCGAAGTGCAGCACGATGCTGGGCACCCGGACCTTCGGGTGGCCTCCTCCATAGCCATAGACGTCGTAGCACGCGTCGAACACCGAGAAGTTGTCATCCACCTTCCGCATCCCGCCCGCCGCCGCGCGCGCGTCGAAGGCGTCGCGCACCGCCGCGTACGCGTCCCGGGCGAACCGCGAGATGGCCGTGCCGGAGTCCACCACGACGCCGCCGCGCCCCGTCGCCGTGTCCAGCGCGAGGCCGCCGCCGGCGAGCCCGGCCACGCGCTCGCCGCCGACGCTGAAGCCGACCATGTCCACGTAGTAGAGGCTCGGACGCCGCGGGTTCGTCCGCAGCGGTGTGAACGCCATGGACGGCGGCTCCGGCGCGCGTCCGAACACGAGGTACGACGTCGAGGTGTTCCGGGACATGCGGTCGCCGAGGCAGTAGGAGAAGACGCGCCCGTAGGTGTCCGCCACCTGCGTCGGGAAGGAGAGCTTGCCACGGCCGACGCCGAGCAGCCCGGCGGCGGACTCGAACAGGCCGCCGTTGTCGTGGCCGCACCCGAGCGTGACGTTGTGGTGGGCGATGCCGTCGTCGTCGGGGAAGACGACGAGCCTGTCGGTGGCGAGGTCGCCGGTGGAGGAGGAGCCGTCGCCGTAGACGACGGTGTAGACGCATCCCCCCGTGCGGGCGTCGCAGCCGGGGTAGCGGAGCACGCCGCGGCACCGCGGGGAGGCGCAGGGGATCCGGCGGTGCGTGGCGGAGCTCCGGCGCGGGTCGTAGAGCGGGGTGAGCTGGCGGTAGCAGCGGCGGCACGGCGCGCACTGGAGCCAGATGAGGTCGCTGCCGGTGTCGATGACGACGAGCGCGCGCGTCGGAGGGTCGCCGACGCCGACGGTCGCGAAGTACTCGCCGCTGTCGAAAGGGAGGCCCGAGAGGACGGGGGAGCGGAGACGCTCGTCGGCGGCGGTCGAGTGGAGGGAGGATGCCAGCTGCACGGTGTAGTGGGTGGCGTCGGCTGCGTGGAGGCGGAGGCTGATCGGCGACGTGGCGCCGGGCGCGGGCGGGAAGACCGCGTCGCGGTGGAGGACGGGGATGTGGAGAGTTCTTGGTGGTTGGGTGGCGTTGGAGCTGAAGAACAAGACGACGACGAGGAGGAGAATTATTGTGGGCAACGCCATGCAGGCACGCCGGCCGGCCGGCGGGAAGAAGTGTATGCAGATTAGGAGGCATGCGTAAGAAAGATGTTTCGATGTGAGTTCTCTTCTCGTCGACGTCGAGCATGCGTTTAAAATCAATTTGCCAATTACACTAGGCGTGTAAGTTTTCAGCCATGAATGCTACTTGCTCGTTGCTTTAATTCGAATTACCCGTGAAGACTTGAGTTGCTTTTAATAACCATCTGTTCCTTTGATGGACGACTCGTTGCTTTTTAATAACCATATGTAACAAAGACGGTGCTTCTCAAATCTCAAGTCTGATAGGTAGTGCAGCACATAGTACATAAGTACAGACGACAAGATAGGTTGGCAATAAAGTTTGAAAAATTGACACATGACTATATTCCAAACACTTGAACTAGAGAAGCATAATTGGAAAAAATAACTTATGAACCTGTTGCCATCGACCTTGTGGGCCTCTTCAGCCAAAAGTCCAGGTTACGATTTCTTTTGTTTCTTACTATACCTTTCCCGGGGAATCACACATTGGAACGGGGTACCACATTTTTTCGAGCCACCAACAAGTGAACAAACGCTATAAGCAGCTCACACATGTCAATTACAAGTAGAGCACGGGACAACTTTCAAGCATCAGATGTAGCACGGCGAAAATCAGCAAATCATAAACAATTAATAATCATAAGCATATGGCATACCAGTATAATGCCTAATTACTGATGCATATCACAGACCTGATGCACAAAAGGCCAGGATACAGTCAATTATTAGTTCATTTCTCGTTCCACTGAATCAATGTAGTTCTATGGTATCAAGGTTCAAGAGTATTTGAGAATAACAAAACTTTGCATCATGCGATTCATGTCAGAGTGAACTGACCACCAACACAATACACGTTGGCAAATGCGGACTAATGTGGTTTCTCATAAAGAGGTAAGGCTTCAGAGTTCAGACATGGTAGCCTGTAAGAGTAAACCCTCTACCGACGATCTCACCAAGGCAGGACCAGGCATACAACTCAATACCAAACAATGCTGCGACACCAGCATCCTCAACCTTCAAATTGCTTCTGTTTTTCCACAAAAGCTTTGCGCTGTCAAGCTCCTTCCAGAATGACTCGTAACGGCCAGGAAGGCTGCAAGAAACAAATATCCACAGGTAACTATATTGAAGTTTTGATGACAGCATAGTAATTGCAACGCACATTTATGAAATTTTTTATAGTAGAGGCTTCCCAAGAGTTTCCATTCTAGGTGGAGCACCTGGACCTGATGCAGTGTTCTTGATCCAACACTGAAGAATTTGACATTTACCACGTGGAAGATTTTGTCCTCTTTTTCTTACCTCAGAACTAATACAACACCATTATATAGTAGATCAAGCATACAGCTTATATAGATCTAATACCACATTATGGGGACCCTAATTGAGGGACAGACTTTTGGGGAGAACAATATATGATTTTAAGAATTCCCGATAGACCATAGTGTTTAATGGAAAGGCAACCTGTGCAGCGATTTTACTGTATACCAAGCACCATAAGAAACTCCTAATTAAAAAGTAAAGCTCACAAAAACTTGTTACAAAAGTTAAGCAGATACAACTCAACATCCGAGTAGAAAAGGTTCAACACCTTAGATAACAGACATAATTGACAGATATCAATGTGGTTCATCTGATCGAAGATATAGAGGCCCCAAGATTGTATCTACGATTAGCCTTGATAGCCAACTGCAAATCAGGACCTAAAGGAAACTTTGATTCACAGTTGTAACAGGACCTAAAAGGGGTGCTACTAAATCATCTCATCCCAAGGATTTGAGTGAAATTCTCCGTAGTTATTTGTAACAGGGCTCCCAACCTTTATGTATATAACAAAAAGTGCCAATCATAGAATCTTATCCCAGGGGTTTCAACTCCAGTGTTCTGTTGTATTATATCCCCTAAATCAATACTTCACCAAAATCAACCTAGAAAACAAAGAACATTTAGGCCCTTCCCAACAAACAAGTAAGGGATGCAACTAGAGGCTCTATGGATCAATCCATATCCCCCAGAGCTGAAACCTTCGCATCAATATATCCCATATGAACCCTTTTCACTGTCTGATCACTAAACCTAAGAGGCGCCAGGGAACCCAACCTGTGCATACCACAACAAGATGTAATCATAGAATCTTATCCCAGCGGTGGCAACTCCAGTGGTTCTGCTGTACTATCTCCCTAAAACTTTACTGAAACCAACCTAGACAATGAACAATTCAGGCCCTTTCCAACAAAAAAGCAATGGGTGTAATCAGAGGCTCAATGGATCAATCCATACCCCCCTGCGTTGAATCCCCCAGAAGCACCAGAATACCCCATATGAAGCCTTTTCACATCCCGTCCGATCACTCTAAACCTGTATGCAAGAGAAGTCGCCAATGCGCTTCCCATAGGCATGCAAGCTTACAAGTTGATTCAGGGCGACAAACATAATTACCACAGGAACCTTTAAAGGCGTATCCACCAACAGTTCCAAGTTGTTCTGATGACTCGTTAAATTGGTCAAATTCAGACAGATTTAGCAGTGCGATGACCAACTACCACTTGCCTTTGATAATTGATGTGACTACACAGCATCAGGAAACAATCTATTGACGCCTAGGGTTGATGCATATAGTCAAGGGAACAAGCACTGACCTTGCGAGGCGGGTGTAGAAGAGCTGCTTGGAGAGCTCCTGGCACTTCTCGATGGTGGGCGGGTCGACGACGTAGTGCTTGTTCTTCTCCATGAGCGTCTTGTGGTACGTGCAGCCGTGCTTGGCCACGAACCTCGTCGCCTCGCACGCCTTGGACTGCAGCTGCGCCAGCTTGGACCCCAGCGCCGCCATGGGATCTGCTCACGGTTCGAAACCGAGCAATGCGGGTGAGAAGAAGAAATTCGCAAAGGGGGGAGAGGAAATCCGCCGGTTCAAAATCAAAAGCGCAGATTCAAGAGCATGCCTTTTGATGGTTCCTTTGGCCTTACCTTCCGATTGTGGTCGGAGAGTCTGAGGAAGGGGACGACGGACGGAGAGATCCGAGGAGAGGGCACGAGTTGGGGAGAGGCGGCTGGCTATTGGGGGGGTGCAGGGGAGGAGGAGCGGTCTCGTGTTGTAGCGGCGGTATTGTCTTGGAGGGGAGGTTAGGGCTGCTTTGTCCAAGCGGACTCCATTATGCATACGATTTTCATTTGTAAATCTAAGGTAATATAATCCCCGATTTCCAAACAGAATAGGACAAATGTGTCACTGACATGTATCAGAAACATTTGTTATCTCACTTCAATTATCTTAAACAATTGCAGTGCCACCAAAGAAAATCTTAATCTGTGCGGTAATCAGTTGAGTTTGGAAGAACAGGCAGTGGAGTAACTATTGTAGCACTCGTCAGCCATATGCCCATATGCCAGTGTGTTACATTGAAAGTTCCCGGCTTCCGTATACATCTCGTAAAAGGAAAACATGTAAGCACATCCGAACCCAATGGCGGTGGAAAGAGTAGCAGTGTAGCACTCAATTGCCAATTGCCATAAAGGAGACCCATTCACAAACAAGACACGGCATATATTTCTGTATTACAATGGAAAGCAATAATACAGATCCACATTACTGTCGAACTGATTTCAAGTACACGAGTTCCATGCTCATCAAACAGCCTGGATACATCCTTCCAGGTACAACAACAAATTTGCAAATCCGAGAACCAGGGCTGTTCTTATTTCAGATGACAAGTAGGTCAAAAGCAAAGAAATATAGCACGAAGGTAGCAACAAGAACAGACAATGCTTCACTTGCTCCACCAGTGAAGGAAATCCTTGCGCCTGTTGATCTTCTTTTGGAGCTGAAGAACGCCATACAGCAGTGCCTCGGCAGTTGGTGGGCATCCAGGGACGTAGATGTCAACAGGAACAATACGGTCGCATCCACGGACAACGGAGTAGGAGTAGTGGTAGTATCCACCACCGTTAGCACAGCTACCCATTGAGATAACCCATCGAGGTTCAGGCATTTGGTCATAAACCCTGCAGATAATAAGCGAAGTCAGTGTCCATGGGGAGCATTAGGAAACCTTTTTTTCTCAAACACACAGGAGAGCTGTGTAATTATATTAAGAGAGCATTAGGAAACTATTGAGTTGATAATGTACAGATTTAAAAATTAACCCAAAACTATAACAGTCCATCAGAAATTGCTCATGGAATCTTCTCAAGCATGCACATACATCTCAAAAGAATGGGGTGATGGAAATAATAGAAGCAACTAAATCTTAAGCAAATCAATCCAGGCTTGGTTTTGAAGGATATACCAAACAACTGACCCTCCCCTGTTCCTATATATATTATACCTCTGTTACAGCAGTCAGACAGAGTGCATGCATGTTTTCCTATCACCTTAAGCAAACACAGAGCATGTCTTCTCCAACACCATTGACACTCAATTTTGCAAAGACATGTTATTACATATTTAAGTTTTAAAGAATTGGCTATGTAGAAGCACATCTAATGGTGATTCTAAATGTTTATTAAGATGCAGTCCAGACTCCTAAATATATATGCATAGATCAGTGATCAAAATTTATAAAAGGTTTGGCTTATGAACGAGACAAAGAGACTACATCCAAAAGTGATGCTGAGTTTAATAGAGAACTCTTATATTTCAACATGTATGTCGATAGTTAGTAATATCAAACTTTCTATGGATGAGTACAGAATTAGAATTTAATTCACCAAATCATTATTATGCCGAAACCAATAGGATTGACATGAACTACGATTTAGTCCGAACTTCAAAAAATTGATGTCGACCTTCTAGTTCTAGAGAGAATGAACAGAACTGTACCATCATTCAACTTAGAAAGGCGCAACCCAAAAAAACAGGTTAGTACGCAAATCTACACAGTGGCTTGGACAATATGCAAACCAAGATCACAATTCATGTTTTATAACAATAACTCCAGAGGACTACAGAAACATTAAAATTAGTGGGTGCGAAATTAAAATCTCTATACAAACAGACCAAAAACCTGCAAGTGTAGGTACAACCGATCACAGGAAATCCTTCATATAGTGTCAGTTTAAAGAAAATTGCTCAATTACAATGATGTTGGATGAAAACTTGAGCACATAAACTATTTTTCTAGAAGACTTGTGGATATAATCAAGTCTATGTGACTGGTTTTTCAAGTGAAATTACCACATCATATTTAACAAAACTATCGACATGTTGTTCATGGGGACATACTGAAAATTGACCTGCTGATGATCTAAGCAAAAACATGGTTACTATGAACGGCATGGCCAACCAATAACAATCCAATACCTTACTCTAGAAATCCTATTTCTTCGGTGCAAAGATGGTAACTTATTACTCATTACTCCCCTGCCCAGATCCTCTGAGATCTACCCATCCCCGAAACGAAATCTTAAATCGGGCAGAGCAACCGAGATGAGGAATGGGATACTGACTTGCGGAGGGCCGGCGCCATCTTGTTGGTGAGTGTCCCGGCGACGATCATGCAATCGGACTGGCGCGGCGAGGGGCGGAAGATGACGCCGAACCTGTCGAAGTCGTAGCGGGACGCGCCGGCGTGCATCATCTCGACGGCGCAGCAGGCGAGCCCGAAGGTCATGGGCCAGATCGAGCCCTTGCGCGCCCAGTTCATCAGGTCGTCCACCTTGGAGACCACGAACTCGGCCGTCTTGGACATCGCCGGCGGGGGCGCGCCCCCGTACGGCGCCGGGGTGGTCGGCGAGGCGCCCGCCGCCGCCGCGGCCGAGTACGCCCGCGGGGTGGAGAGGAGGGCCAGCCGCGCCGTGCGCGGGAGCAGCGCCATGGTCGGTCGCTAGGGTTTCCTCACCTCGTGGAGGAGGAGGGGGAAGCGTATGCGGATTCGGGGATGGCTTCTCGCAGCTACGGAGGACGGGGAGGTGGCTGTCTCCTGGCCGGGAGAGGTCGGGGCGCGTGTTGGGTGCGTGCTGGTGGGAGTGTGGCTGGCTCAAGCCTTTCTACTCCTAGATAGCAGCCCAGGCCCATGTCCTGAAACAATTCTCAGCCAGTTCTTTGTGTTATGAGAAGCTGATCGTTAATGGGCCTACAATTGTCTTGGTTAAAGAAAAGGCCCAATTTATATATTACAATGTCTTGGATGACAATGTGGCTCTGTGTTGTGCCAGAACAAAATACGACCTAGATTGATTTATTACTTGAAAGTTAAAATGAGGAATGGCAAGCTCTTAAAAAAATGCGAAATGATAATTGGATCTTTTTTTAGGCTTAAAGCATCTCCAGCAAATTACCTATCTCCATCACCAATACCAAAAATGAGTGATTTTAGGGATATGAAGTGCTCCAATAGATTATCAATCACATTGCCAACACAAAAAAACTTTTGGTACTTACCAAAACCTATCCCCCTACTCATATGTAGGTAAATCATTCTTGTACTAAATATTTTTAGTAGTGATTGTCAAAATCAAAGAACATTGATTACCAAAATAAAAAATGGCGTCATGATTCCCCCAAGGGTTGCTAGGCTTTATGTTAAAATGAAACTCATAAAAGGTCAAGAGAAATTTGAGAAAAAAGTAGTCGATTTCGTCCCTCAACTTTTAATTGGACAAAATTAGTGTTTCACTATTTTTTAGTTCAATCTTGTCCACTAACCGCCATGCTTCCATGTTAGGTTGGAGGAACATAAGTTTTGAGGACTAAATTAGTCCACAGTTAGAAGTGGAGAAAGGGAAAACTTACCCATCGGACAACAGTAGAGATACCAAAAGGTTTATTTTGCAAAATTTTAACACTTGGAAGTCGGTGTATGTATGCAATCTCTCATGTGCGAAATCCTGGCGGCAAGCAAGCTCATGTTTGCCTCGCCCTGCTTGTGGGTTGACTAAAAAATTGACCACTAGCGCGCGGTCCGCCGGTGGTCGCCGTCACAGTCAAGATCGGTGCGTGTGTGCCAACGCCACAGAGTCACATGATGGATGTGCGTCAGTGCGTGTATCCGACGAGGTGGGAGCTCGTGGCTCCAGTTCAATTGCTTTCCCGCGGATCCAGGATATGTCAGGGCATATCCCACGGAATATGTACCTGAGTTTGGCGAAGCTCGAATCCGCGGCGAACCTGCCGGCGAATATCTCTTTCAGTTTCACGGGTACTCCATGATGCGTGACAGCCACCTGCCTTTCCGTGGCGCGCACCAAGCTCGTAAATCTTGCCATCCAAGGCCAACTTTAAGCGGCATATCGAATATGATTCCCGTCCTAAATGTACCTCTGATCACAACTACTAACTCCGTTCCAGAATATAGCAACGTTTAGACTTTTTCAAAGTCAAACGTTCTTAACTTTGACCATAACTATTTCTAAAAAATATAATTTATTTTAAGTGAAAAGGTACATGTTATAATAGTTTCTTTTGTAACCGATCTATAAGCATAATTCTTACTTTGCCAATCTGTATAATTTTTGTGCTATTTATGGTCAAAGTTTTTAATGTTTGACTTTAGAAAAAGCTAAACGTTACTATATTCAGAAACGGACGTAGTACTAAATTATATTGTCACTGCAAATCGGAGTATTATGAAATTTCACATGTCGCCATGGATTTCATCCATTAATTTTTATCTTTTGTCGGTAGGCAAAGATACAATGAGCCGTCGCCAATTCATCTGTGGCAGGCTCTCGATCAGGGGGATCGATAGATACACCACGCCACGCCACACACAAATAGTCAATAATACTTGCTCCAGTTAAATAAACGCTACTAATCGTACGTGCCTCGCAGCTGTTCCAGCTCGATGCCCAGGAGGAAACCAGTCTCTCGAACGGTCGATTCAGTTCTTGACGCCGAGCGGCATGATGGGCATGCCGTCCTGCGCGGCGACGGGCATGGTGGACTCGAGCTTGCAGTCGACGAGCGGCGTTAGCATCGCGGCCTCCTCGACGAGCACCCTCCTGACGAGCCCCAGCAGCGTGGCCTCCATCTCCGCGCCGTCCGCCCACGGGTGCACCTCGGCCTTCACCCTCGCGGGGTCCTCGCAGATGAGGTCCCACACGGGGTGCCCGCGGCGTGGCATCACGAAGCCCTCCCGCCCCAGCCTCAGCGACGGGCAGTAGTCGCCGCGGCCGTCGCCGAGGTACACGACGCGCTTCCTCGCCGCCGCCGCCTCCCGGAGGATCCGGTCCAGCACCTGCCCCTTGCACATGTTGGGCGGGCACGTCCCGACGCCGCACCCGTGCGCCGCGCCGTGGCGGAACTCGTGGTAGGGCTCGATGCGGAGGCGGCCGCCGGAGGAGGCGTCCTCGACGTGGCTCGGGTTGGTGTTGATCTCGGAGAAGCAGCCGCGGAGGCCGTGGTGGTCGAGGATGGTCTCGATGAAGAAGCCGTTGGCGTCGCTGAGGACGCGGAGGTCGCAGCCGAGCGCGTGCGCGGCGCGGATGGCGTGCGGGACGCGCGGGTCGATGGGCGCGCCGCGGAGCACGGCGGCGACGTCGCCGAGGGCCTTGCCCGACGCGTGGATCTCGCCCATCATGGTGTCCATGAGGGTGTTCCACGGCATGGTCGGGAGGAGCCGCTCGAACTGCTCGGTGAAGCCGAGGTTGTCGACCACCCAGTTGTCGCTGTCCACGTCGATGATCGTCTTGTCGAAGTCGAACACCACGATGATCCCGGCCATTGCTCTTGCTCTCTTGCTCTGCTCGCTACGATCGAGAGGGAAGGTTTTTAGCTGTGTTGGTTTCGGAGGCGTGGGGGCTTTGCTGTGTCGTAGGTTGTGCACGAACTGGTTGCGATGGGATCGATGGCTGGGGAGACGCGGTGGAGGGGGGCTTATATACCGGGCGCCCGTGCCGGGGGCCGGGAAGATGCCATGGGAATATTACGAAGGAAGATGCCTACTAAGAATAGCGAGCCAGACTCGGTGTTGTTAACGGGTTGATCAGAGCGCGCGTCGTCAAAGTTGGCGGAGTACATTCGACGGGCCGATGCAATGCGCGAAACCACACGGCCACACGGGACCTTCTAGTTTGGTTCGAGGGAGGGTGGGTTCCGTACGCCGCGCGTGCCTATCTGGGGTGGATGGAAGGAAGGACCCGTGGTGGGATCGGAAATGCTTGGGCCGCCGCGGGAAGGGAAGGAAGGCGCGAGTCGGCGGCTGCTTTCCTGCTTCTGGATTTGCGGTTGGGTCGGGTCGTGTGGCGCGTGGAGAAGCATCGGGAGATGCTTGGCTCCTGCCTACTAGCGCGAGGGAATATCCACTTCCCGGCCCCCGCCGCTCACGCTCGGGAGCAGCCGGGGTGGAGTCGCTTTCGCCGTATCTGCCGCTGTGCCAATTCGTGGTCCGCACTCAACGCGAAGATTTATGGTTAGAGTTTACGTGCCGGTCGATTTTGATTTGAGATCGAACTGGTGGATAGGGGGGAAAAAATCTCTATTTACCAGAACTGGTCTCGTGCTACGCCAACCAAGTGAAAGTGTGAAATCTTTACTATGCAGACATGCACGAACAAATTAGTTCTTTATCGCGGTGTGGGGTTTTTTGTGTTTCGCTTCGGTAGGGATTGCTGTCTGTCGTGCTTTGTGGCACGACCACACGAGAGATCTCGGTTCCAGACAGAGGTCATGAGAGACGCACAAATTATTTACTTCCAGTATCGCGGACATGTGCCACGATTTTGTCACGCTTCCTAGAGGATATTCGGCGGATGCGGAGAATCTCCCGTGCCACGAGACGGCTACTGGCTGCCGGCTGCCAGGGTCGAGTAGGTGGGTGCGGCTGCCTGACTCTTTTGAACCACGAACATGGTGACCTCTGTTTTTCACCTCATTTTTCTCCACCTGCTAGCGATTAAGTGAAATTTCAATGTATGTCAAAGCAGTGAAGGTAAAAAAAAAACTACAGGATTACTAAGCATAGAAATATCTCAGAGAAACAATGAACGTTTTGCCTTCGATACCAAAACTTGCTTTCATGATTACTCACCATATAAGTCATCCAAACACTCATCAACTTGTTTAGTTTCATCCAAACACTCATCCTATAGTTTCTCTACTTTCCACTGTTCATTAACAACTTCCCACTTCTCATACTATTCATTTCCTAACAAAGTTTGCTAAAAGTGCATTTTCTCAACTTCAACAATCTAACCACACCCGTGGCATGTCGATAGTGAGGGAAGAAAACACGGCGATCTGGATTTGAATCAAAGGGCTAAAAAAGCCTCCTTTTGTGCCTTGGCCAGTTTTCACATGCCTGCTTTTCTTCTTCTTTTCGTTTTTTTATTCTTTCATCAGCCTAATTTTAGCATCTAGAAATCTCCTACATGTGTTTCCTTTCCAGTACCCAGAGTGCAGCTATATGTTTCATCTCCCGCTTTCTTTTCACATGTCTTTGTTTATTACTGTGATTTGATTCATGTGCTCTTGAGGTATCTTTTTCTCAATTTGTTTTTTTTTCTGTTTCGACATTCTTCTAGTGATTTGATGGATGTGCCTGTATATCAACTTTGTAACATGAAATTAATCGTGTGGAGAAAGCATCAAGCTTAGTCGGCTAAGGAAAGTTCCTACTTGGTCCGTTCCAAAAAACATGCATGTTTGGGATGCGTGCCAGTTTAAGTAGTTCACGTTTGACCAAATTTCTAGAAAATTGTATTCGTATTTATCGCTCTAAATAAATTTGTTAAAAAACTACATTTTAAAGCGAATCTAATGATATATATTTTATATGATAAATATTTATATTTTTTTATAATTAGCTAGAGTTAAGATTCTGGAATTTATTGGGAAGCGAGAATTGCATGTTTTCTGGGACGGAGGGAGTAGTTGCTTCATTATTCTACCTTATGGCCGACACGGTAAAGAAGAACAAATTCCGAATCGTATTGTTCCTAGCAAAATACTATATTCCATTTACTCGTCTTTTTCAGTTAGTGGCATATGATGCACAGCGCATCATGCATGATGTATAGCGCGCAGTACAAAGAGAATCATGCCAGTATTATTACTCTATGGAAAAGGAAGACTGCATTTGCTTTGCTTTGAAGCGCGTGTGTTTTCAAGTCCTCGCATTCTGTCGGATTTTGTTTTCTCAGATTTGAAAAATTCTAGCATGCGTTGCACAATACCACGATTTTGCAACAATAATGGCCGCGAAACGTACAGGACTACAGGTTCTTAAATCACAGGGCTCGACGGCCTCACATGCCAAAACAAAAAGGACCCAATCCTCGACGTGTCCAACAAGTACCCAACAAGGGACCCTGAAGGATTCACAAGGCATCAGATGGTGAAGTCTCGCATAGGACGAGGGGGCGGGAAGCTACCCTGCAGTTTGTGCTGTGCTAGGCGACGCATCTCTGTGACTCTGTGGACTGTGACCAGATGAGATCAGATATTCAGATGCCCTTCATGTGGGTGCGAGTGAGGACGCGCCGTGCAGTCGGATGAGACGAGGGTTGGGAGCCTGTTGTGTCCACTGAACTTCACGCGAGACGACACACCGTCCTGGTAAGATTCGCGCCTCTTGTCACCGCCGCGCATCCGCGAACCAGCGTGATGTCACAGCGTGATGTTTGTACCGCACAATCCGGCAATTATGCTACCACAAAGGCCGAAGATTATCAAATCCACACGGAGATATCTGATTGATGGGGCATTCGAATCGGTCATTGTTTTGCAACCAAAACCAGTTAATGATTCAGAATAATCACAATTACGTGAATAATTATTTTGGGATTGGATTTGTCTTCATTTGCGAGCGTAGCTCGTTTGGTTATACTCCACTGGCTCGCCATTGAGTGTATGCGATTTTGTCAGTTTCAAATTTACTTTTTCCAATTTCTCTCATAAGCACTCGTAAGAGTAGGAATGTATAGGTGGTAACTTCATCAGTCTTCGAATATGTTTATTCAGTTTTTCAAAAATTGTCGTAAGGATAAAGTGTACTAGGATCGTTGGTTACCATGGAGTATGTAAGAAGACTCGTCCAGTTTCCATGTATCATGTGATGGAGTTGTTGCGATAGGGAGAAAAGGCAACGAGAACGTTCAGGAACAGGCAACCTTTTTCTGGCCGCGGTGTCTGTACTGTACATTTTTTTTGGTTTTGCGTGATTGGACACACGTGTTGCTTTGCTAAGCTCTACTTACCAGTACCTTATTATGTGGATACAATTTGGTTTGGCTCCCGCTGATGACTGCATAGGATTGCTTCGTGGCTGGCATCTTTACAATTAGCCAAGGGCATAGTGCATGCCTAATTAACCTGCTTCTCCATGAGAGGTTTCTAGTCTGTTCTGATAATATCAATTGCATGAGTTTGGGCCACAACTTGATTTGTTTTTTTTTTCTCTCTCTTTGCAATGTTGCTTACTGACATCATGATGTTGGAAAAATAGCATCAGAAGGGTACTGAGAGATGACCTGTGGTCCCACATGTATTCTCCCCTTTTAAGAAGGGTGCTATTTATACCACATCTAGACTTTTTTTTTTTTGCCTCATAGCCGAATATGTTATCTGGGACCATCAAATTTCAATTCAACAACGTAGGTCCCACCTCCAGCCAAACCAATGAGCTCCTCCTCCCAACCCTTGTCCACGCGGCCGCGCCCTGTGTGTCCCTGTTTGTCTTCCCCGCTATGGCGGGCTAGAGTATCGCTGAAGCTCCTATGACACCCACCATTGTTGTGTTTGCCGCCCCCTTACCCCACCATTGGTTGCTTGTACCGCCTAGGCTAGTGGTGCCACAGCCACTGGCCTCACCTCCCCAGACCCGCCATGCCTCGATCCACAGGGCCGATCTTCCGTTATGGTCAACAATGGAGAAAGTCACCGAAGCCAAATCCCCAACCCTTGAACCCTAACCACCAATCTTGAATCCTAAATCTCCCTGGGGAGCTCGCCAGAGATGGAGAAAAGGCAAGAGGATGAGGAAAGCCTCGGATTGGTGATAGTAGGGGTGGGCATTCAGGTAATTTGGGTAGTTCGTGTCGGGTAATTCAGGTATTTTATAATTCGGATTTTTAAAACTACTACCCGAACTTAACCCGAAAAACAACTACCCAAATTTTCGGGTACCCGAAATATCGGGTTCGGGTTTTCCCGAACTACCTAATATATTACACTCTCTCTTCATATCTCCCTAACATACAACAACTCAATGATATATGGATCGAAGACAAACTCAAATCAATATGGCATAGATCAAACAAATACGTAAACTTATAAATCAAATGAACTACCACCCAAATATGTTATGTTTCTTTGATGTGGAGGTAAAGATAGATTATACTTTTAGTAAAGTTCGGGTAATTTGGGAATTCGGGTACCCAGGATTGATACCCGAATCACCCAAAATAAATTCGGGTTTCTCAACTTGATACCCGAAATAGTGATCAGGTAATTCGGGTTCGGGTAGTTCGGGATCGGGTTCAAGGTTCGGGTTCGGGAAATTGTGCCCACCCCTAGGTGATAGAAGGAGGAGAAAAAAATCAGGTGTGAGAGGCAAAGCAAATGATTCGCTAGAATCTAGCTTTTCTCAGAAGAAACACAAAGAAAATATACTCAAAATATTTGCTCTTTGTATTTGCTCTGCTTGGCCGCGCTGCCAGGAGCGGGCAAGGACTGCCCAGTCTGGAGTTAGTCTAGCGAGTCTCTTTTTTTTAAGCGGGATAGTTTCATTCCATTTAGACCAAGGACACGGCAAGATCGGCGGCCACCAATTCGTCTACTCCAAGCGGTACAACCTCCCAATTAGCGAGGCTTTGCTTGCTACACATGGATACACAATTTTGTCGCTTCATTAATATGCTCAGTAACGTACTGTTTTTTTTTATATGTAGGTGCCCGTTTTGATACATTTATTGTGCATTGGTAATATTTATCTTCACCTACTAACGTATTATGCCAAACGTAGATGCGAATACTATAAGATACTCACATATGATCTGTATTTTTTTACTGCACTGTTTAACCGCTTAGGGGCTTGCTGAGTTTCTTCTTTTTAGTACAATCGGCAGCCCGGGTTCGTTTTAAAAATAAAAATATATGATATTTTTTGCCACTCTATCTTAGCCATATCCAAGAAAATTTCCGCCGGCCGTCTCCTGATTGGTTGTGCACATTTCCTAATAAGCCTCAACTTTTTTTAATAGTTTTTGTCTTTCTAGTTTCAGCTCACTTTACACGTAGGCAAAGCGCAAGCATAGGTGGCACTCTGGACAAGCAAAAGCTATCCAATCAGAGATCGCAAGAGATATGCCCATCCAAGCAACGGCCTAGCGAGTGGCTCTCAGCGTTTCCCGCCATTATTTAAACTCCACTCCGGTTGCCAGCTACTTCATCTTCATCACGGCAGCTAGATCAACAGAACAGCTCCCGAGCTCTAAGCCAAGTACCACATTTCCTACCCGGTGCTCATCAATTCAATGGCCGCTTCCACCATGTCGCTCTCCTCCCCGGCTCTCGCCGGAAAGGGAGCCAAGATGATCGCTCCCTCCAGCGTGTTCGGCGAGGGTCGCATCACCATGCGCAAGACGGCCGCCAAGGCCAAGCCCACCGCGGCGTCCGGCAGCCCATGGTACGGCCCGGACCGCGTCCTCTACCTCGGCCCGCTGTCCGGCGAGCCGCCGTCCTACCTCACCGGCGAGTTCCCGGGAGACTACGGCTGGGACACCGCGGGGCTCTCGGCCGATCCCGAGACGTTCGCCAAGAACAGGGAGCTTGAGGTGATCCACTGCCGGTGGGCCATGCTCGGCGCGCTCGGCTGCGTCTTCCCCGAGCTCCTCGCCCGCAATGGCGTCAAGTTCGGTGAAGCTGTCTGGTTCAAGGCCGGTGCTCAGATCTTCAGCGAGGGTGGCCTGGACTACCTCGGCAACCCCAGCCTCGTTCACGCGCAGAGCATCCTCGCCATCTGGGCATGCCAGGTAGTACAAATCAATTTATTCTTTCTCGAAATCACTAAAGCTGCTGGATTGATGTTGCGATAATGTGATTGGAATTTGCATCGGCAATGTATCAGGTTGTGTTGATGGGAGCCGTCGAGGGGTACAGGGTGGCCGGCGGGCCGCTCGGCGAGGTGGTCGACCCATTGTACCCTGGAGGAAGCTTTGACCCGCTGGGGCTCGCCGACGACCCAGAGAAGTTCGCGGAGCTGAAGGTGAAGGAGATAAAAAACGGCCGCCTCGCCATGTTCTCTATGTTCGGATTCTTCGTCCAGGCCATCGTCACGGGCAAGGGCCCACTGGAGAACCTCGCGGACCACATCGGCGACCCCGTCAGCAACAACGCCTGGGCGTACGCCACCAACTTCGTCCCCGGCAAGTGATGATTCGTTTAAGATCCTGATCGAGGCTACTACTCCACGCCTACGGATCCGAATTCAGTGCCTTGAGCAGTTGGATTCGTGGCTTCGGAAGTTCGGATTGCTTGCCAAAGGGCAAAGAAACAACATGTTATGCGTGACTTTGTGTCCGACAAGATCTGCGCGCACCCTGTATTACTTCGTACATATTGTGTCATGCGGTTGTTTGATTGATTCATGAAACAACGTTGAGGCATAATAAGCTGCAGTTATGTGTTTTTCTTTTTCATTTTTTTTCTTTACTAGAACTGTTTTCTCTAGGTAGAAGGGTGATGAATTCTGCTCCATATCCCTGCTTGGGCCTATTTTTCAGGTAATGCTAGGGTCGAAACATCGCGTCCCTCTCTGGGCCGAAACCCAACAACACTGCTTATCGGCCCAACAACAAGTAAATCGACTTTGCGCTGCTAAAATATTGTGTTATCTGGAAAAAGAAAGAATGAATCAACCAGCCCACCACATCAGGCATGACCAAGCACTGCTCAAGAACAAGTATGACCAATTGCTAGGCTGATAACGAAAGCAGAGTGTACTTGGACCACCGGCTCAAGTTCTTCGTGCGCTGCGCGCCGCACCTACGTTACTTGTGGTAGGTGGTCAAGCCGACGAGCCGGGCCCCAGCCTCGACCTGTGCGCCCGACTTGCGTGCTTGCTCTCGGCAACTCGTGCTCGTGCTCCTCGGCACCCACCAGGCTGGCTAGTCCACGTGGCTCCCCTTGAACCGCTCCAACCCTAAATAGCCGCCTCACGCCACCACCACGCGCTACTCCACGGCAGCACCACCCCCCGCGAGCCACACCTCCCGCGCACGCCACCTGCCACACACACACACAACACATCCACCGTCCCGCCGCCGCGCGACGACGATGACGGCCGGCCAGCCACTCCACACCGACTCTTCTCAGCCTCCCCAGCGTCCACGCCACGTCACCACCACCACCGGCCCACCGGCGGCGCTCGACGCCGGCGTCGTGCCATCTTACCCCCCTCCCGAGTCCGACGCCGACGAGTCCTGGGTGTGGTCCCAGATCAAGGCCGAGGCCCGTCGCGACGCGGACGCTGAGCCCGCCCTCGCCTCCTTCCTCTACGCCACCGTCCTCTCCCACCCGTCCCTCGCCTTCCACCTCGCCAACAAGCTCTCCTCCTCCACCCTCCTCTCCACGCTCCTCAACGACCTCTTCCTCGCCTCCCTCGCCTCCCACTCCCACCACTCCAATCCCATCCTCTCCGCCGCCGTCGCCGACCTCGTCGCCGCCCGGTCGCGCGACCCGGCCTGCGCGGGGTTCGCGCACTGCCTCCTCAGCTACAAGGGCTTCCTCGCCGTGCAGGCGCACCGGGTCGCGCACGTGCTGTGGGCGCGGGAGGGCCGCAGGGCCCTCGCGCTCGCGCTCCAGTCGCGCGTCGCCGAGGTGTTCGCCGTCGACATCCACCCGGCGGCCGTGCTCGGGAGGGGCGTCCTGCTCGACCACGCCACGGGGGTCGTCATCGGCGAGACGGCCGTGGTGGGGGACAACGTGTCGATCCTCCACCACGTGACGCTGGGGGGGGACGGGGAAGGCGGTGGGGGACCGGCACCCCAAGATCGGGGATGGGGTGCTCATCGGCGCCGGGGCAACCATTCTTGGCAACGTGAGGATCGGGGACGGGGCCAAGGTTGGAGCCGGGTCGGTGGTGCTCATCGACGTGCCGCCGAGGTGCACCGCGGTGGGGAACCCGGCGAGGCTGATCGGAGGGAGGAAGGGCGAGGACGTCATGCTCATGCCCGGGGAGTCCATGGACCACACCTCCTTCATACAGCAGTGGTCTGACTACATCATTTGAGCCCAGCGATCGAGCTGCAAAACGACCTCGTCTTTGCTAGTGCTGTGCTGCTATTTCGTCGTATATGCAGCCTGTGTTATTAGCTGTAATTGCGGCGATGCTCAAATCGTCAGACGGAGGGCTTTGCCAGGCGTCTTTCACGATCGGGACGGCCCGGGCGACCGGGACCATTTCCAGTCCCGATCGATCGACTTTGCACGCCGTGCACGAGAAACGCCGGAAAACCTCACAGCCGCACGGGAAATAACTGTGACTAGTTGCGTTTGATTGCATACGTTCGCGGTTCGCCTTGCCCTTGCGCCACAAATCCCGGGATGGGGCCGTGTTTAAGCTTATCTGAACGATCGAATGGACGAGGCGACAGTCAGTGAAATCCTGAAACGCCACCACCATTTCTCTTCGGTTCGTTCAGGATTCAGGAGTTTCAGGTAATAACGACTCTGAAAGGTGATGCTTTGTTCTGTCACTTCTTACATGCTGGACGGAAGCACCTTGTAACAAGTATACTCCGTATATCCTTCTGCACGCCTTGATGCGGTCCTTATCAGTGTGCAACACAGAATTGCGTAATACTCCTACTTAATACTAGTATTCATGAAGGACATGGTTTTAGATATTCTTGCGTGGTTTCGCAACGGGAGAACGGCATCTTTTGCGTGTTCACACGCGAGCCACTCGACTCGAGCCCTCGGGCGTGTTTAGTTGATGGGAGAAAAAGTACTTTTTTTCTACAATATGTGTTCTGTGAGGAGATGAATAGGAAAGGTGAAAAAGAAATTTTTTGGAATACGTGTTCTGTGAGGGGGATGAATAGGAAGTAAAAATTACTGGTAACTAAACACGGCCGGCCGAAATTACATGCATGCATCGAATGGTCCTCGAGCTTTCGACGTAGTGCGTCGTACGCCTCGTTTCGCGTAGATTGCCAGCTTGATGCAACGCGGCGGCTAAAGGCCTAGCTTATTCTTTGCTGGGAGTAGGATAAGATCACAAGAAGGCCAACATGGTTTTGACGTCGGTTTTAGAAAGATTTTTTGCATTGGCCGCGTAGCGTAGCTCGCTCGCTTGATTTGTTGTTCTCTGCCACGATTGAGAAGTTGTTGAGTGGCATGATCGGGAAGCTCCAATTAACTAGCACAAATGGCAGGGGCGCAAGGTACCCTACTGTGTACTGTCATCGGTATTATCACAAATGGGGTGCTTGGTTCGCATGCGGCTTAAGAAATCTTGTCCCATTGCTATTCCATCATTTTAAATTTAAGGTCATTTCATCGTGGAGAGTCAAAACATCTCAAGTTCAATTAAGTTTATATAATAAAGTGCTCACACTATGATACGAAATAAGTATCATTAATTTATTTATTAATATTTTTATAGTATATCTATTCGGTGTCATAAACCGATCCTCTCTATAATTTTGATCAAACGTAAAGGTTCTTCCAAAAAAAGTTAGCATGGCTTATGATTTGAATAGAGAGAGTAGCTAGGGGCCTGGTTGGTTCCGTTCTCTGTTGTGCCTAGCTCGCATAAGAGAATCATGCTCTCGGCAGCCAAGGTTTACACGTTCAGGCCCTGTTCGGTTGCCCATAAGCGGCTGGGCTGGAGGCCGGCTGGGCTGAGGATTGGCTGTGCAGTCCCATTCGTACACCAGGTCCATGTGCACTGTCTCCTCATACTTCAACTTGCTCCTAGTCTTATTCCTACACCGGGTTCATGCACATTCTGCACACACTCCAGCCTAGGCTCCAGCCCAGCCAATTAAGGGCAACCGAATAGGGGGCTAGGTTACATAGGAATCAACACATGCCCGTAATGCAACGGCAGAACATTTTACCCGTTAACATACCCATGAATAAGAAATTTGACTTAAATTCGGATCTAATAATGGAGTAAAAATACAACGGAATCTAGTTCATTCAACTGCTCACTGCAAAAACAGTACCGTTACATGCTTGTCTCAGCATAGAGGTCGTGCGTGCCTTTTAGACATGGCATGCGTGCATCACAAATATAATGTTGGTTTTACCGGTCTTGGCACGGCTATTAAATTAACCTAGGACTAGGAGCACGTATTCATGTAGCTGTTCCTAATGTCGTTGCTACGACCGCGTGAAATTTGAGTCAAACATAACTGGTAGCTAAGGGTGGTGAGTGTTTCAGCAGAACTCCTAGCTGACAGTTTCTTTATGCACCGAAGTTGACAATGCTGAATTTGTCTAGTCTTCAAATGTTCTAGGCCCACATGTTCATTGTGAACTGGTGACTCTGGAGTGTATAGTCCTGGTTATAATTTGAATGCTTCTTCTTATTTAAAAGACTCACTAGCTCTTTTCAGTGTTGATTCCGAGGTCATTTTAGGAGCACAATTTTTTTTTGGAGGGGGGGTGGGGCGGGAGGGGGCGGGGGCAGAACACCTTTCATCTTACATAGGTCATCAACATATGGAAAAGTCATTGTTTCTTCTATTCTTTCGCTTGCTCTCGGGGAGATTATAAGGAGAGACCAAATGCTCATTGTTCATGGTTGATGTTACAAATGGAAAATAGTAACCACTAGGGATGCAAGTTATATTTATTTTGGGTTAATTGGATCGACCCAAAAACTTGATCAAATAAATTAGGATGACATAATGCGTAAATAATTTAGGAGAAAAAATAACTAAGATGGTGCCCCATCATAATTATTTAGCTAACCCAAAAAACACCATTGGATACCCACTTGCATCTCTAGTGCACACTGTTTTCTCCCCGCACTAACTTTTGTCACTTCTCTCTCTCTGTCGCAGGATGTCCCAAAAATAACTTTTATATATAAATAATTTTAAGTAACCGAGATAACATGATGTGTAAGAAGTTGACGGTCCAAAGTACATTCTAATGATTATTGCAAATCTCAATAGAACTTGTGAAAAAAAAATAAAGAAGTAATGTCTGAGTAACAGCATGTCTGTGAGATCCACTAGTAAATAATAACATAGGAGGAGTAGTAGTTATGCTGTTAGGTCTCAGCGAAAAGACTTGTTAAGACGTGGGATGCACTGTACTGCCACATTATTTCCCCTTGTCACTTTTCACGTGTTAGAAGGTATACCTGCCACTTGGATGGCTTTCACAAATAAGCGACCTCGTCTTAGAATCGACATGATCTATAAAACATGACATGATACCTTTGTTACAAAATATAATGAAACATATTAAAAGTATATTTTCTAAAATTTACATTTTAATATATATAATACACTCGTATCACTTACAAATATCGAAATTTATAACGTGTAAATTGTAGTATTATAACTAAATAAATTTGTTATAGTACACTTAATAAGAAAACTTAGAACATTACTAATTTTTGCCTGGAGTGGAATTAGGTAACAAAATCCACTACGATTGGACGTCCTAACATGCTAGTTACTTTATAAATAAAAAGGTAATAACAACAACAACGTCGACGACGACGAGCACTCGTTATCCAGTGTATCCTTAATCTGACCTCGTCGTCCTGCACCAAAATGGATGGCTAGTTTTATTTTTTTATCTTTTATTTTGAAGAGGAAACTGGATTTTTATGATAACTCTTGACTACTATTCCTGCCTGTTAAAAGAAGTTTCGAACGAGTCTGCAGTTAGAGATAACCCGAAATAAGCATTGACGAATTAGAGCCACTCCAGAGTTTCAAGCAACAGCTCCGTTCCCTCCACACTGTCGTCGTTCGCAATGGAGACGCTTGTCTCTGCGATCGTCGGCGACCTCATCAGCCGATCCATATCCTTCGCCGTGGACAGGTTCTGCGACCGGCGGCGCGTCGTGGGCGGCGGCATAGAGCAGGACAGCCCCAAACGTCTGCGCCGCGCGCTTCTACGTGTCCAGGCCGTCGTCGAGGAGGCCGACCGGCGGCGCGTCACCAACCAGGCCATGCTCCGGCAGCTTCAGCTCATGAGGGATGCCCTGTACAGGGGCTACTACCTGCTCAGCGCCATCAAGTGCCATGGCTTTATTATGCAAGAAAAGGCCCAAGCTCCAGAGGTCAGTCGTTACCATCATCACTCGTCCCAGTTCAATCCGGCGAAGCGCTTGTGTACTACTCTCTCAGCCAGGACGAAGACGAGCACGGCGCCTGAAGACAAGAGACGCTACGGGGAGGCGGTCGAGGCGGAGCTCCAAGAGGTGCTCGGCGTCCTGGAGCGCATGGCCATCGACATGAAGGAGCTCGTCGTGTTCTTGAGCTGCTACTCCCCCACACGCCGCGAGCCTTACAGCGGGCACCTGTGGCTGGCGAACCGCATGTTTGGCCGCGAGGCAGAGCAGGAGAGGATCGTAAGTTTCTTGCTGGAGCCGGAGCAAGAGTTGGGTGTTCTTCCGGTGATCGGTCGGGCAAGAGTTGGCAAGAGCACCCTCGTCGAACACGTGTGCTTGGACGAGAGGGTGCGCAGGCACTTCTCCTTGATCGTCTTCTTCCTCGGCGAAGGCGACATCGGAGACGATGGAGAAAAATCGTCTCGTCTTGGAGACAGTGGCATAGTCAAGCATCGTGATCTCGATTCGCCCGGAAAATCATCGCTGGTTGTTCTTGAGCTAGATGGCGACGTTGACGAAATCAACACATGGTGGAGAAGGACGCTGTCTACACTGCGACGACGACAAAGCACCGCACCTGTGAGCAAAGTAATTGTCACGAGTCGATCTGAGAAGATTGCAAGCTTTGGGACGACACAAGCTCTCGAGCTGAAACTTTTGCCTCGGGAAGCCTACTGGTACTTCTTCAAGACGATCGCGTTTGGGAGCACGGATGCCGAGGATCAGCCGGAACTAGCATCTGTGCTCATGGAGATGGCGGACCTGTTGAATCGATCGTTCATATCGGCCAACTTGTTTGGTGGATTGCTGAGAGCTAACCCTTGTTCTCAGTTCTGGCAAAGGGTTCTCAAAGGCGTCAAACAGTACATGAGCACGCATCTCCTTCACTTTGGTGAGCACCCGACCGATCTTCTTACCAAAGGCCGGCCAATATACCTTTGGAGATTGCCCAAGACTGATACCGTGCTCATAGGTTTCTACTGTTACCAAGCGTGTTCAGCCCAGGAGCATGATCTGCCCAAGATAACTATGAGCGAGGTACATACTGGAAGTGCAAAGCCACGAGGGAAGTTTGAAGTGGTGGCATGGAGATCCAACATACCACCCTACTACACCTACCTGTTGAGTTGTGGGGCGCAAAAATCGTCGACGTTGCTCCCTGTACCGCCCAGGAACAAGCAAATCCGGCTCCGGGAGCCATGCCTACGACTGAATTCAGTGTGAATTTTATGTTCAGGCTATTGTATCCATTCAATATGTATGCTGTAGCACTAGCACACCATGGAGGAGGTATTTTGATTTATCATCATGTGCATTTTTCTGTGGCAAACTGGAATAGCATGAACGAACCAACTATTCAGGCATGGATGTAGCTTGCTAGAAATTCAAATAAAAAGACCGTTTGATCGTAACTTGCCTATCAACTTGATCATAACTTGCCTATCAACTGGAAAAGCCTACGCCGCACGCCTCTGTTAGCAACCTAATGACTAAACCACCATCAACATGCTCACCACGCACAACTCAGAAATAATCCGATACAGATTGGTAGAGAGAGGAGTTCAGGAAGGCAGCAAGCAGGGGATCGGAGAAGGGAGAGGAATACATCAGGCCATCAGGGAGTAGCAAGTAATCAGACCATATGTTGGGTATAGAAACCCCAGGTTCCCTAATCAAGCTAGACTCCTACTATGACACCTTGTCCTACTAGGACTCTTCAATTGTAACTGACTAGGAGACTTACCATGTAAATCTCGCCCCCTGGGATATATAAAGGAGGGCAGGGGTCCCTAGATTAGACCATGGGGCAACGCCGCCAGGCATTGCAACATCTCATCAATACAAGATACACCATACAGGACGTAGGGTATTACGCTCCGGCGGCCCGAACCTGTCTAAATCGTCTCTTGTCACCTTCGGCTCTAGATTCTTGACGACTTCTCCCTAAACCCTTCTCTCGGGGCACCCCCTCAAGAACGTTGTCAGCATAATTCGCCGACACCATAGTAGAGGGAGGAAGAGAGACTAGGAAGAAGATGAACAGGTTCTTGTTCTGTTAATTGATCCCCCTCTCCTTTGCGTGCTGCTCCTTCTTTTATTCAGACCAGCATGGACTTCACATGGCCCATGGCCCATGTGACGGCCCAATCCACTCAACAATATAGTAGAGTTCCTGACATTCCCCCCTTCTTGAAAATCGGCTTGCCCCCAAGCCGATGTATTGATGCCACCGGGATCCCATGTTCGCAAGAATAACACCATAAGAGAGACAGCAGATGGATCTGTATTGAATGGCCTTTTTTCATGTCGCTTTGACCATCTTGCACCTGTCTTTCGCTTGATGTAAACAGCAATGACAGAGTTGCTTAGCTTGAGGTCTTCACTATGACAGGAACCAAAAGCTTTGATTGTGTTATCCCTCGCACACTGCACCTACTGAAAGAAATGGTAGGAAGTTTTATCCTTCGAACTTTTAGCCATCTCAAACAGCAATGGATCATCATTGATACTGTCAACAGACAATTCTTCAGTAATAATCCAAAACAACCGTGATTCTTGTGTACAAGTGCCAGCTCCAAAATTTTGCACCTCTTTTCCTGGAAGCACTGCATATCTAAACATCAAATAACCAACCGCAACCAACCATTACAATTGAACTGTACTTACTGACAAGTCATCACCATGTTTCTGTTGCTCAGACATAAGAATATGTGGTAACCGAGCATCTGCAGCATTGGACAATCTATCAAAGATGCGGTCTCCTCCACACTTCCAGCTTAGCAAGCATGCATGTTCAAAATAGTATAGAAGCATTTGACGAATCTCTTTCAAGCTGTGATCAAAATCTATAAAATCTTGGACCCTTGGCATATCTGAATATGGACTTGTGCACTTGTAATGCCATTCCAAACAACCTACTAGCCATACCATAATAGTGAACTGCATTGATCTTGTGCATTGCCTAGCATCAACCATGGAAAAGACAGTAGCAACATATCGACACCAATTAAATGGAACCTTGAACAGATTGTGTCTCACCAATAATTTCCAACCGGGTAGCATCTCAAAAGGGCCTTTCAAGCGATAGCTGATATTTGACTTGATAAAATCATCCCCAGTCATTGCATCGCCTTTAGGGTCCTTGCCTTCTTTTGCCATAGAGACAACCCATGGATCATTTATGATAAGCAATACACAAAGATAACAGAGGTGCCAAACTTGAGAAGTATCATTTAGAAATGAAGTAATTTCAGGCTGACAAGAGAGAACAACTTGAACTCTGCACCATGTCAAGTTGCCTTTGAGCCAAATATTCATCTTGACATGTATAGATTCAGAAATTTTCTCATGTAGTAGCACATTTGTTTGTGCGGTGAAAAGGAAAGATGGCCATGGCATTGGGCGGATACTAGCATGCATACTTGCAGGTTCTAGTTGTGTAGGTGGTGGCCATGGGTTCTTCTCAATCCAATGTACTAACAGTGCAGTTTCATTAGACACATGGTGAGCACTCTGATTTCTATGCAATAACACTGACAAACTTGGTAGTAAGAGCCTCAGGGCGGGTCTGTCAAACGTGGTGGGGACCAGAACAGTGTCTCGACCATCCATGGGCACATATAACTTGATGTTAGAATCAGGAAACCTCATCAAGTCGTTGGCATGCACTTTCATGTTGGTGTCACTGGGATCGGTGTCCAAGGTAGGCACCGCTACAAAAACAGGAACAGCAACCTGAACATGCTCCGTGATGATTGTTGATGCCGTAATTGCTGGCATCGGAAACTCACCATTATCGTCATTGTCCATGACATCCAAGATGGTGGCGAGCGCAATAGGAATAATGTCGTCGCTCACTGTTGCCGCAAGAGTAGTAGACTCAGTGTGTTCTCCACCTGCAACTACCTCAACCTCGACAGCAAGCTTCGCAGGGTCATGTTTGTGAAGGGTAGACAAAGCGCCAGTAGTAGGAATGGGCTGCATAGATGACGAATTTGTCATTGTATTTTTCTTGCCTGAGATCACAGAAACATCCGACTCCCGGGAGAACCCCCAGTTGATATCCAACTGACAACAACCTGCATACAAACACCGGCCATGCAACTCCCCAAAAGCTTCTGCAGCATCATGCTTGGAATACTCAAGTCGAGCCAACAACTGATCTGATCCCTCAAGCAAGTGCACATGCTCCACCTCTCCAAATCGACCAAAAACTTGACGAAGTAGAGATTCAGTGATGGGGTAGAAAACCTTGCGGATGGTAACCTCGAGAATGTGATTTGGCGGCCTCCAGTCATCAAAATCGCTTGTTAGCATTTCATCGAACACTTGGTTGGCGTCCTCCACATGAGTGTTGCCCTTGTATCGATTTGACTGCTGGATGCGACAGGTGCTAGCAAAACTCTTCCACGCCATCTTCCTGCCCAAAACAATCCAAGGATTCGACTGTCTCTGATACCAATTGTTAGCAATCCAATGACTAAACCACCATCAACATGCTCACCACGCACAACTCAGAAATAATCCGATACAGATTGGTAGAGAGAGGAGTTCAGGAAGGCGGCAAGCAGGGGATCGGAGAAGGGAGTAGCAAGTAATCAGACCATAGTAGAGGGAGGAAGAGAGACTAGGAAGAAGATGAACAGATTCTTGTTCTGTTAATTGATCCCCCTCTCCTTTGCGTGCTGCTCCTTCTTTTATTCAGACCAGCATGGACTTCACATGGCCCATGGCCCATGGCCCAAGTGATGGCCCAATCCACTCAACAATATAGTAGAGTTCCTGACAGCCTCTCTCCTCCCCTATTGGTCGTCGTTATCTCCTGGCGGTCTTGCTTGCACGTCGCGTACCTACTTCCCTACGTTCTCGACACAGCTGTCGTCGGCTGCCTCTCCTGTTGGCCGGCGTCGCCAAGTTCATTCCTCCTCCTCTGCTGCCTTTTCCCCAGTTGGGCCGGCCACCAGGCCAACATGGGCATGTCGTGCCACTATCGCGACACAGCTTAGAGGCCGGTGTGCCGTGTGTGGGCAGCAGCACCGGCACGTAGTGCCGCGCCCAGGCACATCACGAAGTGTCGACGTGCCACGTCGTGCCATGTTGCGTCATGCCCGTGCCGTGCCGTGCTAGGCGGCACAGATGACCATCTATAAGAAGGGGGTTTACAGTCCCGCTTGGAGAGAGCTTTTGCTCTAGGTGGTCCCACCATGACCACCCAGCCGAGTCCTAGATGTTTGAAAGAAACTATAGGCACACCTTTAGTCTCGATCGGTGGTTCCGCACCACACGCTGAAGTCACGAGTCATATGACTTTTGCATGTGTAAATACATATGCACGGTCTGTGGGGTTCAAACCCACGGCCTTCGGTCTCATGGGAGGCTCCTCTACCATCCCACCTACACAACACTTGTGGTTGAGTGAGATATCTTACTATCTTTACCTTTTTAAAGCAACCAGGTTTCTCCACAACCATGTGTTGCCGCACACACCTACAGTGTTCGACGCTTCACGATTCGTGCCATGTGTCGGGTCCTACCTTACCATGCCCCCGCCTCCTTCCATGGATTTGGCGCTGTCCCGACGCCTCTCTCGTACGCCCACCAACCGCTTGCACGCCAATCTCTAAGTCGTTCCTCGCCCCCGCTGCCAGCCCAACCCACCGGCCATCCTCCGCCACCCGCTCCGGAGCCTCCCGCCCCCCTGAGCCCTCTTCTAGGAACACTAAGGTGTTCCCACGTCGGCGCCGATAGCTGCAGGAGCGTTCATACGGAGGAAGAAGAAGGACGGAGGGGATAAAGTATGTGGCCACAACCGGTTGTGGTGTTGATTTTTTGTTTTTAAAGTAACTCACAGAGTACCTGTTTTAGTCCTGGTTGGTGGTTTCAATCGGGACTAAAGCCCTAGGACTCTTTAGTCTTTGTTGGACTCATCAATTGTTGGCGTTACCAATCGAGACTAAGAGCAAGCATAATAACTGGCTAGGAGCATGCCATATGTAATGTGCCCGAGAGAGGAACGAAGAGAGTGACACAAAGGTTTGGCCGCCTCAAGCTGGCAGAGAAGAATGCAACGACTCTTATTACTTGTGGTTACTGCAATGCATTAAATGTTTGTAGGTCCGCCACTATAGTGTGCCACATGTTGCAGCTCGCCGCAGGCACAACTATTAGCCATGCTCTAAAGGTGTCTTCACATACTACAAGATTAGGAATAAAGCTTTTAATCCAGGTTTGTAACACCAACCATGACTAAAGTCTTTTTAGTCCTAGTTCCAAAACCAGTGAGGAATAAAAGGGTAGACATAATGATGATTTCTTCGCTAGTGTTCATCTATTAAATATTCTTACATACGATTACTCACAAAAAAAATACTTACATAAGATGATTATCCGAACCACCTCTATATTTAACCAAGCCTGTTGTTTTGAGTTACTTGTACAACATAAAAGTTGTTCCCATAGCTTTCTTCATAGATGTATCTATGGTGTCACATGTCATGCATATGATAGAAATAGTTATTTGAAATCTTATATTTCAATTAGGTTACTTCCATATTCAATAATGACATATGTGCGTCATTTATATGTAAATTTTAATGGTTGTATGAAATTAACTTTTAGAGCTACCGGTAACTTACATGAAGGTTAGGGATTCATTTATGTCATTTTTTTTATAATAATGTATCTGGATAATTTATTAGAAAAGATAGAGATTATATGGTCATGAGTTGACTAATTCCTGGCCACATATTTAGAATTTGTTTTCTAGCGTGTCTCGGATTCAATTAGTAATCCATATACTTCTACCCACGTGTGTGACGCCTATCGTGCGGTTGCTATCCACTTGATGGTGTGTTTGGATTGTAGAAAAAACACTATAGCATCAGAAAAACACTGTAGCATTCGTTGGGAAACGTGTTTTGTGAGGGAGGAATAGCAAAAAATTGAAATGAATAGTGAAAAGTTATAGAATCTGAACAGGGCCTGAATTAGAATTCCAGAAGTTTTGACTGACCTACAAATCAATGTCATCTTTTAGGGTCGGTCGTGTTTACATTTTACTCCTTCCGTCCTAAATTGTAAGTCGTTTGACTTGTTTACCCCACCTCTTATTCATTTTTTTTTGCAAAATGTCTATTTTTTTTGTTATGACTAGCTTTAGTAATAAAAGAATCTCAAGAGTGATTTAAATGTGACTATATTTGTATAAATTTTTTGAATAAGGCGAGTCATCAAAGTTGAGGTTAAAAAAGTCAAACAAATTATAAATTAGGACGAAGCGAGTAATATTTTTATACGTACTGCCCTTCTTTTCAACGGCACCATCGACCATGCGCAAAAGGTTGACTACTCCTTTTTCCCCCATTCAGCAGGCGCAGACGGCAGAGACGTGTCAAATATGCAAATACAACAACAAGGTCTGACGCTGACAAAGCTGATACATTCCACCTGGATTCAAACAAGGCTCTGTTGACATATAAATCAAATTTGTTTAGTATATAGTAGTTAGTCTGTTAAGTTTGCGTTTTGCTATCCTTTTCAACGTTGCCGTCAGACATGCGCTTGACTTATGCACATTGAACGGGAGACTGTATTGGCAGGACGGACCCCACAAACATTTAATGTCGTCCAGTAACCACAACCAAAAAGAGTTGCTACAATCTTCTCTGCCAGCTTGATTGAGGCCGGCAGGCCTCCATTTCACTCTCACTTCGTTTCTCTCTCTAACACATCACATCTCAACTGCTCCTAGCTAGTTACTATACTTGCTCTTAGTCCCAATTGGTAACACTGTTTATGATTCCCATAGAGACTAAAGGGTCCTAGGGCTTTAGTCCCGGTTGGAACCACCAACTGGACTAAAGGGTGCTTCAGGAGTTACTTCAAAAGGGTAGGATATCCCATTCACTCAACCACAAATGTTGTGTCGATGGTATGGTAGAGGAGTTTGCACATGAGACCAGAGGTTGTGGGTTCGAATCCTATCCAGTTTGCCATAGAGAAAAATGCACATGATTTGTGAGGTTATTGTTCATGAAGCGTCCTATTTCCCAACCACCTATCGTTCCAGAACCTTGTTTGTGACCATCTTTAATGCTAAAAGCCCCGAAACGAAGGAAATGCTATTTTTCCTTCATAAGGCTAGCCCATAAATGTGAGTCCCCACTTTTTTCATTGTGCTTGCACTAGTGGTTTAGAACCTAAATATTTATTGTATAGAATCTGTTGCCATGTACCGCCTGTTTTCCATAGACGGTATAGCCATTTACTAAATTAGGTTATATTTTTCATGAGGTTTGTTACGATACTTGAAGGGAACCAGAGGTTCCTCGCCTCTTAAATATCTTGGCCCGTTGTTCCTAAATAAGGTATTTTATTGTAAAGAGGGGTAGTTTAGTAATCATTCGTCTGCACCAAATTGACAAGGAGCGCTTCTTCAGTTCTCCCTCGGTACCGATCTGTTAGCTGCCGATGGCCGGCATGCCCGTCCGGCCATCCCCCATCCGTTTATCAGCTGGTTCTCCAGCAGCCCTTTCCATCTCCATCTAAGCACATCCACGGAGAGGCTCGCCTGCAACATCATCTTCGTCGGCCACAACTTGGTTGCTGCAGGGCTCGTTAGGCAGGGTTTCGCATTTGTGCGATTGGCCGGACGGCGATCTTAAGAGCATGATGGCAACCAGCGGACGTCGATGGTGAAGCACGACCGTGACCACTGACCAGTGGATGATGATTCAAATAGCACCTGTCCACATCTGCTTACTCCAAGAGGCCAATCAGTTTCAAGCTGCTGGCATGACCGTTGTCCCAATATGCTAAAGGCTCTGCAGGAACGCTCTCCTCCGGCACGCGGCCATTCTTCATCCATTGCAGCACAGCATCGCTCCTTTTAGTGTTTCCATCAATCCATGACGGGTGGGATTGTTTGGGGAAGCGCAGGTACGGAGAGTGATGGGCAATTGGGCAGTGCGGGAGGTGAGGGAGCTGCCTACCGCCGTGCTCATGAGTGAGGAGCGAGGCCGACGAGAAATCACGCCGCCGGAGTCAGTTAATTTGAAGAAGATACTGCCAGATTTAGGACTTACTAATATACCCTTTGATTTAATTTCGAAATTAGTTCCGGGCCCACAGATTTTGGTCACTGGCCCACATCATAGGTTCCTCATAATAGGTACCTCTTAACTTTTAACCATTAGATTTAGACTAGTCAAGGGTGGTTATTATTTCCAAGCACCCTAAAAATTCTCATTTTTTATATATATCTAGATTGTGTATCCTTAGTCCACCTTGTTCTTTAGGTTGACACAGGATAATCCCATTTGGTTAAGCGGTATTTTTTTTATGATCATCACACTGCCAGAAAAATTGAGATCGGAAATAATCGAGTTTCTTTAGAATGTCCTTTGGGATCTTAAGAAAAGGACATCATATACATAGGTAAACTGCTAACCACTAAGTTAATCAAAGTGAGCCGCCCCCTGTAGACAGATTATTGCCCTTCCAGCTACTAAGGCGCTTTTCGAAACGCTCTTCTACTTTTTTCCAATCACCATTTGACAGTTTTCTATAGTGAATTGGGATACCCAAATACCTTATTGATAAAGCTCCAATATTACAACCAAATAATTCTGTGTAATGGGTCTCATATTCTTTTGCATCACCAAAGCAGAAAATTTCACTCTTATGAAAATTAATTTTCAGACTCGATAGTTGCAAAGCAAAAGCTTCATATTCTGAGCTTTCTCCAGATCATGTTCTATAAAGAGTATTATGTCATCAACATATTGTAGTATGGACAACCCACCACCAACTAAATGAGGTACCACACCACCTACTTGACCATGTGCTTTGGCTCAACTGATTAATATTGCTAGCATGTCCGCAACAGTGATTTGTCATTGGTATGGTAAAAAAACCACTGGGGTCAAGCGACACACCCCTATACGAGAGAGGACAGAGGAGAGACACATGTTGAATGTGGTCAGCCCATCAGGCGGTCACTTAATGAACTTTTTGTATGGAACTGTCCGTTTTCCCAATTGAGGGTCAGCATTACTCAATTGAACTGGGAGTTGTTTTTTAAAAAGATTTTCAATTGAAATATTTTAAATTGGCGTCTGAGTCTTAATGGAGGTTAAAAATATTGATGAAATCTGAATGAAATTGGGAATTATTTAGATCAAAAGCTTCCTCAGTTCCTTCTGTTGAAAAGTCTGTAATACATACTCAAGACCTGGGATAAATACTCTGTACCCCAACACGAATACATACATTTTGACGACTCAAAACTTGATAAGTGCGTAAGGAAGACAAAGACATAGCACGAGAAGGTCGTTGATCCCACTTGCGTGTTCAGTAGATTTGTAGCTCTTGGCTTGTCTATGGATATACCTCGATTCTAACTGAACAAATTTTGTTATTCTGCAAGCAAATACTCTATCTACCCCGTCAAACCTTAGATTTTACAGCCAAGTGTTACACATTGGTATTGGACAACTCACATCAGAACATTGCCTGCCGAGAGCGCTTCTTTCTGACCGTGGAGCATCCAACCCTTTGTGAGGCACAACGGGCCAAGTAGGTGTAGTAGGGAGGTAATCTAGATCTCCATGCCACTACTCTGAACCACCCCTGATGTGTAGCAGACTAGCAGTAGCACTAGCACGCCCTTCTATAACATCTTGCGCTGTTAGCTTGGGGACAACCTGATCCTGCTGGATAGTGCGCTTCTGATAAATTTTGTAGATCACAACAACATTCTGAGTCCTGGCCATACTCCAGCAGTAGACAGGATATCCTTTCTCCATGAGATCTGTAGGATGCTTTCCATATGTGAGAAGGTGCTTGCTTGTGAAATTTCTCAAACCGTGAAGCACCCTATGCCAGGACTGAACATTCAGGTTGGCCCTCATGATACTTCCCACTATGTTTGCTCCCACGAACGTGCCTTTCAGCAGCGCTGCAATCTCCATGCCTAACGATGCGAGCTTTGGATGATCATCAGGGTTTGCGCTCCCGAACGCGAGTATCTTGAAGAAGTACCAGTAAGCTTCTTGAGGTAGAAGCTTCAGTCTGAGAGCTCGCGCTGTGCCAAGATCTGCTATCTTCTCCGACCTGCTTGTGATTATGATCTTGCCGCCGTGCCCAATGCTTCTTGCTGCAGTGCAGTACAGATTCCTCCATGCCTCCTCTTGCATGTCCCCGGCTAGTTCAACGACAAGAAGTGACCTCCCACACGAGGAGGCGGTCAGATCCTGATGCTTGATCACACCACCGCTTCGTCGCAGAGCAGCCATGTTTTCATCACCAAGATCGTCTCCATCGAAGAAGATGATCGAGGAGAAGTGACCGCGCACCCTCTCGTCGAGGCAGACATGTTCAACGAGCGTGCTTTTGCCAACCCTCGTCTCGCCGATAATGGGAAGCACCCCTGGATTTCCATCGCCTGCGGCAGCTTCTGGCCGGAGCAGGAAATTGATGACCGTTTCCTTCTCCATCTGCCTGCCGAACATCACCTTGTCAAGGATCAAGTATTCGCCGTACGGCTGTCGGCAGAGATGAGGGTATCCCTGCAAGAACACGGCGAACTCCACCATGTCGCCCATCAGCGTCTCAAGGCCGTCGAGCATCTTCTCCGGTTTCTTCAGGTCTTCAGCATCAAGCACAGAGTTCTGCAATTTCTCCTTGCCGCCGCTGCTGCTTCTGATGGGAAAGGAGAGGAGACGTTTGGCTGAACTGAATCGAGGCAGGACAACTTCGCGGCCACCACTCACCTCGTCGTGGTCGGCTCCATGTTCATGGCCTCTGTACATGAAGGTATCAAGCATGTAGTGGCCGCCGTACATGGCTTTCCTGAGCATGACAAGCTGCCGGAGCATCGCCTGGTTGGTGATGTGCCGCCCGTCAGCCTCCTCGACCGTGGCGTCGATCCGGAGCAGAGCACGCTGCAGCCGCTGGAGCTTGTGCTCTGTCTCATCCGCCTTGGGTCGCATATACCTCTGTATCAGCATCGATGCGGCTCTGCTCAGGAGATCGCTCATGATCGCCGAGAGAAGGGACTCCATTGCTGGACTCCTCGAAGAGAAGATTTGGTGGTGTGTGCGATGGAGAAGAGAGATCTTCAATCTGCACAAATCAAGCGCATGCCTGACGGCAACGTTGGAAAGGACAGCAAAACTCAAACTTAACAGACTACTATATATAATAAACAAATTTTATTTATATGTCAATAGAGCCTTGTTTGAATCCAAGTGGAATGTATCTGATAGTTTGGGTTATAAGCGTCAGACCTTGTTGTTGTATTTGCATATTTGACACGTTTCTGCTGCTGCTGAACGGGAGCAAACCGCAAAGGGAGTAGTCAACTTCAGGTGCACAAGTCTTTCCTTTTGCGCATGGTCGATGCGCCGTTGTCCGATGGGCAGTAAAGTCTAAAGACGACCGGTCGTAATAGAGGACATTGATTTGTATGTTTGTCAAGCCTTCTGCAATTCCAATTCAATGGACATCAACCATACGATAATTTCGGTTCTAGGTCTCACACACGTGGGTAGAAAAAAAGATCAAGTATTATGATTAATTAAATTAAACTAGCCTATTAATCCGTGCTCCTCCATAATATTATTAGAACTTATATAAAAATATTACTTGTAGCTCTTATATAAAAAAATACTTATAGCTGATAATTATAATTATCTCATGCCCCCTTTCATTTATTAAATATTTCACCAATAGTCTAAGATACACATTCAACATTTTCTAGTTGTAACCGGTTTAGCTAGTGATCTTTTTTTCTTTCAATTTGTATCACACCTCCATATGTGTTTGCTATGTATTTAATTGAACTCTTCGTTTGCACTATGTCAACAAAATAAAAATCGGTCCTCTATCTCTTCCGGACGCACTATATATAGCATTTCATATAAACAATAACACAAATAATATATTTAAAACGGTAGAGAACACAATTTAGAATTTTATATTGGCACAATTTGAAATTTTATTATAATTATATAACTTAGATTCAGATAGGAAAATTTCATATTACTCCTCTTGACTATAAGCAAAGTCTACATAACCCCCTAAACTATCTTTTGGTTCATTTTACCCCCTAAACTATGTCACTTGGTCTATTCTACCCCCTAATACAATTTGTTTTTTTATTTTTTTCATGCACTAGCTGAATTTTAATTTCAGATTTTGTATGATTATAGTGAACATCACAATGTATGTTAAAAATATATATTATGATTGTTTTGCTATTAGTTTTTGTATAATGTCGTATTATAAAGATTAATTAATTATTAAATGTCTTACCCAGTCAAAATAATGATTAAAAAATCATCTTATATTTTTCTATCATGCATTATGATGTCTACTATCATCTCACAAAATGTGAACGTAGTATGACACTTGTACAAAGAAAAATAAAAAACAAATTGTATTACGGGAAATAGTCCAAATGACATAGTTTATGGGGTAAAATAAACCAATAAAATAGATTAAGGGGTTATGCAGACTTTGCTTATAGTTGAGGGGAGTAATTGGACCTTTTCCATTCAGATATGGAGGTTACTTTAACTTTTAATGATGATGCAAGTTTAGGGGGTTAGTTGACATTTTGTAGCCTATTTACATAATGACAGCTGAGTAATTTACTAGGAAAGATAATCTATCTAATAACTATTATGATTATAGTTGTTGGATTAATGACGAGATCTTTATGATTTTCGTGAGGATTTCCTAGACCTCTCTATTTTTTTAAATATCCATCTAGGACCCTGTGTAGTTTTGTGTGGAGGTTCAAAAGCAGCCTCCAATTAGTAATAGATTATCCAATGATGTTATTATTAAAAGTTAAAAATCTGAATCAAAATTAATTATAATAAAATCTTAGAGTGCACAAATACAAAATTATAAACTACTATTTATATCATTGTTAATATATTGTTTATGATTTATATAAAAAATATTATTAATAATATATGTTAACATATATTCATGTAGGAGTATGATGGAAGAAACTTTTTTAAAAAATCAATTTTCATGTTGTTCATATAGGTTAAACAAAATGTTCAATTAATCACATATGGAATTGTCATCGAAAGTGAATAATAATTATTCTCGATATGATTGTGAACTGAATTATATAATTATTCACTTGGCTTATCTCACGTTAATGCTTGCTGAAGCCTAGCAGATTCAAGTGCCGAGCAGATGACGTGAATCCTGCTTATGGAATATATATATATATATATATATATATATATATATATATATATATATATATATATATATATATATATATATATATAGTCCTAGAGAAAATCCATCCTACACATGTGTAGCTACACCTCCCCTCCTCCTACACGTGGGTGCCCCATCTCCTACTACCGCTTTAGGCGCTGGTTATCGGGTCCGCTCACCCCATTGCGAGGATTACCCGATAGCCTTGTACAGGCGTGCCGCATGCAACTTCTCCTCCCGCCGTGCCCGCTGCGTAGATGTAGGCGTATACCTGCATGAGGGTATACTGTTATTTTGATGATAATTATCTCTCCGACTAATCATTGTCGCCATGGATTATTTATGATATTTAATTCTAGCAAGATTCAAAAGTATTGTTGAGAGATATCCTGTCTGTTCCAAATCGCCAACAAACTTGTCATCCTCATCCAGTCACCAGCCCGTACGACGCCGGCTTCTCCCGGTGTTCGGCGGCAAGGCGGCGACCTTGTGGCGACGAGCCGCCCTTCGTCCTTCTGATGCAATTTGTACTCCGACGAACACAAGTTGAACAGGTATGTCTCCATACATAATCCGTGGAGCAGGTCCCAGCGACAACCACGCATGCCTGAGTTGGTTTTAGTCTTGTTCACTAGTATCTTGCCTCGTCCTGATGCTGTGATGCATGATCTGTGTTCCATACCTTCCTTCAAGGATGATTTCATACGTGTGCGGTGAAGATGAAGTGGTGAACAGGTATCGGCCCATACTCGTTGAAGTCTTGAAGGTGAGCAACTAAGCATCGTTGGCCTCCGCCGCTCTCCGAGATCTATATATTACTGCACGGTTGATCGTCGTCGCAACCACATCGTTTGTTCAGCGGCCGGCCGGCCGCACACCTCGATCTGATCTCCAGCGTCGACACGTGTGGTACATAAGACTTTCGGAGATGCCATGCATGTGGCTTGATTAGATGAGTTGATGTGCATTGCGTGCGTATCATTTGATACTCTTTTTCCGATTATAGTATCATCTGATACTTTTTCCATAATATAAGTATCACTTGATACTTTTTTAGAAATTGCAGTGCCTCTTCGTACTTCCACTCAGGTGTATGAATTGATACGGTTTCTGAGTATGTGCATATACGATTCTCTCACATACATACAAGCTGAAACATATGTATATACCCATACGATTCTGGTACCGTGTATGTAAGGATACTCATTTGTCAAAAAGGTATGAACGTATACTCATTTGTCAAGGAAGTTATACGATCCTTCCTAACATGTATATATACTCGTAGGAACTTGTAATACATATGCCAGATTGACACGTATGTACACATGGTCAAGACAAACATGTATGTGTGTATGCGTTTAAATTACGTGTACATACTTTAGGGTTTTACCCTGCTGCAGGCATTGGATGCCTAAAACCCATGAGACTCCAAGGCAACTGCATGCATGCGTCCGTGCGGATCCTAAAAATCAGCTAACAAACAGCGCACAACGCTTGCTATCGGATCCTGCAGGCTGCAGCAACCCGCGAACGCTGGTGAGAGGGAGTGGAACTGCCGTGGGGATAAAACAGGTGGTGTTGCTACACGCATGTGTAGGAAAAACTCGTCCTATATATATATTTACACACAAAAGTAGATACGTATTTGGTTTGCTTTTTATGAATTTTTTTAGAATTTCTTTATTTTTTTAGATTATTCACCTAGGATCCTAGGTACCATCACATGAAGCCTTCAAAATGAGCCTCCAATGAGTAATTAGAAGATGATGTTTATATTTGAATTCTAGCAAGCCATATAAAGCTCCAAAATGGCTTCTATTAAGTCCCTCATTGAGAGGGCCCTTTGGGAAGATTCATCTAGAGCCCTATGAAAGTGTGAGGTAGAAAATGGCTTGGGTTTGATGGAGGGACTCTCCAAATTGTGTTGGATGGAGCGAGAGCAAAACAAGTACTCCCATGGCTCCGGCCCTTTATTTGCCAATTGCCACCTTTGTCCTCGGGGGTGGCCCATAGGTCGGCCCTTATATAGACACGAGAAGATATTTACCAAACTTTTTCCCAACTAGACAAAAGCAAAGAAAAAAAAAGGCTATTTCATCAGAGATGCCACAGTCGGAGCAGTTTTAGACATACTTGGAACCTTGCCAAATAGAAGGAGCCAAAAAAATGGCTTCACCAGCTGCTTCTTTTTTTTCCATTCATTAATGTGCTCTTAGAATTATTACATTGCCATTGAGAACCCAGTTTAGCAAGCGATTTTTTAAGAACACACATGAATGAAATGAATGCATGATGACAAATCAAACTCCATGGTGTGCCAGTGCTACATACTGGATAAGTGTTACACACTGGATCTTCTCCCAGCGGCTAGGGGACTATCTGATGATGAGCTACTATCAGCAGCAAGACGGGCAAGTGTGATCGGCGCCGGGGAGCTGTAGGCATCTAGCTTGTCCTCCCCCTGGCTGTCTCAGTTGATAGCATAGTTCGTGGAGTTGTCGTTGTTGTTGTTTTAGATTAATCTTCGGTTGATGTTTTCTTAAAAGAGAGTCTGCTGTATTAGTTTACTTGTAAACCGTGTGCGTGTGCCCGGTAATAGACCCGCGTGTAACCTCTATGTGTTACTTTCTTCTTAATAGAAAGATACGCAGCTCTCCTGCGTGTTCTGAAAAAAAAAAGTGTTACACATTGTTAGGAGGTTGGGAGTCGGGACAGGTCACATCAGAAAGTCGCTTGCCGAGGGCGCTTCTTTCTGACCGTGGAGCATCCGGCCGTTTGTGACTCACAACTGGCCAAAGAGGTGTAGTAGGGTGGTAAGCTAGACCTCCAATGCACTGCCTTGAACTTGCCCTGATGTGTAGCACTAGCACGCCCTTCTATAACATCTCGCGCTGTTAGCTTGGGGAGGACCTGCTCCTTCTGGGTAGTGCACTGATAAGGGCCCTTCTGATCAACTTTGTAGATCATAACATTCTGACTCCTGGCCATACTCCACCAGTAGAGAGGACGTCCTTTCTCTACGAGATCTGTAGGGTGCTTACCATGTGTGAGAAGGTGCTGGCTCGTGAATTTTCTCAAACCGTGAAGCACCCTGCGCCAGTACTGAACATTCAGGTCGGCCCTCATGATACTTCCCACTATGTTTGCTCCCCAGAACAGCGCTGCGATCTCCATGCCTAGCGATGCCAGCTTGGGATGATCTTCAGGGTTTGCGCTCCCGAACGCGAGTATCTTGAAGAAGTACCAGTAAGCTTCTTCATGTAGAAGCTTCAATCTGAGTGCTCGCTCTGTGCCAAGAGCTGCTATCTTCTCCGACCGGCTTGTGATTATGATCTTGCCGCCGTGCCCAATGCTTCTTGCTGCAGTGCAGTACAGGTTGATCCATGCCTCCTCTTCCATGTCCCCGGCTAGTTCAATGACAAGAAGTAACCTCCCACACGAGGAGGTGGTTAGATCCTGATGCTTGATCACACCATTTTGTGGTAGAGTAGCCATGTTCTCGGCACCAAGGTCATCTCCATCGAAGAAGATGATCGAGGAGAAGTGACCGCGCACCCTCTCGTCGAGTAAGATATTCTCAACGAGGTGCTCTTGCCGACCCTCGCCTCGCCGATGATAGGAAGCACCCCTGGATTTCCATCGCCGGCGGCAGCTTCTGGCCGGAGCAGGAAATTGATGACCGTCTCCTTCTCCATCGGCCTGCCGAACATCACCTTGTCAAGGACCAAGTATTCGCTGTACGGCTGTCGGCAGAGGCGAGGGTATCCCCGCAAGAACACGGCGAACTCCACCATGTCGCCGATCAGCATCTCAAGGCCGTCGAGCATCTTCTCCAGGTTCTCCTTGCTGCTGCTGTTTCTGATGGGAAAGGAGAGGAGACGCATGGCTGAACTGAATCGAGACAGGACAATACCACTCACCTCCTCCTCGTCTCCTCCATGTTCATGGCCTCTGTACTTGAAGGTATCAAGCATGTAGTGGCCGCCGTACATGGCTTGTCTGAGCATGCCAAGCTGCCGTAGCATCGCCTGGTTGGTGATGTGCCGTCCATCAGCCTCCTCCACCGTGGCGTCGATCCGGAGCAGAACGCGCTGCAGCCGCAGGAGCTTGTGCTCTGTCTCTTCCGCCTTGGGTCGCATATACCCCTGTATCAGCATGGATAGGGCTCTGCCCACGAGATCGTTCATGATCGCGGAGAGAAGGGGCTCCATTGATGGACTCCACGAGAGAAAGATTTGGTAGTGAGTGAGTACGAGTACGATGGACGGATGGAGAATAGTATTATAGTAGAGAACTTCACGTGTACAAGTCTCGGCTTCTGCGCATGTTTGACTCATTGACTGCAAAGTTGAAAAGAAGGCCACTGAAACGCAAACGTAACAGGGCACAATTAACAACTTTGATTTATAGGTCAACAGAGCCTTGTTTCATTGTTTGAATCCAAGTGGAATGTAACTGTCTGGGCCTTGCTATATATGCGTCAGACATTGTTGGTCTATTTGCATATTTGGTTGACACGTCTCTGCACCTGCTGAACGGGGCAAAAGGAGTGGTTAACTTAAGTGCACGTCTTTGGTTTGCCCATGGTCGATGATGCCGTTCAAAGAAGGGCAGTACGTACAAAAATACTAAAATGTAAAGATGACCGACCGTGATAGATGACATTGATTTGTAGCAGAATTGTAGGTCAGTCAACTTCTGGAATTCTAATTCAAGAAGACAGCAAGCGCACGATAATTTGGGTTCTATAGGCGTCACACACGTGGGTAGAAAAAAGATAGTATATTGATTACTAATTAAATCCTCTACATTGATACTCACGAGACACTCTAGAAAACAAATTATAAATACTAGCCTATCAACCTGTGCTCCCACACGGACCATGAATTAGTTAGAAACGATTAACAATTAAAACTATTTATCTATCACTCTATTTCATCTATGAAATGTTCTAACATAGTACTCTGAAGAAACATATTTATCATTATCTAATTGTGATAGGTTTTGGTTAATAACATAGTACTCTAAAGATATATATCATTCTAACATATTACACTTTCATATGTGTTTGATATGTAAGCTGAATACTTTTGAGTTATGTAAACAACATAAAAATTTGTTGTATTCAATCCCTTTTCTCACACATAAATATATGGCGACACACATTATAGGTAATATATTTATATAAACAATAATATATTATTAAAGATATAAATAGTAAATTAATAATATATATTGGTGAATTTAGAATCCGATTATAATTATATAATTTAGATTGATATTTAGGGGTTACTTTAATAATGACACCATTGGCTAATTTAAATGCAAATTTAAGGGGTTATTTGATATTATTTTTATAATGGCATAGGTGGGTAATTTATATGAAAATTAGAGTGTTACTTCATATTATTTTTATAATGACAGTTGTGGGTAATTTAGATACATACTTATGGGGTTACTTTAGTGTATTTTCATAATGGTAGAGGTGAGTAATTTATTAGAAAAGCTAATAGATCCAAGGGCTATGATGATTAGAGTCGACGAACTGATGGCCGGATGTTTATGTCTTTTTGTGAGAATTTGTAGGGTTTCTCTGACCAACTAGGATCCTAGGTGGCTTCACCTGAAGGTTTTAAAATGAGCCTCTAATTAGTAATAATAAGCTGTGGCCAGGAATTACACAACTCATGACCATATGATCTCCATCTTTTCTAAAAAAATATCTACATTTATTATTATAAAAAATTACACAAATGAATCCCTAACCATCATGTAAGAAATATCACCTTGCAAAATGGGACATCCTTTGCCGACCTAAAGATCAAGGAGGACTAGGGATTATTAACCTAGAACTCCAAAATATATATCTTTTAAGTAAATGGATTGTTAATTTACTTAATACACAAGGCATGTGGAAAACTATGCTTAGAAATAAATATCTAAGCTCCAAATCTCTTAAACAATTAAAAGCGAAACCGATTGATTCCCATTTCTAAGGGGATTAATGAAGGTTAAAGATGGCGTTTTATCTTGTGGATCTTTCAAAGTAAATGATGAGACTCATATGAGATTTTGGGATGATACTTGGATAGGCTCGAGGCCATTCAAAGAATTTTTTGCTATAATATTGTGCACTACCCACATGCTGTAGCTAGTGTGATGACGACAGTGCCTATCAATATCTCTTTTAGAAGGGCATAACCCTAAAAGACAAGCTCAGGGAATGAAACAACCTGGTTGCTTTAATCTTCGACTGCCGCATACAAGAAGGGCCTGATATGTTCAAATAGAATCTACAAAGAAATGGAACTTTTTCCGTGAGGTCTATGTACCTCCATGGATTAGACAATCTAGCACCTTGCCATAATTAAGACATTTGGAGATTGAAAATTCATGTAAACATTATATGCTTGCAGAATAAATTATATATGGTTTGGCGGGGTAGATAGAGTATATGCTTGCAGAATAACAGAATTTGTTCAGTTAGAATTGATATATAGCCATAGACAAGCCAAGAGCTACAGGTCCACTGAACATGCAAGCGGGATCAACGACCTTCTTGTGCTATGTCTTTGTCTTAATGCATGTATCTTGTGCTACTTTTCAAGTTTTGAGTCGTCAAAATGTATGTATCCGTGTTGGGCTATATAGTAGTTATCCCAGGTCTATGAGTATGTATTACAGAGTACAGACCAGTTTTTCAACACGGGTAACTGAGGTAGCTTTGATCTAAATAATTCCCAATTTCATTCAGATTTCATCATTCCCTATTTGAATATTTTTAACCTCCATTAAGCCTCAGACGCCAATTTAAAAGATTTTCAATTCCGCTCTAATTTCACACTTTGACTTGAGTAATTAACAGCTCCATTCAGAGTTCATATTTCAATTGGAATAAAATCCAACTCCATTAAGTTTACATGCCTCGGTTTAAAAAACATTTTCATTAAAAACTTTACACCTTGATTTTTTTAAATAAACCCCACTCAATTTTCACATCTTCATTTGAATAGCCTCCACTTCAGTTCAAAATTTTCCACCACAATTTGAAAGATTCCTGACCTCAAAATTTCTCACCTTAATTGGACATTTTTCCTATTGAATTCAAATTCCTCACCTCTTGTTCCAGTTCCATTCATTCAATATTTCGCACCTCAAACTCTGAGTTAGTTAAAAAAAAATGCTGACCTTCAGTTGGGAAAAATGGACAGTTCCATACAAAAATTTCATAAGTGATGGGCTGGCCACCTCAAGATTGCATGTGTCTCTCCTATATCGTATAGGGGTGTCGGTTGACCCCCATGGATTTTTACCATGCCAATGACAAATCAGTGTTGCGTGCTGTGTTGCAATGTTGATAACACACTAATCTACAATAGAGATGACCCCGTTCCCGGCTAGTTTCGCCCATGCGTCATTGGGGTCATTCCTATTGCGTCATGGGGTGACGAACAATGATTTCTGTATAGGGTTAACTAAAATTTACCAAGGTCAGCTGACACCGTTGAATCCCCCTGTCTTAGTCTGATTCCATGACTTCCGGACCCATGGAACGCATGTCTTTGGGTGGCTATCCTCTACGCCTGACCTTTTCTTTTCATTTCTTTTTGAACGGAACGGCCGTAATTTTTATTAGACGAAAAAAGATAAGAAGAAAAAAAATCAAAAGGCAAACAACTAGAACTCGCTCTGCCCAAGGTAATTTCCACTAGTACTGCTCCAAAGAATTTTGGGTTGACTTCGGTAAGATTTTCGACTTGCATGTAAGTCTGAAACATCAATCTTGTTGAATATGCGACCAGAACCACTCTCTTTGACTTGTGTATTTTGTCCAAAAGTTAGACATGCCCCGTTTCATAAAATTCCAGCACGCTTGATTGACTGGTATATTTTGTCCATTCATATTGTGGCTCCCACTATTGTTTCCTTCCCGACAAGTATAGTCAAAGTCCACATAATTTGTCTTTTTATTTCTTCCCTCCTAAATTGTGCCATTTAGTTTAATTTAACCCCTAACATAATTTGTATTTTTTATTTCTCCATACACAAGTGTGGTAATGGTTCAAATTTTGTGTGATGATAGTAAGGATCGTAATGCATGTTAGAAAATATAATATGATTTTTTATCATTATTTTGATAGTGATATATTTAGTAATAAATTAATCATTGTGATATTGATGTAGCATTTCTTAATATATTTTTACATGTGTTTTAGAACATATTTTTTACATGTAGTATGATGTCCACTGCAACAATGCAAAATTTTAAAATTAAGCTCAGCTTGTGTATAGAGGAATAAAAAATGATGACAATATGGGATAAATTGAACCAAGTGATTTAGTTAACGGGTAAATTGAATAGGAAATATTTTATGGGTTATGCAGGGAGGAAGTTGGACCTTTTTCCTTTTTTAAGTTCAATTGGTAGAAGGAAAAGACATAGAGCTCTTTTACAACGCACAATACCACCATATACTAGCGGTTAAAAAGGACCAGTATACAAAGATCCAACGGTCGAGATTAATTGTATACTATACAAAATGGTCCTAGTGATATACAAAATGGTCGAGATTAATCTAGGAAAATAATTTAATAGCATTAGTTTAATATACTAAAAACAAAATAAAATTTTTGTATTATATTATTAATTAGTGTTCTTTTATGTTTTCATTATTTTGAATTGATATGATTCTATTACAGATTAGAGAGTGAGAATTGTTACCAATTAAAAATATTAAAATAAATAAGTATAGGTTAAATTACTAAATTATCCTTAACCAATACTATATACTACTAGACACTAGTATTCTGCGCTGGTCCTTTTTAACCGCTAGTATATGGTGGTATTGTGTGTTGTAAAAGAGCTCAAGAGCTCATGACATATGTACATGAATGAAACGCTTCTTCGCCCATTGTCCACCCTTTTCTGGCCGATCCATCCGTTGAACTTCCGGCCTTCTCTCCTCAGAGGACTCCTGCAATGGAGTCCCTTGTTTCCGCAATCGTTAGCGATCTTCTCAGCCGAGCCCTGTCCATGGCGATTGACAAGTACTGCAAGGGATCCAAGGCAGAAGAGGCAGAGGCCAAGCTCCAACGACTGGAGCGCGTGCTGCTCAGGATAAACTCCACCATCGAAGCTGCCGAGGGTCGACACATCACCAACCAGGCGATGCTCCGTATGCTTGAGATGCTCAGGCAAGGCATGTACGAAGGCCACTACATGCTCGACACCTTCAGGTACAGAAGAGACCTTGGAGGAGACGAAGTGGTGAGTGGTGGCGCTGCTGTTGCCTTGCCTAGACTGAATTCTGTCAGGCATCTCCTCTCCTTCCCCATCAACGGCAACACGAAGAACACCGGGCTGGACGCCGAGAGCGTGAAGAAGCTGGACAAGATGCTAGGCAGCCTGGAGAGGATGATCAGCGACACGGTGGAGTTCGTCATATTCTTGGAGGGGTACCCTCGTGTCTGTCGACAGCCATACGACACGCACTTGATCCTTGACAAGATCATGTTCTGTCGACAGGCAGAGATGGAGACGGTCATAAACTTCCTGCTCCGGCCAGAAATAACCGCAGGAAATGGAAATCTAGGCGTGCTTCCCGTCGTGGGCGCGGCGAGGGTCGGCAAGAGCACACTCGTCGAGCATGTCTGCCTCGACGAGAGGGTGCGTGGCCACTTCTCCTCTATTGTTCTCTTCACTGGAGATGATCTTGGAGCTGGAAACTTTTCAGCTCTCAACGTCGTCAGTGGTGTAATCAAGCACAGAGACATCACTGCCCAATCATCTGGGACTGGGAGGTCACTTGCTATCATCGAGCTATCTGGGGACATGGAAGAAGAGACATGGAGAAGACTCTACTCCTCGGCAAGCAGCATGGGGCATGGCAGCAAGATCATAGTCACAAGCCGGTCAGATAAGATTGTCGCTTTTGGAACAGTACAGGCTCTAAGGCTGAAGTTTCTGACTACAGAATCTTACTGGTACTTCTTCAAGGCGCTAGCCTTCGGGAGCACGAACCCTGATGATCAACCCGACCTCGCATCCGTCGGCATGGAGATCGCTATGCTGCTTAAAGGCGTATTCACTGCAGCAAACATAGTGTCGAGATTGCTGAGAGACAACCTTAACACTAAGTCCTGGCGCAGGGTGCTTCGGTGCTTGAGAGATTTCTCGAACAGGCACCTTCGTATGTTCGGTGAGGATCCTGTTGATCGCATACAAAAAGGCAAGCCCGTGTTCATATGGATGATGGCCAGGGCTCAGCATGCCGTGATGTTGCGCAACATTTATCAGCAGGATTCTTCTACCCAGAATGTGCCTGGTGTCCCCAAGCTAACAGCACAAGATATCCTAGCAGGACATGCAACACGTCAAGGGAAGTTCACAGCAGTGATGTGGAGGTCTAGCATACCTCCCTACTACACCTACATGGTCAGCTGTGAGTCGCACACGGATGAAGGCTCGACAATCAACAAGAAGCGCCCCCGGGAGGACAGGATTTGATATGCATGTGTGGTTTGTGGTAGAATCATCATACTACTGTGTAGTGTGTACCAAACATTTAATTAGTTTTTTTTTGCCGTGGTTTAATTTGCTTCAAATTCACTGAACAGATGTAAACGGAACCAATGACCAATGACCCTGCGTCATTAGATTTCAACTGCTGAATCGTCATTATGTTTTTGTTCCTGTTTTGGTCCTTTAGGAGTGCATTTATACTTGACATCTACACACGGTTCTCCAGAGCCGGGTCAATTCTGAGGATCAGCAACCTCTCTCTGACTCTTAAATGTTTTTTTTTCTGGATGTATCAGACCTCCTCCAATGGTTAGAGCTAAGTACTAGCTATACGCTTTGTTTTGTTTGGTTAAAGGTTTGGACTTTGGATGAACATGAACATTGAACAGTAGCATGTCCTTTATGGACAGCAGATGGATAGTTCAGTGATGTTAGCATCATCCATGACCTGGTATGAGCTTCGTGGAGAAGCAACGCCTTGTCATTTTCTTTTTCTTCTTTTTTTTTCCTTTTGTAGTCAATCCATACTATAACGTCCACAAATTCTCTGCCCTCCATTTCAAAGTCAAGTCAAAGGCGGGCACCATCAACCTTGGACTGCGGAGACTTGGCATCCTTGCAGCGGAGCAAATTCTCTGAATTCCACCATCGAGTCTCTCCTTGCCCCGATCTCGATCACACCACACCAACCTTCTCCTTGATAGGATCCCTGCACCATGGATGCCGTTCTTTCTGCGATCATAAGCGACCTCCTGAGCAGAGCCCTATCCATGGTGATCCAGAGGTACAAGAGGACCAGGGCAGAAAAGGCAGCAGAGCACAAGCTCCAGCAGCTACATCGCGTGCTGCTCCGGATCGACGCCACGGTGGAGGCGGCCGATCAGCGGCACATCACCAATCAGGCCATGCTCCGGCAGCTCGAGATGCTCAGGCGAGCCATGTACGGGGGTCACTACATGCTCGACACCCTCAAGTACAGATCAGGCCATGGTGACGACGACGAGCAGATGAGTGCTGACCTCCCTGTCGCCTTGCCTAGATTCATTTCAGCCAAGCGTCTCCCCGTCAGCATGAACAGCAACCAAAACCTGCAGAACACCATGCTGGACACCGAGAGCCTCAACAAACTGGAGAAGACGATCGACGACCTCGAGGCGTTGATGGCCGACACGATGGAGTTCACCGTGTTCTTGGACGGATACCCTCGCATCTGCCGGCAGCCGTACAGCACGTACCTAATCCTTGGCAATGTAATGTTCGGCCGGCAGATGGAGATGGAGATGGTCATCAACTTCCTGCTCCGGCCTGAGTCCCTTGCTGGCAATGGAAACCCCGGCGTGCTTCCCATCGTCGGCGTGGCGAGGATCGGGAAGAGCACCCTTGTTGAGCATATCTGCCGCGACGAGAGGGTGCGCGGTCACTTCTCGTCGATCGTCGTCTTCACCGGAGAGGATCTTGACGCCGTAGACATCGCTGCTTTCAGAGGCAGTGCTGTGATCAAGCATCAAGATGTCACAGCTGCTTCACCTTCACATGGTGGGAGGTCACTCGCGGTCATCGAGCTAGCTGGGGACATGGACGAGGAGGCATGGAGGAGGCTGTACTACTCGGCAGCCAGCAGCATGGGTCATGGGAGCAAGATTGTAATCACAAGCAGATCAGAGAAGATAGCTGCCCTTGGAACAACCAAGGCTCTGATACTGAAAGCTCTGCCGCAAGAAGCTTACTGGTACTTCTTCAAGGCGCTTGCATTCGGGAGCACGAACGCCGATGACCGACCGAAGCTCGCATCCCTGGGCATGGAGATCTCGGAGTTTCTGGAAGGTTCGTTCTTGGCCGGGAACGTAGTGGGAAGCTTGATGAGAGCCAACCAGAACACTGAGTTCTGGCTCAGGGTGCTTAAGCGCTTGAGGAACTGTACAAGGAAACACATACTCAGGTTTGGCGAGCACCCTACCAGGCTCTTGCAGCAAGGGCGGCCTGTGTACCCTTGGAGGATGGCCAGGGCTCAAGATACCGTCACGATAATCTGCAACATTTATCAGAAGCCATATCACCAGGAAGATGTCCCTGAGGTAACCTTCGGAGATATTCTGTCAGGACGCTCCACTCATCAGGGAAAGTTCAGCGCATTGGCATGGAGATCAACCATTCCTCCCTACTACACCTACTTGGCAAACTGCGCGTCACAGATTCCCGTGTGCTCTACGGTCAACAAGAAGCGCCCACGGCAAGCGAGGGTGTGACGTGAAGTTTTTTTCTGGTATACCATCACTCCGTAGAGACACTCTGATTTTACCTGTAACCCTTCGATCGGACTATATTTTTATGTGATGGGTTGTTGCTGTATAGAACGCCACAAGTGTACAAGGGTAGGGTACAGTTATGTACAGATTTGGTCAGGCTATTTGCTTACAAGATAAGCCTTTAGGTTCATCCACGGAGCGCAAGCATAACCATCAGATTCCGACGATGGCCAACGAAAATCATTTGAAAGCTTGATGCCACTACCGCTCAAACAGCATACAAGGACCTGACTGCTGAACGTCACGGTCTAACTCAGCACCAAACAAAAATGCAGATCACACAATCGCAAGGATAAAACAACCGAAAGCAAGGGGCAACGAAAGATTCGATGATTGCCGATCTTCAGGAAAATGGTAAAGCTAGCCTACAAAACTAGAGGCTAATTCTGACAAACAACTCCGGTATACAACATCAAGTAACACACAATGAAAGAAAGCCACATGAAACACCATTATTTGTTCCGGTTAAGCCGTGGCACAATAATTCAACGTCGGCCAAAATTTAAAAATGACACCAGTGGGGACAATGCAATGCTCAAAATGACACTAAGCACTTCACTTCCCACCAAGGCTTGGGAACTGAGCTTGATCTTCAATGGCTGGGGCAGCAGCTGGGCCACGATTGTAACCGCCACCGTATCCACCTCTATAACCACCACGCTCCCCACGGCCTCTTCCACGACCACGACCACCATAGTACCTTTCTCCTTCAGCAGGTTTCAGAAACTCATTGATGCTCACGGACTGCACCAGAGATTTTAACAATTACCACATTAGCACTCAGGTTTTCCCCCTAGCTAAGCACTTATCACAAACAAAACATAATCACCAAAATGCCATCAACCAGACAGAATCCTAGGGCCATTTTATTTAAATGTGTATCAAGGGTTCAGAATACCTATTCTTCACAAATCACCAGCCAACAGCTTCTGTTATTTAAGATTCAACTCCCTACTATAAACATTTCCTGAGGAGGATTGTCTAAATCCACCCAACTCAAGCATTCAACAAAACAGGGCATGGTAAACTTACGAAATATCAAAGAAACCCTATCTAACACAGATGTACAGAACTAACACGTCCCATTGGACAATAGCAGCAAAGAAAATGGAACATGAACTATAGAAAAAACATGCCAAAGTGTTTTCATCTCCAACTACATCGATAATATGTACATACCTTCTTGGCACGCTCATCGCGCTCAGCATTTTCCTTCTTCTTATCCTTGTCAGAACCCTAAGAACACAAAGAAAATATGGTCATGAGAACTAACAATGGGCAAAATTAAGAACTAAGAACTATAGAAAATATTTACAGAAACTAACCAGCTTAATGAAAACTTCATCATTTTCCTTCTTGTTTGAAAGTGGCTGCAGAGATTGCAGATCCTTATCAACTTCAACCTTCCTCTCTTCAGCCTTCAATGCAAGGAGTGCTTTCCTCTTCTCCTCCCTTATTTTCTCAAACTCCTCCAGAGTCATCTCCTGCATGATTGAATATTAGAAAATAGATAGACCAGCACAAGTATTATTGCACAAAAAAGTAGAGAAAATGGGACATTAGATTGTTTGTGGAAAAAATATGTTAAGGTGATATACATATGTATAAGTTGTTCCATGACAGTATACCTCAGGATATGAGGATGTAATTAATAACAAGACAAAGAACTTGACTTCTCAAAGGTTTAATACAACAAAGACCATTAATTGTCCTTGTATTTGGAAGTAAAACTGGTTAGCAGAGTTCACAAATCAACAATTACACTAGGTTGACGAATTAAAAATTAAACTAGCACTGGACTCAGAAATCAAAGGGTATTAGACAAAACATCACAATTAACACTCTTACAGTAATGGCAAATAGATAATCGATTCCCATTCAAGTTGTTACATTACACACCACATTCTGCAAGTAGTGCCATATAAACATCAAATGGACCTAACAATGGACAAAATTAAGTAAGTCATTACCTTGTCCTCTTCCTTTTCTTCCTCATCATCAGCAGCATCTTTGTTATCTTTGTTCTCATCCGCTGCTGGGGCATCATTATTCTCACCCTGTTTCTCAGCAATAGGAGCAGCCTCCTCTACCTTCAGAGCTTCCTCAGTTTCCCTGAACACACAGGATTGCATTAGTAAAATCCACCTTCCCAAGGCATAGATCACAAAATAAGCGCTACACGATAGGAAACAAAAATAAAAAAAAAACAGTTTGCTTACTGGGCAAGAATTTCATCAGTGGCAGTGCCCCAGTTTCCACGCCCAGCGCCATCACGTTTCATCTCATACCCACGGCCAGTCCCACTGTGGCGTTCATAATTCCTCCGAGGTGGCCTCTCAGAATCATCGCCAAACTCGCCATTCCTGTAGCCACCACGCCTGCCACCTGCACGGTAAGGGGGGCGAGGGCCTCTCTCCCTTTCCCCTTCAGCTCCACCAGTTACAGCACCATCCCCAAAGCCTCCACCACCATAACCTCCCTGGAAGCCATTGGCATTGTCACCGCCAAAGTCACGGCTTTGACCATAGCCCCGTCCACCTCTGCCACGGCCACGTTCACCACGGCCAAAGCCACCACGAGCTGGAGCACCTCCACCACGTGCATCTCTCACTGAAACAAGTACATTTCAAGACATTAATTGAGCATTCATGCTTTCACGAAATGGAGATGATAGAATCTATTTGAAATCCTAACATAGCACCAGTTCTGAAGAAAGGTATAAATTCCCCTTTCCAGCAGCAGAAAGATAAAACCTTTACAGGTCAACTGGCGCTATGCAGTCTAGAGGATGGATAGTCAGTTCAGAAACTATCGCTAAAACATGGTCTAAACATTTCTAAAAGAGCTTGTACCAATCCACAAGTATCCAGATTCCAAACACACAAGAAACCTAAATGGACAGAACTCCAGATCTAGCATTCTAGCAATAACAACTCACCAGCTTGCGACGTGGGAGCGGGCTTGGTCGGGAACTTGGCGGCCGCCGCGGGCTGGGCCGCCTTGCCAGCAGGCGCTGCGGCGGCCTTCTTCGCCTCAGCCTTCTGCGCCGCTGCCGCGGCGGCGGCGAGCAGCTTCGTGGGGTCGTCGCCGTCGTCGTCACCGAGGAGGTCGAACGGGTTGAGGGTGGCCATGGCAGCGGCGGCTGCGGCACCGGGAGAAGAGGCTACAGTGGGGTCGCGAGGTACCTGATGCGGAGACTGGATACAAGCACTAGCAGCTTCGCCGTTGCGCCTCCATTAGAATAAGAAGAGGGCTGGGGAGGGGAAGAAGAGGGTAGGGTTTTGGGGGTGCGGCGGCGGCGGCGGCGGCGAGGGGTTGGAGACAGGAGCCGGGTGGGGACTGGGGAGAGTGTGACAAGGAGAAACCCTAGCCGCACTCCTACGCGAGCTCATATCCTTTCGCCTCCGTGTCGGGCTGCTGTTTTTTTTTTTACCATTTCTGCTCAGATGCTAACAAATTACGATGATAGCCTTTGGAGTGAGAGGTAATTACCTTTTTTATAGCAGTCTGGTGCATCTGAGCCGCTTGGAAAGTAGAGGTAGTATTGGAATTTCCGGGATATGTGGCCCTCGGGGGAAGTGAGGCGCTCGTGGGTTTGGGAGTCTGGCCATCTGGAGCCGTGGGCTACGAGTCGGACGGCTATGATATACTGATACAGTGATATGTTTTGATAGAAAAAGCGTGTCATGTCGGGACTGTTTTTTTTTTTACCCCTCTCGAGGACTGGTTTGGTTAACAAGTGCGTTTGGTGGACTGGTGGATCCGTGGATGCTGTGGACTGAATCCAATCACGTTGTGTCAAAGAAGTCATGAATCACGGCTAAATCCACTTTTAAAGTCTAATTATGTCACCTTTAATTATCTCCTTCCACTCTGCAATATTTCATACGTGTATCGTAATTACATACTCTCCCCGGTTTCGAATTTCTCGACGTTTTTTAGACTTTATCTAAAATATGTTATTTATTAACGACTTAACGTTTTAAGCTAAGCTGGTCATTATTCTTGGACTTGTTTGTCCATACATAAATGCATATCTAATTACTCTGAATTCATCGTCTCGCATGTCTAGACGTGCACTGCGCGTTTGCCATATTTGGCTCCAACGGGCTAAGGTTTAACCCTCTCCGGTTGCATAACTACAAGCTAATTCGTGAGACAAATCTATGGAGCCTAATTAATCCATGATAAGCATATGTGATGCTATAGTAAACAATTGCTAATGATGGATTAATTATGTTCAATTGCTTCATCTAGTGAATTAGCCTATGGATTATGCAATTAATTTTTATAATTATCTCATGTTTAGTCCATTAATAGTTGTCAAAACTTCTGATGGCTAAATTTTTACTCCTTTGATCCATATACATCTAATACCTGAAGGTACGCCACATTAAATAGTATGTGGTTGCTTTGTTATTGATACTTGTGTTGCTTGTCTTCTTCTATACATATGCTACTCAATTATTTGTTGGCTTTTCGTTCTTGTTATGTTTGATATATCAGCAAAAAGTATAAAAGTAACGTAAGTAACATAGGTTTAGGGTTCTTTGTGTTAACTACATGCTTTGTTATGGTTGTTGTTTGCTACGATTACTAACGGTTAAAACTAGTCTACGACATAAAAATACACGACAAAAAGTACTTATGTATTTGAGTGCACTAGAGATCAAAAATATGCAAATGGTAGCAACAACGCATCACATGCTGCATCTGGTGAAGTGCTCAGACCACCCAGACCACAAATTATTGAGTTACACCAGCACATAACCCTATTTAATATGGCTAGAACAGGAAATATCCAACCCAACCAATCACTTCTAGGTATGTGAAATCATGTACAAAACATCAAGAAATTTAAAACTGAAGGGAGTAATACTAAAGTGCTTGAGAGTGGCGAAGCTCAGGCTCTGCTATTGGAGCGGTGGGTCTTTAGAATTGTTTATGTCGATCCTATGATATTATTTTCAGTATATTGTTTAGGTGGATCTTGCTGCATAATACGGTCAATCCTGTGGAACTATTTCCTTTCAAGAAAATCAATAGTGAGTTTTTCTCTATTGTTTGTAATTATATTAAATATATTTATTCACTACGTAAAAACACAATAATTAAGTTTTATATGTTATATCCATATGGCGATCCTATTACTTTTTCAATTTTGTCCCTTCAAATAATCATAAACTCATTAATACAATCGAAGCATTCATATCTATTTTTATTAGACCCACGAATAATTGTATCATATATTTATCTAAGAAAACAAGTGCATGCACTAAACGGGTAAAATACAAATGAATATCTAAGCGTAAAATATTGTACAGTGCTAAAATTCTTAATATTAGGTATGAAAACGATAGACAAAAATTTCTTTATTAATATCATTTCTAGTTAGCATTCTCTAGTACATGCGTGCATGTAACTCTCATATGACTAGTTGCGATAACCATCATTAAGATTTTGATGTCGCTATCCCTACTCATCTCTCATAGACGAATTGTATGCAGTCATTTATAATTTCATTTCACCACATATTTTATTATATGATGCATTTTTTCCCAAACATCGACAACATATATGTTTTACCCCGTGATACCTGTTTGGTTCATGTGGATAAATGAGGTAATGCTCTACTCTGATATGTTCAGAAAATATATAATACAATGGTCTAGTTCATCACACAAGTTGATCCATGTGGTAAGTGCAAAATGGCCATTGTCATTAAACATGCAGCCCTATGACTAAACAAATCAATTGATCTGGTTCTCAACCTTGGCAATTAAATCGGCACATCATGGGATGCGCTTTCTCATATCAATCTTCAAGACATCACTTGAGTATGGTACCATGCCAGTGATACCTTAAGCAAATATCCTTAGTTTTGAGTGGAACAACAGAGCAAAAAAGAAAATGCATACAATTGTATATAAAAAATGACAATAATCTTGATATATCGGTATTTCTCGGTATTGATACCCATGTATTCATGTTGTGGGGGTTAAAAAAATTGCCACGCTGCGGAAGCACGCAAACCAGCCCGGACTGTGTACAGCCGCAGGGTGCGCCCGTGCGGCCGGGACCCGCGCTGGAATGCCGACGGTGGATGCACGCGCCACGCCACAGGCTGCATCAGCGTCTCAGCGACAGCTTCCCGAAACCCCCCACCACGGCTGACGTCATTCCCGGCGGTCCGCTTCCACTTTCCCCCAACACAAAGCCCTCTGCTTCCATGTCCGCCGCCGCCGCCGCCCGCGCCACGCGGCGGCTACTCTCGTGTCGCCTCCAGGCCACCACCGCGCGCCCTCTCCACGCGAGTACGCGCGTCCTCCTCCTCTCGCTCCCTCCACGGCTTCTGTCGCTCGCGTCAGATCGCTTTCTCATTCTCACACCCCACCGTGGCCTGCAGGGGCCTCACAGGGAGCGGCGCGGGACGCGTCCGGGAGCTTCATCCACCCCGCCGCCATCGTCCACCCCGATGCCTCCATCGGCCAGGTGAACCCCACAGCTTGCGCTCCCATGCTCTGATCGCTCGCAGCTTCGATTCGCTGTGGTGCTGGCACACAAAGCATGTACCTGCCCTGCACTTCTGTATCTTCTAATGGAAACCACCGTTGCTTGAGCTGTTCGATTAGGCCTCATGCAGGGGGCGTGCCTGCTACTAGTTAATTTCGACCTGCCTGATACAAATGCTCACAATATAAGATGACACTTCCTGATTCCGTTTACAGTGGATTATGTGTTCAGTACGAAATTTTACAATAGACATATATTTTTTTATAATAGTAGAAAACTCAACGTTTGTATGTACCTTGAACCACTTTGCAGGGTGTCTCAATAGGGCCCTTTTGCACGGTTGGGCCTTCAGCCAGGATTGGTGATGCTTGTCAATTGCATGCTGGGAGTCATGTGGTGGGAGATACTGAGCTGGGTGAGGGATGTGTTCTTCAAACGTGAGTATTTTCTTATTTTGGTTCCTCATGATTTCCACTCCTTTTGTAAGCATCTTTATGCTCAAAGTGATTTTCATTGGAAATCTATATTTTGGGTATATAACTGTACCAAACAAAGATATATTGAACATTTTCAGTGGAATGAATGTGCAATCAAATTAATCATATATTACGGTTACCATAGTTTGAATATCATCACAACAACAGATGAGATGGAGCTCTAAGTCCAGTACTTTGATTTGGGGATGTTTCTCATAGGCAATCAGGACGAACCATCGTGGCTTCTCTATCATGGTGGAAAATCACTCCCTCCAGATACTGGAGCACTGAACAAAGACCTTCATGGCAACTATTTGCTGAAACAATAATCAATGAGATTGAATTCATCACATAGAATTACTTTGCCGAAAGACCTTGTTTCCTAACAGCTTAACCATAGGTGACAACACTCTATGCTTGAATTTGCAAAATTCAAGGACTATATCACAAACTCCTAAGATCTTTTTTTATAAAGTACTCCTAAGATATGTTATGGTGTAATATGTGAACTACATAAATCTGTCCCAATTCATGCTATGGAATTTAGTTTTCTGGCAGTGGTGCTGTCATTGGTGCAGATATCCCTGGGCAAACAATTATTGGGGAAAACAATGTCATCGGACACTATGCTGTTGTGGGTGTAAAGTGCCAAGATTTGAAATATAAGGTTAGCTGTTCTTTTAATTTTAGCCTCTATAAAGTTTCAGGTGCTGTGATAAAATTGCCACATGACATACAGTTTTGTTACCATTTATACAAAGTATATGTATGAACTTTAAAACCAATGGCCTTTTCAGTATTTTTTACCCGTGACTGAAAAATTTAGGCTCACACTGTCACGCATGCACACTTCTCATGTAGACAATGATGATGTTTTTTGGCTACCTGAAATGCTATTATTTGTGCAAAGTATTAATGCCTTTTTTCCCCTCTTGTTTAGACTGGAGACGAATGCTTTCTGCATATTGGTGGAAATAATGAAATCAGAGAGTACTGCTCTATTCATCGTTCTTCTAAATCTTGTGACTGCACGGTATTGTGATTTGTTGTTCAATTACAAGATTTTTCGTGGAGCTTAATCCCCTATCTTACTTAGAGATCTGTCTGGCAGGTTATTGGTGACAATAATCTTATAATGGGCTCGTGCCATATAGCTCATGATTGCAAGATTGGTAACAATAACATATTTGCCAATAATACTCTATTTGCTGGCCATGTAGTTGTTGAAGTGAGTAATAATTTTACCATAGTAGCCTTTTCTCATCAACTGAATCGAGAGACCATTTGTGTATTTAAAAATGATTCTTTTTTCAGGACTGTACTCACACTGCAGGGGCTGTTGTTGTCCATCAATTTTGTCATATTGGATCATACTCATTTCTTGGTGGAGGCTCTGTGGTATGTTAAAGTTTGATATGCATTTCTTACAGTGGAGCATTGTTTTTATGGTAAAAAATGATACTTTATGAATGTCTTAAGACTAGCAAAATTGTGCTATCAATCATGTCTTAAGACTAGCAAAATTGTGCTCTCACAAAATGAAGACGGGAAAATAGAAACAAGAAGAATCAGAATGCACTTGATGCTATAATCATGGAGCTCTGCGATTATCAATTATTCTGTATTTCTCACCAAGGAGGCTATCGTGACTAATGTCACTTATTTGATTGTTGTTTCCACAGTTTTTTTTTTCTTTTCCTATGTGTTTGTTGAAGCCTGATGGAATGTTGTTCCCACTATCTAAAAGTATCCACCCTATGTTGGCACAGCAGTGTTTAACCTTCTGAATATCAAATTTATTTACATATTATCAACATCCATTCATTCATTTGAATCAGGTTACACAAGATGTGCCAAGGTACATGATGGTTGCAGGTGATAGAGCAGAGCTTCGTGGTCTGAATGTTGAAGGTCTTAGGCGCAATGGATTCTCTGACCAAGAGGTTTTTATACATTGCTTGATTTGGAGTCTTTATTGATAAAATGCAGTTGTCTACAGTAGTTCGCTACCTTTGGTACATGAATCAGAGTTTATGGTAGGGCACATACAAATTTCTTCTACGTTCATTGGTACAACTAGGTGTTTAGCATGTTATCAATTCAATGTTTCTTCACACCAGGGAGCTGCTATTTGCTTCAGTGACTAATTGGAAATACATCCAGGAATTTCCAACGCAATCAAAAACTACATGACATACTTAACAACACTAGGGCCTACAAGTTTGCAACAATGTATGTTTGGCTACCTTGTAAGACTGACATAGAATCTTCATAAATCAAGGTACGGAGGTTAAGGAAAGCTTATCAGAAAGTATTCATGCCAACTGTTACTAGTGAGACTTGCTTTGAAGACAGACTGGCTGAATTGGTAAATATACTCGCTCTTCATTTTGTTGTTATCTCCATGTGCGCATGTATTTATATGAATCCACATCAACAGGAACGTGAAATTGAGTTGTCACAATCTCCTGCTGTATCCTGCATGGTGAAATCGATTCGCATGTCATTTGATCAAGGACGTCGTGGGATTTGCAAATTCAGAAGTTGGAACAGTTCATAAGTGTACTTCAAACATTACTTAGGTAATTTCTGCAGTAATATAACTTTTGTTGTTGTGTGAATTGTGAGGTGGTGCTTTGAAACACTTCCATTAATAATAAATCCTGAGTCATCAAGGTAGGGCGGAACGGGGCATGCCAGCATGTTGAGGAAATTCTTTTCTGTATTGGCAAAACTTTGTGCTGTTCATATTTTGTGGATCTCGATTTTTGGTTTCATTGTTACATATGTGCGAAGCTTTCTTGCAGAGACTGAACAGGTGATTTTCTGTCTGCAGGTGCATATTCAATTTTGTTGTCAAAACTTCTGTTCCTGCAAACGTGGGCACATAGCCCATACCCTGAATATATTGGGCGAGGGAGTCCGGTCGAACCTGGGCGATCAATAAGATGTTCTTCGCATCTGCGGATAGAATATTCAGGAAGCCCTCTGTAGCCAGAATTTTGTTCTGGATGTATGAAATTGTTTGCCATTTTTGTAGTCGTGTGAATTACAGGGAATCTTGGATTTTGTCCACAATGTACATGGTGGCCTGGATCCTGTGGTTCGAATCTGTGAGATCTGAATAATATATCACCATTAATTTTGACTGAATTTTGCAATAATGTTTATTTGGGATGAATGCTCTTTCGTGATAGGCGTGGACGCTTGGCTTTGGTTAAATACATTCTCAAACTGGCTATCGCCCATACTCTTTAGCCGTCAGGACCAATGCTAGGCGTATCACCTATAACTCCAATGATCAACAAAAAGAGAGGTGATTTTGATGCTAAAAGAAAAGATGACGAAAGTCCTTAAGTTCTGGCCAACTATTCGGTATTTATCAAATTATAAATAATTGACGGATGTTTGAGGCACAAGAAGTTGCCGTGGTGTAGTGGTTATCACGTCAGTCTTACACACTAAAGGTCTCCAGTTCGATCCTGGGCGGCAACATGTTCTTTTTTTTCTTGAACTATTTTCAAATTTTAGTCCTCTTCCCGTAACTACTTTTGTGATACTACACTTCTCAAATTTTTTTTCATCACGTGTTCACTCGGAGAGCATATTAATTGTTTTGTCTTCGCTCTTCATGGGAATATATATGACATCACATTAACAGGATGATAACATATGATTACACGAGCTCCCATCTATTACATTTCTTTTTCAATCCCTCTCGCCATCCATGTTCAGAGCACTGTGCTCTCATGAGTCATACTACATGGATACATTCGGCATCAATACTTTCGTCGTTTCTTTGTTCTAAGAATGTCTCGTTAACAGGATACAACCTTGTCATTTTACACACCTCCCCAGATAATAGCTGTTAAAAAACAAGCAATATGTTTTTGGTTGGTGGACACAGTTTCTATGTGGGACCGCCTAGTTATGAATGTATGTGCCCATCCTTGCTGCACGGCGCCGTGCATGGCGCCAACTTTGGAAATCATGGGCTCCCTTGAAAGTGAAGATGTTTCTATGGCTGGCATTTCTACGTCGCCACAGGACAACAGATAGGAGAATTCGACATGGTCTTCAATCTCACACAACCTGCCTGCTATGTGATCAGGAGGACGAAACGATGGAGCACATCCTAATTCGTTGCTCCTTCTCGCAGCAGATTTGGTGGCAGATCCTCAAGAGGCTTGAATTCCACTCCATCACCCCAGGAGCTGATACACTACGCATCTCCGAGGCCATTGGCCAAGCAACAAACACAAGGGGTTCGACTCGCTCTTCGCCTTAGTTACATGGCAGCTGTGGAAAGAACGAAACTCTCAGGTGTTTCGAGGCATTGAGTCGCAACCCGTGGAACTCATGTAAAGGATCAAGAAGGAGGGTGATGATTGGATTTCAGCGGGCGCCAAAGACCTTGGTTGTTTGTTTAGTGAGTAATAGAATAAGTTATTTCCCTGTCTAACCTCTTGGTCGTCTTTACTATGTAATAGCCTCCATTAGGTGAAAGATAGCGAGGGGCACACCCGCGTTGTAAAAGCAATTTAATTTCTCGTCTTAATACAAAGATACGCAGCTCTCATGCGTATTTGAGAAAAAAAATATGCCCACCTTTGGTGCCACATTAAGCAGCTCCTCCATTTGACCAAGCTAGCGGTGATTGTGACACTGGCCTGCATGACAACGACCACCTTTTTTCACCTCTTTCTTTATTTGCCATTATCAAAATTAATTCCAACCGTGAAAACATTTCAGGAAGTTGATGTTTCTCTTGTTTTGATCAAAAGAAGTAGCGACTGTATGAGCCGCTTGCATAGAGTACATATTACTAGCAATGCAAGTTGCAGAGAAATTAAACATAACTGGACTTTGCCTCGCCAACTTTTCCTTTTTAATTTTTTGAACAACAGAAACTGGACACCTTTTATTCTTTCTGAAATGGTATGATATGAAATCATCACAACGCCTGAATCTTTCTATATACCTCCCCATTCTGTTGGTTTTTCCTATTTACCAAGATTTACGACTATTGTAATGGAACACATCAGAACTTTTGGTCTTGACAAGGATCGATGTTATTACAACCGCAGAAAGTTCTTCCCTCTAGCCCTCTAGGCAAGCAAAAGCTTGCACCGTTCTTTCGAAAAAAGAAGTTCTTCCATGTTGATGTTGTGTTCACGCAAGCTTTCCATGCCGCCAGGACCCAGGAGTAGGGGGTTATGTGTTATTCACCTTTATTTTTCAGAATGCGCTAAAGAACTATTTGCAGGAAATTCGTTTGCACGACACGAGCGGACAATGTAACGGCACGAATGAAGAACGCCCTTTCAGTATTTCCTAGAGCATAGCGTTTATGTTTTGGTGTTCCTAGCGCACCTTTTTTTTTCACTTTGGCGTCATGCATGTATTCTTTGGATAAGCAACCTGTTATGCATCACGTCCACTTGCTTCGATGGATGTATAGCGTATTCGGGTGCACCAAGTTAATATACACTAAGGGTGGTGGTCGTGATTCACACATGGTGTGACGCTTCTGTAGATTAAGGAAATTCTTTGTCAGCTAACCAACAAGGTTTTGATAGCGATCAACCGATCGATCATCTGGTCGAACTATTTGTCGTCTTGCAAATGTGTTAAGTATCCTATCCTCTTATAGTATCTAGAGTCGATCGATTATTAGAGAGAGATATAGAGATCATCTTCTAGATGATTCAGCAGTTTAGTTTTCTACTCGAAATTTATCAGGAATTTAATACATACTACGGGAAGTTAGAACAATATTAATCGATGTTCATGTCCATGCATGGTCTTACGTACTACTCTAACGACAGTTAGTACACTAACATTAGTTTTCAAATCAGTTTAGGTTTCTTGCTCAGAAATTAATCAACAGAAACAAACAGTATAGACACCGAACACGATGAGGATATGGTATGAGCCCTGCGGTTTGAAACCGCTAACAAACAAAGAGAAATAAATAGTGCTAGCTAAAACCTTCAGAATTAGCCTTTTTTTTACATGATTTAGCACCTTAACCTATGATTGGTGCTTGTTTCAAGTTCAGCGTATGTTAAACATGTCCAACATGTTCTATTTTTTTCCGCAGAAAGCCGACTTCCTTGTAGGCTAGGACTAGGACTTGTTTTGCGTGTGGGGTTCTTATCGCAAGGGTCATTATTGGTGACTTGATTCTGCAAGAAGCATTAGTTTGGAATTGGAAAGCTTCAGATCACGCCCTCTCGAACAGTTCAAGTGTCACGCATTGTTTTAATAGCAAAAGAAATAACCCCTTATCTAGAGTCCAACAATTCTTTCAGCAATGTTAATCACAAGACGGACAGCACACATCCGTACCATGAGATTTTACATCTCAAGTTAGGTGAGAAGCGTGTCATGTGGTTTCCTAATAAGCAATAAATAAGGCATAACGTGTACCGAATGGACTAAAAAAAAAGGCATGGTGCTCTGGGTTGCACCCTCAGGCCTCAACATAAATTCACCTTTGCTTGATGCATCTCGTTTCATCAACAAGAATTCGATCTTGTTGATTATATTCACAGTATTGATAATTAGTGCAGAGCTCCGATCCGGCCCTGTTCCCGATTACAGTGAACAGAATCACTTAAAAACTGCTTATTATTGATGAAACAAGTTGCACGTATGAATCGAAATTACAGCACTAAAATTTAAAAAAAGAAGAAGGTTCATTTTGAAAACATAAATTCTAAAAGACGTTACGGCCTATTTGACCAAAAACCATGATGATTAGTTCGGAAGCAAATTTATTTCCTCTCCAATATAGGGATTATTGTGTATATAATTAATTCTCTTCTTCTAGAAGTTAGAACAGATTGACCACGCCAACTTGGGCAATTGTATTTATTTACATATCAATGTACACTTGCAGCTAGCCTGAGGTCAGAAGTAATATTGTTCGTATATGCACAGGACCAGTGGGTCAGCAATTCAGCATAATTGTTGCTTACGGTCTTTAAGGTTGTTGCTACCTACCAATTTGCTTGCGACGTTACCATTACTAAATCTACCACTTAGGCTATCCCCAACCCTCCTAGTAGGATGTTGTCCATAGAATTAATTATAGTGCCACATAAGATTTTTAGGTGATGTGTCATGTATTTAATAAGAGAGAGAGGAGAGATGGGAAGAAACTGGTTCTTGCATGAGACCCAGTGTCTATACGAGAACCAATGCACTAGACACTACTAATATTAGCATTGGGAGAGAGTAGTGTCCATATAGTTTATGAGGAAGCAAGATGATTGGTCAATAGAATACATAGAAAAAAGTGAATGAAGTGGCTAATTAATTATTTAGACTCTTGGTAGATGTGATGCATTGGACATTATAGTTTCTTGAGTAGTGTTCATATGACATGGCACACATAGACATCACTTGGGTTGGGGATAGCCTTACGTTTACGTATCTATAGTCTGATCATTGATTCATTTGTAGACCCGAGTTACTGATGAGTGATGAGTGGTGATGGCTGCAGCTGTCTTGATGCCGTTTAGGTACAACGAAAAGTGAAAGACGGTTGCCCGCAAAAAAAAAAAAAAGGTGAAAGACGGGTTCAATCTTGAAACTGACAGTGGCGCACCGTGTCTCACAATGGGGAAAAAATGTATACCTTCCTTTTAGCGAGCTAGGAGTCTAGGACGCAGAAGTACGTCAAATAACTCTTGAAGTGGCAGTCAAGTACTCAAATATCAGGCAGAGTATATTCAAAAGTTGGAAAGAGAGTTAAAACTGCAATTTTTGGTCTTATGTTGTCTCTTCTTGGGGCAATACTTTCCATCCCTACTCTTAAGTTTGTTTGCTAGATTTATCTTCATATTGCTCCTTATTATAGACTACTTTTGAAGCATCCATGATAAAAGTGCCAGACAAATAGATAGGAACTCCATAAGAAATGCAAAACATACCACTATCGACTTTGTGGACTGAATCATATTGTTAGCGTTAAGATCTAGTTAATTTCATAAAACTGCAAGTACTACCTGTACCTGTTACTTGCAAGATGCCTTTGCGGCCACCTATCATTCAATTAGAAAATTGTCTAAGCCTATTCAGATGAGAAGTGGACCTTAAAACAAGTTTTCATGCAAGCTTTAGTTGGTTTGTTACATGTGCATTGGTTGATGCAGAGGCTGGAATATTGAAACATATTCCCATTTCTAAAAAAAACATGTGGCCAAAGTTACTATAGTTTTATGCCATAAAAAATTGAGTTATACTTGCTAAAAAAAATTAAGTTATACTTCTTATTGCACTGTCAAAATTAGTTTCAATTTTGTGGCATTAACTCCTATGAAAAGTAGCCTAAAGCAACTCCTAAATCTGCATCTAAATTTTTCGCGTATGTCATGACAAAATAACCTAGCTTAACATCTAAATTACCCACCTGGGCTAGTACTTATTGAAGCAATATAATGATAGCTTAACAGACACACTATATCTTTATTAGAAGAAGAAAAAATAGGGTCTAGATTCTAACCAAAATCCAAGGTAGGATCTGGAATAAATAGGTCCCAACCACTAGAGTCTTAGCTTAACATCATAACATGTGGAGAAAAAGGTTTTCTTACAATTGTAACATTTTTAGGAAGGAAATCAGAAAGCTGAATCAATGGCAACGTGATCATTAATTTAGGGCTTGTTTGGTTACGGTCCTGAGCCAAGCAGCTCGCCCCAGGCAGCAATCGTGGCCCCAGGCAGCTGCCTCGAGGCCAGAACCAAACAGGCCCTTACAGCAGGTGGTTGCTTGGACGAGTGGGGAAACCGCATTCGAGACCAGAGAGAAGAAGTTCTTGTTTTGGTACGGTAGATCGTTAACCAAAACAGCAAAAGCCATTCTGATCGAAATGGATATTATCCTCATCTAGAGATATGCACTGTTCCCCGGTTGTTGCGCGGTACACATCGAGCAGGCTTGCAGAGTCCAAGAATATAAGGGTACATATCTTCGCGCTTATCAGCAGTGTTTGACCAAGCATACATTTAGTTTTTTTTTAATCTTTCAACCGTGTTTTTGAATCCTCTATCTTCTCCATCAGTTCATATATAATTCATTCAGTCGATGCGAAAAAGACCGAGCGACGAGTAGCCTGAACAGTTCACACACTGCGTTCTGTCCCTATTCAGTTCAAATACTAGAATTCAGGGCGATACATATTCAGCGCCACAAAATAAAAAAAATATGTATGTGTTGCATTATCTCGGCATTAGCCCAGGAATTAAGTCCGCGAAACGCACAGCGACAAAAGGCTATTGGTGGTTGAACTTTTCCCGCGAGTTTTTCCTTGGCATGTAGATGTCGTCGACGAGACGACGACGACCCGAGGAGACGCAGTTTACATGCATGCTTGGTCAAATCGTTCCAGAGCTAGCTCTGGTTGTGCCGCTGCTGCTCGCGCGATATAAGCCCCGGAGACGCGACCAAACCCCGGCAAACCCGCAGCCTGCTGCATCCTTCCTCTCCTTCTGTCGATTGCCTGCCCCTCCCGATCTTATTCCCTCTATATAGGTTCAGAGAATCCTCATAGACTCACTCGATCATCTATCTGCGTGCTACTCCGTCCAGTCGATCGACAGAGGCCGTGTTCTGTTCCCGAATTTTTTTTGACTCTACTATTCATCTATCTTAGAAAACACGCTTCCTAGAAAAGTTCCCCTTTAACTCCTTTCAACTTTTCTATTCATCCTTCTCACAGAACACGCTTTTCAGAAAAAGTTTTTTTCCTCCCCTCCCCACTAAACACACCCAAAGATAGCTCGGCGTGCCGGTCGGAGCAGGGGAAGGTAGTGAAGGTATACACAACAAGAGAGGGAAACGATGGGGCGGTCGCCGTGCTGCGACAAGACGAAGGTGAAGCGAGGGCCATGGTCACAGGAGGAGGACGCCATCCTCCGGAGCTTCGTCGAGAGGTTCGGCAATGCAGGCAACTGGATCGCCCTGCCACAGAAAGCAGGTGACTGTTCTTCCTCAGAAGCTCGCTCTGGTTGTGTTCAGGTTCCAAAAGTACTTTTTACCTTCTATTCATCCTCCTCACAGAAGATGCATCCCTAAAAATTCTCTTTTCACCTTTCCTATTCATCTCCCTCACATAACACGCATCCCAGAAAAAAATATTTTTTCCCAATTCATCTGAACAAGCTTTGCTTCAGTGTTTTTTTCTTTTCAGTCTTTTCTCTTCTTTCTTTTTTATTCACGGAGGGAGTAGTATCGAATATTGATCGCTTTCCGTGTGAGTGTAAACATCCGTGCGGTTGGTGGTGCACAGACGGCACAGTGGTCAAAGGCTTCGGTTGGTCCATTTGAGATTTTTTTTGCTGCGGTTTGGTGGATTAATTCTTCTCCTGTCTGTGAATTATTGTGCTGTCCCTGTCCGGATTAGCCAGGTTGACGTAGTTTAATTGACGCTAGCGTGTGCGAGCTTAAGATGACCTAATCAGTTATTTTTTTTGTTGCCTTCTGCGTATACGTCAGGGCTGAGACGATGCGGTAAGAGCTGCCGCCTTCGGTGGCTCAACTACCTCCGCCCGGAGCTCCGGCACGGCGGCTTCACCGACGAGGAAGACAACCTCATCCTCTCCCTCTACGGCGAGATCGGAAGCAAGTACGCGCCCATATGTACATTGCATGCCTAAATCCTTCTCATGCATAATATATATATATACTGATGCATTTGGTCCCCGTTCTGTTACAGGTGGTCGGTGATCGCTTCCAGGCTCGCCGGACGCACGGACAACGACGTGAAGAACTACTGGAACACCAAGCTCAAGAAGAGGTACTTGGCGTCCACGAGAGAAGAAAAAAGGCCGCCTCCTTCTTGCGATGACGACACCTCCGCTGATGACAGCCAGTCCCAAGACGATGAACGCCCGGCTCCGGCGACTCCTGATCTGCCAGCCCTCGCCACTCTCGAAGAAGACATGGACGAGACAGGCGTCGCCGCCGCCGCCGTCGACGACGACGCGCTCCTCCTCAAGTCGGAGGAGCTGTACGCCGAGCTCGTGTGCCTCATCGAGCAGCAGTCGTCATCTCTGGCCACGACGACTACTGGACAGGCGTCATCGATGGCCGGGGAAGCTTTGTCGTCGTCCTCGTCGGCCGGAACAAGTCCGAGGGCTAGCAGCTCAGGTAGCTCATGCACCACCGTGTGGCCCAGCAGCATGGACGTGCACGACACAATGCTCTTGTCCGAGTCCAGCAGCAGCATCGCAAGTGGCCTGTTGGACGCTGGTTATTACGGTGTTGGTGATGACGCGTTCGTAGGAGGGGCGCCTCTGCCGGTGTACTCCTTCCAAGACCTCCTGGCCGCGTCTTACGACGAGTTTACCGCGGTGACGCAGGGGCTACCGTACTAATGATACGGTCCAATCCATGCATGGCTTGGTCAACTTGGAGCTGGTGCTCAGCTCTGTGCGTGCTACTAGGAGGTTGTGCTAGCTAGGCAGTGATTAGACGACGGTGACTAGAAGAGACGTCGTCGTGATGATCGTTGGTGAAACTTCATTGAGTGCATGTATTATGTCATGGACTATGTCTAGTGTTTATTCGTTGACAAGTTAACCGTGGGATTGAAATCCTATAGTTCAGGCTCATCCTTCATTTATAGAAGAGATGGAATAAAATTGAAATATTTTAATTATTATTTACATGGAATATTTTGTTTTGCTGCATAACAATCTTTTTTTCTCCCCAGATCCAGTCTTTTTTTTTCCTTCCCTCAAAACATTGCAAAAACTGAAAGAGTTTTACACAAAAAATGTGATTTTTTTTTGCCTCACAAGAGTGATTTGGAGGCCATCATAACTCGATTTTTTTTTCTCAAATCAGTGGCTCATATCTCCCTTTTTCTATCTTCTCTTCTTATACACACCCATTCCCGATTACAAACTTTATAGAGGGAGAACATAAGGTGGAGAGAGAACAGAAATCTGAGCTATCCATTTCTTAGATCTAGTGGTCTAAAATCTGAGTGGAGAGAGCCTCCAAATTACCCAGGTGAGGTTTAGCTTTCCCAACATTTTTATCTAGTAATTTTACTGTCTGAAAATTTCTTTTCTTAAGCTAGGACTTTACAAAGGTAACGGTTTTTTACTAAGAAAAATCTGCCAACAATGTATATGTATCTATGTGTTAGTCTGTAGCTAGACTACAGACTCACCTGCATGCCTAAATGTATCTTCTCTATCCGTTCCAAAATAAGTATCGTTTTGGGTGTCCTTGCCGCGAGTTTGACTAAATTTATAGAATATATGCAACATTTCAATCTTCAAATATATATTTTTTTTTATAAAAAACTAGACCTAAATATCTATCCAATGGTATTTATATAAATGAGGACAGAGGGAGTACGGTGCATCTTCGACACCATAAATTTTAATATATTTTTATATATAATTGATCGAAGTTGTTTCATGGAAAGCGAGAAATACAATTGTTCTGGGACAAGGTAGTACTATGTGTTAGTCAATCCCTTCACCACAATCATAAGAAGGAATGGTGCAGACACAGCAGGGCAATCAACTTCTCTATGTATTCTAGAAGCCTGGCCGGCTGGAGTCTGGTTCAGAGCCAGGCCAAATCAACAAAACAATCACGGCCTAACCACTGATATTTCGTCATGTCTTGCCTATGTGTTGATGCCTAAATCACCGAAGGAACCGTTGATGATTCGGAAACTACCCAAAGGTATATATGTCCACCACCTGTCCTTGTGGGATACGGTGCAAAGTCAAAGGCTAGCCCCGTCAAGACCGATAATATCCCTGAGATTCGAGCTCTTCGTGACGTCTGAGTGACAGGGACCATGCAATGTAGCAATCCTGACGCCATGTCCTGGCTGACCAAAGACGAGCATGTAGCGGTCATGGACGCGCACCCAGATTGTTTACACGATCACAGGCAGCGTCATGCTTGCCTCATGCCGCCGTGGGCGCGTACGAACGATGAACGAGTCGACGACGGTGCCATGTTGTATATGCAGTGATCGAGGCCCACGGATGCATGTAAATGGTAGTAGTTAAAAGAGACCAGCAGCTAGAAGAGAGAAACATCCTGAAACACGTACGCAATAAGCCACCCGTGCCGCTGCGTGTGACCTGCTTGACATTTCACGCTCCCCTTCATGCCAACCGAGCCGCGCTGAGGCCAAGCGCTGTGAATGGCAAATGCCCACTCCAAGCCCACCGGGAGCGGCCGCGCGTACGGCGGAAATGGCGGTTCGCCGGCGGGGTGGAGCACAAGTTCAAGCCCGACGAGGTCAAGATATGTACTACCCGTGACGGCGCCGTCGATGTGTACTATGACATGGACGCCTGAGCTGCACGCACGGACGCACCCATATGACGTGGATGCATGAGCGCAGCTGGATTGCAGGGAAGAGAGAAGATGTACTAGTAGCTATCGATTATCATTGTCTGAAAACTAAGTCTGTTGCTGAAAAAAGTATCTGTTGCTGTTGTTTCAAAAAGAAAAAAGTATCTGTTGCTGTTCTATTGAATGGACGGCCTTTAATATCAGGAGACTTGATACGCGTGTGATTTTGATTCTCAATTTTTATTCCGTCTCCAAGTCGACAACGTTGAAATTTCAAGCAATGTAAGCCTCCAGCTTTTAGCCTTCAGGGTAGGAATGTTCCAAAGAAAATTAAAATCAGATATGCAACCCAAATAGTCCATTGTTTTAGCTAGGCAAACCAAAAGACTACCATACGGAAATGGAATAGAACAGCGCTGAACTGACATCCATATACAAAGATGCTGCGCAGCATATTATGCCGAACAAAACTAACAGGCAGCTACCGTTGCTGCAATTTGCGGACATCAAAAGCACACTTGAGCTTCAGGCACTTATGCTGATAAGTGAGCAGAGTACGTACTCAGTTCATGCATAGATTGATAGATATGACATTTATCTCAACAATAAGATATAGATAACTTTTAGGAAACATATTTCTAAGATATTGATTTTACAAGACAGTGGAAATAGTCAGGTTATTCAATTACAGCAACAACTGGCAGCAAAAATCTCCAAAGCCCATGTTCTGTTTTCACATTTACAGGCTCTCTAGCAGTTGGGATGACTTAAAACCACACGAAAACTACTGACTTAAAACCCCACTAAAACTTACAACAAGACGACTTAAAAAGGAAAAAAGAAAAAGACAAAAAATAGAAGACAAAAAGAGAATGAAAAAAAAAGAAAGAGGAAGAATGAAAAAAGATAGGGAAAAAAGAAAAGAAAATGAAAAGAGGAGGAAAGATGAGATGGTAGTTAGGATATTTGAATAAAATATAGGTTAGTTAGTACAGAGGTTGACGGATACGGGAGAAGTTTATATAGAGGTGAGAAACTTGATGACCAGAAAAGAATATTTTTTTAGAGGTTGACGAGTACGGATAGTGATTATCATTATCCTAGAATTTCGAGCGGAGGCATGTGCCCTCGTTGGCATGACCGCGTGAACATGGGTCCGCCCCTGTATGCATGCTACTGCTGGTGTCATGAATCGCCTCAACTTAGGAATATCCATTCCTGATAGTTGTATATGGACGCTCATACCTTTGTCAAATTGGTGGTCCTTTCCAAAAGAAGCAATTGTGCTCTAGACTCACTTTGAGCTGGACTACCACATCTGTCGTTGTTGGACTTTGGCTAGATGATCTCAAAATAAGATTTGAAATGTCTGTTTTCATTCTCTGAACCTAAATTTGTCGTGTTAGACGTGCTGATTACTTGGTCATGCAGTTGAACATGTCGGCATTTGGGTGTTAATCCGAAGCAGTGTTGAGCATTTGTGCGTAGCGCCGTAGAAAAATAGCTATATATTATGTATTGGTTGTTTCTTGATAACCACAACTTGGAGTTGTTTGATTTTGCAAACACATTGTGTGGAATACTATCTAGTTAATTGTAAATGAAGATAACAAGTGTAGGACTATCTATCTTCCAAGTCTTTCTATCTTAAATTTATAAACTTCCTTTCATAAATGTTAAGATTACATTTAATGGTGTTATCAATTAGTCATTAATCATAGATTAATTAAGTGTATTAGGTAGTTAATCCCATCATTAGTGTTGTCTAATGAAGGGTTACTGTACCACCCATTCTGAAGGGGTATGTCCCTCCCGAATGGATACCTGCTCACGAGCAGACACCTGTACAAACCGAATAGTCATGTCGGAGGGGTTGCGTCCCTTCCGAGCAGGCATGAATCATACCCCTTCGTGGGGTATAAATATGTAATCTCATTCTTCAATCAATAGATCAGAGAATCATTCGTCCAATCCTACTTTCCATTTACATTTACTTCTAACACGTTATCAGCACTTTGCTCTAGAGAGAAGACATCGCAAGGAATTGGAGTCGCCGGAATCAGAAGGACGGGGGGAGGCCATCGGGCCTCCACCACCACCGATTGGTACACAATGTCGAGACTCTTACCTTTCAATTCCTTCTATGTCAATGAACTGGTTCGAGATTAGTGTGCCTCTGTTCTTCGGCGAGTTCATTGCTATGGCATCAATCGCCACCGTCGTGGCCCGTTCCTTGGCGTTTGACGCTAGAGACCTACTTGCCATGGCCGCCACTTTCGCCACGCAGCCCAAGCAAGACTGCAGCCTGCCGCCCGACATCGACGCCCGCATGGGCCAAAATCCGGCCACCAGATCAAACCAGCCCATTGACCCATTGCAATTATTGCAATTTAATTACTTGCAATTTTATTTGGTTATTTTCATTATGCCATATTATCAAGTATATGCTTAAAGTCACATAAATAACCAAATAAATCCTATAAAATCACATAAAGGCTACATGTGTAGGCAGAAATTCCAGATTTCAGGCACTATATAATCTGCTTTGTAACGAGAAACTTTCATGGTTCAATCGAAACTTAGACTGCGATGGAGCAGTCTGGCTCTGTCAGAACACCAAACCAACACTAAAAAAAAATCCCAACATGGATCCACAAGGCACCACCATCTCTGATTGGCTGTTTTCTAACGTCCTATGATTTTTCTAAACATTTTTCTTTTTCGTCAGAGTACTTGAATCATTCTTCCTTTTTCCAGTGGTATAACATTTGATGAAAAACATTTTGTAGAGCGTGGCCATCTTGACTTGAAGTATGATGGCTGAGGCCCGCCCAATATCAGCCACCTTGCCCTGGCCCAGTAGTTTAAAAGGCCCAACTTCCCGCCTCGTTCGCCAACAACGACGTCGGTGCTCGACTGCTCGGTACAGCCCGTCAGAGACTTGGACGCCAAGTTGCCGTTGCCGACCCTGACACGAACTCGTGACCGCCAAGGAACCGTCCGCCCACTGCGTCTCGCTTCTTCTCCCGGCATATAAATCTCAGGGGCCGCGCCCAATGCCGCATCACACAATCCCCAACAGCAACCAAGGCAACCCAGCACGATGCGTCGCGAGGGCCGCCAACACGGGTGGGTGTTCGCCGTCGACCGCAGCCTCGTCGACCCGGAGGAGAAGCTCCGCACGCGCGCGGTGGAGGTCGACGGCGCCGCGGCGGCCAACGGCGGCTTCGTCAGGGCGCCGCGCAAGCCCACCAACCACTCCAAGCCCGCCGTCGGCCGCGCGTACAAGGACCTGATCGGGAAAGGGGAGGTCGGGTCCGGCAGGGGCAGGCGCAAGTTCAAGCACGACGAGGTCAAGATGTACTACCACGAGGTCGAGGGCGCCCACGACGCCTTCGTCGACGCGATGTTCGAGTTCGACTACTGACGGGAGTGTTTGGGCGTGGGCCTCATTGCCAGATGCCAGGAGGAAGTGTAGAGATCGGAGTAGGCCTCTTTGTGTCTGGAGTCTGAATCTGAAAGTGTTTTGGGGATGTGAATCTGTGTTGCTTCAGTGAATAAACTAGACTTCGTTGGCAGGAGGTTATGTTTGGGATCTCGATTGTAATTCAAAATCGGAAATCAATCTTGACCTTCCAAATTGTGAAGCCGGAAATTCCGGCCGTATGAGCCTACTGTTTTCAATCATGACCGTTTTGAAATGAAATAGCCTTCTTTCACACGGCGCTCTATTCTTCCACACGGCGTATTGTGCAATGTGATATTTGAATATAAATCACGATCAGAAGGACAATCTCAACAATATGATAGAAGAGAGTAATAGTACGCTTGGCTGTCTGGTGTCTGCTTGCGGTCTGTGAATCTGTTGTTTTAGTGAATAAACTAGGCTTTGTTGTCAGGAGAAAAGTCAAAATTTTAATGTTGAAATTTGAATATGTGTAAGCTCTCCTTTCAACCATATTCGCAGTATATCGGCAAGCATATTTTGAATATCCAATCTTCCTTTACTAGTAAGACAAAGGTAAAACACAACATCACATTCAGTAGGCCCCGTCGCAACAATATAGCTACGATAAGGCTCTGTTCTTATGCTCAACTAGCCAAAAGGGGCAGGATCTTCATACGAAGATGTTCTGGAAAGTTCCATGTGGAGGTTGCTGTTCAGGTGAATATGTGCTGATGCCAAGGGCAAGGGGCATCAAGGCGACGCTGAAAACACAACGAAGCCCTACTCATTTCTCCCGGAAGGCTGATGACAGGCTACTCGGGTATATTCATTGGAGGTTCCAGGCTCTCCACAAGAATCCGCAGATCTAAATCCTTGTCCTCGAACTTCTTCAAGAAAGGGTGATTCTGAGAGAAAATAAGTCACTGTTAAGCACAACTTACCCAATAAGTGACACGACTATCACGTTCATTAGGAAGTTAACTAGTCAAAAGCCAATGCTCACCAAGAGTTCTGAAGCAGACATCCGCTGAGCCGGATCCTTTTGTATGCTGCAAATCAACAATTTATGAGTTGGTTAAAAACAACATTAGTCGAGCTAAAGATATTTAGTTATTTCTTAGAAGAAATTTAAGATGGCTGAACATAAAGGAAATGCAATAGTACAATGTATAATAAAGAAGTCTTATATGGTAGTACACTGTCAACATAAGGTCACAACCATCAAACGCAAGTGCTTGAAACGAATAGTTGTTAAATTGATGCGGTTTGCTAATGTACGATAGTGTAACGTTTCAAGGCAAGATAGGATATATTTTATACAATTTATGTATGATTTTGACATGCTAGCTAGAATAGAATCCTAAACTCACATGGGTAATAACCACCAACTAGAGTGAAGTTATGTTAAAACAGGATATTATCAATTGCGAGAGGATACTTGCAGGTCAATTGCAGTGTTTCCAGCATAAAGATATCATCAATCACATTAGAATGCTTGCGAAGTTAATTCACATTGACTTGATACACATACTTGTGGGTCGATTGTAGTGTTTTCAGCAGATAGCCAACTCTAGTATGAAAGGTTGTAACAAAAGGCCCCATGATAAAATATGGGCCTTAGTGAGTTTCTAATTATCGGAAAATTATTTGATCCAATGAGGAATTATGTTCCATTAGCTAGTGAAGCTCAAATGCATACAATATGGCAGATTCACTGTAATGTATGGTCATCGGACAGGTACAGAATAATTTATTAGACAACTTTTCTATCTGTGAGGATCAATGGAATCCACCAGAAAATTGCATTTCCGTTAAAAAAAAACAAGTCACGTCAAGCAGCTTTATTAACAGCTTCAAATATTTCTTATTTTTTAACTAGCATAAAAACATTGACTAAACTAAGTTTCATGTGTAACTTCAGAAAAAAAAGATCTTTAGCGTACCAATTGGAGATAAATGAGCAGAATTCTGGAGAGAACTGATCTGCAGGTGCAGAAGGTGGTGGCTGATCAACAATGGCCTCCAGTAGTTCATAAAAGCTTAACCAGCCTTCTCCTTCTGAGGGTATATAGGGGAACCGCCCGATGGCGCACTCTAGTATTACTAAGCCCAAACTCCATATGTCACTTTTGTAGTCATACGAGCTTCCACTGATCCGCTCAGGCTGAAGAAGGAAGAAAAGAACTGTGAACACACATCAACGTATTCATTGATGGACTTAAACTAGTAATTATCAGTTCGAGCCATGACATGACGAGTTCAACATACCGCCATATAGTTGTAGGTTCCAACAAATGTATCCCGCTGACCCATTGAGCTTGCTAGCACAGCGCTTACCCCAAAGTCAGTAATCTTGACTTCCCCTTTACGATTGACTAACAAATTAGAAGGCTTTATATCCCTGTGAATAACGTGCCTTTCATGATGAAGATACATTAGACCCTCCAATACCTGAATTAACATAACACCATTCAAATTTAGCTGTTTGAGAATGCAGTTTCAAGCGTTAAAAGATGTTAACAACAAAAAATAGAGCTACAAATACAGGACAAAAAAAAAACAAAGGCAAATTTCTACAAACCTGCTTACAAAGTACCGCAAGATATGGCTCCAGAACTGTCTTCACTTGTTTAATGATGTCGGCAAGAGATCCACGATCCATGTACTCAAGAACAAGATATATTACACCATTGTGGTAAAAAGATTGATGGCACATAACTATATGAGGGCTCTGTGTTGCCTGATTTATTTTGAGCTCTTGAACTATTTGTTTGCGAACTGACTCCTGAATGTTCATTTGAATACCCTGCAGAAGAAATTGTAATAATGATCAAGCCATCAAGTGATAGGTGGCATGGATGAAATGATACCACAGTCCAGTCTGCAGAGAATTCCAGAACTTTACACTTGCTTAAATATTTGCCGATGTACTATCATTCATTGGCATCATAATTCAATGAAAATTAGCTTATCCACAGATTTTGAATGTAATCATGAATTGGTCGGAAGAGATGGCCATCCCATTCATTTAGCATTTCCCACCTATTTACTAGAGTGCGTAGTGTAAAATGAAATGAATGCCAGCATGTCATAACAGAGATGACTAAACAAAGTAACCACATGATAAGATGCAGAAAATTCTTACTGTCAGAAAAAAAAAATGCATATCATGTGCTATCCAAGGAAAAAGGTTACTTCCATGCGAAGAAGCACAAATAACAGAAAAAATAGAATAAACTTAGCTGGTTAGGAGTGCTCTAAATTACACAGGTGCAATTCTACATCTACACAACGTGGTTTCAGTTGGGTAGCCCACCAGACAAATTTTGTTAACAGGAAATTACCTTTAAGGCATAAAATGTCCCCACCCATTTGTGCCTCACTAACTGGACAACACCACCACTTCCTTTACCAATGACTTGAATCATCTCAAGATCGTCCATTGATAACTGCACATCTTCCACTTTCAGCTTTGTTGATTCCTGGAAGAAAAAAGTTGTGAATGAATTCAGAATTACTTACAATCAACCGAATTATAGCAGTACAAAAAAAGGGAAGACAAGTGCCCTTGGTAGAGTTGAGGATAAAAGGATAGACATTGGAGGCAACATATCATTCAAACCAACTAAACCTAATTCTAGAAGTGTTGTCAATTTTTGCCCCTCAGAATTAGGATGTAAGCACTTGTATTTAAAGAAACAGGATAAATTTTTTACATAAACCATCCTCGGAAGAGGAGATTCCAAAGCCACCAACCTAAGCTGGGACTCAATGTAAAGATCGAACAATAACGACTTTGAAACACGATAGAAAGAATCCAGGCTTATACTGGAAAATAAAGAGAGTCAACCACCAAGTCTGATGGAAAGAAGTCTGACTAAAGTATGGACTCAAGGTAAATATCTGACTAAAAACAACTTGGAAACAGGAAAATAAAGAGCACAATCAACAGTGGTTACACACCAGACACCCAATACACAGCAAAAATATGCATAAATCTTTCCACCTAATTAACATATAGAGTAATAGTTAGGAGTCCTCCATACTTACACTTCAAACAAAAAGCGAGAATTTAAATCCTATGCACGAATCGACATCTGTATATCAAGATAAACTTGAAACAAAAAAAAATGATAAAGGGACTCCTCCTGGGTCTGGACCATTGCATGAATTCCATCATTCAATCAATAAAGTTAAAAGAAGAAGAAATGGCCTGGAATCCAACTGGTGTGCGGGCTTCTATTATGTACAAACCTACAATGCCAACATGCGAAGCACATTCTGAAACGATACTATACTACTGCACGGATCAACGAGAACAGAAGTAATCCTTTGCCAATCTGAAACTCACATCTTCATCCCCATTTTCCTCGGAGATGAGCCGCAAGCCACTTTGATTAAGCCGCAGTTCCCCATCCTTGAATGTACCACTAGCCGTCCTACAAAAGAGGCACCAGCCATCAAAATCAAAAGCATCAATTCACCCTATGCATCGGTTTGTAAAGATGAACAGTCGAATTCACGGTCGTGTCGAAGGGGTAAACAAAACCAAGCACGATCTGGACCTGGAACTGCGAGTAACATCGGGACCACTTAAACGACGATACACGGAGAGCGGGAACGAAGATCGCGCTTACAGATACAGCCTTCCCACTCAAATCACACGAATATCGGGGGTTGCTCCAGAGAGTGGGAGGAGGGGGGCAGTTGAGGGCAGGGAATCGAGGAGACTTACAGGAACTTGTCGACGGGGGACTCCTGCGCAGGCACGGCGAGCTTGAGCTCTTTCACCGGCTTCTTCCCCCTCATGGCCCCCTCGTCGTCGGCGCTGTAGGGTTAGAGACGGGAGTGGCTGCTCGCCCTCGGGGAGGAAGAACCGAAGAAGGCGAGGAGACCGGGAGGAAATGAGGTAGAAAGCCAGTTTTTTTCGGGACAGGGAGTATGCAGCCTGGGAGTGGGACTACGACACTCACTGTCGCTGCGCAGTGGGGTCACTCACTCAGTCCTCGAACTCTACTCCCAGTTCTCCTCCAACTTGACCGTACAGGTCAAAGCACGTGCGATGGCCCATGTGTCCACTCGGATTTTGAGGTTTCACACCGTAAGCTATTTTATTGCTCGTGTCATCGTGTACATCTCTTATTTGGTTCTCTAAAAACCTGCCAGTGCAGACATGCTTAACCGATCCAAATGTCTTTATTAATTTAGAGTCGTTAATGTTGTTTTTGTTGCGGCCAGGTATCTCGAGGAATAAAACCTTAATTTGATAAAAAAAATTAAAAAAAAATATAGACATCATCAAATAAGCCTCCGTCTAAGTAAATCATTGATTGGTTGGCTGTCAAATTCTTAGCAAGCCAATTCTTTGGCTACCACTTTGTTTGGTTTCAAAAGGGGCTCAAGTCTCACATTTGTCCTATCAAATTTGTGGCAAGTTTTTTTCCTAGATTTTGGCTTTCCGAAACTACGTTATGCCATTTTTTTTTTCAACAAACCAGTCCGGCTCTAATTAACACATATTTGAGTCTGTTACCTAGGTCTATCATGGCTTTAAATCACTTGAAAATTACAAGTTGAAAAAAAGCTGAATCAGTTATATGTATATGTGTGCACGTGTCAATGTTGAAGGTTTGCTCCGGCAATCCAGAAGAAAGATAGCCTAAGTGGTGGGATTGTGGAATCAAGAGCGGTGGCGACAAAAAAATGTAAAGTTTATAAGAAAATGGACTGTTAGAGGAATTTTCAAAACTGTTAAAGTTTTTTTTTTACTTCGTACTGCTGTGTAATCTTTAGCTGAGTACCTAATGCGCAATGTCCTTATGCGATGTCTAGGCAGATGTGAGGAAGTTTATTAAAGTCTTTACGAAAACCTGCAATGCACGTAGCGTGTGTTCGTACGTTTATTTGACTCAACTGTTGAATAAAATGTTGTATTATGTGCCCAAATTGTGCGTTGGCGTTCCTTTCATGCGGTTCGAATTCTCACACTCTACCTGTCTGGTTGCCTTCCATACTAGCTTTGGCAAAACAAACTAGCCTCAATATACTTGTCGTTGTACGCCATCGATTCGGACACGCATACTACTTGACTGCCGTATGGACTCCTGCTTGCCTGTTGCCTCAGATTACATAATGGGCACGCGCGATTGATGAACTTTGCAAATTCGTCGTATATACCGGGATCCCAAGACAGAGAAACTGGACGCACGCGACGTGCGGCAATCCATGCATGTCGCCGGCGCCGCCACTAATAACGAGTGGGGAGGCGTGGCCGAACGTACCGCGCGCTCGGATCATCTCGGAACAATCTGCCTGATGTGTACTAGTGTTCCTGACTCCCTGTCTCCGACTTGTGTAGTTGTCTGAGTACGGTACGAGCTCGGAGTCGGAGCTCGTTCTTTCTCTTGGACTCCATGTGAAGGCCACATTGCCCACATTGCCCACGCGTGCTTTTTCGTACACAGATTCCCAGGCCGGTGAAAGTCGTGTCAAAGAGGTCACCATGACAACGCGCGTGCCGGCGCCGCAACAAACGATCGGGGAGGCGCGGCCGAACATAACACGCGCTCGGACCATCGTCGGAACAATCTTCCTGGTGTGCCTCTTCTTCGCCGTCGGCTTCCTCATCCTGCGCATCCGCATGTCGTCGGAGCCGCTCCTCCTCGGCAGCTCCCCGTGGCTGCTGCCGCTGTGGATCCTGTGGGGCGTCTACGTATCCCTCGTCTTCGTGGTCAGCGCCTACGCCAACATGTTCCTGCCGCGCACGCCGGTGGCCGTCGACGAGGCGATCATGCATGTCGCCTACCTGGCCATCGGCGGCGGCGTTCTTGGCCCCATGGAGGTCCTCTCCCTGGCGCTGCCGATCAAAGACCGGCGGGTCTTGATCGCTTTCACCTGTGTCGTCGTGGCGTTCATTGCAGCGCTGCTCGTGTTCTGGGTGTGGCTTGTTCGTAGGTACGGTGGGTCAGCTGCCGACGCGAACGCGGCGTGAACAGAAATTGTACTGAGAAACAAAGTTTTTTGCTACAAATTTTTCGTGGCGGCGTTGTTATTTTTAGCCTATTATTTACAAAATACTACTAAAAAAACAGAGTCCAATTCTTCTTTTGCGATGTTACTGTCACCGTACCACGAGCGCTGTGCCGGGAACCGTCAGTTGCATATACCATTGTAAACGTGTTGTAAGCTCCTTTGGCTGCTCGTCCAGCTGTACGGGCATTGGGCCATGTTCAGATTCAGGAAAAAAAATACTTCTCTAACAAGTTTTTTTAGTTATCCCACTCACAGAACACGCTTCCCAGTGCACTATTCATCTAAAACTAATTCTTTCTACTTCTAATCTGAATGCAGCCCTGTACTTAGCCCGTAGAATGACAAGTGATGAGCACTGAGCGATCAACAATATTCACCGCACGACGGCGCAACACCCGTCCGATCAAGGTGCCACCGCCACTCTCATCTCAGTTCCATGCACACACATGTCGGCCCAGCTTGAAAACCACCCCTCTCCAGAGCCACGGTACCCGTTGAGTCTCTGACAGTTGCACTCGTTTTCTGACCGATCAGTGCTGCGGGCTGCGGCCACCAACCAACTCCCGTGGCACCGTTGACCGCCGAGGCCAAGCTAAGGGGCGAACGCAACGCGGCGGCGATGAGGAAGCAGGCGGCGCTGGCGGCGGCTACGGCGGTGTTCGCAGCGGCAGCCGCAGCCGCCGTGCTGGCACGCCAGAGGCTGCGCGAGGCGAACCGGTGGGCGCGGGCGGGCGCCGTGCTGCGGGCCCTGGAGTTGCGGTGCGCGACGCCGGCTGAGCGGCTGCGGCAGGTGGCGGACGCGATGGCGGCGGAGATGCGCCCGGGGCTCGCCGGGGACGACTCCGACGGCGGGGGCGGAAGCGCGCTGCTCAAGATGCTTGTCACCTACGTTGACTCCCTCCCCTCCGGGTAATCAATCAATCAACGCCGCCTCTTCGATTTAAGACCCGGAGAGCGATCCGTCGGGAATGAAGTGAGGCGTGAAAGGTCGTGATGTTGCCTCTCTGTTCTTTAGTCAAACGAGCGACACACTTTTGTTTTGTGTTGGGTGGTCGTGTCTCGTGTGGTTCCTGTCAATCTGCCATGGACGCATGGTAATGTGGGTGCCGTGCTTTTATGTTTTATCTGACGACGAGGGCGTTGACTACATAAGTTTCTTTTTTTCTAAAAAAAGTATGATTTTGTATTGATGGACAGGTTTTGTTGTAGATGTTGTCAAGTACTACTCACTAGTCAATAGAGTTATCTGACATTATCATGGTGAGCCTAGGTCTGCGTTTTAGTCTGAACTCTGAACTAGTCCAGCTGAACTTGTTAATTTGTTTGTTCAGGTGTGCTTTCCTAATATTTCAGCTGTTGCATGAGGTTCCATTTGTAGCATTAGCATATACAACTGACCACTGTAACGAAATTTTTAAAGGGACTAGGAAGGGCTATTTTATGCCCTTGACCTTGGAGGAACAAACTTTCGAGTTTTGCGAGTTCAGTTGGGGGGCAAGGAACAGCGAATAATCAAGCAGGAATCTAAAAGGGTGTCCATCCCTAAGCATTTGATGTCTGGAGGTTCTGATGTAATGGTCCTTTCCATTTTAATAGATATGTTCATTTAGGTGATACTATAGCTTACTATTTTCTGGACATGTTTTGCTTTTAGGATCTGTTCGATTTCATAGCTGCTGCATTAGCAAATTTTGTTGCCTCTGAAGGTGAAGACTATCATCTTTCTGAGGGCATGCAGAGACAACTCGGGTTTACATTCTCCTTTCCGGTGAAGCAAACTTCAATTGCCTCTGGCACTCTCATCAAGTGGACAAAAGGTTTTGCAATTGATGAAATGGTCAGTTCTTTTACCTTCAGATACAGAAACCTCCATACATCATCCTTTCTCAAAATATTCAGATAGAGCTAATATATTTTCTGTTCTTTCGAGCTGCAAGTTGGTTATGTAAGTAGCCACGAGCAATTTACTTCTCTATGGCTTTGAAGTCAGGTCGGAATGGATGTTGTGGAAGAATTAAACAAGGCTATAAGACGTCAAGGACTTGATATGAAAGTCACAGCATTGGTCGGTTTCTTTTGATCCATAAAACACTCTATTGGATTAATACCCTTTTTGGCAACATTCTAATGCATAACCACATGTCTTAGATGACCTTTCATGTAGAGACTGATGTATAAAACTCTACTTTGCAGGTCAATGATACAGTAGGTACATTGGCTGCTGCAAAATATGTGGATAATGATGCTATTGCTGCAGTAATACTGGGTACTGGTACTAATGCAGCATACATTGATCATGCACACAAAATTCCTAAATGGCACGGCCCACTTCCCAAGTCTGGAGAAATGGTGAGCCTCTAGGACAGGCTTATGTGCTGTTCATAGTTTTGACACTTTTGAGGGGATTTATTAGTAGCTTTGTTTTCTAACAGGTGATAAACATGGAATGGGGAAACTTTAGGTCTTCTCACCTTCCACTGACTGAATTCGATCAAGCCTTGGATGTAGAAAGTTTGAACCCTGGTGAACAGGTATTGCCCTTCATAGGTTACAGTTTATGATCTTTCACACTTTTGTTGGTAATGAATGTTTAGCAATATTGTGCTGCCAGATTTATGAGAAGTTGATTTCTGGCATGTATATGGGGGAAATTGTTAGAAGAGTTCTGCTAAAAATGGCTCAGGAAGCTTATCTTTTTGCTGATAATGTACCTCCAAAACTTGAGACCCCAGATATCTTGAGGTATGGCTTTCAAGTTACATTACAGCTCACCTGTTTGTCCTGAATAACTTCCTGCTGCCTGCTCATAAATGTGTAATTGACATTCAAATACTAGTGAGTTGAATGGCACAAACTCCAATGCAGAAAATTAGTAATTGATATACATATTAACTGAGAAAATTCTGCACTTGGCAGTATTTATTCAATACCAGTAAACTTGCAAAATAGCTGTGCGTCTTTTTCCATGGCCGTGCCTAAATTGGAAGAACTTTTCACCAACTTTGTGTCAGACAATCCATGCTAGAATAGACACACTTGTTTGATTTATCTTGCAGTTAGGATTTTGCAGCATGGCAAAGCATTTTTCTAAACCATAGTAACATCCTCCTGTATTTTCTATGCTTTCATTATCTATTTTTTCTTCTCGTCTGAATTAAAGCATGGGATTGTCAATTTTTCAACTAAAGCACTTTGTTTGGACACAAGTATTGCAACTGAAATAATTGGTATATGCTGCATTCTAGTACCCTTCACATGCTGATGATGCATCAAGACACAACTCCTGACCTCAAGACAGTTGGCATCAAGCTGAAAGAAATCTTGGGGGTATCATATTTTTGCCTTACTGTTAAACACTTAAATTATCCTACAATTCGTCCAACCCTCCAAAATACCATTTTCTTCGTTTTCAGATAGAAAGCACCTGTTACAAAACAAGAAAAGCGGTCGTGGATGTTTGCGAGGTTGTTGCCAGGCGTGGTGCACGACTTGCTGCTGCTGGGATCTACGGCATCCTCAAAAAGCTTGGGCGAGACACTGTCTGCCCTGAACAAAGGACAGTCATTGCTGTGGATGGGGGAGTCTACAAGTACTATAAATTCTTTGCCCAGTGCATGGAGAGCACTCTGAGCGACTTGCTCGGGGAAGAAGTGGCATCCTTTGTCGTGATTAAACAGGCAAACGATGGATCAGGCATTGGCGCTGCTCTTTTGGCAGCCTCCTATTGTCAATGCCTAGGATGATTTTACCAGCCCATACTAGTTCCTTAGAGTCTGAATCTATGTTCAGGTACGCAGCTGTTAAAATAGTCACCTCACCCATTATTTGATATTAGGCCTACACAGCACGCTCATTCAGTTACAGGAAAACGGTTACACATGTATTTGCAGCCAATAATCATTTCGAACTGCTTAGACAGTCTTATTACCAAATTCAGAATTCATTACGGCTTTAGTTGTCATGTCTATTGGTGGTTTTTGGTGTTAAGTACTTGTGAGTGCTGCAAATATCACTAGTGTTAATCGCCTGATCGACAAGTCGGACGTGGCTGAGTGGGCTAATGCCCTATGGATTCAAAAACTACCTAAAGTTTTTCCGACTACGCATCGGACTCGGATATCGATCGAGCATGACGAAAAAAAGGAGTCCTACATGTAAAAAGTCATACAGCCCGTTTAGTTCCTTCTACTCCAATATTGCAACAGTAAATTCGAATATTTGAACATAGATTAGAAATATTAAATATATATATATAGCTGCTTCAAAAAAAAATAAAAAAAAATATGTATAACTAATAAAACCCATTTCACAACCCCTGGTAATATCACGAGACGAATCTATTAATCTAATTAGGCTGTGATTAGATAATGACGTGCTATAGTAAACAATATCTAATAATACTATATTAATCAGACTTAATGGATTGATCTCTTGACTTCACGTCCATTTGTTTAATTATTTTTATAATTAGATCACGGCTAGTCTTTCTAATCTTTGATTTAGAATTGCTACAGTAAAATTTGCAAATTAGTTTACGAAACTAAACCGTGCCTCCTACTATAGCACACGATTATATTGACTACTCATATGTTTCAAACTTTAACTAGTTTGACTTTGTTTTACCACAATTTTGACCACTCATCTTATTTAAAAAATTTGTCAAATATCATATATTATTTTTTATGAATTGTTTTATTAATAAAAGAGCGTCAAGAATGACTTAAGTTTTACTTTGTTTGTACATTTTTTGAATAAAATGAGAGGTCAAACTTAGAGTAAAAACATTAAACTGATACAGTACAATCGATATAACCCAGCATCCCGTTGTGCTGCCCGATTGATATGTTCCTTCGTACGGTGAGACCATTGTCCATGCCAACGGCGTGGTCACAAACCATTGGGGAGGCGCGGCGGAACGTGTTGCGCGCATGGATCTTCATAGGAACCACCCTTGTGGTTCGCCTTCGGCTCCTTCACCATGCGCATCATCATCCTGTCGTGGACCGTGTCCTATGGCTCTCGCCGCTGTGAGCCATGTGGGGGTTCTACCTGTCCCTGCCCTTTGTGGTCTGCCTCTATGCACACCTCCACCAGATTTTCTATATATCTTCTAGTAGATCAGTTTCCACACCTTCTAGTGTTTTCATATTCGTGCAAAAAACCACATATGTCGGATCTTACGCCCCAGACCCTAGCCCTCATCTCTCCCATGCTAGCGTCGGATCTTACGCCCCAAACCCTAGCCCTCATCTCTCCCATGCTGGCGTTCGTCGCTCGTGCCCCCCTCATGTCATTCCCTATGTTGCACGCGAGCGGGCGCAACCGCCCACCCTTGCCTCGTGCTCGCCGAAGAAGAAGCTTTAAAATTTTGATTGTAGCATTTCAACATTTGATGTTTATGATTTCAACATTTTATCTCTATATTTTTCATATTTTAAAAGAAAAATAGGTGCATTCGTCCCTCAACTTTATTTGATGGGTCAAGTTAGTCTCTTAACTTTCAGATTGGTCAATTTAGTCCCTCAATTTTTATTTTCAGGTCAAATATGTCCTTGTGACGATATCAACCTCCATAATGGCATGAGGCTACTGCAAAAGGTCCAATTTACCCCTTGGTTCTTTCCTCCCCTCCTCAATTTCCACCATCGGCACAATTTGCGGCTCCGTAACATGTTGTTGAGCATGACGACACAAGCAAAGTATGGTGGCAAGCTTACCATAGTCTCTTCCTGCAACCGTTTGTTACTGTCTAGTGTATTTGTATGTCTTCCTATCTAGTGTATCTGTATGTCTATTTGCATGTTGATCGGGGCAGCTAAGCTAGTTACTATCTAGTGTATTTGTATGTCTTCCTGCAGCCGCTTGCATGTGTGCGAACAATGGGATTGAGCTGCTAGCTCGACAGTACACTGGAGTACGAAAGTGGTGGCAGAAAGGCTGCGCGTTTGCATGTGTATTTATGGTCATATATGATTGAGGGTTTTGCTCTTTGCAGGACTGGTGGAAATTTGGAGGAGCAGGACTGGTGGAAATTTGGAGGAGCAGGACTGGTGGAAATTTGGAGGAGAAAGAGCTTAGGGTAAAAGGGACATTTTGCATTAGTATTGTACTACTATGTTGTGCTACATCACTGTTAAGGGTGATTTTGACCAAAAAATCTAAGTTAAGGGACTAGATTGACCAATTTCAAAGTTGAGGGACCAACTTGACCCTTAGTGTCCTCTCATACGGAGGAACGTGCCCTCTCATGGAACACGTTTCTCGGTGTGAAAACATTTTACCAAATTTCACCAACTAAACAAGCCCGACCAATCATCGTGATTAGTTGTACACTTGTACTCTTTCGTAAATAAATGTTGATTTTGATGTTCGTGCACAAGTTTAACTAGACCGGTAGAAAATACGTGTAGTATTATCAAAATAATTTTTGGAAAAACTAGGTTCAAATATCTATTTAATGGTACTTAATTTGTACAATAAATTTTAGTATATGTTTATATATTTGATCGATGTTATTAATTAGGAAGTGGGAAAAATAATTACTTAAGGAGCGAGGATGTACTACTACCGAACATAGACGAATAGTTAGGGAAAGCAGTTCAGTTTTCAATGGGACTGGCCGCTACCGCCTGCTATATAAAGGGTCTCGGGTCTCTCTCCTTCCGCTGCAGCGGAAAAGGGTGCCAGGAGCGCAAGGCAGAGTATCAATGGCCCCTCGCCGCCGACGGGTCCGCCGACCGCGCCCCAGGCGCTAGGCTGGCAAATATAACCGAGAACCGAACCGAAATAACCAAGAACCGGAACCAAAAGTACCGGAACCGAGAATTTCAGTTCGGTCCTCGGTACCCATTCCTCTGGAATCGAACTTTCTCGATTAGTTCGGTTCGGTACCCGGTTAACCGAATAACCGAGGCCTCACCGAGCCAGACCAACTAAGATAGGTTTTACGGTCCACTGGACCAATAACAAACCCTAAATCCTCCCTCTCACACACTCTCTCAGTTCCCCTCCCTGCCTCTCGCTCCCTCATCCTTTCTAGCCACCGCCGCCGCCCACCAGGCGCCTCTCGCCTGCCTCCTCGCATCCAGGCGCGGCGGCTCCGTCAGCCCTGCACCCTCTCCGGCCATCCCCGCCCAGCCAGCCGCCCGCGCAGGAGCAGCAGAGCAGGTCCGTGCCCCGCGCAGCGCGGTGCCGCGCCCCCATCCGGCTCTCCCCACCCCGCGCGGCGTGCAGGTGCTGCTGCCTGCTGCCGACCTGCAGTGGAGACGTGGAGTGGTGCTGCACCGCTGGTCTGCTGCTGCCGACCTGCCTGAGGAGTGGTGCTGCGTGCTGCTGCCGACGCCTGGTGCAGTGGTGCTTCTGTAGTTCTGTGCTTCGTGACTTTGGCTTCTTTGCTTCGTGGCTTTGGCTAATTGGCTTGGTGCTTTGCTGTTTTCAACTTTTGATGTTTCAAACTGCTGGCTGCATTTGTTGCTTGTTGGATTGGTGGTTGGATGCATGAAAAATAAAAAGGAAATGTTGTAAAAAATTTGCATTTGAATGAGATTTTCTTTTATGTACCCCGAAATCTCGGTACCCTCGCTTAGTAGCCGGAACCGAACCGAACTAATCGAAACCGAAATTGCTCGGTACTCTGTGATCATGAGAAGAACCGAAACCGAAATTGCTCGGTACCTGTGATCATGAGAACATGAGAAGAACCGATCCGTACCTGTTTCTTGAGAACCGAATTTACTCGGTACTTTCGGTTTGGTTCGGTTAGTACCGAATGCCCAGCCCTACTAGGCCCGTCGGGATCCTCAGCCTGGGAACCAGGGTCTACAAGACCGTTGGGAACCGGTCCGGTTCCTTTCAAACCAGTTAAATTTAAAATATTCAAATTTGAATTCAAAAAATAAAAAATGTTGAAAAAATTTCTAAAAATACTTCAAGGTACGTGTAATCTATTGGTGTAAAATTTTTTTAAATATTTGCTCATTTGGTATTTTTTACAGGCATTAGAAGTTCAACCAAAAAAGGAAAAGAAAAAAAATCGGCCGATTGAACTTCTAATGCACACAAAAAATACTAAATACATTAATATTTGAAAAATGTTGACATCATTAGATTCTATGCACCTTGAAATATTCTTAGGAATTTTTCTTTTATTTTTTTAATTTTTTAATTAAATTTGAAAACATGACAAATTCTATATTGAGCCGGCTTACCGTCCAAACCGACCGATTTACCGACCAAACCGCTCGGCTTACCGGTTCAAACCGACTGAACAAGGGATTCATATAGATATATAGATTTGAATTTAAAATTTGAATTTGTCCGGTTTCTACCGGGAACCGTTCAAACCGCTTCGGTAATCTGCTACTGGAGGGCGGTGGTTCCCGGTACGGTATAAAAACCCCTGCTGGGAACAAGCCTCGCTGTCCCACTCCATCGGAGCCACAGGTATGGCCTGCTTCCCTTCCTCATTTCGTGGCGACGAGGGCTGCGGCTACGGGGCTTGGGTTGCGAATGTCGGCTAGGGTTCTGCGGGGCGGGGAGCTTGTGGGTGCGCGGGGACCGGCCTGTGTGCAGCGCGTCGAGAGCTGCGGGTGCGGGATTGCTAGGCTTTTGCGGATGGCTGCTTGGGTTCTGCGGGGCGGAGAGGCTGTGGGTGCGCGGTGACCGCGGGCTGTGTGTGCACGGCACCGTGAAAACTGTGGTGCGCGGTGGACGTAGGGGGCGCCGTAGCTGCAGGTTTGAGCTCGCGATTGGCTCCCGGAAACGGCGGAAAGGTAGATCAGCAGCCTCGTGTCAGACTGTCAGAGAGCCGGTAGACTTCATCTGCAATTCTGCATTGATGCAAGGGGAAAGGCCGAAGGCAGAGTAGCCTAATCTGATGTGACTTCAAAGGTTGGCTTAATATTAAGAAGAAATGGACACCTAAATTTTGAAGAGGAATTAAAACTTGAATGGACAGTCGTACATCCGCACACGACACACCTAATCGGTGGAGCTAGGCTCGTCTTTAGGCTGAATCTGACTGAGAGAGAGGAGTAAGCTAAGGGTACTATGGGTAGCTAGTTGTTTGCCTACAAAAATTGAGATATGGTGAAATTAAGAAACAAATGAGATATGGTGTAACTGTTTAGGGAGTAAGGGTACTATGGGTAGCTAGATGTTTGCCTACAGAAATTGAGATATGGTGTACCTGTTTAGGATTACCTGTGATCTTTGCTTTCTCATGAAAGGCTATCGGTCCAATGAATTGATTTATGTTTGGAATTGTTTGTTTGATCAGGAAGGGATACAGCATATGGCAAAGAAGAAGACGAGGCTGGTTCCACAGGTGGTGGTGGCCAAAGTCGGTAGAGTTGCTTTGGATGGCAGCAGGTACATTTAACTGTTCGTAGTGTTATTAAAAAAAATCTTTTATATGGTGATATCTGACGAAGAATACCTTCCATACAGCCTATGGATTTGTTGCTCTTCACTGGACCACGGGAGGGCATTGCTGGAGGCCTGCAGTTCATAAAATCAAGCGGTAGAATTTACTTGTGCAGTGGTTTGTGCAGTTAGTATAGCTCCCACTGAAGATACCGCAAAGTCTGAATCGCCACTCAGCTCGAAATGAGAAGAAACCAATGCTTAGACAGAAACACAGTTTCATCTTCTTTGTGAATTTATGAAACACAATACAGTGGCGGAAACAGACATTTTGGATTTGTGGTGAATTGCTTATTTGGTTATCCAGTCGTCCCAATATCTTCCGTGTTTGTGCTGTGTTGAGTACTTGAGTGTTGCTTTGAGGTCAAGATAATTTCCGGTAGACATGGCGAAATTCCTACGGTGGACAGGATTCAGGTGACGTTTTCTGATGCTGCTGCCTTGCGAGCGACAGATGTTCGATGAGAAATCCTAGTGCTGACAGTCTTAGCGCCGTGCGCCCGCGTACGTCACGGCAAATTGCGGCGCACGTCACGTCACTAGAAGTCCGACGCGGTTACTAAGGGTGTGTTTAGATTGGGGAAAGATTTCTAAAAATACATTGTTCATCGAAAAAACATTGTAGATGAGATAGAATGAATAAGGAAAAATTAGATGAATAGTGTTTTTTGAGAGAATAAACGCACCCTAATATTGTTCCGATAAGATCCCGTACATGAGCACGACCGATATATAGATCCTTTGATCTGTTCCTAGGCACCAATTATTAAGTACACAAACGTAGTACGGCAACTCGGAGAGGCCATCTCCCATGGCGACGGCGCGGCCGCAAACCATCGGGGAGGCGCGGCCGAACGTCCCCCGCGCATGGATCTTCACAGTAGCCACCTTCGGGGTGCTGTCGATCTTGGCCTACGGCTCCTACACCATGCGCAGCATCCTGTCGTTGGACCCTCTCCGGCTCGTCCGCGTCCCGTGGCTGCTGCCCCTGTGGGCCCTGTGGGGCGTCTACCTCTCCCTGGCCTTGGTGATACGCTCCTACGTGCTCCTGTACCTGCCGCGCACGCCGGTGGCCGTGGACGACGCCTTCGTTGACGTCGGGCTCGTCGCCATTGGCTCCGTTGCCCTCAACGCTCTGGAGGTCGTCGTCGTCATCGGACTCCCCGTCGAAGACGAATGGTTCGTCATGTCCTGCGCCGGCGTCGTCGCCGCGTGCGTTGTTGGGCTGCTTGCGTTCTGGGTGTGGCTGGTGCGCACGTACGGCGGCCCAGCGGACAAGTCTACCCACGCGGCGGAGGCAGGGCGGCGACCGAGCTGGGAAGCCTGGGAACCGCCGAGAAATTGCCAAATTGGTACAAGCCGCGTATTTGCAGAGAGTAGTCGTTCTCGGGTGTCTAGAACTTTAGATAGAGCTAATAGCATCTGATTTACGATTAGTAATAATGGAACACTACCAACGATGCGTGGTGCTGCCGACTACAACTGAGTTATTACAGCGATTTCAGCAATGATCAAATCGAACTTTTTCTGTAGATTATATTGCATGTTGGCTCGTTTGGACGGCTGATGTTATTCTTACTCCGTCGTTATCCGCTGCTGGGGCGTGAAGCGAATGTATTACTCCTCAAGGTTGGAATAAAGGCGCAGGCGCTCGCCGCAAAGGAATGAGAAAGCACGACCTGCTCGCAATGGATATATTCTCTGAAACAAATTCACCTGCCTGTTATTCTGATATGTTTTTTTTTTCTGAGCTCTGACAGTTACATCCTCCGCGATCTGGCTATATTAACAGTTCAAGTCATGCTCGTCATAGCCTCACTGCCTCATCGGCCATACCCTCTGAACGAACCGCTTGCGCTTTGCTAGCACGCATGGGCTGCTGCGGCGCCATGTCCGCCAGGCCGCGGGGCCTCCGGGAGGAGACGCTGCTCCGCGTCCCGGGCGCGTCCGTGCACCTCGTGTCCGGCTCCGGCGACGTCCCCGTCGAGCTCGCGCGCGGCGGTGACCTGACCGTGGTCCGGATCACCAAGGACGACGTGGCCGTGGCCACCGCGGTGCGCGTCGGCCGCGACCTGGGATGGCCGCTGGCGCGGGACGAGCCCGTGGTCAAGCTCGACCGCCTGCACTACCTCTTCACGCTCCCCGACCGGGACGGCACGTTCCTCAACTACGGCGTCTCCTTCGACGCCGGCGCGGCCGCCGACGCCGCCGCGCTGGCCTCGCTCGACGCGTTCCTCCGCTCCAACGCCTGCTTCTCCGAGCCGTCCTCCCCGGCCGGTCCGTCCAAGAGCTTCTTCTGGTCCAGGCCGCCGCCACAGCAGCAGCCGGCCGCGTCGGACGCGTACTGGAACGACTTCGCGCCGAGGGTGCAAGGCTACAACGTCGTGCTCGCCGCGGCGATCGCCGCCGGCACCGGACAGCTAGTCAGGGGCATCTTCATGTGCAGCGAGGCCTATGCCAGCCAGGTGCCCGTCCAGTCCGTTATGGCAAGCTCGGTAGGGATTGGAACGCATGGCGGCATGGGCGGTGACACTTTTGTGTCTTGTGCAGGTTCAGCGGGGAGCTGATCTGTTCAAGTTCGGTGGAACTGTCCGAAACAGCCAGCCGGCGAGCACGAAGCCTGGAGCAGTCAACCAGAGCCTCAAGAGGTAACTGAACTACTAGCTCCCATGCTTGCCTGCCGGTCTGTACTACTGCTAATACTTCCTGGTCCTGATGATTGTGCTGGTCTCTGTTGTTCTTCAGGGTGAGGAAGCTGTCGGAGATGACAGAGCAGATGAGCCAGTCCTTGCTCGACACAGTCATCGCTGTGACCGGGTCCATGGCGGCGCCGCTGCTCCGGTCCAAGCAAGGGAGAGCCTTCCTCGCCACCGTTCCCGGCGAGGTCGTCCTGGCATCTATCGATGCTATCAGTGAGTGCCTTGCTACCAAGGGATTAGATGCTTTACTGTCAGATAGTGAGAGAGAATATGTTCAAACCTTTATCATGTTTGCCTTTCCGTGACAGATAAAGTTATGGATGCGGTAGAGGCCGCTGAGAGGAGGTCACTTGCTGCAACCTCCAACGCCGTCTCTGGGGCAGTGTCAAGGAGGTAAGAACACTCGAATCTCGCTTGAAAAGTTGAAAGGGAAGTTTGATTCGAGACATCTTCCAAGCCTGAAATACGCTCGCTTTCTAGGTACGGCGAGAGCGCAGGCGAGGCAACTCAGGACGCGTTCGCAACGGCCGGCCACGCCGTCGGGACGGCATGGAACCTCTTCAAGATACGGAAGGCCGTCACGCCGTCGTCTTCCCTGCCCGGGAACATGGTGAAGACCGCCGTCAGGAATAGGAAGTGACGGCCGGTTAACACCAGCAGCAATGCTAGTCCACGACCAAGACACACAGCTGCAGTTACAGTGTGTGCGCCATTCTGGATGATCATGCGCTGACGATTACATCAAACTCTCGCTTTTAAACCACCGAAGATGTACTTCGAAATGTAACTATAGCAAATGTTACTGCGACAAAGATGATGTCCTTTCAAATGTAACAAACATCAACTATAACGAATGCTTCTGCAACAAATGGTAACGCGATGCCCCAGTGACATGTTTCGCAACGAACAATCGACCTTTTAAAAGGAACTATTCAGAAGGGTAAACCCGCAAATATCAATGAAAAAGGTGGAGCAGGGACCGAACAATTATGTCAGACTATTTTGAATGCTGCGAAGCCTGCGATACCATGAACCAAATTCAGTTCAGCAAGACATGGCTAAGACAAACATGAACAACAACACTACCATAACCGCGTTTTCAGTTCACGGGGCAAACAAGCTTGCAAAAGCAACACACAGCTGATAGGCATCACAAAGATGAGCAAATCACACGACTGCACAAGAAAATAGGTCGGCTTGCAAGTTAATAGCCTTCTCATAACATGCTATAGCCAATCTGGCCAAGTTCTGATCCAGGAATAACAAAACTTCACTTCAGTGCTTACGGGAGAACAAAACCTAACATAACCATAATTATGACAACTAGACCACCCAGTGTCCAGAACAGTAATACAGATGTAGATGAATGTTTACTTCTTCTTAGCATCACCAGCCTTGGTCTGTACAAGTATCAATAACAGAAAGCAGAGTTTACATTAGTAAAACCATAAGAAATGATAACACAATGCATAAGGGATTAGCAGACAATAAGTATCATGGTAAGTAGATAGCTCACCTTCTTGACACCACGAATCTTCTTGGCCCTGTTCTTCCGCTCTTTCATTTGCTTGCGAGACTTCTCAACCTTAGTAGCAAGACCATTCTGCCAAATGGAAGATTGGTTAAGCAGTGGTACTTGCAGGAGTAACAGCTTGGAAATTGAAACAGAAGTCAGGTTGTGAAGCCGTTCATCAAGTTAATCAAAACTCACAATCAAACATTAAAATGCCATTTCGATCATGAATTAATCTTAACACCATAAATCAACAACCACTGCAATGTTGAATGCTTCCATAGAAGAATCTATATGAGATTATCACATCACAGTACTTGCAAATATAAATATTACCATGGAAAATTATGTTCGTCAGCTCAAAAGTAAAGAAGATGAGGAAAAAAAGCAAAACCAATCATGCTCTCTGCTCTTCAATTTCTACCGCTACGATACTAATCACAAGCACCAGCATCTACTAGCAATCAATACGCTTTTGCAATACCATTCATTAAATCGATGTGAATCACCATTTACAGAAACTCAGCAATACCCGCAACTAGTAGATGCATCCCCAAAAATACTTTTTACTTCCTATTCATCCCCCTCACAGAACACGCATCCCCAAAAATTCCTTTTTTTCCTTTCCTATTCATCCCCTCACATAACACGCATCCCAGAAAAAAGTACTCTTTCCCCACCACAACTAAACACGGCCTAAGCTCTAGTTTCACAGGTGCACTTCTCTACATGATGTTCCCAAAAGACAAAAAAAAACATTGCAGGAGGATTTGTACTTGAAAAAAGTTAAGCAACAACACCAATTAGTGTGTGGTAACATAATGCCAGCGATATAATCGGTAATCAGACAATTCCAGTTTTGGATAAGATTAATGTCTCCTAGTCACAGAAGCAAAGGTGTCCATACCCTGATGAGGCGGTACTTGGGCTCGAACTTCTTGGCGGCCTCGAGGTTGTCGTAGATGAGGCCGAAGCCAGTGGACTTGCCTCCTCCGAAGTGGGTGCGGAACTTGAAGACGAAGATGGTGTTGGGGTCCTTCACCTCGTACACCTTTGCCAGTCTCTCCTTCAGCTCCGCCTACACGCAGAGAGCACTCTCAGCCCTGAGATCCAGGACAAAAGCCAGCGATACAGAAGCGGCGCGTAGAGAACGGGGGGCCGAGATCTCACCTTGGAAACGTTGGCGCGGCCGGGGTGGATCACCTCGAGCACCTGCAGGGCAGAACGAGAAAAGGGACGAAATAATGAGGAAGGGAGATGAAATGAAGGAGACTGGGAGCGACAAGGATGAGATGGATGGTGCTTACGAATTGCTTGCGGGAGAGGAGACGGTTGGTCATGAACTTGCGGGTGCGGAGGGTGACCGCCGTGTTGGCCTTGGAGTCCGCCATGGTTGGGAGAAGAAGCTGCACGCGCCGCCGCCGGAGGAGAGGGGGAGCCGGGTGGGCGAGAGGAGCGAGGGTTAAGGGCTGGCTGGCGGCACGGAAAACCCTAGGCAATGGAGAGGAGGATATTTATACGGTGGGCTTGGAGGCGCGGGTGCTGGTAGGGGCTGGATGGGCCGCTTTTGAAACGGGCCGCGCAAGTCTACTGCTGTCAGCCCAATATGGGATTCCTGTCAGGTAGTCATTCCCTTTTTGGAATTTTTCTAAAAAAAACTCCCTTTTTGGAATAAAATGTATTTTGATCCACCAAAAAGTAAATATTATATCTAATATAAAATTAAGTAATATTTCAATGCCTACAAGATCCTACAGGGTATATTGCAATGTAACAAAAAAATATAGCTATTTTTTTTTGCAATTTTGCATTCGACAATATTATTATAACAAATACTTATGATCACGTCTCTTTCCCCTGTTAATCACAAAGCAAGCTACATAAGTGTTATTTTCATTGTTGCTCTATGTTTATTTTTACCTAAAGAAAAACAAAACAGCACACGTAGACATGGTGAAACAAGCACCGGGGTCAGCTTCATTAGTAGATTGGGGTCATTAGTACAGTAATCCGCCCCTGATAATGCACCGCTGTTTACGAGTCCTTACTAGGACAATATTGTTTTAATTAACTCAAAGAATGTCTTTGAGTTCCTACTAGTCACGCAAAGAACAACACTAGATTTTTAATATGAATGTACACTCCAGAAAGCATATCTCGTTTTATCATGTTTGTAAAGACAACAAAAAAAAAGAATACCTTACTGTTGGAGCACACAAAGAATATCTATTGTTTTATGAACTAACACTAAAGGAAGGGCTTTTTCCAGGACTCTTATACTTTGCTAACCATAAACTGGGACCATTTGTTTGTCTATCTACACAAGTAGCTCTGTTTACTTAAGCACTAAGCGATTTGCTAAAAGAAGGCACCATAATTAATAAGCTGATTTGCTGGCGATAACAGATACCGCGCGAGTGCTCTTCCATCTCCAACGCTGCGCTTCAAGCAGCAGACATTTTCTCTTTTTTTTTTGAGCAAGTTACGACAAGTGCTCTGCCCATTCATTATAGAAGAAAGTAGACATACATGTTTTTTTACATACTCCAAAGAAGAGGTAACATGATGAAAACAAAGAAAACAAAGAAGAATAAAAAAACGGCCTTAAAAATGATGGCTGCCAAGTCTGTAGGGGCCAGTGTTTTGTTGTCAAATACTCTCTTGTATCTCTTCTTCCAAATGTGCCACGCTATGTATATTAACATATGGTATAATTCTGACGTATGAGTCTGGCAAGTATAGACATTTGCTCCCACCAAGCCATGATACTAAGGACGGAGGAGCTTCATTTTCAGAGTAAGGGGCTAACCTCGACAAATTCACCACACATGGTGAGACCACTTTAAATTGACTTGTAATACTTGGGACGGAGGCGATCAAGCATGGCCGCGCGCGTCCAGTGTTCTCACCTTTTTGAGTTGGCTTCGATCTGTTTGCTTCATGAAGGTTTACAAAAAGATGCCAGTGTTACTAAGGTTTCTTTTAAGCACTTGTATACAAAAGCTTACCGTCTGAAACACTACAAAGGTCGCAGCACAAAAGATGCAACAGTTGTCATCCAACACACGTTTCCGTCCGTCGTCGGCGGGCGTCGGCGAAATTGTGTAACCAATATTCTTCACTTCTTTTTCGTTACAACTCATAACATCTCGCGAACCTAAACAAGTCTTCCTTCCATATTCATGCCAGATCAGGAAGCCTGTTCGGCTGGGCTATCGATCATTCGTTCACGAACACTCTGGCACAGAGCAGACTTGGTTAAATAGCGTCTCGTCGGCGGTGGTGCGGCCGAACGCAGTGAGAGGGGAGTTAGCGCGCGGAGCGGCAGCAGCTAGTAGTAGCTGATCGATCGAGCCTCCAGGGAGCGAAGCGAAGGAAAGCAAAGCTGGCGGCGAAGTCGTGGTGTTGTTGGTGGCGCCACGACCGCGGGAGCGGAGCTGATGAGGCTCCGGCGCTGCCGGAGACGGGGAGCCCGATGAAGGAGATACCAGTGGTAGGGACGTCGTGCCCGTGCGAACTGGACGCGGGCGGCGCCGCCGTGGAGGATGCCTACGGTGATGGCCGCGCCGCCGAGGAGCAGACCATCACGCCGTGGACCCAAACCGTCGGCAGGTTCGTTCTCGTTCGCTCCCTACTCTCTCTCGCTCGCTTGGGCAGACCGGGCCACCGGGGAGCCTTTTACTGGCCCGCGCCAGGCCTTGTTTGCGTGGGCCGGAATTTAGGCCCGCCCCCAAAGAGGCCTTCGATACAAGCACGGGATGAATCACCCTGTCCCACTTGATAAGCTTTCGTGGGTTCTAGTTTCCTGTCGTAATCTGGTGGATGTGCGCCTCCACTAGTCTCTAGCTTTTTCGCTCAAGAAAGAAAGTAACAAACCTCAGGCTTCACCAAGCTGGCAAGCTCTAAAGTATGGTTAGCTCGCATCCACTAGCAGTTAGTATCAGATGAGATGACCATACATGGACTCTCCATAATTTCATGATCCATAAAATACACGGGCTTTACCAGATGACTGCTTGAGTGTGATGAGAGGAAAACACAAGCAAACTGACACGGCCACCTGTCCAGGACTACGCTTGTCCGATTGACTGGCATCTGCATGCGGCCTCAACAAATTTGTTTAAAATGTGGAGCCTCGTCGCTTGCCCAGTCGAATTGGACTCTCCCGCGGATAACTGATCCGTCAAAATGGTTGTCTGGGGGAAGCCTATCTAACTCCCACAGCCTCAACAATTATGCATCAGTCCATACACACCTGACAGCGAAGTTTGCTGGTCCCGAACGCTTCAAGGTCGTCGCAGTCGGCCGATCCCTTCAAAGGCAGCAGGGTATTTTCGGTTAGCTTGACTAGTACATATAACTGTCAGCAAGGAAAAGTCTCGACGTTTCGGAGCAATCAACCAGACAATCAGCCTTGAAGCTCTGAACCAAAGAACGTGACGGAATTATTCCTCTGAAATGGAATCATCCTGTGTACTAGTAGAGGTCCGTTTCACGTTAAACGCCCGTCCACGGATGGAACATTGTTTTCAAGTTAACGTTGATAGGAAGTTAGGAACAGTAGGAGTCTAGGGACCATTAACCCTCGTGGCCACACCCACGTTCCCCCCTTCTTTCGGGTGAAGGGGATCACTGGATGACACTGCAAGAGGTGAACTAAAAAAATGGCAAAGGGGGCATCTCGATTAGCTCACATCCATGTAACCTGAGACTGTGATAGCTTGGGGGAAAAAAAAACTGTCTGGCAGTATAGTTCAGTGTAAAGAAAAACCCATTGGATTGGATATCTTTTATTCATTTTGCACGTTTCTGTCGGTGTCACCAAGACGCACCTAGATCATCCGTTTCGTTGCCGTTGATGGCGCATCTCAACGATAAACAACTCGGGATTAGCGCGAACGGATTAGATAATTAACACCAATCAGTTAACCAATCCATCCCAATAGATCATCCAGGCCGTGTTTAGTTCAGGAGTAGAAAAAGTACTTTTTCTCTAGAATACGTGTGTTTAGTTCAGAAGTAGAAAAATTACTTTTTCTCTAGAATACGTGTTATGTGAGGGGATGAATAGAAAAGGTAAAAAAGAAATTTTTAGGGATACGTGTTTTATGAGAAAGATAAATAAAAAATAAAAAATATTTTTGGGAACTAAACACGGCCCAGTTAGAGCGAGGCTTCCCTGTCTCAGCAGTCAGCACCAGACGACAACGAGCACAGTCGCCGCACCGCACAGGATAGAATAGAACCAATCGGGAAACGCAAAGTGCCACCACCAACCCGCAGCCACTTCTCGGTTTCCAGCAGCCTCCACTTGGTCCACCGCCACCCCCTCCGCGCCGCCGGGCGGGCGGGCGGGCCGCGCGTCGGCTCCCCGTCGCCCTCAGCCGGCGCCCGGGGGGACCCGCTCGTCAGGCGGCCATACGCGCCCTTCGCGCCCGCTTCCTCCCGGTAATTTCGCAGTCAACCTCCCCCACTCCGCCCACCCCATCATGGCCGCCGCCACCACGCCGACGAAAGTCTGGCATCCTCGCGCAGTCGCAGCAGCCTCCGCCTCGCCGTTAAATAATATCTCGCCCCGCTGCCGCACTGACCTCGAGCACCTTTTGCCTCTGTTTTAAATACTCCTAGCGTTGGCTACGGCCGCAGTGGCAGTGGGAGGGAGGAGCACCACGTCGAGCGCACGAGGAGCGAGGACTCGAGGCCGCGGCGAGGTCGTTGTGGTGGTGCGTCGGTGAGCGGAGGTGGTTCTCGGCTGCGGAGATGGAGAGCACGCTCAAGGGGATACGGGGCTCCGACGCGCCCTGCGTGCTGGACATGGACGACGCGGCCACCGTGGGCGGCGGCGTCGGGGACACCTACGGCGAGGACTGCGCCACCGAGGACCAGCTCGTCACGCCCTGGACCGTCTCCGTCGCCAGGTGAGCGTGCGGATGCTTAGATTACCCCTGGTTCGCATGATCCGTTCGTGACTTTCTGAATTCTGATCCACCGATTATGCTCTGGGTCCGGGTGCTTCTCCTCTGGAGACAAAAGTGCGCGCTCTCGTGCGTGGGTTGAAACCAACCGTTGTGTCGTGTTGGGGACCCGGGGTCGTTTAGTTCGCAAATTTGCTTGGATTTTTGTAAAACCTGGTCAGTAAGCACGAGGTTGTAGGCAGTGTTTGATGCCATCATGCCAGTGAATATTCGTCCTCTTCTACTCTGGAAGATAGAACTTACTGTCACGACGATTAAGATTTGGGCCAGATCAAACTATGTAACTCTTTCAATTTTGTAATTCCCGGGTTTCACAAAATTTATCCCATCTTTACCTTGCTTTACTCGAGTCATCTATGCATAGAACACGTGATCATCTGTAGAATGGGGGAAAATTAGCCACTATATATGCTTGGACAAAAACACCTTCTTTGTTTGGGAGCACAATCTGTCATGTGAAAATTTTGATTTGTGTGGTTTGTTCAATGTTTCAGTGGTTATAATTTGATGAGGGATCCCCGCTACAACAAGGGCCTTGCCTTCACAGAGACAGAGCGCGAGACACACTACCTCCGTGGTCTTCTGCCTCCAGCAATCATATCCCAAGAGCTCCAGGTTCGATTATCCTCAATACTGGTGTCAGTGGTGTGTCAAAAACCACTTTAAATTTCAGCTCCTGTCTGACCCTGATGTACTCCCATTTGATGTCACCAGGAGAGAAAGATCATGAATAATATCAGACAATACCAGGTGCCTTTACAACGTTACATGGCTATGATGGACCTCCAGGTAACTGCTCACTGAGTTTTTGTGGACATTGATCAATGAGTTTCCTTCTTCATAGCATAGCCAATATGAGTGGTCCAATTAGGTTATTCTGATCCATTAATTTGTATTTCAGGAGAGGAATGAGAGACTTTTCTACAAGCTCCTCATCGACAATGTTGAGGAATTACTTCCTGTTGTTTACACACCAACTGTTGGTGAAGCTTGCCAAAAGTATGGTTCCATATTTACTCGTTCTCAGGGTCTTTATATCAGCTTGAAGGAGAAGTAAGTTTCACTTTGTGCATTTGTGTGGTCTCTAAGATGCTCTTGCTTGTTCATGTTCATGAGGTGTTTCACTTGGATGTGCAGGGGAAAGATCCTTGAGGTGCTCAAGAACTGGCCAGAGAGGAGCATTCAAGTTATTGTTGTCACTGATGGTGAACGGATTTTGGGGCTTGGAGATCTTGGATGTCAGGTAGCATCTTATTCCAGTTGTATGAACATTGATGTCAGGATATCTCCAATGCTTTCTGCTGATTGTGATATCATGTATTTAGGGAATGGGGATCCCTGTTGGCAAGCTTGCCCTTTACACTGCTCTGGGAGGAGTTCGTCCATCTGCTGTAATATTTTCATGTCCACCTTTACATTGTTGTTCAGACTAGCTTTTTTCTGATAGCATAAATTAACATTTTTTTTCAATAATCTTGAAGTGCCTGCCTATCACATTGGATGTCGGGACAAATAATGAGCAGCTGCTTAATGACGAATTTTACATTGGCCTGAGGCAAAGAAGGGCCACGGGTCAGGTTGGACATCAGCATCTTTTCTCCACGATTTCCTTTCTTGTTCAAGCCCGCAAAATGAACTTGATCCTTTTTGTATTACTCAGGAGTATGCTGATTTTCTGCAAGAATTTATGACTGCTGTGAAGCAAAACTATGGGGAGAAAGTACTCATTCAGGTAAGACACAGGATCACAAAACAGTATTTACTATTCAGGACTAAGTTTGTGAATAGAAATATGTGCAAACGGTAAATGACTAATCCCTTACCTGAAAAATACGATTATCATAATATGTGTTTTTCTGTCATGCAGTTTGAGGATTTTGCCAACCATAATGCTTTTGAGCTCCTCGCGAAATATGGCACAACTCACCTTGTATTCAATGATGATATCCAGGTAAAGTTATGAGATGTTTTCAATGTGATTTACTGTGTAGTATCGGCAAAAAATGATTAGATGCAAGCTTTTTTATTCTAAACTGCCATATTAAACTTATATTGTTTATTGCAGGGAACTGCTTCTGTGGTTCTTGCTGGGCTTATCGCTGCACAAAAATTACTTGGTGGAACATTGGCAGACCATACTTTCCTCTTCCTGGGTGCTGGAGAGGTCACTTTCTTTGTGCTTCTTTATTTGGCCATTTAGTTACTATGGCCATTATTTGAACATGTATAGGGTGTTACTATCGAATAAAATAAGCCTTTTACTAACGATAAATCTCACATGTAGTCATGTAGAGTACTGTAATGTGGCCGTCTTTATTCTAGATGCATCATTTATATGTATACCAAGTACCAACTGTTTTCAGTTCCATAGTCAAAGTAGCGTATTATTGTCAGATTATGAGTAGTACTTTCATGCATATAGTTCTATAGTTGTAAACATTTTTTTAACTCGATTTATTCAATATTTGTTCCATAGTCAAAGTAGCGCGTTTTGTTTGCCATGTTTCTTCCCAAAATCAATATTTGTTCTCTGTTTCTTGCAGGCTGGGACAGGTATTGCAGAACTTATAGCTCTCGAGATATCAAGACAGGTGGGCCATCACTTTCTGTTTTTCCCCTGTCTCTTGCAGATTGTGTTACACGTTTGGATTGCCTAACAATCTTCGGGATTGCCCAACAATCTTTATTTGTGCAGACAAAAGCTCCTATAGAGGAATGCCGCAAGAAAATCTGGCTTGTCGATTCAAAGGTAGTTTTATGAACAGGCATTCTGTCCATTTTTTTCATTGTCTTTAGCTTTAAGCGTCAATTTTTTCCGTCTCGCTAATTGTAAATGATGGTGACTTTGACAGGGCTTAATTGTCAATTCAAGAAAAGAGTCCCTTCAACACTTTAAGAAACCATGGGCTCATGAGCACGAAACAGTTGGCAACCTCTTAGATGCTGTCAATGTATGACTGTGCCCTCAAAAAGATAGTGGACTTTAAACTTCCATTCATATTCTGAGTCACCTGAGTATTTAAATTCTTGTCTTCTAAACAAAATATGTCTTCTATCATCCTAGGCTATCAAACCAACAGTGCTTATTGGTACATCTGGAAAGGGGCAAACTTTCACAAAGGACGTTATTGAAGCTATTTCCTCATTTAATGAGGTCCTTTTTACTATCACAACTTGTTGCTTTCGAGTCTAAACTGACATATTACATAAGTAGAAGCTTACACCATTTTCTATAACATGCAGAGACCAATCATTCTTGCCCTGTCCAACCCAACGTCGCAGTCTGAGTGCACTGCTGAACAAGCTTACACATGGAGCAAGGTAATTATCATATCAGCATTCAGCAGTCACGCCACCTTTTTTTTTTCCTCCGAATTATTATTGATGTAGGCATGGAGCTATGTAACCTTGTCTGTAGCCATGGTTCTAGACTGACAGTCTGGTTTTCACAGGGTCGAGCAGTGTTTGCAACTGGGAGTCCTTTTGATCCAGTGGAGTACGATGGCAAGATACATGTTCCCGGACAGGTTGAATGATGAACACTGATCATATTATTGAAGATATTTTATCTGCTTTAGAATGGTCTGAACTGTATGTATAAAATTGCTTTTGCAGGCAAACAATGCCTATATCTTCCCTGGGTTTGGCCTTGGTGTTGTGATGTCTGGGGCAATCCGTGTTCACGATGACATGCTTTTGGCAGCCTGTAAGTGCTCCTAACACTATGACTGCCAGCACACTATATTTTCCCTGATCGCATCCATTTCTACATGGATATATATTCTTTTTTAAAACTCAAATCAGCCAAAGAAGATGTGCTATAAAGTATGGAAGCATCCTGTTGTAGCATTTGTTCCTTGTGTTGTGTTCTCCCCTCCAGCTTGAAGGTCCTAAGACCACTAGAAAGTTGTGGAGCTCTCTCAGCTTGGGTTTCAATTTCAGTTTCCTAGATCACATGCATGTGAAACAATGGGCAAGGAATAACAAATTTGTGGACCAATGTACACTTTATGCCTTCTTTGAAATATATGCTGGATTAACTAATTTACTTTTACCATACATGCTGGAACAGCGGAGGCTCTTGCCCAGCAGGTCTCAGAAGAGAATTTTGAAAATGGGCTCATCTATCCTCCCTTCTCAAACATCAGGAAGATCTCTGCCCACATTGCTGCCAACGTTGCAGCAAAGGCATATGAACTTGGTTAGCACCATACTCGTCTGCTTCTTTGACAAAGATGATTATGCTCTTATTGGAAAAGGTTGGCTCATCACCCAACTCTTCTCATGTGTAGGTTTGGCAAGTAGGCGCCCTCGTCCTAAGGACCTGGTGAAATATGCAGAGAGCTGCATGTACAGCCCCATTTACCGCAACTACCGCTGAAGTCAGATTGGTTCCAGTTTATGTACAACCGCTGTCCATTATCCATGTTGCAGCTACCGTAAAATTTCCAAAGGACTCTACATGATTTAATCCCCCATGCTGTAATTAGGTTGTCTCTAGCAGAGCAGCTCATCCTCTATGTGTTCTGCGGTGTTTTTCTTTGCCATGTGATGTAAAATGCCTCCGGTCAGTCTTTTGTATCCCAGTCATGGTGCCGCTTCCGTCCTTCCGGAGAACGGGAGAAAGATAAATTTGGAATAAAGAAGTTGGATCGACAGTTTCTACCTCGGTACTGCGTCTACGTTCACCTCGATGCTCTTGCTTGACATTTGCTTATTGTTTTCAGCAAGTACTTGGCCGTATGCCTGTTTGGTGGTGACACCAGGAAATATTCTTCTGGTGGCGGAGTACGCTGCCCAGACAGAACCCATTGGGAGAAATTGTGCGGCAGTCACAAGGGGGCATGGCTTGAAATGGCGGGCTCTGATTATTGATGCATGTTTCCAAAAGCAGAGGTTCAATGTGATGGGGCTGCCCAGGTTCTCTTTCTTCGGTGCTAAATTACATCCATCCGAGACAACCTGTCCAAACTTTTTCCATTTTTTCCAATGTGTGTATCCCTAAAGTTCCAGATTATCATGTTGTAAGATGTTGTCACTGTTCGTTTGATTGAACGGGAACATATACTGGCCTATAGCTACAAATCTAGAGCGGTCAAGTGAAACTGTTGCAGTTTCGGCTGGCCCTACAATTATGCTCACTGCCAATCTAGGTGAATAAAGGTGGGTACATATTGGTACGGGGACATATGCAGCGATTCCTCAACAGATAACCATTTGTCGTGTTGTACCGGACTACCAAGTATAATCCATCTGAAATCCAGTTTGCACGCATTAAAACGAAAAAAATTAACAGAAGATTGAGCTCTCAGGGTATAAAAACAAACTTGTCAATCTATCGGCAGCCAGAAATGCTCCAATAACCCACACTCACACATAAGATATGGTGCCTGGTGCATGCCAACTATTCATAAACAACCTCAAAACCTCCATTATTGGATCAATTTCATATTCTTTAATTCTTTTAACCACCAATGATGAGGGGTAGCTCCTTGACGTGACAACAATTTGAAATCTACTCAGCAATCATAAAAGGCGAGCCTCTTGAATGGTGATGCCACGATATCCCATGTATGTCTTCATATGGCTAGAGTGTACGACGTGATCTATATATATTCTCACATGTCAAGTCCTCTATTGTTATTGTGTCGTTTATATGCTCTCCATAGCGTTATACAACATTCACGAAACAAAAGGTAAAAGTCACGACAACATTTTTTAATATATATCCCTAGCGACCATTTATAAGCCATCTCGTAGAAGACCAACCAGTTGGCATGCATTCTACTCCATACATGAATTCCAAACAGGTGCTTGCGTTCGTGTGTATCCAGCAATATCCGTACTCCTCACCTGGCAATGATGCTGCAGTCTTTTATGTGCATGCAAACGGGCCATTTTCACTGGCATGCGGGGGTCTAAACCATGTCTGCTTCAAGGTTGGCCCCACATGGCAGTGACCTGTATTCCTCGAGCTCGTTGACGACGCGAGTGACACAAGAATTTTGGGGGGTTTGCAGTGGATGAGTGAGACTGGATTGAGGAAGGTGCTTTGCCCCCTGATATCCCGGTGGCTTTTGGGCGTAGTTAAATTTGGGTGAGAGGGCGGCCACTCCACTTGGCGCACGGACGCTGATCGCCACGGCCAAAAAACCTGCCCCCATCTCGTCCACGCCCATCAAAAGCTGAGCTCTCTCGCGTCTTTTCTCCCTCCTTGGCTCGGTTAATCTGCCGCGAGGCCGCTTTATTTCCTCGCTTCCTTCGCCGAGCTCTGCCGGCTTCGCTGCGCCGCAGCAGCGTCTCCCTGCTGCTGCTGCTGCTGCTGTTTGATCCGCCGGCCTAGCTGCCGTGTCGTGTCCTCACGTTAGGATGCCGGCCACGGAGAGGCGGTCGCCGCCGTGGGCGACGGGTGAGAGGCGGCCGCACTTCTTCAAGGTGCTCATGGGCGACTTCAGGAAGCGCCTGGTGAGTGACTGAGACACTGGCGCTAGTTTAATCATATGGAGTTCGTGCGGTGCCTTGCGTCATTGCGCGTGTGCTTGAGCACACAATACCACTTTTACACAGATTTCGCCACACTGTTGCTCCGGCAGATCGGCATGTAAAGGCACGGGTTAATTTAATAAACGAGGTTTTGCATGCATTATGGTTGCAGAAGATCCCGCCGGACTTCTGCAAGCACATCCCCTGGGAGGCGTCGCGGAAGGCCAAGGCCCTGAGGGAGGCGTCCATGGCGGCCACCCTGGAGGGCCCCAGCGGGCGTACGTGGCTGGTGGTCATCCGCCGGTCCGCCGAGGGCACCTTCTTCACCTCGGGCTGGCCCAAGTTCGTGCAGGACCAGGCGCTCCGGGAGCTCGAGTTCCTCGTCTTCCGCTACGACGGCGACACGCGCTTCACCGCCATGGTGTTCGACACCTCGGCCTGCGAGCGGGAGGACCTCCTGCTCGGCGGCGGCAGCGACGTCGACGACGACCCGCGCCGCGGCCGGCGGCCCGCGAAGCGTGGCCGCCCGAGGAAGACGACGACCCCCAAGCTTGACGCCCCCAAGCGCGCGCGTAAGGATTCCGTTGGGAAGGAGATGGTGCCTTACCGTCCGCCGCCGGGTGATCGGCAGCTGCAGGCTGCATGCTCCAAGGGAACGCCAGGATCTGGTAAGCGAGCGAATCCTTAAAAAAGACAAAAAAAAAAACAATTTAGCCTAATTTATACCAAAGGGCAAATAAAGGCCCAATAATCCAAGCTTTCTCGGCGGCCCAGGCCCGTGTGCAAGATTAATCGCATCATCTGTCCGTCACGTTGCCAAGTCTTTAACATTTTTTTTTCTAAAAAAGAGTCTTTAACATTCACCGTGGTTGTGGGCTTGTGGCTGCAGCAGGTGGCGCGGTGAAGACCGAGATAGAGGACGCGGACGAGCTAGCGCTGTGCGTGACGATCCCCTCCTCGCCGCCGCCGCCGCCGCCGCAGCAGCAGCAGGACCCCGCGCCGGTGCGCCGCACGGGACCGCAGCCACAGGACGGCGCGGCGAAGACGCGGAGCATCCACAAGGACCTGCTGCAGGCGGCGGCGCTGGCCGACGACGCCGACATCCCGGCGTCCGTCCGTCGCTACAAGGGCTACGTGTCCCGGCGGCGCGCCGTGACGGGCGCCGAGCGGCAGCGCGCCATGGAGCTCGCGTACGCGTTCCGGTCGTCGGTGCCGTACTGCGTCATCCGCATGAGCACCATGCACGTCTACTACTCCTTCATGATGGTGATGACTGACGAGCTTGGTTTGGTTGTGGCACACGGAGGTTCGTAGTTCATTCACGTAGCCGAGGCGTGACATGATCATAGCTTTTGTGTGCATGCAGAGGTTCCCGACGGGGTTCTCGAGGCAGCACCTGCCGCGGGAGCGCACGGACGTGGTGCTCCGGGACCCGGGCGGCAAGGCGTGGGTGGTGCTCTACATCCCCAACACGAGGGACCGGCTGTCGCGCGGGTGGTGCGCCTTTGCGCGCGGCAACTGCCTGGAGGAAGGGGACTACTGCGTCTTCGAGCTCGTGGGCGCCGCCGAGTTCCGCGTCCACGTCTTCCGCGTCGTCGACCCGCCCGTTCCGGCGGTAAGGCTCCGGAGCACATGTTGATGATGCTCTAATGATCTGGCCGACGACATGGTTTACACAAGTTGCTGAGTTATCAATGTTATCATGGTCCTGTCCCGATCGATCGATGCCCCGTTTTTCTGCTGCTAGTTTTGTTTCGACTAAAGATCGTCAACGGTAGTACAACCTCCACCTTTGTTTCGTTTGCATAATCTTCGCGTGGGAAACGCCGGTTGGTACCGGGCGGCACGTGGAAGCTCAGCACCCAGCTCGAGAAGGCCGGGGAACTGAGCACGTACGAGTACGACGTGGACTCGTCAGTACTGTAGTCCCTTCAACCGTAACTAGCCCTCCGCCCCTCTCTACCAACCCCAATTCGAACGCCGTGATGAGACCGAACGCAGGTGAACTTCGCTTCCGGCAATCTAACAGAGACACTGTTCGAATTTTCTCCTAGCAAAACTCTTGCATTGACAACCTCCATGGCGAGACGGCACAGCCCCCTGCGCGCAGAGACTTGACCGAAATTTTCAGCACCTTATACATCACATGGCCAGGCGGCCCCGAACACGTGACAACGAGATCGTATGCCGCAACACAACAAAACCCAGCGATCCGGATCCTTATCTGCTGCTGTCCCCCCCACGTCGCCCAGAGACGCCCTCGCTCGCACGCCGCGCACGCTGCGCCCACCCACCACACGAAGCGCGCCGGCGCGACGCCGTCGCTGGCTCTGCAGCATCCAGTCCAACCCCGCTGTTATATATATATAAAAAAAAACACGCGATCTGTCACGCCCGCCCCGGCCACGCCAAGAGCCCAAGACCGCGACTCGGCGAGCCACCCCTCGGCTACCGGCCGGCCCTGCTGCCACCACCACTGGTCCACTGCGGCCACATCCCAAACAGCCAAACAGGCAACAGAGGCGGCGCGGATGGCAACGGCCGCTTCCGCCTCCCCCGGCGCGCCGGGCGCCAAAACCGCAGCGCGGGGGCCCTCACCGCGCCCGACCTCCGCATTCGCGAGGCTCTCCACGCGCCGAGCCCCCGCCCCCACCGGCAGCAGGCTCCGCGCCAGCCTCCACCTTGGCGGCGCCATCAGCAGCAGCAGCAGCGCCGCCGCCGCCGCGGGCAGCAACGGCAGCGGCCTCGCCGTGCCACCCGCGATCGCGCCGCTCGCGCTGCCCAAGATGGCCGGCGCCAGGGGCACCCACAAGAACGTCCTGCTCTTCTACTGCGAGGAGATGCGGGACCTCGCGCAGCAGGTGGTCGCGCGGAACGACGACATCGAGCTGCGATCCATCTCCTGGAGGTCAAACACCACCCCTTCCCCTTCCCTTCTTTTTTCGCAGCATCGTCGTCTTCAGGAATTCGTCGGGTTCAAAATTAGGCCACAATTGCTGTAGCCAAGGAGTCCGTGATACAGCAGGTTCCTTGGGAAAATATTCAGGATCACGATTATGCACATATAGAAAGAAAAAAAAAACACAACATGTCATTTTACCTTCTAGACTGATTAATGACGTAGTGGGTAAAATATGTCACCAGTTGGTGGGGGCAGTGCTGACCAAGTCGTGGCATAATTCACAATTAGTTTGCCCATGCTCAAATCTGCTCCCTTGGGCTCTGGAACAACATGGGCCTTGCGACAGTCAACCCAATGATATGCACCATGCCACCATGTGGAATCTTTCAATTCTTTCACAGATAACAGAAAACTACCATAAGACCTGGTTACATTTGGTCTTAGGTGACTGTTTCATCAAGAGAACTGAAATCATTCAAACCTTCTCAATTTCGGAATTTATGTAGTAGGAATTGACTTGTACTTTTTTTATTATCTTGTATTTCGCTGCTCAACAGCGACATTTCGTTTAGAAAAGTAAACTAAGCTTCTCACATTTTCAAAATTTGCTACCATTTTCAGGACATTTGCCGATGGATTCCCAAATTTGTTCATCTCGAATGCCCACAGCATTCGTGGGCGGCATGTTGCCTTTTTAGCATCATTTAGCTCGCCCAGCGTGATATTTGAGCAACTATCTATCATATATGCCCTGCCAAAGCTGTTTATTTCTTCGTTTACTCTTATACTCCCGTTCTTCCCAACCGGGACTTCTGAGCGCATGGAAGATGAAGGAGACATTGCAACCGCCTTCACACTTGCCAGAATTTTGTCAAATATACCAATATCACGGGGTGGACCTTCAAGTTTAGTGATTTTTGATATCCATGCTTTGCAGGCAAGTGAAATTATTACATATAACTCATTGAACTTCTTCACCTGTTCCTTCAAAAAAATCAACATCAGTGTGAAAATAACCTTGTGCTTAATGACACATCAGGAGAGATTCTACTTTGGAGACTCTGTCTTACCATGTTTTGAGAGTGGGATCCCCTTGCTAAAAAGTAGGCTTCAGGAGCTGCCTGATTCCCATAATGTGAGTACGCCTGACTAAGTTAACCAAAAGTTCAATTTCTGTGATGTTGTACTTAGTCTTATCTGATACGACCATTTATATCATCACCAGATAACCATAGCATTTCCAGATGATGGTGCATGGAAGCGTTTCTATAAGCAACTTCAACATTTTCCCATGGTAAATGATTTTTGTTGAGTACTTCCAAGCTACAGAACAAAAATGTTAACAGCCTCTTTCTTAATAAATTGTTTTAATTTATTACCATTTTTTAGGTTGTATGCAACAAAGTTAGAGAAGGGGAGCAGAGAATTGTACGTATAAAAGAGGGGGATCCCAGGGGCCGTCACGTTGTTATAGTTGATGACTTGGTGCAGTCTGGTGGTACTTTGATTGAGTGCCAGGTAAAAAGAATATCTTACTTAACTTCAGCTATATTTGGTAGTAGTAAGTATTGATGATCTTCAATATTTTCTGGCCTTGTGGGTGCAAAATTTCTGTCCTAAAACATTTATATGAAAACAGTTTTTAATGGCATCTAATTATGTATTTCTGTCATATAACCTTGAGAGCTGCAAACTAACATTCATTTTCCTGTCCAGAAAGTACTGGCAGCTCATGGAGCAGCAAAGGTCAGTGCATATGCGACACATGGTATTTTCCCCAATAACTCTTGGGAGAAATTTCAGCCTGATAATGGAGGTAAACATGCTTAATTACCTTTATGATATTAGGCTACCAGCATGCTTATAAACTCCACATTGCTTTTGTCTTCTCTTTGGAGACATCGAGTAGAAAAATAAGTCAAATAATAACTTCAGTAGCTGAGTTTCTCTCGGCGAGCACCTTTTCAATTTTGTACCATCACCAAGGCAATGCGTAGTAGACTGGCTGTTTGAACTTCTGTTTCCCTGTTTCTATGTTTCCTCTCTTCCTTTTGTCACGGAGTAACATTCTATCCATTCATCCACCTAAAATTTTTTTGGCTAAGCGACTGATGTTTTTACTTCCAAAGATATCAAAGTACAATTCTATCCATTCATCCACCTAGCATTTTTTTTTGGCAAAACAGAAACCGAAGTGCCAAACCATAGCTGTCTTTTATTTTTATTGAGACAGCCTGTACCATCAGTTCTCTATCTTTTAGTTACTGTCATGGACTGGAATCCTTTAAGATATCAAAGAAAGACCATTGATTAATAATTCTCAAAATAAGAGTTGTACAAGATGATTTCAGTTCATCCCAGAAAAAAAGAATTGAGACAGCATTTGACTTCTAATTCACTTTGTTAGTATTAAACCCTTTTGGTGATTTTCTTTTCACCCTAACTATCTATGTATTGTTGCTGCCTCGTACCTTAGAACCAGACAGATAAACTTTCAGTATTCTGATACTGTTGTTTGATAATGCTGGTCACTGACTTGATAAAAAGCACCAGGCAGTACTCCTTTGATTTGTTCGTTTAACCGCCTTTGTTTCTCCTTCAGCCAGCATGGCTTCATATTAACTACTTTGAAAATCAGGTTTTCCTACTTTGATGGTTTTTATTGCACCGTAAGCTTGTATAATACTTTGCTATTTATGTTCCCAGTTAAAGATGCAAACCTTTCTTCTTATTTTTCAGAGGGCCCGGAGCATGGCCTAAGCCACTTTTGGCTTACCGATTCATGCCCTCTTACTGTCAAGGCGGTGAAGGACAGGCGGCCATTTGAAATTCTAAGTCTGGCGGGACCGATTGCTTCTGCTCTTCAGATTTAGCAAACTTTGGCCTCTTTGGACCCTCGAGATTGTGTTCAGTTCATTCTTCTTCATATTCTTTTTTTCAGGATCTCGTTCTTTCTCCTTTCCCCAACCAAAAAGCATTTTGCTTATGTATTTACTAGAAAACCATGGGCAGGGTGCATTCATCGAGAAACATCTGTAGACCGTAGGATAGTCTGTTTAATAATTTGGCTGTGGGAGCCAAGTGTCAATCTATGTTATATAAATAAAGCTATCAAATAAAGTTCCAGTGAGCCCCCCTTGTTGCATTTTGGACTGTGTTTGTGGTGTCACTGGTGTGTGTGCCTGTTCCGTTGGCTTTTACGTTTTCTGTCCCTGTCGGAGTGAAGTTTTCTTGGAGGAATTTTGAAGGAGCGGCATCCTAGAGGAAAGTTTCTCTAGGAAAAAGTATATTTAACCCTCCAACCTTTGGTCATTGGGACACATAACCACCTAACCTTTAAAACCGGATCTTTTACACCCTAACCTATCTAAAACCAGACATTTAACCCCCTAGGGCTTTGTTCGTTTTGGCATGGAATGACATAGAATGGGCTCCAAACCATATGGAATATCTTGGCATGAAATCAATCCCAATCTACCCAAAATGCTTGTTCGGTTAGGCATGGAAGGGTTTGAAACCCAGCATGGTTTGGTCCCGTTCCATGCCAAAAAGGCCTATTTCATTCCATGAGTATGACCTCATGGAACCAAACCCCATGGTTTGAGTGACATGTATGGAACCACTCAAACCATGCATGGAACCATTCCAGCTTGTGCTCCCAAGCTGGAATGGTTCCATGCATGGTTTGAGTGGTTCCATACATGTCACTCAAACCATGGGGTTTGGTTCCATGAGGTCATACTCATGGAATGAAATAGGCCTTTTTGGCATGGAACGGGACCAAACCATGCTGGGTTTCAAACCCTTCCATGCCTAACCGAACAAGCATTTTGGGTAGATTGGGATTGATTTCATGCCAAGATATTCCATGTGGTTTGGAACCCATTCCATGTCATTCCATGCCAAAACGAACAAGGCCTGAGAGCAATTGCTGGGTTGCCGAACAAGCCCTATGGTGGTATTGGTACCCGGTTTTGCCACGGTGGCAATCCACGATGGCTGTTTTGCCACGCTGGCGCTCGGGCCCACCCGTCGGCGTGCTCTCATCTTCTTCCTCCCCTTTCCTCCTCCTTCGATTCCTTCCTCTGTTCCTTGACCACAACCCAGACACCATGGCCTCCGAGATACGCTCGAGCCTCGAGCTCAGACTCTCCTATGACATGGTGGTGGAGAGGGCCCCACGCTGCCTTGAGCATGCTGAGCCCGCATAGGGTCTGCACTGGCACTGAGTTGCACCCAGGAGCTGCGCTGCCACCCATGGAGGAGACACGCGCCGCTGAGCCATGCTCAAGTCGCACCCCGCCCGCGCACCTCCGGATCCGCACGCCACCACTTAGATCCAAGGTCGCGGAAGGAGCTGCCACCCGGGTCGGTGAGGCGGTGGTGGCTGAACTTTCCACCACCGCCGTGCTTTGCGCGCGTGGATCAGCCGGCACATCAATCGTCGGATCTAGATCGGGTCAAGAGGAAGGGGGAAGGAAGAAGATGAATCGTGGGGTCTACACGTTAGTGAGGTTGAGGGAGAGCATGCCGACGGGTGGGCCCGAGCGCCAGCGTGGCAAAACAGCTAGCGTGGACTGCCACCGTGGCAAAACCGGGTACCAATACCACCCTAGGGGGTTAAATGTATGGTTTTAGATAGCTTAGGGTGTAAAAGATCCGGTTTTAAAGGTTGAAGGGTTATGTGTCCAAGTGACCAAAGGTTGGGGGGTTAAATATACTTTTTTTCGTTTCTCTATCACGCCCGTTCGGAACAGAGGAATGCGTCCTTCCGTTCCGGAGGAAAGGCTTGCTTTCCTACACAAACCTGATGAGCCAGAAAATCCACTGCGAAGTGCGAACCAATATTTGTGTTGTGGTTTCGGTTTGTTTAATGTAGTTCATGGTCTGTATTTTTTTTTTGAGAAAAAGTCCATGGTCTGTGTGACAACGGAAGAACATACCTGTGTAAACCAACTACAAAGCCCACAATAATGGGTCAAAAACCACTACAAAGCCCAATAATGGGTCAAAACCCACTATAAAGCCCAATAATGGGATCCAAGTTAGAGAAGCAACCATAATGGTGGGCCCGTTAACTTGATGTGCTGATTTAGGTCCTGTTTTCTAAATGAGTGATTATCTAATCTAATTTACACTTTCTCAAAAAAATATAATCTAATTTACAAATTATTGCTAAATTATATAACTCAGACTATTAGTTCTTGAATATATAAACTCTGGATTTGTTTGTTTACCCAAAGTATTGATGGTATAAATAGTTAGGCTTTGTTTGTTGAAATAATTTGTTATATAATCTAGTTTATTGTAGGCCCGATCCAACCCACCGACCCACCCAAAAAAGCCCGACCCAACCTGACTCCGAACATGTGACAGGTAGAGTACGAGCCAAGTTTTTTACCCAAAAAAAGCCGACCTGACTAGAAAAATTACACTAAAAAACCCGGCCTGACCCAACTCGGCCCAACCATGGGGTGGGTTGGGCAGAGGGCAACAATTTCGACCCGGCTCGACCCGACCAATGATCAGGTCTAGTTTATTGGTGCTCAATTATATAATTTAGATTGTTAGTTCTGGATTATATAGCCTTCATAGGGTTATTTGTTTGACCAAGTTATCGAGGGTATAGCTAGTGTAGAAATAATGAATTGCTATTATTCTACCTATGGGGATTAGCCTTATGCATTAGTTTTGTAACTAGCTATTGTAGTCCTTCTAATAGGTGTCAAAAGAGAAGACGAAAGTTCAGCTATAAGGATTCAAACAAGATCTAAGGCTTTAGTTCACAAGTTGGGTTTTTTTTTTTGCTTGGACAATGTGCCTCCCAGTTTGCAAAATTTGCAAATCACAAGTTGGCATATGTGTTTAGTTCTCTATCTCCAACTTTGCAACAAAATTTTGCCAACTTGATGACCTAAACAAGCCCTAATTTGTTTGTTGCCCACAATAGATTATAACAAATTGTATAATCTAAATTTCATATAGAGTGCAAACAAACAAGCTCGTTGACATTCAGCGTATCCGAAGCTAAGCAAGTCTTATTGTTTCATCACTTGTGCTGCCTTGTATGCTTCTGCGGTCATATGGCGAGATTCCATCCAAGTTGACCCCACGCTGATGTGCACACTGGAGAAGAAAATGACTTCTCTCTTTCCACACTCTTGGTTTCGCCCCAAGCTCATCCATACAGCGATGTACATAAACGCCATTAGAGAAGCTTCATCGCACAGGGCCTCACTAATCACCCTCACCGTGGAAGCGCAACACTCACCTCACAAAGCGCTAGCCATGGACGCGCTGCAGCTCCTCCTCGGCGCGCTCCTCTTCCTCCTTCCCGCCACGCTCCTCCGTCTCCTCCGCGCGCGGAGTAAGCACCCACGCCTCCCGCCGGGCCCTCCGTCCCTGCCGCTGCTCGGCAGCATGGTGTGGCTCACCAACTCGCCCTCCGAGATCGAGCCCCTTCTGCGTAGGCTCGTCGAGCGGTACGGCCCCATCGTGGCGCTCCGCATGGGGTTGAGCCTCTCCGTCTTTATCGCCGACCGCCGCCTCGCGCACGCGGCGCTCGTCGAGAGCGGCGCGGCCCTGGCAGACCGCCCGACGCTCACGTCGGCGGGGCTCCTCGGAGAGACTCAGAACGCCATCGGCCGCGGCAGCTACGGGCCCGTGTGGCGCCTCCTCCGCCGCAACCTCGTCGCCGAGACGGTGCACCCGTCGCGGGTGAAGCTCTTCGCGCCGGCGCGCGCCTGGGTGCGCCGCGTGCTACTCGAGAAGCTCGGCGAGCCCCGGCCCGGCGCGGCGCCGGCGGCGCCCTGCGTCGTGGAGACGTTCCAGTACGCCATGTTCTGCCTCCTCGTGCTCATGTGCTTCGGCGAGCGCCTCGACGAGCCCGCCGTGCGCGCCATCGCCGCCGCGGCGCGAGAGGCGCTCATCTATCGCTCTAAGAGCATGCCCGTCTTCGCCTTCTTCCCGGCGGTCACCAAGCACGTCTTCCGCTCGCGGCTCCACAGGGTGCGGGCGTTGAAGCGGCGCCTCGGTGAGCTCTTCATGCCGCTCATCGATGCGCGGCGCGAGCGCAAGGAGCGGGGCGGCGAGTCGAAGAAGGAAACCACGTTCGAGCACTCGTACGTGGATAGCCTGCTCGACATCAAGATCCACGAGGATGGCGATCGCGCTCTTACCGACGATGAGATGATCATCCTTTGCTGTGAATTCCTCGATGGCGGAACGGACACCACATCCACCGGGCTGCAGTGGATCATGGCCGAGCTTGTTAAGAACCCAGGCATCCAGGAGAAGCTCTACAACGAGATCAAAGCCACCATTGATGACGATAAGGAAGAGGTTACCGAGGAGGACGTCCACAAGATACCGTACCTCAAGGCGGTGATCCTCGAGGGCCTCCGGAAGCACCCACCGGCTCACTTTGTGCTGCCACACAAGGCGGCAGAGGATATGGAGATCGGTGGGTACACGATCCCCGAGGGCACCACGGTGAACTTCATGGTGGCCGAGATGGGCAGGGACGAGAGGGAGTGGAAGAACCCGATGGAGTTCTCGCCTGAGCGATTCCTCCCGGGCGGCGACGGCGAGGGTGTGGACGTGACGGGCACCAAGGCCATCAAGATGATGCCGTTTGGCGCAGGCCGAAGGATCTGTGCGGCGTTCGGCATGGCCATGCTGCACCTGGAGTACTTCGTGGCCAATATGGTGCGGGAGTTCGAGTGGCACGAGGTGGTCGGCGACGAAGTGGACTTCGCCGAGAAGAACGAGTTTACCGTCGTCATGAAGAAGCCGCTACGCCCGCGCCTTGTTCCCAGGAGGTCTCAGGCCTCTCAGGTATGAGCACTCACTAGTTGTCTGGTTTGAATATTTTTCACCAAAAACACATGTAAAACCAGGTTCCTATTTGATGATCGAGTCTGTCCGAGAGGTTACGGACCGGTTATTAGCAATTTGTTTCAAACATGACTCCTTTATAGAACGTTGACAGGAAACGAACAATAGCTGTTGCGCCTGCCAGGTTTCAAAAGTTTAAAAGCTATCCTTCACAATCAAAACTCAAAAGAGGAGATGTTTGGGCTCCAAACGGATCAAAAATCGAAACAACCAAAATCCGTAATTTTTTTTAGCATCACCAAAATCCGTTAAATGGCCTGGGTGACAACCGAGCAAACCTGCAATCCAACTGGGCCAGCAGCCAGCCGCTGGGTCTAAGTTCACTCTAAATTAAAGCCCAGTAACTGGTCCAAGACCAAAGCTCAGTAACGGAGCAGTCGAGCAGCGCCTCTGCGATGGCGTGGCTTGCTCCTCCGAGGGGAGTATCAAAAATGAATGTTTGACGTGGCTTGCTCCTCCGAGGGGAGTATCAAAAATGAATGTTTGACGCGGCATTATCGTCCGGTTAGCTATCAACTGTATGTGGTTATCAACAACATGAAGGCCGGGGCAGCTATGGGCGTGTATGGCCTAGTGATACGGGTGATTATAGGGTGTGATTGGTTGGGTGGCTTAGGGGCTACCCAGGCCTACCTAATGCAACCAGCCTATGTTTGGATACCTGTACATGCCCCTAAGCCAGGCCCAGCTCGTGCAAAAGGGGGTCGATAGCCTGGCTTCGTGGAAACGCATCCGGCGGCCGCATGCGCTAGTGCAGGCCCGTGCTACCTCGTTGGGGAGGGCCGCGGGCGTCCCCGCAGTGCAGGCGCGGCCCAACTAATGCATCGAACAAAACCGCGGAGCCATCGCTAGGGTTACCGCCCACTCCTCATTTGCGCCGGCCTCGCCCTCTCTCCCTTCTCTCACTCCTGCTAGGATTCTTGCACGCCGCCATCACTGTCGCAGATCAGCAGCCGTTGGAAGGAGAGCTCGCCCAGAGCAGGCTACCGCATCCTATCTCGGTATGTTGGGTAACGAATCGAACTCTCCCCATTCCTCACCCCTCCTGTTCTTGTGATGCTCAAATACACATGGATTCGATGCTTCTTGGTCTTGCGTTCTTGTCATCTGTGTGCTGCAATTCTTTTCGTTGGTGTGCTATATCCAGATCTGTTGACTGCAAGTGGAGAGAATCGTTTGGACTAGTTGTCTGGTCCCAGATCTCGTTTTGTATCTACTGAACATTTATATATTCTCTGCGCAGTAGCCTATGGCCTATGATGTTTTGTAGCAACTGGGAGGCGCATGAATAATGCTGCAGCCGTGCTCATCTATGCATTTTTGTTTTGTTCTAATCCATTCGGAAACAAGGACACAGCTCATGGATCCACTACTGAAGCTAATAGCTTATTTAATTTCTTTTATTCTAGACATGGCACAAGGGAGAACTTGTCAAGATCTGATTATTAGGGGAGCTGCTCTTGTTGTTGTCTTTAGTGCTTGGCTGTATGTTAGGTTTAGGCGTTGTGCAAGTGCTCGTGTCCCAATTAGATATGGCCCTATGCTTGAGAGGGATGAGAAGCGCCGACACAACCTTATGTTCATCTATAATTCCAATGACGACCAGTGTGTTGAGCTTCTTAGGATGAAAAGGGCCCCCCTTTTTTCAACTCTGTGATCTTTTTCGTTCAAGGGGACTGCTTAGGGATAGCCTCCACAGCAACATTGAGGAACAGGTTGCAATGTTCCTTCACGTCGTTGGTCATAACCAAAGGTTTAGGTGTATCAAATGGACCTTTGTAAGGTCTGTTGAAACAATCAGTAGATACTTCCATGAAGTCTTGTATGCAGTTGGGGAACTAAGGGGGGAGATGATCCAGCCACCAGCTACTTCCATTCCAACCAAAATCTTGAACAGTCGCAGATGGAACCCATATTTCAAGGTTTGACATCATGCTTTCATGTCAAAGTCTATCCACTAGATATTTGTCCCAAATTACATTAACATGACATGCTGCCTTATGTAGGATTGTGTCGGAGCCATTGATGGGACTCATGTCCTAGCAAGAGTTCCAGCAAAGGCACGTGCTGCATTTCTAGGAAGAAAGCACACCACTACCCAAAATGTTCTTGCAGCAGTTGACTTTGATCTTAGGTTCACATATGTCTTAGCTGGATGGGAGGGCTCTGCTCATGATGCCTTGATCCTATCAGATGCCCTTCAAAGGCCTGATGGCCTTAAAGTCCTAACAGGTACACTTGCCTTGATATCCCAAACATTCTAGCCATATTCCTGCCGTTGCCTTGTTCTAATAATGGAAACATATTGTTTGGTAGGGAAATTCTACTTGGCCGACGCTGGTTACGCAGTTAGACCAGGATTCCTTCCACCGTTCAGAGGAACTAGGTACCACCTGAGGGAGTATGGGACAAGGAATCCTCAAAATGCAAGAGAGTTGTTCAATCTAAGGCATTCATCTCTTAGGGTCACCGTAGAAAGAGCTTTTGCTGCCCTTAAGAACAGATTCAAAATTCTGTACAACAAACCATTCCATCCCTACCCAACTCAAGTCAAGCTTGTGCTGGCCTGTTGTATTCTTCACAACTGGATACTTAGACACGGTCATGATGCTCATGTTCCTACCGAGGATGGTTGGCCGCCCAATCCATCAAATGGAGCAGTCCCTAATGATGTAGACAATGCTGCATGGGCTGCAAAGAGGGAGACCTGGGCAAATCAGATGTGGCAGAATAGGGCAGGGTCTAGGATCTGATAAATTATGTATTTACTGAATGCTATCTTTTGTTTTCTGTTAAAGTAGTGGATCCTACTGTAAAACTTGTATCCTGATGTGTTGAACTTTTCATTTTAACTGAGGCCATGTGCTACTGCAATTACGCTATTTGAATTTAACATTTGCATTTAACTGCATGACTATTTGTCTGATATCATTTATGTTGTATTGTGAAATGGGTTGCATTTTACTGCTAATAGGGATGGCTGACTTGGGTGATGTGATGCCTGGTGAGGCACCAGAGGTTGAGGAAGTACCTGCTGTGGGTGGGGCTAACCATGGACAAGGCAATGGTGCTCAGCAGAGGCTGCAATGGACCAATGCCATGTCAGGGTTTATCCTACGTCGCTTCTCTGACCTTGTAGCTGAGGGTGTCAAGACCGACAAGGGGTTCAAAGAAGTTCATCTGAATGCCGTGGCCAAGCAGCTCTCAGAGTTCAGTAACATTGAGGTCAGTGGCAATCAGGTGTACAACCACCTAAGGAAGTGGAGGGCTAGGTGGGTAAAGATCTGCCGGCTCAGGGAGTTGAGTGGTGCCTTGTGGGATGAAGACAACTACATGATAACACTGGAGATTGAGCACTACAATGGGCATGTAAAGGTAACTGACACCAAAATTTATATTCTCTAATATGACATGTATGTGATCATATCAAGTGGTTAACTAATTATCTTGGTCTTCTTTTTTTTACAGGACCACCCTAAGGATGCTGAATTTCTCAACTGTCCACTCATGAACTACTTGCAGATGCAAAACATCTTTGGAAGTGGAGTTGCAACTGGAAGATTTGCTATGGGGTCAAGTGAGCCATTGGGTACACCTGCAGAGCAAGAGACCATTGACCTTGATGGAGAAGCACCGCCTCCTGTGCTGCCTACACAGAATGGAGAAGGAAGTGGCTCGAATGCCAAGGGTGAACAGCAGGGACTTGGCAAAAGGAAGAGGGTTGTGTTAGATGATGAGGTAGCCTTCTTCATTGGACTGACTGATGCAATCAATGGATTCGCAAAGGCTGTGATGGATACAAATACACCCAAGGCTGCTCCAGGGATCTACAGTGCAGTGATGGGGTGCCCAAACTTCAGCAGGGAAGCTCTCATGTTCTGCCTCAACTACATGATGAAAGAAAAAGAAACTGCAATGGGCTTCCTGGACATGGAACCTGATGACAGGGAGCTGTGGTTGAGAGACCACCTGGGAAGAAACAACTTCTATGGCTGACTGTTTACGAGCATGGGAACAGTTATTTTTTGGCTAACACATGACATCTGATCACCTGACTGCTTTTTTTTGCTTGACTAGACTGACTGGTGTCTCTGGTCAATTGTCAAGACCTGATTAGTTTCGTTTAGATTGGACAAATTAACTTTCAGTGAACTTTGTAATAGTAACACAGGTGACGCATTACTGCATACAAAACCCGTAGGTATGCATAGATGCATTACTGCATGCATGAACAATTATGTATGCCTCTGATTATCTGGAGTGACCAGATTTGAATGTCATGTCTAATTGTCTACAATTGTTTCTATGTTTACTTGCTGGTATAATTTGCTTGTAGCTCTTTCAAGGAAGGAAGGCCGGTGAACTGAGTGCGGATTACTGCTAGGGTTGAGGCGGGCGAACTGGCAGGCAAAGAAAACGCACAGGGTAACCTCACCATTTTCCCCATTGCTCTAATGCAACTTGGGCCAACACAGGCTACCAAACAACGCAGAATAGACCAGACCTATACAGGCCACCTACATATGCATCACTCCAATCACGGGCTGGCCTAAGCCAGGGGCGCCCTACGCAGGCTACCAAACAAGCCGGTTAAGGCCTGCACAAGCCTGCGCTACCGAGCCCATGGCTCCAGTCAGCCCAGGCTCCAACTAACACAGGCATCCAATCACACCCATAGTATTCCAAATGGGCTAGGCACTATGGGCAGCCCGAGGCCTGGCCCTAGGCACGATTGATCGGGCCACGGGCTAGCCCAGCCCGATGTGGTGTTAGTGCTTGGGTTGCCACTTCGGCCCATAGTGCTGGCCCACGGCACGGCCCGATTTTTGGTGGCCCGACAGAGGCCCTATAAAAGTACTATCGGCCTATACCATAGCACATCCTTCATCTTCTAAACGATGCGAATCTCCTTCCTCATCTGTGTGATGGTCTGATTCTCCTCCCCCATCTTCTAGATAACTCAAATAGCATCCCTCGTCTCTTTTGGGAGCGCAAATTTCATCCCTCGTATCATTTGATGGCCTAGTGGGCTGGTCGAGCACGGTGGGCCGATCGGGCCGTCAGCCCGGCCTGGCACTAAAAAGCGGCCATAGTGCCAGGCCTGGGCCGGCTGTTCGGCCCGATGTCCGAGCCTGGCCCGACACTAAAATGTCACTGGGCCTAATAGTGTCAGGCCTCGTCGGGCCGGGCCAAATTGGGCTCAGGCCGGGCTAAGGTCGGTCCACCCATTTGGAATACTATACGGGAGATCAGGACAGGGAGAGAACCTTTTTGAAAGTGTTGAGTTCCGTCCACGAGAATCGCAGGTGTAATGGAGACACTCGTAGTCTTGCTACCGCTCCATGTGTAAATCTTTTGGTATGCATGTTGGCTGCTGTCTCCTCCAGATAGTCTATGTAACTTCCTCTTGTCTAGCTAATAAAGTATGGTGTGCTAAAAAAACATGCATAACGGTGGACCTAGAAATGGTTGGCAGATGGATTGCCAAAAATCAGATCTCAAATCAATGCTCGAATCTTTCACTTTTCTCTCCTTGCTCTTTCTTTCTCATTCTTATCCTCTTTTTTCTCCACCACCCACACCTGACGGCCCCATCTACTACTCAGCCTTTACACGGGAGCGGGGAGAGAGAATATAAGGTGGAGAGAGAAGGAAAAACATGAGCCATCTACTGTTTAGATCTAACGGTCAAAATTTTGGTGCTAGCCCCCCTTAGAAACACCCGGATGTTGGTTATCTTTTTCCCAATCACAGTTAGAAACTAGCTAGAGGTACAAGCTAGTACACGTTTGGAATGGAGGGATTCCAAAGGAATGTATTCTTTTAAAAAGGTTTTGAAGCTTGCTGTTTGTAATGGACTATCGTCAGGAAAGACTTCCTCAGCTGCATAAAATGAAGGGAAAAAAACATCCACTCAAATCTCTCTTGCAAAATTTTTTTGTGAAGAGAGTGTGCGATGGAGGACCTAACTGCTATGTTAATCTCATTAGAGCATCGCCCTTTGCCTTGGCAATCAGACATTGCCCAACTCCTTCGATGCCTTTTTCAGCCACAAACAAGCTCAAAGCTTAGATAGTCCGAACAGACCTTACATATGAAAATTGCCACGAAACTCAAGAAAAAAGGCATGAAGATAAATTATACAGGACGAGCACTTCTTGAATTTTGTTCAAAGAAACAAACAGGTTAACATTGAACATATGGTAATCTAAGCAAACCTTATGTTACCTTTTTTTTTTCTGAGGTAAACCTTATCTTACACTTGTGCAGCCTTGAAAGCTTCTATGGTCACATGGCGACGATTAATCACGACTCGATCCAACTATCCAAGCGTACCGTTTCCCGGTGATCCGCTTTCTCCCCAAGATCATCCATACGGTTTCGGTGGTGTACAATACATAAACGCTATTGGAGGGAGAAGCTTCATCGCACAGCGGCAGCGCCTCCCGCTTGCTGATCAGTGATCACCCTCACGTGGAGGCGGAGCTGGAACCATCCCCTCGCAAAAGCGACAGTCAAAGCCTCGCGAAAAGCACCCGCACGCCGCACGCACGCGGGGACCCGCAACAATTCGTCAAGCGCTACGCTAGCTAGCCATGGACGCGCCGCAGCTCCTCCTCGGCTCGCTCCTCTTCATCCTCCCCGCGGCGCTCCTCCTCCTCACCCACCGCGCGCGGGGCAACCAGCGCTCGCGCCTCCCGCCGGGCCCTCCGTCCCTGCCGCTGCTCGGCAGCGTGGTGTGGCTCACCAACTCGCCCTCCGAGATCGAGCCCCTTCTGCGTAGGCTCGTCGAGCGGCACGGCCCCGTCGTGGCGCTCCGCATGGGGTTGAGCCTCTCCGTCTTCGTCGCGGACCGCCGCCTCGCGCACGCGGCACTCGTCGAGAGCGCCGTGGCCCTGGCGGACCGCCCGCCGCTCACGTCGGCTGCGCTCCTCGGCGAGAGCGACAACTCCGTCACCCGCGCCAGCTACGGGCCCGTGTGGCGCCTCCTCCGCCGCAACCTCGTCGCCGAGACGCTGCACCCGTCGCGGGTGAAGCTGTTCGCGCCGGCCCGCGCCAGGGCGCGCCGCGTGCTCGCCGAGAAGCTCGGCGAGCCCGGGCCCGGCGCGGCGCCGGCGGCGCCCCGCGTCGTGGAGACGTTCCACTACGCCATGTTCTGCCTCCTCGTGCTCATGTGCTTCGGCGAGCGCCTCGACGAGCCCGCCGTGCGCGCCATCGCCGCCGCGCAGCGGGAGTTGCTCGTCTACCTCGCCAAGAACATGCCCGTCTTCGCCTTGTTCCCGGCGGCGGTCACCAGGCACCTACTCCGCTCGCGGCTCGACAGACTGCGTGAGTTGAAGCGGCGCGTCAAGGAGCTCCTCCTGCCGCTCATCAATGCGCGGCGCGAGTATAAGAAGCTCGGCGGCGAGTCGAAGAAGGAAACCATGTTTGAGCACTCGTATGTGGACACCCTGCTCGGCATCAGACTCCACAAGGACGGCGGTCGCCCTCTCACCGACGATGAGATTATCATACAATGCTCCGAGTTCCTTGACGCCGGAACGGACACCACATCCACTGAGCTGGAATGGATAATGGCCGAGCTTGTCAAGAACCCAGCAATCCAGGAGAAGCTCTACAACGAGATCAAAACCACCATTGACGACGATAAGGAAGAAGTCTCCGAGGAGGACCTCCACAAGATGCCGTACCTCAAGGCGGTGATCCTCGAGGGCCTCGGGAAGCACCCACCGGCTCACTTCGTGCTGCCACACAAGGCGGCAGAGGATATGGAGATTGGCGGGTACCTGATCCCCAAGGGCACTACGGTGAACTTCATGGTGGCAGAGATGAGCAGGGACGAGCGGGAGTGGAAGAACCCAATGGAGTTCTCGCCGGAGCGATTCCTCCCGGGCGGCGACGGCGAGGGTGTGGACGTGACGGGCACCAAGGCGATCAGGATGATGCCGTTCGGCGTGGGCCGGAGGATCTGCGCGGGGCTCGGCATCGCCATGCTGCACCTCGAGTACTTCGTGGCCAACATGGTGCGTGAGTTCGAGTGGCAGGAGGTTGCCGGCGATGAGGTCGACTTCGCCGAGAAGAACGAGTTCACTGTGGTCATGAAGAAGCCGCTGCGCCCGCGCCTTGTTCGCAGGAGACCTCAGAGTACGAGTACTCAGTAGCTAATAGCTATCTAGAACTACTACGATTTAATAGCAGAATGATTCTATGGTATCTTGTTTTGTGATGTCAATATCGATTCAGATTTACTGATTTAGAGTCAGATTTACTACGTAAGCACTAGTTGTAAAAAATTCCGAGATATTTTTGTTCAATGGGCAGGCTTCCCCTTTGATAGTCAGAGTTACATACACTCTTGAAGTGAGCTTCTTCCCAGGCAGCTTTTGTGTTGTGGAGGGAAGCTCGGCTTGGGTTACAGTAAAATGCCAACAGGAAAAAAAATGGTTTTATTGTTTCGATACAATAATCTCAGAGTTTTGAGCATTGATTCCATCCGTCATTATTCTTTACGTGCACCCTTGCTGACATTGTATGAATTTGATATATGATAATATTCAAATTAAAAAACAGTAAAGGAATTGAACGGTTAGCTATTAATCCAAATGTATATTGTTTCTCATTTGGAAACAAACCTCAATTAAAAGGTAGAATTAATTGCATTAATCTGAATGGCAGAGCTGCATTATCAACCTGAATATGTGAATACTAAAGCTCAAACATAGAATTTAAATTCTGCAAATTGATACCAGTTTCACAAAATCACAGCAAGTAAATATAATATGTGAATACTAAAGCTCAAACATTTGCTGAAGATCAATCCTGAAAACACCGTATATATAGATGCAGTCCCAGTCCCAGTCCCAGTCCCAGTCATATACTTAAGCAAAATAAACACAATACTATTGCACATCAGGAAACTAAGCTTTGCTATGGCATGTCATATTGGCATCGAGTTGCTGCAGAAAGAATTGCAAGATGAGAAATTAATTCTTAAGAACAATCAGGCAAAATCTAATTAACTGGAGATAATAAATGCATTAATCTGAATAGTAAAGTATCATCCACTGAAGTTGGTGGATTCTATGGGATCAGACAGATGTAATTGACATTGTTAAACATATGACATGCAATATCTTCAGTTTTAACCCCCTCCACACAGTATCAGTTACCCAATAACAGCACTTGGAATCCTGTCACTTCTTCAGAAATATTGAAATCTGATGCCTTTATAAATGGGTTATACTGCAAAAATGTGCCACCTAAAAAGCTGTTACTGTTATGTGTTAGTACTTCGTTATGTACATACCTCCCCTGATGCAAGGTTTTTGCAAGCATTGTTGCTGTTTCTGAATTCATGTCGCAATTCGCAAAGCTACAACAGTTGTTGGTACAGTTTTCAGAGCTCGAAACACCTCACCTTTTTGTGTGTCTGTATGTATCAGTCTTAAGTGAAGCTAGTTGCCTTGTACTTACTGGCTCCAGCGACCAGCGCTGTGTATTTCTTCCCCTGAACTTCTAGTAATACTAAATCTGAACATGTTTTTGCTGTATCAGAAAAAAAAAGAGGCACGTTCCTTAACAGATAGCTTTTACACGAACATGACTTTTCATGGAAATACATAACTTAAGGACATAAATACGCGAACAGTCAACAACCGAAGACAACACTACTGATCAAGACATGAACAAAACAAGTACACGTGCTGCCGTGCATCTCTTCCGATTGCCAAGGAGTGATTGCGTCTCACTGGCCAAGCTCAAGCGCAGCTGCATCAAAAGAATCGGACAGTCCAGTGCCGGTCTTGAAGGTGACTTTACCGGGAGCCGCCTCGTCGACATACACTTCGACGATGCTGAGCCAGAGCATGAGCTCCTTGGTTTTCACCCCAACGACCTTCTTCAGCTTTCCTTTCTCCACGAACGCCACCACCTCATCGGCGTACGACACGGTCTGCTTGATCTTCTTGAACGTGTGCTCCACCTTCTTCTTTCCGCGGACGAGCCACATGAATCCTGCCTCACGGTTGTAGCCAAACTCCTGAATGTCGTCGAGAGGGAACAAGCCCTTTGGAAGGCCAATGTCGCCGAGCAGCTCGATCGTTGCCTTCTTGCATGCTGCGGCGTCGCCACGGACGACGTCGGCGCCGGCACGGTAGCTCTCGATGGTCTGGGACGCCATTGCGTGCTAGGACTCGATTGGTCTGTACGAGTCCAAGGAAAATGGGTATGTGGTTACTGGCAGGATCGGAGATGCAGATGAGCTATTGAGCTGTGGACGGTTGTGTCGAGGAGCATACAGAGCACAGGTCTATATAAAAGACAGCAGTAGGGTATGGAGATACTGAATTATCAGGGTTTGTGAAAGAAAACAGCTCTTGAGAATGGGAATCTGCTTGTTTTGACGGAGCCTGGTCATTGGTCAAGTCGTGTGGTCCTCTTGGGCTAGCTCCCTGAACTCACCAGGCGTCGGAATTGACCTGTGACCACCTGGCGCGGCGTCTTCAATTATGAGGCAACGCATAATATTTGCATTCTAGTTGCTCAGCAATAGAGAGCAGGTCCATTCCAAAAAAAAAAAAAAAAGGAAAAGAAGAAGCTCTGGTCTCGCAGTCGCAGCGCCACGATTGACTCGGTCCTTGGCCCTGCAGTAAGCCACTGGCCGAGTTCGAAGAGGTCTCTAGTTTTTTGCGTCATGCCTGTTGAGTGAGTCCAGCGATATGGGCTCGGGCTGGGCGGCTCGGCCTCAGACGTCAAGGCTGCTGGGCACGACCAAGCCCCCGGTCTAACTGGGCAACCTAGCATGCCATAGTGCAAGGAGCATTCAGTGAGTACTCAGGTTTCCTCCTCTATGAAGACGGGAACACAATGTATACGAGTGAAGTCGCATTGCTTTGTGAGGTGCCTATCCGTCGCCTATATAAAGCCGAGAGATACGACATCACCTGGCACTCGCATTCCACGGCATCTGTCTCTCACTACACATTACTCCGTTAGCTACTGTTGTCCAGATCAACTCTCTCTTCAGCTTCGATCTCCCACTCGAGGCATAAAACTTGCTTGCAATGGCGTCCCAGACCATCGAGAGCTACCGTGCCGGCGCCGATGTCGTCCGCGGCGACGCCGTAGCGTGCAAGAAGGCAGCGATCGAGCTGCTTGGCGACATCGGCCTCCCAAAGGGCCTGTTCCCTCTCGACGACATTCAGGAATTCGGCTACAACCGTGAGGCAGGGGTCATGTGGCTCGTCCGGGGAAAGAAGAAGGTGGAGCACACATTCAAGAAGATCAAGCAGACCGTGTCGTACGCCGATGAGGTGGTGGCGTTCGTAGAGAAAGGCAAGCTGAAGAAGATCGTTGGGGTAAAGACCAAGGAGCTCATGCTTTGGCTTAGCATCGTGGAAGTGCACGTCAATGAGGCGGCTCCCGGCAAGGTCACTTTCAAGACTGGCACTGGGCTGTCCGATTCTTTTGAGGCAGCTGCGCTTGAGCTCGGAATGTGAGGTGGATGCTTTTGCTGCCTGCCACCTAATAGCTACCCCATCACCCCTATTGTATCTGCATTCTCCTATTGTAATGTTTTTTACCCGCATGAAATATGTCCTCGTAAGAAATATGTCAGTGTCGTTGTTGTTTTCTTCCTTCATATAAATTTCTCTCCTTGTAATCTCCACATAACAATATAATGTTGCGTGAAGCATTCTCTAATGACCATTCCAAAGATTCAAATTTTATCGTAAACATTCTCTAATGACTAGGGAAACAAGATTGGGGAAGAGGGAGTTTGATTTGGCACGGAAGAAGACATTGAGTCCGGGATTTTTAAGTAACCATGTGTTCGATGTGCCACGTGTGAAAAAAAATAAATGTGATAATCTGATATACACCACTACAATAATTCTCACAGTTCAAAGATAAAGATGAACTCTTTTACAATGATTAGCAAGTACCATGGTACTACCAGGATATAGAATCCAACGGTGGGAAAAATGTCTAGTACCTAAAAATACCCATCTAAAAGTACCAAAAAGTACCAAAATTGTGGGACCAAGTACTGGATAAATGGACCCACCTAATTATTTTATTTTATTTTTAAATTAAAAAGAAAGGGTATATACGTCTTTTTCCGCAGATGTAGGGGAGGAGGCGGCGGGGAAAAATCATTATGATATATTGTGGGAGGGTATATTCTAATCAGGATATATGAAATTACTAATATGACCTTATTATTATTTATTTATTTTTTAAAATTCTAGTTAAAAGTACCAGTAAGTACCAGTAAAAGTACTTAAAGTACCTGTAAGTACCTGGTAGTACCAGCTGGTACTTGCCAATCATTGTAAAAGAGCTCAAAGATATATAGTTAATATTCACAATATTGTATAACTTTATAGATAGTGGTCTTGTATTACCCAGGTGTTGGTTAGATTTTCCCTTTATAAAACTAGCAAGGCGGCTCCCGCTAATAGTATGGCTAGCATCGCTACACTAGCAAGATGATTAAATCAGTCTTTTTATATTTTAGACCTTGATAGAAATAGTTTTGTGTGTGTTTTTCTTTTAAATTTGTGGAACATATTTCTTCATAACATGGCATCCATAGTTGTGACATATTCAATAGCTATTCAATAGCACCGATAGCATAACTTTTGTAGGGTTCTTCAGAAACTGACTTTTCAAGGATTGTGTTTACTTCAACATATGTTGTTTGTTTATTTCGTGAGTCAGGAGCTCTATAATACCTGCTGTATCTGTCCTAGAATAAAGCTATTTTATGTCTTCCCTAAGTCAAACATTTGTAATATTACTAATAGATAAAACCCCCCATAAAGATGGACAATGTAAAAATAGTATTAACGGATTCACAATGAAATTAACTATCATAATATGTAACTTTTTATATTTGAAAATTATCTTTTGATGTATTCTTTGTCATAGATATAAAAATAATTGAAACTATCATAATATGTAACTTTTTATATTTGAAAATTATCTTTTGATGTATTCTTTGTCATAGATATAAAAATAATTGGCTTTAGATAAATTTAAATGTAACTATAATTTAGAACAAATGGAGTATATTAGTTGGCACTTGATCCGTATCCAACTAACAATTGAAAAACATGAGTAATTGATGGAGTATAAGTACTTGATTTCTGATCAGGCGGATCCATCTCATCCTTTTCCGTATCTTTTTCGCTTTCTTGCTTATTCTCGGATCAAAATTACGTCGTTGATTTGCTTTGATCTCCCTTGACCCTTGGTACTCATCAGGTAATTAAATCACGCTTGACTTCCATTCTTCTTGCCAGTTCGAATCAATTTCTAACCATGATAAATTTTAAACCCTCTTGGTGATTATGGTTGCCTCTTTGCTAATATATTTTTAAGATAATAGATTCATCAGTGATGGTATACAATATATTAAGATAGTTTTATACGTGTTAAAAAAAGGTTATGTAGAGGACATTGTAAACTCTAATTTAATACTCCCTCTATTCTTAAATATATGTTATTTAGGACAAAGTAGTTTGGTTCAAAAATGAATTATTTTTTATTGTCCTAAACGTCATATATTAAAAAAGGGAGAGGGAGTATATTGTGATGGGTTTTGTAGCAAATATTTGCAAGGTACAAATATAATGTTTATCCTTCTGATCTTTTTTATGGAATTCATTGGCAAATCATCCTCTCTGGTCCTATTGACTGTTTGACACATGAACTTTAAGCTGTAACACGCTACGTGCTAATTGCTTTTGTAGACCTTGATTGGCTCGTTTTATGGTTTAGACGCTCGTTGTTGGAGAATGCAATGGCAAATGAAGAGGCGGTAGCATTATTTTATTTTGATGCGTGCGCAGGCTTGACCAATGGGGTCCTTACCATGATACCATCCCTGTGCTGTGATAGTGGAATTTGGACACACCTACGAAGGTCTTACGTCCCGCGCTAAAGCCATATGTTGGACAAGATCAAATTACCAATCTACTCCGTGTGCTGCCACTTTTATCAGTCGGCACAGCCGACGACGGCGACCGATTTGGCGAAGGATCAACAGCGGTGAGCGCGCGCCGCGCGGTCTCCCGCGGCGTCCTCCTCGCCCGCGCGGCGGTGCAATCTTGCCGTGCCGCTATCGGTTCGGGGCCTACGACGACGGCGTGTCCGTCTCCAGGAACGGTAGAGACGGTCGCCGTCGAGGGTTCCGGCGACGGGCTCCACCATCCGTTCCACGTCTCGTCTTCGCCGGAGACACAATTTGGCGTCGTGTTGATTGCTGCTGGGCTGCTGGCACTACCACCGTTACACGGTCAACGGGTCAAGGCGCTCAGGTTTGCACAGCTTTGTTGAACACCTACCGTGGCAGGCCAGTGTGACGGTCCGGCGGACGCGTGTGGTGCGCCACCTACAGCGCCAGGTGCGCGTGACAAGGTCGTGCACTACTTTCGACGAGAAAAGCACGGACGGAACTAGCGAAGATTCTGCGCCTGCGCTTCGGTGCACGCGCCGAGGTCATCAATTCACAATTCACCCACCCACCACACCACCACCACCACCATCACAGCAACAAAGCCAACCCAGCCCGTTCGGTCCGGTTCCACTTCCATGATTCCATCGCCATCGCCTGATCGGCTCCTCTCTTCTCCTCCTCCCCTCCGCAACACCCGGCGGAAATACAAGATTCCTTCGTGTGGGTGTGGCAGAGGCAGGAGTCGCGGCGGCGTTCACCTCAGGTCTCCTCCAGTCTGCTCATGGAAGAGCAGAGGAGGCCTCGCTTCTTCAAGGTCCTCATCGGGAACTTCGCGCGCCGCGCCGTGAGTTTTATTCCTCATCCCTCCTCCTGCCGCCGCCACCCTGCGCGTTCCCCTCCATCTCAGTGTCTACACTCTGCCACATTCGCGGGTATAGTCTGGGGCTCTGGGCTGTACGGGCAGGGCAGGCCGCGAGGGTCGGTCCGGGGCCGTGTACTTGTGCAGAGTTGCGGGGTGTTTGGATGAATAGAGGATGACTCCCCCTGTGCAGTGCATCCGTATGAATTTTGGTGATCTTCCTTCTAATAGTAGATTGGATTCATGCATGTAGTTTAATGTCGGATGGCATGGTGGACTGTAGCTAGGACTAGGATTAGAAAAGTAACCAAGGTGCTGCCATAGCTTCCCACATGCTTGCATTGCATGCGTCCTAAAATAAAAATATAAACTTCAGCGCATTTCTTTATGCTGTTTAATGACCAACTCAATGTAGAAATGTATGCACCCACTACAGGTCCATTAAATAAAGAATCTGCTGGCAAATGATCTACATTTCAGTCTATGAGCAATGGCTAGTCTTCAATACCATGTGTTCTATTTTCAGTCAAGCACTTAAGTGGAAATAGCTTACAGTTCGTCGTTAGTCCTAACCTTGCTTCTGCATGTAGGAGATACCTCAAGGCTTCCTCTGTCATATTTCAGAGGAGAGGCGCAGAACTTCTAATGGTGCGGTGGCTTCATGTGCTAAAGTGATACTTAGGAATGCTGAAGGGAAGATTTGGCCTGTTGAGCTAGAGGAAATCGATGGTCGTGGGTTTCTGACCACTGGATGGCCAAAGTTTATTGAGGGCAACTGTTTGGGGGAGGGTGAATTCCTTGTCTTTGAATATGAAGGGAACATGCATTTCAGGGTTTCAGTTTTTGGTGTGAATGCTGTTGAGAAAACAGTTTGGCCTTCAGGAAGTGGTGCTCAAGCTACATGGAATTTAAAAGAACTCCCATGTGGTATCTTTCCTTCTAGGACGAGGGGACAATGTGACGACAACTTAACAGAGGCAGCTAAGAGTCTCATGCATAGGAACACACAGGTTGATATACTGGATCAGTCTGATGCAAAAATGAGAACAATCTATTCTCTTAAGGAAACAATTAGTTCAGTTCATACTGGTCATTTAGGTGTATGCATTTTTATACTCTCTAGTGCACATGGAGTTGCCTTGTTATTTGTATGTTCTTGGATATTTAGCTTTAGGTTTAGAATAATACTGCATTTGATGGTCTACATGAAATTATCTGTGTTTGGTACAGTTGGCTGCTGCAACACTTCTGCTGCAGATGCAGCAGCCGAGTTAATTGCTATAGGCTGTGCTGTGTGGGCCATTTGCTTTGTGCAGCCACTGCTGGCTCATTGTTCAAAAGAATTTCTTCACATCACTATAGAATGCTCTAGCTTTTCTTTTTATCATGCTCCATGGATTTTCCTTCATGAGGTGTAATTCGACCAGTGAAATATCAAGAAAGCTCTAAGATTGAGAAAGTTAACAAAAGGATGACTAAAATACCTTCATGAAGCATTTCTGGAAAGATGTTTTGTATGTGGTTATCAATAATTGCTTAGTCAACAGAATTATGAAAAAACCGAGAAACTAGTAGTGCACCTGTCCTAGGTGCACGCTTTATGATCTTCCAAAATAGCCAAATATGCCTTGTAGAATGAAACAAACCGAGTACCTTTTGGTTCACTAAGGAGTGTGGATTTTAAATTTTGATTAGTACCTTACATGAAATGTCGTCTCTTCAACTAATAGTTTTGTATATACCTTCTAGACAGTTACCACACAACAAAGCGCTCAAGGGGGTGAACATATTTCACTCCAGGACACAATCGGTTCCGTTGACCCACATGGAGTAGGTAGCTCCAAAGATGAGTTGGAGACATGCTTGTCACAGAAGGAACCAATGGAGGATGAGAAAGCTAAAGCAATTGCCGAAGTAATGAGAACTTTGCATGTTGACAAATTGACAGTTGAATTATTCTGTGTTACTCTTTGTCTGTACAAATGGGAAGTTGAGACGGCTGCAGAAAATTTTAATATTTGTAAGGGCAAGTCTCAAATTCTGGAACAATCTCTGAAGCAGAAACTTTTGTTGCAGTGTAAGTTTTTTGTTTGAAATCATCTTATGTTCTTTCATTTTTGCATCCGTAACATGGCTAATATCCTTTTTGTCAACAGTTGACTTTGTAAAGAGACAACTACACCGCTTCTTCCCTCAGGATGATAATTCTGAGATAACCAAGAAGAACAATCTTAAGGGGCTTAACTCTAATCAACCACTACAGCCTGACCTGACTGTGGCACCAGTGAAGCGAATGCTAGTTGATGAGCATGAATCTTGTGTTTTGTTTCCCCAACAGAAGAGGAGAACAGTTCAGTTGCAGCGAGGCTCACCACAAACTCAAACACCAAGAAGGTCACCACGACTGACACACCTGAACAACAATTGCAAGAGCACCAAGAAAGTGTTGAAACAAAGAGCTGAAGTGCTCAAACCACCACCAGTAGTAATAAATCAGCACAAGGATAGGGCACGTAAATCATGTTTGCTTCGTAAGAAACTGGATAATGCCACGAAAGCAGTTCATGAGGAAACGGCAGGTGATTCTTTGGTTACTCTTTGTTAGATCTTCCTTTCTAACGTCTCAACTTAAGTCATGTCAAATTTTGACTTTCCAGGTTCCTTATCCCAGGACCTCAGGAAACTGGATTCCCCACGGTGTGAGGTTAGCTTAAGTAAAGAGCATGAATATCACCAAGGAGAAAGTGGTAAAATGCTGGATCATGGCAATGATGGGAAAAACAGTAAAGAACAAATGGAAATAAATGCTGTGGGGGCTTCTAAGTCATTCACGAGTACAGATTGCATAGAGTCATCACCAAACGGCCCCAGGTTGACAACATATTCAAGAATAAATGTGCTACCGTTCACATGGAAGAACACACAACATGCCAATCCCCTTGAGAAAATTATATTTGACATTCAAAGGGACAACTTTGTGAACACCATCACACACATCCAGAAAATCATCCGGGGTGATTCATCAGATGTACTGAGTGCAGATGTAATTGAAGGCATCATGCGAATAGGAATTTTAAAATGGGATTTATACATTCTGGATAGGAATGCCCAAAAGATAGTGAAAAAATTGTTGGAGTATGCTAAAAAGGTTAAGGAGAAACACAATTTCAGTACTGAGATGAGGAAGGAAGAGTTCTCTGCAAAGCTACAGGATCTCTTGAAGTGGCAGCTTAAAGAGCTAGAAATTACATGCACTTCCTTGGAATCAGATTACAGGAAAGCAGCAACTGATTCTAGCATTTTTTTCTCAACATTGGAAGAACATAAGAAAAAGCTGTGTGCCATTAAGGACGATACCAAGGACTTTCAGCAGGCTTTGATGATTAAGGAGGATGAAATTCAAAAGTTGGCACATGAAGTCGCTGAGTATGAGACTATATATCAGAAGTCTATAATGGAAAAAGTAAAGGTAAAAATGGCTCTGAAGAGCTATCAGCAGACTCTTGGTGTTGTAAAAGAGCAGCTCGCCTCTACTGTGCCTGGATCAGTTGATGTAGAGGCATTGGTTAAGGTAGAGATGGATAATATGAGTAAGGAGATTCAGCTTTCCAAGGGAATTCTCCTAAGCATTAACTTTGAGAAAGAGTAAAGAAGCTGTAGCGTCTGCTTATAATTATTTGCTTTCTTCCTGTGGTTTGTTCATGGTAAGTCTCATCATGGAATTTTTTTTTTCCATTTTATAAAGCCCATATATGTTATCAGGAAGGAGATAAGTGTGATGAATCATGCATCATGATGGTTTCTCTTCCTTGTCATTCTTTTTTTCATGAAGCTGGCCTGTATTAGTTAACTATGATACAAGCTATATAATGTTTATATGTTTTCCTATCTTGAAACATCAGAAGGTTTGAAAGGAGTCTCATTAGTTTTGGTAGTTTACATATATAATGTTTTTATATATTAACTGATTATTTGTGGAGGTGCTTGAAAACTAGCTAAGTGCTGATTCTATACTACAGTAACTTATCTATCATATCGCTCGCTGCAGGAGTCTCATTAGTTGTGGTAGTTTACATAGCATACAGTCAGTTACTTCTGAAGAGTTGCGAGGTTGTAGAATGCCCCCTTCTTGTTCATGAGCTGCGGGTAAGAGCCACGCTCCACCACCTTACCCTCTCCTAGGAAAGTGATTGAGTCTACATTCTTGATTGTGTTTAGTCGATGCGCCACCACTATTGTGGTCCTTCCTGACATTATTCGGTCAAGAGCTTCCTGCACCACTTGCTCTGACTGTGCATCAAGCGCACTGGTTGCTTCATCAAGTAGGAGTATTGCTGGATTCCGGATTATTGCCCTTGCGATCGCAATTCTTTGCTTCTGTCCTCCAGAGAGTTGTATACCATGCTCTCCACAATCAGTATCATATCCATCCTTCAATGATCTGAAAATAATAGGCTTTGAGTTCAGACAAAGGCACATATAATACATGTTTGGAATAGAACACATTAAATGACTTACGAGATGAACTCATGTGCATTTGCAGCTTTTGCAGCCTCCACTATCTCATCTTCATCTGCTTCTGGTTTACCGAAAGCGATGTTATCCCTGACACTACCTGAAAACATTGCTGGCTCCTGACTAACAAGAGCTGTAAATCCTCGAAACCAAAGAATATTCATCTCCCTCACATCCATGCCATCAATCCTTACGGCTCCTCTATCAACATCATAGAACCTCTGGATCAAACCTATGATAGTAGATTTACCACAACCACTTCTCCCAACCAGGCCAACACTCGTTCCTGCTTTCACATCCAAGCTAAAATCCTGTAGGACAAGGCATTCTGGTCTCGTTGGATATGAAAAATCTACCTTTTTGAACTCTATTCTTCCTTGTATTTTCTTCTTCTGGTCTTCCTTTTCCACCTGTAAAGTACATCTGATTATTTTCTCACTCATAGTGTTATAAACATACTCCCTCCGTCCCTCAAAGAATGATGTTTTAGCATTTAAAATTTTTCTCATAAAGATTGATGTTTTGGCATGCATGTATAACAAATTAGGAATATCTTATGCATGCATGCTTAAAAGGAAACTGATTTACCTCCTAAAATGGCATTTACCAGGGACACATGCGTCTTTCTTTTCTACTCTTAATTTGTCTGAAAAATCCTAAAACATCATTCTTTAAGGGATAGAGGGAGTAAATCCATATTATGCTTGGAAAGCCGCTGATTAATACTCCCTAGTCCCTCCGTTCCAAATTATTAGTTATCCTGACTTTTTACTAGATTCATTGAAGATGATATAAATCTAGACAAGTAAAAGTCTAGGTTCATAGAAGATGCCATGAATTTAGACACTCAAAATGACACCTAGAATGACTAATAATTTGGAACGGAATGAGTATTTTGTATGATGCTTAAGAAGCTAGTTATGAGTATGGCACCTGTGAATTTTGTAGAGAGAGAGATTTCCTGTCTAGCACCTCAAATACTGAAGCAACTGCATTTGCTCCCTTTGCCAGGTCTGACGTCATGCTGCCAGCATCAGCAATCAGCTTTCCTGTGCTCACCAGGACGAAAAAGGTTTTGAAAACATCACCCGCTGAGATCTCCCCGGATTGTGCCAGCTTCCCACCGTACCAAAAGTCCAGTGCCCATGATAAGAATGAGAGGCAAGGTGACAATCCTGTGGTGAGCCCTGCTACCCATGATTTCTTCCTTGCTCTTTTCAATGGTTCTTCTTGTGCATGCTCAAAGAGCTGAAGAACCTTTGATGAGCACCCAAAGGAGGTTACCATTCTGTGGTTGTAAACAGCTTCTATGGCAATCTGAGTACTTTGATGCTGAGCCTTAGCCAAGTCCCTTGAAGCATTTGAGAGCACTATCTTTTTGGCATAGTAGCATATCATTGTAGATGGTTGTACCGCTATCATGACAAGAGCAAGTTTCCAAGCTACTATCAGGCCCATTGTCACTGCAATTATAATTCCAGAAGCAGTTTGAAGCAGTAAGGACATTCTGTCTGCAACAAGGGTTTTGACAAGAGAAGCTTCATTGCTTAGCCTTGAGCACAACGAACCACTTGAATTCGCTTCTTCATCAAACCATGCTGCCTCAAAGGTTAAGATCTTTTCAAGTACTTGTACCCGGATTCGCCTAACAAGATGTTCCCCCATGTATGCAAAATTGTAGTGTTGCAATAGATTTACAACTATGGACACCATGGACAATGAGCAGAAGATCAAGGCATACCGTCTGATGATTGCATTCATCTCATTCTGATCCTGAACAAAGAATGCAGCAATCATTCCTCCAATGGTAATGGCATAGATGGGCTGCAAGGAACCATATACCAATGCAGACAGACTGCCTACGACTGCCTGCCTCCACTCTGGTGCATTCATTGCAAGAAGCCTGGAGAAAGATGGTGCAGGTGGAGAAACATCAGAATCAATTTCCTTGAAAACAGCTGGTGTAAGTGGCATTGGACTTGCTCTGGACACGCTGTGACGGCTGGTGCTGGTCCTGGCCACTGACGAAGCCCTGAATTGTTCGTTTTCTTGATCAATGTAACTCACCATCTTCTGTAATTTCACAAGTCTTGAGTATGGACCCCCCTTGCTGATCAGTTCATCATGTGTACCAATTTCAGCTATTCTACCCCCATCAACTACAGCAATTTGATCCGCATTCTTCACAGTTGAAAGCTTATGAGCTACTACCTGTTTAGTGTTAATGGATTATTAGAGCCAGTGCCAAATAATTTCCTCTTTTAAGAAATACAATACCAATAATTCAATAAGTTTTTATTTTAGGGTTATGAAGAAGGAAGAGTGGATGAATTGACAACTTACCAGAGTTGTCCGCCCCATAGATGCTTGATCAAGTGCGTGCTGCACTAACTTCTCTGATTCTGAATCAAGTGCACTCGTCGCTTCGTCAAGCAAAAGTATAGCAGGGTTCTTGATAATTGCCCTAGCAATGGCAATACGCTGCTTTTGGCCACCTGATAGCAATGCTCCACGCTCGCCAATCTGCAAGATGGTCCATAAAGTATGAGAGGAAATTTTGAGGTGGCTGACTGCTTGTTTTATTTTGATGGGCATACCTTAGTTTCATATTCCTCAGGAAGCCCCCTTATGAAGTTGTGAGCGTTAGCTGTCATGGCTGCTGCATAAATTTCATCCATGGTTGCATCTGGCTTGCCAAACAGAATGTTCTCTTTTATTGAAGTACCAAACAATGCATGATCTTGGCTGACAAGCCCCATTTTGCTCCTGATCCACTTGAGTTGGAGTTCCTTAATGTCGAAACCATCAACCTTGACAGTTCCTTCACTGGCGTCATAAAAGCGCTGCACTAATGCTATTGCGGTTGACTTGCCACTGCCACTAGACCCAACCAGAGCAATGGTTTGCCCTGCAGGAATCTGGAGGTTAAAGTCTTTGAGTATTGGTATATTTGGCCTTGATGGGTACACGAAACGGACAGATTCAAACTGAAGTTCCCCCCGAATTTGGTCCAAAACAAGGCCCTTCGGGTCGTCAGCATTGATCTGGGGCACACGGTTTATACGGTCGAGAATTCTTGTGGCAGCAACAGATGCCTCGGTGAAATGTTTCAGCTCAGGCAGTGCCATTCCAAGGGCTCTGCAGTATTCAGTAAATTTGTTGAATCAAGCTTCTATTCTATACGCAACAAAACCAAGTCATGAAATTAATACTGTACAAAAAGGTAGAAGAAACATACAGGCCACCCAAGACGAAGGAAATCCCAGCGGCATATATCCTCCCACCACTTGCCTGATGGTGCATCACCAACCTGCCACCATACCATGCAAGGAAGGCCCAGATGGCGAAAGAAAGGCCGGTGAATCCAACGGCGAGACCCTTGGCAATGCCCTGCTTTATCCCCAGCTTGATCGTCTTGTCGAGGATCGCTGTGTACTTCTGGATGATCCTCTTCTCGGCTGTGAATGAGTAGACGGTCTTGATCGAGCCCAGGGCTTGCTCAACCAGGGAATTCGCCTTGGCGTACTCATGGCGTGACTCTCGGGAGAGATACAGAAGGTACTTGCCGTAGATCAAACCTGGGATTATGAGAAGCAGGACCAGTGGGAAAGAGACCAGAGCCAGCCTCCAGCAGAAATAAGTGGCGAAGGCCAGTCCGGAGACGAATACAGTAGAGTGCATCAGAAATAGAGGGACCTGTTAAAAAAAAGGTAAAAATATCAATCAATTATGCTGTTATTTCTGTTTGAGTGTTGAACTAATGCACACACTTTTTTCTCCCACAATTTATGCTTAGCATATTTAATGCATTCTTTTATACTTTTCGGGCGCCTTAACAAATTGTTTGATTTATGCAATATGTAAGGAACACCCCATTTCCATACATCACATTTTTCCTGCCGCGGTCATGCCTGCCTTGCAGCAGGTCCATGACCATTTCATATCAAACGAATATGGTTAGTCCTAGCGTTTTCATCGTTTGCCACATTGCTATGCTCCATGATGAGGCTTGGCCGATTAAAATAAGACGCCCGGAGCCGAGACTCCAAGGCAGAGCCAGTGTATTTGATTCACCAGTGATTCGTTGACGCACATGCCTAAATCGTCCTAAAGAATGCTAGGCTTCCATCAACCAAGAAACCTCGTAAGGTTTTGGACGGAGATCCGGTGAGGCGGTACCGAGCCACTGACAAACGGAATATATAATTCAGGATAAGATGAAGCGAATCGTCGCCATTACTTGGCGTTTTCTGACGACTGAAGGTTTTTCTTTTATACTGAATATTTCGAGAGTTCCTTTTTTTACTGAATTTATGACGAATGGAGTGATGGGAATTGGGCAAGAGGGCACCGTTACCTTCTCGCTCAGGACCTCCTGGATGAGGGACGCGTCCTTGGAGATGCTGTTGATGATCTCCGAGGTGGTGGCCTCCTGCGAATCGAAGAAGCCCACCTCCTGCCGAAGAATGGCCTGAAGGTACATGTGCCGGATCCGCAGCACCTGCCGCTCGCTCGTCCGGCTCCAGCAGTACCCTTCTGCACCCCAGAAATGATCCGCCAAACACAAACAGACGTCAAAACCAGTTGGCAAGCTCGATCGTTTTCCTTGGAATGTAAGAATTTACGAGGAATTCGCAAAAAAATATCTCTTGATTCGTATGAAACAATCTAATTCTAGGAAGTTTTTTTTTTCTTTTGCGGGTAAATTCTAGGAAGGTTCAAAGGGGGCGGGAAAAAGCATTCCGCTTTCCAGTAGGGAACTTGTTGCAATGATATGCACGAAAGGGTGTCTTCTTTTGGTACTCATGTGCAATCGATCGAGTAGGTAACAATAGCATAAATTAAAAATGGAAAGAGAACTGCTCAGAAAAAAAAAATAACATGTGTACTACGATGATGAAAAATGAGTGCGACGAGCTGAGGTTAGTTACCCATGAACGCCACTATCAAGACCGCGAATGCCAGGTAGACGAAATTCAGGCATGACTGCAAAAAAAAAAAGGGGGCCAAAAAGATAACACATGATGAGCTCGAAGAACACGGAATGATCACTCGTCGCTACTACACATGGTGGTAATGCACGGGACGACGACGACGACGAACCTTCTCCACCTCGTGCATGAAATCCACTCCACCTCCCTGGGCGCCCCGCCCGTAGCCGAGCGCGTTCATCACGTCGCTGGCGAAGATGAGCAGCAGGTTGGTGGAGCACCCGTCGCCGATGGCCCCCAGCGTGCCCATGGCCATGAGCACGACGTCCACTTTGTCCGCGAACCGGAACATGCCGCGGATGCTCGCCGGCCGATCGCCGCCGGTGCCCACCGCCGGGGCACTCATCTTCATCTTCCGCCTCGACCAGCTCCTAATACCTCTCTGTTGCCAGCAGCCGGAGCGTGGCTAGCTAGTATAGGAGAGGAGATGGCCGGAGCAACGCTTATTATTAGTTTGTGGGCGAGCCAGCTAGCTACCACATAGCCGGTCTTCTTGTGCTCTAGCATGGCTTTGGCACCGAGGGCTTTATATAGTTGAGATGAGCCGAGTGTACACCAACACACACGCGCGTGTTTTTTTAGACCTATAATGTTCTTCTGCCCTTTTATTATTATAGTATTTGGGGTTGCATGATGAGGAGGCATGCATACATCACATTGCAACATACTCCAGAGTAATGAGTTGGAATTCAGCATGTGTGTGTGCAGGGTAAAGTTGCCGCAACTTACATGCCCATTGGTTCCTCCTCATTATACTTTTCAATTTATTTTAAATAAATGATTAAAAAATTGTAGATGCTATTGGCTCCCTGTTAATGTGGTGGTTGTGTGTCGATTTAATATTGCAAGTGGTTTTTTCTTTTAATTTCCTTTCGATTTACCATGCCGGTTATGCTTGATTGCCTTATCTTCAGTCGTGCAAATAGCTAGCCTTTTCACGCCAATTGGACCTATAAATTTATACAGATACAGTGTGTGTGGTTTGGTCTATGATGGGTAAATTAAAGCGGCAAATTAAAGTAGGTATGCTTCTTTTCGGTTGCTTAGTCAAGTGAAAATGATTTTTTAATTTGGGTGGCAAAGTTCACAGAACAGCTGAAGGGGTATATCCTTTCAACCCTACTTACGCTTGTTGGCTATGGTTGAATTAGTTTTTTTTTCTTACCTGTGGTTGAATCAGTTGCCAGTTAGGAGCTTGTCCATCATCACCAGTTCATCTGCCATGTTATTATTGTATTTTGGAAAGACAAGCGTGCACGTATAGCGTATACATAAAGCACAGGTGATGACAACTTGCTTCCAACACGGAAGCCAAGCTTGAGCATCTCTTTCCTTGTGGCATGGTGTCGGTCTTGTGTCTAGCAACCAGGAGTCTACATTGTGGCGTGCATATACGCACGGTGCTAAACTGCATACGACTTGCAAGATGCGCATCCACGAGGCACGAAAGGCTCAAAGGTGTGACGATGTGCTTCATACTACTACAAAACAATTAGGTGATCGAGCGGCTAGCCTTGTCATTTGCAAATTGCAGAGTAATGATGCTGCCGATCTAGTAGGATAATCGCGAAAGCCTAGCACGCAAAAGCAACCACAGCAGGATCGTCCTAATGGAAACGCTTTACGTTCACCTGACAAAATTTACTTTAAACAATCATATACTTGCATCTTTAACCAACCCACTGACCGATCACTTGTCTGATAGCATCTCATTACTAGCTCCAAGTTTCAACACATGATGTACATCGAAAGCAACCGTTGGCCCCTTTTGCCTTGCTGCTTGGAGAGGCTAGGACATCAGCGGCAATTTGTTTTAGCATTTCTGGACGGAGCTGGGATTTTTTTATTTTATGGAAAGGCACTAGATTTGGTCAAGTGGTAGACAAGCCCCTAATATTAAAACCCATCCATCAACGGCCCGCCTTTTCTTTTCACCGTTTTGCACGCTAGAATTCAGTGTTTTGAATATGTACTGTACCACGGTCAACCCAAATAGTATATATGGAGTGTAGATTATTGCACTGTTCTTGCTCACATAGTCACATGCATTGACCCGCGCGCCGGAAAATACGTACGGATGCTAGACATAGCTGCTTTGAGAATCTTAGTGAGGATCCAACACATTTTTGGTGTCTAGTAAACACTTTGTAGCATTTTTTCTTTTGGATATTCTAGGACGGGTGGTCTTGGGATGGATGATGCTGCAACAATGGAACATCGTGCTCAATGTGAAAAACGGTGTGCATTCTTGATCGATGACCAAGTCATCACTGGCCGCGCACTATGTTTTTTAATCACTTATTACGACCTGGGATTGTACTATATATTGATCTAATAAGAGATCGGGGCCGTCCGGCACGTGCCAGGTCATTTGTCCTTTGGTAGTTTGGTGTCACGTACTTCTGAAGTTGCTCCTAATGACGGACAGGCGGTACGTGCTTCTCAGGTTTCAATTCCAAGATGCTAAAAGTCGACTCGATTATATCCTCAGTTTCGCCAAAAGAGACAAACGATATTTGCATTAATTGTGTGTGCAAATTGTACAATTGGATTGTTGTGAGAAGAGCATTTTCAAAATTTAGTAATTTAGATTAGCATTTTAACACAAAAGTAGTGTTCAAAAGTTGTATATCACAGACCATATCAATGTACAAAGAACCATGCTTATCAAATTACTCCATCCATTTCAAATTATAAATCATCTTATTTAAAAATTATGTAAAGTGTCATGTCTTTTTTGTTATGACTTGCTTTATTAATAAAATTTCTTCAGGAATAACTTAATTTGAATTGAATTGCATATTTTAATTTTTTAATAATATGAGCGGTTAAATTTAGGGGAAAATGTCAAACAAATTATAATTTGGAATGAAAGGACTACTCATCAGTATCTGCAGGTGGCATTGTAGTATACTCCATCTGTTTCAAAATATAATTCGTTTGACTTTTTTGACCCTCAAGTTTGACCGCTCGTCTTATTAAAAAAATTATGTGAGCATAGTCAAATTTAAGTCGTTCTCGAAGAACTTTGATTAATAAATCAAGTTATAGAAAAAATATGATATTTTGTAAATTTTGTTTGAATAAGACAAGTGATCAAACTTGGTGTAAAAAATCAAATGAATTTTAATTTGAAACAAAGGGAGTATTAAAACAATAATCAGTGCTGGATCTATAGGTTGGACCGTCCTAGTTGTCAAAATCTCTCGTTGGTGGATGCTTTTGTTAGAAAAAATATTCACATTGTCCATGCACAATTACCCTTAACCTTCTTTCAAAAAAAAATTACCCTTAACCTAGTGGGCCGTGTATCAACCAGCTAGGAGGCAAACTGTCTGCTGGGTAAGTTATTACTGTAGTTCTACTTCCATAACACTAGTGGAGACGAACTCATTGGTCGTTTATATTTTTAGGCTCCGTTTGCTTTTTGAATAGGTTATATGATCTAGCTTACTTATGGTAGATTATAGGAAAAAGTTTATTTTTTACCATCCAACTCTTGTCTCAGTTTGGTTTTGGCTTCCGAACTCCAAAACTGGGTGTCTTTGGCCATCCAACTACCAAACCGTTCAAATTTGGCCATTGGACTATCTTGATTGGTGGTTTTAATTTTTTATGTATAATTTAGTTCTTAGATCTTACAATTATTGTTACTTTTTACTCGTACCTCTGATCTAGGTAATTATTGCGGTCACATGTTCCTAGCGGTGAGCTTTATCTTTTAAAGTGGTCTCTATACTATTTATCACTATTTGTTATATTATCCTGATGTTGTTGTGTAAAAACCAAAAATATAAGAAAAGTAAAAGAAACAATTATAAAATAATATGAACAACATTTTAAAAAATAAACTCATCGTTACGAATGCATGACCACTAGAATCACTTAAATCAAGATAGAAAAAATAGTAATCAATTTAAGATCCAAGGACTAAAATTTTAGTCCTTGGATCTTAAAATGACTACTATTTTTTCTAGAATCTCCGATTAAAGTGATCCTTGTGGTCATGCATTCGTAATGATGAGCTTTATCTTTTAAAATCATGGACATATTATCTTGTAATGGTTTGTTTTATTTTTCTTATGTTGTTGTTTTTACACAATGGTATAAGAACAATATAACAAATAGTGATAAAATAGTATAAAAAACATTTTAAAAGATAAATCTCACCGTTATGAATGAGTGACTGTAAGAATCACCTAAATTGGAGGTACCAGTAAAAAATAAGAATCATTTTAAGATGTAAGAACTAAATTGTAAATAAAAAATTAAGACCACCCATCAAAACCGCCTGATGACCAAATTTAAACGGTTTTGATAGTTGGATGGCCAAAGATACATGGTTTTGGAGTTCGATGGCCAAAACTAAACTGAGGCAAGAGTTGGATGGTCAAAATGAATTTTTTCCAAGATTATATAATTTAGATTATTGGTGATAGATTATGTATGTATTCTGAGAGAAGTTGTTTCTCTAGATTATTGGACGTGTAGACGGCTGGCGTACAAACACTCTGAAATAAGCATCATCTCTTGGTCATGTGATTATAAAAAGCTAGGTGTGCAGATTATATAATATTGTTAATGATATGAGTTGTTTGCTGCCCATAATAAATTATAGCAGGTTATATAATCTGGAGAAAAACAAGGCCTTTAGAGAAGTCCAGATTCAAAATTTGTGAAAATAATAAGTTCTGATGAGAAATATGTAGAACACAGCTCGAAGAATGACATTGTGTTTGTGTCACATCACACATTATAGGCGCCTCATGATCCTTGTACAGCCAGCCCCTTGAGTTATCGTCTTATATTTTTTTTCGTCAGGGGGTCTTTCATGGCATCCGCCTGTAACTAATCCTTTAATAGAAATGTGCACGGTCTATGCTCGCTCGTTCAATTAATCAAGCTCCCGTCAAGGAACCATTCAGTGAAACTGAGAGTTCTGTGTGCATGTGAATAGGGCGATGAGCAGCCCGAGAGCTGGTATAGTAGGGCAGCTAAAACTCTTCGTAACTGCCGTGTCAATATGGCACTGTCGCAGCACTGTAATCGCCGGCCCGGGTGCATAGTCCACATCCTTTTATGCAATGATGCTTTAGCTTTAGTTTTATCCTTTTTCCATGTTCTGAATTCCTGAAAGGGACAGCAAAAGCTCTCCTAGTATTTGCCATTAGCTGCTTTGGAGGGCACTTCAAAAGGGAGCGAGAAAAGGGAGGCTGTCAAAATCAAATATTCAATCATGGCCAGGCCGACTGGATGTGATTAAAATTCTATGTAATTTGCAACTACTAGCACTTGTCTCATCCTTAAGAAATAAACAAGCAAGGTCGTGCTTCACATGCTTATGTTTCTAGAATTTGGTCTATCTCACTATGCGTTAATTACATCCACGTTAAATATGCTAGAAAAAGCAAGAACTTCAAAATCCTTTAAACCTTTTGGAAATACAATACAAACACTCATATATACACCACGCATACACACCTGCCCTATGGATAATCACACGCAACCCTAACTATATGATCACCTTTGAACTACTAAGCTAGCAGATCTTGAAAATTGACGAAGTCACCAGTCACTAGCAGATCTCAAAATTGACAAAGTCGCCACTCACCATAGCCGTGTTGCTGTAACGGAAACGTTGTCTAGCACTAAAAGAATAACACTACTTATATTTCACAAATTATTTTTTTTATGAAGTTTTGCTTGCTTCAAAATTGCTAGCTTGTGCATCAGAAGCCTGGGTTAATAAACTAGTTAGTATAACTTGTAAGACATTCAAAAAACACATTACGGCGTGTAACGAGAGGCTAGGAAGAAATTGAATAGACATTCGCATGAATAGCGCAAAGCGCAACCGGCAAAGCACCATGCATGCTTTTCAGATGACTAGGTTACACAAATCCTTTTTGAAACAGCTTATTCTATAAATCCTCTGATTAAAGCGATGTTGGTCAGCACTAGAGTGGAAGGTAGTTTTACATCGCTCTCGATTTGCTTTGAAGGTTGGACGGTACTCACGGTTTTGAAAATCAGCGAACTACTTCTGAACTTGATGCTGTGTTGCCACAACGCCATAGGACTACATAAAGGTTGATGAAGTAGGAAATATGTCTCGAATTAAAGGCAAAGAAGGCATGAAGGTTGTGCAGGAAAGGAAGAACAGATGAGCTTTTGGAAGATGGGAGGATGATACGCCATCAAGGTCTTGCCGAACCACCCTTTGGTTCCAATTGTGATTGAACACCAGATTGTTCTCTTTCTTAGAGGCAGACATTTGAACAGTTCTTTAATTTCCATGTATCTGGTCGTTACCATTCATCATTGTACGAGAAAGTCATCTATATGGGACCACGCACATCCAAAGTTATCCATTGTCATATTGTATACCAACAAAATAATAATGCATGTTCACTCTTTCAATCTATAACTTTCGAAAGGCCTCGTGTATATAAGAGGTACCGTGTGTGCTTGTCATTGTAGAATCACAGCTATAAGATTGGCAACGATAGCAAATGAAAGGCAAGAAAGTAACAATATAAAGCATGTTCGGTGTCTAACAGGGTCAACGATAATTGGTCCTTGGTACTACCCGTGTTCCAAATTGTAGGACATTTGACTTTTTTGTCCCAACTTTATCGCTCGTCTTATTCAAAAATATTGTGCAAACATAATCAAATTTAAGTTATTTTTAAAGAACTTTGATGAATAAAGCAAGCTATAACAAAAAATATGATATTTTGCATATTTTTTTAATAAGATGAGTGGTCAAACTTATGGTCAAACGACCTACAATTTGGAATGGAGGAAATACTGTCTTATTCGCTGTCAACGTACAATATGACTAATAAATCAGGAGCAGCAAGATTTGCCCGAACCAGTGAAATCTGCTTGCCACTACGAGTGCTGTTTCAGGGGGAGATACAGCTAGATTTGCAAGCAATCTGATAGGAAGAATCTATGCTTTGTTTCTGGTCTTTACAGGCAGGGTCCTCCATTAGGTTGTGTTTACTTGCTTTCACTATTTGCTATAGCCAACAGCAAGGTCAGCACGATCGAAAAGGTACAAAAGCAAGACCACCATGGAGGATCTTTTGGCCTAATTTACAATTTTATTTTGTGTGTGGTCTCAAATTGTATTTGGCTGGCGCATTACTCGCTTGGTTATGCTCCTGGCGACGTTGTAAATCATTAAAAGTTATTAGTATGTGAGCAAACATAATGAAAAGGGAAGGTGATTTTGTTGTTCTTTCAGTTTTGTCCATGAGAATTGGGTGCCCTCATTTGTTCCATTAACACATGGTGTGTGTATAAATGAAAATAGGGCACTTAATTAAAATATCGGTCAAATCAGCATAAAAGTTGGCCCCTACTTATGCGAATGCTATGCTCGCTAAGCATTATACATATTCTAAAGGGAAAAAAGGCAACTTAATTAACAATGTCTTTTAAAGATATTTACATATGTGCACTAGTATATATGGTACATTATTACCCATCATCGCTTACATGGATTCGCACAATTAGCATTGTCAAAAATATTAAAAATTGTTATGTTTTTCTCTTTCTGCAGTGACCTACCACTCTGGGGCCTTGCTAGCATCATTGCTAAGCGAATGCATTTGCAGTGCGTCTCTATTGCCTCGCCACATAAGCATTGTGATTCTCCAGCATAAATTATGGTTTGCTTACTTTCTCTATTGATTGTGCCAATTTTTATTTCGTCAAAGGAAACACAATTTGAGAATCATGTGTCGATGGTTAAGAACCCTTCAAGATTTGGTAGACTTGAAATGGTCTAAATAAAAATACACATAGAAATAAAAAAGAGGTATCTATAGGGCTTTCGATCAAATCAGCATATACATAACATGTGGTTCCTAGTATAGTAATATTGTCAATATGATGCTAATAAAGTATAACATAAATTCTAAAGGGTATGGACAACCATATATGGCTAATTAACATTATATATATGAGCAGTGGTATATTATAGACCATTCTTTTGGGTCGACACAATTTAGTGTTAGGGGAAGTGATTGATATTTTTATGTTTTTACGATCAAACCTAGGCAATGTGATTCTCCAATCCACTTTGATTGCGCTTTATCTAGCAAATGTAATGGATTTCATCTGCTTCCTTTGTTTATTTGATTGTGCCAAATTAATGATACCTTCCAACCACTATAGAACTTTTTTATGATATTTTGCCAAAGATTAACACTGCATAGAATGGGGTGAAGTTGGGTAGTTTAAATCTTTTTTTAAAAAAAAATCCATGCAACACTGTTCAATATCGACTTTATTTCTTGTTGAAATGAAGTATTTCACCTTGTCCCTACATGCGTGTTTGGGCACTCATATACACTTTAAGATAACCCATCTTCTTGCTTGCTTAGCCCTTTTCCCTTCAATCCTCTTCCAAAAATCAAATTTATTTTGAATTTTTACTCCAAAATTGTGTAGGTTGGATGAACCTGAACGGTGTTCGGTGTGTATCAAATTCTTGAAAAAGAACAGTGTGCAATGTCGTTCAAAGTACATATGAGGGATGAAAAAGATTGTTGTGCAGCAATGTTGTTCAAAGTATGAGGCGGTGAAAAGAAGGGTGCAGTTCTTGCGTAGATATCATCTTTATTATCGGTACGAAGAATCGTGTGTGCGTGTGTGGGCACATCTGCTTTTGACACTAATCCATCTGGTCGCTTTGATCGGTCCGTTTCCTCTCGCCTCCCGTCTTCCAAATTCCAAAAACTCGACGACATTGCCCTCCGGCGGAAAACATGATTTCCGTGTACGCGATGTTGATTTCTACGTACCTCGTCTACTGTGATTGGTCGGATTAGTTCTAAAGCCACAAGATTCCTTCTTTCTCTTTGCTGCAAAAGCAATCCCTGTGTCTGTGTATACCTGTCCAATTCCAGCCAGGTGGTCTTTTGCTCCGGCTGAGGTGGATTTGCGAACGATATAATGGTGCATGAATCGAGCTCCCTTTGTTTGTCCAACGAAGGCCACCAGAAGCATCAGGGCAGATATCCGCATCAAAAGTCCCTGTTGCGCTGTAGTGATGTACTGTGTCCATGCATGTGTATGATTACAATATGCGAGCCACCAGGGCAGAAGCTAGTTGGAGGGAAAATCCATATGTGCAGGCTTAATCGGCTGAAACTATGCTTATATATATATATATATATATATATATATATATATATATATATATATATATATATATATATAGACACACACACACACACACACACACAATTATTATTTGTTCATATGCAATCAAAATGTTTGTGCTTTATGACGCAAGAAAGCAAAACGCCACTTGGCCAACTTGATTCTGATTAAACAAATCGGTGCCAAAACATGGACGGAGAACGGGTTCAGAGAACAGCTGAAAGGGGCAAGGCTGATGGATATCTGATGAATTCTTGAGGCGATGAATCCGTACAGAACTACAGATGTATGCATGCATGCAAGGTCTTTAGTGCTCTAGAAAACAATATAGTATTATATACAATCAAAAGCAAGGCTTGTTAAATTAAGGGGATCTTTATTAATGCTGGCCGCATCACTTTGTACCTGGACAGAGTGATCTAGCATGGCCGCACCCACACCAGCCACTGGCAGCCGGGAAACCTGGAATTCAGAAATGAAATCATTATTTAGAATTAGATCCTATCCTGAGGATTCCGACCGAACAGGATCATGCAAGAGAATGAAAATATCCGGGAGAGCACTGAGCAGGTCCTGTCCAGCAATCCAGCACCAGCAGAGAGCTCTGCCAGTGGATATTATACAAGGCCTCAACCACCTGTACCAAATTCATATGATCCTGCATGCAGTCGAGATGGACGCCTTGCTTTGCTCCGATAAGATTTGGTTTCCAATTCCACGTATCTAATAAAGGATCCCAGAACGCTTTTGCATCGCACTCGTTAGTCTAAAACTGTTTTGAGACTTGATTTTTTTTTTAGAAAGGTTTTGAGACTTGATGTGAAGGCTTAAAAATTTCAGTCACCGGCTCACTGCAGCAGTTCAGAAATTCAGATGTTTTTTTAATGGGCCAAAGACTGTAAAACGTAGAAATGTAGAATAGAGAACGTACGCCAAACGAAACACAATTCCAAACTAGGCCTTTCTTTAGGAACCCAAACGGCCTTTATTGCGGATGGCAAGAATAGTTCGCAGAAAAAGGCCTAGTTTGGAATTATTGATGGGCTGAAAATGAGAGGCCTTCTCGTGCTGCCACTAAACGGACCCATGTAAGAACAGACCTGGGCCAAGCCGTCAGAGTTCGTATGGACCTGAGTGATTTTGTAGTTATATAGATTTATATTCGGGCATAAAAACCAATGCGGGGATAGCTCAGTTGGGAGAGCGTCAGACTGAAGATCTGAAGGTCGCGTGTTCGATCCACGCTCACCGCATTTTTTTATTTTTTTGTGCAATCGGCGTGCAAAACAGCGTTTGTTTCTTGCTGAAATAATTTCGTTTAGTTCCCACCGTTTATCAAAATAAAAAATTGGTAGTTTTCGACAACATTCGGTGCCATATTACTTTTTTTATCAAAATAAAAAATGCGGAGTAGTTTTTTTATTACCAAGACCATGGCATCATGATAACTGTGACGTAGACCGATACGAGTCCCCAGATTATACACATAAGTATAGCAGTATAGGCGTATATAGCAATACATCGTGTTTGTCGTTTTCCTCTTCAGTTCAGGCAGAAGAATTCTGTGACTTCAGCACTCCAGCTGCTTCCGTCGACCTTTTCCCCTTTCCAAATGCAGTCGTCTGCCATCAGTGTCCAAATACAGCAGCTCAACCACCACTTCATCCTCCAATCTCCATCAGGAGAGGAATATCGTTTCAGGCCGCTCCACCCCGATGCCCTTTTGTCGCTTAATTAGCTAGCAGTTAGGCGCATACACAGATAGCCATTTTTTTAAAAAAAAAATTATCGGGGCCATTGAATCCGTCAGAGACAAATGCTCCAATGAGCCTGTATCGCCATCCTTTTACAAACGACGAGCTTGGAAGATTCGGCTTGTGATGCCTAAGGATGGCCATTTGGCTTTCCTGTGGCATCGCAAACAACACGGGCACAAGCACAATTCTTGAGCTCGCTCTTGTAACTTGTTACGGATATAGCCTATAGGGTACTTGGCTGCTTTTTTTTTTTTTAATAAAGTTCAGGTCGGCTGAAGAGGCGAGGACGTACAATCCACTGCTAATCTGCTGCGCCGTGACAGTGTCGTGTGATAGGAAAATACTAGCACGCTCTGTCGACTTGGATGTGCGATTGATTTTGTGCAACACTATACCTGATCCAATCCCAGTAGTGGCTAATAATTGGCGATTGGTGCAAAAGTTTTCACAGTCATGGCCATCCAGCTCAAGCTTTGGGGCGTCAGTCGTCGTGCCTAGCCCGTCCACCACTCATGGTGCTTGTCCTAGTTTTTACAACGAACCATGCCTGTTTTTTACCACGAACCATGCCTGTCCCTGTTGCTGCCATGATCAGCTCTATTATGTGCTGCATTTACCTGGCCCGATCGATGTCTCGTTTTGTCGCGCTCTCCTGTCCAGCTTTCTTGTTCAGGAGGGTGCGCCATGGCCGAGCTTTGGGCGGGCCGTCAGTCGCTGCAGCGAGCCGGTAGACGCAGCTCGAACGCGACGTTGTTGGCGCACTTGCATGTCAGGCCAGGAGCCAACGCCAACTCACTGCTTTGTGCCCATTCTTCGTTGCTGCCGGGTGCACTTCAGTTTAGGCACTCTACTTCATGCAGACGAGATAGACGCCAGCAGATCATGGTGAGCTACTCCGACTAGCTCCCATGAACTGAGTCTCCAGGCTAAAACTAACAAGTGGCCCGTCAACATCGACGCTGACAACGCCTCCAGCCAATCGAGCCGGCATCTTGTAAGCGCGAGCCATGTCGCGTTACTCGCTCCCATATAAGTGGCACGGCATCAAACCACCTCGCTGGAACGTGGCGGACATCAAACCAAACTAACCAACCGAAGGCGCGCGCGCCGCCGCGGCCGCGCCATCACAGAACGAAGCAGCATCATGGAGATGCTGAGCCGAAGCCTGCACGGCATGGCGAGCCCGGACGCCACCCCCTACTTCTCCGGCGCGTCGTCCCGCCGTCGCAGCGGCGCCGACGAGGTGGACGACAAGGAGGCCCTCCAGTGGGCCGCCATGGAGCGCCTCCCTTCCTTCGAGCGCCTCCGCACGGGCCTCGTGCGCGCCGCCGCCGGCGGCGACTCCATCTCCTTCGACGGCGGGAGGCGCCGCCGCGCCGCGCACGAGGAGGTGGACGTGCGCGCGCTGGCGACGCCGCAGCGGCAGGCGTTCGTGGACCGCGTGTTCCGCGTCGCCGAGGAGGACAACGAGCGGTTCCTCAAGAAGCTCCGCGCCCGCATCGACCGCGCCGGGATACAGATCCCCACCGTGGAGGTGCGGTTCCGGAACCTGAACGTGGAGGCCGAGTGCCACGTCGGCACGCGCGCGCTGCCCACGCTGACCAACACGGCCATGGACGTGGCCGAGTCGATGCTGAGGCTCGTCGGTGTCAGCGTCGGCAAGAGGAGGCCGCTCCACATCCTCAAGGATGTTTCCGGGGTCGTGAGGCCGTCCAGGATGACGCTCCTGCTTGGCCCGCCGTCGTCTGGCAAGACGACGCTCTTGCTGGCCCTGGCCGGCAAACTGGACCCCAGTCTTGAGGTGGTTTTTTTTTTCCTTCTCTTTTTTTTTTTTGTTGTTCTCGAAACGGAGGTCCACGATCGGGGAACGGCTGCTAATTGGATGGCGGGTGCAGGTGAGCGGGGAGGTGACGTACAACGGGTACGGGCTTGACGAGTTCGTGCCGCAGAAGACGGCGGCGTACATCAGCCAGAATGACGTCCACGACGGCGAGATGACCGTCAAGGAGGTCATCGACTTCTCGGCGAGGTGCCAGGGCGTGGGACAGAGATACGGTGAGCCGAGTCAAGCGTATCCCGTCCATCTATGTAAACGTTTTTTTTTTCTTATGCTGCTGCAGAATAACACTGAAACTGAAATGCTAACGCAGCAGTACGTATACATATATGTAAACAGTTTTTTTTTTGACGCGTCACTCATCGTCAACGTTTTTGCATGCGTGTGCCGCGGCAGAGCTGCTCAAGGAGCTGGCGAAGAAGGAGAGGCAGCAGGGGATTTATCCCGACCCGGAGGTCGACCTGTTCATGAAGGTGTGTGCACGCGTTCTGTCCGTTCCTCGATCCAGTCGGCACATGAACACATTCTATAGGTGGAGCATACTTTAAGTTTTGTGTTGCAAGGACAATTCTTCATTTCTTTTGCAATGATAATTTGCAGGCCACTTCAGTTCATGGAGCTACTCTGCAGACGGACTACATTCTCAGGGTAAAAAGCCCCAAAAGCATATCTGCTTCTTTTTCTTTCTTTTTAACGGTCAAACGACCAAAAAAAAATTGATCTCCAATCAGTGAGGAATCTATCATCATGAAAAATTAAAATTTCTTAGTCGTTAAAATAAAAAATATTGTTTTATAGAGGAACCAGGGGAGAAAAATCAAAAACCCATATACATTTTTGGGCCACTATATATTCGGGCCTTGTGGCAGCCCTTTGTTTTCGGCCCAAAAATCCCTTCCTAGAATTCGTCTCGCCAAGCAACAAGGCAACAGCGAGTTGAGTCGTTGGCAGCGGCAAGTAGATTAGGAAGAGCAGCAGTTGTGGTAGTTGCAGACTTGCAACTTGCAGTCGTAGGGAGGCGAGGCGTTCGCTTGTTTGCCACACCGAGAAGACGGGGATCGCATCGCGTTCCTCGCTTCCCTCGCAAAAAATTTCGACGCATTCGGCGATGGCCGCGGTTGTGATGCCTCCGCTGGTGAGTGCAGATCCTGGGGCTCGACATGTGCGCGGACGTCATCGTCGGCAACGAGCTGATGCGCGGCATCTCCGGCGGCCAGAGGAAGCGCCTCACCACAGGTAACCCGCGTCCTCCCCTTCACCCGCCTCAACTCCGTTGCGCTCCCGATTGTGTTGCCCTCCGCCGCTACAACCGCGCGTGTTTTTGGTTTCAGGGGAGATGCTGGTCGGCCCGACCAAGGTGCTGTTCATGGACGAGATCTCCACGGGGCTCGACAGCTCCACCACCTTCCAGATTGTCAAGTGCATCCAGCAGATCGTACACCTGGGCGAGGCCACCGTCCTGGTGTCGCTGCTCCAGCCAGCGCCGGAGGTCTTCGAGCTCTTTGACGACGTCATGCTGCTGTCCGAGGGCCAGATCGTCTACCAGGGCCCCCGGGAGTACGTGCTCGAGTTCTTCGAGAGGTGTGGGTTCCGGTGCCCGGAGAGGAAAGGTGTCGCTGATTTCTTGCAGGAGGTTCGTTACATCGTCCCCTGAAACTTCAATTCCTAGTAGACATTTGTTCGGCAAGCACGACATGCTTTTATTATGAAGTCAATAGAACCGGATAAATCAAACATCTAGTCTAGTGTTGTTTGATTCTTTAGAGTTAGCAGGAAGACAACTTCTTAGAGTTTGTGATGGTCCTTGAATCTTGATACATCTAGTTTACCTTCCTAGTAACAAATATAAATGGCACTCCCTCCCTAAAAAAATGTGTTCCCTGTTTTGGGAAGTTTATAGTAAACTTCTACAAATTTGGACCACCACTTAAACCTCTAATAAGAAAGAACATTTGGATAGGTCATGTGAAAATGATATGATTAGGTTTTAGTGGAAAGAAAAAAAAAATCATGAATCATGATATGATAATATTTTTATTTTTCATTATTTGGACTCACATATTTGTATAAAAATATAAAAAAAATGACATACATTCATGAATGAAGGGTGTAGTAGGCACAAAGCACTTAGCATATTGTTCTGACTGGTGCTCTTTCCGAACAGGTTACATCAAAGAAAGATCAGGAGCAGTACTGGATACAGAACGAAAAACCATATCACTATGTGTCAGTACCCGACTTTGTTGCTAAGTTCAAGAAGTTTCATATGGGGAAGAGCCTCAAAAAGCAACTGTCAGTTCCTTTCCACAAGAGAAAAATACACAAATCTGCTTTGGTCTTCTCTGAGCAGTCTGTTCCTACTTTGGAGCTTCTCAAAACCTCATGGTCCAAGGAATGGCTTCTCATGAAGAGAAACTCGTTTTTCTATGTTTTTAAAACAGTTCAGGTACCTAAAAAGCCAGGCCATACATAGCTTGTGTCCCTTCCATGCAATCTTAACATCTTTGTGTAATCATGGTAGAGTACTCAGGGTGATAATTCAGTATCTGATCTTATTTCTTTTCTTTTAAAGGGGACCTTCATTGCATTAGTAGCATCAACGGTTTTTTTGCGAACACATATGCATACAAGAAATGAGGAAGACGGACAACTCTACATAGGAGCCCTTGTTTATGTCATGATAGTTAACATGTTCAATGGTTTTGCTGAGTCATCTCTTCTTTTGGTAAGGCTCCCAGTTCTTTACAGACACAGGGACTGCTTGTTCTATCGACCATGGACCTTTACACTTCCGAATATTCTATTGAGAGTCCCTGCCTCCCTGTTCGAATCAATTACTTGGGCAGTTATAACTTACTACACCATTGGCTTTGCCCCTGAAGCTAGCAGGTGCACAATCGTTATAACTCTCTCCTACAGAAAATATATATATTTTAAAATTTTACATTTTATGATCATACCAGTAACATTTCATCTTGCTACAGGTTCTTCAAGCATCTGATTGCCGTCTTCCTTATCCAGCAGATGGCTGGAGGACTCTTTAGACTTGTCTCTGGCATCTGCAGAACTGTTGTTATAACTAATACGGCAGGATCACTTGCAGTCCTTTTCATGTTTGTACTAGGAGGATTCATCCTACCAAAAGGTAATCATCTATGATTTCCTATTACCAGTCCTTTGCTATGTACTAGACATAGTTTGATGGTATCATGGTCATACTATTTGAAATCATTTCTACTCCCTCTGTTCCAAATTATTAGTCATCCTAGGTGCCATTTTGAGTGTCTAAGGTTATGGTATCTTCTATGAACCTAGACCTATACTTGTCTAAATTCATAGCATCTTCAATGAATCTGGTAAAAAGTCAGGATGACTAATAACTTGGAACGGAGGGAGTACACCTGAAGGGTTTGAACACGGCTGAGGGCTCATAAAGAGTCTCAGCATTAACAATGGGAACTGAGGAGTCTTAAATCAGTAAATGATCTATACTTTTCTATATAAAAAAACATTAACACAAGTACCTGAAGGCTCTAAGGCTTGATTTCTTTAGTAAGAAATCTTTTGTAGTAAACACTTCATGTTGAGTCTTATTGTGGAAGTTGACAACTGCTGCTCATTGTTATAGATGCAATTTCAAAATGGTTGATATGGGGCTATTATAGTTCACCTCTAACATATGGATACATTGCTCTTGCCTCTAATGAGATGCATTCCCCAAGGTGGATGGACAAATTTGTAAGTTAACTCGTGACCATATAAGCATTCTGTTCTAATAAAAGCAACTGTTATTGACTCTCTTGTTGTGAATGAATAGGCACCTGATGGTAGGAGATTAGGAGTAGCAATTCTAGAAAACTCAGGTATCTTCACCAACAACGAATGGTACTGGATTGCAACTGGGGCACTTCTAGGGTTCAGTATTCTGTTCAATGTGTTATTCACACTGTCACTCATGTACCTAAATCGTAAGTATCTGCCCTTTACACATAGATAATATATTTTGACATGCATCAGACAATTCCTTTATTTTCGTAATCCAGCTTTTTCCTTGTCTATGCTAAACTAATATTTTTATTGTGCAATAACTTGGTTCTTTAATATTCACATCTTACTGCTGATTGTTTTTGCTCCCTAAATCAGCTATCGGAAAACCACAGTCAATTTTGCCTGAAGAAACTGATACAAGTCTAGAAGACAGTGAGGAAGGAAAGGAGATGTCAGATATAACAGAGAAAACTAAAGTTCCAACATCTGAATCTCTATCCCCAAACTCAATGATCACACGTAAGCTTGTTTTCATACATTTCACTTGAATTCTTCCCCCGTGTTTATAAAAAGGATATGTTACTCTATCTTTCGTCCCCAGTCTAATGATGTTTTTTATTGTTTCTAGTGGATAAGGTGCTTGAACAATTGCGTGGTCGATCTCCAAATATTTCTGATAGGTCACACATGAATGCTTCTGTCAGAATTGCTCCAAGGAGAGGGATGATTCTTCCATTCGAACCCCTCTCCATGTCCTTCAGTGAGATAAATTACTATGTCGATATGCCTGCAGTATGTTACCTGTCCATATATTATTTATTTTCTTCGAAGCTGCATTCCCATGTCATTGCCCATTATTATATCAATGATAGTTTCCTTATAATTAAATACTCCCTCCAATTGCAAATGTAAATTGTGTTAAAGTTATGTGTTGGATAATTAATTAGATCACATTTGGAAAAGTTGATCTGATGTTTCAAAGAATGATCATTTCACATTGGTGTCGTTTATCAGCTAATGCATGAACCAGCATTAGGTGTGTAGAGACTTTGTAGTGTGACTATGTGAGTTAATGTATTTCCTACGAGAGCTGTGGATTATTTTTCGACAGCTTACAAAACTGCAAGTATTAAACTTGTGGACTATGCAGATGCATATCTTCCTAAACATGAGTTAGGACCCTTTTTTTTTTTGCATTGTGGTGGCTATCCTATAACGTGCAACTCATTTTACAAGCTGTGTATATGTCAGGAGATGAAGAGTCAAGGGGTAACCGCTGATAGGCTTCAGCTGCTATCAGGGATATCTGGGGCTTTTCGACCTGGCGTTCTTACTGCCCTTATGGGGGTGAGTGGGTCTGGAAAGACTACTCTCATGGACGTTTTATCTGGAAGGAAGACTGGTGGGCATATTGAAGGAGAAATCTATATATCTGGTTACCCTAAGAACCAAGCAACATTTGCAAGAATATCAGGGTACTGTGAGCAAAATGACATCCACTCTCCACAGATCACTATAGGGGAGTCCCTACTCTTTTCTGCTTTCATGCGTCTTCCTAAGGAGGTCAGCGATCGAGAAAAGAAGGTAGATTCTTGTTCTAATGCAGTGTTTACTGGGGTGTATTCATGAATAGTTTTCTAGGTTAATTAAGTCGATTAAAGTGGATTTACATCCGTGTAGATATTCGTGGAAGAAGTTATGGAATTGGTTGAGCTTAATGGTCTCAGGGATGCTATTGTGGGTCTCCCTGGTGTGAATGGGCTCTCAACAGAACAAAGAAAGAGATTAACGATTGCTGTCGAGCTTGTGGCAAACCCCTCAATTATATTCATGGATGAACCAACTTCAGGTCTTGATGCAAGGGCTGCTGCAATTGTTATGAGAACTGTTCGAAACACTGTAAATACAGGAAGAACCATTGTCTGCACTATCCATCAACCAAGTATAGACATTTTTGAAGCTTTCGACGAGGTGATGCAATTAAAACTTGTGGAGACATTCTATTCATGTATGTATGTGTTTCTTGTGCGCTAATGTTTGTTCATCATCACGCAGTTGCTTTTAATGAAAAGAGGAGGCCAGATCATATTCTCTGGGTCATTGGGTAGGAACTCACACAAAGTTATTGAGTACTTTGAGGTTTGTAATCTGACATCCAAACTACTTCCAATTATCCCATTGCTTTTTGTTTCCTGTCACCTTGTGCTACCTTGCAGCATATTTTACAATAATGCGGACATATTTGACTATTCTCTAATTAAAACTCTTTCTTTGGTAGTCTTTAAAGTCTGTTTATCATTGTACCAAACCAGGCAATTCATGGAGTCCCAAAGATCAAAGAGGGGTGCAACCCTGCTACATGGATGTTGGATGTAAGCTCAGCAGCTACAGAGATTCAGTTGAAGATTGATTTTGCAGAACATTACAAGTCTTCAGCTGTGTATCAGTAAGTGCAGGACCCTTCAAGGCTTCAACTTCTTAGTGAATATGTTTGGCCTACTCTTGAATATTGACAACAAGAACACATAGGACAAACACATATTGTTTATTTTATGGACAGTGGAGCTTAACCCATGACTTAAAACCACAACAAGTTTGTTCACATCCACTAGCTTCCTGGGTGTCCTTATGTGCTCCTTTGAGATTTGTAGTGAACACCGGCCTTGAAGTATACAGCAGTTCATGCTTTGAATGTACTCTTCTTGCTGTTTTGAGTATTCAGGTGTTTTAAATGCCCACCTTGTTGTATGGCTGACTTTTCAGGCGGACCAAAGCATTAGTCAAAGAGCTGAGCAAGCCGCCTCCTGGTTCCAGCGACCTCTACTTCCCCACTCAATATTCGCGGAGCAACTTTGATCAGTTCAAATTTTGCCTCTGGAAGCAATGGTTGACTTACTGGAGAAGCCCTGACTACAACCTTGTCAGAATGTTCTTTGCATTATTTACTGCCTTATTACTGGGGATTATATTTTGGAGGGTTGGCCGTAAGATGTATGTTCTTACCATCCTAATTCGTTAAATATTGCTTTGCAGTCATCTTATGTGTATTTCATGATCCTTAACTGTTTGTTATTTGGTGCAGGAAGAGTTCAACAGATCTTTTGATCATCATCGGATCAATGTATTTTGCAGTTGCATTTGTTGGTTTTGAAAATTGCATCACTGCTCAACCTGTTATTGCTGTGGAAAGGACTGTCTTTTACAGAGAGCGTGCGGCCGGAATGTACTCGGCTATACCCTATGCTCTCTCACAGGTCAGTTATATTAACTAGCAATTCAACTTAACTCAATAAATGCATTGAAGGTCATGCCAAGTATGGTATACATAGTTAAAATGTGGCATAAAGGCGAAACAAAATAATTTGAAATGATGTTTGTTTAACCGAAAATGATGTTCATGTCTGATAGGTTCTTTTCTCTGCTCAGGTTGTTGTGGAGATACCATATGTGTTCGTTGAGTCTGTCATATACACTCTTATTGTGTACTCAATGATGTCTTTCCAGTGGACACCAGCAAAATTCTTCTGGTTCTTCTACATTTCATTCCTCAGCTTCCTCTATTTCACATACTATGGGATGATGAGTGTTGCCTTAACACCCAATCCTCAGGTTGCTTCTATATTTGCCGCTGCCTTCTATTCTCTCTTTAATCTCTTCTCAGGGTTCATCATCCCGAGATCGGTGAGTCAGTGTTTTGCATTTTAAAGTAACTTTCATGTACTCCAGACCACCCTGCACTGCAATCCATGTTAATTAACTCAAACAATGTCTTGTTCAGAAAATCCCGGTATGGTGGATCTGGTACTACTGGATTTGTCCGGTGGCATGGACAGTTTATGGACTGATTGTGTCGCAGTATGGTGATGTGGAGGATCTTATCAAGGTGCCTGGCCAACCCGATAAGCAAGTAAGGGCTTTCATCAAGGACTTCTTTGGTTATGATACGGAATTCATGGGCGTCGTAGCGGGAGTGCTGGCAGGCTTTACTGTCCTCTTCGCTTTTATATATGTTTACTGCATAAAGAGATTCAATTTCCAACAAAGATAGAAGTATAAGCCCCAGTTTGCGGTGTAAATTGAGGGTGTATGTTCAAAATAGAAGATCTAAGGTGCGAAAGACGTCTATTGCTTGTTTCCTTTACTTGTAAGCTCCAGATCTGGGCTAGTTGCACCAGTACAAGTGATATGTCAGCGTGTTTTGTATGTGCCCGTGTGCCGGGGTTGATGCAACGAACTACAAGCAAGGTTACATCTTTATACACAATTTTAGGGCCATGTGACGTAAGGCCCGTCTAGCTCAGTCGGTGGAGCGCAAGGCTGGTCGTGGGTTCGAGCCCCATGGTGGGCGCATTTGTTTTACTTTTTTACGTTATCCCGAAAGCTTGCGTATTTTCTGTTTTAAAAATGTAAGAAGAAGTCACTGTCAGGAGCCCGTCTAGCTCAATCGGTAGAGCGCAAGGCTCTTAACCTTGTGGTCGTGGGGGCTCGCGCTCTTAACCTTGTGGTCGTGGGTTCGAGCCCCACGGTGGGCGCTTAATAAATTTTTGATGCATCATTTGAGTTGGCTGTCCATTTTCTTTTGTAGAATGGCTTGGCACCCCGAAAGGCCTAAAACTCACTCATACAGTTTTGCATCGTGCCTCTTTGTTTGGCACACATACAGGCGCTTCAAGCAATAAGACGTTAGTTTAGGTAAGAGATACTACCCCAAGCAATAAGACGTTTACACCTCACGCTACATCATTAAATTAAGCAAAGCTTGATCCTTCCAAATAGCACTACCTCTTCGATAAAGGAGATGAACACGGCACGAATAAAAGGCACACTTTGTGGACAATATACACGATTTATTATGGGTAAGCCCGCGCTGCCAGCTAAGCCATTGGACACGGCCACTGTAGACAACCTCAGCAACGCTAGCCTTACTTTATTGACCAGTTCTGAACTAACACTCGCACCAACCATCGCCACGCACGTCAGGCGAGGTACCTTGCTGGACACTTGGACGCACATGTCGCCTTTATCAGAACCGTTCCAGCCCGCTCCACCTCTCGCCGTCGCACGCACGCAGCCACGGCTCACAAGCTCGCGCGGCTCCATCGGTCCACCCGTCCATCCATGGATCCCGGGACGGGCGGTGCGCCGGAGGCGGCGCCCGCGTGGCGCGGCGAGGTACGCGCCGTGGCGTCGGGGCCGACGCCCGACGCGGCGTGGGCGTTGCTGGGCGACTTCTTCTCCCTTGACCGGTGGGTCTCCACGGTGCGGACGTGCCGCCGCGTGGAGGAGGAGGAGGAGGAGGAGGAGGGGCGGCCCGGGTGCGTGCTGCGCTACTGCGAGGGCCCCGTGAACAAGGCCGCGGCGGGCGCCGTGGGTTGGTCCAAGGAGCGGCTCCTGGAGATGGACGACGCCGGGCGGCGGTACAGCTACGAGGTGGTGGAGAGCAACAAGGGGTTCGGCAGGTACCGCGCCAGCCTGGGGGTGGAGCACGACCCGGCCGGGTGCGCCGTCAGGTGGTCGTTCGAGGCCGACCCGGTGGAAGGGTGGACGCAGGAAGGGTTCGTCGGGTTCCTGGACAAGCTCGCCCGCGGCGTCGCCCGCCGGCTCGAGGAGGAGATCAATGTGGTCAAGGGCGAGTAAGTTGTGCAGAAGGATTGATTGGTCTTTGTGGCCGTGTGCATTCTATTGTTTCCACGGTGTTTTGTGTTAGAATCGCCACTTGGCATGGAGGCCTGAATCAAAATAGCACCAGATTGTCACAACACTATTCGTCATATCTCAGTTTACAGCATGATGAGGGCATGACGATTTTTCCTAATTCCCATGACATTGTCGCCAACGTTTCTGTCAGATTCTAAATTGAGTACACGGCATCTCCATCAACTACTACATAGTGTCATTTAGTTCCACAAACTTCGAAAATATATTTTTTAGGTTTATAAACGTTTTAAGTCGTTCCCTCTAAATCCATCTCTCCACGTAGGCGCATTTCGCTCACGTGTCAAGCCGACTTAGCATCTCCTTCTCATTCCTTCTATCTTCCTCTCTATCCATGGTCTTTGGCTGGGGCATTTCATCGTGACAGGTTGTGGGCGAGATGAGCATTAACGGATGCTTCTCATTCCGTTTCATCTTCCTCTGTACGTACCAATGGTCTTTGGCTGGGGCATTTTGTCGTGCAGGCTGTGGGCGAGATGAGCATTGACGGATGCACATGTGCCGGCCTTGTTGCTGGCCTCTTGCCGCCCTGCAGCTGCACGGCGGGGAGGTCGCAGGCGTTTGTCCACGCTGACAGTTTTGAAGGTCAGTACTTGGGGTTAGGGGATGCTTAAGCTTTTGTTTCGGTCCGTTGCTGTCACTCCGGACGTGATTCACACTAATGCTATCTGAAAAGCCGGTAGCAAAAACAATCTTTCATAGACAACAACAGAGCCACTAGTGCACACGTCGGCGCTGATCAGCGACAAGCTCGTTCACAAGCTATGGTCCAGTTACCCGGACCACAAGCTCGTCCGAACACAGCCATCCTACTCGCTTATAGGGATCGTATCTTTTATGCTCTCCCTCCACCTTTTTAATCCTCCGCTTCCATGGCCAATGCAGGAGTACCTTAGGGAGAGAGGGAGACCAGTCCGGTGAGCGGGGGCACAATGATGATGGTAGGCTCGGCGGTGGACGGCTGATGAAGCGACGACGACGAGGCGACGCTTCACCACCGGCCATGGGAGGGTGGGGCGGGGTTCGAATGGGTGGGGAAGAAGGCAGTAGTGGAGAGTGGGCGAAGCGTGCCGCTGGCCGCGGGCAAGAGGAGGAGGGGGTGGGGGTGTCCAGCCAATGGATTCGGTCGACACTTGGACAGGATCACCCTCTAGCAACATGTGGAAACAACCTAGGGATTGCGCCCCAGCGGCGAAGGCAAGATCAAAATATACCTGTGGCAACCCTACTAATACTAACTTATATAAACAATAGGTCTACACTATAAAAATTCATAATGTAATAAAATATAGACCAAATCATCATATAGTATAGATATAATTATCAAATATATATAAATGTACTATAAATAAACTTGTGAGTCACCAACAATATGTATGTGTGTCGCAACAACAGATAAGGCAGCGTCTACACTGACTGATGGTGTGCCCTGTCTCCCAGGTCCCAACATTTGTAGCGGAATGGTTGAAGCATGAACATTGATGTTGGTTGCTTCAGACCCCGCTTCATGTTGGCCTCACCAATGCACCTTTTCATTTTGTCCTACAAGGGTGACTATAGGCACGATGCAACTAAATACAACAAGCATAACGCGACAAAAAAGAAAATGGTGACTAATCATAGATTATCAAAAAGCGGGTGTTTTAACATACCCACTGAAACTTATGCGTAAGTGGCAAGACAATTTCCCAATAAAATCAAAATACAGAGCATCGATTTAATTCACAACTTCAGTATTTTTAGTGCATAACTCTTTATACGGCAAAAAGCAAAAGCGTAAGGTTAAATCAAATTAGGTTATCATACAACTTAGCATTAACAAATGTTGAACTGAAAGAAGTATTGTCTAAAAATGGCATCAAACTGTGGCGCTCTCCTTAGCTTCAGGTAAGTCCCTCAACTCATGTCACATAGCTTGAGATATATTGAGTTCTTCTAGTGCTTTCATTTCTTGTACGTCCATATGTCTGAGACAACGTTGAGTCAAGCATACAATCTACATTTGATAACATGAATATGTTAACTTGGAAAGGACCTTGCATGTAGCTGACGACATCAATATGTGAGCAATCGTGGGTTGGTGCGATTTTATACGCTTTGCCACCTAAAACCTCGTCCAACCATTCAAATCCTATACCCCTTCTCCAATATAATCAAGCCAGAGAGACTTACTGTCAACCTTCGGCAAAAGATCATAAAAACACTTTCCTTAATTTATTATCTTTTTTTGTAGAGCTTCCATCTTTAATTTTGCGGAAGCTAACTTCTCCTTATAATGCGTGTCACCAAAATAGCAAGAAGGTATGCAGCCTGCCTTTGCTAAAATTTTGAACTGAGTTGAGTTGTAATTGCTTGCAGCCTGTCTTCTCCTTTAACTATTGGTACAACTAGTACTATGTGCACAAGACTGCACTAGCCATGTTTGCCTCTCTACTTGAGTGCATTGCTGCCATATACGATTGTACAATATGCATTAAAGGAGTTCTACCAACTCCATTTACTTTTGTTTTGGGAATGAATTTGTAGGGGAGCAGTTCAATTACTCATCACAAAGCCATAAGTCCGATGAGGAAACGAGCGTTGGGCTCATCATTAGCTCGAGATGGATCAGCAAACCATGTATGAGGGACGGACATGCACAGACGAGAGACGCACAGAGGCTCTAGACTGAGGGAGAGATGAGGTGCTGGGAGGGATAGATACCTACACTATTTTATCTATGGAGACCTTCATCTAAACACCAAAATGGAAAACCAACACTTTATAAGAAAACTCAAACATATATTCACAACTCAACTTATACAACACGAGAGCACTCTTACACTCTTTATGTTGTTACGCAACCATTACACCACTACACTACATGACAATCTTGTCATCTCCTCACATATGAACTCATATGTCAGTCTATATCTACATGAGGGGGTTAAGGGCACCCCTATTTATATGGCACCTTGCTCATGTGGTTTTGCCGTGTGAGCACTTTCTACTTACTTTTTTTTAAAAAGATATCCAATTGTAGAACATTCATCTTGTTTATCTACTTTGTTAAAATTTCTACCGTACCAAAAGTATCTAATTCTAGAGTATTCTATACTTCATCATGGAGTATGACAACCATAGTTCATCTCTAATCCTCTAGATGCTTCCTACTTTTTCATGATACTTATTATCCTCATGCATGGCAATGTTCGTATCTTTCATAATCTTCTAGAATTTTCTAAGTATGCATTGTATATTCTTAACACGCGAAATAGGTGCTACGTGTTGCCTCGTAGTGGGTGTTGAACAGGAAGCCACCATCAGCCCCACCCCACCAGGGCTCTCTCACCGCATGGCTCTGGGGTGTCGGGTGTCACTGCCACTACACCTCCATCTCTCCAACCATCAGCGGCGGCCATGAGATCCACCCTACAACCGCAACTCTCCAATGCCACCCACAGCTGACAGCGACCCCGTCACCGGCTGAACCATCCACCTCCCGCCACGAGTAATTTTTCTATACTTTCACTTTGTCCCTGTCTCATATGTAACAAAAGGGGCTCTCGCTCTCCATTTATCCTTTGCATATAGCTTTTGCATATTTTGAAACAAAGTGAATAGCTAGTTACTACCTCTGTTATAAATTATAGTTCATTTGACTATTTTGACCCAAGTTTGATTATTTGTTTTATTAAAAAAATTTGTGCAAACGTTGTCAAATTTAGGTTATCCATGAAGTACTTATATTAATAAAGCCAATCATAAGGGCACCAGCAATGTTGAGAAAAGTGGTCTTTATAGAGCTATATGGCCTGGCTCAACATTGTAGAAGTAGTCTATACAGTGGTGCTATGGGTACCCATATGCCTATAGACCAGCCATATGAATAAAATATTAATATTATATGTGCGGACGGCTCCCACTCGCGTGCTGCGTCGCAGCAGCAGCATCTCCTCCTCCCGCCACCAGCACGAACCTGATGAGATGCGCTAGCTCCAGCACGAGGATGGGGATGAGATGCGCACCAAATTGTGCGGGCGGCTGTTGAACATGGGCGAGCTGCACCAACTCCGGCGAGCAACTGGCTGCTCGTGAGCTCACCCTTCATGGCATCAGTTGGGGAGGTGTAGGGGAGCCTCGGTGAAGGGGAGGAGTGCCCGCTGCCACACTTGGGGAGGTCCAAGCCGTCGAGCTTGACGCCGGGACGTCGTTCTCCTCTACTCACCGAAGGCCCAAGCTGCCTCCTCGCGCGAGAACATGGATCCAACTTGAATCGATCTCCCCTCTCCCAAGCGGGGCAAATCGAAATAGGAGGATCCTAGTGCTCCATCTAGCAAAGGGAAGGCCCTGCGAAGGAGGGAGGGAGGGAAGATGGGACTGGGTGCGGTCGGGTGAAGAGAAGAGGAGGGACGGCGGCGGCGATGACCGGATGAGATGGGAGATGGCCGATGATGGGAGGTTAGATTTTTTTTTATTTACAAGTGGGACTCACACTTATAGTCTACTCCCTCTTTCCCGTAAAAAGAGTAGTTCTAGAGTCCACATTTTGTCCCAAAAATAGAGTAGTTCTCGTTTTCCAATACAACTCTATCTCTATCACTCTCCTCCTTTATTCATCCTCGTTTTTTGTGCGCTATCTACTTTTCCACCTCTCCTTAGTTCCCATGCACAACTCCTAAGAGCAAGTATTATGATCGGCGAGTAGCCGGCGAGATATTACGTGGAGCTGAGAGAAAGCAGGAGAGAGAGTGAGGTGAGCAACTCACCAAACGCCAGCGGAAAGCGGGCGAAGAGCTCTGTGCTGCTTCGTTCCTCAGTTCTATTGGTTGATGGTCGCTATCAAAGTACTGTGCTTCTCTCTGCTGCTGACACAAAGCATTGAATGCTGTCCACGCTGGGTTTTATCTCGCCGAGCGGGCGCAACCATAAGCCCTGCTCTAAAACTACGTATGGAGTACTATACATGGCTCATCATTGTGACAAAGAAAACAGGGACAAAAGACCACTGTCATATGGCCCACGTATAAACACTGGTTGGTCGTTGTACATTGCTGGTGTCTTAAAAAATATATAATTTGCTTTTTTAATAAGACAGTGATTAAACTAGGTAGAAAAATCAAACGAACTATTTGAATCGAGAGAGTTTGATGCTTCTATCCCATCTGATAGGCACGCGCTATGCCCGCGGCTCTCACCCCCGTCTTCTCCCGCCCGCGCGACACTGCCAATGGCGATCTCCTCACGCCTCACCACCTCGCCGACATCGCCGCGGCCAGTCTCGAGTCCTGTGCCGACGCGCGCATCCCGCCGCGGATCCACGCGGGCCTCCTACGCCGCGGCCTCCTTCTGCTGCCCTTCCACTGGAACGCCCTCACCCGCGCCTACCTCCGCCTCGGCTCGCCCCGCTCCGCGCTCCGCGCCGCCGCCTGCATGCTGGCCCACGGCGCCGCACCCGATCGCTACACGTTCCCGCTCGCCCTCAAGGCCGCCGCCCAGGCCGAGCCCCTCGGCTCCCCACTGCGCCTTCAGCTTCACGCCGCCGCCATCAAGCGCGGCCTCGCGCTCCACCCGTTCACCGAGAGCGCGCTTATCAGCGGTTACGCGAAGGCTAGCGACCTGGGGGCCGCACGCAGGGTGTTCGAAGAAAACCCGCACCGGGAACTCGGCTCATGGAACGCCATCATAAGTGGCATCGCGCAAGCCGGCGAGTACAAGGAGGCGTTGGCGTTGTTCCACGAGCTGAGGAGGGGCGGCATGGTGCCGGATGATCTGACTATGGTGAGTATTGTTCCGGCGTGCTGTGCGCTTGGCGATATTGGCTTGGCAGAGCAGCTGCACAAGTGCATCTTACAATGCCAGCGTTCTGGCCGGCTTGATGTGACGCTGTCCAATGCGTTGGTTGATATGTATGCCAAATGTGGTCGCACAGACCTCGCAAGAAGGATGTTTGATAGAATGCCTGTAAGGGATGTGTCCTCATGGACATCCATGATTACTGCACTTGCCACGCATGGCGAAGAGCAGGGTGCATTGGACATGTTTGTTAATATGCAGAGAGAAGAAGTACCACCGAATAGGGTGACAATGTTGGCAGTGCTCTCTGCTTGCGCGCATGGAGGACTGGTGGATAGAGGGCTCGGTTTGCTGAAGGAAATGGAAGACGGGGACATCAAGGTAGTGCCAACCATTGAACACTACGGGTGTATGGTGGATATGCTTGGGAGAGTTGGCCGTGTGGATGAGGCTCGTGCTTTGGTGGAGCAGAGGATGCCGATGGAGGCAAATGTGGTGATATGGGGAACATTGCTTGGTGCTTGCGAGAAGCACGGGAATGTGAATGTTGGGGAGTGGGCAGCAGGAAGGCTAGTAGATGCTCAACCATGGAACGATGGGGTTTATGTGGTGTTGTCCAACATTTATGCTGCTGCTGGGATGTGGGGTGAGGTCGAGAGGGTGAGGAAGATTATGTCGGAGAGGAAAGTCATGAAATCTCCTGGCTGCAGTCTGTAGTTGACAAAGTGATCGGCATTGAAGGTTTACTCTCTGCTCTGTAATTCTTTTCCCTTATTCTTCGCAATACATTATAAATCGACATCTGTTTGAGAAAGAAGCAAACTCATCTTGTTTGCCTTCTAATCATATATGCCCATGTATATTGCTGCCACGGCACCGCATATAATGGATGGGATGACACACAAAAACTGTCACTGTCTAATTATATGGAATATGACCAACATAATCTTGCGAATGTTAAGATGCATCAAATCAGTTTCTGAATGTTCTCTTTTAGATCGGGAGACAGTTGATATAAAGTAATTGAGCCAACAGATTTGTCTTCTAGTGTGACAAATGTTGCTTTGCCATTTCTCACACTTTCATATCTTCCAAATACATATATGCTCGAGCTACTCCGTAGGTTAGCATCTGCTGTTTTATCCATCTCGGGATAAGTTCCCATCTAGTACTTGTGCATGTATGGAGCATGACTCGAGGAGATATGTTGAAGTTTAACAACAGGTACATCTTGAACAAATGTTTTCGCTATTGATATCTTATTTTCATACTGATAGTGTCATGAGAACACACTAAGTGTACACTGGATTCTACATGATTGGTTTTTAAATAAGATTCTCTTAGTAGACAGTACGCAATTAGCAGCCTTCTTTGTGTGTCCATCTTCATCCACATGACACTTGGCGATTACTGCAGCAATCTGCTGAATCCTTTGCTAGATAGAACTCGAAAGTTGTGCTGTTTTTGTCTGCATAGCTAGTCTCCCAATACTGTCAAAAAGCAAGTGCAGAAAGCAGTCACGGGTGCATCACATATTCGTCTAGTATGGGTCCTCAGCCCTACAGTCCCACATATGCAATCAGATTCCAACTTCCCTTTCTGTTGCCTCAACAAGCTAAAAGGAAAAGAAGGGTAGCCAAAACAAAACCCATCCACTAGTAACACGAAAACCACAACCAGGAGCAACACTGATGGGTTCCATTGGTAATGGTCGAAGTGTCTCAGCGGTTGGCATCCAGATGCCATCGGCGGAGAGCAAGATGGTGCTGGAGCCAGTAGCACTTCCAGTGACTGCATCTCCAGTGCCAAGATGGCCACGGCTGGGCGTAGTTATGGTGGCAACCCGAGCTGCTGCCTTGGTGATGGCGCTGCTCTCAGTGTGGCTAATGGTCTCCTCCAAGCAGCAGGGCATTCTCACCATATTTGGCATTGAGATCCCGCTCGATGCCAATTGGTCCTTTTCTTATTCCCTGCAGTAAGTTTTTTAACTGTTCTAGTTTGAAATGTGTGGTTATGCTCGGAGAAAATGCTGATTTGCTTGGATGTGGCTGTTCGTGTCTTCAGATTCTTGGTTGGGATGTCTGCAGCTTCATCCGCCTACTCGTTGGCTCATCTCCTCTTGATTGCACACAAGGTCGTAAAGAAGATCCCCATGGTTCCTTCCCGGCGCCAAACATGGGTGTTATTCGCTGGTGATCAGGTTTGGTGGTTCTTGGCTATTTTGATGTGATTTTGCAGTGTCAATCTAATGTCCTTGTTTTTCTGTAGTTCTTTGCTGTGTGCTTTTTATACCTACTCTTGTTTTTCATCATGTTGGTTGCATCAGCATACTACTTTGAAATTTCTCTAAATATTTTGTGGATGGTCAGCAGTCAATACCAGTGTAGGTAGTGTTGGTTGAGTTAGTTCAACTTCGACGTTAGTGCTGGATTAGGCAACGATCTTGATAGCAAGTGGAAAGAACAATTCATTTGCTTAAATTATAGTTGCTGCCGATCTTGGGTGACCATATACTGGTTACATAGAAATAGTAGTCCACTTATATTATTCTTTTTTTTTTTAACTTAGTTGGCAGGAGCTCTGCCTTTCAATTAAGCGGGAAAAGAGAGTGTTTGCAGGTGCCAAACTCCTTGGGGCTGAGGGTACCATAGTCCTAACGGCTACGCCAAAACAAAACACTTATATTATTCTTGTTAGGAAATTTGAGGATATGGCACTCCATATGGTGGCCATGCAATCTGATGTAGTGTATCAAGGATATGCTTATCCTGCAAGGCCAAAAAACCCCTGTATCTTGTCATCAAGCGTATCATTCAAAACTCTGATCCTAGCTCACTTGATTGCAAGCTGCTGTAGTCTGTAGAGGATTTTATTCACTTCTTATTGAGCGAATCATTGGAAATTCTCCTCATTTGTGTAAAAATACGCTACATATAATCATCAGTCGTTGCTATGATTCATCAGTGTCTGATACTTGTGCCTGATAGCGAATAACTCCAAGCCCAAGGCGTCATATGCACTTGGTTTTGCATATATGCAAAAATTACCAACTTCATAAGAACATCTCTCTTAGGTGCATCGTCTGCACTTCTTTTCTTGTGAGTACTTCATGTTTTTTTCTGACTTCTTTTCTTGTGAGTATGTCATGTTTTTCGTGACTTGCTGAGTTACTGACAATATTTTACATGTGCAAATGTATTCAGTGTATTGCTATGCTTTTGTTGGATACTTCAGTACTTCCCATATGATTATGAGCTGAATAACATCTTAATAAATTCATCAGGAGAAGCTTTCCAACACAATGAATACCCCACGAAACCATGCTTCCATGTGACCATATCCAATTTGTGAAAGGCTTTGGGTGTGTTTAGATTGTACGAAAAAACACTGTAGCATTCGCTGGGAAACGTGTTTTCAGGGCCGGCCCTGTAGTGTTAGCAGGCGGGGCAGCCGCCCCGGGCCCCCAAATCTCGGGGCCCCCAATCGTATATGCATGCAGTAGAAATACTAAGACTCAAACTATAATATGTTGTTACATGTTAAAAAATAAATGAGCAAACGTCCACTTAACAAAGAATGCAAACGAGCAAACGTCCACTTAACTTAAATGAGCCTATCGCCACGTTTGACCTTTGGATATTTATGTTTAGATCATTCTTAACCCTCCATACCATCTATGTAGGATGATTTCTATACCATGGTATGGGACTAGCCTTAGGAATAATTCTTTATTTGTCATAGCTTAACGCCGTAATCCATATGGCCATACGTAATCTCTCAGCTACCAATGTTAGTGATTGTGGTGGGTCACATATATCTGTCTGACACATCAATGAAATACAAGAGGTTACAAGTTTTCTTTGTGGCAAATAAGAAAATTACCGTTTATTAGGGGCCTCCAATTTTGATTTCGCCCCGGGCCCCATAAAACACAGGACCGGCCCTGCGTGTTTTGTGAGGGAGGAATAGTGAAAAGTTAGAATGAATAGTGAAAAGTTGGAATGAACAGTGAATAGTTGGGAATCTGAACATGGCCTGGTGGCGTGCTACATATCTGTGGATAACACTTTGTGAGCACAGAGATGTATCTTATCTTATGGGCATGGATATATCACATATAATTGGTAGACCAACTGTCCAAATCACATTAAAGTGGTTCTGGATACCTGAGAGAGAGAAAAAAAATGTCGTGTAGCCCATCATAATTCGTATCAATTTGATGTTTGTGAGTTTGTCCTTTGCTTTTGTTTGTGAGTTACCCTGGGGTCGATTGGTCAGCTCATCCTAAGCTTTTTGACCGATCGACCCCATGCTAACTTATCTTCCAAGCTAGTAGCATAATCTAACCTCATTAGTTGTATCATTCCAAGATGATAGCTTTCTTTAGCTTAGCAAATGCAGTCTTAACACTTGGAGCCCCATGAATGCTCAGCATTCCCATGGAATTCGAGAATAAACAGCTATCTGTTGCCAACATGACAGGTGTTTTCGCTTGCGATGATGAGCGCCGGATCAGCAGCGGCAGCGGTGTCCAATCTGAACCGCACCGGCATCCGGCACACGGCTCTGCCCAACTTCTGCAAGCCCCTGCCACGTTTCTGCGACCTCTCGGCGGCCTCCATCGCTTGCGCCTTCCTCAGCTGCGTCTTCCTGGCGACTTCCGCAGTCATCGATGTCATCTGGTTGTCTAGTCTGAGAGATGAGTGATGGTACTATTTTCTATGTAGAAATTCCAGAGTCCCGTGCCTTTAGTAATCGGCTGAAACCCAAAATGTTCTACTGACTACTGTTCCAGGTCTCCATGCTTACCTGTATGGTGATGTGCAGCATTAGTTGTCTTGATGCTCTGGTTGCCGAGATGAGGGATGTACGTGTACCTGTAAAAAGATGTTTTAGGCGATGTAATATACTCGTATGCTGCTTGCTTCAATGCTTATACTACAGATTAGAGTGAGCGTGGTGTTGATTCGCGATATGCGCGGTGTCGCTCTCTGAAGATTCAGTTCGAGTCCTGTCTGAAGTCCGGAGTCCGGACACTCCACTGTCCCAATCATAACACCACCAATTGCTTGCTACTTTAATCACATGTTTAGGCATTGCCATTAGCGGCGGCAGGTGGCGCATCGCGCGACACGTACAAACCCAGTCGTGGAGGAAAGGCGAGGCAACCTAATCTTTTTTTAGAAACTCAGAAATAATCGGGCATTCTCTTTTTTTTTTTAAGGAAAAAATTGCTGACTCAAAGGGATCGCGTCTCGCTCACCGGGGACTCGCCGTTGCCTTGCCGTGCTGTCCAGTCCATCCAAGTCACTGGAGTGGAGAGTCGTCGTCACGTCTCTTTCCACTTTCACCGCCTCCCGCTCGCGGTAATGCCTCCACATGTAATGCCGGCGTCCTCCTCCGCTTCCCCCTGCTCCTCATCTACCGTATCGCCCGCTCGCACCGCCGCCCCCAGATGCCGCCCAAGGTGATCGCCATCGCCGCGGGCGAGGTCCACACGCTCGCCCTCACGGGTGAGGACGGGCGCACCACTACGCTCGCTCGAATTCTCCTGCTCCCTCGCCGGACCACGGGGATCTGACGGGAGATTCCGTCTCCGTGGCCTCTAATTGCAGGTGATGGGGAGGTGTACTCGTGGGGCAGGGGCCCGTTCGGCCGCCTCGGGACCGGCCGCGAGGACGACGAGCTCGTCCCTACCGCCGTTGCGCCCGCGGTCGACGAAGGGAGGCTATGGCCTAGGTTCGTGGCCGTCGCCGCCGGGGCCTACCACAGCCTAGCGCTGGACGGTTCGTGCTCTGCCACCTCATCTGTTCTCTGCTTATCGTGATATCGTCGCGGCGATTGAAGCAACAAATTGGCTGTTTTGTGCTGCAAATCAAGCGATTCTTGTTAGAATTAGTGGAGTGGTTGCAGCATTGGAATGACTGCGTAGTTACAGCTTTCTAATGCCTCCTCGGTTTGTGGAGGGTGGCAACAAAATGCAGCAATTGACCAGTGGCGGAGAAATGGGGTTTGTGTTACTGTGTTCCATAGCGTGAGTCTGTTGCCGACTTGGATTGGTTTTCTGGTGTGCTACAGTCTGTGTAATTGTTAGACCGTTTAGATTGGTTCAACTTCACTAGTCATTCACACTTTTATTTCACACTTTGTTGTTGGTGGCGTCAAGTTGACGCTTTTTACTGTGGCAACTTTAGATAAAAAATTAGGAGGATTAAACAAGATCGAATTATAATACTAATTACATGGATAGACAAGAAATCGCGAGACAAATCTGTTAATCCTAATTAATCCATCGTTAAAGAATGTTTACTCTAGCACGACATTGTCTAATCATGTCCTAATTAGGCTTAATAGATTTGTCTCGCAAATACACTGTGGGCTGTGGAATGAGTTTTTTCATTTATCCATATTTAATACTCCTAATTCGTATCTAAACATTTGATTTTACTGTTGCCGACTTGGATTGGTTTTTTGTGTGCTACAGTCTGTAAGTGTTAGATTGGTTCAACTTCACCATTGAAAACTGTAATCCCTTAGGCGATCAAGCTTTTGCTACAGTGAAGTTTTGTAGATAGCGGGGCCATGCCCAGCACGGCCCCTCTTACAGTCCTGCACAATCTGTACAGGCATTTAATATCTTTGCCCTAATTTTTTAACCTGTTTTGAAGCCTAAATTCGGGCACAGTATGACCTAGCTCAGCATTAATGGCTGAATCCTGAATGAACATGCAGTAGTGATCATTATACAAATTATTGGTAGTTTATCTAATTTTTTGTATAAAATATGTGGCTTATGTGTTGCGTATCTAATATTTTAATTTTCTTAAGTGTTATACATGTTCATTGCTGCTTTTTTTTTGGCCAAAAGCAAATAAACCCGATTGATTATCAATGTATATGAAATGGGCATCGAATATTGTTACTGATTACTGAATAATGTTTGATATGCCAGATCAAGGTTCACTCTGGTCATGGGGCTACAATCTCTGTATCCTTTAACTCATCGCTTATTTTTAACTTTCTTGAGTGCAAATCTCTCAGTTGATATACCTGTTATTATCTGCTAGTATGTCACTTCCATGACTATTTAACAGATGGTCAGCTTGGCTACGGGGATCAAAATTCCCTGTTTCCATGTTTGGTTGACCAATTTCAGGATCTAGATCCTCCTGAAACACTGGATAATGAAGCCCAGAGCACTACACGCAGTCAGACTTCTTTGAAGGTATGGGGACATCTTCAGTTTCAACAATGCCCCAATTATAAGATTGTTCCTGAAAAAGTTTAGCTTCCTTTTTGATAATCCTGCTGTATGTTTTATTACAGTTGTCGTCTGTCAAAGCTGGTGGCATGATGTCTTTTGCCATAGACAGTTTGGGGGCCCTGTGGATGTGGGGAAATTGCCCACAGCAGACTGACGCTGGAGAGTTTTGCATTGCAAGTAGCTCTGTTCCACTACCTTTGTGGGATTTCCATGGACACACTGTTGTCAAGGTTGCATGTGGTAGTGAGCATGTAGTAGCTGCCGTTAGTGCTGGGGAGACCTATACTGGAGGTGACCTTGTTTGTTATGCTTGGGGAAATAACAACCATGGTCAATTGGGTCTAGGTGACAAGGAAAGCAGATCTCGTCCTGTGCTTATCTCAGCATTTAGTGAAGGATCTTCTTGGGAGGTGTATGAAATTGCATGTGGAGCTTCTCACACTGCTGTCCTCACCAATAAGAAGTCTTTTGACCAGATAGAATCTCGGTGCTGGACGTTCGGCCTTGGTGACAAGGGGCAGCTTGGCCATGGAACCACAGCCACTATTTGCTCACCGCAACCTGTTGATGGTTTACCAACTGGATCCTTCCTTATATCTCTTGATTGTGGATTGTTCCACACAACTGTAGTCTCCTCTGACGGAGAGGTATGGTGCTGGGGAATGGAGAGAGGTCTTGGACTGTGCCCAGATGCTAGCTTTTCAGGGGTTGATGCTGGGGATGCTCTCTATCCAATAAGAGTTCAGTCTCCTGAAACAGATGGGTTCAAATTTCTTGGTCCGGTGCAGATTGCCTGTGGAGCCGCCCACACTGTTCTTGTTGCTGGTGATGGGTATAGGATGTGGGCATGGGGCAGAGGCCGCAGTGGTGTGCTTGGGAGAGGCCAGACTGCTGACAGCTACATACCATGCGTTGTGATGTGGCCTCCTCTTGGTGAGAATTTCCAGGAGATCCATGAGGACCGAGCGGAGGCATCAACGTCAAGAGTGAATGATCGAGCTAGCAGTGAGTTGGAGCAGAAGTTATCTGCTGCCTCAGAGGAGTTACAATTCCTTAGGTCAAAACTGACACTCATGGAGAGATATGCCAACATACTCCACATCTCAATCTTCCGTAAGCCGCTAGATGAACGGACGCTGCCACGTTCACTTCAGGAATCTCCTGTATTTGATATCCGAAAGGAATTTGAGAACATATTGGATGCAGCAGACACTGATGAACTCAATCGTTTGGAGATCTTCTACCGCAGCATGCTTTCTGGTGTGAAAGACAAGCTTCTGAGGCGAAGAGTCCAAGAGATGGTTCAGCAATGCATTATTTCACTCTCAGCAGGGAGGCGAGCCCCTCAAGATCAGTGAATTGGATGCCTATACTTACCAAACAGCAAGTTAGTACAGTATCACTACATTTGGCGTACGTTTACCACTGTTGCATCTGTTTCTTCATATACATATAGTGAGGCTGCAAATATATTCTGGCGTCAATATCAACACCAAGTCGACCATTAGATTAAAACGGCTGACATGTAAACATATATGTTGTTCATGGTGTTCTTTATATATGATATAAATGCACCCTAGATAAATTAAATCATGCGTAAAGGATCTTGGTATGGATTGTCATAGAGGAGCAAAATTGTATGATTAAAGCGTTATTTTGAAATCCATAGGCGAGTATCAGTTTAAATTATAGATCTTCTGTTTCTATGTTCGGTATTCAGGAGAGCCAATTGGCAGACATGGATAAGTGATGTGACATATGCGGTCGATGTACTAGATAAATTGTTATCCTGTAGACAAATGGCTTTTTCCCCTTGTGTTTTGATGATAAAACCTAGAAATTGCAGTGGTAAACTGGGAACTCGGTGAGCTGGCCTCATGTTTGGCTTAGGCCGCCTCCAACTAATGCATGCCAAATTTATCTACCTGAAAGATTACTTCTTTAAAGTGCCCTGTTAATTTACGTGATTATTTATTTAAAGAGACAACAGAAAGATTATTTTTAATAGTATACTACCTCTGTTTCAAATTAAAATTCGTTTAAACTTTGTACCCTAAATTTGACCTCTCGTCTTATTCAGATCAAAATTATACAAACATAGTCAAATTTAAGTCATTCTCAAAAAACTTTGATTAATAAAGCAAATCATAAAAAATGTAGTATTTTATAAATTTTTTTGAATAAGACGAGCGATCAAGCTTGGGGTTAAAAATATCAAACGAATTATAATTTGAAATGGAAGGCGTATCTTATAGCACATTGCTTAAAATATCTCTTGGGATGTTAACATTGCTTCACAAAGGATATATCACTTTCTCTTTTGAACTGCTTTTGAAAAGAGATAGTATGCTCTCTGCTCGCATCCTCTCTTCCATGAAAACAAAATGATGAGGTAGATTCATATCAGCTATTAGCTACCTGCCTGACGTGTCCGTGTTATACAAGACCTTAGATCAATTTTGCTAGTGTGTAACCTCTAGTTTTCGAAAATGGTTCTTTTGACTTGCATTTCTAGCGAGAGGGAGCTGGAGTCGGGGGAGCCACTCATTTCCGGCAATGGTGACTTCTCTCTTTCTCGCGTTCATTTCGCCCCTTGATTTCCAACAACTATGTACTTGGCAAGGTTAGCTCTATATTATTTTGTTGGCCGAAGCCGCATCGACATAGTATAATAATAAATTTCATTCACCATATATACCGTTGTCTATATGTCCGTATCGATCAGTTTGGTCCAACATGACATGGGTAAAGGGATGCTTCGAAGTATCTCATATCTGATATGTACACCACCGAGTGTATTTTTGTCATGAAGGTAACAAACATGTACGGTTGCTTCTGTCGTAAATATTAATTTTATTGAAAAGTCAAAATGCAAGATTAACATTCTTAAGCCCTTTTCTGTGTATTTCTACGTGTTAGTAGAGTTTGAGCCCATTTGCCAATAAGATAAAATGTAGATTTTTTTTTATTATTGTCTATGAGTTGGTTGAACCCAATTGCCAATAAGGTAAAATGTTTTTTTTAAAAAAAAGTCAATACCACAAATGTGGTTAAAAATCCAAGAAGCTCTTAGGTACTGTAGCTAATAGTGGGCATACCGCTGCATTATAATACGTCCGTTTGTACTTGTTATACTTATGCATACATATCTTAATTTTGAAAATAAGGTGAAAACTCACCTAAATCATTCTTACCATCTCGGAAAAATACGCATGGGTGTGTATCAGAGGGAGGAGGATGTACATGTGGCCGTATATACATAACCAATTTATGTGTTCATTAACGTATTTTGTAACCTGATGGATTAAAGTGTTAGTAATGTGTTTTTTACATGTTTTGTGTTAATTTACATGTTATGTAACTTGGACTAAAATGATAGTAATACTATAAAATTTGTTGTATGTTAGATACACTTAACAAGTGTACAATTAGGGAGAAAATTTCTTATTTGACACTGGAAAAGTTCCTAATTTCATATTTGACCCTCGAAACTTGAAATTTCTCTATTTGGCTCCGCTGCAAATTTTGCTTTCTCGTTTGATACCATCGTGAGCTCAAATAAGCACTATAACTTGTCAGTGTTGGTGACTTGAGAGCATGGATGCCACGCTAGCGGTTAGTGGTGACTGGCGAGGTTAGCCAGAGCGAGCGGAGGTGGAAGAGGCCGTGGCAGTGCGTGAGTGCCGTGGGCCCGTGGCCAGACGGCCCGCCGGGCACAGAAGGATGATGTGGCCGTCGCATCGCCTCCACTCTCCGCACCGCTAGGTTCGTTAGGCTGGGCGCCTTGGACGTGATCCGTTCCTTTGACTTGCCCGGCCGTCGCCACCAGTCACCACCCCGTGGCGCTGGCCCGCACTCTATTCCTCCTCCCCGGCGGCGTGTGACGGTGTGAGAGTGAGACTACAAAACTCGTGCTGCCCCTTCGCCAAAAAAAAAAGAAAGAAACTCATGCCGGAACGGATCAGACGAGAAAGAAAACGTGCTCCACTCCAGTGTCCACTGTCCAGTTAACCTTGATCCAACTCCCCAAAGATTACAATTTCCGATCCACGAGCCACCGCGCCCTCCAGCCGCAGATCGTCGATCATGATTAAACTAGTCTTGTGTGTCGTGTCTATAATAATAGACTAATCCACGAGGAAGCTCTCCATGTCCGTTCCGCCTGCGCGAAGCCGGTGGCGCGGCGACGTGGCCAGTGCACGGCGCGCCTCGAGTCAAGTTACTCAAGTCTCTCCCCAGCCCACGGGCGTGCGGCCGCCGTCGCGCCACGTCGGCCGCGAGCGCGCCCGCACCTGGCTGCGGTTCCCCTGCCTCCCTGACGTGCGGGCCCCTCAGCGGAATATATAACCCGGGACCCCACGGACAGCGACCGGCCATCCAATGGGTCAGCCGGTTGCGTCCGCGCGTCAGTGCCCGGTCGGGCGCCCCACGCGCTGCTGCCCGCGGCGCAGGCCCACGAGTGGGCCCCACCGCCGCGTTTAATTATCGACCCAGGTGCGCGCTTTTGGAAATCCATCTTCCTTTTGATCCATTTCGTGGCGTGGGGACGGGTTTCTCTCACGCGAGCCACGCAGGCCACGTGTCACCGGCCGCTGGGCCACGCCTGCGTTGCGGGCCCGCGGTGTCATGGGGACGGGGACAACGGGGCAGCCCGCGTGGGTGGGGCAACGGTTTCCACCTTTTGTGTGTGGCCCCGGCGGTTTCCATTATTAGAAACGCCACGTCACGCGCCGCTGCTTTTTGGGGATTTTTAATGCTGCTTCTGATCTTAATCTCGTGCGCAAATCTCGTTGGAATCAATCGTCTGGAAGTATGAGTAGTAGTATCGGAAGACCAGGGGAGGGCTCGAGGAGTAGTATAGTAGGGTAGGGGAAGGGACTAGGACGCGTGCGCGGGCGGTTCTCCACCTGGTGGTTCTCTTCCTCCTCCGCGGCGCCCGCGCGATCGATCCAGTGGGGGCCGTCAAGTCAAGACAGCTCCTGCGTCGGCGTTCCCCCGTCTCCACAGGTTTGGTGTCTACTAGCGCGGCGGCACACTGTGGTGCTGTAGCTGGTGAGTGGTGGTGAGGCCGTGGGCAGTTCCGGGGGCGAGGTCGCTGCTGCGCCTCTGGCTGCCGCTCCGAACTGGGGCGAGGTGTTCGAGGGTAAGGTGTCGAGGGCGTTGTGCGGCTGGGGAGGCAGCTACCGAGGCGACGGAAATAAAGCAGTAGACGAGGGAGCCCCCGATTTTAAAGCGGCTTGTGTGGCTCGCTGCTCGCCTCTGCTCCACTCCTCTCACCTAGTCACTGCTCCTCTCCTAGGCCTCGCGTTTGTTCGGCGTGCGCGGGCGCTCAGGTGGCCGCCGCCGCCGCCGTTGGCTCAGATCCTTATCCGATCCCCTCCGCTGCAACGAGACCGTTACGAGTCTGGAGGTGTTGTTTTCTGGTTCAGATGGGTTTGGCGGAGCAGCGGGTGGAGGTGCGGGGCGCGGCGAATTGGTGGTGATCCCGGCTATGGGGTAGTGTGGAGGGGGTGCGCGTGGCATGGAGCCGTCGCGTGGCGCCGTTGGCGGCGGGCGGCGGTGGGGGGACGCGGACGCCGAGGCGGAGGCCGAGGGCGATGCGGCGGCGGAGGAAGGGAGGCGACCGGAGGAGGCGGGAGAGGTGAGCCTGCGGGAGTGGCTGGACCGCCCGGGCCGCGCGGTGGAGGCGGCGGAGTGCGTGCACGTGTTCAGGCAGGTGGCGGAGGCGGTGGCCGTCGCGCACGCGCAGGGTGTCGCCGTGGGCAGCGCGCGCCCGTCGTGCTTCGTCGTGTCGCCGCCCTTCGCGCGCGTTGCCTTCATCGAGTCCGCCTCGGGCTCCGATGCCTCCGGTTCGTGCTCGGGCTCCGACGCCTCGGAGGACGCCGACCCGGACGCGTCGCCTCCGCGACGACGCGACGGCGCCGCCCGCGGGGAGGAGCGCACTGGGAAGACGTTCCCGCTCAAGAGCGTGCTGGCGATGGAGCTCAGCTGGTACACCAGCCCGGAGGAGGCGGAAGACGGCGGCGAAAGCGGCTCTACGTTCGCCTCCGACGTCTACAGACTTGGTGTGCTCTTGTTCGAGGTGCGTTTTGCTCCATCATGTGAATATGCTTCTGTTTTGCGGGCGCTTTACCCTATAGCTTATGACGTTATGCTCGCAACTCGGTTTGCAGCTGTTCTGTACGTTTGAAACCATGGAGGAGAAGTTGCGGGCAATGGCGAATCTGCGGCATCGGGTGCTGCCGCCACAGCTTCTGCTCAAATGGCCGAAGGAGGCATCCTTCTGCCAGTTGCTCATGCACCCTGTGCCGGAAACCAGACCAAAGATGAGGTGTGTGGTGCATCATGTACCATGTTTGAGTATGTCACGGCTGGAGAGGGGTTGTGTTAGGGGTTCCTTGTTTCACATTAGGTAACATGAAGTATTTTACTAGTATATAGTAGTAGTGCTTCTCCTCAAACCTGCTAACCCCATTTGTTTCCTAGTAGGCTAGTACATGTGTTGTGGCGGTACATTTTATATGATAGAAAACATGGGGTTTGATAAACATGGACATAGAGTTGTTCGAAGATCATGCTTCCCTGGAAAATTGTCTATATCAGGCACCAAGAAAGAAAACCTAATAATCACGAGCCAGTGGTACCCGTTATTATCAGCAATGTGATTTATGAACAAGGTGCCAGATATTATAGTTTGGCCTTCTTGTTCAAGCCCCAATTTAATAAATGAAGTGCAACAGACAGTAAAAAAGTTATTACAACTAACCATCTGACCATACATCTGCAACAGAGTTCTGCCAATTTGCGAAACATTCAGACTATCATTGTCCTATACTATTTTTGATTGATAGTATCTGTAGTTCATGCTTCATTTAGAAAATGAACTTGTGAAAGTGGCAGCACATTTCTTCACATTTTAGGAGTTTCTCAGTGGATCTTTAGGTGTGGTAGTAAAGATTTCTGTTTGGATAATAGACCATTGCTGGATTTAGGCTCAGGTTAATATTCTTTGTTGCCTTCTCACTACTGCAACGTGCTAGTTGGTCATATGCTGATATGCTTGCCCTTGATATAATTATTTTAGAAAGTTGTATAATTAAATATATGTCTTTGCATATTAAGTTTATGGTATTCAATCAAATCGTATCTCGTTGACATTTTTTCACCTTTTTTTTTTTACAGTGACGTGCTGCAAAGCGAGTTCCTTAATCGGTCTAGGAACAGCCTGGAAGAGCGTGAAGAGGCACTGAGGTTACGTGAAGAGATAGAAGAGCAAGAGTTACTACTGGATTTTCTTCAGCAGTTGCAGAAAAGAAAGCAGGATTTAGCAGACAATTTGCAGGACACCGTTGCCTTTCTCTCTTCTGATATCAGTGAGGTACTCCACCAGCAATCTGCACTAGGGCAATGTGTGAATTTCTCATCTGATTTAGAAAAGGAGGTGTGCTCTGGAACTGTTGAAGATCAGAGTGATTGTGGATCCAGGAAGCGTTTCAGACCTGAGCTGCAAGGTGTTGACATGGAGGAACAGAATCGTAGCGTGGAAGAATGTTCCAGAACAGTGCCATCCTCTGAGTTAATACAGGAAAGTGTTTTGTCAAAAAGCTCTAGGTTGATGAAGAACTTCAAAAACCTTGAAACAACTTACTTTCTAACGAGGTCCAAGTTGGTGAAGCAAGTTGGCAACCAAATAGGTAGCCGTCATCTAGTTAAGAGGCCTACTGGTTCCGCTATTGGGACTGAGGGAAGTTCAATAGATAACTTTCCTTTGGAAAGGCAATATGGTAGAAGGCAAAGAGGTTGGGTGAACTCGTTTCTTGAAGGGTTGTGCAAGTACTTGTCATTCAGTAAGTTGAATGTTCGGGCAGAACTGAAACAGTGTGATTTGCTGAACTCATCAAACTTAGTATGCTCCGTAGGGTTTGACCGTGATAAAGAGTTTTTTGCCACTGCTGGTGTAAATAAGAAGATAAAAGTGTTTGAGTATAATATGATTGTAAATGAACATCGTGACATTCACTATCCTGTGGTAGAGATGTCTAATAGATCAAAATTAAGTTGTATTTGCTGGAACAGTTATATGAAGAGCCATCTAGCCTCTAGTGATTTTGAGGGTATAGTGCAGGTAAGCTCCTCTGACATGTTCTTTTCTAATGAAATTTGTATTTGATGCTGTTATCATAGTGTGCCGTTGTTTTCAGGTTTGGGATGTTACTAGGAATCAAGTTTTTGTTGAGATGAGGGAGCATGAGAGACGGGTGTGGTCAGTGGACTTCTCAATTGTGGACCCAACAAAATTGGTCAGTGGGAGTGATGATGGGTCTGTGAAGCTGTGGGATATGAATCAGGCAATTTTATTCTTGCACCTACTGTATGTCAGCTTTAGAACTACCGATAACATGGTTATCGAAATGTGCATGTAGAACTATTTTTCTCTCCACTGTTAACATATTGCCATGAATTTTGCAGGCTGGGAGTATTGGCACTATTAGAACAAGGGCGAATGTGTGCTCCGTGCAATTTCAACCTGATAATGCTCGCTCTATTGCCATTGGTTCGGCAGATCACAAAATTTACTGCTATGATCTCCGTAACATACGAGCTCCTTATTGTACACTTGTTGGGCACACAAAAACTGTAAGCTATGTTAAATATCTAGACCCGTCGACAATAGTATCTGCGTCTACTGACAACTCATTGAAGCTTTGGGACTTGTCGATGAGTCCAGGAAGGATAATTGACAGTCCAATTCAAACATTTACCGGGCATACAAATACAAAGGTTAGATGACTTACATGTACTTATTCTCTTTCATAGTATTGCTTTACAACTGATCAGTGTCTAGTAGAGTGTCTTGTGTCTCATCAGGATACTTACAATGTGACTAGGATTGCTACATCAGCATACTTACTGAATGACAAGTACTTTTGCACTTAATGAAGTAACTAGTAGAGTGTCTTGTGGAAATACTCAATAGTTTAGTTTCGGAAGATAATGTAACAATCCTATAAACGCATGTTATCTAATTGTTCCACTATGCTATAAACTACAGCCACCAACCTTGGTGATTCAGATCTTGTTTCCTATTCCCTCATTCAATAAGAGAACTTATAAGGCATCTCTCCTTTTTATGGAACCCTGAGTGGCGGTACTTAGGTTGTTTGAAAATTTTAAATTGTTGCTCACATGCATATGTAGTTTTACCAGCTTCTCCCTGTAGCGTTTACTGTATTAGCAGTCTGTGGCTCAATCAGTACTTTTTCATGGAATAATTTAGCATCTCAGCTGAGTTTGTAATTAATTATCACATATGAACAGAGGTTATTAAATGACCAATTTACTTATTTGTTAAACCTTTTGACCAGAACTTTGTTGGCCTTTCTATATCTGATGGTTACATTGCTACTGGCTCTGAAACAAATGAGGTATGCATTTTATAGCTAAGCTTCGACAAATTTGTCTGGATAGGACTGGTAGTTACATTGGACAATTTAGTTTTTACCAACTTTTGATATGCAAAGTCATAGAGTACTCAAGTAAAGGTTGTGTTTGTTGTGATGTTTATTATTGGTGGATACAATAGTTCATGTTGGTCAGGAAGTAGTCTGCATTTGCGATGATATACATGCCATACAGTGAGGCAGGAGCAGCTTTCATATTAATTCCTAGCAACTTGGTTTGAACATATGTAACTGAACTTTTCAAGTTCCCAATTCATATAGAAGGGTGCGCAATTAATAAGATGGAATGTAAATGCAATTGATTTCCCATTGTAGCTGAGCGATCATTGTATAGTTACCAGGTTTTAAGCAGCATTTGCTGTGTCAATAGAAATGTCTCGTCCTGAAACTTGGTGTCCTCTAGTTAGATCCATCTGTCTCCATTGCCTATTCATATCCTCTTCTGAGAAATTGCATCAATTGAAATGCTCGACTTTCCTTCTGTGTTTACTTTACCGCAGGTCTTTGTCTACCACAAAGAATTTCCCATGCCAGTGTTGGCATATAAGTTCAGCGTGGCAGACCCTATATCAGGCGAGGAGATTGACGATCCGACTCAGTTCATTTCATGTGTCTGTTGGAGAGGGCAGTCTTCGACTCTTCTTTCTGCCAACTCCAGCGGCAACATTAAGATCTTAGAAATGGACTGACTGACTCTGTACGGTTGGGTTTTGCATCTCCCAGGTCTCGTGGAAATGAACTGACTTATCTTACCATTACCAGGGGTGTGAGTCTGTGTGTGTGGTTGGACTCAAAGTTTGGCAGCTTGAATCCATATATGCCATCAACTTGGGGAAGTGTAGCTTAATCCGAGTTGCAGAGTTGGGAGGTAGGAGTAGCGGTAACAGATTTAGCATGGATTGGTAGGATTACAGATTAGCGTGGTAGCGAGTAGCATAAATAGGAAACAAGAATGAGGTGTCCGGTGGTGCCACATCGAAAGGTTTTGTACATCATTGGTTCGAGGTATACTTGTACAGGCAATCAATCCAAGTTTTTACTATCTGCAACAGCAGACTTCTGCTCTTTGCCTGATACTAGTGCTTGAAGTACAATGTGACGCATCCTGTTGAACTAGAGATCAGCATTTGCCTGATAACTCGATTAGCATGCCGTGTCCACCCGAACAGGTAACTGTTTCCGCCATCGAAGAACAGAAGAATCATCCGAGGCATTGGCTGTCGACTCGTTGTGCTCCCCTACTGACATTCACATCCCCAGCCGCATGCATTGCGAGTTTGATTGCTCCCATGGTTTGTCTCGAGCAGGAATCCAGGCTACCGTCGTGTCCGGGGACCAACGCGGCTGTAGAGCGTGAACGCAGCAACAGGATCATGGGACCTCGCCGACCACAAAAACATTGGACAAACGAGTTGCCAGCTGGCTCCAGCTGTGAATTCGCACGGAGCTGCAGATAGACCCCGGGGCCCCCTGCACCTCCGGCGCAGCCGCAGCACCGGGCTGTGGAACATGGTAGTACGAGTACATCGGACACGCCACGCGCGACGACGGGCCCTAGCGCCATGATTATGAATCTAGGATTCGCTGGCTCGCAGAGGTGGCACAGCGATCGTTCCTTCTTTATCCGTGTGCCCACCGGACCCTGGGCCTGGGGCAAACAAGAAGGTGTCGACACGTCATCCGTCCCACGGTTCAATACTTCAACCGGAAGAAGGTGTCCGCCCTCGCCGGGCCCGGGCTCCGTTGTGCCAGATGAGCCCGAAAATCGTTCGTCTTGGGCGGTTCCTGATTGATTGGGTTGTACAGTAATCGGATAGCGGCTCCCTGAAACCGACGGTTTCTGTTGCGCGGAGCCTTGGATGCTCATTCGGTCGGCCACTGATGCCGACGTCGTTGTTGAGCGCAGGTGCAGCGCACGTCTATATATACTAGGGAGGTCCGCGCGCTTCGCTGCGCGCGCAGAGGTAACACACAAGGTTTAAAAATGATATTAATTAAATGTGTCTAATTTTTTTTAGCTTTGGAAGATTGAAGTTGTTGCCTGTCATTTGATGGTTTTATCTTGAAGGAATGAAATAAAATATGGAACTAAATTCTTTTTAAGCCTCCAATACCATTGCACATAGGGAATTCAGAGCTTCTCTAAGTAGCTGTGGTTAACCCAACTCTGATAGTAAAATGGAGGAAACTTAGAAGATACAAAATAATCAGACTTGTATAACCGAAAATTCAAAAGGAATGAAAGAGAAACTTTGGAAATGGAACTGTATGCAGAACTACGCGTGAGGCTCATGGCCGGCAGGCTGATGGGATCGCGCAACTCGTGAGGCATACGTCAACCAGGAACGGCGCGACTTCACGTGACCAAAGGAGCGGAAGAAGGGGAATTGAGCGAGGATAGGTTAGGGAGGTATAGCGGCGTCTGAGGCTATCTGCACGCGTCAAATATGTAGAACCAATAAAAACAACAAAGAAAACACATCGTTCCTTTAGTGTTTGGAAGAACAAATTCTTCATAAATAAATATAATACTTATTGTGGTTTAATCTGGCCACAAAGGAAATCATACGTTCAAGAAAAAAACATTGTATCTCGTCGAGATAATTTTAATTGATGTTGTAACTAAGATAATACAATATTCCATAAGTGTAGACGTCTAGTAACAAAGATAATTGTAGTTAACATGGTGAAGAGATAAATTTATTTTAGGTTATTGTACCAATGATAGTTGATAGGAATGGATATTCGACGAAGATGCTGAATGAGAGACGTAACTCCAGAAGAGTCCAATTTTGTCGTCTTTTTTATTTTCTTTACCTTTTTCCCTTCTCTTTTATGTCTATTTCTCTCTCTTCTTCTATGCGAGGCCTCTCGATCTCTCCGTCCCGGTGTCCATTTTTTATCTCTCTCTCGTGTTTTCTCCGTCACCATCCCCCTGCGCCCAGATTGCCCGCCGCCAGCTCATTCTGTCGCACCAGCCCCTAGCGAGCTGCTCCCGTCTCTCTCTCACTATATGCCAGTTGAGCTCTGGGCTGCCCACATGGAGGCATGGAGCTGCAGGCGGAGATCCAGCGGAGGTAGGTGGAGTCTGAGGCGAGGCAAAGCAGCAGCTGCTGCAACTCCGGCGGGTCTGATGCGAGGCAGTGGTGGAGCTCGAGCACATCCGGAGCAGAGCGTCAGGCTCAGGCGAGCGCAGGGCGTCCGTCTCTGGAGCAGGAGCTGCCACGCCGTCAAGCACGGGCTCTTCGTGGGCCCCTTCGCTGTCCGGGCGCAGCTCTCCTCCGAGGAGGCAGAAGAGGAGACGCAAGCTCGGGCAGGCGGCGGCTTGATTCGATGGCAGCGGAATCTCCATCGCCCACCATCCTCAATGTTGTTTATGGATTTGTGGTAGGATTAGGATTTGTGACTGGATTGGTTCGTGGATTTTGTGATGGATTTGTGTTTCGATTTGTTCGTCCTTGGATTCCCTTCTTCCTTGTCGATTTGTGCTCGATTTGTATCGATTCCCCATCGATTGGGCGACGCAATGGCATGGCATTGTGAGGATGACGGCTCCCTCGTGCCTCTGCTTTGGGTCCCGATGGCGGCCCTGGTGGGGCGAAGGAGCAGGACCCCCGGTGGCAGGTCTCGCGACGCAGAGCAGGGCGGCGGGTCGTCTCCGACCGCGGACGACCTCCGAATCGAGGTCATCCCCATCCCGTTTGTCCACCAAATCTCCATCCTTGCGGATTTTGAGTTTTTTTTTTCTTCTTCGTTTCGACCTCCAACCTTGTCGATTTGCCGCATTGGAGCTTGATTTCGCCTTATTCAAACTGGATTTGATTCTTTTTTTCTTCGATTCGTCCTCTCTCTTCATGCGCTGGCCACTTCTCCTATGCTTGTGCTACCTCCGGCGAGCGATTTGGCCTGGGTGCGGCGTGGAGTGGTTGGGGTTCGCGCGGCATGCGGTGGACCGCGCCACATCGCGCGGTGGCCAAAGACCGTTATGGTGGGGGCATGGCGAGCGTGCGCGGACGACGGAGGCAAATGGCCGGCGGGCGGCGGCGAGTGGATGGCACCGGAAAAGGCGGAACGGGAGGACAAAGGTGGCCGGCGGCGGCGGATATGTTCGGCGGACACGGACGACGCAAACGCCACTGTCTCGTTTTTTTATCTTTTATAAAAAAAAGCCACTATGTACACATTTTGCAGCCCGTAGAGACGAAGCAGGCCGGACATTTTTCAGCCCACGAAGCCGAAGCAGGCCGAATCAGTAAAAGGGCAGAGGCAGTCGTCAAGTGAATTACGGGGCCGTAAAAAAAAAATGCCTACAGCCGTCGCACGCGGAAGGACCGATGGAGGGGAATCGCTCCTGGCTCCAAAACTTCAAGCGATGATAGTTTACAATATATATATATAGTATAGTATATATACAGTATATATATTGGGAGCCTATAGGCTTTCGATAACTATCGGAAGCCTAGACACATCTCCTGCCACATCCACTTCCCATGCACCTCACGCTCCACCTCACTCATGCATATGCATGCAAGAACCACCTGTCCTGCCACCTCCCATGCATCTGACACATGCATGCATTCAAACCACCTTTACCATTTAGTTTAGGGTCTATAATTTTTCACTCGAAGATCCAACTCACAAACAGTTTTCACCATAAGATTCGTGACATTTTTATACATAGTTTGAGATCCATTGTGAATATTTTTTGGAATTTTTTTAATTCAAAATTTGTGTGGTCATACAAACATACTGACATTACCATATAAACTCTGTCGAGCACAGAAACGTATGGACATGATCATATAAACGTAGTGACATGAGCATAGAATATGTCCGAGCATAGAAACATACGAGCATGAGCATAGAAATATATATACTCGGGCATATAAAGTGTTGGTGCATAATATTTTAAATTCAAACTTTACACGGTTATAGAAACATACTGTTAGGACTATAGAAACAACTTCGAGCGCAGAAACGTATCACCATAATAGAAACCTTCAAGACTTTTTTGTCTACTAAAAATGCCTATCATAGAAAGTTCCGCTCTGATCGTATATGACACGACTAATCATATATTGAAGCTGAGACTCTATATACTAGACCAAACACCCCCTACCAGGCATGGTTTTGGGGTTCCATGGTTTATGGCTCTATATTGTACATAATAGAAGCCAAAAATACTTTTTTCCTACTTAAAATGTATGTCATATAAAGTACCAGCTCTGATCATATAAATGTCGCGACTAATCATATATTCAAGCTGAGTAAAATACACGTCATAGAAAGTACCACTCTAATCATATATATGTCACGACTAATCATAGATTCGAGCTAAGCCTCTCTATACTAGACTTAACCTTCCCCCTACAGTGGGCTGGAGTTCTATGACCAGAAGAAAAAGTTTCCATGACAGTGGACTGGAGTTCTATGACCAGAAGAATATATTTCTATGACAGTGGGCTAGAGTTCTGTGACTAAAAGGACATGTTTCTATGACGCTCGAAACAGGTTTCTATGGAGCATACAATCATACCCAAGCTTGTGCATGGTCATACATACATGTGTGCTCGATCATACATACTTCCTGATGTGGTCATACATTATATAAGCTCATGTCCATATGTTTCTATACTTGAATCAGTTTCTATGATCATCTGTGTATGTTTGTATGATCGTATGAATTTGAATTCAATTTTTTTTTAAAAAAATCACAATGGATCTCAAACCGTGCATAAAAATGTCACGAATCTAATGGTGGAAACAGTTTATAATTTGGATCTTCGAGTAAAGAATCATAGCAAAAAAACCAATAGAAAAAGTTGGAGAAAAGGTGGGAGGTGGGATGGTGCAGGCTGCATGCATGCGTCAGGTGGCAGGTGAGATGTGGTGTGTCTGTAGCACGCTAGTGTCTGGGCTCGGTCCCAGTGGCAGCTCTGTCTCTAGGCTCTCGATAACTATTCGGAGCCTATAGGCTCCCAATAGTCGAGCGCAGTATATATATATTTATATAGTATATATATATATACAGTATATATATATACAGTATATATGGGAAAATCCCTACTCCCAGGTGTAGCTACACCTGTTGTAACACAGTTTTTCTTGTATTACAAACAGTAAGAAAGTCGCAGTTGACTTCTTTTTCGTTCCTTCAAAAATTGTCCTCTACAGTTACTGTTGACCTGCTATTTATAGGGGTTAACCTCGTACATTTACGAGACCGTTGCTTCCCGCCAGAAATCCTATACACATTCTAGTTTTTAGACGACCGTTGCTTCCCGCCAACCTTCATCTTAACCTCGTCGTAGACGATTGATTCGTTTTAGCATCTCCGTGTCTCACGACCAGCCTCGTATTATCGTCCTCTTTGCCTTGACTTCTTCGGTCCTGCTCAAAAAGGCTTTAATCTCTTCGACTTAGCTTCGCGTTAGTCAGCTTCGTCCTGACTTCTCTAACTTCACCCGCAACTTTAACCTCTTCGAAATAACTTCTCATTTGTCTTCTTCGTTCTAACCTCTTTCAGTCTCTCCTGCAAAAATAGAAAATACGATTCCAAGGGGCGCCTCCCCAACAACACCCATGTCAAAAAAACCATGATAGGGATGTGTACATACTCATTTATTATTTTGAGTATGTACACATACCTAAAATAAGATTTATCAAAGTGCTAACCATGAAAAAAATTGAGTGGAACTCATATTTTTTTACACCTTATGATATATTACATTTTCTGTATAGAAAAGGGAGTATGTCCACATACTTCATGAATAAAAAAAAATATATCGACATACTACTTTTAAAAATCAAGTATGTGTACATACTTTATTTAGAAATGTCAAGTATGAAAAAATACCTAGTAATTTGTGAGATACACATATGGGAGTAGCTACACCTGAGAGTAGGAAAACCCCGTCCATATATATATATAGTATAGTATATATATATATATATATAGTATATAGTATAGTATATATAGTATACATATATTATATTATATTATTATATTATATTATATTATATTATTATATTATTATATTATATTATATTATATTATATTATATTATATTATATTATATTATATTATATAACTCATATCGCACGAAGTTTTCCAACGATCCCGTCGCTCTGCCGTCGCTTCGCCGATGAGTGTGCGACGCGTGGTCTTCTGTGTTTTACAGTGCCTCTTTTTCTTACTGCTTCCTGTTGGGCCTTTGCTACATTCGTTGCATCCTTGGTTTAAATTAGGCCTGCCAAGCGTCTTCCGTGTGCAACGAACGTTTCTGGCCTCTGTTATTGCGTGGCCCGCCTTGGTACGCATATAAATATATATATTTACCTTCTTATCGCTGGAAGAAAAGGAGCGCATCCAGCGTTCGGTTCCCCTCGCGCGACACGTGGCGATCCGACAGCTGTGGCTTCGCATGAGGATAATTTTTTTATCGCTTCCGTATGAGGCACGGTGTTAATACATCAATGGCCATAGCTATACACATCCTCGATGTACATCGAAAAAATCGCCACCAACCCACACGTAAAAAAAATTTTTTACTGCCTCCGTCAAATGAGGTACAAGGTTAACGCATCATGTGGTGGCAATAGGCCTATGCATCGTCAATGTACGGTGAAAAATCGCCTCCAACCACACGCTAATCGCCCCGATCTCCTAACCAACAAATGCGCTAGCCCATCATTTTCTATATATGACTTCCGTCAGATGAGGCACGACGTCAATGCATCACGTGTTCGTCGTAGGCATACGCATCATCGATGTATGTCAAAAAAATCACCATCTACCCACACGCTAATTTTCTTTTACCGCTTCCGTCAAATGAGGCGCAACGTTAATGCATCATGTGGTGGCGGTAAGCACAACATCGTCAATGTACGGCGAAAAAATCGCCTCCCACCCACACACTAATCGTCCCTAATTCTCCTAACCAACACAGACGGTAGCCCATCATTTGTCATATATGGCAGTAAAATTAATAGTCTCTGTCATTTAGCCCGTTATGTCATGAAAATGCATAGTACGCACGTCACTTAGCCTTTATGTCATATTTATGAAGAAATTGAAGAGTTGTGTCGTATAACTAGACAAATATAGACTAATTACCATACTAATTGCAGAGGTTGACACTACTTCATGAAACAATGGTAGTGGCTCTCCGAATTTAACCCAACTATTACCTGACACGTGTACGTGACTTGCGTGACTATTTTTTTACTATACACGACGTCAATTTGTCCATTTCATTAGATGTACGTACGTAGTGGCCATATTTTTTCCTTTCTATTTCTTTTGGCATATCATAGCATTTTTTGTCTTGGCCCGTTCGCCATGATAGGCTCGGCCTGCCAGATGCGTATTCGTCCTCCTGTCATTGGCCACAGCCTGCTACGCCCAGTGCAGCCTATACAACCGGAGATATGTACGATATGTTATTGTGTTTAGATATATGGCTAAAATTATTTATCAAAAAAGCAAAAGATAAATAGTATTTTAGAACGGCGAAAGTATATTTGTATTTGGGTGTTTTGATACTAATTAAAAGTACTAATAACAACACAAGACGAATAAATTAGGTCTAATTGTTTCATGATTTGACAATATGGTACTACAATAACTATTTGCTAACGATCATGCTCAACAGATTCGCCTCATGATTTAGCCTACGAGTTGTGTAATTAGTTTATGTTTAGCCCACCTAATTAGCATACAAAAACTTGATGTGACATGATATAAACTTTTACTCAAGGATCAATATAGCTAATACATATGCTGATTTTTAATTATACTATTTTTCTTTTTCATTGTTGCTTTACGTGGGGTTGGGAGGCCTTCAATATACAAAACAACGCTAACCAACCAACAAATTTTAACACTACATAACTTCAAAATAATTTAGAAAAAATATTGCATCTTTGAATATGAGCGCGGCGAAAGGCGCTAATCTTTGGAGTATGTCTATGTCTGAAACACAATGCGTTCGTGTGGGGACGGCGTAATCCTAGGAGTGATGGCGATCTGTGAGACGTAGTACTACGTTCGTATGGGGTGTCCTAGTACGTGTCTATGTGAGAGACTCTGGATTGTCCCGAGCGAGGACCACGCAGCAGATGTGTCTGGGGCTCTCGGCTCGTTCAGCGGGCACGCCAGGCCAACTGGCCAAGTGCGGTCCCTCCGTCCCTGCACGAACTCACTCATTGCAGCACTACTATTGTCCCCCATTGCAGGCCGTGAACTTGGTGCCGTTCGCCCCCCCAAACTAGCCGGCGGGATCCGAGGGGCCCAGCCAGGTGATGCTGATGTACTGGGCCGTCGCCGTCGAGAATGAGGTAGAAGAGGCCCACGGAAAAATTGGTGTGTGATGCTCTCCTGAAGCCAGTTGGACAGAGGGCTCCGTCTAAAAAAAAAAAATGTTGGACAGAGGGCTTGTGTGTGATGCTCCAGAAGCCACGGAAAAATTGGGCTCGGGCGCCCCTTCATGGAGCAAAACATCGCAAGTTCGCAACAACACAAAATGTTTGTGTTGTTGCGAACTTAGCAGGTACGGGGTTCGGCTTTATGGCTTTTATTAAATTATTTATTTACATCTCCGGCCCCCTCGAACTCTTTAGATAGTGGAAGCAAGACGACTGTGGTGCCTGTCGCTCAGCATCAGCACTTGGAGCGGTCCTGCGGCGCGAAGGTGAAGCTGCCAGCCGCGTAGCGCCCCTGCACCCCGCCGGGGCGCGTCACGAACGCGCGAAACCTGAGCGGCAACCCCTTGTTCCTTCCGGGGCTCACGGCCACGCGGCACCCACTCGCCGGCGACCGGGGCACGTACACCTTGCAGTGCCTGCTGGTGAAGGGCGCCGCCTGCGCCCCCGTCTGGATCAGGAAGTAGCCGCGCGAGTTCGTGGCGCTCCACACCGACATCGCCCGCCGCCCGTTCCGGCACCGCAGCAGCGCCGAGGCGTCTGCGCTCGTCGATCGACAAACAGATAGAGACAGGTCGCGTAAATGGCTGCAACTTTACTAACGGGTAAAAAAATTGTAAAGAGGATGTGATCGGAGAAGGAACGTACTCCGGAGAGGCGAGGCGTCCCTGGACGGGATGTAGCCGTGGTACCGGCAGCCCTTGCACCAGACGACGCCCTCGACGCCGATGGTGAAGTTGAGGTTCGGCTGCGGCCGGGGCATGCCCATGGCCGACCCGCGCGACGGCAGCTGGCTGCCCACGGTGAGGATCGCAAGGGCGAGGAGGCTGCTTCTCGCGAGGAAAGGCGCCGCCATTGCCACTGATCGCACCAAATGTCTCAAGAGAAAGCTATGTTGTGGTGGCCTAGTAGCGATCATGGGGAAAGCCCTTGAAGCAGAGCAATTTGTAGCCTTCTAGCACTTTGAGTCAGAGAGCAGGTTCCGGCTGGCTCGGACCCAGATACAGTCAAATGCTTGGGTGGGTCATGGGTGTGCGTTGCAAGCGAATTGCATGTCCGTGATTGCGCCTCGTGCACTTGATACTACCAAATGGATAATGCTCTACGACACTTGCTTAATCCAACTGAAACAGGCAACCATTGCAGGAAGATACTGAATAGTTTGATGACTTATATCCCACCTCAATGGATTGATTTAACTGTTACTAGTTATATAGTATATACTCGATAGAAGCTCCCTGAATGAAAACCAAAGAGGCAAAGCCTGAAACTCTGCATATGGCGCCGCGCACGCATGGGTTCAGGCATTCAGCTGTTGCTCTCGCTAGCAGCAAAGGGCCGGCGATACTTCAATGTGCGAGCAAAGGATGTCGTGTTACATCGAGGATCCAGAGCTGATGATGACCGAGAGTTGCCTTGCTCACACAATCGCCGCCCCACGAGGCCACGACGACGGGCGTGCTAGTCAACCCAAAAATCAAATTCCAGCCACAACTCAGTCGTCCCACCGGGGGAAATAAAACAAAGTCGTCAAATACAATGCATACTGTCATACTGATGCACTCTATCGGTCTATCCCTTGGAATCTTTTATCTATGGAAGCTTATTAGCTGCTGAAGTGCTGATACATGCATGTCAAACTTGTTTAGTCCTCAGGCTGGATAATTCCAAGCCCTTCAACGAAGGGTGAAGCTCAAGTTTGAAGAGTTTATTTGTTAAGATACGCAAGAAACATAAGCTTTCCCCTGATTCCTTCTCGAGTGATATCGGATCCTTGAAATTCAAGCATGTGTAACGCGGATCAACGTTGAAAAAAAAAATATGAATCAATGGTGACAACACACACGGGTGATTTATTCCCACCGGATCTCCTCGTTTTTAGTTGAAAAAAAGTCTATATATACACCTCTTGACTATAGGCCCAGTCCATGATTTCACTCACAACTCAAAAAACGCCCATTCTAACCCCTCCCCGACTCAAAAAAAAACGTTCATTCTAAACACTCCAATTCCGAACACCGACGGTTTCGAAGATGGTTTAGGTCGCATGGCGGGCGGCTGGCGTCATGTCAACCACAAAGGGATAAATTGAACTGTCGTCGATAGTTCAAGGAGGTTAAATGGACTGAATAAAAAATCATCCATTTTTTCTTTAAATATTTAAACAATAAAAATCCTAAAGTACAGCTTAATATTAGAAAACAAATACTTTGGACCAAAGGTAAAAATTCCACTCTCCCAAACACAACCTTATTCACATTGTTTGCAATCTTGTTAATTTTACATAACCTTTGAACGCAACCAAGTTTCTGTACATTCATTTATCATAGAAATGGCTTAATTTGAGTTGTATTATATTTTGTTAGGATGGAGATAATACTATGATCCTATTGATTCTGTAAGACCAAAATACTATAATCCGTATTATTTATATTTTCAGGTGAAGAGAGTGCTTTAATTATTAACTAGATAGGAATGTTTTTACAATAATTTATGATTATTTCCAAACTCCATAACGCACGTATGGGCTTCCCCCAACCAAAAGGTAGATATTCTTTCTAGCCAATGAAGCTAAAACATTTGCTACTTGATTACACTCTCTTTACAGTAAGTATAATAGAGTGACGTAGACGGGCAAAATGGAGTGTCACATTATATTTTTGTTGAGTTGGAGGAGAGAGATAAAAAAGCGGGCTGCAAGCTAACAGCCCGCTCTCAACCGGCTGCTACACGGAGTTCAACAAATGTGATGAGAGAATAGGGTGTGTTTAGATTGTGAAAGATTCCCCGAAAAAACACCATAGACCTAAAATAAACATTGTAAATTAATAGTGTTCTGTGAATGGGAGGGATAGGATGAATAGAGAAAAGTTAGATGAATAGTGTTTTTTTAGAAAAGTTTTGAAACTAAACGCACCCTAAGAGAGGGAAGATGTACCACACATTAATGTTGCAGCCCACCACATATATAGCCAACCGTTACATCAGGTTGGTTCATAATAACATGGCAAGATCATATAGCCACTTAGCCAGCAGTCGGCTAAATTATAAACCTTGCTCTTTTCTGAACAATTCGCCACTCCATAAGTTCCTGAGGTAGTTCCTTTCCCTCAGAAATTGCAAAGCTGATTCTGGTAACTTTTGCACAAGCTTGGGCATCTGCCTCAGTTGCACCTGCGCATCTGAAGAGAACGCGCCAAGCTGTGAATTGTACTACTCCGTTGCTATATCTCGAGCCAGAATCCGGACAAAAACCGAACACATTTATCTTGACCAATATACAGCTGCCAAAAAAAACTACGAAATCATATATGAAAGTTCTCTCTTTGCCGGACCAACAATGTTACATTATCAATTACTCCCACCCATTTATTATCTCGTGCTTATTTGAACGTCCAGACTCCACAATCAGCAGCTAACGCTAGCTCTACTACTCAGCTACACATACACACAGCGAAGCAGCAGTATACCAATAGTAGCTAGCACTTGGCGGGGTTCTCCGGCGCGAACGTGAAGTTGCCTGCCGAGTAGCGCGCCTGCAGCTCGTTGGGGAGCGGCACGAACCTGCGGAACTTGAGCGGCGCCCCCTTCCTCGCGGCGGGCTTGACGGGCATGGCGCAGCCGTGCGCCGGTGACCGTGACACGTACACCTTGCAGTCCTTGCTCTTGAAGGGCGCCGACTCCCAATCCGCCTGGATCAGGAAGTAGCCGTCGGCGCCCGTGGTGTTCCACACCGTCAGCGCCCGGCCGTCGTCTCGCCGGCACCGCAGCATCGCCGTGGCATCTGCATTATTGTTACATTTACACACAAAGAAAGGGGTTACACACGATCGAACGCCGTGTAGAGAGCTGCGACGCCGGATGATCTGATCGAGCGCATAGGAACAATGAGGATGACGACGGGCACATGTACAAGCTACGTACTCGGGAGAGGCGACGCGCCCATGGAGCGGACGTAGCCGGCGTACCGGCAGCTGTTGCACCAGACGACGCCCTCGGCGGAGATGGTGAAGTTGAGGTCCGGCGGTGGCTGGGGTAGGCCCATGGCCTCGCCGCCGGATGGCAAGCTGACCACGGTGAGGATCACGGCGAGGGGCAGGCAGACCACAAGGCATCTCGCGAGACAGGCCATCGTAAGCAGCTAGAGGCACGTATATCAGATCAAAACAATCCAAGTATGGATGGAGAAGCTATATATGCTGTTGTAAGTGATGATGATGATATTCGATGTAGCCATGAGTGACAAGATGGGTGCAATTTATAAGAGCACACGAGGTGGGCTGAGGCGAGTCGCCGTCAGATAGATTCCGTTCCTTAACAAAATGATTGCGGTTTTGCACGGAAGACGCATGCGTGCATCGCGGCATTGCTTGGTTGGGGACGCGGGGCTCACACGCTGCCTGGACGCCCAGGCATGTGGTTTGGGTGTGCATTGCAAGCGAAAACTACACACCTGAACGTGGATAACTGTATGTCCAAGAGCTACCGCATCTAGCGATTCCAAAAGGTACCCAAAAGTCAGCCCCATTTTTATCAAGACTATCGCTGATGCACGCACGCCTGAATTTTGTTTGCATGTTGCTCCTGCCAACAGCAAAGGGAGCGGGGCGATGCTTGAGTTTGCATGCGAAGGGATGTCTTTGTTTAGATTCTTGATATATGGTCGCAAACTCTTCAATTGGCTGCCTTCATTCGCATAATCGCCGCCCCACGACGACGCAGGAGAAAGTCAACCCAAAAATCAAGTTTCAGCCATATAATGCCTATTTATTTCAACCTTCGGTAGCTTCACTGCTACACATATGCCAATCATGCATCATCCCCAGTTGAGGTACCTGGAATTAGGTGTCGTGTGGCAGCTGTGTTTGCTAAAGGCCATGCTAAGCAAGCCCGCGGCCGTTAGACCATCAGGATTACGGTGATGGTTAGTCGGATATGGTACACTTGAAACATGATTATGTGAATCGGATTATTGGGATTTGGGGAGACATAATCAATGATTTCCTTTCTTGGCTCATACGTGAATTCGTAGCTTTGTGCTACGGAATTATGCTGGATGAACTGTGAACGATGTAACATGATCACACATAAGCCCAAGCGCGGAACCAGGTGTATGTATGTGTCTTCTACCATTTCATTACCACTTCTGGAACTTTCTTTATAGCCTTGTTCAAGTCCACCTTGTTAAACTTTAGCTGAGTGGTTGTTTGGATCCGGAGCTAAAGCACTAGCTAGAGTCTTACCTACCACCCAGCTAAAGTTTAGCCATTTGCCGCCGGCGGGTGCGCGGGGCCTCATAGTTCAGGAAGGGAGCTTTATAGTTAGGCCCACAAGGACTTTACTCCTTCAGAAACCATATTTATTGGTAATTTCTTACTTGCTCTTGCTCTCATTTTGTTTATCGATCTGACACATGTTTTTTTTCTGCTGGTATATATTTTGAGCTCTTTTACAGCGCACAATACCACCATATACTAGCGGTTAAAAAGGACTAGTATATAAAGATCTGACGGTCGAGATTAATTGTATACTATACAAGATGATCCTAGTGATATAGTAGTATTTAAGGGTAGTATAGCGCGCTAGGGGTAATCTAGGAAAGTAATTTAATGGCATTAGTGTAATATATTAAAAAAACAAAATAAAATTTATGTATTATGTTATTAATTAGTATTCTTTTATGTTTTTATTATTTTGAATTGATATGATTATATTACAGATTAGAGAGTGAGAATTGTTACCAATAAAATTATAAAAATAAATAGATATAGGGTAAATTACTAAATTATTCTTAACCAATACTATATACTACTGGACACTAGTATTGTGCGTTGTAAAAGAGCTCATTTTGAGCTTTTCCGTGTCCTTGGTGAATCGTGAAGCATTCGACGATGTCTCCATTGGCTGGTTTGCTTGATGTGAAATCTTCTGAAATAAGAGATGCGACCCACTGTACATATGTAGTTGTAGCAGTTCTCTGCAAATGCAGAAACGGGAACTACCTGTCAAGAGAATGAGCAATAGATTGTGTTGGCATGAAGAGCCAAAGGAACATCAGAATGGTAAAATTTTGCAGCGATACGGAACACTTCTCTGAGAGACTTTTGGTGGCATGAAGAGCCACGGCCCACAGCTCGGCATGCTAACGAAATCGTTTGCACGTGAGATCTCAGTTAGTTTATTTGGAGGCAGTGCGTTCTTCTAGAAGATCTGTGCAGTGGATTAAACTATGAACCATCTTGGTGATTAACCATTCCGTGATGTGTTGCGCAGATCCCCGCACAGCTTGCACTCCTACTTAGATGCCTGATTCCAAAACCCGATCTAGTCTTCAGATCGAGCGTGCAGCTGATCGAGCAGCGCATCAGAGCCTCAGATGTCAACAGATAAAAAGAAATGCGAATGGACAATCTCAGGCTCGAAGATAAATTAAAGAACTGATGATCCATCGACGACTAGCCAATGGCAACACTCAATATTACACCCACACCATTCCACAATCAAACCATCGCCACCACACTCCGATCGAACTAGAACAACTAACTGAACTCACATACTAGCACAAGCTAAGAACGCAATACGTAGCTAAAGCTAATTATTACTTACTGCCCGGATGATCGACCAAGATCGATCTTAACATACGCACGCCGCCTCGCGCGCTCGCCGGCGCCAACCGTGGGCACGTCGATCAGCGCCCCCGGCCCGGTGGCTGGTCTGGATATTCCATGCGCTCGCGTGTCAATATCAGTAGGGGCACTGGCCTTTGGCGGCGGGGGCGAAGAAGAGGACGCTGGTTGGGGTGTAGATGCCCTGCAGCCCGGCGGGCGGGATGGTCCTGCTCTCCCTCACGAGGGAGAGGCCGATCCACTGGTTGGGAGGGTAGTATGGCTTGTTGCACTGCGGCGTCGGCGACGACACCAGGTACATCTTGCACGTCTTGGCGCTGAAGTTCTGCATGTCGTAGAACATGATGAGGAAGTAGCCGTTGTCGTCCGTCACCGTCCCCGTCGCGTTCACCACCTTCCGACCGTAGCACACCATCATCGCCGTCGCGCCTGCATATGCAATGCATTATTATTAGCATCGACGATATGGGCCCTGATCTACTATGATTTGTCACAGGTACGTAGCAATGCATGCGTAGTACCTGGCAGGGGCGACGCGTCGATGCCGGTGTTGTAGCCCTTGCCCCTGCACGACTTGCAGTAGATGACGCCCTCCACGATGACGAAGGGCAGCGGCGGAGGCGGCGGCGGCGACACGAGAGGCAACAGCGGCGCCGGCGCAGAGCTGTCATATGGAGAAGGCGGCACGGCCATGTCACCCGGCGACGACGGCGGCTTGGCGTCGTAGGCCGCCGGTGACGGGGCGCCCTTGTCGGCGGGCGTCGGTGGCTTGGCGCTGTCGTACCCTGAAGCTGAAGGCGGCGTGGCGTTATCGTTCGCCGATGCTGGCGCCCTGGCCTTGTCATCGGCGGTGGCCATAGCGTGGCGGGCTGGGAGGAGCAGCGCCGCCGCGACGAGCACCGCACCGGCCAGCAAGGCCCGGCTACTGAGGGAGGAAGCCATCTTGGCTTGGCACGATCTCTAACACAGTTAAGCAAATTACTGAGCTCTTGGTTAAGCACTAGTGGATCAACTGAAGTGGGAATGCAGTGAGGGTGATGAGGTGTGCTCGGGCACGAGCCAATTTATAGGGCGATCTGGGCCGCCCGATCGATCTACTACGTCCACATGGCTCGGTGCCGTTTGACCAGACGGACAACAGTGAGGTTCAAATCAAATCAGATTCCCTTCAGAGTTAATGGCTTTGTTGTGTTGCGGGAGCAGGCTGGATTAATGCAGGACGAGGACTCGAGGATCACACACTGCTCTGGAGAAGAAGCTCTTGTCATTTCGGCTGTCTCACTGTCTGAAACAAGTTTACAAGTCAGCACTGAGCACAGTAAAAAGTCCCGTTGGATTGGAGGCTTACCACGAGCGCAACGCAACGTTCCTCTGCGCCTCGTTTTCTCCCCTCGGAATTGCTCGTTTCGGGGTTAAAAATACTCTCCAAAAGGCATCGAGAACAGCCCTGATCGTGAAAAAGGCTGCGGTTTCGGTGCACTTGAAAGAAATCGATCGGTTTCGGTGCGTCTCGCTTGGGTTCGCGCGGAGCCGAGACCTGGTTTGACTCCACTGCAATGATGGCTGGCACACATCGTCCCGGCAGCAGCTCGCCGCGGCAATAAATGCATCACTAGTTTATGTGCAGTTTGCTCCATCAGATGCTGTGTCAGGTGCTAGCTGGTGCACGGTGATCCCACACGTTAATTCATCGATCACGATCATAGATCCCTAACTATTCACTATTTATTCCAACTTTTTACTAGAAACTTATAGCGAAGTTAGAATAAATTAAAGTTGGAGTGAATAGTGAATAGTTGGGGATCGTAAAAAGAACAATGCATTGCATTCCTGCCGTGGTCTAGAAACGTGCCTCCTCGATGCCTGCCGTTCATCGTTTCAAAAGGCTAGTTCTCTTTCATGTTTCTGTCGTAGACTGTTTTTTATTTTAATTTTTAATCTTTCTTTGACTTCTGTCAGATTAAAAAACAAAATTACTTCCCATAGTAGCGAGAATTGTCCGAATACAGAGTATGAATACTGGTAGTGCTGCTGATGCCAGATTGATAGTCTCTTGATCATCTCGGACGACAATTGGGCGACCGATGCTCTCTCAATGTATGAAGCGTCCTGAAAAGCCCCCTGCCATTGCGTTATGCAAAGTTTTCAAGCCATGGTGCTTTAGTTGTGTACTTGTGTGTGTGGTTGGAGGGTAATGATTCGATGGCACTCGCTGGCAAGGTATCGAAGCTAAGCAATTGTCAATGGCATATATTATGTGTGAAGAGTGACATTAGAGCATGGTTAATAAGTTTGTCTATAAGACAAGACAGGTCACTTAGAGACAAGTCTAGCAACCGAAGCATACAACAGGTTAGTTATTTACTTTATTATTTTATTTAAGTATGACCCCACTCCCAAGAGTTTTTAAAGCTCCATAATCTTCTTATTCGAGAAGACAATGGTGGCCAACCGGACTCATGATGCCCACGAACCGGCGATTCGCTCGACGCGAGCTGCGGCGACAAGCTCTGTTTCTCTCTCTTTATCTCTCCTCCGCGTAAGAATGTGCTGAGGTGTCTTGGCGATTCATCAAGTGATTTGGCATTGTTGTACCTGCTTTATGGGGTTCTAGATATATATACTTTTTCGAGGTGTAGTTTTTCCAATTGTCCAGAGATTTGGATGTAATTGTCCTTCCCCTTCTAAAAAATAGAAACACACATGATCTGTCAGTAGTTGGTGGTTGGTGCTGCAGGCCTCTTCACACGGCACACCGCAGAACAGCGGATCGTGGCATCTCGTAGAGACGTAGACTCGTCGCTCGCAGTGCCGCTGCAATGCCCACACATACTGTACACGGCAGCTTGTGCCTAGTCAGATTCGTCAGAGATCAGATCGCCGAAACAATAAGATGGCCTTGTTTAGATACATGCTAAAAAATTAGCATTTATATAAATATCTAAAAAATTAGATCTTAGGTGTTTATATCCATTTGCTTATTTTTTAGCAAACGGTGTTTAGATCCATTTGCTAACTTCGAAGTGGGCCCCACACATATGTGTTGCAGCCGTCGGTTCTAGGGACGAGCAGGCTCACAGATAGGCTGGTTTAAGTGAGCCCCACATGTTTGGCCAACGATATCTCTTTGTATGCTGATCTAATTTTTTATATGTGTTTAGATAGAACTAAACTACTTTTTTAGCTTTTAGCATTTTACACTCCAACTAAACAAGCCCGATAAACAAGAAGTAAATAAAAGAGCGCGGCCGCGGAATGATGATCTCCGGCATGTCAAAGTCAACACACAGTGTGCATGTATCTAAGTTGAACACTTGTCTCCGTGAAAAAGAAATATGTGAATGCTATGTACCTGAAGAAGCGCGGGGGGGGGGGGGGGGGTGCTGTGCAGTATGTACCCTAAAGAAGCACATTGTCGGATTTGTGAGCACGTTTACACTAGATGAGGGATGTGATAAATGAGTGCATCTCTGTGTGAAAATGTCCAAATTATTTAAAATATTAAATTTCATTCAAAAGCATACCGATTTGTTTTTAAAATTTTGTGATTTTGTATATATGTTGATGCATCAGTTTTCTACACGCACGCAAAGTATCCTGCACAAATTTATTTATTTTACCATCAGCGATAAATGTCAAATGGCTATAGCGCTAAATGTCGATTTCGTTTGTCATGTATTGCTATTACATCTAACATTTGTCCTCTTCTTCTATCTTTTTAATGTAAGTGAATTTAGGCGTTATACTTTTTCTATCTTTTTAATGTATGCATCTATGTAAGGCATAAATTTTTACGAATACCAATTGGGATGTTTTTTAATTAATTTCTACCGTTTTCATTATTGAGGTTTTTTTTTCTCTCCTGTGATAAACAGGGCCGCAGGGCTTGTGCTATGGATTTTGTTTTGAACTGTCATTTTTTTTAGCATCAGGAGATAAACACTGTCAGTACGACCCACTTTTTTATGGGCTCGGCTACGATTGATGGGCTAAAATCTCAATGAGGCCTACAAATAGTTACTTCTCCATTGTTGAAATATGGGCTTGGCCCATGTATGGCATTATTGCTGAAACAAGATCTCAGCCATCAACAATCTTTCTTTTTGATCTGAGGGTTGCTGTTTCACAGATCCTAGGGTTTTCTCTTGTTCGTCCCATAGCCGCCCTTAAAATGCCGCCGGGCTGCCTGGCATCTGAAGCGAAGAATTGGGCGGAGCCGCTCGGCGGCGGATTCCATATGACACCCGAAGTGCCTTTGCTTCTCTATTCGTCCCCTTTTCGTTAGCCTGCTTTGATTGATTTGCCTTTTCTTTGTGATTTGCTTTCTTTCACGCCTCTCGTTGTTTGATCCTGGGAGCAGTGATGATATCATTCGAGTATGGTCATCAAGATGAGATTATCAATATCTATTTTGCTACGTTCTTGCTGAGCTCCTAGCGCCGTGCGCTCGTTTTTGTTTCGATTGAGGGTTCAGGGTTTAATCTGGTGTAGCAGTAACGTCGGGGAGAAAAGTATGTCCTGGATTTTTTTTGCATTGCTGGTTGGATCTCTTGAGTGTGCTTTTTTGCCAATAACAGAACATCGATAAAGATGACCGAAAGGGAACTCAGGATTTAAGATAATCTCTAATTGTCTAATTAATACATGATGCCATGCTGAGATTCAGCTCTATTGCCACAGCATACAGGTATTCAGTAGCGTAATAGCGTTCTCATAGGCACAAAAGCACCGGGATCTGTTAACCTGACATGATTCTTGAACTCGAAACAACACATAGAAACAGAGCGTGATCTTCCATCCATTATCTTTCAACTTCAAACCATTTCTAGTTAAACCCTGCATGTGTTTGCAGAAATCTTCATGTTAGGTCCTGAAAATAGTTTGTCTAATTGGAAGTTCAGAGCATGAAAAATGTCTCACGAGCTAAGAATTAGAATGTACCCAGTTTGAGTTCCAGGCCGTTGCTCAGCGAGGACGACCCTCCTTCCTCGTCATTCTGGGCCTGAGAATGGGCAAGCTGCAAGCAAAATTGTTACAGTAACATGTGAAGGTCTGGATTGCAAGGACAAAATTCTTTGGACAGTAAAACCAGACACGTTGTCAAGACAGCTCGCATAGCAATCAAACTTGATGGGCTCTCAACTCAAGCCAACACTTGCTGCTAGTTCACTTCACTATTTCAGCTACCTGTGCATAGCATGATGTGTTGCTTGTAACACTGTAGTAAAGCAAAAGCTACTCCACCTTGAGACATTCGGTGAAGGGATGGGATTGTGTATGGATGGGTCTACATGTCGTAGCTTGGCAGCCGTTGCGTCACTTTCGGCCTTGTAATGGAGTAGTCCTCGTGACACTAGCACTGAGTAGCGCATGCATGGTTCCTCTGAATGGACGGGCCGCTATTTCCTTGTCTATTTTCGTAGGGAATCATCCTATTTCGCGGAGTGTAGATTTGTAGAAGCATGAAAGAAATGTCTATTCTTGCCACGGCCTGTATACAGTCCATACTCCTACCTCTGTACCAAAACCATATCAAGCGAGTCCTACTCTCTCCATCTCAAAAGGAAATTGGGAAAAACAGTGCTACTGTCGTTGAAAGTGATGAAACTGGACTCTGAGTGTTGCAAAATCAAATATAAATGTCACAAACAAAGCTGTGAGTTATTTCCCCCCTCTGTTTTTACGCTAAACTCTGCCTTTTCTCATCCACAAATGTTCTTACCATTTAGCAGCCGGCATGCCATCAGCTTAAGAGTTCTTTATGATAGATTTGTTAGTTGTGGTTGTTAGTTCTGGCAATGGTTTTGCAAACCACACATTGACCCAAGAGTACTAGCAAATAGCAGGTGGTCGTTAATTATCGAACAGTGATTGTGATTCTTAAGATCTGACTGGCAGCAATATATCCAGCACCAGTGCAGTACTGTGCTATAGTAGTAGTTCAGAGAATCAGGACGTCTGACTCAGGATTCGGTGTTATTAAGGAAGTGTATTTTGTGCAGAGAAAGACTCGTGCGTCGTGGGACAACTCTTCATTTGCAAGTGTTTACATCCAAGAAAACAGTGAAAATGAAATAGGTATTTTCTTATAAAATGAAAGAAGAAAATGAAATAGGTAGGGAACTCCGGATCAGACTGAACGAGCACACAGAAGAGGCAAAACGATTGCGCATTTTTTTACCTTGTCGCACAACCCGTAGCGCTCCTCTTGCCGCCCTCTGATCTGCATGAAGAACGGAACAGTCATCAGAGACACCACATTGAGAGCATCTATCGGGACTGAAATCAGGGTATAGAAACTAAAACTGCAGAGCTGCACTAGGAAGACAACAAAATAATGCTGCTTCAAGAAGCTCTTCAATGTCACTCGTGCGTGCGTGCGTGTATACGTACAATGTTCTCGAGGTAGGTGATCTCGCCCCCGATCTTGCGGTCCTTCTCGGAGCGCACCTTGTGCATGGCCGCCTCCAGGTTGTGCTCCAGCAGCTCCAGCGACGGCACCGTGTACTGCTCCCCGTCGTCCACCGTCATGAAGCGCAGCTCCTTCTCCATCAGCTCGCACATCTGCTCCACCTTCTCCAGCTCCGCGCGCCGCTCCTGCAGCACGCACGTGCGTCATCCCAAATTAAACCATGCATTATCATCTACCTCTCGATCACTCACGCACTCACTCACTCACTCACCTGGCGGATGTCAGTCCAGACCTTGGTGTGCGTCGCGGCCTCGTACCGCTCGACCAGATCCTTAACACTGCGGGATGATCAAGAAACAGGCACGCTACCAATAATTAAGCAGAGACAAACATTGTACGTAGTGTATATATATGTGTGTGATAGCTAGAAGCATTGTTGCTTTTGCTTACGAGGGGACGGTGGGCGAGAGGTAGTGGTAGAGCTTGCCCGACGTGGAGAAGAGGAGCAGCATGAGGTCGACGTCGCAGAGGACGGAGAGCTCCCTCGCCTTCTTGAAGAGGCCGTCCCTGCGCTTGTAGAAGGTGGACTGCCGCTGCGTGGGGTTCGCGATCCGCTTTATCTCGCTGCGGCCCCTCCCCATCTCTCTCTCTCGATCGCTAGCTAGCTATCCGCTCGCTGCTCCCTTCCTCAAACTCTCCTGCCCGGCGCCGCCCCGCCGCCGCGGCGTTGCGAGAATATGGAAACCGCGCGACGGAGCTACCTCCCTCGGCCCGGCCGGCACCTGCGAGCGGAGCGGAGGGATGTAACAGTTTGGGATTGGGGAAGGTGTGAGGCGAGCGAGACAGTGCGTGGCCGTTGCTTTGCTTTAAAGAGGGAGGGTGGGGGGCGAGCGAGAGCGATCTAGGCCACGGTAGTAGCGAGACATATAGTCTAGCTCTCCTCTACGCTCTGGGTAGCTTCGTCTTTGTGTCAGGTGGTGCGTGCCCGCCCGCGGTTGGCTGGAAGTTGTCGTGATCGCGCGCTCGGCCAGCTGCAGCCTTTAACTTGCGGGGGGAGGAGGGAGCACGGGCAAGGCATGGCTGGCGACGTGCGTGAAGCGACGGAGACGTGTCGATCGAGAGCAGGGCAGTGGATCCATCCATCCATCCATCGATCGATCAGCGCGGCAGGTGGCTCAGTGGCTGCTGCCCCTGCTGCATCCTACTGCTGCGTGGTGTAGAGCTGTGGCTCGGTACGATGACGACAAGTACGCACGAACGCGATGAGCAGTAGAACTGTACAAGGGGCCTCTAGGCTTTTTCTTTTGGTGAGTTGCTTTTAGCCTTGCGGCCTGCTTTGCTTTTGGGTAAGGTGAACCGAAACGACGCGTTGGGGGCCTGGGGCATGCATGCTTTCGGCCTCCCGATGCGTGCATGTGTCGCTGTGAATTTAGCACTCCCCACCAGGAATAGAGGAGGACACGCTCTAGTTAATCCGTCGTTAGACACCGTTGTATAGTTGAAAATGTGCAAATGGCGTCACATGTTGACGGAGGGAGTATCTCTGCAAACTGGAATGATGTCGAGACAAGCTTCACGTTAGGAATCATCTATGGAAATAGTAGTTCTGGGCTCAAACTACTCTGATCGGTAAACCATAAGTGAAGATGTCAGCAATCAGCATGTGCCTTCCCAATCCAAGGCTTGCACGCACGTTCCTTTTTCTAGCACGCACGTTTATTTCATCGCTTCAAAAAAAAAAAAAGCAGCTTTGGGCCTTTGGCATCGCCATCGTAGGAGTTATTTCCCCGTTGGTCCACCGATCATCCGCGTGCCTATCCGACTGAGATCCACTCGACTACTCGAGCAGGCTGCAGTTACCCGACCCCATCGTACATGGTTTGCTATTGTTATAGTTCTGTGACCGCAGGCATGCAACCTTTGTCCCGTCCTTCTCTCTCTCTCTCTCTCTGAGCTGCTGCTGATGCTCGTCAATCCTGGAAGCAACGGCTCCACCTTCCCGTTTGAGCTAGGGCACAGCAAGTTTATCGCGTCGCGGCCAGCTCGATCTCCACATGACTGTTGCGGTCGCGGATAGGACGAGATCCGGGAGTGGCAAGAACGCCGTCCCGGAACGGCAAAACGCCGCCCGTGGCCGGTGGGTGGGCGCTGGCCGCGGGCGGGATCGAGTGAAAATGGAAGCACCTGGGCCCGTCTTTCCATTGGATTTTGTAGGATTCGGCGCGGACGTGGGCGAGGACGGCAAGTGGCTGCGGCCGGCCGCGCAGCGCAGCTACTCCACGAGTCCACAGCACAGGCAGGCAAGCAGCGCCAGCACGGGGTGGCCGATGGCCATGGCTCTGCCTGCTTTCCTAGAGCCTATACTGTATAATCTTTTTTTTTTGGCGGAAATACTGTATACTACTGGGTCCAGTACAACACATGCGTACTCCTACAGGGAAGAGAAAGACGACTCCTCGCGCTCCCTGTCACTGGGCCGCACGCAGCAGTAGCGGCAGTGCAAGGCAAGCCGAGCACTGGTCTTCTGTGGCTGATGCGACGTGAGGACTGCAGCTGACGCGACCTATCGTCTATCCTGCGTTCGTCTCTTGAGGGTGGCCACCTCAATGGAGCCGGGTCGTCATGGCTATTGGCTCTAGGCAGCGAGCTGAGCAATCACTACGCGGCAGGCGAGACTGGCCATAAAAAACCCAAACGCTAGGGCACTCGTCGATCGGATAGCTCCGTCCGTGGTGCCATGCGCTGTAGGCACATGGCGTCCTGCCACAGCGTGCAACGTCGAATAATTGTGTGGAGCACGTACGTACAGTAGCGGAGTAGCCTCCGGGGGAGTGTTGCCCGCTTTGCACGACACGTTGACACTGGACTTTCGCCGGCTTTTTTTTTCAATTCGAAACGACTGTATGTGTTGGTGGCAGTGAAAACTATGATCATCATACTGCCCGTGCACTGGACGATCGCTCAAGTTTTTTCTTTTTAGAAAACGAACAGCCAAATGGCCAATGTTTAGACCAAGCGACCCACGATTGATGAATTAGCGAAAGGAGAATATCTTCAAATCAAAAGAGGCCCAGACCCACGGTATAACTGGAGCTTTGGGCCCAGAATGCATCGGGCCCACTTGGTAGTATCCGACCGTCGTGATCGCTAAACAGTCCGCACTACGCAGCATAATGGGTCTGCACAGAACAAAGATTTCTAAATATCAAACCTGGCTATGACTAGATGGGGGACATGGTTGTAGCAGATACTAAGGTCACCAGTAGCGTGGGAAATAAGGGGGTCCTAGGCAATATAAGGTCGACCTCATACACTATAGCACCGATCTTAAAGGAGGTCCTAAGCAGAAAAAGCTTGAGGCCGATCTCAAGCTTACGGCCCGACCTCAGCGACTAAACAAACAATTTCCATGGGCGTCGTTGTCCTTCTGCCAAGGGGAAGTCCTCCCACGCATGGTCCATGGCAAGTCGAGTGTCGCCGCTGGCCAGAGATACGAGTGTTGACGGCAGCGAGGAAAAGATCGTTGGAGCTGGGAGCTGTGACCGCACCTTGCTCTGAAGGGGGCGGCGACGTACCGGCAGAGGACGGCCGACGGAGCCTCTTGAGCCGCCGGACAGCTGCGCCCTCGCGGAATACGACTGATTGAGTGAGGAGCGGAAGGTGGAGGAGCGCAGGAGAACAACGGCGTACTCGCTGGGATGCGGACGACGGCGTTGACCATCCTTGCGGCGGCGGAGGAAGCGGATCGAACGAGGAAGGAGACCAACCAGCGAGATGTATCGAAAGATTTTTTTTATACGTTCGTGATGCCCTAATACAATAACTGCGTGAAGCATAAATAATAAGTAGGTACGCCATTTTCTAAAAGAAAAGGAGAGTGTGATATGCTAATTAAAATGATTTAGCATCCATTAAAAAATAAAAATAATAAAGCATAATCAGTATGGCTCTTTTGCGCTCTTGCAGATTTATTATGGATTCATCCTCAACAGGCCCGTTGATTGGGAGGTGCCAGGTGGTCAGCCAGCACCGGGCCACCCTATCTGAGGGGCCACCAAAATTTTAGCCTAATAAAAATTAATCAACTAAGGCTAAAGCCCAAACGCCAGCTAGGTAGAACACGAAGCGTTGCCGTCGCTACATCCGCGTGCACATTGATCAAGCGACGACAGTTTCTCTTCCCTCGTGGCCTCTTCGACGCGACAACGCCCTGAGGCTCTGACAGCCTGACACCACAATCGCTCATCACCGGGACGCTGGGGCCGCGGCAGTTGGCCCTACTGGCTGTTGCCCTACTGCCGCAATCCTCGGCGTCCGGCGAGATGGCAACTCCATCGACGGCGCCAGTTCTGCAGCGCAGCGCCGGCTTGCTAACATCAATCATCAGATATCAGATTAGGTAACTAACCAAATTGAAGTTACTAAAGATCTACATGTGCAGTGCTATGACACAAGAAAGACTCAACAGATTAGCGACAATTGCACTTAAATTGCAATATGAAGAAAATATGAAGATATCATTGAAAATTTTATTTTAAAGAATACTAGATGAATGATGCTTTTTAATAGAAGTTGAGAAGCCCGATATCAGTAAATAAATTCGCTCATTCTTTATTTAGCATGATTTTTTATGTTAGTAACATAATAAAATATTTTGATTATTTATATCTTTTTTATCAATATAGGGCCTCCATTTTGTGTTTCGCACCGGGGCCTGCTAAACTTAGAGACGGGCCTGATCCTCAAGATAAATACTGATATTGTTCCATCGGTTATTTGTGAGCAATGTTATTTTCACTATGTTTAATTCTTGAAAATGGAAGTGGCATTATTCCATTGAATCCTTAATCAAATGCTAGAGAAGTTGAAATCTAATAAAATAGCATCAACACAATGGCTAATGATGACGGGAAATTAATTTTTCTAGAAAAAACAGGATATTGTATTTTTATACCTAATGCATGCAGTTTGCTAGCTTGATTCTTCACTGCACGTCAAATACATGTTCACCTAGCGTGCTGACTGACGTCGGTGATTCGGTTCACCTTCGGACATACCCTTGCCCTTGCAGCTTCACCCTGCACTCCATTCGTGTGAACGTGCTCCACATGAATACCGTATTGTACCACAACCTCGAGGCCAACAACTGGAGATATTTGTCGCGCCCCATACTTACTAGTGTTGTGTCCACCACGGCAAGCCGATGTTGTGCTCAGGTCTCATTACCCAAGGATCTAATAGAGACCCAAAGGTTCCTAGGTGCAAATGATTTAATATGTTGAGCAAAAATTATTAGACCTGGTCATCATCTATTCATCTCTATAAATGAGCTACTTTAGGATTGGGTCTAGTGGACCTACGTGCCAACAAGCCCGGAGACTTAGAGCATTTTATGGGCTGGTCTTGGGTAGTGCAAAAAAAAAAACCTATTTATTTCGGCCTAAAAATTCGTGGCCATGATTATTGTATGGGCATAGTCAGGACATGTTTTCAGGCCGGGCCTAGGTCGGGCTCGGGCATCCTGATCTTTTTTTAGTTGCAAAATAAATAAACTAAATTATATGAGTGAGCAGGCCGGCTTGAGTTTTTTTGGCATGGTTTTCATTGACTATGCTGACTTGCTAATGACCTCACTCGTTTGGAACCTTAGTCGGCGCTAGAATGCATAACCAATCAGACTAGAGAGTGAGAACAAGTTGTCACTTTTGCATCTCTCAAGCCCACATTATTTTTTATTGAGCCTACTAGTTGTTTGACCATGCAATTTCTCGATTACAAGAACGAACACATCCTAGCTAATTTTGCAAGGCCTTAGCACACAAATAACTGGCCAAAGGAAGTAGAAGATAAAAATTGCATTATCTTAAGACAAAAGGTATGAATTGGCACTTACTAAAGAACTTTAGAAGGAAAATTGAAATGCCAACTCATATACATAAAATAAACTCCACCAGGGGATAGACTCCCACCCTAGCTGCTTTTATATGTTGAAGTAGGCTTTGAGAATCACACATCAGTTAGCTATGTGAGAATCAAACATTGTTTGACTGAGCTCTATACATGTTAATTACAAATACGGATGCACCAGTTATCACAATAATATAGCGGGTGTAATAATGGTTGTGTACTTTGATGCACCCTAGCAAAAGTTTAATTATGGCTATAATATATAGTGCAATCATGAAACATCTAACTTCAAATATAAGGTTCATGTCTGTTTACCATGAACACTCACGAGCAAAGAACTTATTATTACCCAAAAATAGAAATATTTATTGTAACGTCCCGCCACTTCAGGCCGGGCCCGTCTACCCTGGCAGCTCTCTAGAATCCCAAGAATGTCCCCACAGGCCAACACATGTCTTTTCTGCGCACTTTGTCCTCACTCATGCGCACCCGGGAATGACTTTCCGGTCGGTCACCCATCCTGAGATTGCTCCGGGCCAAGCACGCTTAACCTCGGAGTTCTTTCAGGATGAGCTTCCAGAAAGGAAAAAGTCCATTTTTGGCCATCCAACTCTTGCCTCAGTTTGGTTTTGGTCATCGAACTCCAAAACCAGGTATCTTTGGCCATCCAACTATCAAAACCGTTCAAATTGGCCACCGGACTGTTTTTATGAGTGGTTTTAACTTTTTTTATTTACAAGTTAGTCCTCAGATCTTAAAATGATTATTACCTTTTGCTCGTACCTCCGATTTAGGTGATTCTTGTGGTCACATGTTACTAACGGGGAACACTATATTTTAAAGTGATCATTACACTATTTTATCACTATTTGTTATATTATTTTTTTGGCCGTTGTGCAGAAAAAATAATATAAGAAAATTAAACAAACAATTATAAAATACCAACTGACCCGCACAACTGACCCGCACGCGCCCGTGAAACCGCGAGGGTCGGCTCTGATACCAACTGTACGTCCTGCCACTTCGGGCCGGGCCCATCTACCCTGACAACTCTCTAGAATCCCAAGAATGTCCCCACAGACCAACACATGTCTTTTCTGCGCACTTTGTCCTCACTCATGCGCACCCGGGAATGACTTCCCGGTCGGTCACCCATCCTGAGATTGCTTCGGGCCAAGCACGCTTAACCTCAGAGTTCTTTCAGGATGAGCTTCCGGAAAAAAAGTTGCAACTTATTAGTATGAGTATCCTTATCAATCCTATTAAGCCCTGGGCCGGGGTGTTACATTTATTTTGTGCCTAGCTATGAAAATAAAACATAAAAAGTTGTGATAAATAAACTCCACCAGAGGATAGACTCCCACCCTAGCTTTTATATGTTGAAGTAGGCTTTAAGAATCACACATCAGTTAGCTAAGTGATAATCAAACATTGTTTGACTGAGCTCTATACATGTTAATTACAAATACGGATGCACCAGTTATCACAATAATATAGTGGGTATAATAATGGTTGCGTACTTTGATGCACCTTAGCAAAAGTTTAATTATGGCTATAGTATATGGTGCAATCATGAAACATCTAACTTCAAATATAAGGTTCATGTCTGTTTGCCATGGCCACTCACAAGCAAAGAACTTATTATTGCCAAAAAATAGAAATATTTATTTTGTGCCTAGCTATGAAAATAAAACATAAAAAATTGTGATACTAGAAAAGTACATAAGTCAGCATCACAACTAATAGAGTAGGTACTACTATTGATGTTCTAGTAGACACGGATGATGCCGAGACAGGATGAATATTTGAAGGTCTAGGTGCTAGGGCTGGCACTAAGAAAGGAGACAATTCTTGATCTGGTGACAGTGAGATAGGTGAATCGGCAAGTGCACCGGGAATAGATGGATATTGTGTACTTGCTGGGGATGGTGCTAAAGATGGTTGTAGAGAAGGCGAGTGTGAAGGTACCATGTAAGGAGAAGGTGAAGGCGCGTGAAGAAAATGCATTGGTGCTTGAGAATACCTATACATAGGGGATAGATTAGAGGTTGATGGTGATGGAGAAGGTGAAATATGAGGTAACAATGGCGGGTGAGCATGTATAGATGGTGGTAAGTTTTTAGTACTATGAGGAGACAAGGAAGGTGAAACGTTAGATGACGACGGTGGAAAAGTAGGGCTATTCATTGGCGAGAATTTAGAGTTCGCACCATGTGGCGAGGGAGATGGTGACAATGGATGTTTCTGTGATGGTGTAGGTGTTGGAGCTATCCTAGGTGTTTCAGGATTTTGAACAGATGATGGAGGGACGGAGAAGGAAGGTGAACGTGCTGGTGCATCCTTATGGGGTTGTAGCCTCTGATGTGGTAGTGGTGGTTGTGAATGTGGCAACGAATGTGTTGGTGCTATTATATGAGGGTGTAGTTCTAAATTCGGTGATGCTGTAGGTACTGCAGCTACCTTTGGTGCTTGTGATTTTGGAGGTGGTGATGGAGGTAGGGAGGATGTGGTCGAATGTGCCGGTGCCATTATAGTGGGCTTTGGTATTGGAGCTAGTGACGGTGAGTGAGTTTGTGATAATGCTGGTGCTGGAGCAACCCTTGGGGTTTGTGGCTTTGTAGTTGTATGTGATCGCAATTCTGGAGGCATTGATGGTGGGTGGATATGTGATGGTGAAAGTGTTGGAGCTACCTTGGGGATTTGTGGTTTAGGAGGTGGTGAGTGCAATGGTGCAACCATAGTGGACTTCGGTTCTAGAGTTGATGATGGTGGGTGGGTATGTGATGGTGTTGGTACTGCTGCCGGTCGTGAAGCTACCTTAGGGATTCGTGGTTTTGTCGATGGCAATGCAGGGACAGAAGAGAACGGTGGATGTGTTGGGGCTTCCATCGGGGATTGATGTTCCAGAGATAGTGATGGAGGATGAGAAAGGAATGGTGACTTTCTTGGTGCTATATTAGGAGGTTGTGCCTTTGCATGCGATGATATAGGGTAGGAGGGAGACAATGAAGGTGTTTGTGCTACTATTGGGGGCTGTGGTTCTAGAGCTGATGATGGTGGGTCCGTACGGAATGGTGGTGGTGCTGGAGCTACACCATGGCTTTGTTGTTCATGTGCTAATGGTGGAGGGTTCATGGGGGACAACGAATGTGTTGGTGATACCTTAGGAGGTTGTGGTTTCGGCGGTGGTGATGTTGGGATTGAATGGGATAATGAACCTGTGGGTGATACTACAGAGGATTGCTGTTTGGGGGATAGAAATGGTGGATGAATATGTGATGGGGCAGGTGTTGGAGCTACCACAGGGGTTTGCGATTCTAAAGATGGTGATAAGGCTCTAGAGGAGATTGGTGAATGTGTTGGTGCTATTTTAGGGGTTGCATTTGGATTTGGTGATGTAGGACGGGAGTGAGATTGTGAATGCATCGGTGGTATTTTAGGAGTTGCTTGTGGGGTTGGTGATGGAGAGTGGTCGTTTGGTGGTGGATGTGTAGGTGCTATTCTAGGAGTTTTTTCTTGAGAAGATGATGGCGGGTGTGACATTGAATGGTTTGATGTTAGATTAGGGGGTTGCACTTTAGGAGGTGGTGATATAGAACTACCACTTGTGGTAGAGTTCGGTTGTGAAGAAATTGAGTGAATTGGGGAAATAGTTGGAGATGGAGCAAGTGGTTGTGGATTTGGAGATACAGATGGAGATGGAGATGGAGACAAGGAAGAAGTCGTTGGTGACGGTGAATGCGAAAACATGCTCGTGTGTGGCTTTGGACTCAAGGCTGGAGGCACCAATGCTGACATCGAGTGTTCATGTGGCAAAGGTGACGATGAAGGTGGTTGTGCTGACTTAGTTGGCGGTGGAACACGAGATGCGTGGTTTGATGGAATAGGCGCCAACAAAGCAACATTCGGAGGCGGCGCATATGAACTTGGGTGGGGCAGACTAGTAGGAGGTAATATCGGTGATCCCTGGAAAGGTGGAGAGTAGTCTGGAGGTGCAGCAACGGAGGTGGACGGTACAAGGGACGGAGCCGGGGACGGAGCCCGCGATCCTACAGGCGGTTCCGCCGTCACGACCACCATGAGCTTCTGGCCATGCTTGCATTGGACTACGTCACCGCTGATGAAGTAGAACGGACCCGTTCTACCCAGCACATACGCCGAGTCACCGTCGCGCAGCTCGTCAATTGGGTCCCTGCCGTCGCATGCGTCGTAGTGGCGCCTGTCCACGACCAGTACAGAGTCGGCACCCTTCTTGTACTTGAACACTAGAGAGCAGCACAAAACACAAAAATCAAATTCCTACTATCAAATACTTGCAACTCATGAGCTATGAATTGAATCATCACCCCACTTGATTAATTAATATGCAAATGCAAGTAGTCGGTCAAAAAATTAATATGCAAGTAATACACATGCGTACCAAGGGTGTCTGTGATCTTGAAGCGGTGGCTGGCGGCCCAACGGTCGTAGCTCACGGCCGGCTTGCTGACCCACCCATCCTTGTCGCCGACGTGGAACACGTCGCCGTGGGAGGTGGCCGCCGAGGCCGCGACGAACGCTGCTAACCCCAAGGCTAGGACGACCCTCATTTTTTGTGAGATCGACTTGAGGTGTGACTGTGCGAGCACCAGCTAAGCAAGCACGTAGATGCACAAATGTGCAATGTGGCCAGGGACTCGCTTGAGGCTGAGCTTATATATACATGGGGGACAAGGTCATCGTGCAGGGAGGTAACAGGTGAAGCTAGTTAGCAACAAGAGGTCAAGTGCAGAGCTGCTGCTGTTGCTGCTTCCACGAAGTGCACCGTCCCATGGGCGTGGCCACTTTGCGTAGGCAGCGAGCGTGCTTGCCGTAATCATAAGGGCCAGGTGCTGGCACGATTGCACCTTTGCGTACTATGCCTGCCGCTCGTTTGAATGAATGGCGAATCGAGGATGGATGTTGCTTGCGTCGGCTTGCCGTGGAACTCGCGCGCAAAAAGGAATGGATGTTGCGTTACCCTGTCGGTTTCGATCTCACTGGAATTCAGCTTCGATCTATATAGCTCGGAGATCGGAGCTAATTAGCGTTTTTTAAGGTGACAGAAGATTTGTTTGCATCAGTATCGGGCTAGTTATGTTGGACTAAACTAAATCTACGTGTTCGTTCGCGACATGTTCGTGGAAGACTGGGCCGAATGTGTCAATACCGTGGGCTGGAGCTGGACATCTGTGGAGTTTACGACTTCCCCGTCCATGGGTGTCCTGACCGATGTGATACACATACACCCGACCGCTTCTATGATCTTCCGTGCAGTTTCCTGGTTCGTTAAAACAATGGTTTCTCGTGCAGTGGTGCTTTTTGAGAAACCACATTATTTCAGAAGCCGGCCAGAGGAAAATTAAACCAGCTCGCTTAGTGCTGAAAGAGTCGATAGTAGCATTAATGCACAAACCATGACATACTGGCGCCTTGCATTCTGGCTAAGTGCATGGTACAGACTTAACAATGGAGCTCTGTACATGCTTAATGGAAGGCACTCGCTCTTCGCAGACTGTAGAAGTACACTATTACTACTGTGTTCCTAAGCATGTACTAAAGGGGATAGATGACTTGGTTACTGGATCACGTCCTATGTCGTGTTTAGATCCAAAAGTTCTTTTGGACTTTACTATTCATCCCTCTCAGAAAACTCGCTTCCCAGAAAAGTTCCTCTTCAACTCCTTTCAACTTTCCTATTCATCTCTCTCACAGAACACGTTTTCTAGAAAAAGTTCCTTTTCCTCCCCTCTCAACTAAACACACCCTAAACGTGGCGTGTCGTTCCTCCCCTCTCAACTAAACACACCCTAAACGTGGCGTGTCGTAGCCTATCTGCTTGTATCCGAGTTCTAAGCTGACAATCACCAGAAGAGAGGCATTGCCAGATGCCCACATAGTGACACTGACACAGCTGGCTCCGTAACATCACGCACCAGTACTACAAAGGCCTCCTTGTAGGAAGTACTCGAGTTGTGGGAAAGATTACTCGAAAATACACTGTTCAAAAAAAACACTGTAGATGAATAGTGTTATGTGAGTAGAAGGGATGGGATGAATAATGAAAAGTTGGATGAATAATGTTTTTTTTGAGAATATTTGGGAAACTAAACGGGGCCTTAGATAGGTGAGCCGCTGAACTCCATGCACAAACAGTTCGTGAAAACAACCCCTGCACGCGCCATTGATTTCCCCCCTCTCGAGCCGGTCGAGCTCGAACAGGCCGATATAATGACAAGTGCCATATCCGTGTCGCTCGTCCACGCCGACGCGCACGCCTCGTGACAGATGGCTACCTCTCCGTCTTGCTGCCGCGCTCGTCGGTCTACCGCTTCGTCGTTCGTCCCCATCGCATGGAGAACTTATGGAGCCGCAGCGATGGCAGGTGAAGGCAAGTAAATTCGTGAACTGTGGCAGGCAGGTGAAGCCAGCCGTGCATTCATGGAGGAGACTGGCCGACGGACGGGCCGCCATTAACGCCGCTCCTGCGCGCGTCTTGCGTGGCGAGAGCGAGGCACGCATGTACGTACGTGCTCGCTGCACAGGCGTGGGCGTCCGTCACCGTGCCGGGAACCCCTCGTCGCGCCGCGTGCGCGCGCTCGGCGCGGCGAAGAAGACACGGCGGCACGACCGGCACATGGTCGTCAGCTGTTGATGCACTGGCGCGGGGCGCCCCTGAAGTGTTCGCCGGCAGGGCATGGCCGCCGTGGTGACTCGGCGCGTCGGCGGCGGCGGTGCGTCGGTGGGCGCACGCAACCGTGTGCAAGTCTCATGTAACTTTGGAGGCCCATGTAGACGTGTACATTACGGCCCATTTCCATTTTAGTGAGTCCCCCACAGGCCACAGCTCACAGCCTTGCAATCATTTCCTTCTTTGGAGTTGCAACGCATTTGGTGCCACATGTGCGCCATTCTGGCCTGTGCATGAGACAGATGTATGGGACCCAGATTTACAAGAGTACTGCTCCGTTTGTGCGAGCGAGGGTGCGACCATGTTATATAGAGGCCAGTCAGGAGTGAGGACTCACACTACTTGGAAAGCTTCAGCCAAGAAGCAGCTAGCTCGTTTCCTCCTTGGAAAGAGTAGTGAAGATGGCCAGGCCGGCTCTCGTGTTCGTGTGCTGCTGCCTGCTGCTGGCATCCAGCGCGGCCGCACGCGGTCTCAGCGACGGCGAGCCTTTCAGCCTCCGGAAGAATGCAGCGCGGCGTCTCCGCCAGCGCGATCCCTTCGGCGCCCGGAAGAACCCCGCCGACCCACACAGTAGGCCTTCCACATTAATTCTTCAGTCTTTTCTGTTACTTAACTGAACGCCGTGAAACGCCCGTTCTGATCATCTCAAAACATTCTCGTGCGTACGTATTCTCTCCTCGTAGACTCACAGGGGACTCCGAACTGCTCGCCGGCGCCGCCACAGAGCGGTGGTGGAGGGTATTACAGCCCGCCCACACCATCCAGCGGTGCCTCCCCAACCACGCCTGGTGGCAGTGGTGGTGGCTACTATCCGCCCTCGCCGTCCGTCGGCACCACACCGACGATCCCATCGCCGGACATCGGCACCTCGCCAACCACGCCGACAACGCCTGGCTGTGGCGGCGGCGGCTACAGTGCCCCCCCGTCTCCGTCCAGCGGCACCTCTCCAAGCACGCCTGGCTGCGGCAGCGGCGGTGGCTACAGTGCTCCCCCGTCACCTTCCAGCGACACGTCACCGAGCACGCCTGGTTGTGGCGGCGGGTGCAGTGCTCCCCCGTCACCGTCCAGTGACACCTCCCCAAGCACGCCCGGCACTGGCGGCGGCGGGTATGGTGCGCCTCCTTCACCTTCCAGCGACACCTCCCCGAGCACGCCCGGCGGTGGTGGGTACGGTGCACCTCCGTCACCGTCCAGCGACACCTCTCCGAGCACGCCTGGTTGTGGCGGTGGGTGCAGCGCTCCACCGTCACCGTCCAGTGACACCTCCCCAAGCACACCTGGCACTGGCGGCGGCGGCTACGGTGCGCCTCCTTCACCTTCCAGCGACACGTCACCGAGCACGCCCGGCGGTGGAGGGTACGGTGCACCTCCGTCACCGTCCAGCGACACCTCTCCAAGCACGCCTGGTGGTGGTGGGTACTACGGCCCCCCTTCGCCGTCCTCTGACACCTCCCCGACCACGCCGTCGACACCTAGTGCCGGCGGCTACTACGGCCCTCCCTCGCCTTCCTCCGACACTTCCCCAACCACGCCGTCCACCCCTAGCGGCGGCGGGTACTACAGCCCTCCTTCGCCGTCCAGCGACACTTCCCCGACGACTCCGGACGCGCCGTTGACGCCCATCTACACACCGCCGACGCCGTTCTCTCCGCTGACGCCTACACCAACCTCCCCGACGCCCTACGACCCCAACACGGGCCCGTGCACGTACGCACTCAAAACTCCCTAATCAAACCTCAAAACCCTCGTACACACGCATGAACAACACTTGCTAATTACGTACGTGTGGGCGGCTCGTGTCTTTGGCTTAATGATTTTTTTAATTTGCAGGTACTGGATGACGCACCCGGGCGTGGTGTGGGGCCTGTTCGGGTTCTGGTGCCCGCTGGTGCGGCTGTTCGGGCCGAGCGCGGCGGTGCCGTTCGGGCACGACCTCACCGTGCCGGAGGCGCTGGCAAACACGCGCCAGGACGGGGTGGGCGAGCTCTTCCGGGAGGGCACGGCGTCTCTGCTCAACTCCATGGTCAACACCAGGTTCGCCTTCACCACGCAGGAGGTCAAGGACGCCTTCGCCGCCGCGCTCAGCTCCGGCGACGACGGCGCCGCCCTGGCGCAGGCGCAGCTCTTCAAGAGGGCCAACGAGGGACGTGCCAACTAGAGCCAGGTGGCGGGCGTATGTCCACGTAGGCTATGTGCAAGCATGCATGGGGGGTTTGATCAGGACTGAAGAACTTTGGCCGCACGTGTTTGATCTTGGGTTTGCGTTGCTACTTGCTAGTACGGAGTACCCTCCAGTACGAGGTGTACATGTCGCCTTAACTCGATTCATCCCTTGATAAAAGTTGTGATCCTTTAATTTCGCGCTGAATGTGAGTATGTGGGTCGCCGTGTGCCCGTGTCCCTATTGCTGTTCCAGTATATCGCTATGCTTGCTTATATTTGGCTTAAGTCAATGCAAACATCTACATCTTTCCCTAATAATATATCTATAAATAATTTATTTTAAGTATAAAATGGTACTATTTTCTGAACTGACAATTAGTACCATTTCATCCATAATCGGCCCATGGTTTGCTAGGCCTAAAATTAACTGTTTTTTTTTGTTGTTGTTGCGGCGCTTTTCCTAGACTTTCTCTAGCAAGGCATAGCATGGGCCGCCCGCAAGTCGTGGGCTTCTTTCTATTTTCGATTTTTTTTCCTTCGTCATTTTTTTTTCAATCCTGTTAGGAATACGAATGAACTGAAACAGCATTGGACAAGTCACAGGTGCTGAAGCCTGAAAGAAAGGAACATTCCATCATCATATGGAAAGTCATAGACAGTAGTAATTCGCATGGGTTCTTTTCGAAGATGGAAAGAACGCAGGAACCCAGTACAGGATAGCTGGCCTGGATAGGCGCCTTCGCTGCCGCGCCGTGTCGGGCGACGACCATGATCCAGATGTTCATTGTTTGGACCTAAATCGCCGTATTACGTCAAGCTTTATCTATATCCATAATTTGCGTACGCTCATGATGGTTTGTACTTTATACTATGTCCAAGTCCATCTGAACCCAGTTATAAAGTTATTTGAGCCTCCTAAATATATGTTCGGCGCAGTGTCCTTTTTTTTCTCCTTTGTTTTTGCGAGGATGGTTCAGAAATTAGTTTCTGGCTTTCAGCCAGTGATCAACGCACAAATGAATAAAGAACACCTAATTGCTTGTGCTAAAGGTGAAGCTAGTACCAATCTATCGCACCGCCGTACGTCCGCACCCTTTGCCTCTACAATCCCTGCTTGAAACAAAACCCTGAAAGAAAGAGATGAGAATCATGGATTCTGCTCGGTCGCGCCGTGCAAAGGAACGCCTTTTCCCAGTTCCATGCCGAGGCCAGGGCCGTAGTTCTAGACCTAAAGCGGCTAAAGCGCCTAGCACATACTGCTAGTTTATTACATATTCCAAATTATGGAGACCTCTAATGAATTATGGCTCCACGTCAGACCCGCGTGTTGTTTAGGTGAGACTCACGTGGGATCCGCACCCTATTAAGGTGGGACCCAAACATATAGTGAGGGGCATATAGTGAGGGGCACCATACTTTAAGTGTCTTCATCATTTTAAAAAAGATTGACGATGGTTTTCTATCATTTCAAGTATTTTTAAAAAATGTCGGTGTTAGTTTTCTATTACTTGAAGTGATGGTTTTCTATCATTTCAAGTATTTTTAAAAAATGTCGGTGTTAGTTTTCTATTACTTGAAGTAATGTCGTATGAAAGTATAAAATAAATTTATTTTTTTATGGCTGCAAATAATAACTAACTTTGTATACTTACTCATAAAAAACTAACTTTGTATAATACACTAATTTGTGCTAGCTCTAATACTTTTTTTTATTTTGCTTTCAGTTCATAAATTCAAAAAAATATATTAAATTATCATTCATTACTGATGTTATATTTTCCTCCGTCAAAGTCAAGAATCAATGTACATAGTAGCGCGTCAACCTGTCAGCCATTTTTTTCTATTAACACCTGCTGAGATGATCATTGAGATAAAATGTCTAAATTTAAAATAAGATTAAGTATAATAAAATAACAAATTTATATTTTATCATTATTTTTAAGTTAATGTGTTGAATACTGAGTAGTACTAGAAAGTAAAGGGATATCGCCCTCGTTAAAACATGAAAGCCCTCTTTCGGTCCCGAACCTTCTGGAGAAATCAACCAGGCAAACATCTTCATTCATGGCAGACGATTATGTAAATCAAGGCCATCAGATTATGGGCTACGGGAAGATTAAACTTGGCCTCACATCAACAGAAAGCTAGCTTTGATCCATCCCTCTGCGCGAAAGCTATTTTGCAGCTACCATATCGCCTGCAACTAATGCGTGAAAGCTGCTCCAGCCACGTGCCATTTCGCGTTTGACATTCCATAGAATTTTGCTTGCTCATGCGGTCAGGCTAGTCTCAATAAGGTTTTTTATGGACATTAAATTTACTGTCACATCAGCAGTTTTGCTAACATAACAGGATAATTAATAGGAGGAGTTTCATAGGATGTGAGAGGAGTTTTATTTTAGATAACTGTGTCTATAAAACCTCTATCAAGATTGGCCTGATGCCACAATGGTTGCACGATGACACTAGCCATGCAGAGTGCGGACCATTGCCTGCATGCGTTTCGATCAGCTTTACAAAAGTTTCTCTTTCACAGCTAAGGACAACAACAAACGGAGCCCAGCAACTGTTGTGGCTTCAGACTTGCAGGTCACTCGCGGCATTCACGACTTCAACTCGGTAGCCATGCTCAACATGAAGGAATAGAGTATCCGTAATCCACGAATCAGTGCTGTGCTGTGCACGCAAGCATTCATGTCACTGTTTATATTACGGAACGCTGACACTTGGATTGACACGTCCAAGAGATTTTCTAGTGTCAGTCTGTGTCATCTCATTCTCCCCCAAATCCAAATGTGATAAAAAATCAAACCAGGTTCGTGGAGCTGGTAGATAATGCTAGTGCTCTGAGGTGACACAGCACTAAGCAAGCACCGGATTTAATTTTGAAAGGAACCGTCCAAGTGTCCAACAATATAATCTTAAGACTTAAAAGACTTTGACCATCAGTCTTTGTTATAATATATTAGCGTTTACTAAAAGAATCATATCAGGCTAAATTATCAAAGCAGTTCACTTCTCCCCTTGTTCCGATTCTGCAGTTTGGCTACTAGTGATCATTGTCAGTAGGCAGGATCGGAATGCACACTCTGATCAGAAAAGTTATCGATCCCGCTTCGAGCAATCAACCCAGGCCATCCCGACAATGGCGGTGTTCGCCGGGCCTGGTGTTTGAAGCCGTTACGGCTGTTTCGGCTGCTGTCTCACACCCCACACATAGCGAACTCGCCTAATGCCAGCTGCTGCTGCAGCCTGCCGGCTAAAATGAGCAGCCGAATACCCCCAATACTGTTTTGTCATGCCCGGATGCCCTGTACTGTGTTCACGTTCTCAAAAGTACTTTTTACTTTCTATTCACCCCTCTCACAGAACACGTATCTCCAAAAATTCACTTTTTACCTTTTTTATTTATCTTACCTCACATAACATACCTCACATAACATGCATCCTAAAAGTATTTCTATCCACCTTCAACTGAGCACAGCCCTGATCTCCAGTGACGTCCTCAGGTCGTCAGCATTATTCCGTCGATGTCAGCCAGTGCCTCGGTGGGGCTCGGTAAAAGGCATGCACTGCACACTGCAGATTGCCGCGGCATGCGCATGGTCCCCTGTAAAACACCCGGATTCAAGCTGAGGTGAGAAACCAAGCGTCTGATTGGTTCGTATTGTTTGGTTCTCCTTTTCTGTTGGACGGGCTAGATGCAGATGCTAATTGGTTGCCTAGCTGAAACAACACCCGATGCATATTTTTGACTATCTGAGCGCTTGTCTGTGCGTCCTATTGTACCACGCGAGCCAGGCTCCGCAGATATGAGGAAAATTTTCGTATCTCACGAGCCAGGCCAGGGAGCGTCTTTTGCATCGCGCCAGCCAGGCCAGCTAGCTCCTCCAGCCAACCAATAATACTCCAGTGCACCCTGTCAGCCTGGCTGAGGCCACAAGCAGGTAACCAATCAGCCCCCAAAATATCGAAATCCAGGCTGATGTGAAGCAAACCAAGAGCGGCAATTCATCGTGCACCTGCGCTGCATGGACCAATGTTGACCACCAGCGAAAAAATGTCAGCAGGTCCAAACCAGCAGCCGGCAGCGGGTACCGTAGAGCTCGCACGTACCACGACGTCACTGTGCTGTGCTGCGGCGGTGTGTGTGTGTGGCATCGCCTTAAGTTTGTTCACCCACCTGCAGCGTTTACCGTGTGTGATCTGTGAGGCAGGTAACGCAGTCAAAGCAACAGTATCCGCGGCATCTCGCTCGGCTGTTTCGACGCCCGGCCATGCCGAGAAGTACGGAAGCTATGGCACGTCGGTTGATGCCGGCACAAGTTGCCGGCCCAGTGTGCTGCTCATTCAGTTCGGTCACTCTCGGCACCACCATTAACTGCGGCCGGCCACCGCCATGCTGACAGTGCAGGTGCAGCTAACTAGCGTTCAAACAACCGAGAGCATCGATCGGGGCTGGGCAGGCCAGGCCGGCTCCGTCCACGCACCGTCACATGGCGGTTTCGTACGCTGAACCAGACAAGGCACGTAATGCGAAAGCTAAACCCATCGATCTTGTGGGACTGGGACTCGGAGCGAGACGCGGGGCACCACCGGATAAGCCATCGCCGATTGGCCGTGAGGGAGGCCGACGACGCTTGCCTGCCTGTCCCACGAGGCAGCGGGCGGCGCTTGTCGCCCTCGGCTTTCTGTCGGTGGTCTAGCTCAGCTGCCTCAGGCTCAGCAGCTCATCGAGGTCGCTTTCCGGGGGGTCAAATCCGGCAATCCCTTCGCCCATTCGCCCCGCCCCCCTGCTCACAGGGATTCCAGATTCGCCAACAGCGAGCCCCAGCCCCCAGCCCTCTTCCACTCCCCCTTGTTTCGTTGCCAGTTTGCCACCGCCATCTATCCCCAGCGCCCGCCCACTCCCAACTTGCGCTCCCTAGTAATAACTCCCAGGTCGCAGCCGACGCTTATGAGAGTCCCCTCTGCCTTCCATCTCCCCTGCCCCGCGGCCTCGCGAGTCCTCACTCACCACTCTGCCGCGCGCTGCACACTCCACTCTGCCCCTGCACGACGGGCACAGGCGCTTGGCTACTTGAGCGGGGAGCTCGAGCTCAGTCGATAGGTTAGAGGGTTGATGAGCAGCCACGACGTCTAGAGCGAGTCGTACGTTCCGCGTGGCGGGGGGACAATGAGGGTGTACATCACGGCGGCCGCGGCCGGGGCGGACGCTGGCGACGTGGTGATGAAGCCCAAGGCGCCGCCGCAGGGACAGCAGCAGCAGCAGCAAGCGGCGCGGCGCGGGTGGCGGTCCGCCGTCGTGACGGGGCTCCTCGCCGGGGTGCTCCTCTTCCGCGCCGCGCTCCTCGCCGTCGAGGCCGGCGCCTCCCTCTGCCCTTCCGCGGCAGGTAAGATCGTGCTCTGCTCAGCAGCTTGCGGCGAGAGTCCATTCCAACTGCTGCTCCATTTTGGTGCGTGATTCTGAGTGCCATGGGACTCGAGTTCGAGCAGGGTGCCTGGACTGGCGGGCGGGGCTGGGGCGCTGGCTCTACGGCGGCGCCGGCGGCGACGCGATGGAGGTGAGTCTCGCTCCGACCTTGCCCTGCCTCGTTGCGTTAGGCTGGTAGCGTGATGCTACTGTGATTGGTTCGCGGTCGCGCCAAATTGAGCTAGGCGCCGGGGTTTCGGCATTTTTTTTACGTCGTGCGCCGCGGTCGGGGTGAGAGCAAAAGCAAAGCATGGGCGACGGCGCACGCGGCCGTGCTGCTCACGCGGTTTCTATCCGGTTCGGCTGCTTGGCGGCGAGCGGCATTCACGGGAAAGGGAATGTCAGGGCCGGGCGGGGTGCCCAACACGTCGCGGCGTTGCCCACCACGTGGCCGCCCGGTGAAAGGTTTCCAAACGCACACAAACAACCCGGTTCGTTCGGTCCGGCGTCGTGCCCGGGCGCCGGTACCTGCGGGCTGCAGTCTTGACGGTTGACGGCGCACTGACCGAGCTAGTGCGAGTGACTGTGTCACTGTCACTGTGCTACTACCCATTTTTTGACCTTTGCCGTGCCAGGTGTGTGGTCCGTTCATGTTCATGGCTCCTGCTGGCCGACCCATTTCCAACCTAGGTCAAAATGAATTGAACTGGGTGATGCGCACTGTGTTCTCCTTTGTGAAAAGCTAATTAGGCATGAAACTGTCAAGAGCTACCAGTAGTGTTTCCTGTTCTTGGTCAAGTTACGCCGGAAAAAACTGCCTAATTTGACGTGGTCCGGTCAATGTATCGGATCAGGGTTGGGGCTAGCAGTAGATTCGTGTGACCTGCACTGCCGCGCTGCATTATTCCGCGCGGGCCCTACGAGCTGGTGGCGTGGCTCGGATGTGGACACCGTGCGTTACCAGCCGCCACGGGAACCGAAGGCAAGCAGCCCTGTGACTTGCTCGTGCTATAGGATTCCCTTGCTCTTCTAGCTACGACGCTGGACGTGCCTGTGATCCAGCTCGGCCGATGGGGCCTTGCGTTTGGAGCTACGTGGATCTCGCAGCCGGATGTGGCCTTTGTGGGTTTGTGGTCCGTGAGCCTGACTGTCTGAGCCGTCGTCCATTCCATGAGCCTCCTTGTGATTTCTCCCGATCTAGATCGTGCCGAAGAATGATTGCCTATATGTTGTTTCTTGTGAGAAATCTTCTTTAGATACTTCATTGTTAGTTTGGATTGTTATTTCTGTACTTGGACATGTACAATACTGCACCGAGGGGATGCACGTACCTGGACTGCACTGAAAAATGCACGTCCTGGTCCAAACATGTTTGGTTTCAGCGTGTTTGCACAGGCAATGCAACAATTCAGCGTGTTCGGAAACCTTTTTACCTGCAAAGAGAACTAGCCAACTAGGGGAGTTAACATTTGTTACATGCGTCCGTGATGCTGCCAGGAATTTATGAAGGAATGGAGGAGGAACCACAGGGAAGCCACCCTGCTGGATCCCGTGGTGGTCGAAGCGGCGCCGGATTCCCTGGACGCGCTCATGGCGGAGATGGGCGCCATGCTGGCGTCCTACGACGACCGGCTCGACATGGAGGCCGTGGCGATCAAGATGATGGCCATGGTATGTGGTGTAAACTTATTATCAAATCGTGTTCCGTCCCACGCGTCCCCTGTTATGGCCTTCACTAATCCTCAATGAACGAACTTTGGTAAGCTGGCATCATGGTCTGCATGTTACCATACCACCTTTGGCTCGAATAAGTGCTTTCAGCTTTCCACGGCAAAAAGATTGGATCATAGGGTTGCCTTTTTGCGCGTTCTCTAGGCTAGAGTAGACTGAAACGTATATGGCGTACGTGTACAATGCCATCATGATCTTGCCTATCGAATTGTCAAACATACAAAACCTGCAATTATCCAGGCTTGCAAAACTGTACAGTATGGTCTTCTAGCACGCTGGCTGGGATTCAGTCATAGGATCAGTTTGCAAGCTCAGCATACTACTTTCTTCTTTGTTATTATGGAAAAAACAGGAGACCTTTTTGGTTCTAAGTTCATGCAGAGAATGTACTGTTTCTTGTAAAACTAGTTTAGGAATTCTTGTATTCAAAAGATTAAGTATTTAGATGAGCTGCATACTTGATGTAATAACCATTGGTAAAAACTCTGCTCCCCTAGTTGTTGAAGATGGACCGGAAGGTGAAGTCATCAAGGGTCCGGGCGCTGTTCAACCGGCACCTGGCGTCGCTGGGCATCCCCAAGAGCGTGCACTGCCTGACGCTGCGCCTGGCCGAGGAGTTCGCGGTGAACTCGGCGGCGCGCTCCCCGGTGCCGCCCCCGGAGCACGCGCCCCGCCTCACCGACGCCTCGTGCCTCCACGTCGCCCTCGTCACCGACAACGTGCTCGCCGCCGCCGTGGCGGTGTCCTCCGCCGTGCGGAGCGCCGCCGACCCGGCCAGGCTGGTGTTCCACGTCGTCACGGACAAGAAGAGCTACGTGCCCATGCACTCGTGGTTCGCGCTGCACCCGGCGTCGCCGGCGGTCGTCGAGGTCAAGGGCCTCCACCAGTTCGACTGGCGCGACGGCGGCGTCATCGCCTCGGTCATGAGGACGGTCGACGAGGTGCAGAGGAGCTCGCTGGAGTATCACCGCCGGTGTGATGGATCGGCGGAGAGGGAGCACAGACGGCTCGAAGCGTCCAAGCCGAGCACGTTCTCGCTCCTGAACTATCTCAAGATCCATCTCCCAGAGGTAAAATCCAAGGAGACAACGGCTGGATGCATTATTGTCACCTTTGAATTTGATCAATTTTATGCCAAACTATGGCAATGGCCTGATGCGTTTGTTGGGCAGTTCTTCCCTGAGCTTGGGAGGGTGATGCTCCTCGACGACGACGTCGTGGTGCGCAAGGACTTGACAGGGCTGTGGGAGCAGGACCTGGACGGGAACATCATCGGCGCGGTTGGCGCTCACGAAGGAGGCGGCGTCTGCATCGACAGGACCTTCGGCGATCACCTGAATTTCTCCGATCCTACCGTGTCAGGCGTCCACAGCTCGCAGTGCGCGTGGTCGTGGGGCGTCAACATCATCGACCTCGACGCCTGGCGACGAACGAACGTTACCGAGACGTACCAGTTCTGGCTACAAAAGGCAAGTCCCTTGTCGTGACCTCTGAACATTACCATACAACCAGGAACAATGCAAACAGTTACCTTATCCATTCTGACATTCCGTTGCATCACGCGTGCAGAACCGGGAGTCGGGCTTCAGGCTGTGGCAGATGGCCTCGCTGCCGCCCGCTCTGCTCGCGTTCGACGGGCGCGTGCAGGCGGTCGAGCCGCTGTGGCATCTGCCGGGGCTCGGCTGGCGCGTGCCGGACCCCGAGATGCTTCAGTTCTCCGCCGTCTTGCACTTCAGCGGGCCGCGGAAGCCGTGGCTGGAGGTCGCGTTCCCGGAGCTGCGGCAGCTGTGGCTAAGCCACCTGAACGCATCAGACAGTTTCTTGCAAGGATGCGGGGTGGTCGACTGGCAGTGAATGGAATAGCAGAAGATCGAGCTGGGAGGGAAACAAGTACAGTAATTTGGTTCAGGGTTACCTGTGCAGAGCTGAGGGTTCTGGGAGAGGGAAGTAGGTGTTGCCTGCAGTCTCTCCTCGCCTTCAGGTTCTGCAGTTTACGCACAATGGCTTATTCTTGGCGGTTCAGTGTGACACTAGAACTACGTGATGTACATACTGAATTACTAATCATGGAGGGCTATTTACTTTTGGTCACAGATTAAACTTCAGAACTTCAACCATATAAATGGTTAGTTGATATGCGATATGTTCCTTGTTCCATCGCCTCACCATTTTTCTTTGAGAGGATATCCTTTTTTTCCATTTTTGAGTGGAGTCTATTTTTTTCTCTTTGAAACCACTAAGTTTTTTTAGCTGTTTTAACGGAAAAATAGCGGGCAGGCAAAAGGCCCATTGGGCTATTACAGCTTTCCACCCCCTCCCATCCTCAAAAGCCCGCCCCGCGCCGGGTGCGCGGCCCGTGCGACGTGCTCTGCAGTAGTTTTCTTACTTTTCTTCCTCCCCGCGACCCATCTCCTCCCTTCCTCTCTCCTAGCGGCCGCCGCTCTCCACACGGTCGGCCCGTGCGCCGCCCTCCACACTCGCTTGCCCAGCTGCAGCTCGAGTCCGGCTGGTGCAGCAGCACCCTCCCTTCCCACGATTTCTCTGTTCTATCTCTCGGCATCGGTCTTCCTTTCCTTCCTAGCGGCGACAAAAGGGCGAGTTGCGCTGCCCGTTGTTCGTCGAGCGACGGGAGCTTCGCCGGCGACGAACATCCGACAGGGGTATGCCTGCCAATTCCCCTCCCTTCCCATCGTGCTGTGCGAAATCAAATACCCAAATCCCTAACGTATGGTATTTGTTTTCGGATCTGGCCATGATTTTAACTGACTTATGATTTTACCCATGTCCTATACTGGGTCCGCCCCTGATACAGAGTCGGGCTCCATTGCCCTCCGATCCGATGTCGAGGCTGCGAGCTCTGTGGCAAGCTTCCTTTAACGCCACCAAGAGAGGTAGCTCCTTCCCACAAACCAAAGTGTTTTTGTCCTTGCTGTCTACTAGTTGTTCATTTCCTCAACGAAGCAAATGTGATGCTGCTCGTAGTTGTGCTGTGCGTAATCTTGGTGCTGCCTGTGGCGTTCAATGAGTACTTGAAGAGCTCTCTCCAGACTCCAGAGCATTGAGGACATGGGTTTCTTGAGGACAAAAGCACTGCCAGGGTGCAAAATAAGAATTTCCCTAGTGATTAATTGCTAACGCATTGATAGTTATATCTGATACACTATTTGCAGCCATATCAGATTGTCAGGTAGATATTAATCATGTTTATATTTCACTAGGAATAGAATGCAATGGCAGTTCCATTCCAAATGTACCAGAAGTAGCCGGATATAGCTGCTATATATGATATCTTAGTTACTGTTATTCGTGCATTGCAATTTGCAAATTGGAAATAGATGTATGGTGTGTAGAATTCATGACATTTCTGAAGGAAGAGAGTACTTTACTGTTCTGTATCCAAGGAACTTATAGGAATTCATCTTTTGTGTGAACAGAATAAACTCTTCGGTGGAATGAATATACATACCTTCTTAAACATTTGGCTATATTTATCTTTTGCCTTATATTTTATTTTTCCTATATGTTTCATTGGCAGCTCTTGTATGGAGTTCAGATGATCTAATTCCACCAACTGAAAGATATGTTTTCAATTTCAACTCAAAAGATGAGCTGAAAAGGTGGCATTTGTACTCAGATTCAGAGTATGGAGGTATTGCCTCACTTTGAAAATTTACTTTTTATAAATGTAAAGTGATGTAGTTTCTCTAATACTTAAAATCTGAAACAATACTACAATAGTATAATTAGTTTGTTGTGTTTTGTGTCTGGAAGATACTTGTGGATGATTCATATTTTTAATGATTGCCAGTTGTTGAAAGTGCTCTTTTCCTTTTGTTCTTAGAATGTGTTCAGATCCTTGGTTGAGTTTCTGATGGCTAACATTAGAACAATGTATTGCAGTTCAATCCTGCCCTGGTAGGCCCCCACTGTAGTTCTTTTTTTTTTTATCATCCTAGCCCTGATCTCTCTAATGTTCAATCCTTTGAAAGGAAACAAATTACAAACCATAATACTTGTGTGTTGGGTGCAGTGGGGGCTGTACTGTAATTAGATTTCTTTACCCATAAACATCTCTCCTGTGTGTTTGAGAAAAGAAAAGAAAGTAATACTAAATGGAAACACAGCAACCAATCCACCTGTCAAAATGATTGGTATGCGGCGATAAATATATGAATTCGTTTCAAGAATAGAATTATATATTAGTTGACTTCCAATTTCCCCTAGTGGATTCTATAGTCTATGTTTCTCTATAAAAGATAATACCTTGCTGTTACATTTCATTTGAATATTTATACTTTTTCATGTAATATGATCGGACAGAATTATTTTCCAGGTTTGTCTTCTGCGTCATTGGAGATAACTGATGGCGCTGCTGGTGCAGATGCTTCATTAACTGGTATTAACGGTCTGACCATTCTTACTTTTTCCTGCCTGTACCAATTGTTTGAAGTTAAGTTTAAGTTTATTCATTTTCTGGTAGAGGAGAAAAAAATGATGTATTTGTTCTTGTTTCATTAATTCATTTAGCGTACTAAACCTCATGAACTATGACATGCCTTCTAGAGTTGTAAGTTGTTCGCAGAGACTGTCTTGAGGCTCTGAGTAAGTCCAATTATTAGTGTGCCGTCTTTGATTTAATAATTGAGTAGAAAATATGCAGTTTCTTATTTATGATTTATTGCTTTTCTTATATGGCTTGTAAGATTTACAGCTTTGGTGTCGTTTTTTTGAACATGCGTGTTTCCAAAGGTGTATTTTGTGGTAATCTTTCTTCGGATGTGTCTGAGGGGTCAACATGGAGGATCAGGCGTTATGGATTCTGTGGGATGCGATCAAAGAAGGTACACTTTCTGTTTCATGGCAACATTGGAATACTAAACTGGTTACTTCCGTGGATGTTCAACCCATTTTGTCAATGTTGTGCTGTCCTTAGATGCACAAACGTTGTCATCGGTGCTACTGAAATTTTTAGGTGGAAGCTCTTGAAAAGCATCTGTAAGCTGCTAACCAAATATAACAAAATAGAAGTACTTTTTAAAATTCCACTGCGACACTAAGTATACCCTTACTAGGCTTAAGAGGGTTGAGCATCCTAGGACTTCACATTCTGTTGTTCACTAGAGGTTGTTGGATTCATATCTAGTTTGTAGTGTCATGCATGGGCAAATAATCCTTAAAGACTATATTATATAGATCTGCAGAAGTTATTCTGCTGAGCACTCATAAAAGGAAAAATCTTTTCTTCTGAGTGTTTCAGTTTGATGGGTTCATTGACCTTGATGCATATGATACAATAGCAATGAAGATCAAAGGGGACGGGAGATGCTACATATCAACTGTATGTATTTCCAGCCAAGAGTCAGTTTGAATGTTTGATCTTCAGTCAGTATTACTCTTCATAGTCTGAATCTTTGAGTACAGATATACACAGAGAATTGGGTTAATTCACCTGGACAACAAGAAGATAATTCATGGCAGGCTTTTGTGTACACGCCCCAGGACAGATGGCAAACCTTGAAGGTAAATTATACGTTACAACCATTCAAAATCTGAAATATGTGCAGAATTGTGTTAAACACCAGCTTTTATTTTGTTCAGATCCCTCTTGATCACTATTTACCTACATGGAGAGGAAATGTGATCGAGGCAAAGTTGGAAATGAATCCTGCTCGTATCGTGGGAATGTCTCTCTCTGTAAACGCAGAAGGCGGTGTTCCTGGTGCCAAGACTGGGCCTGGTGATTTTAGGCTAGAGGTTGATTGGATTAAGGCATTGAGGACAGTGTGAACTCTACAAAGCATCGGCGTTTTCTCTATCTTCTGTTTCACCAACCAAAACCACATGACACATTAGTAAACCATAGCGCAGATTGCCCACTCCTGTATGCACTTTTCGGCAAACATGGAAGGCTGCTGCAGCTCGGCACCCAAAGTTGAATACTGAATTTTTGTTTGCCTTTGAGGTTTATTAATAAATGGTTAAAATTCAATCATTTGACTGAACTGCCCTATTTGGATAGATGTTGCTTTTCTCGCTGTTACCTGATCACGTAGTACATCGATGTTAACCGTGTTTATTCTGCAGTTCCATCTAATCAACTTTCTGAACTGTTCAGGGTACAACTGTTTTTGGTTGATTATTGGCTTTAGAACAATGTACACAACTGTCCAGAGTAACACTGATGTTATCCGTGTTTGATGAAGGAAGTCACAAATGCCTGTTAAGAGGCTGCATTGTTGCAGTATTTAGAAATGTCAGGGCGCTTAAATTGCACGTTTTGCCCAAGTTCAAACGGATCAACCACAGTGTCCGTAACCAATGGAAACTTCTGTGCTCCACACCTTTGCGGTATTCAGACACCTTTTTGGTGGAAGAACACACATTTTGCGGTATTCAGACACCTTTTTGGTCGAAGAACACACGTTTTCCATAAAAAATTGTTCAATCAGCAACTGAAACTTCTTCCCCACATGGATGAAGAAAGGAACAGACAATGAACAGATCCATAACTTTCTGTTAACATATCGAAACGCAATGTGCTCATGGACCACAGAAAAATGATGAAAATAGGAAACGCCGCCGTCTACGAAGACAATTGGCCACTGGTGATGACTAGTACTTGCTTGCATTTGCACACCACAAAGTACGGGTCCGCCTTGTCATCCTTCGATGAAGCCGGTCATGCGCAGCACGGAGTTGCGCAGGTGGCTGAGCTCCCGCGCCCGGCCAGGCCCCGACCGCAGCGCGAACGCCGCCGCCCCCTCCGACCGCCTCCGCGAGACCAGCACGTGCGGCGGCACCATCGTGCCCCTCCGGCCGCCCTCCTCCTCCTCGTCGTCGTCTTCGTCGCTCCGGAGGGCCACCGAGCGCGCGGGCCTAGGAATGTCCACCGGCCGCGAGCCCGCGCGGCGCGGCGCATCGGGGACTCCTCCTCCTCGCCGAACCGGCGTCCTGGGCCGCCACGGCGCCGCGGACGACGAGCTGCAGCTGGGCGGTGGCGCGGTCGCCGGCTCGCCGTCTTCGTCGCCGTGGGGCGCCTCAGGCCACAGCACCTCGGACTCGCACAGCTCCTCTGCGATCGCCATTGCGCTCGAAATCCTGGAACGCTCGATCGTTTCGCGCTGCGGATTCGAGGTCTCTCTGGAAATTTGGAATGGATGCTTCGGGCAAGATCAATTCGCCTGGATTGCGGTGGACAAAAGGTTCCGGTGCGGCGGATGGGGCGCGGCAGGGCGCGTTTATATAGGCGTGGCTGTGTTCGCTTTCGGCTGCGCTGCGCGTGGTAGCTTCTCACGTACGGCAGCCGCGTTGCGGGAGGCAGGGGTTTTACAAAAGAGGGTGAAAAAAAGAAAATGCAGTAAATTCTGCCGGGTATGAATCAGATTTTCAGTTCGCACGCAGACGGGACTCGCGGGGTCAACAATGGTTCGACACCGTTGCGCGATAGAAGAGATGACGCGTCAGACCAACGGATCTGCGCGTTTTAACAACAGTCGTTTCTTTTTTTATTGATGAGAGAAAACAGCAGTCGCTTTTGATGCGGGGTTTTCTTGGCCCGACAAGATGGTATACGGGACGGGAGAGGCGTAGTAGCGTTTTCTTGACTGCCCAGACAAGGTGTTTCTCCTCAAGCACCTCATCAGCTTGGCATGAAAACTCCAACGTGGCAGATTCTCTAGCCTCTGCCTCTCGATCAACACGTTACACGTCGGCATGTTTCCAGGTAGTTCGATCGCGCGCAAACCCCAGGCGTGGAAGCATCCGACCTGTCGCGCAGGCGGAGGCGTTCGTTGGTCTTCGGCTGGGAGGCACACGGAATCTATGGGGTGCATGCTGGTCTCAGCCTCAACTTACCTAAATTATTAGCATCTCATATAGTCATATGCCTCATGCGGTCATGCCATGCGATATATCAGATGGACACGATCTTAATACGATCCAGGAGTATAACGTGGCGTCACTTCCGTGCAGCCGCCGGCGCGGCGCGCGGCAGCGCGGAGTAGCGCCCAAGCCATTACAGGCTGAGAAGGGTCCACGTACCTGCGCCAGACGCGCGTTGAACCAGCAAAATGATCGAAAGCCATGCAGCTAGGGTACGAACGGAAAGAGTATGCTTGTTTAGGCCATTCCAACTATTCATTATTCATTCCAACTTTTCACTATTCATTCCAACTTTTCACTATTTCTTCCTCACAAAACACGTTTCCCAGCGAATGCTACAGTGTTTTTCTTATGCTACAGTGTTTTTCTTATGCTACAGTGTTTTTTCCCACAATCTAAACGCACCCTTAAAAAAATTAATCGACGAAACACTTGGCAATCGGCATCATCTGCTGGCGTATGGGAGCGGGACTCGTAGTCGTAACTCGTTCCTCGTCGCGCGCTGGGGCATCCCGGATCCGGAAACGATGGGCCCATCCCGCTCCAAGTCAACAATGGACACATCACGATGATTGGCAGAAGCGTGTGTGTGCATGAGGCTCCGAGAGTGAGGACGTGGCGGTGGGTGGGCCCGCTGAACTTTTCTTTACCGAATGCTTTTAAGTTTTTTAGCATATACTCCCTTTAGCCAGGAAGGCAATGATCCGATCACAGTTTTATAAACTAATAGTAACTTTAAAATATTTATTTCCATTTTTTTACAAACCATACGCATATAATTTCCTTGAAGAATAATTTCATAGCATCATATATATGTTTGATTTTATAGAAATAGTATAATAGAAATTACTAGTCAAATTTGTATTTTAGAGACCAGAACATTCTCTAAAATGACAAATATGTAGACTTATCCACATCAACTTCTTAAAAAAAAACTCAAATAAATCTATGGTTTTATACTTAACGTCTCTGTTGTTGCATTGCCCAACCTAAAGAAAAAGCTGAACCCATATAGAAAAAGGAAGGAAATCAATTTTTGAAGTGACTATTGTATATTGCAAAGTCTGATGTCTCCTATCTGTCGATGTGCAACGTCAGCCCGTAGGTTGTTGCGTTTTGAATAGAAGAATCAATGGACGCTTCTGGTAAGTCAATGATTATTTCACTAGTTTAGTACATCAGCATGAGGCCAGGAGAATGAACAGGTGGATCAGGGCCCTCAAATCAAGATTATTTTTTTAATTGTGCATTTAGATATAGCTTCCCATCCTTGCTATTGTGGGCAAGGAACCCAAAGCACCGTGCTCACGTCTCCATTGGGTGCAACCAACCAATGGGGAATGCTCCCGGTTCTTCAAAGTCAGCCGTAAAATGGTATGTCCTGCATGTCTAGAAAATTCCTTGTAGAGGGCGACACCTACACGTCCTCCATAGGTTTCGTGTAGACACCTGTGCTGGTGTACACCTGGATGGATAGGACAGAGGACGATAAGGGTTACTTCCAGAGGTAAAATTTTTGCAAACCAAGGGGATAAGATAAGGTTCTATATGTGAATAGAAATGATTTATCTGCTTGTTTTACGAGTGCTGACGTGTGTGTTACTCATCTCGTACCTGTAAATCCTATCAAAAGGTTTGATATAATGACATTTTTATTAGCTCCTTCGTGCAGATAGCTAGGTACCTTCTTCAAGGATAGATGCCTGCTCTAATTTTCAGATATTTATTTCTGTCATTTTCTTGTTTCTTCACGCGAGATGAACTGATGAACAAAGATAATTTCTTTAGTTTTCATGCTGAGCTCGTCTCGCAGCTAAAAGTAAACCGATTAAGTTCATCTGAACTGATTCTAGGGTTCCACGGCATTTTACGATCACACACTGTACTGTGTCCATTCTTAGTTGGTTTCTTACAACACGACAGCCCGTTAGAACAAAACAACGTGGCCACAAAAATCACACATGCAAAAAGCCTCGGAAAGTCTAAAGTCTGAACTCAGAACTGCTTCTCCGAGTGAAACGAGAGAACATTATTTCTGACAAAATTTGTAGCGCACTAGTCGCGCATTTTCCTCACCCTGGCCCTCCCGCTAGGCACGACGAACATCATCTTCGCCTTCTCCCTCTTTGCCCTCCGATCGACGATGACATGCGGCGGCACGAAGACATTGCTTCCCACAACGACGCTACCGGCACCGCCACCGAAGCCGGCGAGGCTGACACCAAAATCGCTGAATCTTCCGGCCGGTGGCTCTGCTGCGTCTGCCCCTTTTGCTCCACCAGGGGCACAGCTCTTCTTGCGGCCGGGGATGTCGATGGGAGATGAAGCTTTCTGCCGCAGCTGCAGCTTCATCGGAAGCCGGGGCTCGCCGGAGTACTCGCCGCCGTCGTCGTTCCCGACGTGAGCGTAGTGCCCTCGGGGTGACACCGGGAAATCTGCTGCATCCGGCCATAGGATGTCTGATTCTTGGAACTCTTCATCTTGCAGCTGTGTGCGCTGCATCTTCTCGCGCTTGACTAGATCCGGGTGTATTTAGGAGAGGATAAGCACGTATTAGTACTAGCTAGTGGACGTATTATGTGTATCTCGGACTATTTAATCCAGTCATTTTTGCCTATGTCCGTTATACAATTATTATCGGTTGGGAATCACCAGCACGTCACTGCACTTGCTTGCGGTCTAGATTTACTGTTGTTTGAGCTAGTCAAGAACTCCTAGTACATGCAGGTCAGGATCGCTGCTGAATCAGCAGCAGCGTGTAAACAAGCGCGTCTGATGAAGGAACCAGAATTTCCAGTTGCAAATAAGAAATCCAATATTTCTCTGAATCAAATTGGCAAATGCACTGATGCACATTCTTATTTTACATCAACACACCGCACATCTAGCTAGCTACGACTCACGTTTCGTGTGAATTTACAAACGGATTCAAAATGCCTCGCCACATCAATTTCTTTGACCTCAAAAACCCACGAAAAGGAACCAACGAATCAGGGACTGATGATGACTCTCAAACAGTAATTTTCAGCCTCAACCGTGTGGACTTTGGAACTGGACGTTGCTGCATTGATTCTAAGCTAACCAAAGGAGGTAGGCTGAGAGGCTAGCTCTCGATGAAGCCGGTCATCCGGAGGACGGACTCGCGGACGCGGCGCAGGTCCCGGCCCTTGAGCGTCCGGCCCTGCCCTGAGCACACCGACGACGACGCCGCCGCCGCTGCCGCCCTCCGCCGCGCCAGCAGCACGTGCGGCGGCACCACCTCGCCGTTCTGGTCCTCCTCCTCCGCGCGCTCATAAGCCCGCGCTCCCGAGACGACGACCCCCGGGATCTCGATCGGCTCCGTGAACGGCCGCCGCTCGGCCGCCGCGCACCTCGACGCGCCCTGCGACGACATCTCTCTTCTTCTTCTTCTTCCTCCCGCTGCTATCTGATCACCCGTGAACGAAGCCGGGAAGGATTGCAATGAGCGAGCTAGTTAGTGGTGGCAGAATGAAAACGTTGATCGTGTCTTGCTAGCTTTTGCCCAAGGTCTCAAAAATTTCCCTCTGCCGCTGGGCGCGGCGCGAGATATATAGGCTCGGGCTGGGAGGCTGGGAACCTGCGACGACCTGGCCTGGAGGCCACCTAGCCCCGCTCGCTCGCTGGCTAGCTACCCGTCCACCAATAGCTAGCGACACGGGCAGCTAAGCTAGCTAGCCAGGTGCCGTGCGGCGCTGCGCCAGCTTTGTGTGACAGGTAAGTATGCGGCGGCGTTTGAGCTTTGACGTACGACACGGGAAGGAATAATTCGGACGGCGCAGCGGTTCAGCTCGGCCGCGCCACGGCCGATCGGCCGGTGCCGTAAGGGGAGGCATGGAGGGCAAAACCATATTCCAGCGTGTTTCTTTCCTTCCCTTCCAATTCAGACTGCAATTTTCAGTTTGTCAAGGGCGTTCGTTCGGTTGCGCGGCGGCGCAAGTTTGGTGGCGACCGCCGGGTGCCAACCCGGGATGCTTTTCCGATGTGCTTTTGGACGTTGTATCTCGCGTGTCATCGCTGACATCTGCTCGTGTTTCGTCCTGGCGCCAAGAAAGCTGATCCGGTCGTTTCCTACTACTAGTTCGGTTTGGTCAAGGCCGAGGATAGATACATATGCGATGCTCGTGTCCGACGCCCCACGTGTGCCAATCGGCGTGGGCGTGTGCACGTTTGCGGATGACACTGACGTCCGGCAAAGGGTTTGCACGCGTGGCGAAGAGACTAGCAACAGTGCCGTATTGTTCTACTACTTCTTTATTCGAAACTGTGGTGTTGCCATATTGGGAGGAATTCTCCTGTTCTTGATGACCAGATTCTCTTTGTGGTAAGGCTTCAATTGGCAATTGCGCTTTGCGCCTGCTATTTGCTCTTTTTTTTTAACACATGCTTATTTGTTCCCAGGGTTAACCAAACCGTCGGGAACCGGTCCGGTTTGACGGTTCCCAACCAAACCGTCCCGGACCGGTAGCGGTTCGGGGCGGTTTGAACCGGACAAAATTCAAAATTTTCAAATTTAAATTTAAAAATGGAAAAATGTCGTAAAAATTCCTAAAAATACTTCAAGGTGTGTGTAATCTATTGGTGTAAAAAGTTTTCAAATATTTGCTCATTTGATATTTTTTTTGGCAAATACAAGTTAAATCAAAAAAGAAAAAGAAAAAAAGTGGTTAAACCGGCCGGCTAACCGGTCAAACCGTCCGGCTAACCGGTCAAACCGACCGGCTAACCGCTCCAACCGCTGGATATGTGAATTTGAATTTGTTCGGTTTCCACCGGTTACCGGTCTAACCGGTCCGGCTAGCCGCTACCGCTGACCGGCGGTTCGGACATCCGGTTCGAAATAAAAAACCCTGTTTGTTCCTCGCACTGAAGTGTATGCTTGAGGCATAAAAAAAGATCACCGTACAAGAACAGGGATGTTGCTGGTGGCAAGTCATACAGCTGGGTTCAATGAACGGCCATAAATTGGCCCTCCGGTGATCAACTTGCTAACCTCATTGCACATGCATAATCTCTGATCAAATCTGGTTACAATTTGACAGTGGCGCTGGCGAGGCTTCGGATAATCGCACGTGGACAAGAGAGAAAAAAAACAAAATCCTGAATCAGGATAACCTGAGCTTCGAAGTGTCAATCGTGCGGCTAACTCTAACTCAGCAGCTGAATAGCCAAACCGGCAGTCGCCATGAGCGTCAGCTTAGCTAGGTTGCACAAGCAGCTAGAATGCTAACCCTAGCATACCAAGCACGCAACTTTGCTAATGAGCACATCGATTACGACAGGAGCCGTTTGTTCCGGTGCGCTTGCTATCGAGGCGTGTGTACTGTAGCGAACTTAAAACGAAAACGACTTAACTTGCATCAGCTGGTAACTAAAGCGAAACGGGCACGTCGATGTCCAAGACTGAAAGGCAAAAGCAACAGGACCCCATCATGCCACATTGCTTTTGCTTGACTTGAAAAGCCTATCAAAACCGCAAGCCACTGTACTGCTTCAAGTTAGGCCTCCGCTTATCCGGCCGGAGACCTGCAATGGTTCGTCAGGAAAACTACACGTATCAGATGATTACATCATCAACACGCCTCATGCCCGGTAAGCCTATTCATACTTAGCATTCAGGGTTCAGATCGTAGGTTGCTGTGATTTCTCTGGAGTATTTTCTCAGAAGCATTTGAACCGCCAGATAGGCATCATGCAGCAGACGCAAGTTACTTACTGTAGCTTCAGATAAACTCGAAGAGAACCTTATGCCAGTAACCGCAGGCGCGTGAAGTGCCGTCACTGTCGATTACTTTATGTGGATGAAACCAAATTTGAACTACCAGCGCTTTAGCAGCCGCTGAATTTTCAGAGCTTACTCCATGGAAACGGACAACCCATCGGTGGTCCGTACATACGAACTGGACAGAATATCCATTAATCCTGGACTCTAGCCACGAGTCCCGTGTCCGTAGCTTTCTTACAATTCTGATTGTGCTGTGGTGGCAGCGTTTCAACGCACAGAAAAGTGGCGTGTTAGCATGCGCTACGGGCGTGGATCACACACCTGTAACGCTGCCCGGCTTGGACAAGGGGACAGGGCGATCGCACATTGGAGCATGCGACCATGCCATGCACAGCCGGTGGTGCTCGGCACGCCACAGGCACTTCTGAAGAACTGGTGATGGTATGGTTTGGATAAGTATATACTACTACAAAGCATCGAGCGATTGACATCGAATAGATAGTTTATAACATCAAATGATGCGTCAGAAATTCCTTATTCCTTTGGCAGGTAGTGCCTTTTGTCAATAATGCAGCCTTGCTATCACATCAACTTAGCTCACAGGTGCAGAGGTGCTAATCACCGAGCAAGAAAATAATCTCTATCTCCTTTCTTTGCTTTTGTTTTCTTCAGAAATCGTCAGCAGATAGATGAATCTCCTTTCACTTATTTCAGTTATGGCATTGCAAGCAGTGCGGAGGAACAGACCAAATCGAACGCCTCGCGCCCTCGCCTGTGTGTCTTTGTCCTTCAATTTTCGGCACAAGCAATCAGGCGACGAGAACAACGATGGGGCTCCTCACAACATGGACGCCGTCGCTCCACGCGTACGACCCCGCCACGAACTTCCCCCTCGCCACGCGTCCGCCGGCCGCCTCCATCCTTATCGTGAACGCCTTCTTCTCCCCGGCGCGCGAGAAGCGGAGCCGTCTCGGCGAGACCTTGACGGAGACGCCCGCCGGCTCGACCACGGCGACGGCGTACCGCGCCCGGCCCGGGCCGCCGACGTTGGTCACCGTCCGGCGCACGGTGACCGTGCCGTTGAGCCCGTGCACGGCCACCGACGGGTGGTTCAGCTGGTACGGCGGCGGCGGGCGCGGCGGGCACGGGAAGGAGTGGTCGAGATGGGTGCCGGCGGCGCTCGCGCAGGCGAAGAGCAGGTAGTCCTCGTACGAGGCGTCGTACACGAGGCCCGGGTCCAGCGCGTGCTTGGGCCGGATGTGGCCCGAGCCGTAGTCCATGGGCCCTGCGACCGTCCCGTCGCCGTTCATTAGTGGGCCGCCTTTCGCGTTGTTGGTCGTTGCTGCGCGGGCCCAGTTAGAGGATGAGTTTAATTTAGGCCCATAACGTTCAGAAATTTAGTTCAGAGTCTACGACATTGAGAATGGAGATGGATGTTTACCGGTGGTCATGATGGCCGATCGGATCGCGGCGGGGCTCCAGTCGGGGTGGGCGGCCTTGAGGAGCACGGCGGCGGCGGAGACGTGCGGGCACGACATGGACGTCCCCGACATGATGTTGTACTGCACCACGCGGTGGTCGCCGTCGAGCTTCGTCGGTGACGACGCCTTGCTCCACGCCGCCAGGATGTTCAGCCCCGGAGCCGTGATGTCCGGCTGCGTCGAGAGGGAACAGTCAAAACTATTGCCTTGTGATCATGTTCGTGACTGATTATGAGATCTGTAGACTGTAGTAAGCACCTTGAGAATGTTGGGCTCCAAGACGTTCGGGCCGCGGGACGAAAACTGCGCCATCACCGGCGACGGCCGGACGTCCACGACGGTCCTCGAGGGATCCAGCGTCGCAGTCGGGTTTGAGCTGGAATTGATGTAGTTGAGGATGGTCTTGGCGTCAGCTGCGGAGACCGCGGTGCCCGGGAGGACGTGCGCGTCGACGGGGACCTCGCTGCCGTAGGCCGGTGGGTTGCCGAGAAGGATGGCCGCGCCGCCCGCGCGCTTCACCTCCAGACCCTTTTCGACCCTCAGGCCAGTGCCCCTCAAGCACACGACGATCTTGCCCCGCACCTTGTTGGGCGACAGGGAGTTGGGCAGGCATTGGCTATGCCATTGAATAATATGCACTTAGCAGTATATTATACAGCATTGGCGTCAGTAAGGTGGGTGCAGTTGATTACTATACTCACTTGGAGACATTAGCGGCAGTCCCAGGAACAACGGCATCTGCTGCATAAACCAAAGGATACGGTTTGTTCCCGGGAAGCACTTGTGGTGTTACAGTTTGTCCCTGGCGCAACACAAAACTCAGATGTCACACACTCCACGCGATGCATGCACACAGAAAGGCACCTTTGCTTACCATGATCATCACGCCGTTACCAAGCTTGATCGGGGAGTCGAAGGCGCGGTCGATGCTGCTAGCACCAACGGTGAGCATCCACGGCGCGAGGTTGGACACGGTGGCCGGCTTGGGCCCCGAGTTGCCGCCGCTGCACGAGACGACCACGCCGCGCCTGGCGGCGTGCAGCGCGCCGACGGCGATGCCGTCGTCGGCGAACCTGGGGTTCCCCCACGAGCCGATGGAGACGCTGAGCACGTCGACGCCGTCGCCCACGGCGTCGTCCATGGCGGCCAGCAGGTCGGCCTCGAAGCAGGTGTTCTCGATGTTTGGGTTGGGCCCCGGCGGGATGGGCCAGCACACCTTGTACACGGCGAGGCGCGCCAGCGGAGCCCCGCCAGAGGCCGTCCCCGCCGCGAACCCTCCTAGTGCAGACACGCCGGGCACGGTGCGGCCGGCGACGGTGGACGCCGTGTGGGTGCCGTGCCCGTCGTGGTCGCGCGGGGACCGGAACGCGTACGTGGTGTTGAGGCCTTTGTAGTACGCTTCGTAGGCCTTGAGGTAGTACCGCGCCCCGATGATCTTCCTGCATGCTCCAAAATTGGTTCCAATCAACGTTTATTCATCTCCTAGTTCATTTCCTACCTTGTGTTTAGTTCTAGCTGTTTTTTACGGATCAGCGAATGATACACTGGGACTGTAGGAGTAATCAGCAAGTGAGGCCATGGTTGGCAGTTAGGTTTGAATCGAGTAGTTTCTACAGCCAGAGAGCATAAGTGACAAATCATTTGATCAGCCATGAGCCAGTGGTCAGGCCAGTCTCAACAGAGGGTTTTATGAGAGTTTTATTATGGGCATTAAATTTACTGTCACATCAGCAATTTTGCTAACATGATAGGTAATTAAGAGGGAGAGTTTCATGGGATATGAGGCGAGTTTCATCACCATGAAACTCCTGTGGCACAGTTACGGTTTAGGTAACTGTGTCCATGAAACCTCCATCGAAACCTCCATTAGAGACATATACCGAGGAAGGATCCTCTGACAAGGATCTCTGTTGCGGTGGTTAACTGGTTACGCATGCGATTACCTACAGCAGTATCTTCAGAGTTGGAAAAAAATATCTAATCCGATTCAGAGGGTTTGTACGTATGCGACTGTCACGTCTCGATAAAGCCCCTGGTTTGTCCTGTCTCCGTGCATGTATGGCTTCAGGCAAATAGGCAATTGCTAATTGGGCACCATGCAGAGAGGGAGGTGAGGAGGAGGCTGACATTATAGAAAGTGCAGTGCCGTGACCAGAGAAGACGCCAAGCTCCATGATTGGGCCCGAGCGAGCTCCCGGGACGGGTTTGTTTGGACGCCAGCTCCATGGTCCCGACTCTGAGTCAGCCACGACTGCAGAACGCAGGCGGGCAGTAGGCCAGTGGCTAGTGACAAAACCGTTCCATGACCCAATGTGTTTCAAGCGTTCAAGCAGAATCTTGTTTGGGCTTGGGGTCGCTGCCGGCCAATAGCTCGTTGTGTTATCGGCTCACGGCGTGGCCGATGGAGATGTCTGTCAGGTCGACGTCCAATGCCAATGGTCGGCACTTAGGCCACTAGCCCACTAGTGTGTGCGATGTGGTTACTGACCTATTGCAAGACGAGGAGCTGAAGGATTCTCCGCCCTGGCACACCCCCTTCCACCGCGCCGGCACCGGCCCGAGACCTTCGTCGCTGAAGCTCCTCGACTCCGGCCAAATCCCTGGCAATGCAAACAACCAAATGAACAAAGGGACTCTTCATCGGCCAATCGCCATGTACGACATGTTCACAAATGCAACGGCGTGCGCGCGCTCAAAGTCGTCGTCTCACCGGAGTCGAGGACGCCGACGATGACATCCCCGCTGGATTTGTCGAGGGACGGCAGCCAATCGCTGCCGTCGGGCCCCTTGAGCCCTTCCTCGAAGCCCATAAACCGCCAAGATCTCGTGGTGTGCGGCACCCACTTCCCCTCGCTCCGGAACGCAGACACCACCTCGCTCCTCTCTGCAAGTTCAGTACGTAGTGCAGGCCGGGTGAGTGTGCACAAAAGTCATGTGTCCGCCACCCGCCAGACACAGGTTACAAATCGAAGAGCTGTGAACTGTACTGGAATGGACTGGACAAAACTGTATATACGAATTTCATAATAAAAAAAAGTGTGTATACGAAAACATGTATAATGCATATTGTTTGCTTCGGTGCTGTCTCTGTAGGCGCACCTGCTAGTTCAGTGGCCTCTTCCTGGGAAAGGATAGCCGCGAAGCCATTGAGGGTGTGCTTGTAGCTGTACAGCAGCGACGCCCGTGCCTCCTCCTCGCTAGTGAAAGATAAGACATTATTGGTTTCTAGTCCATCTCCCCAGACCTCAAACTACCATAACATTAGAGCAAAATGGATCGAGCAAGAGAGTGCACGGCCGCACGCCATATGTTGGTGCTGAAGCCTGCAGAGTTGGTACCTGCCCTTGACGGAGAGGAGGAGCGCGTGATGATCCTCCAAGATTGCTTCCTCCGCCTTCCCTCCGGCGTGCTCGCCCAGGTACACTATGTAGACCTGCAATATTCACAATGTCGATAGCTCAGTTATCCAAGTATATATGTGTCTTCTTTTGATGAACAAGCACTCAAATCTTTCCAAGTATCATTGAACCTGACAGAACCGTGCTAATCCGATTCTATCGAATTTACTCAGCATGAGAAGAATTTGCAGATACACAAACCATCTGCAGTGGCGACCTTAACATAGAAATGAAAACAAAAGAAACAGAGTGGACAGACAAGGACCTCGTGCTTGCCGGAGGCCGTGGAGACTATGGAAAGTGAAGAGATGGCAAGGGCGAGGAGGAGAAGCCTCGGCAGTGCTCGCGCTCCTCTCATCGTCTTCTGTGGAGGTCGTATCCTGCTGTGCGATTGCAAGGCCCGGGAAGCTGTTTATATACCCTCACCAGGCAATCCCAGTGCGTCCGAGAGCCACGCCGAGGTGATATTCTGAAACTCTGATGGATAGGGGGGCAGAGGCGGATGTCGACAGCCGACTGTCTGACCTCTGACTCTGAGCGAGATGATACTGTTACATCAACTTTGTCTCTTTTCTAACTTCGCTAGATTTTCCCTTGCAACCTCCATGTCAGTTAAGTAGTTACAGACGCTTCTAACTCTAAGACATCACATGCCATTTAAACTCTTATCTTATTACTAACTGAAGATTTCTTCTGAACCTTGAATGTGTGTTCAAAGAGTCTTGTACCGTTTACATACAATACACTCGATGTTGCAATCTTTGCCAGTATTGCCACACACTTTTTCTTTTTGCGGGTTAGTATTGCCACACACTGCTGTACTAGGCTTCCAGATCACCGCATTGCGCACTGGCCATGCTTTGATTCGTTGCTCATTGGCCATACTTTGATTGACATTTGAGCACGACCAAAGAGACCTGATCCAACGGTACTAGCCGCCGATGTTGCAGCTTGCAATTGCAAGTATAAATCGACAAACAGTAATAGGGCGAGTGTCCGGGCATTCGAGCAAGCAAGCTGTCTGTCGCGCCATCTTGTTTGAAAATCCACGTCTAGTCTAGATGCCATAGCCATCGTCATTTGTCGCTGCATCACGCACGCGCGCACAACGCTCCATGACGAGAGATGCTCGCGCCGCGCGCGTGGATTTTGGCTACGGAAACTGGACCGCCCCGCCATCTTCTTCGTGAGTGCACGCGCTGGCCGCTGACCGTCCCGCTCAGCCGAAGGTCAGACGGTGCCCGTTGCTTTCATTGTTCATCCGCGATTTCACGGATCAGACTATCACAACCACAAAGCGCCAACCCCTCGTCGTCACTAATCAGTATCGGATTTTGAGGCTGAGTGATTGATACATCCCGTGCATTATGCTGTGGGTGGGGCTGGGGCGGGCGGCATGCGATATATATATATATATATATATATATATATATATATATATATATATATATATATATATATATATATATATTTCATTTACCTATAAACCCGTAGCACGCAAACGAATATTTGCGTGTAAGTACAATCCGACAGTTGTGCTTCCTTGTCCAACATGGCGTAAAAATTTGCAACACACTTTCAATATATTAAGATTTGACAATCCATTTACAGTAATCTTTGCAAAATAAAATAATCATTATGAGCACCTTTTTCAGGCAACAAAAAAAACATGCAAAAAAACACAATGAAAGTTCTCGCAACACAATTCACAATGAAAGTTCTCGCAACACAATTCACAATCTTTGACTGAGCTAGAATGTATAGTGCAAATTAACAACTTTAGTCCAAGCAAAACAACAGAGTATTTACATTGGACGCTGCCAATGTTGTCCATTGCTATACGCCTGCAGCTGGTTGTAGCCTGAATTGCTGCTAGCACGGTACGGTGCACGTGCATCATTCCCAGTCTGTCTATAGTGGTTACGCATCTCACCTTGAGAGGAGCGTCCCCATGGCTCAGCTGGACGGGTGCCATAGCCAAACTGCGCACTGTTGGGTGCATCGTTGCCACATGCCTGCTGCTGGCCGTAGCCTGAATTGCAAATGTATGGTGAGCATGCATCATATGTTGACTGACCTGGGTAGGAATGCATCACGGAGGGATAGTATGTATGCCCCCCCGGCTCTGCTGGCCACGCGCCATAGCCTGAGTACGACTGCTGCCAGCTATAGCCTGAATTGCTAGCAGGGCATGGCGAGGGTGCATCATAGTGTCCCCATGGCTCTGATGGCCGGGTGCCATAGCCAGACTGCGCTGCGTCAATGTTGAATGCACCAGATGCTGGAAAACCACAAACCTGCATCAGTGGAAGCGCCATAGGAGGCTGAGGAAGGTTCCCATTGGAAGATGGAGGGCAATAACCCCGCTGCGTATAGCCCGCTGCAGCTCCAGTCTGATAGGCACCATTATTTCGATGATATGCATTATGCATAGATCCAGCATGCTGCATATAAGGATTAGGTTGCTCCTTGGGAGGTAGCACAGCAGGATGGGTACCCCTAGCCCAACTATGATGGTAGCTCTGCTCGGATTTTCTCTGCAAAAACATAAACTGAGATTACAGATTGCACATGTATGTTGAAAAAAATGTAAAGATCGAAACAAAGGAACTACTTCAAAACAAAAACGGCATACAAACACAAGAAACCTTAATCAAGCCGCAATAAAATGCTTACATAAATAGCCTTGTTTTAAGCATAAAGAAACTACTATTAACTAGACCATGACCTACAAAAACAAGAAACCTCCAAAACCAGGAGGTGAACTGTACCCAAAAGGTCCTCCAAAACAAGGAGGTCAACTGTACCCAAAAGGTAAACACATAATCTATGTTTTAAGTGCACATTCATGTCTTGAACCTTTCCCTAAACCAAACAGAAAAACTATTCAGAATATGGGATAGCAAATGCAGCAAACTCCTAGCATGTTTCATAGACAGATTGCGTAGCATAGTTATGTTTCAATGCAGGTGAAAAAGAGGAAAAAGATATTTTCAAAGCAATGATACAGCGAACCAAAAGCAAGAAATATAAGAAAATAAATTACCAAAAGCAGTATAAAATAATAATTTTTTAGAGAACACAGATGAATGACAAAACGATATCGCAAACATAAAAGATAGCAAAATTACATAAAGAAGTGCGAACCTCACTGCCATCTAGTGGCTGCATTGGATTTTGAATGTTGCCTCTGTTGCCATCTAATCTTGTTCTTTCAGACAACGGGAGAGGATAAACCTACAAAATAATTTATAGATCCACTTTAGCGTACTCGCAATAGGAGGTTCGAAGTACAAAAGGAAATACTGATATTCATCATCACATATATTCACCAAATACTAGGAAAAAAGACAACACAGCATTTTGTCCCAAGCAAGTTGGGGTAGGGCAGTAGGCTAGGGATAATGAAACCTATAAGACTAAAGGACAAGAGAAACACAAAAGGACCCAAGACAAAAAAAAAGTAGGGTTAGGGATAGTGAGTAAACAATAAAGGCCACAATTCCAGCACCCCTATCCCATATCCCACATACAAGCGCTTAAAAGATTAGCAAAAGAAGTACACAATAACAAAAGAAGTGCTGCATACTTAAGAAAATGATGTAATTAATTTTGTTTTTCTTATATGGATACAATGTATGGAAGCCTTGATAAGAAAAGATTAAAGAGTATACCATGTTATCAGAACTTTTCATCTTGACTCTATCAGGGCCCGGGCATTTTAGATTATTATTTTGGCTACTTGAGGCGTTACCATAACCCTGCAAAATATTGTATAACATGTTGTAAAACGAGCAAGGAGATACATCATGAAAAGAAAACTTAAATGACAAATACTGGTGCTTAGAAAAATAAAGTGCTGAAGGACTAAAGAATATATCTTGATAAAAAAAGATTAAACAGTATACCATACTATCAGCACTCTGCACATCGTGTTTATCAGGGCCTGAAGATGTTAGATGATGATTACGGCTATTCGATGCATCATCGTAACCCTGCAAAATATTGCATAATATGTTAATATTCACTGAGAATAATGATGCAAAGTTCAACATAATGCTTTGACCATATAAAAAAACGAGCAAGGAACGAGAAGAAAAACTAGCTACCCTAACAAAACTTTTATGAAAAATTTGGAACTGCAATTAAGGATCTAAACAACCTGTATTCAGATTTCAGAAAAGGGATTATTGAGTTTTTACCCTTACTGTGAAGTGCAATTGTGATTTTGACCTTACTTTTTTGAACTTTGTGAATTTACCCCTATTATTCAAAAGTTGTTATGAATTTGCCCCTGTTCGTTGTGAATTTACCCCTATTTTGACCGTTGACTACTGTTGACTGGGGGCAAAATCACACTGATTTGTAAAAAAAGGAGGGCAAATTCACAAAGTTAGAAAAAATGTGAGCAAAATCATAATTGCATATCAAAATAGGAAAAGTCTCAGTTGATACCTCACTACAAACAATCTTGGTTACAAGTTGCTTAGCCAACTCAATTTGTGGCTCAGTGCCACGAATATGAACAGCTCTCTCAGTTGATAGATCACCAAGAGCCAAATATTTTGGAACAACCTGCACAAAGAATTCAGATTCACATGAGCATACTCGAATTAGAAGATTTCACATGCATATAGAAATATTGATAGTCAGCATAGCACATAGCAGACAAATACTAGTGCTTAGAAAAATGAAATGATAAAATAAAGAAGGCAAAATAGCCAAGTTAGTCCTCAAACTATCGGCCAAGTTTGGGGACAAAGTTGACCTTTGGCCGATAGTTCAAGGACTAACTTCGCTATTATGCCAATCAAGAATTAATGGACTGATAACTTTGCAATCTCAATGCAGACTATTACAAAAAAAAACAGCATTACAATTATTGATGTGTGAAGCGTAAGTCAGGAAACAAACCTTGATGTTAGCTCCAGACTCGGCAGCAATGGAGTTAATAGTCCCGTGACCTTTCCCAAATATCAAACCGACTTGAAAAGGAACAAAACAAATCAGGCAATGATAAGTCTCAAACATTGTTATTTGGCAGTTCCTTTAGCTTCTTTTGCTCTCGCTTACTCACCCAATTTATTGTTATTATATACTGTACTTTGTTTGCTTTTATTAATAATTAATATAAAACTGCATTACAACCTTATTGTTTCAACGATAGGAAAACAAAGCACTCATATTCATCCAATATCTGGTAATGGTAAGTACAGTATTATTTGAGTGGTTTCTCATCCAAAATGAATAGAGTGTACCTTTTTGTTGGGGATTTTCATAATGAATTCCTGCCTAGGAGAACTAGATTTCTTGCAGGTGGTAGAGTTATCAGACCTTACCCTAGCCTGCATGGAAGTTTATTTAACATATCGATGAAATAAGAAAAAAAAAGTAGAGTGACTATATCAACTCATAGTCTCATACCCGAGCCAGGGTTTCTGTAACTAATTTCTCAGCTTCTCTTATTTGTTTAGGAGTGCCAGAAAGCACAACTGGCCGTGTCAATGCACCTGGTACAACTTCACTGTCCTTAGTTACATATATATTTGCTCCTGACTCGCGCCGAAGATTCTTGATTATTTCACCACCTACTCCAATGATGGCACCAACCTACACCATTCAACAAAATTGTAAAACAGTACACAGGTAAAAAAATATCACACTTTAGATATTTTTTCCATACAATAAAATTCAGGTACTGAAATACAAAGAACAAGGTTTACCTTTGAATTTTGTATTTCAATCTTTTTGGAATTTGACAGGCAGGTAGAAGCTCCATGCCCTGATACATAGAGAACTCTTTACTCACATAAGATAAAATACCAACAGATAAATAACTGATTAGCAGACAGATGAGCTAGAATTTGGCATCAGCAGTTTGATTTTGTATTGATATTAAGACAGGAATAAAGCAAAGGTTATGATTGTTCGTCTTGGCTCACCTTTGTTTCGTGGCGTCTCTTCATGCAACAGCTACAATACAAACCAATCAGCATCAGGTCCTCATTGTCTAATACACCAGAATAGCAACAACTATACAACTGAAATATAATAGAGTTGTGGACTTACAGTATCATGAACAAGATCATCCCAGTTATCCTGAAAAAACATATCAACAGCATCTGGACTGCAAGATTATAAACAAAAATTATATCAATAAAACCATACACGCAAGGCACCAAAGCCACCACACTGGTAACATTAGGATTGCAGCTATAATTATTATTGTCAAGAAAAGTACCTCATTGGCTAATAAATGGATAATAAAACTAGGGGTCTCATCGTCCCAAATACAATTCTCTTTAGAAAACGTAGCTTGTCTAGCTAACTCATGCGCCACTTGATTTGCTTCCCTGCTTAAATGCTCAATGGAAATCTCATCAAAACCACTCCAAACCATATTGCATTCATCATATATTGCGGCAGCTGAATTCGCAGTAAAGCCTTCATTCTTCATAATTTCAACGACCTCTAAACAGTCTGATTGGACAATTAACCGGTTACCTCCAATATGTTGAGCTAGCAATCAGGGGCGGAGCTAAAGCGAATAAGAGGGGGGTGCGGCAGCTCATAACATATCTAGACAACGAAGCAAAATAGGGTGAAAATTCAAAAATTACAAAGAACTGCAAAAAAAAACTGTGGGTGCGGCCGCACCCAGGAGCACCAACGTAGCTCAGCCCCTGCCTAGCATCAGTCCTTCTTTTAGTGCAAAAGCTTCTGCTATTGGTGCATCCACGAGGTAGGAAATAAATGTATTTGATGCCGCAATCATAGCCCCCGAACTATCTCTGATAATAGCCTCTGTACTTCCACATCCCCCATTCTCCTCATATGCAGCATCAATATTTAGCAAAAGATATCCCTCGGCAGGTCTCCTCCATACCTGTCTTATCTTAGCTTCTTTCTTTCTTGCTAGCTCATAGTTTTTTGTTAATGATACAATAGCAAAGCCCGATCTTATTGGTGGTTGTACAGTTTCTCCGTGCGTTAGCTGCCGCCTTTCCCACCACAAGTACCAACCTCCAGTCAGAACTAGCAAAGGCCGCGGCGTTGTCGCGGATGGCCAATGGATGTACGAGTACATGTGCTTACGGTTTTTTTAACATTTGATTGTATAAACTTTTTTCCAAAAATATATATAAAAAGCATGTTGAACCCATAAAAGTCTATATGGAAATACGGTAGATTGGAATATTGGGTATCTTTTATATTGTAGTATATTGAAATATAAAATTTATGCAAAAGAATTACAAATGAGCATTGAATTATGTTTGGTACGTATGAATTTTGTAGATTTTTGTATCTAGAGGAATTTTAAAGTTGAAAAATTGTTTATTTAAAAGTATTTGGGTGTTAAGTTAAAAACATTTTTATGTTAAGATATTAGCTACAATGGTAAATTGGAGAAGTGTTCGATTTTTTAAGTTTGCTCTACAATATATTTGGATTTTCAAATTCGTTTTGGTGGTCAGATGTTAGCTATAATGGAGAAATTGGAATAATGAGTTTGATTGTTTGTTGAACCATTTCCATGGTTACTTAATATAATTTGGAGATGTTTTGGTGTTCGAATCATAGGTTGGATGAAACTATGGAAACACTTTTTATTTAAAATTTTAATGCGTAATATTAGTATAATGGGTGAACTGGAAAAGTGAATTTGTTTTTTCTATTTTGAAATTTTGAACCATTTTTATTGTCATTTTTTTGAAAACAAATTATAAAGGTTATGGTATCCAAATCATAGGTGGGAATCAATTACGGAAACACTTTGAATTTAAAATTTTATTACATATCAAATATTTAGATTTTTTAGTTTTAATTATTTTTGTATCGAAAACTTTTAAATTTGAGGATGTTCCGCTATGGGAATTGTAGGTACGAGGGGTCCTATATAAATATCTGGCGAAATTGTTTTGGATTTAGATATGTGTTCTACTATGATGTTATAGATCTTGAAATTATAAGAAAATTTTATGTTGGGTATCTTTTGGTTCAAACACGTTTTGGTGATCAAATTGTACGTTTAGTGTTGTTTGTATAGAAGTAGCTAATAGAACGGGCTATAATGTAATTTAATTGGAACTCGAGGATTTTTCCATGAACTTCCTATGAGACAAAAAAGGATGTCCTATGACCGGTTTGGGGTGAAGCGTGGGTTGATTTTGTATAAATACGAGGGCTTGGCCGTAAATATCCATGTGAGAGGGAGCTGGATGGCGGGTTCTATTTCTGTAGAATCTGAGGTCTTTTTGTAAAATGCCGAGGAAAGGCTTAATCTCAGCCTTCCATCCGACCGATCCGACGGCCGGGAAAACCTGCCGACGTGGCCACTCTCCCTGGCCGTGGAATTGGCCAGGATTCCAAGAGAGAGACTAGAAAAGTTCAAGGCGTTGCCGCGCATGGTAATTGTATGTGCCTATGTCTATAAAAATATTTTTTAAAAAGGTAAATTGTCAAAGCACATTAAATTTAAATTCATTCTCTAGAAGCATTTTATATTTTTAATTGCAAGTATGTTTTAAGTGTATATTTTGCTAAAATGTGAACATTTAATTTTAAAATTTACTACCCGTAAAACTTTTTGGAATCTGGAACAACATTTATGTTGAAAAGTTTTAAATTTGAAGGTGTTTCGGCATTCGGATGTTAGATTTCGGGCAATTTGGAAAATTTTTTGGATTTGAAGTGTGAGCTATGGTAAATTTGTTCATTTTTAGAGTTTTGAGATACTTTAATTTCATAAATTTGAAGGTGTCTCGATGTTTGGACGTTTTGTTTAACGAGCAAATTGGAAAGAACTTTTGATTTAAAGTGTGATGAAAGAAATTTATACATAGCAAATTTCAAAAATTTAGAGATATTTTCTAATTTCCTTGCATAAATTTTTATATTTAAAAAGAAGAAATATTTCAAAAGTAAACATACAACACATTCTAAAATTTGAAACCTTCCACTAAGATAATTATAAAATTTTACATGCTTTGATAATTCATTTAAGACAAATAGTTACACGACCAAGACATATAATAAAATTATAGATTATAGTTTTTTATATTTTGAGAAAATTTGATAGACACCTTTTAATAAAGTTATATATTTTGAATATTGCAATTACATGGTAGACGCCATCACCCAAAATATTATGTATATGTTACAAAAATAAAAAATAAAAATTATAAATGAATGTATTAGATCATTCAAAAATTAAATTAGAACATTTAAAATTATCATTGTTTTAATGAATAAAATAATATGATAATATATTTTTGATCGAAGTTGGTAGGGGAAGCCCCAACCTATTTTTTTTCATATTTTTCTTTTATTCCAAACCCAGTTCGCTTCCGCAGGGAGTCGAACATGAGTTTGCTAGGTGCTACTTAGGTGCTCTAACCACTAGGATAGAGGCCCTTTCACAATATGATATTATATTGAAGAAACAAAATAACAACTACTATAACATAACAATTTAGAAAAATATTTTAAAAACGCTCCTATTTTTTTAAAAAATATATATGTGGTGGGTCCCATATAATTCGATTAGTGGGGCCCACTGTGGGACCCATTTCGCCGGGTCCCGCGGGGCGCACTTGTGGGACCCACATTAGCGGGGGCCACGTGTGGGGCCGCGTGCCCTAGGATTGCTCGGGCCGATCTAAGCAGTCGACGTGGTCGATCTGACGACCGAGACAATGCGGGTGATGCGGCGCAATGAGGTTGTCCGGTTTGGGTCCAGGATTCCTATTATAGAGATTGTCGATTGTCATGTGTTCCAAACGAAGATTGGCTTTTAGGCGACGTAATGGGCCTAATTTATGATTCGTTTTGGGCCTATTAAGCCCATATATTTCTGTTAACCTCTCTCATCTTCTTCGGGCCTACTCGCTGCAGCTTATTCCACTGGCTGCAGCTGCAGCTGCCGCTGCTATTGTAGCCGCTGCAGCAGCCGTGCAGCATGAAGCAGCAGCTAGCCAAGCTACGGTTAGGCAACATTTTTTCCACTGCAGGCAGTTGTTTGGCTGCAGCCAGTAAAATAAGCTGCAGCCACTCTCCCCTCTATCCCTCCTTATCCACTCCGCGCTCCAATCTCGCCTCCGGAGCTAGAAATGGGAGTCTTTTACGCCTATACCATTATAAAAGTTGCTAGTTACGCCTATACCACTAAAAAGTTCGTAGGCACGTGTATATCATCGCTCGAACTTTCTTTTATGTGCATACCATTTTGGATGGAATGGTGCTAACAGCCGTTAACTGAGGTGGGAAAAGACCGTTTTGCCCCTGGTTTTGGAAAAATAACAGAGTTGACTAGAAAAATCAAAAAATAATTATTAAAAGCCATAAAAAATGAGGAAAAATAGAAAATAATTATAAAAAGCCTTAAAAAAATATTGAAAACGGGAAATAATTTTAAAAATCGAGAAAAATATTGTAAAAAATTTAGAAAATTCGGGAAAATGGAAAAAAAGTGAAAAAATGGAGAAAAATGTGAAAAATATAGGAAAAAATTTAGAAAATTCGGAATAAAAGAAAAAATGTGAAAAAAGTCGGAAAAAATGGTAAAAAATTTAAAAAGGAGAAGAATAGGTCCATAGGCATTGCATACAAAGAAATAACTATATATGACATGGAACAGGTTCATATCAGCAACATTTTATCACACTGAGTGCACACATAGAAATAAATTCATATCACCAACATTTTATCAGATTGAGTCCACACATAGCAAATAAGTTCATATCACCAACATTTTCTCACATTAAGTCCACACATAGCAAATAAGTTCATATCACCAACATTTCATCACACCAAGTCCACACATAGCTAATAAGTTGAGTAGTTTTCATCACCAAACCATACATGTCTTAAATTACATCAAAAGAAGTAGTTCCTCCACATAATTTAGTCAAGCTTGAGTGTCTTCTTGCTTCTGGTATTTGAAGCTGGGCTGGATGGGCTACATATTTTCAACTGGAGGCCTCTTTGGTGTAAGCTTCTTCATGATGGCACGTTTCTTCCTTGGCGTCTGCACTGTATGTAGAGAGTCTTCATTGGATCCAATGTCTTGATAAATGATAGGAGGCTCAATGACGAGAGGAAAAGGATCATTGGATCCAGTGGCAGATCTTTTGTGACGAGAGGAAAAGACATTAGTGAGGTTGGAAATGACAAAGTATAGAGAATTGAAAGTGCCTTAACACCATACTTGCTAGTCAACGTATTGCCAGTACTTGACACCGTATTTTCAGTACTTGTTGTAGTGGTTGGTGGCCCCTTCTTTTTGATCTTTCTTTTAATTTGTGTAGCTTTGGCCACCGCCTCAATGTGTGGGAATACCATCCCTGGCGCAGGCGTACTAGCCACAACAATGCTAGTCACTGTGTTACTACTAGATGCTTTCTTGAGCCTTTTCTTGGGTGGACCCCTGAAATGAAACGTTGTTTTGCATTTTAGTTGAGCTACAAAATTATGTAATGCACCAATTGTCAGTGTGTAGAAAGTGAGTTACCTTTCAGCCTCCATTGCAGCTATATCTTTTGGATTCCCATTCTTATAGGTGTACCAATGGTGCCCTAACTGGTGGCATATTGGGCACTCATGCCTCTTGCCAGAAACTCCCTGAGTACTTGATTTCTTTCTGCTACTACCTCCCTCCAAAGCTGATTTCATCATATTCTTCCTTCTTCCTCCTCCCGTTGACTTAAGCAATGGAGGATGCATAAAGAAGTCATGTGTGGCTTTGGGCCACATGGACTTGTCAGGAATGGAGGGTACAGAACCTCCATAGGCAACTTTGAACTTCTCAACCGAGTAGCATTCATCCACATAGTCTTCAAGGTTTGCACCAGGAATTGATGTGATGTAGGCAATGGCATGTTTGCATGGTATTCCTGACCCTTGCCAAGTCCTACATGAACATGTCCTCTCAGTCAAGTTCACTACAAACCTGAAGGCACTCATAGAACTCCCCTTAGCACAAACTTCTGCAATGACATCAGGTGAGCTTGTGATAACTTCAATGTCAAGGTTATAGCTGTCTTCCCTCAACTTTTGGACAATATGAGGCAAGATCTTTCTCTGAAACTTATGGGCAACCCTTTTTCTATTATTCCATTTAATTAAGATCATCTGTCTAATTGTATCCATCAAGTCATCCAGGTGCTTCCCCTTCACCTCCTTTATCTGCCAACAAAGCAATTCAATTTTCAGCTAGAGCAGAATAAAAAGGATTTTAATGTAAAAAAAAGTGTTAAGGAAAACAGGCTCACCCATTTATTGAAAGCCTCAGCCAAGTTATTGGTAACATAATCCACCTTTGACAATGTGGAGAATTGGCTCCTGGTCCACAACTTCTTGTGATTTTCCTGGAGATATTTCATAGCCTCTGGTTTTGCTTTAGCCATTGCTAAATAATGTTTGTCAAACATGTAAGGGTTCCAAGTATATGCAGATGCCCACAGGTGATCATCAAAAACCTGTCTACTATGTCTCTTCTTGAAATTCTGTACTAGATGGTACATACACTCTCTATGTTCAGCGTGTGGAAAAACCTCAGTGACCCCATTCATCACTGCCTGTCCACAATCAGTGCTAAATGTAAGCCCAACTGGGTTACCTATAGCTTCCTTCAATCTCTCCATAAACCACACCCAATTCTCATTTGTTTCTAAGTCAATGACACCAACTGCTACTGGGTACATCCAGTTGTGCCCATCAACTGCACAAGCTACACATAACTGACCTCTGAACCTTCCTGTAAAAAATGTGCTATCTACTGCTAGATATGGTCTACAACCATGTAGGAAACCATCAACACAAGCTTTCAAAGCAAAGAACATTCTATTAAACGTTATTTTGTTGTTGATAGTATGGTGATCAATCACAACAAATGATCCAGGACTGCTTGCTTTTATCTGAGCCTTAAATCTGTACAAGTTGTCAAAACTCTTATCCCAAGGCCCATACAGTTTATCCATAGCAAGTTGCTTACCCAGATAAACCTTTCTATATGTTACATCTATTTTGTGGGCATCCTTTAACCTCCTTTTCAACTCTTTAACACCAATAGTCCCATCTTCCTTGAGCCAATCAATGATTTGTTCACACACCCAAAAATATGTCACTCCGACACAAGGGGTTCTCCTCCTTTTACTGAGACAAAACTCATGACGGAATGGGTTCCGCTTCACCTGCCAATATATACATCCAATGCTTAATTACTAAGAAAAAGAAAAAATCAAAGTAGCCAGTGTACATCCAATGCCAATATATCAATGCATAGAAAAAAAATTACCTTGACAGTCCCATCACTCAACGTAGAGGCATGAATTCTCCACTTACAACCCTTTGACTTGCCACTGCAATAAACCCTGTACCGAGATTTATCACTATGTTTGATGTTATAATGGAACTCATTTTTTGTAGCATGTGTAGTTAAAGCCAGCTTAAGAGCATCAATGTCTGAATACAAAGTGCCTTTTGCCATAGGAGGATCCAACTTGTCATAGTTTGCCTCGGGTTTTTGTGCAGGCTCTCTATCATTAACAATTTCATCTATGTCATCAATTTCATCATCAGACAAAGAATCATCACTATCTGATTCAAAGGTTCTGTCAGGCTCAGAATCATCATTATCCTCTTCTATTTCTTTAGAGGCATCCGGTCTGGGAGGTACTGGAGGTTGGGGAGCTACGTCAATATACAAGCATTCATCATCAACACCCACATGCTCATTGGATGGGTTTGGATTAACTAGGAAATCAATTTCTGCAGCTTGAGTATGAGTTCCAAAGCTAGGTTCTGCTATGTCAGGGCATTACACTGAAGGGGTCAAAGGGATTTCAATTGATTGCCCACTACCACCAAATTCCCACTATGGCAAGCAGCGCTTTGAAGCCTTATGTTTTGCAAACATTTCAACTAGATCTTGGTCAGAGCATACTACCATATTGGCTTTACTAGACATGCAGAAATAAGAAAGACTCAGTGTGTCATTGCCCATAGGAGGATACTTTTCAGCAATTTCATCAATCAGATCTCTAAAGTTGGTGAAGTTAGCATCCACTGTTTTCTTAAAGCTAAACCATTATTCACGACATTTGGAGGAAATAACCCGAAATTCTAGGTTGAAACTACTGTCCGAGTCCATCCTACAGATGAACAATAGAGCATACTCATCCAACGTGGATTCATTAGATATATGCAAACAAATCTTATTGTGGACAGAGAAGAGAAGATGGAGAAGAAGGGAGCTACCTTGACACAGAAGAGAGAAGAGGGGCTCAGGAGCACACCAGCCGCGGCCGGCGCGCCCTCCGCACGACCCCCTAGCGTGCGCGGCCTGCTCCCCTCCCTCCCCTGCTCGCCTGCAGGCGCGCCCCTCCAGGCGCACGGCGGCAGGAGCCGCTCCCGCTCCAGGCGCAGCGGCGGCAGGACCGTGCTGCCTCCAGGCGCGGCAGTGGCAGGAGCAGGAGGCGAGGTGCGGCAGGAGCAGAGGCGCGGCAGGAGCACGGAGGGGGCACGGCGGCGTCGCAGCGTCGGGCGGCGTCGCGGGAGTACGTCGGGACCTCCCGATCCGATCTGGATCGGGAGAGAAGGAGAGAGGGGCAGGGGTACTTTGGTATTTCTCCAGGTGGGTCCCACTTGTTAGGTGTTTAGATCTGTTAACTCCTAACAGATGATGAACGGAATGGTATGTATGTAAAAGAAAGTTCGAGCGATGGTATGCACGTGCTTACAAACTTTCTAGTGGTATAGGCGTAACCAGCAACTTTTATAATGGTACAGGCGTAAAAGGCTCTAAAATGGCCGCGTCCCACTGAACCCGACCCATCCTCGGACACCGCCTCCGCCTCCCACCGCTGCCGCTCTAGCTGACGGGCGCCGCCACCTCCGCGTCCCTCTCCTCCTCCTTTGCCCCCCGCCACCACCACCGCCGCCTGGCCAGGCCCGTGACGTGGCGCGCGGCCCCGGTGGGGCTGGCCGTGCGGTGCGAGCAGAGCGACAAGCAGAAGAGGCAGCCGCTCGCCGCGCTCGTGCCTCGCGAGGAGTGCTTCATGTTCGAGGGCGACGAGCTCTGCGGCCCCGTACGAAACCCTCTCTTTCCTCTCTCGAAACAATGTGCGCTATTCCGCTGCTCGTTGCAGAATCGTAGTGCTCGAGAGGCAGTGTCTGTCCCAGGTTGTTCATATTTGATACATGCCATCTTAACCATTTCGGATAAGCTGCTTGCATTGTATATGTGTCATCTACTATCACATAAGAAATAGCCATCAAAAGTCATGCATCGTTCATGGTGGAGAAAAATCAGTAGGAATGAGCTTAAAAGGGAGACGGGAGCCACTTGCTGGAATCGATGTAAATTTAGTTTTATGTGAGAAATTACCATGCGAACAGAAGCAGCAGTGTATATCATACAATTGCTGCCTTAGCTCTGTAATGTTTGGTTATGGCTTCCTACAAGCTTGTTCATAAATGCAACTATTTAGATCATTTAGTGCGGTCACAAAGATAACAGTTCTTTGGTATTATCGAGCAATTTACTTTTCAGGACATATGGAATACAACATGGTATCCTAAGGCTGCGGATCATGTAACCACAGCGAAGACATGGTATGTTGTTGATGCGACAGACAAGATTTTAGGCAGGATAGCATCCACCATTGCCGTGCATATTAGGGGAAAGAATGAGCCCACATACACTCCCAGTGTGGACATGGGTGCTTTTGTTGTTGTGGTAAGCTCCTCGCAGCACACTATTGTACTCCATTTCACTTGGATAATGTCAGCAGCGGCAAATATGCACCGCAAACCATCTTGAACCTGAGATTGAATATCATGTTAGTGTAGTCCCTTCGACATAGATGCATCTCTTAAGGCTCATTACCTCACAGATCCTTGCATTCGTGTGCTATGAAAGTCACTTGCACATTTTTATGTTCGCATAGGTCAATGCAGAGAAGGTTGCTGTTTCTGGTAAAAAGCGGACACAAAAGCTCTACAAGAGGCACTCTGGACGACCTGGAGGGATGAAAGAAGAAACATTTGACCAGCTTCAGAAAAGGATTCGAGAGAGGATCATCGAGCATGCAGTGCGTGGCATGCTTCCCAAGGGCAGGATAAGTCACCATATTGTGCTTGCTGATTGCATCAGGTCTAGTACACCCCCCCCCCCCGCCCCCCCTCATTTTTGTGTCCGCGCTGTTGTAGCGTATATCAAATGAGTATAGCAAACAATTTTTTAATTCCAAAAGTTACAGCTTGGTATTTGCTAAGAGCTGTGTGGAAATGTTTATGAGATAGAGAACTACAATGGTTAATAGTGAGGTGTATTCACGCCAGCTTGTTGTTCATGCATCAGCACATGCCCCCAAGTGAAAGCATGCTTTCAGGAAACCCCACATGAGTGTCTAGGGAATATTATTTCTGATAAAAAGAAAAGAGGAGAGATACTGTGGATGAACAAAATTCACAAGTGCGGACTGAATTATTTGATTATCTTGGCAGACAGTTTTTTCTTGTCTTTTTTTTTGTGACTTCACAAATAACGTCTCCTCGCTACATTTGAAATGCGTTGCAGGGACTCCAACACATTTGCTTCTTAATCTTTTCTTCCAAAAAGAAATTGCTTCTTTAACTTAATTTATCGGACATATGGCTAACAACATAGTATGCCTTTCTGAACTCTCATCTGGCAGGCAAATGTTCTGAAGCATTCTATTCTAGCCACTGTATAATTTTGATAGCAGTGTGTTTGATTTAACTTAAATTTCATCATGATCGTGTTTGATTTGACTTAAAATTTCATCGTAATTTATTTTATCTATTTATGATGCTCATCATTTTGAATATTTCTGCAGCTTGGAAGAAGACTATTTACCCACCTCAAGGTTTACAAAGGAGCAGAGCACCCACACGAGGCTCAAAAACCTGTTCCGCTGCCGATCAGGGACAAAAGAATACAAAAGGCTGACTAGAAGATCCCCGTCTATTGAAAAGAAAAAGGGATGAAGCGACAAATTCCTCCCCTTAAGGTCTTGCCCATGTTTTGAACTCTATCATCAGAGTGATGCATCTGCACATGGGGAGTGTGAGTGTTTTTTGTAATTTGATTTTGTTATCAAAGAGTGAATTTGGTCAGAATTCCTGTCAATTAGTCATGTGATATGGTACAATTTAAATGAACCCAAAATCTTTGTTTTCTGGTCGAAGTTTATGACATGAGCTGGAAGATTGTTTTATTTTTTTCCTCCCAAGAAAAAAATATTGTTTTATTCTTCTTCTCGATGCCGCCTATACTTTTGGGCAAAATCTTGGGAATTTAAAACCGAACGTTACACGAGTGGTATTTTGCTTCAAGAAAGGCAAAAATACCTGCTGAAGTTCTGATTATTGATTTGTTGTTGTCATCTACCGCATAGCTGAGGATTGCAGTTCGTTTTTATCATAGGAGTGGTCCAGGCTCAAGAGAATTTGACTAGAAATTCTGCGCTCACTCCTTTCGGTGGGTGCTAAACATGAGTTTGACGTGCATCATATTTTCTGCTGAAACGCGCAACTCGTCCTTCAAAGGGGACGTATGGCATGAGAACTGAGTTCCTATGAGAACTTAAATCTGGGCCGCATGATCTCATCCAAGGGGAAAGTGTGAGGGGGGATTTATAAAAGTATAATTAAGGGATTGGTGATTTTACAAATCCCCTCTCCCACCTCTCCTTACGCGCTCCCCTTGGATGAAGATCATGCGACCCAGATTTGAGTTCTCATAGTTCTCACGTGAATTGAGTTATCATAGAATACATTGCCTTCTTCAAAAGGTGTTCTTTCCAGGTCCCTAATCCATCGCAGAAAAGCACGGTAGACAAAACACATCTCCGCCCTTAATAATACGCGGCGACGAGCTCCTTTTCCCCGATGACCTGACCTGGCTGATCAAAATGATCATAGCACGACGCGGTACCTAGCACAAGCACAAACAGCGGCCGGCGCCGGCTGAAGGAGCTCAAATGCTCAATCCCAGCGGCGAGCTCGTTGACCGTAGCAGCTCGGAGGCGCGATGGTAGCTCGCCAGGTCGGAGGTGGGGCAGGGGTGGTGCGTGCGTCCAGAGGGAGGTGGCGGCGGCGACATTGTGTTCGCTCATCGCATCTCAGAGAACGGGAGGGGAAGAGGAAAAAGAAGAAAAATAGATCCTACATTTGAGAGTATGCTATCAAATCTTTGTTCTTGGGGTTGGTCGGTTGGAATTTTTGTGGCATGAAAAATTAGCTTTACCTATTTCTAAAACAAGTAAGATTTCTACCCAAAATTTGGTCCGTCGTTGACCATTGACCGAGCTCTGACAGGTGGACCATGTCCTTCCCAGTCCTGTCCGTAACAACATTCGGATTTCAACTCCAAGTAACTTGGAGCAACTACAATTTTTCCTAAGCAACTTCAGCTCCAGGAACAGATCTTGATGAGGCTTTGAAAAAAAAAAGAGAAGAGATTGGACTCAGATTCTGCAGAAGGGGAAGAGATTAGAATACACATGAATCACCAATCCAAATGGGAGAGAAAAATGCTCAATCTTTGCAGACCAACAAGTCCCACCGACGGAGGTGCCACTGCGAGCAGCGATCCATGGGCGCAGACATGCGTGGAGGGTGAAAGAAATGTAGATTGGTTTGAGGAAGCACCAGCCCCTATCTTGGGTGCTTGGTGTATGCGTGTTAATCAGCACAGAATAGCCCTGTGCGTGGCTCTTATACACGATCGGCATTGAGGATTGGCTCGGTCAGGAGGTTGTGATTTGTTACAACAAACTACAACAGACTTATCTATCCTAACAATACTTATCCTTCTATCAACAACCTCCTTGACTAAATCCTATCTGCTCAATGCCGTGAGTTACAAGATGATGATACAAACTATTCTATCGTGTCAACTAGCCACTTCTTTCAACACTTCCCCTCAATCGAAACCTTCCTACGTTAAGATTGCGTTTGAACTCTTCTACCTTTCTTGTAGACAGAGCTTTTGTAAAACCATCTGCCACTTGATCATTTGTAGACATAAAATCAATCTTCAGCAATTGCCGTGCTACCCTTTCTCTTACAAAGTGAAAGTCCACTTCAATATGTTTTGTTCTAGCATGAAACACTGGGTTGGAGGAAAGATATTTTGCTCCAAGATTATCACACCATAACCTAGCAGCAGGAGGTGCCATGATTCCTAGTTCTTGAAGTAGAGTCTGTACCCACATGATTTCTGCTGTAGCATTTGCTAAGGCCTTATATTCTGCTTCTGTACTTGACCTGGACACAGTAGCTTGTTTCTTGGCACACCAAGATATCAGTTTCGGCCCTAAGAATATTGCAAAACCTCATGTTGATCTTCTATCATCTGGACAGCCTGCCCAATCAGCATCAGAGAAACCACTCACAAGCATAGATGATGACTTTCTGATTTTTATGCCAATATCTAAAGAACCTTTCACATAACGAAGGATTCTTTTGACAGCTGTCCAATGTATTGTTGTAGGTGAATGTAGGAACTGACATATCTTATTAACTGCAAAAGATATATCTGGTCGTGTCAAAGTTAAATACTGCAAAGCTCCCACTATACTTCTATACCGTGTTACATCTTCATATCCCAACGGTTCACCTTCATTTGCAGATAACTTCTCTAAAGTAGATAATGGATTACTGACTGGTTTACAGCTAGACATATTCACTCTCTTTAAAAGATCAATAGCATATTCTTCTTGTGTCATGAGAATACCATCTCCTATATTCTTTACTTCAATACCAAGAAAATAATTAAGGCTACCCAAATCCTTGAGTGCAAATTCTTCATTCAAATTCCGAAGTAATGCCATCGAAGCATCCTGAGATGAGCTAGTAACTATTATATCATCAACATATATGAGTAAGAAGATGATTACCCCACTTTTGCTGAAGAAGAATAATGACGTGTCAGCTTTAGATGGCCGAAAACCAAGCTTCTGAAGTTTATCACTGAGTCTTGAATACCAGGCTCTAGGGGCCTGCTTGAGGCCATACAAAGCCTTACCCAGCTTACATAAATATTGTGGCATGGTTTTATCTTCATATCCAGGCGGCTGACGCATAAACACATCCTCCTCTAGAACACCATGAAGAAACGCGTTCTGAACATCCAACTGGAGTAAGCTCCAACCTCGTGACACAGCAATAGACAAAACAAGCCTTATAGTAGCAGCTTTAACAACAGGACTGAAAGTATCCTCATAATCTATGCCATAGCGTTGTTTAAAACCTTTTGCAACTAATCTAGCCTTGTACCTATCTACTGTACCATCAGATTTTCTTTTAATTTTATATACCCATTTACAATCTATAACATTAGCTGTAGAATGGGGTGGAACAAGATGCCATGTTTTGTTTTTAAGAAGAGCTGAAAATTCAGTATCCATAGCTCGCTTCCAGTTTGAATCACTTAGAGCTTCAGAAAGATTATTGGGCTCTCCATTGGAGGCCAAAAGACCATACCTGATTGTTCCATCTGAGTATGTTTTGGGCTTGCGAATTCCAGACCGAGCACGAGTATGTGGCCGATCGAACACACCTTGTTCAGCGCCTTGTCCAGCTTGAGGCAGAGATGGCGCAGACTGATCTGTAGAGGGCATATGCATAAACGATCCTGTCGGTGCAGACGATCCAGGCACTGGAGCGGATTCGCCTGCAGGCGACGCTGTCGGGCCAACTGATGCTGACGGCCCATGTGCTGATGTCGCCGCTGTCGTCGAGTGCATGCGTGCTTCCCCTGGCTCGACACGCGGTGAAGGTGGCGCAGGGGGATTGGGCGCCGAGTGACCCGAGGTGGATTCGGTGGGCGCGGACGCGCTGGAGCGCGTTGGATCAGGCGCCACAGCAGAGACTGCACCAGGTGCTGGCAGCGGATCTGCTCCGAGAGGCACGCCGGGTAGGGTGCACATGAAATCACCTTCATTTGAACTCATTCCTGCATCATTTGAGCTCAAATTTTCGCCAACATGTAAAGGGTTAGTTGAACCATCAACCACAGGACCAGATACAGCTATACCCCCAGTTTGTGGAGAGAGAAGAAGGATTTCGGAGCGGAGTTTGGCACCGGCATTAGGGTGAAGCTCGGTAAAAGGAAAAATGTTTTCATCAAAGACAACATCTCGGGAGATGTATACTCGGCCTGTGGAGATGTCAAGGCATTTAAATCCCTTATGCAGGGAGCTATAGCCCAAGAAAGCGCATCTAGTGGAGCGAAACTGAAGCTTTCGTGCATTAAAGGGGCGAAGGTTTGGCCAGCAGGCACAACCAAACACACGAAGAGAGGAGTAGTCTGGTGTTTCACCAAATAATTTTTCTAAGGGTGTTTGATAATCAAGGACACGACTAGGTGTCCGATTTATGAGATATACCGCAGAGAGGAACGCTTCGTCCCAAAATTTTAGTGGCATCGGCGCATGAGCAAGAAGTGAAAGTCCAACTTCTACAATGTGACGGTGTTTTCTTTCAGCAGAGCCATTCTGCTGGTGTGCATGAGGACATGACACACGATGGGAGATCCCAATCTTGGCAAAGAAGGGGTTCAGTTTTTCATATTCACCACCCCAGTCCGTCTGAACAGAGATAATTTTGCGATCAAAGAGGCGCTCAACAAGACACTGAAACTCGTGGAACTTTTGAAACACCTCAGATTTGTAACGCAAAAGATAAATCCAAGTAAATTTACTAAAGTCATCAATGAAGCTGACATAATATTGTTTGTGACCAACTGAATCAAGTGCACGACCCCATACATCCGAGTAAATTAATTGTAAAGGAAAACTAGAACGATGCAAAGAACTAGAGTACGGCAACTGATGGCTCTTGGCCAGTTGACATGCGTCGCAGACAGAGTCCTTATTGGCACTATCAGAACAAGGAAGTTTATAATGACTAACAACTCGCTGAACAACGGTAGAAGACAGCGACTATGCCATCTAGAAGTGGACGGTGCAATCGCACTGAGTGCATGGCTCTTGGATTCAGTAGAGATGGGGTAAAGGCCACCCTCACACTTGCCGCGTAGAAGAATTCTCTTCGTAGCCTTGTCCTTAATGAGGAAAAAATTGGAGTGAAACTCAAGAAAGGCATTATTATCAACAGCAAGACGATGAACGGAAATCAAATTTTTGGCAGCTTGAGGAACATGAAGAACTTTGTTTAGATGCAGTGATTTATTGGGGGTATTGACAGTACCATAGCCAATGTGGTTAATGTCCATACCTGACCCGTTGGCTGTCTTGATTTGGTCGTTGCCGTTGTAGGAGTTGTGGACGTGAAGCTTGTTCAGATCTGCTGTGATGTGATCTATTGAACCGGTATCAGTATACCAGTTTGTGTCGACGCCGTAGGAGTTTGTAGCCGTCGACGCACTCTTTTCATGAGGAGCATAATCCTCCTCAAAACGATACCAGCAATTCACGGCCGTGTGGTTGCCACGGCCGCAGATTTGGCACTGGTCACCGCCCGAACCACGAGCAGTGTTGTTGTTGTTGTTCCTTGAATTGGGAGAACGGGTGTTGTTGTTGTTGCTGCCCCGTCCTCTCCAGCTTCCACCGCCACGGCCTTGTCCCTAGGACTGACCGCGTCCATGACCGCGAAAGCCACGGCCACGACCTCCACGATTGGCAAGATTTGCCGAGGAGGATCCTCCACCGTGCTGTCCTCCATTGTGCTGCATGTCAAGATGCATCTCAAAACTGAGAAGTTGGGAATAGAACTCATCTACCTGGACTGGTTCAGTCCTTGTGAGGATGGACGTCATGATGGGGTTGTAGTCGGAGTTGAGGCCGGTGAGGATGTAGGAGATGACGTCGTTGTCTTCCAGTGGTTTGCCCGCCACGGTCATGTCGTCGACGAGTGCCTTCATCTTGGCGGTGTAGTCCGCCATGGAGAGATTGCCCTTCTGCGTTGTAGCTAGGGCAATGCGCGTGTTCATGGCACGCGCCTTGGTCTGTGAGGAGAAGATAACCTCAACAGCCGCCCACAAAGTCGCTGCCGTCTTGTGCATAGCGACTTGGACCATGACGTCGCGCTTCATGGACGTCAGCATGTAGCTAACGACCTGCTGGTCTTTGGCCACCCAGGTGATGTACTCTGAGTTGGCTTGTTGAACGGTCTTGCCATCAACTTGGACGGTGATCTCCTTGGCGGGAACCGCAACCTTGGTGTCGAGATGAGACTCAAGCTGGGCACCACGAATGGCCAGCATCACCTGCGCCTGCCACAGAACGAAGTTGCTTCGGGAGAGCTTCTCCGTGACTGGCAAAGCAAGGAGCGGCGTTGTGGTTGAAGAACCTGCCATGGATGCGAAGTAGAGGAGAGGCTCTTGATACCATGAAAGAAATGTAGATTGGTTTGAGGAAGCACCAGCCCCTATCTTGGGTGTTTGGTGTATGCGTGTTAATCAGCACAGAATAGCCCTGTGCGTGGCTCTTATACACGATCGGCATTGAGGATTGGCTCGGTCAGGAGGTTGTGATTTGTTACAACAAACTACAACAGACTTATCTATCCTAACAATACTTATCCTTCTATCAACAACCTCCTTGACTAAATCCTATCTGCTCAATGCCGTGAGTTCTATCGTGTCAACTAGCCACTTCTTTCAACAGAGGGGGCAAGCTGGAGGTTCCTGGCGCAGCAGTCCAGCACGCCGCACCACCAGCTTTGCGATGGGGAAGGTGGGAGCGACGGAAGGCACGCACGATATCCGGCGCTGTATTTTGCGTGCGGATGGGATCCAAACAGAAGATCCGAACCGAATTAATTTTGGCTAATTATTATTAGCGTACAACCGAGCCGCGTGGGATGATGCCAGGAGCATTATACGACATTGACAGGTAGTATGATTTTTTTGTGATACAGTATCCATACTTCGCAAAGAAAAAAAAAGCATTTTTTGAGAAAAAAACAACACTAGAATAAAATAAGGTTGGTTGCACTAATATTATAACAGCCCAATTAGATAGAGTTTGTACAATGTCGACCCAATTATGGGCTTCGTTAAGCCCAATCAGACTCCGTTAAAAGCAGACACCTTCTGCCAAAAAAAAGCCTTTAGCAAGCCCACGGGCCAAAGTAAATTCTGAGTTAGTCAAACCCAAATTCTCATCACCGCCGGCCTCCACCGATGACCCTAGCTGGAGCCTCTCGCCGCCGGCGAGCACCGCGACCCCATCTCCCTCTGCTCTTCCTCGTCCTCCTGCTCGTCTCCTCTCAGCCCCCACGCGCTTCCGCGCTCCGCGTCCCGCTCCGCCAGATCTCCACCCTCGTCTCCCTCTCCCACTCGCTCCTCTCACGCGTCGCCGCTACCCGGGCCGCCCGTGGGGACGCCGCGGCGGCCGCGCGCGTGCGGCGGATCGCGTCCCTCCTGTCTTCCCGTGGTGCGTGGGGGATCGGATGGGACTACCTCCGGCACTATGCCTTCTCGTCGGCCACCGGCTGCGGCCTCTCCTGCGCGGCCGCCGCGTCCCGCCTCCTCGCCGCTGCTGCAGAGGCCTCGCGGCTCCGTTCCGCCACTGACGCCGCCCAGTGGATGCGCCGACACTACGGGGACGTCCGCGACGCCGCCACGCTGCTCCTCAATGGCCTTCTCGATGCCTTCTCAGAACAGGTAACTGGCATATTCACTCGTGGTGCCAATGATTTGCTTAATGCTCTGTCGTTTAAGAACTGATGTTTGGATTTAGGGGCCGTTGAGAGATGTGGTGATGGATGTAAAGTGGGAGGTCGAAGAAGGGGAGTTGCTGAAGGATTGCCTGGAGGTTGGAGCGAAGGACTTGCAGGGTTTGCTTGTCATTGCCAAAGATCTCTTCGCTGGTGCTACAAGGTCTTCTTCACCGCATAGCGAACTCTGAGGTTCGGTGTCCTTGTTTTTTTTTCCCTGATCCTTTTGTGAACTCACGCATGCTCTTGTACTTTAGTTACTTTAGTCCACCTTAGAAATTTGGCGTGTTTAGATAGAGGGGTGAAAAGGTACTTTTTTCTGGGATGCGTGTTATGTGACGGGGATGAATAGGAAAGGTGAAAAAAGAATTTTTGGGGATGCGTGTTCTGTGAGGAGGATGAATAGGAAGTAAAAATTACTTTTGGGAACTAAACACGGCCGGCTGTACAGGAACAGCATTGTTGTGTTAAGACTGTTGCGTGTGCTACTCTGCTAATCTGAATCCATTTGTTACCAATGGTGCTTCCAATAATTCAGGCATTCTCCACAAAGTTGAGATTTGAGAAGAGAAAAGGTTTCTCAACCATGTTAATTGCAAAATTGTTCTGCAACAGGGTATGATTCATTCTTAAAGAAGAATGATTCCCTCACATGCAAATATTTTGTTCTTTAGCAAATAATATTAACTATTTTATGATCCTGGCCATGTGAGTAATCACAATTCGCAGCAGTAACAAGCATGGGGCATAGCGAAAGAAAGTACAGAATTTCCACTATGTCCTGCAATGTTAGTGAATCCATCAGATCCAGCGCTCTTACCTGGCCCACTCCCACAACATGACCTCCTTGGCTGGGTGATCCTGCCTGCTTGCACAGTACTCTCTAGCCTGTAGGTTAAGATACCCTACTATGTTCAGCAACATTTTAACAGGCAAAAGTTGCCCAACATTTAGTTAATTCCAGACTTCAGTGATAATTAATAAATGATATCTTGAAGTCCAAAGAGGTATTCTACTTGGAAAATCTAATCAATTTCTGCCAGACTAAAAATGCCTGCCAAATGGTCTGAAAAAGTGATAACAATATTCCTATTCATTCATCGATCACAGCATGTGTTTTATGCAGCAGAACTTGCCAGGAGACCCTGAAATACTGTAAACTTGAAAGATACATTACCTTCAGGGAACAAAAATAAAGTAGGGCATATTTGCTGAAAGCAATCTTGTTATCTCTGTAACCTGTGAGACCAACAGAAACTGGAAACAAAACATTATGCTAACAAGGGATATAGTCCTGTAGGTTCCATATTCCGAGAATTGGACTACAGTGGATTGTTTGTTGCTGGCATATCCTTGTGTATTTCCGAGAATTGGACTACATTCGATTGTTTGTTGCTGGCATATCCTTGTGTTAACTGGTGTTGCCGTCTAATCCTTTCTTTGATTATTTATTTCCCTGGTGGAAGTGTTTCTGGGGTGGAAACCGTCTGTTAACATTTATCAAAGCATTCCCTTATACATAAATGTTGTTTTTTGTGGACACTTAGTATATAAGAGAATTATCTTGCTTGCTGACATATCTTTGTGATGACCACTAGTGTTATTATCTATCTGGCGCCTTCTTGGCTATTAGTGTATGGCTGCAATTGCAAGTTTGCAACCAGGGTGACAAACCATCATTAAATTTATCAACCACTCCCACATAAATGTTGCTTTTGGTGCACTTGTAGCGAAGTACTATACAGTTTATCGTTTCCTCATGTTGCTTCCCTCGCAAGTTAGTGATGTGATGAATGGGTTACGATTTAATCCTGCCTGTAACTGGGTCAAGTTGCATCTCTTCAATCTCTCCCTCATAACTCTGGTGGTGGCTAATATGAACTGCACAGCCATAGCACATTAGGTCCTGCAATCTGCATCATCTGTGGCATAATTCTAATCACAAAACTTGAATGTTGGATATGTGTAAGCATACTTTGATCAAACAAAATAGTGGTACCCAGTTTTGGATATCAGTATTTTGAACTGTGATTTGTTTATTGAATATCAATCTACATCAGATGTACTGAATAGATATGTGTAATGTACCTGCTTGTTCAGTTATAGGCATTGGGTGCTCCAAACTTTGCAAGTCTTGATTAGGATATAATGAAGAGCGTCATCATTGCAAATTTCTTAGCATTTTGGTTAGGCAAAATTGGATTTTGTTAATGATTCACTCATCTTCTTATTCTAGAAGCTCCTATCTGAAATAGGAGAGGACTGTCTGATTTTTTTGGTGGATCTGTCTAATTTGGTGAAATGACTGCAAACGAACATGTTTGCTTGCATGATGCATCTTACCCCTTCGGTCTTGATTATAATCTGGTGTGTATGAGTTATGAAAAAAAGAAGATAGGTGCATAGTTTTCCTGGATCAATGCATGTAGACATGTAGTAGCCCAGATACTGCTTTAGACTGAATCTGAATGCTCCAAACTACTGGGCTGGAAATTTTTCAATAAGACCGCCCCGAGCTGCAGAGCCTTGCTTTAGACTGAATCTGAATGTCCTTTGGCTAACCTATCTGTTCTCTAACGGCTGGGGTTTGAGCAATACAAACTGAGGGAAACAGCACCCAACCCATGTTACATGTTTCATGCGCGTCTGTACATTAATGTAGCTTGGTTCGTCGCTAAAAACGGCTTCAGGGTACTCTGGCCAAATGTCATTTTCCCATAGGCTGGACTGGTCGATATAATGCATCTTTTACCTACATTTGAGGCTAAGGTGCTCACCAACTCGATGCATTTATTGCTGGATTTTATGCCCTCTAGATCGACTTCCTGTTGAAGCAAAAAAAAAAAGGCTAGATTTTTACTTCTTCACATTTGCTATTAGTTTAAATTTTGACTCCAAGCTGCGGGCTGTGAGGCGAAGCTAGGTAGCTGCTAGTAATGTTGTGTGTGGTAAATTCATCTGCTCTAGTCCTAGCTGGTTTCACTGTTTCCATCGGGTGATCACCGCCGAACTAGTCCTATATTGACATTTGTGGTGTTCAGTCACTGATCGGTAGTTGGCATTACAGCACCGAGCCAAGCCATCTGCTCACTGAAATGACTGATTACTTCCTTGTCGGTGCGAGAACTCCTCCCATAAATGACAAAATGCACGATCGATGTACAGGTACAGCATCACTTCTAGAAGAATGCAAGTACCAAAATGGCGCGACACATGTCCCATGCCAGCACGACGTTGTGCAGTAGCGAGCGGGATGTAACATCTATGGCGTAGGCGTAGCCCAGGTATTGTATGGTATCTGGCAAGAAGAGCACACTGTCCATATGCGCAGCAAACACTGCGGTGGCGCTCGCACTCGTACGGATTAAGGCCATGTTTACTTCAAGATCTTTTCAACTTTCCTATTCATCCTTCTCAGAAAACACGCTTCACAGAAAAGTTCTCTTCTTCCCCAACAACTAAACACGTCCTAATACTACCAAACGACGACCGGATTGCCGAAGTCGGGCTGATACAGTGGTACCAGCAGGTAGTAGCTACTAGCTAGGTTGCGCTCCGGCCGTGTTTAGTTCCAGAAGTTCGTTTGGACTCCACTATTCATCTCTCTCAGAAAACACGCTTCCCAGAAAAGTTCCCCTTTAACTCCTTTCAACTTTCCTATTCATCCCTCCCACAGAACACGTTTCTCAGAAAAAGTTCTTTTCCTCCCCTCCTAACTAAACACACCCGAGCGTTGCTCGTGGAGTCGTCCGAAGCCGGGCACACAGTGGGCAAAGTTCCGTGGCCCAAACCGGGAGCCTGCACGCAGATCCGCCAGTGAATCTTCGATGCCATCCTCGCGAGTTCCCTTGGATCACCGAAACGGAGTCGTTCTGATCATGCTAATCTTGAGTCACGATTACTAATCTCTGTCTGCTAATCTTGAGTTCGTAGCCCGTGAAATGTGAAGGCTGCGTGGGTGCGGAGCGGGCGGGGCGAGGAGGGCACGCGAGGTAGAGTAAAGCGCCGCCGCGGTAGGTTGGCTTGGCTGGCTCTCCTCCCGCGTCATGTGCGCCTGTAGCTGTTGATCGCCCTCGCTAACCCTGCCCGCTCTGGGCGGCGCGGAATGCCGGCCAGCTCACGGATCCATCAGGGCAGCAGCGTCGAGCTAGCAGAGGAAAATGATTTCCCGGGTTGCGGCTGCGCTGCTGTGGTGTACCGTCGGCGTCGGGGGGCTTGATGAAGGCGCCCTCACATTACCTCCTTCCTACCGCCATTAATGGATCAACTGCATGGAGCCTTATCTCTGTTAATAGTACGTACTAATTCTCGGAGGGTGGGAAATGGCATGGTATCCATGATCCATGTGCTAACTCAGTTAAAGTTTTTTTTTTAAAAAAAAAGATAGCTCAGTTAAAGTCACGTACTAGTTCACGTCCACTTGGCCCTGCAGGTAGAGGCTGCACGAGTCGTTCTGATTACGGATGGCCGAGCTTTTATTTTTGCTCCAGTGCCTAAGATACCAATGATTGAAGCGAAACGAGAGAGCCCACATCATTGTTTCTATCCGAACTCCGAAGGTGATAGTTTCATCCACACCAGTGGAAACGAAATGTACAGTAGTTTCAGTGCGCATGCACATGAAGCTCCTTGCTTGGTTCCCAACAGAAGCGAGAGCCGTCCTCCCTGTTCTGTCCTTGCGTTGCGCCGAAAGAACCGGCACGGTAAACACTGTTGACAGAATGGGCAGCACAGTGAACAAGTGGGGGCTGCCGCCGGCCGATGCACTGCACGCCTCACCAGGGGAGAGATCAAGCGATCCATGCGCCCCCACGTCACGCCACCACCACGCCACGAACCAGAGATCTGTTGCAAACCAAACCAACAAGTCTATGTCTACGCACACCGCGACGATCACAATGCACGCACGCACGCACGCAGTGATAACAGGATGTACTTTCACTGGGCGCGTTTGTTGCAGGGTCGCGGCCTCTTGTGGCCAGTGGAATTCAATGAAGCGTTCGGATCCGTGTAACCCCAGACTGACTGCTGCAGAACATGAGCTGATGAACAGTGGTGGACTGGTCGAGTTCAGTTCAGTCGGTAATCAGGGCCCATCAGACCGGAGCATCGTCACATTCGCATAGCAGCGCGCGGAACCGCGGGGACGGGACGACAGAACCACGTTGGCGCGATTCAATGCGCGGCGACTCCCAGCCCAGACCTCCTGATTTCCAACTCGACTGCAGCACACTGACCCATTCTCAAAGCTGCCTATATAAACTGCTGCGTGACCCGCGTGGTCTTCAGAGAGTCGTCGTTGACCGCCATTGGTCCACCAACACAATCTCTCCATTGTCGCTCCTAGTGTAGTACGTAGTGAGCTTCCACAAAGTAGCTAACCAGCTGCTATAGCCTTGCTGCCAGTGCCACTGCCATGGAGGTGAGGCGGCTGGTGTGGCTGGTGGCGGCGGTGAGCTTGGCGCTGGCGACGCTGGCGCGGGGCGACCCGCAGGTGCCGTGCTACTTCATCTTCGGCGACTCGCTCGTGGACAACGGCAACAACAACTACATCGTGTCGCTGGCGCGCGCCAACTACCCGCCCTACGGCATCGACTTCGCCGGCGGCCCGTCGGGGCGCTTCACCAACGGCCTCACCACCGTCGACGTCATCGGTAAGCTTGCTGCACATTCAGGCCGCCCGGCGGCGAGGTCACACGCTCACACTAGCTGCACATTCGCGGCGAGAGGGCTGTCACCGCGCTCTGACCTCTGGATCGCTGTCATTTGCTACTAGCCTACTATTAGTAGTAACTCATGGTCGCCATGCATATATGTCCGAATACGTGATGTGTCTGCTGCGATGTTCATGGTCGTCATGCATATATGTCCGAATAGAAAATTCGGAGGCGTGTTGTAAATTAAGACGGATGGGAGTTTAGTAGCTAGCTGCAGTTGGCGAACAAGAGCCAGAGACAACTTGCCGGCAATCCGGCATGGCAGGAGTGTAGACTGTACAAGGGGGTGTTCGGTGATTGCTTACCTCGAATTTAATACGTGAGCTGGGGTGGGTAGAGATACGCAGCTGTGTAGCTAGTAGATCTGTATAGTGCATGCGTACGGGGAAGCATACAGTAGACAACTCCGGCCTGAGCTATCATCACTTCATCAGAGGGCCGGGCTCAGCCTCAGAGTCAACTCCAGCCTGAAGCAGACTCCCATGCACGCACTCAAGCAACCAGAGATATATAGCGTCCTTCATTTCCATCTCTTCCCTTTTATTTATCGACATTCCCGTGCGTGTTTTTCCTGACAACGTGCCCACGTACAAATGCAACGAGCAGCTCAACTCCTGGGTTTCGACAACTTCATCCCACCCTTCGCGGCCACGAGCGGTGACCAACTCCTCGGCGGCGCCAACTTCGCCTCGGCCGCGGCCGGGATCCGCGCCGAGACGGGGCAGCAGCTGGGCGGCCGGATCCCGTTCGCCGGCCAGGTGCAGAACTACCAGACTGCCGTGGAGACGCTCGTCAACATCCTGGGCGACCAGGACACGGCGTCGGACCACCTGAGCCGCTGCATCTTCAGCATCGGCATGGGCAGCAACGACTACCTCAACAACTACTTCATGCCGGCCTTCTACAACACCGGCAGCCGCTACAACCCCGAGCAGTTCGCCGACGCGCTCATCGCCGACTACCGGCGATACCTCCAGGTGCTCTACAACTACGGCGCGCGCAAGGTGGTCATGATCGGTGTCGGCCAGGTCGGGTGCAGCCCCAACGAGCTTGCACGGTACAGCCCCGATGGCGTCACCTGCGTCGATCGCATCGATGGCGCCATACAGATGTTCAATCGACGACTCGTCGGCCTCGTCGATGAGTTCAACGCTCTCCCCGGCGCGCACTTCACCTTCATCAACGCGTACAACATCTTCGCCGACATCCTCGCCAACGCCGCGTCCTACGGTAACTCTCTTTCTTTTTCGTTTTGATGATCAATCATCGATCTGAGCTCACAATTGATGGCTCCATGCCGTACATATATATATGTGCAGGTTTCACGGTGACGAACGCGGGGTGCTGCGGGGTGGGCAGGAACAACGGGCAGGTGACGTGCCTGCCGTACCAGGCGCCGTGCGCAAACAGGGACGAGCACATCTTCTGGGACGCGTTCCACCCGTCGGAGGCGGCCAACATCATCGTCGGCCGCCGATCCTACCGCGCGGCGTCGCCCAACGACGTCTACCCGATGGACATCAGCACGCTCGCCGCCATCTGATCTGATCTGATCGATCATCCCGTCCATCCACCAACAGGGTGGAATTAAACGGGGGTTCTTCATTCAGTAGCCGTGCGATTCTTTCCTGTACAAGCGCGTATATCTGTAATTTTTACGAGGCATACTTTGGTATATCTGCAGTGGATACTTAGACAATAATTGGTTCCATATGTTTCGGCTCTGTGTTCAGTTGGCGCGTGTGCCTGAATGGGAAAAGGATCCAGACAGGCGAATTTGTGTAGCTTAATTGGACAGATAAATTTGTGTGGTCTCATATCATTCAGAGAAATGTACAAGTTAACTGATAAGGATTCCACAAGCGCACCAAATTCGCAGCTTCTTCAATCAAATCATGTCCCCATCGTGGCATATTGCTTGCTCGAACTGGTATCTTTGCAAGCCCGACGAAATGATCAAACACACACGACACACCATGTCTGCACAAGTAATTACACGTGCAACAGATGGAAATACAGCAATCCACGCGACAGACATCAGATTGCTTCGTTTCCACCCGGAACAATTACGAATTCCTTCAGTTCACCCCACGCTAAAGCTAGGTCCTCTTCGCTTCCTCTTCAGCCTGCACACAAATTTTCAGAAACTTCTCCATCAGAAAAAAAAAAAAAGAAAGAAGATCCCAAAACCATTGTGGAAAACAAGCTGGATAGAAAAAAACTCACAGCTCGGATGATCTTGTCGAGCGCGTCGGGCCCGTGCGTCTCGATGAAGCGCTCGACGGACTTGCGCGCGTCGAGGCTCATCATCTGCAGCACCCGGCGCTGGCGCTCGTTGTAGTTGGGGCTCACGTAGTTGCCGATCTTGAAGTAGCGCCGGACGTGCGCCTCGTAGATGTACGCTGCGCCATTGAAGATGGGCAGCACCAGCCAGCAGCAGAAGAGCAGCTTCATGTACGGCCACAGCGGGAACCTGAGACGAAAAAGAAAGGCACGATGAAATCGTGGGGATTGATCTGAAGGCTGGCGAGAATGCAGGTCACCAGCTTACCACTGCAGGACTTTCCAGCAGGAGAGCTCGAAGAGGGTGATCAGGGAGTAGAGGACCCAGTAGGTGAGCCACTGCTGATCGTCCAGGGAGGAAGGGCTCTCTATCGCGCGCATGGACGCGTAACTGTCAATTTAGTTGGTGCGCAACCTCTGTTAGAATTCAGAATACAGCGCTAGCCACCAAAAACAAAAAATGATCATGGTGTTGTGTTGATTGTTTCTGAACTGAACGAGTAGACTGTTACTTACAGAGGATAAAGGAGCATGACCCCTGGCCTGTCCATTGACAAAATAATTATGGAAGTGATTAGAGTTCATTCGATCAAAGGAAAAAAAAACAGCGGCCATTGGCAATTGTTGCCGGGACTTCTTATCTGAAACAGAAACACTCCTGGAATGTACAGCTTACCCAACAAGGGCGTCAAGATTTCTAGCAAGGGCACCAAGAACACCCATGTTCAAGTTGTCTGTACGGTTTCTTGTCTCCTTACACTGCGTTTCCGAAGTTCTTGATCTCTTTCCCGTTTTGTGAGGTGTTGTAGATGACAAGGGATGCGCAGATGCATTTATACTTCAGCGAGGGATGTTTAATATTATGGGATTAAAGGAGGAGAGGAAGAAAGGCATCCGTGCTGATACCATGCAAAGTCTTCTTTACTCTTGGTCCAAGGAAAGTAAGAACAATGCAGTTGGAAAGGTCTGAAGCAACTGCATGCATCGCCAGTAACCTTTTCCAAAGATTGAAGGATCACAGAGGGCTACCAACGTGTAGATACAGAAGCTTTTAGTGGGAATTAAGGACTCAGAATCTATCACTGTGCTGCACAACTGATTAGCATAAAGTCAAGATTAATGAACCTACAAAAGGATCATTGTCCATTCCATTCCAACCAAGTTTGGAATGCAAGATTCAGGCAATGCGCTACTGATGAAAATGGTTCGATTAAAACGACTACTGCTGAACAAGGGAGGTAAAAAGGTGAAACAGCAGTGCATAGAGGAAGTACTAAATTATGAATATACAATTTAGAGTAAATTGCATGTATCATACAACAACTTGTAAGGTTGTATCATTTTGGTCCAACAACTAGAAAAATGTGCAATTGGATACCCAAACTTGTCAAATGTGTGCATATACTGTCACAAATACGCTATTGTGATGTATTTTGCCATGGTAGCACGTGAAGTGGGTAGTTTTATGCATGTGGCCCCTTATTTTCGTCCCAGCTTCTCATCTATTTTTTTAAACTTTAATAAAGGTGTTTTTATCTATTTTTAAAATCAGAATTTAATGAGAAAGTCACTTCGAAGTTGTTTGATCTATCGTACACTTTAATAATTCTTCTTGTTTTAGAAGTAAAAAATATAAAAAAAACATTATGGTACTGTCTAAATTTTGAAAAAATAATATGATGTACGTAACCAAACATATTACCGCCTACATAGAAGTAAAGGATTTTGTTTAAAAAAGTAAATGCTGCAAATATACTCAGTACTAAGGTTTATCTTATTACTATAATCAAATATATATAGAAAAATATAGGAATTTAAAAATTAACTTGGGGCTCCATATATATGACACACACATATACGAGGTTAAAATTAGATCAACATATAAATTACGGTACACTTTTCTCTTGTCACACATTAACAATTATTTTTTAATCTTCTCACAAACAGAAAAAGAATTATGTGCATGATTAAAACTTAAATGAGAAGGGAGAGAAATACAGGGGGTTACATGCATATAATCCTTCATGTTAGGTACCACAGCGGTAAAAATACCTCTACATAGAGTACATATGACCGTATATGCATGCATTTGACAAGTTTATATATCCATTTGCGCAATTTGTTACTTGTTGAACTAAAATGATACAACCTCACAAGTTGTTGTATGGTGGATGTAATTTACTCTACAATTTATAACATTGTTTATATAGAAATACTACCTAAAATATATGTGCATGATGTATATACATTGTCACCATATGATGTATACTAGTATCTGAAAGTTGAATGATGGCCTACAAAACTGATTGAAAGTGAAGTGCACTAGATTTCTACTTTCCTTTCAATCCAAAAATATTATGATAGACGGTGTCCACACAATTGAAGTATTGAACAGCTGTGCATCAAGTGGGATCATAGCAAATACTGTTAGAAATAGAATACCCACAAAATACTCAAGTAGTTACAATCTGTACAGTTCAAATGCCCTCAAGAACCTCAAGATTGTGTCAGATATGGCATGAAACGCAATAAAACAATCAAATAATCTTTGCACATTTGACCGGAAAAGTTACAAGAATCAACAAAACCATCAATTGCTAAACAAACATGTTTGCAAATGTGGAACTCTTACAACTTTCCTGTGCCTGAATACAGAAAAACTCCAGAACTATAACTTTCGTGAGGACAGCTGATTATTTCTTTCTTGCTTTCCACTATAATACAACTGAATTGATGCCATTATCAATTGGAAATTTGGTGGAATATAGCAGCTTGGAATGATCATTCAGGTTTTGACCTGGCCTCAACATGGCATTGACTCCTGCAACCACCCCAGCCCTCGACCTTGATTCAATAGCTGGCACTTGACCTGAAGTGGCCCTTGAATTATTATTGCTTTCATTTCTTGCCGGTTGCACGGCATCCCTTGCTACTCTTTTACTAAAATCAAGTACCTGAGGACCAACTGCATCACTAAGTGACCAGCCAGGTGAATGGCTTACAATGTTTAGATCCATAGACATAAAATCCTGTCTATCTGTAACAAGTTGCCTCTTTGCAGGTTGCTGTGAAACATTATCTGTATAAGTACGCGCATTGCTTACTGGATCAGCAGAGTCAGCATCCTTCCTACCATTTGCGTTTGTCAGATTGGCCGCACAAATTGGTCTGCCTGTTGTAAGAGAAAGACTCAGTCCAGGAGAAGAGCTTCTGGACGAAGATTTATCCACACCACAGTCAAGAAAGGATCTGGCAGATGCAGAGGACAACTTTTCCCCAGGTATCTGGTACGGTTGGCAAATAGGCACGGAACTAGGATCGTCATAAGACAACAAAGTAGATTTCTCATATGTTTTGTTCATGCTTGCCTTTATCAATGATTGTGGAACAGGAGAACATTGGTTTGCTGCTGAGCCCATGAAACTGTGGTCTTTTCTATTCATGTGTGACGCAGGAGTCCACAAATGAGACTGTTGATTCTGAGGAATGCTTATCGAATGAGGTGGTTGACGAAGCTCTAGATGCCTGGTCTTGGCATTAGTGCTGACCATAGATGCCTTATTGAGTTCAGATTGACCAGCAAACCGACTACCAAAATTCCAAGTGCAATCTTTTATGGTTGAAGAAGCAGTATTTTTTTGTTGCAGCCTCTGGTTATGAAGACCACTGAAACTAGTATTTTGCCCTGGCACACTATTCTTGGGAATCCTTGACAAAAAATCTGAAGAATCATTTAGATGTGCGCTTGGTATAACAGAATCCTGACAAGGGAAGGATCTCTTCTGAGGTAACTGACGGGATGCTGTGGAGAGGTAGTTTGCTTCAATGGGGACATTGTCTGGACACACTTTCCCCATACTTGGTACATTATGATCCTTGTTATGGTTACAAACTGAGACAGTCTTACCCATCAAACGCATCGTGGGTTGCTGCAGCTGATCACTTTGGCCCAGACAAGCATCCAGAATTGTTTTCCCAGCCTGAGAATTGTTTAGACCAATCTTTTGCTGGCCTTGAATCACATTAATCATGCCACTAGCTAACTGTTCTTTCTGAAATCTTACTGTGTTCATTGATTGTCCGCTCCTATATTTGTTTTCACCTATCTTTACACCGCAGTTTGAGATCTCCATTCTTTCAAGGCCAGGCAACTTCATAAAAGCCATTCCAATGTTAGCAGGACTGCAAATTGGGGGAAGCTTTGAGTGCCAGCTCCCCTGGCTATCTGTTGATGGCGGTCCATATGGATCCACATTACTTCTGAAGTTACCAGAGAGTCTGGTAGATGGGTTGCATTCTTTGGCAGGCATACTTCTGATATCATTTGCACTGGTTCTTGTGTTGGAAATCCCTTGTGCTACTGCAGAGGGCAACACGGTAACTTGAGACGAACGATGGTTTGTGAGTGCAGGTAGTGCAACCACTGCAGAGATATCAGTACTCTTCTTGCCCATAACTGATGAATCTTTATATTTAGTTGCTTCAGTTCTGGTTTTCATGGCAGGTAAACTGGCAGCAGAACCTGTACCATGTTTCTTTATTTCCTGAGAGCAGTTTTTGTTCGCATTAAAACAACCCTGCAGAGGGTTGCTAGAACCACATTTCGACCTCAGATCAGAATGAGAATTTAAGGCAGACCCGTTAAGCTTCAACTGCATACTACCAGGACCTGGTTTCATTACGCTGATGTTATGATGTGGCAGACCATTGATCCCAACAGTGGAAGGCTGACTTCCTGATGCGTCACTGTGAGAGATGAATGATGGCTCGTTGTGAGGACTTACTTCACTTTGTACCAAATCATCAAGAGGGGATGGCGTCTGAGTAGTGATGTCGGATGCATCTATCAGTTTCAAGGGTACAGCTTCTGGTATAGAATCTGCCTCACTTTGACTTGTTATGTATGATTCTTCTATAACAGTTGGAAGTTCATCAACACCCGCCCGAAACATTGTCTTGGAGCTTTCCAATTCCAGAAGTGGGAGATCTCCAAAAATATCATCTTTGGGTCCTGTGGCATGTTTCACCACTTCACAGCCAGTATTTGTGGGACAATTAGTTGACCCACTGACAGTATTTGTGGGACAATTAGTTGACCCACTGACTTCTATGTGTTGCTTATTTACAGAGGAATCCAGTTCCTTTCTCCAGAAAAGGTTACTGTGTGTTTCATTAGAAGGGTCCATTCTATCTCTGCTTTGTTTATTCACGCTGTTTTCATGAGGTAGCATGTGATCCCATGCCTCATCCACTTTGTCCCTTGATTCAAGTTCTGCCCTTGTACGAACAGTAGAACTTCTATGTTTCCTCAAAAATGCCATATGCAACATATGCTGATGCAAACGAGATGTTGAATGGGGCTTAGAAGTTTTCTCCTGTTAATGAACATGTATTACTTACAGTGAGCTGAAAAATAAGGAGTGAAGCTTCATAGACGGAAAAAATGAAGTACTATGCATTTTGGTCGTATATTGTTCAAGAATGCATTCGAGAGAACTCTGCAAGGAAGGAATATTGAAATACTTTTTGCTGCACTCTTGCTATCAGAAAGGAATAAAAGCATGTTTGCTGATTGATGGTGAGTAGTTTCATTCAGGTAACTTTAATTTTTTTTTAGATTCAATCGAACATCAGTTCCAAAATGGTAGTTGGGCTAATTGTCTCATCCATGGCTCCGTTTTAAAATGATACTTCACACGCCAAAAGCATTAACAGATCAAAAACAAAACTCCTGCAGTCCCATGTTCAGAAGACTGAGCAGGACATTCGCAACAGTTTTGTTGCAGTGCACTGCACAGAACTACATTACCCGGGCATTGTTCAGTACATTGCAAACACTTTCCATGTCTACAGGCACCAAAATACACACACATTTGAACAAGCTACTAGCTCTCTATTGTCAATGTGCTTGTGTCTCATCCTAGGAGACCTACAATGTGCTTGTGGCTCACTGGCCCACCCTAATACGTACAAGCCCACCAAGCAAGAGCACATGCACCCATGAAGCAAATCCATACCTTGTTCTTGAGAAAGGACCTAAATTGAAGCATGCGCCGCCGTTTCTTGGCCCTCTCTGCCGCGGAACTCGAGCGGGATTCCTTCCTCTTGGTCCCCTTCCGCGGAGCGCCACCCTCGCCGCCGGCTGTCGCAGCCTCTCCGCCCCTTGCGCCCGCCGCCGCGAGCCGGGCCCGCACCGCCTCCAGCTCGTGCTTCCACCACCGGTACCGCGGCGTCGGGTCCATCGGCGGAAGCGGCTCCCCCTCCACCCGGCAGCCGCTGCCGCCGAACGGGTAGCACTCGGCCGCGTCCACGGCCCGCATCCTCATGGCGAACCCCCTGCGCCATTCAGTGGAACAAGTCAGCCGCGCACGCTCCACAAACACCCCAGCAAGCCAAGGTGCCCAACAGGACGAAACAGAAGCTCTCTCTAGCGGCGCAAAGACGGAGAAAAACGCGCGAGCTTTACCGTATGGAGAATGGCTCGTCGGCGCTGGCCTCTGCCATCCTGGCGTCCTCTCTCCGGGAGCGCAGGCGCGCTCCGCCGCCGGCGAGAGATGCGGGCTGGGGTCTGGGGAGCAGCTCGAGTTGGGAGAATAGGGGAAGAGACACGACCAGGCGAGGAGGCGGAAACCTTTTTTTTTTTAACAAAAAAGCGAGAGCAGGGAGAGAGGAGCGGGGCGTGGGGCAGAGGGGGCAGCCAGTGAGGACCGACGAGGTGGGGCCCGTCGCGCGGCGGATTTGACGTCGGGGTTTCACCGGGTCGCTGCGCTCAATTACTGCTCCCCGACGCCTCGTGAGCTGCGCGCCTTCTTCTTTGGTGGGACCGGTCGCGCGTCGTGTCGCCTGCGCGCAGCGGCGCCGCGGCGGTGGTGGCCCGGCCATCCAGGGGACCCGACCCGGCGAGGAGGCGGCGGCCTCGCCCCTCCGCCCGGCGCTTTCAGTGCGATCCAACAAGTTTTTATTTTTTTAACAAGTTTTTTCTACGGTAAATCTATAACGTGCTCGAGTATTTTCTTAGCTCCCCACACTCAATTTTTTTTTCTTCTCTCATCGGTTCTTCTTCCTCTTTGGTCCCCAATGAGATTTGGTTCGTCGTGTTCATCTCCGGCAAGACTCGATCTCGTTTCTTTCATCTTCGACGAGATTCAACTCCATTTGATAAATCTACGATGAGCTTGGTGATGGCAACAGTTTAGGGCCTTAGGGATTTTGAGGTTGGGGTTTGGACCTTAGGTTTCATGGTGATGTAGGGCATAGAGGAGGGCCCAGGGTAGTAAGCCAGACAGGCGGTGGTGGCGGGCGCGGGGCGGCGATGCGCGGCGCCATCGTCGGGTGGTGGAAGACGGTGGTCGGGCCAACTGAGAGTGGTGGCACCAAATTGAGAGTGAATGAGTGATTAGCGTGGGAGTGGGCAACGGTGGCGGATCTCTCACCATCGAAGACAGGTGGAGGAGGGTGGAGCGGGGGCGTTCCTGCAGATAAGAAAACATGCTTGCTGCTGGGTGAATCGCAAATGAAAAAGGACCAAGAAGAAGAAGAAGCCGCTAGATACACATCCAATGGCTGGGAAATTCGAGTGTGGATGGCCTGGTGAAATATTCGAGTGTGTAGGTGTTTCCATCTTGCTCACAGAACAAAGTATACTATTTATCTAAAACTAATTTTTTCTCTCACCCAAGGAAACACTGGCCCGGTTTTTGCCGGGCGGACGAGAGCTTCTCCTCATATCATACCTGCTCGTGCTTTGCACGCGGGGTAAATTAGACGGGGCCTATTGGTGGGTAGCACGAGCGCCAGCGATACCCGAAGCTTTGGCACGGCTCGCCTGCTTGACAGCGTCGGGTAGTGCTTAAAAATTCCAGTTGATCCATGTGCCCTCGCTGTTGCGAAGTTGCAGCCTCGATTTGTCATGGTCAGTGTGAGTATGGCAAAGGGAATCCGAATTGTTGTACACTACCAAAATTCTTTGTTGAGACTACGCAATTAGACGGGGCAGAATATAAAGTAGTTGCCACCACCGTCGCACCTTATTTGACCAAAACGCAGACCTTAGCAGAAGTATTTTCCTTTTCTACGCTTGTGCACATGACGTGAGCCGTCCATTTGTTAAGCTAGAATCCAACACTCCACGATCAAAAGTACAAGGACAAATAAGATACTTGATGGTTGATGCCTAGGACATCTTTTGCAAAATAAAAGTACCAGTAGTTTTTGAATACTGGTGCGGGTACTTACATAGCAAGGACGAAACAAGAATCATACGGGGAAGATAGGTAGAAATGACTTGATATTATTAATTAGTATCAATTGCGCATCTAATAGCATTCATGTTTGAAAAAGTCTCATGTATATTTAATTTTTTCCCCCTTTGACTTCTTTTAATTTAAGTTCTACTTGTATGGTGTGTATGGATGCATAGCATCCTCGATAGCCACTACATAACGGCAAAGACCCAGAGAAGAAGGTGGCATGCGTAGTGACCTCTAATCCACTACAAAAGTATTACTTGTATTATTCGTTCTATTCCCATTCACCATCCACCTAGACCCACCTATGTACGGCAGGACATTTTCCATTGATATGGGAACTTTGTACAATAAAAAATACTCTCTCCGTTTCAAAATATAACTACGTTAAGCATTCAAAATTTGTTCCAAAATATAGCTACATATGAGTTGTGAAGCCTGATTGAATGGGTGAATGGGCAAAAATACCCCTATAGACATTAATGGTCTTATGGTCTTAATTGTTGCATGCATAATTCCTTTTAGTGAGTATGGAGGTATATAAGGTATGTATAGCTATCATATATACATGCATGAATATATTTAATAAAGGGTATATGAGACATTTTATCACACTTCTTAATCTGTCTTAAAAAGGCTAAACGTAGCTACATTTTGGAACGGAGGTAGTAGTATCTCCAATTATAGCCCTCCAAATGTAAAATCTTCTCACCAATCCCATAGCGTATGACATACATGTATAACTTTTGAATAGGGTCGTATTCTATGGTTACGATTCTATTATATATATCTTTTTATTACGTCAAAAACAATTTTACGATATAGAAGCTTACGACCTCCCCCTCTATCCCTTGCGGTAATGATTCCTTTGACATTATGTTTTTTTTAGAGTTTAGTTTGTGGAGAAGCGGGGAAAAGTATTGTAGCAACTGTGTTGGGAAGTGTGTTATGTGTGAGAGAGGGATAGCCAATATCCAATGAATAGTAGATTTTAGGAGAACTTCTCTAGCATCTAAACAAGATCTTTATCACAAATATGTCATCCATGGATCAATTTATTTCGTGGATTGATTTTCACTTGGCTATCTACTGTTCCCTCGCGTGTGCCCTAAATAGGCGTTTTGTACTATACTATTAAGTAATACCCTTTAGGCCTTGTTCATTTAGAAGAAGTTGGGGTGATTATAAGGGATTAATAAATCCCCTATGTCAAAAAACCATACAATCCCCATCAGTCCTTTGGAAAAATGGAATTAACCAACAAGTTCTTAGTCTGTTTCTTTATCTATAATAAAATAACCTGATTAACTATAAACAAAGCTCAATTTTTTTAAGCGTTCGGGATAAAAACAGAGAAACAACGAAGAAGATTACAAGCCGATACAAAAAAACACGTTACACAGACAATAGAAGAATCAAGATGGGGAGAGGGTTCCACGTACAACCCAGCTACCCTAACCGGCGACCCAAGAACTGAATCTGCAAAAACGATAAACCATCACTCATAATGCCTACAAACACAGCGGCAAAGCATTCACCAACCAACATGACCACGGAGACAAAGCATTTGCCAAAGAAGAAGAACAGCGACAACGCATCCGCTCACACTATAGCAGCAAAGCATACGCCGAAGCAACCGGTGGCAAAGCATCCACCACATACTATAGCACTCGCTGAGAGACGTGTTTTATAAGAGTGAGACGTGTGTATGAGAGAGATAAATAGTGAAAGATACTATAACACTTGCTGAGAGACATGTTTTATGAGAGTGAGGCGTGTTTTGTGAGAGAGATAAATAGTAAAAAGGATGGAATGGCCTTATCCACATTTCCGCTCAATCGCCATAGCTAAATTTTAGCAACAGTTAATCCAAAATTTAGCAATACATATATCCACATTTCCGCTCAATCGCGATAGCTAAATTTTAGCAATAGTTAATCCAAAATTTAGCAATACATAATCCAAATCGTCTGACATAGCTAAATTTTATCATTTGATAATCCAAACAATCGCCGTGTATGTTCAATCGCGGGCATAGCTAAATTTTAGCATTAGATAATCTAGACAATGCACTTGTATACTCAATCGCCATAGCTAAACTTCAACAATAGATAATCCAAACAGTCGCCACAGCGAAATGTTAGCCAAAATAATCCAAATAGACCCTGTGCTCAATCCACTCCGATAACTCCTTTTTTTCTTTTCTGAACGATCCTAGTGCTCAATCCGCTCTGCGGCTCCGGTAACTCCTTTTTTTTTTTCTTTTCTTTTCTGGAGGATCCCTAAGCATTTCAGTTTCAGAGAGGACAGACGCGAGTACAGGTTAAGGTTTCACTGTCTCATACTGCACCGTGCATAAAAGGTGTAACACCTCGTGCACCCACTAACACAAAAGGAGCGTCGTGTCGGCCCGGCTCCCGGCCACGTACTCAGTCTCGTACACCGGTACACGCTATACACACACGCGTCACAAGCAAAACCGTCGGCTCAGGGGAAGGGCGCGTGGCGCTTCATCTCGGCCGGGACGACGTCCACCGCGAGGCCCTTGCCGTGCTGGCGCCAGTAGTCTGCGTTGGGGTTGATGCACTCCGGCTCGTCCATCTCCACCCTGGCCGCCTTGATCCCTCCCGCCGAGGTGTCCACCTCGTACCTCTCGTCGCGGCTGCGCACCAGCTCGCCGCGCGCGCGCCCCGGCTCGGCGGCCTGCGGCGACACCATGAGCGCCGGCGCGCCGAGCGGCAGCGCGTCGCCGCGGTCCACCTGCCAGGTGCACCAGAACTTGCCGTACGTCTTGGCGAGGCTCGCCATCTCCGAGCTCTGCAGCGCCTCCGGCACGCCCACCGCCGTCCACAGCCCGGCCTTCACCTCGTACGCGTGCGAGTGCCACAGCTTCTGCTCCTCCGGTGGCAAGCCCTCGAAGATGGTGTCCGACACGATGTACTCCACACCTAGCAGACACAAGCCAACGCAACCACAAATTTGTATAGTTGTTGTAACGGTACGTGATCGAGTGTGCAGATTTGTACGTAGAAGCAGGGGAGGTGCGCACGCACCGATGAGGCGAGCGGAGGGCTTGTCGGAGTCGTAGACGGCGCACTGGACGACGTCCTGGTTGAGCCGGGAGAGGAAGTGGTGGACCTCCATCTGGCGCTGCAAGTCGTGGGCATAGAGCGCGAAGCTGCACGCGTGCAGCTTCATCTGCCGCACCGGCTTCAAAGCCTGCGCCATCTGCGCGCCCATGTCGAGGACCTGCGAGGACACGGCCGTCGGCCGGCCCGGCGGCGACGGCTCTCCGCCGGTGGTGCCCGACGCGGGCGATGGGTCTGGGTTCTGGTCGCTAGAGGACATCTCTCTCTGAGCTACTAGTGCTTCAGATCGCACGAGAGAGCGAGACGTTGCGTGAGCGTGACCGACGATGCGTGAGCATGTGCTTTTATCCTCGCGCCTCAGGGAGCCAGGCGTCTGACGCGTGCCGCGCCGGCGAAGAACGTGGCATCTCGCATGCAGCAAAACCTTCCAGACGGCCCAAGCGCAGCTTTGTTCATTGACAAAGCATGACAGCACACGCAGAGAAGACGCGAGAAGTTTTGCGTATCTGGAGCGGAGGTACTGGCGTCGGTCAAAATATTTCGTTTAGATGAAAAAATTGGTATTGTTTACATGAAAAAGCTGGTGGTGTTTTATGTGAGAAAGTAATTGTCAGTGTTATAAGTTGGTGAAAATTGAAGAACGGACTTGTTTAGTTTGCCAATTTTCACTAATTTTCCAGACATATCGAGTCACATCTTCTCACAGACACGTTTATCAATGCACTCTTCATATGTGGAGCAGAGGTACTAGCGTCGGCCAGAATTGTCTATCATTCTGTACCGATTACGACTTTTAAACTATAAGGGTCTATCATTCTGTACCGATTACGACTTTTAAACTATAAGGTTATATGTGGGAAGCTTTGGAGTTAGGCACAGTTTACATTCACCAACTTCTCCCAAAAAACAATCATTCATCTAAATTTTTAATATTCATCTCATATCTTCAACTCATAGAATATTATTCATCTAACTGTTTTTTTTTTGTCTACAATGTTTGTTTTGGGGAATCTTCCCCGGTCCAAACGCAAGGGAGTTTCATAAGAGAGTATGTTTTTTAAGCTTTTATGAAATAGCTTTGCTGTAACATCATACAAAAGTTTTTATGTACTCTTCTCTGTATTTTTTCTGAGCTCCATCCAAATAATCGTTCCTACAGTTCTTCTGATCTCGTTTTCTTTAACAATGGAAATTGCCAGAGCATTGTAATCTTGCTATTTTTCTAATCCAATGTTCATTGCTCAGACAACCGCTGAATCTCGTAGCATACATCTCTCTCATTATAAACTAGTGCTCTTTCTAAATGTTATCAAGCTTTTAAAGTCACTTCCTGATAATTCTGCACGCAAAACTGCGGATGTTGCACACGGTTACACATATTGCCAATGCCATCGCAGGTAACATGATATTCTGCAATCTTTCAAAAAAACATGATATTCTTCAGTTGGTAATGCACACATTTCAGAATTCATCCATAGACCATGAATGGCCGATCATGTTACATGTACAACATCTGTCCTCTGTTCCACTGAGTGTTGAACTGTGTTATCAAATTGTCTAAATTACTGAGTTTAGTGTTGAACTGTGTTATCAAATTGTCTAAATTACTGAGTTTCTCTAAGTCAGCCGGATGATGGCGAGAAAAAGAACAGCCCAAAGCTACAGGAGTTCCTTGGAATCAGAATGCTACAGGTGCATTTGCTGATCTGCACCCCGTATGCCAAGCCTAATGGTGCATTGTTACTGACATGAGAATCACGTTTTGTCAAAATTGCAAATGCCAATCCGTAAACATGTATCATAAATCAAGCAAACTGCCATCAGAAGGGATGTCATATATAGTTCAGATCACAGCGTTGGGCCACAAGTGCCCATGAACTGCTCATAGCCCTTGCGCAATATTCCCAACATCACTTGGCAATCGAATAGGCTTTTCATAAAAGAAAAAAAAAATTGGCAACGAAACAGGGAAATTATACAAATGTAGAAATGTTGCCTCCTAGTACGTTTCATCATGTAATTAAAAAAAAACAAAGCAGAACCGACGAAACCTTCCTTCGTTTTCTGAAAACAAAAGCAGAGGGGGGAAAGGGATGCAGATCCAAGGCTGAAGAACAACTGCTGCCATCAGAAGGGAGACTACATGCGTTGTGATCTCATAGCATCAGACAAACACATGCTACGAAATTGCTCAAAGCCCTTGCGCAATATTCCCAACACTCGAGAGTAAGAAGCAACAAATCCCCTTCTAGCGGCAAGAAAAAACACCTAGAACACACAGAACCGAAGCATGTCACCTTCCGGAGGCTCGTGGATCGTGAGGAAAGAGGATCCGGATGGAAACTTGGAGATTTGGAGCCTTTGAGGCGGCGGCTGAGACGGCTGTTCCGCGCGACTGCGCCCTAGTACTGCGCAGTGCGTACAGCGGGTAGGGTTAGGTTAGAGGGAGTGCGTGCATCCTGATGGCCTGATGGGCCAAATTGGGCTACCAAAGATGGGCATGGGCCAAATTGGGCTACTAAAGATGGGCTGAATGTAGTAGCCAATGCCCCTATGCGATTTTTTTTTTGAGCCGTGCCTCTGCGCGAAATTGTGTAGTGTGAACCACACCCACCCGACACGAGTCCAGCCAGATTCATCAGTTACTGTCCTCTCCGGCTTCTCCTCTTGCTTGGCTGTTTCCCGAGTTCATCAGAGTTCACAGCATCCGGCTCGTCCCCGATTCCAATGGCCTGTTCGCTCCTCCCGCTCCACGCCCCTCTCTCCTCTCCGCATCGTCTCCTCTCCTCCCGCCCCGCGCACAGAGCCCTCCCTCTAATCCTTCGAGGGCCTGGGGTTCTGCGCCACCGTCCCCCGCCCCCGCCGCGGGCGCTCCCGGACATTGCCGCGGGTGCGGCGTCGGGAATCCGGGACGCCCTCGCGGACGCCTTCCTGTCGTCTCCGCCGACGTGGCGGTCCGCCGCGGCCAGCAACCTTGCCGTCTTCGTCGCCGGGTCTCCGGTGCTCCTCTCCGGCCTCTCCGCCTCGGGCTTCGCCGCCGCGTACCTCCTCGGCACCCTGACGTGGCGCGCGTTTGGGGCCCCGGGGTTCCTCGTCGTCGTCGCCTACTTCGTCGTGGTGAGCCGATTCGACTGGTCCTGCATTTCTCGGAATGGACTAGTTTACTTTGATTTCATGATTTGGGAGTTGCTGTTTTACCCTGAAGTCGGTGATACTGTATTATGTGGCTACTCAGTAGTTGTTGCAGATCGATGCTATTCATGCGTGTAGTTTGTAGTTCTAGAACCTAGCTACGAGTCTGTGTGTTTTGGACTGCTAATATACACTGCTGGTATGATTAATACTGACTTCTTATTCGAAAAGTGAATAATTACTACTGTGTGAATCGAACCATCGTTGAGGGATGCTCCACCAGGGACAAGTAGTTTCATGTTTCAACACCAATAAATTCTAACTGAATAGACATGGATTCAGGATTCATAATCAGGGACGGAGCCCGCAAAACAATCATGATCCGGTCTGAATGGCTAATGTATGCCTAATACATTGTTAACTGTAACGTTTACCTATCTATTAGTCTAATACATCATTGTGTTGCAGCAGAGTGGGGCTGTAGCACAGGCAGAACGGGGCCTGGCTCCACCCGTGTTCATAATGATGGCAACTCTTTAATGAGAGGCCAATGCTTGCTATTAGCCAGTAGCCATAATTTAACAATCCTTTGAAGATTATAGGGAAACACTTAGTGCTACTATCGGCCCTTTCTGTGAGCTGCTTATATACTAAATTACTAATATAGGGACAGTCAAGGTGTATGGCGATCCCACTATTGATAAGTCAAAGAAAACCAACTGGAAAACTTGCTTTCTTAGTCCCCATGTGTAGATCTTTGTGTAATCTGTGCCTGTTTTCTAAATTCTGTTGGGCAAAACGCTCTGTATCTTGGTAAACTTTTGTCCTTGATAGAACTCAATGTGTCTGTTCCGTGTTTATACTGATGCAGCTGAATGCTTCAGACTTGAACGGTGATGTACTAAAACCTTATCTCCTGCTGCAGTTCAGATGGACTGGCAAACATTCAGCTCCCTAGAACTATTCCAGAAACAACTCTGTAACTGAGTTCATGTGCCTCAGAAGCACTAGTACTGTAGCCATGATCCCCAACATAAAAGACTGGGGGAGTCAAAGCTTCCTTTTCAGGGTTGAATTAAAATAGGCAAGTTTTGTATGGATATTATGGATGTAGTTGTTCCTGGTTCATTTCTAGCACATCCTAATTTGTTGATGTGTTCAGTCTATGGTTTTTGACATCATGCTATCATATTGCATGACTTCAATTGCTTGTCCTAGGTGACTAGGCCAGCTAAATCGCCTTTTCTGATGCTCTATCCATCGTTTCGATCCTTAATGCTACCAGTCAGTGTTGTTTGTTTTGGATTTGGTATGCAGGGCACAGCGGTAACAAAGTTGAAGATAAAACAGAAGGAAGCTCAGGGAGTGGCTGAGAAAAGAGGAGGAAGGAGAGGACCTGGAAGTGTTATTGGTTCGAGCGCTGCCGGTTGTGTCTGTGCTCTACTGTCAATATATCATGTAGGTGGTACCACATTCTCTGAGCTCTGGAGACTTGGCTTTGTTGCCAGTTTCTGTACTAAACTAAGTGATACGGTTTCCAGCGAAATAGGGAAGGCTTTTGGAAGAACAACGTAAGTTACATTTTCATAAAACATCATTTTTGTAGTCCTGTAGGGTTTACATTATTTTGAAGAATGTACTAATCAGTATGGGGTCATGATAGATTCCCAATACTGAGTGCTCAAGTCTTGGTTCTTTTGTAGAATAGGTACCTGGTGACAACATTTAAGGTTGTTCCTAGAGGTACAGAAGGTGCAATCAGTATTGAGGGTACTTTTGCTGGAATTCTAGCATCTGTGTTTCTTGCAAGTGTTGGCTATCTTCTTGGGCAGGTAAATATTCTTTTAAAATTTTAATAGTTTAACTAAAATCTACAAGCAGATTTCTTGTCTTCAGTATGTAATATTTATGCAATCTGGTAATTACTGTCAAATACCATAGAATCACATGACGGTATTTTTTCTGAGATATACCCTGCACATTTTATTTAGAAATTACAATTTATACATGGAACGTTACAAGTGAAATTTGTACATCTTACACTGGACTGTAACATTGTATTTCAACTTACTTTTATAGGGCACTGTGATTGTAAAAGTATCTGTGATACAAGTTTAGGTATCTAAACATGCACTGATTTAGCTAATTGTTGCTCAAGATTTATGAAGTTCTGCTTTGTCCAATTTTGATACACCCTAAAATGAAAAAAAGAGAGGGAGGTGCGATTACTGAAGATAGAATCCTGCATTATGTTGCAGGTGAATGTATCACAAGTTGCAGTATGCCTTCTTGCATCCCAGATTGCAAATTATGGTGAGAGCTATATTGGCGCAACAATGCAAGATAAGGAAGGTTTTGAATGGGTGAGTTTGCACATTTACCTGACTAAGGGCCTGTTTGTTTACACCCTACTACCCTAGCTTATATAGTTCAGCTCGCTTTAGCTTTATAATCCAGCTTATATAAGCTCTTCTGGCCAACAAACGCAGGAACTTATAGGCCAGCTTATATAATCAAGCCCCCCTGGCTTATATAATCCTATATGCTTTCCTAACCATCTTTTTCCCTCTTCCGCACCTGTAAGCTGGATTATATCAAACAGGCCATAAATACTGATTCTTCATCTACAAGTGCAAAGCTTATTTGAACTTTCCTAGCTAACCCATTTGTTCAGTTGGCACGCTTCCATGAAGCATTGTTGGAGTATCTAATTTAAGGATCTATTTAAAAAAAAAAATCAAGAGGGGAATCATTCATGAATGGCATAATCATATCTGCTGCCCTCTGGACAACCATCTTATTGTTCAATCCTAGATGTTCCTAAATCAATTTCAGCATAAACGAGTAGAGGCCATTTTCACCATGTGACTTAATTAAGCCTGTTATATAGTCCTAGACTCCCAGATCGTTTTGGTACAATTTAATACTGATATGGCATAATACAAAGGCCATTATATGATTTCATCTGCTAAAATTGCTACATGACAGTTCGAGAGGACATTAGCTCCTACGGCACTATTGATCGCTGTTTTTAGGCATTAAAACTAATTATAGGATAGATGGTGCAAAAATACCAGCTGTCGTCCTATCATATTTCCTGGCAGCTACATAGAAGCTTCTATTGATCAGCTGTAATATGTGACAACATTTCAGCTTTTCTTGTGGATGGAATTTTGTTACAGTTCATAGAAAATTTTCCATTGAACTAATGGTGAATATTGTTCTGTGCAGCTGAATAATGATATTGTTAATGTGCTGAATATCTCCATTGGTGCCATATTGGCTGTTCTAATGCAGCAGATATTGTTCTGTGCAGCTGAATAATGATATTGTTAATGTGCTGAATATCTCCATTGGTGCCATATTGGCTGTTCTAATGCAGCAGTTGCTCGTGAGTTGGAGCTCCTGATTTTCTTTTTTTGACGTTAGATTTGTCTCTGCTCTCGTAATTTATACTACTTGTATAGTAGCTGTTCTATTTTGCCCATCTGAAATGTAACCTAGATTCACATTTGGGCCATTCTTACTTTCTGTAGGTTCTGTTCTTTGTTAGTCGTTATGCCTACTATTAAAATGTAAAACTACCACTCCTTTTTGTTAGTCCTTCTGCCTGTGCTGTTAACTTGATGTTTAAGCTAGCTGTTGACTTGGTCTTTAAGTTAACTTTTGAATAATTTGCGATGTGAAACTTGCCCCCACCGGCCATCGTTTGTTGAGGAAGCAAGTACTCAGGCAGCCGGTGTTGCCAGCGCTGTTGGCTTGAGTACTCTCGTCATTTGTCAGGTAATAAGTGTGTTGATTACGAGCGCTACAATCTCGAAACAGTAAACACTGGTTCCCTTGCCATCGCGAGGCGACGCAGTTGCAGCTTGCAGGCCAGGCAGCTCCATCTTTCTGCCAGCATCAGTGCATCACGTGGTGTTTCTTGCTTTTGTAGAGAATCTGGTATTGATCGATCATCTCAGCCTGTGCTACTGCACCCTTGCCATCGACACCACTAGTATTTGAGTCAGACAGCTTTTGTCACATCGGCTGGGATGTGGAGTCCCGACCCACACCTGAGGATTTCTCACTTGAGGAGCTGTGAGGCCGTGCATGATTCGTTTATCATTAGGCCATGTTTAGTTACAGAATTACTTTTTACTTCATCTCAAATTTTAATACGTATCTCAGAAAAATTCTTTTTTCAGCTTTTCTATTCATCTCTCTCACAGAAAACGCATTCTAGAAAAAAATATTTTTTCTCCCATCAACTAAACACGTCCTTATGGTCTCTTGCTATCAAGTGTCATGCCAAGCTCACATTTTTTTTTTCTCTCCTGGACCCTGTATGGTTCGTGCTATCAAGTGTCATGGCAAGCTCACATTTTTTTTCTCTCCTGGACCCTGTATGGTTCGTGCGCCATCCGGGCTTTGCGTATATTCGGGCCATGTTTAGATTCGCTGAAAAGTATTTCTCCAACTAGTTTTTCCTATTCATCCTTCTAACAGAACACGCTTTCCAATGCACTATTCATCAGCAAAAAGTATTTTTCACTCCCAATCTGAACGCAGCCTCGTTGTTATCTTTGCCCATGAGTCCATGACAGTGTATGTAGCTGTTCTGCTTATGGTGGTGGTTTTAATGATCGCTGCTGATACTCTGTTAATGTTTTTCTTTGTAACAGCATCCTGCAGAGACAGGTTTAGAGCGTGTTTAGATAGAGGGGTGAATTTTTTTTTTCTGGGATGTGTGTTATGTGAGGGAGATAAATAGAAAAAGTGAAAAAAAAATTTTTAGGGATACGTGTTCTATGAGAAGAATGAATAGAAAGTAAAAGATACTTTTTCGAACTAAATGGCATAACTTACGTAGCTCCCGCTGAGCGAAACAGGCCGTCTGCGTTGGAGACAAGCGCGCACTTACCGCTGCGGAAAAATAACCTTTTCCAAAGTTGTAACGACATCTTGCAGAGATGGCATGCTGACATGCAGGCAATGCAGGTTACACGCTGGAGTTGTGATTATGGGGCTCAGGTAACAGGGCCCCTCGGCCTCTCCTTTGCACTTGCGATGGATTGAACGATCTCGGTAGGCCCTTGCTCTATCCGTCCAAAAATAATTCATGCCATGCCACGGGTGTAGCTACCTGCCGGACCAGTCAAACTACGTACTAGCCTCGTTGCACTGTAGCAAGGACCGTGGTGTCATGTGTGCGGTTTCCTCGTGGAAATCATGACGTGCGCATTAGTATCTGCACTGTGGAACGGTGACCCCCGGCCCCTACTTCACAGGAAAACAAACCTTCCCATGGGCCAGCGGGAGGATCCCCTCAGATTACCTACGGATCTCCGGTTGCGCATGTCCTACTAGCTCGTGGAAAAATCTTACTACCATGAGTCCATGACTGTGAAGCCCAAGTGCACAACTAGTGAGCTGAGGCGCCCGGTGCGAACCCGAACAGAACGCGAGGACTGCTGGCCTGAGCGCTGTTCTGCCTCGCGCGCTTTCCCTCTCGTCCCGTCAATCGAGTCGGGTCACGAGCCCTCCGTTTTATCACTGCCAGGGGCTTCAAGGCGAGACTCCCCAAAGGCAGGCTCAAACCCCACAGCCGCACGCACGCGCGAACACCATGGTGCCAGCCTCCGTCGCCATGCTGCTGTGCCTGCTCCCGGTGGCCGCGGCGGCGGCGGCCATGGACTCGGCCGAGAGGGACACGCTCTTCCGCGTCATGGAGGCCGTGTCCTCCGACCGCGACTGGCGCGCCGAGAGCCCCGACCCCTGCGGCGCCCCGTGGCCGGGCCTCGAGTGCAAGCCCGCCGGCTCCGGCGACGCGGCGCGCGTCATGCACGTCACGCGCCTCGACTTCGGCGTGGAGCCCAACCCGACGTGCAAGGACGCGGCGGCGTTCCCGCCGGAGGTCTTCTCCCTCCCACACCTCCAGTCCCTCTTCTTCGTCGACTGCTTCGCCAACCCGTCCGCCACCACGGCGCTCGCCCTGCCGGCGCCGGGCAACCTCTCGGCCTCCGGCCTGCAGCAGCTCAGCATCCGGGGGAACCCGTCCCTGTCCGGCACGGTGCCGCAGGCGCTGGCCAGCCTCCGGTCCCTCCAGGTGCTCACCATCTCCCAGAACACCCTGGTCCGCGGCGAGATCCCGCAGGGCATCGGGGAGCTCACCTCGCTGGTGCGCCTCGACCTTAGCTACAACTCCCTCTCCGGGTCCGTGCCCAGCCAGATTGGCAACCTCAAGAGCTTGGTCGGCCTTGACCTCAGCTACAACTCGCTCTCCGGCGCCATCCCGAGACGGATCGGCGAGCTGCGGCAGCTGCAGAAGCTGGACCTCAGCTCCAACAACCTCACCGGCGCCATCCCGGACACCGTCGCCGACCTCGCCTCCCTCACCTTCCTGGCGCTCAGTAACAACGGCCTGGTTGGCCATTTCCCTCCCGGCATCTCCGGGCTACGGAGCCTCCAGTACCTGATCATGGACAACAACCCAGCAATGGGCGGCCCGCTGCCCTCGGAGCTCGGCGGCCTCCCCCGTCTCCAGGAGCTCCGGCTAGCCGGGTCGGGGTACTCGGGCCCGATACCGGAGGCGCTCGGCGACCTGTCGAGCCTGACGACGCTCTCGCTGCAGGACAACAACCTGACGGGGCCGATCCCGGCGGCGCTGAGCCGGCTGGGGAGGATGTACCACCTCAACCTCAGCAACAACGCGCTGGGTGGGGCCGTGCCGTTCGACGGCGCGTTCCTGAGGCGTCTCGGAGGTAACCTTGACCTCAGCGGCAACTCCGGGCTGTGCCTCGACGGCGACAGGAGCGTGCTGCGGGGCGTCGGGGTGGGCGTCGGCGCCTGCCGCGGAGGCGGCGAAGGTGACATCTCGTCGTCGGCGCATAGTATTAGCTCGGGTACGGGGAGAGGTTTGACGACGACGACGGCCCAGGACAGCCTCCTGCTGGGCCTGCTTGGCCATGCGTGCGTGGCCGTGTCGTGCCTTTTTGCCTTGAACGAGCACGCACCGTATTGATTGGCATCTTGGTCTCGTACCACATTTGTACTTTATCTCTGTGTTGCGATGTTAATTGTCAGATCAGGAGATTAGCTATTGCTACTAATGAACCTGCAGACTGTTTTGTTTCAAGCTCTGAGCGGAGAGCATTTCGGGAATCGGGATAGTGCAGCGTCGACGATGATTAGAACACGGCCCGATTGCCATTTACTTAACTTAAGGAGTGGAGTTCGCAATCGGTTCTTACTTGTCGTGTTCGTCCCGATCCCCAAACGTGTAAAATTCATAGTTGGCTCTCTAAACATAGCTTTGGGTATCATTTCGGTCCTCAAAAATGCAACTTGCATATTAACTTTTTAAACTTAGCTTCAGATGTGATCCTGATCCATGGACTTGTAAATTGCGCATTTAAATGTTAAAACTCATTTCGGTCCTCGAACAAGCAAATTGCATATTAACATTTTAAACTTAGCTTCGGATGTGATCTTGATTCATGAACGGTTAAATTATGCTACATTTGAATCTCAAAACTAACTGCATGTACGTCTTCTTTTTCTTCTTATAGGTTTGTTCCCAAGACAATCTTCGAGCTCCTTCTCTATAATGTATAGTTAATTTTTCGTGGGAATCTAATATACTCAACTTGTATAGTTAGTTTTTTTAATATTGATGGTTAAATTAAATCATGGATCGAGATGACATGCATATGAACTCCAATTTAGAGGGTAAAATATAGAATTTTTTATTAGGAGTGGGATAACACTTGATGCTAAGTTTAGACTTTTAGGGGGAGCCAAATCCATATTTTTTAGGCCTTAACCGGGATGATACATCATGACAAATTTAAGAACCACTGATGGACTTCATTCTTAAGGGATATTTATACTCATGGTGGTCCTCCAATGTTATACTACCTCACTGAAATGTAAGACATCCTAATGTAATCACAATCTATATTCAGATAATATAAGGTATTATGGTACATTTGGAGAAGTATCATTTGATTCTTCTCGATTACATATGGAGATGAGCATGACCAACTTTTAGTTACACCGTCTGATTGCCATCCTTCTTTCTCTCTCACCGGTTACAGTCTACGGATCCATTCCAGCCTCTTTTGGGCACCTTGTGGGTCTCATCAAAACCCGGAGACCTTCAACGTAATATGAATGATCCAGGACTATTTTTGGTAACCAAAACCCAGAGACCGTCCACCGTACGTAAGAATGATCCAAGGCTATTTTTCGTAAAAACCAATCCCACATGCAACGGCAACCAGTGAAACACTGACATCGATCATCGCGGACGGAGTCGCCACGTGGCAAGACGACAGCTTCGGTGCTCCCTACCTGACCGATGCTCCTCCCGGCCATCGGCACCGCTCACCACCACCACCAGGGCAGCAGGCAGCAGCAATGGCCAGGACGGCGGGCGACGACGAGGACGACGGCCCGCCGGCGGCGTACGCGACGCAGCGCGGTCCCCGGCGCGACCCGCGTCTCAAGGACCTCGGCATCTCGTGCATGCTCAACACCGAGGTGGCCGCGCTGCTGGCCGTGATCCGCCGCCGCCCTGACCCCTACTCCTACCTCCCTCCGGCGGTCGCCGCCGCCGAGGACGCCGCGTTCGCCGGCCTCATCGGCTCCCTCAAGACCCTCCGCGGCCTCCTCTTCCAGCCCCGCCACGGCGCGTGGCGGTGCTCCGACCCGTCCACCTACCTGACCCCTTTCCTCGACGTGGTCCAGAGCGAGGAGGCTCCCCCTGCGGCCACCGGCGTCGCCCTCTCCTCCGTGCTCAAGATCCTCCGCATCGACGTGTTCGACGAGTGCTCCCCGGGCGCCCGCGACGCCGTCCACGCCATCCTCGCCGCGCTCACCAACTGCCGCATGGAGCGCATCTCCGACGCGGGCGCCGAGGAGGCCGTCCTCCTCCGCGTCCTCCAGGTGCTCGCCGCGCTCCTCCGCACACGCGCCGCGCCGCTGCTCTCCGACACCTCCGTCTGCACCGCCGTCAACACGTGCTTCCAGATCGTCCAGCACGCGGCCAGCAGCGGCCGGGGCAGCGAGCTCCTGCAGCGCACGGCGAGGCACTGCATGCACGAGATCCTACAGGCCGTGTTCGCGCGGCTGCCGGACATCCGCGACGACGGCGACGGTGATGGAGACGCGGCGGCGGTATCGTCGGGCGCCGGGTTCGGAGCGAGGTGCATGGTGGACGTGTTCAACTTCCTCTGCTCGCTGCTGGCCAACGCGCCCGACATGGTGGTCACCGCCGATGGACAGGGCGCCTTCACCTCCGAGGAAGACGTGATGCTCTTCTCGCTCGTGCTCGTCAACTCGGCCGTCGAGCTCGGCGGCGAGGCCATCGGCAAGCACGCCAAGCTCCTGCGGCTCATCCAGGATGACCTCTTCTACCACCTCATCAACTACGCCACCGAGTATAGCCCTCTGGTCCTCTCCATGATTTGCAGCACGGCTCTCAACCTCTACCACTTCTTGCGCAGGTAGCTAGGTCGTGCCATGCCATTTCGAATCAGATTTCCAAATAATTGCCGCTAGCTAGCTGATGCTAATTCAAAATGGAAACGAACTGAGCAGGTTCCTGAAGCTTCAGCTGGAGGCGTTCTTCATGTTCGTGCTGCTGCGCGTGTGCGGCGGCGCCAACGGGCCGCAGCTGCAGGAGGTGGCGGTGGAGGCGCTCATCAGCTTCATCAGGCAGCCGACGTTCGTGATCGAGATGTACGTCAACTACGACTGCGACCCTCTTCTCCGCAACGTGTTCGAGGAGGTGGGCAAGCTGCTGTGCAAGGCGGCGTTCCCGGCGCCGTCGTCGGGCCCCATGACGGCGGTGCAGCTGCAGGCGTTCGAGGGCCTCGTCAACATGATCACCACCATCGCCGACAACGTCGAGGTCGACAAGGCCCCCGACCACGACGCCTACGCCGTCGACGTCTCCGAGTTCCGCCTCTTCTGGACCGAGCGCTGGGACCCCTCCACCGCCGCCTCGCTCGCCGGCGGCGAGCGTGAGACGTGGGTGGACTTCGTGCGCAAGCGCAAGGTGCGCAAGAAGAAGGTGGCCATCGCGGCGAACCACTACAACCGCGACCAGAAAAAGGGCGTGGAATACCTCAGGCTTTGCCACCTGGTCCCCACGCCGCCGGAGCCCCGGAGCATGGCCTTCTTCCTCCGCTACTCCCCTGGGCTCGACAAGAACAAGATCGGCGAGTTCCTCGGCGACCCCGACGAGTTCAACCTCCGCGTGCTCAAGGAGTTCACCGAGACCTTCGACTTCACCGGCGCCATCCTCGACACGGCGCTCCGCACCTACCTCGAGACGTTCCGTCTCCCCGGCGAGTCCCAGAAGATCCAGCGCATCCTCGAGGCATTCTCCGAGCGCTTCTTCGAGCAGCAGACGACGGGGGTGTTCGCCACCAAGGACGCCGCCTTCATCCTCTGCTACTCGCTCATCATGCTCAACACCGACCTCCACAACCCGCAGGTGAAGAAGAAGATGTCGGAGGAGGATTTCATCCGGAACAACCGCGCCATCAACGACAAGAAGGATCTCCCCAGGGAGTACCTGTCGGAGCTCTTCCACTCCATCTCCACCAACGCCATCACCGTCTTCAGCTCCTCCACGTCGGCGACGGTGGAGATGACGCCGAGCCGGTGGGCCGACCTGGTGAAGAGGTCCCGTGGCATGGAGCCCTTCACGCCGTGCGACTTCAAGCACAAGCTCAGCAGGGAGGTGTTCATCGCCGTGTCGGGCCCCACGGTGGCGACGCTCGCCGCCATCTTCGACGGCGCCGACGACGAGGAGACGCTGAGCCAGTGCGTGGAGGGGCTCGTCTCCGTGGCCCGCGTCGCGCGGTACGGGCTCGAGGACGTGCTCGACGAGCTGCTCTGCTGCCTCTGCAAGTTCACCACGCTGCTCAACCCGTACGCCACCACGGAGGAGACGCTCTTCACCTTCAGCAACGAGCTCAAGCCCCGGATGGCCACGCTTGCGCTCTTCACCATCGCCAACCGCTTCGGCGAGTCGGTCAGGGGAGCGTGGAAGAACGTCGTCGACTGCCTTCTCAAGCTGAAGCGGCTCAAGCTTCTCCCGCCGTCGGTGATCGACGGCGGCGGCGGAGGATCGGAGCAGCGGCCGCCGGGGCACCGGCACAGGGCGTCGTCGGCCTCGGAGTCCTCCGGCAGCGGCGTCATCTACAACACGACGGACAGAGGAGCAGGGACGAGCCGACACGTGTCCGGAATGATCGGACGGTTCTCGCAGTTCCTGTCACTGGACGGCGTCGGCGGCGAGTCGCTGCTGTCCGTGGGCAGCGAGTTCGAGAACAACCTCAAGATCATCCAGCAGTGCCAGGCCGGGAGGATCTTCACGGAGAGCGGCAAGCTCCCCGACGAGGCGTTGCAGAACCTGGGGCGTGCGCTCATCTTCGCCGCGGGCGGCAAGGGGCAAAAGTTCAGCACGCCGATCGAGGAGGAGGAGACCGTGGGGTTCTGCTGGGACCTCGTCGCCATGCTCGCGTCGGCGAACCTCCACCGCTTCGCCACCTTCTGGCCGCCGCTGCTCGACTGCTTCAGCGCCGTGTCGCAGCTGCCGCTCTTCTCGCCGTGCCCGTTCGCCGAGAAGGCCATCGTCGCGCTCTTCAGGGTCGCCGTGCGGATGCTCTCCTCGCCGCCGTCGTCGACGACGACGACGCAGCGGCCGGGGGACAGCCGTGTGGCCGAGGAGCTCATGTTCAAGTCGATCAACATGATGTGGAAGCTGGACAAGGAGATCCTCGACACCTGCTGCGAGGGCATATCCGAGAGCGTCGTGAGGCTGCTGACGGAGCACGCCGCCGGTGTGCAGACACCGCTGGGGTGGAAGACGCTGCTTCACCTGCTCACCGTCACGGGGCGACACCCGGAGACGTTCGACCAGTCCGTGGCGGCGATGATCAAGATCATGAGCAGCGACAGCGCGCACGTGACGCGGTTCAACTACGCCGCCGTCATCGAGGCCGCCTTCGGGTTCGCCGCGCTCAAGATCAGCCCGCTCGACGTCAGCACGAGGATCCTCGAGCTCATGGCCGAGTCCGTCAACTGGCTCGTCCAGTGGCACAAGTCCGGCTACTCCGACCCGGGCAGCGGCGGCGGGTTCAGCGGCGGCAGCTCCTCCTCCTCGTCGGTGGATGACGCGGCGCGGATGGGGAACCTGGCGGCGAACATGTTCATCAAGCTCGCGGAGGCGCTGAGGAAGACGAGCCTGGTCCGGCGAGAGGAGATCCGATGCCAGGCGGTGTTCGAGCTCGGCCGCGCGTTCAACCTCGCCACCGCCGGCGACCTCGACTTCGGCCCGGCGGGATGCCTCGCGTGCTTCAACCTGGTGATCTTCGCCATGGTGGACGATCTCACGGAGAAGACGCTCGAGTACTCGCGGCGGGAAGGGGCGGAGCGGGAGACGCGGAGCATGGAGGGCACGCTGGCCGCCGCCGCCGAGCTGCTGGCCGACGTGTTCGTGCTGCTGCTGCCGACGCTGGCGCAGGCGCCGGGGTTCCGGACCTTCTGGCTCGGCGTGCTCCGGCGGATGGACACGTGCATCAAGTGCGACCTCGCTGCGGGCGGCGGCGCAGGGGTGATGCAGGAGCTCGTGCCGAGGATGCTCAAGCGGATGATCATGGAGATGAAGCTTAAGGAGGTGCTCGTGCCCAGGGAAGGTGACGAGCTATGGGAGATCACCCACATCCAGATCCAGTGGATCGCGCCCGCCGTCAAGGACGAGCTGTTCCCTGATTGAGTACTATAACATCATCAGCTCGAATCCTCAGTACATGGCCACATTTGACCAGGAACCAACTAAGAAGAGAGGATGCTAATATATAGTACTTATATAGTAGGATTATTAAGCCTAAATTAGGATAAATTACATCGAAATTTCTGCAATTTGTAATGGATTTGAATCACGTGATGGCATCCTGGCCGTCATGGACGAGCCGTTCCCTAAGTAGCATCAGTGACGGGTGAGGCGAATGGGTTTTGTTCATGAACTACGAAGAGATGGATTTTGGATACCAATATAGTAGGATTATTGAGCCTAAATTGTGAGAATCTACGTCGCTTTGTGCAATTTCAATGGATTTAATTCCAATCACCCTATGGCTGAGCATCCTCAGATTCCACATATCTATCTATAAAAGAACGAGTAGAATTAAAAATGTTTCTCACCCAAATTGGGTCCACCGTACCCCTCACGCTGGGCCCACTTATAAGGTCAACGGAGGAGGAAAGGGGGTCAAACCCACTAAAACTCATATTTAGAAAATGTTTCTGCCAAAAACAAATTGTTTTTCTCACCCATATTTTTCTACCCACCAATTTTTTTTCTTTTCCGAAATCGTTTTCCTGAACGGACCCGGCGCTACGCGACTCAATCGCAAACTGCAAATTCCGTCGCTTGAGCCTGGCCGCGTCGCTTGGCCCGAGGCTGCCGCGGGCTACGGCCCACCGACTAGTCCAACGGACGAGCACAGCCGTCTCGCTCGCTCGCTCGCGTTTGACCAGGAACCCACCCACTGTCCTCGCCTCGGCCTCTCCCAGCTTGTCGAAGTGAAGCGACGCACGGGTCGTATACCAGCGAGGAGCCACAGTACACGTACTGGTGGTTGGACTCCCGAGTCCCGATCGTTGTAAGCTGGCAGTCCTGGCACTGGCACTGGCATGGTAGGATCGTCTTCGCTCTGTTTGGCAGGTTTGCAGGGTCATGAGCCGTAACAAACCATCTCTTGTGTAAGGGTGTGTTTAGTTAAAAAAAATAATATTCATCTAATTTTTTTCTATTCATCCCATCCCTCCCACTCAGGTCCTGTTTGAATCTACCTCGTTAAAGTTTAACAAGGTGTTAAAATTTAACAACTTAAAAAAAGAGGTGTTAAAAGTTTAACATCCATCTGTTTGGATCTATGTTAAAGTTTAACACTTTACTTTAGCAATATGTGTACAAAAGACTTTCTTGCCCTCATTAGCTTTTTCTCAAACCAGTCACCTTTTAACAATAGGGGTACAAAGGTCTTTCTTCTCAAACCAGCTACATTTTAACAACTTTTACCACCTCAAAACCAGGTAAGGATTTTGGGGGTGTTAAACTTTAACACGTCCCTATTAACATGGGTGTTTGGATGCCTTTTCTGTTAAAAGTAGTTAAAACATAGGTGTTAAACTTTAACAAGGTGGATCCAAACATTCCCTCACAGAACACTATTTATCTACAGTGTATTTTTTATGAACAGTATATTTTTCAGGGAATCTTTCCCCAATCTAACCACACCCTAAATCGTAGGAAGCTAATCTCATCCAAAATAGCTCCATTTAGCATTTCATTTTGAGAGCGCTCAATCTTTTAAAAAAATTAAATGTATTACTTAGCTGTAGTCAGACAACATGTTATATCAGGGTAAAAGTCTAGCAACTAATCTGTTCTAATCTAACAATGAAGTCTATCTAAACCAAAGTCATTCATATAGACATGAACAAAAATCCATTTAAAGAACTTGTCTAAACCATTATAAACGATAGCTAGCTGGTATGTGCTTAACTTATTCTCGAACACGAACGGTTGGCACCTTGCACATCACCTAGATCAGGCTTTATTTTCTTGTATCACGTGCGTGTCGCACGTGCGTCGAGTTAAATTGGAAACGTTTCTCACCCAATTTGGGTCCACCCTACCCCTCACGCCGGACCCGCATGTAAAGATCAACGGAGGTGGAAAGAGAGTCAAACCTATCAAAACTGATATTTAGAAAATATTTCTGTCAAAAACATAATTGTTTTGTTACCCACACCTTTCCTACACAGACATAGTACCCGTCTTAGTTTCGTTCTCCCGTTCTATGAGTCGTGCTATATTTGGGTGGGATATCACGTTGCTTGCGGCCTCCAAACAAGTCATCTGAAAGTTGGCGGCCTCCAGGACCGCCCTTACCGCGGAAGCCGTCAACTCCGTTCGCGAGATCGGAGAGGTGGCGTGTCGCCATGGCATGTGTATGCACCTGGACGCTGCATATACGCCAACAGCACGGCCATCTGCCCGGAGTTCAAAGACTGCCTCGACGGCGCAAAGCTCGCAGCGGTGAGCATGAATCCACACAAGTGGTTCCTCAACAAAACTGCAATGATGGCCTGGATTCATGAATGTTGGTACGAACAAAACCAGGTAGGCGGCCGTCATTGGCTACAAGGACTGGCAGGTCTCCATGATGCGTGATTCCATGCCATCAAGCTCTGGGTTACCGCGCCGGCTCCATGATATGTGCATTCACCAGTACGTCACGGCAGCCCACTGATTCAAGCAGATGGTTCCATGATATGTGCATTCACCAGTACGTCATGTGCATTCTCCATGATGCGCAACAAAGAAACGCTTTGAGATGGTGGTTCCGAGGAGGTTGTCCCATCTAAACGTATTTGGAGGCGGAGCTCTATGACTAATTGATGGATAGAGCATTAAAAAATGCAAATTAAAGTACCAAATTAAAACATTAATTTAATGGAACGTCTCGAGTTAGCATGCTGAAAATTATTGGATCATGTTCAATGTTTTCAAACATCTAGAACCTAAAAGACAATAATTTTATGTCACGTGCGTGTCGCACGTGCGTCTTTGCTAGTACATGAAACGAGGGGGTTCATTTAAGAAAGTTGCTGCATTTGCAGGCACATTTGGAACTGTATTTTAGTTGTAATGGCAATTATTCTTAGAGCATCTCCAACAATGCCCAAGAAAAGTTGTCCCAAAACATTGGTTTTACAAACTTGCTAAAAATCATTGAGAGTTAAAAAAGTCTCCTTTTCCAACAGTTCCTAATAATTAGTCCTAAAGTAGTTAAATTTTAAGATTGGGAGTGCAAGTCAAGAGGACAAAAATAGCTCTAGATGAAATTTTAGGATTGGGAGTGCAAGTCAACGGAACAAAAATGACAATGTATTCTATGGAAACCAACATCTTCATGGAAACTATAGAAACTAAAACCTACGCCACACGATGTTGATCCAAGGACGCAACCAGATCAGGTGGGTGGGGTTTACAAATCACCCTCCCACCTCCCCAGAGCTTTGCAAATCACCCCTTCTACCTAATCTAGGTGAGCCCTTAGATCAACATTGTATGGTCCAGATTGAAGTTTTCATAGGAAGTTAGTTTCCACTCTATATGTCCTCGACAAAAATTGCTCTAGAGCCCACTATTTTTGGGAATCTAGAAAAAATAGCCACCAATTTAGACCACAGTTGGAGCAAGATTTTTATAGGTTCCCAACAAAATTTTAGAAATCTATTTTGGGCAATGTTGGAAATGCTCTTATTTGTGTGTTGGAGATGCTCTTATTTCGTGAATGGTTCATGACAGTCGGAAACTTTTGGCTTAGTGCTGATCTCAAGCAGAGGAAGTACAGCTAGGAATAGGTGTAAAACTGTTTCGGCAAACTCAAACAACGCACCCCCAAATCAAACATAGACGACCAATAGGAAATGTGACTGCACACACGAGCAAGCCGAGCCTCTGAAAAACTAAGCATTAACTATGGCCTTGTTTAGATGAGTAAGTTGACGGAAAATTGAAGGTGTGAATAGTACATTGATAAACGTGTCTGTGAGAGAAGATGTAACTAAAAAGTTGGTGAAAATTAACGAAGGTCTAGTTGGAAGCTAACGGTGACTTAGTGACTTGTGAGCAAACGATCTGCACGTCGAATAATGGCGGGTAGTGCTGTACTGCTTTCTTCCTCAGCTATTCCCCGCACCTAGGTCAAATAGACGCCGACCAGTCGCTGGCAACTTCCAATCTCGATCTCGCGAAAGAGTTGGTCCATATGCAGTTCCTAGTACGTTCTCTCGGTAGTGATATTTATTTGATGTTATAATATTAAAATATAGTATTGTGCTTAGAATTGTATTCTTTGAGGGAGTATTAAGTTAGTTATGTCAATTCAAGTGTTTAGCCTGAAATGACAGGTTCCGATCCATCACCGTAGAGGAAGCCATTAAGAAATGGTTAGTAAGCTATTAAAATTTGACAGATTTGTGCTACTCAATCCACCACTTTTGGTTTGCTGATGTGTCAGACTGGTATTTGCTCAAAATTAAACACGTTTGGACCCGATAAATCTGTGTCAATAGACAGCGAGATTGTCCCGTGTTTATATTGTTTGTGACTTATCGTCAAAGACATTTTGAACCTGGCTTATCTTTCATATATTTTAATAAAGTACTAAATAAAACAAATGATGTTGAGGGAAAGTTAATTTTAGGGAGGCACGCTATACAGTATACATCCCTTCTGCAGTTCTCTATACATCAAGGTGCGCTCATGACTTTTTAGGCATTTCTTTTTTTTAGGGAAAGACTCTATGGGCATTTTCCATGCAATGCCTTGTAACAGTGATCCTCTCCTCTACCCGTTTCTCTTGGAGTTGCACGTCAACGTGCGAACGAAAACAACAGCACAACACGCGACGCCATGACACATAAGCATCTGCACTACTAACGCATCGGTGCAGCAGTACTCATGGATCATGACGTCTCTGCATCAAACCACATCTTGCCCCAAATCCCAATGCCACCCATCTGGCACCGAATTATTTGCATAATCTCTCGGACAGCAGTACTCGTAGACATGGAGAGCATCACAGACTGTCGTTGCATGCTCTAGATCGTGTTCGGACTCCCGGAGTACCAAGCCGCCGCCTCCGTGTTGGTCTCTCCTTCGCTTCGTGTTGGTCTCTCCTTCGCTTCGATCTAGAGGATGCAAAGTCCATCGTGGTCGACGTAAACGCAGCGCGGCGGCGATGGACAACCAGGATTGAACGCCGGGACACGGAGAAAGAAGGGAGATAAAAAAAGAGAGCAACAATTGGCCGTGTTTATTTCCAAAAGATCTTTTCGACTTTCGTATTCATCTCTCTTAGAAAACATGCTTTCTAAAAAAGTTTCCTTCAATTCTCTTAAACTTTCCTATTCATCTCTCTCACAAATTACGTTTTCCAGAAAAAGTTTTTTTTTCTCCTCAAACAAACTAGACACCGTAGATCAAGCACAAAAAGAGATCGAAAGCTGTGGACACCGCCGTTTCCGCGGGGCGCTCGATTGCCACCGTGCCATCACCGGGTGCCACGCTGACTATCTGGTCAGCGACGGCGGGACCCTGCGTCGTGCGTCCGTTCCGGCCACGCTGGTTGGTGCAGTGCGCGCGGTGTAAGAGGCTGACAAAGAACGGCGACGGTCGGGTGGGCGGGTGGCGACGTCGATGGGGCAGCCGGCGGGCGAGCCGGGAGTCAGAGCCAGGTACCTGCGCGTACTGCACGCCGTACGCACGTGTCTCGCTTTGCCTGGCCCGACTTTTTTTTTAGCTCTTTCGTAAAACTTATTTCACAAATAGACCCCTGATAGAACGATTCGCACCTTTGGACCCTGTGGTTTGGCGCCACGCAAGGCGGCGCCGAGGTTACACGTCTCGGCGCCGTGTCTCATGGCGCCGACCCCCCGGTGCCTCCAGCGGTGCGTTCCGACGTGGACGTTGACGTGGCATAGCTCGGAGCCGCAGATCACGGCGCCGAGCTCGGAGCCACAGATCTCGGCGCCGAGGTAGCCACTAAAGCCCGCGCGCAGAACCCCCAAACCGACGCGCGCGCATTCTGTTCTTCCTCCTCCCGTTTTTTCTCCCCTCCCCAACCCGCGAAACACATCGATTAGGCATATTTGTCCGTGAAAACTTGGATATGATCCCTGCATCATCAAGAGCAAGGTATCCCCTCTTAGTTTATCAATTTTTTCATGATAATTTTACTTGTAGTTATCTCGTGGATAATTTATAAAATCTAGGGTTATTTTTGTGTTGCTATGATTCGATTTATTGCTTAGATAATGCTGCTTAGGTTATATAGTTTTACATGTGGCAAATTGGATTAAAGGTTATATTTAGCCTTGGTTTAGTGTCTAATTTTAGAATGTGAAATATCCACCTGTAGGATGCCTAGGCGTAGTAAAGCAAAGGATACGTACACGCGAGGGCTTTAGTGGCTACCTCGGCGCCGAGCTATGCCACGTCGACGTCCACGTCGGAACGCACCGCTGGAGGCACCCGGGGGGTCGGCGCCATGAGACACGGCGCCGAGACGTGTAACCTCGGCGCCGCGTTGCGTGGCGCCGAACCCCAGGGTCCAAAGATGCAAATCGTTCTACCAGAGGCCTATTTATGAAATAAGTTTTACAAAAGGGCTAAAAAACAAAAAAAAAAAAAGTCGGTTGCCTGGCTGCCTCTGTGTGACCGCGTGAGCCCGCCCCGCCGTGATCGCAATTGCAACGTCGATGGCTTTGCTCGTGGCGCCGGGCCGTGCTAGCCCGACGGTTGACGCTACCGCCGGTTGCCTTTGCCTGCCTGACAAACTGCATTGTTGTGTCTGAAGATGTTTGACGCGACATCTCGGAACATGCAGCTAGCACAATGCTGTGGCAACATCTTCATTTTTTTTTTAAGTTTGGCAACATCTTCATCAGAATTGGATTACCCAATTACTAACATAGACATTGGGTATCCCTTGACACCAATGATTATTGGTCCGATAAGTGACAGCGAGTATACACAATAAGTCTACATGATTTGCATAACACGTTAGTGGGTCGACCCATCGTAATCTGCATGCCAAACGTCCTCCCATATAATGTGTTCTTCAGTTGGTGGAGGCTATTAGCCTCTTAACAAAATCACCACCTACGTATTTTAAAAAAAATATTATTCAATTTAACAATGTTTAAGTGCAGTTGGTTTTGAGTTGTTAGATGTTGTATAAAAATGGAATATTTTCCTCACCTCTTAAACAGTGGCGGAGCTGGCCCAAAATTTTAGGTGGGGCGGATTTGCGCGACAAAATAAAATAGTTGCTAAGATAAACATGTTTCAGATGTTACATATAAATAAAACAGTAATCAAGTCATTAACACATACTCAATACTCTACTTAGTACTAAAGAACCAGTGAACTAGTTATGTCTAGGTCTTATTGGTGGCCGGGGTAAGTCTAGAACCCGATTCTTGCTGGCTTGAAATGATTTTTTGATTCTATCTCCATCAAGCTCTTTAAAAATCCCCTTCTCGATGTAGCACAATATCAAATCATTCAACCAGTCATCAGACATTCTATTACGCAAATCTGTCTTTATTATGTTCATAGCTGAGAAGGCTCTTTCAACAGATGTTGTTGCCACTGGTAGAAGCAATGCTAGCTTAATGAGGCGATAGACCATTGGAAACATAGTATCTCTTCCATGTTCAACCATCTTTATAGATAAACTTCCAAGATCATGACAATCTTTAAATAAATCAACTCTTCTCATATGTAAAATGAAAGTTTCTAGCTGCTCCCTTATATTAGAACGCTCAATGCCAGAGAAATCTTTATCATAAATTTCAGTCAATCGAGCAAGCTTTTCAACATCAAACTTGGAAAAGGAATCCCTTGGATCAAGGCAAGAGAAGCAAACAAGTAACTCTGATGATACCTCATTGAAGCGATGATCCATCTCTGCGATAATAGCATCAAGAGTAGCCAGGAAAGTATCAACACGATAATGATGGTCTTGAGTGATTAAGTTTCCATCTAGCCTTGATCGCCCCCATCTAGGTATTGCCTAATCCATATTTGGCACTGGAATCTTCTTTTCATTGCAAAATGATATGACATCATCAAGTAATGGCTGTCAACCTTCATTTCTCAAATTAACCAGACGTGTTCTCACATCAACAAGCAATGACATGGCCTGAACAATATTCTGATCCTTTCTTTGCAACAAGAGAGATAACTCATTGGTAATCCTAAGCACTTTCAACATGAACTTCATATTCAAAACAAATGAGAAACTCTCCATCTTATGCACCAAACCACCCGCTCGACTAGCATTACGCTCATCCTCATGAATCATGGATAACACCTTGACAACAGAATTCCACATTGTCTCAATACGAGCTAATGTTGTTAAATGAGAGCCCCATCTTGTTTCTCCTGGTCTAACTAAGTTTGTACGTTGATGCTTCCCCTTTCCTGAAAAGATCTCACCACTCTCTAACTTTTCCAAAATGTCTTCACGATGCTTTGTAATTAGCTTATCTTTTCTTTTACAAGATGAACTTGCACTAGTCACAATTAAACTGACATAGCTAAAGAAATCATCAAATGATGAGCAGCTAGATGTAACGGAAACAATAACTAGTTGCAATTGGTGGGCAAAACAGCGAACATAGAAAGCATATGGGTTCTCATCACGTATTTGTTTCTGCAAACCATTGAATTCACCTCTCATATTAGAAGCCCCATCGTATCCTTGTCCCCGTAGTCTATTCACAGACAATCCATACTTGGCAAGCATCTGAAGCAAAGATCATTTTAGTGCATTTGATGTTGTGTCCTCAACATGCTTGAGACCCAAAAATCTTTCCACAACCATACCTTTTTTGTTAACAAATCTGCATAAAAACAATAATCCTGCTGTGAGTAGTAATGTAACAAATCTACAGAAAAACAATAATACTGACAAAATAACAACTAACCTTACTATCACAGCCATTTGTTCTGCTACTGAAATATCACGTGATTCATCAATAAGAACAGAGAAAAGACCATCTCCAATCTCCTCCTTTATCACATTGCTGATTTCTTTTGCACAGCTTGCTGTAAGGTCTTGCTGAATCTCGTGGGAAGTCGTGCGTGCATTTTTTGGACACAAATGATCAAATGCAGCCCTCACCTCATTATTCCTTTTCTTATACCATACCAGTCAAGCATCTCTAAAAAATTTCCTTTGTTTAAAGATGAAGGAGATTCATCATGTCCACCGAATGCATGACCTTGGGCAATGAGAAATCTTGCAATATCTAAAGCAGCAGTTAGACGAACTTCATATCGTTCTTCAGAGTCTTTAGAATTTCGTTGAATCTTCCTTGAGACACTTGCTCTTTGATTTTTAAAGTCCTCTGCGCATTTCCTTGCTTTATTGTGGCAACCATTAACAGCACGACAATGATCTGGGAACCCTCTACTTGCTGCTTGTTTCCAATTATCATATCTTGTCTTACTAAACACATCATGGCCAAATTTTTCATGCTCGGCTTCTTTTCTAAAAAGAAAGCAATGTAAGCAATAGGCTGCATCTTTTGACACACTATATTCCAACCAGTCATAATCATCAAACCATGCTTTTCTAAAGGCCCTATGATTTTTGCGAGGAAAAGAGTGACCTTTAGGTTGGGTTGGGCCCTTCAATAAATAAGCTCTCTTAACATCATCTCTAATGTTAGGATGGAAATTGCCAATTGGTATTCGAAGTCCTGGATCAGAAATAACATGCACATCTGGGTCAAAATCCCTTATAAGATTAGTACCTTCATCTTCTGTTTGTTCCACCCTTTCTCCCCCAACTGATGTGTCTCCAGCCTCACCAAAAACAGACTGAACTTGAATTTGAACTTGCTCTTGATCTTGAAGTACTTCTTCAGACACCACAACAGCAACATTTTGGCTCTCTCGTGTACTTGGCCGGGAGGAACCAGAGCCGCTGCCAACACTCATATTTGAAAAATAGCTCTTCAAATCTGCACAAGTATAGCGAAATCTCACATCTCTGATTTCAAACTACACGATTCAATTCTTGATTTCATTTTTTTACCTCTTGTGACAAACTTGTTCTTGCCAATTGGAACAGATGGGCGATTGGGGGCGCCTGCGCCTCGCCCTCGGCCAATGCCGACGCCAATTGGCTGCTGCCCCTCGGGATTAGCTGCTGTTGGCGCTGCTCCATGGCCGCGGCCGCGGCCGCGCCTAGCTACTGTCGCTTGGCTCTCTCCGGCGGCGGAGCCGCTGCTCCCGTTCCCCTGCTCCGCCGGCGCCGGCTGCTCTCCTGCGGCCGCATCCATGGCTAGCCTTGAGAGGGTCGAACTGTCGAAGGGGAGGGGGCTACTGGGCGCCGAGGATGGCACGGCGCCCTGGCGAGCGGCGGCGGCGGCGCAAGGTGCTAGGGCACGCGGCACGCCGCACGCCCCGACGCTCGCACGCTCGACCGGAAACGGCCAGGCAGCCAAGGTGCCCAAAGTCACGGTCCAGTCCAGGCCAAATGGGCCATTAATTTTTGTGGGCCGTCTACTTCTTGGCTTCTAGCAGCCCACCAATCCAGGCGTCGTCCAGCCTCCAGCCCAGGGCTGCTCCCTTGCCTTTCTTCTTCCTCACTCCGACGGAAACATATCAGAGGAACAGATCGCCGCCGCCGCCGGGAAAAACTCTATGGGAAGAAGGGAGGGGGGGTCTTCTACTTCGGCGGTAGCTGGGGCAGCTGCCCCACCGTGCTGTATGGGAGCTCCGCCTCTGCTCTTAAACCTATAGACTCCATCTCGATAAGACTCACGTACATTGTACCAAAAAATTCTTTAGATTTTCAATTTAAATAGAAAAAAGCTTTCTAAAGTTAAGGAAAACTTTTCAGAACACTCGACGGTGCTTGTTTCCCCACTGAGAACCACATGTCCACATCCATAAAATAGAATCCCTTTCGTTGTTTGCCGTACGATGTGCATACGACGAATGTACATGCTCGAAATTATCACACGTTGCCATCGTGCTCGTACTGTTTGGCTAACGCGCCATTACGCGAAATTACGGAGCACCACGGCGAAACAGCCAAATCGCAACGGAAGTACGGAACGTGCCGCCGCGGTAACCGTCGCCCGTAACAAAAAGGACACGCAGCCGTCACGTCAGAGACACCCTCGCAAAACGACAGATCCTTGATCGACTCCCCGGGCCCCTCTCCGCCGTTGCCTGCCTGCATGGGCCCCGCCGCACCAGCGAGCCGCACGGGCGCACGTATCTCCGCGCGCCACGGGCGCCCGGCGGGCCTCGCGTGGCCGGAGGGTCGCTTTCAGCCTGGGGCCCCGCTGCCGGAATCGAATCTCCTCCTCCACCCTCCTCCCCTTCCCCCTCTCCCCACCCCGTGAGCGACGCATCGCCGCTCCGGCTCTGCCCCTCCATCCACCGTCTCTCGCCGCATCTCCGCCGCGCCCCTCAGGGGCGAGCCGCCGCCGCTTCCCCCTCCAGCGGCCAGGTAGGGTCTATGCCTCCCGTCCCCTTTCTCCGCCTCCTAGTCGTGTGGGGGATTCGGCGATGCGCCTTTTTCGTGGTTGGCGCTCGGTCTATTCGTCGGAGAGTGAGGTGAGATTGGGCTGCTAGCTACCTTGCAGATCTGTGAGCTCTCGAGGGTGGGATCGCTTCAGGGTGTCGGGCGTTTTAGACGTGAATCGGGTGTGGAAAAGGTGGTCTCAGTTTTCGGGGAGATGTTCATTTTCCCCGTCGAATTAGTTATCGCTATGCTTTCGCTAGATATAATCGGATGTGCGGGCGCGATTTTATTGGACGGATCAGCTGGATCTGACCTGCTCAAATAGAATCGGGGGCTTTGATAGCACCGTGTGTGATGTGCATGTGAATTTCACAGCGATTACCTCAACTTTTTCTGAATCATCTTTGCGTCTGATTGGAGTCTAGGCAGAAAATGGAGGGGGCGGGCAAGGATGGCAACCCGCTCAGGAATTACCGGATTGGTAAGACTCTTGGCATTGGCTCATTCGGGAAGGTGAAAATCGCAGAGCATATAAGCACGGGACACAAGGTGGCAATCAAAATCCTCAACCGTCGTAAAATCAGAGGCATGGAGATGGAGGAGAAAGGTTTGGTGCCTCATTGTTAATTGCTTGCCGTAGTTTATTGATTGAATACAGGGTTTCTATAATGTATGTATGTGCAAAACTTTTCCATGGCAATTCCATTTTCCTGCGTAAAGCTAAATTAATTTTTCAGAATGCAATTATCTGGTACTCCGGTCTGTTCCAAATTACTTGTCATTCTGGCTTTTTACCAGATTCATTGAAGATGATATGAACTTAGACAAGCATATGTCTAGGTTCATAAAAGAGCCATGAATCTAGACACCCAAAAGGGCACCCAAAATGACAAGTATTTGGGACGAAGGGAGTATGTGTTAAGTTTGTACAATACTATTATAGCGTACACCTCTACTTTAGTGGTTGAACTTCTCATATGTTGAAGGTAGCATACCGAGTAAATCATGTTGTACAATGTGGCACCGTGCTATCTTTTGAACATGATTGCAATTGATGTGAGCAAACACCACCATTTTCTCCCTATTTCTTTTGAAGGACAAGTTTGCATACTTCTTTGTAATGTTGGGTGGGTCTAATATTAGCTGCAGTCTTTAGTTAGTCACTGTTTGCAATCATTATCACTCACCTTTTTTAAATTCGCTATTACCAATCTAGTTGGTCATTGTTTGAGGATTCTGCCTGAACTGCTGAATGTTTTACCCTTTTTGCAGTTAAAAGAGAAATTAAGATATTAAGGTTATTTATGCACCCACATATCATCCGCCTCTATGAGGTTATAGACACACCGGCTGATATCTACGTTATTATGGAGTATGTTAAGTCCGGGGAATTGTTTGATTACATTGTTGAGAAAGGTAGGCTGCAGGAGGAAGAGGCTCGCCGGTTCTTCCAGCAGGTGATTTTTTTCTATGATTCAAACCTTTTACTGGCAACTTTTAGTTCCATTCATTTGTTTTTCTTATATATGCATGCTACAATTGCATGATAAATATTGGTTAACTATAAGATTATATTCATCTCAAGTGCTTGTATGTGATACTATAGTCTTTCCTTACCCCTCTTGATACAGATTATATCTGGTGTTGAATATTGCCATAGAAACATGGTGGTGCATCGTGATCTAAAGCCAGAAAACCTTCTATTGGATTCGAAATGCAATGTCAAGATTGCAGATTTTGGCTTAAGCAATGTTATGCGGGATGGTCATTTCCTCAAGACTAGTTGTGGTAGCCCAAATTATGCTGCTCCTGAGGTAAGCTTTCTATTCTATAATGGAGTCACAGGTAAAAGTAAAAGTCAAGTCATTAGATTAGTATGGTCGTGCCTCCAATACCTTTATTATCATTCATTATCAGATATTACAATATCTTCCTTCTCTTTTCTGTAGGTTATATCTGGCAAACTATATGCTGGGCCTGAAGTTGATGTATGGAGCTGTGGGGTTATTCTTTATGCTCTTCTATGTGGTACTCTGCCATTTGATGACGAGAACATACCAAACCTTTTTAAGAAAATAAAGGTTAGCGAGTATATGTATTGTGGATATAAGTATACATCGTCTCTTGTTCCTGGTGATTACCTTATCTTTCTCTCTCCTTTTCTCTTGCATTTTAGTGTGGAATATATACCCTTCCCAGCCATTTGTCAGGTGCGGCAAGGGATTTGATTCCAAGAATGCTGGTTGTTGATCCTATGAAGCGGATCACCATTCGTGAGATTCGTGAACACGATTGGTTCAAAATTCATCTCCCACGCTATCTGACCGTGCCTCCTCCAGATAGTGCACAACAAGTTAAAAAGGTACATTTTACTCTGCATTGGCTTTCGTTGATGTCCATATATGGACTCAGCTCCCATAAACTACTGACTGTTTCTTTGGGTGGTACTTGTTCTAAATATTTCTCCCTGTGATGTGAGAAATACCCCCCCCCCCCCCCCCCCCAAAAAAAAAATGCACCCCTGTTATGTTTGCATAGTTATATGATCTGAATTCTGAACATCATTCCACCTTTTCCTTCTGTATTTTGCCGCTTCTGTGTTTCTGTGTTAGTATCTTCTATCTGATGAAAGTATTTCATCATCCTCATGTTTTCTATAATCTTTTTTTCATGAAGATGTTTCCATACCACTTTTGAGATAAAATTGTTATTTGTGAACTGTGATTGTGTTGATTGTTATTTGAGAATGTGATCAGCTTTTGCAGCCTTGGGTCTGCTAATACCAGGATTTTTTTTTTATCTGGTCATGTAGTCTAATTAAATTAATGGCTGAATTTTCTCCCAATTTCATAGATTGATGAGGAAACTCTCCGTGAGGTTATAGGAATGGGTTATGACAAGAACTTGTTGGTGGAATCAATCCAAAACAGACTGCAAAATGAGGTATTAGTCCTTTTTGAACTGTGTTGTCTTCATACATCGTTTTTGTTTTATCGATCATGAATGGATTACTCATTTATGTACAGGCAACTGTTGCATATTATTTGTTGTTGGACAATAGGCTTCGTACAACTAGTGGCTATCTTGGAGCTGAATGCCAAGAAGCTATGGTGAGCTACTGAATCATATTATTTTGCACCCTCAATTACTTTGGCATTCCTTTGATGAGTAATTTATACTCATTTTCTGTATTGATTTCTTGGCTCATAGGATTCCTCATTCTCAAACATAGCATCATACGAAACACCAAGTTCAGCACGTTCGAATCGCCAGCAAATATTTATGGAGTCTCCAGTTGGATTGAGACCACATTTTCCGGCTGAGAGGAAATGGGCCCTTGGGCTTCAGGTAATCTAATCTCATGTGGCAACCATTAGCTTGTTGTTCTCTTGCTTCCAGTCCCCTCAAATTCAGCATTTCTTTGTCTTGTGTCAGTCGCGAGCACACCCAAGAGAAATAATGACTGAAGTGCTGAAAGCTCTGCAAGAATTGAGTGTTTTCTGGAAAAAGATTGGTCATTATAATATGAAGTGCAGATGGAGTCCTGGCTTTCCTGGTCAAACTCATAACAATAACAACTTCAGTGCAGAGTCCATTGAAACTGATGGCTTGAGTGAGAGGTTAAATATAATTAAATTTGAGATTCAGGTATTTTCATCTTTTCTATGCTGCTTCCGGCAGCAATTAATATTTATGTCCTCCTGTCTTTAGTACTATCAGGTTTAAACCTGGAATCTTTGTAGATCTTATATAAGGTTGCAAATCTGATTCTTCATGTACTACCACTTGCATTTTGATATCATTTGATATACAGAATTTTAGCTGTAAACATGCAAATATAGCATTTATTTAATGGGTGGGACAGATTAATGAACCTTTTGCGGCAGTTGAAAATTGCACTTGTATTCATATCATGCATTCTGCCTTTCCTTATGTTTTCTCCAATACTGTTGTGCACTTTTAGGCGTTGCTGATACACCTACTCCCTCTGTCCCAAAAAAGATCAATTCTCACATCCCAAGTGAATATATCCCTACTTTGACCAAATATGTACAATAATTTAATACTATCTATGATACCAAATGATTATAATTAGATTTATCATGGAATATATTTTCATATAATATATATATAGAGTTATAAAGTTAATTATATTTCGTATAAGCTTAGTCAGATCTAATAAAATTTGATTGGGTCCAAATCTAGAGTTGAATTCTTTATGGGATGGAGGCAGTACATTTTATGCAGCTTGGTACCAGAATCCTATACGATTGGGATTGAATTTGTCTTTATTCGTATGTTTGTGCTTTCTTTTTTCATCTTTCTGATGTGTTGCCTTTTGATGCAGCTTTACAAAACAAGAGACGAGAAATACCTCCTCGACTTGCAAAGAGTCAGTGGACCACAGCTTCTCTTTCTGGACTTGTGTGCGGCCTTTTTAGCTCAGCTGAGAGTTCTTTGATTCCTGGTGTCTCCTTACAATCTATTGCATTCCTTGTGTTTCACTAGAGGAATGTTGAACCGCTCACAAAGCTGTATATAGTAATCTCTCCAGTAGATTGAGTTTCTGGAGTATGTAGATTGTAGACAGGCGAAGCTGTTGTGCCTGGCTATCTTCTGAACCAAACTTTTTGCGGGCAAGATGGCCCTCCTGGTTCTTAACGGCTGGCCGGTTGTCAGTGAAGGCACTAGGATATACAGTGAACTAAATCGGTGCTTTTGCTGGCATAATTTCTATCTACATGAATAATTTCAGCAATTACAATGGTTAATTGAAAGCTGAGTTGCTTACAGGCCACATGAGGTGCTTTTTAAAGTCATTGTTTGCAGTCATTTGCTAATTTATTTTTAATTTCTTCACGGGTCGTGAGGCAGCGGTGGCAGTGTCAGTGGCATACTAGCATGAGATGGAAGAGCTGATCGGAAAGTAACATCATGGGCTCATGGCTCGTGAACTGTACAGTTTACTGCCTGGACGAGGCATCTTGCTATATACTCCGTAGTGAGCTGTAATAGTTTTTCTTCGTTGAAGAACCTAGCTGTAATAGTTGACGAGTGGCAAGTTGGAAAGTTGGAAACTTGGTGAGGCATAGAGCCGGCTTACACAAGGTGTAGATGGATCAAGGGCCTATTCTGCCTGGATGAGGCATCTTGACATACTACGAGCTGTAGTTGACACAGGCAGTCTGGGGAGGCAGAGAGCTGGCTTTTACAAGTTACAACTTAACGAGGCATCAGTTGAACGAGGCAGGTTGGAGGAGCAGAGAGCCGGCTTACATAAGGTTGGATAGTTTGTTGAAAATTGGCTGCTCGGATCATGGATTTTTCACCTCAAATTGGCAGAAGTCGTGACGCTGGAGTGGTACGATTGTTCTCCTCCAATGCATAGTCGCTTGCGGCATGCAATGATGGCAGCTTCACAAACAAATCATCCAAATGGCATCGCACATTAAGTGCACAAAGCCAATCCATGAAACAATTACACATCAGCAGTAGGCACACTATCGTAAATCTCTGATCCAGTAATGGGAAAGGGGAAGAAAAAAGCGGAGGCCCAGCGACAGCAAAGATCAGATCGAGCGATCCACGAACAAGGCGTGAAAGCCAGGGCTTCGGCGGCGGCGGCGGCATTACTTCCGGGCATTAGCAGCGCCGGAGGACGGGTCGCAGGAGAAGACCTGGCGCGGGAGTCGCCACGCCTCGGAGGCCCCGAAGCACATGTCGTCGAGCGCCTCGCCGCGGCACCACCGGCACGCGCCGCGCGCGGCGCACTCGCCCCGCGTCGCCAGATCCCGGCACGGCGGCGGCGCGTTGCGGCCGGACCCGCCCTTGCCCGCCCCAGCCGCCGAGAAAGCCCCCGCGCAGATCAGGAGGAGCAGCGCGAGCACGAGCAGGGAGGCCGCGGATCTGCCTCTCGCCATTGGCGGATGCAGTCGTCAGGTGGTCAGAGCCCCAGAGTCCAGAAGGGGTAGAGGACCGCAATGCGAGTAGGGGGGATGTGGTGGAGAAGTTGTCGTCAGCTCAGCGGCGGGCTTGAAAAAGCGAGGCCCGGCCCAATGCCCAATGTCCGTCAGCTAGATTTCTGTTCAGACACAGTTTTTCAGATATCTTGTCAAGAACTCAAGAATAGCATACGCCCAGATATAACACTACTTGTACGTTCTTCGCATCATCCCAATAATTGTGGAATTATCAAATGGCTGTATAGTGTATACATCTCATCGTACTAAGCTGTTCAGTAGGAGCACAGAGTACTACAATAGCCCCTGAAAGTCTGAAACGGACCCCGGAGAAAAGAATGGATAATATGTGACTCACACGAGGAAATAGACCAACTGTGGCTCCACGCTCTTGGGAATACTACCTCTAGCACTAGTGCTGTCAAGATCACTGCAAGGGGCAGCCAAGGAGTCGGCCAGGCGGTGAGCAAATGCCATGTAGCTACGGTAGCCGTTCTCGGCTTTGACTCGCCCACTGGGGGCAACGGAGCCGTTGCCGACGTTGTTTGGCACGAGTCCACGGGCGCGGCTGGGGTCGTAGCACCAGTCTCCGGTTTTCCAGTCGAAGGTATACAGCGGCAGGAACCGGTGGCCGAAGCTGGCCACGAAATCAACGGCGTCCAGCACGAACTCGGCCTCCTCCATCGACGTGTAGTAGGCGAGGCTGACGCGCGTCCACCCGGGGCGCACCCCGTAGTACCCCTGCATCATGTCGAGATGACACAAACGAACTCAGAGTCAGCTCCAGGTGATCCACGAATGTGAAGTGATGTGATCGCCGGAGAAATCGCTGGGAGTATAACGATTTGATTATTACCTGCTCGACGGCGGATCGTATGGCTTTGGCGCGCTCCGGACTGATGCCGAGGAGACGGTGGCCATAGGGACCCGCGCAGGCGCACCCCGCCCGCGCCTGCACGCCGAACAGGTCGTTCAGCAGCTTCGTCACGAACCGGCAGTGCAGCTGCAGCCTCTGTTCCGTGCTCCCGCCGCGCCGTCCACCGTCGTCGAGCTCGGCATCTTCCTGCCTGTGCGTAGGAGTGTACACGACGAAGGAGAGCACCGGGAGCCGCGGCGCGCTCGCGTGGTGGTCGTCGTCAGCCGCGCCGAGCAGCAGGCGCAGGTTGGGGTTGGCGTCCGCGCGGACACGCCGGAGCGCTAGCGCGAGCATGCGTGCCTCGCTCGCCTCGATGCACGCCTCCCCGACCCACTCCTTCACCCGGAACGCCAGCGCGGCGCGGACCTTCTGTATGATCGCCGGCGTCCCGGCGTCCTCGCGCTCCTCGGCGTCGTCGCTGTACACGGCGTCGCCGTACGCGCTCACGTACAGCACCGTGCCCCCGCCGCTGGTGGACGGCGCCGTGCGGCGGAGCCGGTACAGCCGCGACGCCATGGCCAGCACGCCGGGGCTCCCCGGCCCGCCGAGGAACTTGTGCGGGCTCAGGAACACGGCGTCGTACCCGTCGTCCTCGCCGGACCTCATGTCGATCCTCACGTAGGGGGCGCTGCACGCGAAGTCGAAGCAGGCGTAGGCGCCGTGGGCGTGCAGGAGTCGCGCCACGGCGCGGGTGTCGGTGCGGAGGCCGTTCACGTTGCTGCACGCCGAGAAGGCGCCCAGCATGGGCCGCCCCGAGAGGGCGTGGGTCTCCAGGGCGGCCTCCAGCGCGGCGAGGTCGAGGAGGCCGTCGCCCGGGCGGAGGCCGACCTCCACCACCTCCGCGAGGCTCTCGCGCCAGGTGAGCAGGTTGGAGTGGTGCTCGTAGGGCCCCACGAAGACCACCCACCGGTCGGGTGGCGGCAGCGCGGCCAGCGCCGCGGCGCGTAGCGTCGGGGGCACGGCCATGCCCGTCACCTCCTGCAGACGCTTGATGGCCGCGGTGCACCCCGTGCCGCAGAAGAGGAGCATGTCGCGCGGCCCGGTGCCCAGGCTGCGCTTCACGTACCGCGCCGCGTCGCCGGCCAGCTTGCTCGTGTGCAGGACCACGTAGCTGTCCGTCGTGTGAGTGTTTCCTGGGCTCCATCCATCAAATCAGATAATAAGCACCCCAAGTGGTAGTAATTGTCGAAGAGAATGAGAATTGTGCACGTACGGTGCGTGCACACGCACCGTAGTAGGGGAGGACGTTCCGCAGCACGAACTCCTCGGCGAACCGGAGGCAGCGGCCGGACGCCGTGTGGTCGGCGTACGTGATGCGGCGAGCCCCGAACGGCGACGCGAACTCTGCTTCAGCGCCGATGATCTGCGACCTCAACCACTCGAGTTTCTGAGCCGATGCCTCGTTGTTGTCCGCGTCGGCGTTATTCTTGACGTCCTCGCCGCTACCCAGAACAAGGTCATCGAACAGGAGGCCGTCGGCATGCTCGTGTTCTGCTGCTGCTGTAGGACTAGGAAGTGCAGCACAGCTACACGCAGTGGCAGCAGAAACGGGCTGTACGCTATGCACGAGAAGCGGCATGGCAAATTGGTAATTCGGGCTGATGGTGTATCTTTAGCACCGCACTGTGGTAGTCAATTTGATCCGATCGAGTGGGAACGAAAGAGATGATGTAAAGATCGTTGATCAAAAGCAAAGCATATATAGGGAGCGCTAATGCTAGCTGTTCGTCTTGTAGAGCCACCCAGCCCAACATTTTTTTTCCCGTGTCCTGTGAATCTGTGATCTGTGTGGGAGCTGCATGCCGTGCCGTGGGAGACGGGACGAGCAAATCAATCCAAGATCAGGTCACATACCGAGGGCCAAAGGGCAGCCGGCAATGCCGCAGAGCGCCAAATGCAACGCTACACTACACGCGCTGTGGGTCGGGGTTGCCGGCGAACGAAGTTAGGCGAGGATACACCACGAGGATGTGCCCCGGAGCCGAAGGCGAGCGCGCGAAACGGTGGGGTGGATCGGTTCGATGGGCTCGTTGCCTGGATGAATCCGAACCGGAGCTCAGCGACGCGGCGCGGGACTGAGGCCGCGCCGCGTCACTCCACCAATCAGAGCGAAGCAAACATGTCATTCCGGCAAGGCGGCAATCCGCCGGCGCTGGTAGTTTTGTGTTGCAGCTGGAACAGACCCATCAGAAAACTCCGAAGGAAGAAGGCAATGCTAACGGCCCATCATGGATGCCTGGATGGAGTTGAGCTCGGGTGGCCCAAGAAAACGTGAACCTAAAGGCCCACTAGCAGCCGAAAGAATATTAAGCAGTTGATGGTAGAATTAGAAGAATCTAATTTGTTTTCATGCTAAAAAAACCCCTAAATAATCCAGTTGTTTTCATGCTAAATACAGGATGTTTAAATGACTATACTATTATCTAGATATTAAGCAGTTGATGGTAGGATTAGAAGAATCTAATTTGTTGGATTATTACAAGCCTATAATAAAATCTAACCCGTTTAGACTGCATGGTGTCATGGTGATTATATTTACTGGATTATATAAGCCAAGTGGCAAACAGCACCTAAATCCGTCCTGTCTTACACGCAGAACCTTTGTAATAAAAAATTCCAAAAAAAGAGGCTCCGGATCCAAAGTTGCCGTGACAATAATGCAATATCTCTCTGTAGTCTAACACTTAAAATTGATGTTTTCAGATCTTTTGGTGCTGCTCGGCGTACATACAAATACAGATCGGAGAGATATAGCATGATCCATTCCTCCTACAGATAGGTCTCAGCTCACGGTTCATTTTCACCCATCACTCTCGTGGCCGCAGTCTACTGTTCCGCTCACCCCTGCGATCTACTATCCCACTTACATGTTCTCCGTCATGTTCCTCGCCAATATCCTCAAGACTCTCTAGGCATGGGCGTGATTCTTGAGAAAAAAGATGTGCCTGGTGAAGAAGCTGTTTTGCAACTTGCAAAAATGCCGTGGAATAATGCGCCGACTGTACATATTTCTTCCCGTCCTGCTTGTACCGGTGAGTTCGCAAGCATCGACTAGAGTAAAGAAAAAAAATACTCGATACGATCTGAAATACTACTTGAACAAATCAGCTGAACTGCTAAAACAAATAAGCTATCCCAATTGTCCCAAAAATGTTTAACCTATCCGCGAACTGAGCTCTAGCTCAGCTGGCAAGGTTACTTGTGGTGCAAGCAGTCCACTAGGGTTCAAGTCCTCGACTCGGCACTGGTGCTCGTATTTTCCTGGATTTGTTCCAAGATTTAACCGGCGCTATTCTTTCAGTGGTAGGCGATGTGCCCCTCGATAGCGAGACGCTGTGGTAACTTCGTCAGTTTGGAGGATTTGTCGGCCCAGTCTTTCGGAGGTGCTTATTGGGGTAGGGTTGCGTGTCTTTCGGAGCTGCTTATAGGGGGAGGGTTGCGTGCGTATGTTTGTAGAGGCAAGTGTGCGTGCGTGTTTAACCGGGGTGCTTATATTTATAGGGGCAAGTGTGCATGCATGTTTAACCGGCGCTATTCTTTCAGTGGTAGGTGGCGTGCCCCTCGATAGCGAGGCGTTGTGGTGATTTCGTCAATTTGGAGGATTTGCCAGCCCAGTCTTTCGGAGGTGCTGAAAGGGGTAGAGTTACGTGCGTATGTTTGTAGAGGGTAAGTGTGCGTACGTGTATGTGAGTGTCTGCGTCTCTACTATGTGATTCGAAAAAAAACAAAAAAATGTTTAACCTGTCACAATGCACGGAGTATGAGTTTCGCGGAAACGTACGTTCCTATACCATAGTACGTCCATACTCACCATGCATGCACCGGATACGTCCAATATTTGCAGGAGAAGAACTTTCACCGGCGTACGCGTGGGCCCATCGGAAAATCTGAATACCGTGTGGCTACGGTCAATGTTCGTATCTCCCCCGTGAAATGGTTCGCGCGAAAAACGTTTCGTTTTGTCCATATCTGAGCCGGTATCACAAGTTCACATATACTAGTTGCTGTAGCTCACAGCTGCAGTTTATGTTTATCCAGAACGAAAGCGACAGCGACAGCGAGAGCGAGAGCGTTTTTTTGACTGTCCGATCTGCAGGCGATATCTGCTCGTCAAAGGTTGTCATTAGGCGGGAGATGCATCGGAATATCCTTGCCGGCTGAATCCAGTGCTGTCATCGTGCGTTAATTCTGGAGTGGAACAGCACCCGTGGCAATTCATGGTAAGTTGGTGACTGCTCTCGTGGTGTTTCTCGTCTCCGTGCTCGACCACGGAGAAAGGCAAGATGAAATGGTTATTTTCGCCAGATTTTTTAGAGTTAATATTTTCGCTAGATGTTACGGTGCCTTCAAGCTACAGTCTACTCACTATTATGTGTTCTCGAAAAAAAAACAGGAGTACTATTACAACGACTGCCATGAGCCATGGCCAGCGTCGTTTTCTTCTCGAATTATCTGTTGCTTTTTTTATTTTATTTTTCCAGGTATGAAATATGAATCTCAAGCTACCCCACAAGGCCAAGCCACTTGGTGGCGTGACGTTGCAGCGCGATAGTATAAAAAAATAGCGACGTGCGGTAGTTCACACGATCCGTATTTTCCTTTCCTCCAACTTATCTCTTTTCTTTTTATTTTTTCAGATTTGCCGACACGACACGGCTAGTCGCCGTTCTAAAACTGTTTAGGATTATAGAAACGATCTTTTTATGCGAGCACTGTAGCTGTCTGATGGTTGGAGCATCTCTACGTCCCGTCCCGCTGCAATTTTCGCTAGTCGTCGACATGCATATACAACATGGGTGTGTTTAGGGTGTGTTTAGATTGAGAAAGATTCTCCGAAAAAACACTATAGACCTAAAAATACACTGTAGATGAATAATGTTCTGTGAGTGAGGGGGGATGAATAGAGAAAAGTTAGATGAATAGTGTTTTTTTGGTTGGGTGTAGGTGAAACTAAACGCACCCTTAGGTAAGGGTGGGAAGAAGTGTTTTTTGGATGCGTGTTATGTGAGGGGATGAATAGGAAAGGCGAAAAAGAAATTTTTGGGATGCGTGTTCTGTGAGGGTGATGAATAGGAAGTAAAAAGTATTTTTAGAATGTGAACATGACCCTATTTCATGTGTTTCCTATCCTCATGACGCATGTGGTACTTCCTTACTCCCTAAAAAGTGTCGCCGTTGGTGTACATACCACAAGATTGACTCGATTTGTAGAAATGCATGCAACCTTTAAGGCTTCAAATAATTTTTATAAAAAACTAGATCTAAATATCTATCTAATAGTATTTATATTATAATATAAATTTTAATATATTTAAATATATAATTAGCCGTAGGCTTTTTCGGGAAGCAAGAAAGATACTTTTTAGAGGCTGAGGGAGTACTCATAGGCCCAGGGAATTGACTAGCTTGTTGGCTACGGCGGCCTTTGTTACAGCGAGAGGAAGCCAGCGATTTTTTAACGTCCAGCGGCTGTGGTAGGAGCCGGGTTCTACAGGCTCATTTGGTTCTACCAAACTTGTCAACGTCCAGCCAAGTTGTTCTCAAGGCCAAGTCGGCCTTTCTTTTAATTTTATTTCCCAGGAGACCATTGACAAATGACAGCAGCTGATCTAGTGCGGACTAAAATTTGGTTTTTCCCTGAAAAGCAGCCGTATCGTTTTATAAAAAAGCAGCATCAAGGGTGGTTTTGCTTCGATCGCACGGGTGCCGGCCTCGACGAGCTGGATTTCCACGCCATCTCGCGAAATAAGCTACCGCGGCCTGCGTCGCACCAGCGCAAGTTCAGGTTTGGCCCGTGACGCGTCACCTGTTTCCTCGCGATGCATCAGACTCCATGGCCGATACCGATACATGGCCAAATATGCTGTCGTCTCTCCTCTCGCAAGTCGCAACGCCTGCATTCGGCGATTGACCGGCTGCCCGTCGGGAAGTCATCTGGCAACGGAAGAGTAGCCAAACGTGGCAAAAGCACGGCAAAACGCGCGTGCGCCAGGGAGGAAACAAACATACGAAGCCGCCCCCGCGAAAGCACAGCCGGATAAGGAAAGGGCAATGGGCAAAAACGCGACGTGAGCAAGCTGTGGCACGGCGGCACGGGCACGCGTTCTTAGGCTATAGCCCCAAACCCATCTACTAGGATGGTGTCCATAGCATTAAATAACTAGTCACATAAGCAGTTTGGTGATGTGGCATGGAAATTAAAGATGGGGGAGAAGGACATGGTGTCTTGCATGAGAAACCATGTCTACATAAGAACCAAGAAATAAAACTTAACGATAGGGAGATGAAAGGAGAGAACATATGTGATTGGGTGGTAGTTTTGTTTTTATGAAACTATACATTGAGAAGGTAATTTCTATAGATAGTGTCCATATGACATTGATGTATAGAAAGTTGAGAATAGCCTTGTCCACTCGGGCAGTCGGGCCGTCGTGCGCGGGGAGCCGAAGCGGCGCGGGGCCATTGCGCCACGCGGCCGACGCGGTGCGGGCGATCTCCTTGTCCCCATCGATCCACGTCGACCCGGTCAAGGCCTTCTTTTATCCTCACCGCCCCCGGCGCGACCATCCCCGGCCACTATTATTATCACACATCACCTACCCTGCTTCCTTCCTTCCTCTCTCTCTCAACCTTTCCCCATTCCGCCGCCGATTCCCCCCAGCCCTCGTCCTCGCCGGCTCTGATTCGCCGCGAATTCCCGATCGCCCGCCGAGCCCTGAGCGAAGGGAAGGTCGATTCAATTCGGAGCGAGCGCGCTCATTGTCGGGCAACGTTGTGACTGCCGGCGCCGCGGCATGGAGATCTCGTTCGAGGCGTGGGAGGGCGTGCAGCGGCACGGCCAGGACCTCGCGGACCGCCTCGCGCAGGGATTCACGGGCCTGCTCCAGGCGCCGCCGCAGTTCCCGTGGCCGCCCTCGCCGCACAAGCGGATGCCCTTCGACATCGACCTCCCCGTCGTGCCCTTCGGCGCCGGCCGCGGCGCAGCGCCCGGGAAGGACTTCCCCTTCCCCGCCGCCGCCGTCTCCTCGGTCATCGACATCGGCGGGAGGCTCGGCCAGGCCGGCGCCGAGCTCGGGGCGTCCGTCGGCGGGGCCGTGCAGCACGCCGTGAAGCACCTGCCCGTGCCCTTGAGGAACGGACAGATCCGGCGGCGGAAGCAGCGGCCGCTTCCTCAGGCGCCCCTGCCCCCTGCGGCTTCGGTGGGCGAGGGTGGCGTAGGGCTCTCCGTCGGAAGGGCTGCTGTGGATAGGTGCCCCCTCGAGGCGGCGGCGGCGGCGGCCGCCGCGGCGACTGGGAGCGCGGCCGCTTCGAGCGTCAGTGGTCATATTGGCGGATACGACTTGGATGAGGACGACGAAGGTTTCGGCTGCGAGATTGGGACTTTTGGAAACTTTAAGAAGTCCAAGGTACGATCCGACTCGTGGTTTGATTATGGGTTTTGGCATCTTGGTGATGTTTGCATCTCAAATTAGGCGCAGAATCCTAGCTCAGGGCTCTTGTCCTTAGAGTAGTACAATTTAACAATTCATTCTAGGCTCTATCAACTGGTTTACACATCTCTTAGCTAGCACTTTCGGAATTTGGAACCGAGGTGTCATCTGATTTACTGTATTCCTTTTCCTCACAGTAAATCTGTGATCCGTGTAAGGCCTCATATTACATTCATGGATTGAACCTACAATATTGGATCTGCCTTTGAACTATCATTCTTCTGTAAAAAAAAACATCTAAGATTATCGTGTACGACCTTTTAGGTGAACTCATGCTGCCCATCGCACTTGTATGGTGCTACAATATGAATCAAAGATTCAATAGTGTTTAATGCATGGATGTACATAAAATGTTTTACATTAAGTAATTAAGCTAAAAGTAACCTTCAATTTTGAATCAATCAAATGTTTTTACTGGAGATGTGAATTTTTTTTTGTATATCCCAATTTTCAATCATGTTACATTGATCCAGATGGTAGCATATTGTAATCTAGTACTAACCATCTGGTCTGATAATTATTTATAGGGTACTGTAAATATGTCAGCAACATACAGCACAAGGAGCCATGACATTGAGAGTTCTGTTGTTGCACGTGGAGATCTATGGAGGCTAGAGGCCTCACGTGGTGGTTCAACTTCTGGAAATGATACTTCACCCCTTTACCTTGTTCAGTTGGGGCCTCTACTATTTGTCCGAGACTCTACACTTCTGTTGCCCGTTCATCTATCAAAGCAACACCTGCTTTGGTATGGTTATGATCGCAAGGTACAGATCCTTTCTATTGCTTTCTTCCAAAGCATGGATTCTTGATTATTTTGAATTACACTTGCGTATGATGAAATTTGTCTTCGGTCCTTTTGTTGTTTCATCATTCAATATTGTCTCTCCTTTGCATAAGTAAAGTTATAATCTTTATTATTTATTGATCATATGTTAGACCAGCTCTACCTTGATTTGCAAGTCAAAATTATGTGGAATTGTAATGCATATGGTGTATAAATATGCTATGAGTAAGTTTGCAATGGGCTTATTTGTTTATCATTTTTAAGAGAGATTTGTAGATCATTTTTTTGCTAATGCATGCGCATGGAAAGATACATTTCAGATACTATCTTTTTGGGTGACTATATTTTTAAAAGTTCAACGTCGCATTTCCCCCCAAAATAAGCTTGATTCTCATGTTGCAAAGCTAACCAACAAATATGCCATTGTCTTATATTTAAATTAAAATTGGCAACTTACAATTAGCTTATCTAACGTGTAAGTGCGCATGTGTGTCATCTGCCTGTCTTTGCTTATTATTTTTATCCTCTTATGCTAATAAACTTGATATACCATTACAGAATGGAGTTCATTCTCTCTGTCCAGCCATATGGTCAAAACATAGAAGATGGTTGATGATGTCGATGATGTGCCTCAATCCAGTAGCTTGTGTAAGTCTCATTCTCATTGAGATTTATTAATATATTTTAATCTCCTAGACTAAGTGAAAAAAAATGGTGATGGTTTCTGATTCTTATCAAGCACAAGAGGATGTTTTATGCGTAAAATGTGTTCATTTTATAATGTTACTGCGATGCTTTCAGAATTGTCAACAGGCTTAGATTCTAGTTCAATTCTTTTGATCATCCTTGATTCGTTGCATTTTACTTGTGCATATGAAGCTTAGTGTTAACAATGCCTTTTTTCATTGCAGTCCTTTATGGATCTGCAGTTCCCTAATGGGCAACTAACATACGTTGCTGGTGAGGGGATATCAGCCAGTGGTTTTCTTCCATTATTTGGTGGGCTGCTTCAAGCTCATGGAAAATTTCCTGGAGAAACAAGAGTGAGCTATTCTTGCAAGGTTGGTATTTTAATTTTATGTTCCCTATACTAATCAACCGTGGTGTAAATTTACGTACTCTGGAAGTCGGTTTTTTATATCAATGTGAGATTATCCTGCAAATCGTTCTACCACCTAGTGTGGCATGCAACAATAGTTACATGTAATAAATGCTTGGCCTGTAGCTAATATCATGGCTAGTAACTAATCAATGGCTGATCAGAAATATTTTATGATGTTAATTGGTCACACCATGCTCACATGTGTTGCCATAGCTTATGAGTTCAATCTGACTCCTGTCCTCTCTCTCTTTTTAAAGAATAAGCGTGGCACAAGGTTCACTCCTATGTTTCAATGGCCGGATAAGTCTGTTTCATTGGGAGTTACTCAACCCTTGGCATGGAAAAGATCCGGTCTTATGGTGAGACCCAGCATACAAGTCAGGTAATTTTCTAAATACATATGGACAACACTGCAGCATTTTATGTTTGGCAACTGTAGTCTTTCATGTTAGCACCTATTACCCTAGAGTCTCGCTGCATTTGTATAAATGGCAAAGTACTGTTGATGGAACATTTCCAGATGCCAATTTCATTATGCATAAATGTCTTGCTGTATACTCCATAATGTTCTTGGTTTCTTCGAATCCTTATCTTCTCTGTTTTAACACCCGTGTTCTTGGTGTTATGTCGACAGTTTGTGCCCTACATTTGGTGGAAATGATCCTGGTGTACGTGCAGAAGTTGTCCATTCACTTAAAGAGGAATTGAATTTTATGTGTGGCCTCTCTTGCTCAAGACACCCATCGGCTTTTACCGCGCTTTCTGTAAGCTCTCCTTGCATGAACATTTATTATTGATTCTTTCTAGGATTTTAGTTTGACTATAACTGAATCTCTACATGGCAGATTGGGCGATCCAAGTGGAATGGTCAAGTGGGCAGTTCGGGAGTGGTAATCACCTTGGAAACACCTCTTAATAACATTGGAAGGCCGTCTTTATCTGTTCAACTGAATGGTGGTTTTGAGTTATGATGTCTTGACTTCTGCACTGAAGCTGTACATACCGGTGTATATATTGCCATCACTAATGTCCCTGCTACGTAGTCATGGGTCGGCTGCTGAGTTGATCGACCTGGAAAGTTTGTCGTAGTGAGTTGCAAGCTTGCAACTCGGTTTTGTCTCTACAAGTCTCAACTTTACAAATCAGATGCTATGGTCCCCATGTGGACAGAAGTCAGTTTTGTTCTCAACGGAAGAGGCTTGCATACTTCGCAATCATCGAAGAGATTGTGATACTTGCAGTTGAGCTAATTTTTAGAAGTTCACGAAAAAGGAGTGCCATGAGCTCAACTTTCTATGACCGGGCTGTCTGTGCAGTCATGGAAAAAGACGTTCATAGAGCCCATTCGTTTGGTGCAAGACTGACAACACCTGTTGCAATTCAACATTGTTGATACCCATTGTCTTGTTGGGATTTATTGGTATCACAACTGACCACTGGTTGGTCTGTATTGTTGAATGTTGAGACAAATAGTTGGAGTAGTATTCAACAGTTATGAGCAATGAATGGAAAATATTAGCTTGTCATGGACCACTACTCCACTACGATGCTGCTGGCAGAGCTCCATTGCAACCCACCCCCCCCCCCACCCCCACCCCCACCCCCTCCAAATTTTTTGCTTGCATAACCTTTTTCTGGTAAGTTTTGACTGTTGTCTCGTATCAGATCTGGTGACGGGACCATTATCAGGGTGCCGTCATATTAATCCTGCCGTTTTCATCTTCTGCGCGCGCGTTACTATTTTGTCGTGCGTTTTAAGTTATCTGTCAGTTCGTTTCTAGTAACCTTTAGTTCCAATTCCAACGCTTGCATTTACGAATGTTGTGAGCTAGAAGCGTAGAATAAATAGATTGTAACCGAGTACCATCCCTAATAAGAAGAACGACCCACTGGTAAGCAGGCGAAGCCTCGCGCCCGAAGAACCTACTCCGCACGTTCTACAGCCTTTGAACGCAGCCCACCTCGGCCATGGAGATCGCTCCCCCAACTGTGCTTCTGCTGCTCATCTTCTCGCCGGTCGCCACGCCCTCGGCTTTGGCCCCGTCCGGCACCGACGAGCACGGCCCCGCCGTTTACGTTGTCTTCGTCAGCCGTGCCGACTACGTCGACTCCCCGGACTACGACCTCAGCCTGCTCGCTCCCGTCGTCGGCAGGTCATTGTGACACACCGTGCTTGCACGCCTGTTCCAGCTATATATATGAGTATATGACCTCACGAGCATTGAACCCCTGCCTGTTCTGTTGCAGCGCGGCGGAGGCGAAGGATGCATTGCTCTACCACTACGGCGGCCTCGGCTTCGCGGCGCGTCTGGCACTGGAGCACGCCGCTCAACTGTCAAGTGAGTGCAGATGGTTCGTCTAGTTCAAGCTCAATGGCGCGTCGTACGAGTCATAGGCCGGTTCAGGAGATTTTGCGTGCCAATTAATAGCTCTCATGCATCTTCTCTGTTTGCCTTGTGTTACAGAGAAGGACGGTGTCGCGGTCTTGAAGGACAAGGCGTACGGCGTCGGGGAAGATGGTCGCTTGCCTTGGTTCTTCTAAGGATCAAATGAAATCTTGCACACGGTCACTTAGATTGCAAGCTCTTGTTTGGAGCGTTATTTGTTCGGCGCTCTGAAACATGTTATATGTAATTTGATCATACGGCTACTACCCTTCCGCGATCTGAAACATCTTTTATGAAGTTCGGAGTAGACTTAAGTCTACTCCGATCTCATATTTTATCCCCTTCTCATCTCAGATCTCCTAAAATGAATGACCTAGTGCTTATCTCAGATATCCTAAAATGAATGACCTAGCAAATCTCATGAAACTTGTACCTGGGGGAAAACAAACCCTGTTTCTTAGAAGAGAGATTTTGATTATGATGCGCTTACCTGCTCACTAGTTATTTCTGTCAGATCCAGCATGCTATAAAATAAGTTCAAGTCTTCAAAGTTCCAATAGATGGTAATACCAGGCAGGCACACTATTAGGAGACTAAACACAAACTGGAGTTGGGTTTAGTCTAATTGAACACTTAAACTCGGATCAACCATTAACTCTGACCCTCAATGCAAGATTTGTGAGACTTCAACTTTATAGCAGCTGATAGTAATGCTTCCTCTTGCGCCACTGATGGCAGCGAAGACCAGATCAATGTTTTCTGGAGTGTTGATAACAAACGAAATAAATTACATGAACTATAAGAAAAATTTGAGCACAGTGTTTCAATAATGCATCCACTGTTGATAACAAAACAACACTAAGCAGCTGATAACATGATCGTATTTGCACATGACCTTTCAGGCTACATGGCAACTGAGAAACACCAATCAATACCCTACTAAAAAGTGCAAGAACAATCAAAACCGTTAACATCAAGCGTCAACTCTAGGGAAAAAAATCAGGATCAGTTAAACTCAGAGCTCGCAGATTTCATCATAGTACTTTCTCTTGTACCACTCGTGGTGACAAAACATCCCAATGATTAGACACTAGCATACCACTGAAGAAGAGAAAGCGAGCATCCTTAGATGCGCGGCTGTCCAGGCAGAGGAGCTCCTGCTGCTTCCTGACCCATTCCACATTCGGTAGCTTAGCATCACCATCACGCTCACGCTTACAATGGAACTCCATGTCTTTGAGGAACATGCTTCTCCCGTGAAGGAACTTGGCCATCTCCCTCTGCCACTCGTGCCCTCTGTAAACCTCGAACACCACTTTCTCAAGGTGGTTATGGACACAGGGGATGTGTCTCAACACGTCCCATGTCTCTGATGCAGCGGCTTGGAACCTCGACCATGTATCTGACTGAAGAACACAAACAACATATTTTAGCCGTCGAGGTTGATCAATGGATGACACAGTGCGCAGGCTACTAGGCTAGTCAGATCTAACTTACCCTGATGTAGAGCGCCTCTAGGCAAGGGAACAGGTTGAGCAGTTGGATGATCCAATCAATGTACCCTTCCCGTGTGTAGCTTACTTCGATGGAAAGCGTCTTCAGGTTCGGCATCAATGTCTTCACATTAATTTGGTCTTCCTGCATATGTAAATCAGTGGGTTAATTTGTTCATTCAGAGATGACTGCGTATGGCGTAGCTACTTAATTTGTGACTGCACATCAGTGGGTTGTGAATTTGTGCCAGAGTAAGGTTAAGGTCACCTTGAAGATTGTTTCCCCAATCTCGATCGCCTTCATGTTCATGCCGAGGTAGCCCAAGAACTTCAGCTTCGGTGCGTGCGCAATCTTGAGGCGCACTTCTCTTGATCCTGCTTTCATGTACATGCACTCCCCGAACAGCCACTCCAGGTTGGGAGCGTACTCGATGAACAGCTCACTGAAGGTGCCATCGCTGTCAAGTATCTTTAGGCTTGGAGATCGAACATGGACGAGGTCGCACTTGCGCGTTCCCTCCATCTTTAGGCGCTCCAGTGCCGTGCACTGCGAGAGCAGTGAGTTCAGAGAGTCATCGGAGATCGAGACATGGCACAGCTCGATCTCGGTCAGGCGTGCGAGGGGGCGCGGGGCGGGTACGGCGCCGTCCTTGGGGACGTCCGGGAAGGTGCAGGAGCCAGCGCGGAGGCGCTTCAGGGAGGAGCAGTCGAAGAGGGAGGCCGAGATCCTATGGTGCCAGTCGCGGAAGTCGAAGTCGAGGACGAGCTCCTCGACGCCGCGGCGAGCGAGCTCCTCGAGCCAGCCGCCGCCGGACAGGTCCTCGTCGCCGGGGACGGAGCTCCAGCCGGCGTGGAAAGAGCGGACCGGCGCGGTGGGGTGCGCGGCGAGGATGGAGTTGACGGTGGCGATTATGTCGCGGCGGCCCGGCATGTTGGCGTTGAAGTCGAGGAGGAGGGTGGAGGAGAAGAGGCGGCGCCAGCGGGTGGCCAGGACGGTGCACCTCGCGGCCTCGTCGAGCTGGAGGAGGGAGAGGATGGAGACCAATATGACGTCGGGGAGGTCGCTGAGGCGGTCGCGGAGGAGGTCCGCGCCGTCTTCCGTCGCCATCTCCGGCCGGTGATTACGTGAGCGATCTAATATTCTAGGTTTCGCAGCGCGCTCGCCGTGTGCCGGACCGATTTGGGAAGAGGGGGTTGAGGGAGAGGGGTTTAATCTAGGGGCTCGTTTTGGGCCCTGGTTTAGGGTTTAGGGTACTGTTTAACTACAAACAGTTTTATTATAGGTAGAAAATATACACCAAAAAATTGAAAAGAGAATGTGAGATGTGTCACGATGAGTCAACGATGAAAAGAACGAGCTCAATGAATCAATAGGATCACCCTTAACAAAACACCAGAAATTTATAGACGACATGTATACATCTAATTAAGCCATTGAAATAGGAACGATTTTTATGTGGTCGATCGAACACTAAGCAGCCATACAGATAGTGTCAGAGAAGGAAGAGACTATTTTTACAGAAGCCCCTATTGCCGTTTCATTCAAAAAATAAATAAAAAAGTCCCTATTGCCGGAGCAGGACTCTCATGACCATCCCCAAATGACTGGACATGGGTTTTGAGGTTAGTAACTTTCTGATGTTAACACTATTTGACGTTAAATTGTTTAATCTTCATCAGTGATCTTATTCTAAATATTTCCATCCTTTGATTCTCACCCTTTCTCATTGCCCAGTTTGTAAGACGGTAATTGGAATACTACAATTTTATTACAGAAATTTTACCACGCCGTACAATCCTAAGAAAAAAAAAATCTTTGAAATTAATGTGTTTCAAAGAGGGCATGAAAGATCTTGCCAATCTTATTCACCTATAGTTAGACGAAAACTTTCTTGTTGGGCTTGTTAAATTGGTCATCTACTAGTCCCCATAACGAAAATGGTTCCATCGGGTAAGTTGACAGCATCTAGGCAAAGCTTGAATTTATTGCTTTGCTGGTGATCATCCCTGAGGAAGCACAAAGAAACATATTTGCTCCAAGATTGAAATTTGGTTTGGAAAAGGCGAAATAGCTGGATACGGTTTAGGGAATCAGGGTTGAGCAAGTTTGATGCTTGCCTCGATGCTTCAGTTCACCACAGTTAAACACAGCCCATACTTTGATTTTAGACTACCCATTGCCACAACAATCAATCACTGCAACTGCAAACATGCGCCATGGACATGTCAGTATGGCACATGGTAGGCTCACCACAATCCTCCCTGATTCTTTATCTTTCTTAATCCCTCCTCACTTGGTCACTTTCATCCCAAGTTCTCTATTCATCTTCACTCTGGTTCAAAATTTGGAGCAACATATACTGCTTCGTCCTTCAGACAAATGTGTTACTACGAAGGTTTAACGAAATTACCGCAAATAAACGGATAGCTGTAGCCGTAAAGCTAAATCACACCTGACTAGGTAGCAATCTAACATGGCCATCCACCCTTGCAATAGGAAAAATAAAGAAAGACTAGCATAACAGTAATAGGAAAGATGTGTTGTGGAAAACAGCAACTAGAAACAACAATCGATCCCCAGCTGTCAACTCTAATCATGCATCGAAACATATGATTTGTCAAACTCAAACCTTGTACAGATTATTGTAGTACCGCCTCTTGTACCACTCACGGTGCCACTGCTGGCAAATATTGTGATGATTAAAGTTCAAATCAAAGAAGAGGAACCGAGCATCCCTAGATGCGCGGGTGTCGAAGCAAAGGAGCTCCTGTTGCTCCCTGACCCATTCTTGCCTCGGGCCCCTTCTGATAAATGTGGTGTTGGTGTCATCTATGCAATGGAATTCCATTGTTTTCAGGAACATGCTCCTCCGGTGAAGGAATTTGGCCATATCTCTCTGCCAATCGTACCCTCTATAAACCTCAAACACTACCTTCTCGAGGCATTTGTCCATGCACGGTACTGATCCTAGCATGCTCCATGACTCTGTTGAATCTTCTTCCACCATGGGCCCAAGTTCTGACTGTAAATAGCATATATGAAAGAGGTAAGCAATGATCATCAAAGCAAATGCAAGAGACTATAACAAACCACGCAACAGCGGGATCACCTTACCCTGATGTAGAGTGTCTCTAGGCAGGGGAATAGCTTGAGCAGCTGCATGAACCAATTGATGTATCCCACTCTTCTATTCATCAATTGGACGGCAAGCGTCTTCAGGCTCGGCATCAAGGTCTTCACAAGAATTTGATCTTCCTGCGTGCGCAATAACCGTTAATTTGCATGGAACAGCAAAAGCCAAATTGATAGCACACAACAGGTGGTGAGATCGGCTCACTGTGAAAATTGTTTCTCCAATCTCAATCGCGAGGGAGCCCATGCCGAGGTAGCCCAAGAACTCCAGCTTCGGTGCGTGCGCAACCCTGAAGTGGACTCCTCTCTGGCACAAGTTGTCGCCGAGCAACCACTCTAGGTTGGGAGCATCCTCGACGAAGAGCTCATCGAAGTGCCCGTCGTTGCTCAGGATCTTGAGACTTGGAGACCGGATGCGGACGCGGCCGCACAACTGGCGCATGAGCCGCATCTTCAGTCGCTCCAGCGCCGTGCAGTGCGAGAGCAGGGCGTGCAGCGCGTCAGGAGTGGGGATCCTGCGGCGGCGGCCTCATCGGGAGGGCTCGGGAAGGTGCAGCAGCTAGCCCTGAGGCGCGTCAGGGAGGCGCAAGCGAAGAGGGGGAGGACGGGATCCGCTGCCACCGCTCACTAAAGGAGAGGAAGAGTTCCTGGACGCCGTGGCGCCCGAGCTCCTGGAGCCAGCCGCCGCCGTCGCTGGACGGGTCCTCGTCTCCGCAGATGCTGCCACTGCTGGTGCGGAATGAGCGAACCGGCGCTTCGGGGTGCGCGGCAAGGATGGAGCTGACGAGGTCGAAGACGCTGAGGCGGTGGCCGGGGAAGGAAACGTGGAAGTCGAGGAGTGTGAGGGGGAAGAGGCGGCGCCAACGGGTGGCGAGGACGGAGCACCTCGCGGCCTCGTCGAGCCGGAGGAGGGAGAGGATCACAACCAGTATGGCATCGGGGAGGTAGCCGAGGCGGTCGCGGTGGGCGGCCCTGCTGCCGACGTCCGCCGCCATCATCTCCGGGCGTGCTCCGTCGGTTAGGTTTAAGTGTTGGAGGGTTTTGAGGAGTCTTTTGGGGAACGGAAAAGCCATTTCAGGCTACAAAGTTCATTCAGTGCACACTGTACAGTTTCTCAATAAGTTGAGAGTCAGAATTCGGGGTGATTATGCTAGAATTGAACCATGTAGCTTCTCAACTGTTATGGCTTGGACATTTTATTGCTCATCTTGGGGTACATATTGTCTCCCCACCCTACGTAGAGAAGGGTTATTAACAGAAGATCCATTTAAAGCTGCTTCAACCATATGGATGATGCTACCTCCTCCGTTCCAAATTACAAGTCATTTGACTTTTTTATCCCAACTTTGACAGCTAGTCTTATTTAAAAAAAATTATGCAAACATAGGCAAATTTAAATTATTTTTGAAGAAAGTTGTGTAAAGCAAGCCATAACAAAAAGAAAAGAAATTTTGCAATTGTTTCTGAATAAGACGAGTGATTAACTCGGGGTTAAAAAAAAGTCAAACGAACTATATTTTGGAACGGATGAGGTACAAAATTACATTCGCCAATAGCTGTGATCCGGCTTATGGATGGATCAAGGTTGCAAAACAAGACAGGTACAAAGAGGATCAAGAAGGATCGATAAGTTTTGCCGGAGAACGGAACACGGCTTTAGTTTGTTAATTTGCTGCTACAGTCCAAACATATTGCAACGTTTTTTTTTCTAACACAAACGAGCCCTTCCTCTCTTTTTTTTTCAGTCACTGGACGAAGCACTGATTTGCGGGCCATGACAAGCAGATCCCAGTAAAGTAGTGGACGCGGCCGCACCGTCTAGTTAGCCAAGAGATGCCCTCCTAGCTCACTGGTGTGGTGTCATGGCAGCCAGCATCCATCCATCCATCCAAAGCTGAACTGAAAGCATGCGTTGGACATGACTCGTTCAAAAGCTAAAGCCGGGCTCTCTGCCTATCGATCTGTAGCCGCCTCCTTCCATCTCGCTCCCTCCAACCAGTTCCGAATGAAATGAGAAAAAGGATTCCGTTTGGTTTGGTTGCACACTCATCACCGTAGTCCTATACTAGCCGTTCCCGTTGGCATTTAACCGCCCGGTGGCGAACCAACCGGCGAACTCGACGCTCCAGAGCCCCGAAAGCGCAGCGCAGCCAACCCAAACCCAGTGATAAACTCCATCTCCATGAGACGCCTGGAGGTGGCCGAGCTCGTCCTCCTCGCCGCGGCCGCGGCCTTGGCCTTGGCCGCCGCGCTCATCCTCGTCGTCTTCCGGAGCCGCCTCCACCGCCGCAGCAGCAGCAGCAGGAAGCGCCCGCCGCCGCCGCCGCCGGAGCTGCCGGTCTTCCACGACCACGAGCCCGCTCTGCCGGCGGCCGCAGCTCCCGCCGCGAAGGCCAGCCTCGTCCTCCTGCTAGCGATGCTCTTCTCCGGGCGACGCCAGCGCGCGCGCGTCGAGGTCGAGCCAGCCGCCGCCGCGGCGGACACCACCCAAGCGGAGTCGTCGCCGGCGGTGACTGCTGCAGCGGGGGCGGCGGAGGGCATGGCTTCGTGGAGGGAGCGGTGGTCGCGGGCGCTCTACACCATCGACGAGGAGGAGGGCGAGGAGGAACAGCAAGAGGATGAGGCAGAGCCCCCCGAGACGCCGTTCTACACGCCGGCGGCGTCGCCGGCCCGGCTGGTCTACTACTCGGACGCTGCCTGATGATGCCAGCGCCCGATCCATGGCATTCCAAGGAATGAATGACTCCATTTTGTTTTTTTTTTCTTCCTTAGCACTAGTATTGCCGTATTAGAGTAGCGTGAAAAAATTACTAATACCATTTGAAGAGCTAGATTCTCTAATTACACGCACGCCATGGTAATTTTCACACCCTGCAATGCAACTGCAGCTAGCTGCTCTGTAAAACCATCTCTGGTGAGCTTGCTTCTTTTCCCATGCTGTCAACATGGAAGTAAAAAGTCGTCATCTGGGCTGGGATGCCTTGCCCTTGCCCGCCGTCTAGTCATTTACTCTGCTTTAGACCCGGTCTTTAGCTACTTTACCATCTTCAGATCCATCCAGCCAGGAAGGCTTTAATTTTTTGGTTTTGCTTTCCCCAGTTCAGGTCAGGTCATCTTCTCCACTCGAGAGAGTTCACTACTCCTGTACACTTGCACACGTATAATATGTTGCCCTGTTCTGTACGTACGTCCTCCATGCATCATTATTCGATCGACGAGCATTTATCTCGATCATTTTCAGAGAGCAAGAAGAGAACTCCGTAGCTACTACCAAAGGCAGCTAGCCATGGACCAAATCAACGATCCATCCAGTCAGGTCGGAATCGATCAGTGGAGACCGGAGAAGTGGAGAGGTTGCAACTTGGAAGGGGAACAAACGATGCCAAAGGCTCGCTCAGCCAAAGCATCATTCCTTGTTTATGGAAAGGTGACAGTTGCCTGTCAGAGTCATTTCTGCTAGTTTGCTGAATTGCTGTGCCATGGAAGTTGGAACCTGTGGAGGAACAAGGCGTGCCGCGTGCACGACAAATAATCATGTATATATGCATCTTTCCATCTTACAAAGACCTGCATTCAGCAGCGTTTAAGTGCCTAGCCACCACAAACTAAGCATCGACACACCCTTCTTTTAATCATTCTAGCGTCTAAACTCTAGTTTGTTGCATAAATCACTCTTTTTTTTTTGTGAGGGCATAAATCACTCTTAAGTGACGCTTCACATATGCACCGCCTTATCTCTGAATTTTGCTCGGTTTAATTTCAACAGAATGTGTTGACCAAGCTCAAAGACTGACTGATAACTACTATGCTCTCAGTCTCAGTCAACTGCTGTAGTGCTGTGGTGTTTCCGTCCCTTGGCCTGAAGAACAGTATGCAGAGAAACAAGGCATGGAGGAAAAAATATAGTACTAGTCATGCATGTATCTTTCCAGCACAATTAGTGTCGGTAGTACACGTAGTGACCTCTAATCAAGCATGATTTGCTCTCTAATCATTCAAGAACCACAACTTTATTGCATAATCGATTATGAATGCTCCATATGGCAAAGCAAATAATAATAATAATAATAATAATAATAATAATAATAATAATAATAATAATAATAATAATAATAATAAGACATCAGGAGAATTCCAATCAGGAGAAAGAAGATAGTGATCACAGCACCCTGGGCTACCAGGCAGAAAGCCAGAAACTGCCATTACAAGCAGAAACTACCAGGCAGAACACGAGACCTGCGAAAGAACAGACAGGTTAAAGACATCAGGAGTCTAGGAATGGAATATCCATTCATTTTCCTTTTAGCACGTCGCATCATGCCAATTGTTGATCAACTTCAATCAACATGACTTCAGCAAACGCCTGGTTTTTCTTATGGATGGAAATTCAGAGCAGATTCATTGTAGGCGCTCCATCCTGATGTGCCCTGCTGGTCCCTCAGCTTTCCATAGCGGGGGGCATGGTACTGACATTGCATACTTTGGGTGTTGTGAATTGGCCTTTGATAGAATAAAATTGAAATGTGTCTGAAAATAATTCATGTGACAAATGCATAACGGAACCACAAAGTGCTAATTTGAACTTGTAAAAAGAACCTGAACAGTCCCTTTCTGACATAGATCAAGCAACTATGCAATGCAACCTTGGTCGAGGATATCCTCTTGCATCATGGTAAGTTGTTAGATAAAATCCACCCTTAATTGAATAACTTATTGAATTAAGGGTGGATTTTATTTAACAACTTACCACGAGGAATAAATTGTTGTTTAGTTTCTATGGATAAACAGATTAGTATGGATACCAGGCCTAGTTGGCTAGGGGATTCAGCGGTATGGTCACAAGACCCTGGTTTAATTCCTCGTGGAAGCGTATTTATGGAACTGGTTTTCTTACACCCGGAGGTGTAGGTTTAACAAATTAGTATGAATATAAAATTACCGAGGCGTGTAAAAAGTTCTGAACAAATTAGTATCAGGCAGCTTTGCGTGCCCTTGCCTCCCTTTAAGCCCTGTGTTTTACATTTTTCATTCATTATTTTCATCGGCCAAGTACTTAAAAACAGGATTCTAGAGGAAAGACAGGTGCCAACGACTCAACGAGTTGATTTTGTCATATCTCCTGACTCCTGTCATCCTTTGGCCTGCATTGCATTTGCATCCGCTAAAAACTTCCACTTCACAGTTTAGAACTTTAGATGGAAGGTTTTCGTTCCAGCTTAATTATGAACAACTAATTTTATTTCACTGTCTAGTGACTACTATACAGGGATACATTATCTAAAAGATCTCAGTAGCAATAATGATAGCTAACCCAACAATTCTATTAGCACGGGCGACATACTATAGTTCTGAATCAACAAATCAGACACAAATTTGAGTGGTAGAACGAAGCGAAATAAACATGTTGACGACTTGCGTACTAACACACAAGTCTTCTGCAATTATAGGATTCAATCGTGCTGAGCATCCTATGAAAAGAAACTGGTCTGGAGAAGTTGAAGGCAAAATGTGTGCCGTGTGGAGTCAGATCTTGTACAGTGTGTTCTAGCCTAGTCCGTGTTGCAAGTTCGGACTTGTAATCTGAACATGATGCTTGTAAAGGCTGGCAACCCCAGCATAACAATCTCCTTTAAAAGCAGGGCCAACAAAAATGTCTTTGGCCTAAAAAATAAAGAGGAAGTGAGCATACTTTGATGCGTGGCTATACAGACAGAGGAGGTCCTGCTGCTTCCTGAATCCTGACCCATTCGGTGTCATTATCTCCCATGCAGTGGAAGTGTGGAACTATGTCTTTGAGGAACTTGCTTCTTCCGTGAAAGAACTTGGCCGTCTTCCTCAAGCACCACCTTGTCGAGGTGATCGTCCACACAAGGGACATAACCTCGACTGGAAGTTCTGTTTGATTGATGTGCTCAGTATGAAGTGAAATCTTTACGAAGAGGCAAATATTGAGTCAAATAAAAGTAGAAAATAGAGTCTCTAATCTGTTGGAGAGTTATTTTGATGTTGAATAGCCAAAATTTGACTAGTTAAGCTATTTGACTAGTCTCTTAGAGATGTTCTTATAGCTATCACGGTAATCCGATTTTTTGTATTTAAGTTAGAATAAAAACAGAGCCTACCGCACGCTGCTATTAAAACTAAAAATATTGTCATACATGTAGGACAGACTGGGAACATGATTACACTATGCTCCATGCAGCTCGGTTTGATGTTGACCGTTGCTGTTCTTTCATAGAAAAGAGATTTATAACAGACTGCCGAGTGCCGAGATGATGACAGTTAATTGAAATGTCAAAGAAAGACCATATATGGACGAACGAATTGAATTAGTAGTGAAATAAAGGAGACAGACTGAAGAAGCCAAGGAGAAGGGGCTATTAAAATGGTGACCTGTGTACCACACCAAAGCCAAATATCGCTCGTGCAATTGACAATTACTTATTAATATAAACATTGCCCCTCTATGTACAAGACCACAAGCTATCTTATTTCATTCATACACGCTAAAACCTGTTTTGTTAACTACACGCTAAAACAGTAACATCTTAGTATCTTACTAGATGATAACACATCCAACCAGGCCACCAAGAAAACTAGCCTAATTGCTAATCAGGAACCAGCACAAATTTTTTTCCTGTTGCTAATCTAAATGACAGATTCTCATACTTCAGAGGTAAATACCACAACTTGTGCGCCCCTCATGAAATCGGTTTCCTTCGGTCAATACTTGAAATTGCAAGCAAGATAAATAAGACAACGACAACATCTCATTCTTCTGCAGATTCAAATTATCCTTGGAATTCAGCATGTGAAGCTTGAATAGCTTATATCAGAGCAACTCTGTTTTCCTTCTGGCATCGGTGAGGACAGCAGTGGCACAAGTAAAGTTCACTGATCGGCTTACAAATTCTGAAACACTTGATGTCGGCATCCGGCGAGGCTCTATTTTTGGGGTTCAGTAGTTCTATCTGGTCACTGTCCCAATCTTTGTCCATCCAACAGTAGAGCTCGACAAGTTTCAGAGCTCTGGCCATCCTAAGCAGAAAGGTCAGCAACCCCCACTGGATTTCTTCCCCTCCGAAAAAATCGAAGACCACTCTGTTGATGGAATGCTGAATGCACTGAATAGAATTTGTAGTGTCCCATTCTTCAACATTAACCCACCGGGAAATGGAACGCTTATTAGGCTGCACAGATGAAACGTGATGAGCACAAAATCAGGATGGAGCCATCGCTCTAGACAAATCAGAGGCTGTTAAGCAGGTAAACGCAATTGCGATATTACCTCGATATGGAGCGTCTCCAGACAGGGGAAACATTTGAGCAATTGAGCAACGAAGACTGTATATCCCTTCTCAGAGAAGGGCACTTGGATGGCCAAAGTTTTGACACTGTACATCAGTGTCCTGAGCTGCACGATACCTCCCTGTTGTATGCAGGACATGATAGCAGAACTCGGAAAGTCAGAATCATTTCAGAGTAACATCATCCGAATTTTTCAGAGCTGCGAACAGCAAAAGAGGAAAGGCATTACATCAAACACAGTGTCATGCAGCAGGAGTGGTCGGACGCTGATCCCCAGGTACCCCAGCACCTGCAGCTTGGGTGCGAAAATGATCTTCACCTTCACCTTGCCGCTCGGCAAACCGATCCCCACCAATTCTTCCAGGTTTGGAGCATCCTCGACGATGAGCTCTTTCAAGTCGCCGAAGTCACCGTACAGGCGTGCCAGGCTCTTGGACCGAAGGGAAATCTTGTCCACTCCGGTGATGTTCTTGAGCCTCACGCGCTCCAGGGAGGTGCAGTGGGACATAATGGCATGCAGGGATTCCTGGGAAATGTTCACATTGAACAGGTCGAGTACCTTGAGGGCAGGGAGCCACGGCGGCGGCGCCTCCGATCCGGGAAATCTGCAGTACAACACTTTGAGGGTTTCGAGAGAGACGAGCTTGAAGAGGGACCACGGGAGAGTTGGCATGTGCGCCGCATAGAACATGTCGACGTCCAATTCTCGCAGGCCGTGGCGTGCGAGGACGCGGAACCAATCGTCGACGGCGCCCAGGTGGCCGTGGAAAGCCCTCCCGTACATGACGAATCGGAAGCTCCGGATGCATATGCGCGGCCGGGCGGCGAGGATGCCGGTGATCGCGCCGATGAACCAGTCGCATCCGCGGCCTTCCTCCGGCGGGAAATGCTGGCACGCGTTGAAGTCGAGGAGGGACTGATCGAATAGTCCGCGCCACCGCCGCGAGAGAACCGCCGTCCGCCCGGCGTCGCGGAGGGGGAGGACGGAGAGGATCGACAGCAGCACGGCGTCCGGGAGATCGCTGATTCGATCCCTCCCGTCCGCGGGCGGCCGATCTGCGGCGCAAACCCCATCCCCGCAGCCGGACTCCAGGCGAACGCGTTTGGCCGGCCGGTCGCCGAATTCCTCGTCGTCGATGTCGACGATCCGCGACGGCGGGCCGTCGGAGTGCGGGTTCGAGCTGCTCGACGAACCCGGCGGCCACTCCGCGGCGAGGATCTGACCCCGCCGCGACGAGGTCGCGGAGGCGGAAGGCGATGGGCTCAGGCAACACATGCCCGATCGGTTTCCTCTTGCGTATGCCTCTGCCGCTGTACTGTACGTGAAGGCGGCGTGTGAAGGAAAGGGACTGGGCGCGTTAAGCAATCGGCAGCTCCCCTTCCTTGGAAATGTGTCGACAGCTTAAGCGTACACGTGTACCCAGAGGTACACTCGTTACATACTCCCACAGTTGAAAAAAAAAATAACTTTTGGTTCCTATTCATCTTCTCACGTAACATGCTTTTCAGAAAATTCTTTTTCCACTTTTTTTATTCATCCCTTCACATAACATCATGCTTCTTAGAAAAAATGTACTTTTTCTTCTTCCAACTAATAAACATAGAAAAAAATAACGTTTACGTACTCCTATAGAGGCGTTTATCAAAGTCATACCACTCTCTCTCGTCCTAGGTACAAGTATAATTGGTTTACCAGTAAAATTTTGTAACTTTGAACATTACAACTTAAAAGCTATACAGATATATTACATATGAGATTGTTGTTATTAGATTCATATAACATATTTTAAATGAAAATATGTACTCTTTATTTACAAAATTTTATATTTGTATAGGCATACATTATAGGTCAGAGTGTTATATCAAGTACTATCTTTATATATGACGCCGGCTAGCTCAAACTTGAGCTGATCAGCGTCATATATAAAAGGAACAAAGGGAGTACTAGATTCAAACAGAGAGAATATTCTATAGGAGGTACGCCCCCTGCATTCCAAAATGGAAATGTAAATTGTCTTAATTTTATCTTATCTTCTCTAAGTTTAATATGATTTGTAAGAAAAGTATTAACACACACATACAGAAAAGTGTAGAAAAAAATGCAGATTGAGTTTATTTAGCTTTATTCTAATGGTTTAAACTTTTTTCTAGATCATTAATTGCTAAAAAGATCATATACACGAGGTTGAAATTCAAGTATGAAACATAGCCCTCGTCGTTTCATCTGTTTTAGCAGGGCCAAACTGATCTTCCACCATATTTTTTATAATTTCATCTATATGAAAATCTAACATTGTTAGATTCATTCCACATAATTCAAATATTTGCGAAGTCCCATGTATACTTGACACAATTGTAAGAAAGTACAGACGTTACAAGGAAAGTAGACTATTTTCATTCTTTGCCTCTAGTGCCAACTACCACCCTCATTCTGTGTTCTCTCCTTGAGATAACTGAAGACCCTCTTCAATGCCCACTCCTGACTCCTCGCCAACGCTTTCTCACCCTCCATCATAAATGGTGAATGACCATTACAACACGAGAACTGGAAGCTCGAGTGAGATAGAGAAAGGACAAAAAGCATGCGTGTATGAGATACATAATATTTTTAGACTATTGTGCATATCCGGCCAATTTCATACATTGTTGGCATCTAGTAATCAACAACAGAACCTATTACAACGCGAAGGTTAGCATGATTCAGAGGTATGAACTGTCCACTTCCATGCATCCACGAGTCCACATCTCACCGCGATATTCATGCATGGAGAGAGTATGTTTTCATCATTGTTGTATGTGTCGTCATCCAAGGCGGCTATTTTAATCATGCTAGTAGATGTCATCCATTTCAGATCTCACGCATGTGTCGTGAGTCCTGAGAAGAACAAGCTGGTACAGTAAACCTTATTTCGCCTCTTTGGTTTTTATTTGAAGGAAAAGATCCGTGCTTGTCAGGGAAATGTCTTGTCCATCTCTCTCTCTCATTTGGATAAAAATGCGCTGATGTGGACAATAGAAAGAATTAAACAACCACCAACTGCTATGAGCATGTTTCTGGGCAGCTTTAACGTGTGTTGTAAGGAGGTGCTTCGAGAAGAGAGAATGCAGGTAAATGGGTGCCAAACGTTGGAGCAGTGGTGCTAAGCTAAAAATTTATGGCACCAGTTGCCTATCTCAGCACCCGGAGCTAAGGTTAACAAGTATTTTTCTTCTCGCATCCAAACATGTCGGTGGCACAAGGCACGAGAAAAAGTGTAACACCCCTGGTGTTAGTTAACACTAAGACAATGATTAAGGTAAGCTAAGCATAATTCAAAAGAGAAATCAAAGAAAAAGAGGAAATTTTATCCAAATTAAATCAAAACCATTCAAATAAAGCAATAAAGAAAACTTTGAAAACTTCCTAAGAACTTGAAAAAGTGCAAATGTAAAAGTCGGAGAAGAAGTCAAACCAAGAAACTTCCTTGTTCAAACCATAGCCTAAAAATGCTTGGAAGCATCTCAAAATTCAAACCCTAAACTAGGAATTTGAATTTTTCCAATTCAAATTCAAAGCTGAAATGGAATCTTAGCCAAATCTCAAGATTTTACCACAGAACATCAAAATCTCCAAAAAGCAAAGTTGTATATCTTCACATTCCTGAACTTTGCCTCTTTGGGCACTTTGGCCAATTTTGCCATCTAGCCCCTCAAATTTTAGATTTTCAGTTCAAAGCAGGGATTTACCCCCTTTTGAATTACAGCCAAGTTTTCAACTTTTTCTCCAAATTTCCAGTGCAGGGACGTGTCTCATGAAATTCTAAACAACTTTCATGTTGGAAGATTTTCGAGTCATGTTCAAAATTTTGGAATTTGAGCCATGCCAATCAGTTGACCTTTGCACCGCTCACGGCGCGCTCACGGGTTGCCAGCGCCGCGCTCACGCGTGCCCGAGCTCGCCGCCGGCAGCTCCTGCCGTCGTCCGGCCTCGACTGCGCCGACCAATGGCACCGTTGCGTGTCCCCGCACGTGGTGCACGCTTCTGGCAAGGTCGCGTGGCCGGGGAGGCACTGTAGCGCTGACTCCGCGCTCGCCGTCGCGTCGCCGCTGCGGACCGCCGGATTTTGCCGTCGCCGCCGTTGCCCGCCGGTCCAAAGCGCGACTTTTGCGCCCCGCGTGCCCTCTTTTTCCTTCCCCACGCTGTCTTCTCGCCTCGCCCACGCGTGCCTGCTGCCTGCGCTCGCCTGCGCGCGCGCGTTGACGCCGCGCACGGCGCCAACACGGCCGCGACAAGCCGCTGTCGCTGCGAGACGTCACCGAGCTCCCTCAGCCCTCATCCCGTGCTTCCCGAGCACCCTTATGCTCCCCTCTCACTCCTACTTAAGGCCTCAACAGTTCCCCTCTCTTCCTCGCCGGAAAAACCCTCGCCGGAGTTCACAGAGGCGCCGCCGAGCTCGTTCTCGTGGGCAGCCCTCTCCACTGCTCCTCCGGCCAAACCAAGGCTCTCTCGAGCTTCCCCATCCTCCACTGTCACTCCTCGACCCATTCCCGACCCGTTTCCACCACCACAGCCGCCGGCGCAGCTCGCCGGAGTTAACCGAGCTCTCCGCCGCCGCCCGCGCACGTGCACAGCCCGCTCCACTCCTCCTCCGGCCGAACCAAGGGCACCAATAGCTTCGCCTTGACGTGCTGGTGCTCACCGACCACTTCCCCGAGCTTCTCCGACCTCGACGCCGCCGGTCACCGCTCGCCGGAGCAAGCCGAGCCGCCACCGCCGTCGCTGACCAAGTTCCCGGCCATCCCCGACCTCGAGACCTAGCTCAAACGAATCACGGTGAGCTCCTCTCCTTTTTCCCCCACTTCCCCGGCCCGGACTCGCCGCCGTTTGGCCGGCGTAACCACGCCGGCGAGCCCAGGGGTTTAACTGCGTCTTCAACCTCTTTCCAGGGGGCCGAGCGCAAAATGTAGGGACCCCGTTGTAAGGTTTTCAAAACTTCCAGGGTTCCTCGCGTAAAATAGATTCTATATTTTAGATTTAATTCGCTGAGATCTTTAAAAATTCGTAGAAAATCGTAGAAAAATCAGAAAAATGTCAAACCAATTTTGTAGTGACCAGTGATTCAAGAAGTTCAACTTCCTCCTTTGCACCTAACTCAGTTGAGCTGTAGATTTTGAATTATAAATTCATTTCAGTTTGAGCACTTTTCATCATAGTTCAAAATCTACACATGCACTGGAGCTGAGCTTGGGATATGTCGTTAGGGTGATTATCATTAGCTTAATGCGCAAAGGGTGCACAAAAATTCCTAGTTTATTTAGGGTTATGATTTTCCAAACATATACCCTGCTGTTTTGGCAAATAAATCACAGAAAATAAAGTACTCAGTGAAAAATCACCTCCTTCACACATAAACTTAATAAAGACATTAGAAACCTTAGAAAAATAAAATTGGTAATTTTTGGACACTGGAAAAGGGCAAAATAATTTTTGGTAGTTTAAACATGGTGAAATTCCACAAAAATAATCATAATTCAATATCACATGCAAACTTGCAGAGATGTCACTCTTGGCATCCTAAGTCACTGTGCCAAGTGGGTTGGACAGAAACCTTGTAATTATCTTTGTAGGATTTTAGTTTGATTTTAGGCAAAAAGATAAGAATAATTTTAATAAATTATAGAAAAATCAACTTGAGCCAAATTTTGGCCTAGGCTCCTGCCTTGGCATGAGTAAGCCTCTGGTCAAATGGCACCTAAAAATAATACTCCTAAGTTCACCTTTTGAATAATGGAAAAAGGACTCAAATAGTGGAAAAGAGAAGAAAAAGAAAAGAAAAGAGAAGAAAAAGAAAAAGAAAAGAGAAAAACCTAAAACTCTAAAATCAAAGTAAAGGTTCAAAATGAAAAGAGTATATTCACTTATAACTAATGTTTATCCTTTCCAAATCATTAACCAAGATTTAAATGAACCCTAACTATTTAAATCTCGATATTTAAGCATTCCATGCATCTCGTGTAGATTCGGGTCTCGCCGACGGAGTCTACGAGCTAGTCCCCGCTGCCGAGGAGATTGCCCAGGAGTCCGAGGTGAACGTGGTGCACGTGGATCCGAGCCCCGAGCAGGAGTACCGCTTCGAGCCGGAAGGCAAGCCCCGGAGCATAACCTAACTTTACTTACGCAATTTAATTGATTATATGTTTGTGCATTTAAGATTCAAGGAGTTGAATGAAACCCTAGATTGCATGATCATAGGTTCCTTTGATTGAACACTAGTATGTTAGGTTCGATAGTCGCTATGCTTAAGACCGTTAGAAGTCGAGTGTTTCCGACACTCGCGAGATATAGGAGTTGTATATCTACTCATATCAGAAACACTAGAGATGATGGACGGATGATTGTAGATACCCGTCTATCGATGTTTTAAGTGGAAACATGTGGTACCTTTGTGTCAAGCGTTTGAACGTACCACACATATGCACGGTTTATGGGACCGGTAAGTCCCGGTATCCGATTGATGCGAGCAGGTCCGACAGCTCTCTGTCTTGGAAACGTTATCCCATGGGCACATGAGGGTAGTTGCGTGAGTCCCAGTAGTGGTAAACCTTTACCCTGAGGCAGTGGAACTCGGGAGCCACTCGCAGAGAGAGGAGAAAGGATTGGGGTGTGTTGGCATTTCCAACCATTCCGTATGTTTGGGTTTTCCCTGGCCAGGTAGTAAATTCGGTTCGAACTGTCCGCTTCTCGCGGTTAATGAGACTGCTTGACCGATGTATGACATATTATGAAGTGGAACTTGGAAGGATGAAATCTTTGTATGGAATAATTGTATTGCAAAACTTGATTGTTTAGCTAGGCTCACCTAGAATGGATAGGCTAAAGAAATTAAAATCAAAATGGAGAATTAGAAAATCAGCTTAGTCGCTTTTGGCAAAAGAACCCCACTAGCCAAACAGCCTCTCATCTTAGGAGTCGGTGATGTAGTGATCACCAGTCGGGTAAGTCTTGGTGAGTATAACTAGTATACTCAGTCTTGCTTGTGGCTTAAATTTTCAGGACCGTCCCCTTAGGAGGTAGCTGCCTCTATGGCTTGGGCCTCCCAGCTTCCTCCTGGTTACAGCATCGAGTGGGAGCCGACCTCTCCAAAGGATCGTGAGGAGTAGCGTCACGGCTGACTTCATCGTGACGATACTATGGATCGTCGCTAGTATCTCGTTTACTTTCCGCTGCATGAACTCAAACTTATTTATTTATCTTTTCAATTGGGTTGTAATAACTCTGAACCTTGTTGTAATTTGAATCGTGGAATGATGAGATCTTTGGAAACTCGCCTTCGAGTGAGCGTATGGACGGACGATCTTCAGTAGCAGTTAGTCGAGCTTGACTCGACGGTCGAATCCGTACTTGGGAACATTTTTGTGTATTAGCACCAATGGAAGGTGGAATATACTTAAAGTGGGCCCATTTCTCAGGTGAGATCGCTAAAAAAGCTAGATGATGGATGATTTTTATTTGTACTCTAGGTCTCACATGATGTTCTTAGTTTTGTTATACGTTGGAGCAAAACAAACCAAGCTAGCACCATCTGATGTGTCAGAGCATGGCTCGTCCTTCACGATTACACGTTAAAGTTGTCCTAAGTAATACACATATTTATGTGAGTTTACACTAAAAAAAGAAAAGGCATAGTACTTGTGTTGAGGCGGCTTCTACAGTTCTACACGGAAAACCATGAATCTATGTTCATTTGATCAAATGTTCACTGGTACAAGTACAACGAAGATTCGATAGCTAAAGACAGTGGCCAACTAAATGGCAATTGTCAACACTGTTTTGTAGTTTTTATTTTTAAGAGAATACGGAATATACTTATTAAAGAATTGCAGTCCCGCTTTCGTCGTCCAAAACATTTGGCTATTCATTATGAGACAACTCAACAAATCTGAACAACCGGGCGTCCTCGTTGCTTTCACAGCCATGGCGTCAGCGATGGAAACACCATCGGAGATTTTTTTATTTTTATATTTTTAATTTTACGTTATTTCAAAAATATATGCCTGATAAAATTTTTTTTCAAATTTGTCACCCTGTCGCCGTTTGGTCCGGCGATAGGAGCCTACCGCCTAATGAAATGGCGATAGGCATAAAAATCGCCATCTGGGCCGGCGGCACCACTAACCGCCGTATGAAACGGCGATAGCTGGTGGGCCTCGATGGGCCAGGTACCTATCGCCGTTTCATCCGGCGGTAGGCAGACGAGGCGCGGGGCCGAATTAAATGCCACCGGATGAACCGGCGGTAAGTTGCTGGCGCCTGGGCCCCACCGCTTATCGCCAATTGAAACGGCGGTAGGCGAACCTACCGCCGTTTCATCCGGCGGAAGGCGCCCAGCGATATAAATCGCCACGCCGCAGCTCTCCCAGCCCGTCGCAGCCAGAAGAGAGAGCGCGGAGCGCTGCCGCGCTGGTGACCAGAGGAGAGGAAGAGAAGAAGAGAGGAAGAGAAGAAGAGAGGAGGAAGAAAAAGAAGAAAAGAGGAGAGGAGAGGAGAGGAGAGGGGAGGGGAGGGGAGGGGAAGGGTGGGGTGCTGCTCTGCTAGATCTGTCTTCTGGTTTAGGTATTTTTTTTAAATCTCTATATCTCTATAGATTGTAATTATATGTCTTTGTAGACAAAAATATTAGCTAGTTATTTGCATAGAAATATTTTAGATACATAGAAAAAATAGTTTAGATAGATAGACTAGTCCAATACAAATCCAAATTTTAGCCTAGTTTAGATAGATCGAAAAGGTTGTTTAGAAATATTTGGAAGTTAAATGTTTTATATAGAAATGGAAGCTTAGATAGAAATTGTGTTTTAGTCTTTTGTATGCATGGCTACTTCTTCGTACATGCAACTGTGTTTAATAATTGTGGTTTCATCTACGTTGAACGTTGGTCCTTTGATCCATCACATCATGCGATTCCTATAAACGTGACTGCATACCGTACACTCTATAAAGGTCGTAGACTGAAAAGGCTAAATAAAGTAGCATGGAGGAATCACGTGGTACTACACCACGCAACACTATGCCTTATCACCAAAGACTTTTCGCATCTACAAATACTAGCCCTCCAACATTTATGTCTTCAACGATGGACGATAGACGTAGTCCATGGACCAACACGGTCGTGCTCTATATAACACACACTACCACCAACGATGAATGCACCCAGTGCGCATTGAACAACCATATCTATGTCGACATGGAGGAATGACCCGAATGCGATTCCTCCATGGAATGAGCGGCCCAAATGCCATTGCGGCTTCCGTACATGGCTGCAAGTTTGGACTGACCCATTACCTCAAGGCAAGAAAGGGTGTAGGTTCTTCAAGTGTCCTGACATAGATGATGATTTCAAGGTACTTTCATTTCTAATATCTTTTCTAGTCTTTTTTTTCCCTTAACTAATCCAAGTAAACACTAATTTATATTCAGGCTTGCACATTCATGCAATGGATCGACACACGTCCACTAGGAAGGGTTTCGTTGAACGAAGTTGAAACCAAAGGACAATACTATGCAAGGCACACTCAGGCTCGGGAGGAAGCACGTCTTGCAAGAGAGGAACAAGAAAGGCGAGTTCGACAACAACAGATCCGTTTAAAGGGTAAAGAAGATGAGCTAAAGAGACGGCGAGCTGAGTTAGGTCAGAGAGAGGCGGCCCTCAAGATTCAAGAGGAACAATTCCAAGCTCGTGAAGCACAGTTTAAAAGGAAAGCGGAGGAACAGAAGAATCGATACAAGGAGCCTGCACAATCTTCCACAACCGATGGAAGGAACAAGAAGGGAAAATTTCTTCGCTCCACCCAGTAGATTGTTCGTTGTCTATTGTCATTTTACGTTACCTAAGGCATGTTATCCGTAGGCACGGTAACCTATAGGTTAGTAATTAGAGGTACCGCTCATGCCATTGTACTGATCTCTCTCCCTCCCTGTCTCTCTCACTGTTTGTATGCGTGTCTATGTGTTCACATGAAACACTGAAAAGGCTATGCATGACTCATGAAGGTGTAGCTTTTGGAGGAGTAGCCTTTTCAGATGGACGAGACAAGTCCATGTCCAAGCATAGAGCAAAGCAATGCTCTTGTCGCATCACAATTAATGGTAGTACTGCACTTGCAGCAGGGGCAATAAATAGCCTATAGCTAAATAACTAGCCTTTTCAGATGGATGAGACCCGTGCATAGGTATGCTAGGCTTTTCAGAGCATTAGATGCGTCCTTCAAACATGAACACTGCCACGTTCAGTACACATTCCCTCACACAACTCAGCTGGGGGTGCGTGGTACGACCAGGCACCATCCTCGCAGTACTCTCAGAGCAATTATTATTACTAGAAAACTTCATTAAGTTGAACCCTCGACTTCTTTAATTATTATTACTAGAAAACCTATAGGACTAGTCTATTAAAAAGCAAAACTCAAATTCATAGCATTATGAACCATTATATAATGGAAAATATATTTTTGTTAAAAAAACAACATATCGCCGGTTCAAACGGCGGTAAGCCGACATACATATCGCCGGTTCAAACGGCGGTAAGCCGGCCCACCCAATCCGCCGGGCGATAAGCCTTACCGCCCTTCCATCTGGCTGTAGCCGCTACATCGCGGCGGTAGCACTTATCGCCGGATGAAACGGTTATAATCGTTTCATCCGGCGATATGTCTCATGGGCCACGGTCCAGGCTAGTTATCGCCGGACCAAACGGCGGCAGGATGACAAACTTGTAAAAAAATTTATCAGGAATATATTTTTGAAATAACGTAAAATAAAAATATAAAAATAAAAAAATTTCAACACCATCGCGTAGTGTATTCACTACCATCTGGACGGCCCAGGCAGTGCCAAATTGGGTTGGACCCGGCCGATGGTGCTCGGACCCACGGAGAGGTCGCTACTGCCATCCCATTCCCCGTCAATCTACGGTTCTACCAGAGGGACAGCACCTTCTTTCGGAGGCCCCGCCTGCTGCCTGCACCGTGCACACTACTGTACGCGTTCCAAACAAGGTGCAGAAATGGCATTTTTAGATAAGGGCGTGTTTAGTTCCTAAAATACTTTTTCTTCCTATTCATCTCCTCACAAAACACGCATCTCCAAAAATTCCTTTTTCACCTTTCCTATTTATCCCCCTCACATAACACGTATCCCGAAAAAAAGGCTAAACACGGCTTTAAACACAGAAAGGCATGTGCTGCCCTACATCATTGGACGAGCGGACTCCCAATTCCATTTCCTGGCTCCTCGATATGCTACCCTGCACCCGCGCAGGGTAAGGGCAGTCCCAATGCTAGAAACTATCATAGTTTCTATAGTATAGGATATCGTGTCAAGAAACTATGTTCTACAATGCAAGACTTGGTTTTTATACTCTAGGGCCCACTTGTCTCTCTCACATATTGTCTTTTGTGTGAAGACTTGTTTCTTAGTTAGACTTGGTTTATTCATTTTCTCTCATCTCTCCTCAATAAATAACACGCCACATCAGCATTTTACCTACATGGCAACATAATTAATGGCTTCGGATTTTACGACAGAGTCTGCATCTGCCCCTCGTGCCCGCAGCCGAGAGCGCCGCGCACCAACAATGCGCCAAGTAGGCGTAGCCCACCGGCGCAGGTGCAGGCGCAGGCTGGGGATCCCCGTGAGCTGGCGCCCCCCGCTACAACAGGCGGCAGCTGGCGCCACGGCCGCATCGTCTTTTGTCCGCGTCAGGCGCCTCGCACCCGGCCAGAGCAGCAGCGGCGAGACCGTCGTGGCGATCGGGCCCCGCTGCGGCTTGGGGGGTGTGGTCCGGCCCCGGGTGGACGTAGCGTGGCGCCGGCCTTATCCCCGCCGCGGGCAGTGGGGGTGGTGCCGCTTTCCAATTCCAACGCACACCCCACACACATCTCGTACCCGCATGTGCGCGGGGCGCGCACGCAGCCGCTAATCTTTCGCCGCCCCCCGCACCTCACCGCACCGCACCTGGTGCCGCGGTGTGTCGTTGCGCCCCCCATCCATCCATCCCTCTCCCTCCCCGTTCCGCGGCGATCTCCCTCCCCCAATCTCTGCCTCTCTCTCCCCGGTCGCGATAAACCGATCGATCGAGGAGCAACCGAATCGAGGGCGGAATCCGGGGGGCGCATCGTGCGATCGCCCGCCATGTTCTCGCGATCCTACACCAATCTGCTCGATCTCGCCAATGGCAACCTCTCCGCCCTCGACTACGGCGGCGGCGGCGGAGCAGGAGGAGGGGGCGGCGCCGGGAACGGGGGCCGCCCGCCGCGGGCGAGGCGGATGCAGCGGACGATGACGACGCCGGGGACGCTCGTGGAGCTCGACGAGGAGCGCGCCGGCAGCGTCGCCTCCGACGTGCAGTCGTCGCTCGCCGGCGACCGCCTCATCGTCGTCGCCAACACGCTCCCGGTGCGCGGGGAGCGCCGCGCCGACGGGCGCGGGTGGAGCTTCGCCTGGGACGAGGACTCGCTCCTCTTCCACCTCCGCGACGGCCTCCCCGACGACATGGAGGTCCTCTACGTCGGCTCCCTCCGCGCCGACGTGCCGCCCGCCGAGCAGGACGACGTCGCGCAGGCGCTCCTCGAGCGCTTCCGCTGCGTCCCGGCCTTCCTCCCCAAGGACCTCTGCGACCGGTTCTACCACGGCTTCTGCAAGCAGACGCTGTGGCCGCTCTTCCACTACATGCTCCCCTTCTCCCCCGACCACGGCGGGCGCTTCGACCGCTCCCAGTGGGAGGCCTACGTCCTCGCCAACAAGCTCTTCTCCCAGCGCGTCATCGAGGTCCTCAACCCCGAGGACGACTACGTCTGGATCCACGATTACCACCTCCTCGCCCTCCCGTCTTTCCTGCGCCGCCGATTCAACCGCCTCCGCATCGGCTTCTTCCTGCACAGCCCGTTCCCTTCGTCGGAGCTCTACCGTTCTCTCCCCGTCCGCGATGAGATCCTCAAATCGCTGCTCAACTGCGATCTGATTGGCTTCCACACCTTCGATTACGCCAGGCATTTCCTGTCCTGCTGCAGCCGCATGCTCGGGATCGAGTACCAATCCAAGAGGGGATACATTGGGCTCGATTACTTTGGACGCACCGTGGGGATAAAGATCATGCCTGTTGGGATAAACATGACGCAGCTGCAGTCACTTCTCCAGCATCCTGATCTCGAGCGGCAGGTCGCCGAACTCCGGAACCAATTCAATCGGAAGACTGTCTTGCTCGGTGTGGATGATATGGACATATTCAAGGGGATTGATCTGAAGATTCTTGCGTTTGAACAGATGCTGAAGACGCACACGAAATGGCAGGGCCGAGCAGTGTTGGTGCAGATTGCAAACCCAAAAGGTGGCAGCAGTAAAGATCTGGAAGAGCTACAGGCCGAGATTAAAGAGAGTTGCCAGAGGATCAACGACCAGTTTGGACGGCCTGGATATAGTCCTGTAGTAGTTATCAATAGGACGCTGTCAAGTATCGAGAGGATGGCTTATTACACCATAGCGGAGTGTGTCGTTGTCAGTGCAGTAAGGGATGGCATGAACCTTACACCATATGAATACATCGTGTGTAGGCAGGGACTTGCAGGTTTCGATGATTCTGGGGATAATAGACCGAGGGGGAAGAGTATGCTAGTTGTGTCAGAATTCATTGGTTGCTCACCATCACTGAGTGGAGCAATTCGGGTAAACCCCTGGAACACTGATTCAACAGCAGAGGCAATGAACGAGTGCATCGCTTTATCTGATAATGAGAAGCAACTGCGGCATGAGAAGCACTATCGGTATGTCAGCTCGCACGATGTTTCCTATTGGTCCAAGAGCTTTATTCACGATTTCGAGAGGAGCTGTAGAGACCATTTTAGGAGAAAATGCTGGGGTGTTGGACTAGGATTTGGATTTAGAGTGGTTGCTCTTGACCGTAATTTCAAAAAGCTTACAGTGGATTCTATTGTTGAGGATTACAAGAAGTCAAAGAGCAGGGTCATACTACTGGACTATGATGGAACTCTAGTACCACAGACTACAATGAACAAGACCCCAAATGAAACTGTTGTTAGCATGATGAATACCCTGTGTGCTGATAAGAAGAATGTTGTTTTTATTGTAAGTGGAAGAGGGAGGGATAGCCTTGAAAAATGGTTTTACCCTTGCCCAGAGCTTGGCATCGCTGCTGAACATGGATACTTCATGAGGTATGATCTTTTACATAGTTTTCTTGACTTTACTACAGATCTTTAGTGTTTTGACCTTTTGCATTATGATACATCTGGTGTTTATTTTCCAACTGCTAATGGGAATCTCGTAACGAAAGTGTAGAGGACTTCCCCCTCACTTTTCATGATTGGTTGTTTTGAGAAAACCCTTTAGATGAGACAACATTCTGGCATATATGGTTCATGAACATGCTGTCATGCCAACTTGTCTAAACATGACCAGCATATGTGCCTAAAAGTAAAAACATTTACATGTACTGATGAGGTTTTGGAGTGGCATAACATGTTTGTAAAAAGATTCTGGAAGACAAGAAATTTTCTTGCATTATATGCACAATGCTGATATCATGTTCTCGATGCATTCTACTTCAATGCAATTGTAGAATCTATTCTGATAGTTGACATTGTGGCAATGAGTTTGCTCTCATTTCAAAAACTACGGAGGCAATTACCATAACATAGTTCTCATGACTGTATTACAGTTCTTTAGTGTCCTTCATTGCCCTTGTGTCTTATGATACATGTGGTGTATTCATTTTCCATCTGCTACTGTCAAATTGTCAATGAATGTAACTCTCTTGATAGAAAATGAATAGAGTTTTTTTTTTCACGATTACTTTGTAAAAACTCTTTATATGAAATGAAACAATATTGTGGCATAGATAGTTCATCCTTTGTGAAAACCCTTTAGATCAAAGGACATTTTAGCATAGATGGTTCATCCATTTATTTGATGAACATGTTTTCGTGCCATTTTTTTTTGTAAAAAATTAACAGTACATGTACCTACAACGCACACATTTACTAATGATGTTTTGCATGGGAACATGTTCAGGGGAAAATGCTGGGAATAGTAGAAATTCACGTGCATTATCTGCATGATGCTTCTATGTTCCTGTTGGCCTGTTTCCAATGAGTGTGTTTCCACTACAAAAAAACTAGACCTGCCGGAGGGGGGGAGACCTTCTCACGCAGGTTTAGAAAATCCCCGAAGCCCTGGCACACCCTTACACAGTGGCACCGTAGCCCTTTGTGAGACTTGGGTCGGGCCTTACACCTGTACTTTGGCTTGGAACAGACGAGGAGATTTTTTTTTTGCAACTCGCAGCTAAACTGTGCCGCCTCCAGCCAACAATTCGCCCCTCCCGGGAATTGAAATGCGACCGGCAGGGTGCCCGGTGCACCGCTAGACCAACTGGACTAGCGGGTGGTTGGCTTTGTTCCCGCTACAATAGTGGCCACTGGCTATCACATATTTTGTCTTGTTGACGCATCAGATATGCAAATGCTCAACAAGGAAGCTTTGTTACAATAGTGATATGTTCAGGCCTGGTAATAATACAGTTATAAAGACCCTGCAATTATTTGTCTGACAACTATGCTCTTATGCATGATTTATGAATGTGCTGACCATCATGAAATGTTTATGTATCAATCCCGTGCGCTGATATCTTATCTCTGCATCCTTACTGCACTTCCATTTGGTATGATTATTTTGGAGGCAATTGTTTTTTATGGTTTAATCAATCAAGAGCACACTGAAAGGTCTGATTGATATCTGGGCGATTGGCAATAGCGGGCCCATTTACCCTAGCTCGGAGATAAAGTAGGATGCAAGTGGATAGGAATACTCCAACTCTGCATCCTGCAGTTAGGAAATGCTTACCTGTAAACAATTGAACACACTTTAAAACGTCTGTGTTCTTTGATGGTTTGTTATAATTCTTTTGAATATTTGTGAGGTTGAAGTGATGGCAAACATTGGGATTTGTTTAGAAAGTTTGGGACACATCTCAATAGTTGTTTTTGTCTGCAGGTGGAACAGAGATGAACAGTGGCAAATACAAAATCAGACCTCAGAATTTGGATGGATGCATATGGCTGAGCCGGTAATGAAACTATACACAGAGGCAACTGATGGGTCATATATTGAAACCAAAGAGAGTGCTTTGGTCTGGCACCACCAAGATGCTGACCCTGGTTTTGGATCTTCACAAGCAAAAGAAATGCTAGATCATTTGGAAAGTGTCCTTGCTAATGAGCCAGTCTCTGTAAAGAGCGGCCAACATATTGTAGAAGTTAAACCTCAGGTATTGGATCTCTTCAAAGTCCAAACAACATTAATTTTTCACGAGAATAGTTTGCATTAATATACTTTGCATAGTTTGGCACTTATGCGTGGGCACTCATGTTCTCAATAGTGAGTGCCAAATAGCGCACCTAGTACTATCAAATAGTTTATAGTGTTTTTTTTTCCTTCTATCTGATGCTGGCTTTAAACTATGATGTCTAATTGTCTATGACATCAGTCATAATAGTAGCACCAAATAGTTTATCTGTGGTGACATGTTATGATGGCATGGCCATGGGTAATAATAAATTTGAATTTGCATATGCTTAACTTCCATAAAATCTATCTAAGCTGTATTTGCTATGAAACTTGATCATCAAAGCCTCGTTTGGTTTTGTGTTGAAAATGATTTCCGTCTTTAGCAGTAATTTATTCTTGCCACTACTGGTTTAATTCATGGTTGTCTAACTGCAGGCTGTCAGCAAAGGATTTGTTGCAGAGAAGATCCTTTCGACTCTGATGGAGAAGGGAAGGCAAGCAGACTTCGTTCTCTGCATTGGTGATGATAGATCAGATGAGGATATGTTTGAAAAGATTGCTGATATCATGAAAAGGAGCATGGTTGATCCCCAAACCTCATTGTACGCCTGTACAGTCGGCCAGAAACCAAGCAAGGCTATTTACTATTTGGACGATGCGAACGATGTTCTCAACATGCTTGAGGCACTTGCCGATGCATCGGAAGAGGATGGTTCTGGTTCCCCGGAAGAAACATCGGGATTATCTACACCTGAGCAAGAATGATGATGGCATCAGATGTCACTGCCGCCATAAACTGAAGCCAGTTTCGTTTGGCAGGAAGTGAAACATTAGCAATAGCTGCAATACCCAGATAGTCGGATCAATGTCAATAATCTAGTCGTTTCTCTATTTTCCGCCTCTTTTTTCCATTTTGCCTTATTGTAGTGCAGAGTAATTTTCATGCTAGATTGCTATGTCTAGATAGGGGAAAAAGTGCCTTGGAGAGAAGAATCCATGGCGGCTTCCTTTTAACTTTTATTACTTGGTATCAGGTATAGCATGGAAGAATGGCGTTTTTTTTTTCTGCTAATTGATAGGATATAAGCTGAAATTTGTAGGTGACCACGAGGATTTAGCCTTCTGCTGGCACCTATCATCTTAACCGTGTTTTCAGTGGAAAACAATAGATCTGTGTACATGAAGCCAATGCAAGCACAGACCTGTAAAATTCCTAGGTGTGTTTAGATTGTAGGAAAAAACACTGTAGCATAAGAAAAACACTGTAGCATTCGCTGGGAAACGTGTTTTGTGAGGGAGGAATAGTGAAAAGTTAGAATGAATAGTGAAAAGTTGGAATGAATAGTGAATAGTTGTAAATCTGAACATGGCCTAAAGGACAAACTTCAAGTGCTGACAAAAGTAACAGAACTGACAATGGAAAAAACGAAATAAACAAAAGACATGAGCAGTGACCGCACAGGCGCACAAGCTTCCTTGCAAAAGTTCCTTGGCAATCAGAGGAGAGGAATCCCAGCTAGCTAGTGCCCAACGCCAGGGCTCGGCACGGACCGCAGCAGCCGCTCCGCCCTTGCGCCGCCGCTCACTGGAAGACCCGACTCCGGCAGCTTGTGCACCAGAGCCACCACAACCACGCGCCCGCCGGCCGGAGACACTCGCTGCGCCGCGCCTTCGCCCTCCATCCCCGGGGACGTGCGCCCCTGGCACGACGCCAAGCAGAGGAGCAGGCACAGAGCAAGGAGCGCCCGCCCGTTGAGCCGCTGCATTGCGAATGCTCGCTGATCCCTCTCGTGCCAAGTTGGCGAGAGATGACTTGGGGTCGATTGGTTCGGTGGCCGAGTTGGCTTAAAGATGGGCTGATCCGGGTGGAAGATAACATTGTTGGCCACTGTGGACCGTGGCGGAAGTGCCGGCAGTGATCTCACTCCCACGATGCGGAGCTTGTGTTGGTCGAGAGATAACGCCGCGCGTTGCGTGACGTTACGTCGGCGCCACCGCTCTGGCTAGAGAGCTACGCGACGCGAGCCGAATGGACCGCGAAACCCGGCATGTATAAACGTAGGTAGACCGCGCGCGGCGCACAAAGTATAGGAATCCCTTTGGCACCAAAAAAAAAGTATAGGAATCCTCGTTTCCCGTGGATCGCGGCGCAAACTGGCAGCGCCGGTGCCGCCGGCGCGTGGGAGTATTCTGGCCGGCCAGCTTGGTTGATTGAATGGGCCGGCAGCCTGGCTCCACAGTAGCGCCGATCCTTTTCCGAAACGACCCCGTCAAATTGTATTGCCGCATGTTTGCCACTGCCAGTATCGCCTGGCGTTGTTTATGCTCACACCTGAAGCTAGTTCATTCGTTATGGGGCTGTTTGGTTTCCTGCGTGTACCTCATCCAGGCTCGCCAGATGCAATTCATTCCTGTTTGGTTGAATGTATCACGAACGGAGCCTGGCTGCCTTCATGCAAAAACCATCGCTCGGCCTGGCTCGGCAGGTGCAGAAATTTTTTGCGTTTCTGGCCGGCCAGGCTCACACGGTGTATGATTGGCGCGCATGGGCAAGCGTGCAGAGAGAAAAAGCTGAGCAGCTCTAGCAGATGCAGGCAAGCAATCACTGTTTCCTCCTAGCCTGGCTGCTCGTAGACAGGAACCAAACAAAAGGGTACCACTGTTTCCTCCTAGCCTGGCTGCTCGTAGACAGGAACCAAACAAAAGGGTACCGCATCCGGCAGTCTTGGCCGGCACGGGCCTGGACGGACGATGCGAGACAGGCTGCAGAGAGAAGAGAACCAATCACGCCTCCCCCCCCCCCCCCCACCCCCCCAAAAGCACTCGAAGCTGGTGCTACTGACGTGAACATGTCAGTTCGGGTTTCGGACATTTTAGGCCTGTATGACTGTATGAGTCTGAGATTTCGTTCAGGTCATCGCTTCTACAGTTGGCACCGGTGGGTTTTTAGGATGTGGACACCTAACGCACTGCTCCCTCAGTTCCTATAAGAAATATCATTCTGATGTTTAGAAGAAGAAAAATCTCATAAAAATGCAATTCTACAAATAGAACATCAATTATGTCTAATTAATTAGGTAGTAGATCTGAATTATATGTTAAAATAACTTCTGGACAACGTTTAGTAAGTCTGCTTAGTTGCATGTGAGAATATGATAATCTTTTCACTACCACTAATCTGTCTGAAAAAAATAGAATGTCACTTTTCATGAGTTTCAAGATTTCCAGTTGGGCCAAGGTCCGGCAAACTGAAGCACTGAACTGAACTGTGGGTACGGAAAAGCAAAGGATTCCCGGCTGCGGCGTGTGAGCTATCGCATTGCCCTCATGTATCAGGTACTCAGGTCTAGCATTGTGCTATCTCAGCTTCGTTAAATGGCTTGTTTCATGGCAGTAGTGTTCTGTTTAGGCAGTACTGCATCAATCGCTACCTGATGGAAAAAGACATGCATGTACTGCGGTTTCCATCATGGTCCATGTAATTGAGCATTTTCACATCCTGTCCTCAAAAAACAGAAATGAATTTTCTTTTTTTCAAGACGCTTCAGTTATTGTATGTGGCGCATAACATGATGCAAAAGCAACAGGGCCCACCCCATTGTGGGCCCACTCTAGAAGATAAAAATGTAAAAGTGGAGGCAATGGGGATTCCAGGTCGCTATGACAGATCGAGATTTTATCATCGCGGGTTATATTCTCGATGATCCATATGTCGTTTTCATAAATAATACGAAAATTGCTACTATCTCTTCAGTGTGGCCCAGCAGAATCTTCTTCCCCCTCCACAATTTTGGGCAAGAAAATATGCATACTGCACCTTCCGGGTCCAATCTTATCAACAAACTGAAGAAAAAAAAACTTGCATGTGACGATGGACAAATGTTAGGTGATGGTGACTTTGGACATTTTTTGTTGCTTACACATCCTGAAATAGCTAATTTTTCATTCTTTGTTGTTCATATGATTTAGAGGGACAAATTTTAAGTGCTACTCATTTTTGTAATACTGACTGGTACTCATTTTTGTAATACTGTATGATATCTTCTACAGGTTTGCATAGTCCTTACAAGTGATTCTATAAAAGGAATGCTAAAAGATTGAGAATAACAATTTATCCTGCAAAATGCTATGCCTTCATTTTTTTACCCGTTAATTATAATAGGGATAAGGGTTTACAAATACATGGGTGAATAATGCTTTTTCCCTTTTTTTTTTTATGTGTGTGGTAGTGGGGGGGGGGGGTCCCTCCCTACTCCCTTGTCAGGGTTGGGTTGTACTTTGGGTCTTGCGTTGCCCCGTAGTAATCGCTGAAGAAAATTGCCTGATATGCTATATTTAGGTTTGCTCTGTCGTAGGATTGTTCCGTTTGGGAGAAGCGATCCCATCCAAAGTGCCCAAGGTGTGTGTACGTTAGTGACAGACATGTTTTGAAGAAAGTTTAGGACTGCAGCGCAAAATGTGGTCATTAGCAAGGTGGATATTGCGAGACGGGAGAGAAAAATCGCGGGAGAGTAGTGGTGGAGAAAAACCAAAACAAAGCTCAGGGCGCCAACAAAGCTGAGCAGGCAAACCCCCACAGGATCCACACCGTCTTCTCCTCCTACCTCTCTCTCTCTCTCGCCGGAGCCAGACCAAATACACGCTGCCGTCTCATCCGATGGCTCCTCTCCTTTCACCACCGCTGCTCGCGGACTCCGTCACCAAGTTCCATGCGGCATCAGCGCCAGTGCCCTGCTCCTGCAGCCCACAGCGGTATGCCATCACGGGGTGGACCGGCGCTGGAATACGAGACCATCACCGGCGGCGGAGGACGCGCGGAAGGAGGAGCTTAAGGGTGGCAGCGGTGGCGGCAGAGTCCCGCAGGTCGGAGGGGGGCGTCGCTGAAGATTATTACGCTGTTCTTGGTGTTGTAAGCGTTTCATCTTGAAATCATTTTACCTGTTATAATTGGCAAGTAGGAATGCTATTTGATTTTTGCGTTGAACTCATTTTTTGAATTGTCTAGTTTTGTAGACTTGAAAAATAAGCAGTTTTTTCTTCTTTTTCTTACTTTTAAACTAGATCGATGTAATTTTTTTCTGTATCTTGTTCTCGTGGCAGCAATTTCAAATAGTTAAGCAAAAGAAGCGTACTGGACGTGTAACGTGTTTGTTGCATCCATGAAAGTACTGTAGAACACTTACTCTTGCATGCTTTCAGATGCCAGATGCCACACCGAAGCAAATCAAGAAAGCATACTACAATTGCATGAAATCGTGCCATCCTGATCTCAGTGGGAATGACCCTGATGTTACGAATTTCTGCATGTTCATCAACGAGGTTTACACGGTAAAATACTGCCACTTTCTGAACATGTTGTATGGTATGGAGCTGCATTACAATTTTTTCAGTAAAGTTAATATGTGCATGTGGAACCAGGTGCTTTCCGATCCCATCCAACGAGCAGTTTATGATGAGATCCATGGATATGCTGCAACTGCAACCAACCCTTTCTTGGATGACAGTGCACCCCGGGATCACGTGTTTGTTGATGAGTTTAGCTGCATAGGTATTGATGACTCTGCCCTGAACAGAAATATTTTTACAATCAGTTCAAGAAACTCTTAATCATGTTCTGCCCACATCTCTGCAGGATGCAAGAACTGTGCTAATGTGTGTCCTAAGGTCTTTCAAATCGAAGAAGATTTTGGGCGTGCAAGAGTTTATGACCAATCAGGCAACATACAACTGATTGAAGAAGCTATTGAGAGTTGGTGTGAATGCCAAAGTCCTTTTTGCTTTGCTTTGTTTTCGTTAGTCTATAAATTATACAAACACCTGTTCTAAAAATTTGGTGCAAAGTGGGGCAAGTAACTTTTCTGTTGCTCTGGAATCCTGTATTCTGACTACTGGCAATGTTCTGATAAACTTCCATTTGTGTTCAGTCCAGTTGACTGCATTCATTGGACTTCAGCTGCACAACTTTCGCTCCTTGAGGATGAAATGCGAAGAGTAGAGAGAGTAAATGTAAGAATTTCTTCCTGGTAATTTTGATGGTATGATCATGTTTGTAAGATTATTATTCTGAATGTAAGGTTAACAAGATGTTATCCTACCTTGTAGGCTTGCGCTTATATATAATTTCCCCCCATTTTATCAGGTTGGAGTGATGCTTGCTGGGATGGGAGGTTCAATTGATGTGTTCCGGATGGTAATCTCTACTTCATATAATTTTTGTTTACAAATGCATGGAGGCTTATCCTTTTTTCTGCAACAGTTGGTTGTATATCAGCAATTCTGAACATGGTCGTGGTTTTTGTTGGAAATTCAATTACCTCCTGTATATGTGCTGAACTGTTCTATTATCTTTTCTACCTGGCCAGGCAAGTTCACGCTGGGAGAAAAGACAGGCCAAAGTCCTGGTACATTTCTCTGTTTGATACACAACTTTCATTAGATTCACATGAAAGTGCTATTAACAATATATCCAGGATCATAAATTTATGGTTATTCACATATGGACTGTCTGCACTCTTCTGAACTTGTGTGCCTGTTGTAGGAAAAGGTGAGAAGGCGGGTGAGCCAAGATGATTCTAGTAAGGGTGGCTCATGGAGTGATATCTGGGGTGCACCATCAAGATACCAGAACCAGAAGAACGGTAAAACTAGCAGACCTAGTCTTTGAAGATTATCCACGCTTCTAGTGTTTTCTATCCTTCGCATATTTGTCTTCTTAATTCTCCTGCTAACACATCAAGCAGAAGAGGAGGTAAAAGAGAGAGCAAAGAGAGCAGCGGCTGCTGCGAGGAGATGGAGAGAGTACTCAAGGAAAGGCGCCGACAAGCCTCCCACGTACAAACTTCCAGAGGCAGTCCCCAACAAGGAGTGAGAACACCGCAATGACAGATCTTATGCACTCTTCCAGTGATACTTAACCCCACATTTATGTATAGCCTAATCATTTACAGAGAGCTGTACCCTGTATAGCATTCGCTCTCACCCTCAATTCCACATCCTATACTTGTAAATCCTTTGTTAGTGATAGCTCAAGTCGTTGATTACCCGTAGAGTTCAGATCCCAGACGCAAAACAACTGTGCACAAAGATGTCGCACCTTGCTATCTCATACTTTACAATCATGATTTATGAAGCACGGGCACATGCCCACATGCATATCCTTACAACTAGGGACTTATGGAATTGGCGATAGATTCAAGTGATCAAACAGGCATGGTGAAGTGGTGAACAGAGGAACCACAATAATCCTCAAGCACTGGCATGAATGAAGAGATGCGTTTGTTCAGAGATGTAGCGGCAAAGAATGGGTATTGCATTTGACATACAAGTACGGCACTGCAAGATTATTCTGAATCGAGAGTGCTTATCTGACTGAGCAAGCGACAGCTTGAGCCCAGGACCTGAGATGCGCCTTCATGGCCACTCCTTCTCCGGGCGGCGGCATCCGCGCCTGACAGCACCGGGCCGCCGCGGCAACGCGCGTCCGCCGCCTCTGCTCCACCTGCCAAGCGACCATGCGCTCATCCCACTCCCTGTCCCTGCTGCTCCTCGCAGCCGCTCTGCGCTCCACTGCCGCCGCCGCTCTTGGCTCCGCTGCCTCCTTGACGCATTTCGGAGCCTGGCCGGAGCTACCGCTGGTTGTTCTTTCGGTTTCCGCCAAATGTCGCCGCTGCCTGGGCTGCAGCTCGTCGTCTGCGCACTCTCTCTGCTGCTTGTGGTTGGAAGGTGGTTGGAGAACACTGGAGTAGAACCACAGCGAATCCATTGTCGCGAAAATCTCGTCTCCTTCCATTTTTACAAGTAGAGGCTGGATTTTGGCAGGGTGTGCCGATATAGCACCTAGAATTGCAGAAACAGAAATAATCGGAAGCGCTGGCCGCTGGGGTTTGAGGCAAGTTTGAGCTTGGACGCCGCCACGCCTCCGGCTGTGTCCGTTGGAATGGGTTGGGTCACAACGGCTCGGACGGCTGGACATCCACCAAAAGGTCCATCTTTTGCACGTCTTTTCAGGAAGGCCAGATTGGGTTCCAGGTCAGAGGGTATGGGTGGGAAGCTGGCGGGTAGGGCCAGAGCCCTCCTCTGTTGTTGCCAGAACTGGAAACTTTTTCGTTGCACGCGGCGATGGATCCTCTTTTTTTTTTCTTTTTTTTTTTTGAGAACAGGCGATGGATCTTCTTGGGCTGCAAACTTTGTAAATCGAGCTTGGGCTGGTTGTCTCGAAGCTCGAAGCCCATGGGAAAAGACCTATTCACCTCTCTGGCTTTTATTGAACAGTTGAACTAAAAAACGCTCGTCTTACCCCTTCGACTGTAAAAGCCGGATTCTACTGAGTTTTTGGCTGATTTGGCACGACGTTAATTGTCCTATGTGGCATTGTGAGAAGGTAAATCGGATTATGTTAGATAGTACGAGAAGCTAAATGAACTTTATAAATTAAATTTTAAAAAATTATACACATAAAATACTACAATCTTGTTTAACACTAGAAGAAATAGTTTATAAATAAAAATATGAAACCATATTACATAAAATTAAAATTTTATCTTGTAGTGCCTGGTTTAGAGCTATTTATATCTTTTATGATCATTTTTGTTTGTTTTCTAGTAGCTACTCCCTTTATCTCTTATAAAGTCGTCATTTATAACCCAGGCTAAGGCCAAGTGATTTTGACGAAAACACTATCATTAATTCATTATCATCATCTATACTGTATGGTTGTCAGAAAAGCGCCAACCATACTGATTGCATGTGTTGTGCAAAATACTTTTTCAAGGCATATCCAAACTAATTATAATAAATAATTAGTGAAACCTATAAAAAGATTAAAATGAGACCATACAAGATATAAATAGCTTCAAATCAGTTATTGAAAGATAGAGTATGATTTTTTAAGAATAGAACATAGTTTTGTATTTTTTTTCAACCTAAACTGAATTATCTAAGAATAAACCATATTTTAGAAGTTTAATTATATAATTGTTTAAAATAATATTTCAACAAATTATTAAGACAGATTTCGTTTAACATCCGAACTATTAAGTATGGTTCAATTTACCCGTTCACCACTGATGTAGCAACATGTAGGACGGTTGACTGACGGCGCATCACTAAAATTGCTGTCGAAACCACCGAGGGTGAAAAATAGACAATTTTTAAAAGTTGAACGAGTTCCAATAGACGGTTTTTGAGTTAAGGTGAAAACAAGAACTCATCCAACAACCTTAGGGGTAAATAGGATTTCCGTCTTTTTTTGCGGGTTGGATTTCCTTTCTTTGGTAAAAAATAGTCTCATAAAATATCTTAATAAAGACGAAAGAAATGAAATCCGCCAGAAACGCGAACGAGACCATGCAATTGAACACAGGCACGAGAGCTCGAAGTCGAAAGTACCGGCACACTAGTTTCAGGCCGCAAAAGCTGCATCGCTGGGCAAATCTCCTTTGGCAGTGGCCGATCGGTCGGGCGCCCGTTCCCTGTTGTGCTGAAGATGTGAACACTGCCAAGGAAGACTCGCCCAGTAATTCAGGCGTCCTTTCTTTTTGAGAACTAACAGGCATCCTAATCAGATCACACTTCTGAATTCTGATTCACCTTTGGTCGAGAGCTAAGCCTGGAGTTCTGCTTGCTCAGTGCATGTCCTAGGTTTCGCCATCTCTATTTATAGCTGCAGAGCGATCGTCAAAAACACGGTAAGATGCGCACAGCACGGGAGACGACGAATGAAATCGGCATCATTCGGTTGGATGATCCCTGGCTTTGGCTTGATATCAGGAACTTACTACGGTTCTCATTCTGCAATTCCTGCCAGTTGTGAATTGTAACCGTATTGCAGCGATTGAAACCGTTTTGTAGTCACTCTGTCTACTCTGCAGTCTGCACTTCCTTTTTACCAATGATTTTACTAGATGGTCCTGGATAACTGGATATTCTTATATGTAGCCTGTAGGACATGCTATATGCCACATAAATATGCTAAAACGCAAGTCTCCAATCTTTTTTTTAGAGAAAATGGGGTAAATAAGCTAGCCTCTCACTCTCTTGCTGTTTCGAGTAGCTGGTGTTATGAATTGTAACGTAAATTGTTTTTCTTCCAATATATCTGTGTTGTATATACATCACAATAGAATAACACCCCCCCCCCCCTCAAAGATATTTTTTGCCGCTACATGTTGATCCTCGATGGATGATCCTCCTTTAACCTCCTAGCAACCATTGTTAAGCTATTTGGACCAAACCGGTCATTGGCTCAACCTATTGAACCACCGGTTCAAATAGAGTCATCCAATGGTGGCTTCCTTTGGAGGCCCTGAATGTTGTCATAGCCGCCCTTGTCCTTGACCAAATAACCTTCCCCACTGCCTAGGCCGGTGCTAGACACCTTCCTCGGGCTAACATATCGCCCCGAAACTTCGATCTATCTTACTATTGGAGGCTTCTTTAAAAGTCTCTAGGTGAAGCCAACTAGAATCCTAGGTGAACTATTAAAAAATAGTGGAATCATATAAATTCTTACAGAAATCACATTCAATCCGACAAATTTAATCATAATAGTCATCGGATATGTTATCTTTTCTAGTAAATTACTTTTCTATGCCATTATGAAAATATGCAAAAATAACCCCTAACATGTATAAAAATTAGCCACATCTACCATTATAAAAAATAATCTAAAGTGACTCCCTAATCTTGATGTAAATTATCCACCTATGGCATTATAAAAAATATTATCAACGAAGCCCCTAAATTTGCATATAAATTATCAAATTTGTTATTATTAAAATTTGAAATAACCCCAAGATCTAAGCCTAAGTAATTACAACAAAATATTAAATTGCACCAGCATAAAATTCTAAATTACTATTTCTATCAGTATTAATTAGTATATTATTTATATTATTACCTATGCAAAAATACTACCCATGGTGTGTCTCATGTATGAGAGAAGGGGTAATCAACACCATTTTTATATTTGTTCACATAGCTCAACACAAATGATTCTATTAAATACCGATTAGACAACATGGAGGTGTGATGCAAAATTTAAAAAATTACAAGCTAAACCTATTACAACTAGATAACGATGAATGTGTATCTTATTGTGTTACAAAAAATAGTTGATAAAAGATAGTGCGAGATAGATAATTATAATTATTAGTCAAAACCCTTATTTTTGTATTAATTTTAATTAGCCTGTGCAGGAGCATATGTTGATAGGCTAGTGCATGATGACAGAGAAGATCGCCATAGCCTAAACCCTTAACCCAACTCAATAAATGTCGCCAGAGATTAAGGAGTTAGCACGACCTTATATTGGTAAGAGGAGAAAGATGGAACCTTGGATTTGAGAAGATGAAGAAGCAAAACATAAGCATGAGGGTCAGAGGAAATACTCGAATTTCAAATACCTTTCCCGATCTTATTTGGTTTGATCAAGGTGATTTTGTACTACTGAAAAAATGTCTTTTTTCATCCAATATATGTCCAATTTGGCCAATTCATCAATCTGGTTTTTTTTAGCTGTGTAAATCTTCAGCCACACTGAAATGTTAGACAGCAAACACCTACCGGCGGCTGGCTACCGCGGAAATTAGCACGCGGCAGCCGTGCAGAACCCATGCGTGTGCTGTGTCTATTTGTTGGGTATAAAGCTGCTCGAATAATTTTTCAAAAAAAATAAAGCTGCTCGAATTTAGAAAAGCTACTGTTGTGTTGCGGTCAGGACGAGAAGCCGAGAAAGCTCGCCATTTGCAAACGGCGAAGAAGATCCGTCGGAATGTGCCCTTGCGGCCACGTACTCCCTCGCCAGCAGCAGCAGCAACCACCGACTCTGCGGTCTGCCAGTGCCAACGGGCATGAGCTATGCGCAGCGCACGCATTGGCCACTACACGCCGCTCCGGCCCGTGCATGAGACTGCCTGTCGTGCTCCCTGCTCCGATTCATCAAACGATTCGAGAGCTAGAAAACATATGAAGACTTGGAGGCAGTCACGCTCGCATGGAGGAGAAAGAGGAGCTCAGTGCCCTTGCTTTTGGAGGCGATAGAGGCCGGACCGGAGTACAGTGCAGTTGGGAAGGGACCGTTCCTTCCAGCAGCACATTCGGGAGGGAAAAATCCGGCGTGAGATCTCCAACCCGATCGCCATCAGGCACGGAAGCTCCTATGGAATAGTCTTCCTCTCCGAGCATATGCCGCCCTGGATCCATTCCTCCACGCCGGTTTCGACGTGTATATATATAAGGTTCCGCCTGCCAGGTCGAACCGTCAAGCCGGAGACGAGAGCTCGCCGCCGACGAGCTAGCATCATACAATAGACGTAGGTAGAACCGTCGTCAGGCAAAGGGGTGAGGTTGGCGCGCCGGCTGTGAATTACGGGGCAGTTCATCTTTGGCACAAAGCTAGGCGCTTGGATTCAGAAGTTCAGATCGCTTCAGCATCCAGTGCCAAAGGAGAATTGCCCTGCGATTCGCCCGCGCGGAATCCGTTTTGAATCTTGATGCTGTTTTTTCATCGAGCTACGTACCAGATCGGCCGATCCCTGCTGGGAATCTGAGTGATAGTTGAAAAACTGCATGTGGAGAATCCAATCGCCCCGAGATTCAGATAACGTTCCCCATCCCCTGTACTCTCTGACTCTTTGTACATTAACCGATTAACGTGTGTGTTGTCTGTGCTGCTGACCCACCTAGTGACCTGCATGTGGAGTTTCTTCTAGGACTGATCCTGCGTTTGCCTAGATGTTGGTACTAAGATACACGCCTGCTCGTTGAAAAGTAGTCCCTCTGCTTACTTGTCTATTTTACTCGCTAACTCCTGTCTTGAGCATTTTGTTAATCTGATTTCGGCATAATGCATCCATAAAGAAAACCTGGGGTGCAGTAGCGGCTCGTTGCAGCATGGTATGATCTGTATTCTGTACGGCGCACAGCAGCCGGCATGTGAGAGTCAGATACAACTACCTGGTTTTATATGCATCTGATCCACATAAATACTTGCAAAAAAAAACAAAAATAATTTTATGCACCTCGACGAAAGAAAAAAAAAACTGAGAGGAAGGACGGCGGCCTGCCCTGATTGCCTGTGAGGTCGTGTTTAGTTCCAGAAGTTCTTTTGGACTCTACTATTCATCTCTCTCAGAAAACACGCTTCCCAGAAAAGTTCCCCTTTAACTTTTTTCAACTTTCCTATTTATTCTTCTCACAGGACACGCTTTTGAGAAAAAAGTTCTTTTCCTCCCCTCCCAACTAAACACACCCTGAGGCGTTTACTCCGCGGGAATTGTTAACTCCCTCGTGCCCGCTCGATCAGCACCTCCTTCCCTTCCCCCGTCCCGGCGAAGCAACTTGTGGCGCGCATCACGTCGCCGTCGTAGCCGCTCTCGGTCAAAGCCACATCTCGGATCAAGTGGCCCCGCTAGGCGACGGCCGGCCGGACGGGCGCGCAAGTCGCCGACGTGCGTGCGCATTGGCGGAGGGGCGAACAAAAAAAAATCAAGTCAACCGTTAAGTATCGCCGCGTTGCTGTCAGAAGCACAGTAGTATGAAGCTGGCTGTGTTTGCCGATGGCAACACGGCAAAGCACGAGAAGAAGAAGAAGATGTCGAGAGGCGTCGCGTCGTAGGCCTGTGCGGCACGGCAACGAAACGCATGCAACTCGTCTCCAAACAACAACAACAAAAAAAAAAATGCGCCTGTAATGTGAGGATGTAATAACTCTGCCGGGATGCAAACTGGCAGTATCACTGGTGACTTTTTGAGAGAACTTACGTCTGACACGAAATTAGCGAGGCGAAGAATTCAATGTTATCCATTTGCTCAGCACGATAGTGACCTAGATTGGAGATGTTTGCTTGATTGAAGCAACGTTTTTATTTTCGCTCACTTTTTTTTGTATGTGCCTGTGCTGAATGTACCCGATCTTGCATAGAAAACCAAGATGCTTCAACCAAACCATGGACAAAAAAGTTGTGTGTCCTTCTCAATGCCTTCATCAGTCACCACCACCAAATCAACTCAATGCAATTGAAAATGCCTCGATTTTTTTTTTCTACTATGTGCTATTTTGTATGTGTATATGAGAACCAATCAAACAAGGATGCAAGCAGAAGAAAAATAAGTGATAAAAGCGAAGAAGAGAGCAAGAAGCCAAAGAGTAGATGGATCAAGAGGAGCTCTACACGAGTTTTATCTGGTTTTATTGGAGTCCGGCCGGCCCCGCATGTCAGGCCGTCACGACATGGCTGCGCTCTCCGCCGGCTGCTGCCCGACCTTCCCGTCGCCGGCGTGCCGCCGGAACACCATGGCGCACTCTGGCAACTCGCCGAGCCCCGCGAACATGGCGTCCTCCTCGCCTCCTCCTTCCCCGCCGTCGAACAGCCCACCGACGTCGCCGAACTCGTCGGAGAGCGGCGCGCCGGCGACCGCGCCGCCGAAGAACATCGTCGCCCCGTACAGCATCTCGTCCGCCGCCGCGTCGACGTCGGAGGGCGACGTCGACGATGTGACGGACACGCCGTCGTAGAGCCACCGGAAGTCGTCGTGCACCTCGACGGCCGCCGTCGCCGCCGCGGCGGCGCCGCCCTCGGTGCCAAGCACACCGGCGGCGACGTCGTGGCTGCCGGATGACGGAGATTCGGCCGGCTCCGGCGGGGACGGCTTGGGCTTGGAGTTGGGCTTCGAGGCCTGGCGATTCTGCTGCTGCTGCTGCGCCCTCGGCACCGCGTCGGAGTGGTTGTGCTCGAAGGAGTAGGTGACGATCACCATGTCCGGCTCGGCCCGGTTTCGCTCCACCTGCTTCCTCGCGGGGCACCCCTTGTTGCTGCTGCACCTGTAGTAAGCCCTGCATCCCCCAGACCCCAGATCGATCGATCGATCAGAACGTGCTTCATGCTCAAGAACTTGATCGATGAACGCGCGAAGAAGAACCAAGAAAGGATGTGCGGATGGTTGATTATGCCGCGCGCGTGCGTACCTCGGGAAAGGCGAGCCCTTGATTGGCTTCTGGCCGTACTTCCGCCACGCCCACGAGTCCGTCGGCGTGTTGCCCTCGCCGACGCCCTTGGGCCTTGGGCCGCTCACGTCGGCGAGTGGCACGGTGACCACACGCTTGTTCGCCGAGCGCCTCCTCCCGGTAGCAGCTGGCGCCGCCGTAGACGGCGCGGCTGGTGACACCGGCGACGACCCCGGGGAATCCTCCGCCGCCGGAACGCCATGTGGCCGCCCGATAACCTTGCCATCGCCGCCGGACACCGTCGGCGACGACACCGCTGCTCCATCGCTCCACTCGCCGTCCATGGCGCGATCTGATCGATCCGAGATAGTGGAGCGGAGACGAGACGCCCGCAGGGGTTCGCCGGAGGGAGCAGTTCTTGGCCTGATCCGAAATCCGATGTCACCACCAGCTGCCTCGAGTCGGACGCATCCGAGGGATATAAAGAAACGGCGGTGCGGTGTGTGGGAACTGGGAAGTGAGCTCTAAAACTAGTACACCACGAGGCAACGTCGCGGTGACGCTGTCGCGTTCGCAGTTCGTGCGGTGTGATTGGCGGGGACGACGTGGGGTTGTGGGCGCGCACGCAGGCTATGCTATATTGCTATGAGCTTGGGCTTCGGGGCAAGGTGGGGAATTAAACAAAAAGGAGGGACAGCCCAGACAGTGTTGAGAGAAGGCGAGCGTGTGATGGCGACGTCTCCCCAACTATCCCATGTCTTCTTCATCGATCGTCCTCTCTCAGCTGTCAGCAGTTGCTTCCTCTGATCAGGAACTAGATTAGACGACGAGAAGTGTTAGTATTCTACTAGCTTATTAACATATGCATTATGCGTTGGAGTGGTTGGTCTGGAACAGCAGATGGGAGCGGTTTCTATTTGGATTTGGAGGATGACGAAAGAAATCAGCAGCTTCAGTTCGCCGTCATGCCCACACGCTGCAACAGTGCCTGTAATGGAGACGTTGGTGGATGGCAGCTCGTTTCGGAGCCGGAGCTCGGCGGATCCCACCCCACGCGTTCCCATGGAGGGTTACATGGACTGGAGACAAGTACGTGCGCCGAAGAGCTCCCTCTTTGGCGTCTATTACAAAAATCTAGAGGCGTTGGATATTTCTGCAGATATGTCATGCTAAAAGACAGGAGTATATAACATCGTGGTAATTCAGGACAGAACTGGTCGTCGTTTTCCTTGCTTGAGGAAGAAACAACAAACTCCCTACCATCAGTGTACCTTTTCTTTTTCAGTGTTTTATTTAACAAGTCGATTGCTTGCTCTAGAGTCTAGATTATGATATCCTGGTCAAATTAACCTCTGGAGGTTGAAACTGAAGGCTGAAACGCAGGACGTCATGTCAGACATATTCCTTAGCAGCTTCGCGTTTGACAGTTCCAGCGGCGGTCATCATCACATCACCGAGTAGAGAACGAGCTGGCGCCACATTGCATGGAAATTATAGACACCCCCCGCATTCTGTCCCAACCCACGAAGCCACAGCCCAGATCTTTGTTGCTCGTCCATACGATCGTTCTCTTCTCTGACGCGTTTATTCTATGGAAAAAAAAAACTTGTTCAGTTATGGCGTCACGATCCGTCCCGGTTGCTGCATTTCTTATTCCCTCGGATGTTCTCATCGATCCTGACCTGTTCAACCAAAGCCTCAATCACGAGGGTGGCAATGGCATCACACCTGCAGCTCGTCTCGTGCACCGCTCCCTCTTCTCCCATATAAAACTCCATCCCGTTTGACAAACGGCTCAACCACCGGTTAGTGTAGCAGGGGAGAAGAGATGGTGTAGACTGTAGTGCTACTTCATGGCCTGCCAGCCGCCTGGATGGGAACGCGGGGACAGCTGGTGTTTGCAATAGAAAAGGAAACCGGAAGAAAAATGATTCTGGCATATGTTAAGCTCATCGATCAGCAGTTCAGCAGAATGCAGCATGCGTGTCCGTATGAATAGTTTACGCAGCAGCTTCAGCGCAATCTCTGGCTATTTCCTTCTCCGGTTCTCCGATCGATACGCTCTAAAGTCTAAACTGTTCGAGGTCGTGGAGGACAGCACGGGACAATAGTCTCTTAAGGACAGGTACTGTAGAAGATTTTAAATGAGCACACGGAATTGAAGCCTATCCATGGAAAAATTGACAGTATGCAGCCTGGATTTGGTTAGGCCCCGGCTAAGACCGTTAGTACACATGAAGATGCTAGAGGTAGAGCTTAATCCTCCAATTCTTTTACTCGAGTCACCCTTTGGTTTGTTTGGCCAAGAACCAGGCATGCCGCGTGCAGCATTGACCTGTCTCCCACTCGACCATGCTTTCACATCTTCTTTCCCGGAGAGTTGTCTAAAGAAAAAAAAAATAGGCCTGCAAAATTGTCATGGATTTCCGGCGACTATGGATTTGGGCTGAGCAAAATTGTCATTGGGCCTTACGCTCGGCGAGGGCGTGGAAATGTATGCCCAATGGGCCGTAAAAAGGCTCATCTAACAAGAGCGTGATGATAGGAAAGGAAAGGAAATGTATGCGACACTTCACAATTCACAAGAGCCCAACCCAACCAAGTTGATTCCCGGCCCACAACTGACAGGGACACTGACCTCCGGAGGATTCGGAGCCTCTCGACTCGACAGTATCGGAGCCTCCTCCTCCCCTCCTCCGTAGAAAACAAAGAGCGGCCGCGCCGCCGCGCTCAGTAGCAGTGGTTCGAAGCGCTCCGCAGTCTCACGCCGCCGCCGCCGCCGCCACGCCGCGGCGCGAACATGAAGGCTATCGGGAGCGGCGGAGAGTGGTGGTGGAACCTCCCGTCTCTCCGCCGCAAGTCCGACTCCCGCCGCCGCGGCCGCCGCAACACCGACCCCCGAGGCCGCCGCCGCGGTCCCCCGCGGGAGCCGCTCTCCTCGTCCTCATCGGAGTCCATTGGACAGAGCAGCGGATGGCCCATCGAGTTCCCCTTCAAGCAGGCGGTCACCGCCGCCTGTCTTACCTTCACCGGCGACACCATCGCGCAGGTCCGCGGCCGCATCGTCGAGAGCCGAAGACGCAGCGACGAAACCGACAGCAAGGTCACCCCTCCATTATCCCTCGAATCTTTAACTGATTTGGACCTAAAATCAGGCTTGTGGTTCGTTGTGTCGTGAATATCTACCAGGAAAGCAGCTTAAATTCGATTGGTTCATGTTTTAAATTTAATATATTCATGTTTTGTATGTCTGTGTCTTAAAACGGATATCAACAGATGCCATCTGCCCACCTCACAGAAATTCTACTCCAGTATTTTATCTTGCGTAAATGCAGATTAAATTGTAGTAATGCTCAAGTATGTGCCTTGTGCAGTGCAAGTGTGATCCAGCCCTACCATGGCAAACTTTTAGCTCCTTAATCTGTTTAGGTGTCCATTTCAGGAACTCATACCAGACATATTGCTGAACCATGATTGGTGCCGTGCACTTCGTATGACTTCCTATGGATTCCTTCTTTATGGTCCAGGATCCTATGCTTGGTATCAGTTTCTTGATCGGTGTATGCCCAAGCAGACACTTGCAAATTTGTCCGCTAAGGTATGCTTGCATCCTCCACTGTGGCTTAATGTGCTGGGCTATTTAAGCATTTTATACACAAAGTATCCCTTCCTTATAACTACTGTCGTTTCAGGTCATACTGAACCAGATCGTACTCGGTCCTTGTGTCATTGCTGTAATTTTTGCTTGGAATAACTTGTGGTTGGGGAAATTGTCAGAGCTGCCATCTAAATATCAGAACGATGCACTTCCCACACTTCTATATGGTAATACTTCTGCCTGAATGCAGTTTGAACTAATGGAACAGAAATAACTGATATTATTATTTTACATTTCACTTTGTCGTGGATATCACAGGGTTTAGGTTTTGGATTCCTGTATCAGTTGTTAATTTTGGGTATGGACACTTGGCTTCTCATTTTTAATATTTGTCTCAATATTTCTTTTGCCAATCAGGCTACAGTTTAATAGACTGGATGAATATTTAGTTGCTTACTCCATTGGGGCAATGACGTAATGTAGCTGTTTCTTACGCTAGTTTCCATATGTTCCATTCCAGGATGATTCCTTTGCCTGCTCGTGTTGCCTTCATGTCCGCTTGTTCCATTTTTTGGAACTTTTACTTATCAACTACTATGAGCAAATGAAACACCCGCTTCATCAGGTTGGTCTTGACAGTTGACACAACTCACCCTATAAGCTTCTGTTGGGTGGGTTTACATATGTTTTTAACTATTGATCAATTTGGCTAATAATACCTGCATTTGCTGCAATCTTTCTTATGCTCGTCTGACAGTTGCTTACCTATGTGGAAATTTACACTGAACAATATGACATGCTTGATAGGGTATGTACGGCCCTCGTTCATCTGAATACAAAAATGCTCAGATTCTTGGTTTATATTCGTCCAACAGAGGAGAATGAGAGTTTCGTCAGGCATAAAGGACACTGTAACGTCCCTTCCTCTTGGACAGTTGGAACTAATTCAAGATGTTGATGAGCATAAGATCAGTGGATGTCGTAAAAGCTATCTACTCTTGTACTCCATTCTTGGATGCAAAAATGTTTTGAGTATGGAGCACCTGCTCCTGCTCCATTCTGACTTCAAAACTCAGAAGCATTGAATTTGTAATTTAGGATGTGCTGAATTAGCTTCAATGACAGTGGCATAATTACATTCATCTCGAAATGGAGATGTAGGTGTATTTGTTACGCTAAGCAGAATTTATGAATTCGTCGGTGGACGTTGTATCTTAATTTACGCTAGATAATTGTCTAATAGACTGTTAGCTTCTTCTCACTAAAGGAATAGAAAGGAATAGAAGGCCCTCTTTGAACTCGTTACATCTCAGAATCTCGTGTCGTGGTCACGGACCTTCAAGCTCAGTTGCTCAGGATCCTATTAAAGAAAGAAGAAAACGTAGTTCAACTATTATAACCCAGAACTGGTACTGAGATCTGACATGCTCGAACTGAACCCTCAATGTCCCTGGAACCTGAGACTTTTCTTTTCCTGAGCATATAACTGGAGCCTTTAGTTGAACGGCGAGTACAAGCCGAGCATACGACAGAATGTTCAGTATCGGTGGAGAACAATACATCAATTAGAGAGGTTTCCAAATACAGATTTTATTCTGATTGACCTTTAAAAAATTACAGACTATTTTGACAGAAGAATTTGCTATGCAACTCCTATCATCGTTCTTTACATGTCAAGAAATATACATAAAAGAGAGGGGCAAAAAAGGGACATCTACAAACTGACACGGGTACGGCCTACAAGGTACTAAATAATTATGAATGCTAAGTTAATCGTTTGTAAAATATACTATTCAAAGTCTTCTATCTCGGAGATTTGGTCGAAATGCATCTTCCACACAAGATGAGCCTTGATACAGCACGTGACCTTCGATTCCTGACCTTAATTGGTGAGAGCTGCAGAGAAATGATTGGATTAGCCGGAGAGGTGGGAAGGGGGAGTGAGGGGGATCCCATGCAGAACTATGCAGCCATATCAACGAGATGCAAGCTTTCGCAATAATGTCAGAAGTCAAATTATTTGTAGAAAACTACCATGGATGCAAGGTGACATACTTTGTTATTCTTAGAGGCATGGTAGTATGGTACCCCGCTACTTAAAAATCTTACTGATTAGAAAAGATCTGTTTGTTTAACGAGTTACTTTGTTTAAAGAGTTACTTTGACTTAGGAAATGACCAAACTATCCAGAGTTTAGGTACCATCTAGTGAGAAGACATCTAAGATTAACCATCACTTGCTGCATGCCTCCACATTATTTTCAGAAAAAAAATGAGTTGTCCAAGTCTTTCCAGACTAAGAGTCTAAGACACAAACAACTGGTGGGAAGAAAATAGATTATACAAAGTAATATCAAAGTGTATCCAAAGGCCCATCAGCAGATTGTGACTCAGAGATATGAAAGATTTACCTTCCGTCGAGTTCTTGAAGTTCTCCAACATAGTAAGCTCCTTGATTTAGGCTCCATTCTCCTGCACGCAAAGATTTTCCCTGTGAGAAAAATGCAGTAGTAGCACAAATGCAACATGTCTGCTACAAGATGTGAAAACATATAAGTATGACTATAAGCATGTGTTGGTTCTAAGGATAATCTAGGACGGGATGGGTCGATCCCATTTTCCAAAGGTGTTTGGTTGAGAGGGACGTGGGGCGGGGTCATCCCCATAAAGTTTGACTGAACTGATCACAAGATAACAACACTTACAAATTCTCTTGCTCTAGCTTTTCAGCTATTGATATAGCTTTTCGCCGAGACCAGCCTCCTCGTTGAGAACAAGCTTCAGCTCTCCCAATAACATGAGCAAGAGATACCTTTCCTTTTACTATGCTATTCTGTTGACGCTGCCTGTTCCCACTTCTTCCTTTTCGATTACTAATGCTCCCTTGGTTTGGTGATGACGAAGCTTCTTCCTCCCATGCATTCTCCTTTCTTCTTTCATTTACGTCACGGACATCATTATTTGTTTGAGCATGCCAATGCATGTGAGAAGGCCCGACTTCAATTATTTCACCCTCTGTTAGTATGTGGGGATCAGATTGCATCCATCTAGTCTTACTAGAGCTAGCTCCCTTCACAACACTATCCTTTTTAAGCCGCCTAATTAGATTCTCACCTCCAGAAGAGAGCGGACTATGTTTAGTGAAGGACCTCCTCCTCACTGTTGTGTTGGAAGAATCATTCTCAGGGTAAGGAAACATTGACGGAGCATGATTTGATCTTGCATCATTCTTTGATTCATATAGGATTTCAAGTATTATAGCAGAACGAAGAACAGACTCAAATGCCTGCAGAATCTGAGCTCTGTAGTTTTCAGCTTTGGACTTGTTGACACGAGAACTAAATATTAGCTGCACTGTCGGTGCTGTTGGAAGGGCAGATGCTGATGTTAGACAAACTGAAAAAAGTGACAGTCTAGCAACACTTTACATCAACAAATCAAGAAGACATATAAATGTGTACAAATTGAGTTTGAGAATACCAATTAACCAGTATCAAAGGTATTGCAATTTAGAATGTGTGTGCAAGGAGATAACAGTAAAAAGTTAAAACAGTACAGATAGGATCTGACAAGCTTAGCTAGGAAGGTATATCATACACTACTACTTTCCCTCATATGCTTTTAACTTCAATAAAGTAATAATGTCTGTACTACATTTAAAAGGATGCCATCAACCCTATAATATATACTCAATGCTTTGTTCAGAGAAAACGCTATAATCACTGAGCCTGAATGCAAATCATCTATGAATACTGCATCTAACTTCAAAGAAGTGCTAGTAATTACTAGAAGCACCAATACCAACAGAAACCAAGCAAAAGCTGGTCGGATTGTCTGTATTTCCTCTATTTTAGCATTAGATCTATATACTCATCTGCTAAAGAAAACTTGCTACTGAGAAAAATCTTGCAGGGAACTTATGCCACGATATAATCATTTGTGATATGGATGTCAAACTGACAACCTTACCTGTGCCTAGACTGACAGAGCTTAGCCTTGCTTCTTTAGCCATCATTTTTCTCAATGTATCTGACTTGATACTCTCAAGCACAGCTTCCCAGATCATTTCATTTTCAGTTTTTCGGTTATTAATTCCCTCATTTCCTCTGACAGAACTGGTTGGGAACCCATGACCATTTTCTTGGTGTTCGACAGTTCTCCTTTCCCCATAAGAGGTGCCTATCACGTTACCTTTCTGCTCAATTGCTGATGTCCTCATCATATCCCTATCAGGAAAGGAACCAACCAACCCACCATGGTTCAAACTTGTACTAGTTGATGAACTTGGCAACAAGTACTGTTTATCAGGAGCAAGCTGAAGCAGTGCAGCTGTAAGCCAGGTTGTTTTGTCACTCGAGACCCTCAACTGCTTTTCAGCTTCAGATAGTGTTTTCAAGGCCTGGCGCAGTTTTTCCATATCTTCTTTTGACACTGAAATTTATGCAAAAAAAAAAGAACTAAATAATGCCAGCACGGAATATTTACCGTAAGAGAACAGATAGAATGGGAGATAATACATATATACTGAGCTATCCATTGGTTAAAAACAAATGCTTACAACTAGGACGTTTGAAGAACTTTCTCCTGGGCCTTTCTCGTGTAAACACATAGGATCCAGCAAGAATGTCAGTAATTATTGTGGCAAGTTGAGACATCAGTGCTAAAGGCTCAACACCGGTTTCTGTGATGTCTCTTAGCGTCTTCACTGTGTTTACTGTATCAGCAGATAGAGCTAGATCCAGCAAATCAACCAGTTTATCGTCAGAAACCAGACCAACCTGTAAAACAAACAGCGAACACTAAAATTTTACTGTTGTTGCGGAGTAGACCTGAGGATCAAGGCTACTGCGTAAAGACAAAGTTATGATTTATGAAAGGGATATTAAATGGGTTGCTTCCTCAAATTTAGCTTCAGCACAGAAACAAGAATATGTCAATCAGAGAATAGCGCTTACAATTTGCACCTACCTATAGAACATTTGAATACTAGATTACAGGATTATATGGGGAAATGAACTTGCACGCTACTTCCTATGTGACATGTTTCAGCGGCGCTCAAAGTTATCAAGATCTTGAGCATAAAATTCGCTAGAAATTTATATTCAAACAAAGAAACTACAGAGTAATGTGGCTTAGAAAACATAGATGGAGCCATGATGTTCATTAGATATCTTACCAATTCTTGGACAAGAGACAAGGAAATTCTCTGCCCCAGCAAACTGAGCTGATCAAGAGTCATCTCGGCATCCCTCAAAGATCCATCAGAACGGGATGCAATTAGCTTCAGTGCATCTTTATCAACATCTAGGCTCTCGCTGGTGCAAATCCACTGTAATGTATTGACAACATCGCACTCCTTCAACTTCGGAAAAAAGAACTTCTGGCATCTCGACAGGATGATATGAGGAAGTTCAAGGTTTGGACTGACAAGGATAAACACAACCCGACGGGGTGCCCGGTCCACAACTTTAGAGATAACACTCCAAGTGTCAGCTGGCAACGTATCACAGTCATCAAATATAAACACCCTGTATTGTGAAGGTGCTGGTGAAAGCATCACATTATCGAGGACGTCCACAATGCCATCCATGTCAATGTTGCCAACAGGCCCAATCTCCATCAGGCTCCTGCTCTTGCCAAGATTATGAGCTATGCATGACGTGCATGAGTCACAAGGCCTGGGGTGCTCAGGGGAGAGGCAATTGAGCGCCTTGGCGAAGACACGCGCGCATGAAGTCTTGCCTGTACCATGAGGCCCATAGAACACATACACCAACCCAATCTTCCTCCTCAGGATGGCATTGGACAGCGCCTGCACCACCAAGCTCTGCCCAACAATGTCCTTGAACGTCTTCGGTGCGAATTTCTGAGTCAGACTCCGGTGACGCCCACGGCCGTGCAGCGAGGCCTGTGACTTCTGCCCTGACTGAGACTCAGACAGCAGGTCGGAGTCCATCTCGCTGGTCTGGTTAGAGAAAATCCCAAGCTCTCCAGAGTAGCTCCCAGAAATGCCGCCAATGCGGTTGCGAGCACCGGAGGTGGCCGCGGCGTCGACGAGCAAGGGCAACGCGTCAGAGTCCGAGCTCGTTGAGGAGGCGAGCCTTTCCGACTTAACAGGGAAAAGGGGACGCGAGACACTGACACGCCCGCCAGAGGGCGCGGTGGCTTCAGATTTTCGCCCCGCCGCGGACTTAGAGTCGGAGAGGCCACACGAGAGGCTGCGGCCGGCTATGTCGAGGATAGACTTGCCGCGGTGGTGGAGGCGCGACCAGTTCCACGGAATGCCGCACACGTTGCGCGCGTCCTGGGACACATGGTGCCGCAGCTCCTCCCCGTCGTAGTCGTCGCCCTCGCCGCCGCCGTGGAACAGGTACTTGTTCCCGCAGACGGCCTCCTGGGAGCTGGAGTTGACGGAGAGAGCGGCCGCGCGGTCCGGAGGCTTGCTGACGGCGGTGGCGCGGCGGCCGGCCCGGCGCTTGAAGCGGCGTGGCGGGCGCCGGCCGGGCTTCGGATGGGGGTTCTCGGCGAGCTGGTCGAGGAGCGTCTTGAGCGCCCCGGTTGTGGTGCTGCTGGTGGTGCCGCGGCGGGATTTGGCGGGGAGATTGACGTCGCCATCAGTGTCGGCGTCGGTGTCGGCGTCCGGGTCGGCCGCCACCCTGGACGACTCGACGGAGCGGCGCGTGGACGGGTCGCGGAGCGATCGCGAGCGCTGCAGCGCGAGGAGGTCGCGCATCAGCGCCGCGGACGCCACGGACGCGGGGCTCCTCCTCCGGCCCGACGACGACGCGCCTCCGCCCCCGGCTCCCGCTCCCGCTGCGGCGTGCCCGTGCGCGTGGTGGTGCCGCAGGTGGATGCAGCTGGTGAGGTGCGCGTGGCCGCGGAGGTGGCCTCCCGCCCCGCCCCCCGCCGCGGCACGGTCGGGCGCCGGCATTGCGGGGGCGGCGCGTGTCCTTCTAATCCTAACAGCGCGCACACCACGCTGAGGGAGGCGCGAGGGGAACAAGACGAGCCACCTCCGCTAGGCCATTTGAGAGGGAGGAAGAGGGAGGAGGTGGAGCGCCGGTTGGCGTGTGATTATGGCGGTGTGGTTCGGAGATTTCGCCTTTTTCGTTGGATCCTGGAGGGTTTCACGGGAAGAGCGACGGAGGTAGGGGGAGGGGGAGGGCGGGTCAGTTGGGTGGGTGGCGAGCGGCCTCGGCGGCCTCGTGCCCGGTGTGGGAGCGGGCGGTGCTTTCGGGGTGGGAGAGCCTCCTGTGCCTGGGAAGGGATCAGTTCAGACGTCAGAGGGGAACCCGAGAGCGTGGCACGCGGCCACGGGGGCATGGATTCGCCACGAGCCCATGGCATGGTCCGCGCGTCTGCGGCGGCGTCCTCGGATCGGGCACGACGCCCGCCGCGACGCCACAAACGGACGGGGGCGTTCACTGTTGCGCCAGCAGTGGCAGTGGCGGCCATCTCGCTGCAGCTTGCTGTTGCTGTGCAGTTGTCGTCGTCGGCGACTCGGCGTCGCCCTGCGGCAATAATGGCACCACCCGGTGATACGACACGCCGGAATGTGCCGTTGCTGCGGGCCCGGGGGGCTCCAGTGGTCAGTCAGCACTCAGCAGTGGAATAGAGTAATTAACCCGCGGTTCTCGGGCAACCGCTTGTTTTTCCACCTTGGTTAGCTCCCGCTGACCCGCTCCGTTACCTTCTCCCTGGGCTGCTTACGTGTCGGGCGCTGCACGTGAGGCGTTGCGCGGTTCGCGTGCACAAAGCAGACGTCCCCCGATTGTAAAAGAAGTGCGCGCGTACCGACCGGGTGGCGTACGCCGTCGCGAAAAGCACCTCACTGCCTCACTGCGCAGTAAATTTCACACAGAAAAAAAAAACCTTATGTACTTTGCCATGCTCATACTTCGTAGTACGGTTGTAGACTTGTACTCTGTATTCCAGTGCTGTGGAATGCTGCCGCGGTACATAACTACGGGTAGGGATTAGGATCAGGCGAGCAAGGCGGGGAGGGTAGGGGGCCCGAGCTGAGCACCAGAACGACCCTCCTCCTGGTCGTGCCTAGCCGCCGGTCAGACGCCCGTCGTCGTGAACGGCTTCTGGACTGGGTCACACGATTAATGCTGTGTTTACATCGAAAGAAGTAAAAAGTACTTTTAGATAAATAGTCCACTAGGAAGCGTGTTCTGTGAGGAGGATAAATAGAAAAAGAAAATATTTTTTCTAAATCTGAACACAGCCCTGCGAGCGCGCACGTCCTCATTGCTCCACATTCTGCTGCATCGTCAGTCGACGGCGACGGGCGGTCGATTCGGTTTCTTGCTGGCGCCGCGCGTGGCAAGGAGGCGCTGAAAGCGAGAGGACGCGCTGTCCTGCCGGCTGTCACCTTGGAATGCACAGTGCACTTCCATAAGTTTGGTGGCTGTGTTTTCTGGGATCCGTGTTATACGAGGGAGATGAATAGAAAAGGTGAAAAAAAAAATTTAGTGATACGTGTTCTGTTCCGCACTTTTTTTTCCTCCATAAACTGTAAAGAAATAAACTTGTTTTGTGCTTCAGAGCACGAGCAGATACATGGTAGGAGTAGTTCTACTCTCGAATTGTTACTTTGGCAGTCAGGTATTCGGATTGCTCGATCCATTAGCAAGCATGAAAAGGAGATGGATAAAAACTAAAAGGTCTGCCGTCACTTTTACACGGCCGCGAGAAATGATCACACTGCTCAGCGAGGTTTCTGCGTAGTACATGACTGCCGTAAAGTCTGTAACGATGCTGCCATAGGCGTCCCTACTCACTCATGCGGCATACGCTCAGGTTCATGTGCTACTGAATAATTAACTTCCCCTACCATATTAGAAAAGATGAATTGAACAAAAGAGCATAGCACGGGGGCAGTCGTCTAGGTCACTCAATCCCCAGAGCACAACATTTTTCCCTATCAAATCCTAACCACCAGCCCACCACAATTAAGTATTGCTAAACGAATCTCCTTTTTCCCAACAAGTTTTGCTGGAGGATAGACAGACACCCAACTTGAAGTACTTCTAGTGCACCGGTAGGCACTAGCTGCGGTTTTCATCACAAAAACGGCTGAATAATCTAGTCCTAGTGCACTAGCTGTGCTGAAAAGTTAGGAGTATCCCAGTAGTAAAACATTTGCACTAGCTTCTATACCATCTAAGCTATGATCAACATGTGGATAAGGCCAGTCTCAGTGGGAGTTTCATGAACACAGTTGCCTAGACTGGAAACTAGGTAACTGTGCCATAGGGATGAAACTCTCCTCACATCCCATGAAACCCCCCTCTTAACTATCCTGACATGTCAGTAAAACTACTGATGTGGCAATGAATTTAATACACATGAAACCCTCCATTGAGACTGACCTAAGTTGCGAGCTAATGCCAGTGTATAAACCAGAGCAGCCATAGCCATCCGTAGGCAGAATCTTGCCTAATCCCGTCGCGGCATAACTAACAGTTGAGCTTGAGCCGGCGTAAACTAGCAGTTGAGCAGGAACTTGGGAACCAGAGCTCCAATCAAATAATGCTCGATGCCGGATTCTGCATCGCGTGTGCCGCCGCACAGGCGCTTCTCCGGTTCTCCCATCTCCATGCACATGCATCTGGCCCGGACGAAAGAAGCTTTGCAGCCACAGCGCAGGCGAGTTCACTCACCAAAAGTCACCAGTGCCCAGGCTTTTGTTCGTCCCGACCCACCTGGGCGCCGTTGCCTTTGCGGCGGCTACTGTTTTCTTGCAAGGTTGCAGCAGGTAGCAGCCTGAAGCCCTGAACCCGATAGTGAGCTCTGGGCAAGCGCACGGGCGGGCAACAAATTTGACGGGGGCCATTTGAAATGGCCGTGTCAGGAGCTGTTGGGCATCTTTCCAGTAGTACTGTACTATTTGTGGGGGTTTCTCTATCGAGTTTGTGAGTACCAACGTGTTTATAATGTGCGTCGTGGAATCTAATTCTGGCAGCAGTACTAAACAAAATAGTAATTCGGCTGACCTCTGATTTTGCTCAATTGTTTTAGCTGAACCTCTCCAGTCTTTGTTAAGGAAAACGAAGCTGAGAACAGCTCAGAAACGGGACTGGTAAGTTTAACGTGTCAAAGGCTCAGGTCCAGTAGACTACTGATCTCAGCTGCATACTGCTACGGATCACACTACCAAACTTCTACTATGTAAACCAATCGGCCAGCCCACAAAAGCTGAACTCATGTGATCGGTTCGTGAACTCGAGCCGAACACGGATCTCAGATCTGGCAGGAACGCGAAGGTCCCAGCTGCTCATCACCTGGCCTGCTTCCAAATTCGAATAAAAGCATCATGTCTACCTCCTGTTTCCTCCCCCTCGCCCCAACTACAAAGCAAGGAGAATGCTGATGCCCGTGAATGAATCCAGCAATCATGAACGCCAGGTCCATCCTTTGTACTGATGCTAGAAAATCCTCTGCATTACAACATTGAGTGAGAGAGACATGTCAATCTGTCCGTACTCGGTACAAGTCATTCCAACGAGGAGGAGAAGATAATTGAGCCTCCCTGCACGAGGATAAGTGGATAACAACAGACAGTGAACGACAGTACTGGAGGTCAAAGTATCAAACAAAAGATTTGGTTTGGTGCACATATCTATGCAGGTGATGGCTCAACTAAAACAGCAGAAAAATAACTACTGCTGCTTTGACAAAAAGGCCCTGGTGCAGAAATGTTGAGAGCATCTTTAACAGTGCCCAAAAAAAATAGTTATAAAACACTATTTTGAAACTTGCTAAAAACTATTGGGAGCAAAAAAAAAGTCTCCTTCTCCAACAGTTCCTAATAATTAGTCTCAAAATAGTTAATTTTTAGGATTAGGAGTTGCACTCAGGGGGGGGATGGCTCTAGATCCCACTGTTTTGGGAAGTTTGGAAAAATAAGCCACTAGTTTAGGGCACTATTGAAGCAATAGTTTTTCCATTAACTCCCAAAACAAGATTTTAGGAGCCTATTTTGGGATTTTAGGAGCCTATTTTGGGCACCATTGGAGATGCTTTGAGAGCAGATACACCACTTGAAGGCCAAAGGAAAGGAGGCGGTTCTCAAACAAGCATCAGTGAACGTGATTGGTAACAAGCATCAGAATGTTGCCTGGCTGAGATAACTAGTTGCTAGTGTGCTGAGGTTTATGGCTGGATCTACAGTATATCCGTATGAGTTGAATGCGCTACAATCCAGAACATGGGACTACAAGTAGAACAGCTGAAATCAGAAATTCGGTACATTGTGACTTTATTGAAGTTCCAATCAGATCAAGATTCGTGTCATTGAATAAATGTCATTTACATAATATACACTGGACCATTTATATTCTACAAATTAACCATCCCTGATCAAGTTTGTCGGCTCACTAAGAACATATTTTGGAAGTTCATATTTGGCACCTGCAATATGGTGAACAAGGACATTAATAATTTGGAATGGCCATATTATATTTAATGGCGATATGTAGAACACGAAATACAAAAGGCCTTATACAAAATACCTCTTTCATCATAGCAGAGTGTCATGTCAGAATTAGATACAATGATGCCAGCGCTATCGACTATGGTCTGTGCAAGTGCTAAATCAGAATCTGCAGCAGCTCTAAGTGCTTCCCAGATCTCTGGAAGAAACGGAAAGGTTAACTTTGAACTAAAAAAAACACCACCACTAATGCTTCTTCAATTATTTGGTTGAATTTGTCATGTTTGGAGATTATCATCTCTAGAACATAAACATCTATGTGAATAAGGCAATACATTTAAGCGAATTAGAAGAATCGATATGTTCTACTCCAACCCTTTCCACATAAACAAGAAAAATAGAAGGATGCTCATTTGAATTATATTTGTGGTAAATTTGCATGGCATTCACAAACCCAAACCCTTCAAAGATGTTCGTTCCCTGAGTGGCCTACCAGATATCGTTTTCTATTTTGCAATTACACTTGTAGCTTCTAACGAGATCAGCGGTGAACTTATGGTAACACTGTTTATAATTTTTTTCAAAAAATATATTTGATATGCCAAATCGAAAACTAACTGAATAAAACTAACTAAATGATTGCATTTCTAGGACAGGAAAAACCAACAATATTTGGGTGCGAATTCAGAGTAATGTGCTGCACATTTATGTAGGAGTAGCAAACGGACTGGACCTCCATCTCAGGACGAATAAAATCCGAGTGGTCCACCAAGCTATATAAATGCATCACAGATTCACTAATAAATGTGAACAGTAGAAAACTGGAGTAGCCATCGGTAAATACGCAGTGTACCTTTCTGTCCACCATAGTGAGGAGCAGTGTCCCAAAATTCATCACGCATCTGTCTGAGTTGCGCTAGAGTTATTGCTTGGGTATGCTTCCAAGGCTTTGGTTTTTTCAGCTTCTTACCGTTATCTGAGACAGAAAATATTGAGCATCAATAGCTGAGTATATTAGCAGCAGTAATGGTTAACAGTAAATAAGCAATGCATTTGTCTAATAAACCAAATAAGATTGCACATTCTACCAAGCTAATTCCATCAAGAGAAATACAAAGGTAAGCACAAAAGGTGACAAAGTAACATTCTACTTTCAAGCGTTGGCAAACGATATGTGCCACTATGATCTTTCCAAACAAAGTTCTGAGCATACTGATGAAATAGTTGAACATACTTGTTTAAACAAAGTACAAAAAGGACCGGCGATATGGATATTGACACTGTACCCAATTTTCTTTTAACATTAGTTTCAACTGTAGTATATTTATAGAACTTATAAACCTATAATATTATGAAAATGTTTCTTCGATAAATTCGCATGCCAAGTAAACATTTATAATGAAATGATAGCAAAAGGTTAAATGTTTGATTCCATGCTTTTAAAAGGTCACTATTTTTGTCACTTGTGGGAGTACAAAGTCTGATTGTAAAGACAGTAGTTTTATACTCCATAAAATTCGTCACATACTGAGCAGGAGAAGATACAAATTTGACCTCGCTATCAAGACATAACACGGTTTCCTTGAGGCATACAGAAATACCACAGCTTGATGGTCATTCTAAATAATTTGAGAGACTAGTGCAATAAGGATGCGCCAGGATAAATTTAAAGAGTCCAGACATGACCCTTGGTTTAGCAACATGCCTAAGTATTAAACAAACAAGGAAAGATAACTGCACAGGCAAGAATGCTTCCAATTTGGCTCCTAGCTGCAACCAAACAAAATTATCTAATAGAAAGCAAATCTGGTTAATCAATCAACTGCTTTCCCTCCAATGAATATAGATTAAACCATCCCTTTAATTTGTCTTCCATATTGCCATTTTGCTTATCCAGTGAAATAGCTTTCCCCCAACAAAAGAATAAACCATCATTTCAGCTAACCATTCGTAGTGTCACATCTTCAATCTTGCTAGGCATGAGCAGAGTTGCAGAAGTACAGCTGTCGTACGAAACCGTCAGTTCCAATTTCCTTAACATCAGTCATATGGCTCTTTCCCATCAACTGTATGATCTACTTTTTGCCCCAAAAGAGAATAGATCCTCCTTTCAATTGGCTTATCCTAATAACAGAGCCTTTCTCTCTACACCTTCATAACAAGAAGCTGCACCACAGATAATCGGATCATGGCTCTTCCTGCATCGATACAAGCAGGCGTAGCGTAGCTAGTCCGAAACTCCGAGTTACCAATCATTCCCAGAGTATACAAAAAAAAAAAGGACTGTACTGACGAACAAGCTACCCTGCACTCTAAATTCGGTTCAGGAACCAGATTACTCAAGATCCCAATCTGACCCACACACACAAAAAAAAAAAGGAAACGGAAACATAAAGGGCAGAGAGAGTCTAGGCAGAAGAATAGACCATCAGTCTTTGGAGTGGATCCGGCGCATCCCATGGCGACGGCCGATCAAACGGTCATCGGCTCGGCGACCACCTCCCCCTCCCCGACGCTTCTGGACTGGAAAGCGGAAACGGAGGCGGGCGCCGCGGGCGGAGAGATGAGACTTGGGAGGACGTGCGAGAGAGCTGCGGAGAAGTGAAAAGCGGACGCGGAGCAGGAGTGGGGGATGCGGTGGACGCCTGGACGGGGCGGATGCATCGGTGGGTGGTTGCGCACGCTGTGCTGTATACTGCTGTGCTAGCCAACAAAAACCGGTGCGGGCGGGGGGTCTCGGCGGATAATACGCCGACGAGGCTTCGACGATGAGGTAGTTTTTGTTCCGTTTTCCCGTTCGTTTTTCTGAGATTGGGCTGGCCCAGCCGAGCGTGGAGAGGCCACAGCCCACGGCCTCTTACGAGTGATACCAATGGCCCTATAAGAATTTAAGTCCGTGTCGGCCCAGTATGTTCCCGCCCTCTTAATTGTGCCACCAAAAAAACAGACATCACGATAAGATGTGTGATGCTCTGATGCTAAGAGAAAGTTAGGAAGTTAGGAACGTAAGGCGTTTCTACGTGTTTATTTTGTGGAGAAAGATTAGGAATTAGTCCCATGGTGCTCATGTTTGCATCTTATGGCACCGGCTCAAAATTCCCAAGGTTATTTGCAATCATCAACAGCATGGACGAGGTAGTGAAGAATGTCATTAAGGTGGCTATGAATATACAGTATATATTATAGAGTCTATATGCGAACATGGATGTCGATGCACTTCTATTTCAATTCTTCTTTTGGAAGAACGGGCTTTTTGCCCCACTACTCTAGTGTATCTTTCTTTTGTATGCAAACAGGGGGCGTATTTTGTGCTTTTGATTTAATTATTTGGGAAGGAGGAGGTTTCTTAGTACACCAACCACTAGAACGGGTGGGTGGCGCCCACGATGGGAGTGCTGTTTTTTTTTTCTTAACCAGGAGTGCAGTTTTGAATTCAATATAATCTCTTTCACTTACAGAAAAGAAAAGAAAACTAGTAACAGAGACATCTTGCGTCAATCCAATCCAAACGTATCGTTGAAGCGGTGAATGTTGCTGTCTCGGGGGACACCTTTGGATGGATCTCTTTCGGCTTTCCCAATCACTGGGGATTGCGTTTCAATTTCCGCGACTTTAAGCCGGAAGACACAAACTATATTTTCCACAAAGCTGAGATTATTGCCAAGGCGACGCCTTCCAACAAAGAAAGAGCAATCAACAGACACTATTAATTAGCACTACACAATCAACGTCTTTTGTTTTACTTTTTGAACGCATACTACACAGCTACACGGCCACCTTCACTTTCAGACTAATCGTTTCTTCTTCACACAGAAGTCCTCCAAATCTCTTGTGATCACGAAACAGCAATAATGTAGCGCAGTACCACGGTGAGGTCCATAGAAGAAGAAGATGGACTCATGGACACATAGTACGTTCTTAATCGCCAGCTAGGCCTCCATCTCTGGTTGGTTGATCACTGATGTGGCTTCCCGGAGCTGAGAAAGGGGCAGGTTTGCGTTGGCGGGTCAGCACCCGAGGCCGACACCGTAGCGGCGTCGCTGAGCCTCTCGGCGAGCGCCACCTCGCTGCTGTCCTCCTCGGACGAAGCCACTTTGGGGCCCTTGAGGAGTCCACTCAAAAGCTCGCCTGGATCGTAGTACACCTCCACGTCCTCCGCCCGCAGCTGCTCGTCCACCTACGCATGAGTAACAGTTGCAGGTTAATGACGGGCTGAAATGTGAAAACTGATGCCGTCCAATTCTCTGGCCTTTAATCCTTTGCTTGACTTGATTTGTGGTGCGGATAAAGAAGAGATAACGACGTAAATATTACTTTGCTATTAGTATATTAGTATATCGGATTTGGGTGAACATGACAAGACGATCAAACTTGACTGCTTTGATCACTATCCATAGCCATAAAATAAGGTGGTAAAGGAGATCGCTCAAGAAAACTGAGGAAAAGGAGACGAGAGTGGCGAATCCCTTAAATAAATAAAAGAAAAAGAGGAGGCAAATATTTCTACCAACACGTGATCGGGACTGCCCATTGCTACGTGTGGGACTGCGTTACGTATCTTCAAGATTTTACAAGTTGTGTGGTAACTGGTAACCAAGTGTTAGCAGTAACTGATCGATCGAAGAGGCGGGGCAGATCAGAGGAATAAAGCAGCTAACTAACCTTGAGAACGGCGACGCCATGGAACTCGACCTTCTCGCCGGTGGCGGCGTGGCCCTTGTATGGCCCTTCCTTGTGACCCCAGTGCCGGAACTTGAAGGCGATCACCGGCGGGCCCGAGTAGACCTTGAGGACCTCCCACGCGAAGCCCCTCGGGAAGGCGGAGCGGAAGAGGTCGTGGGAGGACTCGAACGTCTCGGCCGCGGCGTCGTACGCGCCCGTGCTCGCCAGGAGCGCGGTGTCCAGCAGCGCGTTGTAGCTGCCCATGGCCAGCGTCTCCTCCCCGCCACGCGCGCGGCCGCCGTTCACGGACAGGCTGAACCTACCCGGGCTCACCGACTTGAAGTCCGACAGCCGAGCCTTGTGCGACAGCTCCATCTCCCACGTCTTGATCGCGTTCTGCACCACCTCCTCCAGCGACCCCGCCGGCCACTCCTGCACGTGTACGTACGGCAACAATAGCCGATGCATATATACATCATCCCGTATTCTCGTGCTCGTTTGCAAAAGAAATGGATTTGTTGCTACGGGACGGCATGCGTGCGTGCATGCGAAGAAGAGAAAGACAACAGAACGGACCTGTGTGCGCTCCGCCTCGAAGAGGGCGTTCACGACGTCGTACGTGGGCGGCGCGCCGTGACGCCACACGGTGTTCTTCTCGCCATCGCCGGCGAGGTGAGACCTGTACCGATCGCCGCCGGAGGAGTCCGCAGACGGCGCTTCCATCTTAACCGATCGATCTGAAACGGACGGACCGGGGGCACGCTGTTGTGTTGTGTGCCTAGCCTGTCGTCTATCACGTGTGCGCGTGCGCTTCTGCTCGCCGTGAACTCGGAACGGATCGATGCGGGTTTTAAAGGGGGCGTGCGGACGTCAGTGCGTGCGTGCACCGCAGGTCCAAAACTCCAAACCCACCGGCGTGCTGTGAATGGGCATGGCATGCCCATACTCCAGGGTTCTTGCGGATCGACGTGGTTTAAAATTGAAATCGTTGGACCAATCTATGCTTCGTACTAGGACAAGTATGACCGTTTAACCCGATTTATCAGTATATATATCTAGGTGATCGTTTCGTTTGGGCTTTGTGTGTCAACTTTCAGGTGCAGTCCATGCACAATGCATTATTTACTCGTGGTCGCCACGTTCCACGAACGCACGACCGAAAGTAACTTTGCCGCCGGGAGTGATTGCAGTATGTTACTTGTACCGGTACTACTGCACCAGGAAGAACGATCGAGACCAGATGCCTGAAATTACATGCATGGCTCCTCTGCTCATATAAACAAACAAACAATGGCCCTTTAGTTTAAGCACTAAAAAACCTGGCCTTCCCCCAGCCATGCGCTGTGTAGTGCATCGCTATCGCAGCTTCCTTCATCAAATCAATGATCCATATCATCCATGACAGTATAGTTTACAGTAAGATAGTGCCACCCGAAACCCGATCACCTTGTATTGTCAGGCTTCTCTATCTTCTTCCGTTCCGTGCATCACGCCGGGCCTACTGATCTGCATCGATGGAGCAGTTCTCTCTCTAGCTTTTTGCAGAGCGTGCTAGATTAATCAGGTTGCTCATAGCTTCGCTAGCAGCCCGATTAATGATGACCTCATGTGGGGGAGGCTGCTAGGCGTGGATAATCAAACGAAATGGCCTGTCTTCGACTTCGCACCTTATTGGCGTTTGGCGATTCTAGCTTCAGAAGTAACAATGTAAAGCCCTCTAAGAAGCCAACGTATTATATGATAACTATGATAACTCCATAGGCTGGAACGTAGTAAACTGCTTGTGACCATGAGTAACCACGGTCAACTTGTATTAGAGCTAGGATGACAGGTTAACTATTCAACATGAGTAAGCACGGTCAACTTGCACACTTTTTTCAACAGATACTATATGTATACTATATGTATGACAGTTGGTCGTGGTTCATATTTTATCTTTCATTTTAAGTTGATTTAGTTACACCTCTTTGGAAACTGAGCATTCTGATGACCGGTAAAGTACTTACCTATGTTTTGTTTTCTATTTTTTTATAGTTTAATTACTGAACATTTCAGAGTAAAATACAAATACCTGCTGGTATATGGTAGTATAGTGAATCATGGACCTGCATTTTCTTGGTTCACAACCAAGATGGACCATAATTCAACCAAGAAGAGAATCCAAAAGGGAAAAGAAAGTCAACAGGCTTAGGTAAGGCATTGAAAAATTGCATGTGATTTCATAAAGAATTAGCAGAATCACAACTTTCCGTTAATGGAGAGTGTAACATTTGGATTATATATACACCTCCCAAGCTCCCATAGTCTCATTACCAAGTTTTCAGAATGGTGATATTCTTTCTCTCATGTCAGCAATGTAGATAGAATAACATATAATGAAGAAACAGAGTCATAGAAGCAAAGCAAAGCACAACAAGAGCATGTTGTTTTCAATAAAGATGCCATGCTCATTGCTCACAATATGTAAGCTAAACAAAGGCAGTCACAGCCAGCTTCATTGGGCCAAACATATGTTTGTTAACCCATAACCTCATGTATGGATGATTGACAATAAGGAATACATCGATAGTCAATGTTTCTGAACGATCTCCTTGACCAAGAAATTAATTACTTAGCGCCATGCCTACTCCTCAAGCATCCAGGAAAATAATTAATGGCAAAAGGTATCAAAATGTGAATTTTTGAAATGTATATATATTTCAGGAGCTGTGCTGTGGTTCTGCCTACAAATATCTACACAATCTATCCTTTGGATGGTAGCTGGGTTAACAAGTTGTAAATGCACTTGGCTGAACGGTGGCAACAAAATCAGAATAAATTTACACGGAGAAACCAGGGTAGCATGAAAACAATCAGTAAGCTTGCTAACAAGAAATTACAGAAGTGCTGTTGTCTCCAACAATGACTTCCCCTCTCCTCCGTTGTTTGGATGTTTGCCACTGTACGGCCACGCCATTGCTCCAGGAATTTTTTCACTTCTAACCCAGTAATATTTTTGGCATCAAAACCACATATTTCACAGCACCTGCAGATTAATGGAAGGTTTTTTATCTATTATATTATTACTTGAAGAAAAAAAGGAGCCACCACGTTCGTCGAGAGGGCCAAGAAATTCCCACGTTAATCGGAAAAAAGAGAAGGATTCGGACCGTCGGATTTTATGAAGATCTAACGGCCTAAACCGATCTAAAGAGTCCAAATCAAATATGGTTGATAAAAGAGAAACGAGAGTCCAAGTCAAATATGTTTGATAAAATAAAAATAGATAAATTCAGAAATTAGGCTATGAAGATGTATGGAAGACCCATGCGCATGCATGCCCTATTCAATCACGCATTGCACTATTATTAGGGGATATACAAGAAGAACTATCGTATTAATATATTATATAGGGAAAGAATCAGAACTGACAATCAAAAAGCCAAAAACAAAAGAGAGAAAAAGTTCAATAGCCTCCATGCAAGATCACGTTTGTCTCTCCTATGGCATCGTTGAACATGACAGCACTAATGGAAACCAACCTAAAGAGTCCAAGTCAAATACTGTTGGTAAAATAAGAATTGATAAATTCAGAAATTAGACCAGATATAAACATTTATGGAAAACCCATGCACATGCATGCCCTATTCAATCACGCATTGCATTATTGTTAGGGATATACCAAGAAAAACTATCGTATTAATATATTATATAGGGAAAGAATCAGAGCTGACAATCAAAAAGCCAAAAACAAAAGAGGAAAAGTTCAATAGAAAATGCAAGATCACGTTGGTCTCTCCTATGGCATCGCTGAACATGACAGCACTAATTGCTCAAGAATGAAAACATGAACAGAAACACGCCCTTGGGTAGGCCTCAATCGGCAATCAAGAAGATGATGGACAAGAACAGTTGTCTCAAGTCTTGATCCATGGTTAGAGTCAATCAATCACGAAAAAGCTTTTGATACGAGATGATTTTAGACCGTTGGATTTTATAAAGAACAAATGACCTAATCTAGACTAAAAAGACCATGTCAATATAACTTAAAATATAAAATTAAATTTAAAATAAGAAAATTATCAATCGATCAAAGAATTCATTTCCTATACCACTATTAAATATAAATCCATAATTAAAATACAAAAAAAATTATGAATTGACCAATAGGTCCATGTTGAATACGACTAATAAATGTATTATCTTCATTTCAAAATATAGCTACATTTATACCTTTTCAAATAGATAACGAAGTGTGATAAAATGTACATATAGCCATATGCCCCTCATTAAGCATGCCAATACATGCACATGTGATCTATGTACGACAATTATTCATGCCTTACATGCCTCCACACTAAATGAAAAGGTGCATGCTACAATTTATTGACAACTAGGACCACAGGACAAATAATCCTTAGAAGATTATTTTCGTTCGTACACCATTCAATCAAAATTCACAACACTAATAGAGGGAGTATCTAAACTCGAAAGTAAAATAAAATTAGCACTTTTGACTATTGAATTTTATGAACATCAATAACGGTCTATAGTAGCCCACAAAGCCTATGTCCAATATGACTAACATATATAAATTCATTAATTTTAAATAACAAAAATGACAACAAAAAAATGTGTCGAATGGATCTCAAGGATTGTTGCCCTACCGGTGCAAGATCGATCCGTGATTAAAAAGGTGGTAGATCTTTTAATGCAAATTAAATGAATTCGGTGGCAGGTGCAAAACGGAGCTAATGGTTGTATGATTTTAGGTTAGGTGAAACAAAAAAAATAAAGGGGAAATTAGTTAGGTAAGAAGTGGTCATTGGTCATCCTATGACTGCGGTGAGCTAATGGGGTCCAATTTAGCCACATTAATTTGTTATCCCTCCAAACTCGGCTTACGGTGGCCAATTTCATTCCAGAGTGCCAAAATTTCCCTCCCACCAAAACATTATCCCATAAAATATATTTTTATCAAAGGTTAAAAACAGGCTAAAATATAGTGGTTGACAAGGAGTCCATATTAAAAAAAAATAGTCTATAGATCAATTAAAAAATAGTAGTTGATTTATAAATGATTTGGGACGTGAAATACTCATAATGTTCTAAATTGTAGATCATTTTGTTTTTTTTAGTTTAATGGATGTTTGGATGCACCTAAATTACGTCTGAATGCATATAAATATCCATGCATCTATAAAAGACAAAACAACCTACAATTTGAAATAGAGCGAGTAGTTACATATGGAGTATATACTAAACTTAATTGAAATAATGAGAGAAGAATAAAGTCTATGCATGGAAGTAAAATTGTTAGAGAATCTATTGAAAATTTAATTAATAAACAACTACATCATGTAAGTAAACTACTTATATAATTATAATTTTAAATAATTCCATCCATAATAGATTGCAACTCTCAGTTACCTACCGAGGAGTCAAACAATTTCAGATTTGACCAAATTTAAATAATAAATTCCGAAAATTTATGTCTTTGAACATATTTAGTATCAAAATGTATTCCATGGATAATATAATGATATTTGTTTGTATCATAAACATTAGTATTATTTATATAAATTTAGTTAAACTTGAAATTGTTTGACTCTTTGGGGAACTAAAGTTGTATTCTTTTGTGGATGGAGGAAATATATAATATAACAATAGAAAATATATATCCATAGATCAATTAGAAAAAACATTATTTTTAATTAAAATTTAGATGTTATGAAAAAACTAGCTACCCGCGCTATTTGCGCGGGCCATCTGCCTAGTTCTTAGTTACTCGACGAAAGCACCAGAGACCGCACAGCCAACTAATATGAGATTGTGAAAGGAAGAAGACTATAAACAAAGGTATGTGTTGCTACTTGCCAACTATTGGCACCAGGAATTACAACAAACACCAGGACTATCGCATTTCGAAATAAAATCATACTTATGTGAAGAGAAACAGGAGGCAACATGGGCCGGAAAGGGAGAAAGTGATATACATTATACATACCTATCGCCCTTAATCCTAAACCACGCCTCGGCGCATTGCCGGTGCGCGGCGCCTAGCTCGTCCTTGCAGCCGCAGCCGAGCCTGATCACCTCGGACGACCCTGTCGCCGGCGACCCGCCGTCGTCCTCGGGGCCGAGGTGGCAGATCCGGCACCCCACCCCAGAGGGCTCTGCCGGCTGCAATGCGCCCTCGACGTTGATGACCACCACCGCATCCGTCGGGACCACGGCGGAGGCGGTGATCTGCGGCGAGGCGCCGGCCGCCGCCGCGGGCCCGACGGCGTCTCGCCGCATGCGTATGCCCCGGGGGTCAGGCCAGCGGGCGCGCGTCGCCGCGTCGGCCGCGGCTGTTTCGGACGTAGGCAACGGCAATGGTGGGCTGGGCGGCCGGTTGAGCGGAGGAGGCGGGGCGGTATAAAAGAAGGCGAGGGACGCGTGGACACCAATGGCTGGGCATAGTGTTGTTTCGATCCAGGCGCGGGAAGCGCCGAGCCACCGGCGGACCGGCCGCTGCACCTGCACGCACGGGCGCACTCGGCATGGGACGGCGTATGGGCGTAGCCGCGTAGGGGACGATGCCGACGCGCGCTAAGGTTAACGAACGTGTATCTGCCCGCCGCCGGCTTGGCACGACGCGCCACAGGGTGTTCCTCAGTTGTTCGTGAGCCGCGACTATAGAGCGGCAAGTTATATGATCCTTCTTCGCATGCTCAGAGGCCAACGGCCATATTTAAAGGTGTAGCCATTGTTTTCCATGGACCATGGGATGATCCGTATAGTGTTTCTGTCATATGTAGCCTTATCTTTTTTTTTTAATCACACACTACAGATCGCAGACGCTCACATACACGCACGCACACTTGCCCCTACAAACATACGTACGCAACCCTACCCCTATGAGCACCTCCGAAAGACTGGGCCGGCAAATCCTCCAAATTGAGGAAGTCACCACAGGCACCTCGCTATCGACGGGTACGTCGCCTACCACTGAAAGAATAGCGCCGGTTAAATCCTGGAATAAATCCAGGAAAATGCGAGCACCAGTGCCGAGTCGATGACTCGAACCCTGGTGGGCTGGTTCCACCACAAGAAACCTTGCCAGCTGAGCTACAACTCAGTTCGCTATTTTTTTTTTTTTGTGTGTGTGTGAATTCATATGTAGCCTTGTCTCTACACATCTCTGTCTCATGTTCCCCTGCTTAAGAACATTTTCACCTAAATGGCTAGATGCTAGCCCCCCACCCCCCCCCCCACCCCCCCCCCAAAGTAAAATCATTCTGAGAAGGAGAACGAAGCATGTTTGGAATTTCACATGAACCAATCCAGTCTCCCATCAAATGGAAAAAGGTTCTCGTGTTTCCATACAAAAGCCGAATTCTAGCTCTTCAGGACGAGACCAAACATGACAGCATCCATAGAGAAGCCAAGATATGTGCTTGCTTTTGCTGTAACCCAGAAGGCCAGAAACATAATATTACACGTCTCAGCAAATTAAACTCACTGCAATGTGAAATTTGAGGTATCTGCAATGTCACCAGGAAATCATCAGATTAACGACAGACAGGGCTGCAAATCTGTTTCTGAATGTCTGGGCACTGCATTTCATGTGCGTTTAGTTTAACCAATTACATTGTCACAAACATAAGTGGAAGACAAACAACAGGCCAACATATCAATGTGGAGTCACATTTAGACCTCGAGTGGATCAAGGTAGTCACAAATTGACAGTGGGAGTTGTCCAAGCAATTCCCAGAATTTGGACTCAAACCCCTTTTTATCACAAAATCATGGTACAACTAAATTGAGATCGAATTAGATTAAACGGGAAGAAAATGGTAAACTTGTAGTACTACACATTTAGTACTACAAAATGATTAAACGGGAAGAAAACGGAAAGAAATGCAGTACTACAAATTACAGGAATCGAACTTGCGGTGCGGTGCGGATCGGGGCGACGGAAGAGAACAGAGGGGAATCAATCGGTCAGGCCTAGATGGGGGAGAGGAGCTGGGCGAGGCGGGGCTTGGGTTCGGAGTTCATGCCGACGAGGATGACGAAGGGGATGAAGCCGTAGTGGGCCACCACCTTGGCCTTCTTCATCGCCCACGTGCTCCACTCCCGTGCCCACCGCGCTGCGCTCTCCGCCGCCGACTCCGACCCATCCACCAAGGCCTTCCCCTTCTCCGCCGCCCCTGATGCCATCTCCGACTTCGCCAATTGAGAAGACTGAGAGGGAGAGAGTTGTGGGCAGCAGCTGCAATGGGGAGACGGGATGAGTCGCGACAGGGATAGTGTGACTAATATAATCTGAGGGGCTGCTCGCAATTTCTCAAGCCAGCTCTCCATACCATTTTTAATGTTTTAGTCCATGTAATAGCATAAAAATTTCAAGAAACAGTATCATTTGAAACCAGCGCAGAGACCGCAGACTGTCTTACAGATAATCCAACACTCGGGGTGTCTTTTTGTAAAAACCTGAACAAAGACGCTCGAGTCAGTGGTTGTCCCTCGCACGGTCGCACCAACAAATCCGCCGCCGCAGCATAGGGCTCTCCACCCGTCGCCGACGAGCAGAGCTAGGGAGGAGGACAAGATGGGTGGCGGGATGGAGGTGAACAAGAACCGGTGGATCGAGGAGTGGAACGCCGGCCGCGAGAACCTCGAGTTCAACTTCCGCTGGACGCGCCGCAGCCTCGCCGTCGTCGGCCTCTTCGGCCTCGCCGTCCCCATCCTCGTCTACAAGGGCATCGTTCGCGAATTCGTACGCTCGTTTCCCTTCCCCGACCATGAATCCTCTTCCGGTTTGTTGTTAGGGTGGCTCTCTTAAATTTAGATCGAGCTGGTGCCGGAGGCAAAACGTCCATTCCCCCATCTTTTTCCCCCTTTTATCCAAATTGAATTGCGGTGAGAATGGTTCGCATATCAGGTCGAGTCCATCCAGATGTTAGTATTAGTATGTTTCTTAGGTGAAAACATGCAGCGTACACTGTCTGGTCCTAAGGTAGAACCGTTACATTTTTGTCAAATGAAATCGGACCCCCTTCTGATAGAAAATGGTCTGTTTTCATTTTTATATGTATTTCAAATTATCATCCTTAATAAAGTGAGACAAATTATGTTCTCTTTATGTCCGAAAACGAAAGAGAAGTGGATGTCTACTGGTCACCTGGATGGCTGGATGTAGAGAATAGGAAAAATCCTTCTTGTTGGTTTCAGGTTTAGCATTTTGTTCTATCTTTGCTGTGCTTCAACACATTTTCTTTGTTGGTTGGAATGTGAAATAAGTGTTTTCATTTCAATTAGGATTTGGAATTATTTTCCAAAAATGCATTTCCGTGTCGTCATTTCAGTATCTTTAAGAAATCAAGCATGTGCAGCACAATCCAGGGAATGACTGAGAGCATTGTAATTGTAACACTGGGAGTGTTTGGCCCAAACATTCTCCAAATGTGTCCCAAATCCTTAGCTTGTGAATTCTTAGCGTATGATTCGTGGGACAACTTGTATTTTCCACTCATGTAAAAATTTGTCAATGCACAAACTTTGTTGAAACTGTCAACATGTTTTACCGTCTTTTTTGTTACTATTTCGGTTATGATGGCCATAAGGGAGTGTAACACTTATTTTTTCTTCGAGGCTTAACAATTCACAAGCACAACAACTGGAGCTAATGGTGCTTGTGAGGGATTATAGGCTATAGCCCCCCATCCCTGTTGGCAGTGGCATCCTTGGGAAGAGTTCTAGATATCATTGAGTCGTATGCCTTATTCTGTATATGAAATTTAGTATCTTACTGTAATTTTATTCCAGTGCAAACCATTATAACTCACTACATGTTAAAGTTCAAAATAAATCTGCTTTTAAATCGTGAACTAGAAGCTGAAAACAACCACAACAGAGTTATCTAGTAGGATACGACAGTGCATTCATGTTCCCTTCGGGTATTTTTTAGGAATATGCTTATTAGTTTTTTTTTTAATCTTGGATAGCATGTTACGAGTGAGCTGTTGTATTGCATTTTTACACCATTACAACACCAATTCGGCAATTTATCATATCTGCAAATATGTTCATATTCGTGGCATTGTTGGTGCTAGTAAACAAGGACAACCACTATAGTATGTTTTCAAGTATATTTGCCTGTTTTCATAACATGTTAATATTATTTAAGATTACTAGTTGAAATGAAATGAAGATCTACTTGTTTTTCTTACTTTTGGTCGTTTGTGTATTGCAGCATATGCAGGATGAGGATGCAGGAAGACCATTGAGGAAGTTCTTGTGATATGAAGAATCGTGCTCATTTTGTTTCAAGAAATAATTGATTTTGCTAGATCTTGGCAATCTCAACATGAGAAACATAATTATACTAATTTCTATGCAAGTACTTTAAGTTGTGCGTTGGTCCAGGTGTTTCTTTGAGGAACCTATGCACCCTCTTTATGACTGACTATGGTCTAGGCATTACATTGGTCCCCCCTGTGGTTCTTGAATTGGCTGGTGCTGCCGTGTTTTGGTAGAATCAAATAGCCTCACTCAGCGGCGTGTTTGGATGCTTTAGCTAAAGTTTAGCTCTTGGCGCATCAAATGTTCGGGTGTAAGTTAGAAGGATTAAACATGAGCTAATTATAAAACTAATTGCAGAAGTCATAGGCTAATTCGTGAGTCATGAATTAGCCTCTATCTGTGTAATTAGTTTTGTAACTAGTTTATGTTTAATATTTCTAATTAGTTAAAAGTTTAGCTTCTATTATCCAAACAGGGTTTGAGCCTGTCCCGTGAAGACTATTTTTTTTCTCTCAAAGCAATGGTGTACATAACTAAACTTTATGCACAATTTCCATAAAAGGGTCTTTTCTATGCTTTGACATTCCTATGCTTTGAACCCTTTTTAAGTCGTTTTAGAATTTAGAGATGCCTTTATACTCAATGTTGCACTGAAAGATCTTTGAAATGTGAATATATTTTTTACGCCTCTCATCTACGCGTAGTTATAACATTTATTTAGCGTGTGAGTATATACACGTAAACCATAAACATACAATCAGACATGCAACTACATACCCTATTCATTCCAAATTATAATTTATTTAATTTACTTTAGATATTTGGCCACTTGTCTTATTAAAAATTATAACATAATAAAAATAAATTTGTTTTAAATAATTTTATAAATAAAGGAAGTCATAAAAATATGGTGTTTTGCGGAATTGGAGAGGAGTACTGTACGCAGCTATTGTAAATAGACAAATAAAAAAATCTGACTCCCATCGCAACGTTCTGTCGTCCGATCTCCGATCGGACGGCTCACATCCAACCAATCCCTACCGGTCCCATCCCATCCACTCCCCAAGCTATTCACTCCACTCTCATCCCCAAACCCCGCTGCACACCTTTGCCGCCTCGGCCAGCCCCGAGCCCCCCGACCGCCGCCGGCGGCCATGGTCCTCCGCGTCCGCCTCCTCCCTCGCCTATTACTCCTTCCTTCCACCCACACCTCCACCCCCCTCCGCCCGTCGCGTTTGCCGCGCCGCCTCTCCTTCTCGGCCCGCTTCTCCGCGCTCTCCCACCTAGCGGTCCCCCAGGACGTCGAGCAATCCGACAACGAGGGAGCGCCCCACGGGGATGTGCAGGTCAAGCTCCCGCTCGACCGCCTCTTCGTGCCGCCGGGGGCGACGGTGGATGTGGGAGACCAGGAAGCCGTGAGCGCGCGGGTCCTCAAGGGGTCCAACATAGTACTGGGCCCGTACGCCCGCGGCGACGCGCATGTGGTTAACGCGGATTTCGTGAAGAGCAGCGTACGTCCTGATGACTGCCCCCGGGACGGGCTTCCGGAGTTCGCACTCGTTGGCCGGTCCAACGTTGGCAAATCGTCGCTGCTCAACTCGCTCGTCCGCCGGAAGCGCCTCGCCCTCACCTCCAAGAAGCCTGGTAGGTTTTGCTTTGACAGAGCTATTGGCTTTTTCGGTTCTGCCTGTAGCGTTGTCGAGCTTAGAATTGAGGTCCTACTTTGTGAGGAGGTGAATCTGGAGTTGGTAAAGTGCATTGAGGATAGTGCATTGGTTTCGTTAATTTACTATCAGAGTTGGTAAAGTGTCGGGAGAATCTTTGAATTGGCGCGGCTGTATTTGAACGAATTGCTTTTGTGTGGAATTAAGATTACCGTTTGTTCCAGTTCCAGTCCAGCGATTGAATTATTGCAGCATTTTTGTAGTTATAATGTTATATGTAAGCAGCATTTTTTTTTTCCATTTTCTGTTAGCAGCTGATTGCCATTAGCTTGTAGAACCTGTTATCTGTTGTTATGTGCTATCTAAATTTACAAATTGCTTCTTTCAATCTAATGTCGATCTAAATGTACAAATTACTTATATCAAAATCCATAGAATCGTGCTCTCTGCCTCTCTGGCACCAATTTTATCTCTAGAAAATATCTCAGCAACTTAATGACTAGTCTTCTTCTGGTTGTTCATTTGTGCATCTTTAGTTTTACACATAGGAGGCATACTGCAGATACACAGCAGGACTCTAAAAGAGGTAACAGCAGTAACTGTACAAAGAAGCTTGATTAAGTGCATTGGTTTTTCTTATTGCAGGGAAGACCCAATGTATCAATCATTTCAAAGTAAATGACAGCTGGTATCTTGTGGACTTGCCTGGTTATGGGTAAACTACTGACTGGCACTCTTTTAGTTTTACTATTAGATTTCCATTTTCGCTCTGTAATCATGTAGATGAATGTATTTAGATTTCCTTATTGTTGAAAATATTACTCACATAGAAACCGATTAGGTAACATATGGTGTTGCATGTTTAATCCACAAGTCATAATTACATTCCTTGCTACTGCAAATAATATCGAATGGACCTTGGCAACAAAGGCCATTGCGTAGTCCATGCGAGGGCGTAGTAAGATAGAGTGCTTGTAGGCCCTTTGCTATTTAGAAGTTTGTTTTACAGACTAATGGTATTAACTGAAAATGTACAGGCCTAATATTTCACTTCACGTTGATCTATATGATACGAATTTACAACTATAGAAAATAAATGTGCATCTCATGAGTTGGAGCATATCTTGTAGGTTAGAAATATTCTTCATCTTCTCGCATTAACAAGAGCTTGTATTGAACAGATATGCTTCTGCACCACAGGAAGCTCGTACCAATTGGGATGAATTTACTAGAAATTACTTTCTCAGTAGGGAGAATTTGGTGTCTGTTTTTCTCCTTATAGATGCAAGTATACCTGCCAAGAAGATTGATCTTGACTATGCTAGTTGGCTTGGTCAAAATAAGGTTAGTATACTCTATCAGATAACTGAATCCCAATTTATGAAGTAACCATATCATCATTCTTTCACCCATATGTGTTGAAACTTGGAAGTGCTCTTTGGTATCGTTAGGGGAAAATCTAGTTGATATCAGCAATAGAGAACAAGGGTGGATGAAATGCCTGAGTTCATTGTTGAGATTCTGTTGCATGCGTGATTCTAGCAAGAAGCTAAACCAGATTTAGTGACAACTGCCAATTTTTTTAGCTTTATACAATACACGCAATGTATATGGATGCTATGTTAGTCCAAGTTGACTTTGATTTAGTGATTTATCTACTCATCACAATTGAATGTGTACCTGTCCACTTGAATCTTCTTTGTGTTCTGATAGAACAAACTACAACACTGTATTAGACTTTATGCATCAGCAATCAATCTTTTTGTTGAGGTTTCAGTCAGAAGGCATATTTCTATTCTGGAACTAAAGCAAGCATAAATTTCTTACCAACGTATTAGGTCTCACAGTACTTATCCTTAGCAAGTGGTGTGATTTTTGTTGTAATGAAATTATTCAGTAATTTAGGGTACAACACTACAACTGAGCTGCAAGCCTGCAATTGGGCTCTCTTTTCTCCATTTTTTCACTGGGCTTATGAGTTATGACGTAGTCTGCTGTTTGTATTTTGCGCCACCCATTTCAAGACCTAGCCAAAGTGCAGCTTAATTCTGGATCCCCTACCTCGTTTTTAAAATTTGTAGGGTTATACAAAGTAAAAAAGCTCTGGCAACAAGTACGGCATATATGTTAGTACGATGCACTAAAAAGGTCTGAAAAGGTGTTAGATTCATGTTTTTTTTTCCCTTTTCCTGTCCTGGACACAGATCTAGTTCCATTCTTTGTGTAATACCGCAATGCTGCCAGTGACCACACTGAGCCACCAACCAGACTCTCAAACTCTGGACCGCATGTCCTACCCAGTCAATATTAACCAACAGCCCCCGCCTCCCTCCCTCTTTAAGCCCTTCAGTCCTTGCTGCTTTCCATCCACAGTCCACGGACTATTATTTGGCCTACCCTCTTCTGTTCTGCTGCCATTCAGTGCAACATTATCCTATTTGGACAACGACCTATGTTGCCATGAGCCTTGGTCCCAGGGACGCCAACTAACATATAGCTTTTCGGACATACAGTAATGAAATGGACTTGTGTACAGGTAACAAGCAAGATCCAATATTATTGTTACGTGTATTCATTCCCTGCATTCAAGTCTGAATCTTATCGAAGATATCCGAATTTGTATTGATGTATGTTTTCAGAATAGCAATGCGCTTGCCACCACTTCTGGATCAAACAAACATTACTGTTTTTCCATGTGAGGAATTTAGAGATTGATGCGCAATAAATCTGGCACTGTTCATTTTTAATGTTTTATATGCCCAATTTGTTCAGGTCCCTATGACCCTGGTGTTCACAAAATGTGACAAACGCAAGAAGAAGAAAAACGGCGGGAGGAGACCTGAAGAAAACGTGGAAACCTTCCAGGGTCTGATCCGGGAATACTTTGAGGCGGCACCTCCCTGGATCATGACGAGCAGCGTGACCAACCAGGGCCGCGACGAGATACTGCTGCACATGTCTCAGCTTAGGAATTATTGGCTTAAGCATTGAGATGCAATGACAACATAACCGAACCGAAGCAACCGAAAACAGCATACAAAGCCCTGTGGTTCGTTGATGCATCGGCAGTCGGTACCTCTGCAATCAGGCCCCTTCACACCAACTAATCCGCCTTTTGAGCTGTTGATTGTCCAATATGGCCCCTGTACATGATTACCCAATCAATACTCAGGGAATGCAGACAAGGCGCTAAAATCGGCTGATCCTGGGTTTTCTATTGTATACACGTACAATCCCAACATTTTCCCATTGTTCTCTCCTTATTATAGGCTTCTGTATGATATGGATTAATAAGCCCTGGTGTCAGCTAATCATCAGAGGGAATCTCACTTTTTTGTTCGTTACTTGTGTGCTCCCTTGGACCCCGCAGAGCGTACAAATGGCAGGATATGCAGCGACTTGACCTGTTAAGAAATGTGGCTTCGTGGCGTACAGATTGTATGGAGAGCGCCACATTATTGGGAGCCATCATTCTTTCTTTGCTACTGTGGCTTGTTTATCTAGAACAGAACTAAAGAAAAGAGCCTGTGGTCCGGTACAGGTGAGGCTGGAAGAACAGAATTATGGTCATACAATTGCAGGTCTGCTCGGCTTCGCTGTAACTTTGCTTATCGTTACAATATCATAGGGCTTCAGTAGTCCATCTGTCCTCTGTGCTTACTATAGTTGTTAGTTCTGACACCCGTGTCTTCCTCTAAACAAACACCTGTTTGTCCGTATTAGGGCCGGAACTTAAAAAGCCGTGCGCCGTCTACGCGATAGATGCCTGTATAGTCCAAGAGAACAGCTCAGCTGCCCAAACCACAGCTGGAGCACGCATTCGCCGCCTAAACAATGCAATAAGCTCGCACTGACGCCATGGAAGCCATGGAGGAGCTGTGTGTTTGCATGCTAAACAAAGGCGTTTGTTTATGCTCGTTCCTGTCCCGCGTAAAGGATCCGTTCAACGCTTCAGTTACGTACACTGGTACGGTAAAGCTACGTGCCAGTATAGTAGACAGTTGTACTGCTGGGGCCGTGGTGTACAGTTGGGAGAGTTGAGTTGCCGCAGTCAATGCCCGGTACTCGCCGGCTCAAACCCAGTCATGCACAGTAACTGGGGCGGTTGCAGCCTTGCAGGGAAAAGGTGCAGTTGATCGCACGAAAAGCATGTTGCATGTAGACCAACCTCCAACTGATCGTTCTACTACTCCCTTTGTCTTTACCTTTTCTACGAGTCTGCGACCCTCGCACGACGCCAGCCCGCGATCACAAAAGCTGGGTTCTTTCGCAAAGGAGTCGTTGTTTTCTACCGGGCAGACTCCCTCCTGGCGAGAGCGCCCGCGGCGTTCCACGTGCACGCAGCGCGGCGCTCACGAGCCGCGCCCCGTGCGACGCAGCACACAAGCAACAAGGCGACACTCGCATGGCACGGACCAATCTTGTATGTATCCCTTGTTCACAAGCTAAACCCAGCAAGGCCAAGTAAACGCATCTGGGATACAGCGCATTAGTCGAATACGGCATCGTAGCCGTACGGCCCGTCCTACGTTTCCGTGTCGACGTCTGTCCCCATCCAGACAGGGCCCTCTCGCCAGAGAGGCAGAGCGAGCGCCCACACCACAGCCCACGAACCGAGGCCCCACCACCACCAACAGTCCAACACCACCCACACCACACCACAACCCTGGCAGTTTTTTGTTCCTAGCTCGCGGCGCGGGCGGTTAAAGCCGCGCGCGAGGCCGCATTAGCCCAGCACGAAGGCGATACACCAACAGCAACTCCCGCTCCCGCGCGCACCCGCCGCCCTCTCTACATCTCACCACCACACCCACAGGCAAACGCGATAGCAAGAGCGCACGCGCGTGAGCAGCCGAGCAGCAGCACATGCACCTCCGCGACGCAATGGAGGGCGGTTCCGGCACCGGGCGCAAGAAGCTCAAGCACCGCCTCGCGGCGATCCTCTCGGTGTTCTCCCGCCGCGCGACGGGTGGCGGCGGCAAGAAGCGCCGCGAGAACGAGAAAGACGAGGACGAGGCGGCGAAACCCCCGCCGCCGCTGGCATTCCCGTCCTACTCCCGCCTCGGCGGCGGCTTCGGCGGCGGCGGCAAGACGAAGCAGCAGCCCGCGGGTGGGATCACCGACCGCCGCCTCTCCCTCTCCGCGCCACGCCCGGCGCCGCTTGTCCACATCACCATCGACTGCGCGGGCCGCCGCTCCGTCGACGCGGCCGACCCGTCCCTTCCCCCTCTCCCGCCGCTCGACGCCGACAGGAAGGTGCGGCTCGCCGGCGAGTGGGAGGGCAGCAAGTGCCCGCCCTCGTCTCCGTTCGCCGCGCACCTCCCGCCGCTCCCGCCCGTGGCGCGGTGGAAGGAGCGTGCCAACACCAATAACAACAGCTCGTCCCGCCGCCGGCTGTCGACGCAGTCATCCCGGTGGCTCGTCGCCAGCAGCTCGTCCTCCGACGACGAGTACGACGAGGACTCGAGGAACCTCTTCTCGTCCCGGAGCTTCTCGTCGGACTCGTCGGATTTCTACAACTGCCCGCGCAAGAACACCAACACCAACACCAGGGCGCGCGCTTCCGTCTCAGGCCCGCCGTGCCGCGCGCCCGCCACCTCCGCGCGGCGGCGCGGCGCGTCGCAGAGCTGCCGGTACAGCTTCGAGCTCCCGCGGGGCTCGTCGGCGTCCGCCGCGACAGACGGCGGGTTCGCCGTGGTGAAGCGGTCGTCGGACCCGTACGAGGACTTCCGCAAGTCGATGGAGGAGATGATCGCCGAGTGGCCGGCCGGCGGGGACTTCGACGGCGACGGCGAGGGGGAGCACAGCAGCGCGGAGCGGCTGCTGGAGACGTACCTGGTGCTCAACTCGCCGCGACACTACCCGGCGATCCTCGCGGCGTTCGCCGACGTGCGGGAGACGCTCTTCCCATGAGCTCTTGTCGTTTCTGCAACGATGTGGCCACCGTGATGTTGATAGGAATTAACCTTGTCAAAAAACCGAAGTTAATGGCACTTGAATTGTGCGTCCACTGCTCTGTTCTGTGGGTAGTACGTGCATTTGGCTCTGTCGTCCTTCGCTGCTAACCACTGCTTAATTCGACTTCTGCTCTGAAGTCCCTGTCCCTGATGGTAATCTTTCTTAGTTTCGTTGATGTTTGTGTTAGCTCGTGATTGTTGGGCGTGTTAGCATTTGTACATACTTTTGCATTTTGTGCATAATGGACTACTGCCGGAAAAAAAATGAAACTCTGCATCTTGGTGCATTCTGATGAATGTTCTTCACGTTTTGAGAAGCATGGATTTGGTCGATGACACTAGATACAGTTTTGGATTATTAGCGGTGCTCTGTATTCTGTACCATCTGATCGTAGGTCGACTCTGACAAAAAGAACCGCTTTCTGACAACCACGGTCCACAACCCTTCCCGGCATTTGACTCGGTTTTTCATTCCATCGCCGCCGCCCTCTTTCGCCTACTCCTGAATAAACAAACCCATCAAGCGACGAAATTATTGAAAAAAAAGGGATTCACAATCCCAAGCGCATGTGGCATCATTGGCAACGAAGTGTACTAATGAATTTTATTTCTTGACAACTTAGAACATACTCTCTGCTTCGTCTAACCCTGCTTCAACCTTCAACGCAGGAACCAGGAATAGAAAAACGTCGAGGAGTAGCCGGCAAACAACCAAGAAGTGTCAAACTGGCAACCACATCATCATCACCATCTCGAAGCGAAAAGAACCCAGGCAGGCGTATGCCGCAGGCGTTACCGGAAATATACTAGCGTGCGGAGGTCTTCCCGTCATGCGTGCTTGCTTGCTCTTGCTCCAGCCTAACGTTGCCACTGGTCCGCGTCGTCTCGGCAGCCATGTGCTGCGCTCGCGTCGGTTGGCTCGGTTGGTGACCACCACCTCATCTGTGCGCGATGGTTGGCGAACCGCATCGCACCAACCAGGGCAGCCGGCCGCGCGCGGCCGCGGCGCGAGACCGCTTCGACGCGACCGGGATTTTTTTCTTTGCCGTCGCCATCGGCCGCACCGTGCAGAGGCCGGCGCACCCGATTGATTCGGGTCGAAAATGCCGCCGCGCGCCGCGCCCGGCGTGAGTGGCCCGTGGGGGCTTCCTCTGCTGCTCTGCCCGCCGTGGCTGCCTCGCAAAGCCGATGGGGGGAGCTGTAGATTGGATGGGTTCCATGCGCTTCTCGGCGTCTGCCCGGTGCCGTGCGGCGGTGATGGATCGTCGATCCAGGGGCCTGAGAGCGAGCAGAGCAGAGAGGGGCCAGGCAAGGCCCCCCGTCCCGTCCGGTCCGGGCGATCCACCGATCGGCCGGGACGTGACGGGTCACAGAATGTTGCCAAACTCCGTCGAGTCTTGTCGCCGCGCGACGCGTGCTAATCCGCGCCCTGCTGCTCGCCGACGGTGGACGAGCACGTAGCTAGCCACGTACACGTAGGTTTCGTCGCATGCATCCGATGTCGCGATACGCGATCATACAGCCAGAGGGGTCAGTCAACTTTCTGGCTCGTGTGGCATCTACAGCTTGGTGATTCGCCGAGACGCCGACCACAGCGTCTCTACCTGAGATGGCGCCGAATCGATCGATCAGCACACGCAACGTGACGCGTTCTGTTTTCCGTGCGCGGCGTCGTTCGTGCGGGGAAAAGGCCGGAGGGCGTGACTGACGTTTCGGAGCTGCATGGCCCGGTGACCTTTTTGGCGACCTGTCGGACGGGATGTTTTGGCCCCCGGCCGCGCCCCCGGGTATCCCGACGACACAGTCATGTCTTGTCGACGCTCAGTTTCGGCCGTGGGAGCCTCCAAAGTCGCACAACACGCCGCGCCTCCATGCTCTCTCGTCGTCGGGCACAGGGGAGCTAGCTACTAGCGCTGCGCACGGTTCCTTTGCCCAACCACTGCATGCGATCTCAGTCATTTCCGCACGCGACTGTGCAAGCACAGGTTTTAAAGTTTGGTGAATTCCATTTCGCAGGCGTCAAGATTCTCGTAGAAAATGTCGGATCCAATTCTCCTGAAAAAGTTTATCGCCTCGTCTCCAATGACAGAGTCACTTGGTCAATTCATTCGGCTTGCGCTAGATTCTTACTGGGATAAACTCGATTCGGTATGAAACATCTTAAAGGGTGATTCTTTCCTAGTTTTCGGCAGAGTCCCTGATCCAAAAATAGCGTTCTTGGCTCAGATTCTCTGAATCCGGCAAGAACCTGAACCAAACGGCTCACAGTGCAACGGAGTCTGGGCTTGAGATAGATAGAAGCATTGAGGTACCGACAGTCTGACACGACGCTGCTTTACTTGTCTCATCTAATACTCGGATTATTGTAGTAGCACGCGTGTCTACGGCGGTGGGAACAGTCCTAAACACTTTTAGACCTCCGTAGCCACACTAGCGAAAAAAAGAAATGCCTCGGAATTTGTGGGCGTGCGGATGCATGTTTCGCAAGCGCCAACGAGGACTCCCGGCCCCCAACAAATATTCCTTCGCTCTAGGGCGATCCCGATCGAGCAGAGATCGAGAGGCAAAGCTGCCAGGAGCTTGGCCGCGGCCCATGGCGGCGAAATTTCTCCCTCGATCTGCCCGTGTGGGCGGAGGAAACCGGGCACGAGGCTCGCGCTCAACTTCGGCGTCCAACACATGGCGATCGACGCGCACGACCCGGGGGACTCCGGCTCCTCCTCCATCACTCAAGTCATCACTGGCAGCCAATCGAAAACACAGGGTAAAAAAAAGAATTCGAAACAAACAGAAAAACAAGGCATAGACCATACTAGTAGAGTACTATAGAGAATCTACGGATTAGGTAAGCTAAGCTAAGCTAGCTACGCGTGTTAAATTCGGCCTAGCTGTACGAACGGGGCCGATGCGGTTGTGTTTTGTCTTTTCCTTGCCGGGGGGATCGATCGATGGATGGATCATGAGCATGAGTTGTACTACGCACGTAGTACGTCGTGACACGCACTTGTCGAGCGAGCCGAACCACCGCCCCTGTCCTCGTTCGTCGTCTCTGCAACTGCAGATGTCGTTGTGTTACCAGCGCCCCGCTGTTCGTGATTCCGCGGCTCGCCATGAGTACATCCGTAAACAGATGCCACAAGGTTTTTTTTTGAGCTTTTTCTTATATATATGGTTATAGTTATACAGCGTGGAAGAAGCTTCGTCGTCGCGTGGATGGAGGCTCGTCTGGTTTAATTTTTGCGAGGCGGTTGCGCACATTTTCTTTGTGTGATGCTGAAATGGATCATGGATTGCTTGGTTGCTTCGGCATAAGATCGTACGGGAAATCTTGTGCCAAAGGCCAAAGCCATGCGTGCGAAATTAAATAGGAGATCCCGTGGGAGAATCGAAGTTTGAACTGATCAATTAAGCTACGTAACCAGTGGTCATAGATAGCCGCACGGCGTTTTAAAACGTTGCGTGCATGCGATGCAACACGCTGAAGTTGGAACAAAGTCTGAAGTTCATGGTGGACTTCGGAAGGAGAGAAAATGAAGAGGGAGATGTGGTAACAGTTAGTAACTTAATCTTTTATGCGATCAATATGTTCCATTCGTTCCCTGACCATACATACCATACTCAAGGAGGCCAAGAAATGACTGGGCCACGTAGAGAGCAAGATGTTGTCTACTAGTTGGAATCTCAGAATGTGCATCAACATGTACTGCACTGGGAAAGTGCTGGAGGAGCAGCCGAGCAGATGTACCGCGCCACCTCTGGTGAAGGAAAAAAAAGAGAAAGAAAGAGGGTGCAGTGTACCGCAGCAGACAGTAGTAGTACTCGCAGTACATGCAGACGCATCACAGCGACCAGTTTTAAGGGACACGACACTGATTTATCCGCTACGATTAGTGTAGAGGGCCCTCCGTGCCTAGCCCTCTACGACTGCGGGTGTCAGGACTTCTCCAATGGCTGGCTATTTGACTAGCTATTTATTTTTTTTAATCAATGAACAATACAGTGCTTACTAGCTCTTCTTTCCTAGCTAGCTCGCACGCTTGCCGATGCAGCTCTCTCTCACGAGCTCTCCTCCCAACAGCTGCACTTCCTCTCTCTCCTCCAAATAGCCCATTGGAGACGTGGGAGTGAATGACCGGTCCCGTCTGTTTGTACAGTACACTTACGGAGTACTGTATACTACTCCTATAGGCTTCCGTGTTATACATCTTCGTCGTTTCTCTCGACCGTATATATACGACTAGACTCGCCATACGCTGTGAATGGCCTTTATATACCATACAGGACTACAGCCTACAAGACTTCGAAAGCTGTACAGTTGCTTGCCTGCTTCTGTTCCTTCGTAGCATACGTAATGGAGTACTTGCGTCGTACCGTCTGGAGCGAGACCGAATCATGTACGTCGACGGTCGACCCATCAGTCCGTCCAGGGGACTGAGTTCGGGGTTTTGCTATTATCTTTCCCCCGGTCCTGCCGTCTAGTTTAGACCAGGATTTACTCCCTTCGTCCAAAAATATTATTTATTTTAGATAAATTGTTACTATCACTGAGTTTGGGGTTTTCAATGCTGTTATTTAGTATAAAAATGGACATTGAAAATTATCTAACTATCCAAACCGTGCAAAATTAGCCTTTAGAGTGGTTTCGCAACTGGTTTTCTATTTTCTAAAAATTATAAAAAATAATTTTGTATTTCAACATTTTGTAACTATTTTATTTTAGTTTATAAAAATATGAATCCGGTGCCAATTGTTTTTCTAAAAATGTGACATGTATGTTGATATACCTTTGAAGTTATTTGCATATTATTTATTTTTATTTTAAATATTTTTAGAAAAAAAATAAAAACTAGTGGTATAATTTGATATTACCTAAGTAACATTAAATATCATGCCAATAAGTACCTTACATTTTAAGAAAATCGTTTCCACTGATTTCATATTGTTTTATTTAAATTGATTTAGGTATGGATTTTTATATTCTAATACAATTTTTTATTTTCATAAAATCGAAAACCACCTTTAAAATCATCCGAAGGGCCAAATTTGTCCGGTTTGAATAGTTGAATAATATTTAGTATCTGGTTTTGTTGTTGTAGGCTGAAAATAAGACTTTTGTAACAGTTAGAGGGTGAAAAATAGACGATTCCCTTCGTTTTATATTAAACAAACTAAAATGGATTGTATTTGGTTCCAAGGGAATAGTTTTTTTGCGGTAACCAAGGGAATACTCCGTAATTATTATCCTTCTCTTTATTCATTTCTCCCATATTGCTACATTCTTTATGCAGGTATCCCATATTGCTACATAACTAGTATATTGATATGGATCGGATTCGGACTATGTTTTTTTTTCCCCTTGAGGTACGCGAGGGTAACACGTGCACATTTGCGACCACATGATATCTCCGCTCCGCACGAGGAAAAGCCTTGGGAGCGTCATTTCTTTTCATTTGTCTTATTGTCGGTGCCTGATTTGGTCGCACCGGCACCAACGAGTGATTGCGGTGCTAACCACTCGTTTCCCTGATGGCGAGCGTGAGAGACAGAGTTTTATCCTGGTTCCGACCACGGGGCCGTACGTCCAGCAGGGGTGCGATGCACCGTGTTACGTGTTTGCTTGTAGTAGGGGTTTACAAGCAAAGTGGGAGAAGGAGATGAGTTCCTAGGTCCCAGGCTACGATGTGTGTGTGTTCTTGAGACTTGTGATCCCGGCGTGTCTGTGTGAATGCGTATATCCTGCCTTTTGCATGGGCTTCCCTCCCCCTTTTATAGACCAAGGGGACGGGGTGCGAGTACATGCGTTTGTCGTTGTGTGCACTGTTCGTCCATACCGCGCATCGTGCCAGCGGGAATCGCGCCTTCCAACTCCGGCTGACGACATGGCAGGTGCTGACGTATCGTCCTTCCTTCTCGTGACAGTTCTCGGCGTCGAGGGTGGTGTTTTGCGCACGGTGTTCCATGGTCTCCTTCGAGGTTGCCTTCGAGGTTGCCTTCGAGGATGGCAGCGCGCTCGAGAGGGGCGAAGTCAAAGGAGTGGTTGGCACAGTGCTGCTGGCAGGGTGAGGCCTGGCCGTGCAGTATGGTGCTCAGAGTTCACTATTGCGAGTGGATTTGACCGATGTCTTCTCCGGAGAGTAGGTGATGGCGTGGAGCAGCGATCCCCGCTTTTTGACCGCGTCATCATGACTCCGATGAGTCGCAGTGCGTTGGGCGTCGTTCCCGACGAGGCCGGCTCGAGCTTGGATCGCAAGCTCGAGTTCGCCAACCCTCGAACGAGACGGAAAACACCCGCTCGAGGGTGGGGGGTCACCCTCGAGGCCGCCGAGCCTCGAACGAGACGGAAACCACCCGCTCGTGGGCGGTCGTCCACCTCGAGCTGGATGGGCCCCGAGGACTCGTAGCGATGGCGGGCCTTTGCTGGGCTGTGGTGCCGGGTTAATGTCGTCGTGGGCTTTGATGCCAAGTAGTTTTGGGCCTAGATTGGGGTACCCCTTTTGCAGGTGCCCGACAGTAGCCCCCGAGCCTTCGCAGGGCTGAGGTTTAACCCTGCGAAGGTTGGTGTTTGTCGAGGCTTCCGAGGCCCTCGTATCTTCGTAGGTTCCGAGAATCCGTGGGTGCGCGCTAGCGCACCCGCGGGTGTAGCCCCCGAGGCCTTGGGAGAGTGATTGACATTCTCCCAAGGTCTCAACACCTATGGTGAAGAGCATCCGCGGCTTCCTCAGACGTGGGTTCGTCCACCGTGCCCGAGGTAGGGGGAATTTCGAACTTTTCGTGCCTCGCGCCCCCTGTTCGAGGGTGCTGAGGGGGAGGCGACCCGTGCTTCCCTCGATGGGATCGAGCCACGGATGTCCGGTTGAGCTGGTAGCGGGTGGTTCGAGTGGACGTCCATGCCCCGTTCGATAAGGGTAGGCTCGTGGTCATAGGACACGCCCATAGAAGCCTTTCGCAAAAGTATGCTAGACGGGACTCGACCTCATTCGATAGAGTCCGAGGGCTCGATGCTCCCCCTCGAGGGGTCCCTCGGTCTAGGCACTCTGCCTGGCCTCGAACATAATCGGTTGGTTTCTTCGAGCGTTTGAGCTTCGAGGGTACCGTCGATTATCCCTGACTCGGTTGATCTGAGGCCCTTGTCGAAACCCTTCGTAGGCCCAAGGTCCGAACCCCTGGTCAGTAGCACGATGGCTCCTTCAGTTCGAGGCGGAGGCGTCGAGCGTTACTCCACGGTCCCGCTCCGCGCGGGGTATCGAGGCTTTCGAGACCTCTGTCCCTCGAAGGGGCACCCTCGAGCCTTTGAGCTTCGAGGTCCCTCCTTCGAGGGTGGGCGCCTTGAAGGCGCCCTCGTTTTGCGCGGGTCATGATGACTGGCAACGAAAATTCCGCGGTTTCGTGCTTTCGTGGGAGAAGTGGGCGCGCTTTCTCAGGCGAGGCGTGCGGGCGCAGTTCGACACGACCGCACGTCTGCCGCGCCAGACTCTTCGAAATTTACGGCGCAGTTACTCGATGGCGCGGTTGACGCGGCCCGTGCCGTTACGTCTCCCGGGGCAGGCCTGGCTGTCAGCCCAGGGGCTGTCGCGTCAAGGCCGTCGTCCTGTCGTGCCTAGCTCCACGGGGGGAGTATAAATAGCACGGCAGTGCCCATGCCAAAGGTGCGCTTCCCTTAGCATTCTAGCCTTTGCCTTCAGCTTCTTTTGTCCTAGCCTTTGCCTTCGTCTTCTTCCTTCGTCCGAGCTCCTTCTCGCTGCCATGGCCCAGTACGTCGATCCCGCGCCATGGAAACCGTCCACTGCCACCAAGCATTGCTTGGACAGCCTTGTGGAGGTCGGAGTGCTGCCGCCCAATGTTGACGGCGAGCCGCCCGTCTGGATCTCGCCGGGGGCGCTACGGAGCCCGCTCCGCCGAAGGGCTACGTCGTCAGCTTCGCTCGTTTCCATGAGCGGGGCTTCAGCATTCCGGTGGGGAGGTTTATGCGAGCGATGTGCTTCCACTACAAGGTGGAGCTGCACAACTTCTCGCCCAACGCGATCTCGCAGGCGGCGGTGTTCGTCGCCGTCTGCGAGGGCTATCTGGGCATCGAGGCCCATTGGGACCTTTGGTGCCACCTCTTCATCGGCGAGCTCTTCTCGGAGAACGTCTCCAAAGGGGTCCGTCGCCCTGTTCGCGCCGGCGGCCTGGTGCTCCAAGTTCGGAGGAGCCGCAAGGATCTCTACATCCCGAGTTCCATAGTTTCCAATAACCAAGATTGGGACAAGGGATGGTTTTACCTCCGCAACGACGGAGGATATCTGCCGCCCTACTCCGGCCTGCTGTTGACGCAGAAGCAGGACGACTGGCACTTCGGTGTGTCGCCGCCGGCGCGGAAGAAGAAGCTCGATCCGTTGATCGAGGCGCTCCAACGACTCTCGAGGCTCGGCCTCACCGTTGGTGGGGTCATTGCCAACTTCCACCGGCGGCGGGTGCTTCCCCTTATGCGGCGGAGGCTCCCGTTGCACAAGATGACCCCCGACGCCGACCTCACCGGCACTGTGATGGCGGCGGAGCCATTGCCCGTCGCCACCGCCGTTCAGCGGGCGCGGCGAGCCGTCGACAAGCTGCCAGACGACCCGTGGACGGTGCCGATGCGGCCCGAGGATGGTTACGTGAGCCTCGTGAGTGACCTTCGATCTTCGTTTTAGCTTTTTTTGTTTTGTTCTCGTGTTTCTGACTTTGCGAATGGTGCCTTGCAGGGCGTATCGCGTGGCCAGTACTCCAAACCCCCTGTCCCTGAGGACAAGGCTGTCAACCGCGCCCTCGCCGAGAAGGCGAAGGAGGCCAAGGCCCGGAAGGAGGCTCGGCGGCAGCGGAAGGACCGGAAGAGGAAGAAGCTCGAGGCGGAGAATCGCGAGCGGGCGAAGCGGGGGCTCTCACCGCTCCCTACGCCGGAATCTTCCACCGATCGCGATGGATCTGACGAAGACGGCGGGGCGAGGAGCCCATCTCCGTTCGAGCTTCCCATCGGTGGGCCCGCCCCCGCTGCGGCGTCTGGGGGCGGTGGCGAAGAGGTCGTCGATCTCGGGACACCGCCGTCGACCGTGGTGCCCTCCGGCGAGTGTCCGTCGGGGGCGGCCACGGCTGTTCCCGAGGAGACCCAGGGCCGAGGTGAGGCCCCTCCGTCGACCGTGGGGCCTGCCTCTGAGGGCCCATCGGGGGTAGCGCCGGCTGCCCTCAAGGAACCTCAGGGTAGAGGCGAGGCGCCCGAGCGGCCGTGCGCCGTCGAGGAGGCCCCGGCCGTGGGCCGGAAGCGGGGGTCCCCCAAGTGGAGTCCGTTGCCTCTGCGGGGGGCGCGGAGGCCTCGAGGGTATCGCCTCAAGGAGAAGCCGTCGTCTCCGCAGGAGGCGAGGCCTTGAGGATGCCTCCTCAAGGGGAGGCCGGCGCAACCACGGGAGGCGAGGTCCCGGGGGCGGCTCCCGTTCCGGCCTCGAGGCCAAAACGTTGCCTCAAGTTTCTTTGTTGCTTGTTCGTCGTTGACGTTTCGTTTTCGTCTCTGACCGAGCTCTTTTCGTATCGCAGTCGATCTGGGGGGCGGAGCACGCCTCCCTCGCGCCAACCAAGGCCCTCAAGATTGGGCCTAGCTCGTCGCCGCACCCATCTTCGCAGCTCCTGGGCCCGACGAACGAAGTCGTGCAGGACTTCGTTACGTTCTTCGACACTCAGGCGGAGCTGCAGGTCGGGCAGCAGCCGCGCGAGGAGGCGCCCCCGGTCCTCGAGGAGCCAAGGCCGCCTCAGCTCCTCGAGGGCGCGATCGAGCCCCACGCCGAGGCAGCTCGGCCCGAGGAGGCCACCCCCGCGCCTGGGGAGGCTCTTCGCGTCGAGGAACCGTCTGCGGCGCCCGTGGAGGCAGACGCCGCGGAGGTCCCCCCGCATGAGGGGGGAGAGGGACGAACCCATGGCGGCGTGTTCCCCCACCTGAAGGAGCTGGCAGAGGCTTTGGGGGTGGGAGCCCCCGTGGCGCGGGGGCACGAGAGTGGCGAGGCCGCGCCGTCGACTCTCGTCGTGGCTTCGCCGGGGCCGGCGCCGGTCTGGTCCTACGAGGCGCACGCCCGTGGAAGCGTGGAAATGTGGCAAGCCCGCAGCGTGCTTCCCCAGCGGTTTGTCGATGAAGCCGTGGCGGAGGAGCACCTGTGGGAGGTCCAGTCGTCGCACGGCCTGGACGTTCGCAGGGCGCTGCAGGACATCCTCCGTCTTCACGACGAGGCCGGCAAGGTCCACCAGGTTCGTTTCGGTGTAAGTATTGTTTTCGACGTACTCTATCGTTCAAGAGAGGCTTAGTTTCGTTTTTCGCAGGAACTCCACAATCAGGCGTTCGCGAAGAACGACCAGATTGCGGAGCTATTGTTGGAGCTCCGTCGTTTGTCGCGGGTGCTCGAGACTCGAGAGCGCCAGCTGGACGACCTTCGAGGTGCTCGGGACCGGGCTCTCGCCCAGGGTCGAGAAAAGGGCGAGGTCATCGCCCACCTCGAAGGCTCAGTCAGCGCCCTGCGCGAGCAGCTTGCGAACAGCAGCGACTGGCTGGACAACGAGCGGGCTGCGCGCCGCGCGGCGGAGTCATCGGTCGAGGAGGAGCGGCGCCTCCTGGTCGAGCCTCGAGACCAGCTCGAGCGAGAGCAAGCAGCTCGGGCTACGGCGGAGCGGCAAGCTCGAGAGGCGGAGCAGCGGGCCCGAGAGGCGGAGAGGGCCCTCGAGGCTGCTCAGGGACAGGTCGAGGGTAAGCTGATTTGGCTCGAGCTCCGACCCTTTTGCTTCGTTGGTTTTCGTTTCTGACTGACTTTGTTGGTGCAGCGTTGAAGCAGGCGCTTCAGTCCGAGACTGAGTCAAAGGAAGCCGTGCTGGTGGCGCAGACGGAGACCCAGCGCGAGCTCGATGAGCTGGTGCAGGCGGCCTCGGCCGCCTGCAACGAGATTGCTGGTCCCGGCTTGCAGTCCGGGAGCTCCCTCGCTAGTCGCCTTCGAGCGCTTGGGGGCCACTTCACTTCGCGCGTGAAGGAGGCCCTTCTGCTTGGAGTTCGCAAGGCGCTTGGAGTGGTTACGACCCACTACCAAGCGGACCTCTCGAAGCTCGCCGCCGGGTACGTCGTGGCCGACGACCTCAACGACGAGGAGGCAGTGGCAGCGATGGAGGAGGCCGATGCTGCTGCCGACGGAACGGCGCGAGTGCTCGCCGGCCACTTCGAGGGCGTCCTCTTCCCTGGCGAGGACGGCGGCGGCTGGGACGACCTTGGCGGCGGGGGTAATCCCTGAAAATCTCGGGCCATCGAGCCCGATTGTAAAGAAGTAGTTTAGAGCTTTTTTTTATGTAAGACTAAATTGCTCATTGAACACCGTTTATTTTGCCTTAAACGTGATGTTTGCTTTTTATGCGATGTCCTTGCGACGTGTATTAGTTCGATGTTTGTGCCTCGAGAGGAAACGTTGCTAGGATCATTCGTACGTGAATGACTTAGGCGGAGGGAAGTGAGGTGTTGCCGTAGCCTCGAGGCGTAAGCGAACACTCGACTCAGGCGACCCTGCCCTTGTCCGTTTCACGCCTAGCGTGTTTCCTTCGAGGTTTCGCAAAGGATTTTTTTTAAAAAAAAAAGCGACGATTTTTTCGAGGGTTAGCCCCCATGTAGCCCCCGAGGGAGGGATGGCTCTACCCACCGAGGGTAGAGCCAAACCTTCCTCGAAGCTCGAAAAGAATAAAAGTTCGTTTTATTTTCTTCCAAACTGTGGGGGTAAGAATATCGACACTTGATTCAAAAGACTTGTACAAGTCTAGAGTATGTACAAAGATTTCGAGGGCCGCGGGGCCACTCTAGGGATAGAAACGACGTAGCTGTTGGATGTTCCAGGCGTTCGTGAGGATCTGCCCGTCCTCGTCAGCTAGCTTGTACGTTCCGGGCTTGAGAACTTCGGCGACGATGTATGGCCCCTCCCATGGGGGTGAGAGCTTGTGCCGCCCTCGGTTGTCCTGTCGAAGCCTCAACACGAGGTCTCCTTTACAGAGATCTCGGTGTCGGATCCTTCGAGCCTGTTGTCGACGCAGGCTCTGCTGGTATCTTGCTGAGTGGAGTAGGGCCACGTCTCGAGCTTCGTCGACCTGGTCGAGCGAGTCCTCTCGAGCCTGGCAGTTTCGCTGTTCTTGGTACGCGCGGAGCCTAGGGGACCCATACTCTAGGTCCGTGGGGAGGATGGCCTCTGCCCCAAAGACGATGAAATATGGGGAGAATCCTGTCGCTCTGCTTGGGGTTGTTCTCAAGCTCCAAATCACCGATGGTAGCTCTTGTACCCACTTGTGCCCAAACTTCTTCAGCTTGTTGTGAATTCTGGGCTTTAGGCCTTGTAGAATCATGCCATTGGCACGTTCTACTTGGTCGTTTGTTTGTGGATGAGCCACTGCCGACCAATCCACTCGGATGTGGAAATCGTCGCAGAATTTTAAGAACTTCTTTCCTGTGAATTGTGTACCGTTGTCGGTGATGATGGAGTTGGGAACCCCAAACCGATGGATTATATCGGTGAAGAAAAGCACCGCCTGCTCAGACTTGATCCTACTGATGGGTCGAGCTTCGATCCATTAGGAGAATTTGTCGATCGCCACCAGCAGGTGCGTGAAGCCCCCGGGCGCCTTTCCCATTGGCCCGACAAGGTCGAGGCCCCATACGACAAAAGGCCACGTAATGGGGATGGTCTGCAGCGCCTGAGCAGGTAGGTGCGTTTTGCGCGCGTAGAACTGGCACCCTTCGCAGGTTCGTACCACTTCCGTGGCGTCCGCCACGGCAGTGGGCCAGTAGAAGCCTTGTCGAAAAGCGTTACCCACGAGCGTTCGTGGGGCGGCGTGATGTCCGCACACGCCCGCGTGGATGTCGAGGATGAGCTCTTTTCCCTCGGGTATCGGGATGCAGCGTTGCAAGACCCCCGAGGCTCCCCGTCGGTACAGTTCCCCCTCGATGATGAGGAACCGTTTAGCTTTCCTTGCTACGCGCCTTGCCTCCGTTCGATCGTTAGGCAAGACGCCTCCGTCGAGCCAGTCGAGGTACGGGCTCCGCCAATCTCGAGGTGCCGAAACCTCATCAATTTCCATCGTCTCCGCCTCGTCCTCTCCTCCCGAGCAAGCTTCATATCCCATAGGTTCGTCCTCGTCCGCCAAGAGCTCCGCGCCCGTGGGGTCGAGGGCGGATGTTGGAGCGTTGGGTGCGGTCGAGGCTTGGGTCGAGGTGGCGAGGGTGATCGAGGGTACGTCGATGTCCTTGGCAAAGACGTTCGGGGGAACGGTGGCTCGCCCCGACGCGATCTTCGCCAATTCGTCGGCTTCCTCGTTGTACCTTCGCGCGATGTGGTGGAGCTCGAGGCCGTCGAACTTGTCTTCGAGCTTACGTACCGCCTGGCAGTACGCCGCCATTTTTTCGTCGTGGCAGCTCGATTCCTTCATCACCTGATCGACGACCAGTTGCGAGTCGCCGCGGATGTCGAGGCGCTTGATGCCGAGCTCGAGCGCGATTTTCAAGCCAGCAAGAAGAGCTTCATACTCCGCCATGTTGTTCGACGCGGGGAAGTTGAGTCGCACGACGTATCGAAGGTGCTCCCCTCGGGGTGAAATGAAGAGTAGGCCGGCACCGGCGCCGGTCTTCATCATCGATCCGTCGAAGTACATTTCCCAGCAGTCGAGGCTGGACTTCGAGGGGGGAGCTGGGTGTCGGTCCATTCGGCCACGAAGTCGGCCAAAGTCACTTTATGGCTTTTCTTGGGGCGTAAGCGAGGGTCTCCCCCATCTGCTCCGTCGACCATTTCGAGATTCGCCCAGAGACCTCGCGGTTCTGGATGATTTCGCTTAGCGGAAAGGACGACACGACGGTCACTGGGTGAGCCTCGAAATAGTGTCGCAGCTTGCGCCGAGCCAACACGATGGCGTAGATCAGCTTCTGGATGTGGGGATACCTCATCTTGGTCTCGGACAGGACCTCGCTGATGTAGTACACTGGTCGCTGGACCGGTAGAGAATGTCCTTCCTCGGTCCTTTCCACTACTATGACAGCGCTGACGACTTGAGTTGTCGCCGCGACATAGAGGAGGAGAGGTTCGCCCTCTTTCGGTGAGGTAAGGATCGGCGTGTTTGTTAACGCAGTCTTGAGTCGATCGAGAGCTTCCTGGGCCTCCGCGGTCCAGGTGAAGTGCTCTGACTTCCTCAAAAGTCGATAAGAGGTAGCCCCTTCTCTCCGAGGCGAGAAACGAAGCGGCTCAGGGACGCTAGGCATCCCATTACCCTCTGCACATCCTTTAGGTCGCGGATCGGTTCCATCTGTTGGATGGCCGTGACCTTTTCGGGGTTGGGCTCGATGCCTCGTTCAGAGACAATGAAACCCAAGAGCATTCCTCGAGGCACACCGAAGACGCACTTTTCGGGGTTGAGTCTTACTCCGTGCGCCCTGAGGCAGCTAAACACGACCTCGAGGTCACGTACCAGGTCGTCCGCCTTCCTGGTTTTTACGACAATGTCGTCGACATACGCTTCTACGATACGACCTATATGATCCCCGAAGACGTGGAGCATACAGCGTTGATACGTGGCCCCGGCGTTTCGAAGGCCGAAGGGCATCGTAACGTAGCAGTACATGCCAAAAGGAGTGATGAAGGAAGTCGCGAGCTGGTCGGACTCCTTCATCTTGATCTGATGGTAGCCGGAGTACGCATCAAGGAAACATAAAAGTTCACATCCCGTCGTGGAATCCACGATCTGGTCTATACGTGGTATAGGAAATGGGACTTTTGGGCACGCTTTATTCAAGCTGGTGTAATCTACACACATTCTCCACTTCCCACTTTTCTTTTTTACTAGTACAGGATTCGCTAGCCACTCGGGATAAAACACCTCCTTGATGAATCCAGCCTCCAAAAGTTTGCGTACCTCCTCACCGATCGCCCGCCGTTTCACTTCGTCGAAACGGCGGAGACGTTGTTTGACCGGCTTGGAGTGGGGGCGGATATCAAGAGAGTGCTCGGCGACCTCCCTCGGAATGCCTGGCATGTCCGAGGGGCTCCACGCGAAGATGTCTGCGTGAGCGCGGAGACAGTCGACGAGCACCACTTCCTATTTGTTGCTGAGGGAAGAGCTGATCCTCAACGCCCTGCCGTCGGGGCTGTCGGGGTCGAGGGGAACTGTCTTGGTGTCCTCAGCGGGCGCGAAGCTTCCCTGCTGCCGTTCGTTGGCATCAGGGAGCGTGTTGACGATCGCTTCCAGATCCGCCACGAGGGTCTCATCGAGGGCGAGAGCCTCCGCGAGCTCTATGCTCTCGATGTCGCACACGTAGGCGTGCTCGACCGTCGGGCCGACCGTGATGACTCCGCGAGGCCCTGGCATCTTCATCTTGAGGTAGGTGTAGTTGGGGATGGCCATGAACTTGGCGTAGCATGGCCTTCCCAAGATGGCGTGGTAGGCTCCCTTGAAGCCCACTACCTCGAAGGTGAGCACTTCCTTGCGGAAGTTCGCCGGGGTTCCGAAGCAGACGGGTAGGTCGATCTGCCCGAGAGTTTGGACGCGCTTTCCGGGTGCGACCCCATGGAAGGAGGACTTGTTGGGCCGCAACTCGGATGTGCTGATCCCCATAAGCTTCAAAGTTGGAGCGTACAAGATGTTGAGGCTGCTGCCGCCATCCATGAGCACCTTGGAGAAGCGCGTGTTGCCGATGACCGGATCGACGACGAGAGGGTACTGCCCGGGGTTCGGGATGTGGTCTGGATGGTCCTCGCGACCGAACGAAATGGTCTCCGATGACCAGTCGAGGTACGAGAGGGTCGCTGGGTGGACCAGCATGACCTCTCGGTGTTCCCTCCTCCGCTGTCGAGGCTTCAAGTTGGCCGCAGGACCTTCCGTGATGAAGAACACGTGTTCCACCTCAGGGTATCCGTCGTCATCCTTGGCGCCACCGTCCTTGGGCGGACCGCCATCCTTTCGGGGGATGCGGTTGTAGAACTTCCGCAGCATCTCACACTGCTCGAGGGTGTGAGCGACTGCGGTCTTGTGGTAAGGGCACGGCTTCTTGAGGAGATCGTCGAAAACGCCCCCACCACGCGGAGGACCTCGAGGTCCCTTGTGGCTAGGGTCGACTACGAGGGCCTCATCCTCGACGTCGCCCGTCCCGCGAGGGGCTCGGGGCTTCTTCCCCTTCTTACCGTGCTTTCGCTTCTTCGAGGGACCTTTCGCCTTGTCGTCCTCCGCGGACGCTTCCTCAGGACGTTTCCCCTTTTTGTCGTTGAAGATGGCGTTGGCCGCCTCTTCCCCCGACGCGTATTTCGAGGCTATCTCGAATAGCCGGTTCGCGTCGGGGGGTGGGCTTCTCCCCAACTTGCACACCAGGCTATAGCAGGTGGTGCTCTCGAGGAAGGAGTGGATGATCTGATGATCGGTGATGTTGGGAAGTTCGGTGCAGCGCTTGGAGAAGCGCCGGATGAAATCCCTCAGCGACTCGCCGGGTTTCTGCCTGCACCCTCGAAGGTCCCACGTGTTCCCAGGGCGCACGTAGGTGCCCTGAAAGTTTCCCACGAAGGTCTCGACCAGGTCGTCCCAGTCGCGGATCCGGTTCGGGGGCAGGTGCTCGAGCCATGTCCGCGCGGAATCTGCTAGGTGGAGTGGCAGATTTCGGATGATCATGGCGTCGTCTGTGGCGCCGCCGAGCTGGCACGCTAGGCGGTAGTCATTGAGCCACACCCTGGGGTCCGTTTCCCCAGAGTACTTGGTGATGGTGGTAGGCTGTCTGAAACGGGGGGGGGAATCGGGGCAGTGCGGATGTTGTGGCTAAACACCCGCGTGCCTGCTGGCTCCGGGGCCGTATCCCGGTTCCACCCAACGTCGGTGCGCCCGTGCTGGTGGGTCCGGGCTCCCTCTCGCTGCCTGATTTGATTCAGGGTATTGCGAGCGTCGCCATCATTGTCCGCGCCTCGGGTGTCCCGGAGGCGTGACCTCGCGGGCACCCTCACTGGAAGCGTTCGTGCTTCGGGCGCACGTGGTTCGTTGGCGTGGCGTCGCTCCGAGTCTCGGCGAGAGTCGCCGTGGGACCGTGCTCGTGCCCTGCCGTTAGGCTGGGGTGAGCGTACCGAGGATTCCCCTCCTCGTTCGCCCTTCGAGGCTGAGGAGCGTCGAAGGCGGGAGGCTGAGCTCTCGGCTTGCTGTCGGGCAGCATGCTCGACCAGCTTTTGAGCCTCGAGGTGCAGTTTCCGCCCTTCGGGGGTGGCTGCCTCCGGCATGGCTCGGAGCAGTGCGGCCGCCGCGATGAGCTTCTGGCTTGTCCTGGGAGCGAGCTCATCATTTTTGCCCTCAGCAAGGATGCGGGCTTGAGCCACTCGTCCCGCGTGTCGGGCGTCCGTGCCGTGCTCGTCGCCTTGCTTGGCCGGCTCGCGGTCGGAGCGCGTCGGTGGCGAGTCGTCACCACTAGCTCGTGACAGGTGGCACGGATCCCGCTCGTCCTCGGAAAGAGAGCGATCTGATGGGTCCGATGGCTGCGCGCCTATCGGATCTATACCATCGTTGTCCCCCTGGTCGTTACCCCCGCCGTCGTCGTCGGACGTCGATCCCTCGCTGAGTTGTCCGTCGTTGATGACGAAACACTCCTTGGTTGGGTCATACTCATCATTGAAATACCCGAAGCAGTAATCCGCCGCTGTTTGAAAGGCAATAAAGGCCTCTGGGTCGCGGAGACCCGAGTAGTCCCAACCAGGGTGTCTACGCATAAATGCGTGTCCATCATCGGTCTCCATGCGGGAATCGCCGGGCAACGGATCGGCGAAGTCTTGCTCGGAGACTGGGTGGCAACCAGGCTGGTCGCCATACGCACTCATGGTAGTGCGGATGGAAAAGGCGTACGCATCCGCGGAGTTGCGTAGCCCGTAGGGATAGGAATGTGCTGTCGCAGCGCGTGGTGCAGACATGGGCCCTGGGAGGAAGGGAGCAGCCCTCTCCTGTGACCCTGACCGCAGGGCGTCCCCTTCCCTTGTGGGATGGGGGTCGCCGACGTCGGCGGCGCGCCTTGCAGCGCGCGTTCTTCGTGTGCGAGGTCCGGGACGACTCCGCCGTCGCGGTGTCGCCGGAGGCTGATGATGAGGCTCCGGTTGGTTGGGATCCTCCTGGAGGATGCGCATGTGATAATCATCGCCACATGTTTGGAACCGCAAGCTCCCGAACCGGATCTCCTGCCCCGCTGGGAGCAGATTGCTCTCGCCCAGCGGAGGCCGTCCTTCGCCGAAGTTCGCCATCGGGAATGAGAGCAGCGCAGCGCTGGTCCCCTACCTGACGCGCCAACTGTCGGTGCCTGATTTGGTCGCACCGGCACCAACGAGTGATTGCGGTGCTAACCACTCGTTTCCCTGATGGCGAGCGTGAGAGACAGAGTTTTATCCTGGTTCCGACCACGGGGCCGTACGTCCAGCAGGGGTGCGATGCACCGTGTTACGTGTTTGCTTGTAGTAGGGGTTTACAAGCAAAGTGGGAGAAGGAGATGAGTTCCTAGGTCCCAGGCTACGATGTTTGTGTGTTCTTGAGACTTGTGATCCCGGCGTGTCTGTGTGAATGCGTATATCCTGCCTTTTGCATGGGCTTCCCTCCCCCTTTTATAGACCAAGGGGACGGGGTGCGAGTACATGCGTTTGTCGTTGTGTGCACTGTTCGTCCATACCGCGCATCGTGCCAGCGGGAATCGCGCCTTCCAACTCCGGCTGACGACATGGCAGGTGCTGACGTATCGTCCTTCCTTCTCGTGACAGTTCTCGGCGTCGAGGGTGGTGTTTTGCGCACGGTGTTCCATGGTCTCCTTCGAGGTTGCCTTCGAGGTTGCCTTCGAGGATGGCAGCGCGCTCGAGAGGGGCGAAGTCAAAGGAGTGGTTGGCACAGTGCTGCTGGCAGGGTGAGGCCTGGCCGTGCAGTATGGTGCTCAGAGTTCACTATTGCGAGTGGATTTGACCGATGTCTTCTCCGGAGAGTAGGTGATGGCGTGGAGCAGCGATCCCCGCTTTTTGACCGCGTCATCATGACTCCGATGAGTCGCAGTGCGTTGGGCGTCGTTCCCGACGAGGCCGGCTCGAGCTTGGATCGCAAGCTCGAGTTCGCCAACCCTCGAACGAGACGGAAAACACCCGCTCGAGGGTGGGGGGTCACCCTCGAGGCCGCCGAGCCTCGAACGAGACGGAAACCACCCGCTCGTGGGCGGTCGTCCACCTCGAGCTGGATGGGCCCCGAGGACTCGTAGCGATGGCGGGCCTTTGCTGGGCTGTGGTGCCGGGTTAATGTCGTCGTGGGCTTTGATGCCAAGTAGTTTTGGGCCTAGATTGGGGTACCCTTTTTGCAGGTGCCCGACAGTAGCCCCCGAGCCTTCGCAGGGATGAGGTTTAACCCTGCGAAGGTTGGTGTTTGTCGAGGCTTCCGAGGCCCTCGTATCTTCGTAGGTTCCGAGAATCCGTGGGTGCGCGCTAGCGCACCCGTGGGTGTAGCCCCCGAGGCCTTGGGAGAGTGATTGACATTCTCCCAAGGTCTCAACACCTATGGTGAAGAGCATCCGCGGCTTCCTCAGACGTGGGTTCGTCCACCGTGCCCGAGGTAGGGGGAATTTCGAACTTTTCGTGCCTCGCGCCCCCTGTTCGAGGGTGCTGAGGGGGAGGCGACCCGTGCTTCCCTCGATGGGATCGAGCCACGGATGTCCGGTTGAGCTGGTAGCGGGTGGTTCGAGTGGACGTCCATGCCCCGTTCGATAAGGGTAGGCTCGTGGTCATAGGACACGCCCATAGAAGCCTTTCGCAAAAGTATGCTAGACGGGACTCGACCTCATTCGATAGAGTCCGAGGGCTCGATGCTCCCCCTCGAGGGGTCCCTCGGTCTAGGCACTCTGCCTGGCCTCGAACATAATCGGTTGGTTTCTTCGAGCGTTCGAGCTTCGAGGGTACCGTCGATTATCCCTGACTCGGTTGATCTGAGGCCCTTGTCGAAACCCTTCGTAGGCCCAAGGTTCGAACCCCTGGTCAGTAGCACGATGGCTCCTTCAGTTCGAAAGGTGCCAATTCCCCTGTCCCAAATCAGAAACCACACTTCTCAATTTTCTGTCAGAATTGTTTCTTTGCTCAAAGAGTCACGCTTCGACAGGTGCTCAGCCACCTAAGATGGCAATTGAGATTGCAAGAACTGGGAGGTGGAAAGCTCTCATATCAATGCACAAGGGAGTGAACGAAGCTACAGTCTTCCTTGAGCTTTGCTCTCTCTGCTGGGTTTGTGGAAAAGGGGACAAAAAAATGAGCTTCCCCGGCAGAAATAAGGGGATGTAAGCGAGACAAAGTACAGAGCTCTTGCCTCTGAATTACATACAAAAAGAGAGATACAAAGCTATAGAAGCAACCGAAAGAAACCGAGGTAGTGACTGCCGCGACGAACTATCATTTCAGTTACCTCCTTTGTATTTAACCATCCGAATACCACGAAGTACATTAAAAATTAAAAACAGTAATGTAGTATGGCTAAAAAGATGAGGTATATCAAAACAAGAAAAAAACATTAATAGGCTATTTCCAAGCCAATGAATTGTTGACTCCAACAGGACGCGCCTGCTTTCTAGTATTAATGAAACCCCCTTACGCGTAAAATCTACATTTTGGCCAGAGCGTATAGGTATAATGCACTGGCAGACCACGGGCCGTTGCTTAGCAGGCCGAACTCAGAGAGCCCAATCACACAAATCGTCGGCGGTCGGCCCTATCTCTCTCGGATAATCGGATTCGGTCATGATTTTTGGGCGAGAGGCGGCGGCGGACGGGCGGAGTCTAGCAAATTCGCGGTTTCTTCGCCTGGTCAGTGGCGTCAGTCATCTCTGCTCATCGTCCCCAAAATTCCCTCACAGCGGTCGAGTTTTGGGGTCTGAAGTCTGATCGTAATGGCGCTCGAGCCCGATCGACCACACGCCCGGAGCCTCGGAGGCCACGGGATCTCAACGTTCGTGGTGCTCGGTTGCGTTCAACCGCGATCGGGTTCCCGATGCTAGGGTTCCGGGAAATTCTCCAATCCTGTCGCGGGGAGGTGAGGCACTGGAACTTGAAGTTTTTCTGTAGCTAGCTGTCACCACGGATGATTTTTGCGTGCGATTCCATTGGAATTTCGAACGGTTGCTGGGGTTGTGGGAGCCATTTAGGTTGCAAAGTAGTCCGACGGCGCCGCTGGAATCATCGGATTGGGGTAGATTACAGTGGGGGAAGGTTCTTACGTTGGAATTGGTGCAAGTTGAAAAGTCAGAGTAATTTATGGTAGTAGTAGGGGATTCCCTTCCAGAAGGTGGAACTTGGTGCATGCATGGTGCGGTAATGGGAATTGTATTCAAAATTATGTCTCCCTTTCGTTTTGGGAGGGGCGGGGCTGTAATTCCTCAAGGATATGCTACATGCGTGATACACGACGGGTTCCTGGTTCCTCATAGCTAGTCCTGCCTCTCACAAGCCTGCTGATTGCTAAAGCTTACTGATTGTTCACTGCAGCACAACACATTTTCGAGTTCACCAGTTCCTGTAGCTACTGGATACTGATTAGTTATATTACATATTTACATTCTCTTGTTGCCCTTCTGCTATGACAGCTACCTCAAGATTTTTAGGCACAAATTAATCGAAAGCAAATTCAACACTATCAGCCTGAGATATAGCTTTGCTCACTTACTAACTTACTACACTTCTCCCTTTCTCACGTTAAGCTTATGGTACTCTAGACATTAGTTATTATTAGAGAAAGATTAATAGGTACGCCCGCTGCCGGCTGGGAGCCAAGGCCAGGTCATCACCGAAGAGCATCTATTTCTTATTTTATTCACCCAACCCTCCGTACCATTTAATGCTAGCACTGCCTAGGACCAATAGGAGAAGACGAGAGCCCGGGTGGAAGACGCTAAAAGGTGAAAATTAATGTCTGCGCCCGCTTTGAGCCGGCGAGGTGAGAAGCGCCCGTTTGGTTCTCTCTCCTCTCTCCTCTCCCCTCTCTCCTCCACCTAGGATTTTGTTGACCTGGACAACCTTACAGCCTGCTGAGTAGGACTTATAATACTCGCTCTTAGGCTCATGTACTGAAAGCTTACAGTCAATTATGAAACTTGGAAAGCATGGCTTAACAATTTTCACTTTATGGACGAGAGTATTGTCCGTGTATTGTTACATATAATATTAGCAATAGTCTGTTATGCATTATATGAAATTCGTCTCTGATGTATTTAGATTTTTGAAATCTTATAGGTTTTGGTGACTATTCTCGAGAGTACAATTTACCTATGCTCTCGAACTTATCACATTAAGGATCTAGATGGGCTAATTATGTTGAAAAAGCTCTGCCAAGGGAGATTCCTATGCTGACAAGTGACTACGTAATGGCTTGCGTCTTTGGCATACATGAATTAATGCTTTGAGGTTTGACGCTGTCCTCTAATGTTGTCCATTTCATCTTTAGTCTTTATGTATTTACATACCACTACCACCATAGCGGAAATATATTAATTCAAAGGAACACAATAATGCCCGACTAGCCAAATTCTATCTCTCCTTCCCACAAAGTGCATCTCTTGTTGATTGAAATCTATAAATGCACCTTCTTGGGCACACTCTGAACAATAGTTCCTTCTTGTCACCCTCCAACTCCAATGAATATAGTGCCTGCCCATATTTTGTCATCTCAAAGGATTGTTTAAATGCTTATGTGCTCAGTCTCATTATGATGTATGTTTGCAAGTTCACCACCATCAGTTTTTCACTCAAACATAAATACATGTGTATACCTTTTTGAAAGGAAAGTTATTTCCAATTTTTTAATAGCAGTCATCACCATAAACTGATCTAACATGCTAGAGTCTTTGACTCTTGGAATAAAAAGATTGCACACAAGCTATTTTTACTCGTATAGGTGCAAGGACACTATATATTTGAGCCAAAATCAAATTGGTAAATCTGAAATGCTCATTTGTCGTATTCCCTTTTCCATGAAGGAAAGAGTTATGCAATGTGGAATATGATTCTTTACCTTTCTTTCCATATTTTTCAGTGATGGCCTTAAACAAAGATGCCCATATTATTTTGCTCATACATTGGCTTTATATGCGCAATAATCTTTCCCATAGAAGTACATTTGATTAATACACAAGGAACTTTTGTAGTTTCTATACTTGTCTCGTGATATTTTTATATTTCAAGGGAGGTAGACTTCATCAGTCTCCTGCTTTTTATATCCTTTTGCATATCCAGTTAGTTTTCATTGTCTCCTCAACATGAACTAAACTATTCATGAAACAACTTAACCATAAGAGCTTTGATATTCAGTAGGAATTATGTTGTGTTACCTTAGTATATATATCTGGCATGACTTAAGCATTAGTACTGGCTGTACCAGAGCTATATGCAGGGGAGTTTTGCCCCGGCCAGTAAACAATTTTACAATGTCGAATGACAAGCTACAAGGCCTGCTGGAGTCGTACAGACTATAGTAACCCACCCAAAAACTTTGAGCTACTTATGTTTTAAGTTTTTTTTAAAAAAACATTCATGCAAGTCGTGATTGTTGTTCCACCGTCTAAGGTTATAGCCATAAAAAAATCTTGGGTGGTAATTCTTCAGCTATCGATAAATGTGCTGAATACAAATTATCTTCTGTTACTTCTCGTAATGGCTCCCTTCTCTTATTCAATTGTAAACCATGCATTGTTGGGGAAATAAAGTGAAAATGGGGATCAAATGGCAGTACATGACATAAGTATATACTTAGTGTATTGATTAGTATTTTTCGCCATATTGTTCTAAGAAACAAGTTTTATTTGTTAGTTTGTTAAGACAGGCAATCACTGCTATTGTTAGATGAACAACACATAATTGTCAAAGCTTAGGAGTCTTTAGTCTTGACTATAGTTTAACACACTATATGGACTAGTTATGAAATCCCAATCTTTTGCTTAATTAATGCCCTACCCTATAGTTGTTTCTATATATTTGTAGTCAAACTCAAGCATAGTATCTGAAGATTTTACCTCTTCTTCATGTACTAGTAGTATGTATGTTCTACAATAAGGAGCCACTTTTGGCTAAGAAAGTCAATGGTGACAAAAAAGGGTGGAAAGTGCCTCATGTGTTCCTTTGTAGTTATTTTAATTTAAATAGACTACTTCAGGGGATAGATTCTCAAGCTTAAGGTGTAGTTGTATATTTCAAGCTACATGAGCATGCACCTTTGCAATTAACATAATCAGTTATCAAAATCCAACAAACTAAAGCACTCATCAGGAAATTCGTTCTGCCTTGTTAGTGGCTCTGGCTCCTTTTACGTATAGTTTATTAGAGTGGGGATACCCCAAAACTTACTTTCCATAGTGATTAATTTTGACACTTTTCTAAGTTGGTTGTATACTTCTTTCCTGATTAAAACAAGTCACAATGAGGATTCTGCTTTATCTGAACACTTCTCGAAGAAAATTGTAGACATGTATTAAGCTTTACACTTATGAGCCATCACTCTCTCATCACTGTTGGTCATGCTATAACAGGTCTGCCTTTTATTCGTAAGGTGCCTATAGTGAATGATCAATATTTTTTAGTACAATATGGATCAGAATGCTTCATATTTTTACAATGGAAAAGGACACAGACATCAACCCATGATGTCATGTTCTCCTTTTTCTTTACTACAGTTGAAATATAAAAAAATTAACCTAGGAGAAAATAGTTGTTTTTTAATTAAGAAGAAATAGGCACCTAAATTCGCTTTGATAAGGACTTGAACTTGGGCAGTCTGGGTGTACATCAATTTAGCTAGGCAATCCTAGTTGTGTAAGTTTGCGTGGCTAGAAATACACGTTTGTGAACATACATTATTAAAGATTGGAAAAACTAGTATACATGTTCGGAAGGTCTGTTCATGTTCTAACGCAGATAACTTATTCCACAAATTTGAAAATAAACCCTTTCTGCATGACAAACCATGCATTTATTTTGTTTCTTGTTTAATTGACTCCTTAGCACTGTACCTTGACCTTTGTTTCTTGGGTTTCATCTGTAGCCTACCCCAACTTGCTTGGGACTAAAGGCTATGTTGTTATTATTGTTGTTTAATTGACTTTTTAGCCCTGGACTCATGCACTGCACTTCAACAAGGGTTATGTGCCATACTTTGATCCATCCATTATTTCGAATTGAACCTACGAGCAACAACACGCATTAACCTGAATAACTTGCACATAACCACAATTGTATTCCTTATTTCTTTCAAGAGAAGGGTGGTTAGTGTGATTGCAGATTGAAATCGTGAAACTCAGTTGGGAAATGATATCAGGTATGTCAGGAAATCAGAAATGAAGTAGTTCTATCAACAACATGTTGATATCGGCAGGGACGCAAATCTGGAAGACCTAACCACTTCAAACATTCAACTCAGCATAACAAATACATTCATACATATAACAATATCCTAATACTATCCTAGTACGTAGTACTATAATAGATACTAGATAAAATCATACACATAGATGACAATGACACAATCATGTATAAATTGGACGACTAAGTTCATAGACTTGCAGCGAACAAATAAACCGTGGAGGTCCAGGATACTAGCCCACTCTCGCTCAGCAGGGAAGATCCGATCATCTGGGGACCAAAGAGGCAGCAGAGTCCGGAGAGGGCGTGGACGTTTGAGAGGCAAGTCAGTTATACATGTGGCGCTTGGCAGTGCATATGAGGGGGATGGTCGGATGGAGCTGTACGTGGGTGTCTAGGATGGAGAGGATTAGGCAGGTAGCCACCATAAGAGAGTGGCAAGGACTGAGGAGATGAGGTATGGTCGTGTGGGGCCTGGCAATCTAGGGTTGGTTAGAGACTTGAGATTTTATCTAGGTGGCAATGCCATGGGCCATTCATATGCTTTGTTTGCAAATTATTGATTTGCTGGCTAGAATATGGTAATTTCTTAACAGTGACGGTCGGCAGCCAGACAAAATTTATAATCTCCCTTTGTCCCTGACCAGGATATCCCTAAACTCTAATCTCTCTATATATATAAACTAGCAAACATGCCCATGCGTTGCTACGGGCTATGGTGAATACGATATATATCCCCTCGTACAACTTGTCCCGTGTCCACATCGTGAGGGTTGCCGCATTTTCTGGTTTCGTGTTCTCTCCTTTCAGCTCGCAACCTTCAACCACATTAACCTTCTCATCGTCCTCGTTCAGGACAGAGGTGGACATAATTGAAGGAAAGATCAAAGAGCCGAATCAAAATGATCGAGGATTAAAACTGAAAATTTGGTCCTAGGTTGGTTTTCTATTGTAGTTAACCGATTAATTATTGTTATCTCAATTTTTTATGTCAATGGACCGCTCGCTCTTCCACTGACATGTGGGGTCACGTGATAACCCATCTCACTTATATCCTGGCCCCACGTTGTCGTTGGCAACTATACCGCCGATTGGCAGCCTCATGTGATTTTGCTAGAGTTAGAGTTACTCCAAGGAACAATTTGTTTCGATTTAACGTAGCTGGGCTAGCAAAGTGCTCGTGCATTGCTACGATTCATACTTATTTTGGTTCTAAACCTCATAAAGTTTATTATTTCTAAATAGATCACATTTTTGTTAGCAAACCAATAAAATTATAATTTATGTAACTTCAACTCGAATAATTATTACAAACAAGTAGTGTGTGTTGTAATTCCACACTAACACTGCTCAATGGGACCACCATTTTATCGTTATGTAATCTTTCTAATGTTTGGACTATCATATACTATGTCATGTTCTTTTTCAAGCGATAAACAATTTCTTAAGTTCGGAACTATGCAGCTAGGTAGAAATCATTTTTTTAAAGAACACCTTATAAAATTAATGCGAGAACATACTGTGATACGGCCAATATCTATGAAGGCACCTAATGAACATTAAATAGGGATAGATTGGGTATTGGACAAGAAGAAAAGGTTGTTAAATAGGGATATGATTTTTCTAAGAAGGCTAGATTAACACCTCACGGTAACGATCGGATATGCTTACCCATGACGACTGATTACTATGTAATACAATATCCTTTTGAACTGCAATAGAATTTTTTTAAATTTTTCATTATGGCTGAGTTCTTCTGAAAAAAAAATAGCTATGTGCCTATGTAATTGTTATTTTCTGTTACCGTCCTTCTTACTGTTTAATCTTACGGTCTTACCTACATAAAGGACCTCACTTTATTCCTTAACTCTGTTAAGGGTCATATCGTAAAATATCAAAGATATTTCAAACTCCATCCCTGTTCTTCTCTCTGGCGTCCGTCCGGATAAGGCACCGCACCACCGGCCAGCCAGCAGCTACCTCGCTCATCTCCGGCTCGCAGGCCAGCGCGTCAAGGGCCTCTCAAGCCGTTGCGGGCAGGGACTGCTGGTCCTCGACTCCTCGTCGGTCGCGTGACCATCCGGTCTGCAGTGCTCGGCGGCAACGGCAAGTGCCCGGCCGGCGGCCGCCCTGCGTGCGGCGCTCGTTGGCCAGTTCCCGGCGCCCCGGACTACGGCCCTCGACACGGGCGAGCCGCTCAGCAGCCTGCGCCCGGCCGCCCTACCTGCGGCGTTCGGCTAGCCTGCGGCCCGCCTGTGCTGCGGTGCTCGGTGCCGTGCAGACCCAGTATGCTCGATGGGTTGCGATTTCTTTTGCGAAATATTTTGGTAAACATGACTTTGATCGGATTCGACTCCAATTCCTCGATTTTGATCTCTTTTCTATTCGATTCATACATCCTCCAATGCTGTCGAGGGGTCCGATGTGAACTCGGGAGCGGACTCGACGGGGACTGCGTAACGGAGAACGGCAGGGAAGGAGTCGACGAAGGGAAAAAAAAATCTGTCCTACTGACAGGTGGGGCCCGTCGGTCAGGACGTACCAAAAAGTGGCAGAAACAATATTTGCTTTAGAAAATATATATATATATATATATATATATATATATATATATATATATATATATATATATATATATATATATATATATATATATATATATATATATATATATATATATATATATATATATACTAGCAAAAATGCCCGTGCGTTGCTACGGGTATAGTCAAACATATAAGCTTTCATTTTGTAAATTTTATTATGTGACTCGGGCATTTAAAAGTGCACTAAGTTCATAATTTGAATTGATTTTTGTAAAGAGACTCAGTGCTTTGCAACATAAAAATATCATCACACGTTTTTGACATAATAAAAAATATTTTACTCTGTTCTTTTGTCCATGTTCTCTTCGCGTGCTGTTCTATGCTTGTTCTTTCCTTCCTCGTCCGATGAAAGCTCGAACAATTTTTCTTAGCATGATGTGGGTCAAATGGAGCTCTGATTGTGTTGTTTCTGCTGCGCAATACCTTAATTTTCATTGAGTCGTATTTGGCCCGGCTTACTCATCCACGCCTTGTACATACGCGGCCCAAAAATCAGCCTCCCGTCCGACTATCGGAGCGTACTTAGCCCATGTAGACCATTGACTATCTCTAGCCGTTCGATCATATCGGCATGATCAATGTCGCTAGATCAAAACCAAGACGCGGTCAATGTCTCGCTCAAACCCTACCTCACTTTCCTTCGCAGCTCCGCTCACCATGGCGGCCGGCGGCCGCACTACACGAGAGGTCAACGGGAACACAAGTCCTTACTCACTCCCATCAGGCCATCACCGCGTCACACCTCTGGCATAGTGATTGATGGCCCTCCGCCCTATGCCCACACCAGCCGGCGGTTCACGCCCATGCACGCAAACGCCGCTATCCAGGCGGCGCGGCGACTGGAGGCATCACCCGCGGCGCGGCGGCCGGGCAGAGCGGCGATGGGTCGTGACCCACACGGCGCGGCGACGGGCGGTGCGACCCGTGGCGCGGCGACGGGGTCGTGATCCGCGCGGCGCGGCGACGGGAGGCACGACCCGTGGCACGGTGGCTGGACGAGCGGAGCCCAACTCCTTGCAGCGATTGGCCCCGCGGGCAGACTCTTCGACGGCGAGTCGACTTCGCCGGCATGTTCATCTTATTCTCGGCGTACAGATTGGTTGTTTCCTTTGTTTTGCTGATGGTCATAAATTTTTAATCTCGAATCCTCTCTCCTGTCTTTGCCGTGGATTGATCGATATGTATTCTCTCCGTGTCCGGATTGAATCATGTCGTTGCCGTGTCTAGAACTCTGGATCGAATTGAGATGAGATGTTACATACGTGTGCTGTGTCGTGAGACAGACAGGTGGGTCCCACCTGTCAGGACGGACCACAAAAGGGCAGAATCATTGCTTGCTGTAGAAATATATATATATATATATATATATATATATATATATATAGGTATAGGTATAGATGAAAAACAGTCTCCTCCTTATTATCACTACTTGCTATCTTGCACCACGAGTCACTTGCTGTTTTTATATGGACATCTTGGATGGATATAATTCTCCAAGCCACGTCATGTGGTGTCATGCAGTGCTCTACCTGCAACAATGCTGGGTCAGAGTCTCCGAGATGATTCATGGCATATGAAAAGGACTGTACACTCTTACCTCGAGGGTACATTGGAGCTGTTCAGTCACCAAAATAAAAGCAATATCATTCTGATAGTGCTCCTCTGCAAGAATCCCAAAAGCGATGGCCCAAGAGATCGCAATGTACGGTAGTGGAGGGGTGGCTAAAGGGAATCTAGTGGGAATCCTGGAGGAGTATACTGAGAGAACGGCAGAGACATGATCAGCTACGAGTGTGCAGGAGTGATTTCAGTCTGATTGGTGCCAGGGCAGGCTGCTGCTCTTGTCTAGGGCACAAAAGGCTCAATTTGCTTGCAACCACTAAGGAAGCTAGTCGTTGGGTTTCCCAGTTTTTGGTGCCCCACAGCAGGTGAGCGTTTGTCTCCCTGTGCGAGCTCTATCGTGTATATGCATGTATTCTAATTATGCATTGCATGGCTTTTTAATGCTAGGGCCATAGAAAATGGTGTGAGTGGAGAATACAGGAAGTTAGGTGAATGGCAAACCCATTTTTCTTTTGCTACATTGGTGCACAGGGCACACCACACCATAATTGCAGCATTAGTTCTAGTCCTGCTGCACACCTGGCCCTGTTTGTAGGACCTCGTCTTGCCTTTTTCGCTGTGATGTACCTGTATATCTAGCTAAAGCAAATGCTTACCCTTGAACTTACCAAGTTAATGCCTCTTGTTGACCCATGACAACATTTCGTTACATACTACCCTGCTTGCTTAAAAATAAATTAGAAGTATATAATGCCCTCTATGTTTGTTTCTTGTTTACATCTCTACTCCAAGTACAGATTGGCTGTGCTGCACGCATAGAAGTAGAAGCAGGTGATGTGGAAAGCAATTAAGCAAACTAGCAGTAGGAGGTATTAAGATAGTGAGGGACACCCTGTTGCTCCTGAATTCAGAGCTTTATTCTTTCTGTTCTGGGCACATATCGGTCTGTTTGAGTAGAATATGGGATCCTAGTCGAGTGCAGTGCCAATTCTGGTTATCTTTGTTTGGAGTTGACATTTTGAATTGTTAGACCCTACCAAGGAGAGGTGGAAATGGCACTATTTTGTTGGGGTCGTCTTAATGCAGAAATGAAATTAGGTACGACACTTGGTCAGGTGGTTTGTAGGGGTCATTTGTCAGGTGCAGTGCCACGATGGTGTGTTCAACATGGATTGCTGACGGCTGGCAAGATGTTGTGTTGGAAACAAGATGGTCCAGGAACAATCATTGCGAAAGATCAACAATGCTAAAATTTCGGATTTACCTAGGCTCTGCCATTTAGTGTCTCAATTCAAAGAACTGTTCTTAAAATTATTCCTTGGTAGAGATTTTCGTGGTACTAGATACTGATAGATACTGATGTAGCTATGTATAATTATGCCAGATACCGACCAATGCTTATATGTTTTTTTTCTGTGGCAATCAATGCTTATGGTTTGTGGATGCTTCTAGGATATCTTTTGCAGTCAAACAGTTTGGTGATTCTGTTAGCTTCAGGGATAGGACTCGCATTTCAGAACATAGTAGCTTACACAACTTTGAGTGCCTGAGTATCATTCATACTTAACTGCATGAGATCATTACTGGGCATTAGATAGGACAGAATATATTGACTTCTATCCCTTTTAGGAATCTTTAGCAAACTTAGCTTTTACAGTTTGATATTAACTATGTACTTAATTCCTCTTGTGATGAATTAAGTATCATCTCATGATGATCTATCTTCTCGAGGCACCTCATGTACAGTTCTGTGACTAAACTATGTCACTAGGGTCTGAACTATATGCATGTTCGCCTTGCCACACGTCCACTGAGTTGCTAACAGGTCCTCAATGACTCACACCTTTCTATATTATTTTTTTGATGGGCGTAGTTTATCTAAATCAAAATATGAGAATACTTACATGGGGGTATATAGCATATAGGCCTTAGCTAGCTTAGCTATGGCATGCATTCAAAAGCTGTGCATATATAGAACTCTAGAAGACAGCCCACCTTCAGAGCCGCCTCCTCTCTACTCCTAATTTTTTTCCTAGTCTCTTCTAACTCAAACAACAAAGAGTCCCACAGTCCCACTAGATTCGAAACAACCAGGATTCTTATAAATCATTCACATCGGTCTTCAGTCTTCCTGAGATACACACAATATATCGCTTCTTTCATCCTTCTCTCCTCGTCCATGCCTCCATACACAGCAAAGCTGACTAGTTATTCGTATCACCATGAAGTTTGAAGCCAGCACAGCCATTTCTTGCTAGATAGATTGAGAAACTCCATTGAAGCCTACCTTCTACCTACGTCTGCATGGACCATTGGAGTGAAAGTGAGGGCAAGAGAGCCCATGATCCTATATTCCAATTCTTCAGCCAAAATCAAAACCACCGGCAACCTGTTGAGAACTGCTGCAAGCAAAGGAGCGTGGACGCTGCTGCTGCTGCTCCCTCGGAGCGATGCACATGTTTCTGGGTTTCAGGGCCAATTATCGTGGGTGCAGGACCCTCAGGGCTCGCCGTTTCTGCATGTCTCAAGGAGAAGGGGATTGGTAGCCTTATTCTTGAGCGATCCAACTGCATAGCTTCACTCTGGCAGCTGAGGACATATGATCGTCTCAGCCTCCATCTTCCCCGGAAATTCTGTGAGCTTCCTCTCATGCCTTTCCCTGCCGATTACCCTATCTATCCCTCGAAGCAGCAGTTTGTAGCCTACCTGGAAAGCTATGCTGCACGTTTCGGCATAAGTCCTATGTACAATCGCACGGTGGTGCATGCAGAGTATGATGAAGAGCTTCTGCTATGGCGTGTGAGGGCTCAAATTTCTGGCACAATGGGAGAGGAGGTACAATATGTATCCCGGTGGCTTATTGTTGCGACTGGTGAGAACGCTGAAGCTGTGCAGCCAGATATTGGTGGCCTACAAGAGTTCCCGGGAACAGTTATGCACACCAGTGCATATAAAAGTGGCAGTGCATTCACAGGGAAGCGTGTTCTTGTCGTCGGATGTGGAAACTCAGGCATGGAGGTGTGCTTAGATCTCTGCAATCACAATGCAGAGCCCCATATTGTAGTAAGAGATGCTGTACGTGACTTATTCTCTCCACTTCTCAACTGGTTTTCTTTGCCCGTGTTATATATTAAGCATTCTTAATTACCTATACTGTAAACATGTTTTGTGACTTATATCTGTTTCCCACTTGTAAGTCAGATAGAACTGCATGCAACCATATGAGGTGCCTACTGTTTGCTATTTTTGGTTGGTTAAGTGCTGGTTAAGCCTGGGCAACTGTATCAGTGACTTGAATGTACTTTTCTCTACCTCATGAACTTAGGGAAGACCTAGTGTAGTGTCCTAAAAATCATTAGTTTGCAAGATCTTTCATGACCAGATTTGTTCTTTCATCTGCAGAATGATTATCATTAAGTTATGCTAGGACAGTGTTGCTGTCACTTAGGAAAGGGATAGATTCTTGACATGGAAGGCTTATGTGGCTGCTGTTGGTCCTTGAGTTAGTTCTTTCTTGGGATTCATTTCCATGCATGTGTACTTGCAGCTACTCTAACCATCTGTGTGCATCCTTCACGTCCATGTTCTTTTGGTTCTTTGATTAGTCTCCTAATAGTTTTCTTGCCCCAAGGGTAGTGCAGAGAGCTTTCTCGTCTATACTTCATGAAAAACTATTGATTTGCAAGAATTAGCCATGGGCCCGCTTCACCACCACGAGAGCATAGCATAAGTCTGTCACTTTAAAAGTAGCATTAACAAAATGGCTTGAGAACCTGCCTTTCACGACTAGGTGCATTCCTTTCTCACAGCTCTTTCAGCTTTGAAAGAGCTTAGTGTAATTAAAATAGTCGCAAGCTGGGTTTACAACTTTACATACTATACTATGTTGGAGATAAGGGAATAAGTTTGGTCCAGGGTCCGTGTTTTTTTTTAAAAAAAAAGGTTTTGTCCTGTGACATGTTTCTTGCACCATGCAGAAAGTAGCATTTGGAGGGGGAAAAAGATATTTATTCTGATTAATTGTCTGGTCCAATCATTAGTCCAGATGTTGCATTGCCTTTTGTGAGGCCGTGCTAAGATTGTGGTCATCATTGGCAGGTACACATCTTGCCCAGGGAGATGCTGGGTTACTCCACCTTTGGTCTGTCAATGCGGCTGCTCAAATGGCTCCCAGTCCACTTTGTAGACCGTATTCTACTGTGGACAGCGCGGACCATCTTTGGGGATACTGCTCGGCTTGGGCTAAAGCGGCCAGCCTTTGGTCCTCTTGAGCTCAAGTCCCTCTCAGGGAAGACCCCAGTTCTCGACGTCGGCACATTTGCAAAGATCAAGTCTGGGGATATCAAGGTCTGTCTCACACCACCGAAGTACAAAGCATGTGAGATTGATTGTTCGGTGGAATTGATCGATCAATCTCTGTCTTGGTTTAGTCCTGACATGTTTTTCTTCCACCATTGATTGAACCGTGCAGGTACGACCTGCCATAAGACAGATATCAGGAAGAGATGTAGAATTCGCAGACGGACAATTGGAGGGGTTTGATGCCATTGTGCTTGCAACTGGCTACAAGAGTAACGTTCCCTTCTGGCTGAAGGTACTTTTAACTGTTTTACAGGGACATTTCTGCAGTTTATTGTCACTTTGGAGTAGCATTGTTTTTCCACTGAAAAGAGCTAAATCTGACCATGCAATGGAATTACACCTAAAATTACAAATACAACGTCGTTTGCCAATTTAGGCAGTAGGAAATGAGTTGTTAAGTTACTGAGCTTGTGCATCCTTATATCTAAATGTTTTGCTTTCATCAAATGGGCAGGACCGAGAGTTATTTTCTGAAAAAGATGGCTTGCCAAGAAAAGCATTTCCAAATGGGTGGAAGGGTGAGCGTGGCCTATACTCGGTTGGGTTCACCCGGCGTGGACTGATGGGGACATCCGTCGATGCCAGGAGGATCGCTTACGACATCGAGCAGCAATGGAAGGCCAAAGGGACGCATCCGGATGTGTTCCTCTAGCTCTCGCTGTTGTTTGTCATGATGACTGGAGCCGTGTCATTGCTCATAAGCTTGTGAATACTAGTGGTAGGTTTGATGAGAGTGATACGATATTTGCCGACTTCGGGGGGGAGGGGGGGGTGCGCTTTGAGTTGCCAAAGCGTGTATGTACCCTGCTGCTCGATATGTTGCTTGCTTTTGGTGCTTGATGTGTATAGGGTATTGTACTGTCAATTTTTGTGTTGTGTTTTGGTTTCGGTGACTAACCATCCTATAGGCATCCTCGAGGGGGTGAATGCCGAGCAGCCCGTGTTACGTTCTTGGACAAAACCGGGCTCAGTTAGCTCGGCCTCGGCTGGTAATGAATGAAATCTTGCTTGCTTTTTTTCTGTACGGTTTCGTGGAACACGCCAAGCAAATGATAGCTCTGATCTGTTGCATGCGGTGGTCACTTGCTTTGATATACTACTATACTACATCGCTTTGCTTCCATCAAGTTACTTTCGGCACGGAACTTTTGGATGCTTTGGAGTTAGGGAGGTCCCCTTGCTCCAGTAGTACCATGCCCTACATGCTACACCTCTGCTTATACCTGAATAAAGGACAGGATCGGCTACCTACTGGGAACCCGTTATGCTTTTGGTGCCCATGCCATGCACAACAAAAGTCTTTGCTGGGCGGCGAGCGGCAATATTCTGCGCTGCGTATCGCCTGCGAAATGACAGTCCGCTTCACCGCTCTCTGGCCTCGGCCACCCAACACAGGCGGACCTACACGAGTCGCTTGGAAGAGAGGACGAGATTATTCGGTCGATCCCGGCGGTGGAAAGACAGCAGGAATATTCAGCGGATTTCCCCTCCCTTTCACTGTGGGGAAAAAAGACAGCATGCGTGCGACACTAATATCTGCTGGCCTGGGCTTGCAGTTGCTCACGCAACGTAACCTTTTTCTTTCTCTTTTGTCCCTGCTCATCTTGGTACGCACGGCACGGCTAGCTAGTAGCTTGATTCTTAGAGCGATTCAACTAGGCTACCTAGCTCATGCGTGTTTGTTTTTATCACTTTATGCATGGACAATGTGTTTCCAAACAATTTAACTGCTGGCTCCTTTAGTTGCTACTACACACACCAATGGATGGGTTGGTAACTAACCACGCGTCAAGCGCCTCAAGGAGCAGCTGCAAATTATAAGATGATGAGGCCATAGCTAGCTAGCTAGTAGCATTCAGTCAAGGCTAATGATTGCTTAATAAACAATTGTAGATGAGATCTAAACTGAAATGAGGATAAGCAGCATCAGTGGACGGAGGCATCCGCGAAGGCTGACCAAAAGTGGGGGTTTTTTTAACGTCAAGGCACATGCTCGTCTGAATGATGATGCACGGATGACATTCCTCGAATGCAAGCACGAAGGGGCTAGTAGCAGCTGGATTTGACCACCGGCCGGCCTCTGTGGCGCGTCATGTGGCACGACACGGTGAGCTGGTCGATGGCAACGTTTGTGATCGTCTCGCTCTAGACACCACGTACACACACGCGGTCACGTTAGAAAGACGGCACCGGTCCACAGCCCGTCACGCCATCTTCTCCCGGGGCCGAATGTTTGCCTATGCAGGTCGATCGATCGATCTATCAGTCAATCAGATCACTCGCCGCGCGAGTCGTGCCAGTGCATGCACATCGAGGGATCGATCAGTTATGGGACGATGCACTCGCTGCAGCATGTACGTCCATGCCTGGCGTCCAAGGAGAAGCGGACGGCCGGGCGAGGATCAGAGGAAGTGCATCGTTCATTCGATCCCTTGTATTGTAGCGTCCGAAGTTGAGTTCTCATGGACGGTTGCAATCAGGCTATAGCTAGTTGCAGTGGCTTAACTTGGCGTCCGAATCTTTGACGTTACACATGCCATGATGAGCCCTGGCCCGTCATGGCAAAGCTAGGCACCGCACGGACGTCGCACGATTCGTCCCGCCTGACCGACGCCACCCCCTGGGCTGGCCAGACACATATTGCACTCTCGCCCGCCAGTGGGCGCGCGCATATTCGCTGTGCAATCATGCCTTGCGCCGGGCCGGCGGGCGGGCGGCGCCGGCGGATGATGATTGCCCGGACGGCGACGTGCTCCTGTAACCTTCTTCTCCCACAGTGCGGTGGCACGTCGTCGTCGGTCGAATGGTCGATCCACCGGGCTCTCGCGACGAGCCGCGTCGTGTACTCGTATGGCGACACGCGCGCGCAGTGCAGTTCCCGGGCCAACAGGGCAGGGAAGGATCCCGTCTCGGACGGGACGGGACGTTGCAAGCCGGTCGCGTTGATGATGAGCCGCCCGGACACGAGCGAGTTGGACTAATCACCAATTTTTACCAACTTTCCAGTCACGTCGAGTCACATCTTCTCTTATAGACACGCTTACCAATGCACTATTTACACCTCTAACTTTTTAATAACTTTCTCATCTAAACAAGGCCTAAACAAAGGCAAGAAAAGGCTCGTGTCGAGACCCCTAGGTAGCAGCTTGCTAGGGTCGGCCTTGACGCGACTGAAAAGGAGTGGGCGGCGGCAGTCCGATGGACGGAGCTACTAGGCCGCACACCCCGGCCGGCCGACCGGCGAGCTAGCCATAGCCGTAGCAGCTATACTGAACGAGGCGCGCACATGCGGCCCAGCAAATTGCAAAAGCGCCCGCCGAGCTAGCTACTCCAATGCAAGGACCCGGCACATGCGCGCGTGCATGCATGCATATGACGCTAGGGATGGGTCGGTGCGCGCTGCTATGTGGCTGCCTCGCGATCTCTCTCATCGGTCCTATCGCCGGGCCGGCGGCCATACCCGTCCTTCTCCGCCCTTTTGGCAGACGACGAGTCATCACCACCCGTTCGGTTCCACCTCCTGTCCTGCACCGTAGGACGCCCGGCAGCTAGCAATAGCATGCAGCAGCGTACCTCGCCGCTCCCCACACGCACCTCCAAGGTCCTTGGAACGACGAAACGCTGCCCGTGCCTCGTCGCCTTTTGGCTCCGATCGAGCGTGGCGTGCTGCGGTGCAGGACCGGCTGCCTTGGCCCTCTTTCTCGCTGGCTCTCTCTCTCGCCATGGTACTTGCGGTAGAAATGCACGTCTCCCCTGCCTACTTCTATCGAGGCAGTAGCTAGTGCGCGCGTGGTGACCGCGGCCGGTGCAGAGGGCTCGCTCGGCAGTAAAAAGCTAGCGGGTGCGTGCCAGTGCTACCTGTCCAGTATCTCCTGAATGACATGGCCTTCTGATCCTGATCAGATGAATGACCTCCCGCGTGGAACGCTCGATCGGTGCCCAAGGGTATATGCACCGGAGATTCTCTCATCACAGTCGTATATAGCTGTGTCAGTACGGTAGGTGCAGTGCGCACTGCCACACAGCTTGTTCGGGTCAGGGTTCACCTTACCGCGGTTAGACCGGTTCCCGACGGTAAAAAAACCGGTCCGGCTAAGCAGTGAAACCGACCCGCTAACCGTGGGAGCGGTTTTATAGTGTCGGTTTGGGGCCGGTAACCGAGCTTTTTTGCAACCGGGCCGGGGCGGTACGACCGGTTACCGCGAAAACCGGACCGGTTTGAACGGTTTTTTTAACCCTGGTTCGGGTACCATTTGCATTGCCTGGGCCTTTTGTGGCCAAAAGGCACGAGCATTGCCATAGGCATGCAATCACAGATCACGGCCATGAGAAAGTCAATGGAGCTAAACACGGCTTGTCTGTGTTAACCGGGGAGCGCACCAGCTTTTCGGCTTCCCGGCCCAATCACCTCGCCGGGGATGTGCCCCCTGCTTGGTCTAAATGGAGTAGCCAGCCAGCCACAGCCCATCAGTGTAGTGCGCAGCGCGCGCGCGCTCGATCGAACGGTTGCAATCATCGTCGCATCAGTGCTCTGCTTGTCCTCTACTCACACAGACGACAGTGCATGCTCTCTACTCTCTACTCCTAGCTAGTGATGTGTAGTGCTCCCTGGCTGCAGCAGGTCGCCTGGGCCTGCTGCTAGCTTTTCGTTGGCGTCTGCTCCTCCGGTCCTCCTCCTACCTGGGGCACGTCCGATCCATCGGTCGTGCCTGCCAGTGTGCTAACCGACGACGGGGCCGGGCCGGGCCGGGGATTGCATGCTACTCCACTAGGAGGACCACTAGTGATGCCGGCGCAGCAAGCAGGTGATGCATCCACCAGGTGGTAGGTTGCGAGCAAGTGGTTGACGGTTCCGACGGCCTTTATTCCCAACCGAGGCAGGCATGAATCTGGAGATTCATCCGAGCTGTTTGTGCTGTGTTTAGCTCTACTATATGCAAATGCAACCCTGGGCAGGGAGACGCCACCGCTTGCGTCACGCCCATGCACCGACCGTGCTTACGTTGCTGTGCAGTGGAGTGGAACTTAGTATGCGACGTTTTTATATCGTTTAGTTTGGCCGTGTGGAAAAAAAGTATTCAAATTTTCTTACATGTGTAGCATTTTACCCTTGAATTTACTGCGTATACTTGCAATCTGTAAATCCTCCAACACTAGGCGTCATTTTGTGATTTTGTCATCTACTTTATTCGATTCTGGGGAAAGTAGTACGTACAGTGCAGCGTACAATTAAAAAGAAACGAGACCCATAAAGGCCCACTAGTATGACGCATAAGTCATAACAACCATAGGCCCAAATAAGTAGTGTAGTCCAGCCGTGAGGCCCAGGACGAACAAGAACTTGTCAGTTACGGCCCGTGGGCGGCCGCTGTCCTTCTAATGGGCCGTGTCGCATCTAAAAAAACGCCGCCGCTTTCCTCTCGACGAAAATCAGAGCGGCAGCAACAACTTCAGCGTGCGTGCGTGCGGCGGCGGCTGCTGCAGCAAGCCAACAACGGCTGCAGCCAGCATGCTTCTTGTGCTCTTTTTTTTCCCCCTACTGTTGCTAAGCTGTTGGCTTTGCTGCTGCAGCCGCAGCAAGCTGCAGCGAGCACTTCCAAATAAAGATCATCTCGTCTCTGTCCGCGATGGTGAGGGCGTGGTGAGGCAGAGGTTTGCGTTGCACGTTCGGTCCGCGCTGGTGATTAGAGCGTGTTCCAGCACCACGCGTCGTGCACCCTGGAGGGGGCAATCGGGGCCTGTCCTCGGGCATGCAAGGCGCCGCCGCCGAATAGGTCCAGCGCATTGCATTTGCATGCAGCACAAGAGGACCAGCAGAATCGGCTGTCCGATCCCCCAATGCCCCAGCCCCAGGGCATGTGATCCGAGGACGCACCGCCACAGCAGCGCCCGCTTGCCAACCGCCACGCGCCCTCGAGCGGCTGCCGGGTGTAAGCAGATCCTACTGTTCCGACCTCGGTACGTGCTCACCAAACACGGCACCATGTAATATGGCCCTACATGCAATTGCAAGGTGCATGACTGCGTGCAAAGTATAAGGACAAATGGTGGCAGCTGATGGTACGTGGGCCCAGCTCTGCCCTTCTCTCAGGGCATTTCGCCACCTCTCGGCGCATATTGGGCCTAGATTCGCCATGACGCTCAAGGCTCCCCATGTGTTGCACGACGTGTCCCAAAAAGGTAAACTCTCACGGAACTCGTTTGTCCTTTTGCGCAAAAGCACATCATACTCTGTTGCCATCTTTATGTTAAGAAAAAAAAAGAAGAGGATTTGTTTTCACGCTGTAGTAGGATGCCCTGGCCAGTTATCCGACCCATATTATCTTCAAGGAATGACCGAATTTGAGAATGTGCTGTCTTAAGGAACTTGGGGTCGACAAGATACATGTGTAGTAATAATTGTTAGAAGAACTGCGGCAGCTCTAGTAATAATCCTGCCCTACTTTGGAGAGTAAAATTTATTGGAAAATTACGTGTCATCGCAGTTCACAGGCTACTCGCGTGTACGTGGGCAGCAGCAGGCCGATCGACGGACCAGCGGATGAGCGGTCGCCGTAGAGCTCCGGGGCGACATGATTAGTCTCCTCGTCAAGTGCGGGCACGGATCGGGAGACCCAGCCCTCCACGTCGCAAAAGCCACTGCCCCGTCTGCTTCCCAGGGCCCCCACCCAGCAAGGCCATGCCAATCCCACCTCGCGCTCCCCCCGGTTCGCAGTCCCGCACACAAAAAGCGAGCCGAACCGAACAAACACGACGACACCCCGGGCAAGGCGACGCGATTGCCCCCTCCTGCTCGGCTGCTCGCGCGGTCGCTTTCGTTTCGGCTGTCTCCGCCGCACGCCCCGATCGGGACGACGACGCCGAGGCCGACGGGAGCCCGCAACGTGGCCGCGCGGGGGGAGTGAGAAGGTCGCGGCCTGTCAACGACGCCACCACCACCAGCGCCCTGCATGCGCGGCCGGTTGCTTTCGTTCCTGTCTTTGGGCGTGACTGCGAGCCCCGGACAGGTTGCTGTCCGATCGCAACAGCGCCGGGCACACACGGGGTCGCGCGATTGGCCGTCTCCTCGGCCTTTTGACGGCGAGCACGGCAGCTAGCTAGCTATACTGAGCTTTCACTCTGAGGGCGTACGTAGCCCACGATGCATCCCTTTCGGCGGCACGATCGCTCGGTCCAACGCGGGCGCGACGTGGCGGGCGTGCGATCGTCGGAGGGGATCAGGGGAGGGAGGGCTTTACTAGACTGACAAGTAAGTACCCCGCTAACCATTTTCGGACGCTGGGATTAGGATAAGGTCAGGTTGGGATTATAAATAAAATACTATTTATTTTAACCTTTTATTATCTAACTATTTTTTTTAGAAAACACACTTTCTATCACTTAGTTATAATGTTTTTCTAGAGCCATAATATTTTTTCTCAATCTAAACACACACAAGTGGTGGAACCCTGGACCACGAAAACGTGATGCCATTCGTATCCATTTTTAGCCTGGCGCGCCGCACTAGCACTAATAAGATAATTTTGCTCGCTCTCAATGTTTACGGTACCCCTTGACTTTCAACCGCGCGAACGTGGCACAACAAGGGACCTGCTGGTGCTGCCACCGCCTTCTCCTTTCACCTCAGTTGAAAGTTCAGGTTCCAGGGGTGCGAGGTTACGTGAAAAAGGGTGAGGCGGTCAACCAGCCAGCCGTGCCCCCCCGTGGTCCGTTCAAAGGAGAGAACCACGCACGACTGCTCCAGCGACGAGCTTGCCACCACTAGAATCTGATTGCGCCGAAGTAAAGCCTGTGATTCGAACACCAGGCTTCTTTTTCCCTTCTCCGGCGATCTCACCGTCCAGCGATCTTCTGCCCTCCAATAACACCGGTATCAGATCGTAAGCACACTCCAAAAGCGCAAGAAAGAAAAAAAATAAAATAAAGCGCAGCACCTGTAAACGGAGATACCATGACCCGGGAGACAGCGCGGCACTTTATTATGCCCGTGCCGTCACACGTGGCCCGCGCGCGACGAGCAGCGAATCCTGCCAAAATCCGGCGCACCACCATCGCCCACATCACCGCGCAAATCGCATGCCTCCATCTGTTGCCGCCGAGCGCCCAGCCAGATCCGGGCCACCTGGCCCCGGTCCCCGACCTCCGGACACGCACCCGCGAGAGCTCAGGCCGCCGATAAGGTCGGCACGAGCGCCCCTCTGCACCCCAAGATATATAGGGATAGGCGGCAGCTTCTCCCTTTACCGCCCAGACACAAATATCTGTGTGGACATGTAGGACTCGCCCCCAGCGCCACGCACCGACGAAGCAGACGAATAAACACGCAAGGCCACGCCAACGATCAGCGAGAGAGAAAGAGTGAGAGGGAGACAGAGAAAAAGGGAGCGGCTTTTCTTATCCGGTCCTTCGCGTTCTGCACTTCTGCAGAGTACGGGAACGGGAACCGAGTTCTGGGTGATCTGTTCTGTTCGTTTTAGCTGGGGAGCGTCATGGGCAGCGAGTGCAAGGACTACCTGCAGCTCCACGCCGGCTTCGGCACCGGCGGGGGAGTCGCGCAGCATCAGGAGCAGCAGCAGCAGCAGGCCGGCGGCATCGCGCCGTTCGTGGCCAAGGCGTTCCACATGGTGAGCGACCCGGCCACGGACGCCGTTGTGCGCTGGGGCAGCGCCAGCAACACCTTCCTCGTCCTCGACCCCGCCGCCTTCTCCGACTACCTCCTCCCCTCCTACTTCAAGCACCGCAACTTCGCCAGCTTCGTCCGCCAGCTCAACACCTACGTGAGTGCACTCGCTACCTATCCCTCCTGTTACTGTTCTGCAGTTCTGCTCTGTTCTGCTCGTGCGGATCGTTGTGTCATGACTCGTGATGGTAACAATAATTCTTCATGTGTGCTGGTGTTCCAGGGGTTCAGGAAGGTGGACACGGACAGGTGGGAGTTCGCGCACGAGTCGTTCCTGCGGGGGCAGGCGCACCTGCTGCCGCTGATCGTGCGCAAGAAGAAGAAGGCCGGCGGCGGCCGGGAGCTGTGCGAGGAAGGGGAGGAGGTGCGCGGCACGATCGGGGACGTGAGGCGGCTGCGTGAGGAGCAGCGGGGCATGGAGGAGGAGCTCCAGGCCATGGAGCGCCGCCTGCGCGCCGCCGAGAGCCGCCCGGGCCAGATGATGGCGTTCCTCGCCAAGCTGGCCGACGACCCCGGCGTCGTGCTGCGCGCCATGCTCACCAAGAAGGAGGAGCTCGCAGCCGCCGGAAAGGGCTCGCCGCCGCCTTTGGAAGCGCCGGCGGGCAAGCGGCGGCGGATTGGGGGAGCGGAGGCCGCGGAGCTGGCGCAGGGCGGGGGCGCCGTGCCGTTCCCGTTCTCTGTCCTCGGCCAAGTGTTCTACTAGGGTAGATAGGGATAGCCGGACAGGTGGACTGTACTAGTGTAGTGTATATACGACTCGTAGCATAGCTTTTGCCTCCGGTTTATCGGTTGGTGTACTAGTAGTACTTGATGGTTTGCGGACGGTGGGCGGGTTTGTTATGCAGGGCTGGTACTAGTTGGATTCAGTGTTGGGATTTAGATCGTATTGCTACATGTGTATATTAAGTGGCTACTGCATGTGTTGTTTCTGTGCGCTGTAAAAACCTGATAACGGGAGAGCAAGTGTTCTTTCATTTGGTTCTACTAGAGTAAAAGGGGACCTGTTGTATTCGAGTGCTGACAAAAGAGCAGAGACATGGGCCGGTTGAGACGATCAGAAGCCTTGCAACAACAGAACTGGGGAACCGTCACAAGAACGTGGTACAGCGACTAGTCCTGCCACGGAACTCACCAAACCAGACTCGAGACCAAAGTACTCCCAAACTGACGCTTCTTTCCGTTGCATATGCTAACCAAACCGTGAAACTGAGCAGACTAGAAACATATCGGCGTCGCATGCGGTCAACTGAGCGGACAAATGACTGGTTTTTGTGAGGCTGAGAGATGGGTCCTGTTGATCCGGTGTTTCCGTCTTGCAAGTCCCCACCCGGCACTGTGATGCTCCGTAGAATACAACCGCTCAGCTCCTGTCGCCTCGCCTGTGTTTCTTCATACTGAGAACTAGTTCAGACGTGGCAACAAGTCACGGTGACATCGCCCACCATCACCATGCCCCTTTTCGGACGATTTTTTATAGTGCTTTTGGCCTGGGTGATATTTCCGGGGAACCGGATTCTTCTCCGCATGTCTCCTCCAAAAAGATACTTTTGCATACTTTTGTTCTGGTTCTCGAGAAAAGAATCCTGGGTCACCTTCCGCGGTCACTAGTAACTGGAACATATTGGGCCAAGTTCACAGCTAGGCATACATATGGACGCCACTCTCATAAAGCCCAATACGAAAAAGCGCGAGTCCGGCCCGATTTAGCCCACCCGGGGAAAGCCTGTGGAGTCCTGGATCCCTGATTCCCTGATCGCTCATTTCCCTCTCATTTTCCGCGAGACCCTACGGTCGATTCCAATGCTGCAAAACGGTTGGCTCCATGCCGGGATCCAAGATCAGTTCTTCCAGGGATCGGTCGGCCTTGCTTGCTCCCCCATTCCCGCTGAAAGAAAGCTTCAGGCTTCTTCGGTTTCATCGGATTTAATCCGGGTCGAGAATGGTAGATATAATAAAAAATTTATGATAGATACACCTAGATACCGAGATTTATCCCGGGCCATAAACTAATTTATTCGTGATGGATACATTAAGAGATCCGGAATGATTCCCTACCTCTTGACTAGTGGATTGATTTCTTGTCTTTTGGTGTCACTATGGTGATATGATAAGTAAATTAGCTTTTGACCCGGAATAAATCCCGGTCTCTTATTATACCTATTATAAATTTTTGATTATATTTTTGTTCCCGATCCAGATTGAATCTGATAGAACAAAACAAGTCCATGTGCAACCGCATAAAGGTGCAGGAAGACCGATCTCTCCCGCATTAACAAGCAGGCTCCCGCATTAACAAGCAGGCCTTATATTAGGTGCACCGTTCGAGCATCAGTGCCACGCTGGAACTGTCCACATATCGGCGCCAACCGGGCCGCCCTTCAGGCGACCATGTCACGGTCTCATGGAACAGGGTTCAAAAAACCGAACCGGTTGGCCGAACCGCCGGCCGGCGGTAGCGGCTAACCGGTCTGGTTACCGTGGGACCACTGGAAACCGGTTAAATTCAAATTTTGAATTCAAATCCCCCGTGTACTCGGTTTTGAACTGCTAACCGACCGGTTTGGTCGGTAACCGGTCGGTTTGGACCGATAACCGACCCGTTTGGACGGTAAGCCGGCTCAATACATAATTTGTCATGTTTTCAAATTTAACTAAAAATTTAAAAAAATAAAAGAAAAAATTCCTAAAAATATTTCAAGGTGCGTAGAATTTAATGGTGTCAAAAATTTTCAAATATTAGTGTATTTAGTATTTTTTGTGTGCATTAGAAGTTCAATGAGCCGATTTTTTTCTTTTCCTTTTTTTTGTTGAAATTCTAATGCCTGCAAAAAATATCAAATGAGCAAATATTTGAAAATTTTTTACACCAATAGATTCCATATACCTTGAAGTATTTTTAGGAATTTTTTTGATATTTTTCCATTTTAAATTTAAATTTGAATATTTTAAATTTAACCGGTTTGAAACCGCCCCGAACCGCTACCGGGCCGGGGCGGTTTGGGCGGTTCCCGCGGGGACCGACCGGTTTCTACCGGTTTTGCGAACCCTGCTCATGGATCGAGCAGGACAAAATGAAACAATAGGCTGCAACATATAGCCAAGCTGTTGGAGCTGCATTCCGTGATCCTTGCAGTTGCAGGCAGGGTACACAAAACCGGAGGAAACCGGTCGGTTCTCGCGGGAACCCGCCAAACCGGCCCGGCCCGGTAGCGGTTCGGGGCGGTATCAAAGCGGTTAAATTTAAAATATTCAAATTTAAATTTAAAATAGAAAAATATCAAAAAAATTCCTAAAAATACTTCAAGGTATATGTAATCTATTGGTGTCAAAAGTTTTCAAATATTTGCTCATTTGATATTTTTTGCATGCATTAGAAGTTCAACAAAAAAAAAGGAAAAGAAAAAAATCGGCTCATTGAACTTCTAATGGACACAAAAAATACTAAATACACTAATATTTGAAAAATTTTGACACCAATAAATTCTACGCACCTTGAAATATTTTTAGGAATTTTTTCTTTTATTTTTTTAAATTTTTAGTTAAATTTGAAAACATGACAAATTATGTATTGAGCCGGCTTACCGTCCAAACTGGCCGGCTTACCGCCCAAACCGCTCGGTTACTGACCCAAACCGGTCGGTTAGCCATTCGTAACCGAGTACACGGGGGATTTGAATTCAAAATTTGAATTTGTCCGGTTTGCACCGGTTCCCATGGTAACCGGACCGGTTAGCCGCTACCACCGGCCGGCGGTTTGGCCAACCGGTTCGGTTTTGTGAACCCTGGTTGCAGGTCGTTGGCCTGTACCGGAGACGAACCGCCACCCAATGTGATCACAGGGTTCGCAATCCCGTTCAAAACCGGCCGGTTCCCGCGGGAACCGGTCAAACCGCCCCGGACCGGTAGCGGTTTGGGGTGGTTTCAAACCGGTTAAATTTAAAATATTCAAAGTTAAATTTAAAATGGAAAATATCAAAAAAAATTCCTAAAAATACTTCAAGGTATATGTGATCTTTTGGTGTAAAAAATTTTCAAATATTTGCTCATTTGATATTTTTTGCAGGCATTAGAAGTTCAACAAAAAAAAGGAAAAGAAAAAAATCGGCTCATTGAACTTCTAATGCACACAAGAAAAATACTAAATACACTAATATTTGAAAATTTTTGACACCATTAAATTCTACGCACCTTGAAATATTTTTAGGAATTTTTCTTTTATTTTTTTAAATTTTTAGGTAAATTTGAAAACATGACAAATTATGTATTGAGCCGGCTTACCGTCCAAACCGGCCGGCTTACCGCCCCAACCGCTCGGCTTACCGGTCAAACCGTGCGGCTTACCGGTTCAAACCGATTGAACTAGGATTTCATATACATTTGAATTTAAAATTTGAATTTGTCCGGTTTTGACCTGTTCCCGCGGGAACCAGACCAGTTAGCCGCTACCGCCGGCCGACGGTTCGGCCCTCCAGTTCTGTTTTGTGAACACAGATGTGATGCTGCTTCTCTCGCTTGAGATTAGCCACCAAACTGTGGCTCGAAAAAGGCTTTTCGTGCCTTCGTTAAGGGTAACAGTGCCGTACGTAACGTCGTCGTACCATCCAACGGCCAACCGCCGCTTGGAAATCTTTAAGGTGGGCGGGCACGGCAGTGTCATGGAATGGCGATGCCCTAGTTCTAGCGGTGCGCGTTTATCCGCCTGTCATGTCTGATCAGGACCTGCAAATCAGTGAAGAGCCTCTTGACAACTTTGCTGGGCATGTTTGAGCAGAAACGGTATCCGCGCTGTCAATTTCAAGTCAAGCAACGGTTGGTGAATGCAATTAACGGCATTCATGGACGATTGAAAATGCACGGAGCAAGGAGAAGCGTTGTTCCTCCCTTACTGGCGCTGCCTCTGTCTCTCTGACCCTCTGTATTGCGCATGGATTCTTACATATCCCTGCGTGCGCCTACTCCCGTTTTAAAATGTATTTTTTGCTTTATGAGAAAACACTTCAGCTAACTATACTTATATGAAAATATATTAAAATCATGGTACAATATAGATACTATTAATAGATAATATTTAGAGATTTAAATGTTATAGTTTTTTTATAAATCTAATCAAACTTATGACATGAACGAACCATAATTTTGGGACAGAGCGATGCCTTTGGTACCGACACTTCAGCAGGCTGCAGCTCGAGATCTGTCGGTCTTGTCTCCACTGCTAGCAGTTCCACATAAATGGAGTTAACTACTGCTAATTGGAAGTAATGGCTATTATGCCATCCCTTTTTCTACTTGGGGGGAAATCTCGCAAATGGGCCGCCAGCATCGGTTGCCTGGAACGCTGGAGATTAGCTCCGCCGCGCCTATGGCTTTCATTTTGCAATGTTTGAAAAAAGTTTTTTTTTAGGAAATGTGCTTGATTGTAAATTTTGCAATTTAAACAGGCCCTGAGTTTTGTTTTCTTTTCTAATGGCCAGTCTCTATACTTCCGGTGTGCTCCATCTAATCTGAAGTAGAACAGTACAATAGCAATGTCTTGGGGATCTTCAGTTTCAGAGACTTTGAGCAAGGAAGGTGGAAGGCAGGGGTTGTCGAGCCAGCCGGGAGGTAGTAAACTTTGTCGCCGCTGTACCTTTCCAGGTCCGCTGTTGTTACGGTTGGCAGTTGTGCAACAGAAGCTGTGTTTAGTTGGGAGTGAGGGTGTGTTTAGATTGTAGGAAAAAAACTGTAGCATAAGAAAAACACTGTAGCATTCGTTGGGAAACGTGTTTTGTGAGGGAGGAATAGTGAAAAGTTAGAATGAATAGTGAAAAGTTGGAATGAATAGTGAATAGTTGGAAATCTGAACATGGCCTGAAGAAAAAGATCTTTTTCTGAGAAGCGTGTTCTGTGAGAGGGATGAATAGGAAAGTTGAGAGGAGTTAAAGGAAAATTTTTCTGGGAAGCGTTTCTAAGAGAGATAAATAGTAGAGTCCAAAAGATCTTTTGGAACTAAACACGGCCTGACGCCTACAACCACACAGACACACGTCGCCACCTCAATCGAAAGGATTTGCCTCCAGAAGAGGAGCCACGGCGGGAAAACTACAGAGAGGGTAGGGATGGAGACTATTCCCTCTCTCTTTCAGGATTATAGTGGCACACGGAGACGTGAGATAGGACGGCACTGAAGATGGGATAGCATAGGAATGGACCCGGATTGATAGCACTCTGTTTGTGCAGTTGCCAAGGCCCCAACTCAAATTTTGTAAACGTATAAGCCTAAACCGATAGCGATTTGTTTTATAATTTTCTTTGAGTAGAGTAGAAGAGTTCGAAATGCAGTGGGACATCTTGCAACAGTACAAGTGAGAGGAGTACTCGACCGGTACTTGAGTACGGACGCAGGAAGCACCGACGAAGCCAAAGTAGGATCCATGAGCCTATCTGCTAATACAATACAACGATACCGATGAAGGAAACTGAGGACTTTGGAAATAATAGCAAGAAGTTTAGCTTTTCCTTTTTTTTTACATCAACAAGAAGAATACTTGGTCGTGGCATTGTCGATCAAGTCCACACATGTCAGCTCCCTCGTTTCGTGACCATGAAATGAATGGATGAACCATGCTTCGTCGGCGGAAAGGTGGCGGATGCGGTGCACGCATGGAAGTGAAGTTCGTGCTTGTCCCCAACCAACTCCCAACCAGAAGGGGGACGATCTGGCCCTCAAGTTTCCACGCTCCATTACTTGCCCGCCGGCCTTCAGATCGTCCTGTTGTTCAGGTGCACGGTGCACCCAAAGGATGGTTCGACGCCGGCGAGCCTAGCGAGTCCGCTTGCATGCCGGCCAGCATAGCCGCCGCCTCTGATAATAAGTGCTTCGGACCATACGCTGATCGATCTTCAACTACCAGAGGGAGACCGGAGTTATGGTCCTGGATCTGGTTCGTCATGCATGGATGGCTGCATTGTTCGTGTACTATGCCATCGAGATAATGTTGTATCCGTTGTATTGCTATCCTTCCGTACTCATGCTCCATTGCTCCCGACGAAATAGCTTACGCACATCGTACAAACTCCCCAATATCGAATGTGCATTAGACCAATCCATGGCTCACTGGCTCAGGATGGGCGTGCCCGGAAGAAAGAGAGAGAGAAAGATGTTGTCTTCACTGTTCGCAACTTCACACAAGATCAGAACTGCATCTTTCTCATGCATTATAAATAAATCCCGGTTTTCATACTGTACTTATTTTCTAGCTAAACAAGCGTACGTACAGAATTTGCCCCGGTTCTGCCCCGTGGTGGCTAGTTGGCGTGGTTTCGCAGCGCATCCGTGATCTGATCGCCGTGAACCTGAACCATCATCTGCCCCGCGAGGCTTGCGCGCGACCAGACGGCCGGGCCGGTGCCGCTGGCATGGCAGGGGACGGCGACGGGCATTCAATTGAGCGGAGCAGACAGGGGGCGGTTGAGGGGGCCATGGCCACCCGCGACGGTCGCTGTTGTTCTAGAGGTCTGCGTCCTCCGTGGTCGCCGTGGCTCAGTACGGCTCTTTGCTGCCAGCACCGCTAGCTGCGAGTGTGCTGAGCGAGCTTGTAGCCGGAGAGACCCGGGGTGGTTCAGTGGTTGAGCTCCATTACTGCGGCTGCCGTGCCCCGGGCAGCAGCGAGTTATTCGTTCCTTTCGTGCCAATTAATTTCTCTCAACCCCCGATCTACTTCCCGGTTTGGGTTATAAATATTGGGGAGTGCCACCTGCAAGGTCATCGTCTGCATCGCACTCCTTTCACTGGGATACTAGCTTCGTCATTGGCCATCTTCATCGCCCATGGACAGGCTCCTCGCCCGCCTGCTTGGCTTCCTATTGGTCAGTCCCTCACTACTACACATGTCGTCATGTGTATCTTCTCCCATCATTTCTTCAGTTGCTGGTAGCGATATTCGTCATATAGCAAAACATATACGGCTGCATGTGAACATGGAATACATTTAGAAGAGGTTCAGGTTTTTACACCAACTATGCCGGTTCAAACTTCAAAGTTCAAACCTTTTGCAAAAGAAGTTGCATGCTTCTATTGGGATTTTTTTTCGATGTTTATATAGTACTTGTCACCTAGGAGTGGTAATGAACTAATGATATACAAGGTGACAATCTCTGATGCCTAGAGACTCTTGTGACTTGCATGCAGATCGCGTCAGTAGGAAGCCATGCCGCTCGTGCTCCGGAGCAGTACTGGAAGTCCGCGCTCCCCAACACTCCCATGCCGAGCTCCCTCTCCCAACTCCTCAACACCCCAGGCATAACAAACTGCTCCAGACCCACAGTACATACATATCTAGGCTCGTCGACCAAACATATATACATATGTAACATTTCTCGTACCCTGCTTTGTGCACAGCGGGCGGCACCACCGTGAACGTTGGCAAGGGCGGTGTCCATGTCGACGCAGGCCATGGCAAGCCCGGTGGCACGACCGTTGATGTCGGCAAGGGCGGCGTCGGTGTCAACGTCAACCCTGGCAGCTCCAAGAAGCAGCCCAGCGGCACCACGGTCGGCGTTGGGAAAGGTGGCGTCGGCGTTACCGTCAAGCCTGGCTATGGCAAGCCCGGCGGCACCACGGTTGGCGTTGGCAAGGGCGGTGTTGGCGTCAACGTCAATCCTGGCAAGCCAGGTGGCACAACCGTCGGCGTCGGGAAAGGTGGCGTCGGCGTTAACGTCAATCCTGGCTACGGCAAGCCCGGCGGCACAACGGTCGGCGTCGGGAAAGGCGGAGTGGGCGTCAACGTTAACCCTGGCAAGCCGGGAGGCGCAGGTACAACCGTCGGCGTCGGCAAAGGTGGCGTCGGCGTCGGCGTCAACCCCGGCTACGGCAAGCCAGGTGGCACCACGGTGGGCGTTGGCAAGGGCGGTGTGGGCGTCCACGTCACCCCGCGCAAGAAGCCCGTGAACGTACCCGTCGGCCCTTTCCAGTACGCGTACGCCGCGTCGGAGACGCAGCTCCACGACGACCCCAGCGTGGCGCTCTTCTTCAAGGAGGACGACATCCACCCTGGCAAGAAGGTGACCGTCCAGTTCACCAACGCCGAGGCCGCCTCCGGCGCCAAGTTCCTCCCACGTGGCGAGGCCGAGGCCGTCCCGTTCTCCTCGGAGAAGATGCCAGAGATCCTCAGCCGCTTCTCGGTGAGCTCGGACTCCGTCGAGGCGGCGGCGGCGGAGATGGCGCAGACGCTGCGCGACTGCGAGGCTCCCGCGGCGAAGGGGGAGAGGAAGGCCTGCGCCACGTCGCTGGAGTCCATGGTCGACTTCGCCACGTCCAGCCTCGGGACCAGCCACGTCAGGGCCGTCTCGACCGTCGTCGTGGCGAAGGAGGAGGGCTCGTCGCCGTCGCCGAAGCAGGAGTACACCGTGACAGGCGTGAAGCGCGCCACCGAGGAGGACGGCCGGCTCGTGGCATGCCACGCGGAGCCGTACGCGTACGCGGTGTTCGCGTGCCACCTGACGCGGCGGACGCGGGCGTACACGGTGTCGATGGTTGGGCGGGACGGGACGGCCGTGGAGGCCGTCGCGGTGTGCCACGCCGACACGTCCGGGTGGAACCCCAAGCACGTCGCGTTCCAGGTGCTCGACGTGAAGCCAGGCACCGTGCCGGTCTGCCACTTCCTGCCGCAGGACCACGTCGTCTGGACCCGCAGCGGCTGACCACGTTACTGAATGGCCGCCGTGCACGCTCTTGGGCCCTGACGGTTTCATTTACGTTTGAGTAGCCTCTGGGCATACTGTCATATGGTATTATGGGTTTGCCTATGTGTTTAGTACTTGATACTTGCATCGATGGTGTTGCCAGCCAGCACCAATGCCCTGGTAGATTCTGTTGTATAGTTCTAAATAAACAGGCATCTCTTTGTCGTTACTGTTCTTATACTAACGAAAACCTCGGTTTATCATGCTTTTAGAAGACCTGAGCGTCAAAATCTTAAAACCCAGCGACTGATTAGTGTCGGCGGGTGGCGGGGTGCCTCACGCCGGCTAGTGTCGATCACAGAACACGCACGTCTCAGTGGAGAATGTTTCAAGAGACACAAGATATAGAGTTTATACTGGTTCGGGAGGAATCCCTACGGCCAGTGAAGGTGGCTCGTGGTTGTATTGCTCTCTCGACGGCGGATTACAACGAAGGCCGGTTCAAGCCTTGGGTGTAGGATGCTTGTAGGGGACTAAGTGTTCTAGGGATCGAGTGTCCCCAGAATCGGATCTCACTCGCAGGAGGACGTCCTCCTAGTTCGAGAGAAGGGCGTCTGTACAATGGCGTTTTACCTATCTACCCCTGGGAGTCAGCGCCCCTGGCGGTTACTCACTGTCGGCTTAGTGCGCCTGTCGACCTCTTCTTTAGCCGCCGCGTGTCCTTGGCCTTCCCCTCGGCAGCTTCGCGGTAGCTTCCTTCTTGGCCGCTAGCGCAACGGAGTGCATGCAGCTACCTTTTTCCCTGGCGTAAGGTTGCAGATCAGCTTTTTTCGGTTGGCAGACGAGTACATGCTGTCGGGTGTCGGTCGGGAGAAAGCATAGGCCGTACGTTTTCTCCTTCACGACCTCGCCTGGCCTCGGGGGTATTCCCGAGGCTCTCTTTGTTCCTTCTCCGCACGCTGGGTCGGGCGATGCAAGAGTCTCCCTGCGGGGGTCTAACCTCCTGACCCGGCGGGTCGGGGGTGGGGCGAGACGGATGCGCTCGACCCCTATGTCTTCCTGATCGCTCAGGGGGTCGGGGTCGGGCGTGACGGAGGCGCTCGACCCCTAGGCCCTCCGAGGGTTGGGCGAGACGGAGTTCTCTGACCGGCAATATCTAGAACTGTCTCCAACCGTTATCTGGGCCTCCCATCGTCCGCCTGCCGTTAGTAGGCGACTAGGCGTCATGTCAGTGGGCCTCCATGTCAGTGGGCCTCCTAATTCATGACCCCCACAGTTAGGCATGGGCTACTCATCCCATTCATGAAGAAAATGTAGTAACGTAGTACAGATTTAGAAAACAGATTACAGTTGAGGAACAGCACGAGCAAACAAGCTGAGTGGAAGAGAACCAGCACCTAGCAAAGCACTGACCATGCAACTGAAATAGACATCTTGCAAAACCCAACATCAAAACATCCATTACTTCTGCCGTGGAATCTTGCAGGAAATACAGCAGTGTCCATAACAGCACTGTCAACATCTCCATTTTGCCAAGCCTTCACACCAAGAACCAGTTTTGCACCTTCCTGAACTAAAACAACCTTTCGTGAGAGCATAACATGGCCATCAGGCTTCAAAGTAACCTTATGATCCCTAGAATCAAGGAGTACTATATGTTCTTCACCCATATGCTCCATATGAGCATAAAACCGTCCGTGAAAATCAACTGATCCTTCTGAATGACACAACTCGATCGTTGCCTCCAATGGTGCATTCAGTTGTGAGCACTTTACCTCTATTGTGCTACGCTTTGATGTCTCAGTCCAAGTCTGAACCAGACCGGTGGTTGCACTGTTGCGATTAGTGTATTCAAAATAAACAGCACTTAAAATTTTCCCTCCTGACGGTCTGCTACCCAGAACTCTGAGCTCCACTTCAAATTCAGGAGGATCAATCAGTGCAATAGCACGGGTGGGACCTGTGAGCACCAAGGATGAATCCTGCAAAAAAGTTTTTATTCTATTTGAGATGCTACTCCATATTAGTGAACAAGGCATGAAAGGGGAAGAATGGAATGAACAGAGAGGTGGGCCTTTAACAGAGTAATTTCAATGTTACAAGTAAAATAAAGAGGTTGTCGCAAAAAAAAAGTAAAATAAAGAGTTTATCACAATATGTGGGGGGGGGGGGGGCATATACAATAGGCAACAGAAACTTATTGCTGAGTAGACGAAGTTAAAACAAAGAACCATACAAATGAAAAGAACTGCCAGTGACAATGGAAAGTAAAAATTGGCAACAATGGTGTGAAAATCTCAAACTACAGGTCATGACCCAGGAGCAGGTACTGCAAGTTTTGTTTATGGATAGTACAAGGCATTCAATCCAACTCACAATCCTGAATGAACCACAAATGGGCACAATTCCCACAAGCAAATTGCCATCATGTATATTTTTGTTCTTTGGAAGTATGATCAAGCAACAAACTTGATCAGCCAATAGCAGTTTATATGTCGAATAAAAACAACAAATGGCTTAATAAATGATTTCTAGCTATGGAGCAAACTACATCCCAAAATGGAAAAAATAACTCTTGAACATATTGTGCAGACAAATAGACAAATAAATTTATTTAAAACTGTGAATACATAACTGTCGCAGAGTGGCACCCTACTTTAAAGCAGTTCGATTGCAATAAGAAATAATTATAAGAGTAAAATGCACCGGAGGTCCATCAACTTGTATGGGGTGTCACTTAGGTCCACGAATTCTCAAAATGCATTTTTGGGTCCATGAACTTGTTAAGTCATTCACTGCAGGTCCATAGCGGTCTACATTTGCTTCTATCAATGACATGACATGCTTACTTGACCTCTCAAAGCACCTCCTAGTTGAGGCATTTCATCGAGCAGGTTATGAGCGGTGAGTTGAGCTCATTGACCCCACCAGCACCTCAATCTTGCTGATCACTAGAGCTCGCCTCGCTGCTCACCTGAGCTTGCCTTGCCACTTGTAACCCGCTCGATAAAATGCCTAAACTAGGAGATGCTTTGAGGAGCCAAGTCAACGAGTCATGTCAGCGCTAGAAGCACATGTGGACCATTATGGACCTATGGTGCACGACTGAACAAGTTTATGGACATAAAAATGCACTTTGGGAGTTTATGGACCTAAGTGACACCCCCATACAAGTTGATGCACCTCCGGTGCATTTTACTCTAATTATAATAAGTCAGACAACAGTTAATCTATTAAAGAAGCTATAATGTGCATACACAATTAACAATAAAAGAATTCAAATTTGCAGTGGACTGACACTGCTTCAAGTATATGTATGGGTGAGGGCAAGAACTCATCTATCGCTACCTAAATTAAACAAAGGACAACCATTGCATCAGGTCTATCACATACCTTCTCCGTGAGGGTTTGAGCGTTCTCCTCAGAGCGATCAAAGAGAACATTTCGCTTGTGATCCATGGAGTCACGTGCAGCAACTAGACCAAAGACTCGGATAGGCCACTCGAGACCCTTGAGCTCGGTCACCTTAATGGAGAAAATTTCCAAGGCATCGTAGGGGATCCCACCGTAACTTGGTGGTCTTGAATCCGTGTAGCGCATAGGGCCAAATTCAGACCCGGCTGCAATTGAACCGCAGCAAGTCAGTCAGTTAATTTCTCTGTTTTCAGTTATAAAATTACTTTCAGGATTGATGAGATCGAGATCGAGTGCAAAGGCAGTTCACTTTCTCTTTTCATCAGTTATATAATTATTTTTCTTCTCTTTTCATCAGTTATATAATTATTTTTCTTCTCTTTTCATCAGTTATATAATTATTTTTCTTCTCTTTTCATCAGTTATATAATTATTTTTCAGGATTGATGAGATAATATCGGGCGGAAAAAGAACACGAAAACACAGACTAAGTAACTGTGTTATACACAAAGGCTAAGTAACTAGGTGTACATACCGGTAGTAGCCGTCAATGGTCCGAAGTACGGCGACATGCTCTCCTCCCAAAATCTGCGGAATTCCTTCAGACCTCCGACTACCTGCTCCTCCTCATCTTCTACGCGCTGCTTCTTGGTCATGACTCCCACTCCGCAATCTTCCTCAATCTCGGTGCCATAACGATTTTCTTCTCTCGGAGAGGAGTCCTGATGGAGATTAGGCATAAACTCATCTCCTATTGGGAAGATGATGCCCTTTCCTTCGTACTCCTCATCCATCTCGGTGCCATGACGCCCGTCTTCTCTCGAGGAGGACATCGTCCCGTGATCCTGTTCCTTCCCGGTCATCGCTTCCCTCCCGCTCCATGCCGGCTCCATCGCCCGCCGCCGCCGCCGCTTGAGGCGAGTTCGTGGTTGGATTGGTTCCCTTCCGTCCTTTCAGACTTCCAGTTATATCGACAGCAAACGCGTGTCAGCGTGTGTGTTCCACAGAGTTGTTTGGGCTGGATTAGGGTGGCAGATAGAGCCCAGCAGCTTCGTGGCCCGTTTTCTCTGCTTTCGAGTTGGGCCACCGGGGGCGACTTGCCTCGCCCGGGCACCCCCCACGGCCCCACGTGGGTACGTTGCGTCCATCCCTTTCCCCCTTGCGCGTGAACACTGCATCGTCATTGACACCATCACTAGCGTTGTGAGAGGTGCCACTTCTCTACGCTTTTTTGGCCTGCTCAGTTCTATTATCCATCGGTCCAATGCATTGGCCCATCTCATGGAGGGAAAAAGCAAATGTAGTTAGTTGTTTTGTTGTTGTTCGCCGCCTCGACACATTCGCTGGCATCATACCACACAGAAAGAAAGATCGTGGAGCCCGGCCCGACCTATAAGTCCGCTAACGTTCATCTTTCTCATAATGTTATGTATTGGAGGCGGTCGAGTTCCATTTATGTGGAGAATAGGGTTTTGAAATTGATATGGAGTAAAAGAATTATTGAACCAATTTTAAACAGTTAAATATAAAAATCAATTTAAATTAATATATATATTAAATGTCCAAATAAAACATAATAAATGGTAAAAAAATATAACACATTTAAATACAAAAATCAAATCAAATCAATATATATATTTTAAATGTCTGGATATAGCACAATAAAACACATGCATCTACTAAAGCCCGTAGCAACGCATGGGTATTTTTGCTAATAAAACTTCATAATTGATAAAATTAAGTGTGGTTTAGCATTGCCGTTCTTTTTCTTGGGCAACTCAGTTTGAAAACTTCATAATGAATTTATATGAAATCGGATAGAGATAGCATTTATATACCGGTCCTAGCACTACCGTTTCTTTTTCTTAGGCAGTTCAGTTCGGAAATTCATAACTAATTTATATAAAATCAGGTAGAAATAATACTTAAATGAAAATTGTGGCTCAAATAATCGACGATCTACAACTTGTAGTACAATGTCAGTTTCATTTATAGCCCACTTGTGTCTCATATAATCGACAAAAGGTTTCAGATCTAAAATTTAATTTTGTACCTGAAGTTTGTTTAATTATTTGAGTACCAAGATGACTCTATTGTCAATTATTTCTGTGCGTTTCAACAATTGCATTTCTCTCATGTTAGGCCATCAGGTGTAAATTTCTCTTTGTCGTTACTGTTCTCAGACTAAACAAAAGCTCTGTTGATCATGCTTCTTTAGTAGGCTCGAGCGTCAAAATATTAAAACACAGCGACCGATTAGGCATGAGCTACTCAGCCCATTCATGCGCGCAAAATGAATGGTCGAGCAGTTCGAACAGAAAACGTACGTAGTATAGATTTAGAAAACAAATTACAGTTGACGGAACAAAACACGAACAAACAAGTACCGACCTGAGATAGAACTGAACGTGCAAACAGCTCCCGACAAGCTACTCTTTTGTTATGGGAATACGTTAGCAGCGAGACATCAATGGCAGCTTGAGATAATGCATGTCAAACAAGCACAAAGTAGACGGTTGAAAACACACTTGGATAGCATCATTACGAAATACTAAGAGATCGTTTGGCACAGCTTTTAGATTATACAAAACAGCTTTTACATTATATAATGGGACAAAATAGCTTCTTTGGCTTATTTCAGATTATCTGTCAAAACAACTTATCTAGTCAGGACGTTTGTCAAAACAGCTTATCCGAATTATAGGTATACAAGGTTTGTCCACACCTTATATAACAATATTGAAATAAAAATAACTACAGCGTATAAATTATATATTAAATAATTTACTATCAATTCAACTTTCCCTTTTAACCTTTTTTAAAAATATAGGCAGGTGTGGTTTAGTTTTGAAAATCTCGTCGCTACGATTTTTTTTAAACAAGCATAGAGTCTCTACTCTCTAGCCCACGTAATCTACCATTTTTTCTTTTTTTAACTAGGACAGGGTGGCGGAGCCCATGGTGTCTGACAGGAGGAAGATGGACTGGAGGACTGGTTTCTGCTGTAGGATCTGCTAAAAGCTTGTTTTTTCAATTTCCGCTCGTACGTTCAACTTGGAAACAGATTCCCCATTGGTTTTCGTAGAAGCTATTTCGTTGTGTTGCCGTTTGGCAAACCAAAGGGATGCAGAGGTAAAAAGCGGTGCTAAACGGGGACTAATAATTATTGAAATGAATCAATGCATAATCCAGTACAAGAGTAGCGAAATTTCAGACAACTACCAAAAAGAAGTTTTCATATCACAAAAACAGCCACACAAGCTGAACACGCACAAAAATGGAATACATCAAATGCTGATGTAATTGTACAGCTCGCACCAAATTTCAAATGAAATAGGCTGTTAGGCATCCTCGGATCATCTCTTCCGGAGTAAATTGTTCATACGTCTGTGAGGTGTGAACATGTATGTTTCTATCTTTCAACACCAACGATTTACATTGAAACTCTCCCTAATTTCATACCCAGCAAATATTTGTGGAATCTGATGGTATGTACTTTCTTGCCCTTGTTGATTGTTGATTCCGAACACCACAACTATGACCAAGTCTCAATGTGAAATCTACCAACCTTTTCTAGGTCCTTGAGCCATTTTGAGGCGTCCTCTTTTTTGACACCACGTTCTTTACAGATAACTTCAAGTGCGTCTGTAACATCAGCAGGCATTTTTGTCGAAGAGCCGGCAATGTATACCGCAGCACCCGAGAGTAATAAGTTCCAGACTCTTGCACTCTGTTCCTTTATCTTATGTTGTACATAAACCTTTTGAGGCTGATCCCTGGAAAAAGCAACAAACAAACCACCGCCTTTTTTTGAGGAAAGCACCCCATCATCCTGGGCATGAGTTAACCAAAAATCCTTGTAAAGAAAATCATTATCTTGATTCCTACAGCCAAAGAAAAATAGAATTGGGGCCGTTGGTTCTGTTGCAGCCTGTGCAGCCCTTTCCTCCACAAATGCACGGAATGGTGCACATCCTGTTCCTGGTCCAATAAGCACAAGAGGAACCAATGCACGTGGAGGAGGCAGAGATCCTTGGCGAATCCAACACGGGATAATATTGTCTGCATATAATTAAACAGCGTGAGAGAGTTGATAGTTGTGTTTCGGTAGGTATAGGGGCTAGTGGCTGAACCTCTGAAGGCAGGAGACAGAGTCATGTCCAGGTACCATGCCATGAAATGCACCAGAACAAAAGAAAAAAAAAATAGGCAGGATATTAAACGCAGCTAATGGATGCAGAGTGTACCTTTACTTGGATTGAGCCCAGCCAGCCAAGTAGAGCAGAGCCCATGCCGTGTTCTCTTGAAAGGAGTAAGCCATGATACAACGCTAGCAGTCAAGTGTATCTGATTCGGATGTGCCAATGGGGATGATGAGATGGAAAAGGCTCTTTTCTTCAATGGAGGTGTTAGTTGTACCAACCATTCAAAAGGCATTTGTACCGAAGGAAATTCCTCCAACACCTAAAAACACCACGAAACCACATGTCACTTCTGAACCATGAAAGGCGTCTTAAGGACAAAAGAGACATATTGTTGCAGAAATAATTCTGCATATTAAGGCATGTACTGCATGAAACTTCTTTAAGTGAAAATAAAATTCTTCAGTGCAAACATGCTCACTTCAAGAACAGTCCTGCCCTCCTTCTGATTGTACCGGTAAAGGTCATCTCTTCCCTCAGGAGAAGAGAAATACTGAAGCCTCGCCTTTTCATGTTCAGCTGTTGCAAAAAAGCTCATGACCTATCACAGAACATTGTAGTTATGTGAACATTGGCAGCTTGGCATCATATCAGAAGCGCAGATTAAATACGCTATAAAAAACAGTAGACATTCATGAAACAAAACATTCAAAATATTGGCTCTTGCCTCAAAGAAATACCGCCGAGGGGAAGCTGACGCAATGTCCATTGTCAAAGCAACAAAGGTCTTCAATTTGATGCAATCCATCTGGCTACTCACAAGTGAACCTTTTGAAATTTTATCCCCAGTTTTCGCTTGAATCTGGGCGAACAAGAGGACTGCTTCCTCATTAGTTAATCAGATAATTGAACAGATGAGAAGTTCTTTTTCTTTAAAAAAACACAAAAGCATCTAAAGATAATTGCAAAAGGTGATAAAATAAAAAGGCACAATTACACCTAATTGTCTTCCTATCTCACCAATAACCTCATCATTTCCATTTCAGGAAAGAAAGGTCTAACCATCTGGTAAATTGCTTCTAAAAAGAACATGTTATGCCAGTTGTTGCTCCTAATGGGCACATGACAAATATTGAAAAATAACCAAAAAAAAAATCTGCAGCAGGAGAGGAAAAAACAAAGTTGCAAGTACATAAATCTATACAATAGATTCACATACCGTCACGTAATAATCTGGATCCAAGTTACAGCGTTCAATGAAGGCATCAACAGCTGATTGATTTTGACTTGGGAGGATTTCTAGAGTATTGCCAACTTTATAGCTGATAGCCTAACATGAAATAAATGCAATTATCATTTATCTTCCCATTTCTGAAGCATCACGTTTCATAGGATTTTGTGAGATTGTAGTTTAAATGACACATACAGATGATGGATCTTCCAATTCAAAGTGGCGAACATCTCTGTCAGAACTCTCCTTAGTCAGACGCTGATTTGTTACCTGAAAAGGGTGATAAATATCATCAGCAACAGAACAATGGCATAACAGATGGACTATCAACACAATGAACATCACTTTCCGCAAGCTTGTTGTCTGCCAAACTATTCTTTAAAAGTACACAGCCTTTAATTGGTCAAGTTGGAGTTTATTTATGCATGGTAAACATCTTGTCACAAAGCCAATCAGGCCTACCAGGCACGTTTATCAATGAGTAAAGTACGTCAAGGGTCCCTAAACTTGTACTGTTGTGTCATCCCGGTCCCTAAACTCACAAATCGACCACTTAGGTCATCAAACTTGTTCGGTTGTGTCACCCCAGTCCCTAAACTTGTAAATCACCTGTTTAGGCCCTCAAACTTATTCACTTGTGTAATCCCGGTCCTTAAACAGGATGATTTGAATTTAAAGTCATTTTTGTCCTAAAATTTAATTTTTAATTTTTAAATTTTAAATTTCAAAATCTATAAACATATAATAATATTTTGAGACCCTTAACAATTTTAAATCAAAAAATTTTCAACAACAAAGTTGTAGATCGCGTCGAGGTCTATAATTTTGATAGAAAATTTATCTTCATTCGAGTTCATATGAAAAAGTTATTAATTATTATTTGATATAAAGTTTTAGATCGTTCTGTTTTGACTCAAATGGTATACTACAAACTAAGTTTAAGGACCAAGATGACACAAGTGACCAAGTTTGAGGACCTAACGGGTGGTTTGCAAGTTAAAGGACCGTGATGACACAGTCGAACAAGTTTGAGGACCTAAATAGTTGATTTGTGAGTTTAGGGACCAGGATGACACAACGGTATAAGTTTAGGGACCGATGACATACTTTACTCTTTATCAATTTAAGATGTGGCGCTCGAGTTGAGCTCATTACTACAAAGGTAGTGGTCAGCTTCTTAGAGTAAATTTGACTGCTTAAGGGTCCATGGAACTAGTCATGGTAGTTTCTCATCTTGTACTATAGAAATTGCCTTGCAACTTGCATGTAAGGTTCGCCAGAAAAAAAGAATGGCTAGAGAAGCTAACTCCAGCATACTGTGTGTTATGAGAATCCAAGATCCATTCGATTTCATTAATATATTATTTTGATTTTGCATCTCAAACACCATTAAGAACGAAATCCAAGAAACAATACCATAGCCATTTAATGATAGGTGTGCGGTGATTTTGGCAGTGTGTGCCATTGGACAGAGTGAATTGAGTACTCCCGACAGAAGTTTTACAATTTTAAAAGAGTTAATTGCACCCACCATACAACAACTTGTCAGGTGCGTGCAAATAGGTCCACTAACTTGTAAAATGCTCGATTTAGTGCAACAACTTGATATGTAGGTGCGGATTGGTCCAATAACTTGTAAAATACTTAACTTGGTGCAACAACTTGGGAAATTAGTGCATACAGAGTCCAAATGTTACATTAACGTGCATTTGGCCACGACAACCAGTAAATACATGGTATATTTGCATTCAAACAAAAAAATTTACCATTGTGTGGCCATTGATATTCATGTTAACAGTGACGATATATTTATCCAATATTTTTCTTCTAAGTCTGATAGACAATTTCTATAAAGCAATATCAGCTTGATTTATTCCTATTTATGTTTTTAAGTTTACATAAAGAATTTGTTCCCTTTAATTTGAACTGTACTCCCTCCATCCTCTTTTGATAGTCCTATTTCAAAAACTCAACTTTTCACAAATGATAGTCCTATTTGCTATTGATATGGGACATGGCAATAAATAGCACTAGTAACGAGGAGTTCCCAATTAAAACATTGGATGACCAACTAAAAAATTTGTGTTGCATTAATAAGATGATAAGCAAGGTTGTTCTTCTTGGTCTTAGTGTCAAGGTAAAATAGGACTATCAAAAGAGGATGGAGGGAGTAATTTTTAATAAATAAAAACCATTAGTTAATTCACTAAGGCAAAATTACATCATGTACATGAATATTCAGTTATAAGTACATTTATATGAAGCATTTGGTGTTTTTATTAATCTTTAAAAAATTACTTCTATTGTGGTTAGATGAAAATATAAAAAGTGAAAAATTATAAGAAAATATCGGAGCATCAAATTAAAACAATATGATAAAAATCATAATTAATTTTGGTCATGTTATCAAGAAACATAATCCAAAAATGACACAATACATGCCTTATACCCTTAAAGTAACATTTAGACTGCATATGCACCAATTTGCCAAGTTATTGCACTGACTTGAGCATTTTACAATTTGTTGGACTGCACCCACCTACCAAGTTGTCGTACTAAATTGAGCATTTTACAACTTGTTGGACCAATCTGCACCCACCTAACAATTGTCGTACGGTGGATGTAATTTACTCATTTTAAAAAGTGTTCTCCTGTGCAATTTAAGTAAAATAGCAAATAACTGAGGTACTTCTTTGTAACTGACTACTAAAAATCCCACAGGAACAAAAATGAAACAATATCCATTAGTAGAAAAATAGAAATAACCAGTGCAAAAGAAAACTAGTGCAACCTATCAATTAAAGAAGTTTAAGGTCAATCTAGATACCGGTAAAACAATAGAGATAACAATCATTATGTTCCCGTTGTGTCTAAAATAGTAAAATCTTATAAACATGTCGGGTATACCATTTGAAGCATGCAAGGTGGCCCTCCATCATCATGGAACTGTAGCGCAGGGGACATTGACCTTGCATTATTTATTATTTTATTGGGTTCTGCAGAATAGACAATAGCTATAATCATGAACAAATACTGCTAAATAGAACTTACCAGTAAATACGAGGTAGCTCATCCATTCATACCTGAAACTATAGAATCTCGTGGAACCTCATTGGAAGAGTAATAAATGACATGAACTTTTGGATTCCCCAAAATACTCAAATTAGGATCATTGATATCAGATACTCTAGGCAAGAGTGACGGATTAGTTTCATTCAGAGATTTCCACAGAGACAACAACCAAGGATCTAAAGCCCCTTCGTATCTGATATTACACCAACAAAGAAAATCCTTCATTAAAGTTGAATGCTCTGACAAAAAAGAAAATGGTAATGTCTAGATTTTTTAACCAAATCCTCACAATTATTTTTTTTACAGAACAAAAAAGATATTAAAATCATACCCTGAAGGGTGTTGGTCATCTCCCAAGCCTATCTCTACAACTCGTTCTGCACCAAGATGTGAAAGTCTTCTATCAAGCTTCTTTGCAGCAAACTGCAGTAGTAAACGCACCAATGAAGGGCAAACAGAAATAACAAGACTGTACATTGGCAAGCCAGAATCCATGAGCAGCATATTACGAGTTTACAGGCTTGATTTAATAGAAATAAAACATCAATGCGGCTTAAAATGCATGTTTCCAGAACACAAAAGGAAAATTTTCAAATGTTATATCAAACTGCTATAGTGGTTATATTAGATTAACTATATAGCTTCTGTTTGCACTTTGCAAGAATTAATCAAAACAGTTCTATTTTTTTAAAAAAAAAAACAGCTTATATCTGCCCTAAAAATGTTACTTAACAGAAATCGTTCCTCGCAGGCATCCCAAGCAAAAATCTACTAGCATCACTCTGTACACTGCCAACCTTTATTATCTTGTTTTCTATTCATAGTCAGAGTGACAGAGTTAAAAAGGTGACTTATGATACACCTAAAATAGTTATAATCCGGGACAGATGGAGTATATGTTGTCATTATAACAGTATACTGTTTTGCAAAGATGCGCATTGTGGAATGTTCATCCATCAATAAATCGCCATAATGTTGGTGAATTGATGGAGTTAAAAAAATTCGACACATCCCCACACATTATTGTAGTGGCCGCAGCATAGAGTAGCAAGCTAAATTACCCAGACAGAAGCCTCACATTGTATTTCTGGTATCCTGAATCCCCGAGTCCAAACACTGCACGATGGACTCCCTCAAGCCATTGTGCGCCCAGATCCTTCCGGAGCAGGTATCTCCAAAACACCTGCCACAAAATCCGACCGAAAATTACAATAAGGAATCCAAACAACTGAAAATAACCAAGTGGATAAAAATCTCCAGACCTTCATGGAATCCGGGGGATCGCCCTGCCCCGTGGTGGACACGACGAAGACCACGAACCGCTCGCTCGGCAAGCGACCCTGCACGAACAAGCAGAGGGCGTCACATACTTAACACGTAAGGGTTGTGTGGCTGGGGGTGCTTTACGCGTTGGAGCTTACGGGATCGAAGCTGTCCATGGAGAGCACATCGACGGCCGGGCAGCCACCGCGCTCCGCCTCACGGCCGACACGCTCGGCGGCGTCCATGGCGTTCCCGGTTTGCGAGGCGTAGAGCACGAGGAGGCGCCCGCTTGCGGACGCCGCCGCCGCCGACGACCCCGCCTCCGCGGACGAGGGCGCCATGGAGTCGGAGCCCAGAATCAGCGGCGACTAACAAGCGTAGTCACGACCTCGAGGCGCCCCCAATCGCTCCGCCCAGGTCGCCCGAGGTCCTGACGCCGCTGCAACGGTGCGCACGCGACTCCTGTTTCCGGCGGCGGCGCCGGTTTGCCAGCGAGACTGCGAGAGCGAGAAGAAGAGAGAGGAGAGTTGCCGACTTGCTTGCCCATGCAGGCCATGCCAATGCCCAGCCCATAAAGGCCGACGACCTTGGGCTGGGCTCCGATAATTCATGATGATCGGCCGTGGCCCATTGGAGTATCGGCTTTCGAAAATTTTCAGCAATCTCCTTTTCTCTCCTGTCTTCTCTATCGACTATCGGCTGCTCTTTCTGGTGGATTTGCTTGAGAAACCAGTAGCTCTCGAATCTACTAGAAGGCTAGTCGCCTGGCGTTTGACCGTTTCGAGCTTCCTGCGTCCTGCCTAGAAGACAAACTGTTCGTAAACAATCCTACATGGAGGTTTGGCTTACATCATGGAGATGGGGCAAAATAAATGGCATGCTAGCTGCCACATCCAAATGGATTTCGTACCTGCCCCTAGATGTCGTGTATCACAGAGGTTTCGTCTGTCGGGACACGTAATCCCCGTTCCCCTGTGCAGCTACTCCGTCAAGCATATGAATAGTCATTATTACTGGAGTATCGGGAATGTTAATTATGTGATCTTATCTACGCCGTCAAGCGCGCACGCAGTATCGGAGTATCGGTCAAGCCGTGCGCGTACTTGGATATGAATACTCATACCTCCTTTGGCTTCTCGATGACAATGCGATATCAGTGCTTTATCCACTTGCACAGAAGGCGTATCAGTACAGATAACGCATATGTGAGCTGAGCTAACTGTGTGTGTTATCGTTTCGTCAGGCGGGAGGTTTGTATGTCAAGCCACACCGCAACTAGGTTTGCAAACATTGAAACGTGGCTATCGACGTGGACGTTTGCAAATCCATGTGACATGTACGCGTCCTCTTTTTTTTTTTTTTGGTTACTGGTTTTCACATGGACAAGGACTCAAGGACATGCGCGCGTGTACGTACGTACGTGCGGCACCTCACCAAACACGAACCACCAGTCTGCCGAACGGATCCGATCCTTCTATGCTATGCCATCGATCCCTTTGCATGTATATAATGCGAGAAAGGCGAGAGGGGGGAAAAGTGCATATGGCTGCCGTTTCATTCAGCTTTACTACTAGTACTCCGTTGCAAGGCACACAGTGAAACGCGCGTCGTGTGGTGCTCTGTGTTTTTACAGAGACAGCAGTGTGGAGCAAGCCTCTCGTGCACCGGCGGCGGGCCGGAAAGGGAGATGCGTGCCGGGGGGCGGACGGGGCGGTTGAACAGATTTCTGCGAGAGTAGTTGGGATATACTTATATGGTTGCTCACTTGCTCGATCATCTCTCTCTCTCTCTCTGGCCGGCTTTAGCTTTGCGCGTGCACGTTTGCCCAACTAATTAAATTTCCTCGCTGCTTCTTCCGGTGCCTTCCCGTTCACTCACACTTCAACCCTGGAAACTCTGGGTCGACCGTGCGACCCCAAGGGTTGCTTCTATAAATCCATCTCTTGTCGTCTCTCTGCTGGTGCCCACGTCGATCGTCCGTGCTCTCGGTCCCGGAACGCACACGCGCACGCTCGGCTCGGCTCGTCGCAGACTCGCGATGGAGAACCTACAAGGAAGAGATCACGACGAGACACACGCTCTCGACGGTGGCTGCTTCCCCTACTTCTCCGTGCCGTCGACGCCGGTAGTACTCGATGCGCCGCCGAGCCTGAGCCTGTCGTCTGACGAGCACAGCACCCTCACCGCACTCCAGCAGCAGCAGCATGCGTCGGCGTGCAGCAGCAGCCTTGCACCTCATCACCTGGGCCCCGACCAGCTGGCAGCCGCCGCTGCGACGGTGGCGCCGATGATCCTCCCGCCGATGGTGGACTGGTCGTCGCTGCTGCAGCAGGCAAGCCTGATGGGCCCGCACGTTGTGCCGGGGCTGCCGCAGCAGCAGCAGCAAGCGGCGGCGGGCGTGCAGCTGCTGGATCAGAGCGGGGAGAACGACGGCGGCGAGGCTGCGGGGAGCGGAGGCGGCGGCGGTAAGGAGAAGGCGAAGGGCGGCGCGGGGAGGTCGTCGGGGAAGAAGAAGGCGAGCAGGCCGCGGTTCGCGTTCCAGACGAGGAGCGTCAACGACATCCTCGACGACGGTTACAGGTGGAGGAAGTACGGGCAGAAGGCCGTCAAGAACAGCGCCCACCCCAGGTTCGTTCGTTCGTTCGATTTCTCGATGTCTTAGTAGTATTAGTTTAGTCAGTTTTCATGCACCAGCAGCAGCGAGCAAACCACGCCGATCGATCGACTTTGATCATTGGACGACGCATATCATGTGCATGCATGTAGCATGCATCAATTGCATATGAATAGCCTTGCTGAAATATGTGCATGTAACGCATGCGTTCCGATATTGGCATATCATATATGCATGTAGGCACGTTGCATAAATTCATGTGTGACGCGTCTCGATCGTAGAGTTATTATAAAACAATTGGAGGTTCAACGCTCCCGAACTAACATATGCATGTGGCAGCATGGGTCGTGTGCGTCAGCGTGTACTCGCGTGTGTGACTGTGAGGGTGTGTCAATTTGCATGCGTACCATATGTGTATCACCTGATTATTTAGCTTTTTTTTTATACTTATGAAAAGATGATTATATAGTTGGATATGTTTTATGCATGCAAGATGCTGTTTTTAAACTTTTGTTATAAGATGCCATATAATAGCTATATATTGCTATACGTAAGTCAGCCTTGTTGTTGGCCAAATTTCTATCTACACATCTACTTTATTGGTTGTCCGCATCTTAAAATGACCACGTCGTCCATTCTTAGTTCCACTCATGCATTTTCATACCCAGTAATAGAGTATGCAGTGCATGCATACAATTACAATCTCTATCTCTTGGACAGGTTAAATTTAGAACATAAGTAAAACGGCTTATAATTTGAAATGGATGAGTTCGGGGCTACCAAGGGTTAGGAGATGATGGACAACTGGCGGTGGGTTACGCTGGAAGGGTGTGGGAAATCTCTAAAATGGTGAAAGATTATATGTTTGTGATTGTGGTCACGTCAGATTGATCTAGGGCCCGGGCTGGACGTGCTGCAGCCGGGTTTAGCCCATACAGGGTCTACTACCCCTTGAAACATTCCATAATTGTTGTGTGGTCTCACACACTTGGTTCTTCAGTTTCTCTTGCGTATAAGGGAGCAAACCTCTGGTTTAGCCTGGGGCCTAGACCGCCTCTGGCTCTGCCCCTGCCTCTAGCAAGAATGTGATGCCATTACCGAGAACACGAGAAGAGGTAATATTAGTGGAATGCGATGCCAACACCGAGAACACGACAAGAGGCCAATAGTAGGGGGAAGAGCATGCGAGGCACTATGAGGATGAAGAAGCATAGGGTACTGCTAGATTGAACATGAATAGTTGCGATGACAAAACAAGATCAAGGAAAACAAAAAACAAGTGCACGTGCTCCCTCTGCATTGTAAAGGAAGTTGTTGAGGGCATTGACACGGTCTCCAAAATACAACTTTGACTAATATTTTTTGCTATAAAATATGTATAAAATATATTTAAAGAATGTTTCTATAAACTACATTTCAATCCGAATCTACTCATACCATTCTCACACATAAAAAGACAGTTGTAGTCAAAGTTTAAAATATTTTACTCGGGACAATCTCAAAATGATTTCCTTTACAATCCGGAGGGAGTACGCTAGCAATTCCCACATATATAATAACAATGAATGTTTCCATGATACAGATGAGTGAATGGCTGATGTCATCTCTATGATCATTACTCCATCCGTTACAAAATATATGTTACTTTAGATTTATTATTATAAGTCAAATTTGTCTAACCTTGATCAAGTTTATAGAAAAGTATATTAACATATAAAATATCAAATAAATTTGTAGTCAATATATATTACACGGAACTCCTTGAGATATATATTAAATGAAGTATCTAATAAAACTTGTTAGGAGGTTATTCTAGGCAGGCCCGGGATTTAATGATTGGGTATGCAAAAATTCAAAATCTAAAGCAAAATGCATGTTTTAAACTCATTTTTAACACAAATACATTTGGTTATACATTTTATACCACTAGTTAACAAAAATAATAGGTATTCAAAGAATACCCTTGAATACCCTCTGGGCCGCCACTTATCTATATGTATTTTTAAAATATATGGTCAACTTTATAACTTAATTAGAACAAAGTTAAAATCAACTTCCTATTTGAAATGGCGGGCCGCAAGTATTACTTATGATGAATCATGAGTCGAAACGCCACCTACTGACCTACATAACGGTTGCACGTGAACATATGCACATGCATGCATCCACTCATGTTCTCGTTAGTGTTCAAATGTCGATCAACAACGGCTATGCACGTATACTAGCCTTTAGCCTGTGCTTGTGAATTCGAGGATCGATATATAGTCATTTTCTGCATAAAATTCTTCAGTTAAAACCCACTTCTACATATAGTTATCTTGATCGATAAAGCTATACATGCAGGAGTTATTACCGGTGTACCCACCACACGTGCAATGTGAAGAAGCAGGTGCAGCGCCTTGCCAAGGACACGAGCATCGTGGTTACCACGTACGAGGGCGTCCATAACCACCCTTGCGAGAAGCTCATGGAGGCGCTCAGCCCCATACTCAAGCAGCTCCAGTTCCTATCGCAGTTCTAATTAATCGATGCTAGCTAGCTTAGCTCTGGGCCTCTGGCCATTATGATGCACAAGTGCACGGCCTCCAAACGGGCAAAGCAGACAATCTATAATATGATATGTATAGCTCACACATATACGTATGTATATTATAGCATTGCACAAAGATTAGACGTGTAAGTAACCAATTGCAAGTACGCCAACCGTGGAAGTGGGGAGAAGAAAAAGAATGTGCCTACCTCTCCCCAATACTGCTGATAACAAATGTGTTAAATACATGTGTTTAGTGAAATTGTTCGTGTGTATCAATGTAAATAATACACATTCTGTATATTTACTTTCACAAATATGTATACTGATGAACAAAAGTAATCAAAGTCTCACCCAAAAAAGGGTAGTCAAAATAATTTTTATTCCAAACTTTTTTTTGCAATAATTCTAAGTGCATAATCAAAATTTCAAGATGAAATGGTACACAAAATTGAGATTTGAATTGTTTCTGCCTTATCCCTAAGGAATTAACAAAACTCTAAGAAAACCTTTAATTTAATCAAACGAGCATGAATTAGAATCCATCTTTTACTGTATGGCAAATTCACTATAAGGCTATAAACACAACCAGAATTGCAAACTTCTCCAAGTGGTGTGGGATTCTCCTAGTGTTTTAGAATTGAAAGTTTTATATAAACTTTCCCTACCAAATTCCTCCTAGTGAGGATTTCCATGCGCTATGACTATTGGTTGTGTTTTATTATACTACTTAAAAACACTAGGTGAACTCCACCATTTTGATAGTGCTACTTATAAATAAAACTCACTATCTATAGTGATAACCGTTTACAACCTCCATTATATTTGGCGGTCTGAGGCCGCCAAGGAACACAATTTACTTGGCGGTCGGTGGCAGCCAAGGAAAGCAATTTACTTGGCGGAAGCATCATTGTCTTGGCGCCCTGTAAATTTTAGCATCAACATAGTTATCTTGGCGGCCAGACAGCCAAGGAAACAATTCCTGACAGGCTGCCGCCAAGTAATGATTTTCCTTGGCTCTCTATGCTTGGTGGATTTTGTTTGGCGGTGAACCGTCAAAGACTATTACCTTGGCGGTTTTCCTATATTCTTTGGCGGTTTTTGGCCGCCAAGGTAATTCCAGTTTGGTGTAGTGATTTTACTGTCCAACGGGCTCATGTTGACGTCTCCCATTAGCATGTGCATGCAAATGTACTGTGATGTTGCAATAATTTGGTAGCAAAAATATCTATATTTTAAAAGGGGAAATTGTTGGATTTTATTATATTTATTTACCATTTTTAATTATTTATAAATGATATATGTAATAAACATAATTTATATCCTCTCTCAAAAGAGGATCTCTATTCTGTACTTCTATATGGAAAATAATAAGAGCTTGTTTGGAATGCATCACGAATCACGGAAGAATTTCACAGTAATAAGTTCAATTTCAGAGGAAAAATGCAGGAACAGAAAAAAAATCCCACGTTCCAAACATGCCCTAAAATCTCAACTGCATTGGTCTTTGGGCCTAATTGGCTTTGCTCTTCAAGGTGGTGGGGCGTGGCGGCGGTGATTTCCGTCCTGTTCGGCTGGCTGCAGAGCTGGCTGCAGGCAGCCGAACAGGCCCTTCGAGAGAGGAGTGCGCGGCTCAGGGAAGGCAGCGGTCAGGGGGCGAAGCCAGGAAATATTGCCACTGATGTCGGAAATTGCAATCTTTTCTAGAAGTAGATGCATCACGAATTCACAACGACTCGAGATTGTTTTCCTTTTGAGAATCTTTCCAGATTGATTTTGACGAACTATTAAATTAGTAAGCACAATTATAAGGGTTTGTTTGGCAACCCGGGTAACCTTGCCCAGGGAAGGAAACCCTACACAGGGCAGACAAGCTAGGGAAGAAGTGGATGATGATTGACGAGAGGATCAAAGGAAGGAAACAACGGATCAGCCGTCGGCGTCGAGGAAGGGAAGGGCGCACGACCAGAGGAGTCGTGGATTATTTTGTGTGGAAAACGGCACCGGCAGAGGAGTCCTTCCGTGAAAAACGATCCACGCGTCGACGTTGACGGAGGTATGCATACGGCTTACGATCCCAGCCGTATATTACGTGGGGTTTCCAGCCCCAGGAAAGAAGCGAGGTTGCCAAATCAGCCGTAAGAGTAAGCGTGCAAAAATCTGAAAGGGCAATAGCCTTTACATAAAAAGTAATAGCCTTTACATAAAAAGTAATAAGTCTCGGAATAGCATATGTGTGAGGGTCATGGATTAGGGGGCCCACCAGCATGACGCCTGCTAACGTCAGACGAGCGAAAGAAGGCCCCGATAAAGGTTGGAGACGGTACTAAGCATTGCTGATTGAGAAGCTCTTTCCCGCCCGGCCCTTGAAAGGCTTCAAGTCCGAAGGGGTCGGGCACCTCCGTCACGCCTGACCCCGTCCCCTTTAGGAGGACGTAGGGGTCGGGCGCATCCGTTTTGCCCGACCTCCGACCCCTCCTCCCCCGGGTCGGAAGGGTAGACCCCCGCGGAGGGATTCTTCCGTCAACGAACCCATCCCGCGAAGCGAGAGCAGAGGGAAAGCCTTAAGAAGACACCCAAGGCCGAGCAAGGCCAGCAAAGGAGAAAGCGTGCGGCCTACGCTTCCACCCGACCAACACCCGACACCATGTACCCGCCTGCCAACTGAAAAAGCTGATCTACAGCTCTGCGCTTGGGAAAAAGGTAGCTGGATGCGCTCCGCTACGCTAACAGCCAAGAAGGAAGCTACCGCGAAGCTGTCGATGGGAGGGCCAAGGACACGCGGCGGCCAAGGAAGGGGTCGCCAAGACGCACTAAGCCGACAGCGAGTAACCGTCGGGGGCGCCAGGCTCCCAAGTGTAGATAGGTAAAACGTCACTGTATAGGGCCCTCCTCTTGGACCATAAAAGAGGAGGGCATCCTCCTGCGAAAGGGATCCAGTTTTCTGGATACTCGATCTCTAGAGCACTTAGTCCCCTATACACATTCCACACCCAAGGCTTGAACCGACCTTCGTTGTAATCCGCCCCCGAGAGAGCAATACAGCCATGTGCAACCTTCACTAGACGTAGGGATCACTCCCAAACCAGTATAAACTCCGTGTCTTGCGTCTCTTGAACCATTCTCCACTGAGACATGCGTGTTCTGTGATCGACACTCGCCGGCGTGAGGCACTCCGTGTGTCACCCGCCAACAATATGTGACATTTGCTTTTGCTGAAAAGAACAGTCAAAGCAAACACCCGCCAACAATATGTGACATTTGCTTTTGCTAAAAAGAACAGTCAAAGAAAACAAGCAGCAAGGCTCTTCAGTTTCAGATTCCACTTCTTTTTTCCTTCTGGACACTAGAAACTGAACCGTGAAGGTGGGAGATTGGAAACCAGAGGCTGGTAGCCTTTGTGTTTGTGGGCTTCTGGCATGTACTTTTTGGGCTGTATGTACATGGGCTTCATGTATTTATGTGTCTGTCTGCTGGGCCGATGAAAAGCCACAAACATTAACTTTTTAGTAACGAAATCCCTGCTTTCATTAGTGCAAACGTGGTCTACTAGTTTCTATTTTGGTTAGATGATACTTCCACCGTTCCAAAATACACTTCATTTGACTTTTTTTTTACCCCAAGTTTGACCATTCGTCTTATTAAAAAAACTATGCAGAATTTCATATTTCTTTGTTATGTATTTTTATTTATCAAAGTTCTTAAAAAAAGACTTACATGTGACTATGTTTGCACAATTTTTTAATGAGACGAGCGGTTAATGTTGGAGCCAAAAAGTCAAACGACCTATAATTGGAACCAAATAGCATACATCACAACATATATTTATTGGGCTATATGTAGCACAAAAACCTCTAGTACTTGACATCCTTTATGCATTTGGCATGCTTAGCCCTTGCTGGATTTTATTTCCTTCATTGAAAAGCAGGTTTTTATTTTCTTTTTAGGCATTATTTTTTTTTGTTGTACACTTGGAATTCAGTCATGTAATTGTCTCGATGATAACGTCCAACTCTGAGATATCCAGGCGAGCTTTCAACTTTATTAAAGTTGGGCGGTTCATGCCTTTTGTACATTGAACTTGCATACAATTTGACTATTTCTTGGTCAAATTTATTAAAGTCTGCCTTTTCAAAATAAACAACACCTTACATTTTGATGACCATGTGCAAAACATGGAATGGCCTAGGATGCAGGACACAGATGGAATTGGAACATCCGAAATCCAAATATTGGAGTACTCTTAATATTCGGTTGAGACAGTGTAATATTGCAAGTCAACATGTCATGTCTTCATTGACCAGTCTTCTTGACGACTCTTCTTCAGCTCTGCCTGCTAACACCACATTTTCAAAAGTAAAAAACATAATCTCTTCGTACTGATTTAGTATAATGCTCCCATATACATAAGTTACATATCTACCCATTAGACATGATGATGAAACTGAAAAACTTAACATGGTTATCTGTAACAAGGACTCAACAGAAGCTTTACTGCTTCAGTGATCAAAACTTAGATTGAAAAGAATAAAATTAACTATATTTTCTGAATTCCTGAAACTTCAGTCTTAACTGAATTAATTAACGAGTATTCTGCAACTCTACCTGCAATCCATACGTAACAGAAGAGTGGCAGTAAAGCGTTATCTCTTATACAGTTTTATGGAGTAGGGCGCATGACCCAATTGCTGGAGCCTGACTAGTACGACATCATGGAAAGTTACCAGCAAATCTGTTGATTCAGCTACAGGACTTCTTCAACTGGGCATGGATGGTTCTTCAGCTTCCTTCTCATTCAGAAGCTGACGGGCACAGTTCAGCTCATCCTGCAGTGAATCGACCACGGCAGAATGGCATACTCCACCATATGAACAGCTTACATGTCTGCACAGGACAATAGTGCAAAAGAACTTAGCGTAAGTAGTTGTATTGGGACTGGCTTACCGGGCAGGTTAGGAACCTACGCCCATTGTTCCTGACGGTTTGGACAATATACAAGACACAAGGCGCAGTTGTCGTGTACCTGAATCTTGTACTCATCACCGCTGATCTGCAGTTAAGTCCAGTGACTGCAGTCTATTCCTTCCGCCACACTGCAAAGAGGACTTCACTATCCTTGATATTCCTTCCGCCACACTGCAAAGAGGACTTCACTATCCTTGATTGAATGTACTGAAAATCAAATAGTTTTTTTAACACATTGTACTAAGTGTGTCTGATTATGCAATTGATACTATCTACTCAGTGATTGGGCCCTTATATGGCATGAAAACATTTATTAGTTTGCAAGAAAAAAAATATCAAACCTCCTGTGCACATTGTACTATTGCAAAATAAATTATCATTGACTCTGCAGTTTCAGACCTCCTTTGCAAAGCTTGTTATTACAGTATTTTGAGTAGTTACTGTATATCAAAATGAAACCACTTTGAAGTTATCCGATGCCATACATTCTATAAAATTGGAACTACATACTATTCAGAGTTGTTCCTGCTACATATTAGCCAAGATTTTCAAGGGTCCTATATATAGAGATGCAACAACAGAGCTGATATCATCTCACGATCATGTTAAATAAAGAAAAGGTGAAGAGAAACCCATTAGAAATAAGATTTTATAGAACAACTGGGCGCGATTTTATGGAGGTTCCAGCATGTTTTAGGGACAGAAAATCTGCATCCTTTTTGGACTTGTTTTTTGGAAAAAGGTCCATACATTTGAAACAAACACGAAGGGGATCTGGGAAGTTATACCTTCTCTGCAACCACCGCAGAGGAATTGGTAAGGAGCTCGAACCGGCTCATTGGTCGCATCAAGATCAAGATGTACCGCTGGCTCCTTCATTGATCGTTGCCCAGAAAGCTCGAGCGACGGCGGCGGTTAAATAATTCAAACTTTTTTCATCATCCGAAACTGACAGCAAATTGAACCACATTGGTGTAATCATGTAACTGGGGGGATTATAGCCTTGCAATTATCAATATGGATAAGGTAATGCCAAAAATACTATTCTTTTGGCATGATAAAGCAGTATAATCAATAAGACGATGGCAGTAATGGAAATTCAACATTTTTTAAATCTGTTGCAAAATAATCACAAAAATTGCCCCAAATGATAAAGGAATTTCCAGGGTTGTGTCTTGCTAGCATGCTGCAAGGATTACGTTATAAAACAGCATCACAAAAGGGGGTTCATGGTTTAGGTAATGTTATTGCACAAGCGACAAGACCATGAGTGAAAAGAAACAAACGTATGCATAAGAACCATGACAGCATACTGACTTTTTATCCTCCTCTGCCGGGTGCTTCAAATATCTCACTTGTTATGAACGAACAGAAAATGAACAAGAATGTCGTCCCTGTTTCTACAGGACTGGAAGTGCTGCTAGTTGATCCCATCAAGCGATGGAAGAAATCAATAAAACAATATAATCAAGAAAGGCTAGTAGTACCTCAGCCATCTGCCATCAAATCCAACTCCGCCACCACCCTAATTGCCTTCCAATGCTGCCGAGCCAACCAGATCGACGGAGAAGCGTCTTCCGGCCGTCCCTTGTACGCATCCTCCCCTTCCCGGAGTATGACCTTCTCGAGGAGACCGCTGGAGCGCAAGGAGAACTGCGGGGTGCGACGGCGAGGTGGGCGATGGGAGACCGAACGCTCCATGCGCGGAAGCGAGGACGGTGGCAGGGAGGTTAGCGCTGGAGGCGAGGATGGCAGCGGGGAGACGAGCTCTGGAGGCGGGGATGGCGGCGGGAGGCGAACGTACGGGGGCGCCTGGGGGCTGGAGATGGGAATCAAGTGCGGGAATGATACACACAAGGGGAGGAAACGACGGACTGCGGGAATGGATACGGGAAACAGAGACTTGTTGGCTAACACGAATATTAAAGCGCCGTGGACGGTGGCAGATAGTGAAGGCGGCCGCCTACGGTTGTGGAGACGAGTTTCCGGATTCCCTGCAGGAGCCGTGGTCGTTGCTTGCCCTTGGATAGGTGGTCTGTCCACGTGGCGCGAATCGGCGGGAGGGCTGCACAGGAATCGATTTGCAGCCCTCCCGTACGGAATTTTGGGCTGATTGGTTGGTGGTCAAAATTTAGGCATGCTAATTTTTAGGTAAACTAATTCTTTTGTCATAACTTGGTTTGATGCTAAAAAGGTACTCACATCTCATAATTATCCTACCGAGATGGTGCATGTTTTTTTGCCTAGATTTTGGCTCGTCAAAATAATGGCATACCAAATTTTTAGCAATGAACCAATCAAGCCTTCTTTTCCCGACGGCGGACGACGGCGGCGGCATCAGCGATTACGGAGGTTGGAGGCTGATCACGTGGCTGAGGAATCGGAGCCGATTCCCTGGAGCCGTGGTCGTTGCTTGCCCTTGGATACGTGGTCTGTCCACATGGCGCAAATCGGCGGGAGGGCTGCACAGGAGTCGTTCTGCAGGCTGCATAGGAGTTGATTTGCAGCCCTCCTGCAGAGAATTTTTTTTAGAAAATTCCTTCTGTACCAAAAACATTATACCAATCCTTTCTATATCCAAAAAAATTACAAAATCTCTTCTATACCTAAATCCATATTTTCAGTCCTCTCTATACCCAAAACCGTTAGTTTGGTGTTAATTATGGGCTAAAAAGACCATTTTACCCCTACACGTGACTAACCATTTTTATGATCATGTTTTAACAGAAAAATCACTATCACTTTGTTACTGAAGTTTAGTTGTTACTGCAGGCTTACGTAATTTAGAATCCGTTTGTGTAGTAGTGTTCCTTGCAATTTAATCTACAAAACAAGATATCATTATGTTTTGGTATAAAATAATATAACATGTAGACCCCACATGTCATACTAAAGAGAGTGAATGAATTTGGCAGAACCGGCTAATGTTACAGTCCAAACATTGTTTAGCCAAAGATTTGGTGATGCTCATAATTTGGCCATGACCAAAATTTGATAGGGCTAGATCGGGCATAAACTAAACATGCCCTCAGGCCATCCTCAACCCATCTACTAGGATGGTGTTCATAGCATGAAATAGCCTGCCACATAAGCAATTTGGTGATGTGGCAAGATAATTAAAGAGGGGAGAGAAGGACATGTGTCTTGCATGAGAAACCATGTCTACACAAGAACTAAGAAATGAAACTTGATGGCAGGGAGAGGAAAGGAGATAGAACATTTGTCATTGGATGGTAATTTATTTTTAAGAAACTATGCATTGGAGTGTAAGAGCATCTCCAGTGGGAGCTCCTAAATGGGCTCCTACTCTAAATTTTAGGAGACAAAGAAAAAAAACATTCTCCAGTGGGGCTCCTAAACTCCCTCCTATTTTACATGTCCTCCCAAATTTTCCCTCCAAGCCCCTAGATTTGGGAGCCTCTCATCCTCCCTCTCAAACCACCATCCTCCTTCTCAAACCATAGATCCACCATTTTTCATGCCTCACTAGTGTATGGATGCATACCCCACTAGAGTTGGATGCAAATTTAGGCTCTTAAATTTTACACGTGGGCTTATAAAATAGGATTTAGGAGCCCAAATTTACATGCCCCACTGGATATGCTTGTCTATACGAGATGTATAGAAATTGGCCCTGTACACGCTGCTGCTGTGCTGCCGCCGTGGCCTGCCTTTGCTTGCTTTTGTCGCTTGTCTCCGCAAATGGGAAGGGATGAGGGGCTCGAATCCCAAGAGATTGGCAAAGATTTCCGGCTGCCTTTGTTTGATCTTGTTTTCTAACTGTGTCTAAGAAAAAGTCTTAAAATCTTAATTTTAGAAACTTGATAAAAGAAATATTGAGAAAAAAAGAGTCTTCTTCTCCAATAGTTCCTAATAATTAGTTCTAAAATAGTTAAATTTCAAGAGAAAAAAATGGCTCTAGAGTCCACTATTTTTAGGAGTTTAGAAAAAATAGCCACCAGTTTATGTCAGGTTGGAACAAGAGTTTTCCATTGATTCCCAAAACAAGATTTTGGGAACCTTTGGGCACTGTTGGAGATGCTCAGTCCCAATGAGTTTCGTGGTAAGGTTTATGGCATTAAATTCGCTGCCACATCAACAGTTTTGCTAACATGGTAGGGTAATTAAGACAAAGGGTTTCTTTCATGTGATATGAGATAAGTTTCATCCCCATGCATGCCAAGGAGCTAGAATCACATGTAACGATCTACTCGTGCTATCAGGTTGCGCTGTTCTTGGTAGTTTCGACGAGCTCAAACAAAGTTCCTGCCATTCTCATTTCAAAAAATAGCCCAAACACGAGCTAAATTAAGTGAAGGGCACTGATAAAATTGTGTTCACTTGAATACTAGGGTTCTAATCTATATCTATCTATACTATAAAAAACGAGTACAATTAAAAATGTTTCTCGCCTAAATCTGAATCATTGTACCCAACGCTAGAGCCGCTTGTAAAAGGCCAAAGAGATGGGGATGGGCCCAGATCCATCAAAATTACAAGTTCGAGAGTATTTAGTATTTACTAAATGCTATTTTTTCTTATCATCGTTTCGAGTAGATGACAAGGCTGACACGACAGGAGCTAATTAAATGAAGCTTATGTGCTAGATTTTTCAGCTCCCACGTCCTAAATTGGTCTCAAATACACAATTACGCATATTTCAGAATTAGACAATCCGACCTTGGGCAAGCATGATCGTGGTTTCATAAATGGATTAATAGTAAAAAAAACATGATCAGGTGAGTAATAACATAGTTCAGAACGACGATTCTGCAACTACTGCAACTCTGGAAGGCAAGCTATCCCTGCGGCAAGATCAGAGTCCATCAAATTTTCAAACGGGCAGGTGTCAAGTGCAACCCCTAAAGCTGAGACTTGATTTCAAATCTTACATTAGAACAAAGATGATGAAAGGAGCGTACAAACAATGCAATGGGACAAACTCACGCATTTTTAATGTCATTTCAGGGTCCAACTGGTGACCCACAATTCTATTTACAACGTCAAAAGTCTGCCAAAGATAAATAACCTGCTTCAGATAGCAGTTTTTTTCATTCTAATAGCGGTTTTTGGCTGGTTATAATCCCATCCAGCGGTTGGATTCCTACGACGTTCATCCAGCAGTGCTGCAGCAGTTCAAAATAGTATATTTAGAAAAAAAAAATGCCCTGCAAAACACATTTCAAACTCAATCAAATACGAGATCTGACTACAGTGCTCCAACAGCTGCAAGGCATATGAAAGAATGATCCTCTGCTTACAGTGCATAATAATAAACGGAACAAGGCTCTACCCCACCATCATCTGCTGCCAATACTGCAGATACAAGAGAAGTCGGCTTAGCTCATCACTAACTTGAGGAGCAACGCCATCAAGTCGTAATTAGACAGGAGGTACTCCAGATAATGCCAATATGTTAAACATGAACAAACCGACATAAAGCTGCTTGCTCGCAATCATTGCAGACCAAAATGGTTAAGATAGAAAAAAAAATCATAAGGATAAACATAGTAGTTATTAAAGGCTATGTTGTTGTTGTTGTAGTATAAACATAGTAGTTATCACCCAACAAAGCAGTCTAATCAGTAAAACGAACAATAAATGTCAAAAAGTTTAATGATGAATATTTCATACTGAAAAAAGGTATAAACTACTCCCCTCAACTATAGCCAAAGTCCAGATAACCCCCTAAACTATCATTTGGCTCAGTTTACCTCCCAAACTATGCCATTTGGTTCAAATGACCCCCTAATAGAATTTTTCCATTTCATATCTCCCATGTATATGTGGAGTTTTAAGTTGAAATTTTGCAAGATGTCATCATAACCCATGTCAGAAAAAATACATCACATTTTTTTTATTGTTATTTGGATAGGTTAGGATATTTAAGAATAAATTAATCATTGAAATTCAATATTATATGAAAAATATCAATGAAAAGTTATCACATGCATTGTGATGTCCACTAATACCGTGTACATTTGAAATGGAAAAACAAAAAACAAATTGTATTAGGGGCTATATTTTTAGGGGAGTAATTTAGACTTTTCCTTTCATATTTTTTTAGTCCGCTTGATTTGGTCAAACAATACATGAGATAGGGTATATACCAGCACCATAGATAATACACCTAAGAGAATTAACACCACTGGAAAAAAAAAGATGGATATTCAAGCTAGGGGGGAAAGCATAACATAGAACTTCTTTAGATTTCACTAAACATGGACATCCAGGGATGTTAACAAACATGGATATCCAGGGATGTTAACAAAATGAAAAGATGATTGCAGGTTCTCACCTGCGGCCCCCAACAGGATGCATGTAAGGTGTTCCAGGGTGAGGATTATACATGACTGGTTGGCCACCATATGCAGGAGGGAGCTGAAATTTAATTTATGCAAATGAAGTGACTATAGTGTAGCGCTCATTCGAAAATAAAGTTCAAAAATTAAATACAACCCTCTAAAAAGAACTACTACTGAAAACAGATCATACTTTATTCAAGAACAATGAAACAGTACGAAATATAACATCAGTGTTTCAAGGAATTTAGGGAACTTAATTGCCTGTAAAATTGCCATTATGATAATATGTCAAAAAAAACTGTCTCTAGTTAATATTGTAAGATTAGTTAGAGTTGAAGGGATACAACAATAACAGATTATCAATAATAATTGTTACATAAGAAATGAAACCTATATATGATCATTTGCATTTAGTTTGAACCCAAAGAACACAAAAACGAAAAGGGTACTAAAATGCTAAAATGCTCACCCTCAGGCCCGCTTGTAAACCAGGTCCAAGTGGTGCTGCCGGCATGTTGTTAGGATAGTAGTATGATAATGGGGGATGCAGTGGCCTCAGAGATGCTGACGGAATGAAACTCTTGGCATTAGGATTTAGCTTGAATTCCTGATAAAAAGACAAGTGACATTGTTGTGATAAATTGCCAAAACAGCTAAACAGACCGGGGTCCTCATCAGTGTGCAAGCAGAAAAAATGGCTTTATGCAGTTCATGAGATCAGAAGCACATTTTCTTTTAGATCCTACAGTCAAACTTTTAAACTTTGATATCCAATATATAAGTTGGGTAGATTGGCAAAACTTTAAGACAGATGTTAGTAGGCAGATTCAGCATGAAAAGTCAGAGGTTCCACCGCTGAAGGATGTTTAACAGATACTGTCGAATTCAGTGTTTCTGGAGCAGAGGACGAGGGTTCATATGCATGTGAACTTGAACGTGGCCCATTCAACCCTGCAAATAGTTGAGCATGATAAGGTACGTGTTAACTTGGTAGCAGTTTAGGAGTAAGAAAATTTAATCAAATGAATCAAGATTTCATGGATAGCAACAGCTTAATCCAAAACAATTTAAGCTCTTGCTATCCATGAATTCAACTTCGACATTTTGGTCTATCCATGAATTTACTCGTGGGATCCTGACTGGGCAACAAATTTATGGTAACAGCATACTTTGCAAATATAACGTAACTAAATTAACCACCCATCTAGAAATCACCTTCATATATTCAACAAATTGCTAAAAGTACAAAACAACAACTAGCTCCCAAGAAAATACCCGAAGCCAGCAAGTCTACCAGTATAGCAAATTTCCAACTGATGCATTACCACTCACCTTCAGAAATAAATGGTCCGCCACCACGAGAAAACTGCTAAAAAGAGAATAAGTTGAGTTCACGCGTGAGAAGAAAAGTTTCCATGTGTATATCTAACATAGTAGCACAAACTTACATTATTCTCAAGTTGCACCTTTCTCTTATCCAAGTTTTCACCACTATCTTTGCTTGGTTTCTCCAACAACCTAACGTGCACAACAATGTCAAATTTGCTGTATGAAACAATTGTCATCTGACCTAACAAAGATAGTCAAATGAACATGCTTCAGTACATTTTAGTTATAGTTCATGACACATCTATGTAACTGTTTTTCAATAGAGCACAAGAAGATTACCGAGCTAATGAATTTATTTAAACAGGGTAGGTGGAGAAGACGAGATCAAACCGAACACCCAAAGATCAACATTTTTCTTCAACTGAGGTTACCCAATAAAAAGAAACTTTATCATGGGAGTTATGTAAAAGTTAACATGAACTCAATGGGACTGCCTTGAAAAATAACCACTAATACACTCCCTCTGTTCTGTTTTATATGATGCTGGTTAGCCCAAATTTGAGCAAATGAACGTACAGAGGGAGTATATAGATCTTCCATGCAATTTATATGCTCATAAAGACCATACAGATAAAGAGGATTCTGTACCTGTTTTCGCCAATGGAGAATGGCTTATTTGACAAGTCATCATATGTAGGCTGGCTTACACTGTTGGTTTTCATATTGGCAGATGTATCGGTATCATCAAATATGTAGGACGATGATTCATCATTCTGCACATCAAAGATACAAACCAAGAAAATCGTAGATGTCATGCTTTGAAATATTGCATCAGAATAACTATTGTTTGTGAATTTAGTATGTCGATAGGCCATACTCTGGAAACGAAAAAGGCTACTAAACAAAATTATAATTTGGCTTGAAAGGTCCTCAAAAAGGCAAAATCCAACAACACAACAGGGGAATCGAAGAATAGATAGAAAATATTTGTGGCAAAAGGCAAACACTCACCAGACTTCTTCAGCTAAAAGATACATGGAAAAAGACACACTCCTAACACAACAGCTTTTTGTGAATATATGCAGTCAAATTTCCTAAAACAAACCTTTGCAAAAGTCTCAGGTTTCTTTACAAAATCAGCAGTATATCTTTGTCCTCCAGCAGAACCATCCTTTACGACCTGAGCCATTTTTAAGACAACTCCTCTAGAAGAAGCTTAAAGCTAAGCATTGAAGGAAGGTAACAATACAATTCAGGATTACTGAAAGCCATAAATAAAAAGATAAAAAAGAGAGGTGTGACAAAGTCTTTGTCAGAGTTTGTTGCATGGAAAATTCCTGAGATTATATGCCCATTTTTTTGCATGCACGTCCACATGATGCCCAAAAAATTGAGTTAAAGCATGCACGTTCGCATACACCAGATGCAAATTGCACTAGTTGTGACAAACAGATTGGAGACCAAGTATTTGGAAGCTGGCTATCATACTATGATATTATGGTTACATGTAAACATATCCTATGTAAATGGCTGTGCAAGATTGTGCAGTCTGATATGGAGGCATATATTATCAACCTTATTACAAAGCTACTAAGAAGAAGAAGAAAACTACGGCGAAAAGTGCTAGCTGGACAACCAGATTGCCCATAACTCATTTAGCACACAACTAACAAGTCTTGCGATGGCAATTGGAGCAAAGGTACAATAAAATGGTGAATTTATGAATGTAAATGATTGTGAATGCAATCTGCTACACAATGTACATAAATATTCCAGTAAAAAATTAACTACTGAAAACTTCAATCATCTTTCCAGAAAAATGTCTGCTGCATAACATATAGAGATGACAACATATGAACAAGCAAATTCACAGGAGTTCCTTTAGTGTGCTCTAAATCAGCATGCTATACATTCGTTGTTTCATTGCCAGTATACAATTAGAGGTTCTGTAAGATGTTGAAAGTTGAAACCAAATAAGTCATGAGATCCTCGTTCCCATCACTACCAATTTCATGATCACCTGCAGCTTCACTTGCTATTTCAGCTTCACGTGCCTTTTGTGACGCTTGATCAAACGGAGCAACTGCCTCGCCACCATACACCTAATTTTACGGGCCCAATACATTTTATCATAGGCTACCAAGAGAGGTGTCTTCAAGATCTTATTTTCATATAGAGGTGCGTGTTCCTTTAATATCTTCAACTGTTTTGCTGGAAAGAGCTGAATAAAACACCCTGGGATTAGTTCAAATGACAAATGTCCATCAAATGCATGTATTCACCAAATATTATGGCTTACCAATCGGGGAGCTTCAATTATTTTTTCAGGGCAACATATCACCATGAGTGCGGTAGCAAGTTTCAGTAAATCCCAATCCTTAGTGTCGATACGAGATATTTCCTGAATGTGCACAGAAGCATCGAGCAAAAAGTACTTGTATTTGTTCACTCTTTGGTCGCACTTATTCAAGTGGCCTGCCAGCTGAACAAACTCTTTAGTAACCTGGACACAGGGAGCATTGCTATATTAATAACACATGATGCAATGAAAATTTTAGAAACAATATTGCATCGAAATTTAGAAGAGCAGAGTCCGAATATAGTGTTGAACATGTAGGCATAACAATATGTGCAGCATGCTCAATTAGGCGAACATTGAAATCAGATGGTGTTTTTCACAGCAGTCCAAGGGGTTGGTTTGCTTTTGGTCATGCTACCTTTCCTTTGCTCTCAGTTTTCGGTTGCTCAGAGATGTTTTAGCTGGTATAAATCCAGACTTGGATAGTCAAGTGGAAGTGGAACATTCCAAAAAGTTGGAGATCCAACTACAAGGAGACAGCGCTGATACCACATTGCTATGGTATCTTTGACCTCTCCTTTTTATACTCTTTTTTTCTTTTTTTATACAAGGGAAATGATCTCAAATGATACATGAATAGGCGTGGTGACTGGTGAGTCAGTGAAAATTAAAGGCTTGGAGTACAAGGGGAGCACAATAAAGCAGAAAGTATCAGATGCATGGGAAAGGAGGTGATAAGCGCACCATCATATCTGGTTCAATGTCAAAGTTATGCATGTTCAGGAAAGATCTCATTCCTTGACTCATCGGGAGGCGATCCTCATTAGTCAGTCCAGACCGTTCTGTAGGCACAAAATTCCTCAACGAAATTTTCAAGCCCCACATCAACTCATCAACAGCCGGACAACACAGACACACTATATCCTGAAATAATTCACAGAAGTTGATGTCAAAATCATTCTTAGACATATGCAAGCAAGGGAGTTTTAACACTAACCATGTTACTTTCAATTATTCGTTTATAAACCATATTTCCAACGGCAATTTTCTGCCCAGGCTTATGGCAACCCAAGATCATCTTACCAAGCGCTTCACTGACACCAGTATCTTCATTAATGGCTCTACCCTTGTCCTCAAATGTTCCAATGTCTAAAAGATGAATGACCTGTTTAAAGAAACAAACAACGACAACCATGTTAAAAGGAAATAACCACAACTAATGGAAAATTCTTCACGCCTCTGCTGGGGTGTGGTGTTAATTATGTAGTTCCATGCATCAACTGTAATGACAAATCCGCTCAAATCCTAAACTATTGCAGTATAAATCAGAATAAGTTGGTGTGTTCAGCTAATGCGATGTGTTCCGAAATCAGGCCATACTGCATTCATTGGTATTAGAACCATCACCATTTCAGGCCTCAAAATCATCCCTTGATAACATTTACTAATCAAAAATTGGCATATGCCTGTCTTGTATACATAAGCGAAACAACAGAATTATTTTCATGCTTTATGGAGAAAAAAATAATAATTGTGAGGTCTGTTAAATTAAGATCCTCGTCATATTCTTCATTCAATGCAAAGAATAAATAAATAAAAGTTGGCCATGCAAGATCACAGCTCAGTTTAATTAAGCATAGGCATCGCATAAATAATTAGATCTAGTATGAGAAAGGGGTCTAACATGTTTTGCTGTAAAATCATGGACAAAGTCTGCCCAGATATTCTGCAAGACAGAGAACATAGAAAAATTAGGTTCACAACAAACAGGCACATGAGTAAATCAAAATGGCATAATCAAACAAGTACCTGGCGGGCATCTGGTAAAAGGAGCTTGATACCATCATATCTGAAAACTGCAAAGCCAGATGGCATCTCAAATAGCACCAGGATCACCCCACCATTCCCCAACTGGTCAGCTGGTAAAGCAGAATTCAAGCAAATTCAGGCAAGCGGAATTACAAGGAAAAACGTAAGTTGACAACTGGACTAGACATCAAGCATGAAGTCATTTCGTGGCTCAGAGGACAAAGGCACCCTTGCACCCGCCAGATCCGCGAACGTAGCCTAACCACAAATAATCTTCGTCCGTCAACCCGCGACTCTGGAGTCAACATCGGCGATATTGCCCCCCGCACTGAGCAAGCCCTCACCCTCCACCAAACCCCAGAACACCAACTGCGAGGTAGGTTTCCTTCCGGCGCAGGTGGGGACTAATGAGAAGATCCTCGGGGCGATTTAGCTTACCTAGACCGTCGTTCCACCTCGCCGCCGCCGCCTCCTTCTTCGCCTCCGCCGCCGCCGCCGCCTCTTCGTCCGTCTCCTCGTCCTCCATCTCCTCCTCGTCCTCCGTCTTCAACAAATCCTCGTCCGGTTCCGACGACGACTCAGAGGACGTTTCACCCTCTTCATCCTCCGCCATCACTGAGGTCATTCCCACCTTCTCCGCCATCCCTAAAGCCATGCCCCCGTCCTCCGCCCTGGCCGCCATTGAGGGCATGTTTGGATATAAAGTATTTTTTTTGGTATTGGAGAAATACTACAGTTTTATAAAATACAGGTATCAGAAAGAAAGGAGGTGTTTGGATGTAAATAAGTTGGAGTTTTAGAAACTACAGTATTGGTAAAAAGTGTAAAACCGCAGTTTTTTTAACGTTTTCAAAACTTTGCTCATACCCTCTTTTTTCTAGACTAGCATGATACCCATGCGTTGCTACGGGCAGAAAAATAACAGACGATATAGAAGTCCTGTGTTAAAAAAGAAGAAATATAAACTATAGTGTATAGTCAGTGTGCACAAAGTATGGGAAGCATTAAGAGATAAGAGATGCTAGTCTAGACTCATTATCACAAATTAAATAAAAATAAGCTTCGAATGCCATTCAGTTCACCTCACCACGAATGTTTGTCAGCTGTTTCTTGGAGGAAGCAATCTTAGTTCAAAATATTTAACTGATCAAAAGCAATAATTTCGAGATTTCATTAAAATATACAATAATCTTTAAACTGCTTTTGACATTGGAGAAAAACAACCACATAAACCACCAATAGAGCTTATCAGTTAGCTCACTATTCAATACACCAAGACATTAGACATATATATAAATTGCACCTACCATACAACAACTTGTGAGCTTGTATCATTTTGGTCCAACAAGTAGCAAAACGTGCAAATGAATACATGAACTTGTTAAACATGTGCATATACGGTCACATATACTCTATGTAGACGTATTTTTTTCACCATGACACCTAACATGGATGGTTTATGCATGTAACACATATCTTTCTCCCCCTTCACATCTATATATGCAATAAACATGTATACAACTCTTATATTTCATCGACAAATTTCAAAAGATGGAAAAAAAACTAACAATATCACCAAGTCACTATTTGAACTGTCTTTTTTTTTCCTTTCTAAATCCAACTTAGAATTATGTGCATTTAATATATATAGGAAGCCCTAAGTCAATTTTTATAATTCTTCTCATTTTATATAGTTGATTGGTCGAACAAGATCAAACTTAACACCAGTATATTAGGATTATTATTTTTAAAAAAATTATTTGATGTCTATGGTAATATTGTTTCTTTTAAATCTGTTGTATATCCGTCATCGAAATTTTAAAAAGACATGTTAGAAAATTCTTTTTTTAATATTTTCACTTGTGAACAAGGGTAAACAAAATGTACATGAGACACAATAAATGACTTTATCATACTCCTCCGTCCCAAATTGTAACTCGTTTGACTTTTTTGACCTCAATTTTGACCACTCGTCTTATTCAAAATATTTGTGCAAATGTAGTCAAATTTGAGTCATTCTTGAAATTCTTTTATTACTAAAGCTAGTCATAACAAAAAAATATGATATTTTGCAAAAAAAAATTTGAATAAGACGAGTGGTCAAAGTTGGTGTCAAAAAAGTTAACGACTTATAATTTGGGACGGAGGGAGTACTTTTTTTAAAAAAAAAATGGTATATGTGGTCATCCATAGTTGAAGTTTCTTTAAAAAGAATATTTACCCATATCAAAAGAAATAAGAGTTGTGCACATGTTTATATAGATGAGAAGGAGGTAGGGGTTATAAAACCGTCCATGTTACATCTTATGGTGGCAAAATACATCTACATGTAGTACATGTGACCGTATATGCACGCATTTAACAAGTTCATGTATCTATTTGTATGTTTTGCTACTTGTTGGACCAAAATGATACAAGCCCACAAGTTGTTGTATGGTGGATCTAATTTACTCTATATATTTAGATAAGATCACTTCCATCAACAACAGTGTTCCCTCAAGCAATCATCATATAACCTGCAACACCTATGAAAAAAAGTAGTTATTAACTTAAAAGTTCCCTCAAGCAATCATCATATAACCTGCAACACCTATGAAAAAAAGTAGTTATTAACTTAAAAGGCTTTGAATATTAACAGGTTCAAGGAATTACTGTTATCAACAATAAAATAGTTTGTTTTCTTTCTCATATCAACACTGCCGACTAAAGCTAATAATTCAGCTCTAGCAGAATTATTTTTTTTACTCCATCTTTAACTCATGGTCTCATACACTGGCGTTGATTGAAATGGCATGAGGAGCAGGAGGTCATTAACCATACTTGGATTCATTCAGAGGTGCATGGCGGATCTAGCTAAATAAATTAGGTAGGTCAAAAATTAGTTTGGCCAATTACAACACTCCACGTTGAATATTTGACATGCTAAATTGGTCATCATCCAGCTCAAACATGGGTTGCCTTCATGCTCACTATCTGTTTTTCTCTTGCACCCAGCCTCCCACCATTAGCCAATCTCTGTTTTCTCACGTTGTCTCTCTGTGTATCAGCTTGATGCACACATGCGTGAGCTCTTTGTTGAAAAAGAGCAGGGTTTGTGTGCCACCATTAGGTAGGGCACAGGCCATGCCTTGCCCTACTGGTGGATATGCCCCTGGATTCATTAGGCATACACAGACAATCATCTAATGTACGAGTATGGCAAAAAGAGATGGCGCAAAACATTATGGTATGCTTCACAAATGCAGAGCAGAGCAGGTAACATAAAAGGTATGATTTCTGCTTCGACAAATTCAGAGCTGAAAAATTCAGAGATCAAAAGAGTGACCGTCAGCAAAGATAACATCAATGAGCAGACCTATATATTCAACAACTCAATAAAAATTCATATGTTCATTTGTATGAAGAATTACTGCATGTCTAGGAGGAGAGGACATATCACATATCTATAAAACTGAGCATTTTATGAATTGTTTTGATCATACGCACGAGCCAATCACACAAACATTTGCTCTTATTGGATACGGAGGGACTTGTAAAAATGATGTTGCATGGAGGAGTGTATCGGTGGGTTCACTATAATGCAGGTCTCAATCTCTGCATGATGGGCACCATGATCACTATAATCTCTTGCTCGCCCAACAGGTTCAGCTTGCACCCACACGACACCCCTGGCACCTTAAATTACATCAGACATATTACGTAACATAAATAAAAATGGCAAACCCGCTACTCAATCATAAGAGTTCTTTACCTAAATCTTGAACCCGTTCAGAATGTACAGTCCAACATTAACTGGAATCAGCGACACTCAGGAAGCCATAACCCACTGAGCCACTCAAACAGTAAGTCAGTTTATGAAGCCAAGTACATCACAGCCAAGAATCCTAAGTCTTGATTATCAACTGTGAGAAAAAGAAAACCTTGGAGTGGATACTAACCGGTAAAAAAAATAGTGAGGTATTTATAACGGCAACAAGAATTGTTTCTGCTGCCTAAAAAATGTAGTAATTATCATGTAACGGATCTAAAAATCTACTGCAGGCGCTTCAAATATTGAATTCCTTTCGTAATGATAATAATAACCGTGGGACTGGAGGGCAGAGTGGGCATGGTTGATGGTTCATTTGTCCCTGTGAAACAAAAAGTTCAGAATCACAGTCAATCAAAATTGAAGATTAATTCCACCGCATTGGGTTTTGGTTTTAGATCTTGCCAAAAGAAAGTTTGCCTGCTTTGATCCCCTGTGAATGTGCATTCACGTCAAAGCAACAAACATGTACAGGGCACTAAGATGTATCTGGACACAGGGGATGTATGAAGGTCTAGAGTTTCAGAAAGATCTGATCCAAAGAGGGCAAGGGAATCAGATCAAGAAAATCTATAGATAAATCTGAATGAAAACTACAACCATGGTCCATAATTCCATTCAAAGAACTAAATCCAGTAGCATTTTTCATACCAGGATTCTGGATTGTTGTGTTGCCTGCCACGGATGGATCGTGGGGCTGATGCCTGATGGTGATTGACATCTGTACCAATCTTGCCAGGACAGAGGCGCCGCCGAGGTTCCTGGCGTGGCGCCGCGGACTATGGGCACGGCGGCGTTGGAAGCCGACGATGATGGAGACGACATGCGCGCCGCGGAAGCCGAGGACATCGGGCTGGCGGCATTCCTCAGCCGCGGACGACGGTGAGGGGAGGCGATAGACGAGCGCCGGTGTGCGAAGCCGCGGACGACGGGCGCGACGTCTAGATGCGATGGATAGGCGCTGGCGTTGGAAGCCACGGACGACGAGGACGTCGAGCGCGGCGACGAGAAGGGAGGGGGGAGGTGATTCAATCTTGGTGTACGGAAGGCGGACGAAAGGGGGCAGGCGACCACCAGGAGACCAAGTCGTCCCTCAGCGTTGGTGGAAGCCGGCGGCAAGGCTCACGCGGGGCACTGAGGATCACGGTTTCCTTTTGCAATCGCGAGATTTGAGGAAGGAGTCACGTGCGGCTTCGGTTGTGGAGCGGACCGTGGACGGACGCACAAAGATGCACGACGAAAGGGGGCGGGCCACGATTGTCGCACCAAAAATTCTCCCTTATGTTCTTTTTTTTTGGACATATGGTACCCTACTTAAAAAAATATATCACACATGCATCACAATGAGCATTACAGGCAGTTTATATAGACATTGCACAACTATATAGTCCACAACCACACATAGTTAATAATTATTACACATTACACAATGAGAAAGGTAAACTACAGGTTCAACGACAAACAATAGAGTTCGACGACATCCAAACCATGTTCAACCACTTGAGGATACGCTGATGTGCTTAGTCTCCATGCTCTATTCCTATTTGAGACAAAATTTTGGCAGCACCTCCCCGTTGTTCTCTAGATACACGTCCTTGCAAGGAGAGTGTGTATCTGGAGAACAACAGGGAGATATTGCCGAAACTTTGTCCCGGATAGAAGTAGAACATGGAGACTAACCACATCGACGTATCCTCGGGCTGTCAAAAAATATGGACAATTCGAAACAGATACGGTTTTAAATATGTAGATATCTCTGCATATTTCAAACCGTATCTTTTTCGAACGGGAGACGCCTAACTCGGTTACGTGAACTACAAACATGAACATGTAGAGAGGAGTCTCACCTCGCCGTCGTGCAAGGTCGTGAGTCAAAAGCAACCTCTACCTACACATAAAAAAACCATGTCAAATGCAATTTTTGGCAGCATCCCCCTGCACGGTGAGTTATCTAAGACCCGCAACAATCAACATACAAATCCAGGGCACGATGGCCGATAATTCATCATCAATTTTTACAAAATTAACTCACATGCTTTATGAATTCTAATAATTTCAAATCCAATGCTATATCAATACTATAATTTCTAAAAATATTAAAATCTAAACAATTTATATACACTACACCGAAATTCACAAGAATTCATTGCAAATTCACCATCAATTCTCACACAATTAACATATATGCGAATACATTTCTTCGAACATCTTACAAGCATTGCGAGAAGCAATTCTCACCTCGAGTGCACGGCTGACCGACGAGGGACTGGGGCCAACGAGGTGAGGTGCAGGTGCTGACGTTGGGGTAGCAAACCTTGGCGGCCAGGCTGTGCACGCGGCCGCCCGGAGCTCTCGGGGGCGTCGGGATCCCGAGGCAGTGTTGTAGGCGGCGGGGTCCTGAGACGGCGAGGGAGGCGGCGCGACGAGCACCGCGGCGAAGCGAGAGGCGTGGCGCGACGAGCACCGCGGCGAGGCGAGGCGAGCGGCGCGGCGAGGCGAGGGTAGAGACGAGGCGAGGGACCGGGCGAGGCAGGCGAGGGGAGTCGGCGAGCGAGGCGGCAGCGGCGTGACGCTAGCCGATATGGTGTGGGGGAGAGGAAAAGAGGAGAAGGAAAGAGATAAAGGCCCGGACGGGCCGGCTTTGCTTATGGCAAAGGCTTGTTTGTCGATAGTCAGATCTGGCTCACGACAAATGCTTGTTTGCCGAGAGCCAGATCTGGCTCACGACAAAGGCTTGTTTGCCGAGAGCCAGATCTGGCTCACGACAAAGGCTTGTTTGCCGAGAGCTAGGTCTGGCTCTCGGCATATAATTTTTTCTATTTTTTTTATTCCCTAAATTTACCTAGCGAACCGTTGCATGCCACGTGGTTCTCTTTGCCGTGAGCCCCACCTAGCTCACGGCAAAGGACATGTTTGTCGTGGGCCTATCCCTAGCTCACGGCAAACAAAAATACAGCCCGTTTCTTTTTATTTTAGTTTCATATTTTTTTTCATATTCTTTCTTTATCATAAAGTTACTGCAATGATCAAATTATTTCGTAGACTTTCATTTAAATAACATTAGTCATATTTGTTTGCATATTATTTCATTATTTCTTGCAAGTCTTAACGACTTTTCATTATTTCATGTATATTTTAAATACAAATAAATATTATTTACATATTCATTATTTCATGTATATTTTAAATACAAATAAATATTATTTATATATATATATATATATACATATATTCTTTCTTACCCCTGCGTGCAAATGCACCCATGTCAACCCGTCGAGCCAGCCCAACCAACCAGCCTGTTGCCTCGAACCAATCCCACCAACTATTACCGAGTCCCCCAACCCGACCCACCGGCGACTGCGAGCATGAGCCGCGAGCGCGCGGGAGCGCGGCGAGCGGTGAGGGCGAGGTTGCTCCGGCGAGTGTGCGGAAGCGCGACGAGCGGGAGGTGTCCTGACTCTGACTGGATTCCAACCTTCTTCTATCGAGTGCTCGGGTGACGGGTCCAGCTGTCCCGGATCGCCGGCGACTGCCGCACGATGTGGGCCAGCAGCGACGCGTGAGATGCGCCAAGCGGCGCGCGGGCACGGATCCAGCAGCGACGCGTGAGATGCGCCAAGCGGCGCGCGGGAGGGTCCAGCAGCGGCACGCGGGCAGGCCTGGCGACGACATACAGGAGCGAGCTAGGGAGGGCGGTGGCGTGCGTGCGTTGGTCTGCAGCGGTGAGCTCAGCTAGTAATCTCTCGACGGCCGTCCTGCCTGTGCCTTCTCCAGCAGTGGCCGCACGAGCCGGCAGCCTGAGGGGCGCTTGTCTGCTGCTAGCACCGGAGTGGCCGGTAGACTGGCAAAGGCCCGAGGGATCCAGGCACCAAGCAAACTGCTCAACAAATCAACGGGGGAGGCGGATGCTGGACAACGGGACAAGGAAGCAAGGACGACGCCATGGCTAATGATCAGTGTTCAGACTCAAATGGTTGAATTTTTTATGCCTTCGTGATATTCATCCAGGAAGCTTACCACGGTGTAGTTCTTCAGGCTGTCCATATGTTCGATGAAATGACTCTGAAGATGAAGCAGCTGCAGGCTGATGAACTAGTTTGTTTTTCTGTTGAATTTTTTTATGCGTTTTGGATCTGGATGGATGGGTCTGTGACTCTAGAGCTTCACTTGTGTGTTCCTGTGTTCGCAGTGGTGGCGACAACTAAGATGCAGGAGCATGCAGGGAGCGACAATGAGGCAGCCAACCAACATGTGGTTTAGTACACTTTTTTTTTGAAGCGTTGGTTTAGTACAGTTTGACTGGTGAGATTCTTTTTTTATGGAAACTACAGGTGAGATGTCTGCGGCTGCTAGTGATTTGGACGGAAGTAGAACAAGTCCATGTATGCTAGTAACTTCAAAATTTGCTACAACTTTGGTTTAGCGGACCATGAGACTATATTTTGATTACTGAAGAATGGGATATAAGGGTATAAAGTAATGAACACTACCAGGAATTGAGATCTCCGGGTAGAAATTTCTGTTGTTAGACTGAACCTAATTGTTACTAAAGCTGATTGATCTATATTAAATCAAAAAATATATTACTAATAGTTGCTATGCATTACTGAAGGCTGGGACATGCAGAACCACCAAAGCAACTTGTTCTCTTTTTGGTTGCGTTGATTTATTGAATATGTTGTTTGACTTATACAATTATTGAATGATTCTGTGAAACATGCAGGTGAGCACCCTACCACCGGCCTCAAAGCATCGCTCGTGAAGGTTTGGTGTGCGATGATCATGATGATGGCTATGGTGACCAGGAACACTAGCTCTGAGCTTTTAGTGCTGTTAATGATGAGATCAATGAACTGAAGAGACCCTTTTGACTCTTTTGTGTGTTATTTTTACTCTCTTGTGTGTGAATTAACCAAATACAGTTTATTTTGTGTGTTTTGCAAAACAAATACATGAAGTTTGGTTTGTCTGCATTCCTCGTCCAAGCATCATGACTAGTTTCAACTGACATGAGAACTTTTATAATATGTCTACGGATGCAGGATGAGGACAATGTGTCATTCCGTGTGTACTTGCAATCGTGTTATTGTTCTTGTTGTAACAGGAGGACACGACTAGTTGCAATTGGTCTAGTTGTAACCAGATTACTACCTGAGTTGAAATTGTGTTTTCATGTGGATGTCTATCTAGTGTTGTCGTAACTCATTTATTGTATCTATTGCAATTGGAGGATAGACCAGTAGCAATTGGTGTTGTTGTAACTAGATTAGTGCTCCGGGTGCAACTGAGGTGTGATGTGCATATCTTTAAGTACAGATATAATTGTGTTATTGTTCTATTTGTAACTGGAGGGTCTGGACAGTTGCAATTCCTTTATCTATAATTTGATTAGTCCTAGTTACAATGGTGATAGATTTCTAGTATCGTTGTAACTCGATTACTGTCCTAGTTGCAATCGATGTACTCAACCTGTTGCAATTGGTCTAAATGTAACTAGATTAGTACTAATGTTGCAATAATTGTGGTGTCCTCTGCATGTCTTTCTAGTTTTAACTGTATTGTCCTAGTCGCAATTGGTGGGTTCAACTAGTTGTAATTGTTTTGGTTCCAACTAGATCATTGTCCTAGTTGCAATTACAGCGAGCTTTCTAGTGTCGTTGGAGCTCAGTTATTATCCTAGTCAATTGTTGTGTATGTCATCCTCGTTTTAACTGAATCATTGCCTAGGTGCAATTGGTGGCTGACTAGTTGCAATTGCTCTGGTTCCAACTATATTATTGTCCAGTTCCAATTTGTGATGCTCGTGCATGGCTTTTAATTTATTTTGTCTGAGTTGCAATTGATTTATTGTCCTAATTGCTATTGAGATACATAATCATTAGTTGGAGCATACCTAGGTATAATTTTCCTAGTGTCTCTCTAGTGTTGTCGTAACACAATTATTTTTCTAGTTGCAATTGGAGGACCCGAACAACAGCAAATGGTACCGCTGTAACTAGATTGGAGCTCTAGTCGCAATTGTGGTGTGATTTTGTATGCCTTTCTAGTGTAGTTGTAACTATGTTAGCCTCCTAGGTTACACTGGACAACCTAACCAGTTGTAATTGCTATAACTATAACTAGATCGGTGTCATATTTGAAATTGTGATGGGCTTCCTAGTGTCATTGTAACTCGGTTATTGTTTTAGTTGCAATCGAAGTACTTGATCGCTTGGAATTTGGGTTCATGCCTAGTTGCAACGGGGTTAGTTCTTTTAGTTGCAACTGTGGTGTTATGCGCATGTCTTCCTAGTGTTGCCATTAGTAGGTTATCGTCCCAGTTGCAAGTTGCAATTGGAGGATCCGACCTATAGCAATTGGTCTCGTTGTAACTATATTAGTGTTCCAATTGCAAGTTGAGGTGTGATGTGAATACCGTAATAATATAGTTGTAATTGTGTTAATTTTTCTAGTAGCAATTGGAGGACCTAACCAGTTGCAATGCTTCAGGTAAAACATAGATAAGTGTGTTAGTTGCAATTGTGATTGACCACATGTTGCAATTGGTATGGTATCATAGTTGCAATTGGTATGGTGTCATAGTTGCAATTGGAGGACCTGACTCGTTGCAATTGCTTCTGCTAAAACTAGATTAATGTGTTAGTTGCAATTGTGATTGACCCCAAGTTGCAATTGGTATGGTATCGTGGTGCAATTGGTTCGCACGCAGTTACAACTGGTTCACGCCTAGTTGCAATTGGGTTAGTGCTTTTAGTTGCAACTATGGTGTCGTACATGTCTTCCTAATATTGTCGTAACTATCATAATATAGCTGTAACTATGTTATTATTCTAGTTGCAATTGGAAGACGGTAATTGCTGCTTCAGCTAAAACTATATTAGTGTCATAGTTGCAATTATGATTGACTTTCTGGTGTCGTAGTAACTCAGTAATTGCCCTAGTTGAAATCGAAGTACTTGACCTGTTGGAATTGGTTCAAATGTGACTAGATTAGTACTCCGGCTGCAACTGTGATGTCGTTTGCATGTCTACCTAGTGTCGCCGTAACTCAGTTATTGTCCCTGCTGTAATTGGAGGACCAGACCAGTAGCAATTGATCTCGCTGTAACTAGATAGTGCTCCGGTTGCAATTGCAATGTGATGTGCATATCTTCCTAGTATAGTTGCAATTGTGTCATTGTTCTAGTTGTAATTGGATGACTTGAGCAGTTGTAATTCCTTTATTTATAATTAGATTATTGTCCTTGTTCCAGTTGTCATAGGTTTCTAATGTCGTTGTAACTTGGTTACTGTCCTTGTTGCAATCGATGTACTTGACCTGTTGTAATAAGTTCCGTGTTAGGTTTTGAGTTGTGATTTGCACACAGATCATGAGCCCTTGTCCATGTGTTGCCCTCCACTGAGCAGTTTAAGGCTTGAGAATTCGTCGAGGCAATCGACGTCCATAGCTTATGCTTGATGAAATGCCCAAGTGATCGTGGGTGGGGAGTAGGGGTATCCAGTTACATTGGTATTTTAAACAGAATTTCTTGCCCCAAAACTTGCATGATGTTATACCAGGCTACCACCTGCCTACTAGCTTGATGCCTGGATGTTGTATTAGGACAATGGCGGAGTGCCTGGCATATATGCAGAATTGTAGCCTTCCTATTGGTCTCGTGTATGCCTAGTGTAAATTTATCCCATGTGCTCTTGTGCTTAATTGCCTCCCAGGATCTTCGCCGTTGTGTGATCATGTACTTACATCAAATTCAAAGTCTGGAGTGGGGCAACTGGATTTGCTCATCTTGGATTGCTTATACAGGCATAGTTTCTTTAGTTCCTTTTGTTGTCTTCACATGTGTCTTTGGCTTCCTGCAGCTCATTTTTAATTTGTTTATGGGATTTTAACTAGGGGACTTTTATGGATTCATATCTTACTGCAGATTACAACATAATGACCAGTGACAGATTATTGAGGACATGTCTCCTGTATGGCTGTATTTACTGAATTACTAACTTAGTGGGTGTTGACACCGGATTTTAACAGGTCACCCCGGTGCCAAAAGGGAAGCAGAGATTCAGAATCGGAATCGGAGTCTGGAGATGAAGCGGATCAAATCGGAATCGGAGTCCGAGAAGAAGAGCCGTTTGAATCAGAGTTAGAGTCCGATGAGAGTCAAAAATCGGAGAAGAGGATGATGATGTGGAGGAGTCCTGGGAAGTTACCAGGTTAAGTTTATAGAAGGACCGAAATAGAGAGTCGTTATTTTTAAGTCTGAGTCGTAGACAGTTTTAAGAAAGATCTTTTCTTTTGCGTCAAGTAAGTTGGTCGTATACGTTTAGGAGTCGTAGTTATCAGAGTATAAGTATCGACCTTGCGTGGTCATGGAAGGCTGTACACACCAATATCAAACAAACTATTACACTTTTTTCGCATCTTACATACAATTGTCGGCGACTTCGTCTTTCCTTTTTCGCGAGTCCTTTCAGGCACGTCGAGGGTGATCAGATCTCAAGGCTTGCCTGTAAGTCCCGTATTACTGAGTAAGATCCGAGCTTTAGCAACCGGCGCATCGCTGTTGTTTCGTTTGGGATTATTCGACAGTTATCGGGTAAACATCTAAGCTTTAGTATCTGGCGTATCGCTGTTACTTCGTTTAGGTTTTATTCAACCTCTATCCAGCTTAGAATAGGCTTTGATCGGCTGTTATTTATACTTCATTATCGGATCTGATATAGCCGTTTAGATCTATTCTAAGTGTTGCTCTGTTTAGCTTGTTAGGTTACGTTTTAGTAATCTTACTCTGCTTTGCATCGGAATCGGCTGATCTAGCCGTTTCTTTATTGTAGATCGGAACCTAATTCCGATCTGATCTTCATCGCTAAATCGGAAACCCAGCCGATTTCGCTGTGATACTAACGTCCGATTTTCCTTGTCAATCAACAGGTCAGATTGACTGGCACTCCCTGCTTCATCGGTCACAGTCGATTTCGTGTGCTAGCACGTGAAGGTCTTTCCCGATTTTTGCGTCAACAGTGGGTATGTATCTCCTGTGTTACTGAATTACTAGATTTACTAGGGTGTTACCAGTTGCAAAGGAATTGCTCCAACGTGTCTTCCAAGTTTGTGGTAACTATGTTATTGTCATGGTTGCAATTGAAGGCTCGAACCTGTAGCAATTTGTCAAATTGTTATTAGATTAATGGATACAGTGAGCAGCCAGAACAACCAAAGCATATATTTCGAGTTGTTGCAATTGGAGGCCTAGACCTGTAGCAATAGGTTGCGGTGTGAAATGGAGGTCTTCCTGGTATAGTTGTAACAATGATATTGTTGCGACTAGGTTATTGTCCTGGTTTCAATTGGAGGCGCCGACCTGTAGCAATCGGTTGCGGTGTGAAGTGGATGTCTTCCTAGTATAGTTGTAACAGTGTTAGTGTTGCAACTAGGTTACTGGCTGCAATTGGAGGCTTCGACCTGTAGCAATCGGTTGCACTATGAAGTAGATGTCTTCCTAGTATAGTTGTAACAATGATATTGTTGCAACTAGGTTATTGTCCTGGTTGCAATTGGAGGCTTCGACCCGTAGCAATCGGTTGCGGTGTGAAGTGGATGCCTTCCAAGTATAGTGGTAACAATGTTATTATTCATGGTTGCAATTGGAGACTCTGACATGTAGCAATCGGAGGCGGTGTGAAGTGGATACCTTCCTATTATAATTATAGTCGTGTTACTGTCGTAACTAAGTTATTGTCCTGGCTGCAATTGGAGGCTCCGACCTGCAGCAATCGGCGGCGGTGTGAAGTCGATGTCTTCCTAGTATAGATGTAACTTTGTTGTTGTTACAACTAGGTTATTGTCCTGGTTGCAATTGTAGGCTCCGACATGTAGCAATCGGTTGTGATGTGATGTGCATGTCTTACTAGTACAATTATAACTAGGTTATTATCTTTCTCAAAGGGAAAAAATTACATGAGACAAAGGCGCAGGACCCAGCCGCACATTCAGAATTTGTATTTACTTAAAATAGAGAACAATGAAGTGCAATCACATGATAACATATAGAACTGAGTGTTAGTACAGGGAAAATTCATTGTAAATGTTATATCAGACTGACGCTGTTGTTAAATGCTATATCAAACTTCAACAAAAGTTGATTCGATGCCATCAAATTGAAGTTTCTTTTGCTCGACAAACATGTGAGTTTCAGGAATACGGTGGCACACATTATCTGCAATGCTGGCCTTAGACAGATCTGGAAGTGGCAGTCAATGAATCTCTAACAGAAGAGTTGTTACTGACCAATGTCACTATTAGAACAAATAATTTTGCTCTCTATGTGTGATGGAAAATCATCTAATTGAACTCCATGGTCAATTGATCCCACCTTAGTGACACAAATATCCATATCCTGACCTGGACCTATTGATGTTGTTTCAGCTATGTTAGCAGCAGCATCACACGGTACGGATGATGATGATACAGTAGTTGTGTTTGGCCCCAAAGACCCAACTCGACCTATGTTCCCCATCTTCCATACCATCATGGCTTCCACTCGTTGCAGCTTGATCCTTTCCATGTAGACGATCTTCAGTATGTCTTTGGCTTGACCTGGAATGCTGCATCCTTGAAAACATTTTATCTGCAGCACAGGCCTCATAAATACCCTAAATAAGTGAAGTCTGATCCTGATCACCTGATGCCCCCTTTCATGTATGTCACTACCCAGAGCAGTACAATTGCTGTCTGGATAGGCACATCCATTTGAAACCTCTGAATTACTAGACAAAGTGCAAGGAACAGTTAAGAGGCACGAAGACGCTCCTATTGATGGCCGGTGTTGTGATATGTCTTCCAATGAGAAAAATCGGTTTGCCATTTAGCTCTGCACATAATGGAGTGCTTCAGTATATAGATAAAATGAAAGATAGTAACATAGAGAAAAATGATAGCATAAAACGATATTCGCAACAAAATGGTTAGATATGACATGCAGACATTCAGCAACTACTCAAGTACCAAATAGAATATAATTGTCTTTATTTTGTTTACTTGCAAATTATATTTCTTGTGGAATCATTAAAATTTCACTATATAGTCAACAACAAACTATATCATGTATATGTAGCCATGTTATAGTCATGGCAGCAGGAAGAACTCTGTAACACTAAGTAATCCCCCAACCATATTTCTTCTCTTAGACAATTACCACCCCCATGGTCGTTTTCACACCACACGAGTACCTCACGGCAAAATTTCTCCGATTGAACAAATAAGGAATTACCCAAATCAATCCTCCACAAAATGCTGGCACTAGAGTTTCAGTCCAAGCATCTAAAAATCAGTGTAAATTGTTTACCAGTTTGCGCTTTTCCAAATGTATGTGCACTCTGAACATCTAAAAATCAGACACATGCAAAATTAAACACAAAAGCTTTTAAATCTAGAGGTCCACAACCCAATATAGGCAGAACCACCTCTTCGTTGCCACCATAGAAGCAAAATAACAAACAGGTATAGGCCACCACTTCCATCGGCTGATTGGAACCTTGCTCATTTGCTCAATAGCCGAACACAGTAGGATTGGCTGTGCTCCAACAAAAATCAGGAAGATTGGCTCTGTGCTGAACCGAATTAGACAACAAAAATCGAAGTGGCCCCAAGAACGCAAGGACAGCACCCTGGTGAGCCGCTTTAGCTCCAACAGCAAGCTAGTACAGGCAACGACATTGTGGTGTGCTAACGCCAATGGTGAGCCGTGGCTGGAGCTCCCTGTAGAAGCTGACGGACAGATTAAATGCATGGACAGCCTGAAGAACTACGCCTTTCGGAGCTTCCTGGACGAATATCACAGAGACATAACAAATCCAACCTCACACTGACCATTAGGCATGGTTGTCGACCTTGTTTCCTTGTGCAGAACCCGCCTCCCCGTCGATTTTTTTAGCAGCCTGTTTGGACTAGGTGCCTGCCCTCTGGCCTTTTGTCAGTCTACCGGCCGCTCACACAGCCAAGGTGTGAGCAGCAGAGGAGCGCCCCTCTCGCTGTCCCGTGCCGCCGCCGCTGTTGAAGCCTTGAAGGCAAGGCTGCAGGTCCAGGCATAGGATGCTGCCGCAAATGCGAATCCAACTCAAAGGGATGAAATCAATGGGCGAACTAAAGAGGAAATTAGAGGTTGCTGCAGGGAAGTGGAAGAAATCTGCCGCCGCCGAGATTCAACGCTGGAAATCCGCGGCTGTGGGAGGCACAACAGGACTTCCGTCCACAGCTCGTCGGGGGCTCCCGGCGGCACGGGAACAGAACAGCGTCCGCCGGCAGCGCAGGGTCTCTCCGGGGCGCCGCGATGGGGGAACAGGAGCACAGCGGGCCACCGCAGCCGGACCGAACCTAACTTCGCACCGTGCCGCCGCCTCGCCTGGGTCGCCTCGGAGCCACCATAGCCCCAGATTGCTCCGCCGTGCAACGCCGTAGCTCTGGAGTCGGGTCGCGCTCGACACTCACCACTCTCCCGCACGCTCGCCGGACCAAACTCGCCCTCGCCCCTCGCGCGCTCCCGCGCGCTCGGGCCTCAGGCTCGTGGTTGTTACCGCGGTCTGCCAGGGGGAGGCGCACATGGGAGGTTTGGTTGGGGGTCTGTGCATTAACAGCAACAAAGTTCATTTTAGTCGCTCTCTCTCTATATATATATAATTACTAACATTTAACATTTAAGAAGGACCATATTATAGTGTCTATAGCATATATACAATGTTTTGAAACTCAAGCTCAAACTCAATCTTCACTTTGACTTAAAAACTAGTCACTCATGTTTATGAAATTTCTACGGAGATGTTCAATTTTGTGCATCGTACGAGACAAACTTATGTAAAACCTTGTCAAACCTTCTCCACAACTTATGCCTCATATTATTATACGTCGACAAATTTTATGATTTTTTTACTTTATTTGCTATTTTTAAAAAATTTATGAAAGTAATGTTTGTTGTGAGGTTTTATAAAGCTCACGGCAAAGGTGATGTTTCCCGTGAGGTTTCGAAAAGCTCACGACAAAGTGTGCTGTGTGGGAGCGTGCCACGTGGCCACGTGGGCCTTGCTCGACCGTTGCGGCCAATGGCCGGCTTGATATTGGCCACGTGGGCCTCGCACGGCCGTTCCGGCCAACGGCTGGCCTGACTAACTCAATTATTAGGAAATCGCGAATCAGATCATTTGTTCTTACCTCAACAAGAGAAGCACGAGCCCCCTTCTTTTCTTCTTGTTCCCAATTCACTACTAAGCAAGTTCAAACGAATTGACCATTCGTGTGATAAATTCCGGCTTGATAACGTGGGCCTCGCACGGCCGTTCCGGCCAACGGCCGGCTTGATGATTTGCCGTGAGCTGGCACAGAGGCTGTTTGTCGTGAGCCGTCTCTTCGCTCTCGGCAAACGCCTTCCACGGCCGTTGCTTCCAACGGCCAACACAACGGAGACGCATGTGCGCGGCGTGTTCAGTCTTTTTGCCGAGAGCTAGCCGGAGGCTCTCGGCAAAAGAGCTAACGACCGTTAGGCTACGCAGCTAGCCGTTCCACGAGGAGTGCACGTTCACGTGACGTGGCCTTTTATAACGAGTGGGTCCTCTTTTGCCGAGTGCAGCTGTGTTTTAGCTCACGGTAAAGAGAGTTTTTGTCGTGCGTTGTGTTTTTTGCCGAGGGTCTCACTTTTGTAGCTCTCGACAACTATTGCTTTTACCGAGAGCTCCATGTTTGTCTAGAGTTTCCCTCTTTGAGCTTACAGCAAACATGCCTTTGCCGAGAGCCCGACTTTTGGCTCACGACAAATAGCTATTTTCCGGTAGTGCACCGCGTAGGGAAGGAGGAGGACTTCCAGCTGTGGCGGCGGCCAAAGCTGGAACGGTAACTCGGCGAGAAGGCAACGAGAACTGCGTAGATCGGCAGATGAACGGAAGATGAATCGGCGTGTATTCTGGGCGCCTAGCCGGATGCGGGGCTCTTAAACAACTGGGCTGGTAATAAGTGCTGATTGGGTCGTTGGGCTGGATTTAAAAGAGCCTATATAGGCTAATTAGTGATTAGCATGTTGATTAGGGGGTATTATATAGTGGACCTACATGAGCATTGGGGGGCCAGCCCCCCCCCCTCCCCCCCCCCGGCTCCGCCCCTGCCCTAAATCAACTCAAAACTTGTAGTCATTTTCTCATTATATCGCCAGAGCCGCACGTCCATAACTGAATAACTACATCACATGTACCTACAGTTTCAAAAATTAGCTATCGAGATGCAGGACAAGACACCAGGTTGCTCAAATCGAGTATATGCTTCCAGGGTATTTATCAGTGAGTGATGCTACCACTGATCACAATGTATCTTCCTCTGCAACATGCAAAGCGATGTAGTGTGTACAGAAACTAGGCTAGTGCTTTTCTTTGCTTGCGACATGGCATCAACCTTTTCTCTTTTTTCATGGACAGAGCAAGACGAGAACTAGGGACAGAAAATCTGATTCGAGGGAATGTGCATCTTACCACATATTACGTCAATTCCTTCTTTTTTTTCTTCTGTTTCCTATCTGATCTGAACACCACTTTTGTCTCCATGCAAGTGAAAGTGAGAACACTGCATGTTGATGGGAGCAGCAAAGCCAGCCATGCCGCTGGTGCGCTTTGAGGTGTAGTTTCTCTCTGGACTCTAGCTGGATTGCACTAGTGATTTTCATCAATGTGGAGAATAAAGTCGCCGGGCATCGTTGCATTATCGACAGTGTCTCTTGAAAATTGTTAATCCACAACTTTTCGCCCCTCTTTACAGGTTACAAAAGAAAAGTTCTTACTGTCTGTAGATTCTGTTAGAATATTTGGACCCGGCCTATTATTCATTTATTCTAAAAGGATTATAGCCTACTTTTAATGTTATAGTTATTATTTTAATGTTATAGTTATTATGGTTAAAACCATATTGATAGTAGAAAAGAATCTCAACCAACTTAAAGGGTTAACCTTTGGTGCACCTCCTGTGAAGCCGGTAAGGGGAGATTGACGAGCAACACGCTCGCGCGCTCACTCGCCTCGCCGAGCTGTGGGCGTGGGCGTGCCTGAGCCTGATGTGCGAAAGGGATCTCTCTTTTGCTGGTCATGACAATTGAAGACGCGGTAATTGGAAGGGCTGGTTATGGCAATTAATGATACCATAATTGAGCCTTCCCGATTCTCTCGGTCCATCCTCTCGTCTCCCTCCGAGAGCTATATAAACAGGGCCATCCTCTCCTTCGAGATTCAGATCTGAGACACTACTCCTCCTCCTTCCTCTGCTGCAACTCTGCTTCTCCATCGCCGGCGCTGCGCGCACATCACCGGCGAGAGCAGGTGCCTCCGACACCATTGCCTCTTTGAGATCCTGCTCGGGATACCGGGGCAATCAAGTTTCTGGGGAGCGTCTTCACGCGACTGCTTGCCCAGAACCGCTGCGTCTTCACCAGCGTACGGTTCACCGTCCTGGACACTCCGCCGCCGTCGAACAACTACACCGCGCCGCGTCTCATTCCTGTACGACTCCGGCACACGGACTGCACTGCATCAACGGATCTTCCTGCATCAAATCTGTACGACTCCTTCGAGCAAGGCCAATCGAGGAACACCATGAGTTCGGATGGTATTCCTCCAGCTGGTAATGGCGCAACCGATGCCTTCGGCAAAGGTCCCACCCCGGGGTACATTTTGATGTCCGAACTGCTATCCTTTATTTTTATTTGTGTTCTTATTTAAATTTGTGTTAAATATGAACACGTGCACATGGATTGTTTCACTCACTATAGTTATGTAAATATTTGTGAATTTAATTATAACTTTGGAATTAAAATATGGCCTATTGCAGATAATTATCCAACAGATTCTGTACTGAATGCAAAATTTGCGTGAACTGTGGAGGAAGTTGATTGAGGTCTTTCCGTTTCCTTTGTTCGTGTGCTGCTTTCCTGCCATTTGCCCTCGTGGCATATGCCATTTTCTTTCTCTGCTTTTAGATTGAGTATATGTTGGAATCGTTCTCATAATACTTTGATTAGAAATGGAGAACTTGTAATTCATCCAATAGATATGATTCTTCTGAAAGCTCGATTTCACAGTCTCGTATGTACGACACCCCTTGTTTTTTTTTTTACTAAAACAAATTTGTTCTGGTGAATTAAAATGCTGAGGTCACAAGTTATGGCAACATTTGAATTGCTGTGAACTATCAAATATCATATGCATTCTTTTCGACCAAGTCAACAACAGGAGAGATTAGGTGAGTTCATCTTCACAGAACATTCATGAAGGGTCTAGTAGATGAGCATATGTATCATATCATGTATCGAGAAGCTTTTCAAGTTCTCACTAGTGGGAAAGAAAGAGACCTTTAGTACCGGACGCAAAGCCGCGTTAGTACCGGTTATGCGCCAGGTACAAAACTTCCGGTACTAAATGGCAGCCCCGTTAGTACCGGCTACAGCAACCGGTACTAACGGGGCCGCAGGGTCGGCGGGGTCGGTCAGTTAGTACCGGCTGGTAACACCAGCCGGTACTAACGGGTTTCGAGCCAAAAAATAAAGAAAAAAATTTGTAAGCTTACCGGGAGTCACAAGTCACGCGTAAATGCGTGTGCGCGGTTCGTGGGATTCGAACTCACAACCTCTGGCCTCGCGCGTAACCCTCTCTACCATCCCACCTATGCATCACTTGTGATTGAGTAGGATATGCTTTCCTTTTGAACTATACCCCACAGACCCATTTAGTACCGTGGCTCGTAACACCAGCCGGTACTAAATGCCAACATTTAGTACCGGCTGGAGCCGGTACTAAACGGGGGCCTCGGGAACCCTCCGGGACCATTTAGTACCGGCTGGTAACACCAACCGGTACTAAATGGCACTCGGGAACCCCTGGGACACGTTAGTACCGGGTTTTAAAACAACCGGTACTAACGTGTGAGGGACGAATGCTCTATTATCCAGTAGTGTCTTGTGAAGCAAAGTCGCTTTACTGTTGCATCATTCCACTAAGATTCAGTAGGATGCGTTTTGCTTTGTAGACTGTTGCCATATATCTCTTTCGCTTTTGGAAACGAATATTTGTCGATGATCTTTTATCAAGTCTTCAGGGTACACATTTTTGCCATCACCAGCCACCTAAGTCAGTTATATATCTTCAAAGGGGGAAAAAGAAAGGCTACCAAGAGCTGAAGTTATAGCTTCTGTTTCAATTCTGTTAAAAAAAACTTATGTTTCAACTCATGAAACTCTCGCTGCTACTATTTTCAGTAAAAAGATAGGACTAAGTACGGGCGCAATTAAGCTACCAATATGCCGAAACCAAGATTCATCAAGCTATTTTTCAATCCACGCACATGTAGGTAGAATGTGATCTCTCTGGAGCAGGTGGGGTTGTTCATCGCCAGGTCCTAGGATGGGTGGCCATCTATAGAAAAGTGCTGCACAAGATCACCTGAGCTCGACAGGCAAGGCAGTCTGACACCGGCCTCTTGGTCATAGTGTTTCAGGTCGCAAACGAAGTAGTTGGTGCCTTGCTGCGTCACGCATTACTTCTAGAAGCACCTACTCCCAAAAAAAAAAACGTTCGAACGTTTACCATGACAGAAATATGTCAATTTTTTGCAGTCTCACTAATAGAGTTGATTACTTTGTTGTAATTTTCTCTGCATTATTTACTTATGACAGTCGTTCTTAGTCCCAGCAACCGAAGGATGGTGGGGAAAAACCCCACACAATGTGTGCAGCCAAAACACGTAGTTAATGAGATTACCATACTGCGCCCAAGTAGCAACCCTATATAGGCTTTGTTCGTCAATAAATAGATAGCAACATATTCTATAAGAACTCAATTTCTATGGGAAGAACTCAAATCTGAACCACATGATCTCTTGATCTAAGGGGAGTGCGTAGGAGAGGTGGGAGGGGCAAAGATAAATGTTTTACTTGGCCCTACAGAACAGGGGGTTTCTTCCTGTTGTACGCTATTTTCTATGGTCATATTCTGGCTTACACATTCCTTCCGTGCCATCTCCATCACCAATTCACCAGGGAAAACGGCAACTCTCACTTGACATTCTGAGGCAAGCTAGCCTAGCGTGTTAGGTGAGTCGATGGTTATCTCAGGATCAGGGATGTACTTATTTACAAATTATAACCACCATTTCAGTTTCCTCACTTCACGGTAGTTGATCTTCTGTACATTGTTCGATTGCGATAGCATTGTGCAAAGTCATCCAGTTTAGCTTGCCCTTTAGACATGATCCGGGAAAACTAAATCAGTGAGCTTTTAAGTCATGGCTCCTTTTCTCAAATATCATCAGGTTGGAGGCTATAAGTCAAAACCATCGTTCTGTTCCTTCAACGGTAAGTTCCTGGTATAATAAGGTGAATCAGAAAAGGGCAGGTGGCTTTATCTCCCTCAAGTAATCCAGTGTAGCTCAGAAAGTATGTCTTGAATTATTGACATTTGCATTATGTCGTCTTTTTCTTAAAGAAGTAGCACTGATTGTGTCTCTATACGACATTATATTGTGTTTCGTGGTTGCATTAAAAAAAATTATTCGTCGTGGATAGGTTGTCAAGGAATTCTTTTGAGGGGATAAACGCTTCTTCGTGTACAAGTAACCCATCATCTGCCTTCTAAAGCAATTATACTCTGTGGACTATGCACAGGATCACCTTTGCGATTCTCTCTTTTCTCGATCACATTGCCATTATTTTCTTGACCATTTGTCCAAATAATATATAGTAAACGGAAAAAGGTATTAACCTCGTGGTGAGCAAGTTTGTGGTATTCTCCAGCATTGGCATCATATATGGCTAGAAAGGTTTATATTGTTTTTCAATTAGGCAATCTCTTCCAAGACTCTGGACTTGATCAAAGGCACCCGTAAGTTGATTACCTGCTCTGTGGTGATAACAGCTTTCGGTAACGTGTGTTGGATCTCATGGCGACCTACCACAGTTTATATTCTACTAAATCTGATAGAGAATGTGATGTTTAGCTTTTTCATGGTCTTCGTACTTTGTATTGCAAAGTCACACAGGGAACACATGCACGACACCTTTGTCAATGATATATTTTTGCTTTATTCGTCATTTTCCTTCGTTGCTTATTGTCTGATGGCCAACTTGATCATTCTTTTTTCTTTATTTAAAAACATCCATTCTGCTGCCACGCATCCCTTGTTGAAATATAGGGTTAACCACTAAACTTAAGAAGTCACTCTATCAGCACCCTATATGTAACCAGTTACAATAAGAATCCCTAGTGGGAATTGCATATGCTTTTTAAATGATCTTGTGCTATGTGAAATGGAAGCAGATTTCGGCAGACAAGGAATCCTCCATCTTCGATGTACAAGAAGATTGTCCAGGTTGCGAAACTGAAGAGCGAGCCCACAGCTGAATGCGTACTACGGGAGTCGCTGATACATACTGCTCCAAGGCGAGGGGATGCACAGATGAGACCTGCCAAGAGTCTTTAGCCGACACTTGGCTTAGACGACACTACACTGCCGCCGCAGGTCAAACGCGCACCGCTCAGCATCATCACCTAGGAGTCAACTGGCTTCAGCTCTCAATCATTCCTCCCCCTGCGCTCCATATGCTCGCCAACTCGCCGCTTTGCGCGAAAAAGCTCGCGCGAGCCCGCACTTTTATTCATCGTGGCTCGCGGCCGCCGGAATGCGCCGAGTGGTGACCAGGTGGTGTTGCCGGATTGCCACGAACACGAGCGCGCGCGCGCGCGTGCCCAGCGCTTGGCCCGCTCCGGGGGGCTACCGGTGTCGGCCTCGGCTATCACACAAGGTGCGCGTCGCCGTTCGCGTTCAGGGCCGGCTCGACCCGTGTCCATCCGTCCGGTCACCGCGGACGCCAAGTACGCGACGCAACGCCAGCGCGCCAGGGGTACGTACGGGCACGCGAGGTTGGTGGCGGATAAGCGAAGGCGCGAAGCTAGTGGTGTGGCGTCGACGCGACCCGGCAGGCAGCGGCTAGCTGGTGGCCGTTCTCCGTCTGCATCTGTAAAAGCAGGCTGCGCGCACGGCCTGTGGCTACCGGACGACGGCTCTCTGGATGCGAGAAAGCGTTCTGGAAGGATCAGCAGCAGTTTATTTCGCCTCTGGATTATGGCCCCGTTTAGATTCAAAAAAGTTTCCTAAAAAACCACTATTCATCCAATTTTCCCCTATTGATCCCACCACTTCCACTCACATAACACTATTCATCTACAGTGTTTTTTTTGAACAGTGTATTTTCAGGGAATCTTTCCCCAATCTAAACACACCCTATAGGTTGTATTTCGAGGTTAGGATATGGAATAATTATGTATCATGTTAAGCACTTCGTTGATAATGGTAGGGTACCATGTACGACTGTACATGTATTAAAATATGGAAAACCATAGCTAGTCAAAGTCCTGAACAAATTAAGCTGCATCGATCATACCAGGTTTGATTAAACGAGTACTAGTATATTTTAGTCTGCAGGTCTGCTAAAATTGTTTAGCCCCACGAACACGCATTTCCAGGCACTCCAGATCACCGTCACCCACTGCTGGGTTTCCTGGCGTTGCATCTTGCCTACAAGTGGGCATCCGTCAATTACAACTTGTGTATCAGGAAACATCTTGTCCCGGCACCCGGCTCCCATGTCGTTTGGCACACACGTACGCTTTTGTCCCGTCAGCCGCGATCGCAGCTCATCCGTTCCCTGCAAGTGCCGTCTCTTTTTCTTCGAGACGAGCCCATGCCTCATTTCCATTTCATTCAACGAAAATATTTGAGAGCGTTCCTTTGGGATTGAAATGATGCAATCCGGGTTTTGCGTGCCACTGCCCGCTGATTTGAGCGTGCTTTCCGTTATTTTTATCCACTACTGTTTGCTTACAAATTCTCCGGGACGCTGATTGGATTGGGTATCAGTATTATGCTAGTGAATTCAGGAATGCACTGCATCTTGGTGGCAAATAGCGGAGGAGAGTATATATGCGACAGAACCTTGTGATGAAGTCATTCGGTTATCTTATAATTAATGCCACTTCTTAATTGTTTCTCCCTATGGACTACGATGTGTTAGTTGGGGAGACTGACTAGTTATACTAGGATACAATTTGTCACACCCCGAAATTTGGAATTTCGATATGTGAATTAGAAAGAAAATTAAATAAACAATTTTCATTAATTATTAAAAAAAATTTCAACATTTGTCTTATTTACAGGGTATTTAGTATAGGAAAACAATCATTTTCCTAAATCAAATAAAAATGCTTTGTGTTGCCTTAATTGAAATGTTGCATTCATGTCATTGCATCTAATATTCCTTGAGTGTGAGATTTCAAAATACGTTTAGATGCCGATCAATCTTTCCCTGGGAATTTTCCTAGATTTTTCCTAGGAATTAATTCTCTTTTCCTAAAGTCAAATCCATTTATTGGAAGGATTTAAAATCTCTTTCATGAGCTCCAAATCTTTTATTTTGGTTCAAAGTCTCCAACTCTATCTCTGGACTTTTTCCTAAGATTTTTGGAGATTTTGTAATATTTTCTATGGTTTAAATACATTTTCTGGGATTTCCTAGAATTGTTTTTGAACTAGAATCTATTTCCCAAAATAATCTTTTTCCTTCCTGGGCCGAGCTCATTCTGGCCCAACTTCCTCCTCTCTTTCCCTCTCCACGCCGGCCCATTTCTTCTTCTCCCAGCCCAACCCGACCTTCCTCTCTCCCTCTCTCCCTTCCTTTCACCGACGTGTGGGCCCCTGCTGTCATCCTCTCTTCTCTCCCACTGCTTTCTCCCTGTCTCACTGACCAGCGGGCCCCGTTGTCAGCTCTTTCTTTCCCGTGCCCGACCAGGACTCAAGAGTCCGGTCTGCGCCCGCCGCCGCGCGCCGCCAGACTCCTCGACGTGCGCGCCCCGGAAAGGGCAGGTTCCGAGCCCCCTATAAAACCCGAGCTGTCCTGCTACCTCTCCCTTGCCTCGCTCCCCTCTTCCATCCGAGTTGCGCCGCCGCCGCGAGCAGCTCCGACGGAGCAGAGCCGCCAGCGCCGCCTCCCCCTTCGATTCGCTGCGTTGGAACCTCGCCGGACCAAATCGGCTCCTCCACGAGCTTCGAGACACCAAGACGCATCCAATTTGCCTCTTCCCGTCGTCCTTCCGCCGCCGGAGGAGCTCGCCGCCGTGAGCCTAAGCCGGCGCCGCCGCCGTCTCCGATGCTAGGCCGCCTCCGTCCATCTACGCCGTCGGTGAGCACGTCTACAAGTTCGTCTCGACCTCCTCTCTCTTTTCCCCTATTTCGCCGATCTCCCCTCTCCCTAAATCGCCGGCGAGTAGTGCACCAGAACCAGCCGTCCGCCATGGCCTGTGAAGCTCTTGGAGCTTCTGCAGAAAAGCCCCTGTAGTTGTTGCTAATAAACCCACGGTCCAACCTTAGTCAAAAGTAATTAGATATAGGTCCTGTTTTTATCAGTTTAGCCCCTGAACTTTTATAGATTCTAACCCGCCGTCTTTGGCTGCCCGTTTTACATGTGAACCCTCGAGTTTTCACATGTAATTACGTTTTAGGTCCCTGGTCTCTTCTGTTTAAGCCCCTGGAAGGTTAGATTTAGTACAAAGAAGCCCCTGAACCTTGTTTTATTCATAGTTTCCACGTTTAGTCTCCGTTTAACCTCGTTTTTGTTGCGTTAATCTTCTAAAAGCGTAGACTTTAGTTTAATAGTGTTTTTTTACCAAGTTTCATGTTTTGAGAATAAATAAAAAATTAATTTGCTTAGTATTTGTTATATGCTTTACAAATTACATAAAATCTAATTAGAGCTCCAACTCCATGTTTTATAATTTATTTAAAATATTAATTTGAATAATGTTTACTTCATATGCGTTTACAAATAAAATCTAATTATCTTATATTTTGGTTTTCATAAACTAATAATTAATTTGCTTAATGATCAATGTTGAATCTAGTTTTCTAAATAAAATTTGACTAGGTTTATACATCGGTTTTTATGAATAAAAGTTAACTGGACTAATATCTATATATACTTCACTCGCTTTTCTAATTAAAAGTTATTTAAGGTTATACTCCGTTGTTTTATAAACAAATGATATCAATATGATTAATAATTATTGAACCAATCTTTTATAATTAAAATATGGCTAGTGCTTTACCCGTTGTTTCATAAAGCAAACATGCTAATTTGATTAATAATTATTGAACTCTCTTTTCTAATTAAAATCTGATTAGGTTTAAACACCGGTTTTGTGCAATCTAAATTAATATGATTAATTTCCAACTTAAATGTGCTTTTAATATTAACTTGTTTAGTTCAACACTATATATGAAGTTAATCGATTAGATGCTCCCTCATGCTTTCTTGCAAGTTAAAATATTTAATTGATATAATTATTATATAAATATTTGCAAATAAAATTGATTAGGCTTTAACCCGTCTTTTCATATTAAAGTATAATTTGATTAATTTAAATAATGAATATTTCTCTAAATATTCATTACATGTATTTTTCTTAATTAAAATAAATAAAGCACATAGTCTTTACTTTCTTTTGTAATATAAATTATCCGATAGTTATACCTTTCCAACCGTTGTTCCGTTTTCAACGTTTGTTTCGCCCTTGTGATAGTAGTAGCGAGCCCCATCGTTTTATACGTTCTTTCAAAGCTTTTCTTGTGATTGGTGTATTGTTCTTAGTTGTATCTATTTCTTTGCTTGCATGTTTATGCTTGTGCTCGATGATTGCTACGATTAGAGGAGCATCGTTCCGAAGCTGTCAAGAACAAGAGTTGAAGACTGAGCAGTGGTATTCTTTTGCGGAAAGGCAAGTGTCCCTAACCATCTTTCTACCTATGCTTTATGAGATCATATGTGTTAATTGGAAACCATGGAGAACCACCCAGGATTAACCGTACAACCACAATACTACATGGCTCTGGTCTTGGCTAATTAATTAGAAACCTTGGTTAGGAATGATCTTACCGAAAGGGCATGGGGGGTGGCGGTTGACGGTGTATAGCCCGGTCCTCTCGGGAAGTGGGCTTAGCTAAGACACTATGCCCGTTAGGGAGGGTTATGCCTGCTTCCGATCCGAAAACCTTAGCGGATTGTTTCTAACTAGGGAATCTTTGTAAAGGCCTCGTAGCGTCCCTATGCAATCACACCTCGGAAGTGTGGTATGCGCCTTTGTGGTGCAGCATGGTTGGGTCTAAGGTTCTTCGGAGCTTTTACGCGAATTGTGGTGAAAGTGTACAACCTCTGCAGAGTGTAAAACTGTTATAACAGCCGTGTTCGCGGTCATGAACGGCCTGGACCCTTACATGATTAATATACTTGAAGTTGATAATTAAATTGTTCCGGTTATTTCGGTGGCCTTGCTGAGTACCAACCATAAGTGTACTCATCCTTGCTCATTGCTGCTCAGTATTCAGAAGGTGTGTGAAGTTGTTGAAGGTGATGCTAGGCGTACGCAACCCCCAGTCAACTGCTGCCTGTGGTGAAGAGTTCAAGATTCCGCTGCTAGAATACGTTTGTATTGTCTTTATTTTATTATTTCCGCTGTAACTTTGAGTTCTGTTTATTCATGGAGTCTATCATATGTGTGAAACTTGATCCTGGCACACATATGAGATGCATCTGGTTTTCTTTCTAAAACCAGGTGTGACACAAATTCTGTGAAAAGTGGAAGCTGATCGTTTTGCACTTTTGTCACCTTGTGGTTCCATTTTGGAGATTTGCAGGCCTAATAATTTTTAGGGAGGTGACTACTTCCTCCGGTTACAAATACTCCAAGTCAACTGGAACATTGGCACAATCTCTAACACGACACTTAAACTAACGACCTTTAATGAAACTATGTTATGAGAGTAGCCATAACATGAGTATGCATCGTCAGAGTGAAATGACGACCTTATGGTGTTAATGTATATGAATTTTTAGATGGTACAATACTTAAAGTTAAATGTTTGTGAACTGAGCGTAGCTCATACGGTAAAGTTACTTGTGGTGGAACCTACCCACACCCGAGTTCGAAGAATCTTCGACTCGACACAAGTGCTTGCATTTTCCTAGATTTAACAGGTTCTGTTCTTTCAGTGTTGGCGCATGTGTATTCAATTCATAGGGATGAGTGTACTTGCGTGTATGAGCGTCATCAACTGCAATGTGTTTTGTAGAAAAAAAATTAAATGGTTCAACTTAAGATACAAAATTCTAGATCGGGACTTAGGCCCCTTTGGAATGGAGAAAACTAGAGAAACTTTGACAGATTTAATTCCTATATACATATTGGAAATATCCAATGAAAAGCTTTGGAACAAATGATTTGATCCTAAAATTACTTTGATATTCCTATGCAATAGATTTATCAATCTCTTCACACAAATTCTGGTACCAAACCACGAGCAGCCAATAGGGCCACGTCACCTTAATTTTGTCGAGCGTCAGATCATCCGTGAATGGCTGAGATCATTCAAGCACTCGGGTAATTTTCAAAAAGGCCCTTATCCTTTACCGAAATCAACCCGCAGTCCAGAGGCCGGCGGCGGCGTTCGAGCTCGACCCCGTCCGCCTCCTTCTGCGGCTGTTCCGGCGCCGAGCCTGCCCTTACCCTGCCCTGACCTCGCCCACGCCATGGCAACACCACCATAGCCCAAGGGCTCCACGCCTCCACAGCTCCACCGAAGCTCTATTGCCCCATCGCGCGCCGCGCCGCCCCCATGAGATCAGAGGGGGAGATCGAGGACTGGTCGGCTGGTGTTGCCACGGCCGGCGGCGACGACGAGCGGCTAGGCTGCTTCCTGCGCTGCATGACTGCATTGGCTAGGCCGGAAGGAACGGCCTTTGTAGCCCACATGTGTTTGCCTCTCTCTCCCGTGCTTTCCCCTCCAGGATCCAGCTCTCGCGAACTCTCTCGATCACCCGCCAGATCCAGCGCTGCCGTCTTCCCCGCGCCACCGGCCACCGCTCTCCCCATGTCCGCACCTCGCCTCCTGCCGTTGGCTGTTCCGTTCTGCTCTTCCCCTCACTGTCACTGCCCTCTGGCACGTACTGAGTTCGTGATGCTGTGGCCGCCGCAGTTGCCGTCCCCCGCGAACTCCGCGTCTCCACCTCCTGTCTCCTGCCTTCGCATCTCGCTTGCCCATCCTCATCTTCTGGAAGCTTCCAATTCGAAGGTCCAGACCCCGCACGGTATCGTCGCTCTTTCTTGCTCGGCCGTCGGCACCGGATTCAAGGAGAAGTTGTGCGGTTGTACTCTGCCTGCTCCGCATCATCGCGTCACTGTGCTCCATCTGCTTCTTCAGGAAGTAATTAGACATCCTCCGTAATCCTTTCCAGGACTAGAATATGGATTTTTTCCCCCTCCGTGTGCATACAACATTACAGTTGCAGGTCCCTTTTAATTACTGCAAGTGCAATTAGACTTAGACCCCCATCATGTATTCATGTCATGTACATGTATCCCAAATAAATAGCAGATTAAGCTGTGAAATATTGACATTCAGACCTTAATTTTTGTTTCTATGACTAGGATATGCACTAATTTTCTATGCCTGTACGGATCCAAAATTGGTAGATGAAATTATTCATTTCGCTTTAAATCCAACCAGAGCACAATCTCCTTCAGATGATAATGTCATTATGCTTAATTTATTTTGTGTCTCCAACTGTACTTTTTTTCTGCAATGCTAAGGTATGGGCAAGAAGAAGTTGTGAAGCATGAGCTGCAACAAATAACAAAACAAGTAAAATCCATCACTCAGACTATGAATGCTCCTAAGGTAAGTCAAGATGTACTAAGGGTGTGTTTGGATTGTAGGAAAAAATACTGTAGCACTAGAAAAACACTGTAGCATTCGTTGGGAAACGTGTTTTGTGAGGAAGGAATAGTGAAAAGTTGGAATGAATAGTGAAAAGTTGGAATGAATAGTGAAAAGTTGGAATGAATAGTGAAAAGTTAGAAATCTGAACATGGCCTAATAGACTTGCTATTCAGTCTCGATCAATCTCGTACACCCTTGTCTAATTCAAGGTGGTGAGCTTGAGGTTCCTGATAGTATGAACACCATTTTAGTTTTACATTATGGGCCTAAAATATTATAGCATGTCTCGTGATGAGTCTACATGGCAGTATCTCTGCCTTCTGCATACCTGTTTTATTTGATTCCTCCTTTTCTTTACCTTTTTTCATCACTGTGGCATCCCTACATGTTAACATTGATATTGTCACAATGCATAAAACCATAATTTATCCAACCAGAACTTGATCTATATCATCCCCCCCCCCCCCCCGTGTTGCGAGACCCTGTATCATCTTATTTATTGGAAGATGGTAGGTGCAATGACTGACAATTTCATACCAGTTATGTTTCTTATTATTTATTGGAATTATTTATCTGATCTGTTTGACATGAAACCAGTATTGATATCCTTTTTTTCCATATTGCCTAGGTTAGTGAGTTTTCTGCCAGAATTCAGAGGCTGCCTAACTACAATGCTTCAGCTGAACGCAACTCTGGGATTCCCATGTTTTGGTTAAGCTAATTAAGTTGCAGTCATTTTGCTTGCTTTTCTGATTGAGGCTAGTAAGCATGGTCTTGGTTGTTCTGCTGCCCCCACAAAAGGTTTCACGTTATTGTCTCCCCTGTTCAGGTACTCTAGTGACATTTAGTCCTTGATTGATGCTATTCAGTGCCACTCAGGCCTGTATATATAATAACTGACTGAGATCTTCTAGGCTGCCTTGTCCCGCCGCCCACCGGCTGCATTAGGGATAGGATGTGTTTTCTTTGGCCATCACTCGCGTCAGCAACTTTTCTGTGCTGAGATATGTCGGTTTGGTTTTTAAATTTCAGCAGCTCGTCAATAATTGCTAAAAAGAAGAGGTTTATGACTATATGAGTCCCATCATGCAAGGAAAATACTTGATAACGATGAAGAATACTCTGTTTGGCTCTAAGCCATCGTATGACTGCAACGTCATGTTCGATGAATGTTCATGCATATCGGTTGCTAGATGAAATAGCTTAAGACATCCATCTCACATTTTTTTTCACTCATTCTCTTGGGATTCCAAATTTTTCATCCGTTCTTGGCTAGACCTTGAATCGTTCATACAAATTATATCTCTGTAATATCGTAGCAAAATATTTATACCACAATAGATGTAATGTAATTTACACAACATTAACTATTTCTGAATCTAAAATAACCAAATAATTCACATGTGCTCAGTGTTCTTGAATACTCTAATGTTCCTGCAAAATGCCATTCATCAGGCCATGCTCTCTCCTCTAGCCATGGTCATGCATGGAGAGTTCTTCAAGGGGGCTCAACAACCAACATGGCGACACCAGTATGATGACCAAATGTATCTTCTAATATAAGACAACTTGCCACTTGACTATAAAATTTGGTCTATGATGTAAGCTTATATTTATATTTATGGTACTATAATGAAATATTAAGTTAATGACCACGTTTATCAACCTCACGTATATTACCACTGGCTATAGATTAGAGATGGCGCGGCAAAGCCGCGCCTAGAGTTTTCTAGTGGATATCTAATATTCCTAAATCTTAGGAGTTAGGATTCATGTCTTATTCACTTAATCATATATGTATAATCACAAAACTTTAATCATGTATAGCATCCAAACACTCCTTATGTAATAATAATCTAGATTTGTGCATGATTTCATTTGCATGTGCACTTTAAATCCCGCATTTTTTTCCTTCTTCTGTTAGAGAGGCACTCTATTTATTAAGGAAAACAATAGCTATTATAAAAAGGACGACACAAAACGTTTTTTAAATTTTAAATTAAATAAAAAAGAGCCCCTGCATCCTGCGTACAAAGAGGCCCTCAACATTTTGGGTCGAAGGAAACTATTATATTTCCCAATGGAACCGAAAGCAACTTTACGGCTTTATACGCCTTGAATCGCGCAGCTTGTATGAATAGCATTTTTTTTTTTGTGGAACATGCATGGGTCAATACTAGAACAATTTCAGGATTGACAACAATATTTCGGGAGCACGCGTGCAGTTCTGCAGCTAGGCAGAGGTAGTACCTTGCTGAAATCGCAAACACGTACTACGCGCACTCGCGCAGACCGGTCTTCCTGCCCCAGAGCGGCAGAGCCTAGCCACGAAATGGCCAGAAGAAACATGCGGAGTCGCTTAAAGCGACGGCGGCAAAACGGTCTCGATCGTGCCGGTACGTCCTCCCGTCCTGGTGGGCAAAATAACATATGCTCGGTAGCTAACTAGCTTACGAATTGATCAACTAGTAAAGGCCGGATACAAGACGGGATGACGGCCAGTTTATTAGCTATTTGCTGTGTTAACGATCGTGTCAGCTGTATATGCCAAAAATGTTGTATGCTAATCTCGTCATCAGCGTATCAACCTTCAGATCACGCTACGCTGCAAACTAGCTACTGGTCAGTGGTCGCTGCATACATTATCTATTTTTTAAAAAGTAAACTGCATACATTATCTATTAAATTGATATCCGTGGGCTTCGCACGGTGCACGTGACGCGTTTACAAACTGAATGCAAGTAGTTGAGTTTCAAATTAGTTTATCATAAATAAAATATTTTTGTTTATTTTAACAGACCTTAAAAATACATAACAACGTGTGCAATATTAATTATCGTTATTGAATTCACCACGAGAATTTGTTTTGATAGTGTCCATCTCATTTTTTGCCATTTTAAGTGCTAATATATTTTGTGCAATTTAAAGATAGACAAGTTTGACTTAAAATAACCTATACATTTCAAAATGAAGGGAGTAATACGTGTACACATTTCCATCTCATGATACACGACATATATACACGAACATAATTTGTTGGTGTGGAAAATACGGATATTATGTTATAGATGCACATGAGAGACGTATTCAATAACCAAAAGGTCTCTCTCACAAGTTTTTTTTTCTTTGCGAAACCTCTCTCCCCAGCGGCCCAGCCCTTACCTAAACATGTTTTGTGAGTGTGACAAAAATATATGTGGTTCCAATGCAAGTCTTTTCATTCTACATGATCTAAAATGAAAAAAAAAAGTTATTTACTCTCTCTAGAAGAAGGTTGATGACGCTGTATGTAAACTAAAACATGCACCCTGTTTCTTGCCTTTGGAGCCAATGAACTCCCAAGACACGATGGCTTCTGCTCGGCGGCAATGCTTGCATTAACAATCCAAGGCATGAACACGAAGGCATCCATGTTAGCCATACATGCATGTCGCCTTTTCCGTGTAGGCAAAACATGCATGGCCACCTACTCACCCTAGCCGGCCAGTAGGTAAAGTGGCATGTCAATTCGCCTGTACAACTTACGTACGAAAGACAATTTCCGTTTTGTTTTCATGTACAAGCGGATGGTCCTGTGTAGGTTCCTCATCATCTAACCCACAATGTAAAACGACATGTGAATAACAAAACATACATGTTTTCCAGCACCTCTAGTTGATTCTATGGTTAGTGCTGTCGATTGACGGAATACAGCGACACTACATCCTTGATGCATGATGCGCGCGCGAATTGCTTTCCTCTACGCTTGTATACTCTGAGTTGTCTAGAGACTAGAATTTCAATAGAAAGATAATGAACGTCCATATATATGGAGTGAAGCGTTTTTCGGGGAAACAACGTGACATCTAATACTGGTTCATTTCGAGCTAAAAAAAATCCATGCACATTTCAATCTCATAAAGCTACCGCCATGTCAGCAACACAAAGTAAACACCTAGAGGTTATTTGAACAATATTTTACAAGATTCAGAGTGCTTTAATACCTGATTGGCTGGTTTCATGGTTTGACGAAACGGAGTCACCAAACCTTATGTAGTCTAGCAACTAAGGCCATTCCCAACCCAATGACTAGGATGGTGTTCATAGAATTAAATGAGCTGCTACCTAGGATGAAAGATGATGTGGCAAAGAAATAAATGAGGAAAGAGGAGGAAACTGGGTCTTGCAGGAGACATGGTTTCTACACAACATCCAAGACATAATGAGAGATGGGTAGTATTAAATTTACGTATTGATTAGTGGTGTTTGCATTGGAAGGATAGTATCTGGTGCTAGTTTCTTGCTGATGTGGATCTTATGGACACTATGACTAGTGTCTTGGTTGGGAATGGCTATAGCTTAAACACCCTTAGTTCAAGCTATTTATGAAGCAAACCATTGCCACGTCAATGAAGTGCAAATGGGCCACGTCATTTGTTATGGCGCACGGATAGAGTGCTCTTTTCCTACGAATTTGTGCAAGGCTAATCGCGAGAGGTTAGAACTTCAGGCTGGCCGTACTACCTCAGTGGAGTACAAAACTTTTGTTAATTATTTATTATCGCTGTGCTTGTGCGTGGGCCGGCCCGCCGTGCTCGCCTCCTCATATATGCTTTCCCCCGTTGCGCTTCCTCTTTCGTCGGCTCGGCTCCCGCTCGGACGCGTCGCGAGCGCTTTTCCCCAGAGATTCCAAAGGGGAGCCACCCCAAATCCATCCCATCCAGCCGTCGAGCGCGTCCCGCGTCTGCCAAGCATTGGACTGTTCCCGGGAGCCGCGCTGGAAAGCGGCTTCTGATTCCGCCGGCGATGAGGGGCGGCGCCGCCCCCGCGGCGGGCGCGGGCCACCACCAGCGATGGAGCGGCTCGGCGGGGACGACGCCGCGGTCGCTCAGCACGGGCTCCTCGCCGCGGGGCTCCGACCGCAGCTCCGACGACGGGGAGGAGCTGGTCGAGGTCACGCTCGACCTGCAGGAGGACGACACCATTATCCTGCGGAGCGTCGAGCCGGCGGCCGCCGCGGCGGCGGCGGCGGCCGCCACCGGGGCGCCGAGGCTGCCTCTGGGCGCGCGCGGGGACCGTTCGGGCGGAGCGTCGTCGTCGCGGTCGCGGTCGCCGTCGATCAGGCGGACCTCGTCGCACCGGCTGCTGCAGTTCTCGCAGGAGCTCAAGGCGGAGGCCATGTCCATCGCGCGCCAGTTCTCGCAGGACCTCACCAAGCGCTTCGGCCGCACCCACAGCCGCGCGGAAGGGCAGGAGCATCCGCAGGCGCCGGCTTCCGGCATCGACGCCGCCCTCGCCGCACGGGCCGCGAGACGGCAGCGCGCGCAGCTCGACCGCACGCGCTCCGGCGCGCACAAGGCGCTCCGCGGCCTCCGCTTCATCAGCAGCAACCAGGCCAACAACGCCTGGATGGAGGTGCAGGCCAACTTCGACCGCCTCGCCTGCGACGGCTTCCTCTCCCGCGCCGACTTCGCGGAATGCATAGGTACCAACACGCGGCGCTGCTTTCCCTCGACTTGGCCTTCATTTTCCTCTCCCACCCTCCCAGTCACTGAAATATTGGCGAGCTGCGGGCGCGGCATGCAGGGATGACGGAATCGAAGGAGTTCGCGCTTGAACTGTTCGACACATTGAGCCGGCGGCGGCAGATGCAGGTCGACAGAATCAACAAGGAGGAGCTTCGCGAGATCTGGCAGCAGATCACGGATAACAGCTTCGACTCCCGCCTCCAGATCTTTTTTGACATGTAAACCACCTCGCAACCATGCTCACCATTAGTCCAGTACTCCACACTCCTAGCTTAGCTAGCTACTCCGCTATTGGTTTGGTTGATGCTATTTTTTATTTTTTTTCGTGAATATTATTAGAAGAGCAACGTCGTCAATAAGTATTGATTTTGTCACATTTTTGTTGGTTGCTTCAATCAGGGTGGATAAGAACGCGGACGGTCGGATTGGTGAGGAGGAGGTGAAAGAGGTAAGCAACAACTCTGGTTGTGCTTGGAGCTGGTGTTTGGTGATCGTGCAGTACGAGCAGTTTCTCTCCCTTTTCTTTCGCCTTTTTTTGATTTGCTATTTGGGGATATCAAAATAGGATTACTCAGGCGTCCTTTGACGGCAAGACTTTTATATTTGGTCCATTGAGCTGTCCAATTCCTCGTCCCTGTCACAGATACATCTGCTCTTGTTCTTCTAATAGGTAGCGCATCCATGTCGCAAACCTTACCTATTAGTAATGTTTCTTAACTATGTTTGAGTGGAGTAGAAACCTTAATTAGTGAACCAGTGATAATCCGACAAGAGGGGGTTCTGGAGGAAATCTTCGTAGGGAAAGGAAGAGGCATACGCGAAAAGTATTGACATCTAATATATCGTAGCCGGTGAGCGAAACCGGCGTGGAAAGCTCACGCCATTACCCACTCCTACCTGCCAGTTTTGGGAGACTCGTTTTCCCGCTAGCCTTGAGGAAAGGGTCACCTTTCGTTCTAGAACGTGTGAGGGCATTTCGGTAAATTTCAAGCAGAGGGGAGTCTGCAGCGCAGCGGGAGTAGGTGAGGGGCATTTCCGATATGCCAGCTAATATTTTTTCTCTGGTCCGCTGAAACAATGCGTTGAAAGGTGACTTGGTGAGGTAAGTAGCTTTTGGATTGGAGCTAGTGTACGTGCCATTCACAGATGTTTCTGTGTAAGGAATCGAGTCAGCCATCTTGGTCGTTTTGGGTTACTTTCTAGTGGTTTGGTAAAAATGTGAGATCACGCTTATGTACCAACCTATGTTTCCCTTTCTAACATTCCAGATTATCATGTTGAGCGCATCTGCCAACAAGCTATCCAGGCTTAAGGAACAAGCTGAAGAGTACGCCGCCCTGATCATGGAAGAGCTTGATCCCGAAGGGCTTGGCTACATCGAGGTAAGTTTACTGTTTTTGCTAGCAATTATACGGATTTTTATGCAATGTAACAATTTGGATTTGACTCCTGTATGTTCAAAAAAGGAAAACACAATTTGGCTCCTAACCACACGTTAGATATCAGCAAGAGTGGCGAAGTAATAGCACAGCGTAAGCTGAATGCAAGTGCTAGTAACTTATTATTTGATTAGGGTCATGGAGAAGACTGCATTTGGCTGCAAGTTTGTATATATAGCAATGAATGCTCACTACTGTAGACTTCATAAGTAGTTGACCAGGGTTGTTTATGAGGACAAAGTAGTCGATCAGCACCGCATAGGATTATGAAATGTTTGTATCCATTATACTTTTCTGTCACGCTGCTTGGTGATGGGTGCACTTCGACCGGCTGGAGCCTATCCATTACCCTGGTAGCAATGACATTTTGCTCCTGGCTAGCTTAGGACTCGAGTAACATGCAGTGAATGCATTATCAATAAATTTAAAACTGAAGACGATCTATAAAAAAATCATCTTTCCCATCATCATTTAAATCAAAGTTGGTGAGGAGCTGTGGACCAGCTCACATGCATTTGTTATGCTTCATTGATCTGCCGAGTTCAATGTCATTGTTCTGTTTTTTTTTTTGAGGAAAGTCATTGTTCTTCTATGCTCACAGTTCACAGCTGCACCACCACGTCCTCATAGCCATTTACTCTCCTTTTTTTCTTTGAAAGGGCATTGCCATCTGCCTGAGCATAGAAGAAATGATGATACTACGCTCCAAAGGAAACATAAAAAATAGTTAGGGTTCCATGATTCATATACTGCTAGGGCGCAAGGTTAGGCGTGCTGATTTCAGCAGATCAGCAACCACGACTGTTATACTACTATTGAGACCTGATTTTGGGGGTTTTAATGTTTTTTTCCCTTCTTTTACTCTTGACATAGTAAGGGGGGTGTCTTGCTGTACCGTGATGATCCATTGGCCTTTTCTGTTGTCATGTTATGTGTCGTGTTATTCATAGTGGCAGGTTTGACCAGCCCAAGCCCATGCTTCGTACGGGGGGATTCAAATTTGATCCACACTTTTCTAGATATAATTATTACATGGACATCACAAAAACTTTGGATAACACGGTCACATGAAGCATGTGTGGCTGACAGATGCTATAAGAAGTTAAAACAGCAAGAACGACACTGCAGTTTCAGTAGGACATTATGTTTCTGTGCAATTTGCTCATTACATTGACGTGTAATTTTAGCTCTGCTTGTAAGCAGCACCAACGTCAGAACTTTGCTACCTTGTTGTTGCAAATCTGTCATGCTGTGCTAGATCACAAAACACGAGATAAAAATGCTCTTAGTATATCACTGAGAGGTAGCTATTTGAAGAGAATGGCCACTTAAAATTGAGATAAAATCAACTTACATTCCTTTGTAAGGTAATGAATTTCTTTCTCTTTTTAAAAAGTAAGGTAATGAATTTCTAGCAACAGAGAATTTATGTTTACTCTTTTAGCTGTTCCAAGTACTGACACAAGACATGCAAATACTAGCAAGTCTAATTTTGAATTTCCTCAAATCGAATAATGGTACAATAATACCGTGTAGATTAATTAAACTTTTGTTCCAATAGTTGTGTAATAAGTGCACTATTTAAAACCTCTGTAGTATTGACTTATGTTGCATTGATTCCTATTCATTAACATTTTACTTTAAGACATTCCAGTGATAGCGTTTCTGTTTGTAAATGTCATAACTCATAACATATCATTTTTATAAATCAAGTGACATACTAATGCTACCTCCGTTCTTAAATATATGACATACTTTTGCTCAAACTTGGACCAACAATATTAGGTTAATTAATTAGTTAAATAAAATAAAGTGTTTAAATAAAATGAGTACCATGATGTAGATCATTAAAATGACTTAACTCGTAGATGCACCTATTTGCATAAATATTTATAGAAAATACGAATAATCAAGTGAATGAAAAAGTCAATGGTGTCATGTTTAAAAACGGAGATAGTGTGTCCCTACAGTATGAAAACTTTAATTTTGGTGTATCTCAAGGGATATGTCCCTCGATAATGTGCATAGACGTTTTTTTTTCATACTTGTGCATTTGCTTCTGTTTGCAGAATGATTTGGACTATATGTATGCATAATCTGGGCTCCATTATGGATATGCTTGAGGCCAAAAAATCTGTTTCTCCTGAGCACAAGTTGTTCAGCTGATCATAGGGGCTTACTTTTACAATAGAACACTTTATTTAACTTGTTTCTAATGCCAGCCTGGTCATCTCCTATTATTGGTCTAATATTCTAGCCTGTTACTGACAACATGGCTTTTGGTACTATAAATGAATTCTAAAGAAAATACGCTGCTTGCTGGTTTTGCAGTTGTGGCAGTTGGAGACACTTCTATTGCAGAAGGATACCTACATGAACTACAGTCAGGCACTAAGTTACACAAGCCAAGCACTAAGCCAGAACCTAGCAGGCTTAAGGAAAAAGAGTCCAATTCGCAAAATAAGCACCACACTGAGTTACTACTTGGAGGATAATTGGAAACGCCTGTGGGTGCTTGCATTGTGGATTGCGATAATGGCCGGATTGTTCACATGGAAGTTCATGCAGTATCGCAACAGGTATGTCTTTAATGTGATGGGCTACTGCGTGACAACTGCAAAAGGTGCTGCTGAAACCCTGAAGCTGAACATGGCAATTATCCTCCTGCCAGTATGCCGAAACACCATTACCTGGTTGAGAAATACAAGGGCTGCACGGGCATTGCCGTTTGATGATAATATAAACTTCCACAAGGTTAGCCATTAGTTTGCCATTGCATCTCTTTTTCCATATAATCAAAGAGTTTCATATCACAGTGATCTTTGTGCCCGAATCAATCAATTTAGGCCCAAAAGGATGTGAGTGCACATTTGCATCACCTTTGTTCATGTAGTTATGCACTCAGCGAAGTTGAATGTAGAATTATTTTTTTTCCTTCTGTTCTTTTATGTGGAGTGTATAGTTTTTCTCCTTTTTTCAGTAAGGTAAAAGAGATATGTTTACTCATCTGCAAGAGCCAAGAAAAGCTTTATCATATTGGCTGTACTAAAAGAGAGCATATATTTAGCAACTAGGGGAATTTGAGTTACATGTAAAGATACTCACCAGATGCAACATATGCATATTACTACTACTTTGAGCATCTCAGAAAACTAACAAATTTTTTATTTTTTATTTTGTTCTAATGGGCAGACTATTGCAGCGGCAATTGTTGTCGGTATAATCCTCCATGCGGGGAACCACCTTGTATGTGATTTTCCACGGCTTATAAATTCATCACCTGAAAAGTATGCTCCTCTGGGCCAATACTTTGGGGAAACAAAGCCAACATATTTTACATTGGTCAGAGGAGTCGAGGGCATCACCGGTGTAATTATGGTTGTCTGCATGATTATAGCTTTCACTTTAGCAACACGGTGGTTCCGCCGTAGCTTGGTGAAGCTTCCAAAACCATTGGACAAACTGACTGGCTTTAATGCCTTCTGGTACTCTCATCACTTGTTCATTATTGTGTATCTGGCACTCATTGTTCATGGCCAGTGCCTGTACCTCATTCATGTCTGGTACAGAAAAACGGTGAGATTTTATTTGTTTTCTTTATTCTCTGGAAATTAAACAATCAAAGTTTGAGTCCTGAGGTTTTTGCATTTCTATTTTGACGCAGACATGGATGTATTTGGCGGTTCCTGTTTGCTTGTATGTAGGGGAGAGGGTCCTGAGGTTCTTCAGGTCTGGCAATTATTCTGTCAGACTATTGAAGGTCGGTCAAAAAGACATGAGAACTTGGCATTCATTATGTGTGCAGCTACTAATGCAACATCCCCCCCCCCCCCTCCTTCTTTCAGGTGGCTATATATCCTGGTAATGTGCTGACACTGCAAATGTCCAAGCCTCCTGGTTTCCGGTACAAGAGTGGGCAATATATGTTTGTTCAATGCCCAGCAGTGTCACCCTTTGAATGGTAATTGGTACTTACAGTGTTAAATATTGATCGAACTATGTCAATGCTAGGAGTGTACCCAATTTCATGAATGCTTCATATTCTTAAAATGTAGTCTTGATGCAACCCATTGCACACTGAGCATTCCTTTCTCTTCACAGGCATCCGTTCTCGATTACTTCAGCGCCTGGGGATGATTATCTCAGCATTCACGTTCGACAACTTGGTGACTGGACACGAGAACTCAAGAGGGTATTCGCAGCAGCTTGCGAACCCCCGGTGGGTGGTAAAAGTGGCCTTCTTAGAGCAGACGAGACAACCAAGAAAGCGTATGAGCTCCCGATCCCCATCACCACCCCACTACTAGCATCATTAAAGGGGTTGGATTTGTGCATTATATATAGGTCCTTAATAAACTACATGTTATAATTTTGTGTTTTGACATTGCAGCTTACCAAAGCTTCTGATTGATGGACCTTATGGTTCTCCTGCTCAGGATTACAGCAAGTATGATGTTCTTCTACTTGTTGGATTAGGAATAGGTGCAACTCCTTTTATCAGCATACTGAAAGATCTGCTTAACAATATCATCAAAATGGAGGAAGAGGAGGTAAAATTACTAATTACTTGTCACCTTCCTGAGCTCATTAGTGAAAATAACAGATTACATTTGAGCTATCTTCTTTCTGTAGTATTTTACCATTTTTGTAACAACAATTCCTTGTGTGCACGTGTGTTGGCAGGATGCTTCCACTGATCTTTATCCTCCAGTTGGTCCAAATAAGCCTCACATTGATCTGGGCACACTTATGACAGTCACATCAAAACCAAAGAGGGTTCTACGGACCACAAATGCATACTTTTATTGGGTTACACGTGAGCAAGGTTCTTTCGATTGGTTCAAAGGAGTCATGAATGAGATCGCCGAATTGGACCAAAGGGTATATAGTACTGATTGACCACTTGTTTGGTTTGAAGTGTGACCTTTTCTTGTCAGAAATCTTATGTTCCTTTCATGAGTTTACTTACAGTTTACCTTTGCTCCATTCTAGAACATCATTGAGATGCATAACTACCTCACGAGTGTTTATGAGGAAGGGGACGCTCGGTCAGCGCTCATCACCATGCTTCAAGCTCTGAACCATGCCAAGAATGGTGTTGACATTGTCTCTGGAACTAAAGTAAGTACTGATAGGACAATTAACAGCTCAAGTCAATTTGTTGGATGTGAATATTGTTCCTGACATCTATTAGCATTAATGATTAGAACAGTGTACAATCGTCTTTTAGTTATCAAGCTAATATTCTGTTCCATGTGCTGAATTTGCAGGTACGGACACACTTCGCAAAACCAAATTGGAAAAAGGTCCTATCTAAAATTGCCTCCAAGCATCCGTATGCCAAGATAGGTTAGTCTACATACTTCGTTGCCTAATTAAGCTTCTCTGTTTTTTCAATAGAGTCATGCACATCCCTGTGAATGAGTTGTGTATCCTTAGTCAAATTTATTCTTTCATAAAACTCACTACATAAATATGGAATTCATCAACAATTTATAGAGTAAATTCAAAATTTACAGAGGTTTAGGCCTCATGATTGAGTGAAAGAGCTTGAATAGCCAGCTCAGGCTGATTTAGAATTTTATTTCACAAATTCACTGAGGATTGTGTGACCATTGTGATCAAACTGTTTCCCCATATTAATATAATGACATGCAGTTATCCTGTGTATTCTAAAAAATCTATACTGTATGCATTTTGTTAAAAAGAAATAAAATGTTTGCATGCAGGTGTATTCTACTGTGGAGCTCCAGTTCTTGCACAAGAACTAAACAAGCTTTGCCATGAATTCAATGGAAAAAGCACAACCAAATTCGAGTTCCACAAGGAGCATTTCTAAATTCAAGTAAATACCTGGTGGTGAACAAGGATACATGATGTATGTGTACAGCATTTTTGACTTGGTATATTCGTCTGGAAGGACATGACAGAGCAAAGCAGAGAAGCCACCATGAAGTGCTTAACAGCTGATGCCCTGCGCTTGTTTCTGATGGCTGCTCCCAAATGAATAAGAGCACAAAAAGGAGGTAATTTTGTGTACAGTCATGGATGATACATGTGACGTCAAATCGTCCATCTGCAGACTGGACCATCAATTCCCAGTGGAACTGCGAGGAGTTCCCTTCCAGTTGGTCTCTAGTGTACAGTGCGCTCATGACGAGGGTGGGGTCCTTAATTTAGTTGGGATTGTCAGTAGCATGGTATAGGACATAGAGGGATACCACTAGTCACAAGGCTATTTAATTGTATATTTTTCTTGCAGGTGAGTGTCTGGCTAAGGCCGGAAGCACGATTTTTTTTTTTCATTTGTACTAGCATACAGAAAAGGGAAAACAAAAAGAGGTGAAAGCGCAAATAGTATACTCAAATTCGAGTGTTTCTTGTTGCATGGTGTCATTGGTAGAAGTTTAGAGGCTGTGAACATCAGCTGCATTCAGCTGTTCTAATCAGGCATGCGGAAAATGAAAAGCGTACAAGTTTTCCCCGTTACTACAATGTTTAGGGATACAGTCATACAGAGATGCTGTACTGAAGGTTAGCTTGAGCAAAATCTCACACATTTTTTGTTCTACTGGTACACGTCAAAGTATCACTGGATTCACCTGCCGATCGTAGGTAGCGCTTGGAGCAAGGGAGTTGAGCTGGGACTCTCACCACCTGACCATAGTCTCGGCGGCGAGGCGAGGACACGCCGGTGGTGGAGAGGGGCAGGTACGAGGCGGGCAGCGGCCCGGTGTGGCAGGGGCAGGGGCTCAGGGGTGGGTGGGGCCGTGGGGGTGCGGCAGCGGAGGCGCCGGTGCTTTATCACGACACAGGGGAGAAGGCGTGAGATTATTGGGCCGTTAGCTTGGCCCGCTGCGCACATTGCTAATAGGCCGACGGCTGTTGGGCTTTTCAGACGTAGCAAAACCTTTAAAGCCTTTTTCGTACGGGTGGCCTTTTTTTAATCTCTACGCTGGCTGGCGCGGGACCGCAGGAGCCTCCTCGGAAGCTTCACTTTGGTCGACGTCTCGTGCAGAGAACTTCCTCCCCAAGCAGGCAAGACCGCAAAAGAGCCGAGCCCGACCGCCGTTCGCACACAACGTCACGGCGAACGTCAGGCCAAATACCTCGGATGGTTCCAATTTCCCATCCATGTTGCGGCTAATCGATGGCTTTGGAATCCCATGTCACTGATGACAGACCGGGCACAGCCGCACACAGGAGCGTGCTATGCTATGTGCTCATCACTTCACGACTCACGTGTCACGGGAGACTCTTCGGAGTAAGCTGGTCAAAGATAAAGAAAGACTGAATGAGTACGACTTGTCCTTCGACCTGAGCCAGAGAAAGAGAACTTTTTCTTCGTTGATAGGCATTGAGCAGAGACCAGAGACTTGAGCGTATCCGTTTGTGTTTGTGTATTGGCGTGGCGATGGTTCTCGGTTCTCACATCTCACCATATATACCCCGCTCCAGTCACCCCTCTGCCATTGCATGATCAGTACAGTCGATCACACAACTGAACAGCCACACGAGCCAAAGCGAAGCCTCCCAACACTCCTCCCACCTCTCAACACGTGCCCAGCTTTTGAAAAAGACAGTCTTTAGACATGGGCAAGACCGTAGTTCTGTACCCGGGCTTCGGCGTCGGCCACCTCACGCCGATGGTCCAGCTCGCCAAGCTGTTCGTCCATCACGGCGTCGCCGTCACCGTCGCCCTTGTCGAGCCCCAGTTCGAGCCGGCCAGCTTCTCCGCCGTGGTCGCCCGCGCCGCGGCCACCAACCCGTCCGTCACCTTCCACGTTCTACCGCCACCGCCCGCGCCATCCCAACAAGATGCCGCCCCGCGCGAGAGGTTCGGCTACCTCCGCCTCATGGACGCCCCGCTCCGCGACTTCCTCCGCTCGCTCCCCGAGGTCCACGCGCTCGTGCTCGACATGTTCTGCGCCAGGTCGCTCGACGTCGCCGCCGAGCTCGGCATCCCGGCCTACTTCTTCTTCGCCTCCTGCGCCAGCTTCCTCGCCGTCTTCCTCAACCTTCCCAGCGTGGTGGCCAACATGGACAAGAGCCTCGCGGAGCTTGGAGACTCCCCGTTACGTCTCGCCGTGGCTCCCCCGACGGTCAAAGCTTCGGATCTCCCCAAAGTTGTCCTCGACAGCGATGAGGGCACCAAGGCCATGCTTCGCATGTCCGAGAAAATAGCAGAGTCCAACGGGATCCTTATCAATACGTTTGAGCCACTGGAAGCCCGGGCGGTGCGTGCTCTCAGAGACGGGCTGTGCATCCCTGGTGGTCGTCCGACGCCGCCGGTCTACTGTATCGGGCCGTTGGTCACGGAAGGCGGAGACGACAAGAAGCACGAGTGCCTCGAATGGCTGGACACGCAGCCGGATAAGAGCGTGACGTTCCTCTCGTTTGGAAGCATGGGTACGTTCTCCAAGAAGCAGCTACAGGAGATCGCCGTAGGGTTGGAGAAGTCGGGGCAGAGGTTCCTATGGGTCGTGCGGAGCCCGCGCGGCGACGAGCAGAGTATCGGTGACCCGCTCCCTGAGCCAGACCTCGACGCGCTCCTCCCGGAAGGATTCTTGGAGAGAACAAAAGGCCAGGGGCTGGTCGTCAAGTCTTGGGCGCCGCAGGTGGAGGTGCTCGGCCACAGGGCGACGGGTGCCTTCGTGACGCACTGCGGGTGGAACTCGACGCTAGAAGGGATCATGGCGGGGCTGCCGCTGCTGTGTTGGCCGTTGTATGCGGAACAGAGGCTGAACAAGGTGTTCATCGTGGAAGAGATGAAGCTTGGAGTGGCGTTGAGGGGTTTCGACGAGGAGGTAGTGAAGGCGGAGGAGGTGGAGGCCAAGGTCAAGTGGGTGATGGAATCTGATGGAGGAAGGGGCCTCCGGGAGCAAGCAGCGGCTGAGAAGAGCAAGGCTGTGCAAGCGTTGAGTGAAGGAGGCTCGTCTTATGCTGCTTTTGTTGAGTTTCTAAATAATCTGTAGATTGTCTTGTGAGGTTTGTTACGGTGGTCGAAAGGAACCGTCCCTGAAATCTCTGTGAACCGTAGATTTTAGAAAAAAAAATTATTGTAAAAAGGGTACTTTTGTCTTTTACTCCTTCCACTAATCAGATCAGATCGGCTAAAAAACCAATCGCTCTCTTCCTCGAACTTCTCCGCCTCCGGTCCGTCCTCGACCTGCTCCGCCTCCGGTCCTGCTCCGCCTCCGATCCTGCTTCACCTCCGGTCCCTTGCTGCCTCTCCGATCCTTTGCCTCCAGCCAATACTCGTCAGACACAATCGAAATCAGACGGCAAGGGATCGACGTCTGTCGGCGATTTATGCTGACTAGTTCTCGAGGGGATGCCTCTCGCCGCAGCAGGTCGTCGGCCTAGAAACCCCTCGTCGGCGGCGCTGCAAGCGGCCCTCCAGCCAAGGGCGCCTGCTGCCTTGCCCCTCCTCTTCGGGTTCGCCGCTCTTCAGTCTTCACCACCGAGCACCTCGGCCCTTTGCTGCTGCTGCCGGATCTTGAGTCTTCACGAGCTCAAAGGGGGTGATGAACTGATGATGAGAGCGCCTCGACGATGCTGGCACCGAGGCCGGCAGCGAGGAGCGCCCTCATGGAGAGCGTGCTGGTGTCGCGGTGATCCCGGAGGATTCATTCCTACGGGAGCCGAGCGCCATCCACACCGGCCACGCTGCCGGCGAGCGCCAGCCGCGGCCGGTCGTAGTCTGAGCGTTAGAAGAAAGAAGAACGTTAGAAGAAAGAAGATCCAGAAACGATAGTTGTTGCTGTAAAATACAGATAAGTGAAAATACTAATGCGCCCTTTTAATTAATCTTATAACTGGTTCCTGACCCATTAAATTTGGTTCCTGATCCATAACTTTAGTTCCTCATAATAGGTTCTTTCTAATTTTTAACCATACCATTACATCTAGGATAATAAACGGCTCTTATTTTTTCCGAGCGCCGTAAAATCTCTCCTGTCTTGTTGAAAAATATTTGATTTCCAATCCATTTGAGCTACTGAAACATAAAGTCAACAGCACTGTTTACTTCCCCTGTTTTTTTAAGTACAGTTCGCTTTGAACTAATCAACTTGTCGTAAGTATTTATCTGAAAACGAAGCGAGCACTTCATCCATGATGTCCTTTCAAACTACGCGCTCGAGTGTTTTGAGGGGCTCTAATGCTCGATTGTTTCTGCAGTCACCAATCGATGATTTCCTTTTCCTTGTCGCTTTCTTCTTCATCTTCGATGAGAATCGGGCCCCGAGGTTAGGGTTCAGGGTTCGGGGAGGAATCTCCATTGCTGGACCCAGAGAAAAGTTTGGGGGATAAAGACCGGCCCGGTGGTGGCAGGGACGCGGGATGGTGAGGCCGGTGACGATGGTGCCTTCGGTCGAATGGTGCTGGAGGACGGTTGGGGCAAGGCGGGATGTGGCAACAACAACCATAGTGATGGTAGGGTCCGTGGAAGGAGCCGCATGCATGGGAGGGTCTCTCTAGAGCCCAGCGTCGGCCTTTGCGACGTGGGCCTCCGACGAGACGCTCCCGTGCATGCAGCTGAGGTGGCAGTGCAGCAGCGGGGGCGATGACGTGGAGGAATGAGGAAGAAGCAGCTTGGTCAGAGATAGAAGACGGTGGGGATGTCGTTGAATGGTAATCCAACCGTGGAGAACAATTCTGAGCGTTGGACTAAAAAAAATACGTGTGTCACCTAGACTGTCCCTTCTAGGGTGCTACCATTCAAGAGAGTTTGAATGACCAGATCAAATGTTAGGAGTAATATGAAACTTTAACTATAAAGAACTTCCTTCAACTTATTGTTCATTCACATATTTTGTACTAAAATATATAAATCGAACAAAAAATGTGTACTTTCTTTTTTTTTCAATATAGTTTGCTTTGACCAATTTACTTGTCCTAAGGGGCAGCCACATTGTGCATGCAGAATCGATGCCAAGAAACATCACATCATAATCGATGCCGAGTTTCAATTTTCCACCAGAGTGTTCGGCGTTGTTAAAACCAGCATCGTCTAAATAGGCAAAACAATTCCTCTCATTGTCTTGGGCAGTGTGCAATCAAGCAAACGACAACAAGCTTGCCAACTAAAACAATATTATACCAACCGGGGCATCGAGGAATCTAGATTACCTGGTGCTGTGTTTTTGGTACGACGCATCGTAGGCTGCAATGTACAAAACGATGCTCGGAGAGGATAGAGAAAATTGGACCATCGATTTTGAGCAACACTATGGCTGCTCTAAGTATTATTTATTTGGAAATGAAGGGTGTTCTTTGTCTATAATGTGCTGCAATGTACACAACGATGCTTGGGGAGGATAGAGAAAATTGGACCATCGATTTTGAGCAACACTATGGCTGCTCTAAGTATTATTTATTTGAAAATAAAGGGTGTTCTTTGTCTATAATGTCTTCTTTTAACAGCATATATGTATAATCAGGATGCTGTCATTCAATAGAAAAGGAACGATTAGATTAAACGTCTATTTGGGAGCACTCACTCCACTCTAAAAAAAATCTGCTCTACTCCACAAGCTCATAGAGAGGGGAGGGGAGGGGTACTTGTCGTGGTTTGAATGAGACGAGTCATCAAACTTTTAGCCAAATAGTCAAAAGGCAAAAATCAAATGAATTTTAATTTAAATCGAAAGGAGTATTTTAGTTTTAAAACTTTCACTTCCATATATTGGAATTGGGTAATTTTGACTTTCGAGCCGTCAACCAATAACTGACCATCGAAGGTTTTTGGGTGTTTGATGTCAGCGTCCGTTGCTGTTTCTTTATGCACTTCATTGCCACTACTTAGAACCGGCGAATACAATACAAATTATCATTATTTCCTTGGTCATAGATGAGATTAAAGTAAGACAGCGGAGAAGAGATCAAACCTCAGATGACAGAGGAAGATTCAGTCCCATTCTATCGAGTTGTACTGAACTGTATATAATGGTTCTGACTTTTGAATGAGTTCCTCGTTACAAGCTTCATTCTTTGTAGCCCGGGGCCGCACGCACCCACTGACACGCGGAGCCCACTTGACAGCGCACAGACGCGTCAAACACGCACATACTACTTTACGCTTTTCTTCACCGGACACATAGTTGTTTTTGTCGCTGGCGTCTCCTGCGGGTGCGGCAGTTCGCCACTGACGCACTCGGCCACCCCACGCACCGGCGTCCCCGCCGGTCCTCGAGCAGGTCTCTCCACCTCGGCCAGAGTACCCGTCCCGTCGGCATGCACGACATTGGTCTCTCCGCCCGCGCCGCCGGCGCGTCCTCTTCGTCTTCGTCCTCCCCCTCCGGCGCCGGGGACGAAGACGACGAGTCCAAGACCCGGAAATCGCACCCCGCCTTCGTCGCCGCCGCCTACAGCCGCCTCCACTCCTCCCACCGCGCCGCCGTATCCCTGCTGCTCCTCCTCACCGTCGCCGTCGCCGCCTTCCTGGCGGGCCGCGCCCGCCCCAGCCTCAGCTGCGCGACGCCGCGCCTCGATGCGCGCTTCCTCGCCCTCCCCGATGCCGCCGCCGCTTCCGACTTTGGCTCCCTCGGCGTCCCCTGGTGTAAGAACTCGCGCCGCTGTTACTTTCTTAGATCCGGTTCCTTTCTTCAAACACTCTGGTTCATCGTCGTGCTTTGGCCAACTAATCGATTTGTCTATGGAAAAATAACCTTCACATGCCAATTTAATCTGTGTTTGCCAGTCTTGAGTGTTTGATTTCGTTCTAATTGTTCCTGTCATGACTTATGTACAAATATAAGGCAACTCAGGCTCTGGTTACTACCAATAGTTAACTGATCTAAAGCCATTTCAATTTGCTGCTTCATAGATTCAACTGAAATTATAGTCCTGGTACTTTTCGCAATGTCTAATTCATTAATTTATAATTTGTATGGTTCAAGTGGTACGAATTACCTACCCATTTGTATTATATGGTGTAAAAGACATTAGCTATTTACGTTGTCCTCACTGTTATTCCACACCTATTGGCAATCCCTTGTCCCATTCCTTTGTGTTCCTCTAGAAATAGATGACATTGTTGGCAGTATGTTTAGTAGGTTGTGGTTGTCCACTATGTATATGTTCTTTTTGCACCGTGAAGTGTGTTTTTCTTCGGAAGACGTCGTCAACAATTGCCTTCTTGGTGACAAAATTTATTTGATTTATTGACTTGCATTATATGGAACGGTATTAAATCGTTACTCGTTAGACTATCTTATCCTTTCTTTTTTCTTCACAAAAGGCAGATCAAAAACAGGGAAGACAGTTGAATGGACTTCTAAAGACATACTTAATGGATTGGAAGAATTTGTGCCAATATACGAGACCCGCCCCATCAAGAATAACATGTATGGGATGGGTTTTGACCACAGCTTTGGGCTTTGGTTTATGGCTCGCTGGCTTAAACCGGATCTGATGATTGAGAGTGGTGCTTTCAAGGGGCACTCTACTTGGGTATTGCGGCAGGCCATGCCAAATACAAGGATAATATCACTCTCTCCAAGGCACCCTGAGAAATATATTAAGAAAGGACCTGCATATGTTGATGGGAACTGTACTTATCTTGCTGGGAAGGATTTTGTCGATTTTGGAAGCGTTGATTGGGGAAAGCTATTGAGAAATCATGGCATTTCTGATCCCAGTAGGGTGCTTGTTTTCTTTGATGACCACCAAAGTGAGTTGAAAAGGTAAATTCAGTTCAATGTTCATAGGACTTTTCTGTTAGTTTTTATTTTGATCTTGGTAAACTGCAGTTCTTGTTCCTTGTACCATGTTTATTATGTTTGCTTACTGCTCTTTGCTCACCAAATCCTAAGCATCAACATGACAATAAAACACTCAGTTCAACTTTTTAACTCTGTTACTTTAAACTTGTTATGAGTAGGTTAAAGCAGGCACTAAAAGCTGGATTTCGGCATCTCATATTTGAGGACAATTATGATACTGGTACAGGTGACCATTATTCCTTGAGGCAGATCTGTGATCAACCACACATCAGAGGTTTGTGGCTCCTCACCTTCTTAGATTCCTTGTGTTAAGTATGAATCTAAAAGGATATGGTGCGTTCAGGTGGTGGACACAGCTGCTTTTGGGATAGTGATGAAGCAAGATTAAGATCGAAACGGAAGAAGCTTTGGGAGAAGGCTGTTGAGATGGATGATCTATGTGGAAAGGGTGATGCATGGTGGGGTGTCAGAGGTTACATGCGAGACAATTTCAACCATACCAATAAGGGCATTTCATATGAAGAACATTTCCAAAACAGTAGGTTTGTTGAATCTGTGTTGGATCTGTATTGGGAGCTTCCTCCTGTTGCTGGTCCATCCTTAACACATCAAACAAGGTATGACCCAGCACGTGCATCCGACCCTATCATTGAAGATGGCCGTTATGCCTTTTTCCGAAGAACAGGTCTAGACAGATTGGATGCATCAGTGTTCAATGGTTACACTCAGATGGTGTATGTTGAGATATCAAGTTCAATGTTGAACACAGACGAGGTTTAAAGATTTTGCCTGGGCCCAGGTGGGCTTCATTATCTTATTGATCTAAATGCTGATAGACTTGTCTAAATCAACCGAGGTATCCTTTTCTGTGAATTGTTTGGGGGCTAATCACGAGGATTACTTCTAGTGCCTGCACTAAACTCGCAAGGGAGAAAAATAATGACATGTGTGCTCTTGTACATGTATAGTATATTCAGAAGTCACTGATAGCAATACGAAATCAACATAACTGATTAACCCTATTGCTTTTGATATGGTAATTTAGAAAAGAGAATGTCAAGATCCAAACTTTTTTGTTTTCTTTTAAAGATGAGAATAGAACTTCCAAATTTTTACATTAAAGAAGTTCAATAGAGCCATATGTGTTATTACTGCAAATATGTCCGTGCCCTATGTGTAAAAAGAAGAGAATTTTTCATGGTACAAACAGATACGCTTATATTCACCCCTATAAATACACACACATAACATAACATTACTGCTATGAGCATTTTGAAAGAGACTAAGCTAGAAGATCTCAAGATTGATGAATTCACCATAGCTGTTACATTACCTAATTTGATATTTATATTTGTGTAATTGTGTTGGTACAAATGCAATTGCATGGTATGGCCACGGGGCACCCATGCGGTCGTCGAACCAGCAGGTTGAAACACAAGAAACGAGCTATCGCTAAATTTTAGAGAAAAAAAAAACTAAACTGTTATGTCTTCCATAGAACGGATCCGGAGGGAGCAACAACGACAGTTTGGTCCATTGGATTGTTGAGGAGAATTGCCGGATCAGAGCTTTTATCAGCTCCAGTCCACTAGCAAGCAGTAGAGGCATCCAGGCGTCATGGGTGACGTTTTGGAGGGTGCTCCACACACGGGCAGCACATTGCAGAACCACAAGCCGTTGCACGCAGCAGCACGCTGTACAATTCTTCTCCATCTCCCATCCCACATCCTCTGCGGTCACCACCACCACCGCGACCCCGCCACGGCGCCACCACAGACCAGACCGTACGTGGCACCACCACGATTCCACGAAACTGGCAGTCACTCGCTGTTGTCCCAACCCTACTACGTGCTGGACTTGTCCATGTGGGTGTGTGGCTGATGTTTCACGGAGGTGGATCGAGCGTAGCGAACAGCTTGCGGTGTCCGGTGACGCCGAATCGCCGATCAAGCAGTGCCTAGTGATCCGTCAACCACGCTCTCTGTTCTTCACGACTTCATCCTCGAGGCAGCGTATCCTCTCGTTCACTGCCCAGCCAATGGGACCGGCCAAGCATCGTCCAGCCCAGACCATTTTCGCCAATCTGGGCTGGACGATGCTATGTGGTCACATGGTGTAGTATACCTCAACATCCGAGCCACGTTATATACGTACGTACGCCACTGTCTGCGTCGTCGATTGTTCCATGACCAAGCAGTCACCATAACATTTCATTCCAGAGCTCTTGAGCACACTTGTGTAGACTACGGTAGTGCCACACCGGCAGCAAGGGTCCTGAGCCGCCAAGCGACGATGAAGAAGAGCGTGGTTCTGTACCCTGGCCTCGGCGTCGGCCACCTCACGCCGATGGTCGCGCTGGCCAACGTGTTCGTCCAGCACGGCGCCACCGTCACCGTCGCGCTCGTCGAGCCGCCCACCACCTCCCCCGAATTCTCCGCAGCGCTCACCCGCGCCGCGGCCTCCAACCCATCCGTCACCTTCCACGTCCTGCCGCCGCCGCCGCCGCCTTCTTCCCCAGCCGGCTCTTCCATCTCCGACGACGCCACGTCATCGGCGCAGCAGCACCCCATCGTCCTCATGTTCGAGCGCCTCAAGTCCATGAGCCCGCCGCTCCGCAACTTCCTCCGCTCGCGGCTGCCCGCCGTGGACGCGCTCGTCCTCGACATGTTCTGCGGCGACGCCCTCGACGTCGCGGCGGAGCTCAACCTCCCCGTCTACTACTTCTACGCCTCGGGCGCCGGCGACGTGGCCGTCTTCATCAACCTGTCCCGCAGCACGACCACGAGTTCCGTGGACCTCGACGGCGACACCGTCCTGTCGTTCCCGGGCGCTCCTCCGTTCAAAGCTTCGGATTTGCCCCAAGAGATCTCCAACGGCAGCCCGGGAGCGAAGCCCATCCTCCACGCGCTCTCCCGGCTGCCCGAGGCCGACGGAATTCTCATCAACACCTTCGAGTCTCTCGAGCCGCGAGCGATGCGCGCTCTGCGAGACGGCCTGTGTGTTCCCGACCATTCCACGCCGCCGGTCTACTGCATCGGGCCGCTGGTATCGGGAGGCGGAGAGAAGGAGCACGAGTGCCTCCGGTGGCTGGACACGCAGCCAGAGAACAGCGTCGTGTTCCTCTCGTTCGGGAGCATGGGCACGTTCCCCAAGAGACAGCTCGAGGAGATAGCCATTGGGTTGGAGAGGTCAGGGCAGAGGTTTCTATGGGTGGTGCGGAGCCCGAGAGACCCCGAGGACATGTCAGGCAAGCCATTGCCGGAGCCGGACCTCGACGCCCTTCTTCCGGAGGGGTTCTTGGGGAGGACAAAGGACATGGGGCTCGTGGTCAAGTCTTGGGCGCCACAAGTGGACGTGCTGCGCCATAGGGCGACCGGTGCGTTTGTTACGCACTGCGGGTGGAACTCGACACTGGAAGGCATCACCGCGGGGTTGCCCTTGTTGTGCTGGCCATTGTATGCGGAACAGAGGATGAACAAGGTGTTCATTGTGGAGGAGATGAAAGTAGGAGTGGAGATGAGTGGCTACGACGAGGAGGTGGTGAAAGCAGAGGAGGTGGAGACCAAGGTTAAGTGGGTGATGGAGTCTGAAGGTGGCCAAGCGCTTAGAAAGAGGGTGGAGGAGGTGAAAGATAAAGCGAGCCAAGCACTCAAAGAAGGTGGCTCATCTCATGCTGCTTTTGTTGAATTCTTGAAGGATCTCGATAACATGAGATCGCTTTAAGCACACAAAATGTTTAGTTCTTCACAGATTTCAAGTCTCACATAGGCATCGTTGATGCTTGATTTCTAGTGGTCAACATGGTTATGGATTGTCCTAATTATGTTCATGGTACCATATATTTTGAGCTTCTTTATTTGCTTCCCTCTGCTGTGTTCACTGTTTCCTGTCATGCAGATTGTATACATCGATTTAATTCATTCGTGTGCAGCTTGAAGTTCTCACTCTTTGGGCCAAGTTCTTGTTTTAACTTGTTACTAGCAAGCATAACAAAGCAATTTTTGTCTTTATGCAGAATTTTTTATCATAATAATGTGAGGTTTTTTCTTATAGAATTAATGTTTTAGTATTACTAATATTTTTTTTTAAAATAGCGCAAAGTCAAACCAAATTTTTGTTATGGTAGGATTTCTATTTTTGCAATGCATGTTTGATTGTTTTATTTTTATTGCACACTTCTTTCCAGTGCGGATTGTTGTTAGGTTGACCTAGCAAACAGTCCTCATATTATTTTGCTCATCCTAGTACTTTATAAGAGAACATTGTAAGCTTATATGTTCAATAATTACTTGTATCCAGTTTTTCGTCTAAGCTCTTAAGGTTGTGTACCATGTTATCACCTCGGGGACACCATCAAAATACTGTATTGTTTACTTTTGCCGCAAATTTGGTTGTTTACATCAACTATTTGTTCCACTAGTTTCTTCAACTATTTTGCCCTTCTGTTCATAAATTGTTCGTTTTTTGTGTTCTATGATACCTACATTTTTGTTCCACATTCATACATTTGTGTTCTATGATACCTGAATTTTTGTTCCCCATTAATATATTGTATCGTATGAAACTCAAATCTTTGTTCTTTTTCTTCCATTATTTGTTCCGCCGAGATCTAAATTTGTTCTCTATCGGTTCTTTCAACTATTTTACTCATTTGTTTCAATATTTTTCCACAGAGCAATACAGTTATAGAAAAGAACAATTTAGTTACCATAACTATATGGAGAACAATTTTTTTTATGTTACTCCAGTATTTTCATCTTGGAACATTATAACCTTACATGTGAAACAAGTACGAACAATTTATTTACGGAAAAGAGTTTTCAAAACGGAAGCGGAACAATCAATTATGTGATGGAGGCTAATCTACGTGGAACATAAGGGTCAAGCACCCCAAGTAGTATGGGGGCATGGGGGCGACTGGGGTCCGGGCGGGCACACGTACGCGCTCGTAATAATGGCAAGGGAGTGATCAAAAGCATGCGTGGGACTGTGGGCACACGAAACAACAGAGCACGTAATGACGATGGAGGGTGGTTGGACATTGGTTGTGGTCCGACTAGTCGGACCATAGCATTGGCGCGCGCTCGTAATGGCGAGCGACTGAGGGAGTGATCGGAAGCATGCGTGGGACCATGGGCACACAAAACAGCGCACGTAACGGCGATTGGGGGAGGGGGGGCAGACAACGGTTGTGGTTTGGCTGGTCGGACCATAGCGTTGGCGGAGGTGGGGATGGGGGCATGGGGTAGTCGGCGGAGTGTTTTCCGTCTGGTCACCTGGACCCGATCTCCCCTCCTTACTGCTTAGCTATAGATGTGCACTTTTATTCTGACAACAACTCTTCTCCTTTATCGTATCGACGACATATCTTAGTAGATAAGCAAATCTCATCCACTACGGCAGCACGAATGACACGGAGTCAGCCTCGTATCCATAGTCAATGCCATAAAACATGAGTCCAGGACTAATAGCGAGAGTTTAAGATGACAACGTAGCGTTCCAGACTTGTATGCAATGTCGAAGCTTCACTCCATCCATTTCAAAAAGAAAAAAAAAAAGAAAAAAAGAAGGGGGGGGGGGGGGGGGGGAAGCTTCACTCCACGGGGGCAAGTGGGTCCCCAGATCGCTAACATCCGTGGAAGCGTCATCGATGACGTACTCACGTCCATGTTCTGAGTGGCAGGAAGTCAGCAATTGCAAAGCCAAGACAACATCCACAACCACAAGACCACAATCCAAGAATGAACACTGTCAATTCCCGGAAGTCCACACTCCACACACCCAACAGCTGTGGAAGCCGTCCATATTGCACAACGTATCGCAATCTTCCACCGTGCTATTCAACATTTTCTTTCAAATTATTTAACGAGCTACGAATTTTATGTAAATATTCCATCGTCTCATGTTGATCATATGCTGCTCGTTTCGACCAATCCGTTGCCCCCCGACTGATACACATTCCAACATTTTTCTTACAACTGATCCAACAATCAACGAACCCTAAACCCACATTTCAACAAGGATTAATACATCTTTTTATGAAGATCCGGATAGTATTCATGGTACGCTCAGGGGATCAGGGACAGAGCTAGTGGGAGGACTTTGCTACTTCGTACCTAGGTCTTTGACGGTTTTGATAAAAATAAGTACTTAGCATTTTTTCTTATTTACTAGTATTTATAAAAGTCATGATTGTTGACTTTGCAAATCAAAGAAGTGTGCAAGTTAACTTGTTTCAAAAAGATTAATACTCCCGCCGTCCCAAATTGTAAGTCGTTTGACTTTTTTACCACAACTTTGACCACTCATCCTATTCAAAAAATTTGTGCAAATGTAGTAAAATTTAAGTCATCCTTGAAATTCTTTTGTTACTAAAGCTAGCCATAATAAAAAATATGATATTTTACAAAAAAAATTGAATAAGATGAGTGGTCAAAGTGGGGCCAAAAAGTAAAACAACTTACAATTTGGGACGGAGGGAGTACAAAATTTTCTTCATGTCTTAGTTTTTTTTCTCCTTAGGAAAGAAAATTTATAACAACATAAAAGTCTTAGCGCACATAGTTTGGAGAAGGTTGGAGTTAAATTGCGAATGTGCAACTTACTTTCTTTGGCTACTTTGCACCTAGTTCTTTGGCGGTTTTGACCGTTATTAGCCGGTCTACAGTACCAAGACTACTTCAAATGCACGTACGAAACTTGGATTTGTGATCCCCGCCCATTTTATATACCCAGCTCCCCTTCTTCATTTTCCACCACAAAATCGACACCAAAAACGTTTCGCATCTACTAGAGCGCTCGAGCACGTACACGAGTGTACTGCACACCACCGGCTGAGAGCAAGAGACTCCCGATCGAGTCGGCGAGCCATGAAGAAGAACGTGGTTCTGTACCCGAGCCTCGGCGTCGGCCACCTCACGCCGATGGTTGAGCTCGCCAAGCTATTCCTCCAGCACGGCGTCGCCGTCACCGTGGCGATCCCCGAGCCGCCCGTCAAGGCCCCTGACTTCTCCGCCACGGTCGCTCGCGTCGCGGCCTCCAACCCGTCCGTCGCCTTCCACGTCCTGCAGGCACCGCCGCAACCTTCCGTTTCCACCACCACCAGCTCCGAGGACACTCCCAAGCATCACGTCCTCCAGATCTTCGATCACCTCGGCGCCATGAACGCGCCACTCCGCGACTTCCTCAGCTCTCGGCCCGCCGTCGACGCGTTCGTCATCGACATGTTCTGTGTCGACGCTCTCGACGTCGCGGCCGAGCTCGAGCTGCCCGTCTACATCTTCTACGCCTCGGCCGCCGGTGACCTCGCCGTATTCCTCAACATGCCCAGCGTGCGGGCCAACATGAACATGACTCTAGAGGAGTTCCGTGGCTCCGTCCTATCTGTGCCGGGAGCACCTCCGTTCAAAGCTTCGGAATTACCAGAAATTCTCAAGGATACTGACCAGGCAGCCAAGCCCATCCTCCGCACGCTCCAGCGGATGCCAGAGTCGAATGGGATCCTTGTCAACACTTTCGAGTCGCTGGAGACTCGTGCAGTGCGCGCTCTGAGTGACGGCCTGTGCGTCCCGGACCGTGCCACGCCGCCGGTGTACTGCATCGGGCCGCTGGTCTCGAGCGGAGGCGCAGAAAAGGGGCACGAGTGCCTCAGGTGGCTGGACGCGCAACCGGACCGCAGCGTCGTGTTCCTCGCCTTCGGCAGCTTGGGTACGTTCCCAACGAAGCAGCTCGAGGAGATCGCCGTTGGGTTGGAGAAATCGGGGCAGAGGTTTCTGTGGGTCGTGCGCAGCCCACGCAGCCCCAACCAAAACGTAGAAGAGCCACTTCCGGAGCCAGACCTCGACGTCCTGCTTCCAGACGGATTCTTGGAGAGGACCAAGGGCAGAGGGCTCGTGGTCAGGTCTTGGGCGCCGCAGGTGGACGTGCTGCGGCACAGAGCGACCGGAGCTTTCGTTACGCACTGCGGGTGGAACTCGACGCTGGAGGGCATCATGGCAGGGCTGCCGCTGCTATGCTGGCCGCTGTACGCGGAGCAGAGGATGAACAAGGTGTTCATCGTGGAGGAGATTAAGGTTGGGGTGGAGATGAGAGGCTATGACGAGGAGATGGTGACAGCAGAGGAGGTGGAGTCGAAGGTTCGGTGGGTGATGGAATCGGAGGGCGGGCGTGCGCTTAGCGAGCGTGCGTTGGTGGTGAAAGATAGAGCTGCCCAGGCGCTCAAGGGAGGGGGCTCGTCTCATGCCTCTTTTGTTGAATTCCTGAAGATTTAGAGAGTGTCAGCCGATCATGAAGGTAGCTTATCTAGCAGGCTAGCACAATGCATGCGAAATTGCTCAGAAACTATGATCTATAAAGATTTTTGTTGGCAAAGTTTAAAGAGAGTGTTTCATAAAAAAAAATATAGTACTGTTCTCCAACATGCTACAGCTACCAATTCTCTGAATGTGGTTGATCGAAATATGTTTTTGTGCTTTTGGCCCTCCTCTAATAACATGCCACAGAAAGATGACATTATTCACCCGTACATGCAAGAACTGAAGAAAACCTCGAATTCCGAAATGACAATGGAGGAACAAATGTTCATGAGTTTCCTCCACCGAGCAGGTGCAAAGAATACACTGATAACTTTCCAAAACCATGCTCCTACGAGGCTACGACAGAGCAAATACACTCATAACTTCCCAAAACCATGCTCTCTGCTGCCACCCCCTGGATGAACAAGCTATTTCTCATTTACCTCATTTCCATCCGCGGATATAAGACGTTGTGCCAAATCAGCTAGCTTGTAACTACTGTATATTTTAATTTACCTTTTCTATCAATATGGAATAGAGAGAACAAGAGATATCTCTTATTTTCTTATCCTTTATCGAAAAAAAAGAGATATATCTTATTTAAGAGATACTCATACACACATTTCTAAACAATGTGAGGCTGACATGTGCGGTTATTTAAGTGTAGGAGTTGTCCTGGATACACTCAGACCATGTTAATAACGGTGGAAACTATGTGTTCAAGTCATAGAAGCCAAGATTGTTGTAAAATTTAAGTCACAAGCATGCTGGTTTGTGTGTTTACACAAAATATTTTTTTAATTTTTCTATATAACAAATTGAATGATGAAGTATATAATGACAAGGAAGATGGTGAGTTTTTTTAACAATTATCAACATGGGGCTTTGATGAGATTATGACTTTTGTTGATGGCATATTGTTTTATCTTTCTTACTGGAGTCCCGAACCCTCCCAAAGCGAAATGAGGCATATCCAGACCCCAAATGGCCAGATCTGTCGTAGGGGAGCCCACCCTAACTAGTCATGGCCATACACACGGTGTATATATGACACTTGAATTTTTTATTTCAACTTTGACCAACAATATTTCATTAGTAAGTTTATCAGATAGCATAAAATGAGTACCGCTACATCTATTATTATTAATAATTTTGATTTAAAAAATAGACTTATCTATTTACATAAATATTTGTAGAAAAGATAAATGGTCAAAGAAAGGACTAGAAAAACACACTTCAGCAGGTCCTCTACTAGGGCCCCAATTTTAGGCACACCTGTAAATTTGCTCCTCCATGACTCCACCTTCTGTTCCTGAGACTATCCAGTGACAAATGGGTCCACCTCCCCAACGTTGGATCCACGACATCCGCCCCTGCCTAGAATAATTATTTGCAATCTCCTAGGTCCACTCAAGAAGTAGAAGTTCTAATTTGGGGAGCATTGCTGAAGATGCTCCGATGAGATGAGATTATTGCGAGATTGAAAAGTATGTGTCCCAATAATTCATAAATTGAGAATTAAAACATCTTAATAACATATAAAATATTTATTAAAATATTGTTGGAGGTGTCTAAAAGAATCAACCAATTTAAATGTGCACCTCTGTTCGGACAACAACACTCTTCTCCGTTTTCGTATCGACGATATATTAGATAACACAAATATTATTGCTTACCTTATCCATAGTCAAGCGCACGTAGCATGCCATTGTCATCCTAGGGCGTGTTTAGTTGATGGGGGAGAAAAGAACTTTTTCTGGGAAGCATGTTCTGTGAGAGGGATGAATAGGAAAGTTGAAGAGAATTGGAGGGAAACTTTTCTGGAAAACGTGTTTTCTGAGATGTATGAATAGTAAAGTCCAAAAGAACTTCTGGAACTAAACGCAACATTGGCTTGCTCGACACTATATGAGTTGAGTCTGAAGAGGACAGCGTTGCAGACTTGTATGCAGATTCGAAGCTTCATCAGGCAAGTGGTTGCCCAGATCGCCAGACATCCTCGGAAGCGTCATCGATGACGTAATGACGTCCGTGTTCTGAGTGGCAGGAGGCAGCAAAATTGGTGAGGAGGTTTTCAGAGGGATCTACAGATCCTTGCGTGTTTAACAAATCTGTTCTTTATAACCTTGATATCCCAATCAGATCTCGGAGTAGTATTGGTGGCAAAGAAAGAAAAATAATCCCTTCATTTGACCACCAAGAACAACAAACAAGTCAGCTGCTTCACCTGCAAGGCAGCTATAAAAGTTCTTTTTGAAAATCAGCTATAAAAGTTGCATACTGCAGCCCCTAATCTCTAGAGCAACTCCAGATCCACAGCTACTGTAATCCCTCTTCTCATCTTCCTTTACTTCCGAGTTGACTAGCCACCGCTCACATGGACAACGGATCCACGAAGCAGACCGTTGTTCTCTTCCCCGGCGGCGGAGTCGGGCACGTCGGGCCCATGACGCAGCTCGCCAACGTCTTCCTCCGCCACGGCTACGACGTCACCATGGTCCTCATGGAGCCGCCCATCAAGTCCACCGACTCCGGCGCCATCTTCATCGAGCGCGTCGCAGCATCCAACCCGTCCATCACCTTCCACGTCCTCCCGCCGATCCCACCCCCTGACTTCGCTAGCTCCCCAAAGCACCCTTTCCTCCTCTATCTCGAGATGAAGCTGCAGTACAACGAGAAGCTCGAGAGCTTCCTCTGCTCCATCCCCCGTGAGCGCCTGCACTCGCTGGTCATCGACATGTTCTGCACGCAGGCCATCGATGTGGCCAGGAAGCTGGGCGTCCCCATCTACACGTTCTTCGCGTCGGGCGCCGGTGTCCTGGCCGTCCTCACCCAGCTGCCCGCGCTGCTTGCCGGGAGGCAAACGGGCTTGAAAGAGCTTGGGGACACACCTCTCGAGTTCCTTGGTGTTCCACCCATGCCGGCGTCCCATCTCATCAAGGAGCTCCTGCAGGACCCAGAGGATGAGCTGTGCAAGACCATGATGAAGATCTGGCAACGCAACACGGACACCGACGGTGTTCTGGTCAATACGTTCTACTCGTTGGAGAGCCGGGCCGTGGAGGCGTTCAAGGACCCCATGTGCGTCCCCGGCCGGGTTTTGCCTCCAGTTTACCCCATCGGGCCGGTGGTTGGCAAGGGCGGGACAGACAAAGAGGAAGAAGCGGAGAGGCCCGAGTGCCTCTCATGGCTCGACGCACAGCCGGAACGCAGCGTCGTGTTCCTCTGCTGGGGGAGCAAGGGCACACTGTCAGGGGAGCAGATCAAGGAGATCGCTGCTGGACTAGAAAATTCTGGGCAACGTTTCCTATGGGTTGTGCGCACGCCGCCCAGCGCCGGCATTGACGACGTGAAAAGATACTTGGAGCAACGCCCTGAGCCAGACCTCGACGTGCTCCTGCCGGAGGGGTTCTTGGAACGGACCAAAGGCCATGGATTCGTGGTCAAGTCGTGGGCGCCGCAGGTGGAGGTTCTCAAGCACCCAGCTACCGGCGCTTTCGTCACCCACTGCGGGTGGAACTCGACGCTGGAGGCCATTGCAGCAGGCGTGCCGATGCTGTGTTGGCCGCTGGGCGCAGAGCAGTTGATGAACAAGGTGCTCATGACCGAGGACATGGGCATCGGGGTGGAGCTTGAGGGGTACAAGGCAGGGTTCGTCAAGGCGGAGGAGATAGAGGCGAAGGTGAAGCTGGTGTTGGAGTCCGAGGAGGGGAGGAAGATCAGGGAACGAGCGGCGGAGCTGAAGACAGAAGCGGCCGAGGCGGTGCGGGAGGACGGTGGCTCGTCGCACGCGGCGTTCCTCCAGTTCTTGTCGGATGTTAAGCATCTTTGAGATTAAGCTTGACAGCCGCTCTTGGTGTTTGCTATGCTTGTTTTCTTGTAACGTAAGTCCACTTTTTGTCAATCCTAGTGTACGCTTTCTTTTGTCTTATTAACCGTTTCGTCGCATACCTTTCTCCAGAACAAAGGAAATGATGATTATTATTGATTATTGATTATTTGATTAGTATAGTGCTTAAGCATGATCCCAATTGCACACGATGACAGACAGCGCCATCCAATGAAAGAAGCAGGGAAAAGTACCAGAGCACACTGCTGCTGTGGTGAACCTGCCTTGGTCTGCTAGGCAACTAGTCTATAACAGATCGCAGTCGCTTGCCGTTCATGCTTCCACTTCCACAAAATGGCAACGTGTCGATCCCCATCCTTCCATTCATCTCGAAGGTTTGCCTGGACAATGTTGGTGTCTTGGTGATGACTGATGGGATGGAGAGCGGAGAAACGGAGCATGACATTGCTACGGCCAGCGTCCCGAGCGCCCGCAAGTCTACCACGAGACGACACCTAGGGATGGCAATGACAAGCCAAGTAGTCATCCCACGCCAACGCTAGACCGCTGTGAGCCTCTCCTCTAGGCAGATCGCCGTGCTGCACGTAACTGTTGTTGTATATACGGCGTACATCCGTCCGCAGATCGCCGCCCCCGCAGCGCTTTTGTGACTTGTGAGCCAGCAATAATCGGTAGAAACTGCGACCGTTGCGTTGGACACCGAGAAAAATCAATGGATCAAGGCTACGACAAGGACCGAGGCTCAATCGTTCTGTAGTACTGAGATCGCGAAGGAATATTCTGACCAGTACCCGGTTTTCCTTCTTTCTTATTGAGAATTTTTTTCCCTATATTGCATATACAATCCCGGGCAAGTATTGAGTACACTTTTTTTTATCGAGTATACAAGTTCGGATTTGAGATACAACTATTATTTTAAGAGTCGTACCGGTCTTTCCATCTTTCGTATCCAAAAAAAGTCATGTCCTAGATCTAATTATTATTTTAATAGTCATACCATCTTTCTATGAAAAATATTAAATTCATACATATCCATAACATGCCTGCCTCAAATAAAATAAGACAGCCAAGTCCAACACTTACACAAACATACCGATCCATGCTTAATATTTAAATAGAACATTATTACAATTGGTAATTGTGGGTGTAGAGTCCTGACGGACTAAACAACCCTGGCAGCCCATCCTATGGGCCGGCCCAAGAACAAGACTTGACGCACGAGACAAGGATTAGTCCTAGTCAGTTTGGATATACTGTATTAGAGATAAACTTGTAAAAGTCTCCTAGTCCTATACGGTTCCCATGTAACCCTGCCCACCGGACTATATAAGGCGAGGCAGGGACCCCCTCAAAACAGCTAATCAATACAAGATACACCATACAGGACGTAGGGTATTACGCTCCGGCGACCCGAACCTGTCTAAACCGTCTCTTGTCACCTTCGGCTCTAGATTCTCGGCGACTTCTCCCTAAACCCTTCTCTCGGGGCACCCTCTCGAGAACCCAGTCAGCATAAATCGCCGACACTTTGGCGCCGTCCGTGGGATCTACTCGTCGAGTTTTCAGTAAAGAGTCGATGGCCACCTTCAGCGCCTCCATCGTCACCAAGTTCGAGGCAGGCGCCTCCTTCATCTTCGGCTCCTGGCTTTGCATTGCAAACCAGGAAGGCGAACTCCAACACCACTTGCGCGACGAGGCGGCTGCACCAGCTTTGCCACGCGCGCAGACCGCTCCGCAAAGATTTCGGAAGAGTCCAAATTCCGACACGATCTCTGGATCGTATCCTACTCGGAGGAGTACGTGGCGCCCGAAGCAGATTCTATCCCGGGCAGACCACGACAACCCAACCCCTACCAAGGGGCAGGATCAAGCCACGTATCCAAGACTCCCCGGCGGACTCCGGATCACTTCCGAGTTCCGCCAGGGTTCAACGATCAGGACCGTGACAGCAACCCCGCGGGTATCCAGGAACCCTGGCTACAACCCCCGCGGGACGAAGACTTCATCACGTGGATCGCGTGCATCTCAGTTTCCCTTCGGGTTAACAAACTCAGCCGCGGTCCACCAGAAGCACCTGAAGAAGAAGGTTCCCCAACCCCGCGGAGCAACCTCAGATCTTGTCATGACCACAACTCCCTCGGGGGTTATCGTTCATTGGCCTGACATGGATCCCGAGGCGGCTCTGTTCGAAGCAAACGTACCTTCCACGGTACGGGACATTCTACCTCTGCTTCCTTTCCAAGAAGGCAGAGAGCTCCCTGCTGCCACGGGTAGCAGAAGAATCGGGCCTAGCGACCCTGGTCGCCAGTCCTGCGTGCTCCTCAATGAGCACAGCGACGAAGAAGTTGTCTCCGACGACGCTCCAACAGAGGAAGGGGAAACCGACGCAGACCGGGAACTCCGTATCGAGCGCAACCGCAACCGCGCACTCCGACGTCGCTTCATCAAGAAGAAAAATCTCAACTCGGAGTTCGACAAGCAAGACATCTTCAACTCCCCTGTTGCCAACATCTTGTTCGGGGTCAGCGTCTTCGAAGGGTTCCAAACAACCCCTGAGATCAACCTCGCTAAGGCTCGCCTAGAAGCCGCAGCCGTCATGGTCGATCGCCTGGATGGAGGCCGCTCCTCCTCCAAAAGCAAGAGTTCTTCGCGCCAGCAAGCACCGTCAGCCAAGCGTCAGACCAGTCACTATGGCAGCTCCGCCGGCCAAACCAAGGACAAGAACAGGCCTCGCGAAGAACCCCGCCGCCCTCGCGAGGAACCTCCTAGGTCCCAGCGTCGCGAAGAACCCCGTCCAGCTCGCTCTCATAACACACCCAACGACGCCCGCAACGACATCATCCGGATCAGAGAGGGAAGAGCTACCTCCCATGTTGCGGATTCTGCAGGAAGATGCGGCGTCCCCAATCCTGATGCCCTGCCATGCTACACACGCGCCATCCGCGTCAGCTCCTTCCCGCGGAAGTTCAAGCCGCCAGGCATCACCAGCTTCGACGGGAAGCAAGATCCAAACATCTGGCTACGCAGATACTCCTCTGCAATCGAAGCATCAGGGGGTGACGACATCTCAAAGATGCTCTACTTCCCAGTTGCGATGGAGCAGGGTCCTCTCACCTGGCTCGAGTCCCTCCATCCAGACTCCATCGACAGCTGGCACGCGCTGAAGAAGGCTTTCGTCTCCAACTACCAGGGTTCTTTCGAGCGCCCTGGCAGCAAATATGAACTCCGCGCGTGCAAACAGAAGCCAGACGAGTCCCTGCGCGACTACAACAGGCGATTCTTCGCCATCAAGGCATCCTGCGTCCCCATCCCCGACTCCGAAGTCATTGACTACTTTCAAGAAGGGATGACGGATCGCACCCTCTTCCGGGACTTCGGTCACAACCGTCCTCGTGATCTCGAGGAATTCCGCGCACTGGTGTCCAATTGGATGGACACCGACGATCAAGAACGGGAGCGCTACGGCAAGAGACCCAACAACCCTGGTCGTAAAAACCAGGAAGACAGCCGGGATCAGCCGCGCGACTCCTTCCAACGCAACGGCAACAACCCACGGAAGCGACCACACAACACGGTCGCAACCGTCCAGACCGTCCGCTCCGCCAAATCCGCGCAGCAACGAAGAGAAGAGTTCAACAAACTCCTCAAGAAGCGCTGCCCTTACCACACCGACAGCAAGCACACCATGGGTGAGTGCGTGCTCCTCCGGGAGACATTCAGCACCCCCAACAAGAAGCAGAAGTCGGCTGGTGACGGAGACGACGATCACGACAAGGGAGACAGCGGTTTCCCAGACATCAACAACACTGTCAACGTCATCTTCGGAGGCATGGCAGTCAGCGACACCTCGCGCAATCGCAAGAACGCGAGACGCGAGGCCTACGCAGCAGAACCAGCGGTGGTCACACCGCTACGGTGGTCCGATACCACCATCACCTGGTCCCGAGAGGATCAGTGGGCCGAGATCACTTCTCCTGGCCGATATCCCCTCGTCCTCGAGACCGTGGTAGCAAACAGTAGGCTCACCAAGGTCCTGATCGACGGAGGCAGTGGGCTCAACCTCATCTTCGCCAAGACGCTGAAGTCCATGGGCCTCGACATGAGTACGCTGCAACCGGCGGATACTCCTTTCTACGGCATCGTGCCTGGGAAGGCCGCCATCCCCCTCGGGCAAATCACCTTGCCCCTCACGTACGGTACGTCATCCAACTACCGTACAGAGTTCATCAAATTCGAAGTTGCAGACTTCGAAACCTCCTACCACGCCATCCTCGGGCGACCAGCATTGGCCAAGTTCATGGCCATCCCCCACTACACCTACCTGGTGCTGAAGATGCCAGGGCCTCATGGCGTTCTCTCCCTTCGCGGTGATATCAAGCGCTCCTACCTCTGCGACAAAGAAGCAGTGGAATACGCCGTCAGAGCCGCGTCCACCATAGATCGCCAGGAACTCCAACCCGCGGCTGCAGCCGTCATCGCAGAAGACGATGACGCCCCGACGCAGAAGAAGACACGGGCTATCAAGCCTGTGGAGAAGGTCGCAACAAAGACGATCGATCTCCAAACCGGAGATCCATCCAAGACAGCCGTGATCGGCTCCAACCTCACTCCTGCATAGGAAAGCGCGCTCGTCGACTTCCTGCGAGCCCAGGCGGACATCTTTGCTACAAAGCCCTCCGACATGCCTGGAGTACCCAGAGAGTTGATCGAGCACAAGCTGGACCTCAACGAGAGCGCGAAGCCCAAGAAGCAGCGCCTCCGAAGATTCGCCACAGAGCGTCGGGAAGCCATCAAGAAAGAGCTAGCTAAGTTATTAGCAGCCGGCTTCATTAAAGAAGTCTTCTATCCGGATTGGTTAGCCAACCCGGTTCTTGTAAGAAAAAAGAATTCAAATGAATGGAGAATGTGCGCTGATTACACTGATCTCAACAAGCACTGCAAGAAGGATCCCTTCGGGCTCCCTCGCATCGACCAAGTCATTGACAGCACCGCCGGGTGCACACTACTCTGTTTCCTCGATTGTTACTCAGGGTATCATCAGATATCACTGAAAGAAGAGGATCAGATCAAAACTTCGTTCATCACGCCATTTGGTGCATATTGTTATACAACTATGCCTTTTGGCTTAAAAAATGCAGGTGCCACATATCAGCGGGCGATACAGGGTTGTCTCCAAGACCAACTTCATCGAAATGTCGAAGCCTATGTTGATGATGTGGTAGTCAAGACAAGAAATCCCGAGGATCTCATCGCTGATCTCACCGAGACGTTCGACAACTTACGCAAATGGCAGTGGAAGCTTAACCCCACTAAATGCGTTTTCGGTGTCCCATCCGGGAAGCTCCTTGGGTTCATTATCAGTGAACGCGGCATTGAAGCAAATCCAGAGAAGATATCAACTATCATGAACATGGAGCCGCCAACTACCGTCACGGATGTCATGAAGCTTACGGGCTGCATGGCCGCACTCAACCGCTTTATCTCCAAACTGGGGGAACGCGGTACTGAGTTCTTCAAACTACTCAAGAAGCAAGACAGATTTCAGTGGACTCAGGAAGCTCAAGTCGCCTTCGACAAGCTCAAGCTATTCTTGACTACACCTCCTGTGCTCACCGCACCGCTCCCGGGCGAAGATCTCTTGCTCTACATTACAGCAACCACCAATGTCGTCAGCGCCGCTATTGTTGTTGAACGCGATGAGGAAGGCCATCTTCAGAAGATTCAACGGCCTGTGTACTTTGTGAGCGAAGTCCTTTCGGACTCCAAATCCAGGTACCCTCAAGTTCAAAAGATCCTATATGCCGTCTTAATAACATCCAGAAAGCTGCGGCATTACTTCGACACCTACAAGATCATCGTGGTTACTGGTTATCCTATTGGCGAAATTCTCCATAATCAAGACGCTACAGGGCGCATCGCCAAGTGGGCTGTTGAGCTCGGAACATACAGCATCGAGTTCCGTTCTCGCACAGCCATGAAGTCTCAAGTCCTTACCGATTTCATATCGGAATGGACCGAGCACAATCTCCCAGTCCCCACTACCAAGCCTGAGCATTGGATCATGTATTTCGACGGGTCACTCAAGCTGGAAGGCGGAGGTGCTGGAGTTCTGCTGATCTCACCTCGAGGGGATCAACTCAAGTATGTTCTGCAGATTCAGTTCGCTGTCACCAACAACGCTGCAGAATATGAAGCACTTCTTCACGGCATGAAGATGGCCATCACCCTCAGTATCAAGCGTCTGATGGTATATGGGGATTCAATGTTGGTCATCAAACAAGTCAATAAGGACTGGAATCGAAACCATGCAGACATGGACGCGTATTGTGAAGAAGTCCGGAAACTGGAGAAACACTTCCTCGGCATTGAATTTCATCATGTCGAGCGAGATTACAACGTCGCTGCAGACGTCCTATCAAAGCTGGGTTCTTCCAGAGCAGAGGTGCCCAGCGGGGTGTTCGTCAATGAACTCTCCAAGCCATCAATTTCTGCAGCGGTACCTCCTGATGCTGCAATATCAGCTCCCAAGGTTATGCTCATCGACGCCACTTGGAGTGCTCCGATTATAGACTACATCTTGCACGACAAACTTCCCGCCGAGAAGGCAGATGCTCAACAAATTGTCCGCCGTAGCAAGTCCTATGTTATAATCGGCGCTACATTGTACCGACGTGGTGCACGCTCTGGCGCATTGATGAAATGCGTCTCACAGCACGAAGGAGTCAACATCCTGGAGGAAATTCATGCAGGAGAATGTGGCAATCATGCAGCTTCCCGCACCATTGTAGGCAAAGCCTTCCGTGCCGGGTTCTATTGGCCTACAGCTCTACACGACGCTGAGGAAATTGTTCGTCACTGCAAGGGTTGTCAATACTTCGCTCATCATTCACATCAACCTGCCCACAAGATCAAATTGATACCTCCATCATGGCCATTCGCATGCTGGGGGCTTGATATGATTGGGAAACTACCCAGGGCACCTGGTGGATTCGAATATTGCTTCGTCGCAATCGACAAATTTACAAAGTGGATAGAAGTCTTTCCGGTTGTCAAGCCAACCTCTGAGAAAGCAGTCCAATTTCTCCAAGAATTGATTCTTCGCTTCGGAATACCGCACCAAATCATCACAGATTTGGGTACCACCTTCACAGGCAACAAGTTTTGGGACTACTGTGAAGACCGCAGCATCGAAGTATCTTATGCTTCGTTTGCTCATCCTCGCGCCAACGGACAAGTTGAAAGGGCCAACGGCATGCTCCTTGATGGACTCAAAGCTCGCATGGAAAGAACCCTGAAGAAAGCAGAAGGCCGGTGGATGAAAGAACTCTTCCCAGTTGTCTGGGGCCTACGATCTCAACCCAGTAAAGCTACAGGGCAATCTCCCTTCTTCCTGGTGTATGGATCAGAGGCCGTTCTACCCGTCGATGTCATGTATGGTGCTCCTCGTGTTGAGGAGTTCCAGGAAGCCATGGCAGATGAACAACGAATGCTGGAAGTCGATACGGCTGAAGAAGCACGATTGGCGGCCTTGTTACACAATGCTGCATATCTTCAGGGGATCCGCAGATTCCATGACAAAAATGTGAAAACAAGATCATTCCAGATTGGCGAACTGGTGCTACGTCGCATCCAGAATACAGCTGGTCACTCCAAGCTTACTTCACCCTGGGATGGTCCGTTTATTGTTTCCAAGGTACTCAAACCAGGCACCTACAGACTTCAAACAGAAGATGGTGTGGATTTACCAAATCCTTGGAATATAGAACATCTACGCAAATTCTACGCGTAGCTCCTTCACCACAGCAGTGCCTTGGCACTACAGGCACCCAATGGCTTCGGCGTCCAGGGTTCTTCTGAAAACATTTCTCCGGCAATATATGAGCTAATTGCTTTGGCATTACACGCTCCCTTGTACCGTTGTTTTGACAACGAGATATATTTTAATAAACCTCCCTTTACTGGGTTGTTTACCTGTCTTTGTGACATTACTTCAACCTTCCGTGTTCTTCTCAGACTTGGAAGGTTTCTTTTACGTGCATTCGGAGCCTATACAAATGAGGTCTCTCCGGGTTCCTTCGGGGCCAAGAACGGATCTGTTCCTCCTATAAACATGAGGTCTCTCCGGGTTCCTTCGGGGCCAAGAACGGATCTGTTCCTCCTATTACACTACTCTGTGATAATTTTCAGCTTAAACGCTGCCGCTCCGTGGGTCTTAGTGGGTTCTTGCTTTGGCAGACCATATACAGTTCGTTCCCAAGTATCCCCCTAGGGTACATTTTTAAAAGATAGCTTATGCTATAAGAAATCTCCCTGGGTTCCTTTGGGTCCTTAACAGGGTTGTTTTTCAAGTTAAAATCTACTCCGCGTACATTTTGACTAAGTCCTGGTTCTTAACACAGCGACAACCCATGAATTCACAGAAATTCTTGGTTTTACTTCATAACATGGCAATAAATATATATTATATTGCATATATTACAATAACATCTTTTTTTTACAGCCTAAGGCTCTGAGCGATTGCCTCTGCAACCGGCTCGGCCTCTTGCTTCAGGTCCCTAAAAGCAGACTCTGTACAGTTTGGCTCTGCGCCTTGAGCTAATGTACCTATGTCTACCTCCGGGTACCTGGACTTCACTACTGCGAGGACATGCACAAGACAAGCCTTCGAAGATCTCTTGATGTATGCCTTCAGCTGTCTTGGCATGGCCTTTAGGCGCTCCAGGAATGTTTGCGGCGCTGAAGGGTCTTCAGGAACCAGGGCTTTCACCACTGGGTTCGCCGCCTTCTCCAGCTGTGCGATCCGGTTCTGGGCTTCTGCCAGGTCATCGTCCGACTTCTTCATTGCTCGCAACTCTTCTTCGAGCTCAGACATCCTCCTGGCCGCCTGCTCGAGCTTCTCGTCCAGCACCTTCTTGTCTGCTAAGTGCTTCTGTGCTTGGACGAGATCTCTGGATAACTGATTGTTCTCCTCCTGAGCACCCTCCAGGTTCTTGGCAAGCTGCTTCTGCTGCTCGAGGATTTGAACTAGTTGTTCATCGGCATCCTTGCGCTGCTGGACCGCCACTCGGAGTTGTTCTTTAACGCCTTCATGATCAGCCGTGAGGGTCTTCAGCGCATCTTCATAACGGTTGGCCACATTGGACCAATCCGTCATCTTGCTCTGGGCTGTTGCAAGTTGTTGTTGTGCCCCTGTAAACACAAGACAAAAGACAGAGTTGTTATTGAACACAGGCAGGACAAAATAGTGCAAGACTTCGGTAGCAACAGAGTACCTTTGAGCTCAGCTTTTGCCGCTGCAAGCTTCTTCTTCACGTCCTCCTTCTCTGCGGCCAATTCCTTGGTCCGCAGGTGCAAGGTCCGGATCGTGTTGGCGTCTTCCGCCTCCTGGAGTTTGCGATCTTCGCGCTCACGCTCCAGCTCCTTGTGGAGACGGTCCGCCTTGGCGTGCATCAAGGAAATGTTGTGCAGATATTCGGTCTTTTTCCTTGATGCTTCGCCAACAGCCTACAACAGAGTTGATTATATAAAATGTTTCATCAAGACTACAATACCAGGGTTGTTTTCCTCACCTTGAAGTAGGCTACTGCCCTTTCGGCGTGGTACATTCCCCTGTCAATATGGTGTTCGTCCTCCTCCGCGTCCAGGATGTACTCGAAGGTCTGCGGATTTGGATTGAACACGGGGTCGAAGCTACCGATGCGGAAGCTCCTACCCTCCTCTTCAGTTCCGGTACTCTGGGGTACCCTGGGGATTTCTTCTATCATTTGCTCTGGGGTTGTTTCTACAGTTTGCTTTCCCCTTGAGCACTCTGCTTTCGCCCCTGCCTGAGTTGTTACGGTAATACTCGGGGGCTGTGCAGAAGACTGATCACGGCGTTCTTGCTCGGATTCTTCAATGACAGTGCCCGTGACCAGTTGCTCGATGCCCGCCAGCACCTCTGCTACTATCTCCTCGACTTGGGCTTCTGCTGGTGCTGGCGGGTCTACTGGCAGAGCTGCTTGCACTTCCGGCAGGGTTGTTTCTTGAACAACCCTGGGTTCTTCGGGCGCTGCGGCCTCTGGTTCTACTGCCATGTGGTTCACCAAGGACTCTACTCTGGTTGTTACTGGAGTTTCTTCAACACTGGAAATGATGGAGTTTGTTAGTTCTCACAGTATACTACAACGGAATAATCAACAATATGGGATACTTACATGGTGGAAGGTCGCATGGGGATCTCTGGTTCCCCCAACGTGAACTCTTCTTCCACCTCTTGCCCTGCCGTCGAAGGTCCTGCTGGACAGGGTTCTTCAAGGATCGGTGTTGTTCCTTCGAACGGCGCGGAGGCAGGGTTGAAGATCTCATGCAGGATCTCTTCATCAGATAGTGCACGCCGCGCAGAGCTGCTTTGCTGCGGCATGCTGGTTCCAATTCCACCTAAGGCTATCCCCACTGCAGATGCTGATGTCCGGGGTTGTGGGGATACCTTTGCCCTTTCCTCTGGAACTGTCCTGGCACGGGGCTTGGGCATGGTACGTGCTTTCTTTGGCACTGGTGCTTGCGCTTCAGATGGCGCCGGCCTCTTGGACCTTTCTCCTCCTCTGGAGGTCGCTCCTGCCTTGGCTTGGGCGTCTTCAGGGTCCTGTGGTTCAATTTTAATTGTTGGCTTGTCAGGCTCTTCAATTGTGGCTGGCTTGCTTGGGCGACCTTGTTCCCTTACCTTGGGATCCACACAGCGTGCTAATAGTGCTGCCTCCTCCGTGTTGCTTGGATCCAGAGGTGGCAGGCTTACATAAAGCGTGCGCCGGGCTTCATACTGTGATGACCAAGATGTTAGTCCACCATATATTTTCAACAATGCAGAAACGTATTCAGATAAGGAATTTACCTCGGGTGTCATGGTAATTGCGGAAATTTCCGGTATCTCTGGAAATTGTTCATCATTGACCACCAGGAACTTCTTCACGAGTTGGCTCACTCTCTTCTCTGATAAGTCCCCGGTGGCATTCCTTGAGGGGTCTGTTTCCCCAGAGTACTTGTACCCTGGGTTACAGCGTTGTCTGCAGGGCTGAATCCTCCTTAGTAGGAATGACCTAAAGACCATGGCTCCTGTTAGGCCTTGTGCCTTAAGATCTCTGATCATGGTGAGCAGCTCAGGGATTTGAATTGCTTGATTTGTACCAACTGTTTCGCTCCAGTTCAGCTTCATCACTGGAGGATTCCCTGAGCGGCCTTGCAGCTGTGGTTGGTGATTCCATGCATAGAACCATTCCTTCTGCCAGTCCTTGAGGCTTTCCTTGGTTGTGTAATCCAAATATAATGGCCTCATGCCCTGGCGGAACTGGATCACTACCTTGCCAACCACTTGCAGTGGTCCACTGGAGGTCTTAACCCTAAATAGATGGCGGAACAGGGCAAAATGGGGGTCTATCCCTAGATATGCTTCGCACAGATGAATGAAAATGGATAGATTCAGCACGGAGTTGGGATTCAGATGACAAAGTTCAATTCCATAAAACTGAAGGACACGGCGGAAGAAATCACATGTAGGCATGCCGAATCCAACTTCATAGAAGGCTTTCCATACCGTGATTTCCTCGGTTTCTTCAGTGGGGTATTCGTGCCCATAAGCGCACCTCCATTGGCTGATCTGCTGCGCGGGCAAGAACCCGTCTGCCTCTAGGGCCTTGATATGCTTCTCCTTCATGATACTGGTCGGCCAGTCGCTGATTGGATCTTCGATGATGGCCATTCCCCCTGCAGGTGCTGCCTCCTCGGTCGTAACGACCTGCTTCATTGCTTCCGCCTTCCTCTTCGAGCCCTTGCCGCGGCTGGAGCCTTCACCACCGGCCATTGGAATCTTTTGAGATTTGGTGGGATTGGAACTAAGATCGCGGGAAGTTGTGGATGCTTGAGCGCAGTCTCTGGATTGCGCGAACTGCGATTGCGGCAAACCCTAGATCTGTTTCGCGAAAGCGTACGGATATGAGGGGTCGCGGGCGGTTTATATGGGCTTTTCGAAGCGGTTACTTTGGTAATTTTTACTTTTGGTCCTTTCTTGATCCTATATTTGAATTCGTTCAAATTTAGGCTCGGGGGCTGCGGATATATTTTCAGGAAATATTTTTCTGAAAGTTTTCGGCTTCAATTGATAAGTTTTTGAAGAATTTTACAAGACTTCGGGTTTCTTCGGAAATTGATTCTCTTTTGGTTCGGACTTCGAAAGAGCCTCGAATTTCTTCTTCAAAGATAAACGAGGCTCGGGGGCTGCCCAATTGGGCGCACCTAATCGGTGCGCACCAATCCGAACTTCGAGAAGACTTATGAGCACATCATTACCTATTGAACAGCATGATTGCAACTTCCAAGATCAAAGAACCCTGGCGGTCTCAAAGAACCCTGGCGGTTTCAAAAGAACTCTGGAGGACTTCAAAGAACTCTGTATTTTCAACAAGGCTATTCTTCAGGAGATAAGGTGCTCGGGGGCTTGTGGGTGTAGAGTCCTGACGGACTAAACAACCCTGGCAGCCCATCCTATGGGCCGGCCCAAGAACAAGACTTGACGCACGAGACAAGGATTAGTCCTAGTCAGTTTGGATATACTGTATTAGAGATAAACTTGTAAAAGTCTCCTAGTCCTATACGGTTCCCATGTAACCCTGCCCACCGGACTATATAAGGCGAGGCAGGGACCCCCTCAAAACAGCTAATCAATACAAGATACACCATACAGGACGTAGGGTATTACGCTCCGGCGACCCGAACCTGTCTAAACCGTCTCTTGTCACCTTCGGCTCTAGATTCTCGGCGACTTCTCCCTAAACCCTTCTCTCGGGGCACCCTCTCGAGAACCCAGTCAGCATAAATCGCCGACAGTAATCAATTTGCTCTTACACGATAACATGATTTTCTCGCCAAAATTGGTATGACATTGTTTTCTCGTCAAGATTGTTCCGACAAATCAATCGTGAATTTGTCAACTGAACAGGCCTCGCACACTCTTTGCAGAAATTCAATGTACCTCAGGTTTGTCCAACTTTTGATTTGGCTATCAGGTTCTGTTCAAAGTAGAGTAAGATCAACATAATGTTAAAATATGTTTGGATTCATACTATTAACATATTGTTGCTAGCTCATCCATAAAAATCATACCCAAGCTCATAAGTTGATCAGTTGCAAAATTAATTGATTTCAACATTCTTATTATGTTAACTTTAATGTTCCATGTTTGTCCGTTTGTAGTCAGCTGTCTCAGTTTTTTATGCCAATGATACTTCCTGTTTACAAAAAAGGCAACAATATGTTAATAGTATGTATCGAGATATATTTCAACATTATGTTTCTCTGACTCAACTTTGAACAAAACCCGATAGGCAGATCAAAAGTTGATGACAAACCTGAGGTACGTCGAATTTATGTACGCAGTGTGCGAGGCTAGTTCAATTGACAAATTCACGATTGGTTTGGCAGACTAATATCGGTGAGAAAATCATGCAATCGTGTAAGAGCAAATTGATTACCAATTGTAATAGTGTTCCATTTTAAATACTAAGCATGAGTTGATATGTTTGTGTAAGAGTTGAACTTGAAAATCTTATTTTATTTGAGATGGACATTTATGGCAATCAGAAAAAAGAAGAATTTAGATCGTTGCGTTGGATTTTATGAAGATGTAATGATCAAGATTAACATGAAGAGTCCATATCAAATACTAGTACCAATCAATCTAAACTTGGAATTAAAAAAGAAGAAACTAAAGATAATATTAATATGGATTGAACCAATCACTAATTAACCAAATGCCTTGGTCAATAATTTAGCAAGCACATGTTACTTAGAACCATACCAAGCACACTAGTTGCTATGAAGTTATTCATGCCCACATAACTATATTTTATCATATTTCTATCCATATGGAATAGAGACAACAAGAGATATCTCTTAATATTTAAGAGATACTCTTATACACATTTCTAAACAAAGCGAGGGTGACATGTGCGGTTTTTAAGTGTACGAGGAGTTGTCCTAGATACATTCGACCATGTTAGTATAACGGTTGAAACTATGTATTCATGTCATACAAGCCAAGACTGTTGTAAAATTTAAGCCACAGGCATGCTATTTTGTGTGCTTACACATAATATTTTTTTTATTTTCCATATATAGAACAAACTGAATGACGAAGGATACAATGACAATGAAGATGGCTTTTTTTTACAATTATCAACAGGGGCTTTGATGAGATTATGACTTTTGTTGACGGCATATTTTTTTTTCTCTTTTTTACTGGAGCCCTGAAGCCTCCCAAAACTACATGAGGCGTGTCCGGACCCCAAAATGGCCAGATCCGTCGTGGGGGAGCCTACCCTAACTAGTCCTTGCCATACACACCATCAAGGAAGAGAGGGAGACAGAAAAAGGATATGGAGGTAGGCAGTGGGACGAGTGTGGCGCTTGACGGCGATGAGGGTGAGCTATTTGCTTAAACTTGAGGTTGTCCAATCGCGCTGTCCTATAGACGATATCGATGGGTTCCGATAAGGACTACGACAGTTTTTAATCATTTATCTGTCTTCAATTCGTGTGTTACCTTGTGATTTATATAACGCTGCTATCTAAGCTACAAAGTCACAATTACATTTTTGGTAGTCCAATTGGTTGGATTATAAGATTGGCGGCCTAACCTTATGGTACCAGGTGTGTAATTTGCCTTACACAGTTACTCCTAGAGTCCTGCTGCTTATAGTGCAACATAGCCAACCACCAAGGATGACCATTCAAACTTCTTGGACAAGTTTTCTGAATAGAAGGAAGCATCATCCTCGGTGCTACAAATCTGAGCAATCTCTAGATAATAACAACTCAACTCGTCGTGACTTGAGGCGTGCATTGATCTGTACGCTAGGCGACTGTTGGCTTTCCTTGTCAAACTGTAAAAATCAGCACTGCGCGAGTTTCCAACCTCGATTTGTTCCCTACAGCATCAGAATGGAAGCTGAGAAGAAGCATCCTCTCCTGCTCTCCTCTGCCTTGAGTAAGATTTTGTAAGTATCCAAGATAATGAAATTCAGGTGTGTGCCGGGCTTTTGCTGGGCTGCAGCTGCAGCTGCTTGTACTATTTGTACTGTAGCAATGGCTTGCTAACAGCTGCAGCTGCAGCTGAGCAGCCGAACACTGCGTGGTTGTTTGGGTCTAGTGGAATATGAGTAAGAATTTATAACTAAAATAACTAGGGGACGATTTTTTTTTGGGAAAACTGGTTTATAGTTGTTACTGGTACATTCAGTTAAATAATGGATCTACAGATCCCTTACGTGTCTAACAAATCTGTTTTTTATAAGCTTGATATCCCAATCGCATCTCCACATAGAAGTAAAGTGGTGGACAAAAACGCTAATCCCTTCATTTGACCACCAACGCCAACAAACAAGTCAGCTGCTTCGCCTGCAAGGCAGTTCGCAGCTATAAAAGTAGCGCACTCCAGCCAGCAATCTCCAGAGCTGCTCTGGACTCTAGAACCACAGCTGCTGCATTTTCGATTTTTCTTGCCCCCAAGTTGACCAGCCAGCCATGGACAACCTATCCCCTAAGCAGACCGTTGTTCTGTTCCCCGGCGCCGGAGTTGGGCACGTCATGCCCATGACGCAGCTCGCCAACGTCTTCCTCCGCCACGGCTACGATGTCACTCATGGAGCCGCCCATCAAGTCCACCGACTCCGGCGCCGGCTTCATCGAGCGCGTCGCAGCCTCTAACCCGTCCATCACCTTCCACGTCCTCCCGCCGATCCCACCCCCTGACTTCGCTAGCTCCCCCAAGCACCCGTTCCTTCTCATGCTCGAGATGCTGCTGCAGTACAACGAGAAGCTCGAGAGCTTCCTCTGCTCCATCCCCCGGGAGCGCCTGCACTCGCTGGTCATCGACATGTTCTGCACCCAGGCCATCGATGTGGCCAGGAAGCTGGGCGTCCCCATCTACACGTTCTTCGCGTCGGGCGCCGGTGTCCTGGCCGTCCTCACCCAGCTCCCCGCGCTGCTTGCCGGGAGGCAAACGGGCTTGAAAGAGCTTGGGGACACACCTCTCGAGTTCCTTGGTGTTCCACCCATGCCGCCGTCCCATCTCATCAGGGAGCTCCTGGAGGACCCGGAGGATGAGCTGTGCAAGACCATGATGAAGATCTGGCAACGCAACACGGACACAGACGGTGTTCTGGTCAATACGTTCTACTCGTTGGAGAGCCGGGCCGTGGAGGCGTTCAAGGACCCCATGTGCGTCCCCGGCCGGGTGTTGCCTCCAGTTTACCCCATCGGGCCGGTGGTTGGCAAGGGCGGGACGGACAAAGATGAAGAAGCAGAGAAGCCCGAGTGCCTCGCATGGCTCGACGCACAGCCGGAACGCAGCGTCGTGTTCCTCTGCTGGGGGAGCAAGGGCACACTGTCAGAGGATCAGATCAAGGAGATCGCTGCTGGCCTAGAAAATTCTGGGCAACGTTTCCTATGGGTTGTGCGCACGCCGCCCAGCGCCGGCATTGACGACGTGAAAAGATACTTGGAGCAACGCCCTGAGCCAGACCTCGACGTGCTCCTGCCGGAGGGGTTCTTGGAACGGACCAAAGGCCATGGATTCGTGGCCAAGTCGTGGGCGCCGCAGGTGGAGGTTCTCAAGCACCCAGCTACCGGCGCTTTCGTCACCCACTGCGGGTGGAACTCGACGCTGGAGGCCATTGCAGCAGGCGTGCCGATGCTGTGTTGGCCGCTGGGCGCAGAGCAGTTGATGAACAAGGTGCTCATGACAGAGGACATGGGCATCGGGGTGGAACTCGAGGGGTACAAGGCAGGGTTCGTCAAGGCGGAGGAGATAGAGGCGAAGGTGAAGCTGGTGTTGGAGTCCGAGGAGGGGAGGAAGATCAGGGAACGAGCGGCGGAGCCGAAGAAAGAAGCGGCGGAGGCGTTGCGGGAGGACGGTGGCTCGTCGCACGCGGCGTTTCTCCAGTTCTTGTCGGATGTTAAGAATCTTTGAGATTAAGCTTGACAACCACTCGTGGTGTTTATGCTTGTTTTCTTGTAACGTAAGTCCATCTTTTTTCAATCCTAGTGTACGCTTTCTTTTGTCTTATTAACCATCTCGTCGCATACCTTCCTCCAGAACAAAGGAAATGATGATTATTATTGATTATTTGATTAGTATAGTGCTTAAGCATGATCCCAATTGCCCACGATGACACACAGCGCCATCCAATGAAAGAAGTAGGGAAAAGTACCAGAGCACACTGCTGCTGTGGTGAACCGGCCTTGGTCTGCTAGGCAATTAGTCTAACAGATCGCACCCGCTAGCCATTCATGCTTCCACTTCCACAAAATGGCTACGTGTCGATCCCCATCCTTCCATTCATCTCGAAGGTTTGTCTTGGTGATGACTGATGGGATGGAGAGCGGAGAAACGGAGCATGACATTGCTACGGTCAGCGTCCCGAGCGCCCGCAAGTCTACCACGAGACGACACCTAGGATGGCAATGGCAAGCCAAGTAGTCATCCCACGCCAACTCTAGGCAGATCGCCGTGCTGCACGTCACTGTTGTTGCATACGGGATACGGCGTACATCCATCCGCAGATCGCCGCCCCCGCAGCGCTTTGTGAGCCAGCAATAATCGGTAGAAGCTTCGACCGCTGCGTTGGACACCTAGAAAATCAACGGATCAAGGTTACGACAGGGACGGAGGCCATTTTCTTATTTATATCTATCAATGATATCGTTCTGGAGTACTGAGATCCGGAGGGAATATTCTGATCAGTACTATTTAGTGGAGGATAAAGACAAAAAAAAAGGCTGAGTGAGATCACGGCAGTTGTCACATTTCATTATGATATCACGACTAATCTTGTTCATCAGGTGGATGGTTTTGTCAATATACGCCGCTATTTGTAACTTTGCAACCTTCATAAAATGTGTTCCTGGGGGTTAAGATTTTCCGGCATGCACACTCTTTTTCTTTCCTTTGTTTCTTGTAAATACCGTCCACTTTTTGTCAATCATAATGTATACTACTCTTTATGTTCCATTTTCCACAAATTATGCAGCACCCAGGGATTGAACCTTGGGTAAGAGCTCTCCAGTCAGTGGCCCTTTACAACTGCACCGTGAGACCCTTTGCAAGCCTATTCAAATTTAAATTGTGGTTGGTTATTACTGACTCAACTTCACCCATGTTTAGAAACAATGGAGTGTGATTATCTCTCTCTCTGTTCAGTACTTGAAATGTGATACGTGGAAATTTCAGTTCTTATTCCGTAGAGGACAATAATCTAGCTTTTCAAAAGTTTATTCTTGAAGATTATTTGGCCACGTGAATTGTCGCCTTGAAAATTTTAATTCTCTTTAAACTAAAAACATATATTATTGCATTAAACAGAAATGGCCACCTGACGTTATAGTTGGTATTATCCTTTTCACGTGGTATGCGAATAATATTAAAATCATCACATAAGGTTTCTCTAGTAAATAGCTAGATTAGATATGTTAGAAATGCCTCTTTGTATTGTTGTTGTGCAGCTCCATACATACATACACCGTCTATTGGAAACTATCTCATTTGTTTTTCACTTTAAATTTCACAAAGTAGTCACCCTACTCAATTACGCCAATTAATAGTTAGAAGGTTAACCCCAACTAACATGCCGTCATATAGTCACCCTACCGTGAGGGAGGCTTTACATTGCCATAAAAAATCCTTCCCCAGGTGTTGTTCAGAAATCTTTTTGGGCAATCCATCCTCCTAGTTTCTGATAGAGAAACAAAAATCTAAATTTCTCTTACAACTTCATCAGGAAAAAAAGAGATGAAGGAATCGATTTGCTCATTACCTTGTTTATCAGCTTCCTCTAGATTCTTGCGTGCTTTAAGTATGGTTGCTTTCTCGAATCTCAATTGAGTCTTACTCTGCTGATATGACGCTTCATTTACTCTTGTGAGTTGTTGTATAGGTGTGGGAGAGGGAGCATGCAGAGGTTTGCTAGTTATCTTAATCCGTTCTCCAAAAAAAAAAAAATCTTAGTAGAATCCGTATCAATGGGACTCCTTGGCTTCACCCGTGCAAAGTTGCCATAAGCAGCACTCCTGCGTTTAAAAAACTAAATAAAAGTCAGCGCTCCTGATCCTGGCCTCGTGGTCACATGGCCAAGTGAAGACCGGAAGAGTCCTTCCAAGGCAGCCTGTTTCCTCTCGCAAGTGGCTCAAGCAGTCTGTCATCGAGAAACAATACTGAAATCAATAGTAGAATAACGTATAACCAAGCCATCAAGTGCTTCTCCAACCTTCAGCAAAGCAGTGAGCCATAGCAGCCAGAGCCAGCCATATCCACGGCAGTCCGTCTTCTTGCCTCCTAGTTGACTCAGCCACCGCTCAAATGGACAGCGCATCCATGAAGCAGATCGTTGTTCTGTACCCTGTGGGCGGCGTCGGGCACGTCGGCCCCATGACGCAGCTCGCCAAGCTCTTCCTCGACCATGGCTACGTGGTCACCATGGTGCTCACCGAGCCGCCGATCAAATCGACCGACTCCGGCGCCGGCTTCATCGAGCGCGTCGCCGCCTCAAACCCATCCATCACCTTCCACGTCCTGCCACCAATTCCAACCCCTGACTTGGCCATCTCCACCAAGCACCCGTTCCTCCTCATACTGGATTTGATGCGCCAGTACAACGACAAGCTCGAGAGCTTCCTCCGCTCCATCCCTCGCGAGCGCTTGCACTCCCTTGTCATCGACCTCTTCTGCACCCATGCCATCGACGTCGCCACCAAGATCGGCGTCCCAGTCTACAAGTTCTTCGCGTCAGGCGCCGGGACTCTGGCCGTCTTCACCCAATTGCCAGCGTTACTTGCCGGTAGGCAAACTGGCTTGAAGGAACTCGGGGACACGCCCCTCGAGTTCCTTGGTGTCCCACGCATGCCGGCGTCCCATCTCGTCAGGTCGCTTCTGGAGAGTCCGGAGGATGAGCTGTGCAGGACCATGATGAAGATCTTGAAGCGGAACGCGGGCGCCCATGGCGTTCTGGTCAACACGTTCGATTCGTTGGAGCGCCGGGCCCTGCAGGCGCTCAGGGACCCCCTGTGCGTTCCCGGCGAGGTGTTGCCTCCGGTTTACTCCATCGGGCCGTTGATTGGCGAGGTTGGGGATGACAAGGAGAGGCACGGGTGTCTCGCGTGGCTCGACGCGCAGCCAGAGCGCAGCGTCGTGTTCCTCTGCTGGGGGAGCAAGGGCGCATTGCCCAAGGAACAGGTCAAGGAGATCGCCGCTGGGCTTGAGAGCTCAGGGCAACGGTTCCTATGGGTCGTGCGCACGCCGGCAGGGAGCGACGACGACCGCAAAAGATACTGGGAGCAACGCGGCGAGACGGATCTCGATGCGCTCCTGCCGGAAGGGTTCTTGGAGCGGATCAAGGGCCGTGGACTGGTGATCAAGTCATGGGCGCCACAGGTGGATGTGCTCAACCACCCGGCTACGGGGGCGTTCGTTACGCACTGCGGGTGGAACTCGACGCTGGAGGGCGTTGCCGCGGGGGTGCCGATGCTGTGTTGGCCACTGGCTGCAGAGCAGAAGATGAACAAGGTCTTCCTGACCGACGAAATGGGGATTGGGGTGGAGATGGAAGGGTACAAGGTTGGGTTCATCAAGGCTGAGGAGGTAGAGGCGAAGGTGAGGCTGGTGTTGGAGGGCGAGGAGGGAAAGGAGCTCAGGAAACGAGCGATTGAGCTGAAGAAAGAAGCAGAGGAGGCGCTGGAGGACGGTGGCTCGTCGCGGGCGGCGTTTCTCCAATTCTTGTCAGACGTGAAGAATCTTAGAGAGTGAAACCGTCGGCAGAGACGAATTTGCAACAGCTCTTGGTGTTTAGGCCATGTTCAGATTTCCAACTATCCACTATTTATTCCAACTTTTCACTATTCATTCCAACTTTTCACTATTCCTCCCTCACAAAACACGTTTCCCAACGAATGCTACAGTGTTTTTCTTATGCTACAGTGTTTTTTCCTACAATCTAAACACACCCTTATTATGCTTGTCTCTGCTGTCCAACTCCAACCTTTCTTCGCAATCATGTATTCTCAATCGGTTTCGTTGACCAAATAACCGACAGAAATTTATCGTGCAGTAGCAGTGTATGATGTTTTGAGGTATGGTTTTGAATTCCTAACAGAGTAGGAGATTTCGTGAGAGTTTTACGTAAAATTTCTGATTTGGCAAGGTAAGTAATATTGGGAAGTTTCATCGGATGAGAGAAGCTTCAATGATACTCATTTAGCACAATTATTAAGTTCTCGGTTTAGATATATGTACAATTAAGTACTAGAAAGCGTGTTATGTAAAAGGGAGAAATAGTACAAACAATTGAACAGTGAAAAGTGAGAATAAATAATATTTTTTATGAATCTGAAAAGAAATTATATTTCACCAGGATAATTATGAATTTCTACATATACTAAAGCTTTAAGAATTGGAGCCTCCTCATGAGTTGCGGTCCCACATGGGACCCACGTGCTATTTAGGTGGGACCCATATAGGGCCCACACACTATTTTGGATGGGCCCACATACATTTAGGTGGGACCCACGGGGGACCCGCATTCATTTAGGTGGGACCCGCATACTTTAGGTGGGGCCCACGTGGGGCCCGCATACATTTAGGTGGGGCCCACGTGGGACCCACATACATTTAGGTGGGGCCCACGTGGGACCCGCATATATTTAGGTGGGCTAACGTGTCTCGTATACATTTAGGTGGGGCCCACGTGGCCCCGTATACATTTAGGTGGGGCCCACGTGGCCCCGCATACATTTAGGTGGGGGCCATATGGGACCCGCATACATTTAAGTGCGGCCCACATGGAACCGCATAAAATTAGGTGTTGCATATTACGATTTAGATAGGACCCACACAATGCTTTGGCTCGAACCCATGTGCAACCCATACACTGCTTTTTGGTGGGATCCACATATTGTTTAGGTGGAACCAACATTAAACCTACACATAGGTGAAACCCACACACATTCAGTGGTGTCAATTTAGTGGGTACCACGGTCCTGTTAAACAACTTTAACATTTAAAAATTATCTATCATGTTGTTCCCCCTATAAAAATTAAGAAAAATTAAGAATTAATATACAGTGCTTAGATGGCCACAAAAATATACTTATCATTGCTTCAAATAAACATAGACATGCATCACGCGTCGTCAACCTGACTACTCCTTAAAGGACTTCGTTTTCTTACATGGAGAAATGAGTAAGAGACAATCATGCTGCTACGCAATAGATAAAATGAGATGCATGGACCGGCAACAAATAAAGAAAGCGCAAGGATATAGGTCATGCATGACGTCACTTGAACATATCCACTTTGTCTTAGCAGTAATAGCAAGTGCAAGAAAGAATAGAAAACTCAAGCCACCACACTCTCCTCTTATGTTATTGTTCCAGAACATTCAGGTCATGATTCACGTCCATGACTAAAAAGAAGGTCATTTTGAGATTGTCTTAAATCCAACTTTTAAATTTTGACTCTAAATAGTATTTTATGTGTTAAGTTTATATAGTAAAAATGATATGAGTTGATTTGTATTGAAATATAGGTTCATAAAAGTATTTTGTAAATATATTTTATAGGAAAAAACATTAGTCAAAACTATGTTTTAGAGACCCTGTCAATATTATAAACAACTTCATTTTCCTATATAGAGGGAGTATTCGCAACCAAGGTGATATGGCCTTGAAAATTTATGTATAAATTTAGCAGGTTATTTAAAACTTTTTATAGTGGCATAGTTGTACTTTGAGATTTTTTATAATCATTGAAAATTTAGATTCATGCTTGGTATTTATATGCTTGGTATTTTTTTATAATTTTTTATCAATGATATATGTTTGTGATTTGTATGTAAATTTAAGGGTTAATTAATTGGTAACATATCACATCATATGAGAACTCAATTCCTATTGGAACTATGAGAACTCAAATCTGGACCATATGATCTTGATCCAAGGGAAAGGTGGGACGAAAATTTGCAAAAGTCTATCTTTATTTCTAGCATGTCTTGTGAGAATTAACGTGGGATCTAAAAAAGAGCCATCAGTAATAGTAAAGATGGTGATGTATTCACTCCGGTCCATTGTTACGGCTACTTGTATGGTAATAAAATGGAAAATAAAACCATTTCAAGTTGCCATTCTGGCCATCTGTTGACTTTCTCAAGCTCCAGCCTTGCCTGATCTGAACGTGAAAGGCAGGTGAGCTTGGTAATCAACTTCTTTTAACTTTTTAGAACAACTTTAGCTATTACTCCTTCCATTTCAAATTAGAAGTCATTTCACTTTTTTCTCCAAATTTGATTACTCGTTTTATTTAAAAAAAATATACAAAATATCATATATATATATGTCATGACTTGCTTTATTAATAAAAGATTTTGATGAATAACTTAAGTTTGACTATGTTTAGATAAAATTTTAAAATAAGATGAGTGATCAAACTTTAGGTAAAAAAGTCAAACGACTTATAATTTATAGAAATGGTAGAAGTAGTAAACATAAAACTTCTAGACTAGTTACTTCCCTGCTTGTATCGCAAGCACAACCATACCTTTAGTGACCAAGTTGGCTATCCACACTCATCTTCTTCTATTTCAATCCTCAAAGAAATATTATGTCTTATGTCAGTTTTTTCCGCGTCCATCATTCTCTATATCCCATATTTTATATCAACTATTATATATTTTATTTAACACTATGAGCTTCTCTTTCCTCATTACTTTTCCTTTTCATTTTTTCAATCTCCGCCCATTCTTTTTCTTCCTTCCTTTTCCTTCACCTTATTTCAACACAAACATATTTTATTTTTTCCTCTTTTTCCTTTTGCTCTTCCTTTTCTTTTTTTTTCTTTCTTGTTTCCTCCATTTCTTTTTCCCTTTCTTTTCCTTTTCCCTGCCTATCCGCCAGCCATCGGTGTCTCCCTCGCAATCTCCTCCAGGCTCCAGCTATCTTTCTCGCACTCTCCCTGCTCCTCCGCCAGCCAGTATCGCCACCACCGAGCAGAGCAGGGGCTGCAGCGCCCCCGTGACCGAGCAGAGATCGGATCCTGCTGAGATCTGCAGCGCCCCCTCGGCTGGTCTTCCTGTCGGGGATTTGTGCTTCGATTTGAGCTCTCTCTCGGCCGGGCTCCACTTTCGCACGGCGGTGAACTCTCGCTCTCTCTGCTTGACGGCTGCTGAATCCCGTCTCTTGCGAGCAGCGAGCCAGCAGCCGACGGCGGGCCTCGAGGCAGCGCAGGAGCAGGGACCGCTGGTGCCCCGGACGGCTGCTGCACCCACGTGGTAGGTTTCAACTTTCCAAATCATCTCTACATGTATACAATATTATATAGAAGTAGTAGTAAGGTCTTGTTTAATAATTAGGCAATAAATTGCTGCCTGCTCAGTGCTCACCACGCAGCCAAGCATCACCAAGACTCCTCCAGCAGCGAAAGCAATAACATTCTTTATTTGTTCTGAAATATTTGATTCTTAGTTTGCAGGCCAACTCTTACTAGAGCAAATGGAGCAGACCGTCGTTCTGTACCCCAGTGTCGGCGTTGGCCACGTCGGGCCCATGGCGGAGCTCGCCAAGGTCTTCCTGAGCCATGGCTACGACGTCACCATGGTGATCGTTCCGCCACCCATCAAGTCGCCCGCGATGGACGCCAGCCATGTCGAGCGGATCGCCGCGGCCAATCCGTCCATCTCCTTCCATGTCGTCCCACCGATCCCAATCCCTGACTTCGCCGGCTCCGGCAAGCACCCGTTCCTCCTCACGATCCAGATGATGCGCCAGTATTACAACGACAAGCTCGAGAGCTTCCTCCGCTCCGTCCCGCGGCAGCGCTTGCACTCGCTGTTCCTCGACATGTTCTGTGTCGAGGCCACCGACGTCGCCGAGAAGCTGGGCGTCCCGGTCTACACGTTCTACCCCTCGGGCGCGTCGCCTCTGGCCGTCTTTACCCAGCTCCCGGCGTTGTTTGCCAGTCGGCAGACGGGCTTGAAGGAGTTGGGGGACACACCCCTCGAGTTCCTTGGAGTTCCGCCCATGCCGGCATCTCATCTGCTCGCGGAAGTGCTCGCGCACCCCGAGGAAGAGATTATCAAGGCCACAGTGAGAATCTATGAGCGCGGCATGGGCACCAGGGGGGTTCTGGTGAACACGTTCGAATCATTGGAGAGTCGAGCGGTGCAGGCGCTCAGGGATCCCCTTTGTGTTCCTGGCAAGATGCCGCCTCCGATATACTGCGTTGGCCCGTTAGTCGGCAACGGCGCAGGGAATGGTGAAAAGGCAGAGAGGCATGAGTGCCTGGCTTGGCTCGATGCTCAGCCGGAGCGCAGCGTCGTGTTTCTCTGCTTCGGGAGCCTGGGTACATTCTCTGAGGAGCAGCTCAAGGAGATGGCCGTTGGCCTGGATAGGTCCGGGCAACGGTTCCTATGGGTCGTGCGTATGCCAGCCAACGTCGGTGATCCGATGAGGATATTGGAGAATCAGTGTGAGCCGGACCTCGATGCCCTCCTACCAGAGGGATTCTTGGAGCGGACCAAGGATCGAGGCCTTGTCGTCAAGTCATGGGCGCCGCAGGTGGAGGTCCTCAACCACCCAGCTACGGGTGCATTCGTTACCCATTGTGGATGGAACTCGATGCTGGAGGGCGTCATGGCAGGGGTTCCAATGTTGTGCTGGCCCTTGTACGCGGAGCAGAAGATGAATAAGGTGTTCATGACCGAAGATATGGGCGTTGGGATGGAGATTGAGGGATATATGACGGGTTTTGTCAAGGCCGATGCGGTGGAGGCCAAAGTGAGGCTGGTGATGGAGTCCGAGGAGGGGAGGGAGCTCAAGGCACGTGTGGCGGCACGAAAGAAAGAAGCAGAGACCGCGTTGAAGGCAGGGGGCTCGTCACATGCAGCCTTCCTTCAGTTCTTGTTGGACGTGGAGAACCTTGCAGAGCAGCAGCTCACCGAGTGATGATGATGGACTAGGATGACCGGCGCGCTACGCCGCGCTCGTATAGCTTCACGCCTGGCTTTTCTGTTCACATGTTGCTGCTGTATGTTTCCTTGGTTCTCAACTGTACATTACTTGTCATTGGTAATGTCAGTAATGTGAGATGTACTCAAGGACCAGGTTTGTGTTTCAAGTTATTCAAGCACGGTACTGTGAACCATATTGTAAACAATTTTTGTTTATATTAAGATATTGGAAACGATATGTAGTCGTCTTTACGTTCATCCATATTCATACTCCATACTCTTATAAGGGAAGTCCAATCAGTGAACATGAATAATAGATAATTATTTTGAAGAGACTATCATAATTGTAAACAACCTCTGATAAATGGTTTCACAACAATTAGACTACTATGCAAGTTAGTGACATATTCAGATTAAGACTTGCAATGTGGAACGACAAAGAACGAACAGTAAGATGGAGTCACAGTCCAATGAACAATCCCCTATATAAATTCCGTGAAGCCACAAACGAGGTTTTCATGTATTAGAATTCAATCTCATGTTAGGTTGAGTACAGGAGAAGTTAGAAGCTACAATCTGAATGAGCAGCCGGAGTAAACACCTTGACATCTGAAAAGAGCATAAGTGGTCAGAATTGCAAACACATTTTCACTAATATTTTTGACCAACAACCAAACAGCTGAAAGGCAAATATGTACAAACAGACTTGAATAAAGATGCATAGATATATCAGTGGTGTGATAAATTAAACAATAAAATGGCACAATTTTCAAGCATAAAGAGTAACAATGAATTTAAAGTGCACTGGAACTTCTATGTAGCTTATTGAAGAAACGACGTAAAATTTTCAAACTTCAAGAGCACACGTGAAATACTACAGTAGAAGAAAGGAAAATTCAAGGATGGTAGTCTTACCTGTCGAAACTAAATGTGTGTAGAGCAACGATGAACTGTACTTTTTAACTATCCATGGAAGGTTAGCCGCAGAGATGTCAAAAGAGGCCAGGTAAGATGGATCTGTATCAGAGTCAATACCTGAAACAAATAGGCCATTAATTTCACCAAAATGAACAGAGGACATGGATAGGGAAGTCTGAATAACAACAAATCACTATTGGGTAACCAATGAAATCTAAAAGTCCGGTTAATGTAAAAGCACATATAGAACTGTTTCATTATTTTTTTTTCGAATCACATAGTACAGACGTAGACACTCATATACACGCACGCACACTTACTCCTACAAACATACGCACGCAACCCTACCTCTATGAGCACCTCCGAAAGACTGGGCCGGCAAATCCTCCAAATTGACGAAGTCACCACAGGCGGCCTCGGGCACGTCGCCTACCACTGAAAGAATAGCGCCAGTTAAATCCTAGAATAAATCCAGAAAAATACGAGCATCAATGCCGAGTCGAGGACTCGAACCCTGGTGGACTGCTTCCACCAAAAAGAACCTTGCCAGTTGAGGTAGTAATTTGAATATGTTGCGTATAATGGAAAGGGTAAAAGAAAAGGTAAAGAAATCCACATATCTTTGGGCATTCTTGAACTTTTGGCTGAGACGGCCAATTTGAAAATACTACCTTGTGAGGCTCATAATGTAATACTTTTTCAGCATAAATGGCAAATTGTTATTTTTCATAATGGCATATGTGGTAATTTAAATATATATATATAGGGATTATTTTAAGCTATTTTTATAAATTCAGATTGATGTCTAGGTGTTTATGATTTTTTGTGAGAATTTCTAATCTTTATCTTTATTTCTACCGTATCTTGTGAGAATTAACCTAGAGGCATGGGCGAAGCGCTATAGTGGTGAGGCGTGCCCCCCCGCCCACAAAAAGAAATATTGTACTATGTTTCTAACGCCATATGCACCCCTAGGGCCCAATATTCTGCACCCCAGCCCAGCTGGAAGCCTCAACAGCCCATGAACCCAACAGGACGTTGATCCATCTTTGTATGAGTGTGATACGAGTACGCAATTCACTATACATATCGGCTTGTCTCCTTGTCATCCGTTCAGGACCCCCACCCCACCCACACGCAAATATCTTTTATACATGTGGAACATTTATTTATTTTAACAGCAAACAAATCATTTTCAATTTATGGAACAAAACATTATACAGAAGAAACATAAATTTATACAAGTGGAACAAATATTGTATAGTAGGAATGAGCAAAATAAAATTAATAAAAAAAAATTTCATGTAACATCTCATGTGTACCATGCGAACAATCCAAATAATATTATAGAACATCTTATATATACTATTAAACAATCTAAACAACATAATGAACATTTTATGGATATTTTTAACATCAAACAAATTATTCCAATTTATATAACAGAATATTATACAGAAGGGGCAAAAATTTATATGGGTGGAACAAATATTTTGTATAATAGGATATAAAAAAGAGGAAAGGGAAAGGGGTGCCTGGACGGAGCTTATCGTTCAGGTAACCAGACCCTAGCTAGTTGAAAGCCCTAATGTACAAGTGGAACAAATATTGTACAATTTAAAACTTGAAAATCCTAACTGATTTTTATGGAGATCGTGGTAGGAAAATATTTATATTCACTAGAATGGAATACTATATTGAAGGTTAATTGATGAAATGACTTTTCAAACACAATAATGCTAGGGATCTATCGTCCAGATGGAGGAAAACAATCAGACGATGTTGCGTGGAACATTGCCAAATGTTACGACAGGTTTTTTCACCATTTATATTTAGACTAGTATCATGCCCGTGCGTTGCTACGATGTATTAAAAATTATATAAAGAAGGTCAATCAGCAAAAAAAAATCAATAATATATTGTTTTTGCAAAATAAAACAATATGTTTTATTAAACCTATGGTGCTGTTAAGATAATGTTTTATATGTGTTGGAATCTGGTTACTGCCATGTCTTGGAACCGCTATGATCTGGTCTTCTAGGCCATCACGCTTCTTTAAGATGGTTATGTTTGAATCTTCAAGGTACCACGTACATCTGACCTCTTTATCATGTCCTGACAGTGTTGTTGAACCCTTATTAATTCAATATATGCATTGATCACCTGCAAGGGTAGAACAACAAGAAGGTGTATATTATAATGGATAGGTTGCTACAAGCAAACAATACACAGAGCATGGAAACATATGGTGTTGCTATTAACAATACACTGATTGCACGTAACACCGACGAATGTTGCGGTTACCAGACGAATGTTTCCGATGTTACACGCAACACTAGTGAATGTTGTGTTGGGTCTTTATTTTGGTAAATATATTTTTTTCTTTTTTATTGTCGCACCCCCTCCATATTGTTCAAACTTCGTCACTGCCTGGAGGCTAAAAAAGTGCCATTAAGTAATAGTAAGATGGTGATTTTTCACCGAAAGGAAAAGGAGAAAAAAGACATATCATCATGATAACGTGTAGAAGAGGATACGTGGAAAACAAGTAAGTTGACCTGTGAGATGGCATATGTGAGGTGAGCCGCTTGCCGCTAAACTGTATTCCCTCAGGTCCATTGTTACGGCTACTTGTGTGGTAATAAAATGGAAATATAGAACAATTTCTTACCAAGAATTTGAAGCCCAAGTTGCCAGTCTGACCATCTGTTGACTTTCTCAACCTCCACCTTTGCCTTGGTAATCAACTTCTTTTAACTTTTTAGAACAGCTTTAGCTATTAGTAAACATAGAATTCCTAGACTAGTTACAGCCCTGCTTGTGCCAAAAGTCATGCTTCTTCCAGAAACATTATTTCCTCTCCACCGCGGCTGCTACACATGGGCTTCACGGTAGGTTTCCAAATCATCTCTATTTATATAGCGGTAGTATGAAGGCGTCTCTACTTTCACCAAACAAGTCATCTGTTTCTTATCAGGCAAGGCAGTCCGCAGCTATAAGTTTTTGCCTGCTCACCACGCAGCCAAGCATCTCCAATATATACTCCTCAACTGAAAGCAATATATAGCAATTAGCATCCTTTTTCGATCTAAAATATTTGTTTCTAGTTTGCGAGCCACTTACTAGAGCAAATATAATGAAGCGGACCGTCGTCCTGTACCCCGGTTTCGGCGTTGGCCACGTCGTGCCCATGGCGGAGCTCGCCAAGGTCTTCCTGAGTCACGGCTACGACGTCACCATGGTGATCGTCCCGCCACCCTCCGCAATGGGCGCCAATAACCAGGTGGAGCGGATTGCCGCGGCCAATCCGTCCATCTCCTTCCATGTCCTCCCACCGATCCCAGCCCCTGACTTCACCGGCGGCTCCACCAATAAGCACCCGTTCCTCCTCATGCTCTAGATGCATCGCCAATACAACGAAAATCTCGAGAGCTTCCTCTGCTCCATCCCGCGACGACGCTTGCACTCGCTAGTCATCGACATGTTCTGCATCGACGCCACCGACGTCGCCACGAAGCTGGGTGTCCCGGTGTACACGTTCGTCCCCACGGGCGCGTCGCCTTTGGCCGTCTTGACCCAGCTCCCGGCACTGTTTGCCAGTAGGCAGACGGGGTTGAAGGAGCTGGGGGACACACCCCTAGAGTTCCTTGGCGTTCCACCCATGCCGGCGTCTCATCTGATCAGGGAACTGCTCGCACATCCCGAGGACGAGACATGCAAGGCCTCGGTGAGCATCTTCGAGCGCGGCATGGACACTAGAGGGGTTCTGGTGAACACATTTGAATCGTTGGAGAGTCGAGCGGTGCAGGCGCTCAGGGACCCGCTCTGTGTTCCTGGCAAGGTGCCGCCTCCAATATACTGCGTTGGGCCATTAGTCGGCAACGACGCAGGGAAGGGTGCAAAAGCAGAGCGGCATGAGTGTCTGTCTTGGCTCGATGCTCAGCCGGAGCGCAGCGTTGTGTTTCTCTGCTTCGGTAGCATGGGTACATCCTCCGACGAGCAGCTCAAGGAGATGGCCGTTGGCCTGGACAAGTCCGGGCAACGGTTCCTATGGGTCGTGCGCATGCCGGCCAACATCGGTGATCCCATGAGGATATTGGAGAATCAGTGTGAGCCGGACCTTGATGCCCTCCTACCAGAGGGATTCTTGGAGCGTACCAAGGGTCGAGGCCTTGTCGTCAAGTCATGGGCGCCGCAGGTCGAGGTCCTCAACCATCCAGCTACGGGTGCATTCGTGACCCATTGTGGATGGAACTCGATTCTGGAGGGCGTCATGGCGGGGGTTCCAATGTTGTGCTGGCCCTTGTATGCGGAGCAGAAGATGAACAAGGTGTTCATGACCCAAGATATGGGTATTGGGATGGAGATAGAGGGATACATGACGGGTTTTATCAAGGCCGATGAGGTGGAGGCCAAAGTGAGGCTGGTGATAGAGTCCAAGGAGGGGAGGGAGCTCAAGGCACGAGTGGCGGCACGCAAGAAAGAAGCAGAGGCCGCGTTAGAGGCTGGGGGCTCGTCACATGTGGCCTTCCTTCAGTTCTTGTTGGACGTGGAGAACCTTGGAGACCACCAGCTCGCCGAGTGACGAATGACGATGATGGACACGACGATGAAAGTTATCATATTGATAGCTATATTTTTAATTATGATTTTTCTGAGAATTTATAGTATTTATCTTTATTTCTAGCGTGTCTTGTGATAATTAACCTAGAGGCTACGAAAGGAGCCATTAGTAATAGTAAGATGGTGATCTTTCACTGAAAAGAAAAGGGGAAAAAAGATATCATGATAATAACGTGTAGAATTGGATACATGAAAACAAATTGACTTGTGAGATGGGTAAGCCGCTAAAATGTATTTCTGTTCACCCGCCGTCCGACGGCTAGCGTCGGGACGTCCGGGCGTTAGCGATTATTTTTCCTTCTTTTTTCTCTTCCTTTTTTTTATTTCTTGTTTTCTCCCTTTTCTTTTCCCTTCTGCTAGTTTTCAAGGACCAATTGCTTGCTCTGAGTTGTATCATCCTTGCTGTATAGAACGGACGGGTAAGAATGGGAAAATAAAGCATATTATTAGTCTAAAGAATGATATTATGCATCCAGGATAAGACATGACATCTTTTTGTTAGTTTGCTTGGGGAATGATGTAAATTTCCTTGATGTAAGTTTCTTCTGCAAATTTCCGTTCCTTTGGACTCATTTCACATAGTTCAGTACACCTGCAAATAATCTCTCATGTTTTGCAAGTGGAAATTCAGACCAAATAGTCTCATGTTTTGCTGAAACAGCTGCACAAGATTAAATACTGCTCTCAAATTATGAATTTTAAGGCATTAAAGTTATTGGAAACAAGGAACAGATAAGTTGTTCAATTGTAGCTATTTGTGGTTCACCCATTTTATTTTGCAGTTTGGACATTCTTGGTTTGTCAGTGTTGCCTGTTCAAATAGTATATTTTGTTTTGAGTAGTATCATTTAACACTAGCATTCAGTTAGCGCTGAACCATGGAGGATCAGGATTAATTGACCTTTGGAATTCAGAAAAAAAGTAAAAGCTTGTAGAGTTGCTAAATTTTACAGTAATATCGAAGTTTCTCTAATATGGGCTATTGTTTGATGGTGTTCAAACGGGAGATGGATGGATACCTATTATGAGTTTGCCATGGACTTATTATGGATACCTATTATGAGTTTGCCATGGACTTATTATGGTCCATGTTTGGAGGTTCAGTGGCATATATGGTTATGGTTCATGGAATATTTTTTTTTGAACAAAGTCGGGGGGGGGGGGGGGGGGGCAGTTCCCCACCTACGTTCATGTATTAATGCTCAAAGTCCAGGTTCATGGAATATTAGTGGCTGCAGATGTGGTGGTTGCATGACCAAACATTCAGGCTGAAAATTATATGAATTTCAAGGGACCGACAGATTATACATGCCAGAATGGTCTTGTCATTTGAACACTAGCTAGCAGTGTTGAGTCGTTGATCGAAGTGCAAAAGTACCAGTATATATTTTCCCATCTTCGTCATCTGGGTACTACATGTATCTCTCCTTTTCCTGTTACCATGCACAATTCAGCTAGTGCAGCTCGTTGATTGGAGTGGAGGGAACGAAAAACTTGCTGGATTTTAAGACTGTATTTAATTGTAACATATGTGGAATGTATGGACAGAGGAACAACAATTTGTCCTGTCTTGGGTGTTTTTTCTATTGAGATTATGTATGGAACATTTAGAGTTGTGTTCTCTTAAAACTCATATTTGAGTGAAGTTGTAATGTTTGATATTGATTTGTACGATTTTAAAGGCCCTCCAATATGTTTCTAATGTTTTTAAAATTTTCTGATTTTTAATGAATTTATCTGATCTTTTGAGACCATTTTCTGGTTTTTAATTAATTAATCTGATATTTTGAGGCAATTTCTCTCTCTGGGACATTGCCTAGCTGTGGTAGCAGTAGCTTGCATGCAACCTTTTCAAGCGAGCAGTGCGAGCATGCAGCAGAAACTCTAGCGAACAGTGCAGCGCATGCATGGGGTTTCTCTCCCTTCGCTCCCAAACCCATACCCAAACGGCACGAACTGAGGAAAAAACTTTCCTGTCCTTCCCAGGAAAGTGACGGGGAAACGATTTGCCGTAAAAAACCCCCTCCGGGCCTAGCTAACCCTGGGTGGATTTCCCTTTCTATCCAAACTCCAAAGTGGCCCGCTTTTCCTTTCCCCTGCCTCTCTCCGCCAGCCAGCCATCGGTCTCTCTCGCGCTATTTCCGCCAGCTATCATTCTCGCACTCTCCCACCTCCCTCAGCCACCGAGCAGAGCAGGGGCTGCAGCGCCTCCGTGACTGAGCAGAGAGCGGATCCTGGTTCTGCTCCCGTCCCTCCCTCCCTCCCTCCCTCCCTCTTCCCCACGGCGCGTCCTCGACAACCAGACTCGCCGACGACCGCGAGCCTGCTTCTGCTGCTGCTCCGCCGCGGTGAGCTCGATGCGAGTAGGGGATTTTGTTGGGTGCCGCGGGTATTTGGTTGAGGGTCGGTAATTTGTGCTTCTTTTTGTGCTTCCAATCGGCAATTTGTGCTTCCAATCTTCGATTTGTTCTTCCAATCAGCTATTTGTGCTTCCGATCGGGGATTTGTGCTTCGATTGTGAAGGAAGCTGTAGCGGGAGCTAGCGCGGGTAGTCACATCTTCTAGAAACATTTCATCTCCACCGCCAGCAAAGCTGCTGCACCCACGTGGTAGCAATAGCATCCTTTATTTGTTCTGAAATATTTGATTCTTAGTTTGCAGGCCACTTCTTGCTAGAGCAAATGAAGCAGACCGTCGTTCTGTACCCCAGTGGCGGCGTTGGCCACGTCGTGCCCATGGCGGAGCTCGCCAAGGCCTTCCTACGCCATGGCTACGACGTCACCATGGTGATCCCCCCGCCGCCCTTCAAGTCGCCCGCGATGAACGCCAGCCAGGCCGAGCGGATCGCCGCGGCCAATCCGTCCATCTCCTTCCATGTCCTCCCACCGATCCCGGCACCTGACTCCGCCAAGCACCCGATCCTCCTCATGTTCCAGATGGTGCGCCAGTACAACGACAAGCTCGAGAGCTTCCTCCGCTCCATCCCGCGGCAGCGCTTGCACTCGCTGGTCATCGACATGTTCTGCATCGACGCCGCCGACGTCGCCGCAAAGCTGGGCGTCCCGGTCTACACGTTCTACCCCTCGGGCGCGTCGCCTCTGGCCGTCTTAACCCAGCTCCAGGCACTGTTTGCCAATAGGCAGACTGGCTTGAAGGAGCTGGGGGACACACCCCTCCATTTCCTTGGAGTTCCGCCCATGCCGGCATCTCATCTGATCGTGGAACTGCTCGCGCACCCCGAGGACGAGGTGATCAAGGCCACGGTGAGCATATATGAGCGCGGCATGGACACCTGGGGGGTTCTGGTGAACACGTTCGAATCGTTGGAGAGTCGAGCGGTGCAGGCGCTCAGGGATCCCCTCCGTGTTCCTGGCAAGGTGCCGCCTCCAATATACTGTGTTGGGCCGTTAGTCGGCAACAGCGCAGGGAATGCTGGAAAGAAAGAGAGGCATGAATGCCTGTCTTGGCTCGATGCTCAGCCGGAGCGCAGCGTCGTGTTTCTCTGATTCGGGAGCATGGGTTATACATTCTCCGACGAGCAGCTCAAGGAGATGGCCGTTGGCCTGGATAGGTCCGGGCAACGGTTCCTATGGGCCATGCGCATGCCGGCCAATGTCGATGATCCGATGAGATTATTGGAGAATCAATGTGAGCCGGACCTCGATGCCCTCCTACCGGAGGGATTCTTCGAGCGGACCAAGGGTCGAGGCCTTGTCGTCAAGTCATGGGCGCCACAAGTGGAGGTCCTCAACCACCCAGCCACGGGTGCATTTGTGACCCATTGTGGATGGAACTCGATAATGGAGGGAGTCATGGCGGGGGTTCCAATGTTGTGCTGGCCCTTGTACGCGGAGCAAAAGATGAACAAGGTGTTCGTGACCGAAGATATGGGCGTTGGGATGGAGATTGAGGGATATATGACGGGTTTTGTCAAGGCCGATGAGGCCGAGGCCAAAGTGAGGCTGGTGATGGAGTCTGAGGAGGGGAGGGCGCTCAAGGCACGAGTGGCGGCGCGCAAGAAAGAAGCAGAGGCCGCGTTAGAGGCAGGGGGCTCGTCAAATGCGGCCTTTCTTCAGTTCCTGTTGGACGTGGAGAACCTTGAAGAGCAGCTCGCCGAGTGATGAACTGACGATGGATTTGTTATTTGTATTTTGCCATGTTGGTTTTTACTCTCTTTCTGTTCTTTTTTTTTTACCCTTTTTGTCTGCCAATAGACTTATCTGGGCCGGCCCAACTGAGTTAATGGGTTAGCACTAGGAGGAGAAGAAAAATAATGGAGGACTTTGTTTTCCCATAGATTTCGCTGTTTGTCTGCGCGCACTTTGCAAGCGACTGAACGCCGCCGCTGCCCCTTGATCCGGGGGCACGCAACCGGCACTCCGGCAGCCTAACATTGCAAATTTGGCTATCTCTCCAGCTCAACGTACGACTTGAATTGGATGTGCAAACACATGGAAACAATGGCAGCCATTCAACGGCAACAACTGGACAAGCGAAACACCCTGGGCCCTCCATGTTATATATAGAACGGTGGCCCCGTATCTCTCTGTCTCGTACGTGTTCCACTTCCACGTCAAGAGAACCAAACCATGGCCGTCACGCCGCAGAAGACCGTGATCCTCTACCCCTCGCTGGGCGTCGGCCATCTGAACCCCATGGTTGAGCTGGCCAAGCTCTTCCTCAGCCGCGGCCTGGCCGTCGCCATCGCCGTCGTCGACTCCCCCGACAAGGACTCCGTGTCGGCCGACGCGATCGCGCGCCTCGCCACCGACAACACGGACATCACGTTCCGATCCCTCCCCGTCCCGCCCTCTGGCAGCGAAGATCATTCCCACCCCGTCATGCGCATCATCGACGTGATGCACGTCGCAAGCCCAGCGCTCATGGAGTTTCTGAGCGCTCTACCCGCCGTCGAAGCGCTCGTGCTCGACATGTTCTGCACGGACGCGCTCGACGTCGCCGCCGAGCTCGGCATCCCCGCCTACTTCTTCTTCCCCTGCGCGGTCGGCGCCCTCGCCACCATGCTCCAGCTACCGGACTACTACCCGGGCGCGCCGTGCTCGTTCAAGGACATGCCCGCCGATACCGTGCTCCACTTCGCCGGCGTGCCACCGATCCGCGCGCTCGACATGGCGACCACGATGCAGGACAGGGGCAGCGACGTCGCCAAGGCACGGCTCGCGCAGTACGCGCGCATGCTTGAAGCGAGAGGCATTCTCGTGAACAGCTTCGACTGGCTAGAGTCGCGGGCTCTGACAGCGCTCAGGTCTGGCCTCTGCACCTCCGGGCGTCCAACTCCACCAGTCTACTGCATCGGTCCGTTGATTCTTCCTGGACACACGGGAGGAATCAGTGAGAGGCGGCACGCGTGCCTCGAGTGGCTGGACACCCTACCGGACAGGAGCGTCGTTTTCCTCAGCTTCGGCAGCCTGGGAAGGTTCTCCACGGCGCAGTTAAGAGAGATGGCGCGTGGGCTAGAGAACTCCGGGGAGAGTTTCCTGTGGGTCGTGCGGAACCCACCACCTGAGCACCAGAGCAACTCCATCCTCGAGCCGGAGTTGGAATCGTTGCTCCCCGAGGGTTTCTTGGAGCGGACTAGGGAGAGGGGTTTAGTGGTGAGGAACTGGGCGCCGCAGAGCGAGGTGCTGCGGCACCGATCCATCGTGGCGTTCGTGACGCACTGCGGGTGGAACTCGGCGCTGGAGGGCATCGCATCTGGCGTGCCGATGATCTGCTGGCCGTTGTATGCGGAGCAGCGGATGAACAAGGTGCATATGGTGGAGGAGATGAAGGTGGGCGTGGTGATGGAGGGGTACGAGCAGGGGCTAGTGAAGGCAGAGGAGGTGGAAGCAAAGGTGAGGCTGGTGATGGCGCCTGGAGAAGGGGATGAGCTTAGGCGAAGGATCATGACGGCCAAGGAGATGGCCATAGACGCTCGCGAGGGAGGTGGCTCGTCTAACGTGGCGATTAACGAGTTCTTGGCAGACTTGCAAAAGAACTCCACCTAGAAAAGTGCCACGTGAATCGTGATGGACATGGGTGTCTTTGTTTTATAGAAACTTGACTTTCTTAGAAGACGGATCGGGGTCGTGCCAGTCTGCTGCCAAGGTGTGCCGACCTCCTTAGACGATGTTGCTATTGTAGCGAAAACAATTCAAACGATTTTCATAGCCAATAGTTGGACATAGAAATGGTTAACTGGTGATTACAAGTTGATCGTTTGCTATGAGTTCATATTATAAAAGATGTACACGACGGTTATTAAAAAGTACATAAAGAAATCCTCCAAGCTTTGCGACGATTTTTTTTTTTAAGAATCAAGAGTTTTCCATTACTCCAAAGCAGGATTACAACCTATAGTTGCTGCTTCCTCAAGCCACTGCGGAAGACAGTTCAATCAGACTTTAGCCAGGGCCTCAACTGAGACCTCCTTCACACATCTATCAGCTAAAAGTTTACTTATCTATGGATATTACAATATTTAAACAAAATAAACATCCTGAACCTATCCAACAAAGTCGAGTTTAATGCAGAAATCAGCACAGCACTATCAGGTTCCAGAATAACCTTTGTAAACTCGAATTGGGAGGCTAACTTCAATCCATCGCATCAAAGCTTCAAGTACCGTCCATACCATCTACCTTCCCATGGCGATCACGAAGTACTGCTGCACCAGCACCACGCCCCAAGCATCCATCAAAGGCACCATCAGACAAGGATTGGAGATTTATTTTTGTAATTTTTCTCTTTTTTTTGCTCCGTTCTTTTTCCATAATATCCTTTTATCATTAATATACTGTAATCAACTACCCTATCAACTTGTGCTTCCCTATGGGCATTACAAATTAATATAAATAAAAAGTATAGCTAATAATTGTACTTATTTACCTCACACTCTCTTTCATCTTTAAATAGTCCAAAAATACTCTAAAGATGTGTATTTATCATTATCTAATCGTAATAGATTTAGTTAGTAACAATTGTTTTTCACTTTTTATCACATCTTCATTTTTGTTTGTTATATTTGAACCTATGACTTTATTTGAGCTATGTGAACAACATGGGAATTGGTGTTTTCACCGCTTCCTTCATAGATGCATACATGGTGACACACATAACGTGTAGTATTTTATATAAATAGTAACATAAATAGTATAATATAACTTAGATTAGGATTTAGGGGTTACTTTAACTTTTAATAGTGATATAATTGGATAATTTATATGCAAAATTATGGGGTTATTTGACATTATTTTTATAATGCCATAGGTAGTAATCTATATGAAGATTAGGGGTTTATAATGGTAGATGTAGGTAATTAAGAAACATATGTAGGGGCTATTTTAGCATATTTTCATAATGTCAGAGGTGGGTAATTTAAATACATACCTCCCATGGTTATTTTAGCATATTTCTACAATGACAGAGGTGAGTAGTTTCTTAGAAGAGATAATAGGTACAATAGCCAATATGATTAGTCTGATGGCACGATTCTCATTTTGTGAGAATCTCTAGGATTTATCTTTTTTAGAGTGTTTCATAAAAACTAATGTATATGAGTCTCCAGTTAGTAATAGGAAGACAGGAAATAATCCGTTGTATTTTCTAAAAAAATGAGAACCAACCTATATATTATGGAAGGCAATATATTCCTTTGAATACAACTTTATTTTAATAGATTTGCATCAATATTGTGTTTAGGAAAAACGAAACTAACGTGTTTTCACCTACGGCGTTGCATGTTTGTATATATAGTAGGTCCTGTCCTTGACATGCTATGGTTAAAATGTACAAATGATAAATTTCAGGAGAGTAGCGAGCGAGCAACAGGTACGATGAAAGACAGGGACGGAATCGTACTTGTAACCAACAGACAAAAAAAAGCTTGCGATGTTTTCTGTCTTACGTTACTAGCGCCCTAACGACGGACGAATCCTATCGAACGGTCCTTACAACATCCCAAAACAATGTCTGCAACATATAAACAAGGTATGTGCAACACTGAAAGTATATAAGTGCAACATTAAGAAATCAGAAATATGCGAAAAATTAAGTCATCTATGTTAGGACGAAAATTCCAGCCGCAACATCAATACTTTGTTTCATGCAACATTTACTATAAAACATACGGAAACAATAGTTGCAACGTCGAATATTAACTAGCACAACATGTCTCTAACCGTTTCATTTTTCTTCCATTGGATGTCCTACCGCTAGCATTACTGTATCTGTCAAAGTAATGAATCTGATGAATCTTTCTTTTTTAGCCAGTCAGCCAGAAAGTAGTAGAAACCAAACCAACCAGATTCAGATGTGTGTGTGTGGGGTGGGGGGGGGGGGGATTTGTGTGGTGGATCGCGCCCGCTTGAGCAGGGCTCGGCGAGGTGGTCCTGATTCCTGAATGTACTGACGCCATTGCTGCCATCCTTGAAGACAAGACGGCGACAACACGTTCCCCTCCTCTAGAAGCCAAATCAGCTTTTAGCCTTCAATTCATGCCAAAAAAAAAGGGCCACAAAGAAGCAGTAACCAATTAGAAAGCGTCATATATCTGTTTCCCTTCCTCCTCTAGCAGAAGAAAAACATGTTCGTGTTGCCCGTTTGATGCACCAGCCACCAGGACGGCAGGACAGGTCAATGGACGATGCACCACTCGTCCACCATGTTTTTAGCTGTAAACGACTGTCGTAAAGCGGGAGAGTTGGCACGTAGTACGCCCTATCAATTGTGGAAGAGAAACAACACATGGTGACATGGCTCCTTTTGTGCCCATGGGATACTGGGATGCGCCCAACGTTCCGAGGTGGGCCGACTCGACACGGCGCAATTTTTTGTTGGCTCATTGCTCTTAAATGGGGATTGATCTATTTCACTCGTGTCCACTGAATCCAATTGGAGCCTTGGGTGGTTCTCGTGTGAGCTCTGTGAGAGAGAGAGAAAGAAAGAAAGAAAGAAAGAAAGAAAGAAAGAAAGAAAGAAAGAAAGGCCATGGCGGAGAAAACGGTGGTGCTGTACCCCTCCTTGGGGGTAGGCCACCTGAAACCCATGGCGCAGCTGGCCAAGGCCATCCTCCGCCGTGGTGGCGTCGCCGTCACCATCGCCGTCGTCGACCCGCCAGAGAAGGACGCGGTCCTGGCCGCCGCGCTGGCGGACCTGGCCACGACCAATCCCTCCATCACGGTGCGCCTGCTTCCCATCCCACCGTCGTCGTGCACGAGCAAGGAGAAGAAGGGCTCCCACCCTCTCATGTTCATCCTGAACGCGCTCCGCGCGGCGAACCCTGCGCTCCGGGAGTTCCTCCGCTCGCGAGTCCCAGCCGTCGACGCCATCGTGCTCGACATGTTCTGCGTCGACGCGCTCGACGTCGCCGCGGAGCTCGCCATCCCGGCGTACATCTTCTACCCGTCCGCGGCGGGCGACCTCGCGGTCTACCTCCAGCTCCCGGGCTTGTGGCGTGCGGCGCCATCCTCGTTCAGGGACATGGGCAAGACGGCGCTGGACTTCGCCGGCGTGCCGCCGATCCGCGCCCACGACATGCCTGAAACCATGAAGGACAGGGAGAGCGAGGTCGCAAGGGTACGGCTGCAGCAGATCGCCCGGATGCCCGAAGCGGCAGGCATCCTGGTGAACAGCTTCGAGTGGCTGGAGTCGAGGGCACTGAACGCCATGCGTGAAGGCCACTGCCTGCCAGGCCGCACGACGCCGAGAATCTACTGCGTCGGGCCGCTGGTCGACGGTGGTAGCGGCGCTGGAGAAAACGGCGAGAGGCACGCGTGCCTCGAGTGGCTGGACCGGCAGCCGACACGGAGCGTGGTGTTCCTATGCTTCGGAAGCTTGGGCGCCTTCTCGGCGGCGCAGCTAAAAGAGACGGCGCGCGGGCTGGAGCGCTCCGGGCACCGGTTCCTGTGGGCCGTGCGAAGCTCACCCAAGGAGCAAGGCAAGAGCAACTCTCCTGAACCTGAACTGGGGGCGTTGCTTCCGGATGGGTTCTTGGAGAGAACCAAAGACATAGGATTGGTTCTCAAGAACTGGGCGCCGCAGACGGATGTGCTGCGCCACGAGGCCGTTGGGGCGTTCGTGACTCACTGCGGATGGAACTCTGCGCTGGAGGGAGTCGTGTCCGGCGTGCCAATGATCTGCTGGCCATTGTACGCTGAGCAGAGGCTGAACAAGGTGCACATGGTGGAGGAGATGAAAGTTGGGGTGGCGGTGGATGGCTATGACGAGGAGTTGGTACCGGCTGAAGAGGTGGATGCTAAGGTGCGACTGGTGATGGAGTCCGAGGAAGGGAAGAAACTCAGAGACAGGATGGCGACGGCGAAGGAAATGGCTGCCGATGCCATCAGAGAAGGGGGGTCGTCCGACATGGAACTTGGGGAGTTTTTTAGGGGCTTAGGGAAGATCGACTTATAGGATGAAGAATGGAGTGATGTAAGTAGAATGGAGTGATGTAAGTGACTCTGAATTTGTTTTAAATCATAAATTCGAATAAATTTATCATTAACATAACAATATTCACAATGTCAAATAAGTGCCATGAGGTCAACTTTTAAATGTATTATTTAAAGAAAAGAACAATAATACTTTAAATATCAGACAAGAATCATTGATCAGTTATTACATACTATGTTTCTATACCAGATATACAACAACAATAATACTCCTTTCTGATGTTAAATTAAGTTTAATCAAATGAACTACAAATATATCTTTGTATTTCACTTTTTTATGATGTAGATGTTTAGTCCTCCGTATAAAATTTGAACAAACTTAAAATAAGCTGACTTAGAACACTAAGAATGTCACTTATTTATGAATAGAGGGTACATAAAATTAATGATGTAAGATACTAGATGCTAATCTACGATCTTGTACAGCTAATTTGGTTTTTGATCCCCAAAGAAACCAGGAGAAGTGTGTCCATCCCCTCTGTTTTAAAATGCATTGTTGAATTAACTATTTAAATTGTACTAATAGTAGATCAATTGAGCAACTTCACAATTTTCCATTGTAAAATTTCCAATCCCTTAGTTCCCATCAATATCTCAGTGATACATGGCGTCTACCTGTGTCATCATACTTCTTGCACCATTGTCAAATAATAGATTAGGGAAATTTCAGTAGTAACAAACAATATTATCCTATAGCTATCTAAATATTTGTTTTCAAATCAATTCCATTGCTTATTTTCAATCAGGATTATCCACCTTTTATAGAAAGCATAAGTCAATTGCCTGAAAATCAAAGCATACAAACTAGCCAACAATTTCATAAAGTGCACATGATTCATTAGAAAATGTATTGCATACTTGCATAGGGAAGCAAGTTTATAAGCAAAAAAATTATGTGAAGTGAACATAGCTTGGTTTATCAGATTCCTTGTGGTGGAATATTCTCTGTAGGGTAGAATCTTGATTACATGTTTGACAGTGAGACTTTATGTTGACTTCATTAGTGTTCGAAGGGTGGCCCCCTAAGCCTCCCCCCCCCCCCCCAAAAAAAAAAAAATTGAGAAGGAAGGAAGGAAGAAGATCCCTCTTTAATGGCAGGGTTGGATCCACCACTGTCTGCACCGCAAGACACCATTGATTAGTTTAATGGTTGGTCTAAACTCACAAGGCAGAAGCACAATATGATGTTATTGACTAGGTCTTCTTCTCTATGTTGGGCCCTATGGTTTACTAGGAGTGATATTATTTTGACAAATCCAAATCACATTTTTTTTTTGCAAGTTCTGTCACACAGAGTTCAGAGACATGCATTGGCTTCGATTTTGGCTTATGTTGCTGGGAGGAGCATACCATAAAGGAGGAGCGTAGCAGAGTTTAGAGTCAAGAGCCATGAAGCTCTTCGCGTTTTATGGATGTTCGTTAATTTTACGCATTGCCAATGATGATGGGTCGTTATATGTTTATAAACTTTATGTGAACTTGTAATAATTGTGGATTGATGCAAGTTTATTGTGTGGTCTAAAGTCATCTATTCTTCATCGTTGTCCCATTTTCTTACCAAAATTACTCACAGTTTCTGGCTTGCAGTTCGAGTTTCTCAAACTATCTGGTCTATGCCGTGTAAACCGAATCACTAGGGGGGCGTTCTATTACCAAGCTGATACTATTGCAGTGGCAGTGACTACAATTCAACCAATCTCTCTCCATTTTCAATGTCGGTTGAAAAAGGCACCGATTGTTCAGTCTTAGCCGCCTCTCATCGTCAACGTGGTTGCGTAGGTCCCCGCAGTGCATGATGTGTGTCTTCGTCCATCTTACCTGCTGGCTAGCGGCTTCTGCTAAATTAAGCACGTCTGCTAGCAGAGCGATGACCACCACCAAACATCATCATCTTGATCTGTCATCCACAGTTCCACACCCACCCGGTACCATCTATATATACGCTGCTTTATTTTCTCCTGCTTAATCTGCATCCAAGAGATCGCTGCTTGACTTTCCCCTGCTTGATCTGCATCCAAGAGATCGCTGCTTGACTTTCCCCTGCCTGATCTGCCTACAAGAGAGACCAAGAGTCCAAGACGCTAGCTAGTGCTGTTGTGCACCTAGATCATTGCCACATACAGAGCAAATGGGCAGCGCCGTGGTTCTGTACACATGGCTGGTCCGGGGTCACCTCCACCCCATGGTTCAGCTCGCCGGCCGCCTGGCCATCCACGGCGTCCCCGTCACCGTCGCCATCGCCGACGTCCCATCGTCCAGCGACTCCCTCAACACCGTGGCGCGCCTCTCCGCCTCCTACCCGTCTGTCTCCTTCCACCTGCTCCCGCCGGCGACAGCCGCTCGTTCGGGCGACGAGGCCGACCCAGACGCCGACCCATTCATCACGCTCATCGCCGACCTCCGCGCCACCAACCCCGAGCTCGTCGCGTTCGTGCGCTCCCTCCCGTCCGTCAAGGCGCTCGTCCTCGACTTCTTCTGCGGCTGCGCGCTCGACGCCGCCGAGGAGCTCGGCCTCCCAGCCTACCTCTTCTTCACGTCCGGCGCCTCTGCGCTCGCTGCCTACCTGCACATCCCCGTCATGCATCCCGACGTCCCGTTCGGTGACATGGGCCGCTCCTTGCTCCACTTCCCAGGCGTCCACCCGGTTCCGGCCTCCGACTTGCCGGAGGTCCTACTGCTTGGTCCTCACAACGAGCAGTACAAAGCAACAATTGGTCTCTTTCAGCAGCTGCCCAGAGCGAAGGGAATACTGGCGAACACGTTCGAGTGGTTGGAGCCCCGCGCCGTGAAGGCGATCGAAGAGGGGAGCCCCCGGCCCGGCGAGCCTCTGCCGAGGCTGTTCTGCGTGGGCCCGTTGGTCGGAGAGGAGAGGGGAGGCGAGGGGAAGCAGCACGAGTGCCTGACGTGGCTGGACGCGCAGCCGGCGAGGAGCGTGGTGTTCGTCTGCTTCGGGAGCGCGAGCTCGGTGGCGGCGGAGCAGCTGAGGGAGATCGCGGCGGGGCTCGAGAGGAGCGGGCACGCGTTCCTGTGGGCCGTGCGCGCTCCCGTCGCGCCGGACGCCGACTCGACGAAGCGTTTCGAGGGCCGTGGCGAGGCGGCGCTGGAGGCGCTGCTCCCGGAAGGGTTCCTGGAGAGGACGCGCGGGCGCGGGCTGGTGGTGGCGACGTGGGCGCCGCAGGTGGAGGTGCTGCGGCACGCGGCGACGGGCGCGTTCGTGACGCACTGCGGGTGGAACTCGACGCTGGAGGCCGTCACGGCCGGGGTGCCGATGGTGTGCTGGCCGATGTACGCGGAGCAGCGGCTGAACAAGGTGTTCGTCGCGGAGGGGATGAGGATTGGAGCCGTGATGGAGGGCTACGATGGGGCCATGGTGAAGGCGGAGGAGGTGGAGGCCAAGGTTAGGCTGGTCATGGAGTCCGAGCAGGGGAAGGAGCTCAGGGAGGGGACTGCGGCGACGAAGGATATGGCGGCCGCCGCTATGGAGATTGGTGGGTCGTCAACGGCGGCGTTCATTGACTTTGTGAACAGCCTGGAGATTTCGACGCACGATTGACAGGATCAGAGGAGACCACAGTTCACAACACCAGAGTTCCAATCTGACACGAATTTTCTATATATATGTCTCTTTCTCGTGTTTTTCGCGTACTCTTCGTTGTGAAAGAAGGATTTGGCACGTACTCCTACAATCCTACATTTGTTTGGGTACAGTATCATAGACCTTTTGTACGGACATACTATGTTTAGAAACAGTAGAAAAAGAACACTACAAAACTAATCGTTCCCTGGTTGTTTTGGCACATTACACACACCAAAACAGTGCTCGTTGGACGTTGGCCAGGCGGACTCATCCCTTGTCTGGACGCACAGGGTTCGTCGTCGCCACAAAACCAAAAAAGCAAATCTGCCCCCGGACACACAGATTCAAGGAGAGGGAAAAACAAACCAAAACCAATTTTTTCATCCAAAAATTTGCAGCAAGACCAGATCGACGAAGTCCAGCATTTTAGGCATTTACAAACACATGCATATATGCGTGATGTGCCTGAGCTAGACTACCAACATGATTGCACATAAGTATGCTTTATGCCTTTATCTACATGATCTGCTATCTGGTTCTCTACCCTGGTCCTTCCTCCTTTCGTGCTAGTTACATGCAAAATAATGATTTGATTAGAAAACTTGCAACAATGGAAAAACAGTGAAGTACAAGAGATACATTGCCAAAAGAAATATGCATTATTCTACCTAGTTCTTAACACGTTGTTGCCTGAATACACGTATTGATTTTTTTTTAGGCATTATGTATTGAGTTCCTGAGTAACAACATGAACTAGTGCTAACATATTGTTTCAAAAGGGCATAAGTTGCTAGTGAGAACCAATAAAAAGGCTGAACTACAGGTATGGATAACAAGATGAAGTGCATCTACGGCTCTGCAAAGTTCTGTCTTAACTGCACCAATATACTCAACAAAATAGTATACTCAGTAAATTCATTAGATCGACAGAGCATTAACCTTGAAGACGATAGTTACTACATATGGCTATTACTACATATAGCCAGCAATGCAAAAACAAAGGCAATTACATCTACTAAGGCAATATACAGTCAATTATACTTATATATTCCATTATAGTATAATTGCATGTCCAGTACAGTATAATTACCTAATCATTGAAGTATAGTTGCCTGTCCATTTCGTTATAATTTCCTGTCAGCCGTCGCAAAAAATACATACCATAACCGACATGCATTCTATAACCTGCAGCTTAAATCACATAGTAGTCATATGCTCACAATTTTTAACTAAGAAGCTAACAGACGTAAAATAACTATCATGTATGATAATATAGTGAAGAAATGAAGAATCAGCTTGTAATGCAACTTAAAAACACATATCAAAATATGAAAGTTCACAAAAAAAAAGATCTAAAAATGGTTCCAAGTAGGTAGGCATCGGGGCATGTGAGCAGTGTCCACTATAATCATAGAGGGATTTGGAACGGGGATCTCGTACTTGTGCTAATGGTTTAAAAGAGAAAGAAAAATCCGTTTGGATTGGATTTACCCCCAAAACCTTTTTTTCCACGTAAAACATGTCAATTTCAAAGACGCATATGTGATGTCTTTTTTACTTTTATTTAGATATTTTATTTCTTCATAGTTTCAAAGTCACGAGATGTATCTGCCTTCTTTTTTAGACGTTGCAGCTCTGCATGCATTATGCTTATTTTCTTACCATGGGCCTTTTTTTCTGGCTCCGCTCTCACATTGTGGAGGGCCTAAAGGCCTACCAGTAGTCGCTCGCTGGATCGTTGGGTCTTTGTGCAGCCACCACAGCGGCTTGCATTGCGTAACAAACTTTTTTTTTTGTACTACAACACGAAATTTTACAGATTTTCTACATACATATTTGTAAGGTACACAAATATTTTTGAGAGATAGAGAAAAGAAGAAGAGAGAGAGTGGTAGTAAAAATGATACAGGAACAGAGTACAATTCGACACGACTATGAACAACGATATTGACTTTTGACGTACCGGAGCCGAAAACCTGATTGAGCAAGCATTGTGGTGCAGATCCATTGGCAGCCAGAAAGAACAGCTCAATAATTCATTAGTTTGGGTGATCGGCCAACTTGGCAGCTTCCATGCTGAGACCCTTGATGAACCTGACGAGCCGCTGGAACTCCCTCGCCGACGTTCCCCCGTCGTCGACGTCCCGCCTCACCGCATCCGCCAGCGCCTGCGCTGAGCTCCTGATCTCGGCGGACTCCATCGCCTCCCTCACCATCCTCTCCACGACGTCCCTGTCGCACACGTCCTTCATGTCCAGTCCATTCCTCCACACGGCGCCGACGAGCCGGCTGTTGATCTGCTGGTCCCCGAAGAACGGCCAGCACACCATGGGCACGCCGGCGACGACGCCCTCCAGCGTCGAGTTCCACCCGGAGTGCGTCAGGAAGCACCCCACGGCGCGGTGGCGCAGCACCTCCCGCTGCGGCGCCCACGCCACGACGCGCGCCTTGCTTCCAGCGGCCGCTCTGATGGCTTCATGTGGAGCGCAGCTGGCGTCTTGGCTCCTCGTCACCACCATGTCCGGCCGGAGCGCCCAGAGGAATGGGTGGCCGGCGGCGACGAGACCGGACAGGAACTCCGTGAGCTGGCCGTGCGTGATGACCGCGACGCTCCCCAAGCTCACGTACACGACGGACCGGTCAGCATGGCCGTCGAGCCAAGCGATGCATCCGTCGTCCTCGCCCCACAGGCCGGAGGCCGGCGCAGGCGACGGCATGGCGTGGAGAGGGCCGATGGCGAAGACGTCGCGCATGCGCGGCGCGATGTGCGCGAGCGCCGGGCCTTCGAGGGAGGCAGCCGTGTTGAACACGAGCGCGCGTGCTTTGGTGCTATGCGTGGTGGCCTTGGAGAGCATGTGCAGGAAGGGATCGAGATCGACGCCACCATCGGTGTCAACTCGACGGCGGAACATGCTTGGGAGGTCCCGTCGGCGCAGGAAGCTGTCCATACCTGGAACACCATGGACGGCCTCGTCGAGGTCGCAGCCTGCAGGAAAGGGGAGCTCGCCGAGCTCGGCAAAGCTTGGGGACGGTCTGGTAGGCCAGGAAGCTGCTGGCGCTGGACGTGCGGAAGGCAAGCGCCGGCACACCGAGATCTTCGGAAGCGTCGATAGCCCAGGTTAGTATGCCATCGGCGACAACGCAGGTCACCGGCGGGAAGATGAGGTCATCACTGCCAGCTTGGCTCGAGCGCCCTCCAGATGAAGACAAAGATGCGAGCAGGGCACGGTACCTTATGGCGCCAACCTCTCGAAGGGACCTGTCGAGCTCCAGCATGTCGCCCAGCCAGCGCGGGTGATCGTCGGCGAGGCCGTCCGGGATGGACACGAAGCGGAGGCGCGGCGAGGTGGCCACGGACACGGAAGAGGCCCGGCGCAAGTTGTGGTCAGTGTGTAGGAACGTGACAAAGACGCCGATGTCGAGGAGCGCGGCGGCGAAGGGGAGCATGGCGTTGATGTGGCCCTGCGCCGGGAACGGGAATACCAGCACGTGCGCATCCGCCATGGCCGTCGAGCGCCTCCTCTGTCGGCCTGCACGAGAGTATGTGCTTGGATCCTTGCCTCGATCTACGCGGGTGAGTGAGTGTAGTGATGGAGACTTTCCACCTGAATTGTTTGAGCCGTGGCTTGATTAAGACTGAATATCTCATGCTCAGGGCTTGTTTAAGCTGGAGAAATGCGAAAGAAATGAATGGGAGAAAGAGAAGGAATAGGAAAAGAATAGATGTGTAAAATAGATGATTGAAAAACACAGAAATTTTGCAGGATTTGTTGTTTGAAACAAAGAAAATAGGTACCATAGGAATGGCAGAGATTACTTGAAAAATACAATTGCTTAGACTAAACATAGTACCAAATACATTTTTTTAGGCCAGTTTTAGTGGGGGTTTTATGGGCAATAAATAACATGCTATGTAGGAATTTTTACGATGGGGCAACTTCATGGGGCAGAGTGTCATGTGGATGAAACTCTGCATACACTGTTACCTAGACAACTTGTGTCTTGCATGTAACATGAGGGACAATAAGGATAAAACTTTGCATTGAGAGAGGAGTGTTTCATCCTAGTTTTAAACATTTTTAGATGACATATCACTCTAGGTAATTGTGACTATGAAACTTGCAATGAGAAAATGAAGATCAATCAACAATTTAAACACGCGTTTAATACAGGTAGGCCCTATGACTACTAGACCATGGACCGATTGTAGCAATGGCGCAAATATCTCTCATCTCCAGGGAATACACTGTCCAAGGAAGTAGAGCAACCAAATTTGGCCAGTACGTCTGCCTCGCTTTCATCTGTAACAGTTAGGGCCGGTCTGTTCGTTTACATTGTTTCACTCAAACTTCTATTTTTTTTCCTTCTTCCATAAATTCGAAAGGTGACTATGGGGAGCTCCTAAAATAGTACCATTTTTTTTCTGCTGATCGAATAAGCACAAGAACCCATTTTAACTAAGTTTAACACACAACCTCTTATGAATGACGCCTACTATATTTGGCTAGTCCAACCAAGCAGACCGATGCAATTCCTCGACCACGTCCTTTTCTTCTATCATTGTACGACCGACGCATATGTTTATCACTTTTTCCACTGCCTTACGAGCTCCAACAGCGAAGTCCTCGACTCCCCGCCTTCGCCCAGCGCCTCCTTCGCCTGCCGCATCGCCGCCCGTGCCCGCTCCCGGAGCTCCCGGCCGCCGTCCGACTCCATCAGCCACCTCACCTTGGCGGCCACCTCCTCGTCCCTGACCATCTCCTGGCCGTCGTACCCTTCCAGCACCACGGCCAGCCGCAGCTCCTCGACCAGGAACACCTTGTTCAGCCGCTGCTCGGCGTACATCGGCCACGCCAGCATCGGCACGCCGCCCATGACGGCCTCCAGCACCGAGTTCCAGCCGCAGTGCGTCACGAACCCGCCCACCGCGCCGTGCGCCAGCACCTCGCTCTGCGGCGCCCACGACATGACCACCAGCCCTTTGCCCTCAGTGCGGGCTACGAAGCCATCAGGGAGGATGGCGTCGAGGTCCGCGTCGTCTTCCCCAGGCGGGCGCCGCACGACCCACAGGAACCGCTGCCCGCTCGTCTCCAGCCCGCGCGCCACCTGCCTTGTCTGCTCCGCGGTGAACCGGCCCATGGTGCCGAAGCAGAGGAACACGACGCTGGACTCGGGCTGGCCGTCGAGCCACGCCAGGCACTCGTGGCGCCGGCCGGGTGCACCACCAGCCTCTTCCAACTTCACCAGCGGACCGACGCAGTGCAGCGGTGGCGTCCGGCGCCCCGGTGGCGTGCAGAGGCCGCTCACGATGGCGTCGGTGGCCCGTGGTTCCAGCGAGCGGAAGCTGTTCACGATAATGCCGTGTGAGCTGCACATCTGCTCGGACAAGGCGAGGAAGTGTCGGTAGCCGAGGCCATCGCGGTCGTGGTATGACGCGGGAAGGTCTTCCACCCGTATCGAGGGGATGCCCGGAACGTGCAAAATGCCACCACCACCGAGGCTCAGAGTTGTATGATCATGGATCACGGGATGGTACAGCAATTCCACCAAGCCCGAGATGGATGAGGTGAAGAAGAAATACGTCGGGATGCCGAGCTCGGCGCCGACGTCCACAGCGCTGCCGCAGAAGAAGTCGAGGACGAGGGCGGCCGGTGATGGGGAGGCGGCACGGAGGAACTCACGGAGGTCAGAGTTGGAGGCGCGGGCGAGCTCGAACGTCTGCGCCACGGGATCGTGGACAGGCACGTCGCGCGGGCGCGTGACGTGCGGCAGGCGGTGGAAGGAGAGCTCCGGGTGCGCAGCGGCAGCGCCTTCGGCGAACGAACCGGCGGCCTTGTCGTCGTCGTCGGTCCGCCCGGCGAGCGCGATGGTGACGTCGAGGCCGTGCGCGGCGAGCAGCTCGCCGAGCTCCACAAGGGTGACCAGGTGTGTGATCATCACCGGCGGGGCGTAGATGACCACGTGCTTCTTTGTCTTGTCGTCGTGGTTCGCCATTTCTTGGACCACCATAGTGTTGTTGTCCGCGAGTTGAGGAAGAAGATGGCGCAAATTGCTGTGGCAAACTTCTGGTGTGGCTTGCCTTTGCTTATACCTTGACATGGCTTCATTTTGGTCCACGAGTCCTACCTACTACCCAACTGTGTGTGCACAGTTGTGTTCTCCGTACCGCCATAATGACAATACTACTAGAAACAGCCTCATTTATGTTTCTTCACTATTTCTGCGAGTTCGTTCTCGGAACAAATTAAACCGTGCTGAGGCTGAATATATGAAGTTGAGATTCTTACAACTGCCAAGTACATCTGGTTTCGGTGGGCCTTGGGCCGCCCTCTGCGTTAATGACTTTTGCCACCGGCACAACAAGAAGCCCGATTAGCCCAATCGGATCTCTAGTTCTCTACGCACAGGATTCAAACCTTCCAAAGTTCCAACTTCCAAGCCCTTCCTTCGCCGCCGCCGTACAGCGTCGTGTTCCCGGTAAGGATAGAACACTGAAGAGTGAAAGCCGCGAACACTACCCAACTACCGACATGGTGGAGGCCCGACGAGTAACGCCGATAGATACACAAATGCTGCCGCTTGGGCAGTAGACAGATGGCAGGTCACGGACACGGCGTAACGCTGCTGATGTGGTACTGCTCGAGACGGCGCGATCAAAGCGCCTGCAATGCGGATCGCGGACGCGATCATTATCAAGAGCGCCTGAGGCTAGATCCCAATTCGAAAAAAAAAACTATTTCCAATTCTTCATCAAAGGAGCTGCTCTGCACCGCGGAGATTCCTGTTCAAACAGCGCCTTATAAAAAGCATAGCGGAACAAAACGCGTCACGCGGATTGCAATCCAGCGTCCCCCAATGCCTGAATTATCACTCCGAGCACGTTGGTCAGGTACTCAGGTCCTTCAGATACCCGTGGAACGCCAGCCGCTACGGTCAAACCAAGTGCGGAGGCGACGGAGGGAAGCGATCGAGCGGAGGAGCGCTAGCAGCGGTGGCTCCGACAGGCCGAGCGTGTCGAGCTTGAGCATGCGCTGGACCTGGACGGCGCTCTGGTCCAAGGCGGGGACCGGAGAAGGTGGAAGGAGATGGAGGGTACGGTGTTGAAGTCTCGGAGGTGGCGAGGCTGGCGACGATGGGAGCGCCCGCGGAGGCGGATCCGGGCGATGGTCACGGCGAAGCCGCGGCGGATGAAGCGCATGGGGACATTGGGGAGTGGCGAGGTCCACCACAGGGATCAGGTGCCCCGCGCCAAAGGAGGCTGCCTGTTTCTATCTGTATCTCCATCGCGTATTCGGGGAAGGGGCATGCCTTCCGTTCCTTGCGCACGTACGGCTCCGCTTTCACGAAGTGGCGGTAGCGAAGTGGCACATTAAAAACAACACCGTCGCGCTGTGAACTTGTGAGTTGTGACGCATGTAGTATGAGCTTATTTTGCGGAGAAAATATATTACTCCTGTATATGCCTATGATCTGCGGGCAACATACTATACTAGCTGGTCAGATGTACCAAGTCAAGTGCTCACGGTCAAATTTGATCGCTCAATTGAACGAACTAAACAATTTTCCCAGGCCGTCGCGCCCCACGACTGTACAGCTCTGTTGACGAGAACGTTCATGCCTTCCGCGATCAAATCTGCCTTCACCCGCTAGCGTGCCACCCTGCAGCAATTTGTATCGCGAAAACGAAAAATACTTGAATTGAACGACGATCCAGCCTCCAAGCGATCTACCTGGTGCTGAGCGCGAGCCAAACCTCGAGACAATCTTTTTTTTTCTTTTCTATAGAGATATCGCGACGAAATCCTCGCGGTCTTTAAAAAAAAACTTTGCAGGTGGCAACGAAAAGCCCGGGAGTCAATTTACGTCAGCCGGAATTTGCACGGCCCATTTATTGGTGGTGCCGTCCACTCACGGTTCAATGCTTCAAGCGCCGTCAAACTGGCGAAGTCAGGCGTGTTTGTCTCGCTCTCCCCCATCGCGAAGAACACGTACGCGATGCACGGCGGCCCGCCAGAACGAGAACTTTCTGCGTCTTCGTGCGAAAATCCCCCGTATAAAGACCGCCCGTCAAACTCTCTCACGCCTAACTCCGCACGCTGACAAAGAAACCGGCTCCGCTTGATTTCCAGAGGAGAGGAGAGCCTCCTCTGCTCTTCCCTCCTTCCTGCAGCCCCCGCACCACACACACCATGGCCACCGCGACAACACGGCCGGCGGCGGCCTGGAAGGAGGATCCGACGAGGCCGTTCGCCGCCGCGTCCCCATCCGTCTACCCGGCGACGGACGAGGAGGCCGCGACCACCAGCCGATGGCGCTCGATGCAGTACCTCCGGAAGCGTCAGTGCCTGATCGGGTGCTGCGGCTGCTGCGCCACCACGGTGGTCCTCGTGGGCATCGTCATCCTCGTGCTGGCGCTCACCGTGTTCAAGGTCAAGAACCCGGAGCTCACCATGAACCGCGTCACGCTGGAGGGCCTGGGCAGCGACCTGGGCACGGCGCAGCACCCGGTGTCCGTGAACGCCACGCTCAGCGCCGACATCTCCCTCAGGAACCCCAACGTGGCGTCCTTCAAGTTCGACCGCAGCGAGACGGACTTCTACTACCTCGGGGAGACGGTGGGCGTGGCGTACGCGCCCGAGGGCGAGGTCGACGCCGAGCGCACCGTGCGCATGAACGTCACGCTCGACGTGCTCGCCGACCGCATCTCGCCCAAGGTCAACACCAGCGAGATCATCTTCGGCCAGGACTACAACCTCACCAGCTACACGGAGATCACCGGGAGGGTGAACGTGCTCGGCATCTACAAGAGGGAGCTCGACATCAAGATGAACTGCTCCATCATTCTGGAGGTGGGGGCCCTCTCCTCCACCGTGCAGAGCAAATCCACCAGCTGCGTTGCAAACGTCAGCTGAGTTTCGCTAGCAGGTCGTAAGCAACCTCCGTGACGTGAAAATCAATATATCATATATCGTGGTTATGTTACCCCTCTCTCTCTCTCGATCTCGACTGTTGTGTTAACCAACTTCAGTTGAGAGTCGTTTCCGGGTTTCCGTCTGCTGCTAGTCTGTGACACAGGCTGACAGACACAGGTGATATCGATTGGGTACTCGGTAGGCTAACCTAACCAGTAACCACCATATTTTCTCACAGCTCCTTTTCTGATGTCGCATATTCTTGTTATGGATTTATTACTCTCCTCTGTCAGAAACCGAGACTTCATTGAACATTTCTTCATTCAGAAAAGGACGAATATAATGTAAGAAACAATATGACAGAGCCCCTGCAGTTTTATCAATCGATCGAGCAACTCTGAGGTCTGAACCTCACGTCTCCTCTATTGCTTGTCACCAGCGTTGCCAACTGCAAACACATCTCGCTGCACACCCTGCGCACCCTCCGCCGCCACCTCGGACCTGGCACACATGACTCCCCTATCCCAATTCCCAAGTGTCTGTTCACTGCGAACCTGGTGGTGGCCGGAGTCCGCGGGTCCAACATCCTGCTAAATGCTCCAGACTTGCCATAGCAGTTGTTACAAATAACAACATTAGCATTTTTACAACATGGTCGAAATGGTTGAGCAAAAGAATAGTAAGGATGTAAAAAATACATTACAGAACTGCATTCTTGCCATAGCAATTGTTACAAATAACAACATCACCACAGCAGCTATGAAACGTGGTTTGCTAGCATTTTTACAACATGGTCGAAATGTTTGAGCAAAAGAATAATCAAACATGTACAAAAAAAATACAGTACAGAACTGCATTCTCATCAATCACCAATCATAACTGGAAATACTCACAAATGAAATATGAAGATCATAACAGCTCAAATGCAAGACGATAGGCGCCAGAAGGAAAAGTAATCAATAACACCAAATCATCACAAGATGGCCTCAGTAACCATTCCATTTCAGGCAGATTAAGGTTCACATTCGAAGAATTTAATGCAGAAACACATAGTTTTCATGACAAATTGCTGGACAAACGATGCCCACACCACTACTTCGAACAGCTAGCACGATATAACACTATACTAATTTCTGAGGAGACCGAAGAAGTCTCGTCACCAACATGGAACACCAACAAAATCTTTACATTTGCTTCTCCATACAAGATCAGAACTCCTTCAGTTAGAGACTGCTGCTGGCACAGCCTCCTCCATATTATCATCCTTGACCACATGCTCAACCTTCAGCTTTCCAAAGACCTGAAATATGTCACAAGCAGCAAGATATTATTTCCACAAGCAAATCATAATCAAGAATCAGCACAGATGCACTCGATATCTGTTAGAATACATCATAAGCAGAATAGATTAGACACTGAAATGCAAGCTATAAGTCTGAAAGGCCTTAAAGCACATCATAATCAGGAGCGTGTTTCAAACCTTGTCAAGTCAAAATGCATCATAAACAGAACAGATTTGCTACTGAAAAATGAACTATAGTAATGCGCTAACAACTGAAATTCCAGCACAAAGTTCTACCTCTTTCTCAGCTTTGAGCTCGAACTGCACTTTGGCAGTGGCAGGTGGGCCGTGAGTCGTAGCGGCAGGGTCACGTGCTGTGAAAACGCCAGCAGAATTGTACTCGATCTTTACCACGTCTCCAGCAGTTGTTGTGCCCACCCATCCAGGACCTGGGAAGTAGTGGATTGGCTTATAACCCATGCTCATAATGGATAAAGCCAGAGCACGCTCCCCTCCCTCTATCATATCGGCTTTGGAGATGAGCTCAACTGAACCCAGCAGGTTACAGCCCTTGCACTGCAGGTATGAAAGTTAGAACTGATTTAGCAACATGATTTCAGATCCAGCAAACATTTTATACTTCAGATAAAATGCCCCTTTTCAATTTAGATTTTAATATCCACATACGCTAGGAGTTCATGGGTTTTTCTTTAATTCCATGGTGCAAACCACATGCAACAAACATTAAGATCCACCAATTAGAAACAATAACTATAAAAATAATATGCTGCCTAAGAACAAGACTTTCAGCTGAAGTGGAGGAACAAAAGCATCATGTGATATACGGCAACTTGTAAAACAAGCACGCATATATGCATACAGCAGGTTTGGAAAACTTTGTATTATTAACAATAATCGCAGCACAAATAAACACATACTTCTACTAGCCGAGCTAGATCGCACCATGTATCCACTAATTGCATAAAAGATTAATATAGAGATAACATAATAGCACCCTAGTTCAGAGGTACACCTGCAATCACGTTTATTCTTCGTGGTTGAGAATTCACAGATCATACAAAAGCATTTAAGCAGTGTTAACAGACCTAAATAGGTCACCATTGGTATGTACCTTAATTATGAACATAAGCTCATATGATAGAACATTTAGAGACACGTGAAACCATCAAACAAAAGAGTAAGGGGATAAAAAGAAAAAGAAATTATGCAGAAACATTCAGAGCACACTAGGCAAAGTGGCCACACCTCTTAATGTCTAAGCTACTACTCCAGTTCAGAGGCAATCAGAACAAACATAGAGAAAATGAAAAAAAAAAAAACCCAGATGCTACTTATGTTGAAAGGAGAAACATGGAGATGCAGCAATACTACGAATGCCCCTGCAGCAAGCACTGCAGGACCCTACGCAATTGCTGCTCCTATCAAGCATCAACTCTGAATCCGGCACCAGCACGAGGACAGCCACCGCGGCCATGGGGAGCACGGTTCTCGGCATACATCTTAAAATACGAATGAAACATCACGCACCAAAAAATGGAATAGATCAAGCATATGTAGTCACATCAAACATAGCATGAAATAAACCTAGGATTCAGGACAGATTGAACAGGTAGAGAGGGGCGCCACCGCTGGTCAGTGGGGAAGACAAACGCCCCACGATTGATGACCACAAACGCCTCGCGCCCGCATCTAACAAAATTTGAGGAAAAGTAAAGGCACCCGAAGATTTGGAGACAGGGGGAGGGAGAAACATGGTGTAGAAATGAAGAGGTAATCTGGAAACGGGAGAATGGATTTCAAAACGTTAGCTCGGGCTACAGGTTTTGACGCAAAGGATTTACAAGTTACAAACACAAACACAAACACAGCGCACCCGACAAACATAAACACAGCGCATTCGAGAGAGACGAACTCGGTACAGTTCTCAAACACAATCCGACGGATCAGAGTTCGGACAGATTACCTTGCGAACAAGGTGTGCGGAGTTGCTGCAGGTGGGGTAGCAGTGTTTGCAGACCATGCCTGCTCCAAAGCTCTTGGTGCACCCTTCTTCTCCAGGGGCGCAGGGGCGAGCACGTACAGGGCGACATCCTTGGTAGTGCGGTCGCCACAACTCAAGCACTCAAGCTGAAGGCAGTGCAGAGTTCCGACACGATTAGCACAAGCGAGAACGCAGAATCGAATCAAGCGATCAACTCCGAAACTCATAGAGAAGAACCGAATGCACTTGCCTCGAAGAAGTGCGGTGTGGAAGCGCCGCTGAAGCCTCCCGCCGGGCCAAGGGCGCGAAGCCCGGTCAGCTGTGCGCTGACGAACAGCTCGAACGGGATCATGATGTTGTGGGAGGGCTTCTGTTTCTCCATGGTAGGGGCCTTCCTTCAAGCCGGACGCGGCGACGCGGCGTAGAGAGGCGAGCCCGGCGACCAGAGGCGGAAGCGGCGGCGAGAGGCGGTGGGCAGTTGCTCTGCTCTCGCCTTTCCCCCTCTCTGCTTCTGGCCTCTCTGGATTTGAAATTTGAAGCGCCCCCCTTTTTATTCAGCGCAGGCGGAGTCGGCGAGTCGCTACACACGTGACCCCCCGGGTTGCCACGCTGTCAGGTAGGCTTCGTGCCCCGCAAGTTGGTGGCTGGTGACATACTGGCATGGCATACGTTACGTGACGGTGCGACGCCGCCCGTCACGGCGCGACACGGTGAGCGGTACGACGCTGGTGAGCGATACGTGACAGGCGCGCGAGTTGACGACACGGTGATCAGAAAGTGGCACCGGCCCGCGCGACACACCCTCGGTAACGACTCGTGCACGCGGGCGCCTGCCAAGTGCCAACTGACTGGCCTCTGCAAGCGAATCCAATCACCTACAATCTTTGTAACGAGAGATCTTCCTCGAGTTGTTAGTGCCTTAATGTATCGAGTAGCATACAAAGTATTGACAAAGTATGAAACAAGTGCTCGCTACGAAACTTGTAAATTCTGTGGAACAGGAGCTAAAACATGCAAGGATCAACTCATTAAACTCGTTCTCAACCATTGTATGCCAAGCATACAAGAATGCACCAACTCAAAATTAAAATAAAAGCTCAAGTCGGCGAACATAAGCTAAAGAGGTGAGTTAATTCAGCAAGGAATGATTAGATACTGTTGCATGCAAGCAATGTTTTCGCATATGAAAATGAGCAAATTGAATTGCTGGGCTTACCTGCTTACCTGCTATGTGCATGGGCTGAAGAACAGTTGCTGCACAGGCCTGCATGCTGCTTGGGCTGCCTGGTGTGAGTACGTGGCCTGCAACGCTGCTGGATCGAGCCGCCAAGCTCCGCGTGCGCCTGAGGTGGGCTGGGCCGCCACGCGCGCCTGGGCCGAATGGAGAGCTGAGGTTGCCGTCGCCTGCTCGCTCCTCACGGTCGTGCGACGCCGAGCGCTCCGCGAGCTGCTGCGCACGCCCGCGAAGGAATTGCAAGCAGAGCGCTGAGCCTGCCGGCTTCTGCTGCACGAGCGGAGCCTCCCGCCGGCGTGCCTTCCGTCGCACGCGCCGAGCAGGCACCAGGCGTCTCGGCCACGTGCGGTGCTGGGCAGCGCAGCACCGAGGCCGCGTGTGCTCCCCTGCACTACGAACAGAACGAGAACCAACGAACAGGGAAGAAAACAGGGGAACAAACTTCTCTTGGAATCCAAATTACTTTCTCATGGAGCAACGATTCGAAGCAAAACTCCAGCAATAGAAGCACAATTATAGGATCCAACAGATTTAAGAAGTGGATTTGAGAAAGGTCAAGTAAAGCTTACGAATTTGGGATAAAATCAAAACCCTAGTATGAAGAACGCTTTTGGGAAAAACACAAATTCAAACCAAATCCGTGAGAGATTTGAAGGGGGATCACAGCAAGATTGCTCACAAGTTTCCTAGCATCACAACCCCCCCAACAAATTCACGAATCTTCTAGCCAATTGCACGAACGAAAATTCCCCAAAAATACCTCTGAAAATCACCCGAAAATGACAAATTTCAGATTTAGAGAAGACGAAAGAATTTGTCACGAGACAGAAGATTAGATTCACTCGAGAGGTTGAACTAAAAGCCACTTCTAACAATAATCAAAACTAAGATGGATAAAAAATCCAAATAAAAGAGTCTCTATTCCTTTCTCTTCTCTCCAAAGGCTCTTAGAAAATGAGATGCCCACATTCACTTTCACGAGGATGGTTACCCCAACCAGCCACTCTACGTATATATAGTCGGCCGGTAAATGATCTAAATACCCCTACATGATGATTACACCCCCAAATACCTCTCAGGAATAAAGTCGTACAGGCTTGGTTTTTTTTCATCCGACAGATATGCCGTCTTCCCTATTTGGTTCGCCTCGACGCAACCCTCGTGATCACGCCACGTGCCCTCCATGCGGCCCTCGGCCACACCGAGACCGTCCCTGGTTTTGAGGCCCAAACCGATAAACCCGTTGTTTGGGTGGTTTTGTGGCCAAACCACCTATATCAATTGTGGAGAACAAATTGGTAACTAAGACGACAACTCATTGTTGATGTCTTCCCAGCGTCCCATGATGTGAGCCGGTTAGTACGACGTGCTGCTGAGGATAAGTAGATCACCCTCCCCATCCTTTGACTCGATGGCGGTGGCCCACTATTCTTACGCTCAGGCGTTAATGGAGGAGGCTCCTACCTCCTATCCTTTGGCTCTCAGCATGCGGTGGCGAAGGCTCCATTATAACATTATTATACTATTGTAGCACCAAGATGTAGCGTAGGAACAAACTAAATAAACCAATGCACTATTAGTGGTTAATTGGGACGCCTCGTCGGTAGTGGTTCATTCCATGGAGTAACGAAGCTCATCTTTACTTTAGACGTGGGAATGCCCAACCTTAAAATCATGGCTCCGCCACAGCTTAGGATTGAGATTTAGAGCTATACGATGCATGAACGCCATAAGTACACTTGTAGTTGTTTTTAAGTTTGCTTGTAAAATAAGGATGCATGTATACAAGGGTGCTTCTTTTGTCTAAGAAAAGGTAGAGAGAGAAGGCAGAGAGAGAGAGTGAAAATAAGCTTGAGGATGGAAATTTTCTTTCCCCTTGTAAAGACACAGAAAATGGTTTGGATCTTTTTCATTGATCGACACGAGTGCCAAGAACATGAACAATGGACTAAAAACTTTTGGTGACATGAATGTCACACTCATATAAACGCCAGGTATGCACATTAGCGTTGAATACAGTGTGTGGACCTTGACTAGCTACTTCCTAAGTTTATATAGGAACATAATGTCCAGATTAGTAGTTCAAAGCATCTAACTAGTTTAAGACAGCCCCTATAATTTACTCTATCTAATAATCTAATATAAATGGAGAAAGTTATTGCTGGCACGTTAAATAAAAGAAGCACACAAATTCATTCCTTTTCAATCAATTATTACAATTTTTTTACCACACATGCATGAACCCTGCAAGCGTGCCAGTTATTCGGCGAAGAAAAGATAATAAAGCCGTTGAAACGACTCACATGTGTGCGATGCATAATCGCTACTCCTATCGCCACTGCCAAAGAAAAGGTGGTTCTGCCCATATTCATTCGGTGACAGAGCAAGCACTTGTGATTTCGAAGCACAGCCACCTCTCATCACTTTGACGCTGCATGCAGTTCCTACAAAAGAAATGAAAAAAAATATATTTAATCATATTATTGGTTAGTAGGCTATTTCTAAACATTGCCCCATCACGCGTCACAAAAACCATTTCTTTGGAAGTTGCATTGGAATCTCAAATTAATACTCAACTTTGACTAAGCTTTCACGCATAAAACTTCTAAAACTTTGTCGTCAGCTACTTCTACAATATTTGGTTTGGAAACAAACAAGTTACTTTTTGTCTGTGTAGATTTGCCTTCATCAGTAAGGGTACTTGATTCTTTTTTGTAAGTTGTTATCTAAAATGCTTATGAGATGTCTAAAACGGAGTGTACTCTAACACGGCACAAAAAAATCCAACAATATTAGAAATATAACTTTCTTATGAGCAATTAATAAAATATTAAAAAGTGTATAGTTTTATTTCGAAGCAGATCAAGTAGTAGTACCCCTTTACGTCTTTCCAGGTGCGCGGCTGTAGTCCAGGCATAAGCCCATGGAGGATGTCGGTCATCAGCTTGTCACGCTGTTCTATCGTCACGTACCTAATGCCCTCGTCGCCAAACCGCCTGGTCACCTTGCCGGCGGCAATCTCGACGGCGACGCCCGAGAGGCGCCCCACGCTCTCGATGCGCAGCTCGTCGGTGTAGCAGCAGCGCCACTCAAACACCTGGAGCCTCGGCGCGCGCAGGTGGAAAGACGAGTACGTGGTGAACCTTGCCTGAAACAGTGAGCGCAGGGAGAACATCTGACGCTGAGACGGTGGCTCCGTCGCGCTCCACATGTGGCACGACATACGGAGAGTCCTGAGCCCATCTGCGAGCACGTTGATGGCGGCCCTGGTCCTATCCGTCATGACGCTGACGTCGGTGATGTCGAGGTGCTTGAGGCGGGGCATGGCGTCGGACGTGATGTCGATGCTAGTGGCAAGTGTGCACTGGGCGATGTGCAGGTCTTGGAGCGACGGCAGCAGCAAGCCGGTGAGGAGGAGGAGGCCCTGCTGACACAGCACCGTCGGCCCGTGCAGCGTCAGGGACCGGAGGGTGTCGACGCCGGGGCCATGGATGCGCGGCGGCCTCAGCGCGTAAGAGTACAGCACCAACCGCAGCTCCGTCGTCGCCGGCGGCAGCTGGAGGGACCAGGCGGTGTCGGCGTCCTCCTGTTCGCGGGGGTCCGTCTCACTCTGGAGGTGGAGCACCAGCTTCGCCGCGTTGGCGCGGGCGACAAAGTCCTCGGCGTGGCGGCACTCCATGGGCACGTCTTTCCTGTAGGACAGGTGGAGCGCCTTGACGACGTCGTCGCCGCGGCACCGGCGGCGGAGCGTGCGCGCCATGCTCCGCACGCGTTCCTCGCTCGGCGTGCCGATGGGGCTCAGGAACCCGAGCGCCGACATGCACAGGTCCAGGTCGGGCAGCTGGGCGACGAGGCGCTCCCACCTCCTTGACACCGAGGCGGTTCGCACGGCGTCCATGTAGCGGCACAAGGAGAGGATTCGGACAAGGATGTCGTCGGGGAGCTTGCTGATATGGTCCTCCCCTTCCTCTTCTTGTGTAGGCTTCGTTTGTTGTTGCGCTGGTTCCTCCATCTCCTCCGTCCTCCTCTCTTTCGTCGGGTTGAACTTGTACAGTTGGGCGCAACCGAGAGAAGGGTTTAGGGAGAAGTCGTCGAGAATCTAGAGCCGAAGGTGACAAGAGACGATTTAGACAGGTTCGGGTCGCCGAAGCGTAATACCCTACGTCCTGTATGGTGTATCTTGTATTGATGAGATGTTTTGGAGGGGGTCCCTGCCTCCCCTTATATAGTGCGGAGGGCAGGGTTACGTGGGGACCGTATAGGACTAGGAGTCTTTTACAAGTTTATCTCTAATTTCCTAATACAGTCTATCCAAACCGACTAGGACTAATCCTTGTCTTGTGCGTCAAGTCTTGTACGTGGGCCGGCCCATAGGGTGGGCCGGCCCATAGGATGGGCCGTCAGGGTTGTTTAGTCCGTCAGGACTCTACACCTACAGTATACAGTATGTGTAAATGAAATTAAGAAAATCGTGTCGGAGTAGAAACCGTGTCCTTCCGACGGTAGGAAACCCAGCCCCACAACTCTGCGCACAGCCGCCCTCGCCCCCAGGAAAAGACTGTCTCGCTGACATGCCGGCCCCGCGTCACGGCAACCCGTCTATAATCCGCCTGCTGGCCTGCTGGCCTGCTGGCTGCTGCTGAGGTTGATAGACTGGTCTCCGTTTCTTTTGTTCCGCCTGCCACCGCGTCGCCAGGAGCCCAGGACACGCAGCCAAACCAGCCACGCGCACGGTGGATACACGTTATATTCGTATGATCGCATTGATCTACCTGGCCAACACCGCAACACGTGCCCAGCAGCATGACGAGGCGGCACACCCTGCACCTGCATGCCAACGTTACGTCGTTACGAAACAATTAACCTGCGCTGGAGGGTTTCCTCCTCTCCGATCGTGTCTTTCACGTACTACATCGTCTCGGGACGATTTCTTTTTCTTTTTTGTGATATCTCGGGACGTTCAACAAAGTGGTGTCTCAAGAAAACCTCGCGGTCTTTTAAAAAAAACTTTGCAGGTGGCCACGAAAAGCCCGGGAGTCTGCCGGAAAAAAAAAAACTGGGAGTCAATTTGTGTCAGCCCAAACCTGCACGGCCCATTTATTGGTGGTGCCGTCCACTGTCACGGTTCAAGCCTTCAAGTTCAAGGCTTCAAGCGCCGTCAAACTGGCGAAGTCAGGCGTGTTTGTCTCGCTCTCCCCCATCGCGAAGAACACGTACGCGATGCACGGCGGCCCGCCAGAACGAGAACTTTCTGCGTCTTCGTGCGAAAATCCCCCGTATAAAGACCGCCCGTCAAACTCTCTCACGCCTAACTCCGCACGCTGACAAAGAAACCGGCTCCGCTTGATTTCCAGAGGAGAGGAGAGCCTCCTCTGCTCTTCCCTCCTTCCTGCAGCCCCCGCACCACACACACCATGGCCACCGCGACAACACGGCCGGCGGCGGCCTGGAAGGAGGATCCGACGAGGCCGTTCGCCGCCGCGTCCCCATCCGTCTACCCGGCGACGGACGAGGAGGCCGCGACCACCAGCCGATGGCGCTCGATGCAGTACCTCCGGAAGCGTCAGTGCCTGATCGGGTGCTGCGGCTGCTGCGCCACCACGGTGGTCCTCGTGGGCATCGTCATCCTCGTGCTGGCGCTCACCGTGTTCAAGGTCAAGAACCCGGAGCTCACCATGAACCGCGTCACGCTGGAGGGCCTGGGCAGCGACCTGGGCACGGCGCAGCACCCGGTGTCCGTGAACGCCACGCTCAGCGCCGACATCTCCCTCAGGAACCCCAACGTGGCGTCCTTCAAGTTCGACCGCAGCGAGACGGACTTCTACTACCTCGGGGAGACGGTGGGCGTGGCGTACGCGCCCGAGGGCGAGGTCGACGCCGAGCGCACCGTGCGCATGAACGTCACGCTCGACGTGCTCGCCGACCGCATCTCGCCCAAGGTCAACACCAGCGAGATCATCTTCGGCCAGGACTACAACCTCACCAGCTACACGGAGATCACCGGGAGGGTGAACGTGCTCGGCATCTACAAGAGGGAGCTCGACATCAAGATGAACTGCTCCATCATTCTGGAGGTGGGGGCCCTCTCCTCCACCGTGCAGAGCAAATCCACCAGCTGCGTTGCAAACGTCAGCTGAGTTTCGCTAGCAGGTCGTAAGCAACCTCCGTGACGTGAAAATCAATATATCATATATCGTGGTTATGTTACCCCTCTCTCTCTCTCGATCTCGACTGTTGTGTTAACCAACTTCAGTTGAGAGTCGTTTCCGGGTTTCCGTCTGCTGCTAGTCTGTGACACAGGCTGACAGACACAGGTGATATCGATTGGGTACTCGGTAGGCTAACCTAACCAGTAACCACCATATTTTCTCACAGCTCCTTTTCTGATGTCGCATATTCTTGTTATGGATTTATTACTCTCCTCTGTCAGAAACCGAGACTTCATTGAACATTTCTTCATTCAGAAAAGGACGAATATAATGTAAGAAACAATATGACAGAGCCCCTGCAGTTTTATCAATCGATCGAGCAACTCTGAGGTCTGAACCTCACGTCTCCTCTATTGCTTGTCACCAGCGTTGCCAACTGCAAACACATCTCGCTGCACACCCTGCGCACCCTCCGCCGCCACCTCGGACCTGGCACACATGACTCCCCTATCCCAATTCCCAAGTGTCTGTTCACTGCGAACCTGGTGGTGGCCGGAGTCCGCGGGTCCAACATCCTGCTAAATGCTCCAGACTTGCCATAGCAGTTGTTACAAATAACAACATTAGCATTTTTACAACATGGTCGAAATGGTTGAGCAAAAGAATAGTAAGGATGTAAAAAATACATTACAGAACTGCATTCTTGCCATAGCAATTGTTACAAATAACAACATCACCACAGCAGCTATGAAACGTGGTTTGCTAGCATTTTTACAACATGGTCGAAATGTTTGAGCAAAAGAATAATCAAACATGTACAAAAAAAAATACAGTACAGAACTGCATTCTCATCAATCACCAATCATAACTGGAAATACTCACAAATGAAATATGAAGATCATAACAGCTCAAATGCAAGACGATAGGCGCCAGAAGGAAAAGTAATCAATAACACCAAATCATCACAAGATGGCCTCAGTAACCATTCCATTTCAGGCAGATTAAGGTTCACATTCGAAGAATTTAATGCAGAAACACATAGTTTTCATGACAAATTGCTGGACAAACGATGCCCACACCACTACTTCGAACAGCTAGCACGATATAACACTATACTAATTTCTGAGGAGACCGAAGAAGTCTCGTCACCAACATGGAACACCAACAAAATCTTTACATTTGCTTCTCCATACAAGATCAGAACTCCTTCAGTTAGAGACTGCTGCTGGCACAGCCTCCTCCATATTATCATCCTTGACCACATGCTCAACCTTCAGCTTTCCAAAGACCTGAAATATGTCACAAGCAGCAAGATATTATTTCCACAAGCAAATCATAATCAAGAATCAGCACAGATGCACTCGATATCTGTTAGAATACATCATAAGCAGAATAGATTAGACACTGAAATGCAAGCTATAAGTCTGAAAGGCCTTAAAGCACATCATAATCAGGAGCGTGTTTCAAACCTTGTCAAGTCAAAATGCATCATAAACAGAACAGATTTGCTACTGAAAAATGAACTATAGTAATGCGCTAACAACTGAAATTCCAGCACAAAGTTCTACCTCTTTCTCAGCTTTGAGCTCGAACTGCACTTTGGCAGTGGCAGGTGGGCCGTGAGTCGTAGCGGCAGGGTCACGTGCTGTGAAAACGCCAGCAGAATTGTACTCGATCTTTACCACGTCTCCAGCAGTTGTTGTGCCCACCCATCCAGGACCTGGGAAGTAGTGGATTGGCTTATAACCCATGCTCATAATGGATAAAGCCAGAGCACGCTCCCCTCCCTCTATCATATCGGCTTTGGAGATGAGCTCAACTGAACCCAGCAGGTTACAGCCCTTGCACTGCAGGTATGAAAGTTAGAACTGATTTAGCAACATGATTTCAGATCCAGCAAACATTTTATACTTCAGATAAAATGCCCCTTTTCAATTTAGATTTTAATATCCACATACGCTAGGAGTTCATGGGTTTTTCTTTAATTCCATGGTGCAAACCACATGCAACAAACATTAAGATCCACCAATTAGAAACAATAACTATAAAAATAATATGCTGCCTAAGAACAAGACTTTCAGCTGAAGTGGAGGAACAAAAGCATCATGTGATATACGGCAACTTGTAAAACAAGCACGCATATATGCATACAGCAGGTTTGGAAAACTTTGTATTATTAACAATAATCGCAGCACAAATAAACACATACTTCTACTAGCCGAGCTAGATCGCACCATGTATCCACTAATTGCATAAAAGATTAATATAGAGATAACATAATAGCACCCTAGTTCAGAGGTACACCTGCAATCACGTTTATTCTTCGTGGTTGAGAATTCACAGATCATACAAAAGCATTTAAGCAGTGTTAACAGACCTAAATAGGTCACCATTGGTATGTACCTTAATTATGAACATAAGCTCATATGATAGAACATTTAGAGACACGTGAAACCATCAAACAAAAGAGTAAGGGGATAAAAAGAAAAAGAAATTATGCAGAAACATTCAGAGCACACTAGGCAAAGTGGCCACACCTCTTAATGTCTAAGCTACTACTCCAGTTCAGAGGCAATCAGAACAAACATAGAGAAAATGAAAAAAAAAAACCCAGATGCTACTTATGTTGAAAGGAGAAACATGGAGATGCAGCAATACTACGAATGCCCCTGCAGCAAGCACTGCAGGACCCTACGCAATTGCTGCTCCTATCAAGCATCAACTCTGAATCCGGCACCAGCACGAGGACAGCCACCGCGGCCATGGGGAGCACGGTTCTCGGCATACATCTTAAAATACGAATGAAACATCACGCACCAAAAAATGGAATAGATCAAGCATATGTAGTCACATCAAACATAGCATGAAATAAACCTAGGATTCAGGACAGATTGAACAGGTAGAGAGGGGCGCCACCGCTGGTCAGTGGGGAAGACAAACGCCCCACGATTGATGACCACAAACGCCTCGCGCCCGCATCTAACAAAATTTGAGGAAAAGTAAAGGCACCCGAAGATTTGGAGACAGGGGGAGGGAGAAACATGGTGTAGAAATGAAGAGGTAATCTGGAAACGGGAGAATGGATTTCAAAACGTTAGCTCGGGCTACAGGTTTTGACGCAAAGGATTTACAAGTTACAAACACAAACACAAACACAGCGCACCCGACAAACATAAACACAGCGCATTCGAGAGAGACGAACTCGGTACAGTTCTCAAACACAATCCGACGGATCAGAGTTCGGACAGATTACCTTGCGAACAAGGTGTGCGGAGTTGCTGCAGGTGGGGTAGCAGTGTTTGCAGACCATGCCTGCTCCAAAGCTCTTGGTGCACCCTTCTTCTCCAGGGGCGCAGGGGCGAGCACGTACAGGGCGACATCCTTGGTAGTGCGGTCGCCACAACTCAAGCACTCAAGCTGAAGGCAGTGCAGAGTTCCGACACGATTAGCACAAGCGAGAACGCAGAATCGAATCAAGCGATCAACTCCGAAACTCATAGAGAAGAACCGAATGCACTTGCCTCGAAGAAGTGCGGTGTGGAAGCGCCGCTGAAGCCTCCCGCCGGGCCAAGGGCGCGAAGCCCGGTCAGCTGTGCGCTGACGAACAGCTCGAACGGGATCATGATGTTGTGGGAGGGCTTCTGTTTCTCCATGGTAGGGGCCTTCCTTCAAGCCGGACGCGGCGACGCGGCGTAGAGAGGCGAGCCCGGCGACCAGAGGCGGAAGCGGCGGCGAGAGGCGGTGGGCAGTTGCTCTGCTCTCGCCTTTCCCCCTCTCTGCTTCTGGCCTCTCTGGATTTGAAATTTGAAGCGCCCCCCTTTTTATTCAGCGCAGGCGGAGTCGGCGAGTCGCTACACACGTGACCCCCCGGGTTGCCACGCTGTCAGGTAGGCTTCGTGCCCCGCAAGTTGGTGGCTGGTGACATACTGGCATGGCATACGTTACGTGACGGTGCGACGCCGCCCGTCACGGCGCGACACGGTGAGCGGTACGACGCTGGTGAGCGATACGTGACAGGCGCGCGAGTTGACGACACGGTGATCAGAAAGTGGCACCGGCCCGCGCGACACACCCTCGGTAACGACTCGTGCACGCGGGCGCCTGCCAAGTGCCAACTGACTGGCCTCTGCAAGCGAATCCAATCACCTACAATCTTTGTAACGAGAGATCTTCCTCGAGTTGTTAGTGCCTTAATGTATCGAGTAGCATACAAAGTATTGACAAAGTATGAAACAAGTGCTCGCTACGAAACTTGTAAATTCTGTGGAACAGGAGCTAAAACATGCAAGGATCAACTCATTAAACTCGTTCTCAACCATTGTATGCCAAGCATACAAGAATGCACCAACTCAAAATTAAAATAAAAGCTCAAGTCGGCGAACATAAGCTAAAGAGGTGAGTTAATTCAGCAAGGAATGATTAGATACTGTTGCATGCAAGCAATGTTTTCGCATATGAAAATGAGCAAATTGAATTGCTGGGCTTACCTGCTTACCTGCTATGTGCATGGGCTGAAGAACAGTTGCTGCACAGGCCTGCATGCTGCTTGGGCTGCCTGGTGTGAGTACGTGGCCTGCAACGCTGCTGGATCGAGCCGCCAAGCTCCGCGTGCGCCTGAGGTGGGCTGGGCCGCCACGCGCGCCTGGGCCGAATGGAGAGCTGAGGTTGCCGTCGCCTGCTCGCTCCTCACGGTCGTGCGACGCCGAGCGCTCCGCGAGCTGCTGCGCACGCCCGCGAAGGAATTGCAAGCAGAGCGCTGAGCCTGCCGGCTTCTGCTGCACGAGCGGAGCCTCCCGCCGGCGTGCCTTCCGTCGCACGCGCCGAGCAGGCACCAGGCGTCTCGGCCACGTGCGGTGCTGGGCAGCGCAGCACCGAGGCCGCGTGTGCTCCCCTGCACTACGAACAGAACGAGAACCAACGAACAGGGAAGAAAACAGGGGAACAAACTTCTCTTGGAATCCAAATTACTTTCTCATGGAGCAACGATTCGAAGCAAAACTCCAGCAATAGAAGCACAATTATAGGATCCAACAGATTTAAGAAGTGGATTTGAGAAAGGTCAAGTAAAGCTTACGAATTTGGGATAAAATCAAAACCCTAGTATGAAGAACGCTTTTGGGAAAAACACAAATTCAAACCAAATCCGTGAGAGATTTGAAGGGGGATCACAGCAAGATTGCTCACAAGTTTCCTAGCATCACAACCCCCCCAACAAATTCACGAATCTTCTAGCCAATTGCACGAACGAAAATTCCCCAAAAATACCTCTGAAAATCACCCGAAAATGACAAATTTCAGATTTAGAGAAGACGAAAGAATTTGTCACGAGACAGAAGATTAGATTCACTCGAGAGGTTGAACTAAAAGCCACTTCTAACAATAATCAAAACTAAGATGGATAAAAAATCCAAATAAAAGAGTCTCTATTCCTTTCTCTTCTCTCCAAAGGCTCTTAGAAAATGAGATGCCCACATTCACTTTCACGAGGATGGTTACCCCAACCAGCCACTCTACGTATATATAGTCGGCCGGTAAATGATCTAAATACCCCTACATGATGATTACACCCCCAAATACCTCTCAGGAATAAAGTCGTACAGGCTTGGTTTTTTTTCATCCGACAGATATGCCGTCTTCCCTATTTGGTTCGCCTCGACGCAACCCTCGTGATCACGCCACGTGCCCTCCATGCGGCCCTCGGCCACACCGAGACCGTCCCTGGTTTTGAGGCCCAAACCGATAAACCCGTTGTTTGGGTGGTTTTGTGGCCAAACCACCTATATCAATTGTGGAGAACAAATTGGTAACTAAGACGACAACTCATTGTTGATGTCTTCCCAGCGTCCCATGATGTGAGCCGGTTAGTACGACGTGCTGCTGAGGATAAGTAGATCACCCTCCCCATCCTTTGACTCGATGGCGGTGGCCCACTATTCTTACGCTCAGGCGTTAATGGAGGAGGCTCCTACCTCCTATCCTTTGGCTCTCAGCATGCGGTGGCGAAGGCTCCATTATAACATTATTATACTATTGTAGCACCAAGATGTAGCGTAGGAACAAACTAAATAAACCAATGCACTATTAGTGGTTAATTGGGACGCCTCGTCGGTAGTGGTTCATTCCATGGAGTAACGAAGCTCATCTTTACTTTAGACGTGGGAATGCCCAACCTTAAAATCATGGCTCCGCCACAGCTTAGGATTGAGATTTAGAGCTATACGATGCATGAACGCCATAAGTACACTTGTAGTTGTTTTTAAGTTTGCTTGTAAAATAAGGATGCATGTATACAAGGGTGCTTCTTTTGTCTAAGAAAAGGTAGAGAGAGAAGGCAGAGAGAGAGAGTGAAAATAAGCTTGAGGATGGAAATTTTCTTTCCCCTTGTAAAGACACAGAAAATGGTTTGGATCTTTTTCATTGATCGACACGAGTGCCAAGAACATGAACAATGGACTAAAAACTTTTGGTGACATGAATGTCACACTCATATAAACGCCAGGTATGCACATTAGCGTTGAATACAGTGTGTGGACCTTGACTAGCTACTTCCTAAGTTTATATAGGAACATAATGTCCAGATTAGTAGTTCAAAGCATCTAACTAGTTTAAGACAGCCCCTATAATTTACTCTATCTAATAATCTAATATAAATGGAGAAAGTTATTGCTGGCACGTTAAATAAAAGAAGCACACAAATTCATTCCTTTTCAATCAATTATTACAATTTTTTTACCACACATGCATGAACCCTGCAAGCGTGCCAGTTATTCGGCGAAGAAAAGATAATAAAGCCGTTGAAACGACTCACATGTGTGCGATGCATAATCGCTACTCCTATCGCCACTGCCAAAGAAAAGGTGGTTCTGCCCATATTCATTCGGTGACAGAGCAAGCACTTGTGATTTCGAAGCACAGCCACCTCTCATCACTTTGACGCTGCATGCAGTTCCTACAAAAGAAATGAAAAAAAATATATTTAATCATATTATTGGTTAGTAGGCTATTTCTAAACATTGCCCCATCACGCGTCACAAAAACCATTTCTTTGGAAGTTGCATTGGAATCTCAAATTAATACTCAACTTTGACTAAGCTTTCACGCATAAAACTTCTAAAACTTTGTCGTCAGCTACTTCTACAATATTTGGTTTGGAAACAAACAAGTTACTTTTTGTCTGTGTAGATTTGCCTTCATCAGTAAGGGTACTTGATTCTTTTTTGTAAGTTGTTATCTAAAATGCTTATGAGATGTCTAAAACGGAGTGTACTCTAACACGGCACAAAAAAATCCAACAATATTAGAAATATAACTTTCTTATGAGCAATTAATAAAATATTAAAAAGTGTATAGTTTTATTTCGAAGCAGATCAAGTAGTAGTACCCCTTTACGTCTTTCCAGGTGCGCGGCTGTAGTCCAGGCATAAGCCCATGGAGGATGTCGGTCATCAGCTTGTCACGCTGTTCTATCGTCACGTACCTAATGCCCTCGTCGCCAAACCGCCTGGTCACCTTGCCGGCGGCAATCTCGACGGCGACGCCCGAGAGGCGCCCCACGCTCTCGATGCGCAGCTCGTCGGTGTAGCAGCAGCGCCACTCAAACACCTGGAGCCTCGGCGCGCGCAGGTGGAAAGACGAGTACGTGGTGAACCTTGCCTGAAACAGTGAGCGCAGGGAGAACATCTGACGCTGAGACGGTGGCTCCGTCGCGCTCCACATGTGGCACGACATACGGAGAGTCCTGAGCCCATCTGCGAGCACGTTGATGGCGGCCCTGGTCCTATCCGTCATGACGCTGACGTCGGTGATGTCGAGGTGCTTGAGGCGGGGCATGGCGTCGGACGTGATGTCGATGCTAGTGGCAAGTGTGCACTGGGCGATGTGCAGGTCTTGGAGCGACGGCAGCAGCAAGCCGGTGAGGAGGAGGAGGCCCTGCTGACACAGCACCGTCGGCCCGTGCAGCGTCAGGGACCGGAGGGTGTCGACGCCGGGGCCATGGATGCGCGGCGGCCTCAGCGCGTAAGAGTACAGCACCAACCGCAGCTCCGTCGTCGCCGGCGGCAGCTGGAGGGACCAGGCGGTGTCGGCGTCCTCCTGTTCGCGGGGGTCCGTCTCACTCTGGAGGTGGAGCACCAGCTTCGCCGCGTTGGCGCGGGCGACAAAGTCCTCGGCGTGGCGGCACTCCATGGGCACGTCTTTCCTGTAGGACAGGTGGAGCGCCTTGACGACGTCGTCGCCGCGGCACCGGCGGCGGAGCGTGCGCGCCATGCTCCGCACGCGTTCCTCGCTCGGCGTGCCGATGGGGCTCAGGAACCCGAGCGCCGACATGCACAGGTCCAGGTCGGGCAGCTGGGCGACGAGGCGCTCCCACCTCCTTGACACCGAGGCGGTTCGCACGGCGTCCATGTAGCGGCACAAGGAGAGGATTCGGACAAGGATGTCGTCGGGGAGCTTGCTGATATGGTCCTCCCCTTCCTCTTCTTGTGTAGGCTTCGTTTGTTGTTGCGCTGGTTCCTCCATCTCCTCCGTCCTCCTCTCTTTCGTCGGGTTGAACTTGTACAGTTGGGCGCAACCGAGAGAAGGGTTTAGGGAGAAGTCGTCGAGAATCTAGAGCCGAAGGTGACAAGAGACGATTTAGACAGGTTCGGGTCGCCGAAGCGTAATACCCTACGTCCTGTATGGTGTATCTTGTATTGATGAGATGTTTTGGAGGGGGTCCCTGCCTCCCCTTATATAGTGCGGAGGGCAGGGTTACGTGGGGACCGTATAGGACTAGGAGTCTTTTACAAGTTTATCTCTAATTTCCTAATACAGTCTATCCAAACCGACTAGGACTAATCCTTGTCTTGTGCGTCAAGTCTTGTACGTGGGCCGGCCCATAGGGTGGGCCGGCCCATAGGATGGGCCGTCAGGGTTGTTTAGTCCGTCAGGACTCTACACCTACAGTATACAGTATGTGTAAATGAAATTAAGAAAATCGTGTCGGAGTAGAAACCGTGTCCTTCCGACGGTAGGAAACCCAGCCCCACAACTCTGCGCACAGCCGCCCTCGCCCCCAGGAAAAGACTGTCTCGCTGACATGCCGGCCCCGCGTCACGGCAACCCGTCTATAATCCGCCTGCTGGCCTGCTGGCCTGCTGGCTGCTGCTGAGGTTGATAGACTGGTCTCCGTTTCTTTTGTTCCGCCTGCCACCGCGTCGCCAGGAGCCCAGGACACGCAGCCAAACCAGCCACGCGCACGGTGGATACACGTTATATTCGTATGATCGCATTGATCTACCTGGCCAACACCGCAACACGTGCCCAGCAGCATGACGAGGCGGCACACCCTGCACCTGCATGCCAACGTTACGTCGTTACGAAACAATTAACCTGCGCTGGAGGGTTTCCTCCTCTCCGATCGTGTCTTTCACGTACTACATCGTCTCGGGACGATTTCTTTTTCTTTTTTGTGATATCTCGGGACGTTCAACAAAGTGGTGTCTCAAGAAAACCTCGCGGTCTTTTAAAAAAAACTTTGCAGGTGGCCACGAAAAGCCCGGGAGTCTGCCGGAAAAAAAAAAACTGGGAGTCAATTTGTGTCAGCCCAAACCTGCACGGCCCATTTATTGGTGGTGCCGTCCACTGTCACGGTTCAAGCCTTCAAGTTCAAGGCTTCAAGCGCCGTCAAACTGGCGAAGTCAGGCGTGTTTGTCTCGCTCTCCCCCATCGCGAAGAACACGTACGCGATGCACGGCGGCCCGCCAGAACGAGAACTTTCTGCGTCTTCGTGCGAAAATCCCCCGTATAAAGACCGCCCGTCAAACTCTCTCACGCCTAACTCCGCACGCTGACAAAGAAACCGGCTCCGCTTGATTTCCAGAGGAGAGGAGAGCCTCCTCTGCTCTTCCCTCCTTCCTGCAGCCCCCGCACCACACACACCATGGCCACCGCGACAACACGGCCGGCGGCGGCCTGGAAGGAGGATCCGACGAGGCCGTTCGCCGCCGCGTCCCCATCCGTCTACCCGGCGACGGACGAGGAGGCCGCGACCACCAGCCGATGGCGCTCGATGCAGTACCTCCGGAAGCGTCAGTGCCTGATCGGGTGCTGCGGCTGCTGCGCCACCACGGTGGTCCTCGTGGGCATCGTCATCCTCGTGCTGGCGCTCACCGTGTTCAAGGTCAAGAACCCGGAGCTCACCATGAACCGCGTCACGCTGGAGGGCCTGGGCAGCGACCTGGGCACGGCGCAGCACCCGGTGTCCGTGAACGCCACGCTCAGCGCCGACATCTCCCTCAGGAACCCCAACGTGGCGTCCTTCAAGTTCGACCGCAGCGAGACGGACTTCTACTACCTCGGGGAGACGGTGGGCGTGGCGTACGCGCCCGAGGGCGAGGTCGACGCCGAGCGCACCGTGCGCATGAACGTCACGCTCGACGTGCTCGCCGACCGCATCTCGCCCAAGGTCAACACCAGCGAGATCATCTTCGGCCAGGACTACAACCTCACCAGCTACACGGAGATCACCGGGAGGGTGAACGTGCTCGGCATCTACAAGAGGGAGCTCGACATCAAGATGAACTGCTCCATCATTCTGGAGGTGGGGGCCCTCTCCTCCACCGTGCAGAGCAAATCCACCAGCTGCGTTGCAAACGTCAGCTGAGTTTCACTAGCAGGTCGTAAGCAACCTCCGTGAAGATTAATATGTGATATATTGTGTCACTGTTAGTTACGGAGTATGTGCTTTTAAATTTCTCCTCTCTCCCTCCTTGTAGGCTGTTACGTAATTACATTTTTCTTAGAGGCGAACGACTGCCACAAACGTCTCTCTTGATGCTCAACGGCTTGTGTTCTGTTCTGATGTGCTTTTTTTCTGAATTCTACTGAGAGGATACCTAAAAAAGACCAGGCCAAAATAAACCAACTTCAGTTCAGAGTAGTTCCTGTCTGCTGCGAGTACCTGACACGGACACAGGGGCAGGACAAGAGCAAACCAACTAACCCATACCTTTGATATCGATTGGTAGGCTAACTACCATATTTTCTCAGGGCTCCTTTTTCTGATGTCGCATGTTCTTTTATGGATGTATTACTCTCCTCTGTCAGAAACAATTACCTCATGGAACATTTCTTCATCCAGAAAAGGACGAACGTAAGAAACGATAGTGTCACGACAAAGAGTCACGGGGTTTTCATCCATTAATCGAGCAACTCTGAAGTGTGAACTTCACTCGCCCGAATGCCCGATCAGTGCTGTACTGTAGTCCCCTCCATTGCTTGCCACCAGCGGCGCCAACTGCCAACGCATCTACTAGCTGATAATGCCTCCAAGCCTTCGATCACCACTGGTCTGCTTGCTAACACCGTGCCGATGCAACTACGATGGTGTGCCGCTAATGACCAACATGGCGACATGCTACATGGCGCATCCTGAAAGGGTTTACTACCAAGAAATGGGTTGCGAGAGTTGCAAAATGCAGTACAAAAACAGAGAAATGCGGGTACCATGAAAAACCCCGACAAAGAGAAGGGCACTAAAACAATCGGAAAATAAAAAAAGGGAGCAGACAACCAATCACTACTAATCAATGTTTATAGCCCAATGAAAACATGACACATACCGTTTCTGTTTGTGGGCCTTCCGTTACTTTGGGCCCAACTCAGCTGGTCTGTCAGAATTCAGAAAGACACATAAATCCGGCTAAGAGTTCTAAAAAAACATAAATCCGGCTAAAAATTATCCTTGCACGTCAGACCTGTTAAAACAGCCTCGCCAGAGTGTCGTCGCAAAGAAAAGAACTGTATCGTCTGTAGTGTAGTGAGTAAAACAATCTACACTTCGCCAAAAAAAAAAAAAAATTTGGCACGCATCCGTCGTTTCCCACCCACTGGTTCGTCCTCTCCAATGCCTTCCAGATCGTCGAGCTGGAGATCTGTTCCATGTGCTACAAGAATACAAGCATCAACCACGCTAGAAAACGGCCCTGAAGTCTGATGTGGGCGTTCCCTCCTCTAGTGTCCATGTGCGCGTTCCCGTACGCCAGCACCGTCCTCGTCGGTTCCTGCTCTCATTGTACATGATGGAGGACGAAGACGCGTATTCCGGAGGTAGCGAGTCATTCGTGCATGCAGTGAACCGTACGCCTGTACGCTCAGTCGCCTACATCCTCATAGTGCTCGCCATTTCTCCGGCGTGATAATGTCAGGTTCCTGCTCGCGATCCACTCTCTGCGCTTCGCTCCTTTTCCAGCCGCGGCGAGATCAGCTCTGCTGTACGAGGGTGTGTTCAGATTTCAAAGTATTTACTGTAGCTTTTTAAAAAAACACTGTAGCGAGTCCTGGGAAACGTGTTTTGTGAGTAAGAGGAATAGTATGAATATAGAAAAATTAGAATGAATAGTGTTTAGTTGAAAATCTGAACACACCGAGTGTTTGTCCGTCTGTTCACAAAGCAGGTCAGTAGCTGTTAGGCCAGTTTCAATGGGAGGTTTCATGGGCATTAAATACACTGCCACATCATCAGTAATTAAGAGAGAGAGTTTCATGGGATGTGACAGAAGTTTCATCACCATGAAACCCCTGTGGCACAGTTACCTAGTTTCCAGTCTAGGTAACTGTGTCCATGAAACCTCCACTGAGACTGGCCTTAGTAACAATTGTTTTCTGCTCTGCTCCAGCTCCAGCAACCTTGGTAGTATGTTGCTATTCGAGCATCACATCAATTTGATTTCCAGTATAAGCAGGGGCATCACTGATTCTTCTTTCCACCGTTTCGTATAGAAAACGAAATTTCGATGCTCTAAACATGTCTTTAGACACATCTACAAAATTTGTTTGCCCTCATGGCCTCATTGATGTGGTGGCCCAAAGGCATATGATGGAAGTAAAAGGATGTAACCATGTAACGGATGAAGGTAAACAATTATACTGGTCAAACTGAATCAGGAGTGCCAAGTAGTAGCATGTTAATAAAAGGGGAAAAATGGACTAACAATTCAGGACTCTAATAAGAACAATTTGTTTGCCCTCGTTGTGGTGGTCCAAAAGTATACGAAGTAAGGATGTAACCATGTTTCGGATGAAGGTAAACAATTATACTGGTCAAATTGAACCATGAGTGCCAAGTATTAGCATGTTGGTAAAAGAAAAAAGAATGGACCAACAATTCAGGACTCTAATCAGAACATATGAAATACGAGGGCATGTCAAAAGCCGCTAGCCTTGAATCCTTGATGCAAAAGTAAACTAAAAGTAGACAATTAGTCAACAACTGCATTAACAATACAGCCACAAAAATTAGAAAGTAAGGTACGTAAGTGCATATTGAAAAAGTTGAATTCCAAACTTCCCGGGCATCAATTATCAAGAGGTATCATCTACACAACATATTCCAATTTCCTGCTGTCAAACTTCTAATGCCTGACAAGCTGTAGCAACGGTGAAAAAAAAAAGAGTTAAGAATTCTGGAACAGGAGTAAAGACAAATTCATCATGAGGACATAAGACAAAAGAGAGCGAAAAGCCTTCCCTTTAAAAAAAACTTGCACTAGGTAGACTAGAGAAATGTATTAAAATTACTGATAGTGCAAGTAATGAGTAATGCCTTTGCTTGCCCTTGTTGTTCTAGTCTCTAGGCTCTTAGATTAACACATCAGCCTTTTGAAATTCCTGAGTAAATACTACTCTTATGTGAACCCAGATAGAGTACTCCCACCACCAAAAAAAATCACACAAGCAACTACAAATGGTACCACGATACACTGACGTGCCAACAGACGTACAGTCTGGGATAGCGAAATTTGTGCCACACAATTGAATGTGTACCCAAAATTATTATTTCCTGTCATTATTGTACGTCAAGAAAAATCAAACACAAGCCTAGTACTCCAGTAGATAAATATCAACAAGAAGATGAGTTTGGTTTTAATGTGCTTGAAGAAACATTGCCGTGTATGAGTGGAAGTCTCAATTAGGAGCAAAATAGCTAGTGTTGCGATCCAACCTGTTTCTCCATAGCTAAATTAAACCTGGCTGCCATGAATTGGGAAAGATTCCCAAAAATACACTGTCCACCAAAAAACACATGCCATCTGCCCTCTGCCGCATGTCGACTTTCCCAAATACACTGTTCCACCACTATGTGGGTGAGAGGACGGTGTTTGGAGAAATCCTGGATCGAACCCACCCATATGACTGGAGGATGAAAAGCTCAAGGAGGCAAATCCTCGCCTCTGCCCGTGAGGTTATGGATGTCACTGTGAGTACTCCTAGTTCTCGGTTCTCACTTGGGTCAACTCACTCGTTTCTCGAGTTTCCGGTGATGCTACGTTTTGTTTCGATTGATCAAGTTGTGGTGCCTTAGTTCCAATTGTTCATTTGTTGCTGCTAGCCAAGCGACAGTTCGGAACTTCAGAGTTTAAGCGCTAGACCATTCGGAACAATAAGCAATGGAGTAGTTAACAGCTGAAATTGTGTAGTTTCAGTTGTGCACCACCTTCACGTACCGAAAAGCATCGAGTTATTAGCAAGTTAATCTGAGCTGGTCTAGCATCGGTAGACAGATTGAAAGCTGAACTTTTCAGGCACCCCGGAAGTCCTCTAGGAGCTCTCTACCTTCTCCTTATTATTTTTCGTTTTTTCTTTCTTTTTTGAAACGATACGCTCTTTTTGGGGGGAATGACTTCCTGACAATGAATAAAGAAATAGATTGACGCGTGTAGTTGGGAACTCCGTCTGTTGATGGCAAAGAAGCTAGCCAAGCATTTTGTCCGTTCTGGGCTTTCGACCCAATTGGCAAGTTGGGCCTTCCCGGTAGCACGAAGCCCATCCCTAAGCACGAAACAGTTTAGGCCTAAATCCACATTTTGCTGCAAACAACATTTCTAATCCTCTAAAAGGATGATAATATTTTTTGGTATTAATTATTAGTTATCTAAAACTGCAAAATCCTTGTTATGTTCTGATTTTAAAGAACACAAGGTCCAGGGTTACTTTACCCGTTTAGTGAGAGACTAAATAAACATGTATAATTTATTTGAAACACCCCCTCTCCTATCCCATCTCCTATCCCATCTACTCCGCTGACTAGAGCGCCAGTGCGAGTGACTAGATTATTTATTTGATAACAAAAGTATATATTTCAACATGAAAAGGGAATAACCTTAGTCTTGACAAGGTGGTGTTTGGGCTCAATATGACGCTGAAAAGAGAATGATGCGATTATGGATTCGAAATATCTCCACCCATCCTAATGTTTACTAGTTTGTAAATGATCATAATTAGTTAACTAACATGTGCTGAAAATTATCGTTCTTTGCGGTAAAGATCATCAGTTCGTCACCATGAAAGAATTGCACTTGGGACATAATTATGGTTCATTTATTTTTGTTTTGGAAATGTGAAAAAGTTGTCCTGGACAAAATCAACATATCTACTTTTGTTTGGAAATCCGGTCACAACATGGGCACTCAAAAATCCTTACATGACGGCCAGTGCTCCTGGAAACTTTTATTTTTTTTTTTTGAAAGTATGCATATTTTCTACGCTTATCTACGTAGAAAATGGGTCACGAAGGACCTTAACCGCCAAGTTTTTGAGCCTCTGGTCTTGTCGAATTCAAACCGCGTGACCGCTTTCCAGAAAGTTCCGCTCGACCATCTTCTTTCCCTGGTCCCACCTACAGTCCACCAGCCGCTCCACGCCGTTCGGCGCCGGCCAAGGGCCCCTTGTGCCACGTGTCAACGGACCTGACGCTTTCCTCGCGATGTCCACCGTCCTCTGACTTGGTCGTGGGCCCCGGCGACGTGCCCGCGATGAAGACGGCGCTTTCCCATCCCCAACTTTAAACTTAACCCTTAATCACCAATGCCGCGCCTACCCTTTTGTGCACCCTGAGCCACTGCCGCTGGGCCCGAATCGTATTTGGAGCCTTGATTCGCCGTTAAAGAGAAGTGGGTAGGCGGAAATCCTTTCCGTGCGGACACCTACTGCGCGGACAAAACGAGCCAGTATTCAAACGGCATTGGCTCGGATCCAAGGCCGCTGCGCGTTCAAACGGACGGCCGGGATCGCATCACGTGCCGGATAAAAGCAAGACCTGGCCTTGCTACGTGCACACACGGCGTCTTTGTGTGAGCACACCGCGCAGCGCAGAAAAGGGGAAGAAGAACCAGCCAACAAGCTATACTAGCTTTTCCGGTTTCACATCCGAGCAGCAGCGGCGGCGGAGAAGAGAGAAGTGGGGGGCGGCATGGCTGAGCACAAGGAGGAGCCGGTGATGGAGTCGGTGATGGACAAGATCTCTGAGAAGTTCCACGGCGGCGACTCCTCGTCGTCGTCTGACTCGGACGACGAGAAGAAGAAGGGGTCCTCGTCGGCGTCGGCGGCGGCGGCCATGAAGGACAAGATCTACCGCCTCTTCGGCCGCGAGAGACCTGTCCACTCCGTCCTCGGAGGCGGCAAGCGTAAGCCCCGCGATTTGTAGTCCCGATTTGCACCTGCTCTGCTTTAGATCCAACCCGATCTGGTTATATTCGTTCTAGCTGGTGCTTCCTGGACAGTTACTGCTGCATAGTACTTCACTTCATTCATGATATGCTTAAGGATTTGAAACTGAAAAAGGTTTGGTTTGTGGTTTTTGGATCTGCAGCGTATTTGTTAAGCATCCGACGGTTTACTGTTAGTTTCTGGGCGGTAGCTTTAGGATTCCACTAATTGATTTTAGTTATAGCGCTTATGGGCGGCGCAGCTTGTCCTTACCCTTAAACCCTTAGATGCTCTGTTCGATCCGGATCTGGAATGTTAACTATCTACCTGTTTGTTGGGGATTCTTGGACTGATGCTATTATTTGTATACAAATGCGATTGCAGCTGCCGATCTTGTCCTATGGAGGAACAAGAAGATCTCTGGCGGGGTGCTTGCCGGTGCCACAGCCATCTGGCTCCTGTTCGAGGTCATGGAGTACCATCTCCTGACCTTGTTGTGCCACTGCCTCATCCTCTCACTGGCCGTCCTCTTCCTGTGGTCCAATGCTTCCACTTTCATCAACAAGTGAGCTTCTGTGATTCCTGATCTTCAAATAAAAACTGAAAGTCATTTGATTCAATTTAGACCTGGTGCTGCTCATTGTCATGGTGGGACCTTAATTCATAAATATGATTCTGAATTTATGGTACTGCTGATTGTCAGGTCTCCACCAAACATTCCTGAGGTGAAAATCCCGGAGGATGTGGCCGTTAATGTTGCACTCTCGCTGAGATATGAGATCAACAGGGGTTTTGCTACCTTGAGGGAGATTGGGCATGGCCGTGATCTAAAGAAATTCCTAATTGTACGTTTACTGTTTCTTTGGACTTCCTGTGCAGTGTCATGAAATCTTGTTATTGTGCTGATACCCTGCACTTGCTTTTGCTTGTTGTAGGTCATCGCAGGTTTCTGGCTTCTTTCAGTTCTTGGGAGCTGCTGCAATTTCCTGACATTGTTTTACATTGGTAATGATTGTGTGCCATATGTTCCTCAAATATCTCTTTTAGTGTTGATGCAATTATGAATGAAAATTTGTGGTGTTCCTATTGCAGTCTTTGTGGTGTTGTATACTGTGCCAGTACTGTATGAGAAGTACGAGGACAAGGTTGATGCTTTTGGTGAGAAGGCTATGATTGAACTGAAGAAGTATTATGCCATCTTCGACGAGAAGTGCTTATCAAAGATTCCAAAAGGTCCTCTGAAAGATAAGAAGCACTAGAATGGTTGTAAGGTTCTTGCGATTAGTATGATGAATTACTACCTGTCACCTTTGGTTTGGAAGGATGGCTGTTAGTCCTGGTCTCTAGTTGAAGTATATATCTGTATGGCAATACTAGCGTGGCTTACTGTTATGATCTGCTGATGTTTGAAGTCTTGTCGGCTGAAAATTGTTGATCTTGTTTTTTGCTTCAACTTTCAGCATAGTTGTTCTATCTGGAAGCTTGAAATATATATCTATCTATCAGTGTCATGGGATCTTTATGGTACAACTTTTCTATTGATTCTTGCCTTTTGCATGCTCTTGGCTGCTGAGGTATGCATGTTTCTGCGCATATGCTATGATAATATAATTTTTAATTATCTAGTATGGCACTGTAGTCCATTCCTATGCGTATGCATCCAATATGGTAACTTATTGGGAAATTTACATGAGATTGAAGGTCCCAGCAGAGGCTTGATCTGAAATGAGAGCTCTCTAACACTATAACCTTCAAAAATGGATTAAGCCATGTCGTACGATGCTTGAATTTTGATTGATATTTCATAGCATCTCATACCATGGCTATAGATGGACTTTCAGTATTTCTAATCATGGCTACAATATAAATCTTTTATTAGAATAAAAGCTAGCAGTGATACTCTTATGGTACAGATATTGTCTTTGGGCCATTTGCAGCAGCTTTGGCAATTTGTTGCTGCGTTCATTGCATTTGTAGCTGGGGATTTGATTCAAATGATTGGTTCTGCTATATTTGCGGTTTGCACATGGTTCAGTGTCTTCTGGAATTTGGTTTGGCCAGTTTCAGTGGTTTTGGAAGTATCTCCAGAATTCAGTAAAATGTGATCACTTTTCCCTAGTTGGTTAGGAGCTAAAGTCATTGATAACTTGTAGTGTATGATTATTAACTATTGCTGTTCAATGATTTCGCCAGTAACTTTTGTTTGGGGATGTGCATCATAAGTTCATAACCCAACATGAAGTATCATGGTTTGGTTGGCTCCGTCGTACAGTTTTAATACCTACTAGGCAATTTCCATGGTTTCAGGCGCAAAGTTACCACTTCGTTGCAGATGCATATGCTAGGCAGGATTGCTTGAACAAGGTTTAAGAGGATAGATGCCTATAGCCCAGCCGTCTTTGCAAATGTATCGATGCTTTTGATCTAGAGGATCTCTTGCAATGGAGAATAGCGGCCCTCGTGGCATTCTCTTGGGCTCTTGGCCTAAATCTGGGAGCTTAACCTTGGCGCTGCCGTACTCGGCACGATGAGCAACACCCACTGCCCTCTCCATTGGCCCATTGCCTTCCTCGTCCAGATCGATCTCTCTAGGAAAAAGTTTATATCACCCCCCAACCTATGGAGGTTGGACTACGTAACTCTCCAACCTATGAAACGGTCTAAAGCACTCTCTGAACTTCTCAAAACCGATCGAATTACCCCCTAAAGCAGTTTTAAAAAATCATAGTAAATCATAGAAAAATCATAAAATAGAAAATCCAATTGTACTGGACTTTAAATGAGTTGATATACACATTGAACATTTAATATGATACTACCTCCGTTTTTTAATATATGACACCATTGACTTTTTTTCTTCGTTTGACTATTCGTCTTTTCTATAAATATTTATGCAATTAGATAAGTCTACTAGTTAAATCCAAAGTATTATCAATAATAGATGTAGTGGTACCCATTTTATGCTATTTAACAAAGTAACTAATAAAATATCATTGGTCAAAGTTGAAGGAAAAAGTCAATGGTGTCATATATTTAAGAATGGAGGTAGTATGCTTTAGTACATTTTTTCACTATAGCTTTAGATCTATGATTTTCTCCATAGTTATTAAAAATGTATTAAAACATATCATATTATACGTTCAGTATGTATATCTACTCATTTTGAGTCCAACACAATTTGATTTTTTATTTTATGATTTTTTTGTGATTTACTATGATTTTTCAAAATTGGTTTAGGGGGTAATTTGATCGGTTGGGGGCGATATAGACCGTTTCATAGGTTGGGGGGTTACGTAGTCCAACCTACATAGGTGAAGGAGTGATTTAGACTTTTTCCATCTCTCTATCTTCTGACTCAATGGCATCAAGAACCCTAACAATATCCACCTGTGCTGCTTCCCACATCTATCAAAAGACAGCAGTCTGAGCTTGCTTGCTTTGGTGAACATGGAGCCCCTGGAGGAAATCCCCGCGCCGCCCCTTAGGCATCTCCGGTGGAGTCCTTAAATGGACTTTATCCTTTGATTTAGTCTCTCATTGGAAGAAACTTCTCCAGCAGATCCTCTAAATGAGCCCCCATTTTAGGGAGGCCACCAAATTTTGGTCAAAGCCTCTAGAATTGGAGGCCCTCTAAATTTAGTCACCCCACTAAAGTTTGAAGCCTCTAAACTATTTTTTGTTGGCCCCTAAATTCAATATAGAGGCTCAAATTTGGTCTCCCCACTGGAGTTGCTCTTATGGCATCTCCAGTCGGACCCTCAAATGGGTCTCTATCTCTTGTTTTAGTCTCCCACTAGAGAAATCATCTCCAGCCGAGTCTCTAAATCCTCTAATTTAGTCACCCCACTGGAGTTGAAACCTATGAATTTTATTGGGCTGGCCTCTAAAAGAAATTTAGAGGCTCGAATTTAGAGGCCCGGCTGAAGGTGCTCTTATGCACTGCACACTGCAAGCGCAAGGCGAAGAGTTGCGCGAGTGCGACTCTGGCCGGTGCTGGCTGCTCGCTTCACGTAGAGGTTATCTTCCTCCAGGACGAGTCAAGCGAGAGCGACCGCGTGAGCACCGGCTCCTCGAGCTCGAGGCAGGGGACTCCATCGTCCTCCTGCCCTTGCTGGCTCGCAAGGTGCAGCGGGACTAACTGCGGACGGAGCAGGCCGTCGAGGAACGGCGTCGGCCATCGGCTCGGCCCGGTGGGGAAGCGATCGCCGGAGGTCGAGACTGCATTGCGACGCCGATCGACACTCGACGCAGGGTCCGTCTCGATGAGTTTGGCGATGTTGCCGTGACCGATGCGCCCCTCGTGCTGCGGCTTTGATTTGCTGGTCGGCCAGCTGTAGGAGAATCTGCCGACGTCGGGGAGAGGATGTGAGCATGGATGGTTTGGAGCAGCTCTGTGCTTTGGCCATGCATATGAAATTTTAAGAGCTGGGGATGTAAGAGAGGGTGGCAGCACACGTCCTATTGGCAACCTTGCTGACATTGGTCGGCCGGGGTCGCTCTCGCTGAGATTTTCTCTGGGTCCCCTACCTCGGGACGGGAGAACGTCGCGGCATCGCAAAACGCCACCGGCAGGCGGCAGAGAAGTTCGAGTCTTGTGCGTGTGCACTCGAGATGCGATCATCGATTTTGTTTAGCACTGAGAATCCAGGCACGTCGGTGTTATGCTGATGAGTCAAGCTAGCGGGCGGTTAGAAGAAGAAATATATAAAGCAGTGTTTCGACCGACATTGACGTGTTTCCCTCAGGGTACGTGTGCCGTGCGCGCGCTGTGTGTCGACACTCAACTGATGGTGATTTTCTTATATCTCTTTTCATAATTCTTTATTAATCTTCAAACTTTGCATGGCGATAGATGTCTATATGCTCTATCCATTTTATAATTTTGGATGAATTTTTACATGGACCGAGTAGATGATATGGTAGCACGCCAAGGGGTGGTAACACACTGTATGTAGATGGCAAACACACGAGATGTTCTCCCGTCCTCCTCCTTCGTTCGGAAGACGAACAGGGGTCGTGTTCAGTTCCCAAAAATAATTTTTACTTTCTATTCATCCCTCTCACAGAACACGTATCCTTAAAAATTTTATTTTTATGTTTTCTATTCATCTCCCTTACATAACAAAAATCACAGAAAAAAAATATTTTTTCCTAACTCCACCTTTTTTTTTTGAGGAATTTTCCTAACTCCACCTGAACACCAGCGGTCTGCGCCACTCGTGTGCAAATCCTCAGCCCAGTAGCTCCCGCTGGCCCAGCCCAGCATCACCAAGCTCTAAGCATTGTAAAACGAGCCCACAGGACAACTGAGCAGCCAGAGTCACACACATACCCCCGGCCAACACAGCAGCAGTCTGCGACACCACTACCGGTGGCGCGCTGCCCAACCCCTCTTTCTTCCCGCCGGAAATCGATCTCTCCCCACCGGCCACCGCCGCGATCCCCGCCCCGACCGTTCGCATCCGACGCACCAAACCCTAGCCGCCGTCCCACGCCCTCATCCGGACACCACCGCCGCCATAAACCCCCCGCTCCCCACCTCGCATTCTCGTTATCCCCTTCTCCTCCCTATCCCTCGCACGAAACCCCATCCGCCTCCGCATTCTCCTCCCAGCTTCCGCTGCTCGCTTGGCCCGTCTCGCCATGTCGACCTCGCCGCAGGCGGCGGTGACTGTCTCCGTCGAGTATGCCAAGTCGAGCCGCTCCACCTGCAAGGGGTGCAGCGGGTCCATCGCCTCCGGGGCGCTCCGCCTCGGCGCCTCCGCGCGCGACCCCCGCGGCTTCGACGCCACCAAGTGGTACCACGTCGCCTGCTTCCCCTGCGCGTCGCACCCGCTGGGCCCCGTCGAGAGCATCAAGGGTTTCGACTCTATTAAGGTTCGTGCATTTGGGGAACGGTTATGGAGTTCTAATCTCGCTCCATGTTGTTTACGGATTAGTACATAAGGTTTTGGCTTTTGGGACTGCAGGACTATGATCGCGAGGAGTTGCGAGAGATAGAGAAGGTAATGCAGTCTCCACTTTTGCAATGGTTTTAAGTCATGTAGTCTTTTTTGCTAATGAATGTTTTTTTTTTTGCAAAGTTTATGGTTAATAAATGGCATCTATGCCGAGCAAAGGAATGCCACAAAGTAGATTTTATTTTTCATAGGTTTTGCTTGTCCAACATGTAGACAGTATTCACCATCCCTGCTTGTAGAACTATGTGCCCATGTGTATGGTAAAGTGCGTAAATCAAATGGACATGTCCACAGTGATTCACTTGTTTGATTGGAATAATTTGAAGTTATAGTTTTTTCTTTTTGTTTTTTGGGTCCAGGTTCTGTGGTTAGTGAGTCAACATCTATCGGAAGTAACTATACAAGAAGTTAAGAGAATTTGGAATAAAATTTTAATAGCTATATAGTGATGTTAGTTTCTTAGGATTTTTTTTTTACCCAACTTAAATAATGAGAATCACTCATTTCAGAATCGTAAGACAGACCAGACAACAGTTAGTCCATTGGAGGAATCGAGTCCAAAGAAAGTAAAGATTTCGATGTCTTCGGCTGTGGAGGGTTTGTTGGATGAGGCAAGTCTCTTTGTTGAGTATGCAAAGTCTGGCCGCTCTGTATGCAAAGGCTGCAATGAGAATATCGTTAAAGGTGCCCTCCGCGTTGGTTCCTCTTTTCATGATCCACGCGGCTTCGACCAGACCAAGTGGTACCATGTTCAATGCTTCCCTGCATCATCATATCCAGTATTTCTTGTAGAGAATCTGAAGGGCTTCGATTTAATTAAGGTCCACGCTTTTATTTTGCAATCTTTCACATTTTGTTTTCTAGTCTATATAGAGACTAATTTGTGGATCTTGGGTGCTTGTAGGATGATGACCATCAGAAGCTGCGTGAGTTAGAGGAGGTAACGATTTGTCACTCATACATATAATTAAATCAAGTGGCTAGCAGTTTTTTTCATTTTTTTTTGCAAGTACAGAAAGATGCAGTTTTTTTTTGTCCTACAGGGGTGAATAGAAATTTACGTTGTTTGGTTCTTACCAGTTTGTCCTGTTTGTTTGGTTACTAGTTCTTTTGAGTTTTGGTATTGCGTGTGATTTCTTAATTACCATCATGTTCATTTACGCCTCCTGAGTTAAATGAGACACATATGAAGAAAAAAAAATGGTCAAAGTTCAATATGTGCATTTTGCAGTTGAATCTAGCCCCCGTAATGCACATATGCAGTTCAATATGTGATTTTTCTTTTCTGAATTCTTGATTTCTTCTAGGCTCACAGCATGGGGGGCTCTAAAGAAGGTACTGACAAGAATGTGGATGAAGTAAAGGTTAGTCATGTATACCTGAACTCTGTTTTCTTACCATTCATAGTATTATAGATAAGGCCCGCACCAAATATGTTGAAATATAAATGCTAATGGAATGTTTAGTTTTAAATCAATTTGCTTGTTGATCACAATGTGTGCTGTGCAAAGAGAAATGGAGTAAATGACCAGTAAATTGGTGTGTTGTCTGATTTCGAATTTAATAACAATTCATTTTCAGAAGCGCACAAGCAACAAGACTGCAGTTGATGATGAGCCAAGTCCAAAAAAAGTGAAGGCCTACGAGTCTTCACCTGCAAAAGGGGTATCTGTAAAGGCAAGCATCTCTGTTGAATATGCAAAATCTGGCCGATCCATCTGCAAGGGTTGCAATGAGAATATTGCGAAAGGTGTCCTTCGTCTCGGTGCATCTGCCCATGATCCCCGTGGTTTTGACAGCACCAAGTGGTTCCATGTTGCATGCTTCCCTGCCTCATCATACCCAATATTTCCTCTGGAGAATCTGAAGGGTTTTGATTCTATTGAGGTTTGTGCTTTTATATCCTTTTATGTTTTAAAATTTTTGTTCTGTTTATCAAGGCTAATGTGTGAACTCGGGGGATGTGCAGAATAATGACCGTGAGAAGTTACGATACTTGGAGGAGGTAAATGTTTGGTCATCCGTACAACTTGTATAAATCAAGTGTTATCCTTGCTATGAATTGCTGCGTATGTCTACGTTTAGGCAATAATCTTTGTAAGTGAAGAAAATGTGGCACTCTTGTGGATTGTGGTGAACAAGGGAGTAGGAAACATATATTGTTTTGAATTAGAATCTTTGGAGGGATAAAATGCTGCTGCCACTATGTTGCATGTTTAATATTTCCTAGATATATTTTTTTTAGTTTTTGTGACTTTTTATCTTATATGAGAATTTTCTTTTGTTTAGCAAATTCTTAGTTTGGTTTACTAATTTCATTTGCAGAATCACAAGAGTCATGACAGTGCAGCTGATCATTCAAATGAACCGAACCTGAAGAAAGAAATGGTCAGCATTTGATTTAGCATATGCATCTTGTAGCTGACTCCAGAACCTGTAACTCCTCGTTTCTTGATTTCTTCTAGGTTCACAGCTCGGGGGACTCTAAACACGGTGCTGAAAATGATCTGGGAGAAGTAAAGGTGATGAATGATCTTATATGCTTTGGACTCTTACCTAAACTTTAACATACTCCCTCTTTTCTCTCAAGAGTTAAGAGGTCCAAAAGATGGTAGCCATTAACAGTGTCTTATTTAGCAACCATTGATTATCAGTGTCTTATTTAGCCAATAAAAATGTAGCTATTTCCAATTATTAGGTAGCACATAAACGGAGTACTCATCATGCATATTCGTATAAACATTATATTCCCTAGTCATTTGCATGCATGCAGCATCCTAGGCAGTCAAGTGGAATCACTTACCAGAGAGAGGATGGGGCAAAATTGAACATGATACTGGGCATGAATCTGGTCAGTTCATGGAATAAAAAAAATCATCACCATACCAAAATAAAATAAAATCACGGAACAGATTTTGTACTTGAAGCAAACATTTACGTAATGAAGCTCAAATATTTATTATTCGACTACTGAAATTAGTTCTGCAGTTCAAATATATTTTTTTACAGTTGGAAATATTGAACTCGAACAAAGTCTGGAAAATTCATCTATAAGATCTGGTGTTTTATCATATTTACATATTGGAATTAAGATGATTGGTGAGAGTTCATAAACACATCCATATTCTAATCTGTATACTTGTAGCCTGCTAGGATTTGATATTATTGATAGTTACAAATTCAAAATTCGCAAATAGTGTACAATGCAATTGAAGTATAAAATCTAAATAAAATGCAACAGTTATCTTATTAACCATGCAATGCTTCTGATAGCAGGTGTTGATGCATTATTTATTTCCTTTCCACATAATATATATTACCTCCCAAGGGTAATAGAAAATACTAACCCTTTGCTTAATCTGCAATGAACAGTTCTAACTATCTTGGAGAAAAAAAATCCTTGGTGTGAACTGATAACTGTAGAGATCACACAAAACTTGCAGAGCTAAAGGGTCAACTTACATTCAAATCCCTTCATAAATGTTGCTCTGTTTTTCCTCTGCTATCTGATATAGTATGGGGACTCTAATGTTAATAGAATAGGTTGCTTCTGAGTTCTGACCTGGCATTCAGCAGTGTCTAAATAATCTTTCCTCCACCTAAAGTGAATTGGTAAACATATCTTTCCTCAGAAACATCTGATTGTTGCTATTCTTTTCTTTTTCCATACAGTTACCTGCAGGAAACAATATAACTGATCCATTGGTACCATTTTCAGTTTCTGATATCAAGAAAAACTACAAGGTAGCCATCATTCTTAGCTACTTCTGTCTTTTGTCTGTTGCTTCTGGCCTTCTGCTAAGCAATTCTGCTCCCTGTATCTTTTCATGTTTTTTTTGCTACTGAATTGTTACAAATTCACCATTTTTTTCTGTTGATTTAGGATGCTACCCTTCCTGTTCATTGGAAAGTTTTTGAAACAGTTATCTTCCGTGATCAGGTGCAATGATATCTATACCATAGACTATTTCTGGTTGTAAGGTCTTACTGTTTTTCCACAGAAAGATGACCTTAAATTGAATGTTCAGCAAGACGGACTTCATGCTTCGGCCAAGGTTGCTGCATTTGATTTTGATGGGTGCCTTGCCAAAACCTCAGTGAGGAGGTATTACATTGCATAAGATGTACAAGTTTGGTTCATTCTATTAAATAAATGGTATTCTAGATGATTCTGATATGAATATATTTTCCTTTATTCGGTCATTTATAATGGTGCTGCATTTAAATGGCAATGATCTATTGGAGAATTGTCCTTAACTAATAAGCAAAATCCCTTTTACAAGCATAGGTATCAATTGTCAGTTAGCATTTCTAGAAAAATGCTGACACGCCAAACTTACCATTCAGCTGCAAATCAAGTAATCCTTGGCTTTGGTGGTCTTTAGCATTATGGTTAAGAGCCCAACTTGTGTATTCGTCTCCTGACTTGACAATTTCTTACAGACGGAGTTTATGATTCACAATACTCTATTATGCATGCTGTTGGTTTTATGATAACAGAATTGGTAATTTTCAACCTACTGCAAGTGCAGCATTGGTGCAGACAAGTGGTCTTTGCAGCATAAATCAATTCCAGAAAAATTGCAAAGTCTCTATACTGATGGTTACAAGCTGGTTAGTTGTTCCACATTTTTTTTTTTTGTATTTTTGTACTTGAAGTATCGTGCAGCATGTTCGTATGGGGGGAAAACACTAACCCTTGCCAGTTATGTATTCCCTTGTTAGTTTTTTATTGCTTTGATTTTAGTGGCATATCTTTTGGAAATCATGTCAACTCATTTTTCTGCTGTTGCTAGGTCATATTCACCAATGAATCAAACATTGAGCGCTGGAAGAATAAGAGACAGGAAGCTGTTGATTCCAAAGTCGGACGCCTTGACAACTTTATTGAGTGTGTTAAAGTCCCTATTCAGGTATGCAGTGAATTTATCTTATCTGAAATCTGTGTCAAAATTTGTCCAGATGCTTTTGACCAGCTCTTTTCTTAAATAAGAAAGAAAAAGAAATATGCCATTTATTTTGATACTCTTATGGCTGAAATGGGCATGTACTATAACTTAGATGTTATTTACAGTCAGTTTGTGGTTACTGTCAACAGCATGCGATTGTTCAATAATGTTCAGTGAAGAAGTGGTTTCTAAAATGTTCGTAATTTCTTTCTGAGACCAATTTAAATTTTAGATAAGTTCAGTTATTTATTGTTGTTTCTCACATGTGTGATTGCAATATAGATTCAACAAGATCTGTTAGTAAACCACTAAGAATTTTGATAATTGTTTTAGCAAACGGAGATTATCGTAATCCGCCTCATTGCTAAAGTGAGCCATAGTCTGCTATTATTGCCTTGCAAAACGTAGCCTGTAAAATCTGCCCCCTTTTCAGTGATACTATGGCCAGAATCAAGGACTTGTGATATAGATATCGGATTATCTTAATGTTTATGTCTCTAGATAAATTTGCAAGTATTCTATTCTCTATCACTGGTTATAGCACTAAAATTAGAATCACAACAAACAATGGTGAGCATAGTACAAATCCTTAAGAGCCAATGAGGTATCTGATACACAAACAATGGTGGGCATATTGAAGTTCTGGGAGTTCTTGTAATGCACAAACTCTTTGGCCCGATGTCTCAGTCTGAATTAGATCAAGTGGGTCTTCTCTCTTGAAGTGTGTTTGCCTTTTCAGATAGTTATACTCTTGATTAATTTGATTTGCACATGCAGGTTTTTATTGCTTGCGGTTTAGGTAAAGGAAAAGCTACTCCAGATGATCCATACCGCAAACCAAATCCTGGAATGTGGTGGCTGATGGCTCAGCATTTCAATTCTGGGATCAAAATCGACATGGATCAGTAATTACTCAACTCTGACAATATTTCAGATTTTCAAAGCCACTCTACCTTTCGTAAAACTATCACAAAATTGCACTCTTTGAATGGAACATCAGAAATCTGCACTTTTAAGCATTGCCGTTGGGCTGGAACCAGGCGTCTCTCTTATAAGTTTACCCTGTCTGTATCTTCTAATATGGATGTAGTTAGCATACAGGGTAGGGTTGCAATGCAGTGCTGTCCGCATAAACAGATACAATGGCTGACATATGCTTACAACCAGGAGTGCATGTGCTACTGATTTGATCAGCCTCCCTTCTGGGAGGAATTTATCTCGTCCCAAGCACAAGTAAAAGTTCACCATGATTTGGGAGGGTCAAGAATTAATATTTAAAATAATCTATAGTTATATGTTGAGGGAAGGGACCTTCATTGCGCATTTCTTCAAATACCTGCAATTACCAATTTTGCAAACCTTAGTTTCGACCATTCCTTCATTGCAGCAATGTCCCTGTAGTTCTCTAGCTGACAGTACAATATTGCATGCTCAGCTTGCTTGTATGTACAGAAATCGTTTCCGGCCTCTGCAACTGTGCACAGCCAAGTGTTTACAGCATATTCAGCTTTTGTATGTTAACAACACTTAATGTTTTTGATATTCTTGATTTATATGTAGATGATGTAAGATTTGCAGGATTGACCACCTCTCTTATCCTAATGCCCTAAAATTATTGTCTTAGCTGGCCAGCACATGGAAACTTTACTAGAGATGTGAGCTTAGAGTGTTGCCCGCATGGAGAACAAAGGTTCCTCTTCTGACAATTGTCATATTCTTTCAGATCTTTCTATGTTGGTGATGCTGCTGGGAGAGAGAACGATCATAGTGATGCAGATATAGAATTTTCCAAGGTATGACAAAGCCTGTATGTCTTGAGCAATCAGTAATGCTCCTTTATTTGATTCAAACAAATTGAAATTCATCCCATACTGAGTAGATACGGCATAGGCGAAGTAGTTACGAAAAATTGAGATCATGCAGTATGCAGAGCAGGATTTAAATTTCAAATGTCCAATGGATGTTAAAACTATGCGTGATCTTATGATACTTTCAGTTGATCTCGTTCATTGTTTCTTATGCTTTCTATTTTTCATATTTGGATTAAGTAGAAACCTTCATTAGCTGACATATGGCATTTCCTCTTATAGGCCATTGGCCTGAAGTTCTATGTTCCCGAGGAATACTTTGGCCACTGATGCTATGACCAGGTTCATTAGGAGGCAAGATGGTTACACTAAGTCATTTTGTAGTGTTCGGATGCTAAGAATATTGTAGCTATTCACGTGGAACTACATCTCTGTTTAAACCTTCAATTAACACTTAGTTATTATTCTGATCTGGAAGTGTTGCGCTAAATTGCTGATATGATTGCGAGATTCAAATCTCTAGAATACGTCGATACAATCAGGTGCAGAGGTGTTGGCCTCATTTAGTGTTAGGATCATTGTACAATCAGGTCCTGATACGGCGGTGATGTCTCTGGTTGCACTTCATCTTCGTGGCTGCTGATAGCCTGTTCGGCTCCTTGGTGCTGGATGCTGGCTGGGACTTGTCTGGCCCACCTGGCAGTGTCTAGCTGGGCTGGCTGGCTGGCTGCAAGCCCAGCAAATCCAGCCAGCCGAACAGGCGGTGATAGAGCTCGTGGACGAGCTCGCGAGTCGCGAAGCTCGCAAGTTCAGGGAGGAGGGCGGCGTGTCGACTCGACTGTCGAGTTCTCTCTCGGTGCATCCTGCCCGGCCTGGGGCGCATCCGCGCATTGCGAGCGTTGTTCATCGTTGACGGCCCCGATTGTCGTGACTCGTGAGGTCATGAAGGAAACGTTACGCAGTTTCGCGAACTACTGGAGCACGGTAAAACCAAAGCTTCGACACGCGCAAAGGTACAGTTCGACAGGAAGAAACCCAGCGACCGATGGGGCCAGAAGAACGGCAGAGTGAGAGCCTGTTCCAGCATTTAAACAGCCACCATCCGTCCACACCCACGAGGCCACGATATTCTACGTATTTCGAACAAATTTTACCGGCCTTTTATCCGTACGTACATTTCCTGGATACGATCAAATACGGAAGCTGCAGTGTCAAAAAAAAAAAAAAACTGAAGCTGCGGTCCCTTCCAAACGGCCCCCTGGGTCCTCGCACGAGAAACGACCTAGACGCGACCATGACTGTCAGTGACCCGTATGCAAGGAAAGCCATGTATACACGCTTATTGCGTGATGACGTCGATCACATCCGTCGATGCACGCGAGAACCCGCTCCAAGCGAAATTTCAGCCGCCCATCCGCGCTTGAACGGACGCAGGCAGCAGCGGTTGGCACCTCTTATATAACCAACCCCAAGTGACGGCTCATCATTCTGATCTCCCACAACAAGATTTAAAGCTCCTTGAATCCCGACGAGATCGATCGCCGGGGTCCGGAGAGATGGAGACGGCGATCTCCTACTCCAACGACGGCCACTACGAGGTGTCGTTCGACGAGGACGTCATCCTGACGATGCTCGCGGGCTCGGGCGACGCGGTGGACTCGTGGCTGGACGAGATCTACCGCGTCCACCGCCTCGTCGTTGGCCTGGACGTCGAGTGGCGCCCCGCTTCCTACTACGACTCCCACACGGCCCCCGTCGCCCTCCTCCAGATCTGCGTCGGCCGCCGCTGCCTCGTGTTCCAGATCCTCCACGCCGACGACATCCCTGACTCGCTCTTCGACTTCCTCGCCGACAAGTGCTTCGCCTTCTTGGGCGTCGGCGTCCACGACGACGTCGCCAAGCTGCGGGCAGGGTACGGGCTGCGTGTCGGGCGCGCCAAGGACCTGCGCAACCTCGCCGCCCACGAGCTGGAGAACCCGGCGCTGCGCTCGTCCGGGCTGCAGGCGCTGGTGTGGGAGGTGATGGGCGTGCAGATGCAGAAGCCGCACCAGGTCCGCGTGAGCGCATGGGACGCGCGCCATCTGACGTACGAGCAGCTCAAGTACGCGTGCGTCGACGCGTTCGCCTCGTTCGAGGTCGGCCGGAGGCTCTACGACGGCGACTACTAGTAGGGTTTTAGGAAGGGTCGTGGACTCATGGGTCATGGTATAGGCATGTTATGGTTGTTAAGCCATCGTAACATCCGCTCATTGCGAACCCGTACTCATCAAGTTCATTGCATGGGCTGCATTTTGAATTGCACCTGTTTCATTTGAATTAGTGCACATTAACCCATCAGTACGAAACCGGTAAACGAGTCATTCTAATTATGGCTTAGTACTTTAGTGCAATCTAAAGGCGATTTATTAATTTTTAGCGACGTTAAATGACATGTCGTTGTAATGGTTCACAGCAAATCAGTTTTGTTAAATTTTCTGTATAAAAATCTCCTTGTCCTTTGTTTTCTATACCTGTTGTCACGGTATACCTCTGCCAGCTTTCAAGGCAAAAAGGAAAAAAAAAGTCCTTTTCTCATCAAAAGGGAGCGCATGCAGTGCAGCTAGGCCTTCGAGGACTGCTACGATTAGTTCTAATCACTATTCATTTTAACTTTTCACTATTCAATTATTCTTCTCTTAGAATATATGTTTTTTTCTAAACTTAGCTACGGTATTTTTCTAAAGCTACAATATTTTCTTCTATACAATGCCAACACATCCTAAAGTAAAGAAATTAGCATGTTAAATATGAATAGGAGGCTTGGAAAAGAAATTTTCAAGCATGTCGAGCAAGAAACCGCCCGAGCATCGGCGCGGGGCACGCTTTGCTCTTAACCTGGAGTTGTTTAGATTCTAGATATTTATTATTCCTCCTATCACATTCGTCTCATTCTTTCTCATCCTTTCCTTACTATTCATTGCTACAGTGCATATTTGCTACAGTAAATCTCCACCTATTTCCACCAAGCTATGTTCAGTTCACAAAAGTATTTTTTACTTCATATTCATCTCCCTCTCAGAACACGTATCCTTAAAAATACTCTAGGCTTTAATCTGCAGTTGTGGCCTGTAAATACTCTACCTAAGTTGCCATGCAACCCCTTTTGTCTGCGCCGTAGCAGATGTAGTCGTCGTGTTTGTTTCGTGGAGTGTATGCGCGGCCTTTAGTTGGATCGAGCATTTGGAGTCGTTAGATGAAATTGCGCTGTTCTAAATCGTATTGAGCATTTGGAGTTGGAGTTGTTGGATGAAATCCGTCTCAGATTACTTGTTGGTTTTCCGGGAAAAAAAAATCTACTTGTTGGTTTCTGCTGAAATGCGCAGAGGGAGGCGCGGCGGGCTGGGCATATGGCGAGGCCGCGCGGGCTAAGAGAGCACGCGGTGCGATCGCTGGCTAATCGAGTCCGCGGCTCGGCGTGACGGCGCACCCCTCTCGACATCATCGACGAGAGAGGAGTGCGCGCGACAGGACGGCGCGGTGACCTTATCGTACAAGAGAAGACGAAAGAGCGCAACGGGACGTTGCTGCGCTGCAACAGCAGCAGCCGACGAGTCACGCTATCGGTGTCTGCCTGTCCGCCACAGTGCAGTACATATGGCGGCAGCTTCAGGTTGCGAGGAGTAGTGGCGACTGGCAAGATGACGAGCACCTACATGCCTCAGCCCTCAGGAACGGACGAACGGTGTAAAAAAACAGAAGGGAGGGTGGCGTTCGGGTCCTTCGAGGTCGGACGGAGGCTCTACGAAGGCGAATACTGTGCGATTTCATGTGTTGCCATGCGAGGTCCTCTTCATATGTGTTGTTAGGCGTCTGTGTGTTCCGTGTTCGTCTGGGTGACTGGGTCTGGGTGGACGTCGTCTAGTTTTTTAATTTGCAAGTTGTGGCCTGTAAATACCTACTAGAGCATCTCCAGTGGAAGCTCCTAAATAGGCTTTACTCTAGGAGCCAAAGAAAAAAAACCTTCTCTAGTGGGGCTCCTAAACTCCCTCCTATTTTACATGCCCTCCCAAATTTCTACTCCAAGCCCCTAGATTTGGGAGCCTCTCATCCTCCCTCTCAAACCACCATCCTCCTCCTCAAACCATGGATCCCACCATTTGCCATGTCTCACTAGTGTATCCTTATGGATGCATGCCCCACTAGAGTTGGATGCAAATTTAGGCCCCAAATCTTACACATAAGCTTGTAAAATAGGATTTGGGAGCCCAAATTTACAGGCTCACGGAGAAACTTCGACTCCGAAAGGTCGTTACCTGACGTACGGACTACGGAGTATAAAAATCTAGGCGTACAGTACATGAGGACATCGATCGACGAGAGATCACGCACCGTGGCGGCAACAACCGGGTCACCCCAGTGGGCGGACCTCCCGGCGGAGGTGCTCGGCAACATCGTCGGCTTCGTCCACACCGCGGCCGACGCGGTCCGTTTCCACGCCGTCTGCTGGGCGTGGCGCGGCGCGCTTCACAAGGCGGGGTATGAGCCGCTCCTCCCGTGGCTCCTCGCGCCGTCGTCATCCACCCACCTGACGTTGGAGGACCAGCGTTGCCGATGCGTCTTCTCCAAGGAGACCTATCGGGCGCCCGGCATCTGCGTCCGGGACCGGAGGGTCGCGTGCACCGACGGCTGGCCGGCGTGGCTGGTCACCGGCAATGGCGAGGGGCGCCGCCTCGTCAACCCGCTCACCGCCGACCGTCTGGATTTTCCCGACGAGTGCATCACCGACGAGTGGCTGGATCGCCGCCACCGCATCATCTTCGACGGAGGCGCCGTCCTGCTCTACGACTTCGATCTGCAGGACGATGCATATCTTCCTCGCCGCTTCAGATTCCGGGCATCCCTGCTGCCCCCCGACGACAACAGATGGCAGCCTATAACCTCAGATCTCAGCTCCACCGACCGCTGCTGCGCCGCCTCGTATTACAAAGGCGGCTTCGTCGTCTGCGTCGATCTGGCAAACTGCCACGTCATCCAGCCCTACTGGAAGCCAATCGGTTCAGGACACTACGTATATGGACGTACTAGGGAAGTGCGAGCGGCGCTGCCGGATGAGCCCGCCGGCAGGGTACGCCGGAACAGCTACCTCGTCGAATGCAACGGCGAACTTCTGCTGGCAAGCGTCCTTCAGGAGGCCGGTAGTAGCACCGGTGGCCTGTCGGTGTCCCTTCACGAGCTGCGTCTGGAGAAGCATGGCGGCCAGGATGATGAGGTGGCGGTAGAGTGGGTGAGGCGAGACGACGACGACACCTCGAACGCCGCTGGCATGGCTTGGCTCGGCAAGCATGTCCTGTTCCTCGGTTTCCCAGCAAGCTTCGCCATGGAGGCCGCGCCATTATACCGTGAAGTGAGCGGTGGCACAGCTTACTTCGTCATCGAAACCGACGAGATGCCGCCATGCTGCAGGGTGTACAGGTATAGCTTCCACGACGGCGTGGCTACTCTGGTGGACACACTGCCGCCCGGATGGCACGATGCGAGGTGCTTGTGGTTCCTGCCGAGTCCCAAGATAGAAGCCCCGTTCTTCCAAGAGGGCGAGGAGGGCTCCGAACCCATCGGCGACCTGCAACCGCAAGGAGGAGACAGAAGCGGCGCTCGGCGGCAGCAGCAAATGAGGATCTACGCCGGCGACTTGTCCCCAAAGGTGGATAACGCGAGGCTGCGAGAGATGTTCAGCGTGTACGGGAAGGTGGCCGGCACGAGAGTCGCGTACGACAAGCGAGGACGGTCAAGAGGGTTCGGGTTCGTGACCATGGCCACGCAGGAGGGGTTCGAAAAGGCCATGGCAGCTCTCAACCCCATCAAGGAGGAACCAGGAGACAGCTTTGATTTCATCGATTTGTGTCTCGGTCTCCTGATTCTTTTCTTGATTTTTGTAGTCTTATTTTACATCTTCAAGGGCTGCAAGCTTCTTTTCTTAGCCCTCTTTTTTTAGCAACTTTGCGAGGTTTTTGATGTAATAATGTGTTAATAGGATTTTTTTTGGTCTGCGCCGGAGCAGATGTAGTCGTCATGTGTGCATGGCCTTTATTTGGACTTCAAAGTTGAATCGCGTTGTTCTTCATCATATTGAGCATTTGAAGTTGTTAGATGAAATCCATCTCAAATCTATTTGTTGGTTGCTGCTGAAATGCGCGAGTGAGGCGGCGGTACGGGCCTATGGGGCATATGGCGAGGCTGCACGGGCTGAAGAGCAGTGCGATCGCACTGGCCTACTAATCGATATAGAGATAGCAGGAAAGATGGGGAAAGATTCCGAAAAAACACTATAGAGGAAAAAATACACTATAGATGAATACTGTTACGTGAGTGGATGTGATGAATAGATAAAAGTTAGATAAATAGTATTTTTTTTAAAATTTTGAAACTAAACGCACGATCATGAGAAAAATCAGCGCGCTAGCAAGAGGGGGAGCTAGTCTAGTATTTTTAATCACTCCAGAGCCAGTGACTCCTGCTGTTGGAGGCGGCCTCGTCTGCCTGTTCGCCACAGTGCTGTACACATGGTGGCAGCTAGCGAGGAGTAGTGGCGACTGGTGAGATGACGAGCAGCTACGCGCCTCAGGCCTCCTCCAACGCTCGTTTGTAGCTATAGGAGCAACTCTAGCCGGGGACTAAATTTGAGCCTCCATATTGCTTTTATGTTTTTAGAGGTCAGTCTATAAAAATTTAGGAGCTTTAAATTTTAGTGGGGTGATAAAATTTAAAGGGCCTCCGATTCTAAAGACCCTATACTAAAATTTGATGGTCTCCCTAAAATGAAGGCTCGGTTAAGGACTCGGCTGGAGATTTTTTTCACTAGGGGACTGAAACAAGAGATAGAAACGTATTTGAGAGCCTAACTAGAGATGCTCTAAGGCGGTAAGGCCTCCTCCAACGATGCGATGAACTAGCGAGTTGTCTCGTCGGCACAGTGTTGCATAGTGAAAATGACGGCACAGTGCTCGCAGCAGTCAGAGAGCGAGGCGTAAGAGGAGGTGCGCGCCAGCGCTTCGCAACGCGCTAGCGCGGACTGTTTACGGATTAAGAGCTGGCCTCTATGCGACCCGTTAGAGGAGGCCTAAGTCATGTGTTTAGATTAGAAAAAAACACAGTAGTTAAATTTTAGGAAGCGTGTTTCTCCAGAGGTTATCTTTTAGGCCACGGTCCAAAGTATTTATGCCCCCACACGCATGCAACAGGAAGCCAATAAGAGAAGAGTTGACTTCGTGTCCGCAGTTCCTGTGTGGCCCCACTCATTGCTCGAACTGCCTATCATAAGCTATAGGCGTGTTTAGTCGCTAGCTTAACTCGTTTTACTGCTTCTCACTTCTCCACCTCAGCTAAATGCCGAGTCAGCCAGCGACATAGTCCTTTGTTGGGAGACCTTAGGAACAGTGAAAAAGGGGTTATCAGGACGATCGGGGCAATTTATAGGTGTATTCTTATCGCGCGAAGGTTTCCTGCGCAACGGAGGCCTCAAGTTACTGTTCTCAAGCCATATAATGTTTTGTAAAGTGTGAACGTACTTCAATTTTTCTCCTAGGTTTTGACTGCGGTTTGTGTCCCGCTACGTATGCAAAGTTGGAATTCAGACCCCTTGGTTGTGGACCGTGGACGGTTTACGCGAGAGGGTGTCTGGCCAAGATTTTACAATTACCACACGATAGAACAGCGGGTGTCATGTCCACCAGTCACCACGTGCCATTTATATTTATTTACCTTCTTATCGCTGGAAGGAAAGGAGCGCATCTAGCGCTCGATGCCCCCTCGCGCGACATGTGGTGATCCGACGGCCGTGGCTTCGCATGAGGATAATTTTTTTACCGCTTCCGTACGAGGCACGATGTTAATACATTAGTGGCCGTAGCTATACGCATCGTCGATGTACATCGAAAAAAGCCACCAACCCACACGAAATAAAAATACTGCTTCTGTCAAATGAGGTACAACGTTAATGCATCATGTGGTGCCAATAGGCACACACATCATCAATGTACGGTGAAAAAATCACCTGCCAACCACATGCTAATCGCCTCTGATCTCCTAACCAACCCATGCGCTAGCCATTTGCCATATATGACTTCTGTCAGATGAGACAAGACATCAATGCATCACGTGGTCGCCGTACGCATACGCATTATCGATGTGCGTCGAAAAATCACCACCCACCCACACGCTAACTTTTTTACCACTTCCGTCAAATGAGACGCAACGTTAATGCATTATGTGGTGGCAGTAAGCACACGCATCATCAATGTACGGCGAAAAAAACACCTCCCACCCACACACTAATCGTTCCTGATTCTCCTAACCAACATAGGCGGTAGCCCATCATTTGTCATATATGACAGTAAAATTAATAGTCTTAGAGTCTGTACGAATTAGCAGCCTCCGTCGTAGATTGCGTTATCATGCATGCGAAATAAATAAAATGACAAAAAGTCGTTTAGCATAGTACGCACGTCCCTTAGCCTTTATGTCATATTTACGAAGAAATTAAAGAGTTGTCGTATAACTAGACAATAGACTAATTACAATACTAATTGCAGAGGTTGAGACTAATTTATGAAACAACGATAGTGACTCTCTGAATTTAACCGTAGTACTATAGTCGTGTTTCTTCGCATTTCAATCGAACATCGAGCGTTGGCGTGGTCTTCTTCTGAGTGTAAATATTCAGAATACGGCTTATATCGATTATATGCATACGCTCAGCGTTGGACCTTGTTACTAGTACCAGTAATTATTTGATGTGTTTTTTTTTTATAATCGTATGAAGTTTCGAAGCGTCCGAGACGGCGAGACCTACTTCTTGTGAAATGTTCCACCCCTCCTAAACAACATCGTGACGCCGAAATCGTTGTGTACATAAGTACATAACACTATAACAGCTTGATTCTAACTCGACACCAACATGACGCATAATCTTGCGCACTTCGATGACAGTACTTTCACGATACTCAGCAACGCCAATAACATAAATTGAGATGAGATAACCAAAACCAAGAAATATTTAACCAAGCAAACAAAAAGCCTGATTAATAGGACTCTTAGTTGGGCGCATGTATATCGAAAATATAATGTCAGTAGTTGGAGCTAATTCTACTACCCGTGAAAACAATACAATCACACAGCCAACTTTGCTCTAAAATCCAATACTTAGTCACTCGGTTGAAAGAACTCATAGGCTGTATAGTATTTATCTAGCACAACATTGTACAGTGGATGGATCGGCTCCAGCAAATTTGAGTATGGGCCAAGCACATGCTGCGGTAAGGGGCATGAATTGGTATCAGTCATGGCACAATACTGGCTAACTGAGAGGCCACTGAGGCAGTAGCATGAGTGGTAGTGATCTCTGTTCTTTCCAGGCTTATCCCTCAATCCTCCCTCCAGTACCTGTGTTACAGAAAAGGGTGGTAATCTGAAGTTACTTGAGAAAACTTAAGCAATAAAATGTCATTACAAATTTCATATTATGGTGAGAAAACTCCGCATGTCAGAACAAGCACTGTATCCAAAGTTCTCTCACCTGAGCACAAAGCAGGATGTATTGTTGCAGGGCTAGGTTGTGGAACAGTGGGCCAACTTGGTTGCTGCGTTGTACAAAATCAAATCCAAACCTTGCGTAATCCACTGCTTCAGGGGAAGAAAAGGTAAAATACATGAGCATGATGGCATAAATGGAGCATATAAAGTAGCACATGAAAAACGTACAAAATTTTATAAACAGTATTCCCTCCGTTCCAAATTGTAGGTCATTCCAACTAGTTGGAAAGTCAAAGCATCTCAAGTTTGACCAAGTTTAATAATAGAGTGCTAACATTGATGATACCAAATAAGTACAATTAGTTTCTTCATTAAATATATTTTCATAGTATATCTATTTGGTGTCATAAACCTTTGTAATCCGCTCTATAATTTTGGTTAAACATAAAATAGTTTGACTCTATGAGAAGGTTGGAATGACTTCTAATTTGGAACAGAGGGAGTATGAAACAGTGACATCAATCCCTAGTGAGTAGATCAAGGTTCTAAAAATAACTAGTACCAGCCAACTCAATAGCAAGTATAAAGCATAAATGGCCTGATTAAGTTATCAGTGCATTGTTGCAAGGTATGACGAGTAATAAGGGAGGAAAACTAATCATTTTAAACACTGTCTGGAGCCATTTATTATTCTTCATTTCATGAGAAAAACACAAACAGCCATGAGTCTTACCAGCAGACAATTTTTCCAAAGCGCACCCAGATGAACTGGTGCCACATGCATCATCTCCTGATGGCTTTTTGGAGGAGTATGATGATTTCAATTGTTCATCAATAACCATAACTAGCTTTTGTGTTAAAGCAATGGCAGCTCCCTGGTCACAGGGTAGATTTCTGTTATATCAAACACAACATGTAGAAAAGGTAACCGACTAATCATAGACAACCATTACCTGCCAAAAGGAGTAGCAACCATCAACCAATTTATTAGTTCGTCCTTGAAATCCACATTCCACTCCTTGACGAAATGCCACCCAGTCCTAAATGGTGAAGTCACCAGCAAATGGCAATTGGTATTGTAATATAAAAAAGTCTGTTTACGACCCAAACACATACATGATACATATCAACTACTACATCCGTCCTTCAATATATGTCATTTAGGGCAAGCCAATTAGTTAAAAAACGAACTAATTGGCTTGTCTTAAACGGCATATATTCACGGACGGAGGGAATACATATTGAGCACTATTCACGGACGGAGGGAATACATACTGAGCACTTAGAACTGAAGGACCTAAATGAACAACAACTTTATAGTCTAAACACAATAAAGTCACAAACATAACTAATTAAATACACATAGAAGTAAAATTAAATAAAGACAGAGGAAGAGGTTGACTTACGATCAAGCTAGGCAAGTCAAGTTTCTCTACCTCATTAAGCATGATCAAAGCAGCCAACCCACAGAATGTGTACCTTATAGAAAACAGTTTTCAATTAATGTACTAAACAGATAAATTCAGAAAAAATAATATAAATAGTCAGAAACATACCCACCATGAGCTTCAGCATAAGGCTCCCCAGCAATACCACCTTCGTAAGTTTGACAACTGGGGTCATATAATATTTGTATATGAATTGAGCAATCATTCTATAATAAAGGGCAAGCAACAAAAGAATTTGCAATTGGAAAATTGACAGTCATATTGAACAAACAGAACCTTGCTATGTAATCCCCAACACCTTTAGCCAGTTCTACATCAAGAATGTTCACAAGGCTGGCCACCTAGTGTCACCATGAGGATATGTCAGATAACTGCAACGACATCATGAAGGACAACAGGAAACTCACCGATATAGCTGTATAGGAAGCCCGGACATCAATTTCACCACCATCATGCATTCTACGTTGAAGGAAAAATGAGTGGCCAGCATCAGCTCGAAAGGAGCTACATATGGAAAACAAGTTATTTTCATGCAATATTTAGGCTGATAGGGTGTGTACCTGAAAGCACCTGATTCTTCTTTCATTCGAAGCATAAACTTGTACAGGTTATCCCTAAACAACAAGGAAGATTTTATAACCAAACGACTCGTAAATTAATATGTGAAGCAGATCTTGTTTTTGAGCAACCATAAGAGTTACCTATTTATTGATGACAGTGCTCTTTCGCTCCCTATAGTCACAAGTGTGTTCACAGCAGCATAAGTCGTAGCTAGATGAGGCAACTGCAAAACGAGGTCAGCGAAAGAATGTGAAAACCTTTTCAACTAATCCTCTTCAATAAGTGAAAATTGGCAAAAAAGATTTAGTGTAAAACCTTATGCGAATTGAAAGAGAAGGTCAAATGAAAGCATCCCAACAATGTGATAGCTATCTAAAGGATACTTCATATGCATGTGGATGATATTCATTTATTTGCACAGAAATGTAAAGGTCAGTAGTCACTTTAACTCATTCCAACTTTCCAAGAAGGAAAACTAAAGAAGCATTTAATTTTAATGTGAATGCAAGAGCAAATATCCGTCCTCAGCATTTCACTGGACATGTTCAAGATTAATGGATGCACTGCATAAAATCTAAATCTTATTTAAGAAAATCAATGCAAATAGAAAACAAGAAATTATCAAGAGGAGGCTAAAAATTTTTCGGGCTGAAGCAAACCTGTCCAGGCCCACCGCCATATCCACCATCTTTATCTTGACATCGAGCTAAGAAGTCTACGATATCATCCTCCAGATCATCATCAAGTACTTCATCCAATAAAGCAAGCGGGTGGACCATCCAGTAGCATAGCCAAGGACGACTGTATCGATTAAAACCAATATGGGAGCAACTATACATCAGTAACACAAATTCAAATTTCAAACAGAATGTTCTGAAATATAACAAAATGATGTACAAGCATTACTTGGCATCGAGAATTTGAAAGGCTGGCCCGAGATGCCTCAGCCCATGTGTCAGATACTCGATATGTTGATCACGCCACAGCTCTAGTCTGCACAGAAAACAACTCAATAACCAAAGCCTCAGAACGAGGAGGCAGCAAAAACCCTAATCTCAAATCTCAGGAAAACTGGCAGCATCAAGCATATGTAACCATGTTTGTGTACTAGTCAAATACGCTATCACACATGTGGCACTGACAGCATTAAGCTTATGTAAGTAATAATATTAACAAAGCAAATAAAACTGGAACGCTGTATTTCTCAACTGTGCTACTGTAATAGGTAAAGTTATCGAAGAATTGACAATTTGAAGCTAGATTCTATCAAATCCTCCAATCCCCAAACAAAATCCATGGCTAGAGATCCGCAACTCAACCACCGGTGCAAGCGCAGCCAACAGTAGGGCAGTAGCTCCTAAACAGAAGTAAGAAAACCAGCCGTGCTTTAGGGGATGCTCACATAATGGATTGCGTGTTGGGCGAGCCCCCCCAGAGGACGCGGTAGATGTCGGTAACCCTGGCCTCCACGTTCATTTGCTCCACCTGCGTCACCGTCAGCCTGGGGACCTCCGGATCCGCCGGCGCCGGGTCGCCTCCGGTGGGAGGCCCCGGCTCCGGCTCCGGCTCCGGCGACGAGTCCATGGGCGCGGCAGCCGGGACTGGAGGCGGAGGCCGGTCGCCGCCGCTTGGCTGGGCTTGCTGCGGCCTGCGGTTTCGGCTGCGAACTGCTGCGTGCTGCTGCGGCCGCGCTGATCGTCCCAGCGAGAAGCGAACCATGTGGGTGTTGGCGTGTTGCCGTGGACCCCGAAAAGCGGTGGCCTCTTAACGATACCAGGGAACGCGTTGGGCCGGCCCAGCTATGCTACTCGGCCCAATTCCATTGTGCCACCGCAGCGCATCACCCACCCATTCCCCCAGCCACGCACGCGCAACGCACGGCCGAGTCCTCTCCCTCGCAGGGCAGCGCTTCTGGTTGGCGGCTTGGGGGGAGCTCAGCCGCCGCCTCTGCCTTCGCGAGGGTTTTGGAGACCAAGACACACGGGAGCAAGAGGAGCGCGCGAGAGGTTCCGAGGGAGAGGGAGGGAGGGAGGGAAATGGCCGCGATGGTCGGAGCGCGCAGGGCGCTTCTCGCCGCCCGCTACTCCCCTCGCAGCGCGATCGCGGCATCGGCGGCGCCCGTCCCCCCCTACCGGCTTGCGGATTCGGCAGCCAGGTACCGCATGCTCCCTCTGTGTCTCGTTGAATCCGCTTTGCTATTCCTTTTCCCATATTATGTGTTGGGAGATCTGCTCATCATTTGGTTCCCTTTTGCTCGGTTGCTAGGAACATAGTCGAATAAGTTCATTTATTAAAGAAAAGAAGCAGTAGAGATTTCCAATTTCTCCTACGTAATAACCAATTGTGTTGGGAAGGAAATTGCAATTCATTGGGGTCCCATTAGAACATGAAATGGAAAATATGAAGCGCCATACCCCTGGAAACATGCTTGCTTGTTACTAACTATAGTTTCAGTACTTGCCTGATCCGAGTTGCTCCTGAAATATTCCAATTGAGTGTCATCCTATCCTGAAAGCACGTTTCTTTTATCATGCAGACTTCCAGCTGAAAGAGGTTGTGTGCAGACTTGGGTTCCACATAGAGGGGCTGGTAGCCTTGCATCTGAACGTACTGATGAAGACTATCACCGTGAGTGGGGACAAAACAATCCGGGGGGCTATGGGAACTCCCGTTCAAATCACTTCCATCACCAGCCTCAGAGAGATGCCCCTTCAGCTGGTTCCAGAAGTAGTGTGAATATTGATGGCAGTTCCGAGCAACCTTACAGAAGTGGTGGATCATATGGTTTTCCAAACAGTAACAAGTCATATGCTGGTGCAAGGGCAAATAATGAGCAACCTGGATATAATGCAACACAACCTTACAGAACTAGTAATGCTTACAGCCAGCAAAGCTATGGTGGACATCTTCCAAATGCCCATCAGCAGTACAATGGTGCAGAAGCTAATAATACCCCATCGGGGTATGGTAAAGGGCAAACTTATCATCCTCATAGTGGATATGATCCATATTACTCTGGATATAACACCCAAAGCAACCGGAAGCCCTATGAAGGAGGGGGAGCTACTACTGGGCAGTATGGATATGGTCCTTCAGGGCAAGGTCCAAACTCAGTTGTAAATGATCAGCAAGTTCTTCAGAAACATCAATATGTTGATCATAGATCTGGGGGCGGTTATCCAGATAGACATGGGAATCCTGCCTCCCAGTATGCATATCAAACTCATCTCCATAAGCAGCATGTTGCAGGGTTTCAGCAAGGCAGCAGTAGCAATTATGGATATAATGCTCCGCAAGCAAATCAGAGCCCTAATGTCACTAGCCAAGCTGACGCAAGGAACACTTCTCAAGGATATTCCATGTACCAAAATACAGATGCGCAATGCCTCCCTCATGGAATTAATCAAGAAAAACATTCACGTGTTCAACCTAATACATCGTTTGGGAATCACTTGAATAGTGCACCACTTCAAGGTGGCGTATATTATCAGCCACTACCTGGCAACCCTTCAAATAACGGGTCACTTTCTGAAGTATCTAACGAAATCGGCAGCAAACACAAAGGTACTGTTGAAGAACTGGAGAAGTTATGTGATGATGGCAACATAAAAGAAGCACTGGAGGTTCTGGCTATGCTACAGGAAAATAGAACCGTGCTACATACTCATCAGTACTATAGATTGATGCAAGCATGTGGTGATGCAACTGCTCTCGAAGAAGCAAGAGTAATACATAGTCATATATCTGAATCATCAATTGTCGTGGACACAGATGTTCAAAACAAAGTTTTGGAGATGTATGCTAAATGTGGTTCAATGGAAGATGCTAAGAAGCTTTGTAGTACTATGGATCATCATAACCTGGCTTCTTGGAACACTATGATATCAGGTTTTGTGCATAATGGTCATGGTGAAGAAGCAATGGATTTTTTCGATCAGTTTAAGCAGCAGACAGGGGATAAGCCAGATGCTGTCATGTTCACGCATATTTTCCTAGCCTGTGGAATTCTGGGATCTGTTGATGAGGGAATGTTGCATTTTGAATCAATGCAGAAGGATTTTGGTATAACTCCAACCATGGAACATTATTCCAGTGTTGTTAGTATGCTTGGGCAGTCAGGCTACATTGCTGAAGCCTATGAATTTGTGGAACGGATGCCTATGGAACCAAGCGTTGAGGTCTGGGAAAATCTGATGAACATGTGTCGACTTAATGGCTTCTTAGAGCTTGGAGATCGCTGTGCTCAAATAATAGATCGTCTAGATTCTTCTAGGCTGAATGAACAGTCCAAAATGGGTCTTTTCCCTGTTGATGCTTCAGACCTTGCAAAGGAAAAAGAAAGGAAAAAGGCTAGTGTTGCTGAAGCTCGGAGCAAGGTCCACGAATATAGAGCTGGAGATCGATCCCACCCTGACACTCCCAAGATATATGAAGAGCTGAGGTACTTGTCGGCTCATATGAAGGAAGCTGGATACATTGCTGACACCCGATTTGTGCTTCACGATGTTGATCATGAAACAAAAGAGGATGCTTTGCTGGCTCACAGTGAGAGACTGGCTATCAGTTACGGTCTCATGACAAGTGCTGCTCGTTCTCCCATTCGGGTTATAAAGAATCTTCGGTCCTGTGGAGATTGTCACACAGCTTTCAAGATAATCTCGAAACTTGTTGGCCGTCTGATAATTGCAAGGGATGCGAAGAGGTTCCATCACTTTGAAAATGGTGTCTGCTCTTGCAAAGACTATTGGTAAACAAGATATTAGAAGTTCACATTGTTAATTTTGATCGGTGCAAGAATACCGGGGCCGTGCCTATCTAACATTTAGTTAGCCACTAGTTTTATACCAAGGATGTATACTGCCATCGGTGTAATAGTTAGCCCTTTTGGTGTTGAACTTGATGTTCATGCGTTTACAATCCTGAAATGTTCTCTGCTGTTGTCCCTGATTTGTTACTTATTACAGCAGAATAAATTCTCTGTACCTGTTGCCTGGCTTCAGCTCTGGCTAGGCTATTACTGTGGTCATGGAAGCTGGCGAAAGAGATAAGCAAGAGTTATGGACGGTATTTGTCTTCGATTGCTTCCTCTTTTTGCTAGTTTTCCTTTTCCTTTGGCTTGATTTTTCGAAGTCAGACAGACCCCTAGCCATTTTAGAGCGCATGATTTTCACAACCATTTGGCTTGAATTTAACGGAGGGCCACTTAAGAGCGCATGATTTTCACAACAATTTTTTTTTTTGTTGTTTTTGACGGAGGTTGAGTGCCTTCTAATCGTATCATCGCACCGTGCAAGGCCAAAATTTGAAAGACACATGTAGTATGTCAGTTTTACTCAAATCTGCAAATGGAGCGGGCGAGCAGCAGACCAGCAGTATTGGCAGGTCTAGCAGATTTGGGCTTGAATTACGGTCGGCCCGATGTCAAGGCGTCCACGGCCTGCGTTATAGACCTGGTCCACCAAGGCCCTCGGCTCGGCGGCGGCATCCTCTCCCCTGTCTCCCACATCTGCAGGCTGCAGCACATCCCTGACTACCCGAGAAGGGTTTTAGAAGAAATCGCACCACCGATGGCGGCGGCGGCTGGCGGCGCGCGGCGGGCCCTCGCAGCACTGCGCTCCAGTTCCCCGTCGAATCTCTCCGCGAGGCTCTCCCACCAGGCGGCGTCTCGGTCTCCGGAGCTGGCCGCGGCGTCTCTTCCGCGCGCCTCTCGCCGGCGCCCGGCGATCTCGAGGTAGCCTGGCGGCGCTCCTGAATCTCCCTTCCCGTGGTCCATTTTTGTTCTGCTCCTTGTCTTACGTTCGGTTTGCTCGTCGTTTGCAGGGTGCCGGTGGCGGCGCTTGGCGCCGTGCAGGGTTCGCTGATGCCGATGCACAGCGCCACGGCGTCGGCGCTGCTTACCTCCATGCTCGGGCTTAAGCCTGGCTCTTGGGGCTGGCTTTCCGAGGGTAAATTCTAAAATTACCTCACTCCGTTTGCTCCATTTCTGTGCCGTCAATGTTGCATGTTTGGGACATAGGGTAGAGAGATTGAAAGAATGAACTCTGCTAGAATCAGATCAGAATCTGATATCGCTTTCAGTTTGGTGCTCGGGTTTGATGCATGTTGTTATCTGTTAAATATAGTTCTGCTGTATGAGTACTTAGAGAATATGGCTTACCTGTATACACTCCACAGGCTACAAACCTTGGGAACTTTGAATATGAATGTTAGTATGCCTGAAGTAAAAATGATGAAGAATTGTGTTAAGCTACACTACCGACTAGTGAAATGTGTGTGCTGATGCCTAAAATTGGATCAAAAAATGCTTGATTAGCTGCCTCTTTACTGACTAGTGAAATGTGTGTGCTGATGCCTAAAATTGGATCGAAAAATGCTTGATTAGCTGCCTCTTTAGTAGTGTCATCTTTGGTGGATGGGATCAAAGAACTTTGGTGTGATTTGCAGTCTCTGTTCTGTATACCATTTCCTAAAAAACATTGTTGCCACAAAGATGAGGATGCAATCGTCTGATTGACCACATGTTACTGTTTGTGGTGTTATTAATCCTTTAGGCATCCTGGCAAGATCATTTCACTAAGTACGGATCATTGCTACTCTATTAAAAAAAATTAGCAAAATAAATGTTTCTTGATATTTTTCAATCTGCAAGCATTTGTTAACATCTTTGTAGAACTGCTATTTGTGCATTGGCACATAACCCACCTTATCATTTCTCTGGATATGGTATGGGACGGTGCCTTCGCTATTTTATTAAGATTATTGCTGAGATCCTGGAAACAGTTACAGATCTACTGTGATTCAAGGGTGTTTAGAGTATCAATTTTGCGCAAAGCGCATTAAGGGTATTTAGAGTATTGTCAATAGATTACTCATATCCACTACCAATACCAAAAAAACACTGTGATTTGAGGGATATGAGGTGCTTCAACAAATTACCAATTCCCCATTACCAATACCAAAAAATGGTTGGTGGTTACCAAAACCAACCAATCTCTTACTCGTATGTAGGTGATTCACTCCTCTTACCTAAAAGATTTTTGGTAATCTGCTGTTGGTACAGGAGAGAGTATTTTGGTAATGGGATATGAGTAATCTGCTGGAGATGCTCAAAACACCGTACAATTTTATTTTTTTTTACAGGTAGCACAGTTTGTTGTCCACTCAATGAAATTATGTTTTTCTTGCTAGATGATTCCATTTTATTTCTAAAGCTATGTGTTGAAGATGCTGAGTATATTGAGTGCCTCAGTATTTTATGATTTTTTCTTAGAAGCAGCAGTTTTACTTCTGTATCAAACCACTGTATTTCTGTAGTGCAAAATCTGATGGTCACTGTTCTCTGCTTTTCTATCGCATCACCTCCATTCGTCCATCTGTATACTCAAATCTTTTTTAATCCATTGCTTTTCTTTCTGGTCTGTTGCCACAGGATTTGCTACGCCTCTATAACAGGATTACTTCTTTGTTCACAAGAGACTGTTTCTAGCCTTTCTGCTAGAGGATTCCAATAACAGTTGTTGCATCCCTTGCGGAATACTCCCTTGAACTTTTGCTGATGTAATATGTATTAGAATTTGCAACCTGAAACGTATGGTATCATGGCTAGTTATCTTATTTTCATGATATGAATCGAATTATCCATATTTCTTGCCATCAATTTTACAAGTTCTACTGTTCTAGCATAGCATCAATCTTTGTTCTCTGGAGTTCTCTACCATGTACAAGTTCTACTGTGCGCTCACAAGATAACTGGCTTTGGAACAGTCGACCAAAAGTCTTGCTCACAGATTGAGATGACCAGGAACAGTCGACCAAAAGTCTTGCTCACAGATTGAGATGACCAGATGGGGACGAACGATTTCATTCACATGCCTATGCATAATTTCTACACTGTACATTCCCACCGTCCAGGTTCACTTTGAATGAACGAGGGTGTAAACTGGCGCCCTAAGGCACTCAGGCACCACAGCATCTCACCCAAGCACGTTGCCCCTCCCAGCTGTTCGGAGCAGATGTTTGCTGAAAAATCCCAAATCAAAGTTCACCACGTCGCTGGAAAGTTGAAACAGGTGTGGTGCCATTCATGTCACTTGATTCAAGTTCTGTAGCCATGACTGTGTCATATTCAGAATGATTGCCACTCTGGTTCCGACGGTCCATCATCCTCTTTCGCACTCTGAAATAGATCAAACAGGCGTGTCCGTATCCCCTCCCGGAGCTGTGAAGCTTCTTCATGGTTGAACCATTTGCGTCCAAACTAGGTACCAGATAGCACGTTAGTATCAGGAATTCAGGACTCAGCATTATAAGTCAACAAAAATAATGGAGCTATCCGATTTTTACCATGCCAAGGCTCTCTTTTGTTAACCTCTCTGGCGCCTGTTGGATAAACTTGTCGATGTAATAAAGCATAAAGAGGCCACAGTCATACTCGTTCTGTTGACGTGGCACCTGACGGTTCAAAATAGAAAATAGCATTAGAAAAAAGGCACATAAAAGAAAACTAATGGGAAATAAGAGTTGCTGCGAAGTCAGAACATTGAAGAAACTACTGTAACTAGAATTCCAAGCCTCTTGCCTCAATCTTTTCCCCTTTAATATTTCTCGAAAGACGCTTCCATATCGTCCTTGAAAATGGAATATCATAAGAAGAATCCTTCCGTAGATTCCGCCATTCTTCTCCAAGATAGCTGTGATGATATTGAAACTCATGAATAGCTGCAATATTGGAACTCATGAAAATTGCTGCAAGACTGACAGTAGGCTAGCATTTATAAGCTATCTCACATGGACTACTGGCTGCAATCTTGAAGCCTAAAGAACTGGGCTCAAAACCAAACTCTTAGCATTGTATAGTGGTGATTACATACCTTGCAACTATGTCAAAAATATTTTGACTGTTATGAAGCCCAAGAGAGTCCAAGTGAAGCATCATTGGTCCAGAATCTGCCCCTTTTGTAGGCATGCAAACAATGATCAAGCTCCAGTGCATCCTAATTATCATGATCACAATGCAATATCCATTATATATGATGTCATGGTATACCGGAATACTGCTTCCTAACTGTCAACTAGACTCTATCAACTACTATTTACGAATGTAATACTTCTTTCCAAGAAACAAATGAAAACATTGCCCTTTCATATTGAAGTACTATCCAGAGAAGCAACTTACGTTTCATTAATTGGCAAAATTAGGTATGATTTCTTGAAAATATCAACATTTCTGCACCACCTCCGTAACTTGCTGAATTGTGAGTCACGGTTACCCTAGAAAAGAGGTGCAAGTCACAAGGTGAGGGAGTGATTTAAAAAGTTTGCAATATGTAATAAACAACAAATTATATAATGTAAGAGCAAAAATGAAATAGGTTCCATTCTGTTTACAAAGAAAAGAACATGAAATGTTGTTTTGGCAATCTGTAGATTTCCTTCTTTCAAGATTAAAGGAATTTAAAATTGACCAATATTTGCATTTTGTGGATCCATCTGTCAAAATTATTAAGGACCATTGGGGTATCTATACAGTTCAGTGGAAATGCGATAGGAACAGTGCTCACGACTAGGAAAAAATTATCTCGATTATGTGCACAAAGAAATCATCTACTCCGGACTTCACATGTAACATGTGTCAAAAGGACAGTGATAGTATTGTACTACCTCCGGTCAGAAATATATGACGTTTCTGACCAGAGAATTGAACTGTTTGCAGGCAAAAATTTTATGCTTAAACATCATTTATTTATGGAAGGAGGTAGTAGAAATGTAACACTCTACAGTGAGACATACCAAGAAAGTGAAAAAAAAATGTAGTGTGGGGACTGGGTAACCTTCACATTAAACCAACTCATGCAAAATAGAGTATGATATCAAAGATGTCGAAGGACATGGATGTGGTATTTCTGTGTTTGGAAATAATTACTATAGCATGGAAAAACAAGAACTGTACCAGTGTGGATAGTGCGTTTTCAAGTTTGCTATAGAAATATGTGTTAAACATGTACAAGTCTCTGCGAGGTCTTGATTTCTTGAGGTACCTGAAATGGTCATAATCAGGATGGAGTGGATAAATATCATTATTGCAACCAAGATGGCAGATATTACTGGAAACCATGGAAGTAACAGCTCTAGTAAATGACCCATTATGTTGTAAAGTCATGAACACCACAGCATTTCTGTCGTTGAACTTCAGCAACTTATCGAGCGGTTTGAGGGTACCAATTATTACCGAATGGCAATGTAAATATACTTTTCTTTTCTTTTTTCCTAACACGCAAGAGAGCTGTGTGTTATTCCATTAAGAAAGAGGAAAATATAGAATACGAGGTAGACACACCCCAACACACCGACTCACGTAACTAGACTATGGCAGCGCCAATTACAAAAGTTTCACAACCAGCCTGAATCTACTTTGCTTTTAAAATGATAAGTAGCCAGAATTAGGTGGCATCTAAATTCTTAAGTTTTACATTCCAAAAACTGTAAGAGATCTCAGGAGAATAGACATGAGTACAGTCAGTCATGTATGCTGAAGAAAGCCGAAGATCAAATATAGAGTATAGTACAGAAAGTGGAAAGATTACTTACTCAAGGTAAAAATTTATAACAGGTGATTTTAAATATTCTTCAGGTTCAAGGCACTTCATGTCAGAGTAGGCCAGCTCAACAGCTTCTGGATCCATTCTGTTCACAAATATAAGGATATCAGACGTGATGGAGATAGTTTCCCTATGTACTTATACCTCAACAACAAATATGATTCCAACCTTGAAGGATAGTAGATCTTGGACTCATCCCTACACAGGTGCAATTTCATTAATGGAACAAATCTATAATTTCTCACCATCTTACAATATAACTGATAGAAACAAAATGTAACAAGTAGAGATATTATCACTGCTGGGTTACCAGTTATTAAATATCTCAAAATCAGCTGATCTCGCAGGCTCTGTATCATCATCATCATCATCCAAGAGAACTACATCCTGAAATGGACAACACAAATGAAATTGCATGCGCAGCAATAACAAAATTTGTGATAAAATCAATGAAGTATCAGTTATTAACCTAAAAGGCAAGAGGACGTTTCTAGTTCCATTTGTTTGTCTTATAAAAAATCCAGGATGTTAGATCATTGCATTTACGAGTAAAACAACAAAAAAGATTGCATCTGCGCCACTAGATTAGACCATGAATACTAACTTTGAGGCATGTAGGAAACACTGTTTATATGACAGGATTACCAGGAACAAATATTAAGAAGGTAAGTGGAAAATGTATAACCAGAACATTCACCTTTTCAATGGATGCTGAGACCTTATCATTGGCATGGTTCCACCTGCAAATCGGAATATTTCTGTCAGAAGAAACACATTGGTGTTATAAAAGTACTGCACCCACGATCTATCAAGTGCCACTTCATTATTCATATAACAATGACAACAACAAAAACAACACATTTCAGGCCCAGGCAAGTTGGGTAGATTAGAGATGAAACCCAACAAGACCATAAGAAAAGACATTTAAAGGACAAACATAGAGGCAAATGTTATGCATCAAGTATAAAGTAACGCATCTACAGTTGGAAAATACAAAACGAATAGCATAGAAGAAAATGGCTCTTCATACAAAAACTAAAAAGGTGAAATACAAAACAAAGTAGATCAAGAAAAAGGTGTCCATACCTCCTGTTACTACCAAGACTGGCATCTTCTTCTAGATGCATGCTCTTTGAATCAAGTGTAATACTTTTCTGTGGATTTCTGGTGCAGCTACTTAAAGTTGATTTCTTTCTTCTGCAAATATCTGTATTTAAACGTTCAAGATCTGAATCTTTTTCTATTCGACCATCTTTGTCACACTTGGCATGGCTTACAGAACTTTCTTCTTTATATTTTGTGGCCTTAACCTACATATAAATCAGGAAATGTAGTCATGATAACTTTAGAAAGGTAAATCTGAAGAAAGAAGGATATCTGAAAAATATATCATTAAAAATTTGCAGGGTTACAAAGGCATACCTGGGTATAGGTTTTTGTAGGTTTAGTATGATTTGAGTTCTTATAGAATTTTCCAGCTGTGAGATCCGAGATGTCATCATCAGGGTCTGAAAAAGAAGGCCAACAGGGTGACTGATTGCACAAGAACAAACTTCCATCAGACAGCAGGCAACAAAATGGAGAATACCGGAGTAGCCAACACTGACTTCATAATTTCAACAATACCATAAGACCAAAAAATAAGTTTGTACAGTTCAAAGTAACATGAAGCACAAAGTACATAAAGCACGCATACCTAGACGTTTTTACAGTTATATTAACATCATGATCTGTCATGCATGCCAATGAGACCTAGAAGTTTATGAATTCACAGTGATCTAACAGGAAGCAGATCGATTGTTAACTTTTAGCACCGCCAAAAACAGTTGCTCCATCTGAAAAAAAAATCTAGGCCTGCGGGGGGAGACTCCCCCACGGTTTTGTTGTAAGAAGAAGATCTTTTCACGCAGGCCTAGAAAACCCCCGTCCCACCCTTACAAAGGGAACACTAGCCCCCTGAGTAGGCAGTTCTGCCGTGAGACGGGCGAGTTTTCTTTTTTTCAAATTCGTGCTGTCTGGGCATCGAACTCGCGACCTACCGTAGGAGACCCTGGGAGGCCTGCGCTAACCAACTGGTTGGCTGCCGCTTCCCTAACAGTTGCTCCATCTGGCCTTACTAATGAAAAGCAATTACCCATATGAAACAATACTAAAAATGAAATGCACCATCACCAACAAATAAATGATAAATCTTACTGAAGGCATATAGATCTTCCCCGTTACCACTAGTAGACTTAGCTTGCGCTGCCTGTATCTTAACCCCGTCGTCCTAAAATAACGAAAACAAAACGTAAAGGTTATTGCATGGCTGGAAATATGCTAAAAATAGGAAATTCGATACCAGAGTACTTCAGTTCTTTACTCCTGTTAAGCATCGTGATCAGACAAAAGCTCTCATTTTAATTCCGACTGTACAAACAAACATCATCCTGGGAAGAGATCTGGTTATGTATCCACTTATTTTATTTATAATCGATAAAATTATTGCTTAGATCTTTCATTCTCCCAATGATAAAGTACTATATTTTATTTTTCGAGGAACTCACAATGATAAAGTTTTTTCGAGGAACTCACAATGATAAAGTAAGCACAAATTTACTATAAGTTCACCGATCAGATACAGAAAAACATGTCATTTCTAGCCACTGTGGGAAACTTATATAGCTCAGTTGATAAGGACTAAGGAGTAAAATGATGTCGCCAGGTTCGAGACCTCTCCAACTCCAATTTGGATTGCTAGTTCTTAATGAAGAAAAAAAATTGCTAGTTCTTAATGAAGAAAAAAAGCAGTTTTTCCTATGATGATTCTCGTTTTTTCCTCTACCATGCGGATGTAATTTCAATCGGTGAAAGCAACTAAAAACACAAACTTGTATCCAAAACCTCACACTAAATCCCAACAACTAAAAATTCTGAGACATCCACATGTTTCACTAATCATGCTGCCAAGTCCCCAACCCAACTGATCGTAAACCTGATATCACCAAAAAAAATCCCCAAAACAGAAAGGGGAAAAATTACACTGACGCAAACCCGATACGATTGCGAAAAGGCCCACACATTTTGCTCACCTTCCTATTACTGTTAACTCTCCGGCGTTCAAGCTCCTTCTTCATCCGGCTGCTGCGTTCCCGCATCTTCTTGCCATTATCCGACGTCCTCGCGAGCACATCTTGCAGCGCCTTCGATTCCCATTGTTTGATAAAATCCTGTAATTGCTTATCGGTGTAGTGCGCGAACTCCACTGCGCCCCCGTCATCATACCTGTCCGCGTGGGCCCGCGCCGCCGCCAGGGTATGCGGTGGGAAGGGCGGAGAGGAGCCAACGACCTCCAACTCCGCCGCCGGGGAGTCAGGGACCATCGCTTGCCAGTCGATGATGATCCCACTTTCCAGCGCGGCCAATGCCACCGCGGAGGCGGGTGGGCGGAGCCGCGGGGTGGTTCCGTTCCGGCGATCGAACGGGACCGGGGAGGGTTTTTGGAACAGGAGCGTGGGTTTGGGGGAGGAAGGAGGAGCCGCGGCCTGAACTGAACTGGGGAAGTGGAAAGACCGGAAAGATAAATAGGAAATCGATTCGTCCTAGCAAAGCAAATCTGACAGTACTGGTGTGTTACTACTTGCGTGATAAGACAATGAGTAATTGCAATCCAAAAATATACGGCTCACATGAGAAATGTGTCCGGCTGGAAAAGTGTACAACTGATTCTGTGTTTCCTCGGTCATATCGTAGAATTCTAGCTCTGTTTGGGAGCAACCTGCTAATATTTACTTACTAAGCTTTAGCCAGATGGTAGGTAACATTTTAGGATCCAAACAATCTCTCTGGTAAACTTTAGCAATACGGCCTTTTCCTCAACTTTTATTAGCGTCAAAACATTAGGATTCACAAAGCAAAAATTGGGTCAAAACATTAACATAAACATTGTAGCAAACGTACATCACTTACCCTTGTCAATGGTTTGTATCAATAGTTTGATTTTTTTGGGGGACACGAGACAACTTAATTTTTAAGAGACGTATCTCATACCCTAGAAAAATAGTTTTGTTAATAGAGCATGTGGGTTGGTCTCTAACGAGTGAGAGGTAACGCCTTAAGCCTCATGGGAAATGTGGCATAGCGTGAAAAAATAAAATAAATGAGACATGTGGGTTGACCACTGTAATACCTGAGAAGATAACGTCATAACATGTCTTATTGTCAAGCGACATATCGTTTAGCGTCAAAAAATTAAATGAATAAGACGTTTCTAACTCGTGGGAAGATAACGCCACAACATGTCTTATTGTCAAGCGATATGTCGCATATTGTCGAACAAATAACCTTATTAACACACACCCTTTCAACAGTGTTGTCTGCATTGTTGGCACACATGCAACAGAAAACTGTAAAATAAAAGAAATAAGTTGATGCATTCCTCATTTCTACACCCTCGTGTCTAGACCAGCGATGAATAGCCGCTATCCTCCACAATCGCTTACCATTGAACAAGACCTAAAAGGACACATGTTTTGATTCCGACAAGGCCTATAATAGGACACATGCTTTGATTCCTAGTAGGTGAGAGGTAACACATATAAGACTCATTGTTAAGAGGCATATCACATGCCACTGAAAAGAGATCCTTATTAATGAGACTTGTGCCTTGTGGTTTGATCTCTAGTCAGTGAGAAGCAACAACATGACATAAATTTTGTGCTCAAAGGCACGCCGTAGACTACTGAAAAACTATTCTTAATAAGATATATGCTTTTGTTTTTATTAATAAATACTCCATTCATTCTAAATTATTAGTCATCCTGGCATTTTACTAGATTCATTGATGATGTTATGAATTCAGATAACTATATGTCTAGGTTCATAGAAGATATCATAAATTTGGACACTCAAAATGACACCCAGGATAACTAATAATTTAGAACGGAGGGAGTAGAAATTGCTGCAAAGAAATATGTGTAGGTCTCATATCATTGAATAAAATAGCTTTATTAGTGAGACACATATTTGATCTTGATCTGCTAAGTTGTTGTCGGTGTCAAAGAAATAGAGGATGAGAGAGGCACACGATGGCACGGCCCACCAAAGGCACCAAAAGGTCATATGTCCTGGGACAAAGCCAGCTCTGATCCAGGGGGCAGCCTTAGGGGTGGGGAAAAAAATCACCGAAACCGATTAACCGAACCGAACCGAACCGATTTAACAAAAAAAAGTCGGTTAATTTGGTTTTCAGTTATCGGTTCGGTTAAAATTTTGGTGCTATTCAGTGTTCGGTGATTACGTCGGTTTCCGGGTGCCGTTAACCGATTAACCGAGATCACCGAATAACATCCTCCCTCCGACTGCACTCCTGCTTCGTTTGCGCTTCTGGCGTGAGGTTGGGCCTTCCTTCACAAGGCCCAATTAGAACAGCTCAGGATGAAATAAAAGAAAAGGCCCACCACAAACTCCCAATCCCAGTCAATAATCGCCCTAATCCTAATCTGCAGTTTTGTACAGCTCGCTGCTCGCCGCCGCCGCCGCCGCTGGGCGCTAGTCAGGTCGCTTGACGCCGCGCTTGCCAGGCGCAGCCCGCCACCCGTCCTCATCCTCGGTCTCCCGTTGCGCCGCCTGCAGCTCGGCCAGCTCGCCGCCCGCTGCCTGTCTGCCTCGCCACCAGCCACCTGCAGCTCCGCCAGCTCGCCGCCCACTGCCCCCAAGCCCCGAACGCGTGCAGTCGCCCCGAACCCCCCGGCACCTGCTGGCGTGCCCAATCGTCCTGGTTATTTGTTTAGCTTTTCTTTCGGTGGTTGATCTATTCTTGCTCTGTTGTTTATTGGCACAATGTTTGATTTTTGAAGGTATTACGAGTAATTTGGTTAACCGACTAAATTAACCGATTTAACCGTAACCGAACATGGTCGGTTAATCTATTTCTGCCAGCAAGTTCGGTGGACAGTTTGACATAACCGAAATATTTCAAAACCGAAGTAACCGACCCGATTTAACCGCTTTAACCGAATGCCCAGCCCTCAGCCTAGGGCCCAAAGATCACGCGGGCCTTCGCTAGGCATGCATGTAAGTATGTATGAAGAGTGAAGAAGATTTTTCTTCCAAAAAATTAAAGAAGATACAACAACTTATCAAATACACGTACATGCGTGATGCATGTAGACCGGCCCCGCGACATAAACAAAACAATGCGCTAGTGGCTCTCGCATCCGTATCATGTGTGTTTCCTGAATCCTCATCCCCTTTTTTGAAGGCCTAGAATCCTGGATTGATATATTTTTGTGAGCTGATCAAATGAGCACCTAAGTAATTAAATTCAGATTAATAGCACTAATTGTTATGGATGAGAGGACACTTCATACCAACATCAACTAGGTCCTATTTTAGTTGTGCAACTTTGTATAAAAAACTTCACAATTATACCCCCTCTTACAAATATGTTTCTTAGTCTAAATTTTTTTTCACATAATTTACATCAACTAAATCTAGACTCTTAGTACAATTACTACTATTTTTGTCGTATAAAAGGGGGCCGGTTTTTAGTTTCATCCCGGGCCCCTAAATTACCAGGCCCGGGCCTGGACAAAGCTTCACTGGGTGCAAATGAAGGCCATGTCATCTCTGAATCATCGTGACACGCAAAACAGAGCTATAACCCACCAGGGAGCATGCTTCCCCGAAAAAAACTATCAATATAAAGATGATGCATATGCTTGCTGTAACAAACAAGAACAGGTTCACCCCCACCCCCACCCCTCCTAGGTGCCGCCATAGAGGACCCGCATGTCATATCAGATGGATGCGTGCAATCTGTAGACTGGCCACTACCACCAACCACTAGTGAAATTATCATTACAGTCCCGTATGGGCCCCGAGGAAACCCAGGCAATCTAGATACCCCATGACTCCTACAGTAGCCCGGGGACAGGGACATCCCAGGGTGAAGAAGACGGCCGAGATAAGGGAGGAGGGACCGACGACAAGACCGGAGTCCCATCCCTAGGACAACTTGGACAGACAACACCGGCAGAAGACACCACGTTAAGGCCCCGTTTAGTTCTCACAAAAATACACTATTCATCTAACTTTTCACTATTCATCCCATCCCTTCTACTCACATCTATTCATCTACAGTGTTTTTTTGGTGAATAGTGTATTTTCGGGGAATCTTTTCCCAAATCTAAACGCACCTGAAGGTGGTAATTAGATATGGCAGTTGTTACTTAAAAAAATACCCTCAGGGGTAAACAAGTAGACTATAAAAGGATTCTCGATGGTCTCATGTAGGTCACATAAAAAAACAAATCAGATGTAGGGTGTCATGCTCTTCAGTGGACCGACCCTATCTAAAACCTCTTGAGTCTTTGCATACACTTCCCATATATAAACGAGCAAGATCTTCATGCATGGTACACCCTTGGTCGAATCTATACAGGAATACTCTTGTGTCTTGTATCCCTGCTACTGGTGTTTCCTCACCGTCAGAGGTAATGCCATAATAAACCCACCTAGGGTCTCATTTGAATCCTCATGGCTAAACTCAAGTCCACTCTTTTGATACAATTAGAAGGACTAAACAAAACCTACTTGAAAAACTAATTGCATAATCTCGCCTAATTTGTCAAGAAAATCTAATGCACTAATTAGTCCTCGAATAGTACACATTTAATGTAGCATCACATTGGCTAATTAGTATTGCAATCGGTCCTCTAATTGATGTCGAAAGAGAAGGCTAACTTTTAGCTCTGAGGATACAAACGGTGTCCAAATTATGGCTCGTAACATCAACCGGTATTAAATGTTTATTTAGTACCGGATCATAACACCATTCAATACCAAATGGTGGAATTTTATACTTGCTGGTGTCGTGAGGTGGTAATAAATGACCGGTGGCCCTTCGGGGTCCCTAGGATCATTTAGTGTCGGATTTTAACGTTAGCTGGCACTTGCTACCATTTTAGTACCGGGTGACGTTATAAGCCGTACTAAATAATCACATAGTGCACTATGCAACCAAGGGTGACTCGATCCGCCTCGACCCCGTGTCCCCGTCTCCATCGGCGTTGAGCGCGCCACTGCCGCTCTGCCGCCGGGACGATCCGGAAGCGGGGAGCCGACGACCACCATATCTCTTTTTTTTAACACCACAAGGCAAGCTTTATTATCTAGGACAGTTACATCATGTGTGACAGCATCCAAAATAAAATCTGGGGTTTCATCAACCCAAGTACATGAGATATTTGTGTTAAAAGCTTGCCTAGCTAAACCGTAAGCTACCATATTCGCTTCACGATGAACATGTTTGATGGAGATTTCATTCATATTTCGCCACATTTCAATACATTCGTCATAGATAGCCGCGGTAGGGGTAGCCGAGAAACCCCCATCTTCAAGGCAATCAGTTTGGAATACTAAGGCCAGTCTCACTGGGGTTTCATGGACACAGTTACCTAGACTGGAAACTAGGTAAGGGGTTTTATGGTGATGAAACTCCCCTCACATCCCGTGAAACTCCCTCTCTTAATTACCCTATCATGTCAGCAAAACCGATGATGTGGCAGTGTATATAATGCCCATGAAACCTCCCATTAAGACTGGCCTAACTTACTTGCCCCAATTCTTTGAGCCAGAATTAGTCCATCCCGCAAGGCCCAAGCCTCCGCCATATGAGCATCCACCACATGATGTATGGATTTATTTGAAGCAGCAATAACACCTCCATGACTATCTCTGATCACAACCCCGGTGCTCTCCCTGTGTGAGTGCTCATCAAAGGATGCATCAGTGTTTACTGCTAGATATCCTTCAGCTGGGCACGCCCAGCCCTGTCTGACCCTTGTTGTTTTCTTTCTTGATTGCTTATAGTTCATCGTTAGGGCAACTATGGACATTTCCGATCCATGCGGACTTTGAATTTGTTCACCATGGGCAGCACATCTCCGTTCCCACCAGATATACCGGCCACCAGTGAGTATTAATTCAGTGAAACCCACTCCATGCCAGGCGCCAGCCCTCCCCTGCTGACAATAGATGCAATAATTCCAAACGTCGATTGAAGATTATCCGACAATAGCTCAATCTCCCTCTAGACCCTCATAGCTCGTCACACAGCTTGTGCCCGATCACAAGTAAACATCATATGCCTTGTATCTTCCTAGGCGGCTGAGCATGACGGACATGACGAGTCTTCACCTATATGCTTCCTTACCAGAACTGCACGACATGGTATATGATCATGCAAAATCCGGCGTCCATGGATTTTAATTTTCCCTGGGATTTCAGCTTTCCACAAATTCTTTCAAATTTCTCCATGACCATCTGCTTCCTGGACCGGTCTCTATCATTATCAAATTTTCGTGTCCATTGGCAGCGGTACGCCGATTGTACAGAGAACAACTCATTCTTGTTGAAGTGCCACGCTACTAAAACGACCTCTATATCTCTGTCGCTGGGGAGTTGGGGTTGGGCCGTTAGGGGCTGTTGTGCATGTCGCCGATCGATCACACACCGTTCGGAAAAAACGGAAAGGCCCAAAATTTTCGCTTCCAGTCAGGATGGGCCAAAAGCTCCAGGTTGGGCCTGTCTGATGCGCGTTCGGTTCAGCCTGCTACAGTACCTGCGACTTCGAGTGGAGTACAAGGTTTGCCTTTTTTTTTTTTTTAAGAAGAACTCAAGGTTTGCCTGTCGCCTATATTGACCTTGACCGAGTCAAGCAATAACCTCCGAAGTACCAAAAAAACACAGGTTGGAGCTGGATCTAGCAAAGTAGCCATCTACCAGTAGCTAGCTTCGCCACGCCCGCCCGCTATATCAAACATGCTCCGGACAAGCTCACAAGCAGGTCAGCGCGCACGCATCATGCATGCAAGGCAACATGGAGGCGACACGAGAGGAGGTCGACTTCGCCGCAAGTGCCTCCAGGGTGGCACCTCAAGTTGCATGCAAAAGAATCCCACGAGAGTGTAGTGTAGTGTGGCACACTTGCCACATGGTGATTAGTTTAAGCAGATTTCATGGCTTGGTGAGGTGGTGTGAAAAAGATGACCAAATCCTGGCACTCACGAAGACAGCTACCCTAAACCCTGATACCCGGCCTTCTGCCACATCAGCCGATCAAGCTAGTTTGGTCACTAGCTAGCAGTGCCGAACTGTTGACTCGGTCGCACACGCTTGTCATGTGCTGCTATGTTTAGATAGAGGAGAGAAAAAAGTACTATGCGTGTTATGTGAAGGAATGAATATAAAAGATAAAAAAAAACTTTTGAGGATACGTGTTCGGTTAGAGAGATAAATAGGAAGTAAAAAGTACTTCTGGAACTGAACACATAGTCTCAGTAGACAGTACAGAGACCACCATCAATCGATCTCGTGACAGTCCAGAGATCTCAAAGAAGAAAACGAGGTACTGTCCGGTCAGATGTGTTCGTGGAGAAATGGATCAATTTTTCATTGTCCTCACGCACAAAATTCCGATGTAACGTGAACGGGGCCGTGTGCCAAGAGCCCAAGACCATTGTGCACATCGCTCGACGTATACGGCCGACACGGGCCTGTTCTCTGGCCTTGACCTTCGGTCCGCCGGCACACGTCACTTTCCGTCGTTTATTCCTCGCTGCATTGCCTTGTTCTCGGCGGCGCAGCACGACGCGTACCCGATCGGCACGGATCAGCTGTCGGTGCGGTGCTCGCCCGATAAATTCGCCGGCCGAGCTCGGTTGGGAACTGGAGTACCGGTCTATCGCAGCATGCAAGAGACGGTGCACGGATTGGGCAGTTCATGGGCGCACACGCATCCATCATGTGTTCGCGTACGTACACATGTAAAGATGAACTTGGACCAATAGAGGACGAAACATTTTTTAGCAGAAAACTAGAGCTATCTTTCTAATTCGAAAACCCGATGTACATTTTGTCCAAAACAAAATGAGTACGAAAGTTCGAATAGAAAAAAAAATGCTTCGGTTGACAATCTGACATGCGTGCTAGTGGAGCAGTAGCGCTGTCAGTCAGCACCACACTCGTCCAGTCGTCCACTTCGGCGTTTGAAGATCGTTGCCCGGCAGCACGGTTCCCAGGCTAGAGCAAAGTGAAAAGTAAGCTGCCGCAAAAGCCCCATGGTTTGCCGCCAGCCTTAGGTCTTGTTCGGCTCGGGCTGGAACAGTTTTATACATGGTTTGATTGGTTCCATGCATGTTCCTCAAACCATGTGGTTTGGCTCTATGAGGTCAGACTCATGGAACGAAACTAACCTTTTTGGCATGGAACAGAGTCAAACAATGCCGGGTTTCAAACCCTTCCAGGCCTAACCGAACAGACATTTTGAATGGATTGAGATTGATTCTATTATGAGATATTCCATATGGTCTAGAGCCTATTCCATGGCATTCCATGCCAAACGAACAAAGGCTTACACAAGAACTGATGGCATCCGAGAAAAAGATACTGGTCGGTACGCGTGGGGAGAACGTGGAGCCGAGCAAAGAATCGGTGGGCAATTCGGCATTTGGGCAGGCGACGACCTGACGTCCTCGCCTCAGGAGCAAACAATTGATGGACGGGGGTTGACCTCACATTTCTATCCGCACGCGTGACGCGTTGCCTGATTTGCCTCTGGCTCCGGCTGCCGGCTCCGCGGCGGTGGTCAGCTCCGCTGGCTAGCAGTAGTATCCATGCTCCGGATGCGGTGCGACGGCCTGCGGGGCCACGCTCCGCCGCGCCCTGGCGCTTCAGTCCTCTCGCCCCACTCCGCTGGCTCTTCTGGCTGCCGCTACGCAACGTGCATCGCCAGTTCGCCTGCTTTGCTCCAAGAAACGGCGAGGGGGCGGTGGCCGCCGCCGTTTCCTCTCCCCACCGCCTGGGCTCCACCGGCCGGGGGCGGTGCATTTGTCTAGCGCGGCGGCGAGGGGGGGCCCTGCCTGGCCACGCGGCGCGCCGTGCCATGGGCGACCGCGGCCGCTTTTGTTTCCTCCTTTGTTCCTGCTCGCCGTTTGCTAATTGTTCCCTTTCAGGCAGGCTCTCGGGTGCTTTGTACCTGCAGCCTTGCGCCCATGATTATTGTTCGTTCGCTCGCTGCTGGTGTAGCTACTACTAGTAGTATATATATGGCTAAAATAAAAGGCGGACAAGTATTCAATCAGCTCGATATAGAAGTTTATTTTTTTTGGGACCAAGGAATCGCGTAAAGCTTCTCCACGATACAAAATGTGGGGGCGAAAGTATTGGGAACATTGTGGTGTTCATGAGTACTGAGGATATCGGGTCCTTTGGGTCAGAAACTCAGAATATATGTAGTAAGCTCCTACTGATGATTACACGATTCTTTTTTTTTGTTGGAGAAAACCAGCGACGTGTTTTTCAATCAAAAGGCTCTAGAAAGTTTGTGTTCCTTTCACACGATCTATGATGATGCATCGGTGAGATTATTCGTTCCTTGATTGGTGGCAGGGCCATGGTTTCAGTTCTATGCATTGATCTGGCTGGAGGCAGAAACCGAAACGATTATGCCTGTATATTTACATTTTAAAAACTTTGTACTGAGGTACCTCTCCAAATGGATTATGGATCTTTAATTGGGCGGTAGCAGCCGGACGACTTGCTCCAGGCTTTTTTTTAATAGTACCATAAGCATCTTCTGATCACTCTACCGTCTCTCCCAGAGCTTAGATACGAAAGGTAATTTCAAATTCAGAAGGTATTGATTGGCAGGCTTGACCGCATTGCGTCAGGGGACGAATGGAACGGCGACATGGTGCGGTCTGTCGATGTCATGCTGGTACGGTACGGTGGGAAAGCGGGGAAGAGTATCTAGTGAATGATTTCTTATTTTCTTCCCTTGATTAGTGGATTTCGATGTTAGACTTTACAGCGTGGTCCATTTCAAGCCCAAAACATACTGCATGGACTAGGGGAGGTCACATCATACACCAAACAATCCGAGAGATGCACGAGAGATGCACCGTAGTCGTCGGGCTTGTTACGAGGAAGTTGGTGGAAAGTTGGAGGTGTGAATAGTACATTGATAAGCGTGTCTGTGAGACAAGATGTGACTCGATGTGACTGGAAAGTTGGTGAAAGTTGGCGAACTAAACAAGGCCCGTCGGATAAATGGTGAAAGTGGATCTTATAAAAAGTGTTTTTATACTCTGTGTTTGAAGTCAATGTAAAAAGTTTTACCGTCATACTGTGACTATTAAACAAAAACTTAAACAATTAGTTATGTAACTATACTTAATACTAAATCAGTATCAAAAGAGAGGGCTAAATTTTAGCCTTGGTATAAAGATGTCATAATTAGGATGATGTTTCTCATAACAAGCACTCTTGCATTGGCAAAAAAAAAAGTGTCACTCAATAGACGTGCCAAGAGTTTTATACTTGTAGTGGAAGGACGCCAAATATTCATGCTTATTACGTGCAAACTCATTCACACCAAAATGATTTCAATAGCAACAGACACGACCACCAACTCTAAATCAATGATTTGTTTTACGAAGCCAAATGGTGGTCCAAATCAGAAACACCGCAATCCATCCAACGCAGAGCCACCCAAAACCCAAAGATCCCCGACGGGACCCACCTTTACCTCAAAAAAACGAAAACACCCCGACCCATTTTAAAAACAAAACTCCACATAGCCCACCATAATCCAGGCATCGATGTGCGCTCGCCCCCATCTCGTACGCCGAGGGCTGCGTTTAGATTGCGTAAAAATCTGCTGTAGCACCTAAAATACACTGTAGCAAGTCTTGAAAAGTGTGTTCTGTGAGTGGGAGAGATAAGATAAATAAAAAAAAGTTAGATGAATAGTGTTTTTTTAGAAAAAGTTTGAATCTAAACGCACCCAGCTGAGCTAAGCTGAGCATTCCCGCGCACAACCAAACAGTTACAATTTAGGCTGTGATACCCGCAATGTGTTCGACTCCTTTGCCTCCGGGAACAGCCCGCGCGGCGCCATGAAAGCACCAACACACGCCGCGCGCCGCGGGCGGCCGAGACGACGGTGGGGTGGCTCGCCCGTGCGGCGGGCGTTCGACGGACGCTCCCCGGCCGCGCTGGTGCTCCCACGGTTTTCACCATCACCACCACCCCGCACCGGTCGTGCGGAGCCACTAGCGACAACATGCACGAGAAATACCACCGGATTTTTTAGCGTTTTCCCCTCGCTTCTCTCCCCCAACTCCCGATGCCGCTGCAGCTGTAGTACTGCTTGCTCGTCTCAGTCCAGCTATCCCCCATAGACTTCGCACCAACCCCTCGCAGTCGCACGCACCAAAGAGGGAAAAAAAAAAAAGAGCTTGTTGGGTTTTTTTTTTGTCGTCGGAAAAAGGAAGGGGAGAGAGAAAATTATACTACTCCTCCCTCTACTGTCCAAACCGCGGACACCAAGGCAGGTCAGGCAGGCAGGCGGACAGGGGGGGAGGCAAGAGACGAGCGCGGCGAAGCTGCTGCTGCTGCATTGCGCTGCATTGGGGCGGGAAGGGCTCGCCGCCGCCGGGGGAGGGCTTGGATCTCGGCGTCCTTTGGCTGCGGCAGCTGTCAACCGCTTCGGTCGGTGGCGCGGCGCCCATTTGGACGGGGGTGGCCCCTGTCAGTCCAGCCCGCGCGCGGCGTGATCTGGCGCGCGCCGCCGACGCTACCGCTCGCGCGGGGAGCCCTGGATCTTAGCTGCCGCGGGACTCCGGGAGGGCGCGGCGGGCTCCGTCGCCCGCGGTCCGCTGAGCTGCCGGCTTCCGCGCGGCGGTCTGGAGATCTGGCCGACGGCGCCGGTCTGCAGATCCCCTGCCTGCGTGCGCGGGCACGAGTCGCTGCTGCTGTGGAGGTTGCTGCCGGCGGTGGCGGCGATGGGGTACGGGCAGGTGGATCCCTTCCTGCCCCCGCAGCAGCAGGCGGCGGCGTACGTCGCGCCGCAGGGGGACTACGGGCAGCCGCAGGCGCAGCCGGCTCCGCGCCCGCCGGGCTGCCCGTACTCGTCGTCCGCCTCGGCGCCGCCGGTATCCTCGTCTTACCATTCTTCGCCGCCGGATACGTCGCCACCCCCGGTAAGCAGCCCACCTCCGGCGTCCCCTCCAATGGAGCCATTGCCGTCATCGCCGCCGCCACCGGCACCATTGCCGCCGTCGCCGCCGCCGCCGGCATTGTCGCCTCCCCCTCCTGACGCTCCTCCTCCGTCGCTTCCACCATCGCCGTCGCCGTCCACAACCCCGTCGCCGCCTCAAGCCCCGCCTCCCCCGATGGCGACGGACCAACCACGCGTTCAGCCCCGTGTATACCCATCACCGCCACCGCCGTCGCTTCCCCCACCGCCGCCTCCCACCGTCTCGCCACCATCACCCGCTCCATCAACCTCGCCATCGCCGTCGCCATCTCCAGCTTCACAAGCTCCAGCTCCCGCGCATGTCGCTGCCTACTCGCCGCCCCCGCCAAGAATCGCCCCTCCACCGCCTCCGCACTATCACGTCAAGCCGCATTCCCCGCCGCGGTCGCCCGTGAAGTCGCATAACTCGACCCATGCAGCTAGCGGCGGCGGCAAGAACATCGAGATATCGAGGGAAGCGGCCACCACCATTGTAGCACTTGCCGGTCTCGCTATGCTCAGCTTTATTGGCGCCACCATTTGGTTCGTCAAGAAAAAGCGCCGGCGGATAGAACCTCCCGCTGCACTGCCCACGCAGCAACCAGCTCCTCCGCCACCGCCCAACAACATTCCATCTTCTGCTGGATCCTCACTAGCATCAGGTAGGAGCATAAACACTGACTGGAGTGTTTTACACATTTCCCAATTTATGACACTCAACCTTATGCTTGTGCTGGCCAGACGGTTTCTACTTAAGGTCACCAGGGTATCCTTTCATGAGGTACAGTACTGGAAGCCATGGTTTTCCCTACTCCCCGGCCGACTCTGGGATTGGGTATTCCCATATGCTGTTCACGCCAGAGAATTTGGCAGCAATCACAGATGACTTTGCAGAGGAGAACCTTTTGGGAGAAGGCGGATTTGGGTGTGTGTTTAAGGGCATTTTGCCGGATGGTCGCCCTGTTGCCGTCAAGAAGCTCAAAATAGGGAATGGGCAAGGCGAGCGTGAGTTCAAGGCCGAAGTTGATACTATCAGCAGAGTACATCATAGACATTTGGTTTCACTAGTAGGGTATTGCATCGCGGATGGCCAGCCAATGCTTGTTTATGATTTTGTTCCCAACAATACACTTTACTACCATCTCCATGGTGAGGACATTTTTCTTTTGGTTCTATTGATTTCTAGCTTTTGTTTAATGACAACTTCACTAGCATAATCTAATTATTCAATGCTTCTATGATCGTTAAACTTGACGTCTCAAAACCGCAGTAAGTGAATCAGCTCTTGATTGGCGGACAAGGGTTAAGATTGCAGCTGGAGCAGCCCGAGGAATTGCTTACCTGCATGAAGATTGTAATGTTTTTGCTAAACTATTTCTTCACAGGCTGCCTAATCTTGGATAGTTTTCTTAGTATTTGTTTGTTTTTGTTCTTCAGGTCATCCACGCATTATACATAGAGATATTAAATCATCCAATATTTTGTTGGATAACAATTTCGAAGCTCAGGTATGTTGTTATTTAGTGTGATATGACTTAATGAGTCTTACAGTTCAGTGTTTTGGTGTGATATTTTGATCATATTTGTTGTCTAAATTTGTTATCCATTATTCAACACTGTCCAGGTTTCTGATTTTGGACTTGCAAGGTTAGCGGCTGATTCCAATACACATGTCACCACACGTGTCATGGGAACATTTGGGTAAGTAATGATCAATGAAGAAAATCTACACCATCTTGCCAGTTTCAGAGTTTATTGGTTAATCTATGCCCCATTTATGGTCTAGTTTACAGAACTAATATGATAGATTCGCTGCAGGTATTTGGCACCAGAGTATGCATTGTCAGGCAAGTTGACAGCAAAATCTGATGTATATTCTTTTGGAGTAGTTCTTTTGGAGCTTATTACAGGAAGAAAACCTGTTGATGCTTCTCAGCCATTGGGAGATGAAAGCCTGGTCGAATGGGTGAGTTCACTTTTTAATGTATGGACGTATTGTGTCTTGTTTATGTTAGATCCTAAAGTGTGTGAAGATTTTCAGTATTTTAACCTATATATGTTTATTGAGGGCATCTTACAATTGATCATACCCAGTCATGAGATTGAGATCTATTAATTAACAACATGATTGTGTTGTAAAATTCCAATGAGTATGTCTAGGCTTCAAGCTTTGACTGTTGATTATCTGTTCTGCGGTCTGTTGACTAATATACAATGAGCTGAGGTGGAATGTCTTAGAGTTCTATCATGCAGTAGCTAAAGCTCTGCTGGTGCTTTCGCTAGTTTATTCTTTACCCTTGAATTTCTTTCATGGCATGGGCAATTGGGCATAGCTTCTGGCTGTGTCTGTCCATAGGACGTTTAGTCCTTTCATTGGTCCCATTTGCATAGTATGTCGACCAAGAGAGTCATCTGGATGGAACCCAGCTGCTAAATGTTCCAGGGATTGTAGCTTTTATAAAAGTAGGCAACCTGATTGTTCTTCCAGAGTGGCACACAAAAAGTGGCTAGAGTGCTACAGACTTGTTTAACGCAGTATTCATACTTCTGCATGAAAGAAGCTTAGTGGGAACTTGGCAATGACTCAAGCAGCGGGACCAAAGTAAAGACATCAATTATCATATTTGCAGTCATGAAGGAGCTGACACATTACACATACAATACCTAATAATTGATCTAAACACATTACTTGTGGCTGGTCATTGTCTGTAGTTAAGGGTTTTCATGTTAGCTTCATATATCGTGTGCATAATAAAAGATAGTACTGATATATAATCCATAGTTGTTTGAAATAGTTGGAAAGTTGCTATCTCTCTTACAATGAAGAGTAGGAATACCATACCCAATCAATGAGACAGGCTGTAACATATACCATAGGGACTATTTTGGCAATTTGGCTCGATGTGTTTTGATGATCTTAACCCAAAACTCTAAGCTTGCTGGAAAATTTTCAGGCTCGCCCCCTTCTGCTGAAGGCAATCGAGCATCGGGAATTTGGGGACCTTCCCGACCCAAGGATGGAAAATAGGTACGATGAAAATGAGATGTTTCATATGATAGGAGCGGCAGCTGCATGCATTCGTCATTCTGCTGCCATGAGACCGCGTATGGGGCAGGTAACATACCTTTCAGCATTTTCTGTCATTTCTGAATGACTGATAACCGAAGGACCAAAATATAACCGGGTCTCCTCATCTCTCAGGTGGTTAGAGCACTAGATAGTTTAGCAGACTCTAATTTGAACAATGGCCTTCAACCCGGCCGCAGCGAGGTGTTCTTAGAGCCACAATCCGAGGAGATTAGATTGTTCCAGCTGAGGGAATTCGGCAGCCGGGATTGTAGCGACGAGTTGAGCCAAGCCAGCTGGAGAAGCCGAAGAGATTTGTAAACAGATTCGGTACAAGATCATTAACATTCTTTTTGGTCATTCTTTACATGTAATTATCTCTTTTACATGATTCTTTTTTTTTTTTGTTCCTCCACCCTGAGGCAATTCTTGTTCCCCCACCGGAATAAATTTTGCATTCTTTCAGGAGATAAGTAAATGAATCTCTTTTTCCAGTGAAGAATATACAGAAAGTTTGGCTCCTGGTATCCTCTGTCTGATAGACACTGACAGTCATACTAATCACTTTGCTCGTTTATCGCCCTTGCCTCTTGGGAGCAGGCCGATGTCCAGTGGCTGCCCTTGCAGTACATGTCTCCTTTGCAAAGGATGCTAAGGATAATGGTTCAAGGATTGCATGGCTGTAAAGTTGCTTACTGGAATACTGGTTGCTTAAGAGACTCTTCAGGCCCTGTTTCGAGTACAAGTACAATGACTAGTGGAGCTAAATTTTTAATCTCGAGTGGCATGCATCCTACGCTCAATTATTCGGCGCCCTCCGTTTTTGTCAAAAGGCTGGGCGGGCACATATCATTGAGATTTGCATGGATCCCCCCATCTCTCGCGCGTCGATCAGGATCGGTCGGTCGCCTCGACGCGGTCGCAATAATTTGTAGCGGCAGCCACATGATGGAGAACCGGTGGCAGATGGCAATGTCTTACCAAGAAATACGCGTACGAGTGTACTACGACCCTCGTGGCTGGAGGAGGAGCACTGACCCAGTGACCACTGCACCGCACGCCTGTCGGTCGGTGGCTTCTTTCTTCCCCCTTGGGCCTTGGCAACGTTATTTTGCGTGGGCTTTTCAAGGATTCACATTCTCATTCAACTAAAAAGCTTATCTAATTTATTGGAGGCTTTGAGCTCCAAATATTTATTTGGGTCCGATTCTATTTCTCCCGAAATTCTAGAAATCCTTTTTCCTCTCCTGCCTGCACGTTGACCCACGTACCACTTCTATTGGGTCTTCAGGGAAAAAAGAATATAATCTTTGGCGGAGTCAAAGCATGGCCTCTTATTTTTCTATGGCCCAAGCAAGCATTTATGTGGTGTGGGCCGGTCTAGGCGTTGGCGGCCAAAGTTTTGGCACTCGCCAAGTCCTAGAGACCCTAGCTACGCGGCGGCGGTGCGCAGACGGCGGCTCGAGCCTGTAGGACCAAGCCGCCTCCTGGGTCCCCCAGACCTGAGTCCCCAACTCGAAGGCAACGAAACAAGGCGCCTCCGCCGCCCGCGGAGCCACAAGGGTGACACGCCGACGTGCTTGGACACGGTGGGCGGGCGTTGGCTTGAAGCTGGAGGGCGGCCCGAGCGCCGGCGGCTGGTTGCAAGGACTAAGCGCAAGCAGAAGCTGGTCAGTTTGATTGCCTCCCCAATTCCTCATAATTCATTCACATTGTCTGAATTGAACAAATTGATTTATGGGATTATGTATGCCGGATATTATTAATTACTGTATTACCCAAACTACCAGGACATTGATTTCCCTGCTCCTACGCCTATAATTCCACCAAGGTTTTCAACCGCAGTCAAAGAGAAAACATAAGGAACGGGTGCTAGCATATTCCTGGCCTAACATTCGAATGTCTAATTGGCAATATGTAGGTTCAGATCGAGGGGCTGATGATGATGAAGATATGACAAGCGAGGGTTGATTACTTGGTTCATTCGATAAGAAATCTTGGTGCTTGAACAGATTCCCGTGTTCTAAGGTTTTGTTTCCCCTTCGGTTTCTGCGTTCAGTCAATTCCGAATCTCTTTTTCTCCGATCCTTCTCCGTTGCTGTGATTTTTTTGGTACCATTAGCTTATAGTTTTGAGTGAACCCATTGGACTTTAATATTTATATACATAGTATCTGTGAAGATGGAAAGAGGACTCCATGCGCCATTGCCCTCTGCTTGATTTTTTCTTATCTAAGGATGAGCTATCTGTAATCAGTCCGCATAATTTGTTTCGTATGTTGATGGCTATTGTGATTGATGGGTGTGAATGATTTGATATGACTTCTCAGTTGCAAATCAATTTCTAGGCACAGGATGAGAGTTCTCTGGAGAAAAAAAAAGAGAGAGAGGAAACAGGTGTTTCGATTATAGATTATGTCTCTGGGTAAACGGTTCTGAATTCTCTGACGAAGCTTAGGATGAACGCCTGTTCTTTTAAACATGTCTTGCTCATTAACAGCTGCTCTTATTATTTTAATCATCTATGTTGTCTTCCCAGCTGATTTCAGTATGTTGATACACAGGGCTAGGTAGGGGGCCATGTCTTCTACAAAGAGAGGAGGAGGTGGTCGCCATGGGCGTGGGCGTGGACGTGGAAGAGGTGCTGTGGTAGAAAATGATATGGACCGTCATGAAACCTCTTCACCTTCTTCGCCAAGTACTACCTCTGATAGAGAAGAGAATGCTATATTGATTCCAAGACAATCCCCAGCTTGCTATGTAGGACCATCCGAATTATCCAGCACACTACTCAACCCAAAGATAAACCACCGTTCCGATGCGATTTTTGGTGATCAGGTTTGTCTGATGACATTAAGTTTCGTCAAAGCTCATAATAAGTTACTTAAGACTGAATTATACAAGATTACTGAAATTTAAATTTTGCAGGCTGTGGAACAGTTAAAGTTGCGTCATCACAATCCCTTAAAGTATCATGAGAGATATCACCCTTATCTGAGGGACGCAGGTTTGCTTGGGCTCTCACAAATTTGCCAGAAGATGCCTCAGTTGGACAAAGCGTTGATTACTGCTCTTGTTGAACGCTGGAGGCCAGAGACCCATAGCTTCCACTTGGCCTCTGGGGAGATCACTGTTACACTTCAAGATGTTGCAATGTTGTTTGCTCTTCCTATTGATGGTCGCTCGGTCTGTTCTACCACTGATCATGATTATGGGCAACTGGTCCTTGATTGTCTTGGTCAGGATGCAAGGGGGCCAGCAATGCCTGGAAAATCTTTCCTGCATTACAAATGGCTTAAGAAGAACTTTTATGAATTACCAGAGGATGCAGATGACGTGACAGTTGAAAGGCATGTTCGAGCATATATCCTGAGCTTTTTATGTTGGGTGCTCTTTCCTGACGGGACAGGAAGGATGAGTCTAATATATCTTCCTCTGATTGCTGATCTTTCGCGTGTTAGCACATACAGCTGGGGTTCAGCAGTTCTGGCATTCCTATACCGGTCTCTTTGTTCTGTTGCCTCCTCCCACGACATAAAAAACATTGGGGGTTCATTGCTTCTATTGCAGCTTTGGAGTTGGGAGCGCTTTCATGTTGGCAGACCGCTGGTTCGGTCTCCATGCACAGAGACAGTCATTGGACAGGACTTACCGCCAATTGGCTTCCGTTGGGTGGGGGCTCGCACACAGAGTGACAATGCTACTCGCTCTCTTAAGCAGTACAGAAATGAGCTGAACCTGCAGCGAGTGGATCAGGTGAAGTGGGAGCCCTACCTGTTTGTAGAGTCCTCAACCCTACCCCCACTCTGTACAAAAGACGAGGACCTGTGGCTTACACAAGCTCCACTAATAAACTTCCCTATAGTTGAGATGTATTTGCTCGAGCGAGTGATGCGGCAATTTGGCCTTCGCCAGTGTATTCCACCGCCTTTTCGGCCTACGCTACAGTCATTGCACCGTATCAGTCGACGTGGCAGAGAACGTGAGAACTGGGAGGAAACACATCATGAGTATATTCAGGAATGGGAAGCCCGACGACAGCGGATATTTCGAGATACAGAGCAATATGATCCATCTTCTTACGAGGAGTACCTGAGCTGGTACTCAGGAGCTACACGGAGGTACCTTGTCCCCGCAACCAATGATGACGCTGAAGCAGGACCTTTGCCTCCACCTGGTGATTCCTCAGATCTTCAATATCAAGCCAAGTCTCCGTTCATCCGCAAAGCGGTAAACTAAATTACCTTTTCAGTTCATAATATATTTTTGTTGGAATTGATTGCCGGAATATAGTTTCATGATTTCAGTAACTGTGCACATATCGAATCAATATTTAATTTCAAGTCTTTCCTAACTGTTGTAGGTTGATAAACTGGAGGGTATGGTAAAGAGGGCCAAGAGAGCCATGTCATCCACAGCTGATACGACCACCCAAGCCTTGGTTGCTGAGTTTCTGCATGGGTTTCAAGATGTCGTGCAAGACATTACTGAGATTGATACTAGTCCACATATTGACACAGCTGCCAGTCAACAATCACCTGAGCTTGTGCTTGAAGCAGAACAAAACATAGATGCCAACCAAGAAGATCAACAGGAGGATGAAATCAACACAGTGGAGCATGCTTCGTTGACCCTTGAACCTATGGATGAGGAAAACAACTTATCCAACAATGTGCTCTCTGATCCTTCACTGGGACTGGATGAAACCTGCGATTCAGGTGCCCTAGCCACTGAGAACTATGATACAACCACTGCTGCTACTGACTTGATACAGCCCAGTGCGTATCTTCAGCAGGACGAACATCTAGAGGACCACCCTGAAATGGAGCAAACTATATTTATGGTGGAACCGAAGTGTGAGGAAGATGATGATTCAAACTTTGTGCTTCCATCAAGTCCTCCAGAAATTATGTTGGAGGAACAGGACAACTCAGCTAATCCAGACGAGGAACACAGGGTGACTTGGCTGCTCAAGGTACTGACTCATGTATTGTACGACAGAGCCTTGAAGTAGGAGAGCCCGAGTATCAGCAAAACCCTAACACGACTGAGCATGACGGTATTACGGTGGAGCATACGGATGAGGAAAGCAACAATTGCACTGGTGTTTCTTCTTCCTGCCCAGCGTCTTCTGCCATAGTTGAACCCATCCAAATCGAGCAGGGATCATCTGTTACCTATGTAAAGTAGGGATCATTAGATGCAATTTGTTTGCAGATTTAACACGAGATGTTAGTTCGTTTCTCGCCACTAGTACTGGGTTGATGATGCGACTTAATTTTTGTTGTGGATGCCTGGGAATTTGATCTACACCGGTGTTAGGTGTAGAAGCCCATCCATTTTACTGACAAGTTTACAGTAGGCGATTCATCTGTAGTTTTGTACGATGCTGAAATGGTCACCCTGGTTTTTGTACCGCTGATCATCTTGCAGCAGGTGAGCAGGACCAACGGTCGAATATGCAGCATAATCTGTGAAGTAGTAGCTCTGAATTTTTTTTAACGAAGCAGGAGTAATTGTTTTCTGTACTGTAAAACATAAATCGAACAGGTGAAAGTAGAGTTCAAAGCGGGAATTTTCTAGCGGAGTCAGGAGACAAGTCCAACCTTTAACGAAGTGCCGCCGAGCCTCTGGAGGCCACGTGGCAGATGCGCCACTCCAGTCCGCCTGTGAAACTGCGCGTGACCGCTACCGTTCCGGTCTGCGGCGGCGCCGCCGCTTCTTTTCTCGGTTCGCCACGCTACGCCCGTGCGTCGTCTGTTTTGCTCTCTCTCTCTCTCTCTCTCTCTCTCTCTCTCTCTCTCTCTGAGAATTGTTCGCGCATTTTCCCTCCACGGAACCCTAGAGGACGAACGGATAAGCAGCTGGGGTCGAGGCCGCGATCGTTCCTGGACCAGCCGCTGCCATGGATTTCATGAAGGTGCTCGATCAGACCGTCAGGGAGATGTAAGAGCCGCGTTTCTTCCGATTCCTTCTCTCTGTTTTTGCGAAGCGAACTTTTGTTAAATAACTTTTCCTTCCCTTTCATTTATGATTTATGAAGAAAGAGGGAGGTGACCCTCAAGGTGCTCAAGGTTCCGGAAATCGAGCAGAAGGTTGGGGGGTTTTCTTCTCTGGATTCTGCGCTCAAGACTCAAATTTGAACACCTAGATGCCTCGTGTATCGATGTTTTGGATTTTTTTTTCGATTTATTTGGATATGGTCACGAGGGTTTTATTCTTAACTGCAGGTTCTTGATGCAACGAGTGATGAGCCACGGGGCCCTCATGGTTCCGACTTGGCGGACATTGCCCGGGCGACCAAAAGCTAGTCGGCGCCGAAGATGAATTTCTCCCCCATCTCACCTGTTCTTTGAATTTATGCTAACTTTTTCCTCCTCTTGTCATTTGTATCTGCAGCAGTGATTGTGCAATGATCATGAATGTGTTATGGCAACGGTTAGGGGCCACGGGGGCAAATTGGCGTCATGTGTATAAGGTGATCATATGGATATGTCGGGGAAATGATAACATGAAATTGCTTGTTGGTGAATACATTGTTTGCACCATTTCCTCATAATTAGCTGTTTATCTCATTTCAGACATTGTCTGTGATCGAGTACCTTCTGGCTAACGGCACTGAACGTGCTGTCGATGACATAATTGACAATAGCTCACAAATTGCGGTATGCGCCATTGGCTTGCATTAATGGAAATTTCACTGCTTATGACACATGTGCCCCTCTGATGTTTGTTTTTACCATGGGAAGAAACTTGTAAATTTCGAGTATGTGGAGCCTAGAAAAGATGCTGGGCTCAATGTGCGGAAGAAAGCAGAAAATGTTCTAGCTATTGTGGATGACAGGGAGAAGCTTCAACAAGTCAGGGAGAAGGCTGCTGTTACGAGGGATAAGTGAGGCATTTACGTCTGTCTTACTGATGTAGCATAGTAATTCTTGTATAATTACCATCTTGATATGAACCATATGTGTAGGTACTTCGGTTTGTCATCAACTGGGGTAACATACAAGTCAGGCAGTGGCAGCTACTCAGCTGGCAGTCGTTATGGAATGACACGGAGTTCAAAGGAAGCTGACACATACAGGGGTAGCCATAGAGGCAAGGAATGGAGCAACAGCAGTAAAGAAACAATTCCAGATTTTACAAAAAGTCGACAAATGTCAATTGGCAATACGAGAAGCACGACGAACCATAAGTCAACAAAGGGAGAAGGACATCGTGGGAGGTATTACTTATTGACCAATAAACTTAAGAAATTCAGAATCCCCTCTGAAGTGCTCATTTCATAGTTCTTTTCATCGTGGTATGCTGTAGAAATCAAAATTCCTTGACATCACAACTGAAATTATCATCAAATATTCGTTCCACATCTGGAGACACAAATTCACAGAAAGTGGACAATGAAGATGATTTCAACCCACGAGGATCTTCCACATCTGGTATGTATTCCTCTGATAGTCTGATGTGTCTAAAGCATTCTGATTGTGGTTGTAGTATACAAGAATTAGTGTGGTTACTTTGTGTTGGTAGCCACTGTTGTTTTCTATACATATTATCAGGATAGTGACATACAACGCAAAAAAATATTCTACAAAATCAGTTCAGCTGAACACTTCCATCGTATGTTGTTGGCCATTTTACTTGTATATTTTTTTAATGCATCAGGAACAGCTACTGCAAGCTATAATCACGTGGATCTCTTTGGACAAAGTTTAATGGATGACCTTGTTGACACAACTGAATCTACTTCAAGAGTACTGCCAAATATTGGAATTGCTTCTTTGCCAGAAGTTGATTTATTTGCCAATACAGATTTCCAGTCTGCTAATGCTCAACTAGAGTCAGCAACTGGTTCGCACGCTAAGGTTTTACCTTGTCCTAGTGTCTAGCAATGTATTTTTAGTAATTCACTTCAATTTACGTCTCTTATGGTTATTTATGATTTATCCTACTTAAATATGATGCCATATCTGATCTGGCCGTGTTAAAAGAATTTAGCAATTAAGAAGGATTGTATTTTATGGGGACAGTGACACAACAATGGATTTCAAATTGCATGGGTAAATGAGGAATTTATGCTAATTTATATGGATTACATGGTTCACACTTGCATATTTGATTGACAAAACACTTGGTAAAATTATGATTCCATTACTTCTCAGGTTATCATCAGTTTACTAACTCGTTGCTTCTTTTCAGATATCAACACAGGAAGACATTGATCTATTTGTGGGCAGATCACCATTTGCTGGTTCTGTTAATTCAGATACGGAATTCTCAGTACGCGGCAGCCCTAATAAATCTTCAGAACAGAATGTGGCTTCCCTTACACATTCTTGTGCAACTGCTTTTGATTCATTCCAACCATCCTTTGTGGCATCATTCCCTTCGGACATTGAGTTCTCAGTGCGTGACACCCCAAGCAAAACCAAAAATCCCAGACATCAGCATTCCAGCGCCGTAGATTTTGATCCTTTTTCTGCAATTCCAGCAAAGACACTTGATGGATTTGACTCCTTTGGCACATTCTCTTCAAATACGGGTTCAGGTCAAACAAAAATGGAAAGTGTCAAAGGTTCTGACAATAGTCCTTTAGAGGAGCTGAATTTTGGTGCCTTCACTTCACCCACAGCAAGTACCACCAAACCTATGAGTAAGTCCCCCACAAAGCAGGGGCTGGCCTCTATGTCAGAACCAAAACCAGATATGAAGAAAGGGGCTTTTCAGGTCAAGTCTAGCATATGGGCTGATTCTTTGAGCCGTGGGTTAATTTTTGAATATAACTGCCGGTAAATATATCTAAATTGTTAATTATAATATATTTACTCTTTACGCATGACATTAGTCGTACCTCTGCATTTCCAATCATGGTTATTAGTAGGAACAAGATTTACCAAACACGCTTCAGTTGAAGGGACCGTGACACCCTAAGGAGGGGGTGAATTAGGTGTCTCTAAAAACTAAGGCTCCAATTGCACATATGAAAACCTATTTCAATTTCTATCTAAATGTTCTCTAGGTTTTCTCTATGTGTTGCTATCTCTACCGCTACAAAGTTTTGCGCCCTAGGTCCAATCCTATACTAGCACGACAAGTCTAGGAAAGGTAAATGCGGAAAGTAGTGCAAGAATAAATGCGGAAGGTAAAGGGTAGAGAAGAGCAAACTCCTGGCACGGCGATTTTTACCGAGGTATCGGAAAGTTCACGAGCTTTCCACTAATCCTCGTTGTTGGAGCCCCTCTCAAAGGAAATGCCCGCGCAAGGGCATAAACTCCCCGGCCGAGTAACTCCGTGGGTGACCACGGGACTTCCCCACGCGCAAGTGGGTCTCCGCTCGTCCCTCCCCAGATGCTCCTCGCCGCCTCCACTTGGTAGAGCTTTGGCCAAACGCCAAGGGCCTCTCCTCCCTTCCACAAGCACCGGCGGCCTCTCCACAAACTCGGTTGGAGGGTCTCGCAAGACTACAAGCCCCGGATTACAACACTTGGTGCGTGCAAGCAACGGTAAGCAAAGAGGTATGCAAACCTCGCTAAACTCTAGGCTAAACACCTAAGAGATGCGCTAAAGGGTCTAGACTAGCACTAAGCACTTTGCTAATCACCTATATCTTCTATTTAGCACTTTGGTGGATTGAGCATTTAAGAATGTGTAGAACACTTGCCAATGTCTTCCCTGAGCTCAAGCACACTTCAAATGGCCGAGGCAACCCATATTTATAGCCTTAGCCAAAGAAACTAGCCGTTGCTAGCCGTTGCCAGTTTTCTGCGTACCGTCGACTAATTCGATGGGTGCAAATGAGGACCATCGATTTAGTCGGCGCCCCCTTTTTTCTTTGAATCTTTGAACTCCAACGGCTACTTGCACCATCGACTAATTCGACGGGTACCCCGTCGAAATATGCGTCGCCCACCAGAGACGAACCCACGTCGGTCTTCAGTCACCATCAAATAATTCGATGGACCATCGACTAATTCGACGGGCGCACCATCGATTCAGTCGGTGCCCACCAGAGACGAACACACCGGTCTTCAGTCACCATCGACTAATTCGATAGACCATCGACTAATTCGACGGGCCACCATCGATTTAGTCGACGCCTCTGCGTTTTGCAATTCTGCATTGCTTCTTCGCGGGTCTTTTCTTCTATCTTCATTGCCATCTTTTGGATGTCCATGAATATGACTAAGGACACTTTTCCACGTGAGTTGGATGGCTTCAATTTGGATAATCAACATTTGGATATTGATTATATAGGTATTTGGATGGCTTCCAAAATATTCTTGGGACCTAGAAATATCTACAAATCTCATCTCGACAAATTGTTAGTCCCAATGATTATGTTGTCGATCAATCGCCAAAATCACAAACTATGGCCTAGGGCCATTTTCCTTACACATTGATATAGTCACACGTGATACTATTTTTATTTTACATCACCTACGTGTCGCATGTACGTCTTTACTAGTTAAAAAAAAGAAAGTACACCATCTTTGTTCGATCTATATATTTTAGTACAAAATATGTGAAAGAACAATAAGTTGAAGGAAGTTCTTTATAGTTTAAGTTTCATAGTACTACTAACACTTAATCTGGTCATTCAAACTCTCTTGAATGGTAGCACCCTAGAAGGGACAGTCTAGGTGACACTCGCGTTTTTTTTTTTTGGTCCAACACTCTGATTGTTCTCCACGGTTGGATTACCATTCAATGGCATCTCCGGCGTCTTCAACCTCTGACCAAGCTGCTTCTTCCTCGTTCCTCCACGTCGTCGCCCCCGCTGCTGCCCGGCCACCTCAGCTGCGGGCGTGGGAGCGTCTCGTCGGAGGCCCACGTCGCAAAGGCCGATGTTGAGCTCTAGAGAGACCCTCCATGCATGTGGTTCCCTCCACGGACCCTACCATCACCATGGCCGTTGTTGCCACATCCCGCCCTGGCCCAACCACCCTCTACCACCATCCGACCAACGGCACCATCGTCGCCAGCCTCACCACCCCTGTGCCCTGCCACCACCCGTCCACCACCGGGCCGGTCTTTATCCCCCAAACTTTCCTCTGGGTCCGGCAATGGAGATTTCTCCCCGAACCCTGAACCCTCACCGACTCATTCACTTATCGGTTTGCAAAACATTAGATTTCATTCAGTACAGTAAGACTGCAGAGCAAGGAGTTCAGCAAGCTTATGAGTGTTCGTATAGCTTACGAGTGTTCCATCATTATATGCAGCAAAGAAGGTCGATCTTTCAGATGTCGAGGTTGTTGGGCAATCGAGTGACGTATCTGAGGATAAAGGCCCAGCTGTTCCATGGTTTCGGGGGATGACAATGGACACCGGATCAGGCCTGCAACTGCAAAGCATGTCTGGCTTTCCATCGTCTGCAGGATCCATGAGTGGCAGCGGTAATTTTCAGCAACAGCAGTTTGGAAGCTTCAAGTGATTGTTATTCATATTCGCTCTTGTTTTTTTAGATTAAGGATAAAACCGGGCTCAACCATTCATCTTCGCCCTTGCTGTGTTATAATTTTGTATCTTTTAGTTCATCCAAAGTAAATTTGTATCCACATTGTGTATAAAGCTTTTTTTTATTTATTTTATATAGAAGGCACGTCTACTCTATTGCACTTGTACAGTGTACAACTGAGATTAGCTATAAGTTGAACAAAAGTTCAAAACATCAGTATGGTCATGCTAGGGAGTAGGGATAATGCATGTATGAATCATAATGAAACGATAAAACCCCTTTAGACCATTCTGGCTACTGGCATTTTGTAGGTAATATATATAATATAGGGGAAAGTTTGTTTTTCAACAAAAGTCCTATTTTCAACCTTAAACTACAAAACTGGATAGAAAAGGTCATCCAACTATCCAAACCATACAAAATTGGCCCTTTGGGTAGTTCTGAGGGTGGTTTTGGATTTTATAGAAATAGCAAAAATGTTATTTAAACTTTAAAAACCATAACTAATTCACTTTGAACCCAAAAAAATATAAATAAATGCCAAAAGTTCCTCTAAAATGTAACCGACCTATTGGCATACTATTTAAAGTTATTTGGGTACTATATGTTTATATTATTGTTTTTCTAAAAATAATCAGAATTAAAATAAATAATATGCAAATAACTTGTAATGGTGCACCAACATATAGGTCACATTTTTAGAAAAACATTGGCACTAGTTTCATATTTTTCCAATTAAAAATAACCTAGTTATAGAATTTTTAATACAAAATTATTTTTAATTGTTTAATACAAAACCACCTTCAAACCACCCAAAGGGATAATTTTGCACTGTTTGGATAGTTGGAGGGTCTCTAGTGTCCGGTTTTGTAGTTGTGGGTTAAAAATCAGACTTTTGTAATAGTTGGAGGGTGAAAAATAGACTTTTCCCCTATAACATATGATATATCCATAGTGATAATTTGTGGAACGCCACTGTTTTTTTCTTTCATATTAGGGTTCAAATGGCTGCATGTGGGCTAGCCTGTTCCATTCATCAGATGAGCATCAGTCCATTTCTGGTAACATTTTTTTCCGGGCGATGTTTGTTGCAGAAAATGGGAAAAGAAAAGCTCTCTGATAAGAGGGTAAAAACCAATCCTCGTACGGCAAAGTAGCACGAAAGCTGTGTCTTGATTTCGAAATGTTTGTCGAGTGTCGACAAGTTATTACATGAAAAAGTCGATCAATAAATCCAAGCTCATTATGTACCACATACCTGGACAGAAAAAAAAAACCCAAAACGATCACAACTGTGCATATTTTACAAGCGTACCGCGGTCCGCGAGACGTGCACGGCAAAACCAAAAACTAGTGCACCACCTTGATCAATGATCTATATTACTTCCAGAACCTCTTCCGCCTCTCCTTGCCTTTCTCCTTGTGCTCCGCCGCGCCCTCTCTCTCCGGAGAAGCCGCCGCTTCGGCACCCCCGGACTTGATCACCTTCTTGTCCCGCGCGAAGGACCGGAACGCGAGCAGCCTCGACTTGGCGGCAGCCACGTCGTCCCGCTTCACGCCCGCGCCCGCGTGCCTCGGCTTCCCCTCCCCGTGCAGCGGGCTTCCACGGCCGCCGGCGCTCTGCGTGTCCGACCCCTCCGAGTCGTGCGCCGCCGCCGCCGCGCCGCGCTCTGGCGTCATCGGCGGCGTTGCTGCGGTCCACGAGGCGTTTGCTCCGGACGCAGGCTCCTCCGACGACTTCGTTACGGTTGCAGCTGCTGCACCGTCGGCCTCCTGCGTGATCTCTGTTTCTTCGCTTGGCTGCTGCTCCGGCTGATCAGCCACGGCTGCGCGGGTGTCGTCTGCACTGTCGGAGTCAGGAGCCATCGTGCTGCTGACGTCCGCCGCTGCAGATGGTGGCACGGGAGCTTCGGTCGCCGGATGTCGAAGTGGTGTCAACGCCGCAGGGGGCGTTTCGACGCCGTTGGTGCCTTGCCATGCAAAAACTTGGGAACATCAGGATTCGAGGAAGAATTGAGCATGGAAACGCTGCTGATCAATCGCAAACACCAACGTGCAGAGCACTTTGGATGAAAAAAAAGAAACGCCATGCCCCTGCCCCCCTTCCCTGATCATGGCTGATCGACGGCTAGTTTGGTGGTACACGGGAAGCAACAATGAGCAGTGGGAAGTATTCTTCCCGTGTTATCGCTGCGCCAACGACTGTCCCAGGACGGAAGCTCTAGCAGAAGGGCTGCCGCTCACACTTTGGTGCTTCCTTGGTTTGGCCACAACCTTACTCCGGGGCTCCGGGCTTACCGAAGTGGCAGCGGATGGAGGCCGGCGGTCTGGCACATACGACGAGCACACAGCCATCCAAACATGCAACTTTCAAATCGCAAAGCTCTGCATGTTTTCTGATGCAAATACACAAAAATATGGAGATTTTATTGCGTAAACTACGAGAACGTGTTCGGGACTTCCGAGTGTGCCCAATGCTGACGAAAGCTGAATTTGCAGTTTTGGCCTACTGATCTCAGCCAAATCGCAGTAGGTACTGTACACAGCTATGAACCTTCAAAACCATACTATTTCTCACCATTTGCCAACACTGATGCAGGTTTCTTCTTCGCGTTGTCTCCGTTCTTCCTACTGTTGGCCGCCTTATCAGCTTCTCTGGCCGCGTCGATGTCCTCCTTGCTCAGAAAGCTCGGCTGGTTGGTTGAAGACAGCAGCCTCGCCCACATCCTATCAGTTATCCTCACCTTGTTCCTCGTCGATGTTACCCTCTGTTGACAGGATAAATTTTGGAGTCATGCTAATCACAAAGATAAGAACGGAAGAATTTCGTGGTCGCTCCGGTATACAAAATCTAATCATAACCAGAAGTGTCTTTCCTTCTCGAAGGCAAATCCCAATTCTTGTGAAAGCAAAGCTACATGATTTTTTTTAGTTGAGCTTCAATGTCTATCTCCATGCTTTGCAAAAAAATTCAGACCGAATGCAGTGCAATTTAATTGCTACTTTGTTTAGAAAAATTTCGATTGGTTGTGGTGAGGTACAATCCATATGTGCTCCTTTTATAAAACACAAGTCTTGTTTGGAACTGTGCGGAGTTGAATTCATTTCTCTTTATGCATGCAGCAAGCAGGATTGTGTCAGGCAAGCAAAAAGTGTGGGTGTCTTAGCATGATCCATCATGACAGCTATCTCTGCCACAAAGTAAATTCTTATTGACCCAGAGGAAATACTGGTGGCCTTGAACCTATTTTTTTTTCCGAGAATACGCAGGAGAGCCATGGTCATTTCCTAAAACTTGCATGCAACTGGCATGCAGGGGCATAATAATACTAACCCTGTTTAGGGTAGGGTATGGTGGAAGTTATACTCACATGAAATGGTATGTACGCATGTCTGCCATTGACCATTCCGACTGTAAAGCTGTATCCTGCCATTGCACCATGAATGGCACTATGTGCGAGCAGGGTGCAATAGACGTTGTCTGATGCATTGCTTGGAATAGCACGGATCATGTAAGTTGGATCTGCATTAGAAGAAAAAAAATGTTCATATTCCTTGACACGCTGTATGTACGAACTCACACCATGTTAAAGAAGTAAGCATGAACAATTACCTATGTATTTAATAGTCATTTCCATCTTCTTGCTCTTGCAATAATCCTATAAAGTAGCAATGCAACATTAAATAATTGCTCACACAAAACTTCAGGCAGAACCATTAAACACTAATCAGTAAGACACCAAAAAGAAAACAAGAAACATGAAGGTTTCACTGATAATAGTGTTACCACATAACAAGCATGACTCAACACCAAGAGCCTGCCGAACTTCTAAGCTATGCATACCCTTGTAAGCTTTACAGATACTTGCATGCATGATGCATCTAGAGTGCATATGTAAACATAATTTACATCCAACTATCCAAGGCATGGAATATTTAAGTAATTTAACTTAGACCTGGAGTTAAAGTTTTGAATGTGGTAAATAATTATTAGAACAGGGCCTGTGAAACCAAATAAACATCTTATGCTGATCAGCTGATGCATTCAACTAGCTAAGTAAAAATGCTCCGAACCTCCACCCTCCACCTAACTTATATGTTATTTAACTGGGTAGCCAAGAAGGTGTAGTTTTTGCAAATGAGGTGGTATGGCAGGATACAAGTTCACACAATATTTTTTCTTGGATGTTAAAACGTATCCCAGGTATTGTTCTAAGTTTCTAACTTGATCAGAAATTCGCCTAAGCTTACAATATTGTAGTTTTAGTGGAAATTAGAAATATGTGAACAAAGTGCATGTCAAACAGGCATATCAAGCAATGGAAGGTGGAGTAGAAGTGGATTGCAGTGCTGAAAAATGACTAACAGAAATGTACCTTAATCTTGTGAGTCAACCAGAGACCAACATCAAGAAGCAGCTTATTTCCAGATGCATCTTGCTGATCTGCAGCAGGTATACTTTGAGCAATAAGATCCTGTCCTGCCCCTTCAGCCACCACAATAACCATGTGGTTGTTCTCCTTCAACCTCCTATCAATATACTCGAAAAGTCCACCCTCCCCTTCCAAATAGAAGGGTGACTCAGGAATCAAGCAGCAGTCCTACATAAGATGGACACGAATGATTAGTTCCATACAGGAAAAAAAAGTAAATGGTGTATCAAAATATTAGTGGTCACATTTACATACTACAACAGAATTCAAAAGGGCGGCAGGGCCAAATACGTAAAAACAGGACACTTGAAGAAACTACAGAATGATTGTAATAGTTTAGGTACAAATCGAAGCTATTAACTCACCACATCTCTGCTTGCAAGAGTAGCATACATGGCAATAAACCCTGCATCAGCAAGGAAGTATCACAATAGGAAACACAATGAATAGTGGAAATAATAATAAGGGAATCGATCCATTATGCTGCGACAAGGGGGTGGACATTCAGTTCATAGGCAGGAAACTAACCACTATAGCGACCCATAAGCTTCACTAGCCCTATCCCATTTTCAGCACTTGAAGCTTCCACATGAGCAGCATTAATGGCACGCTGGGCCTCCTCTACAGCAGTATCAAAACCAAATGACTTGTCTATAACCTAAGAATAGATGCATACGAACAATCAGCATTAATCCAGGTCTCTGCACTACAATAATTCAAATCAACATGTGTTCAAGCAAGAAAAAAATACCGCTATATCATTATCAATTGTCTTGGGAATACCAGCAACAGCTACTTGTAGACCACGTCTCCTAATTTCCTGCAGTAATTTTAAAATAGAGCACAATAAGAAAAATAACTTCTGGATTAAAAATTTTCACAATATTTGTAAAAAGACATTTAATGATACATATACATATATTTGGAGCACATCCAAGACTACCGCGTAAGGTCCCTACTGCTCAAGCGCACTTGAACTGATACCAAGTTCTGAACCACGTGTGGCAGATATACATGACAGTGATTACCTTGTATATCTCATAAGCACCCTTCTGAGTTCCATCTCCTCCAATAATGTACACCTAGATGCAGTACAGATGGATATTTACTCAACCTCCAAAATAAGATAGATTATACAAAGAGCACTAATCAGCAACAGCAAGCACACACCTGGTTAATTCCACGATCTTGAATGTTATCAACTATCTTTTTGGTATCATGACCACCACGTGATGTTCCAAGAACTGTACCACCACGTTTGTGGATATCATTCACACTCTTTGCTGTCATGGTAAGATAATTGCTCGAATAGAAACCCTTGTATCCATTCTGGAAAAGTGCTAACGACATGTTACGCGGTAACAGAAAAGTTTCATGAATAGACTACAAGTACAGATTAAAATTTTATCTCTCTGATCCACTGCAATCACGATGTCTGCGTTACCATGGCACAGCCACTAGCTGGCAAAATGTCTGTACTAATTGGTAATTATTGCAAAAATGATGCACCTATGTGGGACAATAAAATCTGAAGATCTCAGAACCTACAGCTATTTCAGTACAGTGCAATTAAAATGAATTATTTATCGAGTTCGAATTTGCAAAATTCCTATTAATATATTGCAAGAGTCCAGCAGGCCAGGCCAACTATCATCATTTTTCACAATGAAACACAAAAAGAAAGGACAAGTTCAAAACTGTGGAAGGAACAGTGCCACATTGTATCATCCAGAATCGACAGTGTAATCTGGAACGACTCAAACCTGTATTCCAAAGATATCGTTAACGTTGTACATGTGGGACAAACCACAAACCAGCTCCCTGATGACAGTATTGAGCCCAGGGCAAAGGCCTCCACAGGTTACAATGCAAGCTTTCACTTCTTCTGACTCGAAATACACCTGAGTTTTGAATATTAATATTAGATAACATGCAAATAATGTGTTGCTTGCAAAAGATAAGAGGAACATATGGAAGGCATCAATGCATCATACTCTCTGACGAGGTCCAGCACGACGGAAGTGGACTCCTCGTGGACTGTTCTTCTGAACAACCACCTGTGGTAGCACAAAGGACGTCATTTTACAGATGACCACTCAAACAAACAACATTGACACATGGAACCATCAAATCCAATATTATGTTACCTTCTCCGGTACTGTATCATCTGCATTGACAAAATACTGCCTGGTGAATGGGTGAAGAGAACAATTCAGTTTAACATATTGCGCAAACAAGCAAGATTAGAGGTTATTGGAAAGAGAGAGAAAAGTCAGATAGAAATAAAATCCTCACTTGACAGTTGAATACGCTGGATGATCTTGCAAAGGATTAGGAAAAGTCTGCCAGGAAATTCAAACAGGGAAACTATTAGCTTAATGTTCATGACGTAGCCTTGAAAACGAGGTAATTTTAACTTAAAATTAAACAGAATGTCCTGTCAATGGACATGATGATTTACAGCAGGGCCTACAGGATGTCAACTAATACAAGTTATTCCTTCCAGAAACATGTAGGCAAGAAAACTAACAAACGTCACCTACGAACAGTCACAGACGCAAGGGGGGCATGAGATCCACACGACAGCCTCAAATTCCAATAGGAATCGTCAAGAACTTTGGCATTTCTGCACGCTGGCTCATGAGCTGTTAGCACTCTGGCAAGAGTCGCAAAAGCGCCACATCATACAATTCTCCAGAGATGGAGCTCGCGCATCGACCAATCCCCAGATAAAACGGCCCGTTACCACCCAAAAAAAGTTCACCTAATAGCTTTTGAAATGACACCAAAGCTAAAGCTTCATAAATCATAATGGCTTAATCGAGATTTCCAAGCCCAAAACGATCCCATCACACGCATTTTTGCGGTATAGTAGTAATTTTCACACAGGAATTTTTTCGAAAGACCAATTTTCACCCAGGAATAACAGATCAGGCCACGGAGCAAGCAGAGAGCACAGGAAGGGGGTTGCGGCGCTCACGGGGAGGTCGGGTAGGTAGTCGGTGAGGTGCGGGACGTCGTCGAGCACGTATCCGTAGTCGCCCTCCTCGACCTTGACGAAGGCGGCGTCGTCTTCGTGGAGGTCCAGGGCCGAAGCGTTGCGGAGCGCGCGGAGGTTCGGGTACGAGTCGCGGGAGATCCGGACGCATGTCGCCGAGAACGGCAGCGCCGCCTTCCCGGGAGCGGGCTCCTGGAACGGGCGCTGCGCCGGCGAGTCGTGGTCCGCCTCCACCGCCACGCCCAGCCCGGCCTCCGCCGCCGCCTCCTCCTCCTCCTTGGGCAGTATGATGTGGGACGACGCCATTGGAGCACTCCCCCGGCTCCCGAGAAGCTTTTCCGATCGAGCTCCCCTGTTCGGCTGTGGGTGTGTGGGTCTCCCGCGGGGGGTTAAAAAATGGTTTCCTCTCACCGGAAAGCCGACGGAAAGAAAGCGCGCGTTTAAATAGTCGGCACTTGGCAAGGGGCGAAGAAGAGCGAAGCGTGGAGAAGGGGAAAGGGGACTAGGGGAGAAGGGTCCGGAGCTTTGGAGGCAAGGGTGGTTTCTGCTGCTCACGACGAGAGAGCGGGGGTGACGGTGACGCCGCCGGTGTTGCTGATGATGAAATGGCATAGCCGCATAGGGGGGCGATTGTTTTTGGTTGACTCGTCGATTTGTACAAACTGGCGTGTAGCCAGTGAATAGATTAGGAGGCTCTTTAGGGTTGACAATTGATGGCTGTGGCATACATATAGAAGGCTCAGAGAGTACTAACATTTGTTGCCATATTTTATCATTTCTTTGAGAGGCAAGGAGAAACAAATTGAAAAAATAGAAAGCAAACAACATGTTCTCGTTTCCCTCTACAAAATTAATTTTCTTTTCTCCAAGCTGGGTATTCTGCAACTTCAAAACGTGGCAGGTAAAGGAAAGATCTCGCATCGACGCGTCCACTTGCGAAGAAAAGAAAGACTAGTTGATCAAACAAATGCGCGACAGCGAGCTGAAGGCATCAGTTCGTAAGATTAGTACTATTAATTTCCTTATAAAAAAATACCTCGAAGTTTCCTATTTAATAGAGTGTTTTTTTTCCAAATATTGAGGTTAAAGCATTAGTACTCGCTCCATCTCATAAAGAACCCAACTATGGGTTTAAGCTGAGTTAAATTTTCTTATATTTCACTAAACTTATAAAATATTATTAACTTTTATAAGGACATATAAATATATATGATATGAAATACTTATAATTATTCAGTATCATAAATATTATTTTTTATTTATATGTGGATTAACTCGTTGGAATGCAAGCATTGTATTCTTTTTTGGACCAGAGAGTATATGACAGACTTCGTCCATCAAATGTTGTTGTATTTTCAATTGGAGATTATCTACGTTATGTTTTCTTGAAATGAGAGAATCTAAGGTACATTGAACAGAGCCAAAGCAGGTTTACGGGGTGTTTAGATAGTTGGCTAAAGTTAGGCCATTGTATATAATGTTCCGATGCTAACTAAAATAACTACGGAAAATATATATTGTGATCGAGTGTTGGCTCTGCCTAGCTACATTGGCAGGTAGTGGAGCTTCCTCCGGCGAGCGTTGGAGGTGGGAAAAGTGGCGGCGGAGACTTCTTCTTCAACTCCGGCGAGGAAGCTCATCAACTCCGACGAGCTTCGGGTGGGGGGTTCAGGTTCGGGGGTTCGGGTTCAGGGGTTGGGGCTGCGGCGAGATCCTCCATTGCCGGACCTAGAGGGAAGCTCGCGGGCAGCAGGCCGGCCCGGCGGAGGTGGTGGGCGTGGGGGTGGTGAGGCCGGTGCCGTCGGCCCTGGCGGTGGTGGAGGGCGGTTGGGCCAGGTTGGGGCAAGGGCGACGGCGGCGATGGCGGGGTAGGGGCCGTGGAAGGAGCCGCATGCACGGGAGGGTCTGGCCGGAGGCCCGCACGGCGGAGGCCAACGCGAGCCTCCGGCGAGACCCTCCCGCGCCTCGGTTGGTGTGGCAGGGCGGTGGCGGTGGGAGGAAGAAGAAGGACAACGTGAGGTTGAAGAAGACCATGAGGTAGAAGATGAGAGATAACCCTTGGATGATGATCCAACGGTGAAAAAAAAAATCGAGTGTGAGCTACTCGAGTGTGCTGTAGGCTGACCCAATAACTAAACCTGAGATCATTATAGAATTAACTACAAAAGCACTAGGCTAAAACCACTTTGTTAGAAATTAATCTCATATGTGTAAATCACTTGTGGCTAACATTTAGTTCAAAGACGTTATTGGTACGTAGAACAAGAGCTAGAATCAATCTTTCGTATCGGGAAGAGCTAGAATCAATCTTTCGTATCGGGTGTGATCTATATTAATATACTAGTTTAGATTCTAGATATTTACTATTCCTCCTATCACATCCATCACATCATTTCTCATCCTTTTCTCACTATTCATTGCTACAATGTATATTTGCTACAGTAAATCTCTAACTATATCCCCCAACTAGGGTGTGTTTAGATGGAGAAAGATTCCCCGAAAAAACACTGTAGACCCAAAAAAGCACTGTAAATGAATAGTGTTATGTGAGTAGGAGGAATGGAATGAATAGTGAAAAGTTAGATGAATAGTGTATTTTTGGGAAAATAGTTTGAATCTAAACGCACCGTAAATACCCCCGTTATGGGCAAGTCGGCATGGGCATTGGTCGCCTGCCGAGTGTCGACTGTGGACACCAGACAGGTGGACAAGGTGCCTGGAGTTCACGAGCGGGAGCGTGGATTTGGCGGATGGATCTCCGCTCTAGCGCATCTCGGCACATGACCTGATGACCGCACGCTCGCTTCTCTTTTGCTTTTCGCAAAGCGTCGGCTGCGGTACGTGATTTTGAAAGAAATGGACGGTGCGACACGCTGCACCGTGCATGAATATGTCGCTGCCGGGAAGTACTGTAGAAAGCAAAACCGTGAGCGGCTTCCAGGTGGCGCATCTTTGCATGGATAGCGCGAGATGCGAAGGTGTCCGATCGACCTTTCAAAATCCTGGAGAAGGTTTGACCGGACTGACAGGTCCATTAACCAGAAGGCGCAACTGCGTCTAAGTCTAAACATCCCCTTGGTGTACTGTGTTTAGACGAGAAATTCTATTTCAGCCGCTCAGGAAAAGAAGGGATTCGTCTGGACTCATAACTCAAAAGACAAAAGGTGTAGGAATATGTATGGTCCACTGCTTCTGGAATCAGAAATTTGTTGTCGAGGTAGCAGAAAACAGAGACACGCTCAGCATCCTTGAGAATGACACGGTAATTCTTCTAGACCATGGCACGGCCTAATTGCACTGCTAACTTGTTACTACCATCGGAAGCATATCCAAGTATCGTCGCGGCGTCGCCCATGGATAGCATGCAAGGGCGCCTGCCTTCCCAGGTTTTTCACCGAAAGGCAACAGCCAGCAGCATCTTCAGGCGAATCGAGTGTCACAATCGTTGCCACCTGTTTTGTTCTCAACCTGAGGATCGAGTGTCACAATCGTTACCCACTTGTTTTGTTCTTAACCAGACTAACACGACAACGGGGATCAAGGGAGGATGGCTGCTTATATTAAACGCCGAGCACCACATCGTCATCCTGCTCGTGGGAGCAACTCCAGGAATAACACATCGTGCTGAGGAATGTGAGTACTCTGGGGAAAAAGGAACATGTCTCTGCAATAATTGCATACAACAACAATAAGAACATACCCTAGCCTTTTGTCCTAAGCAAATTAGGATAGCCTAGAATATATTTGTGTGATTGCACCGAGGCAGATACATCAGGTAACATCAGCCAAAAGCTATGGCAAATGCAGAAAATCTTGTAAAAACAAAGGGAACGCACTAAGCGCAGACTAATATATTACTGCTTCAAATGATGAGCAAATTTACAGGAAAGGAAAAGGCATAAGCATACTGATTAACTTGTACGTCCTCTTTGAGAGTTAGTACATACTTTTCCCTAGCTATTCGGTATTAGTTGCATGCAAACTATGTTTGCTTAAAACATGTATTGACACACCTTGTAAGAAAAATCTGAAAATCACAAAAGGAATACCATTACAGGGCTGATTCCCTATTCGGTAACTGAGAGAGATCATCGTCTAAACAACGCTAGCCAAGGAAAAAGGAAATGCTCTAGCACAACGTTCCCGCTACAATTTGGAACAATTTTATATACGAAACAAGCCGTCTCCATGCATTTAACATAATCTGGGGCATCAACTGCAACGACATAGCAACAAGATCAAATCCCCCTTACTAGCGTGATCAGAGTTGCGTGTACCAGCAGTGTTTGACCCGGATTGGGGATTAAATCAAATCCCTCTTAGGGTGCGTTTAGATTCACCAACTTCTTCCAAAAAACACTATTCATCTAACTTTTCTCTATTCATCCCATCTCTCCTACTCACAGAACACTATTCATCTACAGTGTTTTTTGGGTCTACATTGCTTTTTCAGAGAATCTTTCCCAATTTAAACACACCCTTAGCTAGGGCTGGACAAATTGCTCGGAGCTCGTTAGCTCGCTCGGCTCGCGACGGGCTCGGCTCGTTACGTAAACGAGCCGAGCCGAGCAACAGTTTTGGCTCGGCGAAATTAACAAGCGAGCCGCCGGCTCGCGAGTTGGTTCGCGAGCTACTGACGGCCCAAAAAAGCCCACTCAGGCCACCTAAGCCCACCTCCATCCACTAACCCTATCCCCTCCTCTCTGCCTCCCACGCCCCCACCTGCCCGACGCCCCGACCCCGAGCCCCCTGACCCGACGACGATCGCCGCCGGCCAGCCGGCGCCCGGCGCCTTCCGTCTGCGCCCTCCCCTCCGCTTCCACCTGCGTCCTCCTCTCCGCCATCTTTCTCCTCCGCCTCCCCAGCTCTGCCATCCGCCCGCCGTCCTCCCCTCCGCCATTTGCCTCCGTGAGCCACTCTCCGGCGCGCGCCATGGATGGTGGGGAGCGCGAGAGGCCCCCACGCCCATAGAGCAATGAATCAAGGAGCAAGCGCAAGGTATTGGCGAAGCATCCCCCGTCGACGGTACCGAGCAGTGGCCAAGCATCACGGTCACCCGGTTCTTCCCCTTGTCCTGGATCCATGTCAGTGCATATGGTATACATCCAAAATGGCTCTTTAGACTAGATTTTATCTAATTTAAGTATGCATGAAACTCAATGCATGTAATGCTATAATTATGAATGTGAATCACTTATATTGCCATGGATATACTGTTTTGTGCACTGGATAACGAGCCGCTCACGAGCCGAGCCGAGCTGAGACGAGCCGACTTTTCAGCTCGTTGGTTTAACGAGCCGAGCCAAAACGAGCCCAGCCTAGCCGAGCTCGGCTCGCTCGTTATCCAGCCCTACCCTTAGCGTGATCAGAGTTGCGTGTACCAGCAGTTTTTAGATTCAGAAATTTTCCAAAGAAAATACTATTTATTCAAATTTTCCATATTTATTCCATCCCTTCCATTCACAGAATGTTCTTTAGCTCTACGATGTTTTTTCAGGGAATTTTTCCCAATCTAAACACATCCTAGATGCCGTAACGATGAGGCGATGAACATTGAGTACATATACTAAAGGGCCAAGTTTTGGAGATCCCTCATGAACTGTGGCCCCACGTGGGACCCACGTATAGTTTTAGGTGGGACCCACGTACTATTTAGGTGGGGTCCACATATTTTTTTAGGTGGGGCCAACGTGGGACCCATACACTTTTAGGTGGGGCCTAGGTGGGACCCACACACTTTTAGGTGGGCCCACGTGGGCCCCACACACTGTTAGGTGGGACCCACGTGGGACCCACATATAGTTTTAGGTGGGACCCACGTATTATTTAGGTGGGGTCCACATATTTTCAGGTGGGGCCCATGTGGGATCCACACACTTTTTGGTGGGACCCACGTGGGGCCCGCATAGTTTTTAGGTGGGACCCACATGAGACCCGCGTAATTTTAGATGGGACCCTACACATTCGGTGTGGGGCCCGCTTAGTGGGACCGGGACCCACAATACAATTCAACGCCTCCATCATTTTTTACGGAAAAATCTGCAGGTTTATTTTTTAAAAAATATTGATTATGCCTTTTCAATTATCTGCAGTAATATTATACAGAAAGTATAAAATACATTTTATGTATAAAAATAATAACTAACTTTGTATACTACATTAGCACTAATATATTTTTATTTTGCTTTAAGTTCATAAATTAAAAACATAAGATCAAATTATTGATTCATTAGGAATTTTGTCTTAGCCTCTATCAAAATCAAGAATCAGTTAAGATAACACATTAACATATGTCCTATAAAAATTCTACTAGCACCTAAAAGTCAACGAATTTGTAAGAAAAAAGTTATAGTGACCATTAAGATAAAAGAAATATGTCTAATTACAATAAGATAACATATTTATATGTTATTATTATTTAAAGTTAACATATTTCATATAGACACACATCGCGTGTCAACCTAACTAGTCCATTTCTATTTCATCACCGACGAGGATACAATTTTATTCTCCAGTCGAGTGGCAAATGTAACAACGTCAAACACCATCTGCCCCCGTCCGGCCGTCCCCCATTTCACGGGATCAAAGCTAGACAACCGGAACCGTCAAACGACAACACAGACATCGGCCGGCCGCACGCAGCATTCCTCCGTCGTCGGGCGGCGAAGCGACGATGGTACATGACCGCAGCGGCGGCCTCGTGGCTCTGACCGAGTGGCGAACGACGGATGGACGCCGGGGGATACCGGCGGGAGGTGTCAGTGGGGGCTGCGCGGTGGTCTTGTGCTTGGGCAGCGGCGTGTCGACTCACCGAGAGTTCGAGACTGGGAATACGGATGGATAGAGCGAGTGGTTTGGTTAGTTGGGCCATTTATTTTTGGAAGTTTTAGGCCGTGTGGAGTAAGTTGGTGATTAGTTGGCCCATTTATTAAGCAGGCCTTTTCTTCTTGTTCTTTCTCTTGGAAGGTTTTAGGCCTTGTAACACGACTCTTCGTCTTCAATATTTTTTGCCTCGCCAGAAGAGAATTGCACGTCCACATCCCATTGCTTTCTTTTCTGTAAAAAATCATTTTGTGGCTAGTGGCATGTACTTTAGTTTATCTTTTCGCTACGGAATATGCTGTATTTTATCCTCCCTTTTCGTTAGTGAAAGCTTTGCTTAGTTGATGACGTCTGATTTTATTTCTAGTTTTCTACGGTCGGTGAGTTTCACTCTCGTTGCTCGTGGACCACGTTTGCTTGAGGCTTGGGCGCTGATCGAGCAGACTCACCCCTGTCCAATTGGCCTCAGTGGAGTACACGCGAGAGGTTGAAGTTATGGAATGGAGATAACGAGATGCTATATGCAATATCCTATATCCATCCCACTAGCCTTAGCCTTGGGGAGCACGTGCTTTCTTTTTAAAAATATTTCAAAGATATATGTGGCTGTGCCATCGCTATATCGCCATGAGCATCTATAAGTTGGAAAACGCCATCTAAAAACACGCAATATCGTGGGCCATGGACATCCCCCTCAGCTAACTATGTTTACGTTTTCCATCAAAAAAACTATGTTTACGTTTGTGTACGCGGCGAAATGGCTTTTCAATCCGCGTTGGCCGGTGCAGACCCGTCTCTGTTTGCCTTTGGCAATTTCTTTGGCCTGTAGCCTCGCTCTTGGCCACTATTTTTGTTTTCCTCCGGCTCCGATCATCCCCCAATTTATGTGGCACTACTAGAGTTCTTTTATTTTATTTCCTTTTTAAGAATTTAAACTACATTTTGTCTTTTTTTTTTGTCGTTGTAGCTGTGCTACTTTTTAAGGAATGATTCCGATTTAAGACGTTATATGAGTATATGACGTCGTCATGACTCATGAGCGCTGGCGATGAACTGAGCGTGATGCGCGAACGCCACTGCTGTCGTTCTCCACTCCTCGAGTCTCCACACCGCTCTCGGCGAAGGAAAAGGTTGCAACGCCGCCGAATCAGGTTCTGCGGTTCGCCAGTTCGGCGAATCTGATCTTCCCGGTGAGCGTTCACACGAGATAGCAGGTATAGTTGGCCAGCCAGGGACGATGGGCCAGCACGGTCACAACCCGAAAAGGCACGACCCTAACACGGCACAAGCACTATACTATAGTGTCATTGCCGGTACGAGGCACGATCTATATAGTGCCTGGACCGCCAGTCTGGCCCACGGCACTAGCACGGACACGACACGACTAATGGGTCGGTACGATGATGGCACGATAATTTTAGGAAGCTGTTCTTTTAACAGACAAGTAAAGGCCTAGACCAGTAATAAAAACCTAGATCCCTTCTCCAGCCTCATGGCGTGATGGAGCGGCGGCAGGCCCAGCCTCGGCAGCGCCCAGCCGGCATGACGCGACGGACAGCGCAGCGGTAGCGGGCCGGTATAGACACTGGTACTATAATATTGTCGTGCCCTTTTGACACGGCACGATTAGCTTGCTTTAGTGTAGTGCTAGTGCTCATACTTCAGCACGACGGCACTAGTCAGCGCGGCACGACTAATTGTCGTGCCATATAGTGTCGTGCTGGCATAGTGCTGGTGCCGTGTAGTGTAGTGTCGGCATGAATGGCCATATGTAATAGCAGGCTATAGGGCGTCCGTTCCGCCAGGGCCGCCCTCGAGACAACCGATGCATAGTTGTGTGTGGGTCGGTCGGGGGGGGGGGGGGGCAATCGCGGCAGCATAAATTTTGCTGAACAGACCGTGTTAGCTGGGCTGCTAGTTCTACTCTACTCCCTCCGTCCCCAAAAGGACGATGTCATAGGATGCGTGTATGTGTTACTTTTTTAATTTTGCTCAATTTATAGAAAAATATGTGCAATATTTATATCTCTAATAAATTTGTGTTATATATATATATATATATATATATATATATATATATATATATATATATATATATATATATATATATATATATATATATATATTCATGCGTATCCAAGGCCGGGCACATGGTGTCATCTGGTGTTCTGATCTGAGGCAACGACACTGTGCATGCTCTGATTTTTTCTCTGGATTCCCTTTCAGGGTGCGTAGTCGACACTGCTATGACAAAAGTTCTATGCGGATTATCTACGCATTTGTTTACATGATGTGATTTGTGTTCTCCACATAAGTAAAACGCACCACCACGTAAGTAAAGCTACAAAATCTGCCTAGTCACTCCCAATGACCCAGTCCCAGACTCCCAGTGGATCCGTTGAGTGAGCGCCCGAGTCCGACGCAGCCACGCAGCCGAGTACACCCGCCCGAGTCAAACGCCGTGCGCAAGTGTGCTGACTGATGAGCCCGCTCCGCTTCTTGGGCCCACCATTATTATCATGCTATCCGCACTGGTCAACCTCTATTTCCAACCTTCGAAAGAATATTCTCGTCTAGTCATCAAGATTTCAACCTCTATCCCAATATTCTCCGCACCCGTCAACCTCTATATCTCAACCTCTATACCAACTAATCTATATTTTATTCAACCATCCCCAACTACCATCTCCTCCCCCTCCCCACATTTTTCTTTTTCCTTTTTTTCCTCCTATTCTTTTTATTTCTTTGTTTTCCTTTTCTTTCTTTATTTTCCTTCGAGATTTTTCTTTCTCTTTTTAAATCTTTTTTCTTTCTCACTTTTCCTCTCTCTATTTCTTCTCTCTCTTTTTTCCATCGACTTATCCATCTCTGCCTCTTCTCGCTCGTTCCGTCTCCCTCCGTCTCCGCCTCTTCTCGCTCATTCCGCTGCCTCACCTCCTCCGGTCCTCCCTCTTAGGGATGAAAACGGATCGGATACGGACGGATATGCCCGGATACGAATATGGATATTTATTTTTTTGCCGGATCAGATCCGGATACGGAAAGTACAAAATATGTCGGATATGCATCGGATATTGATATACATTACATATCTACAATAGACATTCAACTTTTGTTATGCGGATACGGATACGGTCGAATATTGATTTTTCGGTTCCAGATACGGACTGTACCATTTAAGGCCTGAGGGCCTTCGGTCGGTCGGTCGGACAGGAAATATCCATACCACTTTCATCCCTACTCCCTCTGCCTAGCTGCTGCTGCGTAGGCAAGCGTGAGGCCTTGCGCTACCGCGGACCGGCGGATTGCGCGAGGAGAGAGCAGCTCGCCTTCATTGCGCAGGATTCAGAGCGGCGGCAGCTCAATCCGCCAGTGGAGCAGCAGCAGACGGCCATGCGGTGGTGGAGCAGCAGCAAGAGTACATGGGAGCAGCGGGAGCTCCGACACGCGGTCCTCGAGCTCAGCGCAGCGCTCGGCGCTCCCATCCCCATCTCCATGGCCGGAGCTCTAGACCCTCTCTCTCCATTTGGTGTCGATTCGAGGGATTTGTGCTTCATTTGTGTCGCCATGTTTGGGGTCATGGGAGCGACCGCTAGCGTACCGGTTCGCTCCCAGTTTCCCGCTGCGGGGATTTTTACCCCTGTACTGGCCTGCACCGGTTCGCTCCCAGTTTCCCGCTACGGGGATTTTTACCCCTGTACTGGCCTGCAGGATACAGGCCCCAGTACGGATAGCCTCACTCCCGAGCCTCCCAGCCGCCGAGGGCCCACCTTCCCTGTTTCACTCCTGCATCCACCCTCCACCAACAGGATGCGTCCAACCGACACCGCCCAGGAGGGCCCACCGGGAGCATTGCCACCCTCCTTCTTGACCCACGCCACGAGCACGTGGGGCCGGCCGGGCCGCCGTGGCGGCACCGCGGCAGTCGCGCGCGTACGTACCGCGTGACGCCGCTGGCCACGCCAGCCCCCCGCGGTCCAATCACGCGCTCAGCCGGGCTCGACTCGACTCGAATCCGCGGCGGGGTTTGTCACCTGTCAGGACGATGATGGGGGCAGCGGGTTTGTCTTCTGGCACCGTCCGATCCAGATTTAACGGTGCGTGTCTGTCCTGGGGGTTGGGAGGCTGGCTCATTGGATGGCGAATACACGGCGCTGATTGGACGGAAGCCTCCAAAAGGGTCAGCAAGAGGAGGGCGCGCGCGCGAAGGATATCCGAAGTGCTGGGCGATAAAGGGCGGTTTCACAATTATACCCTCGGACCAGTATAAAAAAAAAAATACCCTCGGAAAGTGATTGACGCGTGCGATTTTAATTAGGCCCTTTTTGCCCCGTACCCAGCAATAATGGAAAATTGTGTTTGGGTATACTTGCCATCTGTGAGTACTGTTCATGCTTCCAGGCTGTTCTGGAGTAAGTACGTTTTATAACGGGTTGTAAATTTTACTAAATAATCTTGCTGTCTATATTGAGCAGATGTACCACTATATACAAACGGATATTATCTCACCTCTATAATCGAGTGTGTGAAATTAGAGATTTCTTTTGAGATAAAGTCACAACAATGTGGCAATGGATAATTAGCTGCCATACAAAGAAATATACGCATTAATAAGGCACACCTGGCCTTTTCACGTACTACGTGTTTTGAATCCTACTAAGGTATAGTATCAAGTTAGCCACACTTATCCTTGGTATCTACTTTCTCCGTTGTTAAATACTCCTACTGAGTACATGTCATTTCGGTTCTCCTATATTTAGGGATGGGAGAACATGTTTTTTTTTAAAGAAATCTGACTCAAATTAGAGTTTGATTTCGTTCCATATAGTCATCTATGAGAGTGCTCCCACTGCTTCGCACAATCGCACCTTTTGTGTTTTCCTTGGAGTGCATTCTACCTTTCTACCTTCTAATAATGCCTGTCACGAAACTTGGGACCTCGACCCCCCAAAGACATGGACGCTGGGCCACGAATAAAACGTTGAAGAATTGTTGTTGCACCTACCCTACCCAACAACAAACGGGCGTAATAATGCAAAAACACAAACGCCCGAGGGCCTGAGAAGTAAACGCACCCACGTTTACGCCACCAATAAATCCACCAACTAAAAAACAGCGAGCCAGCTTTGCTTCCTTCCGATTCAGCAATCTGTGCCACCTGTTTCCGCATTCCGCCCTCTGCTGCCGGGGTTTTAGACAAAAATCACTCTTCCCATTTCTAGCGTCCCCAGACCAAGAGACCACAACTCCACAAGCGAGGCTGCTACCCACTCGCTCCCTCTCGATCCACGGATTTTCTTTACCCATCTTCCTGTCTGGCTGTCTCTACGGATCTGCTTGGCCTGGAAGGGGAGGAGGACGCTGAAGGCGTTTAGGCGGCGAGGATTTGCGAGAGTGGGACATGAGGATTTGCGTATTGGGAGACGGCGACGTGGGGTTAACTGGGCAGCAGGAGCAGGGGGAGGAGGAGGTTGAGGAGAGCGGTGGCGGGGAGGTCGTACGGCTGAAGGCGAAGCACGCGCTCGTCGGCGCCGGCGCGAGGGTGCTGTTCTACCCGACGCTGCTCTACAACGTCCTGCGCAACCGGTTCGAATCGGACTTCCGGTGGTGGGATCGCGTCGACAAGGTACTGGATGTTCCTTGCTGTTCTGCGTGGGAATATGTGGCTATTTCAGATGGTGGCTATGCTTTAATATGCTTGCGGGTGGTAGTCAGGTAGTGTGGTTAACTGGTTATTGACTTGTTCCCTGCGAAATTAGTACACCTAGTGTTAGATTGTCATGCTTTGGGTAGTTGGGTGTGTTTTTCAAACTTTTTTCCCTCAGAAATTTTGTTATCTGCTGTATGTTTTTGCATTTGGCTTCACGCTCTCTGCAAAGCGAGGCACTAAATCTTGAGTTCGAGCTTGGCTAAAATCTATTTAACCAAGCAAAGGAAATCCCGTAGGATGACTTGTTTTGTGGGACGGTGTGCTTACGAATGACCTTCACTCAGTAGTGGGAAAAACTAGCACCTTATTTCCCCATCTTATGATCAGTAGTTGTTCTCGTGCTTACTAGTGTTAGATGTTCCAATTTCAACCCAACTGTAAGACGACAGGGTGGTCATCCATCATCATGTATGTTGGTTTCAGCTGGTCCTATAGTATCTTAGTATCTTACTTGCCACCGTGGATGCATATGCACATGCCTAGGACCAGAGCATCGCCTTAATCTATCGCCTTGCTTTGATATGTTTGTTGTTTCATTTTTGTTTCAGAGAACCAAGTATTCTAAATTTCTAATTATGTATTGTGCACTCTACAATGCCTCCTGATTTTATTTTTTCAATCTCCATCCAGTTTATTTTACTTGGTGCTGTTCCATTTCCAAGTGACGTGTTACGTTTGAAGCAACTGGGAGTTCAAGGAGTCGTAACATTGAATGAACCTTATGAGACTCTTGTCCCGACATCTTTATACCAGGTAACTATTCGTTTGTGTTTAAAATTCGACAGAGTTGCTGTGTTATAATCTTGGACTCCATTATCTATTTTTCTACACTGCCTAGGTCACTTCATAAAGTGCAACTATATCTGTTTCTTGGTTGGCTCAGACTTCAGAGTTCAGAGCACTGTGAATGAGCTTTTGTGCACACGCAGTGAGCAAAATATGTATGCACCATGAGTAATACATGATTTCTTTTGCTAGGCCCATGACATTGAGCACCTGGTAATTCCAACAAGAGATTATCTATTTGCACCTTCACTTGAAGATATTTCTCAAGCCATAGATTTCATCCACCGTAAGTTACTACCCTGTTTATTTTTGTTAAAAAAGTTACATGACGAAAACACATACTCTTCCTGAAACATAACCTCAGCCCTGATAATTTTGATTTTGATTTTTCCTGGTATCTGTGATGCATTTTTTATATAATATTTTCTTCAGTGAGTACTGAGTAGATATTTAATCATAGGAAAGAGAGCTAGATTTAAATTTAGTGAAGCAAAGCAGATGGTTGTTGACTCTGATAAGGAAAGCGGGTTATATCTTGTGATCACTGGTCAACTTATGTTTAGTGCATTAGGTATCTATTGCTAATTAGATTCTGATGCGGTAGGTATGGCTACAAAGAAGTTGCAGCACTATCTTTTAATGCACAGAGCATTTCCCAGCACCAAGGTTTTGTTAGATGTCATTGTATATGATGTCATGCATGACGATTAGGTATAATTAATGTGCATCTGCTAATGAAAATATTGTAACAAGGCTATACATCACAAGGCGTCTATCAGTCATTCAAACAAATTAGAATCATATCCCACAAAGCACAACTGAGTTTTGCTTGCTCTAAGTTCTTGATTTATATGTGAGAAACAAAAATCTATGTGCATCTCCAATTGGTGGATCCAATACATAGGCTATTTTTCAGGGAATGCATCACAAGGTGGTACTACCTATGTTCACTGTAAAGCTGGAAGAGGACGAAGCACCACTATTGTATTGTGCTACTTGGTAGGATGAACTTCATTTGTATTTGGACTCAATATGCATGCTCCCTGCTTAGTATCCTGATGACAATCCTCTTGTTGCAGATCAAATACAGGAGCATGACCCCTGAAGCAGCTTTGGATCATGTCCGATCCATTAGGCCTAGAGTGCTTTTGGCACCATCGCAGTGGCAGGTATGAGGTCTCATTTGTGATTGCATTATCTATGTAATTAGTACAATCCTACTGGTTGTAAGATGGTTCATGACAATTGACAATTTGGCAGGCTGTTAGCACATTTGGAACTCTCGTCACCGGACAACTTCCGGTACGAAGTACAAACTTGGGCAGTTTCCTAGAAGCCATTGAAGCTTGCCGCATGAACACAGAAAGTAATGATTACCATGCGATGGAATTTGATTATGAAGATGGCGGTTTACCACTTACTCAAATTATGCTACCTAGGCCAACCAGCCCCACTGGATACATCGATGCAGTCCTTATAACAGAAGCAGATCTTGAGGGCTATGATACTTATGTTGATGCCAGGAAGGATGCGTTGGAAGTAGCCGCTCCCAGGCCCATCATGAGGAGATTGTCCTGTCTCTTTGGCTCCCTGAAACTTAATAGCAGCAATTGTGAGCCAGCTCCAAGCCGATTCACCGAGGTTCGCGCGTGCTAGGTAGAGTCTTCCCCAGTTTTGCATATTGTGAATGAAGAGTGTATCTCTAGATAGGCAACCAGCCAGATAGGACCGTAGAAGCTGCGTAGTTTCTATAGCCATGGCAGTGCCATCGGGACGAAAGCTGTGTGCATAGCATAGAGGTCGGAGTTTTTGAGTGTAGAGTTGTGCATGTGTCGATTATCCTTGTTTTTCCTCGAAAACATGTGATTCAATTGCAGCATTTTTTCCTTGGAAATAAAAAGGCTATTCTAGCCAATGGGGGCACAATGACCTCAATTCGATTGATTCTTGACAAATCAGTACGGCATCAAATTCATTTTATGTGTACAGGAGGAGTTCGGGATGCCGAACGAGAAAGAGAACAGATGCTTTTAGCGCATCTGTAGGAAGGAAATTTTAACACTCACTAGCTCCGTGCCCGTGCGTTGCTACGGACAAAAAAAAATCAATAAACACAAAGTACTCAACAAGATAATATCGGTGCGAAAGTAAGAACATATCAAATGCAAATAGTCAATATAAGAACGTTAGTTGAAATAGTATGAGCTTTTAATCACATAAATAAGTCACATTCAGTGCAGCTATGTGCCTATGTTTAAGAGGATTGTGCACTTTATTTACGGATAATTACAGTATATTTCTTTGACTGGCCAGACAAGTGTACTAAAAATCCAGTCTCGAAAACAAAGATATTTTCTCTGAGTCTCAAACCAATTGATTGATCACAACCTACAGAACTCTTCATTCGGACGTCAGAACAACTCTATTAACGTCCATGGCACAAAACTCCTGAAATTAAGAACACCGCCGCTTCATGTTAATAATGCCTTTGCTGTAAAGCAGCAGTTCCAGTTGTACAGGCGAAGGTGAAGAGAATAAACTACTGACTGATTTTTATTGAGAACTCGATCAGAACAAAACGCCAACCGGACTGATTCTCATTGAGACATCATTATAACAAAATCCTTACTGTGGGTTTCCAGCAAGAGCACCAATGTTGTAGATAGAAATCCACACTGGCACAGGTAGGAAAGCTTCGATGTCCTCCTGAAAGAAAGCAGAACATACATTAGAGAAAGCAAAAACTAACACTTCACTCCAGAGAACAAATTGTCACAAAGAATATGCTTAGGTGTGTGCTGTTTGTGCTGCTATAATTGAAAGTCAAACAGAATTAAACTTGATGGGAGTGCATTAATGATCTTATAACAACAACCGGTAGTCTGGTAGCATTGAATTAAGAAGGATTCATCCACCAAAAAGTGCAAAAGTTGTAAGAACAACCACTGTAAAAGAAAAGATGGAATAACAAGAAGCAACGACTGGCTGATAAGGCACATGGTGCTAGTCCTAAATAAACTTATGTTGACCTGCATCTTCCAACAAATAGAGAATGTCCAGGTATCTTCATGCTTATCTCCAAACCGTGTGCTGCAACAAATAGACATTGTCCAGGTATCTTCATGCTTATCTCCAAACCGTGTGCTCCAACAAATAGAGATTATTCTACCTAGAGAACGACTACAAATTAGGGACACTAACTAATTTAGGTTACAGGGGTGGTGCAATTTTATTCTACATTAATTAATTTTGACATCCCAAACCATATTTATAAACTGATGCAAGGAACGGATGAACGGATGGGAGAGGGAATGATCAAACTTACTGGAGCTTTCATCGATGACCTCCAGCCTGCCCTTGGTCTTGCTGACCTGCATCTTCCATCGCTGGAACAAATCACTGCTCGGGCTGGTGTGATTCTAACTTCTGTGGACTCCTTTTGAACTGCATGCCACACATGAACCCACGGGATTACAAAGCAAAGACATCCAGTTCATGTTTCATAATTATACATGCACCTAGTTTAACCAAGTATAACAGAAATGCGAGCATGGCATGGTGAGTCGCAATTTCAGAGTCATAACGTCCAGGCTTTTATACAGCCTCTCTGGTAGCTGCAAGGTATCACAATTCGAGAAACCACCAAGCACAACTCATCAACATGCACCATCAGCATACCTCCTCATGAACACATAGGAAGAGAAGGCAAAAGGAAACGTACCTGGTGCCAGGACTCATGCTCTCACAACGTTGCCGTGGTTGTGATGTTGCATCATGTGGCTAATCCTCCTACAATTATATTCAAAGATAATTCACGACAGAAACTACCAGGTATAAGAAACATGGGTAATAACTTACTAACTCGCATGAAAATTCAATACTATGTAATCCAATCTTTGGCATGGTTTCGAGGTGCCGGAGCCGTACCTGTCATGTCCCTACGCGACCGTCGTCACGCGGCTGAGCGGAGTCGCGGTGGATGGCCGCGGCTGAGCGGCACCACCGAGGCGGAGAGCGCGGCAGCGGCGACGGCGGCGCAATGGCGCCCCGGTCTGCGCGCAGGCGAAGCGGCATGCATGAGCCCGCAGAGGGAGCGGGCGCGGATGACCGTCGGCCGTTAAGCTACAGGGTGGCCTTGGCGGGCACCATCGTTGTCAAGCAGTAGAGCAGGGTGGGGAGGGGCTTCACAAGGATGACATGAAGGGGATTGGGATCGGGGCGACGAGAATTGCGGAAGGGATCGGACTACCGGAGGAACCGAAGGGGAAGGAGCTACTGGGAAGGCGCGGTGTGGTTGGGATTGTGAGGAGCGACGTGGTCCAGGTCGTGTCGTGGCAGGCAGGCTGGCTTAGTGGACGGCGCGGCGGCGCCCTCGTGGCTCGCATTCGTAGTTGCCTGCGGCGGCGGCGGCTTCTGTCGTGGACTCCTCGACGGGGCGGTGGTGGGGATTCGACGGAAGGATGAGCAAGGTGGGCGGCGGATGCGAGGGAGCCTCGGTTCTGCTATGCGCCGCCGATCGGTTACGCCAGCGCATGGCAAAAGGAAAAGGGAAGGTCCGCCGCCGATCGGTTACGCCAGGCGCACGGCAAAAGGAAAAGGGAAGGTCGGGACTCGGGAGGTGGTGGCGAGAGATCGTGGGGATTGCGAGAGATCCGGAGGGGGGCGACGTACGACGAAAAACCGGATGGCAGACGACGACGTACCAAAAATTTGATCCTCTTACGTATTTTTTAAGTAGATTTGCTATTTTTATCTAACTAAGTTCTTTTACGTGAGCTGTTGGAGTTGCTCTTAGTTGTGAATTTGCGTCCGGCATTACTGAAGTTTTTCCCGTTCGCTTTATGGGGATATATTCCGTGGGATATCGAAACGACGAAGCGACCACCGAGCACGGCGAACACCCATCTCCAGACAGACCGGAACTGGAATAGTATACGTGTGAGCGTCAAGCAATGGAATTATGGAAAGGCGTTATAACTCCTGCTTAAGCGCAACAGCAAACTCAGCAATCTCCCAGTGGAAAGGAAAACGAAAGAAACCCACTGCAAACGTCGCGAAACTGGTTCGGCACGAATAAAAAATCCGGCGAGGCAGCCCAGAAACCAATTGAAACCCAGCAAAACCCCCCCTTTTCCAGTCTCCATTCCTTTCCTCCCTCTCCGGCTCCTCGCTCCCGCCGCCACACGACTGCGGGCACGGCAATGGCGCGCATCATGTCGCGGGCGCTCCCGTTGGCCTCGCGCTCGTCCCTGTACCTCCCGCTCCCGCCGCGCCTCCCCGGCGCCGCGCTGCTCCGTTCTGCGGCCGCCGCGTCGCTACTACGCCCGGCCGCTGCCGCTGCACCCGCGGCCTCGCTGCCCTCCTCCTCCTCGCGCGGGCTCACGGCCACCCCCGAACCCTCGCTAGCGGCGCCGCCGCCGTTCGCGGGACTCCTCTCTGGGATCCGCGGGTTCCGAAGACCACGGCGCGGACCGGCGGCTGCGAAACGGCCGCAGCCTCAGGATGCCGCGCCCCCGCCCCCGCCGCCTTCGCCGAAGGAGAGCGAGATCGAGCTCATCGCTCGCGTCGGCGTCGAGGAGGATTTGCCCGACGACGCAGAAGTGCTGGTACGCATCGTGCTTTGTGAGCCTCTGTACTGCCGGTTTGGAAGTGTCATTGTAAATAAATTCGCATACCATTAGATGCACCATGTTTATCCTGAAATTGCAGAAAAATTATCTGCAAGATTGTTGCCTTGTTATTTTTATTAATACAGCTGTTCATTTAAGGTAATCGACTGATTAGAAATCATGCCTTGCCATTTTGAATTCGTCCTGTTTTTCGTATTCTGAATAAAAATGATTGGAGTGGTACATCCTGAGAAACACCTCTGCATTATGGAAGTACATGTTTCAGGTTGATCAGCATCAGTCCGTGCTAGAGATCTCTTTCACCAACGCTTAAGTAGGTTACAACTAAGTACATCCTCTAGTTTGACTTGTAAGCATGTCTTTCATTTTTGTGATTGATATATGTTGGTTACCTATGTTAATTCATCAGCTTACACTTACTGTTGAATTCTGGTGTTACTTGGCTTTGAGTTGTTCAGTCCTCAATGGTGATGTATAGTTCGGGTATGTTTATAATGTTGTCGCAGTGTTTGTTAATATGCCCTTCTGGTAATGCACATCCTTCAAATGCATTTATGTGAAAGGAAGCTTGTGTTTCTGCTCAGCGTTTCTTAGTAAATATCTCTTTGGATCTTAATCAGTCGCCTGAGAAAATGCAGGCCCTAGAGCATACCTGTAATTGATGTGTCATCCTTAGCTTTTGTTTTGGTAATGGGCCGTTGGGCACCTGTTTGTTACTTAAAATTTAGCTGTCTCTGTTTACATTTTGTTGTTGTTGTGCACTGTGATTTGGTTCAGTGGTCTATTTTCCTCAGGGTGACGAATTGTTTCGATGTGTTACTGAAAAAGCTGTTAACATGTGCTCTTGCAGAACATAGTAGAAATCCTAAAGTTAAATGTTCCGATGGCGATGAAAATTGCGCTTGATGGACTTGTGGATTCAAACTACAGCACACGAGATACTTCAATAAGTGATGTTGGGAAGTATGATAAGGTTGAGATTTCTGTATTGCTATGCAATGATAATTTCATCCAAGATCTTAGCAAAGAATGGAGAGGCGAGGACTGCACTACTGATATGCTCTCGATTTCACAGTACATTCCAGATCTTGATGTTCCCATTGTATGTACACATACCTTGTTTAAGTGTTGGTATGCTCTTAATTTTACTCACACGATCTAATTATCTCCCTTTCTCTATACTCTTTTATGCAGCTAATGTTAGGTGACGTAGTAATATCTGTCGAGACAGCTGCAAGGCAAGCTGAGGAGAAAGGTGTGACACTTCTTGATGAAGTGCGGGTGCTAGTGGTATGAGTCTTCCTTCATTTCCTTTCTTGAACTTGCTTAACAATTTCCATTTTTCACTGTTATTTTAGATATTAATTATTATTCATATGTTAAGTTTTCCTTATAGGCTTCCGAAAACCTTTGCTTGTAAATCACTGCATTATTCCCAAGTGATTCCAAAATAAGTCCATCCAAGTATCTAACTTTCATTCCACTTTGTATTCCTACTTACCCATAATCAATGGAGTAAGCATGCTACCACATTTTTCATGGCCGATACAAATGAACTTGTATTTGAAACCAGAAGTAGCTGTATATTACTGCATTGTCCAAGTGAGAGCAAATCTTGTCTTCCAAACTGCATAAGTACACCATCTATATGCAAAATGGAATGTTTATTACCCCTATTCTGCATTAGGTTCGTGGCATATTACATCTTCTCGGTTTTCATCATGAGACAAGCGATGAGGCTGCCATGGAAATGGAGAAGGAGGAGCAGCTCATTTTGAAAAGTCTAAGGTGGAAAGGAAAAGGTCTAGCTAAGGGTGCTCAAGATTCTAGCAAACTTCAAACAGATTCATTGGATGGTATGTTCTTTTGAAATTTTTGTAGCTGTTCTCCTTGCCACTATCTATATTTGTTATGATAGAGAAATGATTTGCACACTCATGATCTAATATAATTCTTGTTGTCTAAGAATGTTTACAGGACAAGTGACAAATAGTCAAAAGAGAGCTGTCACCCTAAGATTTTACAGACCAAAATTCAAATATATTTTTTGTGATATGGACGGTAAATACCCTTTGCGCTTTCCACATCTTTACAGTTCTAAACGTGTTCTAATTTTTATTTACTCGTGTTTTTTTTCCTTTGAACAAGGTACGCTGCTCAACAGTAAAAGTCAAATTACAGCAAGGAATGCAGAAGCTCTAAGGGAAGCTAGGTCAAGAGGAGTAAACATAATTATTGCTACGGGAAAGGTATTATATGCCCGTTGCTCTTGGTTAACTCTTTTATTTAAAGAGCAGACGTGCTATATAATTATTTTAACTGAAACATTAGATTAACTTGTCCTAACGTATCAAGATGCCAAAATTGATCATCATGGTCGTGTGGATTAATATAATTAAGTCTGAATTGTGCAATGATGAAAAAAAAATCTACAGCAGAAACTGTATCTTCTCGAAAGATTTGTATCCTGCAATAAGTTGCATAGGGTGGGTCCAGGGAAATAATCAGTGACGTTTGATTAGAGTTAAGGGACTGCCTCACTGGATAGCATACTTTTATAGTGTAGGGTTTGTGTCAGTACTTATGGGCTGACAGGTTGTCCACCAGCTAGACTCCGTAGGAAAAAAACATGTTGCATAATTTTTCTTTCAACGGTGATTTTATCGATACTCCAGAACGTTTATTTTGGCAACGCTAAACTCAGCGTAAGTGAAACAAACTTCACTCGGCTAAATTCCTGCTGGGAAGAGACAAAAAAAACATGGCATTCTGAACATATGCTTAGCCTTTGAGGACTAAATTTGTATGAAGCTTGAATGGACAGTTTTTCCTCCTATTTATTTGTTTAGTAATTTAATCTTTCTGATGACATTGATGATTATTCTGCTTCTTCTGGAAACAGGCACGTCCTGCTGTAATTGATGCTCTTAGTGTGGCGGACTTATCTGGGAAAACTGGCATCGTTTCAGAATCATCGCCAGGTGTATTCCTTCAGGTTGTTATAAAGTACAACTAGTGGAAATTGTAGTCTCCTTGACATTGTCTATCGTGAGCAATGAAAGTTCTGCACCTCTAAACCTCCTGATCTCTGTCAATACGTTCTGCCGACTGAAAACTATGTATTGCCTACAACATGTCCTTATTGGGATCTACTAAAAATACAAGATGATAAGATCTAATAGGGGAGTGATTATTGTGTACGCTTCTTTACAGCATCCCCACCAATTATGTAACAGATAGAATGATGGAACTGAGAAAAATGTAGGGGAAACAAAAAAAGTTGACAAAGTAGATGTTTCTATTGTCTATGTACTAAAAAGTAAAAACTGCTATTTTGGAACCAATTCACCTTTGCAATTGTTAAGGATGTTATTGTATTCTCATATGATCAATTGTGCATCATTGACTATCCTCATGAGCATTATCCCTTCTCTCATCAAGCGTATACTTCCAATTTTAGGGGCTGCTGGTTTATGGTTCTGAAGGGAGACAGATTTATAAGAGAAATTTGGATCAAGAAGTATGCAGGGAGGTAATAAACTGTTTCTGTTTGAGATAAAGTATGTGGGCATAGGTCGTAATATACTAATATAGTAATATAGATGTAGAATGATTGCGGTCTGCTGAAAATTTTGGACCATTCAGAAAGTACCTATTTTTACTTTTTGATAAATATTTAGTTGTGGACATCCATTTTAGAGCGACAACAATAAGTCTTATTGGATTCAGCAAATATTTCTGCAATCAACTAGACGCATTTGTGCATCACAGTAACCACAACAAGCAATACATTTTCATGCTTTTGCTTGCATACTGCTATTAGCCTATTAGTTACTTGACGAATCCAAGAAGCCTCTAGCTAGCATGACAGCCTGTATAGCTTATAACTCTTATGCCTGAGATTATACCTGAATGCTCAAGCGGAGGATCATGAAAGTTTATCTGAATAAACTAATCTTAACCTGCATCGTCACTAGTTATCAGTTTTGCTTGGTGCTCCTGTATGTTGTGCTCCTTACTGATTGGTGGCATATCACTACCATCTTTCCTTAGTGTGCTGAACAACTTATAACTATTCTTCTACAATTGTAAAATTAGTGATACCATTTGCATTGTGCAGGCACTCTTATATTCATTGGAGAACAAGATACCATTAGTAGCATTTAGCCAGGATCATTGTTATTCTATGTTCGACCACCCATTGGTTGATTCCCTCCATTACATATATCATGAACCGAAGGTATTATGCCCTTTTCAGCTCTTTATTAGTCACTGTCTGTTTGTTGTATTTCTGTCATTTTTTAATGTACTTGGGGATTTGTCTTGCAGGCTAAAATAGTGCCATCTATTGACCAGCTTTTAGGAACAGCTGAAATACAGGTAAGTTTATTTATATCTCGAGTATGAAATGATTTTTCAGAATAGTTTATTCAGTTCTGCACGAACTGTTTTGTGTTCCTTCCCTTTAAAACTATGCTTCAGAAAATGTGTTTGTAGGTAATTTGTAACTTGAAAAATATAGGCTCAAGTGGCTGGCTGGCTTGTAGGGTTCTTTATCTAGTTAATATAAACAGAAAAAAAGGTTTCTTTGAGACACATGGAGGAGGGTTAGGGTCTAAATATAATTTGATCGCTTTTGCAAAGAATACTGATTCATATGTTATAAGGAGCACGCCGATTTTGATTTATTTTTTCTATTTTGTATATATCGATAGCTTCTACTTTTTGGAACATCATTGAGCACATTATACTTTCACATGCTAGGATTTTTGTAATCTGTGATGCTAAGATAAGTTACAGCTTAACAATGTCATATTTTCCGTATTCAGAAAGTATTGTTCCTTGAAACTCCTGAGGGAATTTCATCTGCATTGAGACCATACTGGGCGAAGGCTATAGAAGGAAGGGCACATGTCGTTCAGGCACAACCCGATATGCTTGAACTTGTACCACCTGCGACTTCGAAGGGAAATGGCGTGAAGATCCTGTTGAACCACCTTTCCATTAGTCCAGATGAGGTATAATCAATCAGTTCCTTACCAAACATATTTTTATCACAAACCAAAAGTTGCTAGCCTTAGCTCAGGTAAAGTATCAAGTAGCTGACAAAAAAAAAAAGCTTAAGTAGGATAGGTTTTCCAGCAACATTCTTCTAAGGCAATTACATCAGTCTTCCCTCTAAACTGGTGCAACAAATGATTGAACAGCAAATATAGTGCTACATAAGTTTTGCAAACCGGATTAATTGTTTTTTCCCAACCAATGTGATTTTGCCATTCAAGTCCTGGTTAAGTGTTTTCTCTCGATAAAATGTAAAACATGGATTGTGTGAAGCAGCTGACGCCTGACGCCTTGCAATACTAATATCGTTTTACTCATGGTCTGAGGATGCAGCGATACAGTGGGCTAGTCCTAGTCCGTCGCCACCTTATTCCCTGTAATCACATGTCTTAAAACATAATGAATGTCGTATTACGGCATGCTTTCATGATGGGGACCAACACATTTCCGGTTCATGATAAGTTAGTTTCTCAAATGAAACACCTCACAGGTCACTGCAATTTCTTCTCAAGCCCATTTCTTTGCGATTGATCTTCTTTGTGTTATACTCCTATTGACTAAATTAACTTCGGTCCTAATGTTTTAAAATAGTTTATACATAACAAAACGACATGGTGAACCTAAATTTAGCATAGACAAAAGCCCAAGCAGCACTGATACTATTTTTAACCTATTGTTTTTTTAAAAAAAGATCGACTGCAATATAACCATTATGAGTTCTAATTGTTTCTGTTGTGCAAGGTAATGGCGATTGGAGATGGAGAAAATGATATAGAAATGCTGCAACTAGCTTCGTTGGGTGTTGCTCTTGCAAATGGATCCGAGAAGACCAAAGCCGTGGCAAATGTGATTGGCGCCACTAATGATGAAGATGGAGTTGCACAGGCTATTTATGAATATGCCTTCTAACAACCATGAAGTTACTTGGCACTGGAACTGGATTAATTTCAGCTATTTTTATTCCCTGTTTTTCCAGGATTCAACACAGAAGAAGACAAGTAGCTCCAGTTACACAATTTTTCGAGTGTGTTGTCCTTGGATTAGAATTTTTGAATCGTTAGCTGTGAGATTTTTTGTTGGCAGGCCTTGAAATCCAGCTCTGCCTCCCTGAGAAGAAATCCAACTTTTGCCTACTCTTGATTGGGATATACAGTCGAATTATTTATCAAGTTTGTAGATAAGCATTTCCTTTTTAATTCTGTTGTGCCTCTTTTAACTTCTATATATCCTAAATAACCAAGTTACTTAGATCTGGTGCTACAGTTAATATTCAGATATGCAGGCAAATATGTACAGCACTTTTTTTAAGAGGAATGTTCAGTACAGTACTCTATATTTACATGAATCAATGTCTTCATCATAACAAGATGAAGATACTCAATTGACGGCAGATAAGGAAAACCTCTTGCATCTGAGACAGGCCAATACGCTTGTCAACAAAATCCCTCAAGAAAGAAAAGAACAGAGCTGAAACCCTGGACAGAGATTTCAGTGGCGTCCTAGAGTCTACTGATGGTATCCACTTTTGTTTACAGAAATTGGGGGCGGTCTGTAGAGCATGTTTTTGCTGCTGTTCCGAGCCGCCAGATTTGCGCAAGAACTTCCGGAGGGCTTCTTGGCTATTCCCCTGCTGTTAGGACCAGGCAAATAACAGTCGTGGTCTTCATCTAATGTTACATAGCTCTTCGATGGCTTGATCTTCTTGTAGGGGGTTTCTTTCTTGCGCAGATCTTCCAGGCATCTCACCTCAGACATACACGCGAAAGATTGAGACTTCCCGTCATAGTATTTGGATAGCCCTTTCCTGCAGAGGACAACACAAGGTGAGAATTTTTCCCTTTTAAGCCGTGTGGAAGCATACGTGCAAAAAGGGGAAAAAAACAAGGAACTTACTTGACAGGAAGTTGTGCCATCATAGATGACAGATCGTAGAGGCTATCGGAGTTCAATCTCCGAACCGACTGCTGTGCCGGGGAAGCCCCCTGCTGCATGAACTGGTGCTCAAAACCTCCGGCGCCTTCCCCATCTGAGAACTGGTCTTCATCGTCTGAGTCGCCGGAGATGGAAGACGATGTCTCGAACAACTCTTCATCATCTTCTTCACGGTACACCGGGAGACCTGTAGCGCCGCTGAACCCGCCCATGCTTTCGACCTGGGAGATTTCTTGAGCCCAAGAAAACTGCGAGAATAAGGTATGTGTAGTGGTGTGCGGATGGATATATTCTTCCTCTTCCTCGGCTCCTCTTGCTTCACGACCTTTGAGAGGGCGGCAGGGAGGGGTATATATACAGCTCTAGTCTCTAGTTGGAAGGGGATAATGCTAGGAGCCTTCTTCCAAAAAATTCAAACACGGCGTAGTGCGCTTTGACTAGTATAATGCCGGCCATTTGCATGAGTGACATCACCATCTTGCTGTGTCTACATGGCTAATTGTTAGGTTTTTCTAGGACACGCATGGACCCCATGGTTTCTAAGTTTTCCCCGGAATTTTTTTTAAAAAAATGAGGTATTATATTTATTAGAAAAAGAGTGTGAAAGTTGGTTGGCCACTTCCACATGCCTTTGCCAGATTCTGCAGCTGGTGCCCCCCTGATCTGATCTTATCTTCTCAGTTTTGCTGAATCTGACCAGGATTTGTTCGCATATCTCCTTGGCAGGTGGCGCGTGAGCCTGACATGTGGACCACCAGTGTTGTGGTGGACATGATGCCCCAGCGCATAACTTGTTAATACGGAAGCCGAGGGACACGCGGCGCGCCTTTGTTGGGCTATCATCATCTTTTTCTAATTTCCCTGGTCGCGGGCTAAAGTCGGTGGGGGTGGTCGGAGTAGATGGCAGATTTTTCACGAAATCATTTAGCATATCGTGTCGTCTGGGGAAAATCCATGGTGTGATACTGTGATCTTCGTTTACCCAAGACAAGTAGTTCCATTAACCCTGCTCTCTGTTGATCACACGATTACACATTTACACTAGTATACCTAATTAGCGCCAGGCAATGCTCTTGCTGTCTCCTAGTTTGGACTAGAAGCCGAGCATAGCAAACTGCCAACAGTAACGAACACCCGCAATTAAGAGGCTGGCTGCAAATTTACGTAAGCTACTGGAAGCACAACCTTAGCGTGCAAGTGTCTATTCTACTCCTGGTTCTGGACCACTTGATCCATGCTCCCCCATGTCGTCTCAGATAATGAAGAGCAAAAGGTAACCTACAAAATTACTACTAGTGTTGGGAACCTTGCTGTTGTTGATATCCCTAAAAGTGCACATGATAATGTTGCATTTGGTGCCATCGCTAGGAGTATCAATCCATTGTTTTCTCCAGCCTTAATCGCCTCTGTACCGTGCTAGCATTGTTTAAGACCTGAAACTGTTGGTTGGCACTGCCAGGAAGTCCTTTCTACTAGCCTGATGAGCCGCCGAGACCTGGAGGACACCCGTCGAGCGATCCAGCTACGAGCCAGGCGCATGTTCAGTGAACGGAGCGAACAACCCCTCACACGTATTCCTGCCACCAGCAACGCGAACACGTAGGCCAGATAATATAAAAGTTTAAGCGAGTCTGAACAAATGTGTTAGTGGACACATGGCAGGAGCAGCGTTTCCGGGGACACGGCCACAGGTCGGGCGGACCAGCGAAACCGGCCGGCGACAGCCGCTCGTGTCCGCCATGTGTGCTAGCTCGCCGCGAGGCCGTGTTTTCCCAACGTGGTTTCAAGTCCCGTCGACGCAGACATCCATATGCCCGAGTCCTCCCCTTTTCTTCCTCTAGGGTCCCGTTGTTTTCGAAACCTTTTTTGTTTTCCTTTTCGCCCTCGAGAAAGTTAAATTACGCGCACCCTAATTCGAACGCCTTTCGCCTTTAATTATGTGGGTGCCCGAACACTAAGCTATGTGGTTTTCGTCTTTAATTAATACGGTGCCTTTTTGTGGGGGTCAAAGGTGATGGCTGCTAAGGCTATTCCCAACCCAATGACTAGGATGGTGTCCATAGAATTAAATGAGCTGCCACCTAGGATAAAAGATGATGTGGCAAAGAAATAAATGAGGAAAGAGGAGGAAACTGGGTCTTGCATGAGACATGGTTTCTACACAACATCCAAGACATAATGAGAGATGGGTAGCATTAAATTTAAGTATTGATTAGTGGTGTTTGCATTGGAAGGGTAGTGTCTAGTGCTAGTTTCTTGCTGATGTGGACCATATGGACACTATGACTAGTGTGTTGGGTTGGGAATGGCTTAAGAATCCGAGCTTCAATTCGGATCGTGCTGCTCTAATCCTTATCCCAGGCCCGGACTAGTTCAAGCTTAGTGCGTATAGTGGACAAGCTGAAAAATTCTTCCAACGTTTGTTTCCTCCCGGCATGGTCCACCTGCCTCACTAAGTCACTAGTGAGCAGAAAATCATGACATGATGACTCGCTGTTGGAATACTAGGTATTAGTGGTTTTTTCCCCCTCTTATCTTTTAGAACCATTCAAACACGTTTCAATTTTCATACCGAGTTCGACGAGCATCGACTCGTCCTCTGATGTGCGCCTGGACTGCGACAACTCAGCCACCCAGCCCAACAAGGTGGTCTGTCTTGTTTTTCTTTTTTTTTCCCCCTCCTCGCAATCGTTTTTATGTGCGTTCAAACGCTGAAACGCGTCGACGACGGAACCATCGGTTCTGTTCTGAACAGCATAGCTCGTGCGTGGAACGTGGAACGCTACCACCCCAATTTTTATCCGTCATCGTCCAATCCACAAGAGACGACGACTCCCATCCGAAAGCCCATCACGACCGGTGCCATCACCCAAAAGGCACGCCGCGGTCGCGGTCCTCCTCGCTCGTACACCCGCCGATGCGCGCGCGAGGCGATAAGGGCGGGAAACGGATGATGAGAATACAATGCGATCCGCGGCCGCATCCCGCGGGGATCCGGCGACAGCGACCGCCCACGATACGTACGATCCCGCGCGGCGCCCCAGTAGAATCATGTGCGCCCCGGGTCGGGTGGACCACGCGTGGACTGCCTGCCTGCCTGCCTGTCTGTCCCCCAGTGTTCGTCCGTGTCCGTCCCCTGCTGGGCCTCGCGCCGGGAACGTGGCCGGGCGGCGCGCGCGGGGAGCCTCGAGCCGAGCAGAGCAGGCCCGCATGTGAAACCCGCGATCGCCCGCGGATACGCGTCGCTGTCCGGGTCGATATTTTTCTCCACCTGGCGCGGCGCGCCCCACCAATCCATCCATCGCCTGCTCGCCGCGCGCGCGCGTCCTGCCGGTTTGGACGGGTCGATCACGGATGGGAATGGGTCGGATGGGCGCCGCGCGGGAGGACGCGTCTAGAGACACACCCACGCCCGGACGCGCCGCGCGGCCTGGTGCTCGTGGGCTGGGATGGGAGGAGAGGACCTGCCGCTTCACGAGGGGCCGCGCGCCCGAGCGGACGGCGGCGTCCCCTCGCGAGCGGGATTGGCTTTTTTGATCTGTGAAGCTGGGACGTGCGTGCGTACGTGGAGAGTCGGTGACCTGGGGGGCTTGGGGAAAATCCAGAGCTGTCTGGTGGTTTCTGGGCGAGTGATATCGGTTGGGGAGATTGCAACAAATGGCCAAATGCAATCCAATCCGACCTTGGTTGTACGGAGCAGCTTGGTTGTACTTGTTGAGCCATCGGCGACTCCCCGTGAAACCACTTGCCATCTGAGCTCTCGTTTTCAGCGTTGCTATCGTGGGAGCCGACTCGACGATAGTGGACCGGCACTTTGGAATAATCGAAAGGGCGGGACGAAAATGACGAGAAAAGGAGCATATAGTAGGTCCGGCCGGCCGGACGGCAGATGGATGCCGAGGGTATATCCATCCTCCCCTTTTAGAAATGTGCATGCAACGTGTGCCTCTCCGGTTCATTGATGAATCAGCCGTCGTTCTGGACAGGAACCTGCTCGATCGCTGCCTCGTCGGGTGCCACTCCGAATCTCCGATCCGAGTAATCGGGTGATGCGTACACGTACGTGGTAGGCTACTGCCTACTATCTGAGACTCAGTGTCTCGCATGATGCACGGCTTACACCTAACATTGTTGAAAACCATCGATGGTCGGATGCCAAGTCGTGCTTACCCTCCTGCCGGCTGGACAGAGTCAGAGCTATAGTAGCTGCTGTTCTTGAAACCCGGGGGGAACGGCATGTCTGAATCTAGGCGACACGACGGAAACGTCGCGGACTTGAGCTCCTCACATCTACCGAACGAAGGATCCAGGGGACGGCGTGCTGTATGCTGCAGATCGTCACGAAACAGAAGTCAAAAGCCAGAAACAGAAAGACCAAAATGTGCGGAACTACATCCGCTAGCTCCGCCTGATTTGCCCTGGAAAATCTCTGGAAAAAAAGGTTCAGGAAACCCCCAGCACCCCTGTTGCCGTCGCTGTGCATCATCGGCAAGACAATTCGCGATGTCAGGCTTCGAATTACATACGAGTATACGTTGCAAACGACGTTCAGTATACAGACCCTGTTTCAGGCAAGTGGTGGAGACCGGAGATGGTTCCGAGTGACGCCCTGGAGGAAGTCGGCCGCGAAGGTCAGGTGAAGGTGACCGTAAAGACCAGCCGTTCGGCAGCCAATGAGCATGGCAGAGATCAGTTAGGCGAATCCAGTTTTGGATTGGATTGAGATGCTGGGGAAGGTGGCGGGCGGCCGACCGGCTGGCTGGCTGCCGGGCGCTGGGGATGAAGCTGGAACGCACGACGGAGCACACAGGTAGCCGGGCAAGCTGGACCGCTGTCTCATATGTTATCGCGTGGACGGCGGCTGCGCGGGTCAGCGGCCCATGGATAAGGAGTTTGGCTATTTCAGACCACCATGATCAGGTCATACGGAGTGGTTTGGCAGATTGGTAGCCTTGATGGTGCATGACGAGTGTTGACGGAGAGAGAGCTCTCTCGTGACGCGACGCAACAGAAAGCGAAGAGCGACGGGGAATGGATGGAGTCTTTTTCTTCAGTAGCAGCAACTTCAGACGGTTTTAACTCGTACTCGCCCCTTCTTTTCTTTTGGGCCAAATTCATTGGGGCTCCACTAGCCCAGTCCTCTTTTGAGAGACGAGGCGTGCCGACATGGGCCGGGGTTATCTGTCTGTGTTGTGTGGTGGTGGGGTGGTGGTGGTGAGAGAGCCCCTCGCTCGCGCGCTTGCAGGCTAGGCCCAGTAGATTAAGCATGCCCACCCTCTTTCAAACAGTGATGGGCCGCAGGCCATGCTCTTCTTAGTGGTTCTTCTTTCTTTTCATATCGGCAGCTGTTGCTCGCCTCCCACCTCGGCCCTCCACTTCATGGCCTTTCAGGATGACGTCACATGGAATGTCAAAGCCCTTTCGATGCGAAGCAAATGCCCTTTTTTTTTTCTTCTTCTAACGGTCCATGTTCATGTGTTAATTAATTAGAAAAATAGAACAGGTAAATACAAAAATTAAAACACATGGCGATTTTACAGCGAAGGACCAATTTATATCCCCAACTAATTAACTGAGATAGTTCCAAACTAAAGCGAGCCAAATCCCTTGTACATAGCTGCATTGCACATTACCTATAAATCTAACTAGATAATTCAATCTAGTAGACAAATAATGTATCAGGTATATGACTCAATGGATGTATGAACCTAAGAATGGATGTATGAACCTAAGAGCAAGTTTAATAGTGGGTTAGGACTCAGAGAAGACCTAGATGAGAGAGAAGAGGTGAGTTGTAATCTTGCAGCTCACTCAGACATAAGAATCAAGATAATTTGTGAGAGAGGCATGTAGGCTATATATTTATGGTGAATGATTAATCACTATACTATACAAAGTAGAGTGTGGGGTAAGCTGTAAAAATATATACAATCAGCAGAGGGTTGTATTACTAGCCTCGCTCTAACCATCCACACAGCCATAGTGACCAGAGACAAATAAAAAAAACAATTAACAAAACCCCCGCTGCATAGGCAGCAGGACCCACCACCGCAGCAACACGTACCGCAACGAAGAGGGTGGTTTCTCCATAGTGATGTCGCCACCGTCCATCATTGAACCGTAACTGTGTTTAACCTTCAAATCGCATGCTTCTGGTCCTGGATCTTCGACGTGATAGGCAAAAGCGCATGGAGCATGTGTGGTAGTATACTGGTGCTTCACTCAAACTGTAGCAGGAGCGTGTAGGTGGAGCATTCGCTCTTTCCGATTTTAAATCATCGGCTGATTAATGGAACAGTACCGTGGTAACAAAAGAAAAACAGGTGCGAGCACTTCAATTCGCTGGCACGGAGTTCCACCACTTGCATTTCCCAAAAATATGAGCAAAGAAAAAGGAAGAGAAATGCCAAAGGCGCAACAAGCCAAGAAAGAGAGCATGGCGGGAGCCAGCTTTACCGATGCGGCGTGCTGGTGGTGTGGACTGGGCTTACCGATGCGACCTGTCCTTGCCATTGCCATCGCCCGGAGGCATTCACAACTATTTACTATTTATTTTAACTTTTCATTATTTATTTCAACTTTTCACTGTTCCCTTCTCACAAAACACGTTTCCCGGCGAATGTTATGGTGTTTTTTTATGCTAAAGTGTTTTTTCCTGCAATCTAAACGGTTTCCCTCGCTCTCTCTCCGGCCCCACAGGACAAAGGACGGCCCTGGTACGTGCGCCGCGTACGGAGGTCCATGCTCCTTTTGTCACTTCCGGAACGAGAACTTGCGTGTACAAACCGTACCAAATACAGGCATACATACATACTACCCTATCGTGCGCGCACGTTTGGCGACAACGTCGTATCTAGGGATGGTAATGGGTTGGGTTCGGGTAGGATATCCACGGGTTTTGGGTTTAACGGGTTCGGGTTTGGTTTTGCTTTTTCACCCATGGTTTTCGGGTTCGGAGCTCCGAAACCTATCGGGTTCGGGTTTGGTTTTTCACCCGTGGATACCCAATGGATATCCAAAATAAATCATTTTGAATTAAAACTCATGTTTTATACTATACTAACAATAACTTGCTTACTTATATACTATTTTTAAACTCTTAGTTGACTCATGAAAGTATTACTATTTATTTTCACTTGTTTATACATGTGCATGTGCATATATATATCATGCATATGTTTATTAAAAAAATCTTTATTGCTCTTAATATGTTGCCATACAAAACGGGTTTCGGGTATCCACGGTTTCGGGTGTGAGGATGAATTTTCACCCGAATTGGTGTTCGGATCGGGATTTTAAGTTCGGGTTTCGGGTTCGGGTGCATAGACACTCCATCCAACCCGAACCCGACCCGTTGCCATCCCTAGTCGTATCGAACAGGTGAGCATGAAGGAGCGGCGCGAGAACTGAGCATAAAGTTGTAGTAAGCTCTTTGCTTAAGCAAAGCATCCATGAACACATTTTTCTTTGGCGCTAAACCCCAGTGTAATTTCCTTGCCCCTGGAGGAAAGGAGAAAATAAGGGCCTTCATTTTTATGCTCCCTCCATTTTCATCTTGTGCTCCGTCCGTTAAATACTGCCTTTTCCGCTTGCAAGTTCTCATCTTTCTAGAGCATTTTGGATTTGCATGTTCTTTTTTATTCCTTGAGCATCAGTATAGTACGACCCGCTCCTCGCATAAAGTCATTTTTTACGGGCATCCAGCACAGCATGCTTCCAACTGACATGTGGGTCCGATTGTCTTCGTGTGGTCCTAGTCCACGCGAGAACCTCTCCCTTCGACCCTTCCAGCAGACATTCTTCCCTCCCGTTTTTCCACTCCTCTACGGCTTTGCCGTTTCTGTTCGGGTCCGGACTTGAGCCGCTCTTGTTTAAACACCCTCAACCCCATTTCATAGCCCCCGGCCTCGCGTCCGCGTCCGCAACAACCGTCACGCACTTCACTCCACGCCCTGTGCTCTGGCTCTACTTCCCAGTCCAGCAGTGGCTCCAGCGGCTGCGCCCGTCAGCCGTGCCTGTATCGTCTTGTCCTCACCCCTCGTCGTCCGTCCTCTCCCTTCTCTCCACTCTCTCCCTCTGCAACGGACGGCAACGGCGAAGGCCGCAGCCTTGTAAGCATCGACGCATTGCTACTGTGGGCGCAGGCACGAGGGCGGGAGGCGACGGCGGTGGCAGCAGGGCTCGGCGCTCGGTCGGCAATGGCGGGACGGCTTGAGCTGGCGCTCCCTGTGGTACTCTTCTTGCTGCTCGTCGGTGAGTTGCTGCTGCCTTGTCGTTCTTGAATCTTACGATTCTTCAGTTACCCGATTTGTGACTGTTGTTGGCAATGCGTGGACCGCGAGATGCCTTGCTTCTCGAGGAAAAGGATACGATTCGATTCTTCTTGTTCTTTGGTCTGGATATTGTGCTGCATGTTCATTACTCCATTTTGAGGGGAAATGTTCCGTCTTTTACTCCATTTTATTCTATATTGTGCCTATTTCGTTCTGCTGAAGTCTAGGACAAAATATTGATCACTGTATTTGGAAAAGGACCTTTCAAGCCTTGTGCTGGGCTCTGTTTGCATTTGTGGTAATCTAAACAACACATGCGCAATCGCAGGGCAATGCCGCGGTGGCAAGATTGGCGTCTGCTACGGCCGCAACGCGGACGACCTGCCGGCTCCAGACAAGGTGGCGCAGCTCATCCAGCAGCAGTCCATCAAGTATGTCCGCATCTACGACACCAACATCGACGTCATCAAGGCCTTCGCCAACACCGGCGTGGAGCTCATGGTCGGCGTCCCCAACTCCGACCTCCTCGCTTTCTCGCAGTACCAGTCCAACGTCGACACCTGGCTTAAGAACAGCATCCTCCCCTACTACCCGGCCACCACGATCACGTACATCACCGTCGGTGCCGAGGTAACTGAGAGCCCCGTCAATGTCTCCGGTCTCGTTGTGCCGGCCATGCGCAATGTGCACACCGCACTCAAGAAGGCCGGCTTGCACAAGAAGATCACCATCTCCAGCACACACTCGCTTGGGATACTGTCCCGGTCCTTCCCGCCGTCGGCGGGGGCGTTCAACAGCAGCTACGCACACTTCCTGAAGCCAATGCTGGAGTTCCTTGTGGAGAATCAGGCGCCATTCATGGTGGACTTATACCCCTACTATGCGTACCAGAACTCACCGAGCAATGTGTCCCTCAACTATGCCCTGTTCTCACCGCAGTCTCAGGATGTGATTGACCCAAACACCGGACTTGTCTACACTAACATGTTTGATGCTCAGGTTGATTCCATCTTCTTTGCGCTCATGGCTCTGAACTTCAAGACACTGAAGATCATGGTCACCGAGTCCGGGTGGCCAAACAAAGGGGCAGCCAAGGAAACTGGAGCCACTCCAGACAATGCTCAAACTTATAATACCAATTTGATCCGTCATGTTGTTAATGACAGCGGCACACCGGCGAAACCAGGGGAAGAAATCGATGTCTACATATTTTCATTGTTTAATGAGAACCGGAAACCTGGCATTGAATCGGAGAGGAACTGGGGGCTGTTTTTCCCTGATCAGAGCACGATCTACAGCCTTGACTGGACTGGCCGTGGCAACGTGGATGTTATGACTGGAGCAAACATTACAAGTGCAAATGGGACCTGGTGTATTGCTTCAACTAATGCATCAGAAACGGATCTGCAGAATGCCCTCAACTGGGCATGTGGTCCAGGCAACGTCGATTGCTCTGCTATTCAACCTAGCCAACCCTGCTATCAGCCAGACACTTTGGCTTCCCATGCTTCATATGCCTTCAATAGCTATTACCAGCAAAATGGAGCCAATGTTGTTGCCTGTGATTTTGGTGGTGCTGGAGTACGGACAACGAAAGATCCAAGTAAGCATCTCATCTTTGGTACAGTTATGCTGATCATATGCATGGTTTCATTTGATAATATCCATGTTTTATATTCTGATTATGGTAGTACAATAATGTTTAGTTCTTTAAATGAAGTTGCATTGATGCCTTATGTGAACCAATTCCGAGTTTGCCTCCTCGACATGTGGTTACCCATTTTATATCATTATTGTTCTGAATATAGGCAGAGCAATGTCAGTTCCCATGGGTTCCTTTTTATGTAGCAAGTACGTTATTCAATTTAATGGCATTCCCATAGTTTAACTCATTGAGTATTGAAAATAGTTGGATTTACTGATTATGCATGCTATAATTTTCTAACTATCTTAGCTTCTCATTGTTGACCTGGAGTCTTGGAATGTTCAACTTATGCTCAGATCATGCATATAAGATACAGAAATAATTTATGATAGAATGCTGCAATATGTAACCAGTATAGCTTATTGATTGGAAATTAATCTTCTTTCGATTATTGTGTTCCTAAAATAAGCTCTGTCCTATTATTTTCGTCATTTTATTAACAGTAAATAGTAGGCCTAATGTAATCTTCTTTCATACCGGTTTAATAGCTTCTCGTGCTTTATATATTGCTTGCTTGCAGGTTATGACACCTGTGTCTATTTGGCTGCCGGGTAAGGATAAAACTCTCATTTCTTTCCATTTTAAGAAACAATTTCAGTGACACTCTGCTGACATTTTTTTTATTATTTCTTGAAGCAGTAAGATGAGCACTACGAATTCAACATCTCTTCCAGCTCGGAGCAGCTCCAGTCCACACCCATTGGCCAAATACGTCACCCCCTTGCTCTTCACACTGGCCGTTGCGATAGCCGGAGCTATGCTGTGATGTATGGAGAACACTCCCAGTTATCCACTAGGTTTAAGAGGGAGGCAAATCGCCTAATGCTGGTAATCAGCGATGTTCTGTTTTGCCCTGAGTAGTAGACTAGTAGTAGAGAGCCGTATTATGTGGTAGGAATTCTGTGGTCAGTTAAGATGTACATCGTCGTGCAGACAATATATATCAGCTGGCGTTAAGAACTTGAAATTCTCTTGTGTCTCTCACAGCATGCATCCGCGATACATAAATGCATCAACAGGAACTTCTCTGAACTACGTTGCATGATGAAGTAGTTGCGGTTGCGGACGTCCTGCGTGAGATTGTGGTTGTGGCAGTAATAATCTTTTATGGAACATTAGATAGTCTTCTGCGAGCGTGGAATGTGCATGCATGTGGAGGACTATTATTGGATGAGAATAATAAGGTGGGAAGTGCTTTGCCAAATCCCTGTTGAGGAGCTGGACCATCGATGGATTGTAGAAGGGAGCTCCAGAGTTCAGTTGTCACTTGTCAGAAAGAGAGGCCCCGGAGTTCATTATTGTATGTTGGAAGCGTGTTCTGAATTCTGATGCTTCCTTTTCAGCCGTTTAGATGATCCTTCTAAGCTGTCAATGAATCATGTGAAATCAGGAAAGATGCAGCATCAGCGGCGTCACCGCGTAAGCCTGAAGCAGTTCATGCACTCCCGTACAGTCACGACTTTGCTGAACGTTCGACGCAAGTTCTAGTAATTTTTTCTCCGCTCTTCGACTAACTAATCAAGTATCCAGGAAAAAAAATACTAGGGAGGAAAGGACTTGGGTGACACGGATTAGGAATTATTTCTGGGCTTTAGGAAGCTCAGCCCAGGAACGCTATAGCTTGGCGAGTGCTTTCGGCCAGGGTGGGTCTGCACCGTGCGGCAGATGGCTGGAAAGTAGATTCGGATGGCCCACCAGACAGGCACACGGGCAGTACGATTTGCGGGCCCGGCTTCCAGCCTATCTCGCACGTCCACCACGGCGGCACCACCGCTGCTGTGCTGTGGCGCTGGCGGTGGGGGCGCGATCAGTGGCGAACCGCGCACCAAAGGAGGGAGAGGGGCGCGAGGTTGAAGGGCGAGCTAAAGATGGAACGGGTGGTTGGGGGCCGGACGCGCGCGACTAGTGGGCGATCCAGACGGACCTCCGCCACGCATCTATTTACACCGCCCCCGGCACACCTGCGTACGTGAGCGCTACCACCACCATAGACATCGATTCATCACAAGCCCCATCCCAGCACAAGCAGAAACAGCCAGGCCGGCAGGATGTCGTGGCAGTCGTACGTCGACGAGCACCTCATGTGCGAGATCGAGGGCCACCACCTCACCTCCGCCGCCATCATCGGCCACGACGGCACCGTCTGGGCTCAGAGCGCCGCCTTCCCCCCGGTGAGTGTGGGCTCCTCTCTTGCCTGTTCGTCCTGTTGTCCTTCTTGCTCTGGCGTCGACGATCACCCCGTCAGATCCATATATGTGTGTGTGATCCGTCGTGCATATGATGCCATGATTATTTTCCCCACCAGTTCAAGCCAGAGGAGATGACCAACATCATGAAGGACTTCGACGAGCCCGGGTTCCTGGCCCCCACCGGCCTCTTCCTCGGCCCCACCAAGTACATGGTCATCCAAGGCGAGCCCGGCGCCGTCATCCGCGGCAAGAAGGTACGCACTCGCCTATCCGCCGCCCTCCCGCCATCTCGATATGATCTCTTCTCCCCCACTGATCTCAAGATATCTCTTCAGGGATCTGGAGGTGTGACCCTGAAGAAGACCGGGCAGGCACTCGTGATCGGCATCTACGACGAGCCCATGACCCCCGGGCAGTGCAACATGGTGGTCGAGAGGCTCGGCGACTACCTCGTAGAGCAAGGCCTGTAAAATGGATCGCTTCAAGAACGCATCCACCAGCAACAATACGACCGCCAAGCAAGCACGCAGTAGTTCTGTCTCCACGCACGCGTTTTTTAGTCCCCCACGCCCTGGGATTGTGCGTGGTTCCGTTACCTCCGGCATTTCTTCGATCCCTTGCCCCCGTCGCCGATCACCAGAGAATATTCTTTTCCTTGTGTGTTGATTCGTTCGTGTCGTTTTGGCAAATAATTTTGTGATTTTTCCCCACAAATTTGGTTGTCGTCTGATTTGTGAACTCGGAACAATATATATGTGATTGAACTGGTACCTATTCTTTGTAATTCAAGAATTTGTATGTATGTCGTGTAATTTCTTCATGATTTACAAAGCACAAAAAATATATATAAAAAAAAGAAGATACCTGGCTATGCGATTATTGGAATCGTTTGAACAAGATCTTCCCCCATTCTTCTTATGATTTTGGTTGTATCATCCAAGACATTCATTCCAGTGACTCTGGTTTTGGATCACAATTATCCCGGCATATCTGTACTTATTTATTCTGGGCTGAACAAGCCTTTTCCTTGTTGTGTGTTTTGATGGCCAGAAAAGATTTGGAAGATTCCGGCCCGAACAGCCCACAAAATAGAGTCTACTCTTGCGCCACACATTCCGCACCAGCTTAATAGCCCAACTTGTTACCGGCCCACTAGCCCAAATTGGCGACAACCTGAGTCGACGACAATTACATGATTCCTCTTCCTCTCCTTTCCGCCGGGCTTCTTCCAAGAAGAGGCCACCGTGGGCTACTGGGCTAACGACGCGAGTACTTTCGCTTTCTCTACTTTTTTTTCACAATAAAACTCTCTCAACTTTTCCTTTTCTTCTATCTATCTATCTATCTATCTATCTATCTATCTATCTATCTATCTATCTATCTATCTATCTATCTATCTATCTATCTATCTATCTATCTATATTATGTCAATAAGAAATAAAAAGATAGAGTATCTATATCTACATCTATCTTATCTATATATCTATATTATGTCAATAAGAAGATAGGAGTAGCTACACCTGGGAGTAGAAAGGATTTTTCCTACTCCCAGGTGTAACTACTCCCTCTAGGTTAACAGGTTAGTGGATCAACTAATTAATTAATATCGTGTTTTAATTAAAAAGTAAAACAACTGTTTATCCGTAGCCACCAGCCTTCCACGGTGGGAAGTTGTGCATGCACACGACAATCGTTTTTCTTTTATCCGTTACTTAAATACAAACTGGTATATGCATGCATACATGCACGACAATGCTTTTTTTATATATATTATTGAGTTTGGATAGAGAGTATGCATGCGGACACTTTTTTAGGACTACATATACATATTTTTTTACGAATATTTTCTTTCCTGACTAGAGTATGCGAACATACTTTTTGATCAGAAACATTAGCATGTGAACATACGTCTTGATCGGAAATTTGGGTATGTGTACATACTTTTTATATACAGCATACGTGTGTAGGTACTTGCCAATCTGGCATTATATATATGCATTACAAATGCCTACTGTACGTGTAGTAAATGCTAGACGGATCGTATAACTTTTTTTGACAAATGAGTATATGTTCATACCTGTTTTTTTACTATCAGTACAGACACGGTAGCAGAATCGTATGGGTATATATAGATATACACGGTAACAGCACATACACTCATGATCAGAAAGTGCATCAATTGATATACATCCGAGAGGAAGTACGAAGAGGTAACCCCAATTTCTGAAAAAATAAAGTATTAAGTGATACTTATATTCTGGAAAAAGAATCAGACGATACTATAATAAAAAAAAGAGAGTATCAAATCATACGCAATATGCAATATGCGTGTGTATCAGATGGAGAAGGCCGCATCTGCATGCGAAATTGTCAAAGGTCAGTTCGGTCAGATCCAAATAAATAGGAATATATATTTCAGAATATTTAAATAAATAATTTATTAGTTGACGTGGGGTTTGTTGCACCAGACCCGTTAGCACAGTTACACCCATTCGTTCCACACATACAGTCAATAAGAAGATAGGAGTAGGTACACCTAGGAGTAGAAAGGATTTTCCCATATTATATATATATATACATACTATCCCTTAAAAGCACCACTTCAAACTTCCCTAAATCCACCCAACCTTTTGTCCCCAATAGTGATGGGTCTCCTAATCCCACCCAGCTTGGTTCAGATTTACCCTAAACCCTGTTTGGACCTCCCATCCTCCCTCACCTCCACCCACGTCTGGGGGGAAAAAATCCAATGCAGGACTGCTGCAAACCACCGCCCGTGCAGCCCTGTCTCAGATTGTCGACGGGTGTACACCTTTATCATCGAACGCTCGCGCGGTCGCTCGTGGCCCAGACGGTGAGATTGGACGACGGCTCGGCTCTCAGATTCGGCTTGGCGTAGTCAACGTCTCGCTGGGCTCGCTGCTCCCTCTCTCGTCTTCCTCCTCTGCTGCCACCATCTCTCGCCTCCCGCCAAAGCTGCACGCTCGAACCCCTCTCCGTCTCCCTCGTGATCCTGCTACTGCCAGCATGTGTTGGACGCGTCAGCGTAGGGTCAGCAAAGAACGCATGACGGCGTGGGGATCTCTATGGTTATTGATGCTAACTAGATCACAAATTGCAGTGTATTAATCTCTATGATTCTCAATTAATTCAGCAGGATATCATTTTGTACGAGGTCGTAAGCCCACGTCTTTCATCTGAGTTTCATTTTATTCAATCTTCTCAGTGGTCATAAGCCCAAACTGCAACATATATGTTCTGAAGCAATCTCTATTGATTCAATATTGCAAATCTGGATGTGTGATCAGGCCTGGACTGGAGGAGGCTGGCAGAGGGGGGGACATCCTGCGACGCGAGATCAGGCTTCGGTGAGGGCAAGCGGGCAGCAGAAGGCGGCGGCGATGGGATCCTCCAGGGCCAGGATGAAAATGGGCGGACGCGGCGGCACCGGTGACAGACACGGTCGTCGACTCGTCGGGGCAGCAGAGGCAAGGGAAAAGAGCCGTGTTTTCATTCGAGCCGAGCCGCCATGCGAATGAGCGTCATTTGAGCCGAGCGTCGTTGCGTCCTTCGGATCCTTCAGCTGTCCACGTGGCATACATCAGGCGTGGGGCTGCACCGGTGGAATGTTTGCAGCAGTCCTGTACAGAATTTTTTTCCCGTCTGGGGCCAAGTTCGCAGCCACGCCCTTCCCCCGCGCCCGTCCTCGCGAAAATAACGCCGCAACATACGACTTCGCCGCCCTTCAAGGCTTCAACGCTGCACGGATCCTCCGCCGACGCCGGGAAGAGTAGTTGCATGTCTTGACAAGGGTGCTGCATCAGAGATCCGTGTTTTGGTGTACCGCGCCGAGGCCGAAGCCGACGCGGCCGCCGCCGGCGAGACATCCACTAGCGGGTGCAACGACGCCGAACCGGACGGCAGACCAACGGCGACGAAGTGCGAGCCTGGCTGCGGCGACGGCGGCATGAGCAACTGCCTGATCACGAGCATCGAGCAAGCAGATGGTTGGGCTTTTCCTGTCGGTGTCGACTGCGTCGGCAGGGACATCATGGGCTGGCTCGGCAACAAAGGATGCGTCGCCATTAGCATGATGCTGCACCGCACCAGCCTCTGCTTCGTCTGCAGCCACCTGGCTTCCGGGGAGAAGGAAGGTGACGAGCTGCGTAAGAACGCCGACGTCGCCGTGATCCTAAGATACACGCACTTCCCGTGCGCTTGCAAGGCACCGGCCAGCCATCGAGTAAGCTTAGCCAAAGCCTCTGAAGTCTGAAACTCTGATTCAGCAGTCTTTCATTGGCATTGCTGATGCAATTTGGATTGATTTGGATTATTTCAAGCAGCTGGATGATATGGCAAGGGAGTCTGAACTATCAAGTGTCACTAAGCTACGAAGAGACGAGAACATTGCTGGAGGAGAATGATTGGGACGCTCTATTGGAGAAAGATCAGGTATCAATTATGTGAACAGACACTACTTTGATTAGAGGGACACATGGTCTGCCAAAAATATTCTACATATATAAACACAACAATCCATGTAGCTGCCGATAACAGACTAAGAAGACAAAATGGGCTTAGTGTGTAGAGTTCATTCATCTGCTAAAAGTAAATTCAAGGTTCGTTGTTGTGAATTTACTATTCGTCCACCTTCTATGATCTTTCAGTGCAAATATTTATCTTCCATAACTAAGTTGTATTCATATTTTTACTGAATTATTTTGCTTTTCCTTTCAGTTGGTATATTTTGAGCCCGAGGACAGTAGTGGATTGGGCCTTGCTTTATAGGAATGCTTGCTCTAGCCAGCTTATAATTTTGTTAGTCCAAATGAACAAAGAAGGGTTATCACCTGACAAGCATGTCCTGCCGAAGATGTGCAAAGCAAATATTTCTTATCAAGTTTAGATCTTCTTGATTTATTGTACCTGTTGTATCCAAGCACAGATGGGAACAACGTTAGGTTAAGTATTTCTTACCTGCTCTTGTTTAAAGTTTCCCGAATATGAAGATAAATATTTAGTTCTGAATTTTTAATTTCTCCAATTCATGGTTTTATTCACTGGATTGAATTCTTTTATTTGTTAGAGAATATAAAATGATATTTTGCGCGTTATCTATCGTTTCAATCTTTCAGGATCTCAGCCTGATAAATTTACACATAAGGGTAAACATATAATATTTTTGTTACTCTGTGATTCCATGCCATGCTAACTGGCGTTGTGTTCCTACATATGTATTGTTTGTCAAAATTTAGATGGGAGTAACCATTTTTTTCATTCAGATGATGTTATTGATTTATATGCCATTTTGGTTGTTTCCTTGTAATATTTCCGTAGCGTTAGCACGAGCAATATACTAGTCCAGTAAATAATCCAACCTGGTCCCTGTATTTTTTGTGAAGAACAGTTAACTCAAATGATATACTACATTACTGTTTTTTTTTTGTTGCTATCTCGGCTTCTGCGACAGGATATCTCTGAAATGCGATGCTCTGCACCAGTACAGAAGGTCCACGATGTGATGCTTATTCCAGTAGGCCAACTTGTTCTTTGTTTATACTGCGCGTGACATGCAAGTTGGAGAATGGCACCTTTTACTGTTATCGCTGATTCCCCTGATACAAATGGCACCCGGTTGTTTAGTACAAATGGCAGCCGGGTTCTAGAGCTTCGTGCACATGTTTGCTCTGCAGCAGGCTAGAGCAAGGCAAGCGGATCCAAGTTGTGATCATCGGCTGCCGGTGGTTGCTGCATTTTTGCGAAGCAACATATGGTAACCAGATCATGCGTGGTAGTTATAGTTGCAGTTGAGGCATTGCCGGTAGCTCTATTATAGATCCAGCAAGTTCTCGAACAATCTGATGAAACGGACCGTCACTCCATACTAATCTCCGTTTTCAAACAACTGTCAATTTCGACATGTACTAGCAGTTCAAACACTGACCATTATTATTTCATCAAATGTTTATTAAGTAAATTGAGAAAGCGTGTGATCTATTTGTAGCTTTTATTTTTAAAAAAATCTAGTTATTGGAAGACTGATTAAACACTGGGTTGATATTTCGAAACGATGTTCCGTGGAATTCTAGGGCTTTGCGGTTGATTTCAGAGGTTTTAGAACATGGAACCTAGAAAGCTTCAGCTATTCAACCAAGGTGCAAAGTTGTTTCTAGAGAAATCATAGCCTACAATATGGTTAGTGTACCATCCATGTCAGTGTCACAGATCGGGTAACCGTCTAAACAGGTTTCTCGAATAAGCTGCGAAGATACTGTCAAATAAACGCATCGGTATACCGTTTGCCGCCGGATCAACCCGGCCCAGAGCCCGATTTCAAAAACTTAGAGCAACTGAGCGAGGCAAATCGGATCCACATCCACCATTCTCAGCATCCAGCCTCGACAGGGCAGTCCACTTGACGCTGGGCGGCTGTTCCATGCGTGCATGCATGCATACGCGATCGACTCGGCACCATCATCGATCCATCCGCCCGTTTAAACTTTCACTCGGCCGAGCAGCTCTGCTACTAGCACATGATATCGGAGAGCGTAGCCGCCTGCCGTGCCGTCCAGCGACACCGAGCGACGCGATCCGCCCCCTGAAATCATCGGATCGGCCGCGAACCACCGGCGCGCGCGAGGCAGGCCAATAAGCGAGCCACCTCGGTTCCACTACGTACCACTCCTGCAACGACCACCCGCCGGTCCATCCACCTGATCTCCCCAACCGCCACGCACGCCGTGGGCGCCATCGCCGGTCCAAGATGCCCCCCCGGCAGCGGCACCCGTCGTCCTATCCAGCGGGTCAAACAAGCGGCGGCCAACCGGCCGTGGCACATGCCCAGCGCGCGCACGTACCTGCGCCGCGCCGCGCCGCGCCCGGCCTATCTCTCGCGCGCGCGGCGCCAGACGCCACGCCCCACATGCCGAGGCGATACGCGATCGGTCGATCGATCGAGCCCCCCTCCGTGGCCGGGGCCGGGCAGGCGTATCCCCCTGCGGATCTCGGTGCCCCTGCGCCGCCCGCGATCCGTCGCGCACGAGCGCGCCGTGCCCCCGTCATTGGATACTAGAATAGTACCCGTACCTGCCAATGGGGACGAGCTCTCGGCGCATGCATGCGACTGTGGCCACCGTGAAGCGCGCGATGCCGCCGCTGCCGCGGCCGTGCACTGCGTCGGAGCGCTCGCGCGGGTGACTCACCCCGGTCGCGTGCGTGTCGGTTGGCCGGCCGTTAAAACCGTTGCAACTTGCGGTTTTGCCTGCAACCAAAACACTGCTCCCAGCTCTGCTTTGCAGCATCGGATTCTGGGGTTCCAGCTTCACTTGCCTCTAGGATTCCATCCGAGTCGCTGTCTGTCACCTTGATTATTTCCCGTGTGGATTTGAACTTGACCTAGTGATACACGGTAAGCTAGCTGAGGAACGTAGTGTTATTGTTATTCCAGGCAAGTGTATTTTTCTACTAAAAACCAGTTTGCCAATTGTCTAACCTCGCATAGTCTGATTGTATATGGAGTAGGAAGCAGATCGATTATACTACTGGCTGATGATACTACGACTGTAGTAGGGTCACATCAGCCCGGGACCTGCCAGATAGGCTATGTCCGCATCCAAGGAGGCCTGTTTTAAGACCGGACAAAGACAGAGATCAGATTAGGTTCTCCGTGGAGATATTGCCATGTGAGCTCCATCTCGCGCTGTCACTTCATCCTTCAGCACTTTGACGACGTAAGTTGCCTGAAGAACACATATCTTTTTAGCTACTAGATTAGCTATAGCTGGAGATAAAAGATAAAGAAAAAAGAAAAGAAAGAACGACACAACATGGCTAGAGAAAGCATGCATCATAGGCCACGAAATTGGTTGCCGTTAGACTATACTCGATCCGAGACATGACAACTAAACACGACGCCACAAAATCGAGCCCATTGGTACTCGCGTCAAGCATGTGGTGGTGTTGCACCATATAATACATTCGTGGAGAGATCGATCGAGAACACGTAATGTTATTCGGGCTGGTCTACAAAAGAAGCAACAGCGCGATCCATAACTCAGATCGGCGGCGCAATGCTCGCATCACTACAGGCCATACACAACGACCTCATCATGAAGCTAGCTAGTCTCACCCCATAGGCAACCCGGACCCGGCCACCGATGGAACTGACGATGGGTTGCAGAGACGATCGAGCTGGTAATCCTCTTGCAAATTCAATGCGAAAACCCGCAGCGGCACACTGCACGCACTGATTGAGCCCACGTACAGGGCACCGTCTCGCGTAAATACCGATCGATCGGTCGGCCGAATGGCCGATAGGTGAGACGTTGCGTCACATGCGTGCGTCCACACGAAAAAGAGGCCTCGCCATGGTCCACGAGGGCCATGCATGCATCCATGGGAGCCATGGAGACCAGGCGGAGCCCGTCGGCACCGATGCGTGGGGGCGCCCGGCTCGCGGGCGCGGGCGGGACGTACTCGATCTTGTACGCGTGTCGGAGCGGTGCACCTCGCCGTGGCGACCGGCGCAAGATGGCGCCGACGACCCTACGTACGCTGCTGTCTGCTTGGCCAAAAACAGCGCGGTGCGCCGATATATATGCAGCATGCATGTGAACTGTTTCATGTTTGGTGCCGGTCGAGTCTTTGCTTGGACGGACGACGACTGGACTGGACATCGTGCACGTACACGTACCAGAGAGGCCAAAGCTACCTACAGCTGCTGGTGAGGAGATGTTGATATGAATGAACTGCAACGCTCCCTGCATGTGCTCAATTTCAATAATCCAGTAGCGTATGGCTCCATTATAATTGTGCATTGCATGTACGAGCTGATGGGCCAGCCCAGCCGGCCGCAGGTATACATCCGTTTGGCTGTAGGCGTACTGTAGTACTGTACGTACAGTAGCCTAGTAAGCATGGGTTTAAGTGCGTGCCTGCTGGTATTCATACAGGCTAGGGGCTACGTATGACGTTAAGTTTCTGGTACTTATTGCACGAGCGTGTTCTGGCAGGATTAACTTTTGAGTGTCACTCGAATAGATTGGATGGGCCCTAAGTGCACACTGCTCTCGATCGCAGTATATATGCAACCAAATGGCGGGTTCACGTATCTTAGCTTAAACAGCTACATCGATACATTACTCGTTTCAGGTACGGTGTCCCCAGCAGCTAGCTTAGGTATCCAGGAATGTGATTATCTCTCGCCAACCAAATCCAGAAAGACCTGCAATTCCGCGATTAACGGAGACGCAGATATCAACCAACCTCACTCCAGCCTTGCACCAGGTATAGTTCACGATCAAAGTCTTAACTGAGTATCGTGCTGTGCAGTGTCAGAATTGAAGCCAGGCCAATCCGGGAGCCGCTTTCTCCAGCCGATGGATGCACGGAGAGCGACCGAACTGGCGACGAAGACGGATAAAGTTACAGCTAGTACAAGTAGTAGCGGTCGTACATTTATCCGAGTAGCCATCACGTCCGGTGGCAGCATGCGTTGCGTACAGGTAGTCAGGTACACGATAAGAGCGATTGGAGCTAGGCCGCTAGGCGCTAGCGTATACTCGCATGTGGTACAGCTCGGCACCAGCGGAGTGTCCTGGCCCGCGGGTGGGTCCGCGACAGGTCACCCCGGCTCTATCATACTACACATACCATACGCATCGTCGCCACGTCATCGTCATTTCCTAAATCTGATCATTAGGAACCGTAGTCTCGTCCAACTGTCGTATCGTTGTTGGTATCGATAGACTAAATCGACATCATTCTCTGTTTGATCTAGTTTGTTTAGTGCCGCATTGTCTCTCGATTACACTTCTGTGTTGCCGATGACGACGAGAGACATTTAATTTTGCGGACTGTGAATGCTGACGCCGACCCCTCTGATAGTTTGTTGGAAAAAGTCCATATTACTCCCCTCAACCCCTAAACTATCTTTTGGTTCATTTTACCCCCTAAACTATCATCTCCCAAAATTTAAACGTAATATGACACTTGTACATGGAAAAATAAAAAAAGGCAAATTGCATTAGGGGTAAAATAGGCCAAATGACATAGTTTAGGGGGTAAAATAAACTAAAAAATAGTTTAGGAGGTTATGTGGACTTTGCTTATAGTTGAGGGGAGTAATTTGGACTTTTTCATAGTTTGATCCATGTGGACACGTACATTACCTGACCCGCCAAGGTGTAGGAAATGCAACATTGCTGACGCTTGTGCCGTTGGCAGACTCGTTTGTCCTTCATATTACGCAAGGAGGCGAATTACGCTCACATATCACTTTGAATAACATTGGAGGTTAGTCTATCTAAATATGGGGTTGGTAAAAGCATGGACATCCGGACAAATTGCGCCGCGCGGGCCGGGGTCAGTATTATGTCGAGCGCTTAGGCACGAGCCCAATAGTTGTAGGCTAATCCACGCAAGCACATGCATGTCGTAGTCCTACACACTGGCGTCCAATTTTGTCCACCAAAACAAATGCCCTCACCCAAACCAGCAATTTGACGCTTCGCCCCCAAAGCGCCATCGATCCGCGCGGCAGGCCGCCCGGACGCAGCACGGCGGCGTCTACATATACCCGCGCGCCGGGACGGGACACAGGCACCATCCCATTCCATTGGCTGCCAGCGAAAGCGCGGCAGTTGAGCGAGCCGGGCGAGCTCGCGACCACCGCCATGGACCCCTGCGCGTTCGTGCGCCTCACCGTGGACCAGCTCCTCCTGAAGCTCCCCGCCGTGCCGCGCCCGAGCTCCGGCGCCGGGGTGCACCCCTCCACCTCCCCTTGCTTCTGCACGCTCAGCCTCCAGGACCACCCGTCCTCGCTCTCCCGCACCGCGCTGCTGCCGCTCGCCTCCTCCGCGGGGCACGCCGACCCCGTCGTGCTCTGCCTCGACGCCGAGGCCGTGCGGCGCCTCTCGTCGCGCCCCGCCGAGCTCGTCGTGTCCGTGCACGCGGGCCGACAGACGGGGACCAACTGCGGCATCAGCGCCGCCCGCGCGCTGGGCCGTGTGCGGGTGCCCGTCGACGTGGCGCGCGCCGCGGCCGGGGAGGCCGTCGTGGCCCGCGACGGGTGGGTCGACGTTGGTGGGAAGCCGGCCGGCTCTGCGGCGTCCTCGGCCGGGGTACGCGCGCAGATCCACATGGTGGTGCGGGCCGAGCCCGACCCGCGGTACGTGTTCCAGTTCGGCGGCGAGCCGGAGTGCGGGCCCGTCGTGTACCAGGTGCCCGGGGGAGCAGCCGGTGGCGGGCAGCGGCAGCCGGTCTTCACCTGCCGGTTCAGCGCCGGACGGAGGGCAGCGAGGAGCAGGTTGGTATAGCTTACCTAGCTTGGCGTGCAGTTCACATAAACACTGGCATTGCGACGTCTTCGTCTATATATTTGCTTGCACGTTCAGTTATCCTTGTTCTTGTGTGTTGTTATTACTAGTAATTCGTTTCATCACTCCTCGTTAGAACTTGATCTCGGAGCCAAGTCCTTGACTCCTTGTGTAGTTCATAGCTGGAGACTTCCTGTGGACCAGGAATGCTAGCTAGCTAAACATTAGCAGGCAAGGGTGATCCTGGTCTTATGGCGCATTAATGGTGGTCCAAATGAACAGATGGATACAATTAAGTGGCTTAAGATGCTGATATAGAAATCCAGTGGTCAGCAGTTTAAAACTAGAGGATAAACAGGCAACTCTAAATTAGCAAAACTGTTCAAACAAAATAAGTATACGGTAATGGGGCTTTGGTCGTCAGATAGCTGGTGGACATTTTTTAAACAATCCAGTGAAAGTTGCCATAAGCTAATTAATTATAACTACATAACCAGTTCCAACGTTTTTTTTTGGAAAGGAAGTAAGCACACCTATATGGCTCAATACTACCTCTCTGCATTTGTTATATTATTTTTTTAAAAAAGTCAAAAGCATTCCCCTCTCTTTCTGTTTTTCTTTTGATTTTCTTCGTACCTTTCATATTATTGGATGACAGCTCTTAGATACTTTGCTGCTTATCATAGTACCACCAGCATTATATTGGCAAAGACAGTTGATAAAAACAATATTGCAACCTCCACTTGCAACTGATCATAATTTCTTTTGTCCGCCATGGAAGGTAGCATTCCTGGTTGGAATCAAAATGAATTGGTGATCATAGGGGAATCCATGTCTCTGTCTACAGAATTATAAAGAGCAAAAACAAACAAGACTAATATTTTTTCATCGAATTCCTGAATACAAATACATTAGTCCTGCAATCGGAGCTGTCATGCAAGTTCTCTCCAGAAACCAGATAAACCTTAATTCAGTGTCAGTGCTGCTCAGATCCCCATATATGCAATAATCCAGCTGGCTTAAGATACCAGAATAACTTTACCAATAGCTAGGATTGATCTCTGAAACCTGAACACAGGCATCATGCTCAGATAAAGAGACACCCAACAACTTGCATGTGATGGACTTACCAACGTAGTAGCTTCTTGTTAATTTGCTCTCCAAAGCTCATACAGCTGTTTCAGAATCTTCCATATATCATGTCCAGCTAACCACGCACGAGGTCGGATTACCATCTCCACTACCTGCTAATCTTGTCGCATACACACTTGGCGCCACGATATGATACTAGTCCGTATGTATGTGAACACTTAACTAGATTTACTAGGAAATGCAAGCATGTTACGTCCATGTAAGTAAACTAATCTCACATGTGCGCTGCAAATTTTGACCAGATCGCTGACGCCGCAGTCGTCCATGACCCGGAGCACCAGCCGGAGGCTGAGGTCCTGGCTCAGCGGCACCCTCCACGGCGAGGCCCGCGACGGCGCGCATCACTCGTCGCGGCGCGAGCAGCGCAAGGGGTGGACGGTGACCATCCACGACCTGTCGGGCTCCCCCGTGGCGGCGGCGTCGATGGTGACGCCCTTCGTGCCGTCCCCTGGCTCCGGCCGCGTCTCCCGCGCCAACCCGGGCTCCTGGCTCATCCTCCAGGCCACGGGCGCCGGGCCGTCCAGCTGGAAGCCATGGGCTCGCCTCGAGGCGTGGCGTGAGCGTGGCCCAGTCGATGCGCTCGGCTACCGGCTCGAGCTCGTCTTCGACTCCGGCCCACACGAGTGCACCGTCCCCATCGCCGAGTCATCCATCAGCACCAAGCGCGGCGGGCAGTTCGTCATCGACCCGGCCACGTTCCCCGAGGCCGCCGCGGGAGCCGCGTGGCCGTTCGCCGGCGGCTTCGTCATGGGATCCACGGTGGAGGGAGAGGGGCGAGCGAGCCGGCCCACCGTGCAGGTCGGCGTGCAGCACGTGACGTGCATGGGCGACGTCGCCGTGTTCGTCGCGCTGTCCGCGGCCGTCGATCTCTGCATGGACGCCTGCAAGCTCTTCTCGCAGCGGCTCAGGAAGGAGCTGTGCCAGGACCAGGACGAGTGATCGAAAAGAGACCGAACGGACTGGAACGGACCGGATCCGAGGGAAGTGTATTAGTGCTCTTGGGTTCGGCTTTATTTTGTGCTGTGGTTTGTATGGCGCGCGCGGTTAATGTAGTAGTCTAGTAGATGTTGTTTCTTGTGGAGCTGAAGGCCCTGTGGCTGTTTTTAGTGTAGGCTGGGTCGGATCACAAGAACAGAATGGGTTCTGTTCATTCCCTTTATTCTTTCGTTACAACATTCAATTCTTTCCATTCTTTCTACACATCTCTCTTCATGTTCAGTTCGACAGATACACATTGCGTCAGAAATCAGATATCGTCGAAATCGGCAGTTTCGGCAAGGAGTCTGGACGGACAACGTATCCTGTCAAGCGAGTCAAGCGACTGCTCTGTTTACGCTTTCAGGCTTTCAGTTTCAGCTCTTTGGCTCCTTGATCCGCTTTGCCAGGCAGCCAAGCCTTGCCTTCCGCTGCCTCCGCTCGTGTTCGCAGGAGTCCCAATAAGTAATGACCCAATGTAACTAGCTTACAAAAGCCCACACCTGAAAGCTTCCAGGGTCTGTGCCTCCAGTAGCCCCGTAGATAATCGGTTCTTTCTATTTGAACATCGAAGTTTTTCAATACCCCAAAACACCGAACCAAAATATTTGTTTACACCGAATGCCAGCCCTAATGCTTCCTTGGTTCCTCGCATTGGACGTGTGGACCATAAGAATCAGAAATCTACTCGCACCTTATGCAGAAGCCGAAGAATGCATCAACTGGCTGCATGGCCTGACTGATATTATTAGAAAGTAGGAAATATCGTACTTACATTTCAAAGCCACAAGTTCTCCACGAACAAGGCGGGAAATCACGTGTCTAAAAACTGCTATATGTATGCCAGACAGGATACACTATACATCACCTGATCACCACAAAATAGCCGCACAGGTAACACACCAGCCACTTGATTCACTGTAGACCTGTCGCATTCGACTGTACCTTGCTATATGTATACTTTTCGTAACCGTCCGGAACCAAATTACCCGGACGATCAGTAGCCTGCCTGCCGACAGGGAACATGAGATTATCCTGGGCCTGTATACTGCAACCGCTGAAATAGCATTTCTTTTTACAGGCGATTCCGGTTGTCATGTCAGACGCCCGCTCAGTACAGCGGATGCCTGTGTCACGGCCCTGGCCACTCTGTAAATCTCATGCTGTACAGACTTCCAGGACGCAGAAGTGTTGCTGCTCCGAGCGCTGGCTATGGCATTTGCTATACCGGGATAGACTGCAGTGTCCCAGTCATTCTGGTCTGAAGGTCCATACACCTGTTAGTGGTAACACTTAGAGTCGGTAAGGCTTTCCCGAAAGGAAAGTGAGTGCATTGTGCATGAGTATCCGCTCACCAGATGCTTAAACCATTCTTGCTTGAAGATGCCTTCCCTGCTAGTAAATGCTCTCTCGGCCTGCATGAGCCGGTCATTGAGCTGTCGGATTTTCAGTGAATCCTTGTTCAGTTGCTTGCTCATCAGTTGCTTTTGAAGTTCCTGAGGATGGCCATGTCTCTTAGTCATCACAGTGTTCAAGACCCAGTACGGTGGATTGTCAGTTTGCATAATTCGAGCAGCGATTCTTAAGTGAGGGTACCTTTTGTTCGTTGTTCACTTCTGTAGCTGCCGTTCTGAGATCTCTGATTGAGTTGTACAGTGGAGAACAAGTAACATTTCTTCCCTTTACTTCCTTCTCTAATACTTTTGTGTATGCCTGTCATCAGAAAAAAAAAAGTTTAGGGGTTCGTCATGTTTCCCTGTGTACACTAGCCCACAGATGCAGCTGCATTTAGTGAACAAAAAACCCATTTTCTTACCTCAAGCTCGATTGCGTAGGACATGTAATTGAAGGGTATGATCTCATCATTGGCCAGCCTCAAAGCCATCATTCCCCATATGCTAGCAGCTGAAAGATGAGCATCATGGTTACCCACGCAGTGGTGCAGATAGTGCCGCAACTAATATTTTGCACAACAATATAACAGGGCAGACCTGCAACATGCCTACGGAACCCAGGATCTCCAAATTTCGCCATCCACACGTAGTCATCATATAAGGAGTGGTAAACCGGATATCCTGGACCTACAAATGCAAAACACCCAGAAACATATATTAAAAAAAGAAATCAACAAATAAAAGGATTAACGAGGAGTAGGGGCTTTACCTTCTCCAAACACTATATTCATTGAAGGGATACCAGCATGTTGGACAAAGGCTGAGTAGTCTGATCCTCCATCGCCTAGTCTTAGAAACTAAATGCAGGAGATCAGCAGTGAAAAGTGAGTGATGTTAGATATCTTAAAGAAAGCCAAAAGGTTAACTGATTCACCCCCTAAAAACACATAATTCTTGAGGTATGGAATCAAAACGTAAAGCTGAATAAATCGGAACTTGTAGTCCATAGAAACACAACGGTCTATTTTGAGTTATAGGAACTCATAGTCTGACAGTAATACTTTCACTTGGTGACAAGTTTTACACTGTCTTATACTGGCGTATACTAGTGCTAAAAAAGGACTAGCATAGAAACATTCGACGGTCAAAATTAATTGCATACTACTAAAAGCTCACTAATAGTATAGGCAATATACATGAGTAGTATAGGAAGTACAAGGTATTATGGGAAAAGGATAAAAATAACGTCACGATAATATTTTTTTTGGAACTAAAAATCCATCCATGTACGAAAGGTAATTAATACATATGCAATTATTACTAAATTGATCTTAATAATGGATGGTTTGATCTCATCTATACTCTATACTACAACATAGTAGTATAAGGCACCGTAAATAAAGCTCTCAGAAAAACGTGGACTCACAAAAACTTGTGATAATCAATCTATTACAACTTACCCGAGGAGAGCCATTTGCTTTGATCCATGAATCATATACAGTCTGAGATGAATTGTCAGGATCTTGAACCTTCACAAATTTGAAAAGAACATGTTTATCTTTTTGGCATTGTAATAAGGAAAATACTATAAACGTTAGATTACCTAACTGAAGAAAAACATATAGTGCCAAAAAAGAAAACAAAGTTCATATGACTATCATGTTTTTCCTTATTTTCTCCAGGATATTTTACTATCATTAGTTACAGGTAGGATGCACATACCACTTTAGTAATTTCCTGAAGTAACTCGTCAAGTTGGGGTGTTGTAGAGGGCAGGAATCCTGGACCAACGACAGAAACGTCGATATTTAGATAAGCAACTGCTTTTGAAGATAGCATCTCCTGGTTTTCTTCAACCCATTCAGTTGATCCAGTCTGAATAAATGCGGATTTTATCAATATTGCTGTCTTATAGTAAATCTGTACAAATTGACAAGAGTGGTTCATAGACAGATACAGACCAAGCCGTACTCTTCTGCATCCCAGCTACAGAAGATGATGGTTCTCCGAGGTTTCCATCCTTGCTTTTGCAGCATTGAAAACCTTTGAGCTAACTAGATGGACACAAGGTGAAATTACATGTCAAGAACCAGACAAGCAGCAGATCTTGCTTCTGTGCAATATCTAAGCTAACAATATGTCAGGAACAGAAAATATGAAATAGAACTAAGCTTCAATCAATTGAACTAACTCTACAGATATGGTTGGTATCTACTCTAAACCAATCAGTATTCTGGCCCAGCAGGTCAATAAACACAGAACCTGCTGAATAAGAGTGAACGTTTTGTAAGCGACAACTACCTCAATCATAGCTGCAGTTCCACTGTTGGGGTCAGATGCCCCGAACGTCCAAGCATCACGATGGTTACCCAAAATAACGTACCTGTATCACAAAATGTATACACAGTATATTCTCAGTCCTATCACGTGCTTAGCAGAAAGACATACTAGTCTGTGTGGTTTAGCTTATGCCTACGCCATTATGCATAACAACACGCCTTTAATATCTGTTTAAACAACAAGGATCCATACTGAGTCTAATATCTGTTTAAAATTTGATCAAACTAAAAATTGTTTAACTCCTCGGGTAAACGAGTGTTACGTTCTTTATTGGGCGGATGGACTATAGCATATCCTTCCGATCTGCAAAGTGAAGCTCGATGGGATATTGTAGGATCCTTATAAAAAACTAGGATATTGTAGGTTTAGAAAATTCAGAGGCATGGAGCACACGATTATATAAGAATAGGTGCAACAACCATATCCGGTACTATGCGCAACTTGCCAGGATATGGTACTTTTTTTAATAAAAATTATCGTCTGCCATCGAGCATGGGCGTCTTCTCCAGAGCTACCACTACGAGTCCTAGACTAGCACAAAGCTACCACCAGTATGAAACATTGAGTCCTAGGCTAAGGCTGTATGTAAGGCAGGTAAGAGTAACTCATCATCATCTTTATCATCTAGAAGGTGATAAATGGACGGTCCAAAAGTAGTGCTTTTGAAAATAGGCAAGGCGGCAAGTGGGATGCATGAACTAACACAGGTCTACATCTACAACTTAATGATGCAAATGGAACGTCACATTTCACAAAGAATACGGCAGAAGTATCCATGACAAAAGCAAGATCGCTAATTATATTAGCCAATAAACAATTTGTTACCTATCAGGCTCTTCAGCTCCTTCGATGACGGCAAAGACATTCTCGATCGTCGCCATAGTATCATTCCCCTGCAAATTCCGTAACAAAAGCGTCACTCCAAGGACCCCCAAGGAAAAACCAACTAACCGTAATAATAAGCGAGACAGAGCCGCCTCGAATTGACCATACAAGATACGTCAGGTTCAGAACCGCCGGCCCGGGGCCGAGGTGGTAAACGGGGGTGTCCTTCCGGCCCTGCCAGCTCGCCGGCGCCGCGGCCCCGCCCATGGCGCCGTGGATCTCCATCGCGTCACGCGCCGACACGGGGAGCGCCGGGATGAGCGGCATGTCGTCGGTGCCCATGGCCTCCTCCACGCTGAGGCGCTCGCAGCCGTCGGACGACGCCCACATCGGCGTCGTCGGGTCGCCCACGCCGCGGAACAGGCTGCCCACCTGCACGCCGGTGGGCGGAAGCCACCGGGAGTCCGGGAACGGCGCCTCCCCGGCGGCGCCGCCGTACTCCTTCGGGTCAGGGTACACCACCGCCGCCGCGGCGCCCGCGGCGCGCGCGTTGTGCGCGATGTCCTCGCAGTGGATCTTCCCGTACCGCGCGAGGGCGACCTTGCCGGCGACGGCGACGCCGCGGGAGGCGAGGTAGGCGAAGTCCTCGGTGCGGCCGTAGTTGGCGTACACGGCCTCGGCGGAGACCGACCCGGACGCGGCGTACGCGTAGAACGTCGGGATGGCCTCCGCCGCGGCGGCCGCGTAGGGGTCGTCTCGGTAGGTCTCCTGCTTGAGGGAGAAAGAGGTGGCGGCGCCGCGGCCGGGGGACGAGAGGGAGAGGGAGCGGTGGACGGGGTAGGAGAGGAGCACGGAGTAGGGCGTGATGTGGGACGGGAAGGAGAGCGACGAGAGCGCGGAGAGGACGTAGCGGGCGGTGTGGGAGTTGGCCTTTGTCCCGGCGACGTGAGGGTGGAGGGTGAGCGCGCGGAGGTGCGCGGCGGCGGTGTCGTTGGAGCCGAGGGAGAGGAAGAGCTCCGCGTAGTTGGGGGACGGGTTTGGGTTGGGCGTGGAGGGGCGGAGCGCGAGGAAGATGAGCAGCGCGAGGGAGGCGCAGAGGACGGCGAGCGTGGCGGAGACGAGGTAGAGGAAGCGGCCGCGCGTGTGGGGCTTGGCACGCGGCGGCGAGGGGGAGGCCAGGAGCGAGGCCGCGTCGAGGCGGGACATGATGGCGCGGGAGGGAGCTGCGGGGTGGTGCGGTGTGGCGTGGCGTCTGGTGGCGGCTTGGCGCGGCGGGGAGAGGAGCAGGCGGGAGTGGGGGGTTTAAGCGGCGGGCTGTGGGACCGGCTCCCTGTCCTCGGAGGACGGACACGGATAGTTCGATGGCACAGTGTTTTGTACGTAGCGCTTGATCTGAATGACAATCCAACGGTGGAAAATGGTCGCGATGCCAAACCCAGTAATCCTCTCCCTTGGATGCACAGTCCTCGGTTTGTGCATTTTTGACGATGTGGGCGTACTGTCACGGGACGGCTCTGTTGCAGACTTGCAGGGATAGCGACGTCGACGTGCGGGGGAAAGTTGCGTAGGTGTAGGCATTGCGTTCAGTTCACACCACTTTCAAAAAAAAAATATTATTCATCTAATTTTTCTTTATTTATCCATTCTCTCCATTCATAGAACACGTCCAGTACGATTTACAGTGTTTTTTTAGATCTACAGTTTTTTTTTCTTCCAATCTAATCCAGTAGAAGATGTAGTGAAAAGTAGATGTAGTGAAAAGTTGGATGAGTATCAGGTGGCCCAGTGGTCAGGGGGTTACCCGTCGGCGTTAATGTTAATTGTTCCTGGATCAAAATTACGAAAAATTCTATTTTAAAGGCGATTCCTGGATTAGTGGGTATCAAAATTATGACCTTTCTCGCGGTTCCTTACTTCTTTTTTTTTCTTCTTTCTTTTGAGAGCAACTTTCTTGCTCTTTTTTTTTAGATAAAGAGCAACTTTTTTGCTTTTTTTTTTTTGAGAAAAAGAGCAACTTTCTTGCGGTTCCTCTGGATTCCAGGCGGCGAGGGAGACGCTGCTGGGCCAAGTTGTGAACGCGCGCCGAACTGGGGCCACCCGCACGCCCTGCATGCACTCGTGTGCTTGCGCATGGAGAAAGCCCAGCTTCTATAAAAACTTGTGCTCCAACGGAGCCTTTTTAATTCCTCTCTTTGGTTCTATTCTCCCTCTTTTTTTCCCCCCTTGAAATAAAGCCTCTCCTCTTTGTCACGTCATTCTATATTATAGCGGTCTTTAGTGTTTGTATTTTGTACTATAATAAAGCCTTCTAAAAAAATAACACGAAAGACTTACGAAGCGTTTGTAGTTTATTCGGGGTGTACCCTTGGGTCACTTATTTCTTTTTTGCGGGTGACCCTTTGGCCATTTCGTTAGTGTCGACACCATGTGATCATCTTTGTGTTTGAGCGTGTTGGATTAAGATTGATAGATAGATTGTTAGATGAGCAGCCGAAACTTTTGAATGTGACACCGCAAAAGGGACAGTGGTAATATATATAGACCGTCGGAAACTCAAGTCTCATGGAGTTTAGCCATATCCGGCCATCATCAACACATGAAACGCGAGACGCTGACGGCCTGCTGTCCAGTGTCCACGTTGGAGGCTCGGCCGACGACTACCATATCTTCAGGTTCATCATGGCGTCCATATGTGCCTCTCAGCTCATCCTTTTTAACTCAGGCACGTGGTCACATGCTACTTAAAATATAGATAGACAAGCAGCTTCGTAGGGTAAACTGAAACGGAAACAAGCACACAGATCGGCAAGCTAAACTGCAGAATATTTGTATACCTGTTCAGCCAACCAACCATTCAGATCTAGGAGTACACACGAGAGTGGTGCTACCCAAAATTATTGGGCCAGTCTGCAGAGGTTGCCATGATGCCATCACTACTGTATCTTTTGTGTGCACACTGCCTCTCCGAGAATTCTACACGGACACGGACAGCGACCTTCCATAAACCTGTTCAATACCGCTCTGGTCCCGCAAATCAGCTGTGAGATCCCAAAATTGCTGGAAATGCCAACTATTTTTGTAGGCCCCGTGCTGCTTACACCGTATATACCGGTCTGACACAGTGTCAATCAGCTTCAGGTCCACACCTCCATCCAGAATATTTAGACGCAGATCCTTTCAAACTCCTTAGTTTGCTGCAGTGCACCGTGACCGTGAAAGCGAGGACAATCATACAACTGTTAGGAGACTGGCTGGTGTTACTCTCAAGACAATCACCGTGGGAGATGATTCGTTATTCTCATTGGACATTCGTTATGAAGATGAATTGAGCATGTTGCTCCAATACTAACATACAATTACCCAATGATACATCTGACAGCTATTCCACGCTATTGGGGGGGGGGGGGGGGGGGGCTGAAGCCATATCCAGTGCTGTATAGAATGAAAGCTGCAGCGCGTATCATGTTAGCCCACCATCCAGGACAGCAGAAGCCTTGGACACAGCCCTTGCAACCCTGTAAATCTCATGCTGCAGCAACCGCCAGGACTCCGTTGTGTTGGACTTCTTAGCCTTGTCCATGGCCGAGACGATGCCAGGGAATGCTTTGGTGCCCCAGTCGTCTTCATCCGATGAAGCATAGATCTACAAAATAAATAAAATACTGTTTTGTCAGAGCCAACTGCAGAGATCAGAATCGCACACCAAACCGTGAGGCTGAGGCTGAGACTGATAATCTGTGACTCACCATGTGCTTGTACCATGGTCTGCCGGCGAGTCCCTCTCGGTTGGTGAAGGCTCGCTCGGCCATCATCAACCTGTCGTTGATGTCCCTGGCTTTCTGTGTGTACTGCTTTGAGTTTAGGCTCCAATTTTCTGCTTGCAGCAACTACATACAGGAGATGAGGTGTTTAAACTAAAAAGAGTTTCAATGAAACTGAAAGTTAAACATTTGAGTACCAGATACGTCAGGTGTTACCATCTTCTCTTTGTGAATTTTGGTGGCCGCGCTCTGAAGCTGCTTGACAGATTTTTGTAGAGGAGAGAAACTGACAGGAAATCCTGTACATTTATCTACGATATCTTTTGTGCACTCCTGCAGTTAGAAGATGACACATAATCCTTTCATGTCTCAAGCATTAGTCATAAACACAAATTTACCAATAAAAAGGAAGCGAATTAATTATCTCAAATGTGAATAGGTGGCACCTCCAGTTCGGATGCATAAGAGACATAATTGAAGGGTATGATCTCATCATCAGCAAGTCTCAGAGCAATCAGACCCCAAACACTTGCCACTGCATGTTATGCAGGGACAATACATTTGTCAATGCTTGGAAAAAAAAACTTGAACCCTTTTGGAAAATAGAAGGTCTAGTACCTGCGACATGCCTGTTGAACAAGGGATCTCCAAACTTCTCCACCCAAACATAATCATCATACAGCGAGTGGTAAACAGGATATTCTTCGACTGCAAGAGCAATCATGTTCCAAGTTCACAACAAATGCTAGATGAGTAATAGGAGCTACTAACAATGCAGAGCCCCTTTTTTTTTGGCAATGCTGCAAAGCCATGATTCCGATCTTGTGAATTCATTTACAAGACTATCGAATAGAGAGGAGACACTGATTTTAATGCTTCAGAGACAGTTTCACTTACACAGTCCATAAGACATGTCAAGTGATGGGATTCCTACATGTTGGAGAAATGCTGCAAAATCAGTTCCAGCACCAGCCACCCTAGTTATCTGGAAAAAAAAAATCACTTCGGCACATGGCAAAAGTAGCTCTTACCAGTAGACTTATGCTCTTTTCATCACTCATTTGGATCATAACAGAATTATAGGACATATCAAACGCTAAACTTACCGGTGGAAAATAGCGCATCATGGTGTCATACAAGGTTTGAGATGGCTCATCAGGATCAGGTACCTTCAAATAAAAAGTGATAAAAAAAAAGGTGAATCTGGTAGCTCTGTAACATAGTGATTGTATATAAAAGGAGAACAGCCTAAATACCACTTTACTCGCTTCCTTGATCAACTCATCAAGTTGAGGGGTTGCACGGGGACGAAGACCCCCAGGCCCAAAAATTGATATGTCCACGTTCAGGTAAGCAATAGCTCTCGAAGCTAGAGTGTCCATGTTCTCCTCGACCCATTCAGTAGACCCGATCTGAGACAGTGGCACAGTGCAAAGATCTCGCATGAATGATTGTTCATCTGGCATGCGAGCAGAGAAGGACATGCGAACTAGTGAGCAAAAAGGTACCAGAGCAAACTCCTCTGCGTCCCAACTGCACAGGATTATTGTTCGTCTAGGCCTCCACCCCTTTGCTTGTAGCTTGGACAGCCTCTCGGCAATCTATACACAGTGAGGAAACCGGATACCCCGAAACAACGGCTCATTAGTTTCCCAAATGCGCAGAGGAGAATTTCCACAAATTGTCTAAAATGTCTCCAAAATTACTCCATGCTTTTGTAATGGTACTCAGGAATAATTACCTCAAGCATGGCTGCGGTTCCACTGCTAGGATCAACTGCTCCAAATGTCCATGCATCACGATGGTTGCCTATGATCACATATCTGCAGACACGTGAAACAGTTTTTTAACTGTCAAGTTTCAAGATGCCGGTGTGCTACGATGGTTGGGACCTAAAGTCCAAACTCTGCAAATTTAGGAAAACAACAAACAAAAGAATCATTAATTGGTCAAACAAATCCGCAGAATATAAAAGGGGCGCATTGACATGCCCAATTGTACAAGAAAAGGATCCCTGTGTTGTGTTCCATTCTTCCCAAAAATTTGCAAATAGGAAACAATTTAGGAGAGATTATTTACCTGTCAGGCTCTTCTTTCCCTTGGATCACCGCAAACACATTTTCGATGGTTGCTAAGGTTTCGTTTCCCTGTAAATAGCAGTCAAACAGTCAACAAACTCGCACTCGTTTCAGAGGATAACACCCGACAAATAATGGTTGCGCTGGGCTCCACTGAGCCACTCACAATGTAGGTGAGATTCAACACGGCCGGGCCAGGGCCGAGCCGGTACACCGGCGCGTCCTCCCCGCCCTGCCACTTCGTCGGCGCCACGTCGCCGCCCATCGCCTTGAGGATCGTCTCGCCGTCCCTGGCCGACACCGGCAACGCCGGGATGCCGGGCATCGCCTCGCTCCCGCTCAGGTCCTCGGCGCTCAGCCGCTCGCAGTCCTCCCCGGCGGCGCACGACGGCCACAGCGGCGTGGTCGGGTCGCCGTTCCCGTAGTACAGGGTCCCAACCTGCACGCCGGTCGGGGGCAGCCACCGCGCATCGGGGAACCACTTCCGCTTCTCCCCCTTGGCGGCGCTGCCGCCGAAGTCCTTGGCGTCGGTGTACAAGATCGCGGCGGCGGCGGCGGCGGCGCGCGCGTTCCGCACCATGTCCTCGCAGTGGATGTCGCCGTACCGCATGAGGGCGACCTTGCCCGTGACGTCGACGCCACGGGAGGCGAGGTAGGCGTAGTCCTCGGCGTGGCCGTAATTGGCGTAGACGACCTCGGCGGTGACGGAGCCGGACGCCGAGTAGGCGAAGTAGGTCGGGATGACCTCCGCCGCGGCGTCGGCGTAGGGGTCGTCCTTGTAGGTCTCCTGCACCAGGGCGAACGGCCTGGCGGCGAGGCCGCGCGCCGCGGCGAGGGTGAGGGAGCGGTGGGTTGGGTACGAGAGGAGGACGGAGTAAGGGGTGATGTGCGCGGGGAAGGAGAGGGAGGAGAAGGCGTCGAGCACGTAGCGCGCCGCGGCCGCGTTGGCCTCGGTGCCCGCGACGTGGGGGCGGAGGGTGAGCGCGCGGAGGTGGGCGGCCGCGGTGGCGTTGGAGCCGAGGGAGAGGAAGAGCGCGTGGTAGCGCGACGAATTGGCTGGCGCGAGGAGGTGGTGGTAGGACGCGACCAGAGCTGCCGTGACGGCGAGGAAGGCGAGGAACCTGCGCCTCTCTGCTGCGCCGCCGGGCGTGGGAGAGTGGAGGAGGAGCGGCTGCTGCTGTTTGCCGCCGCGAGACGTGGCCATGGCGCGCGACCGCGGGACCGGGAGGCGGAAATTGGCCACCGAGCGGCCACCCAGTACTTTCGGGTGTGTTTAGTGTGTGGGAGACGAGGAATTCTGGGAAGCGTATGTTGTGACAGGGATTGAATAGAAAAGCTGAAAAGAGTTAAAAAAAATTTTTCTGAAAAACATATTTTCTTAGAGAAATAAATAACTTTTGATCTAAACACGACATGTGCTTGAAAACGGCCTTCTCAGAACTTTTGCTGCAATTTCAGGAAAAAAACTTCTGTTGCGGATCTTCTGTTCTTTTCGTCTGCGTGCAGACAGAAGAGAGCAGAAAAGCATAGGAGTACTTCACGGCCTCCACCACACAGGATCCAGATTTAGCCGTACGATTCGGCAGATTTCTCAGGGCTGTCCTAGAGACAAACATGAGGAAAATAGACAGCTACCAACCGTATTAACAATTTGTGGAAAGGTGACGGGTGGTGCAAGAGCGATGAAACTGAGAGCCTGTTTAGTAGTGAAATTTGATTAAAAGTTTTCAAACTAACAAGCGTGAGGAGACATGCTTCTCGGTATGAAATTTTTTGTTGAAATTTTATCATTTAAAGTAAGGAAAATCCTTACAAATATGACAGAGGAGTGGAAGGATACTGGCGACATCAATAACGGTTAAATGACTAAGGGTTTTGTTTAGCTCTTTTTTTGCTAAAATAAAAAATAGCTCGATACTTAGACATCAATTAGTAAGGCTAATTATGAGCTAATAATGAAACTAACTGCCAAAGTTATGACTAATTGCCGAGTAGAGATCACCTCAAGAGTATCTCATATTTACTGTAGCATACATGGGTAATTAGGATCAATATTAATTATGTAATTAGTTCAAAATTAACTTTTAAAATTGACAGCTGCAGACCTACCGTCTCCTAGAGTTATTATATGGCAAAATAGTCAATATCATCCCTGAATTTTTGGTTGTGGGTCAATCTCGTCTCTGAACTCTTGCTCAGGCCAAATCAATCCCTAAACTTTTGTTTTTGGGCTAGTTATGCCCTCCATCACCACGGCGTGAGTAAAAAAAAAACGACTCATATATGCCATCGTACTCCTACCCCACGTATTTTGTCCACCTTGCCGGACCGGCTCCGTTTACCTATTTCAGACAGCACGGACCGCGCGGCGAAATTTGGTGCACGAGGCATCCGCGACGTCGAGGCTCAGCTCACGCAATCGAACTTTCCTCTTTTTTAGCCCGGGTTGGGGTTTGGTTCCGATCCTGCTCCTCCGTTCACTGAAAAATGGGGGAGCAGTACGTCTGCGTCGCTAGTCCGCCAACGACCAGATCGGATCGGATGCGGGGTCCTGATGAGGTGGCCGCGCGAGACCCGTCCCCATGGAAATTGTAAATTTTCAATCGACGTTTTGGATTTGGAGACATAATTCACAAGGTGACAAATTGACGAGCGCTCCCCCATCAAGCGTAAGGAAAATGTCGCGAAAAACACAAGAGCCGTCGCCGTCCGACCTCGCCGCTGCCGCGCACGTAGGCAAAACGAGATACCGGAAGCTGTCGAGCATTCGTGATCCCGAGCACCAAGGCTCGGGGACGATGCCGACATGCCGCGGGAGCGGGAATCAGAGCCTCCCTCTGATTCAGAGGTCGAACGCTTCTGGCAAGGTCCGCCACCGCGGCACCGCCCGTCGCTGTACAGCCACAGCAGCAATCCGCAGAGGCGCCGCCTCGTCGCTGAAAATTTCGTGTGCTGGTTTCCATCGTGATGATGGGGTAGGGGACGTATTCGGAAGGACTTCGCATAACCCGCATATGTGCTGGGTGTCGGCGGACGCAGACCGCCGGCGAGAGGGGCCGAACGACAACAATTAACGAAGTTTTCGCTGAGCGACCTACATGATGCGGATTCTTTTGTCATGATGCCTCTGCGCATGTGATGGTGGTAATCCATCCGAATGGACACAAGGGGATTTGTTCATTGCTAAAATTGTGGCAAGCCAAAATCTAGACAAAAAAAATTTCCAATATTTTGGTAGAATAGGTGTGAGATTTGGACACTAAACCAAGCAGAAAGAATTGACATTGTTCAAGTTTTGGCTTGCCAAAATTTAGACACTCAACCAATCAGGCCCAAGATGACAAGGCCTCTTTTGTTTTTGGTCCGTACATATTCCTCCCAACCACTGTTGTTGGGCCGAAGGGCGAAGTTGCCGCGCCGCCGAGGCAATCAGGCCCAAAGACCAAAGGTCTCAAAGCAAAGGTTCTGAACTTTTCTGATGATCGTATATCACTGCCCCCCCCCCCCCCCCCTCGTCTTACGGACTCGCGGTAATTACAGGCTGAGGTTGCAGTTAGACTCCGTATAAGGAACTAGATTTCGCGACTTGTGATTTGGCCAGTTCAGTATGGTGTTGGTGTCAGCTTCAATCATGCCTTGCCTTGGCAAGGAAATTGAAAGAGCTGAACTCTGTTTTGCTTCGCTTCCTGTGATTCTGTCGCATTGCTTGCTGCGGAAAAAATCATCTAAACTTCTAAAAGTGTACTCAAACGACCTTCAAAAAAAAAAGTGTACTCATACGAACCGCTGGTGGGCGTTTCGAGCAGCGGATCGTGAGTGGATCCTGCTTGAGTCATCGTATTTTATCTGAAAACGACATAAACTGCCAAGTCTTGCCGACCTCGCATTGATCGCCATTAGAATATAGTATGAGCAGACGGAAGCAAGCAAGCAAATGTCAAGTAACAAGTCGTGTTCCGCACTACGGGCTGAACAAATCTACACTGTGTGACTGTGAGCAAACATGGCCGACGAGGCGAGGCCGCTGCGGCCGGCCGCCGTCGCGAGGAAGTGGCTGGAGGATCCCCGCGTCGGTTACTCCGGCGATCTCAGCCCCGACGCCAGCGAAAGCGAGCGACAAACGCTCAGCTCCATGGTGATGCCCGGCGCGCGCGTCTCCCTCGCCGAGCCCGGCCGCGTGGTCTGCTCGCTCCGCGTGCGCGCCCCGCTCACCGTGCGTGTCTTCTGTCCACACAGCCTCTGCAAACTCCCGAGCCGAGAATTTTAGCCTAGGTCTGACTTGTCGTGGATGGGTCGCGCGCGACGCAGGACGCGGACGGGAGATGGCACGCCGGGGCGATCGCGGCGGCGGTGGACAACGTGTGCTCCGCGGTGGTGTTCACGGTGGTGGGCGAGCCCACGGTCACCGTCCACTACAGCTTGTCCTACTTCTCGCCCGCCCATCCCAACGTGCGTGCGCACACGAGACGCGGCATGATCGACAGTAACGCCACGCTAGATCTTGCAATTTCTGTTCACTGCACTCATTCTGCATCTACCTGCTCCGGCCTGAATCGCAGGAGGAAGTCGAGATGGAGGGGCGAGTGGTGAGCCGGAAGGGGAAGCTGACGGCTGCGGCGGTGGAGGTGCGCAAGAAAGAGTCACGCGAGCTGGTAGCAATCGGGAGGCAGTGGGCGACGCCTGCCTCGCCAACCAAGAACAACAAAAGCAGCAAGCTCTGAACAAATGTGATTCAGTGAGCAGTAGGGCCGTGGTGAATGAAACCAATCAGCCGTTCAGTATTATGTATTCACGACTTGGTCGATATTTACACTTTGCAGCCTTGCAGGTCGTGCGAAATCTTGCCAGGGAAGAAAAACAGAACACCTTATTCTCCATCCTTATCAATTTTATGCCTCCCCTGCATCCAATAATCAGCAGCACTCAACAACCATCAGAAACCTGAAGACAGAGTTCGTGCAGTTGTTCAGTTAGTGAGCCGTTCAGTAAGTGTCAGTTGTGCTAGTGTAAAGCGTATTGTGGGTTCGTACAGTTTCGGCTTTGGCCATTGCCCACCATGATACGAGGGTCAAGAGCGCACAATTCACAAGTGCGTTGCAGGCAGAGAAACACACGCCAGTGCATAGCATCAGCAGAACAAACGAAATGACACAGTGTGACATTGCATTGCAAGGTAGATTCTTGTATACATATGTAGCTACATACTGTACCACCCACCAAGAATATATTGCACTATGGTAGATATTCTCTCAAAAGAAACCTAAAAATTGCTCTCAACTGGACAAGGGACCAGTAAGAAATATAGGGGAGGGCTACAGGCAGATATGCCCCCAGAGGACCAGGTGAATAGATCACCAAGGAGCAAGTAGAGCAGCATCACAGGCCAGTGGCTGGCCGGATCACCTCCCCGCCACAAGACCACTGAACACTTGGCTGTTCCCAGCCTGAGACGCCTCCCACTCGATGGACGACAGCAGTATTTGCGACAGCGTAATCACCACCTGCTTCATGTCCGGCCGTAGAACAGGGTCTTCGTCCACGCATTGCTTCGCTAGCATGGCCATCTTTAGGAGAAGCATTTTAGTGTGTTCAGAATGACGAGCAAAGTTGTTTCGACAAGAGTTGGTAAGATAAAAGGAAAATTCCAGTTCTTGGTTAAAGAAGCGTGAGTTTAAAATTCATACCTTGTACACACAGTCATGAGGATACAAGTCCCTTAGATTACGATCAATGCAGTCTTTCAGGTTCCCCATATACACTGAACTAGGACATTTCCCTAGAGCAGTCAACATCTGTGGAGAACAAAACCAAAGGTGCTTAAGGGTTTTGGAGTAAAAACAAGCAAATTAGAGTGTTGAACAAAGTTAAACCGAAAATCAATCTACTTGAGTGGTAAAATAACTGTTAAGGCCTAATAAACTATAATATTAGAAAGTCAACTGATGATGAACTGAGAAACTTACAACTGATGCCAGTGAGCGCCTTTCAGAGTTCGAGCTTGCACCCCCTTCAGCTCTTGTAATCGCCTCCTTTCCAGATATAAGCTCAAAAAGTACTACACCAAAAGCATAGACATCGCTCTTTGTGGTTGCCAGGCCATCCCGCAGATATCTAAATATCAATGAAAGATTGTTACAATACCATGGTTAGAGCCCAAGCTTGCTTTTAATTAAAAGCATGACAGCAAAGATGCACTTACTCAGGGGCCAGATAACCAAAAGTACCAACAACCTTAGTGACAGAAGCTTCTGCGTCGCTGGATTTCACTACTAGTTTTGCAAGCCCAAAATCTGAAATCTGTAAAGGCAAAAGATAAGCAAGCTATTAGTCGACGCAATAAAAAGGGAACCACAATTCAAATCAGCTAACCTTTGCTCTGAAGGAACCATCAAGCAATATATTACTTGATTTAATGTCCCTATGAACATAATGATCCTTTGTGTGCTCATGAATGTATTCGAGTCCTCTGGCAGCATCGAGTGCAATTTGGACCCTAAAGATCCACGAAAGTGATGAGTAACCTGAAATAAACAATGAAAAAGGAATAAATCAACCACGGTGATAAATCCTGTGGAGGTGCTCAAACAAATGGTATCATAATACCAAGTGAAACAAATGGTAACATGTCTAGATGATCGAGTGCTTTTGTGGACTCAGGTGGCGCCTAGGCAGACCTTGGTGGTCCAAGGCTGCAAATACCAAAGTGCAAATCTACTAGTCTTAAGGTGTCATTATGAGAACTGAGTAATAGCTCGTTTAATAGAGTTTTCCATCGAGGAGGCCACCCACCTGGGCTTGGATGCGGTACAAAATGTGGGTATCTCCAGAAGAATTGTTTCAAAAAGTTTCCTAGCTATAGCCATGGTTTGGTAGTTCCCTTTCTAAGACAAAGCCATGGGGATGCTATCTCCAAGTGATTTTCCTTTTTAATGTAATGTTCCATTACATTTATGCAAGATTTAAAATGGTCATACTGCGTCCTCCCTTCCTTCCCTCCTGGAGAACATCTCACTGCCTAAGAGGGCTAGGTGTTAGATGGAAGCCTCTCCTAGCACCTGACGACTTTTGAAACATTGATGAAATAATGTTCTGGAACCAATCGAAAGTTATAAGATATTAACTTTTTTAGAAACGGATAAGATATTAACTGACACTGGGAGTTCGACGGTCCTAATAGATGAACAGCTTATAAAAATGTAACTAATTTATAAAACTGAAATTCATATCTATTTTTCATAAATAAAGTATCAGATGAGGGTATACCCTTGCTTTCAGGATCGTGTAGATGATTTTTTAGTGAACCATTTTGAGAGTACTCATAAACCAGGAAAAGCTCATCCTTACTTGCTGCATAGCCAATCAACTCTACCTTTGACAAAACATGGGTCACACAAATGAAAGTTCAGTAAAAATGGAACAGCAAAGAATGAATTTAGACTAGGATTTTGTATAGGCTGATAGCAATAAAATACCATACCAGACTAGCGTGATGAACCTTACAGAGAACTTTCATCTCCACTATAAATTCTTTAGTTTTAGTGGCCATCATTCTTTTTATTGCAACCTCCTGTATACAACATTTTTACTATTGAGAACATAATGACAAGGAATATTATGCATAGAGATGGGCAACTTTGATGCCATACCTGGTCCCGGAGAACACCATAATAGACAGAACCATATGTACCGTGACCAAGAAGATTTGCATCAGAAAATGAGTCAGTTGATGTGAGTATTTCTTCATAAGAAAACACAACTGGCTTCTCCCTATCAAATACATCCACCGCCACACCTGTTTTGGAGGGTTCAATCAGTTACTAAATGAGACAAGCAAACGAAAAATAAACTGTAGTTACTTTGTGCTGGTAATAGTTTCACGCTAATCGTGAGTCGTTACTATGTATCTCAATTGGAATTTTCACTGGATCCTATTTCAAGAAACTACTTGCATTGGTCCATCTCCAGAGCAAAAAAAGGGTTCCGAGCAGATAGTTGTGCTCCTTTTTTTAATAGGAATGAATAACTGACCTTTGGGGACACTGGTATGATGATCGCCGCCATCTGCTCTTGTTGCCTTTGCATTTCCAAACTGGCAACACAAGTATCTTCCAGAACCATAACAGAAACTACCACTCTTAAGTAGCTGAAATTTATGTTGGTCTGGGCTCTTTCCCTGGTTATTAGGATCTTGGAGATTGTGTCCAAAGAATTTCCATAGGACAAGTGCAAGGAGAGCAATAGCAATTAAAGCAAGTGCAACTCCCATGCCGCCAATAACCCATCCATAAGGAAATTTCGTTGAATGGTGATCTGGAGTTTCTGCAGTCACATGCCAGAGGATACTTTGTCAGATTATCATAACAGAGAATATCATTGATAGCAGAACTGACAATTTTCGACGTTGATACTTGGAGCAGAAATATAAGATAAGGATTTAGGACCATGAGAGAAGTGACAAAGAAATAAAAATGACATAAATAGGCAAAAAATGTGGAATATACATATTGCCATATTAATAATAACTCTCTTACAGATTGTACACAAATATCATCAATGTAAATCAAAACATTAAGGAATGAATTGTAAATTGCAAAGACTACCTGACGATATGTTCCCAGTCATTATTAAAATTATCACTCCACAATGAATACCTACTTAAAACATTATGGAATAAGTTGCAAATCAAAATAGCAACCTGGCAATGTGTTATCTGCTGGTGCTGGGGCAGGAGCAGGAGGGGATAACGCAGCATACGCCTGTCCAGGAACTGCAAAATTGGTACATGTGAATGAGGTTGGAATAGTCAATGGGGATATTTTCCAAAATAAGGATATTCCAAACATTAGATAGAAAGGTACAAGAGGTTATGAAAAAGATGACAGAAAGTAAGGTTTACTTCTTAAATATTGCAAGGAGTAAAATATTGTGTAAATGAGAACAACAAAGGTATTAAAGAAAAGTTTAACACTCAACACCAACAGAGTAGGAAAAATAGATCAAAGACTTTAGCTGATCAAGAAGGCTGACATTGGATAATACCGGGAAGCTCAGCAATCAAATGCAAGAGAAGTCAGAATCAGCGGTCCAGGGTGAGAAACTTCATGTATCACTGCTAATAAATATTTCAACTTACTGATAAATAATAATAGCTGTGACAAGTAATCGGGTTTGTTTTTTGTGCAGGGTATGAGTTAAGTGTGCAATCACTCAGTGTCACATGTACCTCGTTGTGCCAACCTAGAACTACATAGCAGCACACTGGGAGATGCTGCTACCAGACTAGTAAGAGACTATTTTACTTCATTCAGTATGTAACGGTAAAGCTATCAAGTCAATTGACACACTGATGTTTCACAAGCCCAGTTGCAGCTGACAATTGAGCAAGGAGTACCTGCCACCTCACTAAAGAACACATCTATCTGTACAATCTTGAAACAATGATTCACCATGTCCACAGCGTCCTGGGACAATTGGCAATTTGCAGGGCACACCTCACTAAAGAACACATCTATCTGTACAATCTTGAAACAATGATTCACCATGTCCACAGCGTCCTGGGACAATTGGCAATTTGCAGGGCAGCCACAAAGAAGTCAAACGTGAATTCCGTGGTACGCCTCGCAAGCCCAGACCAATAAATCCATAAGACCCGTACTTCACAGCGAGCGAGTACTAATTATTTAGAGATCCGTGGTTGCAAAAACCCAACAAACTGAGGCAAAATGAATAAACTGATGAGTATCAATTTCGCAGCGAATTCTACAAAGAGAGCAATGTTCGATCGCTTTGTCCGAAATGATCGGTAACATTGAGATCGCTCACCTGAGTTGAGTGGGATGTAGTACACCTTCCCCGCGGTGATGGGGTCGGGGCCGACCATGGCATTGGCAGCCTCGATGGCATCCATGCTCGCCCCGAACCTGCTCGACACCGACTCCACCGTGTCCCCCTCGACGCCGACATAGCTAAGGAGATAGTTCCAGGGGCCGGACGAGCATCCGCAGAGGAGATGGAGCGCCACCACGGCACCGGGGCGCGGCGGCCGCTGCGCCGCCCCACCAGGCGGCGGCACAGCAAGGCCCGCATACGCAGCGGCCACGACGTCGGCCGCGGTGGCGTTGGGGGCCGCCCCCGAGGCCGCCGCGGAGGAGGGGATGGTGTAGGTGGTGTTGGCGAGGTAGGTGCGCGACGGGAGGCAGGAGCAGTTCTTGCGCACGAAGGCGTACCCCGGGCTAGCCGTGGCGTCGGCGGTGAGGTCCCCCGGCGCGGCGTCGAACATGGACTCGAGCAGGGTGGCATTGGCGGCCCCCGCGCCGGCGGCCGGGAATGCGAGGAAGGCCGTGCAGACGCGCGAGAGCTCGGAGCAGGCGAGCGGCGCCGACGTGGCGTTCCCCCCGGCGTCGGCGTCGGCGCCGGAGACGGCGAGGGGGAGGAGGAGAAGGAGCGGGAGGAGGTGGCCGTGGGGCGGCATTGGGAGCTGGGGCTAGGGTTCTGGCCTCGAGGCGGCGAGGTGGTGGTGGTGGGGCATGGAGGGTGGCAGTGGCGAGCAGAGTTGAGCAACGCTCGGATGCTTCGCGTGGTCGGGTCACCCGACGCACGCTGGGGGGCAACGGGAAACGCCGCTTTTAGCAACAAGCCGCGGTTAATTAGCGCGCACGGCCACGGCCCCACGAGGCGCGCGGGCGCCGGAGGGTGGCGGTGGCGCTGTTAGATTTGTCCATAATACCCCTGCCTGTCTTTTTTCTCTCCTTTCTTTACGTGGATGAACAGTTGACTCCCTTCTCTTGATAATGCAGTAGTATCAAGACTCAACTTCTCTTTAACAGAGCAATAGTATTAAGAGGGTGCTTAGATTGGGAAAGATTCCCGAAAAAATACTGTAGACCAACAAATACACTGTAGATGAATAGCGTTTTGTGAGTGAGAGGGGTGGGATGAATAGGGAAAAGTTAGATGAATAGTGTTTTTTTGGGTGGAAGTAGGTGAAACTAAACGCACCCTAAACGAAAAAGATAAAATCCTCTCGAGTGTGTTCAGAGGCTAGGAAAATATGTGTGCAATACTGCAATGATTTGAGCCGAGATCATCCTCTATGCTCAAAAGAACTGAAGTAGGAGTACTAATTGGTGGCATTAGGGCAGGACAAGGATGGGAGTGAAATAACAGATAATGCGTGCTACGATTAGGCTTCCATGACACAAGGACATGAGAAACACTTTGATGATGTGTCATGTTTCATATATGCTAAAAACAGGTATCTGTTGTAGAATTTTTTTATCTCTCAATTAGGAGAATTAGATGTAAAAGGTAATAAAAGTTCGCAAAATAAGTAAAACGGTACGGCAGCCAGCTGGAAGCACAGCACAGGTCCTGTGGTTGAACCCGTCCTACATCTACTTAGGGTGTGTTTAGATTGTAGGAAAAAACACTGTAGCATAAGAAAAACACAGTAACATTTGCTGGGAAACGTGTTTTGTGAGGGAGGAATAGTGAAAAGTTGAAATGAATAGTGAAAAGTTGAAATGAATAGTAAATAGTTGGGAATCTGAACATGGTCTTAGGGTGTGTTTACACTGTAGGAAAAATACTGTAGCATCAGAAAAACACTGTAGCATACGCTGAGAAACGTGTTTTGTGAAGGATGAGTAGTGAAAAGTTAGAATAAATAGTAAAAAAATAGAATAAATAGTGAAAAGTTAGAAATCTGGACATAGCCCGATATAACGTTTGACTACCTGCGGAACACTAGGTCAATGCGGACGGTTTGTGTCCAGGGGCAATACGGGAACAAACAAAAAACAGCGTGAGCTTTGCTATAATAAGCTCCCCAACCGGGTACCGCACAATTAACGAGCCTCTGCCTGTTGTCTTGGACAGTATTTATAGTCTTTAAAAAGGTTAAGCAATCCAAAAGCACCCGATGATGCTGATACATTTTGTTACTATCCTACTCATCAGTCCTCACGACGCTGTTCTGCGTTAATCATCGATGGACTACAGGAAAAGGCCATGGTTCCGCTGTTGCCTCCTGCTCACTGACAGTCTCACCACGTCGGCAACCATTACCAACAATCGCCTGGGTCCATATCTTTATGGCAGGATGCAAGCAAAGTTTCCTGCCGCTCGCAACAACACGTCTCAGAGTAGCTGGCTGGGCTGTGTTAGGAAAAAGTACTATTCATCCTACCCACAGAACACGTTTTTCAGTACACTATTTATCTTGAAAAAGTATTTTTAACTTTCAATATGAACACAGCCCATTTCTTGCAACGTTTACATGCCTCTGTCATCCCTCTCTCTCAACAGGGCAGGGGCGTGAGAACGACGCTGAAATTTATGGCGATTCCGACACTGGCTGTGTTTAGTTGTGGTTGAAAAATGTACTTTTTTTTTCGATGCGTGTTATGTGAGGGAGATGAATTGGAGAGGAAAAAAGGAATTTTTAGATATACATGTTCTGTCAGGGGAATAGGAAATAAAAAATACTCTTGGAACTAAACACGGTATAATCTTATCACGACACCAGACAAATCATTTTCACGGTTCCAGCAGCATTAAAACTACGCGAGCACGGCGGGAGGCAGGAGTCGCTGGGTGTAACAGCCAAGGCCGGGCCGGGTGCGGACGAAAGGCCCCCCGCCCCCCACCGCACGTGGGGCGCCCGACACGGCTGCCTCCACCACCACCTCCTCCACTCGACGACGGAGCCGCGCGCCGCCACGCCACTTCCGCCTGTGGCCGCCGCCCGCTGCAGTCCGGGCCCGGAAAAAGCTCGATATTTTCCGGAGTTTTGTGCGCGATCCGTACCGTACGTGTATAACCCCGGGCGATCAGATGAGAACGAGATCTGATTGCTGTTCGCTTTGTTATTAAGCTTAACGTCTCCTTGCTGCTGAACAGAACAGAACATAACAGAACGGCTAAAGCGGCAGGTCGCGTGCGTGCGCTGCTGGCACGGGCACCAGCTTTGGGCCTTTGGCTGGTGTTTTTATACGGCGATCGAGCCGCTAGCTAGCGTGTACTTGCTGTCCGAATATTTTCCTCCACGGATCAGGCCGATAGGTCTATACTTTATAGAATCATAGTAGGTGCGCTGAGGACGCACTGCTGGCCGCGGATGTGGATCATGTGGTTGCATCAGCTCGCCACATGGATGGGGGATTTTGGTGGATAACAACGTATCCAAGTGAGAGGTATGCTCGCCGTCAGAGCATGTGTGTGTGTGGAGGTATGAGTGGCTTAATAAGCACAAGAGAGGTATGATTTTATATGCAAATTGCAATGCAACTAGTAGCGCACTGATTGATTGATATTGGCTACAGCCCAGCGGCGTGAAGGGTTCAACACTCAACATAGTATCGGTTGGTACACGTACTGGGCATTGACGACAGGCGAGTAGTACCTGTTGTCTACAGTACTGTGTACAGTATCATGGCCGTGGCACCGGGACGGCTGCCCTCCATGCTCCTCGCCGTCCGTCGACGACCTATTTTACGGCGCCCGCACGTCGTCGTCCCCAGCTCCCTGCTTGCTGCTTGCTACTATGCTGTGTTCAGATTCAATATTTTTTCTTATTCAACAAGTTTTTCTATTTACCCAACACGCTTCGCCACTCCGTCACAACGTATATTGTTTAGCTGGGAGGGGAGAAAAAGATCTTTTTCTGGTGAGCATGTTCTGTGAGAGGGATGAATAGAAAAGTTGAAAGAAGTTAAAGGAGAATTTTTCTAAAAAAAACGTGTTTTCTTAAAAGAGATGAACAGTATAGAGTAAAAAAAACTTCTGAAGCTAAACACGGCCTATGTCGCGGCCTAATGCCCCTAGGCTCCTGGATCACCGGATGAGACGCGCCGCGCGCGCACGACCCCGCTTCCCCGGCGCGGACCACGCCGATCGTCAGCCACGTTGCCCCCCGGTACGCCGGGGCCGGGCGCCAGTGCGCCACGCTTTCACGGGCGCAGTGCCCGCTCGATCGACCACGACCACGCGCTCGTTTCTATACCAGCAGCTCGAGGCGCACGCGCTCGGTGGGATCAGCCAGCCTCTCCGTCCGGCTCTCCGCCGTGTGGAGGCTGGAGGACAGTGGAGCGCGTGATCGCGGGGGGGGGGGGGGGGGGGCGGCGACGGCGACGACGACGCGGGGCTCTACTGTACAGCGTACGCGCCGCGTCGCCGTTCACATTACGCGATCCGAGGACGGCCGGAGTCGCCGTTAATTCCACACCCGACGACCGTGCGCGTACCTATTACGGTCCCGGCCGGCAAGCACCAGCAGCGAACGAGGATCGTCGCAAGATATACCACGGGACATGGGACGATTTTAATTTGTTCTGCTTCTTCTACGAACCCACAGCGCACATGTAACCATATTTGGCGAACATGGCTTGCTTTCACACATGTCCGTGCGACGACCGTGACGCGCGTGCAATAATGCTGCGGATGGGCCTCACCCGGCGCGCACGTCGCGACCCCCTCGACCAAATTAACCAAGTGGCGTAGGATACAATGCAACCAATAGCTAGCTGAAAGACAGAAGAGCGAGAGTCTGAACCGAACGGGACGCTAGTACGCTACAGGACAGTGTCGCGTAAACCTGGCACGGCTCCATCACCGGTCTGCGGCAGGACGGCCGGGACGTGCGCCAAACCGTCGCCGGGTCCGTGTGCGGCGTTGGTCTGGGAGGGGACCGTCGGATTTGTGTCTGACCGCGCTCGCGCCTGTGTATATCCGCGTTGGACCCCTGGACGTGGTCCGCTCTGCGTCAGGGGCTCCATATCACTCTGCAATTTGGGCTCACACCCATGGCTTCGTCGGATCGGAGCATGCAAAAGAATTTTGGTATGTCTAGATTTTATAGGAAAAAACACTGTAGGATAAGAAAAACACTGTAGCATTCGCTGGAAACGTGTTTTGTGAGAGAGAAATAGTGAAAAGTTGAAATAAATAATGAAAAGTTGGAATAAATAGTGAATAGTTGGAAATCTGAACATAGCCTTATAGCAAAACAGAATACTTCAGTCCAAAATAGCTCAGACTCTTATATAATACTATCGTAATGTGTAGTGTTCCCCCTTTTTGTGCAATTGTGCCGTGCATACCCCTGAACTTTTTGCTCGATCACAGGGCAAAAGCACAACCTGAAGACCACTAACTGACTGACCGAGCTTTTTCATGGCTTCTACAGTTGATTATATCTGTAACATGAGATGTATATTATTTTTTCCTGTTCCTTTGGAACGGACAGTGCGCGCCTCTCGCCGGTACACCTAAAGCGGGGGGCATTGATTCGTGGTGGGGGTACAGCCAGGTAGTGCTGCCTGCCCCTGCCCCTGTCCATGTCCAGCTCGGTTAAGGGACCCCTGCTCATGTGTTAGGTCACCAAAACGGACGTCTTTTCCCCTTTTCTGTCTCATCTTCTGTTTTCTCTAAGCCATTGTTAGCTGTTACCTCTATCTTGGACAATCAAAACATTCAACCTGGAAAAGAAATTAGTCACAACGTTTGTTATATCATGTACAAACTTTCGTAGCAGCAGGGATAAGCACAACTGTTTTTCAACAGTTCTGGCACCGGGTTAGGTTTGGATCTTCTTGCCTTGGAAGACAAGGAATAATTACATTTATGTTCCTATGATATGCGCGGTAACCATCGCTACTTGTTTAGAGAAGCAAAATTCATTCGCTGTGTCAGTGTCACTGTATGGTCTGCTACGGCCCATATATAGATTACGAGAAATTTTATACCCCAAGCCACAAATACTCATGGGCTCATGGCCTGGTAAGGAAGGGCCCAACAATCTTCTCAGCTGGGAATTCCACCAGACAATCTTGTCATGTGGGCGCCGTGCCGCTCGTCTCCCATACGGAGCAAGGATATCTGTTTTTTTTTTTTGATACTTAAGGATATCTGTTTGAATATTATAGTTAGAGATACAGCGTATCTAAGAATAGTAGATACGCGCTGACGTGTAGATTTCCTAAACAAAATCTTCAACCACCGACCAATCTCTTCCATCCTCCATACCTAAAATGAAGAACCGCACGACGTGACGTAGAGACCACCGCGGTCCACGGTCGGCGCCGGGAAAACCCGGCGGGCTCCAAGGGGACCGACGACACGTCCGGACGTCCCTCTTCGGAACCGATGTCTCTCTGAGCGACGACACATCGCTTCGTTGCGTTGATCGCATCGGCAACAGCGACAGGAGTAGCCCCTGAGGACTCCATGGACGAGGACGGGATCTCTTTCGAAGGGAAAGGAGAACCCAAAGAGCTGAGCCCTAGGCGCAGCAGTAAGCAGGGGCGATCACACCGGCCGCCGGATTCATCAGGAAACAGTAGTCACGCTCACGACAACGAGCGAGCGGGCAACACGCCGTCCCTGATGGCGCCCGTCCCAGCAGCGACGACGCTCGATGAAGACAAGAAGGCGAGGGCATGCCATGGATTCAAGTTCGGCGACAACAACAAAGTCAGCGACGCGCTGCTCGCCCGGCTCTCCAAGCTCGGCGCGTCGGCGCCATGGTTCGTCGACTCGAAGCGGCTGCAGTCTACCGACGCCAGAGTTAACCAGAACCGGCTGGAGCTCTCCGGCCGGGGCCCGATCTCATCCCGGGCCTTCACGGACGCCGAGAAAGACCTCGCCAGGACCACCGATGGAATTCCGGTGACGGCGTTCGACGCCAGCGGACGCGAGTACGGCATGACGTGCAAGCTGTGGAAGAACGACAAGCACTACAGGTTCATAGGGCAGGGGTGGAAGCTCTTCCGGGAGGCTCACCGTCTGACGATAGCCAAAGATGATCACCTGACGCGGCGCGTCACGGTTGAGCTGTGGGCGTTTCGCTCGCGCGCGCTGCGGCGCAAGGGCGAGGGCGGCGAGGAGGAGCCCCGCGGTGGCCACCCGGATGGCGCGATCGGGCTGGTCGTGCTGCTCTGTGAGGACGGCGGCGGCGGCGTGAAGGAAGAAGTTAACGTTGGTGTCGAGGAGGCGGCGGTGGCCCCTGAGGAGAGTCGTTACTTGAGATGGTTTCTGGAGCTGATGGCTGCCGTCGGGCTTTTGAAATTGCGGACAATGGGTAGAACGAAACGCAAACGCGACGCCGATTGAGAAATAAACCAGGTATACATGATTATTGCTTCGTGGTGGCATCGTGTTCAAGTTAATTGTACTGAGTGTTTGATGACAATCACCACGGGGGGGAAAAAATCTTGGTGCAGAAAGCGTAGTGTCATCAAATATTGGTGTCTTAAACAGCTTACGGCATGTGTGGCCAGAAAGATATTATGAAACTTTCTTTATATATATAATCGAAATTGATAGGCAAAGTTTAGTCTCATTGGACGTATTGGTGTCTTAAACTGCTTAGTGCTTACATTGATGCCGATGTCCTATAGCTTAGCTTCGCACAGGTATTGTTTTGCGTCAGTTCCCGTTTGTAGTAATTTGTTGATCAGTTGATCTAATCATGTTGTGTACATTACCCAACTTTTGCTGTTCTTTTCCCTGCTGCTTTATTTTTTAAAAGGTTATTCCTGCTACTTTAAACCTGTGGGGTTTTACAACTAAAAAGAAACCTTCGAGGCTCACACAATTCAAAAGGGTTTTTAGGAAGCCATAGGAAGGGCAAATGTTGCCTTGTAGACTCTTCTCCCTGCGCAGCGGCAGTCATGCCAATGCCATGGTCACGCCACGGCCACGCTCACGCAGGCGGACTAGTACACCTCAAAAGCGCCAAAACCCGCACCGCGACGAAAGCGGTGGCGCAAACGTGCGCGCTGCGAGCCTCAGACCCCAGTGAAAAAGCTGCATGCCTTGGCGACTGCGATTGCAACTGCCGTGCCAGCAGCAGCGGCGCGGGCAGGGCTGCTGGACGCCATGCGGTCGCAGGCCCTCGCCGGCGGCATCAGGGCGCGTGCATGGGCACGGCGTGCATGCATGGGCACTACGCACGCATGCATGCACGAGACTGCATGGCAGCCGCCAGCGTGCATGCGCTGGACAACAGGTCAGGGGCGACCGGGCCAAGGCCGTGTTCAGATTTAAAAAAAAAAATACTTCTCTAACAATTTTTTTCTATTCATCCCACTCATAGAACACGCTTTTCAGTGCACTATTCATCTAGAAAAAGTAGATTTCACTTCCAATCTAAACGCAGCCAAGGGAGCACGAGAGCTTCTTAGATGGAGATGGACCGGACCGGACCCCCTGACCGTGCGGAGGCCATGGCCGATGCGAATTGCAATAGGGAGGGAGGCCGTCCAGGGCTCCGGCTTGTCCCGTGCCTATCAATCCAGAGCCCCTGGCCGGCTGACCCGCCTGCGCTGCGCTGCGCCTCATCATTTCGCGCAACTGCCACTGTGATGCGCGACGCGTATAATTGCGTATCGATACGATCCGATCGATTCGCGGGAATCTTTCTCCTCTCCCCTCTTCCTCTCTCTGCCGCGCGATCCGATCCGATCCGATCCCGCGGCTGAACGCGGGGGTTGGGTGCCTGTGCCACTGTGTGTGTGTGTTGTGAACCTGTGATGATGATGCGAACGACGGAACGAGAGTGAACGACAACGGCCGGTGCAGCGGCTGGCCGGACCACCCGGCGGCCTGCCTGCGACAATGCGACAGGCGTATGCGGATGCGCGCGCCCTTTTTGGATTTGACCGTCCGGCGCGGCGCGGCAGCATGCCGCGTCGACCGTCTCGTACAGTCCTGAAACTGAAAGCGGCGGCACGTTCATACCGTTGGGAATCGGGAATTCGGGATCTCCGGCCAGACGTGTAGTACATTCAGATGAAGACGATGTTGATATGCTTTTTCTTTTCCTTTTGCTACTAAACGATTTACAGTATTACTAAGTATATAGTACAGTACAATCTTCTGTAAACTGTTGTACTTACCATGTTGTATATATACACTTGTTGTCGTGCAGGAAGCAGGTGTGTAATTAAGGTGGAGATTACGCATGCAGTAAACTGGAAGCTTTTGAGTAATCAGACTGACTCGTTATCATCAGGGAGTTGCTAACCGCTCTTTGTCGAGATGACTCGGCACTTACGTGGCATATTGATGTGGCTTTCAATGGGGTAACAGGCTTAAACCCTGGGAAGAGTTGGAAAGAGACCGGGCTAATACATGATTAAGTATGTCACAAGTAGCACGGTTGGATATAAATATATAGGCCCCGGGGAGGCAGCGTACTTCAATCAAGCGTGTTCCGCGATTAAAACTTTGGTTATTTTTATTACATGGATATCTGCTTCATTTGAAGTAATGAAGTCTGAACTATGAAAAACAACACGAGATTTGTCTTGGAAAGTATTTTCCTAGCTAATACCATAATGTTATACTAGGTTTATTTATTCATACGTACTCGAAGCTATGGTTTCACAGCTTGAAAAATCCAAGAGAGCACTCTTTTGCCAAGAGCTGGGATAGTTCCTTGATTCATGCTATAAGGATTTGTGCTAATGTGCACTGGTGCCCCTGAGAGAGTGAGAGTTGAGAACAGCAGGCAGAAGATATGTTATAGGTTGATGACGGGTTAAAAAAAAGTACATGGTCTGCAGGGACTGCCAGCATTTGTAGGCCAGCAGACAAGGACGGAAGGGAGCCCATGCATAACAACAAAAGCTCATGAGTTTGGGATTTTCCAGCAGAAAGAGACATGGTGAAGGACATGCGGTCCGAATAACACATGCTTTTGGACAGGTCACGAGGAATTCGTCATTAGTGCACCGGTGGGGACACAGATAACGCCCTCATCAAAACCTGTACTATTCTAACAAAGGTCAATAGACCCAAGAGTGCCGCATACTAAATTTTAACTCCCTGGATTTCTGGGCAGGATGACAGCATCCCAATCAACTTGCACGATTGAGGCACGCCCAACAGTTGAAAACTCGATCGTCAACGACTCGTGACAGCTACTAGTAAGCATGATTAGTTTTCTCTTGCTTCTCGTCCACTGCTGCTACGAGTGCATGCATGTATGACGTACTATCCCCAGTATATCCGGACCAGTCAAGAGGCAACAAAACCGAGTCATACAATCAATTGTTCCCGATAAGCTTGAACAGGGAGAGTTAGGGCGGCCGCAGGAGACCCCAAGTCGATTGTCAACAGCCCAACAGTGAAAAGGAGGCGGCCATCGTCGTCTCATCCACCACGGTGGTCCCGTCCCGTGTCGCGAGGCTGGCGTGCGAGCTCGTAGGCCGGAACCGGAAGTGGAACCATTCCATACGCCACCACGACGAGGAGCGAGCGCCACACAGGTGGATGTACGAGCGCAGGCCAAGTATCACCTCGCCCCCTCCTGATCGGATAATTAGCGTGCTCCTCTCCTGTCCTCCTCGAGCGCACGCCTCGGTCGCTGGACACCCACAGCATCAGCTGCCTGCGAGACACACGCGCGGCACCAGGAGAAGACGGCATGAGCACGGAAAACACGCACGCACGCACGCACCTCCGTGACCCATCCGCACACTGTAGTATAAATGGAATAATCTCCGATACATCACAATATCACGTGCGGCCGGTGCCGGTCTGGTCACCTGGACATACACGGGTGCAGTGCACGGCCGCCTAGTCACCAAAGCGCACGCTTCGGCAGGGCACAGCGGCCGGGCGGCGAAGGGGCGAGGGATAAAAAGGAGAGCTGTATGGGACAAAAGGGGAAAGAAAGCCATAGAAAGGAACAGCGAGCAACCGGCTCGGGACACCCCGCGCGCGCTGGTGTGGTAGCAGTACGAGAGCCAAGGCGCATTTCGCAAGCTCTTGCCGGCCGGCCGCTCCCACTTGGCCATTTGCCCATTTCACACCTGCGTTCTGGAGCTCTCGATCGGGCAATAAGGTTTGCTTGCACCTCTCTTCTTATATCCTGGCGACTTCTCTGCTGATGATAGTAGAAGAGTTCTTGCTCCGTCTGCTCGTTTTAGAAGTCGCCGGTTGTTGTTTCCATGTCTGAAGTAGTTTTGGCACGAGATGGTTTCATCTGCGATTGACCGTTTTGAAGCCTTCCTCATATGAAAAGCTATCGGCACTTCTCTTTCTCCTAATGCATGCATTTCCCAAGAGTAGGTTCCGTTTCATGTTTCGCTTCTATTGAAACAAGATTTATTTGGTAGTATCGTCTTGTTGCCGAAACAAGCAATTTACATGTTACATTTTCCTTAAGTGAGCTCAGCTGATCTTTAAGCTCCCCCCTTTTCACGGGGTTTATCTTTTGGACGTTCGCTTTGACCTCACCACACGCTTCCCTGTTTTTGTCACGTTCACTTTCTCCGGCCTAAGTTGAGTGTACAAGTAAACTTTCTGGGAGTTGCACACCTCTCATTGCCTAATAATAGTATATCATTCTAGGAGAGGGGTGTTATCAGGACTCCTGAAAGCCTCTGAATTAGCTCACCAAGAACCAGTCCAATGGGAGACTCCAAAGAAAGAGAGACTATTCCACGGCTGCTGGATCTTATCCCTGATGGGAAAGAATGGAAGGCGAGGGAGGAAGCACAAGGTGCAGGAAGATCAAGAGACAGGAGCTTTAGGAGCGAGGAGGACAGGAAGCTAGAGCTGAAACTCGGCCTACCTGGTCTCATAGAAGAAGGGACAGCAGCAGCTTCAAGACATGAAGGGATACAGCGAGACAGCCCAGCTCTCTCTCTTGGATGCTTCCGTGAACCCTCGAAGCCTACCACAAACACTGCCAACACTGGGACAAAGAGGGTGTTCTTAGACACCGTTGAGGCCAAAACAGAAGGTAATAACTCACACTAGAAGTATTCTTGTCTTGTGCTCTTGTTTATTAGAGATCAGAGACAGAAATAAACAACAGAACTACTGTGCTAGAAATACTGTCTTGTTCTGTTGTTTAAAGGTTGTAATGATATTTTGTTCTGTTATGTGAAGGTTGTGATGATCTTTTGTTAAATAAAGGTTGTGATGAGCAAAAGCAGCAGGCAAGAGCTGGATTTGGGAACAAACTAGTACTGGAGCAAAAGATTGTAGCGGTGAGTGAGAGAGAGAAAGGATGCTGCCCGCCACCATCATATTCCCCTATCGCTGCATCTGTGCGCAACAGACCACAGGCCCAGGGAAGGTAATGATAGCCTTAGTCAAAACGAGGTCTCTTAAGGATTTTACTTCCCTGTTCAAAAGACGCTCCCTTCAGTTTGTCAAATCAGAGCTATTTTTTATTTATAAAGGTGATCGACTTTTACTCAAGTCTGCAAAATACCTTTTCCCACTTAGCATTTTTCTGGTGACCGTCATAATTTCCCAAATTACTACTGCCTCCATCACTAGCCGACAACAAACATTTAGGGATGGATGTATTTTTTTATTTTTGAACTTTGTTTTTGTATAAATTACTCCTTGAGCATTTTTGTTACGGACTGGTTTTATGGCATTCTTGTTGGCACAATTGCAGTATAAGTTGAAAGGGAATAATAGAACCAACCATATGGCATTTTTTAGACATTGATAGTATATATTCATCTACCTTAGTCGAGAGATAAACTGACCAGTGCTCTATTCTGATGCAGGGGTGCTTCAGCTCCAGTCGTGGGTTGGCCTCCAGTCAGACCTTTGAGGAGAAACCTTGCTAATGGTAGTTCATCCAGACAATCCACTGGATCACAAAAAGGTGAAGCCAACACGAAGGAGAAGCTTGCCTGCATTAAGAATCCACTCGTAAAAATCAACATGGATGGAATACCCATTGGAAGGAAAGTAAACCTTGCAGCCTATGACAGCTACGAGAGGCTATCATTGGCTGTCAAAGAGCTTTTCCAAGGTTTTCTTGAAGGTACAAAATTAATAATCAGTTCAAATGAACCAAGTACCTTGATTCATTTTCAAGGTGTCTGTTTGTGCATTTTTACAGCACTAAGTTTTACCTTTTTTTTGTCCGTTAACACTGCACTCACCTATGTTGCAGCTCAAAAGAACATATCTAGTACTGAAAATGCACAGCTAGGAGCAGATGAAAAAATATTTTCTCAATTATTGGACGGATCTGGTGAATATACTCTAGTTTACGAAGACAATGAAGGAGACAGGATGCTGGTGGGAGACGTGCCGTGGAAGTAAGCACCCTTTGTCTTTCACAATTCAACCACGCCCTATACCAACATAAAAGAACGCATGATATAGTCAGCACCTTCAACTCAGTAAACTTCATTTTGGTTCACATGCCTTCTCTAAAATCGAGTCATCCCATACAGCTGACAACTCTTCGAAATTGAAGTATAATAGAACCAACTAGTACTTTATTTCACAATCTAAACTCTCTCTTCGGTATATAATCCCTGCAGTGTATTTGTCTCAACTGCCAAAAGACTGAGAGTTCTGAGGAGCTCAGATCTTTCCCATGGTTTGGTAAGCGCAACCAACCTCAACTTCTGTGTGCAGAATTCGGCTATAGGTTTGATTGCCGAAACTAAACATGACCTTCCTTTCAATATCTTCTCCATTTTACAGATTGGAGTGGCTCCTAAAGAGTAGCAAATTGCTGAAAGCCTGAAACAATGACAGAATGGAACATGAGAACCAAAGCCAGCCCATTCCAACTTCGGGATCACACCAAATTTTTTTCCCCAGTAGAGACTAATCTAATTAGATGAATTAGCATAAATCATATGCATGGAAAGGCACTGGCTATTTTTTGTAAATTAGGCTACCATGTAATTTATTACTGTAGGTAATGTCCTAATTCCTAATGTAATTCTACATGGTTTTGGCATTGGACATTTTAAGACAGTTTGCAGATGACAGGCTTACCCATATATCTGCATGGCAGTTTGTAGTCAGTTCTTCTGTAATGCAACATGCAAATCTAATGTCTAGACCATAACTGTTAGTACTCACTAATGTGCTATAGAGAACACCAACATGCTAACCACACTGTTGACATGGCATTTACAGAGTGCAATTTCATGTGGAATTTGTCATAACTCGAATTTAGGATACACAAAATGGAAAAAAGAAGAGCAAGGTGTCCACTAGCCGAATTGTTATCCTTCTAACCTAGTACCTTAAAAATGCTGTCGCAAGCACCAACTATAACCAATAATGAACTATGAAAGGAAAGCATGTAGGCCTTTATGCCTGTGGTGCCAAATTGCTCTCCTGTGGCAACAGTCATGGTCTGTGAGTTTCATACAAGAGGGGCAGCTTGTCATTCTTTGTTTGCCTGTAAATCTAAGAAATCACACGACATATTGTTTTTACATGAGTATATAACATTATCCAGGTACGCAACTGATGACACCAGCTGCCAACCTTGGAAGTTATCTCCAAGTTGCCCTGGTGGTGTGGTGATCATACGCCAGAAGCTCTAAAAAAATTGTCGACAATCAGCAGTTGGCATTGGCTTCTATAATGACAGCAACAACACATCAGCGGCCCTGTTTACAAACCATGTTTTATACTTTTATGCCTATAAATCTTGTTGACTTCTGAAAAGTGGAATATCAGCAGAGCAACACCCACTAACGTATACTGTTAACTAAACTATATATGCACAGTACAGTTGAGGATTCATGTGGCAGGACAAAAGCATGGAACTGTGATGTGTGAGTAAAATCCAGCAAGAGTTCAGCTCCTACAAAGCTTGCTGAAAATGGAACTCCAAAATAAGTCTGGGATTACATTGGCTTACCCGAAAAATAAACTGCAGAAATGATCTTCATAGACTTGATACGCCTTCAGCCTCAAGCATTAACATGAAACCATTTGTCTTATGCAATACCTGAGTGAAAAGATACTCTATAACTTATGATGACACCTCCTACATACACTCAAGCGACTTCTTCTAGAGAGGAATATTCACCTCGATGCTTTCAGGCCAAGGAATTGGGGACAAAGGAAATGTCTTTGTCAGTGGACCATTACCAGAAAGTAGGAAAAGTAAGAAGAGACAGGGTGGATTACGAAAGAATCCTAGGGCCTTTTGCGATGTCCTAACCACTAACCAGATATCTTAATCTCCACTGCAGCGGTATGCTCATGTCGCCACCTGCAGGCCAATGTATATTTTACCTGTACATGGATGGACTAAAAGTTTGTAGTTCTTTTGCAAGTTCAGTTCTTTTATGGCAAAGGATTATTGAGAACCAATAATTGAAGAAAGTATGTCAAAGGATTATTGAGAAGTGTTAAATTGTGCATGTAATTGGCAACTAGGCATGCTAATATCCAGAAATCCAGAGAAAGAAATCTATAAAGAATGATAACTTATGAATCCCAATGATACACTGACACATGAACATCTCATAGACATTAACCTTCAGCACACATGGCGAGTTGTGTGGCTACTTTAGTTCCTGCATTGCAAGCTTTATATATCCCTTGATAACAATAAATTATGTCAGCTCATAGCTTCAATACACTGGCTTGCCAAGCTGGTCGGCACATAGTTGCAACCCTGTCTGTGTGCAACATGTCTAAGTGAATAGTGGTGTTATTATGTAATGTTCTTTCAAAGGTGAAGGCTCTGTCACCCATATAAAAGATGTCATTGTTATCACTTCATTAAGCAAGGAAATTGTAGGGAACATCTATGGCCTGCATTACCTTCTTTCTCCTAGAGTCCCCCTCCCGGTCAAGCCATGTCATACAGCCTCTTTATAGGGTATGGAGTATAGAAGGATGGTAGTATATTATACTCAGGTTATGGACTCAAATAGGGTGACTAGCAATTCGATCAGACAATATGTACCATATTAAACGTCAGGGAATGGTAACCAAGTAGAAGTAACCTGCACTGGCTCAATGACTAGCATGAATTCATTTAAATATTAACACATCGGATACTCAAATAACAAACAAATAGATCAGCATAGCAGCATATAAAGTAAATGGTGTAAAGATTATATTTCTTGTGCTGCACCAGAGAAAAACAGGATAGAAACATTCCAACTAGAGACGCAAGTAGGTTTCAGATTGACCCATTCGCTAATCCTATATCTTTTGATGTTGAATGGAGTCATTACTCATTAGCAGTCATGAACACTGATTTGCTATTGAGTTTGTCAAATCTCATCGGGGTCCACTGGCCCCATCACTATGAGCTAGCTCCACCCCTTAGTCCCCTACCAAACATGTGTACAAAACAAGCTCCAGATTAAGTAGGTCGTTAAGTGGAATGGATCTTAGGTAGACGCCCAACAGCATAATAGCACAAAGCAATAGCATTGAAGAAGTAGAAAAACCTGGCAGCAAAACTTAAAAGTTACCATATCTAGTTGTCCAAAACTACATTGAAATTTGAAAGGCACCACCACCTCTAGTAGGTTCAAACTCTTAACAATCCTTATATGTGTTTGCTCGACAAGTCAGAATTAGCTTCCCACTTTATCAATGTGAAGAAACCCATTTGGCTGGCCTTTTTCTGGCTGCTGCAGCACATACACTCCTCGGTCCTTCCCCAATAGCATGAAACAATAATAATAATTGAACTGCAGCACATCATTCCTCAACTGGAGGATCACTCAATCCCTATACAGCACAGAAGCACATAAGTAATAGGATAACCAGGCATGCTAAGCATTACACAGTGTGAAAGAGGCCATTAAGGTCAAGTGATTTTGGTATATTAGAGTTGTACATTTGAGCTTCATTCATGATGAATTGAATGTCGATAGAATAGATGCATTAGGATTATGGAGTGTGGAACTGTGGATACACAAGGGGTGGTACAACAGCGACCTTAGACTACAACCATGTATAGTGATGCCAAGCAACCTACATAGTCTTTGTACCAAGGGCAAATGTTGCGCCAAAGGCCTCAGAGCCAAGATTTGGGGCCTAAACTGGTATGTGTTAAACTGTTAATCATAAAGCCCACTTTCCTAGAGAGGCAACAGCATACTGAATAATGTAAAGAACTAAACTTACACCAGAATGTTCTGCCTGCAAGAGCATTAGCCCTGAGATGAATATGAAAAGGTACATGTAATTCTGTTTTGTTCTTTCGTATATAAGGTATCTACAAAACAGATTGTGCCGCTACCAAGCTTTGTATACTAACAAATTCATATGCACAACAAGAGCTATAGAATTTAGCAGCAGGGTATGGTAAGATTGCATGGATATTGAACAGGGATATGCGGACCATGTAAAATGGTTGGCTCTGTTCAATTAAGGTTAGCTATGAGTTCTCCTAGAAGAACTCCTATAAATCTTGCTGTTAACAGTTCATATAAAAATAAGTAAAATACCCAGTAAGGGAATATGCCGGATGAATAAATAAGTCTGCCTACATATGTTTTAAGAAAAGAAGAAGAAGCAAAAGCACCCAAAACAGATCTGATAGCCCAATCTTACAACAATGTTGAAACTGTCGATGACAGATAAGATCAATAATCTGAGGTCCAAATGCCAAAGGATGCTAATCTAGTGCGGGGTTCAAAAAGATTGAGCAGAATAATTTTACCTTGTTCTATGATCAGGGAACTGAGCCATTAATATAAATGAAACTTATTGCTGTCAGAATACAGCCACAAATATGATCACTAGCAGTGAGAAACTAGCAATGAATCATCTCAGTTGACTTCTTTTCCTACCATCATCAGACACCGAGTTACTGACCAGTCTAGAATGTTAATTAAGGAAGCATCCTCCCCACTGAACTTGGGTCAGAGTTCAGTTAAGGTATTTCTCAAAGAATTGAGAAATAACCAAAGTCTATATAAGAAATTCTATTACCAACCAGAAGAATTAAAAGCATAAAACAGAAACTACAGTGGACTTTAGCATAAGAATTAAATTGGTTGTAGCAACTCCGATATGCATGGATCACATAATATCCTTACATTTGAGCGACGCTAGGCTTATCACTTACAGGGCAGGCATCTTTTCCACCCAGATGATAAAGCAAAACTCCTGCTGCGACACTAACATTCAGGCTCTCCACAGCAAGGAATGATCTCAAATCTTGATTACTAGAAGGGTCATCGCCTTCTTCCCCTGTATCTGTGTCTGCATCAGCTCCTTCGACAAATACACCAGCATTTCCAGGAATCCTTACAAGGTGCGTGCAGGATCGCTCAACCAGGGGTCTCAAACCAGTGCCTTCACTGCCCAACACAAGAATAGTAGGCACACCTGTTTCCACTTCAGAGAGAGGTACAGCTTTGTTAGCAATTGTACCTCCAAGAACTCGCCACCCATTTTCAGCTGATGAAGACAAAAACTGCATCATGTTTCTGCAGGAAAGCAGCTCGATCAACTCAAGTGAGCCCGCACTAGCTTTGCTCACTACTCCACTTAATGGAGCTGAGTTCTTAGCACAGAGCACGACACCCTCAGCACCAAAGTAGTAGGCAGACCGAATTATGGCTCCTAAATTCTGAGGATCCATAACCTCATCCAAGGCTATCCACACAGGTGCCTTTCCACCTTCCACCCTGACTGGATCCAACTCCTTTGTATTCACCATTTCCAAGGGTGATGCATCAAGCACCAGGCCTTGGTGTGGCCGGTTATCCACTACCATGTTAAGGTCATGCTTTGACGTCTCGATGACCTTCAGCCCGATTTTCTCTGCCATCCGCAGCACTTTCTCAACTGCCTTCTTATCCTTCTTCTTCTTATTACTCCCGCTCAAATCCATACTTTCCTGCATATACAATGCGTAGAACTCCCTCCTCCCAGCCATGAGCGCCGCAAGCACTGGCCCAACACCATAAACCCCTTGCCCCACCATCTTCGGTACCGTTGATTCCCCTGCCTCCTTACTTGTCTTCCTCCCCCAGTTCTCCTGGTTGTTCCATTGCCTCACATGTGGCTTGTCAAACCTCTCCCTCCTAAACCTCTCCCCACGAGGTCCTCCATCCCTCCCCACAACCTGCCGGTACCTGTCCTTAATCCTTCCCCATTTGGGATTGTCAACTGGCTCATTCACATCATCATCCTCCCTAGTCGCCACCCTGCTCGGCATCCTGTCGGACGACACTTCTCTTCGCGCGTATTGGCCGTCTCTGGAGAAGAACTTCTCTGCGGAGCTCTCCCAAGAGGACGAGCGGCTGGCACTGGTCCTCGCAGCGGGGGCGCCGCTGTTGCCACTCTCAGCGGCAAGCCAGGGAAGCGCCCTCCCGCCGCCAGCCGGTGCGGACCCATCTGGGATGGTGGAGAACGAAACCCTGCCTCCCAGTCCAACGCGGGAGGGGTCGCCCAGGGAAGTGACGGCCCTGGCGCTCGCACGGGTGGTGGAGGCCGGACGAGGCACAGGTGAGGAGGCTGGATGCTTGGAGAGGTAGTCCGCGCGGAGGAGGCCGGCGAGGAGAGTGCGACGAGGCGAGGACGCCGCCGCGAGGAGCGGGAAGGGGTGGTACTTGGAGAGGCCGGAGTGGAGCATGGCGTCGGCGCGGCGGGGAATAGGGTTTTGGGGGTCCGGGTTGGGGTGAGGAGCGGGGAGGGTTTGGGGTGGGCGGTGCGCGCCACTCGTTCGGCGAAATGCTGCGCCGGGGATGACGCCGGTGAGAATGAGATTAGAAAGAGATGTTTTCTGTGGAAGTCCTTCAGGTTTTGCGTTTTATTCGAAGGAGCCGAGATCTGACCCACTTGCAGGTGGAACTTGGACATTTCTCTGTCTTCCTGCGCTTCAAACTTTACATTGTCTGATCGAGGCTCTTCCTTCCAATTAGCTACTTTATGTTGGAACCATTGTCATTCATCCTGGACACCAACACCAGCTGTACTTTGCTTCGTGCCCCGAGGAACAGGCATCCCCGTAGTTTCTAACCTTGTCTCTAAAGCTTAAGGGTTAGCTCCAAATCTAAACATCGTCGAAACCTTAATTCTCTCTAAGCTATAACCTTTCTACACGAACCCACCGCCTCAAATCATAAATTGAAATTCATCGAAATTAAAAAGAAAGAGGATGAAGTGGGACTGTGCGAGCATAGGAGGTAGCAGGGAAATTTAGTTGGCCAAAACGGGAGAAAGGTGTGGCAACACTTTCTTTTTCCCCGATGCAACTATCATAATTCATATTCATATTCAATCAAAGGCTGATGAAAAATATTGCTCTAGCAAAATCCTTTTACACCCTTTTCTCCAAAAAAAATATTGGGACAGACCAATAATCCACACCAACTCTTTCCAAATAAAGGGGAGTAGTTGTTCATGGGATGAGATCATTGGGGGGGGGGGGGCTGCAATAGTACCTCTCCCCGTTAATCTGTGAAAGTGGTTTTGAGACAGGTATTTATTGGGTAACTGATGGAGATGCTCTCATATATCATCTTACAAATTCATGTGGAAGGGTATGTTCAAATGTAATGTGCTTATCCTTTTAACATTTCTGGTTTCAACTGAACTTTAGGTGCAATCTTAAAAGTGGCTTTACTTTGGGCACTAAACTAATAGAAATTAAAACGTTTTCAAGAGAATAGAAAACAATGAACATGCGTAGTCTATGAATTTTTGTATTGTATTGACTCAAATGGTGAGAACAATAACATGCACTTTCTCTTATAAGAATATAGCATTTCTTGTTCTTTTCGAAATCGAACATTAATGATTCTCAAAAAAAAAACAGAGATTGAACTTTAATAGTGATCTGATAGTTGGTACTCATGGTAAAAGCTCCTAAATCACTTTGTGAGCAGCATCGAGCATCAAGAAGTAGACTGCATAACTTCTGAAAGAACGAGTACACCGAATACAAAACCCTTATCTCCAAGCGTAAGGTGAGGAATTGTCCAGTGAAAAGTCATTCAAGCTCGACCTTTTCTTTGTGTGTGTTCCTTTTTATCGATACTACACAGGTTTAAATCTTCATAGGGGAACACTGAAGCAATAATTCATAAAGCCACTGCCTTGTAGAGCTATATGATTGACGGTGCTGTTGTGCAATTTTAGTTCCTTTATTTACACTTGGAAATCTGCTCCTTTCTTCCTTTTATTCTTCTTGAGCAGTGTTAACATCTCATAATGTTGGTTCCTGCCAATCATCTAATACTAACTGCATGAGATTGGTCAACTGTTGGTGCAAGCCTTTCAACCTTCAAGATCCTCAGGGCCACAGCAATAATACAATTTGGTACATGCTCAGTGATGCAAAGTCATACTTTGTTGCCTGCTGACAGCATTTTGTTTGTTGCAAGTTTCTTAACTGATTTTTGCCAGATGAGCTTTAGCTCACTGCATGCACCCACAAAAAGAACCAGGACATCAGCGAGGAGAGGACAGAGCAGAGTGTTTCACTGGGTGCACCCACAAAAGAACCAGGACATCAGTGAGGAGAGGACAGAGCAGTGTGTTTCAACAGCACAGATCACCAAAGCAAGGTTTCGGCAAACTCTGAGTGAGTACCATGAAATGTTCTCACACGCTGAGTACCATGTTTTTTTTTTTTGGAGGAAAAGTACCATGAAATTTTCATTACACAGCTGACCAAAGTCATCACGTGTTGACAGACAAATAACTAGGTCGTGCACTAAACAAACGTAGGACAACACCTCATTGTTTGCAGAATCTTATTCGAACTTGTAACTGCTGTAAACAAGTAGAGCTAAGCAAGCATTCAAGCATCACAAGTTCTTGACGAATGACGAGCACACTAGCACGCAACTGGACCAATGTAAGACTCTGAAACTTCACCCAGATTCACAACTCAAGCTGCATGCTCGCTGTAGCAAAGAGTGAAAGTGCAACAGAGCTGTAGCCGAAAGCCTATCACTCGCCCTTCTTCTCGAGGCTGGTGTTGTTCAGCCGCTCGATGGCCAGTATGAGCGCCTGTGTGCCGAGCCCGCCCTCGCCGTGCGCGATCAGCGACACGTACAGCTGTTGCGCGAGCGCGAGCCCCGGCAGCGACAGCCCCATGGCTTGGCATTCCGACAGGCAGATACCGAGGTCCTTCACGAAGTGACGAACGTAGAAGCCAGCCGCCATGTCCCGCTCCAGGATTCGCTTCCCGTACAATTCCAGCGACTTGGACCCCGCCGCGCCGGTGGAGATGGCCTCCAACCACTTGGCCACGTCCAGCCCGGCCTTATGCGCGTACACCATGCCTTCCACGAGGCCCACCATGGTGGAGGCGATGGCGATCTGGTTGCCCAGCTTCGCGCGCTGCCCCGCGCCGGGCCCGCCCATGTACAGCGCGTTCCCCATGAGCTTGAAGAGCGGCGCTAGGCGGGCGACGACGGCGGCGTCCCCTCCCGCGAAGATGGAGAGGCAGGCGTTGCGGGCCCCGCGGTCGCCGCCGGAGACGGGGGCGTCGACGGCCGAGCAGCCGGCGGCGGCAGCGGCCGCGGCTATCTCGGCGGCGAGGGTGGGGTCGGATGTGGTCATGTCGACGAGGACACCGCCTGGGGCGAGGCCGGCGAGGGCGCCTGTGGATGGATCGAGGGCGGTGGAGCGGACGTCAGAGGGGAAGCCAACCATGAGGAAGATGACGTCGGCAGCCTTGGCGGCCGCGCGCGGGCTATCCGCGAGGGTGGCGCCGCTGGAGACGAGGCCTTGAGCCTTGGAGGCCGTGCGGTTGAAGACGGTGAGCGCGTAGCCGGCGGCGAGGAGGTGCCCGGCCATGGACTGGCCCATGACGCCCGTCCCCACCCAGGCCACGCGGGTGGTGTCCGGAGAGATCGGACGACCGGAGAGGTTGGCTCCCGTTGATGACGACGACATAGCTACTGCTGCTGCTGCTGCTGCGGTAGCGACAGGCGGAAAGGGCGGACGGCGGCGAGTGAGGGAACGGGAGATGCCGGCGAGCATTTGGGGGCAGAGTAGCCGCGGAGTACCTGATCTGCTGTTCCAGTGTAATTGTCGCAAATGCCCTCTGGTGAAGCCGATAAGATAAATTGCCCCTTGTCCGCGCGTGAGGTACACACAATTGGAAAGCGGAAACGGGCCAGGTCGGCGACAGAGACGCAACCCCACACTCCTGGGCCGAAGCCGAATGGTAGCCCAAGAGGGGCCAGCAAGTGTCTGAGCTCACGGATGACGGACGAGCGGCCCAGAAGCCGCCTCACGGCGCCGTGGAACATCCGGCTCGACTCAACCGGGTCGCCACAAAGCCGGACCGCGAATGCTCACTTCCGGAATTGCCCCCGGTGATAGCCCCATCCGACGGCCGAGGGCCATGCGCTGCCCAGCAATTTCCCGAATTGGCCCTGCTTTCCGTTTGCCACCTACGCCCGCCGCCGGTCTGGATCGACCGGACCAGAGGTCCAGGCTCCGAATATTCGCCCGAGGGATATTTCTTGCCCGCTGCGTCAACTCCACCGCTAAATATCCTCACGGGGCCGCCTCTAGGGTTTAGTGCTTCTCTCCCGGCGGCGCCTCCACATCTCGTCTCTCAGACCGGGAGGCGAAACCAAGGTTACTACTGACCCACTCTTTCCCTCCCTCCCTCTCTGATTGCTATGAACTAGTTAATCCATGCGCTGTGGTGCTAGCTGATGAGTATGTCTAGTGGAGTCCGAGTCGATTTGGTTCCATCTTATAGTGTCTTGTGTTGATTGTATTGAATCAGAGGCGTCGGAATGATTTGTGCTGTTGGAATCTGAAGTTTTGTGGGGGTCATCTCGCTGTAATTAATGTGAATTTGTTGGTTTAGTTGCCCCTTACCGTTGTCTCTGTTACTTGATCTGTAGAGGTGCGGTGCAATCCCGTTTCACTTGAAACGTTTTAGATTCCTCGGTTCTTCACTTAATTTTCGCGTTGATATGCTAGGATCCTTTGAAACTGATCTGTTCACTCGGATCGACTGTTTTGATATGAGTAGTTGTTAGCAGCTATATTCTGATCTTATTCTAATGATCTGTGGTCTGCTGGTAATTCTCAGGTTCATTGTAGTTATGTTTATGATCTGGTTTTGCCGGTTTGATTGTTGATTCCTAGTCCATTTTTTTGTGATGGTTCAGTACAGTTAAACACTATGTGCATAGCATATTTTGTTACATGTATCTGTGGGGTAAATTATGTGTTCCTTTGGCATCTTACATATTTCTGAAGGTTAAAATCTTCTGGTAGTTTAAATGTTTGTCTAAATTAATCCGCTAGTGTTTCCATGTAAGTTGGCATGCCAGTACTGATAATCTGTCTGCATAAGAGTCTTTTGTTTGAGGTGTTCTGCAAATGATACTCCCTTCAGTTATGCATGCCTAATATGCTTGTTAGCATCTTGTATTTAACTTTGATTAGTTGACAGCAAATGCTTTTTGTATGGGTATTATGTGCTTATCCTATCTGTTTACATGTTTTTGCTGGGTAATTATGCATTCATTTTGTATATCCTTGCTTGTATTTTGTATTTAAGTTGGATTAGATCGCGGAGGATGCTTTCTTGTAGGTGTAGTATGCTGTATAATCATGTTTGAACCTGATTCATTGCAAGGATTACTCTTGTTTGATTATTGGATTTGATTAAATATTTGTTTAAAGGGCATATAAGCCCCAATAGGTGGTGTGAACATTAGGCTAGTTTAATAGCCTGATAAAGACAAGTAAAAGCAGTTCTAGACTTCTAGTTATCTGGATTGGTTGATATCATGTTTGACACATGCTGGCTTTGAATAACTTCCATTTCTCTTTTGATCTGGACAACTAGAGTGCCTAATACTTCTTTAGGCATTTTCTTGCAACCAAAGATTCTTGTTCAACCATTTACTGCTGTTTAGGTTGGATTCTAACTAGAACTTTCTAAATTTCATCAGCAGGAGGATATATTCATATTTGTAGCGTGATCTTCATAAGAAGTCAAGATGGTGAAGTTCACGGCAGAAGAGCTCCGTGCCATCATGGACAAAAAGAACAACATTCGTAATATGTCTGTTATTGCTCATGTGGACCATGGTATGTTAAGAGCAGTGTTTTATCAGATGCCATATGCACACATCTGTTGCTTAATTTTTTCAAGCCTTTTCTTTATTTGAATATCTAAGCCTTGTATTGTGCTTCACATTTACATGTGGTTCATGCTGTAATTATCTATTTCAGTCCTAGTTAATTACATATTTAAGATATTCACCCATGTAGGAAACTTGTTTTTTTTAATAATATATTTATTTGCTCTATGTAATAGGTATTGTGATCTATGTGATTGTTAACTGTCTTATATATTGTATTGTTGTGTTTCTTACATGTGATCGGTTCCTTATCCCATGTGTTTTACTATTCTATCAGTCATGTCCAGTGAGATGTTGAAGTTTGACAATATTCTTATATGTCGTTAACTCTGTAATTTTTAACTAATAACTATGTGTTTCGTATTTGTTGTGTTTGATAACTTGTGATCAGTTTTCTATCCCTACAGTACTACTCTATGATGCATGTTCAGTTTGATGTTGGGAGTTCCAGTATTCTTACACCATTAATTCTTTGCAGGCAAGTCTACCCTTACAGATTCCCTTGTGGCAGCTGCTGGGATTATTGCCCAGGAAGTTGCTGGTGATGTTCGCATGACTGATACCCGTGCGGATGAAGCAGAGCGTGGTATTACAATCAAATCCACGGGTATCTCTTTGTACTATGAGATGACGGAAGAGTCACTCAAGGGCTATAAGGGTGAGAGAGATGGTAACGAGTACTTGATCAACCTTATTGACTCACCTGGCCACGTTGATTTTTCTTCGGAAGTCACAGCTGCTCTTCGTATCACCGATGGTGCTCTAGTTGTGGTTGACTGTATTGAAGGTGTCTGTGTGCAAACTGAAACTGTGCTCCGTCAGGCTCTTGGTGAGAGGATTAGGCCAGTCCTTACTGTAAACAAGATGGACAGGTGCTTCCTTGAACTTCAGGTTGAGGGTGAGGAAGCCTACCAGACTTTCTCTCGTGTCATTGAGAATGCCAATGTCATTATGGCAACATATGAAGACAAGCTCCTTGGTGATGTCCAAGTCTACCCAGAGAAGGGAACTGTTGCTTTCTCTGCTGGTCTGCATGGCTGGGCCTTTACCCTCACCAACTTTGCCAAGATGTATGCGTCCAAGTTTGGTGTTGATGAATCTAAGATGATGGAGAGGCTTTGGGGTGAAAACTTCTTTGACCCAGCTACAAAGAAGTGGACCACCAAGAACACAGGCTCTGCTACCTGCAAGAGAGGATTTGTTCAGTTCTGCTATGAGCCAATCAAGCAAATCATCAACACCTGCATGAATGACCAGAAGGATAAGTTGTGGCCCATGCTTCAAAAGCTGAATGTTACCATGAAGGCTGATGAGAAGGAATTAGTTGGCAAGGCTCTGATGAAGCGTGTTATGCAAACTTGGCTTCCAGCTAGTACTGCACTGCTTGAGATGATGATATTCCACCTCCCTTCCCCAGCGAAGGCACAGAAGTATCGTGTGGAGAACTTGTACGAGGGACCCCTTGATGATATCTATGCTACTGCTATCAGAAACTGTGACCCGGAAGGTCCTCTTATGCTCTATGTTTCAAAGATGATTCCAGCATCTGACAAAGGCAGGTTCTTTGCCTTCGGACGTGTCTTCTCTGGGAAGGTTGCTACTGGTATGAAGGTTCGGATCATGGGTCCCAACTATGTCCCTGGCCAGAAGAAGGATCTGTATGTCAAGAGTGTCCAGCGCACTGTTATCTGGATGGGAAAGAAGCAAGAGTCAGTTGAGGATGTTCCTTGTGGTAACACTGTTGCTATGGTTGGTCTGGATCAGTTCATTACAAAGAATGCTACACTCACCAATGAGAAGGAGACTGATGCGTGCCCAATCAGAGCAATGAAGTTCTCTGTCTCCCCTGTTGTGCGTGTTGCTGTTCAGTGCAAGGTCGCCTCTGACCTCCCCAAGCTAGTTGAAGGTTTGAAGCGTCTGGCAAAGTCTGATCCTATGGTCCTCTGTACAATTGAAGAATCTGGTGAGCATATTATTGCTGGAGCTGGTGAGCTTCACCTTGAGATTTGCCTGAAGGATCTGCAGGAAGACTTCATGGGTGGTGCTGAAATTATTGTTTCCCCTCCTGTTGTGTCTTTCCGTGAAACTGTTCTTGAGAAATCCTGCCGAACAGTCATGAGCAAGTCCCCCAACAAGCACAACCGACTTTACATGGAAGCCCGTCCCTTGGAAGAGGGTCTCCCTGAGGCTATTGACGAGGGCCGCATTGGTCCACGTGATGATCCCAAGGTGCGCTCAAAGATCCTCTCTGAGGAGTTTGGGTGGGACAAGGATCTTGCCAAGAAGATTTGGTGCTTTGGACCTGAGACCACGGGCCCGAACATGGTTGTTGATATGTGTAAGGGAGTGCAGTATCTCAATGAAATCAAGGATTCTGTTGTTGCTGGCTTCCAGTGGGCGTCAAAGGAGGGTGCCCTGGCTGAGGAGAACATGCGAGGTATTTGCTTTGAGGTCTGTGATGTTGTTCTTCATGCTGATGCAATTCACAGGGGTGGTGGCCAGGTCATTCCAACTGCCAGGAGGGTTATCTATGCTTCTCAGCTCACGGCCAAGCCAAGGTTGCTCGAGCCAGTGTACCTTGTGGAAATCCAGGCCCCAGAAAATGCACTTGGTGGTATCTATGGTGTTCTGAACCAGAAGAGAGGGCACGTGTTTGAGGAGATGCAGAGGCCGGGTACCCCGCTATACAACATCAAGGCTTACCTCCCTGTCATTGAGTCCTTTGGGTTCTCCAGCCAACTGAGGGCTGCAACCTCTGGTCAGGCCTTCCCTCAGTGTGTGTTTGACCATTGGGACATGATGGGCTCTGATCCTCTGGAGGCTGGCTCCCAGGCTGCTCAGCTGGTGTTGGATATCCGCAAGAGGAAGGGTCTCAAGGAGCAGATGACACCTCTGTCTGAGTTTGAGGACAAGCTCTAAATTTTTTGGTCGTTTGTGACTGTTACCCCTGCTGTTTTAATTGTCAATTCACCTACTGTAATGAACTACTTTCATATTTTGTTTCCTGTAGTGTCAAATGTATCTGTTTCTTAACATCGGGTCATGGTGGTGTGCTGCTGTCAGTCGTGATGTAATAGAAGAAACAGAGTTGGTATCTGTGGTTGAAGTCGTAGTATTTGCAGTATATGCTTGTTTCTATTGCCTTATGTTGCTTTGCTTTTGTCTTCGAGAATTTCACTCGCTCTGTTTCATGTTTTGTTGCTTTGTACACCTCAGCTTTAAGGCTGTTTTCTTTAATGTTTTCGAATAACTGGTATTCTATTTGTTTTGCCCTCGTCTAGTTTAGTTTGTGTGCTCATAATCCATCGGTGGCGCTAAATCGATTTGTTCGGATGTTCGATTCGAGTGATTGCAGCATGGCCAAGTATGTGACATATCCCATGCCAAGCTTTTGTTTTATCTACCTTGAGACGAGTTGTTGCGAACAGTTTCTAGCCGCTGTATTGAAGATTGTTGAATTAGTGGTATAAACTTTGCAAGGCAGGACAGGAAATGTGAAACCATCTAGAACTGAAAAATCTATACGACAAACGACCGCTAAACAAGTTTCTTGTTCCAGATATTCGATGGCCAAGACAAAAAAAAGCCATGGCAGCAATTCAATAAGAACCGTTCTGGATTTTTCCTCTCCACGAGCGCACGGGGGATACGGGATACCGGAGACCACAAGCCCGCGACCTGTAATCCATCGAGAACATGTTACGCCGCACCTGATCTTCCAGCACTTCCTCCGTCCCAAAATATAAATATTTTTAGGTTTGATCAAAGTTAATAATTTTAATTTTAACTATAAATAATAAAATAAATTATAATGTTTGATCAACTATAAATGATGTTATTAAATTCATCATGAAACTACCTATCATAATATGTAACTCTTCATATTTAAAACAAACTATTTTTGTGTATATTAATAGTCAAAGTTGATAAATATTGACTTCGACCAAACGTAAAAATACTTATATTTTGGGACGGGGTAGTATTACAGTACGGGTTACTGCCTGAGTACTCAACCCGTGGGCCGCCGAGGCCAGGGTATCGGTCAGCCCGTACGCCATGCCGGTGGTCAAGTCACCGGTCAGCGCTACTTTCCGGTACACGCGCGCGTACTAGTCTTCGGATGAGATCTGAGTCCACACGCCGGATGACTGGATGAGGAGGAGGTTTCCCACCCGCTTCCATGCCACGATCTTACGATCCCCCCATCACTCTGTCATCATCGCGACGCAGGCCGGGAGGGAGGCAAGGTAACGAGCGGACGTTCAAACTTTGCCCGAGTTCAAACAGGCCAAGGCCCCGTTTAGTTTCCCAAATATTCCCCAAAAATTCACTATTCATCCAACTTTTCCCTATTCATCCCACCTCTTCTCCTCACATATCACTATTCATCTACAGTGTTTTTTTGGTGAACAGTGTATTTTCGGGGAATCTTTCCCCAATCTAAACACACCCTAAGCAGCAGGCGTTAGCGGTAATCGACCGGCGCTCCAGCAGTGGTCGTTGCCTTCTCGAACGTCTGTTGGTTGGATGGAGTCTAGAGGCCTTTTACCTTTTTATATATCCACGGTATCTATCTCACCTGGCAGTGACAGGCCGGCTATGCCTCACACGATCGGGCTTACCGCCACAACACACACAACAATTTAGTCGCGATCGTGTTTGACCGGAGCACGCGCTGTTCTGCGACGGGTAGAAAGGTTAATCACGAGCAGACAGCGACTCCGACCTAGATGTCGCTGTTTAACATGTGCAGCCAAGAGCACTGTACTCTAGCGGGCATTAATCTCTAGTGCGTGCTTACAGCTCCTGCTATCTCTGTTCACAGATAAATGGCATTCTGAGGTTGTTTAAAGTCGACTATTCCAACTTCAGTCTGATTAGTTATACAGAGTAGATGCGTCTAAACATACGGAGTAGCCTTCTAGAAATGCAATCTGCTAGAGTTTATAGATATGTTAGAATAAAAAGTAACGGTCGGAATTCAGGATAATTGATAGTTGTCTAGGCCTCGACTTCTAGAGCAAACACCAGCTGAGCTCGGCTATTCTCCCCGAACGAGGATGTTCCGCCTGGCTCGCTCCAGGAAAATAGAAGGTTCACAGCAAGCATCCTGACCAAACTAGAGGCAACAAGCAGAACGGGGTCGCCTTGTTGCGGCCGTGCACTTCACTCCACAGAAACCAAACCGTCTGCTGCCACCTGCGGCCGCTCAGTCCTGGACTTTGTTTGGAGCCATAGATGCTGCCACACACAATTGCTTCCATGTTCTACACACGAACAACTTCATCGGCGACTTTTCCCCCCATTTGATGGTCATGACTCATGACAGGCGCCACCCATTTTGACCAAACCACCAGCTGTATTCACAGTCTCAGGAATCAGGAGAACCGTTACAGAGATCATTACCCGGTACCAGTCCAGTGATCTATTGATAGTTTTCCGCAACACGCAATTATTACAAGCTTCGCACTAAGCAACCGGGCCACCAAATCCCACGCACGGGCTCGTGTCAGTCAACGACGGTGGGCTAGCGTACAAAAAAAAAAACAAGGGTGGCCTCTTGTACCCGCCGGCCGCCGCATTTGCTTACCCAAGCAAACCATCCCCATCTTTCCCCCTTCCACCTCGCCCCGATCGGGCGCCCGTGCACAAGACCGGCCGTCCACGGCCACGCCACGAAGCCAAACCGGCCGATCGTGGCACCAGCCATGGCGCCACCGCGCCGCGCCTACCTCCACCTGCCGCTCGCGCTGCTCCTCCTCCCCTGTTTCTGCCTCCTCCTCCTCCTGCGCGGCGCGGCCGCGCAACCCCAGCAGCCGGCAGCGGGGGACGCGCCGCAGCTGCTCGCGATCAAGGCCGCGTGGGGCGACCCGCCCGTGCTCGCGGCGTGGAACGCCACGGCCGCGGCGGCGCTCTGCGCGTGGCCGTACGTCGGGTGCGACGCGGCCGGGCGCGTCGCGAACCTCACCCTCGCCAACACCAACGTCACGGGCCCCATCCCGGACGCCATCGGCAACCTCACCGGCCTCACCCTCCTCGACGTCTCCAACAACAACATCAACGGCTCGTTCCCGACCGCGCTCTACCGCTGCCGCTCGCTGCTGTACCTCAACCTCTCCCAGAACTACCTCGCCGGTGTGCTCCCGGCGGACATCGGCAGCGGCCTCGGTGAGAACCTGACCACGCTCGACCTCAACGGCAACTATTTCAACGGCACCATCCCGGCGTCGCTCTCCGGGCTACGGAACCTTCAGTTTCTCGCGCTGAATGGCAACCGATTCACTGGTACCATCCCGGCGGACCTCGGCGAGCTGACCAACCTTCAGTACCTGTATGTGGCATACAACCCGTTCGACGCAGGCCAGCTGCCGGGGTCGTTCAAGAATCTAACCAACCTGGTCGGCCTCTATGCGACGCAGTGCAACTTCGTCGGCGAATTCCCCAACTTCGTTTGGAGCTTCAAGAACCTGCAGATGTTGTCTCTGTACACCAACAACTTCAGCGGCGACCTGGTCGTTGATGGGAGCTTTGCTGCTTATAGCTTGACACTAATCGACATCTCGGTGAACAACATTTCTGGAGTCATCCCGGAAGTGTTTGGGAGGTTGGATAACCTTACATCCTTGATCATCTTCACGAACAACTTCCATGGCGACATACCGGCCAGCATCGGCCAGTTGCCGTCACTGCAAGTGTTGAGGATATATGGCAACAGGCTTACCGGAACGCTCCCGCCAGAGCTCGGGAAACACTCGCCAGGCTTGAATCGTATTGAGGCTGATTTCAATGAGCTCACCGGCCCCATCCCAGAGGGGCTCTGCGCCGGAGGCCAGTTCCAGTGGTTCACCGCCAAGGGCAACAATTTGAACGGCTCCATCCCGGCAGGCCTAGCCAACTGCACTACTCTGTACAGGCTGCAACTAGACAGCAACAACCTGACCGGTGATGTGCCCCAGACTCTGTGGACGGCGGCGCAACTCCAGTTATTGCAGCTGCCGAACAACCAGCTCACCGGGAGTCTTCCGGCCACGATGGGTGTCAAACTCATGACACTACACATTGGGAACAACCAATTCAGTGGCAACATTCCAGCTACAGCAGGTGCGCTCCATGATTTCAGTGCGGGGAACAACCAGTTTTCTGGCCCAATACCGGCGAGTCTCGGCGACGGCATGCCGTTGCTGCTGACGCTGAACCTGTCCGGTAACTACCTCTCCGAAGGGATCCCGACTAGTATTGCCAAGCTAAGCAATATGTCGCAAATGGACCTGAGCAGGAACCAGCTCACCGGCGACATACCGGCAGAGCTCGGATCCATGCCGGCGCTAAGTCTCCTTGACCTGTCGTCCAACAAGCTCTCCGGCGACATACCACTGTCACTCCTGAAGCCCAACATCAACTCCCTCAACCTGTCCTCCAACCAGCTCAGCGGCACGATACCGTCCGGGTTCGCCACGGGAGCCTACGACGACAGCTTCCTCGACAACCCCGGCCTCTGCACCACCGATTCGGCACCCGGCAAGCTCAACGGCGTACGCTCCTGTGGCAGTGGTGGATCACAAGACGGCGCTTCATCCGGAGGCGTGTCGCACGCGCTCCGCACGGGCCTCCTCGTGGCCGGCGCCGTGCTCTTCCTCATCGCCGCGGCCTTCGCCTTCTTCGTCGTCCGCGACATCAAGAAGCGGCGGCGCGTCGCGGAGGAAGATGGCTGGAAGCTGACGCCTTTCGTTCAAGACCTGGGATTTGGGGATGCGTCCATACTCCGTGGCTTAAAGGAGGAGAACGTCGTGGGGCGTGGGGGATCGGGACGCGTGTACCGCGTCACCTACACCAACCGGCTGAACGGACGAGCCGGCGCGGTGGCCGTGAAGCAGATACTGACGGCCGGGAAGCTGAACGAGAAGATGGAGCGCGAGTTCGAGTCGGAGGCTGGCATCCTCGGCAACCTCCGGCATATCAACATCGTCAGGCTTGTGTGTTGCCTCTCCAACGCCGAGTCCAAGCTACTCGTGTACGACTACATGGACAACGGCAGCCTGGACACGTGGCTCCACGGCGAGGCCCTCGTTTCAGGTGGGCACCCCATGGCGAGGGCGCGTTCCGCGCGGCGAGAACAGCTGGACTGGCCGACGAGGCTCAAGGTGGCCGTTGGTGCGGCGCAGGGGCTCTCCTACATGCACCACGAGTGCGAGCCGCCCATCGTTCACCGAGACGTCAAGACGAGCAACATCCTGCTGGACTCGGAGTTCCGGGCCAAGGTCGCCGATTTCGGGCTCGCAAGGATGCTGGTGCAAGCCGGGGCGCCCGAAACGATGTCCGCCGTCGCTGGCTCGTTCGGTTACATGGCTCCAGGTACAGATTCCAACTTGCTGCTGATTTCTGACCCCATTTCTTCAGATTCGGTAAATAGGCAGTAGCTACCGTAGCAAATTTCACGTGTTCTCGTACTGCCGAACCTTAGAGTGGGCCTTCCATGTTTAATCTGCAGAGTGTGCTTACACAAAGAAGGTGAACGAGAAGGTAGACGTGTACAGCTTCGGCGTCGTGCTCCTGGAGCTCACCACCGGCAAGGAGGCCAACGACGGCGGCGAGCACGGCAGCCTGGCGAAATGGGCACGTCATCACTGCCAATCAGAGGGGAGCATCGCTGACGCCACAGACAAGAGCATCAGATACGCAGGGTACTCTAACGAGATCGAGGTTGTCTTCAGGCTAGGCGTGCTGTGCACCGCAGACATGCCGTCGAAGCGGCCAACCATGAAAGGCGTGCTGCAAATCTTGGTCGAGTGCAGCGAGCAGACGCACCATAAGAGCAAAACGGAGCGTGTCCCGGAGTATGACGCGGCTCCACTCCTGCTGCCTCACCACGGCAGTCGCCGGAAACAGCTTTCCAACGGCTCCGGGATTGACATCGAAGAGAAGAGCGACTTCGACAGCATTGTGTGAAGAAAGGAACTGACCACTGCAGATGCTAGTAAGCTACTTGTCACGATAGCGTCACTGATCTGCAATAGTGATGCTTCAGTTAGGATCTACCGATCTAGCAGAGTAAAGCAGATAATTATGCATCCAAATTTGTCACCGGACCTCGACCCTGAATTAGGTACAGGCAGTATAGAGCAGGGCCTGTGGTCAACCAAACCGTTCTGTGTTTGGATACTGAAAACTTGTATCAAATGACACACACATTAGACCGTTCAAACAGAAGATTTAGAAAACGTTACGATTATAATTTATTTCTGGAACAAAGGCAGGAGATTGAGCTCTGCACATCCATTCAGAAATTTGCGATATCGCATCATAAAACAAAAAAGAAGACGCGAAATGCATAAGGGGAGCTCCAACTTCATGTCTTGTTCTATTAATTCCCTCCCTAAAAGGATTGGCGGCTGTCGTGAAGGATTAATTCATCTACAGTATGTTGAGAACTTAATCCTCTTCAATCCCTTCACTTCCATTCTGAGATTAATCAAGTGATGGATGAAGAGGAAAAAGGAGGAAAACAAAAGGGTTACAGGCAACCATCAGGTGGTTGATTCACTGTCCCAATTGTGGTGCAAGTGAGAGGCAAGAAAAGTCAGTTGATAACTATAGGGAAAAGTCCGATTTCACCTTCCAACTAGTTATGAAGGACCATTCAACAGTTGAAACCGGACAAATTTGATCCTTCGAATTATATGAAACGAGCACACTTAATGTGTCTGAATTTTTCAGTGACATGTGAGATTGTTAGTTTATACAGGTATAGATTCTCATGTACACTCAGTGTTCTATACCAATAATTAAATATTTTTATTTAACTTAAAATGCATCTTTATTGTTAGTTTCATCGCTATTTGTTACCTTAGATGTTGCTTTCTTTTTTCATCCTACTTTCCCTACTACCGCATGGCCCATTGGCCCTTTTCTCATAACTCATTAGGCATTAATGTTTTCTTGCCTCAGCGATATATTCACATATCACTTTACAGTTTCCTCACCAACGAACTTTGTTTGTCGATCAATTTATCTGCTAACATATGTTCATAAAGCAATAGACTTAAACACTATTATCTTGCCAGATCACTTGACACATATCTAGATAATTACTTCAAATATATGCCAACTAGTGTGTTATCTCCATAATATATTCTGTCTAAGCAGAACATGTTCAGTTTAATTCTATCCATCATTCTGTCCTCCACTGTGACAATTTGCATGTATGTGACTAGTTATGGTTGCAAACTGATATGGAGGTATATCTTTGTGGGGAACCATAATGCCTTCAAATTTATATACCATCTACTGTGTTATCTCCATTTATATTCTATGGCAAATTTAGCCCTTTTGCTCAGTCTAATTCTAATTACTATTATCCATCACTCTGTTATCCAATGTAGCAATTTGCCTATATGTTACTAATTATGGTCGCAAACTTACTTTAATGTATGTCTCTGTGGAGAACCATTTCCGTGTTAAATGACTGTGGGGAACCATACATAAGTGTTGATAGGTGGGGATGGTGCAGTGATGCAATTGTAGGAACCTTGAGTAGGCCACCCTATACTTGGATCTTGACAAGGAAGAACTCTCGGAGCCTTGTGTCCACATCACGCACAACAGACATAAGTCAACTACCTTTTTGCTCTCTTTAGAATATTTCATAGTTTACCTCAGTTTCAAAAATAATATCTTATTAGTGTGTTCTCATTTGTTTATGAACCATATGCATGTTTACTAGCCAAATGAAAGTATATTGGAGCTCAAGGTGTATTCCAAAGAGTGATGTTAGGGCCAACGTTCAGCAGTATACTACATTTCTGGTTTCCATTTTCCTTGCTTATGGAATTCAGCTACACATGGTCATGAAGGCCTTGTTTAGTTCGCCAACTTTCACTAACTTTCCAGTCACATCGAGTCACATCTTCTCTCACAGACACGCTTACCAATACTCTATTCACACCTCCAACTTTCCACCAACTTCCTCATCTAAACAAGGCCTAATTCATGTTCCTTGTTAACACGAAAGTATTTGGGCTCAATAATGTTGTTCTTCCACGTCTCCATCCCATAGAAGCCATTGTAACCTAAACATTCGATTAGTTTGCAGCAATGGTGCGCTTTTATGAACCGCATGATGTCTTTGCACGCCTCTGAGCACATGATCAGCGAAACACAATTATTCATGCTGATATACGGGCATGTACGCAAACCGTCCATCGTACGCAAATCCGCCATGAAAACGCAGACGACATGTGAAGCCATCATGACCAACCTGCGCGGGCGAGCCGGGCAGAGCAGTAACGTTCCTCTGGTCCGCACCTTAAACATCATACGGTCCACCCGCCCTGGACATGCTCATGCCGCCGTACCACGCCGGCATACGACGGGGCTCGGCCGGCCGGGGCTGTTGGCACCGACGCACCGTGCTCCGAGCCGTGCCCAGCTCAGCTATTAATCCATGAGCCGCGGCTCACCGCGCAGGCTTTTATCGAACCTGACCACGCCGCACCAACCGACCGCGGGGTAAAAGCGAGCAGCAGAAGCAGAAGCCCAATCCATAGCGGGAGGGGAGGCGGGAGCCCATCTATCTGCTGTGCCGCGCTCCCAGTCCCCAGAGATTGACCCCCGCCCATCTATTGCTCGCCCTGGCTTTGTCCTCTCTGACGGCTGCACCTCTCGGTGTCACACTCCCACAGCCCCACCACATCGATCACGGTGCTCCCTTCTGGTTCAGTGTGGTTCTACTCTGAGACGAGCTGCCTGTGGCCTTGTTTAGATCGCCAACTTTCGCCAACTTATTTTGCCAACTTGTCACATCGAATGTTTGACACTAATTAGGAGTATTAAACATAGGTATAAAAATAAACTAATTACATAGATGGACTCCACATCGTGAGACAAATCTATTAAGCCTAATTAATTCGTCATTAGACACTGTCGTGCTACAGTAACCCGTCATTAAAAATGCACTAATGACGGCACATATTAGGCTTAATAGATTCGTCTTGCGATGTAGAGTCCATCTGTGTAATTAGTTTTATAATTAGTCTATATTTAGTACTCCTAATTAGTGTCAAAAGGATGAATGTGACATTTCGCCAACTTTCACCGACTCATAGCCATCTCTCACCTTCGGCTAGTCCAGCACTCATTCCCAAACACCGGCTACATAGCCCGCTTGTCCTCTTCCCCGGAGGCCAAGGCCACGCACATGGCGCTGCCTCCCATCCTCGTCATCCTCCCGCTCCTCCTCCTGCTCATCGGCTCGCAAGCGGCCCGGTCCGCGGCCACGCTGCACGAGCGCGACGCGGCGGCGCTCCGGGACGTCCGCGCGGCGCTGCGGGACCTGCCAGGCTCCCGGTTCTTCGACTCCTGGGACGACACGCGCAGCCCGTGCGCGTACGCCGGCGTGGTGTGCGCGCCCGACGACGAGGACGACGGCCAGGCCTCGTCGGCTCCGCTGCGCGTCTCCGTCCTCACCCTCGGCACGGGCCTCGCCGACTCGCCCGGCCTCGCCGGGACGCTCCCGGCCTCGCTCGGGAGCCTCTCCGCCCTCACCGACCTCGTCCTCTACCCGGGGAGCGTCTCGGGGACCATCCCCGTTGACATTGGCTCGGGGCTCCGCCGCCTCCGCCTCCTCTCGCTCTCCGGCAACCAGCTCACCGGACCAGTGCCCGAGTCCCTCGTGGGGCTACCCGATCTGCACACTCTCGATCTTGGCAACAACCGGCTCGAGGGCGCCATCCCCACCGGCTTGCTGCTGCCGTTGTCGCCGAGCCTCAAGGTGCTCATCCTGGCCAACAATGGCGGCCTCTCCGGTCAAATCCCAGCCGAATTCTCCACCTCGGAGCTGTTCCATGTCGACCTCAGCCGGAACGCCATCACAGGAACTCTCCCCCCGCTGCCGCCGACCATCCGATACTTCTCCGTCGCCGGCAACGAGATGCAGGGCAGCCTCGACGGCGGCGTCTTCAACAACGCACCCACCGACCTGGCCTTGCTCGACCTGTCCATGAACGCCTTCTCGGGCTCCATCCCGGCGGAGGTGTTCGCTCTCCCGAGCGCGTCCTCGCTGCTCCTGTCCAGGAACAACTTCACCGGCCCGCTCACCGTGGCGGGCGGCACGCCGGCGCAATGGGCTGTGGTGGACATCAGCCACAACGGAATCTCCGGCGAGGTCCCGGAGGCTCTGGCGGCGGCGGCGAGCCTGTACGTTAACAACAACCGGATGTCCGGCGAGGTCCCCTGGGCGGTGGCGCGCAGCGTGTTCACCGGCAGCATGACAACGTTCTACGCGCAGCACAACTTCCTGACGGGGTTTCCGGCGCCGCCGCTGCCGCTGCCGGATTCCGCGGCGCTGTGCCTGTCGTACAACTGCATGGAACTTCCGTCCGTTTCGGCGGCGGATGGTTGCCCCACCATCGGCGGTCCGCTGGAGGCAAGGCCCGCAGACCAGTGCCGCAGCAGCACCGACGCTCGCAGCAGCGGAGATGGCGACTGAGCCGCGCGCCGACGCGACATCTCCCCGTCCCCGTGGAAGCGAAGACATGTGGGGGCACGGAGCACGTTCGCAGCTCGGCACGGACGTACGGAGGTGTCGTTGGTTCGGACGGGACACGGGACAACCCCGCGGGCGGAGGCTGGGCCTCACAATTTTTTCGTTTGTCCATTTGTTTTAGCTGTGGCTTTCATGTGATTGGGTTTGAATTCACTGCGTCGGCCTGTCGTCCCGCGGCAACGGTCACACGGGCTGACGGGTGTGCGCGTATGTGTGCATGTATGCTGTTTTTTTGAAGAAAGTGCATGTATGCTGTTACTAGTAGGTTGTGCGTTGTGTTTACGAAAGCTTGACAATCTTACGCTGTAGAAGTGAGCATTTGTGGAGGATGTTAGTGCCGGTTAGACTTTATGACCATACTGACGCATTGAATAAGTATCGGGTCTAGCGCATAATCCATTGCTCATGTAAGCCATTTTTTTAATATACGTTATGTTCGGATTACAAACTAAACACCTATTCATTCCAATTTTTCATTATTAACTATTCTGTTGATGGTAAAAAATGACAAAAATACTGATCTAGCTCAACAGCCGGTCTAACCGCCTGTAACAGGCGGTCTGACCGGATGTACCCTGTAGCCGGTCTGGCAAAACGCCAGGCGGTCTGTCCGTCTGTACAGCCGGTCTAGACCGTCTGTACGAAAGTGCTTAAAATATAAGTTTGACTCCACCATTGTGTAGGGCTCGTCGAGACGATCAAAATGCATACGTGGATCGTCTGATTTGAGTCCGGACGAGGAAGTTATAGCTCTGTCGAGGATCACCCTACGCCCAGCAGGTTAGACCGCCTGTACACGGGGTTAGACCGTGTGTAGCAGTTCTAATCTGAATTAGAGTTGTATTTTGATGGGTTCATTATGTAATTGACTCCCCACGGGGTAAGACCTTCCCACCCTATATTATGAAGGGTCGTGGCCGATTAGGAACCTCTACCCAATCGTCAAACACAAATACATCTACTATTTTGTACCTTTTCTTTTATTCCTTTGCCTTAACTTTTCCAATCTAATATGTTGTTCTTCCTTCGTATCGACGACGACCAAGGACGTTTTATGTGGCCTGCCGATAACCCAAGGTGCGCCTACCCTGACGGGGTCCCTCCCGAATGGGCGTTCGTTGGTTTCTTACCGAGCTGTCGTAGGGAGTCTGACCGTGTGGAATAGAGAGTCTGACCGCCCGTGCTCCAACAGAGTAGGCATCTAGTGACCCAAACCCATTTTGGATCGTGTACAGTGTTTTGGGTTACGAAAACGTGCTCCAACAGAGTACCCAAGCCGACGATGCATTTTGCGTTCTCTCCTCGCCAGAACCCAAATATACCTCTTTCTCTCTCCTCGACCCAAAACTGTGCGGGCTTGTGCTGCTGCTGCTGCTGCTGCTGCTGGTGGGTGCGCGGCGACGACGGGACCGTGGGGGAGCCGAGGAGGCTGACCGCCCTGAGCACGTCGAGGTCGTATGGCGCGGGGTTGGCGATGGCGGTATGGTGCTCGGGGGTGTAGAACTGTAGAAGAGGCCGCCGGTGTTGAGCAGCCGGCGCAGTGAGTTCCTCCATGCCCGAATCGAGCTCCTCCATGCCTGAATCGAGCTCCTCCCTGCATGAATCGAGGTAAGAGGTGACGGCCGCCTTCAGGGCATGCCTCTTCTCCCTTCCTGCCGTCGCATCTCTCTTCTCCCCTGCTCTTTCTTCCACTCTGTAGAAAACCACGAAGAGCAAGCTGCTCCTTCTTCCTCCACCGCATCAAGCAGAAGCATCTCCACCTCTCCCTCCTCTTTCATCTACACGAAGAAAACTACCAGCCACCAACGAACCCTCCATCTCCTTCCCTGTTTTTCCCATACGGGCTGCAGTGCCTCTTCTCCGACCGATGGCCATTGGCCAGCAGCAGCTTGCCTGCCTTGCAGCCCATCCACACCACGCGCCACCACCACCTGTAGCGAGGAGAGGAGGAGCACAACGCCGAGTCGAACAGAAGCAGCTGCAGAAGCACGGCAGCGGCGGCGACGGCTGGCGCGATGCTTCCGTGGCGGAGGGGATGAGTTTGGCAGATGCGTTAGCTGTTGGAGAGGATGAGTTTTTGGGTTGTTATGCATTCACTGTGGGTGACCCATTTGCTAGAAATGGGTCTTCTAGTATTGTTGGAGATAACAAGGGGTCTGACTGCCCGTCGCAGAGGCGCTGCAGCGAGCTCCTTTGCGCGCCACACGATCTAGTGCATTCGTGTATTAGCCCGAAACAGTTCCTCCCTCTCTCAGAACACGTTTCCTAGGACTTAGTGTTTTTTATCCCAATCACGAGCAAACTTAAGACTAAGAAAGTTAAAAGCCACACCTTTTCGAACCGAGGGAGTAGTGGTGTGTTGCGATGATCTCTCTGTGTTGTGTCTCATCTATATGTGTGAACGTCTACTTCTGATGCTGTATTTTCTTTCTTTTTTTTGAAAAAAATGTTATGGAACATGACTTAAGCTCAGGAGTAAAAACCAGGTGGACCGAGTCCTTCTCAGCCGCTCCGGCCCACGGGCCCAAATTGAAACTTTAGTACTAGCCGTGTTTGACGGACCCTCTGTTTTGCGATTCTGCTTTGCGGTCCAGTCTCCGGTCGTGTGAGAACTGATGAGAAGGAAGGGCGCCATACGAAAGTGACCCCCGAATTCCGTTGATTAACGGGTGCAGTCAAGACAAAGAATGGTCCCTCCAATTGGCATCACTTTGGATAGTTTGAACTAAAATGACTTCCAGAGCACCAGCCAAGGTCGGTCTGTTCCGTCAGAATCACTCTTGACCTACGAAAAAAAACCACGTACTACTAATCAAAGACCAAAAGTCAGTCTGAAACCTTCGCGGCAAGCACCTCGTGTAACTACAACTACAAGTCCATTACCGTAACCCACGCAGGAAACCGAATCATGCCATGGTGCCAGTCTACAAACAAAAAAGCTCGGGAGCCCCCCGCTCCCTCCGCATTCGGTCGCCAAAAGCCACGCCACTGAGCACAAACAGGCCCAGACATGGAGGCACCGACATGCCATGCGTTCAGGTACCTCCTCGCGTTCCTGCTCCTGCTGCTCCGCGGCGGCCTCGTGCGCCACGCGGCCGCGCAGCAGCAGCAGCCGGGGGCCGAGGCGGGGGTGCTGCTCCAGATCAAGCGCGCGTGGGGCGACCCGCCCGTGCTTGCCGCGTGGAACGGCACGGCCACGGCGGCGAGCGCGCACTGCACGTGGCCGTACGTGCGCTGCGACAAGGCCGGGCGCGTCGCGAGCCTCTCCCTCGCCAGCGTCAACGTCGCGGGTCCCTTCCCGGACGCCATCGGCAACCTCTCCGGCCTCACACACCTCGACGTCTCCAACAACAGCATCGCCGGCGCGTTCCCGACGGCGATCTACCGCTGCACGTCGCTTCGGTACCTCGATCTGTCCGAGAACTACCTCGGTGGTGAGCTCCCTGCGGACATGGGTTCTCGTCTCGCGGGGAACCTGACAACGCTGGTCCTCCGTGGCAACAATTTCAATGGCACCATTCCGGCGTCGCTCTCCAGCCTCGGGAATCTCCAGCATCTCAAGCTGGACAACAATCGCTTCACCGGCACCATCCCAGCAGAGCTCGGTGCGCTGACGGGGCTTCAGGAGCTGTGGCTGGCGAACAACCCGTTCGAGCCAGGCGAGCTGCCGGACTCGTTTAAGAACCTGACCAACATGACTAGCCTCTGGGCACAGCAGTGCAACCTCGTCGGTGTCTTCCCGAGCTATGTAGGGGAGATGCTGGAGTTGGAGTTACTGGACCTGTCCATCAACATGTTGACAGGAAGTATACCTCCGAAGGTTTGGAGCCTGAATAAACTGCAACAATTGACAGTTTACAGGAACAACCTCACCGGCAACGTCGCCGTGGATGGATTTGCCGCGATGGGCCTGACAATAATCGATGTCTCGGAGAACAACCTTACAGGAGTCGTCCCGGAAGTTTTTGGGCAGTTGGAAAATCTTACAAAATTGTACCTATTCGACAACAAGTTCTATGGCGAGATACCAGCGAGCATTGGCCGTTTGCCCTCGCTGCGGATATTAAGGCTTACCGGTAACAGGTTTACCGGTACGCTCCCACCTGAACTCGGGAAGCACTCGGCCTTGATTTATGTGGAGGCCGACGACAACGAGCTCGCTGGTGCTATCCCGGAAGGGCTTTGTGCCAAAGGCCAGTTATGGACGTTCACTGCCAAGGACAACTACTTGAACGGATCCATCCCGGAAGGCCTGGCCAACTGCACCACTCTGCTCAGCCTGCAGCTAGACAGTAACCAGCTCTCCGGCGAGGTGCCCCAAGCTCTCTGGACGGTGACTCATATTGAAACCGTGCTCCTACATAATAACAGGCTCACCGGAAGACTCCCTGCGACGCTGTATAGTAACCTTTCGATTGTAAACATCGAGAGCAACCAGTTCTCTGGAAGCATCCCGGCAACAGCTGCTGCGCTGCAGGTGTTCATCGCTGATAACAACCAGTTCTCCGGCGAGTTACCGGACAGTCTTGGCGACGGCATGCCCCTGCTGGATAATCTGAACCTGTCCGGTAACCAACTCTCCGGTGGGATCCCGGGGAGCGTTGGCAAGCTAAGTCATCTGACGCAGATGGACATCAGCAGGAACCACCTCACGGGCACGATACCGGCAGAATTGGGCTCTATACCAGTTCTGAACATCCTTGACCTTTCGTCGAACAACCTCTCCGGCGCCATACCTCCGTCTCTCGCGAATCCGAAACTCAGCTCCCTCAACCTGTCATCTAACCAGCTCAGCGGCCAGGTCCCAGCCGGGCTCGCCACCGCGGCCAACGAGAACAGCTTCCTCGACAACCTCAGCCTCTGCACCGACGATGTGGGACCCAGCTACCTCGCCGGCGTTCGATCCTGCACCGGAGGCGGGTCGCAAGATGGCAATTCTTCTTCCGGAGGCGTCTCGCAATCTCTCCGCACCGGCCTCCTCGTCGCCGGAGCCGCGTTCCTCCTCATCGCCGCGGCCATCTCTTTCTTCTTCGTCCGCGAGATGAAGAAACGGCGCCGCGTCGGGGACCAAGATGGCTGGAAGACGACGCCTTTCGTCCAAGGCCTCGGCTTCGGGGAGGCCTCCATACTCCGGGGCCTCGTGGAGGAGAACCTGATCGGCCGCGGCGGGTCGGGTCGCGTGTACCGCGTCACCTACACCCACCGTCTCAACGGGAGAGTGAGCGCGGTGGCCGTGAAGCACATACGGGTCGCCGCTGGGACACCGGACGAGAAGGTGGAGCGCGAGTTCGAGTCGGAGGCGAGCGTCCTCGGCGGCGTCCGGCACAACAACATCGTGAGGCTGCTCTGCTGCCTCTCCGGCGCCGAGGCCAGGCTCCTCGTGTACGACTACATGGACAACGGCAGCCTGGACAGGTGGCTCCACGGCGACGGCGGCGGGCACCTCACGGCGAGGCCGCCGCTGGACTGGATGACGAGGCTCAGGGTGGCCGTCGGGGCAGCGCAGGGGCTGTGCTACATGCACCACGAGTGCTCGCCGCCCATCGTCCACCGCGACGTCAAGGCGAGCAACATCCTGCTGGACTCGGAGTTCCGTGCCAAGGTCGCCGACTTCGGGCTCGCCAGGACGCTGGCGCAGGCCGGGGCGTCCGAAACCATGTCCGCCGTCGCCGGGTCCTTCGGCTACATGGCTCCCGGTAAGGATCCCCTGCTTCCTGCTCCTGGTGGATGCTGGTCACGTTTTGTTTGCCGGATTCTGTACAGTTGATGTGTACGGAATGTCACAATCACGTGTTCTTCTTGTTGCCGGATTCGTGTTGGTTTGCGATTTGCAGAGTGTGCCTACACCAAGAGAGTGGACGAGAAGGTAGACGTGTACAGCTTCGGCGTCGTACTACTGGAGCTCATCACCGGCAAGGAGGCCAACGACGGCGGCGAGTACGGCAACCTGGCGGAATGGGCACGGCACCACTATCGATCAGGAGGCAGCATCCCCGATGCTACGGACAGGAGCATCAGGTACGCAGGGTACTCTGAGGAGATCGAGATCGTCTTCAGGTTAGCCGTGCAGTGCACCGGAGATTTGCCGTCATCGCGGCCAACCATGAAGGCCGTGTTGCAGATCCTGCTCATATGCAGCGAGCAGACGCACAAGAAGAGCAAAACAGAGCTTGGGCTGGAGTACGAAGCAGCTCCACTCCTGCTTCCCCTTTCGAACGGCACAGAAATTGACGTCGAGGATAACAGTGATTTCGACAGCATTACCTGAAGATCCGAGCATTGCATGAATATCCTAGAGCAAGTCAGGACAACATCAGTCTAACAGCTACAATGATGCTTCCGTTAGTACAGTTTAGCACTGTATAGCAGAGAATTATGCATTAGAATTCACAACGTGCCACCATGACTGACTCTACAAAGTACAGTATACGGTAAACTTGTATTAAATCACACACATAGTTAGACCAGTAAAACAGGAGGACAGGTGTACAGTACTATGTAATTACTGAAATAATGCAGGAATTCTGAAATAAAGGCAAGAACTCTGCATATATATGTTATTCATTAAAGAACGAATCGATTGTATAATTTTCTTCCCCTCTTTATTTTGAAATACAAGATTACACAGATAATCACAAGGTTTGCAATATCGCATCACAGTACAAACTTAAAGTGTTAGGGGAAAAAAGAATGACAAGAAAGGAACGGCCTCACTCAAAGGTCCGCTTCCACTTCCCTGCGGTGCTAGTCCCTCTTCCAACTTCCAAACGATATACTCATATACTCCAAAGTTGCCATATTAGCTATGTCCCGCTGCAGAGGCAAAAAGAGATGCGAATCGCACGAGGGGACCTCTCGGCTGAAGGGGAAAAGGGAGGAAAACTAAAAGGTTACACTTGGAACTCGGACTCTCGAGCTCCTAGAACTATGCAGCTTCAGCATACTGGGAGTGTGAGGCTGCAAGAAGTGCAGCCCCGATTCCTGAGCCGTCGTTGGCTAACTTGACAACAACCGACGAGGCAGCCTCCTCACCGAGCAGATCAGTAAGTGTCGTTTCTAGGCAGGCACTGAACTTCTTGTAATGCTCATATAAGCCACCATCCATGGCAACCACTGTCCTTTGTTGGCTAAAGTCATTTGGCAATTTGTCCTTGCCAAGCTTCTTCAGAATGCCATATATACCAGCAGCAGCCAAGCGTGCAACCCTCTCCGCGACAAGGTCGCATACATGAAGAGTAATGTATCTTGCTTCAAGGGAAGTATCAGGAACCTAAAATAAGTAGAAGCATAACTCGTAAGGAACCAATTGTTCTTTAAGACTATATAAGAGTATCTTTCTTGAACATGTGTACCATCATACCCCTAGAATATCCTTCAGCTTAGCTCCCAGGTGTTTGAGATCATGTGAAGTGTCATGATGCATGGCTGACATATCCGGTGTTCTGCAAGATCACAATTACAATTTCATTGGGAAAATCTTTATTTGTTACAGAAGACTTGCAATTCTGCTTCACAAATTTTTTGATAAACTTTTGCAGTACCATTTTATATATGGCCAAACTCCAAAATGTGGAAAATGTGCTCATCCAGCAAGATTTACAATATAGTGGTTTCCACCTATCATATATAACTGAAGACTACAATGTTTACAATGTTCACTTCGCTTTCTTCCCAATATAATCTATGGGTGTGATTTTAAAGGTGCACATGAGAAACAGAAGGAGAATTAGGATTCATTTTTTCACTAGTTATTTGAAGCTAGAAAGTGCAAATTTCAAGTTATACGACAAGATCAGGGAATTGATTGTTATGCCCCCACATGCTTAAAAATCCAGAAAATGACGATAAAATGCACCACATTGCCTCTCAGTTTAAATTTAATGATTGGCTTTGTAAATAACAATGTAAGAAGAGACTCATAGCTTTCATCAGAAGTTCGAACATGATGAAACCCCAAAGCTTACCACTTCTGTTTCCCATGTCCAGCTATTTTTGGGGTGCACTTTCTAATTTTGAGCTTTAAATGTACAGTAGGATTCATAGTAGAAACTGCCGAAGCAGATCCGTTTATATTTCGGAAATATGTGCGCAATGTTATCTAAGTTGATTTGGATCTTTTGTTTGTGTGTGTATCCTACTAATATAAGAAAAGCAAGATGATGAATGGATGGAATATGAAAATGCACCTCAGTACAAATAATTGTTCCAATTTTGGCGGAACAACATCCCCAAACAGTGAAGCGTCATGAGCTAGTTTCAGCAGGATCCTCCGCACAATTTCTCCAAGATACATTCCAGAAATCATCTTTTCATATAGCTGAGGAAAAGAATACATAGACTGTTAAAGTTATTCTTCTTAATATAATGATGCACAACTCTCCTGTGTTTTCAAGAAAAAAAAATACTGTGCTGAAGTTTGAAACCCAAACATAGTCAAAACAACAGATAAATTGTTTCGCTATTCATCAGTTGCCTTTTCCTCTTGAATATGAGTCAACTTTTTGTCACAATTGGATGATCAGTTCTGTGTGTAGATAGGGTGCAGCATCTGGTTGGAGCTGATCCAGTGCATAAAACATGTGACTTATGCCGAGGAAAGAAATCTGAGACCTAAATAAACAGCCGCATAGGTTAAGTCGACGTACCTGCTCGCCAGGGTTCAGACTTTCAAAGTCCAAGGCTTTATCATACTCTGAAGTTGGAAGCTTATCCGACCTGAAGTTTCCCCATTCCATGTTTATTACCTGTAGCATTCCAATAGAACCAAGTATTATGTCATCAACTAACTAGTTCCAAAATAAAAACTCACGTCAGATGCATAACAAGGTCCATTTAAAATAGAAACTTGAACAACATAGGAGGAATTAAGTGGCATTGTAATAAGACCCTAATATACAAAACTGGAGGTCCAACTAAGCAAAACCGGACACCAAAACATCTCATTTACATAAGTTGAGAGGGTATAAAATCCGGTTTTATAGATTAGGGAGTCAAGTGTCCAACTCGCGATACGTTAGGGGTTTATATGGACTTTATATAGGCACCAAACTTGAATCTGAGAGGTGGGAGTGTACAATGACCTCTCAGTCTCTCACCACTAAAGTTACATGTGTAATGAGGAAGTTGGACACTTACCATATTCCCTGATCTAGGTAGTGTCCCATTCCATTTAGGAATCGCATTTGCATGTTCCACATAAGCTGCATTTGTACCCGTGCCCAATATTACCGCAGCGACAACATCATTATCAACATACCTCCCACCAGCCAATGTGCCTACAGTATCATTAACCTGAACAAAAATGTTAGCTGCCACTTTACATCATTTTGTATTTACCTGTAATATGTGCCAACTGACCTTTGTCTACATCAATATAAAGTTCTCTCAAGAAATCAAAATCAGCATAAAAACATGCATGCAAATGGCACGTGGATATCTGAGATAACAAGTAATCGACAATTTTAAATTTACTTACCAGGGCTGTAACTTTCATATCTAGACCCTGCCTCTCCATAGCCCTACTCAATTCAGCCACAACATCTTCTCCAACCTGCTCAGAATCAATAGTGTGTTTAATGTAGGATAAATTACAGTTGACACAAAACCATGAATCGGAATAAAACATAGATCATTTTCAAAAATTAAAGAGTAGGGTTTCTAAGTGTGGTCAGAACATGGCAAAACAGAAGCTGCCCAGTTATTTGTGCAGGACGTTTCACAAGTACAGAAAAAGGCAACATCAAGACCTGAAAGAAACTTCATTGTCCATTTAATAAGATTTTTTTTTGTGAAAATGAAATACAGAAATTAAATTGCCACATTGCATGATCACGAAAAGCACATAGTATTAGAGAAAAATCCAAATTTTGGTATCACATTCAGATTCTTGACAAGACACTGATAACCAAGTTTTGGTATCATATTCAGCTTCTGGTCAAGGCACTGGTATGAACAAAAGTCGTGTTGTTTTTACCGTACCATTCATGGAAAAGCTAAATATGATAGTGTAATAAACTAATTATCAACAAGAGTCCGTGTTGTTTTTACCGTGCCATTGATGCAAAAGCCCTTGGTCCACTTAATCAGAGTGCCAGATGATATTGATGTTTGGTGCACTGGGAAAGAAAAGGTGAAACCCAGTTCTCTCTTTTTGCCGTCTGGTAGGTGGAAATCCTCTCCTTCAGTTCGCACAAATTTTTCCAACTCAGCAGCAATGAAATCAAACAGCTCCTATACTCGTGCTTGCAGAAATATCAGTAAAGCATGCACCAAAATCGTGTTGATGCAGGAAACTTGAAAAGAGCCACTGTGAGTACTCACCGTGGAAGTCCCAACCATCAGATGAGGCGGAATGGAGACCTCTTTGTATTCTTGCTTCACGACACGCTTCTCCCTACCTCCAAGTTGAACCCGTATGACACGAAAGTTGGTCCCACCAAGATCCAGTGCATAAAACAGTCCATGCTCATCCCTGCAGTGCAGAATGACACTTGTCATTAAATAAGGTAATTGATAGCAGTGACGACCAGAAAGGAAGACTTCATGAAGCGAGACCCATGTTTTACACAGAATTACAAATACAACGGACTGTATTTTTTTTATAGCAATACAAATTACTTTTTGTGTGTGACTCTGTAGCTACATAAAAAAAAAGTAACATGGGTTCACGATTACAAAGGTTGACTGCATGTTACATGTTTGAATAGTGCCAAACATTTGATGACAGAGGCAGTACCCAAAGGGAAGTGCTGTCATTAAAATAGTTTGGACATTAGCCATGACGTAGAAAGGACGAGTCCAACATGAAGGTAGCGATATACACGAACATTGCCCTTCGTTTGTTAAAAGAAGACACTGTAGTTTTGGAATGATCTGTGAAGCTATGACAACATCAAAACCGACCTGTTCATTGCCTTGCCTGTCCACCTTGGTTACCTCGCCAACCCAACGTGGCCGAAAATTGCAGACCGAACAAACCCACAACAACTAACTGAGGAGGAAGGAAAATATTCACAGTTTCACACACCATCATCCCAACAGCGGTGACGCTCTGATGTTCAAGACTACAAGAATTGTGAAGGTACCCATGGACCAGAACTCCACAGATGAGATACAAGGTCTCGTCCCGTCCTCCTACCAGAATGAACAAAGGAGTAACAAAGATGAAAAATTGCCCTCAAAACCATGTCAAAGCACCGTATCCAATCTGGAATAACCCCACATTTCCACTTCCACCGAATCAAAACTTGAATAACCCAACGGGAGGCCGCGAATTCCCAACCAAACAACCAATTCATTCGCCAAGACGACGCACACAGGTTTGGGAAATGAGAACAAGCAATTCTCAGGCCACATCCATGCGGGGAAGACGCTTACCCGGTGGGGAGGTTGTCGACGTAGCTGATGAGCATCTTGACAGGGGCGTGCGGGTCGGCGCGCAGGCCTCGCTCCATCTCCTCCACCATGGCGTCCGCGATGCCGCGCAGCAGCGCCGTGGGCGTCGACATCGCCTTCTCCACCTCCTCGAGCACCGCCGCGGCCTTCCTCTTCCTCTCGTCCTCGGCCTCCCGCCGGCGGCGGCTCCTCCGCGACACCACCACCGCCACCCCAACCGCCGCGGCGGCCGCGGCGCACACCACCACCGCCGTCCCGACGACCGCCGCCCCCTTCCCCATCGCGCCCCCGCCCACCGAACCCTAGCCTCCTCCCAATCGAGACGCGCGACCGCCGACCCCAAGACCGGACCAGCTCGGCGCGTGCCCGGATCGCGAGCTAGGCCACTCTGCAGCCCGCCCCTTCTCTCTCTCTCCTCACTTGTCTGCCTCCAGGCTCCAGCTCGTTCTCCGCTTGCGGAAGCGTGGGAGTGGGACGAGAGCCACGAGTTGGGCGTTTTCCCAGCAAATAAATCCCCCTCGCCCAAGGGATTATTTACGCAAATACCCTGCCTAGAGAACGGCCAGGATTCAGTTGTCCTGGAGCGGACGGTTTCGATCCCCTTCGCGGGATAAGGGGATGGTGCATGGCGTGCCTGGGTTCCTGTGCCTTCCTGTCTCCGCACGGCGTGGGTCGTGATAACAGTTGTTTCTGAGGTTTTATTTGACAAAAGTTGCTAGAGGTTAACGGTCGAGCGCACGAGCAGAAGCCAGAAGCGAGCGATTACTCCAGCGAGGGGTGTGCCCGTAAAGTTACCAGCTGTCCAGCTACGCTAGGCGAAAAATAATGAGTTGCAACTGATTATTCTGTCAGGAACCCAGGGCCGAGGCCCACAGGTCAGCGTAACGTAGGAAGAAGAATGGGGTCACGTGCGGGTGGGCCCGCGCGGGGGGAAGCTGACGTGACGACACGAATGCTGACGCTAGTGTGTCGACACATTTTAGCGGCCGGTGGCCATGCCCCGCCCCGAGATGCGTGCGGCGGTGGGGGTGCCGACGGCGTGGGGTCAACGGCGCACCAACCGCGCGCCAGAGGACAGAAACAGCGCCTCGGCAGCCGCACCCGACGTCACCGACGGGTGGGTCCCTTTCCGAGTCCATCGTCACCGGGAGAGCGGGCGCGGCATGTCACATGTGATGGGTGGGCCGGCGGATGGGTGCAAGATGGACCGGATGCGTGACGTATCCCAGCCGTAAGCCGAGAGCTGACTCGCTGGCAATGGGAAATGCTTAGTTGGTGGGAGGAGAAAAAGAACTTTTTCTGAAAAGCGTGTTCTGTGAGAGTGATGAATAAGAAAGTTGGAGGGAATTGAAGGGAAACTTTTCTAAAAATCGTGTTTTCTGAAATGAATAAATAGTAAAGTCTAAAAAAAACTTCTAAAACTAAACACAGCATGAAGTTGCTCATGGCATCACGGCTTCCCAAGGATTGGGGTGGGGCCTGAAGGTTGTATGGTTCCGTGCTTCCATGATTGGCAGCTTGGCGGCGCAATGGCGCTCGTTAACTTCCCGGTTAATAGTGCCACGTAGCTTTCGGACACAACGTGCTACAACTACAATCAGAGACGTGGGGGAGATGCTCTAAACAATGCTAGGTGTTCCTATAAAGTATAAACAATGGACATGGTAGGCCAATCTAGTGAAAATAAAGGGGGTTGTACTTGCAAGACGAGTGGCTTAAAAGTCAAGCCCCGAAATGAAATAAGCAAGTACAGTACAGCCTAGTCTGGTTGGCCGCTTTGTTTGGTCACATTTCTACAGCTGCGAAGGGTAGTTCACCGACAAATTGGTAGGCTCAGACAAGGCACGTTGCACGAGTGACACACTAACACCACGAGATTTTTTTTCCAGGCTATTTGTTACAATTAGCTTAGCTGTGTAGTAAGGCAGAAAGGTCGAGAAAACAAACTTCAAGTTGTTAAAAAATGGCTGTCATTGAAAAGGAGATTTGGGTGATGAGAGAATACAAGAATAAAATGATTGAGATCCAGACGTGCACTCCTCACCGGGCCGTGGAGTGATAGCAAGGACCGATAAAATTCCCACTAGATAAAGGAAAGGTAACACACTAACAAATGCTTGCCACAACGCAAAGCCTTTTCACCACTAGACCTGCACGGTGCAGGCAAATCTTTTACCTTTGCCACCGTGGGATCTTACAAGCTGGGAATATGTATGTACAACAGCACATGCAGCTTGGTATTACTGAAGGCTGGCCTGACAGCAACTTGTCATCGTTAGATGAACTGTCAGCAACTAAATACGAGGTATCTGGTTGCCCTCTGAAGGGAAGTTGCAAAGATTAGAAGGATCATCCTAATTGGCATCGAAACATGCTATGTGACAGAGCTAAACACCCCCCATTTTCACAACCTTACAGATTGCCATTCTTCACCATCATTTTATCCCAATTTGATCAAAGATTCCATTGCTTGGGATGACAGGAATAAGGTAATTCCCAAAAAGGGAATCAAAGCTTTTATAGCTTCCGAGGCATCCCTCATGTTGTGCCTGAAGGACAACAAATCTCTTTGTCTCTCTAACTTTGTTAAGATCAATTCTCGGTGGCAAAACACCCGAAACCTGCAAAAGCAGAGTTCACATCAAGAAAGGATGTTAGCGAATATCAAGAATTAGAAAAGAGGCATCCATTGCCACTAGAGACTAGACATATCAGGGCATACCGATGAGTTGGAAGATGCTGCCGACTTGTCCTTGTCTTGGGTAACCTGAGAAGGCCTGGTCCTGTGTTACAGATAACAAGATAAATTATGCAGAAGACATCACAGTAGTTTTACAGAACAATTGCTACTCGCGAGCTTCATTATTAAAGAGTTGACTAGATAGAACACCAAGCAAAAATCAAAATCCAAGATGACCAGAATTTTACTGGCTTTTATTGCAATCATCAACTTAATGATTGGTGCCATCCTTGGGATGATGCACCCTTCCAACCCACTCTGGTAGTTAATTTCATGAGCATCGAAAAGCAATAGTGATAAAATCAAATTTGACATTCGATGGAAAGTTCAATAATAAAATATCTTGTGTTATAAGCGACAAAATAGAAGAATTAACCTACTTGGCTTTTCATTGCTATCAGAAAAGGATCTGCATAACTTGGATTTGATTACATTAGGTTTTCCTTTTATAATTTAGGTGTCCACTCAGGCTGTCAACTCACGAAAAAAATGAAAGCTAATCCTAATCAAATTTGGACAGACAATGTAAAGTTAGCTAACAGAATAGCTTGTTTTGGTTAGTGATTTAATGGGGATGATAATTAATGAAGAAGCAAAAACTTACTTGACTTGCACCTGCTGTCTTTGACAAATTTATCGGAGACAAGACTCCTATGTTTTTCAAATTCGTAATATGCTATACTACACTGCTACAAAGCACAGTCCATGGTTGGAGCTAACATAGCAATGTAACAAAGGATGAAGTCATAAAACAAGGAGTAAAGATTTTTCCACTTTGCTTGAAACAAATGTTTTTGTGCAAGCAGGGTATGACCGTATGAGGCACTAAACACACATCCGCTTTGAATCTTCAGGATCATGTAAGAATACCCCAAAAAAAACCACAAGAAACATGAAACATACACTAAAAGCAAAATCCCTGGGTGAAGAATACAAGTTTCTTCATACATTGGCCCTCAAATTCACCCACTGCACCTGTCGACCTATGTATGCTACCTAGCAATGTCCAATGCCCCCAGGTCCTAGCAGGTGAAGGACGAAGCATTGGCTGGAAGTTATTTGTCTGAGGCAGAGAAATGCAAAATGACCTCGAGATTCCCTCCGATCAACAAGGCTCCACTTCCATACGAATATGGGGACTTTAGCAGAAATACGGAGGATCACACGCACACTGCCACACCCCAAAGCCCCTTTTGAAGAACACCAAGACCTAACGGATGAAGATGCTCACGGGGTCACCTACTCCAGAATCTTACCTAAAAGGAGCCTACACTTGTAGCCATCTCACCACTCCACTGGCCACGACCGATCCACTTCGATCCGCTCATCAAAATTAGATGGGCAGCGCGGCGCGACCGGATGAAATCGGCATGGGAGTACCCTAAATTGGAGCGTTCGGAGGACATAGCATCACGGCAAACATATCTAACAAGGCCGCGGAGGATTCGGGAGGGGCGAAAAGCTAGTACCTCCTAAGCGGTTCGATCTTCCGCCGCTTTGGCGGCGGCGGCGGCGCCGTGGCCGGGGAGCCAAGCTCTGATCCCTCGGCCGCCATGCCGCCACTACTGCCTTCCTCCTCGGCTTCGCCCTTGCAGGCCTGAACCCAGTTACTTGTTGAGTAAACTTTGGGCCGAAAGGGTGAGACCTTTTTGGAGCCCAGTATAAGCCCATTACCAGTCTTCGGGTGTGTTTAGATGGTAGGAAAAAACACTGTAGCATAAGGAAAAACACTATAGCATTCGTCGGGAAACGTGTTTTGTAAGGGAGGAATAGTGAAAAGTTGGAATGAATAGTGAAAAGTTGGAATGAATAGTGCTCTGAACATGGCCTTCATCTTGTTTGAGTGGACTTTTCCATTTTGGCCAACAAATTTAAGTGAACCGCGACGACGGACGGAAAGGGTTCGCCGCAAGTGGCATTTCCAAAATCATGTGTTCGCCGTGCCATTTTGTCCGAAAGCACGAAATTATGACCATCCCATTAGCGTACGACGCTCCATCAACATCTTTGCTTTTAGAGGTCGTTCTCTTTCTCTAAGCATCGTGCACAGCACAGTGACATCCTTCATGCCTTGTCTGGTGTCCACATTACGCTTCGTGGTTTCGTAGTCCGCTGAACCGTCGCCTTTCAGGCACCGATGATTCCCCAACTTCTTATCGTAACGATCCACGCCACACTTAAATCAGCCGCTGATCGGCTCAGCTCAACCAGGCCCAGCACTATAGTATTCCGAATGGACGGCCCGGGCCTAGCCCGGCTCTAGCCCTATCTGGCCCGGCCCTATGCGGCCCGCCTCCACCATAGTGCCGTGCCGTTCCATGCTGTCGTGCCTGACCAGCGGCCCAAGCACGGAACGAAGGCCTATTTTTCGGACCGGGCCGGCACTAAGCCCTAAAAGCACTATGCCAAGGCCCGACCCTATAAAAGCACTAAACCCTTCAAACCTCTCCACCATATTCAAAATAACTATACATTTCAACTTCAATAGAATTAAATTTCACATTCACACCACACAAGACAAATCACAAAGAGAGCACAAATTTTCAAAAGTTTGAGCTCGTGCAATGGCTGCCTCATTAAAAACCTATCTAGGTAAAACTCACACCTCGTGAGAAACCCTAGATAGGGAAAAAGAGTGCAGCCAGCTCCATCAATTCAAATATAGTTCAATAGTAGCTTATTACAGACCATATTCAATTACAAAAATCAAGTTTCAGAAGCAGAAGGGCCATCAAGATACAACTCAGAGTAACATTCCTCTTCAAGTGCCTTGTCCTCCACCAGTTGTTGAAGCCTTGCATCTGCAACTTCCCAATCCTTGGTGCAGGTGAGAATCTCCACCATATCTGGGCTCAATCGTCGCCGTCGCTCCTCAATGGTCCTGCCAGTAGTGCTAAAAACAGACTGAAGAAACGGTAGAAACAGGTACAGTCAAAACATCTCTAGCTAAGATTGAAAGGACAGGATAAGTAAGTTTATGTTCATGCCACCAGCTGATGATGCTGAAATTATCACCAAATTCAGAGACAGTGTCACTGTCCAAGTAGGTAGTCAGTTCATTACCAATACCCAAAGAAGCTCCAGCTGATGCACTACTGGTTGCTGCTTGCAGCAAGGAACCAGCACTAGTTCTTCTAGATAGAGAGAGAGGAGTAGACAAAGAGTTACCACTTCCAGGAGTAGAAAAAATATCAGATTCACCTTCATCATCAGCATAAATGTCATCCTAAGCACTTTTTTCTTACCAGCAGTGGGGGGTTGAGTAGGTGTTCTCATTTTAACTACACCAAACTTGTCATCATATCTCTTAAACATGGTATTAAGTTGAGCCCTTACCTCAGTCAAGTAACAATAGTAATCAACACCAAGAAGCTTACCTAGCAACTTGAGAACACCATTGAAACCGTTCAATTTAGCTCTAGGATCCAAGATGAAAGCAAAAGAATAAAGTATAGGAATGTCCTTCCAGTACTTAATATAAACATCTTTCATACGAGTAACAACAGGCCTAAGCAACGAATCATTCTCATTGCTCTTGAAGTGCTTGCATATCAAAATCATATGATGCAACATAAGAGGAGAGTAGGTAATAAACACCAGAAAGTGCAACGGTGGCGTCATAAAACAAATCAAGGAATTCAAACATTTTCTCAGCAACAATCCAGTGATCATCTGTTAAAAGTCTAGACTCATTCTCAGCTCTAGGATAGTTGCTGTTAACGAAGACAGAAAAATTTTGCTTATAAGGGAGCAAATGCTTAAGCATGAGATATGTTGAGTTCCACCTCACATCCATATCCAAACCAAACTTTCTAGGACGAGCATTAACAGCAATACAAAACCTCTTAAAGTTTGCAATGCGCTGGTTTGAAGAATTCAAAAAATAAACAGCAGAGCGAATGTCCTCGAGATAGCTCTTAATTACATCCAGAGCACTTTTAACCATTAGGTTCAGTATGTGACATGCGCAACGCTGATGCAAGAAGAGTGTGCCAATATAACCAGAAAGTTTAGGAGCTAAAATGTGGCGGACCACTCCGAAATTATTCTGAGTTAAGTACCCACGGACCACTAATCAAGTAGTCAGGCACTTAATCCGGAATAAGCTGGAGCGCCGTCGGATTATACCCGATTAACCACGTATTTTCACGATCGAAACAACACGCGCGCCCTCACGAAGGTGAGTTCCAGAAATTACAACATTCCACAAATTCAACTTACATAAATAGTCTCATCAAGTTATTACAAACCAAGTCTGAATTCAAATAAGGTACGAGAGTTCATTGCAGCGGAAATTAAAACTAACGACGATACATAGCAACACCATAATGAAGTCGGCCATGGTGCTACTCCTCCCGATCCTCGGCAGAGGATGAAACCCACTCGACATGCCAGCCAGGTGGAACCTAGGCAGGCCAAGAGACGGAATTCACCGCCTCCTCCAAAGAAGTACCTGAAATAAATGCCACAAGCAAGGCTGAGTATACTAATACTCAGCAAGGTTTACCCGTCGGGTGGAAACTACACCACCGACTTCTAGACATGAGAGGCTTTTGGCTGGTGGGTTTGTTTACCAGAAAGCATCTAAGAGTGGATCTTACTTTCATGATTTTAGCAACAAATTCTACTAGTGTTAACCATTCTAGATTACCATCCTTTCTAAGCATACAAGTGGTGCAATACAATTTAGTACATACAACAAGTTCATCATCCTCAAAGTTCCACTTGTTACTCAATGCAGCACAGCGGTCAAGCAGTCTCATTAACCGCGAGAAACGGACAGTTCGAACCGAATTTTGCTACCTGACCAGGAGAAACCCAACACACACGGACAATGCTTGCTATAAAAGGCACAAACACTTCCTAACCTTACCATCAATCCACAATTCGACGCCGGGTCCATTCCCTTAGGATAAAGGTTTACCGCTTCACTCACGGCATCACGCATATATCCACTTGTGTACGGCAAGGGAAACAAAATATTTTCAAGGAGAGATGGCTATCGGTCCTAGCTGTTTCAATCTGGTACTGGGCTTACCGATTCCCATAGGTCGGCATGTGCGTGGTACGTTCAAAAACTTGACACACAGAACCACACGTTCCGACCTTAATCCAATTATCATACCCGGACGGGAGATCTACACATACCATCCCGCCCGTCCATCCTTATGATTCCAACATAAGTAAAGACAAGCAACTCCTATGTGTCGCGAGTGACAGGAAATCACTCGACTTGTAACGGTTCTAAAGCATTGCTCTATCGTCCCTATCATACTGGTGTTTCAAGTCATGGTACTAGAATCATGCAACTAGGGTATTCAGATAACTCCTTGCACATAAATGCACAAGCATAACATAATTCATAGTTGCACAAATGAAACTAAGTTATGCTTCGGGGCTTGCCTTCTTGAGCTAAGCCGGTGTCAGACTCTGGGTCAATCACGATCACGTTGGCACCACCTTCGGGAGCTTCTTCTTCGTTGGCGGGGACGAGGTTGTAGGTACCGTCAGCGAGAGTGCCTTCTACATGAGATGCAATATTTTTAAGTATTGATGCTGGTTTTTAGTCTAAAGGCTAAAGCACTTGAAGGCCATATTCACCTAGACATTCAAGTTTTATTATTTTCTTCACAAAATTAGAGAAAGTGTGAGGTGTAAATTTTATGCTTTTATGATGTTGATTGTGTACACATATAAAACAAGTCAAACCATTATTTTTAGGCAAGTGCTTAGTTCTGGATTTCAACTTCACATGCGCCACATTTGATTAATTGTCAACTTAACCTATATCTTTTTAATAAACCCGATTCACTCTAGTTCCTTCTCATTTTTGTTTCTCTTCTTCTGTTCATCCTTTTTATCCACAAACTTTATGACAGCTACTGGAGCATAAGAGCTAGGCTCACTCCAAAATTTAGCTAAAACCGAGCTACACAGAATTTATTAAAAATAGTGCAAGTTGCTGCTCAAAGATACAAGGTTAATTCATATAAAATCAAAACTACTTCCAAAACAAATGATTTCTCTACTAGAGCTAGACATGTGTAAAAGAAAGACTCTGGCCGAGTGGTGGCTAAAAATAAGACTTGGACAGCCCTCAATAATTTTCTATCTGGAAACCAAGATCTATTTATTTGTTGGCCTAAGCAGCATATAAAATTAAGTTTAGCATTTTTCCAACATGTGCTAACAAGTTTCTAGGCCCCTGATGAAAGTTGGTGATTTTTGACGGCGTGAAATATTTTTAATAATTGTAGAACTGAGCTAGAACAGAAATCACTAAATAATTCATAACTGAAGTTACAGGCCAAATTTTTAGGTCTCCTTTGGACACAAAGCTTCTACAGACATTACAAGGAACATATCCAAAGTTCAACTACAAAGGAGTTCAGGATTTGAAATGGTGCATAAAATTCTAAAAACTAAGTTTGAATTTTATTTCAAAAACTACCCAGCAAAAGTGAATACATGCCAACATGAGATTAGAGTTTACAATCTCACGAGTCCAGGGAGTATTTTTGTGCATTTTTCTGATTTGTCTATGATTTTTTATGGATTTTACAAGATCTCAGAAAAATGGATATAGGTTTAAGAATCTCTTTTATGCCGGAGACCTTAGAACTTTTAAAACCTTTCAAACAAGTCCCTGATATTTGCGCAGAGGACCCTAGAACTAAAAAGGGGAACGCGAAAGGGTCCCTGGGCTCGTCGGCGACCGGACTCCGGCAAGGAAACGGCGAACCAGTGCGGGGGAGGTGGGGGGAAACGACGAGGGGCTCACCGCGAGTCGGTTGGGGTAGGTCTCGTGGTCGGAGGTGAAACGGCGCGGCTCGTCGACGGTGAGCGGCGGAGCGGCTTGCTCCGGCGACGTCGGTAGCTGACTGCGGGGGTCGATGCGAGGCGCGGAGAGGCGTGTGAGCTTCACTGGACGATGGCGGAGCTCGTCGTGGGGCTTGTCGGCGACGGGGATGACCGGAGCATAGAGCTCGACGTGGAGGTGGAGCTCACGGCGGAAATGGCCGAGCGGCGGGGAAAAGCTTCGATTCACGTTGAGTGGTGCTCGATTCGAGCTGGGAAAGGCTCGAGGGGCTAGCTAGGTGGATGAGGAAGCTTCGGGTGCAGGGGATTAGGAAGCCGTGGAGGGAAACTCGATTGATTTCGGTTTGCGGTGCGAGAGCTTGAGCTCTGCTCTACGCGGCCGGAGGTTGAAGAAGCAGTGCGCGAGCGCGAGGAGGACGGGAATGGCTGAGTGCTGGCTGAGAGGGAGTGTGAGGTTGCTCGGTGGAGTGTTTGGGCGGGCTAGAGGGGGCCGAGCTGCCTCGGGAGCGTGCGCGGGGCGGATGGACGGCTGAGCAGCGCCATTGATGGCCTGTGAGCTCGGACAGTGCACGCGACGGGGTTGGGCGAGGGGTATCGTGACGTGGAGGAGTGAAGATACGCTGCAGAGTCTTTTGGCGCATAGCGGAAGGGAATCTAGCCACGGCGGGCCTCTGCACGACGAGTGCGCCGGCTGCCAATGGCCTTGCTTGGCTCGCCTTGATGGCGCGGCCGCTCGCCGCGTCAAGGCGACTCGTACAGTGCGCGAGCTGACCCGACGTGGACGCTGGCGTGCGCGCGGGGAGGAGAGACGCGGCTGCCAAGGCTTTGGTCGGCCTGGCCGGGTCGCCGCCGCTCGCCGGCCGCGTGGTGGCCGCTGCCGGCCTCGGGCAGAGCTGGCCGAGCGCCTGTCGGGACGCCCGTGGAGCATCACCGTTCAATTGTGCAAAACTCTGGAAATTTGAACTGAACTTCAAAAAGTGCAAACACAAAAGTTGGAGTTTGAAAAGTGGGACACAACTTTATTTTTGGGGTGAACCTGAAATTCCGAATTTTTTGAGTTCAAACAAGCCATATTTGAAAAGGTGTTATGCACGGTTTATAGAGTTTTTGAGTGGCTTAACTGCAAAATTTGGAAAAGTTCCCAACAGTGACTATGCTTTATTTTTTATGACAAACAACTTTTATTTTTGGAGATTTTACAAAATTTTTGAGATCTCAGCTAGGTGTCAAAAGGCCTTATTTAAATTCAAATTCGAAATTTAGATCAAGTTAAGTGTTCTTAAACCAAAGCTGTCCTTTAACCTTGTTTTTAGTGTATATTAAGGTTCTAAACATCAGGTATGTCACATAAAGATTCAATGGTGCCTTCATAAGAACCAACATAACAAGACATTTCAGGAGCTAATTTTTTCATAGCTTTGGTATTAGAAGAAGCATTGTCCAAAGTAACAGAAAAGACCTTAGGAGTTAAACCATACTCCTCTAAAACAGCAGAAACACGCTCTGCAATGTTCTCACCAGAATGAGATTCATCAATCAACCTAAACCCAATTACCCTCTTCTCCAATTGCCAATCAGGATTAACATAGTGAGCAACAACACTAAGGTAATCCTCCTTAGCATTGCCAGACCAAATATCAGAAGTGAGAGCAACAGATGAAACACCAACCAAATTTTCAATAAGCTTAACACGCAAACCATTAATGTACTTGATCAAATCTCTAGCTGTGGTTTGTGCAGAGACATGAGTAAATCTAGGATTATGAACACGCTTTATATACTCCTAATAAGCAGAAGATGCACCAAAACAGAGAGGAAGATCCAATCTAGCAATCAAACGACATAACTCAGTACGAGCTACTTCAGCACTATACTCCCAGTGACGAACACTACCATCAGAACTGAACGAAAGCAGAGACTGAGATTGGCGAATGCTTGCCTTTCTAGCATCGCAAACCTTAACATGCCGCAAGAGATGGCCTGTACCAATAGTAGAACGACCAGCATAAACATGGACACAATGAAAATATTTGGCATCGGTTCTTACCCTCTTACCATTGATGACCTCGTAGAGCTTCTCAAAGTCATTCCAGACGTCGGAGGTAAGCTTCCATCTCCTCCTGCCTTCGCCGTCGACAGGAGGGACGGCGCCGGTGGGCGGGAGAGGGTCGCCTTGGCCGACGGCGGTACCGCCATCGCCATCACCGACCTCGATTGGAACACTAGCAGATCCAAAGAGCTCTTCCCGATCCGCTTCGAGGTCACTCTCGTCATCGCCACGCAGGCCTTGCATACGAAGGTCCTCGTTGATGGAGTGACCCTGCTCCTCGTCCTCGCCGTCGCTGGACATCGTTCGAACGGAGCACCAGAGCGGCCGAGCCGGCCCCCTGGTTCCTCAACGCCTGCAACAAGAAGAACAAGTGAGCAAAGAGTAGAAGTGGACGAGATCTAGGGTTAGGGTTAGAGGATGAAGCTCTTACTGACGATTCCAGAGCACCAGAGCGACGGTGAGGTCGATGAACCACATATCCAAGCAGGCGATGATGAGAATCGACCGGCAAACTACTGGATCTAGAGTCAAACGAGTCGAATCGAGCTCCACACCGGTCGTCGTCAAGAGGAGACAAGGAGTCGAAGAGTGGAGGACGAGAGAAAGAGAGAGGCAAAGGCCGGATGCGAGAGACGGACAGACGGGTTAGGGTTTCGGGGGGGCACAGGTGGCGTGCGGCTTTATATAGCCCCCCTCCAACGGTCGGATCCAACGGTCGGAATGACCTGGATCCAACGGCCGTGAGAAGGGGAGGGGGAAGCATGCTGCTGGGCCAGTGGGGGTGTAAAATTTAATGGGCCTCTATCGGGCCGACCCATTTTCGGGCCGTGCCTCGGGCCGGCACTATGGGCCGAGGTGGCGGCCCAAGCACTAACGCCCCATCGGGCCGGGCCGGCCTGTAGCCCGATCGACCGTGCCTCGGGCCGGGCTTTTTAGTGCCGGGCCTCGGGCCGCCCATCGGGCCTGGCCCATTTGGAATACTATACCCAGCACTTGTGGGCACATTCCTCAATCAGAAGTGCCCACGGGATGCCTACTAAAGAGCTAGCGACCAGAACACGTAACGTGACGTCCGTCGTCCGGACAGGCACGAATCGTGCATCCGCTTCCCTTTGTAGAGGAAGCGCGCACTGCCACGGGCTGCAGCTGCAGCGTAGCCGCGTAGGCCATTGCTTCCTCCGGCCTGCGCGCGCGGCCGCATGCCGACACCGATCGATCGAGCGGCGCCGGCCACGGGCAGGGCGTGGCCGCAGGGAGCACGTCACGCGTCGCGTCGCCTGGAACGCCCCTGCTGAGCTGCTGCCCTGCGCTTCGCACGCACGCACGTACGTACAGTCGTACGCGACGCGTGCACGTTGCATGCAGGTAGCTATACCAGTAGCTACGGTTCATAACTTCCTATACGACGACTAGCTAAGCTCCGGCCGGGGGGGGGGGGGGGGCTCCATTGATTGCGGCTTTCATTCGCGTTACTGTGGCCGCTTTCCCGTTCCTGTCATGTCCTCCTTTCCTCTGTTCGTGCAGCCCCACTTGCCAGAACGAGCAGCGAGCGCCCGGCGGGTTGGATATTTGGATCAGAGATCTCCACAGTGGAGTGGCGCGCATCGTAGACTCGTACAGTAGTGTAGTGGGCGCGTTCAATGCTCGCCAAGGGGTCCACGCCAACAGGACGGAACGAGGAATCTTCTGCCGAGTTGAACACGAAAGATGTCAAAAGAAAAAGAAAAGAAAAGAAAAGAGTTGAACGATGCAGTGGCGATCGTGGCGAGCATAGTACAAGCAGCTCCAGGCCTCCAGCGCCGTGCAACCGTGCTGCTGCTCACCGTGGAGCACATATACTGGTACACTAGCCTGAAGACCGTCACGTCGCCCTAGCTACTGGGGTATGACAGTGCGTGCACGGTCAGGCACGGAGACTTTTGCCTGCGGCGCACGGCGGGTGGGGGTCGCATCAGCTCGAGGTTTTTGGCCGGAGCGAGACGCCTAGCTAGCCGCACCGGTACGATGTGATTGATTGGCTTCGGCGTCTGTCAGCTCTCTTTTTTTTCTCCTTCCTAGGGCCAGGGCGGGGCCAAAAACACGCTTCCTGTAGCTTGCTGAGTGCCACCGTGCACTACAGTATTTTGCAGCCGCAGTATCATTTGGCCGGCCATGTTTAGTTGTGGCGGGAAAAAATACTTTTTTTTCTGGGATACGTATTATGTGAAGGGGATGAATAGGAAAAGGGAAAAAAATTTTTTTGAGAATGCGTGTTCTGTGAGGAAGATGAATAGGAAGTAAAAATGGTTTTGGAACTAAACACGGCTTCCTATAGCGTCGAGAGTGGACTCTGGAGTGGCCTCGTGGCGGGTCAAGTTCAGCTCCGTCGGAGCCGGACTCGCACGGTTGCCGCCTACGGAGTACTTCCGGCTCCCGTCTCGGCTGACTGGATTTCCCTCGGTCACAGGGAAACACGTACTAGTGCCGTACACAGCGGATCGTAGTAATTCGTACAAAGATCATCCATCCCTATAGAAAAATATAGTACGTGCGGACACAGAAACGAGGAAGAGCTAGCGGTCAGCGGCGGTCGCTGGCCTCCACGAAAACGTCGTCCACTATCGGGTCCCGTCCATACTCACGCCGTGGCGATTCCGAGACTTCGCCATTTTCAGCATGCTCGTGGCATTCAGTTGCTTAAACTGTTTGTGAGGAATTCCTCGGCTGCGAGTATACTACGGTGCATGAGAAATGTACTCCTAAGTTGCATCCTTCTAGGGACCAGAGCACGTCGCCGCTGGGAGTACGTAGTGCTTATCCGAAGCCCATACGGTACAAGCGACAGGCTCGTCAGCAAGTTTTCTTTAATTGGGAACAGCGACACCATGATAGCGCGCGCCCGTTTTCCTAGCTAGTAGTCCGTAGAAGAAAATGAGAGAACGAGAGGCGACAAGAAGTCAAGCGTGAACCATCCGTCTGTGTTTTGGTGGTTGCCGGTAACGTCTCTCGCCAGCATGCCCGGGGGAGACGAAGTTCTTGCTCGAGACCGCACATAAAGTTTTAGGTAGCGGCTGATCGAGCCATGAGCATTTGTCCGATCAGAACGGCCGGCCCACGCTCGACGTTCGCTAGCTAGCATGCACGACACGAGCACGATCGATTTATACACCAGCGTGACCCGTATAGCGGCAGCTCGCTGTCGTCTTCCATACGACCGGTAAATGTCGTATGGTTGTGTGTGTCACATGCATGTTACCATCTAAAGCTAAACAGGGAAAGCTGATACCAGGTCGTTATCTGATCGAGGCCAGGAGTCTTTGGAGCACACATGGAACCATGAATATCCACATGGTGGGGTGATGGCGTCGAAACCGGGCCACATTTGACGATATGCGGTGCCGGGCGAAAAGGCCGAGAGAGGGTGGGCCTGCGAGTACTCATCCTTCCAAAAAACGATTCTGGGATCGCGTGCAGTGACGGTGACAGGGAACTACGGAACTGTAGTTCCGTCGCCTCCACGAGCCCATCCGTCCTGCCACGCGAAGCGAACACAGAGCAACCGCACAAAAGGTACACCCCCCATGTACCGGTGCACAGTGGCTAACTGACCGCGACGCGGCCGACGCCGCCCGGTGCGCGCTGAGGAGTGAGGACCAAACCGAATTACTGTACTGTACACTACTGTAAGCGATCCTCTTCCAGAGGTCAGAGCTCGTGGGCTCGTGGCATGGCCTCGCCCCTACGGCCCTACCTAGCTCCTCGCCGGCTCTCCCGTTCCAGAAGGCAAAAGACAGCTCAGCTCCTACTAGTACCTCTCGAGGGTTGACCATTCAGCAATTGAAGCTTGGCGCTAGCTAGCTGGCCGGGACTAGCCCGTGATCGAGCTGCTACCCCCTGCCTCGTGGCGCAAGGAAGCGCAATTTATTGGGCCGGCCGCATCAGACGTACTGGCCGCCGCATGAGTGCCTGACCGGCCGACCCTACAAACATTTTTTTTTACCGCCGGTCGTCGACTTTCTCTGCGCGCGATCGACCAGACGATCAGAGACGGCGACACGCCGGCCACCGCGCACTACGGTATACAAGGGGTCCGGCCGGGCGAGGCTTCGCAGCCAGCAGCACACAGCAGGCAAGACCACGAGAGCGCCCGGAGCCCGGAACAAGTGGGCGGCTCGCCAGCAGAGCGGATCCGCTCGCCGCTGTGCGTGTACTTCCAAGAGAAGACACGATCCCAGTCCCAGTGGGCGCAGCGCGGGCGCCCGCGAAGCCAGGACCGGCGAATCTTTGGCGCCATCGCACCGGCCAGCCGATCTGATCTCGCGGTCCCGGCCGCGCCCAGGCGACGGCCGGCCGGCCCAGCCGTTCTAGGTGAGCGACTGAGCGTGACCCATACCCGTCGCGCCTTTGCTTTGCCGGTCTCACCGGCTCATCATCTCCCTTGCTCACAGTTGCTCCCCTCCATCGTTTTTACTTCGTGCGTACAGAAGAGAGCCGGGGCACGGGGGCGGCCGGGCGGAGGGCATGTGCGTAGGCAGGACGAGGGTCTCAACTGTGCGCACCTCAGCTCGTCGTTTGGAGCTTTGGCGTGAGCTGTTGTTGGCTTGCGCTCGGAGCCTTGGGCGGGGAGCAAGGTCGAGGGGATTGGAATCTCTCGTCTCGTGAGCTGTGGTGGTGGTGGGGGGTGGGGGGGGGGGGGGGCTGTGGTGCGCGGCTGACTGTGCGGGGCCGAGTCGTGAAGACCCACGCGTCAGTTTCCGGCGCTCGCCCTTCCTACTAGTAATCCGCTGGGCGCTGTGCCGCTGGGATCGCTGCTGCTGTTTGTTTTACGGTTCGAGGCTGATCCGGCCGCGCGTGGTTTTCAGCGAAGGCTCGGCGGCTTGCTTTCCTCTTCGGGGCTGCGCGCGTAAACCTCGCCGGCTTCCTCTACCGGACGGACGCTGTAATTCCCATCCCTGCTGCCTCTTTCGCCGCTGCTTGCCCAGCAAAGTTTCTTGCTTTAATCTCGTGTTTGGGCTTTTGCTACTCGGCGATTCCACCGTACAATTTGCCGCCTATTTGGGATTCTTGCTTTGCCTACGGAACGAGGAAAAAGGTTGTGTACGGTGTTTCTTGCTCCAGGCTTCTCTTTGCCTTCTTCAAAAGCTCTTTTCTCTCTCTAAAGTTGGAGGCACAGCTCGTTGTGTCATTCGCATCCAAAGTTTGCCGTTTCCTTCACCTGCTGAAATTTCTCGTCTGGGTGTAGCTTATTTACTTCCACCCAAAAGCGCATTCGTTGCGACGCCTGTTGTTTCTTCTTTGATCGCTCCTCTGTTTGAGGAACTCGGCTCGCCTGTTGATCTCCCCTTTTTATGTGATGCAAATTCTTGCGGCATTCCGTTCTCGTTGACCGAATTTGTTCCTCACATTCTTGTGCGCAGAGAGTTAGCAGCAGCATGAGGAGCGTCATGAGATGGCTCAAGCATCTGCTGACGGGCAGGAAGGAAGAGCACAGAGGACTCGAGGGTATCCCTGTTGGTGCCGATTGGAGCGACGGGCCGGAGAGGGAGAAGAGGAGGTGGAGCTTCGCGAAGCATAGGAAGAGCGGGGCTGACGGCGGCGCACGGTCGTCGGGTCGGCTCGCTGCGGCCATTGCCGTGGCAGAGCCGCCGCAGGTGTGGCCAAAGGAGGATGCGAGGGCTAGAAAGGAGAAGGCCGCCATCATGATCCAGAAAATCTTCAGAGGCTACCTGGTATGATCGTTCGTAGTAGTATCCATCTGGTCCTAGTTTCTAGTTCACTCATGCAATAGAAGTTTTTTTTTCTTGAAAAAAATAATGCAGTGTGGAAGTTTCTTTCTTTGCAACGATGTAGATTCTTCCTGCAGTGCATTTTTGCTATATTCCTCCTCAGCCTCTTTGTTTGTTACTGCTTGGCTAGGTGGTATAGACTTTTGTTGCATATGATGTCACTTCTGCTCCTACACCCTTTTTTCTTTTCCATGATGCACAGTCGTTTGTTAACACTTGCACTGTCGGTACTATACAAAATCTGCACGTTGATCAGTCGCGCAATTCTTTACTATGCGTCGGCGATGACTTCTTCGTACTATCAAGTTTCTGTTTGGCTCGGAGCAGTTGATTACTACGTGGTCTGACATAAGCACCTTTACCTAATCTGGAGTTGTTTTCTAGACCAAAGTCTGACGTTGGGTCTGATGAATCCATCTTGTCAGGCTAGGAGAGCGCTTCGAGCTCTCCGGTCACTCGTCAAGATTCAGGCGCTGGTGCGGGGCTACCTGGTGAGGAAGCAGGCGGCCATGACGCTGCACCGATTGCAGACGCTCATGCGGCTGCAGGCCGACTCCATCGCCGTCAAGAATGCATCGCACCGGAAATCCATGGAACACGAAGTAATCCAGATGGTTTGTTCTACTTTTCCTGCTTATTATCTGGCAATGCTCGTGCCAATGAATTCGTTGAATGGCTTGGAACCTTGGGATTTGATTGGTTCATATGCTCCGTTATTTTTTTTTTGGCATGCAGGAAGTCCGGGTGAAGCCGCCGGCGGCAACGCCGTCGCACCGGCGGAGGCTGTCTGACAGCACGGACTCCAACTACGAGCGCAGCCCACGGATCGTGGAGATGGACACGTGCCACCTCCGCTCCCGGTCCTCTCGGATGACCACCCGATACAACAACACAGATCACTCGTCGGAGTACTACCACTACCACCACCACCACCACCGCCTCGCCGCGCCGGTGGTGATGACGCCGTCGTGCTCGCCGCTGCCCGGCGGCAAGCAGCATCAACCGGCGCGGCTCTCGTTCCGGCGGAGCGGCGAACCCCGGGGGGGCTCGGGCTCCAAGACGGCACAGAACACGCCGCGTTTCGCGCTGTCCCACTCCCACAAATCATCGTCCTCGCCTGCAAAGAGCATCGAGCAGAGCCTTTCGTCTGGCACGCCGCGGCGCGCCTCGACGCGGGACCGGGACGCGCTCGTCAGCCCGCGGTACATGGCCGGCACCGCGTCATCCGCCGCCAGGACACGGTGCCACAGCGCGCCCAGGCAGCGGCTGAGCCTGACGGGCCCGGGCGAGGCGCCGCCGCCGCGGGTGAGCCTGACGGCGCGCGCCGGGACGCCGGGGAGGAGGTCGTGCTCGCATGCGCGCGGCGGCGGGTTCTGCTTCCGGTGCTTGGACGCGACCCGGACGGCAGGCAGCTCCGGGATCAGCGCCAGCGACGAGGTGGCCAGAGACTACTACCTAGACAGCTTTTGGTGACCACACGACGTGGTGCAAAACTAACTGCTGTGTTTTGTGTTTAGATTGTAGACAGACAAGTGTCTGGGTTTGTACATAATAATCATTATAAGTAGATGCTAAAACATCTAGCAGGCCGCGGCAGGGGTGAAGGGCGACACGGATCAGGAAAGAGGAATGAGACTTTTATACTTGTGCCCTTTTTTTTTTTGTGGCGTGCATAATCTCCTGAAGCAAATTAGAACACGCGATACTGTACGGTGGCTCGCTAGTCACCGACGCCGTGAGTGTTTTTTTTAAAGGAAATCAGCTGTGACTAAGGGTGTGTTTAGATGGGGAAAGGTTTCAAAAAAAACACTGTAGACTCAAAAAAAACACTGTAGATGATTAGTGTTCTGTGAGTGAGAGGGATGTGATGAATAGTGTTTTTTTTGAAAAACTTACAATCTAAACGCACCCTAATTTGTTGTTTTTACTGTTTTCTTTATGTGCTGAAGTGTTGTCATGTGAAGGAGAAGGGTGATTGGGTGTAACCGTGTAGATAACGGCATTGACACATAGTCAGACAGTGGTACCGGCCATCTAGTTATTAGCGGAGCGGTGCAGTGCATCTGTTCACATTAACACGTACGGAGGCCCGTGACAGTGGCGGTCGTGCTTCGGTTTCAACTGTTTGGACACTTGAAACTGAGACATGCTAGTACGCGGAGGCTGCTGCTGCAATGCTTCGAAGTTTGAGGGCGTTTAGATTGAGCCGAAAAAACACTATAGATGGTAGATTAAAAAAACATATTTTGTAAGTAGAAGAAGTAGGATAAATAGAAAAAAGTTGAATAAATAGAATTTTTTAGAGAGAGTTAGTGAATCTAAATGTACATTTAAACAGAAACCGAAACATATGGTGCTTTGAGAAGTGAAACCTCGTCCATTCACTAGACCTGCCACCTGGTAATGGATCAAAATCCATATCGAAATATATGATGTCCACGTCCAGTACAGTCCAACTTACTACACAGGAGATGCAAATCCATTTCACTTACTCAGTGTCATAATTATCCAATGACAAAGCATTAAGAAATCATCCAAGCTGACTGGTCAGTGGCCAGGCCACAGGCAGCTAATTCACTGGTGTGCCGCTATGTTTTATGTTGTCCCCCCGAACTCCTTGTTAGGCCTACTAAAAAAAAGGAGCTGTACACGTGTAAAGCGTCTGTTTTCCACGATTCCACGCCAACCAATCTTGACAAAAGGTGTGTATGCGATACCGTATTTGCGAGTATTTTTTTTTATCTCTATGTCACCATCTTGGTGCTTCTTTTTCTTTCTCTTCTGAAGAACGTCTGTCTCTTGTTGGTGTGAGCTGTGCAAAAGACAACCGCTGATCAGTTTGTGTTGGCCGTAAGTGCTGTGAAGACGTGTCTGTGACAGTCTGCTGTTTTCTTTTTCTTTTTGAGCAATTGACAGTCTATTGTTTGATCATTCCACCCATCCCTTATCTGCAAATGTTTTTGTAAAATCGTTTTTTAGATTGACTAACAATTTTTAGAGAGAATGGATTTGTTTTTTTGAACCCAAAAAGTTATAAAAAAGAACAATGCCAATACTATGGGCCCATAGAGACGCTAAGCTGGCGAAGGCCCATATGATCTGGCCCAGCTCAGCCCACCAAGCTTTCTGTTGGCGGTTCTTCCCTGAGCCCTCCTCAGTGCTCACTAATCCGACCGCCGCGCCTACTCGCCTCCGCCGCCTCCCTCGCTCTCTCCTCGACATCGCGCCTGCGGCGGCCGCTGCTCGTCTGCTCAGATGGCGGTAAGCCCCCCCGTCTCCGCCCGTCTCTATGTCTCTCTATCTCTCCTCGTAGGGCTGTCGGCGTTTTGCATGCTAGATCTGATTAGTTGTCGTGTGATTTTGCATCGTGGACTATTCTCTTACTCGGCTAGTTTTCTGTTCTTGCGCCCGATGTTGGGTTTAGGGTGTTTCATGTTTTTGATTATCCTGTATCTGAAGTGGGGAGGGCGTTCGGAGACGCCTAGGTTTAGTTCTAGGAAGATAGAAACTAGATAGGTTTGGGATATTTGAAGCAATCGGCTCTGGGTTTTGGATGAGGGGAAATTGTTAAAGAAAAATTTTGATGGCGCACCGGAATATAGGCATTAGAAGTTTGGAGATAACAAAGTGAAGTTAATTTCACCAGAATGTTGTGTTGCTAGAATGCCCTCATGTTTGGAAGTTGGAACTCTTTAGATAGAATGAGTTCCCTCGCTTGGATTGAGTTTTCCTTTTCTCTTCCATGGTTACTATACTTTGAGAAGGTAGCCAATATCCTGGGCTGAATTCTGTAGTTTTTTTTTAATCTTTGTTTTGTCTCACCACCATAGTGTCGTATCCATGTGGTAAATGCACCTGCTAGTCTCGTCATGGATGCCTCTGCTGATCTTTGATCTTCTTGACCAACCAGGAGTTCAGGCTAGCTATTTCACCTTTGCCATTGCCATGGTGGTCTCGTATCATGGCTGATGTTGTTTCTGCTAGCTTAGTCCCAACTTGAACTCCCAAGGTGCATCCATATTTAACTGCAAGTGTGCATACACACAGTTGATTACTGTTTTGCGTTTCAGTATATGAAATTCATTGTGATCTAACATCAGGTGAAAAGCGTCAATTCCCAACGATCTAGGCACTGCATAATCTGCTAAGCCCAATCCGTAGTCTTGCAGTTGGCCAGTTGCAGAATAAATTTTAAAAAGACTAAGATGATTTGACTAGAAATAAGCAGATAATTGCATCTGGTTTATTATTGATCTGTTTATATACCTTAGCCATAATAGTTAACTTTGGTGGATGATTAGGTTGCTATCAGTATCACTTAAGGCTGATCCATTGGGTTCGTCATGTAGGCCAATTGGTTAGACCAATGTGATTCCATGTAAAATATCATGCTTTCCTTACCGTTTCATATGGGAAAATGTTATTTATTTGATCCAGGGAATTCACTAATGAAGTAATTATATCCAAAGAATGAATAAGAGTTTGTTTTATATGTATATTTTCTTGCCACAATAAGGATGGCACTCCGGTACACTTACTAATGGATTCTTTTTTTCTGCAGACCGTGCCAGTTAACCCTAAACCTTTCTTGAACAACCTGACTGGGAAACCTGTAATTGTCAAGCTTAAGTGGGGTATGGAGTACAAAGGTATCCAGTTTGTTCCAGTTCTCAACTTTTACATTTTATTATGCCTAAATACTGTGCCTGCCTTTAACAATACTTATAAGCCTTTGTTTTACGTTCTCAGGTTATCTTGTTTCTGTGGACTCCTATATGAATCTTCAGGTACTAATTTGACACTTTGGCTGTCTTTCTTATTAGTAGATCTACCATCTTTTGATTGTTTTTTTTAAATAGCTTAGTATCTATTGAATATGAAGCAACATACAAAATTCATTACTACCTCTTCTGTACTGTGTGCAGCTTGCTAACACAGAGGAGTACATTGATGGGCAATTCTCTGGAAACCTGGGAGAGATTTTGATCAGGTCGCCTTTTTTATCCTTTGTCTCGAGCCTGTGCCAAGTAATGTTGGTTGACTTGTAAAACTAGATAACCCAGAAAAAGCTTGCATGCTGCCATGCTGCTGCCCAATTCTGACTTAACTAACTTAAGCTAGTGAAAAGTTACATTTCAATAAGCTAGGGATCCTTAGAAACTATCAGTTGTTTGTGAAGGGTTTACAACTGGATATGTTGGGTCAATAATTGGGAATCTGAGATGCATTTTTACTTTAGCTGATCAAACTATGCTCTTTGACATTGCATATTCAGTTGGTTCTCATATGATTCATTTATGCTTGTTCAATCTACAGGTGCAACAATGTTCTGTACCTCCGAGGTGTTCCAGAGGATGCGGAGATTGAGGATGCAGAGTGAGAAGACCTGAACCGTGGTCAGATTGATTTATGTAATATGATTCTGACGTGTGTTTGGGTGGTCAGATTGATTTATGTAATATGATTCTGACGTGTGTTTGGGTGTGCTGGTGACAACGAATTCTGCTAAATCCTAGCTTTGAACTTTGTGAGTGATGAACCTTCATTGAAGCATGTCATTCTGCTTTCCGTTAGACAATACTAGTGAATGTTTGAACTGGAAGGTAGGACATGAGATGATTTCCAAGATTCTTTCAGTTAAGAGTATTACTGTCATTCTGCCGAGTGTGGGAAGTATCATATTTCCTGACCAATGAGTCAATGACCCTTTTGCCTAGAAAATGAAATGATCTGATTATCTGAATGTGAGGTTGCATTATGTGCTTGGAGATCATAACTAGCCAAATCAATAGATGTTCTGTGCCATATACTATCATTGGGTCGATTGAAATTTGCAGGTTGCCATTCGTAGCGAACTAGCTAGAGAGTGCTGTCATTCTGCCGAATGTAAGATTTGAGCTGCCAAATCAGATATTTGAGCTTTGCTTTTTCCTTGCCAAGTCAATTATCTCAATGCGAGTTTGCACGACTCATTGGACATTATATCCCTAGTAGCAACATGAAGGCCAAACAGTCGGCAAAATCAAGGCCACACATTATGTGAAATGAAATCACATTTGCAGATTATGGCTATGGCAACAAACTGACTACTGATAACAAAACGGAAGTAATAAAACGGGTCTAAGATCTAACTAGATCCAAAAAAACATACCCCAAGCAGCAGACTTCAGTGCCGTTTATATGTGGAATGCTACTACTTACAAATGCAGATGCAGGCATGCCGTGATCCCTAGCGCCACGGCGAACCCACTCCACCACCAGCTCACCGCACTGTGTCCGGCGGCCGACGGCAGCTTCGCCGCCATGCCACCGTGCCCGCTGGGGATCGGAATGACTCCTGTCTCCACTGGCACCGGGGTGGTGGCCGGCTTGCCTATGAGGTCTGGCGTCGGCATCGGCTTCATCGGGCTCGGAACCAGCGGGCCAGACCCAAAGAAAGGCTCATGGTGTCCCGGCGCCCACGCCGGCGCCGGTGCCGGAGCTGGCGCCTGGCCCGGCGGCGCCGCCATGTGCCTCGCCCTCGGCGGGAACGCCCGCGGGAATCTGATCCCCGGCGGGACGACGAAGCTGCTCACCTGCAGCACGGCCACGCTGTACGGCTGCGCGGCGACCTGGCGCTCGACCGTTGCGTTCCGTCGCGACGCGGGCGCCGAGGAGGTGAACGTGGCGCGACCGCCGTCGCCGGAGTAGACGCGGAGGAAGCCCACGCCGCGCGGCGGCGCGCGCAGGGCCTGCAGCAGCGTGGTGACCACGGTCCCTTCCCCGCCGCGGGCGCGCTGCAGGGCGCCCAGCCTGGGCTCGTCGACGTAGTCGAGCACGACGTGGAGCGCGAGAAGGTCGGCCAGGAGCGACCGCGGGACGCGCGGCACGCCGCCGAACGCCGCGGCGATGGCCGTGTTGTTGGGCGCGAGCACGGTGACCTTGTCGCGGCCGGCGATGGCGAGCGCGACGCTGGTCTCGGTGAGCATGGCGCTGAACGCGCTCAGCTCCGGGAAGCCGGCCAGGATCTTGGTGATGTCGATGGCGCCCGCGCCCGCCCCGAAGCCAGCGCCGAGGCTGGGCGGCGCGGGGAAGAGGACGGCGAGCAGGACGACGAGGAGGAAGCAGGGCGCCATGCGGCCGGGCTGGGAGAGCATGCGGATCGACGGGGACGCAGTGACCAAGTGAGGGGGGCTAAGGATGGTGATCGAGAGCACGGCATATATATAGCCATGGTGGGTGGGAAGTGAAGCTGGTTGAGGTGGCGGGAAGGGAGTGACAAGAGGCGTCTGGACAGTTGGGTGTCTGACCAGTTCATGCGGCAGACACGGATCGGGCCTCGGGCGTGTGATCTGTGATGTGGTTCATGTCTCTTGGCATGACCGTCTGAAAATACAGTACTGTGGTCATGCAGTTCCATTTGCTGAATCTAGGACCGTGCAGCATTTGATGTGCATCTGTAAATTCTAATCTTCAGCAGACACATATCTCTGATTAGGGTATTTGAAAATGTCTAAATCTTAAGTGCTAAACTATTTCTTGGTTTAATCTACCTCTAAACTATGCTATTCGATTCATTTTGGACTTTTCTCTATTTATATTATAATAAAGAACATAAGTAAAATTAATAATCTCACCAAGTTTGGGTCCATCATACCCCTCGCGCTTACCCACATAGCCACATGTAGGGGTGCAGGAGGGCCCACCCCCGCTGCTGCACTTCACTGGCGCCGCGAGGGAGGCACAACTACAATGTCCCAGATGATCCGAACGTGGTTTAGCGGAGCTGATGAATAATACTTGAATCTACAAAAATATATTTGTCGTTTTTTTATTATTGCTCCTTGTATGAACTTGTATCTAGCTGTTCATGTGGGAACTTCAGTTGAGATTTCAGACAACCTCCAAATAGTAGTAGCTTTTTCCCGTAAAGTAAGTTCAGTTCCTTAATGTGGGTGTGTAATTGGGTTTAGTTTGTTTATCCACAATGGTGAATGAGAGTTTGCAAATAATTCAAATCACCTGCCACTTTCGCCTCCCTCCCCGATAAATAATGTCAGCCAACTAAACCTTAGCAAGCTTAGCACAATACTCGTGCGTAATAACGAATTGGAATTACCCTGCCATAAATAGAATGAAAAGAGGGCAAGGCGAATATACTATAACTTAAAAACCAAAATATCACTATGCATATGACCAATCCAGAGCACTTCTCGTTAATTTAAGAACATATTTAGCCATTGATATAAAATAGGGGGTTACAAACGGTAGCGTGCCAATAGAATAAAAAATTATGAGTCCAAAACAAATGGAGCGGAGTATCTACATGTTTTCTTAATTATAATATAGAACCGTTTTTTTACACAAGTCAAGGTAATAAATATACTAATATCATGTTCTGATCAAAATTATTGTACGCCAACGTTACAAATTCTTGCTATTAGATTCTTTCAAAAATACGTACGTGTCACACGTGCACTCTACTACTAGTAGTTATGAAGATGAAGAACGGCCATACTCGTTGGCAACTTAGAAATAACACCTGGGGGTCGATCGGGAATTATTTGTAGCTTATTATGTACTATGCAACGGCTTAAGTGGAACATGGTGTCAAATTAAACTCTCTGGTCCCTGTCCATCTCATTCAATCTTAGCCTTGGAATCAAAGGTGATGATTCTATGTAACAGCTGGGAGGGTCAGGTAGCGCCACTACCTGAGCTCGATCTCTTGTCTCTAGCATCTGCACAACCTGGTGCATGGTTGGCCGGAGCAGCGGGTTTGGCTCGATGCACCAGAGCGCCACACGCGCGAACTGCTCCACCCTCTCCTCGGCGTCAACGTCGTCGCCATGTAGCAACAGATCGGCCCTCCGCGCGCACACCAGCTGCGCCGCCCAACCGAACAGCGTGACCGTCTCGTCGTCCTCCGCTCTCTCCGGCAGGCCAGGCGTCACTGGCTCCTGGCACCTCCGGCAGCAGATCATCTCCAGCAGCACGACGCCGAAGCTGTACATGTCGGCCTTGGTGTCCACGCGCGCGTCGCCGCGGAGCCACTCGGGCGCGATGTACCCCTGGTTCCCCTGACGTGGGTCACCGTGGTGTACACCTGCTGGCTGCCCAACAGCTTGGAGATCCCGAAGTCGGTGATCCTGGGGACGCCATGGTCGTCGAGCAGGATGTTGTCCGGCTTGATGTCGCAGTGGATGATCGGGACGCTGCAGCCGTCGTGGAGGTACTCCAGCCCTCGGGCGATGGCAACAGCTGCTTCGGCGCGCCACCGCCATGGCGGCCGCTTCTCAGGGTTGAAGAGGAAGCTGCGGAGGGATCCACCTGGCATGAACTCGAACACCATCATCCGGTGCTTGCCTTCTTTGCAGTAGCCGACCATTCGGACCAGGTTCCGGTGGTGGATCTGCCCGATGGACTGCACCTCGTTGGCGAACTCCTGCTCGCAGTACTCGTTTGAGTCGATGAGTTTCTTCACCGCGATGAGATGCGGCTGCGGCCATCTTATCGTGCCTTTGTAGACCTCCCCGAAGCTTCCTTTACCCAGCAATTTCTCGAAGCCATTGGTGACTTGGTAAAGCTCCTTCAAGCTGAACGCTCTCACGCTGGAGCACAACGGCCGCTGGCTGTCTGTGTACTTCCTGCTGAGGTAATGCTGCGCCACGATGATGCTGACGGTGATCACGAAGAGAGAGCTCAAGCAAACGGTGATGATCTTGTATGGACGTAGCTTCGTCGTCGTTGTCGTCTTCGCCGAAGGTACTCCCTCCATGTGAGAAGTGCTGTTCCCCTTACGCACCTTGACCAGCGCGTTCGTCGTGACGTCTTCTCCCTGCCGTCCGTACGCGAGCGCCCCCACCTCCTCGCAATCGGATCTGTTCATCATCAGCGCTGCCGTGCAGAAGCAGTCGTTGAGGCAGTACTCGCGGCACGTGACTGATGGGAACTTCTTGTAGTAGATCGAGATTTCCCAGGTCGTGTTTAGAAGCTTGACGAGTGAGAACTCACCGGAGCTGTTGTCCTAGGAGGCCGCTAAATCGCAGCTCTGCGGCTCGAACGCCGGCGTACAGCCGCTGTCGGTGTGCCGTGTGTCGATGTAAGTGTACCCGGGCGGGCACAGACAGCTGAGACGTTCTTTCGTCTCCACGCAGTAAGACCCCGGGCCGCACATGCCTTGCATCCTGGGCGTCTTCAGCTTGCAGCCACCGTCGCTAGGGAGTGTGCCCGACACGGTCCACGACGTGGTCTCAATGCCGTTTCTAGGTCGGAAGTAGGTACGGACGATGCCGTCCGTGTCCATCCTGGCGAACAGGACGTAGTTGCTGCTGCCGCCAGAGGAGCTCGCCATGGGCGGAATCAAGGTGTTTACAGTGCCGTCGTAGAGTGTGTAGATGAGGCCGCCCTAGTCGTCTAAGGTGATCGTCGTGTTGCCGCTGGGGCTGTTGGTACCCGTAGCCCAGTAGGCGTTCTGCATGGTGCCGCCGGTGAATAGGTCGACGCAGAGGACGACGTTGCCGTCGTCCTGGCCAGCCAGGCTGTACCTTCTGGTGGTGAACTCTGCGCCGGCGCGCTTGGACAAGAGCATCCCCTGCAAGGTCTGGCCCGGCAGGAGCGTGTCGGTCGGATGCCAGAAGCTCTCCCAGAGCACGGTGTGCCCATCGCCGCCGAGGAACCTGGCGTTTCCGGAGTCGCTCAGCGTGAGCACATATTCACGCCGCGTGCTGGAAGTCGAGGCCGTCCACAACACCTGGTTGCTGCCGTCGGCGAGCGTGAGCTGGCCGTCGGTCGTGATGCTGAGGACGGACCGTGCCGTGGCGTTGGGCGTCGCACCCATGGACGACTCCTTCGCGAACCACACCATGGACTCTGGTTGCGGGGGCCGGGAGGAGTTGCCGCCGCCGAAGCGGAACCACGTGGCGAGGATGAACTTGGACGGGTCGGAGTCGTGGGCGCGGAAGCCAAAGGCGAAGCCGTCGGACGGGCTCGTGATGTAGTCCGGCGGCGTCAGGACGTCTCCCACGGTCAGCTTGGTCCGCGCCACGGCCATTTGCAGCAGCAGATGAGCCACGGCAAGGAAGGGAAGGAGGCAGCGGAGAGCAAAGCCTTGTAACGTCGTCGGCATGATCGCTCTCTGTAGGACGAATCTCTCTTGATTCAGTTATTATCGACCAGCTAGCTTCTGTGTTGACTCGTGTATAGAACGTTTTCCCTTTGAAATTGCTTCTTTCGAATTGTTTTTGCTGGTCATGTCCGAAGTGGATCGATCTGAAATTTGAGTCCAATTTTCGTTTATAATAATTTCCCTTTAGAATTCCTTTCACTGATGGTCAAACTTAAGGATGATCTTTTTATTTTATTTTGGCCTAATTTTCTGAGGAAAGTTTCGGAAAATCTTTTCTGTTCCAAAAAGTCTTCATTAGGAGACAAACTTGACACAAATGGAAATGCTTATTTTTCAACACGCATGCGTTAGTGGCAGAGAATGCACACTGTGGTCTATTGTCTATCGTGATGCAGCGATTTATTTACACAAGAGAAAGGATGGTAGCAAAGACGAAGCTGGCACTCGCGCTTTAGTGAGTGCTCATCAGAGCTGCGTGTCGATCCAGAGTCAGAGTCGCTCTAGGACAAGAGCACTTAACATGGCAAACATATAATTTGGATTGTAAAAAGAAAAGGTGTTGGTAAGAAGTGACGTAGCTTTACGTATCCTGATCTTCTCCCTTGCATTGCATCGCCCCCGAGAGGAACAGAGTACACAGGGGCATCAATGTAACATACACTGTGGAGGGGAATGAAATTTATCAGCTCTTAATTAGTTGCCTGTGCCTATCCTGATCTTCTACACGAAAAGTTGATAGGAGACTTCATGAGATGGACCTCCAAGGAGCCGGACCCTTGGTTTATATACTACATCTTATCTGCATTCATCTTCAAACCCTTCTCGACGCTATCTTGACATCCGACCATCTCTGTTCATAAAACACAATATCATTTCGGAACATGCCAACTTATGGAGTCTAGTGTTGTAGAATTCTTTGCATCCCATAGATGGCTTTTCGTTTTGAGAATTGGTCGGCAATGTTAAATCAGCGTGTGTTAAACTTTTAGTGTATTTGTAATAATTGTGGTATGATATCTCTGTGGAGAAGTTTGAAGCTGGAACTCCTTTTCTGTTATCTATTGTATTAGTATAGTAAATGAAAAAAGAGCCACTATATTCACCAAGAGGGCTAAGAAATCTTGTGTAAATCAAAAGAGAGAAAAGGATATGGACCGTTGAATTTTATGAAGATCTATCAGTCTATATACGCACAACTCAGAACATTGAATCTCCAAATCGACAAATCCATTTGCGTAGTAGAGAGAGCGAGGGGAAGAGTGAGAGGGATAGATAACAATAATATTAATTTCATAATTTATAATTATAAAAATATTAATTAAAATTAACAACATAGACACTATAAATTAATAAATATACAAAGAAATGAATAAAATATCTTGTTAAATAGAAAAAAAGAAATCCATGTTGAAAAAAAACTATTAGTTTTCTATCAAGGTTGGTTGCTTTTTTAACATGTTTGGATTATGATTTCCATATGCATGTTTTTGGTTAGCACATCCGGTTGGCCTCGGATTTCCATACGCAAAACTCAGCGCATTTAATCCCTATATCCATTGTGTAGCAGAGAGAAAGGGAGCGAGGTATACTTATGTTATCGGTTAGGCAAACCGTACATATAACGAAGCCGCGTACAATGGAACACAGAAATATAGAAAACTTTAGAGTTATTGAACCTATTATTATATTAAACCAAAATTTCAAAAATAAATTTCAATATGTATATCAAATAAATAAAAAATTACCATGACTTTGTCTCATATAAAAAATAAATAAAGAAAAAACATTGTTATTGCTATTACAACAAAGAAATCTAAATCACATTAGAAAAATTCCAAACTACTATTTCAGATTTAAAAAGTCGAGTTATTGAAAAAAAAACCTAGCTCCCGCGCTATTTGTGTGGGTCACCTTCCTATTAGGGATAAATTAAACAAAAATGGCTTAGTTTAGGGGTAAGGTAAATGAAAAAGTTAGTCTAGGGGAGTTATGTGGACTTGGTTATACTTGACTTTTACCCTACTATAATCCATGGTGGGCCGAAAATATAAACTAAGCTAGAGTTACAATGTTTGTGTACTGGGCCTTTTCTTGGTGGTTAACCGAGAAGATTCGGCTGTGACCTCCTTCCAACTTGCATCTAATTGACCAAAATTAACTTTGAATACATATAATTTTTTTATCCGAGTTAAATATCTAAAGATAAGCATGAATGGATTTGCATCAATAACAAATTTCATAGTTCTATAGCTTCATAGTTTTCGTAATATAGTATTCACACTTCATAGTTCATAGTAGTGTCTTTAGATCATCTCCGGCAGATTACGCATCCTCCATTACCAAAATATTTTCTCCTTCCCTTATCAATCACTATTTCTTTGGTTTCGGTAATCACAACTTCAGCAGACGAAAAACCTTTTAGGTAAGAGAGGAAATCACCTACATATCAGTAAGAGTGTGGTGGCTTTTAATGATTACCAAAATATTTTTGGTACTGGCAATGAGATCGATAATCTGTTGGAGCACTTCGTATCCTTCAAATCACTCATTTTTTATATTTACAATGAAGAGAGATGCTTACCGTTCGTTTTCCTGATTTGCTTCTTATGTTCCTTCATTTTCACCATTGTAATATTTTGCTCCTTATGTTCCTTCATTTTCGCCATTGTAACTTTTTTTTGCCCGTCCGAAAGAAATAGTTAAACATTATTAAAGATGATAAACATGGCACTGTTACTACCTTCTGCGGGCAAATGACAAGATGATTCAATAAAGAGCATCAAGATTTTGGCCCACTGAAATGAGAAATTGATGGTTTAGATATTCACGTATTCTCTCCTCCCTCTTTCTCTATCTTCTCAATCATCTTCTTCTCCATCATCCACCACCGAAGGGCCCCACCTACTGTCTTTATAGGGGGAAGGATTTTAAATGTAGAGAGAAGATGAATCTAAGCTATTGATTTTTATATTTGGATGCTAGTCGCCTTAGAAACACCCATGTGTTGGCTGGCTTTCCCGGTAATAAAAGAGACTTAGGCTAGGCGTAGAACTGTTGTCTCCGGACGTTTACTTGTTGCGGTGGAGAAATGGCAGAGCAGACTGTTCTCGCGCCGTCACGACTCACGCGGACGAGGCCACACCAAGCTCATTGCATCAAGAAATTTGGATTTTTTTTGTCGTGTTGACGAAATGGCAAGTAAATAAATCTGTATAATTTCTTCCTCTGTTTCTTTACAATGGTGTCGCGTGCCGTGAGCCACAACGAAGCTACTAGGATTACAGCCTGACCCACTCGGTCCCGTCGATGAAGCTGAGCGAGATGAACGGCTTGGCCTCGTCGTCGGTGAGCTCGTGCGACCACGCCACCCGGCCGGCGTAGCTGGCGCCCGGGCCCGTGCACTTGTACTGCCCGTAGAACACCGTCCTGCAGCAACATCAACGACGAACACGAAGATGTCAATTCCAAATTTTCATGCACACCCGAGTCGAGGTTTTGATCGGCCAAGAGAAGTTTTCACAGCTGCTGTTGGCGTGTTGCCATCCGGATAGGCTAGCCACATAGGGCGCTTCCTTTTTTGTCCGTGTGGCTGTGCCGGCGTGCCGTGCAGTGGGAATCGAATCTAGAAAGCCGCTACGGTCGCAACAAGATCGGGAGGCCCAGCCGGCCGCCCGTGCGGTGGGATGATTCCCCCAGAATGGGAGCAGGTGAGTGCTCCCTTTGTCCGTATGCACTGCCTTTAGCTACCTTTTCTTATCGATCACGAACCTGCAGCTGGATCATCTCTATATACGAGCAAAATAGCCGAGCTCTTTTGTTCGCTTTCCGTGGCGCAAAGCAGGAAAAGCCACAGCGTCCGCAAAATGGGATTGGCAAAATGCGTCGAAACATGGCGTGGCCGTTGAGCACTAGCTACCCGGCGAGTCGAACACGCCGGGCGCCCGCTAGCCCCAGGTGGCAATGGCATGCGTGTACGTGAGGGGAATCGAGGGGAGGGGAGGAGATGGCACTGCAGGAGAGGCGAGGGAGGAGGAGGAGGGGCGTACAGTTCGCGGTTGGGGTCGCCCCAGTTATACCATCCGCGCGGGATGATGATGTTGTCCATGTAGGTGTAGGCGAAGACGACGCGGGAGAAGGTGCCCCAGGCGCGGCCCAGGTAGAGCGCGCCGGACCCCGTCACCCGGCAGCTGAGGAACGAGAACCCCGTGTCCTCCAGCATGCTCTGCCGGTTCTGCGCCGTCAGCGCCCCGTAGTCCCGCGCGATCGCGTGCACGTGGCAGTCCTGCACCAAGAAAACATCCATCTCCACACCAGTTAGTAACTAATCTTTCGTCCAACAAACTTGTACTACGTAGGTCGGTGACGGTGGTGGAGCACGTCACTATCGGCCGCCGGGTCGCCAAGCCATGTCGCGGGGCGCAGCGCAAGCGGACACCAGCAAGAGGCCGCACCGCGGGCAGGAGAGGTGCTTGGTGACCCGAGACGATGGCGACCGCCATCTGCCGCCACGAAAGAAAAGCCTAGACCTGTGCGCTAGAGTTTTTTTTTTTGGCGGGGGCCCTGCGGTCAGCGTGCGCGTATGGATGTTTTCGGCTTCTGGACATATTTTTAGTTGTTGGCAGCGGATACATAATACATCGACCGCTACCCTGAACTAGTACGCTCTTATCCGGTCAGTACATATCAAACACTGGGCATTTTAGTGTCTTGTGCGAATGATTGCGTCGTCAAGGTACCATAAAGGCATAAACCCCAAGTGTCAAGGCGCACGAAAAGGTTCTAATTAGACTGGCCCGTGCCTCTAGTGGTACGTACTCTTCCACCCTTGATTGCGCAGTGGAAGTTTCAGACAACAGCTATTTCTGAACAAACTATATCCGGCTTCGTTTTGTTGCGTGGAAGCTTCACCCTAGCATGCTCTGCTCTGTTTTGGAGCCTCTGCTTGCTCCGGTGTTGAGCAGGCTGGCAAGAGATAGGATTTGGCCATTTGGGGTCTAACATTCTGAGATACCCAGTACGTGGCAGAGGAAAGAAAGAGGACGAAGAGCAGCGGCGTACCTCGTACAGCGAGAGCGCGTTGCCGAAGATGAAGTCGACGGACCCTTCGATGTAGCACTCCTTGTAGTAGTGCCGGCCCGAGTGGTCGTACAGCGTGTCCTGCGCCCCCAGGAACTTGCACCCCACGAACGCCGCGTTGTCCGCCGACACCCGCAGCGCCACCGCCTGCTTCCCCGTCGCGCCCGGCTTCGGCACCGGCGACGTGTTCTGCGTGCGTACCCGTCCCGTGTCATCGACAAATTCGTCATGCCAATACAGTGCAGAATCGGGACAGGAACACACGACAGAAACAAAGCGCGCAGAGCGTGCATAATACCATTGCATAGGGCGAGGACAAGCAGGAGACGCGCGCAACGGCGAACGGACGGTAGTTACATTACATACCTTGAAAGTGATGTTTCGCGCGAGGAAATACTGCGCGTTCACGGCGAACGTCGCCGAGTTGAACGTGCCGAGGGGACGCCCCTTTGGCCCCGTCGGCGAGTCCGCGGTGTCGCCCCACTGCACGATCGTGCTGTCCGCGCCGGCGCCCTCCAGCGTGATGAACGCGCGCATCGCCGAGATGGTCACCTTCTCCCTGCAGCGAATCACGCAGCAACACGATCGTCATCAATAATCACACACCCCACCCGGGTTTCACTCACTCCCAAAATTAAGCTCACGCGACCCGCCACGTCGTACGTACGTGTAGACGCCGGCGTTGACCCTGATGACGACGCGGACGAGGTTGATGGCCGGGAGCGAGTCGATGGCGGCCTGGATGGTCGTGAAGTCGCCAAGCGCCGGGTTCTTGTCGACGACGAGCGAGTAGGACGGGAAGGCGCGGGCGAGCGCGTGCTGGAACGTGCTGTGCCGGAGCCCGCCCATGTACCGCACCCACTCCATGAACTGCCGCTCGATCGCCTCCGCCCGCGTCGCGTTCACCGTGAACGGCGGCGGCTCCGCCGCGCCGCCGTGCGCCCCCGGCCGCATCCCGTGCGAGTGCCCGGATGCCGCCACTCCGCACGGTGCCCGTGGCGCGAGGAGGAGCGCCACGGCCGCCATGGCAATGCAGGCGAAGAATTGCTCGCGTGGAACGGCCATCGCGGTGCCACGACGGCAACGCCGCGACGTTACCATGGGCGGCCCGGGCTTTTCTTCGCGAAGAGCGGGGAAGCTCGGTGAGGTGGGGGGAGGAGGAAAGGATTTGAGGGAGAATTTATGCAAGGGAGGAGGATATACGATCGATCGATCAAGGGCAAGAAGAGAACAGAAAGGGAATGGGGAGGAGTGGCAGCACAAGTCGAGGGAGGGAGAGTCATCAGGGTTCACGAGCTGCGAACGAAGTGGGGTTGGTACGCTGGTGTGGCGCGTGGCGCCGCGCACCGCCCAAGCGCAGGACGTACGCTCCATGCATGTGTTTGGAGCTGTTACTCGTGGCGTTGGCGTCTGTGAGCCGAATCCGGTCCGGCCTTCCAGGTGATGGCGACTTCTGCGCAGAGCGAGCGCACGAGAAGTTTTAGCATTCTGACAGGAATTTTCTTGATAGAGACCAGATAAGGTTCTCTTTGGGATTTGATGCATGTGCCCTGTTTCATTCTGATTTGTTTGTCACTTTCTGGGTATTTTTGTGAGCGTGTTTTAGGTGGAATAGTACTCTTACAAAATTCCCTGTATGCGTGGAAAAAGAGATTTGCAAAAGGAGAAATGAATCAGCTCCACATTGATTTCCGTTACCTAGAGACAAATGCAAGGTCATATTTCATACTTAAAAAGATATCAAGAAGTACTAAAATTGTAGCTTGAATCTTATTCAGAGGTAATAATACCTCCTCTCTAAAATTACTATACAGTAATCATTGATACACCTTCCAAGACAGTACTAGAAGAACTGAACAGATTAGGAAGAAACGGATTCAGTCTGTCGGAAATCTTGCATGTCAAGGAGATAATTCAGTTTGCGCTGAAACATGGAAAGACAGTTTCTGTGTGATGTAAATCATTTCGCTAGCTTCCTATGTTACGTATCTCATCATCCACAATTAATATTTACCGGGAACAACGAGAAGTTTGTATGGCGGGCCATCAATAATATAACTGGGAATTGTCCTTCTGAAAGGTAGCTTATTTTTCTTCCTCAATAAGCATTAGTCACATTTTTTACATCCAGCAGCTAAAGCAGATACCACCGTTGCTTGCAACGTTCCTGAGCTCTACCTGTACGTTCTCCCAAGTCCTCCACAAACATTTCCAGCTCTTTCCATGATGCACATGCAGAATTACAACCGCACACGTAGCTCCCTCTTTCAACACAATTGTCGTCTTCTCTGTCTGATCCACCGCCACAATCCTTGTAAATTGTAATGCTTCCAGCAGCGTGCCCAATCCGTCGCACTGTTCGTTCTGCCGCCGCCGGGCACCCGTGACCGCGACTCCGTGAGCTCTCTCCGGGCAAAGCACACTGCCGAAATGTCGCGGTCTCCGGGGAAGCCCAGGCTGCTTCTGGGTTCTGGCAGCCGCCGATGCGCCTGCGGTTGCTTTTGGGATCACGGCCGCGCCGCGCCGTGGTACTGGCCAAGGGCTGGGCCTGGGTGGCTTTACAGGTTGTGGCCAGAGGCCTGGGGCAAGCGGACAACCGCGGCGTGCTCGTGCCCACGCGCCGCCTGAGCCTTCCTTCCTTTTCTACTTGTGGTTTTGTGTTACCTGCAAATGTGCCGGCTAGCTAGCTGCTAGTCACGGTGCTCGTTCAGAGCAGGGCTAATAGTTTCGGTAAAGCGTCTCGCTCTCCACATCATCACAGGTGATGAGCTGGTGGTGAACCGGATGGTGGACCCTATAGCTATTTAATGCAGCATGCAACCCAACAGCCACATCTAGCCAATAGGAGATAAGAAAGCCACCACAAGTCTGCATGCGCCCGCGCTGCATCGCCGTTTCGCGAGACGGCAGCGGTGGGAATCTTTCCCTCCCTCTCTCCTCTATCTCAGCAACTGAGCTCACTTGGCATACGAGACGCCCACCATAATACCTGCTCTCGTGCAACCGCGAGAGACACTGCAGCCGTGTCAAGCATGCACGACGATCAGTTATTTTTCACTCACATTGATGGCGTGGCAGTATGGACATGTGCCTGTGCCTGTGTTTTTACAGCTCGAACTTGGGTTTGTCCCCTTTTTGCATTGCTTCGGTTCTTCGCCCACCAAACGTACCTGATCGTTCAGTTATCACAGGTTTAATGTGGTGTTAGTTTGCTTTTGCCACCACCAACATTTCTTGATTTCTTCGATCTTGCTCCGTACCTTTGAGTTGGTGAGTGATTTGGATCTCAGAAATCAGAATGGAGAAGAGGCCTTCTGTCTTTTTTACCTTAAGCACTTGCTAAGGATCTGTCTTTTCTTTCTTTTTTTCCTTATGCGGCCATGCCCTTACGTGTACTTGCATTACTTTGCAAACGGCCAGCCGGCCAGGACAGTGTCCATCCATTCGTGACGCGGACCTTCTTCCCTTCCACGAGTTTGTGGTGGTGGTGATGGCGACGGCGCTGCTCGTACAGCATGAGGATCACAGGATATATAACTGTGGTCCACCAGAGCAAAGGGACGCATGCTTAGCTTAGATCACCGGCTTGGCAGCCTGCATATGCGATCACTCCCGTTCCACTACGAGTCTAGAAGCGAAGCGATCAGTGTGGTGGTCTGGTGGATTCGGTGGGCTGCCAGTAGCCGCATCGGGCCCTTCTCTCGTCAGCGACCAGAGCCCGATCGAGATGATCATTAGCATAATCAAAGCCGCCGGCCAGCTCCGCGTCACCTACCAACCTCTTGACAGTTTGCGGCGCTGGGTTTCAAGCATTGATGCGTTGAGCTGTTGCTGGGCACGGCAGCACCATGCCACCATGGTGATGAGGTTCGCAAGCCTTTCAGTGTAACGTCAGCCGGTTGCCTTTTGAATAGAGTACTGTACTGTACTAGCGTTTGCGTGACAGGGAAAGCGCAGAAACCGATGGCGCCAGGCTCCAGCAAAGGATTCGTATGCAAATGCATGGGCGATGAATGAATGGTGAATGCCTGAATGGCATTTTGAACTTTTGCTCCCTTTTGCGTTTGGCAGCCAGAGATGCCACTTGGTCGGATGGGTGATCCATCTTTTTATGAGTCGTGATGAGGGAAGGGAAAAGTTCCATTTTCATTTAGCTGTAATCCTTTTCTTTAGAGAGTTCTTTTAGAGCAGTTTTATTTGGGAGGAAGGTCGGAACATTATCAGCATTAGGAATTTACACCCCAACATCCATGAGAGAATTTTAGGCAGACATGATGGCCATGTCTGAGAACAAGCAAATTTGGAAATGTTGAGCCTCCCTATTGAATTCCATACCTTCATGCACAAACCGCACACAATCAAAGACTTGGACCTCCCCTTGGTATCTCGCAAAATCATCACACGCATGTAGGCACCTTTTGATGTTTATCACAACACTCAGACAATTTGATATTACTCTTAATCTCTGAATGCTGCAATCTTTAGCCGGAGCCAAATGTTGTACTGTCTCCATCACATAGAGTGTAATTCTAGTTTTTTTCAAGATATATTAGTGGTGGCGTAAAAAAAACTCCCATGTCTTATATGCAATTAACCAGACTTTCTAGCTAAAATTAGTGTTAGCCTAAACGCTAAACGGTGAATGGTTGGTGACCCATCGTTTAGCAAAAAGCCGATCTACACGGGTGTTTAAACGGTCTTTTAAATGGCTGAAACTATTTTACATGGCTTTGCATGGCTAATCGGCCTACACGGCTTATCGTCAAGTAGCGTTTATATGCCGTGTAAACAGCCTAAGGGCTTGTTCGGTTCCATCGGATTCAATCCGGACCGGGAATAAAAATGTAACAAGAAATTTACGATAGGTATAATAAGAAGCCGGGATTCATTCCAAGTCAAGAGCTAATTTACTAACAATAGTGACACCAAAAGACAAGGAATCAATCCACTAGTCAAGAGGTGGGGAATCATTCCGGCTCTCTTGATGTATCCATCACCAATAAATTAGTTTATGATCCGGAATAAATCCCGGTCTCTAGATGTACCTATCATAAATTTCATGTTATATCCATCGTTCCGGACCCAGATTAAATCCGATGGAACCGAACAAGCCCTAAACGGCCGTGTAGACGGACACTAGCTAAAAATCATGTGCATAAGTTAGATTTAGCATGTAAGTCACTCTAACTATTTAATTGGATAGTAACGTATTTTATGGGATTTTTTAACGACACAGTTGCACTTTGGATCTACAAATCAGTAAATCATCACGGCAAACAATGAAGCACGTGGCAGAAGGCCCAATGCACCGTATGCATGATGAGCTGAGCCGACAGAGAGAGAGGCCAAAGAAAAGCTGCCGTGGAGAAAGCTCTGGTCCAATAAAATTTCAAGGCCCAGTAAGGAAAGATCTGAATCCGCGTCATCACACCCACCACACCACCACAACCTAAAAAGGGGAAATAAAAAAAAAGGCCCAGTCCGAATCTCCACGTCCCCATCCACTCGGCCAGGCCCACGTCACCATAAAATACACCCCGAACGACAGCGAAAGCTCGAAAAATAACGCCCGCGCGCGCGGCGTGCCCCCAGTCCCCCACGCTGTCAGCGACACACCCGGCTTCACCCCTGCCGGCGCTCTCGGCGGCGCCTCCTCTGCTTCACCCGTAACTGCCGCGTCCGCCGCACACCACCGTGCGCCCGCTTCTCGGCACCTCATCTCCCGCCGCCGCCGCTCGCCTATCCGCCCTTCCTGAGGCGGCGCGATGCCTCCCCATGACGGGGCCGAGGAGCCCTCGGCGCGGGCCCCGCTTCTCCCGCCCCCTGCTCCGCGCCGCGCGGCCGCGAGGCTCCACCCGCTCCCGCTCATCGTCGCGGCCGCCTTCGTCGCCTCCTTCCGCCTCCTCTTCCTCGCGCCGGACCCCTCCTACTACCAGTCCCTCCTCCTCTCGCTCGGCTCCAACGACACCGCCGCGGCGCACCTCCGCGCCCTCACCCTGCGCCCGCACATCGCCGGCTCCGAGGCCAACGCCCTCGCCGCCGCCTACGTGCTCGACGCGCTCTCCTCCCACTCCTTCCCCACCCACCTCACTCCGTACTCCGTCCTCCTCTCCTACCCCGAGCGCCGCTCGCTTTCCCTCTCCGCGCCGGGCCGCGACACCGCCCACTTCGCTCTGGAGCAGGAATCCTACCCCGGGGAACCCTACGCCGCGGAGGCCGTCCCCACCTTCCTTGCCTACGCGGCCTCCGGCTCGGTCGCCGCCGAGGCCGTCTACGCCAACTACGGCCGCGCCGAGGACTTCGCCTACCTCGCGGCCCGCGGCGTCAACGTCACCGGGAAGGTCGCCGTCGCGCGCTACGGCAAGGTGTACCGCGGCGACATCGTCCGGAACGCGCGCGACGCCGGCGCGGCCGCGGCGGTGATATACACCGACGCCAAGGACTACGCGGCAGGGAAGGCGTTCCCGGACGGGCCGTGGATGCCGCCGACTGGCGTGCAGGTGGGTAGCACGTTCAAGGGGGTCGGGGACCCCACGACGCCGATGTGGGCGTCGTCGGAAGGTTGCCAGCGCCTAAGCATCGCGGAGGCGATGGCCTCCGAAGACATGCTGGGGATACCTGCGTTGCCGGTGTCGGGAATGGATGGAGAGGCCATACTACAGCTCATAGGCGGCGATGTGGCGCCCGAGGATTGGCAAGGAGGAGTCAGCGCGCCGGCTTATCGGCTTGGGCCTGGGCCTGCAGTGCTCAACCTGACCTACGTAGTAGGTTGCTCTGTTGCTTTACAGGAGTTTGAAAATGACAGGGAGGATACTATTTTGCTATTTATGGTTGGTGCTTGTTTCCTTTTTTTTGTAGGGGAATGAGACAATGGCTACCATTCAGAATGTTATTTCAGTGATCGAAGGGAAAGAAGAACCTGACCGGTATGTATGATCAATGTCCCAAAACCAGCACCCGTTGTGGACTGTAAAAACTGTATATCACAGAATTGGAGAACTGTAGAAACAGCTTCATTTCATTGGGTCATATGTGATATGACTAATCATTTACATATTTCAAACCCCATAAAAAACAGTCCCCACAAACCACTTTGGATTATATTCTCTGCATATTTTTTTAATGATATTTCAAGTTAATTGGCTGTTTATTACTTGAACTGTTTGAAAGTAAAAGAAAAAAAAACACGAGGACACATTCAGCGAAATAGGGATTCAAATAAATATTGCAAAAATATAGGTATGTAATCCTTGGAAATCATCGTGATGCATGGACGTTTGGGGCAGTTGATCCAAACAGTGGGACAGCAGCCTTGCTTGAGGTATGCTGTCCAATTTTATATTTTAACTGTCATTTGCTTGATTTCTTCCCTCGTTAACTTTTATTAGATGTAGCTAGCTCAACGGTTGTCTGAGTTGCAAAAGAAGGGCTGGAGACCTCGTCGAACCATCATCTTGTGCAACTGGGATGCTGAAGAATATGCATTGGTCTCTCTTTCTCAACTAAGTCACTACCATGAAGCAATTCACATGTCCTCTTCATACTCTTTTCTTCGGGCAAAATGCAGATAGGATCCACTGAATGGGTCGAGGAGAACAGAGCAGCGCTAACTTCAAGAACTGTTGCTTACCTGAATGTTGATTCTGCGGTGGCTGGTCCTGGATTTTATGCATCGGCAACTCCTCAACTTGACGAATTGCTTAAAGAAGCTAGTAAACAGGTATACTAATTTGAAAGAAATATAGCAAAAATTTACAGTTTATAGAGAAAATTTAACTTATACTGAGACCAAAAAAGCAGTACTAGCTTTATTCTGTGGATCCTGTTGTTATGCTGAGGTTACAGTCTAGCTGATGTACAACCATATGAAAAAGTTCTCTTTTTAATTTGGCACGTGCTGTCATTTGTTTGTTACTACTCCTGGCATGTAGGAGTTTGATATGCAATATAATTGTTTTTCCCAGTGATACAATCATAGGTAGTTTGAACATCTGCTATCTATGATATGCAACTCCTGTCTTACTAATTGATTATCCTGACTCTTTGTTTTCACCGAGGAAGGTGCAAAATCCGGATAACAGAACTGAGAGTCTCTTTGACTTGTGGATGGCTTCTAACACCTCTCCCTTGGTAAGCTGTTAATTGTAGCTAAATCTGTTGACTTTTTACCCCTTTGCAAAGCTTGTTATTTCAGTGTTTTGAGTAGTTAACATGTAGGGGGAAAATATTATAGATAGTGTAGATCTAGTTTTGTTTCCCCTTTGTTCAAGTTGAGGTATGTGTTGCCTTTCCTGCATTGTATGCAAATTAAAGATTTTGTATGACTTCTAAAAGTTCTAATGACATGCATGTATTTAAGATTGGAAGATTAGGCGGTGGAGGGTCTGATTACTCTGCATTTGTTCAACACATTGGTATTTCCTCAGTGGACATGTCTTTTGGGCCAGGTTTGTTGTATGCTGCTTTCATTAATTCCTGTCCTAGAAATGGTCCACTTACTTGATTATGCTGTTTTCTTATGAGGATGCTGTACTGTTATTTGTAGAGGTCTTTTACAATACACAATACTAGGCTATACTAGTGTTCGAAAAGGACTAGTATAAAAAGATCCAAGGCTTAGGATTAATAGTATACTACTCAAAACTTTGCGTGTGGTACAAGTAGTATATGGGGGTAGTATAGGTGGTATAAGGGCAATATAGGAAAAAAAGTAAATGGCATTTGTGTAAAACTTTTATATTAGAATAAATGGTATTTATGAAAAACTAATTTTACATAAGGTATTTCAAAAAAATATTTGAAGAGGCTTTTCGATGGTGCGATGTGGGAAAATGTGGATTCGTATCTAGGTTTTGTACATTTATTTATGACTATTATTTTGTAATTGAATTTGGTCCGACAGGTTCCTATGGGTATGTCATGTCGTGATGTGAAATCAACAAAACCAATTTGCAAATTCCTGTATGTGCGCCGAAAGATAATATCGCCTGGTTGGTGTGGTCATTCCTTGTCAAGACACGGATTCGATCTCACAGTTGAACTGGGGCGGTGATGCCATGGGAAGGATGCCCCTCCGGTGTTACGCACCGACCCGTGAATCTGGTGGCGGGGAAGCCGGTGCGGTGGCACGACAGGCTAGTGGCCGGTGGCAACGTAGAGCCCCTGTAATGGTGGTGGGCAGAGCCGCCACCGGGGGGAGGATGCGCCCCTCTAGGCCTGCACCGTGGCGGCGGCTCGTCAACCTAGGTCGGGGAAGAGATCTGATAGATTGAGCTTAGGGAGACGGGGAATACGCAGAAGGAAAAAATGGATCACGATTACCTTATATCACTCTATGGCAGTATTGTGTGCTGTAAAAGAGCTTTTGTATTCCTCATTTCCTCCTTGGTTGTTACTACTACTCAATGTTCGTCTAAACGTGTTTAAACGGCCGTCTAGACGCGTTTAAACGCTAGACGAATGGTAGGCGTGTAGTTTATGCCCTAGTCGGCCAATTAAACGGTAGACGCGTTTAAACGGTCAAACTAGTCAAAGATGGTTTAAACGCTTGAATTAAACGGTAATTAAACATGTGTAGACTGGTTAGACGATGACTAGACGGTTGTTTAGGCGATAGAAAAATGTGCCTGGAGGGGAACGTTGGGCGCTGGAAGTATGGAGTCTAGTTAAGTGTAAAGTACTAAGTATTATCTATATTCTATGGAAGTATGGAGTTTGTATTATAATACAATATGAGATGTTATTATGTGTATATCACTTTGTCTAATTATCAATGTCTAATTGTGCAGTTGCAGCTATTACATAGCTCAAAGTGTACTAGAAAAATTGCATTATGGAACTATGATATTAGATTTGTATATTTGGTGCTACAGTTCAAACCGTCTAGACTGTTTAAATATATCGTCTAAACCGTCTAAACGCTAAACGGAGGGTAACTGACAGTCCAGCGTTCAGCGTCGAGGATAACACTGCTACTACTTGCGCTCCACGATATTTGTCTGTACTGGACATATGTCGTCAAACAGCGGGGGGGGGGGGGGGATAAAATGAAATGACTTCAAGTAGGACTTGTCATATTTTTTCTCAAAAATGCAGTATATCTGCTTATCTTAGTATTAAAGAGAGCATAAAATTTTAACCATAACCTGTGCATGGATAAATATTTTCTTTTTCTTTTTTTGTTTTAAGGAGCAATAATTTTACCAATTTGCATTTATGTTGCGCCTTCTGTTTGCAGGATATGCAGTCTACCATAGCTTGTATGATGACTTCATATGGATGGAGAAGTTTGGAGATCCCTTGTTCCAGAGGCATGTCGCAGGTATCCCTATGCCAACCATAATATCACTTGAACGTCTGTTATGGTTGCTGTCCAATCCTCAGGGGTACATGCTATGGCTTTCCATGCACATGCTTCGTGATCTGCTGTACACGCTATGGTTGCTGTCCAATCCGACCGTTTTCTACTTAGGCCCCGTTTAGTTTCCCAAATATTCCCCAAAAATCCACTATTCATCCCACCTCTTCTACTCACATATCACTATTCATCTACAGTGTTTTTTTGGTGAACAGTGTATTTTCGGGGAATCTTTCCCCAATCTAAACACACTGGGAGTTGGGACTCAGAGCTCCTTACTTCTGCTGGTCTGCACGTGGTTCTCTTTATAACATAATCATATATTATTTTAAATAGACCAACCTAGGAGGATTTATCTGTCTTATATTAAGAAGCTACGCACCCAAATTCACCTCAATGAGGAATTATTTTGGGTGATCTGGGCGTACATCCACACCCTCAACCAACCGATCATGTTCAGTGCTTTTAAGTACAATAAAAATCTTGTTTACTTGTTAGATCTCTGTTGAACTTCCAGCGTATTAAAAAACTCCATCGTTTTCATATGAAGTGCATGTGAAGTGAGGTGATGAATTGAACCCTGAAAATGAACAACACATGATTCTTCACCAGCGACATCGTAAGCTAACTTTATGTTTCATTGCAGCTGCAAGCATATGGGGGCTTGTTGCTCTGCGGCTATCAGATGAGGAGATCCTACCCTTCAACTACGGATATTATGCCGCAGAGCTTGAGGTAGGTAGCTTGTTATAACGAATTAACGATCTCTCGAACAGATAATGGATCGACTTGTTTGAGAACTGTACATCTTCCATTTGTAATGAGTTTCAAATTTTAGAGGAACATGACTGTTGCTCCTGGTTAACAGAATGGGGCAATGAGTATAAATGCGAGAGTACTGGGAATGCCTGTCAGCTTATCTCCCCTGGACAACTCAATAAAAAAATTCAGAAGAGCAGTTCTAAAAGTGGATTCTGAATTGAAGGTATGCATTCTGCAGGATTGCAGTAGGTTGTCTCCTGATCCATAGTTTCAGCTCTGTTTAACTTCCTAGTTTAATTTTTTTTATTAGGCCCTACAGACATGGAAAATTTGGGCCCCATGGAGAAACAGTCCATTGAAGGTCAGAGACATCAATGACCGGTTGATGATGACTGAAAGGGCGTTCACAGAGCGGGAAGGGTTGTCTGGAAGACCATGGTACAAACACCTGGTAAGGTATTTTATGGATTCTGTAGAATAGCCATAAAATTCATGTTTCTGCCAAACTCATTGAAAGGAAATCACACAGATTTACGGACCTTCACTACACAACGATTATGGAGCAGAAATATATCCAGGCGTGGACGACGCTATTCAGACAGCAAAGAAAACAAATACATCAAAATCCTGGCAGGCTGTACAAAATGAGATTCACAGGATCGCTAGAGTCATAAATCAGGCAGCAATAGTTCTGGCTGGAGGGCTAACGTGAAAGTGATTTGTAATGGTGATACAGCCACCTTATTTTGCGTTAGAACTTGGCTGTACAGGCAAAAGCAACAGCTAGACCGAAATGATACAGTGAATCTGGTTATAAGGTTCCTCAAAAAAAAAAAAGGTTATAAGAAAAATATTTGTGATATAGTACTAATTGGATTGTTGCTAAAGCGCCGGCTCACCAGTGGCCAGTAACTTTGCTATTCAAGACTAGAATTTGTTTGCTCAGGCAATTTTACTGTCCAACCAAAAAGCAAGGAACCAATACGCTTTTTAAGTATCTATAGTCTATAGAGTACAAGAAAATGCATTTGTAGGCAGACGTAAGATTTTGTATAAGCCGGATATCATATTTGCGGTTGCCCCTAAATTCAAGGGCAATAATAACGCACAAAAATCCAATTGCTCCAATGCCTACAAAAAGCCAAAACGCAAAAAACGTGATGAAAGTGACATTTCGCAGGGTAAAATTTATCAACGGATGAATAAATGGACAGTTCCACTCGTTTAGCGGTAGGCCCAAATAACCATGACTCGAACACAAAAAAAAAAGTCTCATTTTTTTCCTAAAAGGTTCTGAACAATTGAAATGATCCTTATGTTATCTGCGCAAGAAACCCATGGCTTGGTATACGTTGTTCAGTGTGATGTTCGCTATTTCAGAAGCTTTTCCTGCTCCTTCCAAAAGAACATTATCCAAATAGCTCTGATCAGACATTATTTCCTCATACCGGGCCTGCAAAGTTGCAACGAGATGAGGTTAACAGGAGGCCAGGTGACATTGGTTTTGTAGATGAAAACAACTTGACCAATAAATTTCTTATGCCAAACACAACAATTTAGTTCAATTCGACGTGGCACAATATCAGATTGTAACTCATGTGGTCTTCTAACCTGAATAGGTTGCAAATGCTCAATCAAAGCATCTGTAAGGGTAGTCTTGAATGTTCCCCAGTTCATATTTTGGCACTCGATAACAACTTCCTGAAAAGAAAGCAAAACTTGGCAAATTCAAAACATTATGCTGAACATGGATAGATCCACTCGTCGTGAGCATGCAAAGGTTAGGTACCTCTTTAGTCTTCCCAGTAATAATCTGGTAGATTGAGAGAAGATTTCTGCATTCCGGCCTCTCTGGATTGTCAAAATCCAAGCTGGAATATATAAGTTCAATGGCATGAGCTTTCATACAGATGGAGGGATTAGGATTAGGTAGAGAGAAAGTAGAGGTTATGGGTTAGCGAGAAAACCCTGGGAGCGAGTCAGTTTTGCAACGTTTGATCTTATTCACAATCACCTGCCAGAAAACAGATAACTATCAACATAAATCCTATTGCAAATGATCAGCCATGGTCAGTTGTGATAAAAAGTGTAGGTAATGAAAGCTAACCCCATTAGGTAAAAATAGATATGGTACACCATTCATATATTCTGAGTTGCACATTAAGTAGCATACCAGGGATCCAGTTGCCTAGCTCCAGCCTACTCCCTCCTTCCCGTGAAAAGTGCAACTCTAGGGTTTGAAAAATATCCAAAACTACGGACTACCAGACTAATTAAGTGGTGTGATCTTTTTCACATGCCAGGATTAAGGCCCTGATTGGTTAGCTTTCAAAGGTTGCCAAGCCAAAAAAAAAATGGCATTCATTTGGTTGAAACCCCCTTTTTTTTGCAGAAGTTCCTTAACAAAGCAACAGGGTTAAGCTCGTTCATATTTTGACACCCAATCAATTTTCCACATGTGTGCTCGCATAAGTCATATACATTAGCATTTTTATTTGGCATCAAGTCATTTGGTGACATAATTTTGGCCATTTTGGCTTGGCAACTTTTGGAAGCCAACCAATCAGGCCCTAACTTCTGGCCACTATTTTTGCAAGTCTGATTGGTTGCATGCGGCCGGCAAATGAGGGAATGGGAGTCATTTCACGCAGTCACTAATTTGTCTAAAAAAATAGAATTGCACTCTTAAGGAGACAGAGGAAGTAAAGTTCTACTTAGCCTACATGATGCCCATTCATTTTGGCTTGGCAACTTTTGGAAGCCAACCAATCACAATCAGGCCTAACTTCTGGCCACTATTTTTGCAAGTCTGATTAGTCACATGCAGCCAACAAATGAGGGAATGTGAGTCTTTTCATCACTAATTTGTCTAAAAAAAAAATAGAATTGCACTCTTAAGGAGATAGAGGGAGTACAGTTCTACTTAGCCTACATGATGCCCATTCCTCTTTTCATATTTTGGGAATACTCATTAGCAGTAAGATATATGATGGATGTATAGTACCACAGAGGGTGCTGCAATGCAGAGCAGAAGCTTGCCATAAACTAAAAAAATTATAGGGTTCATAGCATAGACAGAATATATATATAAAAAAGATATACTGCAGTTCCCTTACATCTTTTGGGTCAAGAAGGTTGATACGAGATTGATCCGAAGGTGCAGATTTGGACATCTATCACCAACAAACAACATGTTGACCAGGTAAGTACAAGAAATATATGGGTCTTGGCTCTGTAAATAACTCATTGCACTTCAAGACTGCCAGTTCTGTTAGTTACCTTCGAGAGACCATCAGTTAAGGACATAACACGAGCCCCAGCTGGAGGAATAAGGGCCTCAGGAACCTGAGTGAAAGCAACAGGTACCTTAAGCATAGCATAGTTAAAGGCTATAAATATGCTTGCACATGGTATTGTGCACACCTTAAATAGAGAACCGCCTCTCCTGCAAACCAAAAAAGAACTTGGCATTATAATAAAGAGAGAAATTATTGTAACTGCAAATAAATGCAACTGAAAGAAACAGTCTCTCTTACCCTCCCAATTTCTTCCACTTTCTTCCACCATAGAGATTATTTACACGCTCAGCAATTTCACGAGTTAATTCCAAATGTTGTGTCTGATCTTCACCGACAGGTACCAAGTCAGACTGCATTCATTCAATGAGTCATTGCTGATATCCAGCCAAGGAAAGAGGCAGAATAAACACAAAAGGATTAAAATGTTGCATATGATCTGTTAATGATAGCAACAAAATTCACCTGGTACAAAAGAATGTCAGAAGCCATTAGAACAGGATACGTCAAAAGGGCCACCCCGACATTTTCATCACCCTGATAATTTTTTTAAACGCATCAATAATACAATCAACTTCTAGTAAAATCTAAAAGTTTAATACCATAATAAAATTGCTGGAACGATTTGCATGAATAAAATATGAGCCCAACTCATCATTTAATAGGGAACTAATGCCTCAGTAAAACAATACTGCAAGAACTAACAACTTCACTGCAGCACTAAAACTGTACAGTGGTAAGGCATCCTAATGTGGTCTGATGATGAGTAGAACTTTAGAAGTCAGGGAAGATGCACAAAAATTGTGGGCGTGAACCACTCTTGAGGCAAACAGAAATCCACAACCAAAATGTAGAATCATGAAAAAACAATGAAGGAATGGATATAATGTAAAAAAAAAAATCTTAGCCTGTGATTGGATAGGGCGAAAAAAATGCGAAAGCCATAACCTATGATGGAATTGATCCTCATCAAACAAGACTACTGCCCAAAATGCTATCATAAGAGAATATGTTTGTTCATACTGTAGTGATCCACAAGCGCAAAGAATAAGCTCAGAAAGGAAAAAGGATATTTTTATGTAATGTTTTTACTTTATCCCAGATTTCAATAGGATTCAGATATATCTATACATCTTATTGGTGCATAGCATTTTGAACTGCACCCATAATTCCATATCATTCATTATTGGAGCAGGTTTGACCATAGATGATCAGAAGCTGAAAATGCAGGAGAGGTTTATATTGGCAATTTAAGCTGTTTTTTTATCTGTCACATGACAAACAATTCAGCTCAACCAAAAGATGATGGTGAAAGCTGTCATACAGCGAATGACGCACCGCCTTGCGTGACTTCTCTTTGAATTGTATCATTCTGTTGAGCCAACCAATAGGAGTAGAAGAACTCAATAGCCACATCAACTCAACATGAGCGCGGACATGAGACTGTACAAAAATAGAAGCCTGAAAACATACAAAACATCATAAAACACTAAGCAACCTATAAACAAAGAAAACTTGTCAAGCACGGTACAAGTACGCAATGCAGACCTTGGAGCTGTCAACGCCACATGCCAGATATATTGCGGCAGTGCTTCTTGTTGATTTAGATAGCTCTGCTGCATCATATGGCAAAGTAATCTGCAAACGTTTTAAACAAAGTGATTAACAAGCTAATTTTTTTAAAACCACAAAATGAACCACAGAGAGCAATAGTGTTATGAAATCAATTACGAATTAAATATAAAATAGACATTAAGCAGCTGCTTAGTCTCAGGATAGTTTGAGCATACAGCACAAAACATTGTTTAGTTAACATCATAGGTTTTAATGAAAGAATCTCATGATTACACAGCTCTTGTGGCCGACGTGAAAGAAATATTTAGAATATTAGTATTGGTACCAATTACAATTATGCAAAGACCAATTTAATATTATGTACAAACTATACAAAATTAGCATGTTTCTGCTGTAAGATGGGCATATAATAAGAAAGAGCTTACTGCATGCAGGTCCACGATGAAAAAGTATGTCTCGTATAAATCCTGCAAGTAAGTAGCACACAGCAAAATATTATGATGCCGGGTACCATGAACAAGGGATGAATTAACACACGTTCACTACTAAGTAGACATTATACCTCAATTAGAGAAGATAATATCATAACTGAAAAGGCCTTGCAAATTGAACAAATTGTTTCTTAATATTTCTTTTGGCCTTCTCAGCTCGCTACCAATTTCACCAAAGCATATCCATTGAAATTCAAAAGAAAATGTAATGTTACCTGAAGTGCAACCCAGTTCTTGATAGCACCAAGATAATTTCCAAGGTGAACCATTCCTGTTGGCTGTACACCAGAAACTACTCTTTTCCTGCAACAGATGATCACATTCACAGTTTTCAATTAAGGGAAACGAGGATGAATACATCATAACCTTGATAAAACTCATTCCATAACTACCAGTAGCCGCATGGAAATAGATACCATGCCTATGAGTATCCAAAAATTCTAGACAATCCTCCCTTTCAAAAAAGCCCTTAAGAAAATTCTATATTTTATTTTCTGTACATGAAAATATGTTCACATTTACCAAAGATTCTCGTGGTGTAACGGTTAGAGCACTGAATTCTGGGGTCAATGAAACCCTTGTTAACAGCCCGGGTTCTAATCTTGGTACCAGCTTCTCTAGGACAAAATCAGAGTTTTTTTTTTTTAAAAAAATATGTTCGCAGTTGACTTTGGCTAGTTGAACATGCTTGGTAGTTTCTGTGGAATTTATGATCAAAATAAACACAAATACTGAGCAAGAAGGCCAAATGATGATTGTTTCGTCAATATGAAGAAAGAAACTGGAGTGGCCACATTTTACAGACAGCTGACTAACCAAAGTGAGACAGTTTTCGACCAAACTTTACACTATGACTGCAAGCAACAAATAAAATGCAGTCTGCAACAAAATTTCGATTCCATAAATTCTACACCAAATGCAGGCATTGCATCCTAAGGCTACTACAGCAACATAAACTGGCATTGCACAATCTGAGCAAAGTAGCAAGCTCTAAGCCTTTCGCAATTGGATGTCCACTGGTAACTCCAAAAGACAGACAGGCTACAATGAACTACAAATTAAGAGATGCATGATACAAAGCAACCGCAAACCCATCATAAGACTCCTAGAGCATTACGTCGAACACCACCCGTTCAAGAGGGACCGCGGGACTTACTTCCTCGCCGGAGGAGCAGGCACCTCCTCGGTGGGTCCGACAGCCGCCTCGACTGCGCTGCAATTGAGACGACGGAGAGGATGGATGCGAGAAGCGAGCAGTCCTCTGGCGCCAGCGCCACTCCTCGAGCTGCAAAGCCAAGCGACAAAAATTAAACAACAGAAGCATCAGAGTCAGCGGCGAGGAAAAAGCGAATGGGCTGGGGATGGATAGGGCAGAGCGCGGCGCGCGCTTACGCGAGGAGCGGCGGCCGGTGGAGGACATGGGCAAGCAGCGCGCGGCTCATGTCGTCGTCCCCGTGCTCCCCCTCCCTTGCGGATTTGGCTGCGCGGCTTTGTCTGGTTGGGGTGGAGAAGCTGCAAGCAGGAGACGAGACGCGGCGTGGACGTGGGTGTTGCGCGAGATGGCGGGCTGAGACGCCTGGGCCGCGTAAAACGGGCTGGGAGCACGAAGAAATTCTCTAGCCCGCGCGCGGTGCTGTCCCAGCCCAGCCCAACCCAACCCAAGAAGCATTCTAGAGCCGGCCTACCACGGGGGTACGTGGCGCCACCTGTCCTGCGACGTGTCCGCCGCTGACAAGCGGCATCGCCGTCACGGCGCCACCCCCAGGAGGCCATGGCCTCGCTGTCCGCCGTGCTGCTGCAGCGCTCCTCCTCGCGCGCCCGAGAATATCTACAGCTCCAACGCACGGCTGGCGGCACAGTTGCGCTGCATTTGGAGAGGCTGCAGTGTTGGTGGAGCGGCGGGAGGTTTGGAGCGAGAGCGGCGCACGGCATGGCCGGATCAAGGGAGGGGATTAAGAACGGCGTCGTGACCGGCGGCGTGGAGGACGCCTACGGCGAGGACCGCGCCACTGAGGACCAGCCAGTCACGCCGTGGGCCGTCTGCATCGCAAGGTATATGCGGGTTTTCTTTCTTCTTGTTCAGCCTGTTATGTTTGGTCAGGTTATCTATCATCTGATTCTACTGTCAAGTGTCAATGTTAAGAAGGCCACGCCTCAGCTTCCTTTTGATGTGTCTGTCCATTTCAACATTGTCATACGAAAATCATCGAGTAACCTGACCACTTCATCTAAAAAATCTGACGACAAACTTGGACAAAATTCAACCGGCATACTCTGATTTTTGCTTCCATGAACCTTGTTATCACTTTCAAGATTGTGACGTTTCGTTTGTTACCGGGGTTTCAGTGGTCACTCCCTTCTGAGGGATCCAAGGCACAATAAGGGGCTTTCCTTCACGGAGAAAGAGCGGGACGCGCACTACCTGAGAGGCTTGTTGCCTCCGGTAGTGCTATCTCAGGATCTTCAGGTCTGCTGCTTTCTCCACCTTGTGTTGCTTTGCACTTTTTTAGTTGATGATTTAGCTGAAGCGTGTGCATGTCCCCGCAGGAAAAGAGGCTGCTGCAGAATGTTCGGCAATTCGAGGTCCCGTTGCAGCGTTACATGGCCCTAATGGACCTTCAGGTAAGCTCATTGACTTCTCCAAAGTAAGTTTTGGACTCACAATATCAATTGCAGCCAAATAATTATTTGAATCGTTAGTTTCTTTCCTGTTGTCCATGATGCTCGTGTTTTCTTTATTTCGCTCCCACGTGTATGCATCTGTTTTCAGGAGAGGAATGAGAGGCTATTCTACAAGCTCCTGATCGACAACGTGGAGGAACTGCTTCCTGTTGTGTATACACCGACAGTGGGGGAGGCTTGCCAGAAGTATGGGTCGATCTTCAGACGACCCCAGGGTTTATACATCAGCCTCAAAGAGAAGTGGGTTTTCTCCTCCATCTCTTCACGCTTTAGTTGCTTGTAACTACTGAGAGTTTTAAAGGATTAATGCTATGAGGTGTTTTCCATGCTAGGGGGAGGATATTGGAGGTGCTGAGGAACTGGCCGGAGAAGAGTATTCAAGTTATAGTCGTTACTGATGGTGAGAGAATTTTAGGCCTGGGAGATCTCGGCTGCCAGGTTAGTTCATTGGTTAAGGCATCCCTGCTTTGTCAGAGCTCATTTGTGCCACTGAATTTTTGGCTAAGCAAATAGTTTGTTGCTCTGATAATCTTTGTTTTTTTGGAATACGTATAGGGCATGGGAATTCCAGTGGGGAAGCTTGCACTGTATACTGCTCTTGGAGGTGTCCGGCCATCCGCTGTGAGTACTTTAGTTGTGAATATACCGTTCTTAATAACAATGATCCCTAGACCAACCTAGGAGGAACCAGGCAGCTTTATACGAAGAAGAAAATGGGCTTCCGAGTTTGCCTCGACGAGGTGAACTTGGGTGGTCTATGCCTACCTCAACTGAGCTAGGCTCAGTTCCTTGATCGTTCTAAATAATTAGCAATCTTATCTCTGATGTAATGCTCCCCCCATTTTGTGTTCCAGTGCTTGCCTATTACCATTGATGTGGGGACAAATAATGAAGATCTACTAAAGGATGAATTCTACATTGGGTTGAAGCAAAGAAGAGCAACCGGCCAGGTTCCATACCTGTAGCACTGTCTATGCTCATTCAATTAGTATTGAGGATGCTTACCTATGTCATTGTGGGTCTTAAATCATCATCTTCATTATCAGGAATACTCTGAACTTATGGATGAGTTCATGACAGCAGTTAGGCAGAACTATGGACAGAAAGTTCTTGTCCAGGTCAGAAAAAATGTCGAAGATAAATCACTTGTCTCTTATGAAATGTGTGATACTGCCTTTTTGTTTCTAAAAGTTGGCTTGTGTTTACAGTTTGAGGACTTTGCGAATCACAATGCATTTACACTTCTTGAGAAGTACAGGGAAAACCATCTTGTATTTAATGATGACATCCAGGTAGTCAAATTAGACAGTTGATTTATCTTACTGCTCTTCGTAGAGGAATTCGTTCTAGGTAATAGTAGTAACTTTGAAACTATTATTATTATTCACAGGGAACAGCTGCAGTAGTACTTGGAGGGCTTATTGCTGCTTTGAAGTCTGTGGGTGGCACTTTAGCCGATCACACATTCTTGTTCTTTGGTGCAGGAGAGGTAATTTGACCTCAGTTTGTTTGCAATTGTAGAGGATGAATTCTACTGATCATTACTTCAGACTGATTAAACATGTTGAGCGGGACCACATTAAATATTGCTTATTTTTCTTTACATTCCCATGAAACTTGATAATAAACTGAAGATTGTTGGCTTATTTGTCTTCACATTTCTTTGAAACTTGGTAATTAAATGAAGATTATTGACGATTAAAAGTGATTGAAGGATGGATACGCTGTGAGTTCCATCTGTTTCTTCTTTTCAATATTAGTCATGTCCGAACAATCTCCCCCTGTATCTTTGGGACGGGATTGCATCAGAAATCTCCCTGCGCTTGATGTTTTTTGCGTTCCAAATAATGATTTATTATTGTTGCTATTGCGGGACTGTCAAAATCTGTAGATAACTAACAAAATGATATTGAATTAACTCGGTGTTGTAATAACTCACTAGTACTAATATCCATGCCATTTGACTTTATGTTCAATAAAAACTGTAATTAAAAGGTCCATCTGTCTATTCTTGCAGGCTGGCACAGGCATTGCTGAGCTAGTTGCTCTGCAGATATCCAGACAGGTAGCAATTTGTTAAAATTGCCTTCTCTGGAAGAATTTGCTGATGACCATAGTGATACTTTCTTTCAGGGGAATGTTTCAGTAGAAGAGGCTCGCAAAAAGATCTGGCTTGTTGATTCAAAGGTTAACTTCCAGTCCAGCGTGTCCTTTCTCTTTCTTTGTTTTTTTTTTGTCATCGCATCTAAAGAGTTAGTATTTGTTTGTTGCAGGGGCTGGTTGTGACCTCACGAAGTGAGACTCTCCAGCCGTTTAAGAAACGATATGCACATGAGCATGAACCTGTTAAAGATCTCTTGGGCTCTGTTAAGGTGTAACACTAAACCAAAGGGGGAAAATAATCTTCATTGTGGAGTCTTCATGGTTAATGAATAATTTTCCATTTCTTCAGGCCATCAGACCAACAGCGCTAATTGGATCAGCCGGTGTGGGCCAAAGTTTCACAAAAGAGGTGATTGAGGCTATGTCGTCAATTAATGAGGTAAAGGTTAACATCATTGCACTTTCTAGATCGTTGTTTCGTATTATTCGGTTCAGTACTTATAATTATATCCAATGAATCACAGAGACCCATCATCCTAGCTCTATCAAACCCAACGTCCCAGTCTGAATGTACTGCTGAACAGGCATATACATGGAGCCAGGTAGTGTTTCATGCGCAGCTTTCCCATGTGCCAAAATTCTCGTGAGTATTTCGTAATCAGATGGTACATGTATAATCAGGGCCGTGCCATATTTGGGAGTGGAAGCCCATTTGACCCAGTGAAGTATAATGACAAGCTGTTCGTGCCTGCCCAGGTCTGAAGCATAGCCTTGTGCACCCATGAAGTTCTGAAGCTTTTGACAACTTGAACTTACCTGTGACCTTTACATTGAATTATGCTAGGCAAACAATGCATACATTTTCCCAGGGTTTGGTCTAGGTGTGGTGATCTCAGGAGCGGTCCGGGTGACAGATGATATGGTCCTTGCTGCTGGTAAAGCCTTCTGCTCAAGAGGGATCATTCTATTTTCAACACACACTCATATTGAATTGTTGTTGTCACTAATTCTGCATCCCTTTTCGATGTATCGGACAGCTGAAGGACTAGCTGACCAGGTAACCCCAGAGCATATTGACAAAGGCCTCATCTACCCACCTTTCCCCGTCATCAGGAAGATTTCAGCCAACATCGCCGCACGCGTCGCCGCAAAAGCCTATGATCTCGGTAACCTTTTTTCTTTGCTGTTTTCGCTACAGTGATGCCGGAATTTGAGCAACATGAGACAAGTTCTTCTGCTATTGTGTGTGCAGGGTTGGCTAGCCAGCTCCCCCGCCCAAAGGACCTGGTGAAGTATGCTGAGAGCTGCATGTACACCCCTGTTTACCGTTCTTACAGATGAAAGACAGTAATGCTGAGTTGTTGACACTGGACGAAATTCTGCGCAAAGTCGACTCGGAATCGATATATGCTTCCTGTGATTGTCGTGTAAAATATGAAGGTCCGATCGATTCTGCTTGTACATATGTTCATGTAATAAGGCTCGCGGATCCGATTCTGCTTGTCCATATGTACTACGAAGCAAATGTTTTTTGTGACATGAATTGTTGATGCAGTTTCACGGAACGTACTCTTGCATAATAATTATATAAACCAGCAAGGTTGCCCGATCTATTAGCTCGGGTAGCTAGTTTTTGCATGATAATAATTAGCTATAGATATAGAAGTCTTCTAAATAAATGGATTTTTAAAATTGCTCAATGAAAACGGGACAGCTTAAAAAAAATAAGTATCTGAGTTCGAAAACTTTCTTCCATGCTAAAAAATTAATATCTAAGGTGGCGTTTAGTTACCAATATTCTCCTAAAAAATACTATTTATCCAACTTTTTTCTATTCATCACATCTCTCCCATCCAGAACACTATTCATCTGCAGTGTTTTTTTTTTAACAACGTTTTTTCGGAGAATCTTTTTCCAATCTAAACACATAAGTTCGAAAACTTTCTCCCAAGTCACGCATCAAGAAATTATTCACATTTCTGGAGAAGGTCTCATGAAAATAAAAACCAAGTTCTGGTTCCTTAATAATATCAAGGATGAAACACAAACTAGATTATGAGAAGAGACATGAACGGCACTCTAGTCTCTATAACATCACGAATCAGCCACATATTACGGTGAGTGATGCTATGAGGACCACACCCCTACACATATCTTTTAGAAGAGCATTATGGATGATAATCTCATCAATTGGTATAATCTGGTAGCTAAGACTGCTCACATTAATTTAGGTAATGAGAGAGACATCTTTATTTGAGAGAGACATGATGAATTTAGTACACCATTCTCTCATAAATTGACCTAGAAATTGAAAATTCACCTAAAAAACAATTTTTTTCTGTGGTACCTGAAAAAAGTTCTAATTCTCACAAAGGATAATCTTGCAAAACCTAATTGGAGTGGAAGTCAAAAGTATTGTTCTGCAATTGTAATAAGACAATAAAACATTTGTTCTTTAACTGTCACACTGCGAAAAAACATTTGGAGGATTGTCACCATATCTATCGGTTTACCCTATCCTCGCTCAATAAACCCTATGTTGGGGAATTGGAAATCCAACCCTGACAATAGCATACAACATATTCTCCTCCATTATTTATTTATTTATAAAGAAGCAAAAAATTATTACAATAAATAAATTTACATATATATGTTTACCTTTTTCATAGGCTAATAGGTTAGAGTTATATTTGATTATGTTTTTTTATTGAAGTCGGTAGGGGAAGCCTAACCTTTTTTTTTTCATACTATTTTTTTATTCCAAACTTAGTTAATTCACTCTCATAGGGAGTCCAATTTGAGTATGCTAGATACTACCCATATGCTCTAACCACTAGATTAAAGGCTTTTTCACATATTTGATCACATTACATCATTTATTAAGAGAACATGTCTATATTTTAAGGACGGGGTTTTAGAACTATCTCTTCACCTCATGAATTAATATATACTTTTATTCTATTTTTCTATATTTCTTGATTGTATTAGACATGGACGTTTTGACTTATTCTAGACCGCTAGATCTTCATAAAATATAACAGTTTAAAGCTTTTTTTTGTCTAATTAACATGGGATTTTTTTTTGACCCTCCCCGCATTGAGGTTCTTTGCACACAATTTGCTGAGTAGTTCGGGTCACCTCATCTCCATGGTGGATTATGTACATGTACAGCACACTGGGATCCTTTGTGAAGCCTCAGGACATTCTCGCAAGTAACATGTTCGTACAACTCCTCTCTCCGGGATTCATCCCCTTTTCCTGAGAACTGTTCCCTTCGTATTTACAAGAAGCTGCAATGAAGAGGGCAGAAAAAAAAATACATGGGTTGCTGCAATCCACTGTCACGAAGGTCATACAGGGATGATCTGATCAGCCTGTCTGGATTGCGTATCATCAACAGTTTGGGATGTGCGTATCGCCCAGCAGGATTTTGGATGCAGGTTCTTCCTGGTCCTGAACAACCAGCCTATGTTGGACTCACAGGCAGCACATAGTGCAACCGTCCATGTATATCTGCAACAAAAAAAAACTTATATATCGTTCAGTACGTGAATTTTGGAAAACCATCTGAAAAAAAAATGAGGTTATACCCAGGAAAACAGCTGTGAATTTTGGACGGGCGACCACGCAGTGCAAGGCCAGTGGCACTTTGTACTGTGATAATCTCTTGCACAAAATTGTGAGAACCAACAGCATTGGCACTGGACATCATCACCATATCACTTCGTCTTGCAATATTAGTCTGGAACAAGAAATGAACTTGTCATGTCTCACAGTTGGTATCACCAGGATCATTGCAGACTCAACAATTACATGAGATGCCAATCAATCCGTAATTCCCAGTGGGTCTTAGCCATTGAGGGAAGTAGTGAGTTTCCTTCTTTTTTTCCCTAGGAACTCATAACACCGAATCTATATAAGATGAAAAATTGACCTCTTTCTGACCCCTAAATCTGGATAAATCATAAAACATGAATTTCAGTTTCATTTATGTCACCATTATGCATGTTGTGGCATGCCAACAAGAACTTTCGCAGCTGGCTGCAACTGCAGACCAGAGAAAGGTAAACTCACAAGTCATGTGGCCAGAATTGCAGAAATGATGAACAGGACACCATCTAGGATGGGTAAATAAGCTAGAATGAGTACTTCAGCAGAACAACTAAGTCAAAAGAAAGTAAGTTGTTACCAGACAGTTTCTACATCGTATGATATTTAAGGCTTTGAGTAGCTGAATTTCTCGCTGTAGTCGATATGAGATTCCATCAATCTCAAGTAATTCTTGCCTCAGAGATAATGAGATTGGAAGATTGCTTCCAATGTAAAACGACAAATGATTCGGCTTTCTCACATGATCATCCATGCCTGGGTTTACAATTACCTGTTTCCACAAATCTGCCATAAAGAAAATGTAAGGTCACACATACAACAAGCTTAAAAGTAAAATTTTAGCTCAACAGATTCACAGTTTCATGTTGGTCATTATCATGGAAAATAATGTTCTGCAGTTAGCAATCAATGGATATGGAACAACACAGATTCAGTTTGTTACAGTAATATTAAAAATGAAGTGGATAAAAAGCTCAGTACCTGTAGCCTTCCTAGCAAGTGAATACGAATCATACATTTCATAAGCCCAACGAGGCCAAAATGACAATGGAGCCTGTGACGCCATCTTAGTATTATAAGCACCCCAGTAGTGTCTCCGATGTTCAGTATTTTTCTTTCTTGCTCCTGAAAAGAATGTGCAAAGATCACCCTCATCTTCCGTGTTTGTATGCTTATCTGGCCAACCACACCCATCAATTTCTTCTACAGAATCATGGCACCAAGACTGTTCATGTATGGGATTTTCATCTTCGCTTGAGGATTCATCCAAACTACCACACCTTACCAAGCCACTGGTCTGGGAACTTGAAAGATGTACTTCTTTGTCTGTTACTGAGTGAAGACTAGAAGTGCTAGTGGGTGATAAAGAATCCCCATCTGTTCCAGAATCCAAATAATCAGGCTGTTTAGGACTTGGCACAAACACACTGGCCATTGATGAAGCACATTGCCTGAAACTGTTACTTGCAGCTAACTGTCCAAAAGCATCCCTTGGAGTTCTTTGAGGTGTATCTTCTTCGATAATTTGTACTTCACCCCATGTCTGTTAAGTGTTAACATGAAAAATGTCATACAATTATGTTCTCTTCCCTCAGTTTAGGGGAACAAGCTTCTTTTATTCAAGTGTAGAGAGTTACTACTCCATCGATGTCCAACCAATGTCGTATAAGACGAAACCGCTGCTGACCACGACAGAAAACGCATGACGAACCATCATCCAACTGCTGAATTTCCAGTATCTGTAAAGGAAAATAAACATGTAAGTTAAAGTAACTGATGAGAGAAAGTGATACATGTAACTATATAGTTTGAGAGAAAAAAATAGATAAGAACTGCACCGATGTGTAGTTCACAACTTACACTGTGAAAGCAAGTATGGCACGGGAAATTAGTACTAGATTGATTAGAGAGGTACAAGGGGTGTACAATATATAGGCAAGGATCGTGTAGGGTTTATATAATACACCCAATCAATGGAGATCCTTGCCTAATCTGTAATCAACTACTATAAAACCCTTAGACAGCCCAGCCATCAGCGTGGGCGCCAGGCCCATACGGCCAGCCCATAATAACATACTGATCGTAGCGATTTCAGTAAAAACTGAAAACATGCGTAAAAGTATTTAACAAAAAATATTCAGTTTCAGAGACATTCGCGACATGAAAACTCTTATAGTGCGCACTTGTGTTCCAGGATGTTGATCAAAGTACAACACCAAAAAAATCATTTGCAGGTTATTCTAGACTATATTCAGAACATAGCTTCTCAAATTTTTAAAAGAAACACTATAGTCAACTATAGCAGCAGATACCATAAGGATATTATCTACTAAAACTGATCAAGTCCCATGGAGATCCATCATTTCTTTAATAGCGTGATGTATGTCTTTCAGATTGCATTAATATTTATTTACAAATGATATCAGGAAGCTGGAACCCAAATGACACCGATGCCTTATTTGAACATACTTACAGAAACATACATAATTAACTTAATTTAGCATGAGAAACTTTGGATGCACATGTCATCAAAATGAACTAGCGGCAACCTAAATTTTGTTTGACGGTGGTGTACATGCACCATCCTAGCATAGCAGTAGCATACATAATTAACTTAGCTTATCATGGGCAACTTTGGATGCACATGTTCTCAAAATGAGCCAGCTGCAACCTAAATTTCGTTTGACCCTGGTGCACATGCACCACCCTAGCCCATGTAATGTTACCCCTGGTCTAAGCTTTAGTATCATTACAGAAGACTTAAAAGAATTTATTCTTCTTTTGGTTCTTAGAAAGTCCATGCATGTTGGTATTATTTATGGTATATTCATATGAAATGATTTATTACAGTGTCATATAAGTAGATACTCACACTAATTAGAAACAGTTCAATAAAGAAAGATCTGTAGACCATAGGTAGAGATGATATAATTAATAATTAAATAGCTTGGATTAGTTTTTGTGTCAAATGGATTACCAAACATGACTCTAGAGTCTACACTGAAATGGCTTATATGTAAAAAGAAACCACACACCTCTGCTGTTGTTCCGACAGAAGCGATAGTATGATGTCCATCATTTGCATGTCGAAAAGCATGAACCTGGCATCGGATCATTGTCAATTATAAAAGAAAAAAAACGTAACAAGAGGCGTCAGAACAAGGTGTGGCACTCACCACACCTATCATGCATGGAGCATCAACATGATTAACAGCCTTGTCGATAGCTTCTGCTAATCTAGGCTGAATTACTCGAAGAGGTAGGGAAACCTCAGGAAACAAAACAACGCCTGCAGAGGTTTCATGGCATAAACTTTAATGTAACTCCACTATGTAAAACATTCACGTCATTGACCCATGATAGTCTCCAATCAGTAAGAAGGGACAACCCAGACTACAGGAAGCAATCTCCGGAGAAAGTTTTTCAAGATGAAATGATGACCACTATTTATGTAGTCGATATTAGGCCCATGTCACTGTATTGTCCATGTACATATAGCCAGATTAATAATTGGGGCAAGCTTTGTCATACACTGCATGATGTACAGGAAATGGGAAAGCTACCTTGAAGGTAAAACATCGGCAAATTGAGGACTTTGTCGCCATCCAAGAAAGCAAATTTGCCTCGAGTACCATCAACCTTTGCATCTGGCAAAGTAACCATATTTTTTATGCGCTGAATCTAGACTTATAAAGTATAAAATAAGATTCAAATAAATATTCACCAAGATAGCTGCAAGCTTGCAAAGAAACTATAGATGTATCAACAGTAATCTCCTCAGAAGTGCTGATCCCTCCGTCTCTATGAATATTTCTGCAATAAACGAATGTGGCAAAGAAGAAAATAAAAGAAGATTCCTCACAAATATTGGGTGGCAACAAACTAATCCAAGTCATTTTCACAAATGAACTTAATACAGGGAGTGGGACATTCAATGGATCATTAGTACTTTAACATGCATATAAATCATTAGGAGATACTGATTTGAATATAGCAAAGTTGCGGGCACCGTGTATACACCGCATCACACCTCCCATCGTCCATAGGGAACCACCATTCAGAAGTCGAGTACACCAGCAAATTTACGATTACCGTAAACACTTGAAGAGGAAAAGATTTCAAGCAATCGAACACCCCAACACTAACATTGGTTATGAGTGTCTAGTGATCACTAATGATCTCCGGTTTAAACTCTAAAACGGATAATATTCTACTCTCGAGACTATCTTTCGGGCTTGTTTGGGGACTAGAGGAAGAGTGTAATAATGGGGATTGGAGAGGAATTTAGTTCATTTTAGACTCAATCCACTTCGTTCCACTCCTTTCCAAACGAGCCCTTACTGTTTCCTATGTTCTCAAGTTTGCTAAATTTCCCCAATCCCACATCCACCAAATCCGGAGTGTAATGTATTTTCAGAATTACTAAAATCATCAGTTTCAACTATGTTACCGCGGAACCCGGCTCTCGCAAGATTGGTAAGAAACGGGCGAGGGGTCAGAGATGGGTTCGGACCTAAGGAAGGTGTCGACGTCAGAGGAGGAGGAGGATGAGCCATCGTCATCGACCTCCTCGACCTGGAGCTCCTCCATGTCCAGCTCCAGGATCTGCTCCATCTGCCTCCGTTCCCTCATGATCAAGTCCGGCTCCGCCATTTCGCCGCCGCCGCCGCAGGCGCGCAAGGCTCGCGGTCGCGGAGCGGGCTGTGGAAGAGGTGGCGGGCTGGCGGCGATGAGTGACACTTCTCTGGTTCTCTCTCTGTTCTGTCCTGCTCGCCGCCAGTGTTCAAACACTTTCTCCACGGACGCGTGATTTTCCATTAATTAATAGTGTAAACAAAAACGAGGTTTAGATCTTACTATTAGATAACCTTATTAAATATTAAATATTCTATTTCGTTAATAAAACTACGGCCCTAGTATAGCGGTGGGGATAAACTTTTGTTGCATGAGCTTCACAAATATGAAAATACTTCTACGAAAGGGTGTTTGAATTAGATTGTGCATTCTAGTGCAAATAGAATGGCGGGGAGAAAGTCGCCTTGTTTAGTTGGTGAAGTTGGGAAAGTTAGAGGTGTGAATAGTACATTGGTAAACGTGTTATGAGAGAACATGTGACTCGATATGACTGAAAAATTGGCGAAATTTGGGGAACTAAACAAGACAATAAACTAAAAGTACAAATAGAAGAGCTGGGAGAAGCACGCTAAAAATATCATCGTTTGACACGTAGTGGGGTGAAGCACGGTTAAAATAAAGAAAAATATCATCATTTGGCTACGAACCTATTTGATGGTCGAGAAAGTTTTTAAACTTGTCACACTTAATATTTTGACACTTTTATTACTAGTATGAAATTTAAATTAAAAAACCAATAACATATATAGATTATAAATAGTGAGAAGAGTCTATTATGCCTCTTATTACAAGAAGACGATGAGAGTAGGAAAAGAGGTGGAAGCGGGTCGGAGGATATTAGGGTTTGTGTATAGATCTAACGTGGTGTTGCACGATCAAGGCGTGTTTAGCTGAACGAGAAGAAGAACTTTTTTGAAGCGTGTTTTGTAAGAGAGATGAATAGGAAAGTTGAAATGAATTGTAATGGAACTTTTTTAAAAAACGTGTTTTCTGAGAGGATGAATAGTAAAGTCGTCAAGATGTATTGAAATGAATAGAAAATAGTGATAGGCCGGCCCAAGATGTAATCAGCAAAATCCCACAGTCCCAAGAAAACCCAACACGATTCTGCTTGGGGGCGGCCCTCTCAGCCCACCCGGCCCTCCCACACAGCAATGTTCCATGGCCAGTTCGCCGCCCACGCCGTCTCCCCCACCACCGGTCGGTACCTCTCCGGCCGCGGCGACGCACCGCCACCGCCAGCACGAACCCACCAAATTGGCCGCCCGCCGCTGCCGTCGCCGTCATCCTGCGCATCTGCGCCCCGCTAGGTAACTCAACTAACCACTCCACCCCCTGCCGGCATTACCCCCCACGTCGCTTTGCGCTCCCGCCGCCCTTTTCCCCGCGCGCCGTCTTTTTTTTTTTCGCCCCCCTTACCCGCTTGGCATCCCCACGATGCGAAACCTGCGGCTGACCTACGGCTCACGTCGCGCCGCGCCGGGGACATCGGGTCAGGTGCACTCATCCGGACGGGGAGGTTGCTGTCTGGGAATCAACGTGTCGTTCTCTCCTCTCTCTCGATTGGTCGGTACCCGCACATTTCCTTTTTTTCACGCTCCCTACCGATGTCGCTAGTAGGGAATTGGTTCTTGTGTGAGGCTGACACCAAACCAATCTAGGAGGAGCATGACGGCTATGACCGTGTGATCTTTATTTTCTAGGACTAGTAGGATGAAAAAGATCGCTCCTACTTTAGGGCTGGTTAAGCTTCTATTGCTCGTTTCTATCGCCTGCACATCATGTTTGGATAGGATCATAGGAGTAACTTGCGTGTACAGCTTCAAAATCTGGAAGCATCCGTGCCAGTGAGTGGGGTACTGAACTGGAAAAGATCATACTACGTTTGCAACTTTGCTTACTATCCATCGTGCATCTCAAAAGCTCGGTGAATGTTTCATTAGTGTTTTACTGAACCCTGGTTATACCCTTGCCTTCACCTCAAAACTTACCTCTGAGTGCACTTGAGCCAAGATATTTTTTTTTTAATTTGCGAGTAAATTTCGAAAAGAGAGACAATTGGCCAAGTTGGCGCTTTCTTGGCAAGAACAGAAGGCCTACTAATGTGCCAAAAAGCAATCGAGCATACACATCAAACAGAACTTAGAAAGCATCTAGGTTCCTTTCCGGAGCACTGTGGATGATAAATCCATAAGGACACTTTTGGAGTTAGTGCGCACATCCAGTTCGTGCCGTGCTATGTGTTATCGTTTATGCTACTTTTAGATTGTGGAAAGTGAGTTTATGATGCTATAAAGGACTTGCTGAGTACTGACAACGTGGTCATGCACAAGCCGTAGAACACAGATAACCTTGATATGTGGAAATTGGACGCTATATAGCTGAGAGGTGTTTACCAGGAAAGGCAAGCTTAGAAAAGGGGTGAGATTAGCAATCTTTGTTTTTCTCAACTGAATTTGGTGTGTACTTTTTTTCACATATTGAATGACAATGGAAAATTTGATTTGCTGCAGAAGGAAAATGTTCACTGAGGGAAAGAGACACCAGCATAGGGATGAACAGTGTGACCACACCTTAGGATCTTTGTGAAAATTGAAGCACCATTTGGGGAAGGTAGTGACTGCCTGACTGGATAGCTAGGCAATGTTCGCAGATTATTCATCTGTGGCGATGGCAATGACCCATCCAGATTTTTCTTTCACCAATATATATTTCCTGTACAGGCTTTCTGTTTGTTTCGAATTTCTGATCCATGCCATATTCCTCTTATCAAGTTGTGATGTTGACTGGGGATGAAGAGCAATCATCGGATCATCAATCATTGAATGAATCTCTTCTACCCCTTTTGAAAAAGGCTATTGGTTTTGACACGTGGTCCAATGCTCTGAGAGAACATTGGCTTGTTGTATAGAACTGTTGAGGTATGTTTCTTTGTCCTGCTTTTCTTTTGCCGAGGCTCAAAGTAAGCATCCTGGGCCTATTCCAATTTGCAGTCATTCTCCCAGATTTTATCACCGCATTATGTTTGAACTTTGAGGGGCACAAAAAGATATCTTGTTCCATCTTTCCCATTTTTCTGATTACATTCTGTCCTGCGATTTGTCACTAATGAATTTCTTGCGTAATCTTAGGATGCTTTCTTTAAAAGCAGACAGGAGTATTCTCTTGCCCACAAAACAGCTAAGGGGTGGCAGTATAAGGTAAATATGGAGGTTGCACTATAAAGTAAACATACTTATGTGGAGTTATCTGACTTTCTTAAAAGGATTACTCAGTACATGGCAGTTTGGTGATGATTAACATTAGAATGAGAGCGTATTGCTTTACTCTAAACTGGATGTCTCTGGTATGTGATTTTCATATGTAAGTTCAGAAATTGAGTGTGCTAAATCTTTTCAATACCTGTAAGGACTTAGGAAATGCTTCCACCTTCATAGTCTGCAGGCTGGTTGCACTGAAAGCTTAAACTGTTGTTCTGTTGTGATTTTGATGTAATTTAGTGTACTTTAGCTTAATTGGCTTCATGATTGACCCATATCTATTTTTTTTTAAAAAAAAAACCTGGCATCTATGGCTCTTTGGTAGACTATAGTAGCAGAAAAAGTTTAAACTGTTGAGGGGCAGTGTACAAATCATAGGATTTCCCATGCTTGATTAATTTACAATTGCTGCTTCTTTTTTCTGATCTGATTGGTATGTCTGGAACTACTTCACTTGCCGTTGTATGTGCCCATGTTTTCTTTTAGAATCCAGCATGAAAAAAAATTGGCAATAGAGGCTGTATTAGGTCTGAACTTCCACTATGCAGTCAAAATGCGTTAAAAGTGTAGTAACAATGAAGTCTCGCATCATGTGTTTTGTACACCTGCAGAAATTCATGTTGCTGTTCAATAACCAATGTGGTCAGCTAATTTTTTTATCTTCTTGGATCATGTTTGTTCAGAAAATAGTTGATGCCATGAAGCAGATAAACTTGTTTTGTGGATAATAAACTAATCATGACTCATGATAAATCCTAAGCTCTCCTAAATGCTTTCTTCACAATTGTTGTACACCAGCTGGTCTCTTATAAAAAAAGATACATGCCAGAAGAATCCACATCTATTCAAGTCACTCTCTAAAATATGGATAGCTTATGCACACCGTGGCAATCAAATCGCTTGTGCATGCAAGATGCTAACATTCGCTATCCAGAAATTGGAATATCTAGAGCTTCACTTACGTTTGGTGGATGAATAGTAGCAGCAAGCAGCCTCCTCAACTATATAAGCATACAGCAGGCTCAACTTTCTATATCCGTAGTTCACACAAGCTATATTGTACTGTAACTTGTGAAGTGTGTTCCTATCTATCATCTTCGCCTTGCCAACTTTTCCCTAGTTCATTCATACAAATGGATTATTCTAATTTGCGACGCCAAGCTGCATCCATGAAAAAGAGTCTCTTTGATCAGGCATGTATTATACTCTGCAGATTTAAAATCATCAATATATCTTAATGTTTTCTCGAGAACACTAGAAACTTGATCTTAGTACAGTTTGAATCCCATCCATGGCAGCCACTGTTGTAGTTTTTTCATGTTTCTTGATATGTCATTTGCTGATTCAGTAACCTGTATTTCATTGACAGGGGTATCTAGATGAGCAATTTTGTCAGGTGGAAGACTTGCAGGACGAAGCTAGCCCTAATTTTGCGGAAGAGGTCATTACTTTGTTTTTCAAGGACTCCGCCAGGCTAATATCCAACATTGAGCAAGCTCTGTAAGCACTAAGTAGTGAAACTTAATCAGGGAAAAATGCTTTCCTGTTGAAAAAGAAAAAAAAAAGAAGATTAATGATGCAGACAGTAGTGCTATACTTGACTGATTAAAACTTGGTGGCACTGCAGGGAAAAATACCCCAAAGATTTCAACAAGTGGGATGCATACATGCAGCAACTAAAAGGCAGCTGCTCCAGGTAGATCCAGAGCTGAGCCTGGATATGTTTGTTCAGTTGCATATGCTACATGTTGTACAATTGATTGAGTACGCATGCATAGCTGACAACGTCCATTTTTAAAACAATCAAGTGCTCTTAATTTCTTGTCAATGCTTCGGTTTCTTTTCTTTGTAAAAGGGTGGTGCGTTAAGGACAAAATCTGAAACATCTCAAATGAATGCCTCCCTAATGGAATCGCCAGTATGCTATATTCATGTAAACTAAAGTTTTTGAAGGCTTTACGGTGGTCTGATATCCCAGAAAAACTTCTTGTTTTTTGTTTGGTTAATTTACTACGAGATTAATGTTTCAGTGCTAACCAAATGCTTAAATATGTGTAGCCAGTGAAAAATTGTAAGATGTAAAAAAGCATAACCCTGACATCTAAACGCATTATCATGGTTTTTATATATTGGACATGTGTTTGACATTACGAAACTTGATGCAGCATTGGTGCTTCAAGGATGAAGAGTGAGTGCATGTCATTCAGGGAGTTCTGTGGTCAAGGAAATGTTGAAGGGTCTCTCTCTCTCCCCACCTTTCAGGCTTTTGTCTCATTTGAAGAAACATTTCTTTTGGTTTGTTTGATAAACTCGGTCCCCTGAATTTAACCACTTTCTGTTTGTACCCATGGAAATATTCTCACGTGTACTTTCCAAAACCCAAAAACAAAGATGAACTGCCCACATATTTGGTCCATTTTATAAAAAACAGCCGTCATTTTCCATGTTTTGGTTTGCAGTTGTATGAAATCGTTCCAGAAAGTGAAGCGGGAGCATGGTGTCCTGAGGCAGAAACTAGAAGCCTATTTTCAGGTAACCAATCTCATTTACTGTTCTGTAACTTCTGGCGTCGGCGGTTGAACATTATCGCTAGTATCTCGGTTTGTGTTTATATACGCGCAGCTGCTACGACAAGCTGGTCCTGCTGGAGCTGCTACCAGGCCTGGTATGTAACAACGGGGCATGCTACAAGTTGCAGCAAAATGGAGCATGGCGCAAGAAGATTTCCTGGACACAGATTTCCAGCTGCCACAACTAGCTGACCCTGCTGCTCACAGCTAGGGGTCAGTGTATATGAAACCAGACAACAAGAGATGCTACGCATGTGTAGTGTAACTGAAATAACAAGCTATGACATTTCCTTATTAAGGAAAAAGAAAAGAACAGATGGACGGAGAAGAAGTGATGAGAAACCTGTGTAAGTAGATACATGAAACGTGATATCATATTACCATTGCCCCTGTGTAACATATAACGATGGAATAAGAATACAAAGAGTATTTCGCTCTCTGTTTTTTTTCCCTATAGAATCGTTAGCAATTTTCGTTTGCCTTCATTTTGCCATCCGAAGCGTTTCGGTTGTGTCACGGCTCGCGAGGACAGAGACATGTGTGGTTGCATGGATCCAAGGAGGAATGCCTGTGGCCTCAAGGAGACAGGGACACGGCACAATGCTTGTGTTGGACGGATGCTAGCGTGCTCCAGGCGCCAGCGCCACGCTGCCGTCCGGGCTACCTAAGACACTGTGGTCCGTCGGACGGATTGAAGACGCCAAGTGAGGTGGCTACCAAACCAACCGAAACCTGCAAATGTAGCACGTCCTTCTTCAACGCGGATGCACTGTATTTTTCATCCACATGGGAAAGCAGGGCGCACGCCTTGCGTTCCATTTCGCCACAGAGCTACGTGATACCCAGAACGGTCGCCTTGCCGGGCCAGCTAGATGGGCACAGCTGATCTGCCGCTGAGCCGTGTGTGTCACGTTGCATTGTGGCAGGGAAAAAACAAAAGAAAAACATAAGCATTGGCCGAAGCCCGAAGGGTGCGATTCGTTCAAAAAAAAAAAAAGCCCGAAGGGTGCTCACTCACGATCCAAAAGTCGCGGCAACAAATGATAGAAACCCCGAAGAAAAACATACGCCTCGGCTGTCGGCTCGGGCATTACTGCGCAATCGGTTGGTTTGGTTCTATGGCAGGGGAGATTAACGAGAGATCTGGGCGAGGCAGGGCCCAGGGGACGACAATGCAGGCGGTGGCGGAGGCCGACGGCGAAGCAAGTCACCGGCGGCTGTCTGAGGACGGCGCCCGCTGCCTCATGCCAGACGTGCGGGCCACAAATATCTCCGCGCCCGACCCGACCGGCACCCACCGGGCAACGCGTGCCGCCACGTTTGTTTGAAGCTGCGGGCGGGGTCGCTGCACTGCACATCCCCACAGCGTGTTTCTTTCCTCGGGGTCGCTGCGCCTGCGCCTGCGCCTGTGCCTGTGCGGGTGCGGCCTCGTCCCGAGCCCGGAGCCCTAGGAAAGGTTGAGACCAAAAAGACCGCGCTCTTCAGATTTCGCTCCTTTTTATCTTTTGTGCGCACGTTGCGGTGTTGGATCTTGGAATAAACGTCGCCGCGTCTCCCATGTGCCGATGTGCGATGCCATATTGTTCGGTTAGGTACTTGGTTTGATTTGTTACGGATCTATCTACTGATACTAAGAGTTTAGCAGTTTGGGCAATACGTTACTTTTAAATGTAGTGCAGTCGCAGCTCACATGACAACAAAATCAGTTGAAAAACAAGAGAAGCACCATATACACCTACTGTACTTCCATATTACCGAGTCAATCTGCATTTTTAGAGATCTACTAGAACACTATTGCATGTAACGCTTGTAATTTTTCTGTATAATAAACCGATAAAGATAGCATAATCTTTTCCAATACATATATATTGAAAAAGTGAACAAATTAATTTATTCTCAATACAATGCATATGCATTGGAGGGAATAGTGTTATCCAAACAAGCCTAACCAGGAGTTCATTAGGTTATAGGAAAACCACTGGTAGTTTGGTACTAGTGGGGAAGCGAATGAATCAATCAGACAATTATGTCTAATAAATGGGATTAAGGTAGGATTATATAATTAAATACCACTTATTACTATTATACTAATGAAATATGTCTCAATAGTTATTTTTAAAATATTATTATATTTTTCTATATAGTTAGACAAATTTGATGTTGAACAAAACTAAAGTGGAGTAACTTGAAACAGAGAGAGTAACTTTAAACTTCTAGTACGTGTGAAAACAAATGGACGATGTTTTGTTTCCTTCATTTATTTGATTGATTTTGTATCATCAAGAAAATCTTAAAATAAAATGAAAAAGTTGAACCCAATAGATTATTCTTTTCTACCTTGCTTTGTTTTGCGATATATCATGAAATGCTAAATTGTGTCTATATAAAATACAATAGTTCGAGGACGAATTTGGCTATTACACCCGTTTTTAACTATGACTAACTTTGTGGCTTGCTTTGTGAGTCATTTCGTGGTTGCCATTGGTGTTATTATGTTGGCTTTTTTCGCAGGTACATGATGCCAATTCTTGTTAATCTGTTAGTGCTCGCTTTTTTTTTTCTTTTCAGTTCGTTTTCTTTTAGCATTCTACGAATTCCGTGTTCGTTCCCCTGATCTTCATTCCCGTTTTTGAGATTAGAGATGAGTGAACGTGAGAGGGGTCCATCACTTCCGTTACCCAAGCTTTAGGAGGTGGAGATTTGATTAAGTTAGACGACCCCTCAACTAGAAGATGTAAATCTAAACAATTTTCGTACAGGCTCTTAATGGAAATTACAGTGTGGAAAAAAAAATCCTCCTAATTTTTATCTAGACAGTCGCAACATCCGAAAAGGATTCCGGCCGTACAAGCACTTACGTTAACGGTAAAATTCACGGTAGTTTGAACTTTGAAGTAATTCGGGTGGGACGGACAGCATAGTACTGCCCACTATTGCACTGACCACCGGCCTTAACGCACAAGCAAAAACAAAAATCAAATCCCAACTACTAGACCCAGTGAAGTGGAGAAGTCACAGGATGACAGGGTAGCGGCTGAGCCTGTAGGCGCTGCGGAGCACTCCGTCCAGCACGAGGACGACGACGAACTGACGAAGCGAGGGAGGGACAGAGAGAGGCCAAGAAAACCCAGGCCAAAAGCCCCCGAGCTCACCCCGATCCGCCTTCCGCATTGCCTCCAAGCCTGTCGGCTCCCCGGACCTGAGCTGCCCCGCCGGAGGGCTCGATCTGGGCCCAGATCGGCCTGCATTTCGGCCCCGTGCAGGCTCCGGTTCCGGCGGTGAGGGATGGGGAACGTGGACGGCGAGTACGGAGACTTCCATGCAGGTGAGATGGTTGTCGATCCGAGCTTTTCCTTTTTCTTTCTTTCTTTTCTTCTGTGGGGTGGCATAATGCCTTAATTCAAGTTCCGAAGCTCAACTAAAAAAAAAAGTTCCGAAGCTCAAAGTTTGGATCTTTAAAAGTTTCATGTGCTCAGTATGTGGTCATCAGGTGAATTCATTTTTTTGTGGTAAAACTGGTAAGCTGGAGCGATCCAGCTCTTGTTAAGCTCCAAGTTTGGCGCCTTGGGTTGAATTTTGGCAGTGTTTGGAGTTTGGACAGTCTGCCGCTCTTGATGCAGTGCAGTGCAGTGCAGTGCAACACAGTAATTTTCCTTGAGCATTGCTTGCCAGAATTTTATCGGGTGGGGTGTGTGTGTGGGAGGGCGCGGGGGGGGGGGGGGCACAATGCTATCTTTGTTCTTGTTCTAGTGATGTTGTTTGGATGCTTTAAATTTGAATTTGCGAGCTCAATCTTATGATTTTGTACGCATTTCTCACGATTGCTACTTTTGGTTATAACCTATTTCTAGCCAACCGGCGTGCTGAGGTGATAGATTGGCTTGGTGGGTTGCTACCGGAGTTCGACTTGCCGTTGGATTCTTCAGATGAGGAACTGCGTGAGTACCTCATTGATGGCGCGGCGCTATGCTACATTGCGGAGAAGCTCATGCCCGGTATTCAGGAGGTGAGTTCAGTCAGCTCGGAGATGCTGGACTTCTGGTGCATGTTATCTTGCTGATTTAAACTTGAGAGCTTTGTTTGTAGGGAATGTGGGGTGGTAATGCATCGGACCAGAGGTCGAATGTGAAGAAATTCCTCTCTGTTGTAGCGGAGATGGGGCTACCAGGATTCAGCATCAAGGATCTGGAGGAGGTGAAATTTCCCTGCATATGAAGTAGTTTTCTGGTATACATAGTGATTGCTAATATGTGTTTCATTCCAACTAATTGGTGCCACCATCTCCTTATCATGTTGGGAATAATGTCTGCTATTTTAGGCCTCACATGCAACGGTGGGTCTATTTCAGTATGAAGATTTATCATAACTGCGCATATATATGAGTTTCCTCACTAACCTCAGTTATGATTGGCTGGAAAGCAGCAATAACCTTAGCTGCTGTGGGTCTATTTCAGTATGAAGATTTTTCATAACTGCGCCTATATATGAGTTTCCTCACTAACTTCAGTTATGATTGGCTGGAAAGAAGCAATAACTTAGATGCTGTTGTAAAAGTTGAAAGTGTTTCACCGTAAGGAATATGTTAACTAAGAGTGGTCTTAGATCTTACAACTCTTCTGTAGAATTTTATCAAACCTTTGACCAATGCATAAGAGCGTCACCCCCTACAATATAGACTAAAGCCCCCCCCCCACCCCCCACCCCCCCACTCCCGAAATCTGCGTCGTCTACTGTTTTCTCAGATGCTTAATAGAGTTCGTAGTTTCCTTGTACTTTTTTATTCAAATTTGTTTCAAAATTGTCAATTGAAAATCTATGGTTCTGTTCATGTCAGTTTTTTTTTGTTAACCCTGGGCCATTTTATGATTACAGGGATCAATGTCTTCTATAGTGGAATGTCTCTTGGCTCTTAAGGACAATGTAACTACAGGTCAAAATATTTCAAACAATTCTAAGACACCCCTTAGAAGGAGACTGGAGCTTCGAGAATCCGATGGGTCTATAGTTTCGGTTATGACGCCTGGGAGATCTCTCAAGGAGGAAAGACAAAAAGTCCATTGGGATTTGAAGTCTCCACAAAGAAACATTCTTCATTCAGGTATGCTCATGTGTTATTTCTTTGGCATCATCATTTGTAGCAACGAACTGTTTATTTGATTGTAAGTTTAAGATTTCCATTAGTGACTACTTGCCAGTGGTACACCCCCCCCCTCCACTAACTCTACTAACTCCCTTGCCATGGTCACCTTTTATTATAGATAAGAAAACAAGGTGTTAATTCTAATCTCTACATGATGATAGTGCATGCAGTCCAGTCCTTATTACAATTAATCAGCACGAGGCTGAAGTCAATAGAATAAACCGAGCCTGAACAATGCACCGTGCACACCTTATTTTGCAGGACAAAAAGTCCATGATGCTTTCCAACTTAAACGGGGCTCCTACACTGATCTTCCTGCTGCCAAAATTTCAGAGATGATGCATTCAAGCAGTCTAGATGTAAAATCTTTACATCACATTGTATCATCGTTTTTTTGTTCTTATCTCTGGCCTTTCATTAATTACTATAACCATCTTTTCTCAGAATGCCCCTACTCAATCACTTCTTAGAGTTGTTAATGGCATTTTAGATGAGAGCATTGAGAGGAAAAGAGGAGAAATACCACATGTAAGTATGTTTTTAGGGATTTTCAATAACAAATTGCTTGGAATACCAGTGTTCATTTATCATCATTTATTCATTTTTAATGACTAATGTTAGCCTATTCTTCTTATCTCAGCGTGTTGTTTACTTGCTAAGGAATGTTGTTCAAGAGATTGAGCATCGCATTGCTATTCAAGCAGATCATATAAGAAATGTAAGTGTGACATTTGTTGAATTTGCTATTTCCTGTCATACAAATTCAACTCCTGAGACAGATCACTTATTTTTCTCAGCAAAATAGCATCATAAAGACTCGGGAAGACAAGTATCGTTCAAAAATTAAAGCACTTGAGACATTAGTAAATGGAACGAATGAAGAAAATGAGGTATATCCAGTTTGTTCTTGGTCTAAAAATTATCACAGGAAATCACTACTGCTTTTTTGATATTGATACATGTTTTTTTTTTTCAGATTACAATAAATCGGCTTGAGCTAATTGAGGTATTCAAATAAACTTAACATGTCTGTTATGTTTCAACTTTCTAATGATGTTGCTTGGTTCAATTAGTATTTTTCAAAAAGTAAATCAATTGTAGCGTGTAGGATGTATGATGTTTGGATCACTTGTGAGTTAGTGCGTTACGTTTAGTGCTCGTAGTTATGATGACAAATCTTAGTTTTGTTTGTCTCTTACAGGTAGAGAAATCAAAAATTGATGAGAAAAGAAAACTAGGCGAACAAGACATGGTTCGACTAATGCAAGAAAAGGAAAATGCAGAGAATACAATAGCTTCCCTTCAGCAAGAGATACAGATCTTAAGTAGGATGCATGAACAGTACCGTGATAAAATGGAAACAGAAGCAAGGCGGATGGAGGAACACTTGACTACGAGAATTACAGAGGCTGAGTTTCTTTTAACGCAATCAAAAAAGAAAGTTGAAGAGATTGAGTCTGCTTCCCAACTGAAATCTCAACTTTGGAGTAGGAAGAAAAACATTTTCCAGAGTTTTATGGATGATCAAAAAATGTCAATTAAGGTTGTGTTATGTTTCTATATCAACTTTTTTCTCTTTCGCCTAATTATTATGTTTCTCACTTATATTATTCAACCATGTTAGGACATAAGAGTATCATCTCAGTCCATTAAGCAGGAAATGTTTGCCCTTCGAATGAAATGGAGTGATGAAATATCTAACATTGGTATGTGGCTACTCATGGTTCTTACAGCAGCATTGTCCTATACATATATTTTCTGTTTTGCTGATACTTTGTGTTGCCTGATCTTGACTTGTCAAACTTGTTTAGGACATGATCTAAAGGGTTTAGTAGATGCTGCTGATAATTACCATAAAGTTCTTGCTGAAAATCAGAAGTTGTTTAACGAAGTACAGGAACTTAAAGGTATTTTCTTGCACCACAATATGTTCTTTTGCACATTTTATTTTATGATTAACATTTTTTAATCCTAATATTTGTTATCAGGTAATATCCGAGTTTATTGCCGTGTGAGACCATTTCTTCCTGGTCAAGATGGGAAAACAAGTACTGTTGATTATATTGGTGAAAATGGTGAGATTCTAATCACAAACCCCTTTAAGCAAGGGAAGGATACTTGTCGAATGTTCAAGTTTAACAAGGTGTTTAACACACGTGCTTCTCAAGGTATATATCATAACTATACTAATGATGCGATCCAAAGCTAAAACGTTTTATCACTGATATTGCTCAACAACTTTTGTATATAATTGCAGCTGAAGTATTCTCTGATATTCAGCCATTGATTAGATCAGTTCTTGATGGGTTTAATGTATGCATTTTTGCCTATGGTCAAACCGGTTCAGGAAAGACTTACACAATGGTAATGAATCATTACTCAAGATTATAAAGTTGAAATAATACTATTCTTAACAATCGTACTAATCGAAGCTTTACATCATTTTTCTCAGAGTGGACCAGGCACATCAAAAGAAAATTGGGGTGTTAACTATAGAGCTTTGAATGATTTGTTTGACATTTCTTTAAGTAGAAGGAATGCTTTCTCATATGAAGTTGGAGTACAGATGGTTGAGATTTATAATGAACAAGTGCGAGATCTTTTATCAAATAATGTTCAACAAAAAAGATATCCTTTCCCTACCAAATATATGTTTAATTTCTACTCCATATATTTCAAATCTTTGTCAAAGCTACATTTTAGTACTCGTACTGACATATATGCATAGAAAAAAACATGTTATTCTTAACCTAAAGAAACACTTGGAATTTGGAGTACTTCTCAACCGAATGGACTTGTTGTCCCTGATGCAAGTTTACATCCAGTTAAATCAACATCAGATGTGCTGGAATTGATGGACATTGGACAAACAAATAGAGCAGTTGGGTCAACAGCTCTAAATGAAAGGAGCAGTAGATCTCACAGGTTTATACCATTGACATGTTATTAATGTCAAACCTATAAGATAATGTTCTGAAAACTTTTGTTTCATGCAGCATTCTAACTGTGCATGTTAGAGGATTGGATTTGAAGAATGAATCTACTTCTCGAGGATGCCTACATTTGATTGACCTTGCTGGAAGTGAAAGAGTTGAGCGATCTGAAGCAATTGGAGACAGATTAAAAGAAGCACAATATATTAACAAATCTCTATCTGCACTTGGTGATGTGATCTTTGCTTTGGCACAGAAAAATTCTCATGTTCCATACAGAAACAGCAAGCTGACTCAAGTTTTACAGAGTTCTTTAGGTAATGTATAGTTTGTTTTTCGTAAGAGGGTGAAAATGAGTGGAGTGTTGGGTGTGTTTGGAGGGTTTCAACATAGTTCTGGTTATTTTTTGTATTTTTTTATATGTGAGACATTATTTATCATAATTATTTTGTATTTTTTACAGGTGGACAAGCAAAGACACTGATGTTTGTTCAAATAAATCCTAATACCGAATCATATTCAGAAACAATGAGCACTTTAAAATTTGCTGAAAGGGTTTCTGGAGTAGAATTGGGTGCCGCAAGAAGTAACAAAGAGGGCAAAGATATAAAAGAGCTGCTAGAACAGGTTTTACACTCATTTTGGTTCTCGTGATTTGGATAATTTGTGTTTCACTAATTTACACTAAACATTACTTGAGCTTTGACCACTAATAAGCTTCATTTTGGTGCTTTTTTTATGTCACCATAAATTAACTTTCAAATTGGAAAGAACAAAGAGTAATTGTTGAGCCTTATAGTGATTAGTAGTGAATGGATTACTTCAGTACAGTAACATTAAATTCCTCAACGAGTGTATTGATCTTATAAAGCTATTAAATGGTAGTTGTTAGTATAATAACTTAAAAAGATCAGATAGTTTTAGCATCCGCCGTTGGTTATCTTGATTTCAGAAGCATTCATTTTTGTGTCCAGGTTTCATATCTGAAAGACACAATATCACGGAAAGACATGGAAATCGAGCAACTCCTGAAGGACAAATCCAAATCTCCAAATTCATCAACGGATAGAAACGGCAGTAGCCAACAGATCCGACGAATATCAGGTAATTGCTCGCTCAGGTAGTGTGAGAAAACTTCATCGTGCCTTAAAACTATGCATTAACCGATGGAATCGGTAATTGACACACTTCACCCATTGATACAGGGGTTGCGGTATCAGGTGAAGCTGATTGTGAAGATAATGTGTCTGATGATGGCTGCTCAGTAGCAGGAACCGAGTATTCTGTTGGGGGTGCTTCTGAGGCGGCGGGAGAACAGATGTATGTTACAATTGTGCCCTTTCCATGTCTATGTTCCTTGCTATGATTCTTTTTTACTCCCGCATCTCGAGCTAGAAGGGATCCCATGTTTCTTTCGATGGTGAATCTTGCCACTTAAACTATGCCCCTACAATTATAGGCAGAAGACCCCATCAAGGATAGCCAGGTTGTTCCTCACGAAGAATGGGCAGACAACAAACTCCAAGCCGAAACCAAGGGAGTCTGCTCTAAAACCTCCAGGTACAATACAATTGTGAACTGCTTGCATGCTACATAAGCTTCACCTGGAACCAAATTATCCATTAGTTGATCGATACTGCGAGCATATGGGAATGGCATCCCAGCACTGATGCAAACTGATACGATCCCATGATACTGATGCAAACTCGTGTTCGCTAACCAGGTCGCACTAAATCTACGGGAAGCCAGGTGACTGGAGGAGGACCTTCGGTGAAACCCCCCATGAGGCGGTAGAGAGATAAGATTGATCCATGCCATTGCCACGCATCTGTAATCTGACGCGAACAGATTGTGCTGAAACACAACGGATGGTTTGGGGTAAGGGTATGTCATATGTGACGCTGTACCAGGTTCACTTGTCAACGGTCTGCTGAGTAATGGATAATGGGCTTGTAGCCGATTATAGGCTGGCCATTTGATACGTCGAAATGTGGTGTTGCCCTGCGCGCGCTGCAGCGTTGTGAATTGTGGGTTCAGGGCTTCAGGCGGCTCACGCCTGGCGGCTGCTTCCCTAATCGTTGGTCTCCCATTGTCATTCTGCTTTGCTTCAGGCAGGCGATGAGCACGAACAAAAAGCAGATCGAGTAAACTCCTTTATGGACGATAAGAGTACGGAATTCACAAAAATAAAAAAGAGACAAAACATGCATATATTGAACCTTGCACTTTACTGCATTGGCGTACACGGAGCAAAAGACGCTCCACAGTTACAACAAAATCAATTATCATGTATCAAAAAAATATTGCGGTGAGCGTGGATCGAACACGCGACCTTCAGATCTTCAGTCTGACGCTCTCCCAACTGAGCTATCCCCGCTTGTGTTATTTTCGTCTAAAACATTTTGATTATATCTTAAAAAGCTATGCGAGTCTACGGGGCACGCTTTGTTAAGATGTCAAATTGTCAATAAGTGATTCCCTCGTGTGGGTCTGCGCGCCGCCGTGGTGTTTTTTCAGTATCTTGCGAGAGGGGTGTTGGACGCCGGTAGCTGTTTGCATGTTTGTTCGAGCAAGACGAGAAGAAGATGGTCCCGCTCCCTTCCACTGCAACAACGATAGTGAAACAAATTAAAATGCACGGACAGAAGGGCGCTAGATCATCACACCGCCCAAAGCAGCACAACGGAAACAAATTAAAAGCGCTTTAGTCCGTGTTCCAGAACACCTTTAGCAATTAGCAGAACGCACAACGTAACGATATTCAGATGGTACACAGATACAGTTCGATCGACCCCTGGCACAATGATGCGGCATCATTCCCACCCTCTCCCCCTCTTTCGAGCTGTCATCTGCCGACGCCATCTCCCTCTTGTCCCTCTTTACCACGCAAAGAATGCTCACCAAAGAAGCTCCGAGCCCCACTTCGTATCAGTATTATCCTATGCCTATTTTGAATCGTCCTTATTGGCTACCACACGCTCGTGTCCCTACGATAACACTGAACAACTCAAACGCACTAGAAACTGTTACAATTGGCCACCTCTTGCATCGAAGTTCACCTGTGTGTTTGTATATATATAACCTACTAGAGCACCATGTGCTAGTCCAAGCAGAACCATACCGCCCCTGCTGATGGCTACCACGTCCTTCGTCACCTACCTTCAGAGGCCCCGGGAGCTACCGGTGCCGGAGTTCCGGGCGCCACCGCCATCCCCGGTCACCGGCGTTCTCACGGGCAGCAGCTCGGGGTCATCCGGGTACGGGGAGGGCCAGGGTGACGACGATACCGGCAGGTTCCTGCGCTGCTCCGCCAGGGTCCCCGTGCTGCGGCTGCCTGAGAGGCCTGGCCCACGGAGGAACAAGAAGAAGCAGGCGGCGTGGGCGCCACCCGTCATCGACATGCGCGTGATGTGCTCCCCGTCGACGGGAGCAGGAGCCGGGCCGGCGGTGGAGGCGCTGACGTCGGCGGCCGTCGCGTTTGGATGCTTCCAGGTGATCGGCCACGAGGTCGACGAGGGTTTGGTCTTGGCAGCGTTGCGTGCAGCGACGGCGAGGGAAAGATCGTCGGCATCGAAGGAGGATGGCGGAGGAGATGAGGATAGCGAGGAGCTGTGGTGGCCGCCCAGCCGTGAAGGAGACCGAGAAATGGCGGGAAATCGACCGTTGCGAAATGGTATCAAGCAAATCAGGTATGAACTTTGACGTGTTAAAATAACTCAAAATGGTGCAAGGCTGACTACTACGATTTGAATAAATTTGTGGTGTAAATTCATGATCGATTTGAACTTTTTCTTAAGGAACGATCGATTCGAACTTCTGGGTGGCATGCATCCCATGCTTGATTTTGACTCTGCAATGCGCAGGAACGCAGCGGATGACTTGTTCTCTCAGGTTGAGCAAGCTTCGTCCAAGCTCCTCGACGCCTTGCGACAAGGCAATGAAGCCGCCGATACCACTGAACCATTGGCGAAAGCTGCCGCGAACGGCTCGCGTCTCTGCATTCGCAAGAACCATGCCATTGCCAGCAGTGCGTCCGGCCCGGTCAGCCAAGATGACGTCCTGCGGATGCTGGTACGGAGTTCGCGATGCTCTCGCGCCCTCGCCCTCGCCCTCCACCTCTGCCCCGGCGCCTCGGCGTTCCACGTCTTCTCCCGGCGAGGCTGGTCGAGGTTCCGGCCCCTCGACGGCGCCATCGTGGTCACCGTCGGGGACCAACTCCAGGTGACAAATGCATCTTTCTCAAGGGCAGTTCCAAACTTAAAACTGTAAACTAGAAATTGGGATAAACTGAAAACTAGAAATTGCGAAAACGATCGGGCAAACGGAAGGCCACCAAACTGTGCCCATACAGTGCTCAGCCTGCAAACTGGCTGAACTTTATAAACACAAGCACATTGCCATCATGGACAACAATATTCATCATGATTCAGGCTGCGTTGCTTACCTGTCCCGTTTCATGTATGCAGGCATGGAGCGGTGGGCACTACAAGAGCGTGTCTGGGAAACCGGCTTACAGCAACGACGATCATCAAGAGAACGGCGGTGACAGTGCCATTTCGGCAGAGTTTTTCCTTTCCTGCTCTTCTGCCGGTGCAGCAAAGGACACCCTGAATTTGGATGCCGGCAAGGTCTTCCCGCTGAATCTGCAGATCATGGTAGCAATATGCCTTGTGCTGATTTACCATTTCTTCCTCTCGTGCTTGTACGCGAGGTGATGCTCAGCAGATGCAGGGCTTGATACCCCTTTCAGGACATGCAAGTAGCAGCACAGTTTCCCACTGTTAGTCGGCCGAAATGTCAGGTGTGCTGATTTACCATTTCTTCCTCTCGTGCTTGTAAACGATATGGTGATGCTCAGCAGCTGCAGGGCTTGATACCCCTTCCTGAACATGCAAGTAGCAGCACAGTTTCCCACTGTAAGCCAGCCGAAATGTCAGGGTATCAACCAAATTCAACCTCAGTCATCGAACAGAAAATGTTGCTCATATACCAAAGATCTAATCTAAATCACCAAGTGTTGTGATCACAACCCTACTGTTACTCCTAGACGCAAGTTTCCATACACGATGCAATATCCAAAAATTAACAGCCCTGAGAACACATGGTACTTAATGAGATGTCGCATCCTACCAAGTGTCATCCAACAAATGTAGAACAAAATAGAAAGAAATACAGGGAGATGCATCCAGGGTTCAAAATCCCCTTTCTCAAGTTTTCAGTAAAGATATATAAAGCCACATTTTCCTTTAAATAACGCCTAAGACTCAGCTTCAAAGAACATGCATCTAAGCACACAAATGAGAGCTCAAGTGGCAGACTCTTACCAGGCGCATTTCTTGTCGCTCCAGATTTCTCGGTTACCCAACAATAATCATATATCAAAGCACGAGAAATTAGAAAGATGTCATCAACCAAAATGGCAAGAGGTAAACACGGTAACTATAACTCCTTATAAGAGTTAGTATAGCAGGAACCCTTTGAGGTCCTGACACAACTACACTGGGGATTCAATCATACTGGCCAGGAGTACATATCTGGCAAAGACTTACACTACAGCTAATAGTCCACTAAATTAATGATTAACACGAACTAAAAACATTTAGCACTGTACACTCTAGTAGTCTATAATCAGGAATTGTGAGCAGACGCCTTAGCAACACAATAGTCGCCTTCATAATTAGCCTGCATGCACATAGGACCTGCTACACTGAGCTAGCTAGACCAAAAGATGACGCCGATAGGACCACAAAAAATGGCTCTAAACCACATGAAAAGATTCCTAGGATACAGTACGCCCATAGCATACTGATGCTAGGTAGAGATTCTTGGACCATTTCTCCTGCAACAAAACAAGAGTACAGTTTGTCAGAACCAATGGAGAGTTACAATTACTGAATGAGGTACAGGAGGTTCATTTAACCTTAACGTGTTGACTAGGGAACGCAGATGTCCTCAATGTCTCTTGGGTTTCATCAGTAGGCCGCCTCCTTGGCACACTCAAAACAAATGCTGCCTGATCCCATGTTGCAGCAGTCGCAGTTATCCGGTAACCATTGTCCCACCTCTTATGAATTCCCTCACTGGGATACAAGAAGTCCAGTTCGACAACCTGGAAATTAAATTCATACAAACCAATAAATCAATAAAAGATATAATAAATTTAACACTAAGTGTATAAATAAATTTAAATAAGGGACAGGCAGGGTGGAAAAAAAAAACTCTACCTGATCAGAAAACCCCGTGTTACGAGACATGACAACTGCCCATCTACTTCCAGCAGTTGCCATGGAAGTAACATAGAAACCATCTCGCCATTTCTTGTTTATCCATTTGTAGGGGAAAGTATCACTTACTTTGTAGGACTGCTGTGTATAAGATGTGCCTAGATAGATTTACCGAAGAGTCAAGAATATTTCTACAGTAAGAACGGGGCTTTACTACTGCAGGCTTTAGCTACTTTACCTTTAGACATCACTACCAGGGAGCTCCCATTGTTTGCTCCAGCAAGTGCAGTTATATAGTAGTTCCTCTCCCATTGGTCCATAATCCATTCCTTCGTATCGAAATAAAATCAAACATTAGATTTCATAATGTAGAGAACAGTTTGCCTAATTAACTTTAACTGACAAACAAAGTGGTCATATTGTAAAAGTTTCAAGCTTGAGCGAAACAAGGTGCAGGTCACTCACTTTGTGAAGGAAATGTGGTGTAAGCTCATAAACTTGAGAAGTGAACCCAGTGCCAGCATCCATGATTACAGCCCAGAGATTGGAGCAAGATGTTATGCAACTGATAAAGAGGCCATCTTCATTCCCTTTTTCAATGTGCGGTACAAGCCTTGAATCTGCAACATTGTAATGATACCTGCAATGCCCAGAGTGAATATGTTCCATTACTTTTGCAGTTTTGCCCATCCACTAAGACACATGATAATGTTAGCCATTAACAAACTTGGGCCTCGTAAGAGAGTGTACCTTTGTTTCATAGGTCGCCTGCCATTATAAACACTTATCCACTGTGTTGCGGGCATTCCCATCCTGATCTTCTTCTTTGGTTGTTCATCTGATTCTTCCTCTATCAATAAGCGGCCTCTCTTCTGGCCAACTTGATGTATAAGCTTTAGAGAAGTTCCAAGGGAGATTAGATGTGATCAAATTAATGTTCTTTTTGAAATGCCAGATTGCAATATATGAACTTACCTTCTGAGCACCATCAGTGTTAAGTGGCCTGATATCCGGATTTGAGCCCACTACACTATCAAAAAGTGATACACACTTTGCATAGTTGGGTTCCTCATCAAACTTCAAGTTGACCACATACTCTACAAACTCCCTGAAGGGTTGTGGGCAAAAGCTACACAGAGATTCTGGAGAGGTGGCCATTTTCTTCTTGCTAACAAGGAAACCTTTGTTTTCACCCTGGAGATGCAAAAGAAACATCAGGTACACATGTCCATCACTCAAATCAATACAATTGGACTGGAGGGTCCAACAGTTTACCTGATAACCTTGCCAAGGTAGACGTCCTCGTAGAAGAAAGACTAGTGTGTATGCTAGAGATTCTAAATCATCCCTCCTGCTACCTATTCTCCCAAGATGTGCATGAACACTAGCATAGCGAACTGTTCCCCTGAAATAGCAGCAGTAACATAAGACTGGTACATCCCTTCAGTTGATCCAGCTATATGTGAAAGTAATTACTAGAGGCATAAGCACCACAGATTTACTAGTTACTGTAAGCCTGTGACATCATGTTTAGTTTGGTATCTCAAAGTCAAAGGAGACTAGGGCCTGTTTGTTTCCCTCTTAGATTATATAATCTAGCTTATGCCCAAGGATAACATATTAAATAGCCACCCTGCATCACCAATACAACCTTAAGCTACCCCATGTCCCCATGTCAGCTTGTTTCAGATTATTATTGTGGTCCAAGGTGAATTTTATCATACTGGCCTTGGACTATAAGCTCAACTATATAATCTAGGAGGAAAACAAATGAGGCCTAAGTGAATGATTCCATCCGGTGGTTACACAAATATTAACAGGCAAGCCAGTCAGAACATTCTGGCCAGCAGTGACTAGAATAGGTTGATTTTGTGGCTATGCAGTTGAAGAGTAAAAGCAGTAATGGTTCTATTAGGATAAGGAAACATGCAGAGAGAATACAAAATGGGAATAACAATGGTTGGCTGAAAACCAATACAAGGGTGGTCATTATGAGGACCAGTGGTGGTCACCCTGAGATGATGAGTGATTGACAACCGTCGTGTGTGATGTGCTCTTGGCTTTGATGTGCAGGTGTAGGGTGCGACGTGGCGGTCGACGGTGCGTGGTGAAGGTCAGGCGCGAAAGGTCATGCCGATGGACCGTGGTGAAGGCTAAACGTGAGTAGGCTTGGGCCGTTGAGGACAAGCGAAAGGTTCAGGCCGAAGGACCGAGACGGTGAAGGGTGACACGAGTAGGCTTGGGCCGAGGAACCCGAGGATACCGGACGGAGTCACAGGCGGCTCGCATGGTGCACGGACGAGCAAGAGTACATGGTGAAGATGGCGTCGGTCAAGTCAAGAAGGATGGCGATGGCGAGCATCGAGTAGGCTTGCCGTTGCGGCGGAGGCGTGAAAGAGCTCGAAGGCGTCGTGGCACTTAGCGGAGGCCGGACACGCATCGACACCGAGGGTTTGACCGGTTTGGCCTCAAAACCGGGGCTTCGGCAAGTCGTGCGGCGACTAGCTGAGGGGTTTCGGGGGGTTTTCCATAAAACCATCACGGAGGCTGGTTTGACCGGTTTGGCCTCAAAACCGGGGCTTCGTCAGGGCGTGCGGCGTCGGACGAGAGGGTTTAGGTGGTTTGGCCACAAAATCACCGAGGCGACGGGATTTCCGGTTTAGGCCTCAAAACCGGGGGCGAGTCCGGTGCGGCCGGGCGGCGTCGGATCGGAGGACGCGTGGCATCATCGCGAAGCTTGCGTCGAGGCGAAGCGAAGTCGTGAAGACACCGGGTCCGTCCGGTATACCGATAAATAGTTGGACGGTTTTACCCCTAGAGGGTATTTGGGTTGAGCACATCATGTAAGGGCATTTAGGTCTTTTACCGGGTGCCTATATATATGAGGAGGGGTTGTTTGGGGCAGCGATCTCTCTTTTGGTTTTGTAGGTGGTGGGCATCTCATTTGGAGTGTGAGAGCCTTTGGGAGAGAAGGGAGAGGGAGAGAGAGGAGTGGCTCTTTGTGTTGAGCTTTTAGCCATCCTAACTTTGATTAGTGTGAGGATTGGCTTGTAACCGAATCTTTGGAGTGAATCAAATCATTTATCTCGTGTCTAATCTTTTCATCCCGAATTTATTATTTTCGGTATTTTCGGAGCTATTTTTGGGGAATTTTCGTTCGTGTGATTTGGCTGCGAAATTCGTGAAATTTGTTGTGGGGTTTTGTTGCTAGGAACCTTGTGAGCAATCTTCATGTGATCCCCCATCAAATCTCTCGCGGATTTGGCTTGAATTTGAGTTTTCTCCGTAATTGTTCTTCATTGTAGGGTTTTGGAAATTTCCCAAATTCGTTAGCTTTGTTTGAGCTTTTTCGAATCCAATTATAGATCTGCTAGAGCTTATCGGTTTGCATCATTGGCTGGAGTTTTGGTTGAAATCGTTGAGTATTCACGGAGTAATTTTGGTTCGAAGTTGAGCCTTGCTTTTGTGTTCTTGCGTGTTTTCCTCTCTGTTCGAGCATGGTCGCGAGCACAGGGAATCGTAGCGCGTGGGGTACGGCGTCAGCGCTCGTGCGCTTGCTCGGCTCGCTCGGCAGCTCAGCTGGCTCGCTCGTTTGGCGCACGGAGCCGGCCCACGCGTCAGGCAAGCCTTGCTGGCTCGTTGCGCACGCAGGGGCACCCCACGCTCGGCTCGAGCACAGCAGCTCGTTCGTGCACGGTGAAGGGCCGGAAAGCAACAACAAGCTGCAGCTTGCCCCAAGCACGGTCGTCAGCCCGACAGCAAGCACGCGCACGTCCCTGGTTCTCTGCTCGCCGGCCAGCTAGCACAAGGCGCACGGTGCAACCAGCAGGAAGCAGCAACCGGTAAGTACAGGTGAGCTACGAAACCTCAGCTTGGTTCTTTACTGCAAGTTAATAACTGCTTAATCTTTGCAGCCGCTGATTACTTCTACTAGTATATTCATATTGCAGATCTTTGTGACTGTGCTAATTTTATTAGCTTGCTTGTTAAATGAACTTGAGCTCTTGTATTTAATTATTTAGCATTGCAAGTTTGGTGGCTCTGTTATATCTCTCAGCTAGCACTTGATTTAATTGTTTAATTAAGCAAGTTTCATTAGTTCAAGTGATTTATCCAGGTGCTTTATGAGCGGCTCTCTTTTGTCTAATTAGTTCACTTCCGCACTAATTTGAGAGTCCGCTTTGTCATGAGATTTCCTAGTCGTTCCTAGGGTGAGCTTGTCACTAGTTGACTAGTGTCATCTTGACGACTAGAAGAGAGGTGTGTTCGGGTTGCAATCGGGACATAAGCCTAGTTCTTCTTTGGAAGAATTTTTTAAGGGCTCCCATTCACCCCCCCTCTGGTCGCCTAGTTCGGTCCCACACATTTTCTGGCTTAAAAAGCTAGATCTAGGATTTTTGTGAAATGGAAAACCATAAGGACAGGATATTAGACATCGTCGTTGAAGTGTTAGGGTCAAGGAAAGTGATGCCTATCATGAAGGCTCCATGTTATCACCTGAAAACATCAGGTCGCTGATCGTAATCAACATGGAGTCCCGAACTGTCCCTCCACTTCGTAGCTGTCATCAGAAGATCAAAGAACACTAATTATTCACACTCCTTAATTTGTTGTCTACATAAATAACAGCTCAATTCACAGCATTCTCAAGCTGTTGGTTGATGAATAAATAAGAATATTAGCTTACCTAATCCAAGATCAACAAGGAAGAGCTTCTTTTCTTCAGGTGTCCCAGGAGTCCCTAGCAAGAAATTTTCTGGTTTGATATCCCCATGAACATACCTGAAATCGCAAACATTTTTTATTTAAAACTTTGCCAGAAGAGGAAATAGATTCATGGAGCATAAGGTGCTATGAGGAAAGAATAATCAGTGGTGCCAACCCTTTTGAATGCACTTTCTCAAGTATGGAGATAGCTTCGATAGCGATACAAGAAACCATCTCAACTGACATGCTGCATGACAAAGGAATGATGTTATAGGTAAATTAAAAGTCAACACCACACGTTGACTCAACGATATGACTCACGTGTGAGAGTTATTATTCCAGACATCCCACAGACTGGGTCCAAGCATGTCCATAACCTGCACTTTTAAGACCAAAGTTAGCTAACATATATAAATGATCCGGGAGAAAGAAGTTAACACTCCAAAATCCAAACAAAGTGCCATACCATAACAAAGTACTCTCCTTGGCGTCCTTTGTAGTGGACTCGAGGAACCCCATGAATGCCGCCGATGGCACTAAAAATGCAACAACAATAAAAGTCAACCGGCTACCTATGCCTTAAGTGGATTCCAGAAAAACTTATCCCTTTTCACACCCAAAACATAAGATCTTAGATCCACTTACCTGTAAACCGTCCACTCATAAGGAGGGGCATAGTTACATCCTTTACTGGTTCTATGCTCAAACTTCAATGCCACCTAGGATAGAAAAGAAGATAATTTAATCTCAGTGCAGCTATACAACCCAAGATTCCAGCTACCCAACTCAATTGGTAGAAAGAAAAATCCTCTATTACCTCAGGTGCACCTGGATCAGTAGCTAACATGCGGTGGCCAACATATACTTGGCCAAAACCTCCTTTCCCAAGCCTTCTGTCGACTCTGTACTTTGGTGAATTGCCCACTTGGACCTGTAATTATAGCAAAAACAGGCAAAGATTAATCCAAAATCATCTGGAAGTCAAACCGTTGGAAGCAAACTACAAGGTAACACCTTCGGGCAGGAAAGGCATAAAACAAATTGCCCGCACCAACGGACTCTTTACGAGCTGAACCAAAAATTCATTTATCCCAAATACGGAGAACCGTATCGGAGCTCAACACAATCAACGTGCAGCAGGCATAATTGAACATTGTCCGAACAGCTCACCATGTCAGGGACCGGAGGGCCGGCATCGTCGTCACCTATCAGCCTGTCGGCGCTGTCTGCGTCGTCCATCTCACGCCCCCTCTGGCCGCTGTCTTCCCCCGCGGCGACCTCCGCGGCCCTGATCTCCTCCCGCTCCCTCTCTTCCGCCCTCACGGCGGCCCTTGTCGTCCTCCGCCTCGGCTTCGCCGGCGGTGGTGCCGGCGCCGGTGCTGCCGCTGCTGCCGCCGCCGCCGCCGCCGCTGCCGCTGCGGCTGCCGCCTCCGCCTCTCGGGCCTTTCGCGCCGCGCTACGCAGCACAGGCATCCTCAGCCATGGAGCACCATGGCCCCGCCTCCGCCTGCTCCGCCACCTCCTCCCGAGATTCCGCCGCCGATCCCGGGGAGAAGCTGCGGAGGGAGAGGCCCGACGCCGCGGCGCGCGGTGGCTGGCACCGCGACCGGGACGCTGGCTAGGGTTCGGGTTGGTTGGTGTGGGGCAGATGTGTCGTGATGGGGATGGGGAACGGGGGAGAAGGCGGTGGTGCTGCTGATGTAAACACCGGACCGGCTGCTGGAGACTGGAGACGGCGAGAGCCGAGAGACCGAGAGGACAAGGGCAACGAGTCGTTCGTTTGGGAAACGAAAGGGTTTGCCTCCGTTGTGTGCGCGACCGCCCGCGTGTCGGCGTGTGTCCGTCGTCTGGCATCAGTCCGTGTGCGGAAACACGGACCTCGTGAGAAGCCACGGCCACGGGGGTGACGAGCTGCCATTTCGCTCCGAGGACTCGCCAGAGGCTACACCAAAAGGTCCGCAAGCTAGGGCGGTAGGCACCTCCAGTTTTTCTCCATCACACTCAAGGTTTTCCTTCCACACGGATGTGCAAGGTATCAATAAGGCCATGTTAAGATTCCTAATTTTTCACTATTTATTCTAATTTTTTACTATTCATTCTAACTTTTCACTATTCCTCCCTCACAAAACACGTTTCCCAACGAATGCTACAGTGTTTTTATGATGCTACAGTATTTTTTCCTACAATCTAAATACACCCTAACATAATTTTTACTAATCTCATGGTATAGTCAAGAAATAAAACATGAAAAGAAATATCTTGTGTGTTATTTGCTGATAGCTATAGTTGAAAGTTTGATGATGGCTACAATAAAAGGTTGCTATCACATATGGAATGGTTAGAGGTCTTTGGTACAGATAGTTCACAGCTAGACAGATGATTGTTTAGAAAGACTTGTATTTCGTAGGTGACTATATTATTTCTTTGATACAGGTGTGATGCTCGTGTTTCATATTATTGTCGAAAGGAGATTATGATTGGTCGCGCCAATATCGTTGACATCACTACATTTAATAGTAAATCAAATCTCTTTTTTATGTGTGATCTTAGGTGGCAGGGTAATACCATGAACGACAAAATCATGCTTTTGTATAAGTGACATGAGACAAAAAAAAGAATAAAAGGAAACGGCGATTTGGAAGTATCTGGCGCACGTATTCTACATCATCACCAAATAGCGTTACAATTAAACGTTGTCGTCTTGCATTTAATAGTGTGCCCACTCATTATTTATGTGTGATCTTATACATGGGTATGGCATTGTCAGAAAGGAACAATAAGCTATGGTATGTATCAGTTACATATAAATAATTGAATAGATTTGCTTAGTATGTCGTGATGTGTTTATCAATATCATGTGTCTGGCAATATTTCAAATTGTAACTAGAAAATCATAGTCAACATACTATAGTCTATCTCCATACTAGGTGATTTATTTTTTGTTTTGCATAAGTCATCCTCTCATAGCCATTGGATCTTCATCCCACGATTTACATCCATCCCCATCTCTCTTATCCCCTTCCTCTCCTTCATTTTCTTTTCTTCTCCCTTCGTTCCTCACGACATCAACCACGACACCCCCATCGCCACCCTCCTCCACCTCCCGACTGATAGATTCCAAGGTTTCAAAGAGAAGTCTCACCACGTTGTCATAATACATAACATTAACCTATAAAAATATAGATGTTAGATAGCGCAAACATATCTTCCCTCTGTTCCAATTTAGTCCTAGTGCCCAATGGGCTGCTATTTGTGGTGGACTCTCGTGTACGCACAGCGGATCCAAAATCAATTCGCACATACCGCTGGTTTCCCGAGCGCCCGAGCGGGGTCTGCTGCTTCTGGGAGTTCCTAAAATCGGAATAGTGACAATCGCAGCGACCCGCGCGGCGGATCGTTTCCGCCTCGTCATAGGCTGGGTTCACGTCTAAAAAGTATTTTTTATCTTTTATTCATTCTCCTCGTATAACACGTTTCTAAAAAAAATTTACCCTTTCTATTCATCTTCTTATAAGATATACTTCCGACGAAAAAAAAGTATTTTTCTCCCACCCATCACCCTATTCATTTCAGATTTCGCGCGGTTCGCCGAAGAAAATTGTGCCCGCCCGCCACCGCGCGCGCGGGTGAGGCTCCCGGGCTTCCGCATTTGGGAGCGCGAAATGGAAACAGGCAGGCATCAAACGGCCTGCTTGACTGCTTCTACCGTTGGGTTGGACGACGGCGACCGTGTCTGCTTGGTCGTCCAAAGTCCAGTCGCCGAGCGGGTGAGGAGTCCGGGACAGGCCGGAAGGGACGCGCACAACGCCCTCCCCTACCAATTTACCCAGCAATACACAGACCTGGACTTGAATCACGCCGCTTAAAGCACTGCGCACCAACACCATTAAAAAAGAAAATAGCCTCCAGGTTTCAGAATGCTACTCAAGACGAAAGTACCGGAGTTGGCTCAAATGGCTCGTGTGGTATATTATGTCAAGGTGTGCATACAAGATGGTACATGCTCTTTCAGAATCACCAATGCTAAAGTGCAAAGAATGGATTATATATAGCCCTTAGCCCATGGCCAAACAACGAATACTACTACTTTACAAAAGATGGGTAGAGGGGTAGAGAAAATTTAAAAGAAAATCTGAGCTGTTGGGGGGGTTAATACTGCATCCAACAAGGCAAACTCAAACCCGTGTGGAGCTAGAATCAGAGAGATTTCCTGGATCGGCAGGAAATATAAGGGGCATAGTGCCTACGGCAAGTTCGCGTTGGCCAGACCCCCCATGTCTGATGGTCCTTCTCTGGATGCAAAGTCCTGAAAATTCAAATACATTGACCAATAAATTGGGTTAGAGGCTCAAATGTGCATGAATCTAGCCCAAAACACCCAGGATGAGAACATGTGACAGCAAGGTTGAGTTACCTGAAGGCGGTGCAGCAAGTGCATCAAGAACAAATGCACAAACACCTAGTGCAGGAATAACAGTTTTAGTCAGTATGCATTCTATAATATTGTAAAATGGAAAGCATACGGCAAATTGAAGTTGTGCTGTTCTTGCCAGATAGAATAGCAGGCTGACTCGAGCAACAGGATGTCGCCACAAAAATCTTGTCGCGCGGACAGCTCCAGTATCTAGAAGCTTCGCAGCCTTTTGTAACTGGAACAAAGAAGATGGCATAGAAAACATGTGAATCCTGGTAGTTCTGTTCCCATCATTTTAAAAGGGATTAGACCTTCAGAGTTGCACTGGTCATATCTACCTGCTGATTTGCTGTTGCCATGTGTCGATGATGGAGAGGCAGAGGCCTACAGTACACATAGATAATTGTTAAGATTGTGCTATTTGCAATTAGATGGATACATTTAATTCTGGATATCATCAGTTATCATGAAATACAAGAATGACAGCATAATTTTGAGGAATGTAAATGCGAAGCAGGTAACGTACTCTAATGCCTTGATATCAGTATCTTCTTCCCACGAAGATGCTGATCTGCGAGTCGTTTTGGTCCTTTCTGCTTCAATCTATCAAATAGTGGGTATTGATAACATAATGGCAACAACATAAGAACCATTTCAGTAAACTGGTTGGGGGAATACAGCAACAGCACGAGAAATTATCAACCTGCACTTCATGAAATTGTTTCAACGATTTCTCCAGTTGGAACTCCAATGCAGCTTTTTCACTGGCCATGGATTCCAATTGCGTTTGTTTGTGGTACTGGAAGAAGGCATACAGAATCAAATTACCTCTCAACTGTTAAGGTGCCATGAATATAGTACACAAGAAAAAGACAGGTTGATTGCATACCAGCAAGTCAGTTAGCTCACGATATCTCTTCTCTAGCTCAACATGTTCCTATAAACAGGAAATATTCACAAAAGTAAGTGCTAGTATGGCATGTAAGCACCAAATCTGTATTAGCTCAATAAGATATTTAATCACTTAAATCCAAATGACTTAGTTAGGGTCCAGGAAAGTAACAATGATTTCACCTGTCTAGAATAATGCTCTGCGTCTCTTCTCATTCCAGCCATTTCAACTCTCATCTTCTGCAACTCAGCCTGCGCCATGAAAATGTGCAATGCATAAATACATAAAAAATCTGATCAGTGTACCAAAGTTTATTTTGGCTGGACAAAATACTGAATCTTTAGTCGTCTTATGAAATTACTGTCACCTCCAAGGACGATATCTTTGTCTCTGCATCTCGTTGACTTTGGCGTGCTCGCTCAACTTCTTCCTGCCACGCTTGCATCTGCTTTGACAGCATCAAGAGATATAAAGACCATGTCATGACATTTTCTTTCTTTCCAAAACAACACACACGCATGCGAGCAGGGACAATTTTCTAGAATCAGTAGAACCCTAATCTTGACACCTTGTGCAATAAGGCAAGGGACATTCCACGCCAAAGTCATAAACTAACCCCCAAATTTAAGTCCTTCAAGAAAATGAGATGCTTTTATTTCACCTGAAGAACTTGATTAGCTTCTTCAGAAGGCTTTTTCTGTGCACGGCGATTGCGAGCTTCCATCTCCTGAAGTTCTTGTTGCAATGAAGCACATTCGACCTAAAATCACCAAAGATCATAAGTAAATAGGATAACAAAACACATACAAAACACTGGATGGAAGAGAATTTACCTCAAGCACAGCCACCTTGTGCTCCAATTCCAGTGCTCTTGATGAGCTTTGGTCAGCAGCTCTCTGGATGACAACAGAACAATTAAGATCAGTTTAGATATTGTCGATTACATTAAGAAAAGATATGGTACCAATTAGTTAGCAGCATCAACACTGAGATTTGAATGCAAATACAGGAAGCAGAATATGCATAACAATTAACAAATATTGGACTCGGACAGCATGCAAATAGTGCTAACAGCTGATGAGATGAATTTTACAAATGTAGCAGAAGAAAATAATACAAGATAATACCTGAACAGGACGGCATGCAAAATAAATTTAATCTTACAAGTTCTTGAAGATTAACAAAATCACATCATATAGATGACTTTTCATCATTTCATTGTGCATAAATATGACACGAGAGCTCTACAAGAACTAAGGATTTGCATAGCACCAAGGTGCTGGTATCCAAGAATCCGGAAAGTTATGCATAACTTTCACACCCTTGCAAGTTGCAACATAGACCCTGATGACAGTTATACCTTTTAAAAATTATAATTACCTGGATTCTAGCAAGAGCATTTGATGCCTCAACAGCGCGATGTTCCAATTCTACTTCTCTCTCAACAGCTGACTGCATTGTAACAGCAGGTGACTTGAATATAACTGAAGAAATTATGACAAATACAAAGTGCTGAAGAGATTGAACATATACAACTTACCATCTTTGTGGCATTATGTGCAATACGCTCTTCTTCAGCCCTACGCTCTGCAGTAGCAAGTTCCTCTCGTAAAGCCTAAATTAAACAATGTGTTTGAAGGTCATATATCTGCTCAGCATCATGGAGACTGTGACAGTAACCATCTTGGCCTTACTAACCTGGATGACCCTGGTTTCAGTGAGTTCACGGTTCCTCTTGAGACCATCCATATCTTCCTGGTTCAACAGACAACAATTATATTAAACTATTTATATATTTCAAGATACTATCTATTAAATGATTTTGATGTTACTACTTGAGGCTTAAAATAAACCAAATGTCCATGGCTACTCATACAGTTATAGTATTTCAGGTCTAAATCCAAACGCGAGGATACATCAAGCAGAATCACATCGCATGATTAAAAAATGGTCTCGACACATCACCGCAGGATTTTTTATCTTAAATCATCTAGAAATTTGGGACCGGGGGGATCAAATGCTAATAAGTAATAAGCACCAAGTACACAAAGCACCTCATCTTTTTTATCTTTTTGAATAAGAGCTAAAGTGCCCAGATTCACTCATTCACATGTCAAAAGCTTTGGCTACTTTGGGCCACAAAGGCACAAATATGCATGGGGGAAAATGGTATAACTGCAATTCTTCCGTGTCCAAAATGAAAATCCCGTATGTGAAAGCAAGCATACTACAAAGACAAGAACAAACTAAAAAATGTGCATTTTAGCTCTACGATATCTAATCCCAAAGAGGGTAACCTCTTTACCAGCACATGTCAACCAATAAAAAGTATTAAAGAAACAAGTAAATGAGGTGCTAAAAGTATTCAAGGGAGCACATACTATTCATGGTACGATATAAGCTACTATCTAGTCCCCTTGCGGCTTAGATATTAGGAATAGTATGTTTATATAAGAAACAATGACAAAGAGGATAATGTAAGGTGAAACCTCCAAAGAAGCTAGCTTTTCTTCTGAAGCTGCTGCTCGCTTCTTCCAAGAGTCCAATGATTTAAAAAGAGATTCAATCTCTGCGTTTTTTGCAGTCAAAGCATCAACCATATTCGACTCAGCTCTTGAACCTTCTACTCTGGACATTGATAGCTCTTGCTGTAGTTGCTTTATGTGAGCCTCATACGAGCTAGATTTCTCTCTCTGTCACGATGTATAACACTGATATATTAGGGAAAAACTAGCATTGAAGCAGACGGGTATAAAAGGAAATTGCAGACAGAATAAAGTGTGCGGCAAATAGACCTCTTGAACAAGAAGTTCCTCCAGCTGTGCGTTTTCAGACTTATACTCCTGGAGACGGGATGAAAGTCCAGCACAAACCTATTGATAATTGAAAACAAACAAACAACTCAACACATATCTAGCCGACATAGATTACATAGTGAGGCAACTGAGCTTATGCTTATCCTTACCCGAGCTAATCTAGCTTCTTTTGACTGGCCAGTCTTAACAGCACTTTTTAACAATCCCTGAGCCTGCCAAAGATTAGTTGAACGGAAATGTATTGGGAATGGAACAAGTGAACATATTCACATATCAATCAAAACATTTTGGTCACTTGGTTCCAACCTTCTGCCACGTACCTCCTCAAGTTGGTCTTGTTCTTTGGCCGAAACTGGTCCATGTTGATTGTCTATGCTTTCTTGTGAATCCGGAAAATTCTCTTTCTTTGATTCTTGCAGTTTGACAGTACCCTCTGTATTTGATGACTCAGACATATTCCTGTCCTGGATAACAGCCACAGCCGAGTCTCTCTCCTCCAAATTAACCACTGGACCAATCTCAGTAGTCTGATTACTATGGCCCGACTCACTTTTTCCATCCGGGACTGAAGAAGAGCTTTCGACAGCAGTCCCTGAATTTCTGGAATGTGCAACATCCACAGTGGGAGCTGCATCCCCAGAGTTTATCTCCATAGGCCGGACTTCAACCACAGTATCAACAACAGTCCCAGCCCCATCAGTCTTAAGGTCGTCAGTAGCCTTCTCTCCTTTCTCCAATGTACCCTCACTATTCATTTCCTTAACTTCAACCGGAGCAATTTCAGGTTCACTAGCACTGGCATCAGCACTTGACGAATCTGCTGGAGGTGAAGGCCTAATCTTCTCAATCTTCATCCGCTCTCGTGGCGGTTGCCTACTCTTCCTTTCCCTCTGAGAAGCTGTCTTACTACCACCATCGGCAGAAGTGAGCTTCAATGGACCCTGCAATACAAATTCACAGCAAAGCGTGAACAATGGCTCTCATGCGCAATATGTAAAGAAACAATGTGTGCTCTATTAAGTGCCGACCTTCTCCCTCGGCTTTCCCTTCTTCGCTTGCACTTCTTGGCTATTTGATCCTTCACAAACAAGCATTAGATAAATACAGATTAGACCACCTGCCAAATGGATAAATATGCACCGTACAAAGCAAGGAGGCACGCTACCTGAAGGTTGAGAGGTGGACTGCTCATCCGAAAACTCTGTTGCCGCGATCTTGGCCCTCCGGTCGACGACTTCGAGCAAGTCTATTGCAGAAGAACACGGCTTTCAAATTCCATTGAAAACATTCACAGTGAAATCAAGAAGGCAATGATACAGTGATGGGTTTCAGTTGGCTGAGATTGGGTGCACCAGAATGATCAAACAGAGCACACTAATAGAGCCAGATCGTAAGGAGGCCAACTATCGCAGAGCAATCAGCGCTGGGACAGTACGAGAGCTGTAGGATGGGGGAGGGGTGCGGCAGATCTTCGCCAGCGGCGAGGGGTGGATCTGGGCGCGTCGCGAGAGAGGGCGAGGAAGGTCGAGGGGTGCGTACCTTCGGCGACCTTGAGCCAGGCGGCCATGGCGGGAGGGCGCTGCGCGATCCCCGCTGGTGGCGGAGTGTGACGGCGAGCGAGCTTGATGAACTGGCTGGTGTGAGATCTCCGGACGCGGCAGTGGGGTTGGTACTCGGTAGCGTGGGGGGCGGGTCGGTCGGGCGGACCAACCAGTCTCTGAAATATATTATAATACTATACCACTACTGAAAACGGCATATAAGCCCGTCTAGCTCAGTAGGTAGAGCGCAAGGCTCTTAACCTTGTGGTCGTGGGTTCGAGCCCCACGGTGGGCGTTTGATTTTTTAATTTTTGTCCTCCTTTGTTTTCTTTGGTATAGTCCCTGTTTCAATTTCTCGTTTTTCCTTGACCATTTTCGCATGGCGTTTGATTTTTATTTTTTTGTCCTCCTTTGTTTTCTTTGGTATGGTCCCTGTTTCAATTTCTCGTTTTTCCTTGACCATTTTCGCGTCCTGCTGAGGCCTGAGGCACATGACACCAGGGTTCACCTTACCGTCGGGAACCGGTCCGGTTTGACCGGTTCCCGACCAAACCGCCCCGGACCGGTAGCGGTTCGGGGCGGTTTGAACCGGTGAAAATTCAAAATTTTCAAATTTAAATTTAAAAATAGAAAAATGTCGTAAAAATTCCTAAAAATACTTCAAGGTGTGTGTAATCTATTGGTGTAAAAAGTTTTCAAATATTTGCTCATTTGATATTTTTTTGGCAAATACAAGTTAAATAAAAAAAAAAGAAAGAAACCGGTCAAACCGACCGGCTAACCGCTCAAACCGAATTTGAATTCAAAATTCGAATTTGTCCGGTTTCTAGCGGTAACCGGTCCAATCGGACCGGTTTACCGCTACCGCCGGGCGGCGGTTCGGCCGTCCGGTTCGGTAAAAAAAACCCCTGCATGACACTCGTAGGTAGTATTGTGGTCCCTTACGAAATCGGTATGGCCGAGATATTGATAGCATATGTTACAGACACCGTCTAAATGGAGTTTGGTTCTTTGAAGGAAATCCTCTAGCTTCCTAATGTCAGCTTCGTCGTGTTTATAATCCTGAAAATAGTTAGCCACTGTTTTATTTAATGAAACGTATTCTTCATCTCTATTATTAAATTTCTCCTCACATTATTGGTTTTGTCTATCTGTGGTGTCTCATTTAATGGGACTGAAAACTCCCTATGTGTACCCCCCAATGATATTGGGTAACTTGATTATCCGTAAGCTTTTCTTTTGTCAGATGGTAAAAACTTGACATGGGGATTATTTTTTGGCAGGTTTCGAGCACAAAAGAGCTGAAGCATGCTGCCCCACAGGCCCACACAATGATCTTCAAGGAGGCCTGACGAGGGTGTGGGCTTCTTGATATGAGGCCCGAGTTCTCTCTAAAATGTCAGACCAATGACGACTACCCTTGCAGCCTTCTCAACCATTTTTTTTTTTTTGATACTTCAGCCTTCTCAACCATTGAACTCCAGGACAACAACCACTGAATACTGAACCTTCGATCGTATATAATCCTTCTTTCGCGGTCTGCTCAATGTTCCCACGCAATGTAGGAGCACTCTATCTATGTTTCATGGTACCACTTCCCATGGAGTGCTCTGCCAAATGAAGCAAAGCTTGAGCTCTGTTACGCGTGTACCTTCAGAGAATCAGAGCAGACGCCTGAATCGTATGGCAACGGAAAGGGGCTGTCAAATGCTTGGTGTTGTGCAAAGAAAGACTTCACCTTCCTTTGTCGATCCCCTCGTGGTCTCGCGGTCCCTTGCATTGCATTTCAGCCTGAAGTTACACGTACCCGTGGGGAAATCAAATCAGTGAATGTACACTCTCTAGAAGCAAAACTTTCCCTCCAACAAAGGGGGGTTTAGTTGGGAGGGGAGGAAAAAGAACTTTTTCAAGAAAGCGTGTTCTGTGAGAGGGATGAATAAGAAAGTTGAAAAGAATTGAAGGAAAACTTTTCTGGGAAGCGTGTTTTCTGAAAGGGACACTACAAGAAAACCACCCTTTAGATACATTTTATTTGTAACGCCACTTGAAAGCGTTTCTACGCCCGGCTATACACACGTATATTGATACGATTTTAAAAACGCGACAACGTGAGACGATATTTATTACGTTTTCAACGTCATAAGGTATGTAAAGACGTTAAATGACACACTTTAAAAATCATCTCAATTAGCCACGGTGTTACACACGCTTTTAATCATTGCTATCATCTAGATACGTTGTAAAGCACAACAACTAATTGTACGTATGGACCTAGAGACGCTTGTTGACATGAATCTTAAAATGTATCAAATTGATACATTGTTGACATGCTTTTGACTGTGTGTACATGGTACACACGATTGAAGTGTATCAAGTGCATCACAAAAAGTGTTTCATAGGCCTGTAACATATTTATTTGGTTTGGTACAAAAGATATTGCACATGAATAATAATTGAAATAACTTGATTAGCATAGTGGTTTAGACAATTGGTTTGGAAATTGGAGATCACTGGTTTGATTCCCAAGCCAACCATTTATTTTTTTGATTTTATTAACACGTAGTTAAGCGTTACTATACTGTGTAACTACATCAATAGATATGACTTACATGTGTCTATTCAAATGTATTATTTTATTTACATATGCATCTAATGTGTCTAGAAAACGTCTTTCCTTACCTTGATACGCTAAACTAATTCATCTCTATAGAGCCTGATAGGGTCCATACGAAGACGCTTCTAACACGCTTTATTAAAGCGTGCCTACATAGCTATAGATACGAAATAAAGTATGTCTAACTCTAAATATAGCGTAGCTACAAGGGGGTTTTCTAATAGTAGGATCAATAGTAAGGTCAAAAAAACTTTTGCATCTAAACACAGCCCTAGATTCCCCTGCAACCGCAGCGTCACTCTCCGATACTGCATGTTGTGTTGACGAAAAGGAACGCACGGCAGAGCTTCCTCGCTGCAGGAGCAGAATGCCGGTACTAATAAATGTACAGACCACCGACGCCTCTCTGACAAGCAATTGCAGATTCAGATCACAGGCAGAGCCGCACAGGCTCGTCAGTCATCAGGTGGTATGTACAAGCCGATCATTGTACCAGGTACCTCAAGCTCAAAAGGCTTTGACAAGTTGAGAGTAAAAGTAGAACGCTTCGGTGACCACTCACAAGATTTCGAGCTTGGGGCGTGTTTATTTCAGGTTCGAAAAAGTATTTTTTTGAATACGTGGTATGTGAGGGGATGAATAGAAAAAAAGAAAATAGAATTTTTGAGATACGTGTTCTGTGTGAGGAGGATGAATAGAAAGTAAAAAGTACTTTTGAAACTAAACACGGCCTTGATCGGCACTTCGGCAGTTTGCACCGACTTGGGCTAGGGGTTCTCATTCATTCCCGTCTTGGAATTTTCGAACCCAGGGGACGTTTGGTTACCTGTACCAAGGCTGACCAGGCTGACCGGATGCAAATTCTCCATGATTGGTTGCCTGCATAATGTCTCCAGCCTGGTCCGTCGCATGCAGAATGGGGCACTCGGCCTGGCTCCCGGGAGACGAGTTTCGTCCGTTTCCCACGAGCCAGGTTGGCTGCATGCGAGCTGGTGCTTGCTTAATGACATTGTTAGTGTATAGTTAATATATATTAGGTAATATTAGTGATTTTAAAAGTTGATTAAGGTTTGATGTAGTAAATTTAGATGCATTATATTATAGTAACACAAAATAAATATCATCAGATTATTTATTTTAAATGTTCCATGGCATGCGGTATGTTCTCATACGAGCAACCAAACAGTCTTTGTTTGTGACCTGGCTGAATGTATACAGGCAACCAAACAAACTGATGTTGCATCTACCGAGCCTGGCCAACATGAGCCTGGCTCCCATATACGAACCAGGCTGAGTTGAGCAGAGAAGCAAACACCCCCTCAGATGAACCCCGTGGTGGTGGTGTACCAGTGCTGTGCGGCAGTGCCGCACCACCAGTAGAGTACTCAGAGAGGGCCTCCTCGCTGAACTTAATCATGGCATGAAAACAAAAGACGACGGGGAGTGTGGGTGTAGAGTCCTGACGGACTAAACAACCCTGGCGGCCCATCCTATGGGCCGGCCCATGAACAAGACTTGACGCACAAGACAAGGATTAGTCCTAGTCGGTTTGGATATACTGTATTAGGGAATTAGAGATAAACTTGTAAAAGTCTCCTAGTCCTATACGGTTCCCATGTAACCCTGCCCTCCGGACTATATAAGGGGAGGCAGGGACCCCCTCCAAAACATCTCATCAATACAAGATACACCATACAGGACGTAGGGTATTACGCTCCGGCAACCCGAACCTGTCTAAACCGTCTCTTGTCACCTTTGGCTTTAGATTCTCGACGACTTCTCCCTAAACCCTTCTCTCGGGGTACCCCCTCGAGAACCCAGTCAGCATAAATCGCCGACACTTTGGCGCCGTCCGTGGGATCTACTCGTCGAGTCTTCACTAGAGAGTCGATGGCCTCCTTTAGCGCCTCCATCATCACCAAGTTCGAGGCAGGCGCCTCCTTCATCTTCGGCTCCTGGCTTTGCACCGCAAACCAGGAAGGCGAACTTCAACACCAACTGCGCGACGAGGTGGTTGTACCAGCTTCGCCACGCACGCAAACCACTCCGAGAGGATCTCGGAAAATTCCAAATTCCGACACGATCCCTGGATCGTATCCTACTCGGAGGAGTACATGGCGCCCGAAGCAGATTCAATTCCGGGCAGACCACGTCAACCCAACCCCTATTAAGGGGCAGGATCAAGCCACGTGTCCACGACTCTCCGGCGGACTCCGGATCACTTCCGAGTCCCGCCAGGGTTCGACAATCAGGACCGTGACAGCAACCCCGCGGGTACCCAGGAACCCTGGCTCCAATCCCCGCGGGACGAAGACTTCACCAAGTGGATCGTGCGCATTTCAGTTTCCCTTCGGGTTAACAAACTCAGCCGCGGCCCACCAGAAGCACCCGAAGAAGAAGGTTCTCCAACCCCGCGGAGCAACCTCGGATCTTGTCATGACCACAACTCCCTCGGGGGTTATCGTTCATTGGCCTAACATGGATCCCGAGGTGGCTCTTTTCGAAGCAAACGTACCTTCCACGGTACGGGACATCCTACCTCTGCTTCCTTTCCAAGAAGGCAGAGAGCTCCCTGTTGCCACGAGTAACAGAAGAACCGGGCCTAGGAACCCCGGTCGCCAGTCCTGCGTGATCCTCAACGATCACAGCGACGAAGAAGTTGTCTCCGACGACGCTCCAACAGAGGAAGGAGAAACCGACGCGGACCGAGAACACCGTATCGAGCGCAACCGCAACCGCGCCCTCCGACGTCGCTTCATCAAGAAGAAAAATCTCAACTCTGAGTTCGACAAGCAAGACATCTTCAACTCCCCTGTGGCCAACATCTTGTTCGGGGTCAGCGTCTTCGAAGGGTTCCAAACAACCCCTGAGATCAACCTCGCCAAAGCCCGCCTAGAAGCCGCAGCGGTCATGGTTGATCGCCTGGACGGAAGCCGCTCCTCCTCCAAAAGCAAGAGTTCTTCGCGCCACCAAGCACCATCGGCCAAGCGTCAGAGCAGCCACTACGGCAGCTCCGCAGGACAAACAAAGGACAAGAACAGGCCTCGCGAAGAACCCCGCCGTTCTCGCGAGGAACCCCCCAGGTCCCAGCGTCGCGAAGAACCCCGTCCAGCTCGCTCTCACGTCACGCCGAACGACGCCCGCAACGACATCATCCGGATCCGGGAAGGGAGAGCTACCTCCCACGTCGCCGATTCCGCAGGAAGATGCGGCGTCCCCAACCCTGATGCTCTGCCATGCTACACACGCGCCATCCGCGTCAGCTCCTTCCCGCGAAAGTTCAAGCCGCCAGGCATCGCCAACTTCGACGGGAAGCAAGATCCAAACATCTGGCTGCGCAGATACTCTTCTGCAATCGAAGCATCAGGGGGCGACGACATCTCCAAGATGCTCTACTTCCCAGTTGCGATGGAGCAGGGTCCTCTCACCTGGCTCGAGTCCCTCCATCCAGACTCCATCGACAGCTGGCACGCGCTGAAGAAGGCTTTCGTCTCCAACTACCAGGGTTCTTTTGAGCGCCCTGGCAGCAAATATGAACTCCGCGCGTGCAAACAGAAGCCAGACGAGTCCCTGCGCGACTACAACAGGCAATTTTTCGCCATCAAGGCATCCTGCGTTCCTATCCCCGACTCAGAAGTCATCGACTACTTTCAAGAAGGGATGACAGATCGCACCCTCTTCCGTGACTTCGGTCACAACCGTCCTCGCGACCTCGAGGAATTTCGTGCACTGGTGTCCAATTGGATGGACACCGATGATCAAGAACGGGAGCGCTACGGCAAGAGACCCAACAACCCTGGTCGCAAGAACCAGGAAGATAACGGGGATCAGCCGCGCGACTCCTTCCAGCGTAACGGCAACAACCCGCGGAAGCGACCACACAACACGGTCGCAACCGTCCAGACCGTCCGCTCCGCCAAATCCGCGCAGCAAAGAAGGGAAGAGTTCAACAAACTTCTCAAGAAGCGCTGCCCTTACCACCTCGACAGCAAGCACACCATGGGCGAGTGCGTGCTCCTCCGGGAGACGTTCAGCACCCCCAACAAGAAGCAGAAGTCGGCTGGCGACGGAGACGACGGGCACGACAAGGGAGACAGCGGTTTCCCAGACATCACCAACACTGTCAACGTCATCTTCGGAGGCATGGCAGTCAGCGACACCTCGCGCAACCGCAAGAATGCAAGGCGCGAGGCCTACGCAGCAGAACCAGCGGTGGTTACACCGCTACGGTGGTCGGACACCACCATCACCTGGTCCCGAGAAGATCAATGGGCCGAGATCACCTCTCCTGGACGATATCCCCTTGTCCTCGAGACTGTGGTAGCAAACAGCAGGCTCACCAAGGTCCTGATCGACGGAGGCAGCGGGCTCAACCTCATCTTCGCCAAGACGCTGAAGTCCATGGGCCTCGACACGAGTATGCTGCAGCCGGCGGATACTCCTTTCTATGGCATCGTGCCTGGGAAGGCCGCCATCCCCCTCGAGCAAATCACCCTGCCCGTCACGTACGGTACGTCATCCAACTACCGTACAGAGTTCATTAAGTTCGAAGTTGCAGACTTCGAAACTTCCTACCACGCCATCCTCGGGCGACCAGCATTGGCCAAGTTCATGGCCATCCCCCACTACACCTACCTGGTGCTGAAGATGCCAGGGCCTCACGGTGTTCTCTCCCTTCGCGGTGATATCAAGCGCTCCTACCTCTGCGACAAAGAAGCAGTGGAGCACGCCGTCAGAGCCGCGTCCACCATAGATCGCCAAGAGCTCCAACCCTTGGCTGCCGCCGTCGTCGCAGAAGATGATGACGCCCCGACGCAGAAGAAGACACGGGCTATCAGGCCTGTGGAGAAGGTTGCAACAAAGACGATCGATCTCCAAATAGGAGATCCATCGAAGACAGCAGTGATTGGCTCCACCCTCACTCCTGCATAGGAAAGCGCGCTCGTCGACTTCCTGCGAGCCCAGGCAGACATCTTTGCTACAAAGCCCTCCGACATGCCTGGAGTCCCCAGAGAGTTGATCGAGCACAAGTTAGACCTCAACGAGAGCGTAAAGCCCAAAAAGCAGCGCCTCCGAAGATTCGCCACTGAGCGTCGGGAAGCCATCAAGAAAGAGCTAGCTAAGTTATTAGCAGCCGGCTTCATTAAAGAAGTCTTTTACCCGGATTGATTAGCTAATCCGGTTCTTGTAAGAAAAAAGAATTCCAATGAATGGAGAATGTGTGTTGATTATACTGATCTCAACAAACACTGCAAGAAGGATCCCTTTGGGCTTCCTCGCATCGACCAAGTCATCGACAGCACCGCCGGGTGCACACTACTCTGTTTCCTCGATTGTTACTCAGGATATCATCAGATATCACTGAAAGAAGAGGATCAGATTAAAACTTCGTTCATCACGCCATTTGGTGCATATTGTTATACAACTATGCCTTTTGGCTTGAAAAATGCAGGTGCCACATATCAGCGGGCGATACAGGGTTGTCTCCAAGACCAACTTCATCGAAATGTTGAAGCCTACGTTGATGATGTGGTAGTCAAGACAAGAAATCACGAGGATCTCATCGCTGATCTCACCGAGACGTTCGACAACTTACGCAAATGGCAGTGGAAGCTTAACCCCGCCAAATGCGTTTTCGGTGTTCCATCTGGAAAGCTTCTCGGGTTCATCATCAGCGAACGCGGCATCGAGGCTAATCCAGAGAAGATAGCAACTATCATGAACATGGAGCCGCCGCGTACCGTCAAGGATGTCATGAAGCTTACGGGCTCCATGGCTGCACTCAACTGGTTTATCTCCAAACTGGGGGAACGCGGGACTGAGTTCTTCAAACTACTCAAGAAGCAAGACAAATTTCAGTGGACTCAGGAAGCTCAAGTCGCCTTCGACAAGCTCAAGCTATTCCTGACTACGCCTCCTGTGCTCACTGCACCGCTTCCGGGCGAAGATCTCTTGCTTTATATTACAGCAACCACTCATGTCGTCAGCGCCGCCATTGTCGTTGAACGCGACGAGGAAGGTCATCTTCAGAAGATTCAACGGCCTGTGTACTTTGTGAGCGAAGTCCTCTCGGACTCCAAATCCAGGTACCCTCAAGTTCAAAAAATTCTATATGCTGTCTTAATGACATCCAGAAAATTGCGGCATTACTTCGACACCTACAAGATCATCGTGGTTACTGGTTATCCTATTGGCGAGATTCTCCATAATCAAGACGCTACAGGGCGTATCGCCAAGTGGGCTGTTGAGCTCGGAACATACAGTATTGAGTTCCGTTCTCGCACGGCCATAAAGTCTCAAGTCCTTACTGATTTCATATCGGAATGGACCGAGCACAATCTCCCAGTCGCCACTACCAAGCCTGAGCATTGGATCATGTATTTCGATGGGTCACTCAAGGTAGAAGGCGGGGGCGTTGGAGTTCTGTTGATCTCACCTCGAGGGGATCAACTCAAGTATGTTCTGCAGATACAGTTCGCTGTCACCAACAACGCTGCAGAATACGAAGCACTTCTTCACGGCATGAAGATGGCCATTACCCTCAGTATCAAGCGCCTGATGGTGTATGGGGATTCAATGTTGGTCATCAAACAAGTCAATAAGGACTGGAATCGAAACCACGAAGACATGGATGCATATTGTGAAGAAGTTCGGAAATTGGAAAAACACTTCCTCGGCATTGAATTTCATCATGTCGAGCGAGATTACAACGTCGCTGCAGACGTCCTATCAAAGCTGGGTTCTTCCAGAGCAGAGGTGCCCAGTGGAGTGTTCGTCAATGAACTCTCCAAGCCATCAATCTCTGCAGCAGTAACGTCTGATGATACAACCTCAGCTACCGAGGTTATGCTCATTGACGCCACTTGGAGCGCTCCGATTATAGACTACATCTTGCACGACAAACTTCCTGCCGAGAAGGCAGAAGCTCAGCAAATTGCCCGCCGTAGCAAGTCCTATGTTATAATCGGCGATACACTGTACCGACGTGGCGCACGCTCTGGCGCATTGATGAAATGCGTCTCAGAGCAAGAAGGAGTCAACATCTTGGAGGAGATTCACGCAGGAGAATGTGGCAATCATGCAGCTTCCCGCACCATCGTAGGCAAAGCCTTCCGTGCCGGGTTCTACTGGCCTACAGCTCTACACGATGCTGAGGAAATTGTTCGTCACTGCAAGGGTTGTCAATATTTCGCTCATCACTCACATCAGCCTGCTCACAAGATCAAATTGATACCTCCGTCATGGCCATTTGCGTGCTGGGGGCTTGATATGATTGGGAAACTACCCAGGGCGCCCGGTGGATTCGAATATTGTTTCGTCGCCATTGACAAATTTACAAAGTGGATAGAAGTCTTCCCGGTTGTTAAACCAACCTCTGAGAAGGCAGTCCAATTTCTCCAAGAGTTGATTCTTCGCTTCGGGATACCACACCAAATCATCACAGATTTGGGTACCACCTTCACAGGCAACAAGTTCTGGGACTACTGCGAGGATCGCAGCATCGAGGTATCCTATGCCTCTGTTGCTCATCCTCGTGCCAACGGACAAGTTGAAAGGGCCAATGGCATGCTCCTTGATGGGCTTAAAGCTCGCATGGAAAGAACCCTGAGGAAAGCAGAAGGCCGGTGGATGAAAGAACTCTTTCCAGTTGTCTGGGGCCTACGATCTCAACCCAGTAAAGCTACAGGGCAATCTCCCTTCTTCCTGGTGTATGGATCAGAGGCCGTTTTACCTGTTGATGTTATGCACGGTGCTCCTCGTGTCGAGGAGTTCCAAGAAGCCATGGCGGACGAACAACGGATGCTGGAAGTCGATACGACCGAAGAAGTGCGATTGACAGCCTTGTTACACAATGCTGCGTATCTTCAGGGAATCCGCAGATTCCATGACAAAAATGTGAAGACAAGATCATTCCAATTTGGAGACTTGGTGCTACGCCGAATCCAGAATACAGCCGGCCACTCCAAGCTTACTTCACCCTGGGATGGTCCATTTATCGTTTCCAAGGTACTCAAACCGGGCACCTACAGACTTCAAACAGAAGACGGTGTGGAATTACCAAATCCTTGGAATATAGAACACCTACGCAAATTCTACGCGTAGCTCCTTCACTTCAGCAGTGCTTCGGCACCACAAGAACCAATTGCTTCGGCACCCAGAGTTCTTCTGTAAACATTGCTGCGGCAATATATGAACTAATTGCTTCGGCATTACATGTTCTCTTGCTCCGTTGTTCCGGCAACGAGATATATCTCAATAAAGCTCCCTATGCTGAGTTGTTTATTTGTCTTCGTGACATTATCTACAACTTCCGTGTTCTTTTTAAGACTTGGAAAGTTTCTTTTACGTACATTTGGAGCCTATAACTGAGGTCTATCCGGGTTCTTTCGAGGCCAAAAACGGATCTGTTCCTCCTATTGCACTACTCTGTGCTATTTTCCAGCTCAACGCTGCCGCTCCGTGGGTCTTACTGGGTCCTTGCTTCGGCAAACCATATACAGTTAGTTCCCAAGTATCCTCCTAGGGTACATTTTAATTGATAGCTTATGCTATAAGAAATCTCCCTGGGTTCCTTTGGGTCCTTAACAGGGTTGTTTTTCAAGTTAAAATCTACGCCACGTACATTTTGACTCAGTCCTGGTTATCAACACAGAGACAACCCGGGAATTCACAGAAATTCTTGGTTTTTTCTTCATAACATGGCAATAAATATATTACACTGCATGAAACTTATATTACAATAATATTTGTTTATATTTACAGCCTAAGGCTCTGAGCAATTGCTTCTGCAACTGGCTCGGCCTCTTGCTTCAGGCCCCTGAAGGCAGACTCAGTACAGTTTGGCTCTGCGCCTTCAACTAATTTGCCTATGTCTACCTCCGGGTACCTGGACTTAACTACAGCCAGGACATGCACAAGACAAGCCTTTGACGATCTCTTGATGTACGCCTTGAGTTGTCTTGGCATGGCCTTCAGGCGCTCCAGGAATGTTTGCGGTGCTGCAGGGTCTTCTGGGACCAAGGCTTTCACCACCGGATTCGCTGCCTTCTCTAGCAGCGAGATCCGGTTCAGGGCTTCCGCCAGGTCGTCGTCTGACTTCTTCATCTCCCGCAATGACTCTTCGAGCTCCGACATCTTCCTGGCCGCCTGTTCAAGCTTCTCGTCCAGCACCTTCTTATCTGCGAGATGCTTCTGTGCTTGGACGAGTTCCCTGGATAGCCGACTATTCTCCTCGCGAGCATCTTCCAGGTTCTTGGCAAGTTATTTTTGCTGCTCGAGGACTTGAATTAACTGTTCGTCGGCATCCTTGCGTTGCTTGACCGCCACTCTGAGTTCTTCTTGGAGGCTCCCATGCTCAACAGAGAGGGTCTTCAACGCTTCTCCATGACGGTTGGCCAAGTTAGACCAATCCGTCATCTTGCTCTGGGCTGTTGCTAGCTGCTGTTGCGCCCCTGCGAACAAAAGACAATTACAGAGTTGTTATTCAACAATGCCAGTGGAAATTTCATTACAAGACTTCGGTGGCGACAGAGTACCTTTGAGCTCTGCTTTTGCCGTCGCAAGCTTCTTCTTCATGTCCTCCTTCTCCGCGGCCAATTCTTTGGTCCGCAGGTGTAAGGTGCGGATCATGTCGGCGTCTTCCGCCTCCTGGAGTTTCCGATCTTCGCGTTCACGCTCCAGCTCCTTTTGGAGACGGTCCGCCTTGGCGTGCATCAAGGATATGTTGTGGAGGTACTCGGTCTTTTTCCTTGATGCCTCGCCGACAGCCTACAACAGAGTTGTTATAAAAAAGGCTTCATCAACACTACAAGACCAGGGTTGTTTTACTAACCTTGAAGTAGGCTACCGCCCTCTCGGCGTGGTAGAGTCCCCTGTCGATGTGGTGCTCATCCTCCTCCGCGTCCAATATATACTCGAAGGTCTGCGGGTTCGGATTGAGTATTGGGTCGAAGCTCCCGATGCGGAAGCTCCCACCCTCTTCTTCAGCTCTGGTACTCTGGGGTACCCTGGGGATCTCTTCAATTTCTTGCTCTTGGGTTGATGTTCCTGCTTGTTTCCCCCTCGAGCACTCTGCTTCCGCCCCGGTCTGGGTTGTTTCTGTGACGCTCGGGGGCTGTGCAGAGGACTGGTCACGGCGTTCCAGCTCGGATTCTTCAATCACCGCCGATGTGACCAGCTGTTCGATATCCGCCAGCACCTCCGCGACTGTCTTTTCGACTTGTGCTTCTTCTGGTGCTGGCGGGTCTGATGGCAGAGTTGTTTGCACTTCCGGCAGGGTTGTTTCTGGAACAACCCTGGGTTCTTCGGGCACTGCGGCCTCTGGCTCTACTGCTGCATGGTCAACCGAGGATTCTACCCTGGTTGTTGCTGGAGTATCTTCAACTCTGGAACAATAATGTTTGTTAGTCTCGACAATATATTACAATGGTATATTCGACACTACTTCACAATATATTATAATGGTATACTTACATGGTGGAGGGTCGCATGGGGATTTCTGGTTCCCCCAAAGTGAATTCTTCCTCCACCTCCTGCTCTGCCGCCGAAGGACCTGCTGGGCAGGGTTCTTCAATGATTGGGGTTGTCCTTACAAACGGCGTGGAGACAGGGTTGAAGATCTCGTGCAGGATTTCTTCATCAGATAATGCTCGCCGCGCAGAGCTGCCTTGCTGCGGCAAGCCGGTTCCAATTTCTCCGATAGAAATCCCCACTGAGGATGTTGTCCTGGGTTGTGGGGATACCTTTGCCCTCTCCTCCGGGATTGTTCTGGCTCGGGGCTTGGGCAAGGTGCGTGCTCTCTTGGGCACTGGTGCTTGCGCTTCTGATGGCGCTGGTCTCTTGGACCTTTCTGTTCCCCTGGAGGTCGCTCCTGACTTGGATTGAGCTTCTTCAGGGTCCTGTGGTTCAAGTTTAATCATTGGCTCGTCAGGGTCTTCAATGGCAGTTGGCTTGCTTGGGCGACCTTGATCTCTTACCTTTGGATCTACACACCGAGCCAACAGAGCAGCTTCCTCGGTGTTGGTCGGGTCCAGGGGTGGCAAACTCACATAGAGTGAGCGCCGGGCTTCATACAGTGATGATCAAGACATTAGTTCACAATATCTTTTACACAATGCAGGAATGTATTCAGATAAGGAATTTACCTCAGGTGTCATGGTAATTGCAGAAATTTCTATTATCTCTGGAAATTGGTCATCGTTGATCACCAGAAACTTCTTCAAGAGTTGATTCACTCTCTTCTCTGACAAGTTTCCGGTGGCATTCCTGGAGGGGTCTGTTTCCCCAGAGTACTTGTACCCTGGGTTACAACGTTGCTTGCATGGCTGGATTCTCCTCAGCAGAAATGACTTATATACCATAGCTCCTGTCAGGCCTTGTGCCTTTAGGTCTCTGATCATGTTGAGCAGATCAGGGATTTGCATGGCTTGGTTGACTCCAACTGTCTCACTCCAGAATGGTTTCATTACTGGAGGATTTCCTGAGCGGCTCTGAAGTTGGGGCTGGTGGTTCCATGCGTAGAACCATTCCTTCTGCCAGTCCTTGAGGCTTTCCTTCATTGTGTAATCCAAATATACCGGCTTCATGCCCTGGCGGAACTGAATGACTACTTTCCCCACTACCTGCAGGGGTCCGCTGGAGGTTTTTACCCTAAACAGATGGCGGAAAAGGGCAAAATGGGGATCTATCCCTAGGAATGCCTCGCACAGGTGGATGTAGATGGATAAATTCAAAATGGAGTTGGGGTTCAGGTGACAAAGTTCAATCCCATAAAACTGCAGCACACGGCGGAAAAAATCACAAGTTGGCATGCCAAATCCAACTTCATAGAAGGCTTTCCATACCGTGATTTCCTCGGTTTCCTAGGTGGGGTATTCGTGCCCGTGTGCGCTTCTCCACTGACTGATTTCTTGCGCTGGCAAGAATCCATCTGCTTCTAGGGCTTTGATGTGCTTCTCCTTCAGAATACTGGTCGGCCAGTCGCTGATCGGATCTTCAATGATTGGCATGTCTCCCGCGGACGCTGCCTCCTCGGTCGTAACGACCTGCTTCATGGCTTCTGCCTTCCTCTTTGAGCCCTTGCCGCGGCTGGATCCTTCACCACCGGCCATTGGGATTTGGTGTGGATTGGATTTCAGATTGGGGAAAGATGTGGATGCTTGAGCGTGGTCTCTGGATCGCGAGAACTGCAATTGTCGCAAACCCTAGATCTGTTTTGCGAAAGCGTACGGATACGAAGGGTCGCGGGCGGTTTATATGGATTTTTCCGAGGCGTTACTTCGGTAATTTTCACTTTTGGTCCTTTCTTGATCCTATATTTGAATTCGTTCAAATTTAGGCTCGGGGGCTGTGGACATATTTTCAGGAAATATTTTTCTGAAACTTTTCGGCTTCAATTGGTAAATTTATGAGGAATTCAACAAGAATTTGGGTTTCTTCGGAAATTGATTCTCTTTTGGTTCGGACTTCGAAAGAGCCTCGAATTTCTTCTTCAAAGATAAACGAGGCTCGGGGGCTGCCCAATTGGGCGCACCTAATCGGTGCGCACCAATCCAAACTTCGAGAAGACTTATGAGCACATCATTACCTATTGAACAGCATGCTTGCAACTTCCAAGATCAAAGAACCATGTGGGTCTCAAAGAACCCTGTGGGTCTCAAAGAACCCTGGCGGGTTCCAAAGAACCCTGGCGGATTTCAAAAGAACTCTGGAGGATCTCAAAGAACTCTGTATTTTCAACAAGGCTGTTCTTCAGGAGATAAGGTGCTCGGGGGCTTGTGGGTGTAGAGTCCTGACGGACTAAACAACCCTGGCGGCCCATCCTATGGGCCGGCCCATGAACAAGACTTGACGCACAAGACAAGGATTAGTCCTAGTCGGTTTGGATATACTGTATTAGGAAATTAGAGATAAACTTGTAAAAGTCTCCTAGTCCTATACGGTTCCCATGTAACCCTGCCCTCCGGACTATATAAGGGGAGGCAGGGACCCCCTCCAAAACATCTCATCAATACAAGATACACCATACAGGACGTAGGGTATTACGCTCCGGCAACCCGAACCTGTCTAAACCGTCTCTTGTCACCTTCGGCTTTAGATTCTCGACGACTTCTCTCTAAACCCTTCTCTCGGGGTACCCCCTCGAGAACCCAGTCAGCATAAATCGCCGACAGGGAGGAAAATATCAGGCGGGCAGCAGGGTAGGCCGGGCCGGTCGGCACCGGCACGGCACGGCACCACTCGATCGAGGATAAGGCATCGGCAGGTGGCGCTCGACGCCGCAGCTCGTGGGGCTCCTCCCCCCAGCCCATCTGCCCTGCCCTGCCGTGGCGGGGCACGACGGCCGGCCGGCCGGGGCACGCCTCCCTGCCTCTGCGCCCAGTGCCCACCGCCGCGCTCGCGCGCGGCCCCCACACACGCCGGAAAAGAAAAGCCGCCCCCCGCGGGGCGCGCGTGGTGGTGGGGCCGCTCACGCCCGCGCACGTGCCCGCACGTGCCCCCGGAGACGTGCCCCGCACACTGCTCGATCGCGGCCCGCCAATCGCCCGCCACCTCCCGGCGACCCAAGCCGATAGAGAGCGGCCTCTCCTCAAATCCTCATTTCCCTCCCACCGGCCACCACGCACGTTACCCCCCGGGAGAAAAAGCCCCCGCGCGCACGGTGCGTGCGGCTGCTAGCTCGCGATCGGGATGCCCGATGATCCGCCGCGATCGACCGTACGTGAGCGTGTGCATGTGGGCGACACCAACCGGCACGCCCCCTACCCGTCCACGCCGTGCCATGCCATGCCCGACGGGTTTAATTTAACTCGCAGCAAATTCAGCACCAGCAGGCCGATGCGTATAGCATCTTGATGCTTGCGGCATGGATGCTCCCTCTCCATCCAAATCTGCCGATCCATCGAGCTCCAGCTCCTCCTCTCGGCGTACATACATACACCACCTCGATCTGGCTGATCGTTCGTTCGTTTGATCGCACGGCCGGCTAGCTAATTAAAGGGTAGTATAGTATAATCGAGGAGAGAGGTCGTGGCATTGACCAGCAGCCAGTACGTACGTGTGCGCGCGCGCGGCTAGCTAGTGGCCTAAGCTAGCTAATAAGCCAGCAAATCGATCGAGGGTGGGTGATGCCGCTGGGTCTAGCCTTGATCTTTGACGGGACCCGTCTCGGTATCCTTGTTGTACGCGTGGACCGGCTGGACGAACGAAACATGGCGCGGCGTGCGGATGCTGCTGGACTGCCCGGCCGGCCCGGCGAGCTACCATCATGCATGGGCGATGGACCCTCGCCCGGTGGCAAAGCGGGCAGGTAACCGAGGCAGGCAATCAAGCGCACGCACAGCAGCCTGAGCCACAGTGAAATGTCAAGGGTATATTCGTCGGTAAGTTGTGAATGTGAGGGCCGAATGAAATTGTACGTGCCCATGAACGTAGGACACTGCGCCGAGCGGGGCATAGTTTAACGATCGTTCTATCTGGATCACCGAACGCTTACTACGTGCCTGGGATCACGAGGACGCCCGAACCGAGGACCCAATATATTGTATCTGCAGGCCACGAAATGCATGCAAAGTTGCAAACTTCCCTAGCTCCGTCAGGATGCAGAGCTCATAGAAGTATTCTACAGTTTCTACTGCGTCACAATATTCCCCTGCTCCGGCCTCTCTTTCTCTCTCTCCTCTATCTCGGGTTTCTCTATTGCCACCCCCCATGTGAGCGACCTCCGTCACCGGGCGCCCTGCCGCGCCACTGCCTGCCCGCGATCGGCGACGCCGGTTTTTATACTCCTCCACTTGTCCCCTGGTAGTGAGCGCCCCACATGCGCTCACAGTGCCCGCGGCAAGCTACCACCACCACCACCACCTAGCTTAACTTACTGTACTGTAATGGCTAAGCTAAGCTACTGTTACCAAATTGCTCCTCCTACTTTGCATGCATGTTCATGCATGGGTAGGTGAGGTAACATGCATGCAAGAGCGTGATAAACTGATGATGCATGGGCAAGATAACTTATTACTACGCATTCACAGCATGCAGGCCGGTTAAATTGAAGGGTCATTTGCAGGCCGGAGACGACAGGTGTGGGTTGCCTACGGTGGTGGCCTCGTTCGCATGCGCCCACACATTCTGACGGTCAGTTCTCAGTAGTACAGTAGCCAGGGTGGCGCACTGCCAAGGTGCAAGCGATCAAACGCTACTTTATATTCATCCCCTCACAGAACACGCATCCTCAAAAATTTCTTTTTTACCCTTCCTATTCACCTACCTCACATAACTCTTTCCTATTCATCTCTCACGTAACTCGCATTCCAGAATCCTTTCCCACCCGGCCTGTTTCAGAGTTCCAGCAGTGGTGGGGGGCGAGGCGACGTTATGATGAGCGCAGCACAGCACAGCACAGGCCACAGCAACAGCAGCATGCATGCAGTCTCAAAAGTGAGGCGGGAGGCATGCAGTTTTACAGCGAGGAGTAAGAGGGATTTTTTTCGTTATATATATATATATGCCGCGATTGGATCCACTCCACTACCAGCCCCACCATTTCATTTGTCCCCTGCTTGTTATTACACTGCCGAGGAGGCATCTCTTTCACGCAAGATTCTAATGATCACGTGCGCCCGCCCTGGCTGCGACGGGTTTTGAGCGTTTGGCACGGTCAGTCCATAGCTCGCCTCCGGCGTGCAAGCCCTTGTTCGGTTGCGCACACAACATCTGTGACATGTATCTTTGGGTTCACCCGGCGGCTGCGTCTGTGCGTGGCTGCATGCATGCCATGGCGGCTGAGGCTCTACCTGATAATGGGGAGGTTCATCCCATATCCACGTCTCCAGACTCCAGAGTGCAGCATAGCAATAGGGAAATACATACAGAATGAAGACGACATGAATGCATGCTGGGAGCCAGTCTTCAAAAATTATGAATTTAAGACAAAAAAAATCACTTTTCCTTTTCATGTTCCGGCAGCAGAATGGGAACTACTGGAAGAGAATAAACTAGCGCCCTAATGAAGGCCAGAATTACAGAATGCTAAGAAACAAAAAAAAAAGGCTAAGGAAAACTCCCAATGAAATTCTAATAAGAAGGTTAGGAGAGAATTTAAGCAGGAAAAAAAACAGGAAGGGATCATAAACAGAAATCGACACGAAAATTTCGACGAGCTGAACAGGAAGGAGCACACGAACTAATAAGCAAAGGAAGAGCTGAGGAGAACTCCTACGAGAAGATTATTAGTTCTTCCATATTTCGGGGTTTCTTGGGTTTTAGCTGCATTAATTATTACTGGGCTAATAACTGATCCATTCTAGCACAAGCTAGACCCCCCATATCTAGATAAGCTGCCTGTAGTCTGCCCCTAAGTGGTGGTGGATCAAGAAGTCGTCGCCGGCGACGATGGGCGCCGCCGCGGGGCCGTCGAACAGCAGCGGGTTCTGCATGTGCATTAGCCCTCCATGACCACCGCCGGCGATCACGTGCTGCTGGTGGTGCTCCGGCTGCTGGTGGTGGTGCCCCTCCTTCTGGCGGCGCAGCTCCATCACCTTGCGGTGGGAGTTGGAGTGTTTGGACATGACGAACGTGGGGCTCGCCGCGGGCCGGTACTCCGGCACCAGCCGGCCCGACTTGTACCGCACCCCGCACGCGTTGCACAGCGTCTTGGGCCCCATGGGCCCCGTCCTCCACTGCGGCGTCTTGTCCGTCTCGCAGTGCAGGCACCGCCGCCCTTCCGCCGATGCCGGCGAGCCGCCGGACGCGCTCGAGGGCGCCGGCGGCGCCAGCGCCGGCTGCGCGTCCTTCTTCTTGTTGGATGGCTTCGACGACGGCTTCTTGGCGTGGAACGCCGCCTGGGCAGAGATGCCAGACTCCGCCGGCGAGATGGCCATGGACGCTGGCGACGGTGGCGAGGCCGGAGGCGGAGGGAGCACGAGGAGGCGTGACGACCAGTTGCCCGGCGCAGCGCGGGAGCGCTTGCTACGGGCCTTGGCGGGGACAGGAGCCTCCGGGAGGAACATACCGGGCTGCTGCGCCGCCGCGGCCGCAGGGGCCACGGGAGCCGGTGGCACGTTCACCGCCGGGGAGTACCCGCCGGAAATGAGCTTCAGCTTCTGGAGGTCCTCGGTGGCGAAAGCATCGTCGCCCTCGCCCATGTAGTTGGACAGCCATTCCAGCTCCGCCAATTGATCGTACTGCGCAAAATTCACCGCAAATTTAGCAAACCGCGACTTTTTTCGTTCTGAGCTTCTGTTCATGCACTTGAGGGAAATTTTTCTAAGGTACACTGCACTTGGAAGAATTCTCAGTGTGGACTTTTGAGTTCGACGTTTTCTATTTATGGCATTGTTACCATTTACGCCAATTTTATGGAATAATCGGGATTCTGATGACCCGGAATTGAGTGGTTAATGGGAATCCAAAAATGAAATCTTGGAACTGATGCACTCCTACTACAAAACTAGAACAAAATTCTCCCACACAGACCCATTATTTCGTCTCAATTTTCAGTTTATTCGTTCAAGAATTAGAAGAGAAGACGAACAGGCAAAAATTGACAGAAGAATTCAGACAAAGAATTGACAACTTACCGGCTCGCAGAATTCCCCAGGGAAGTCGCCGTCGCCTAGGCCGGAGAAGGAGTTGCTGCAGCTGTCCAGGGCCGTGACGGTGGACGAGTCGGCCGAGAAATTCCCGAGGCCGCCCTCCTCCTTGACGACGGCGCCGCCGCCGCCACCGGCGGCGTCGACGGCGCCCTGCAGGCACGGCGGCGCCTCGCCGTCTCCCGCCGCCGCGTCCCCGCCCCCTTCCTCGTCGTCGTCGTACGGGAGCACGAGGAGGTCGTCGATGACGAAGTGGTCCCCGCACCCCGCGGCCTTCCTCTCACGGGTGCCTGCGCCGCCGCCGCCGTAGTACCCGTACTCGGCCTCCATGGGAGAGCTGCACTACGCGTCGCACCACAACGTCCGCGTGCCCCCCCTGCGTTACTCGGCCCGCTTTTGTTGGTTTGCTCCTTCGGTTTTGGATGTGTGGGCGAGGAGAGGGAAGAGACGGAAACGGAAATGACGCAGAGAGAGAGAGAGAGAGAAGAGAGAGAGAGAAGAGAGAGAGAGAGAGGAGTAGGGTTTAATTGGCGTGGAGCAGGAGCGCGGACGGGAGAAGAGGAGAGGGGGATGGTCAGCTGGAGCGAACGATTCTTAAGGAGTAAATAAAGCGGGAGCCACTGAGCCACCACGCCGTCCTTTCGGCCCTCCGCTAGTAAAACACGCCAACTGGCCCAACTAGAATTTGAACTTGAAAGCCGGGGATACTTCATACTATTCGGAAACAAGCACCGGCCAGAGTTTGAATTCTTCAAAACCTGCCGAGGAAAAAAAAAACATTCAGCTGGGTCTTGAGCATGCATGTATATATGTATTATTACGAATTTCGGCAGAAATAAAGTCATGGCTTAAGAGGAGAATTAAAAAAACTGTTAAACAACCATTAGGCAACAAGTCCTTGTATTACTATCACGTGACACAACTGTGTTTTATTTGTTACTTTTCCACGTAACAACACAGCATAAGCTGGAGCTTTACGTTGCCGGATGGAGCCCTTGTAAAGGCTGTAACGCGGTAGCTATACGTCGCCGGTGCATGCATACAAGACACAGTAGATTCCGGTTGTCCCTTACGTCTGCGTGAGAACAAACTCGTCTGACGAGGCAGGTGGTATTTTGTGAGGCGACGTCACGTGGAAGCTGATGAAATTCAGGTCCCATTATTGGGATCACCGTTCGTTCTAGGTAATTAAGTACGTACGCGGGAGGGGATCTCACGTAGTTTATCTTGGCCGTTTCCGGCGGGCCTGATGACACGAACCTTCTGTTTTTTTTTACTGTGGAACCCGAAAAAGGTGGCCAGGATAAACTTAACCTTGGAGTAAATTTACCTTCTCCTATCCACTTCAAGTGGTAGAGTCTGCTGGCCGCAAGTTAAGACAAGTATATATATATAGTCATTTCACATATGCATGCCTAGCTATGTGATTGACTGCACTGCGCAACGGGAATCAGGGGGAGACAACACAAATGGGAGCATCCGTTGAATTGTGCCCTGCAGATAGTTGCACGTAGATAAAACATCTTTCTTTCTCTTCATTGTTTTCTTTGTCACAAAATAAAGAAATAATAACGCTACCCTGTTCTACGAAAATTTTACCTATTATGGGTCACAACAGGATCACAGCCCAGGGTTGTGATAAATCCGTGATTCCATTCAATTGATTGTTCTTATATATATGTGCTCTAGGAATAAAGACAAACATTCTAATTTAGCATCACGGCATGATTCTTCTTATTTCATAGCTACACGATACTGTGATGTTAGCCATGCATACGCCCATACAATACTGTACTTACAGGCCGAGTATTAATCACGGCTTGCTCGAAAGCTCGTTCGCCTAGACCGGCACTTCACGGCTTCCTTACTTGCCCGGTTGCCCTTCGCCCCTTCCTAACCTGCTCACGATCGAGTCGTGGACACGCGTCCGCGTGCACGTGCCACGTAACGCGTCCTCGTCGCATGCTTCCACGTACGCGCCACATGAAGGGACACGCGGACCGATTGCCAGCGCCGTTTGGATGACGTCGCCAAAGCTGGGCAGCAAGTGTGTGTTTCACGACGGACGACGCTGGGAGTTGGCCGCTCCGGTTTGCTATAATAAGCAGCTCAACGATCCCTATGCAGCGTCTCGTGGAGTGGGACCGTACCATTTGATGCGCCGCAGTTTCTTCCACTTTTTCATGCAAAAAAGTTGTACGTTGAACAATTTTAATGGTGCATTTGGCTAATAAGATCATGAGAAAGGGCGATGGAGTCTGAAGAGAAAAAACATGAAAAACTGTTTTTTTAGTCTTAATTTGTTTGTTGACATTAGCCTTAGATTCTGGAGAGCGGTTTATCAACTCTAACATTAAGAAAATCTGAATTGTGAAAGTCTTATTATCGAAAGGTTGATAGTATTTAGCATTCTAGATTCTAGCTTATGGCATCTTTCTCTCACTTACACGCAGTGTTCCCCTAAACGCATCTAAACTTTTATTTACACATGTTTAAACTGGAAACCAGAGGGTATACGTAGGGCCTAGTCACTGATTAAACGCTAAACACACGGTCAACTTGGTGAAAATGGTGTAAATAGAGAAATTAAACATAAATTAAGCATATTTACATAGACAGATGCATGATTGTTTAGGCGATAAAAAGAACAAGCGTAGGTGGAATAATTGGCGCGGGAGGAGAATATTGGGACACACGAACGCGTTGGAGAAAATATAAGTCTTGAGTAGCATGCATGTGGTTGTTATATGTCAATATGTGATAATTTTGTGTCAGTAGGTATTGTGTGGATGCCTCAAATTGAATGAGTGAAAACTATATATGTCCTCGGGTTTAGTAATGAAAGTCGTTTTAGATGTCTTAAGTCAAATTTTTAAAACTTAGATTGCAATATTTCTTTGTATGTTAAGTTTAGAAATATAAAAAAGATATGAGTAAATTTGTATTGAAATATAGTTTTATAAAAGTATCTTATATATATATATATATATTATAACTACATAATAAATATTAGTCAAAGTTATATTTTGGAGACCGTGTCAATGTCCTAAGCGACTTCCTTTACCAAACCCGAAGGGGTAGTATGGTTATACGTATAAGGCTATTCCCAACCCTCCAACTAGGATGGTTTCCATAGCATTAATTAACTTGCCACATAGGATACTTTGCTTATGTGTCACTCTAATAAATAAGAGAGAGAATGAGAAAAGGAAGAAACTGGGTCTTGCATGAGACCCAGTGTCTACACGAGAACCTATGCAATAGACACTACCAAGTTATGCATTGAGAGATGATGGTGTCTTAATATTAAATGAGAAACAATTATGATTGGTGAAAAGAATAGAGAATGGGTTTATTAGGGTCCCACACCAAGAAACTATGGGTTGTAGAGGATAGTTTCTATGGTGGTGTCTTGATGATATGGCAACATAGACACCACTCATAGACACTATGGGTTGGGAATGGCCTAAGTGCAAACCGTTTAATTGATTGCCTAAATTGTTTAAACACTAAACGAGGGTGACTGACCGTTTAGTGTTTAGCGCCTAAGATAACATTGCTTACACATGGACACAGTTTTATGATGTTTAAACATGTGTGGCATAATCTGATAGAAGCTAATGTATGAATTGTGACAATTTGGTGGGGTGGATTTTTGGAAGTTGAGAACAAAACAAAACTGACACATTGTTTCCACTTCATCCTTCCACATTATAAAAGCCGAAACAAGCATTCATTGTTTATAAGATAATAGTAAATCTGGTTGGGAGTTTTTGTTGGTGTAGGTCGGCATTAGAAAATTGTAATGAATTAAGTCATGATAAATGGAAGAGGTGTAACCGTGTTCTCCTGAAAGAGCAACTCCCTTGGTTGATGGTTGGAGTTGAGCTATATAAATCAAATCCTCTTCCTCATCATAGTAAAACTCTTATGCCTCAGGCTAAGAGTTAAATAGATTTTAGCAACCTTCTCCAACGCACAGCAGCACCTAAAGAAGTTTCAAAAACTAAAAGAATTATTGGGAGAAATTCTTGGAGGAACATACTCCACCCTTCCGCTCGTGGAGCCACGGACATACACGGTCATGAGTCGTGACACTTGTTGAAGAAGGAAGGAACAGCTGTGATCATCCGTGCACGAGCCCCGAGGCACCAGATTTCCGTTTCCCAAAAGATTATGGCGGCAGCTCAGCTCAGCTTTTCGGCTTTTGCAAAATTTGGTTGCTTGGATTAAAAGGAAAGGGAGACTGCAAGGGAAAAAGGGTTTGTGATGTGGGGAACGGAACAGTAAGCAACTTGCTTGCGTCGGAGGCTCAATTGAGGTTTTAACTTCTGCTTTGAAATTTGCCAGATTTTGTGTGTTCCTCTTGGGCTTGCAGTTGCAGCAGCAAGATGGGCCGCATATCGGCCTAGATATATCATGCACGATGATGAATTGCGGGCCCGACGCGCATGTGACTGCGAGCGTGGACGGCGGGGGTAAACCGGTAATATACTAATATCGGTGTCAGAAGTCATGAATCATGTTATCATGTTCAGATTTTCTAAGAAAATACTATTTATTCTAACCTTTTATTATTTGTCAAATTTTATTAGCAAGTGCTATAATGTTTTTTCTTTAGCTACAGTATTTTTTTACCCGATCTGAACACGGTCATAATATCATGAGACGTCCGGAATAGCCGCATCCCAAAGTAAAACGGTTCCGACTTCCAGCGCCAAAAAAGCCAACAGCAAAAGATTGTTTCCCCGGAGCAAACTCGGCCACCCTCTGCAAACAACGCCGGTCAAGAACAATGACTTACCGTGGCCGATGAAAAAACACGGCGCTCAAGAGAGGAAGTCTTGCCGCCGCGGAAGAAGAGATCGGCTTGAGATCGAAACCATGGTGCTGCACGGTGAGTCCATGTCCGTCCGTCGAGTTGCGGGCTTGCGGCACGGAAGAACGGATGGGCCTGTGCCGCTGCGCGAGTGCACGGTCAATGCCACGTGTCGAGATTCCATTGCGCCTTCTGACCTGCCCCTGGACCCCTCTCGGAGGATCGGACCCTCGCGTTCCGTGTTGTTTCGTCCGCACGTGAGATTGTGCCCTTGCCCTTGGGCGATGCCGATGCGGGTCCTGGGAGGATTACTAGAGAAAGCATGCTTAGCGTGAGCATCTTTCGCTATGGGTGTCCTTATAGGCGGCATGGCCGGTTTGGATGGGCTCCTATGGTCAGTCACGTGAGCTAATCATGTGACTCTACCCCGACCATGTGCAAGCGCCGGTGCCTACTGTACAGGTATAGCAGCAGCAGGCCAGCTCGAGGCCCACCGGAACCGCCGCCGCAGACTTGAGAGGACTGCGGTCTCTCCCCGCTGTCGCTGCATCAGCGAGAGCTGCGACGCTGCGCTGCACCTGAAACTGCTGGCGGCGGCAGCCGGCAGCACACTGCAGCACATAGCAGCACATAGGCCTCGTTTAGGGTGTGTTTAGATTGAGGAAAGATTCCCCGAAAATACACTGTTCACCAAAAAAACACTGTAGATGAATAGTGTTATGTGAGTGGAAGAGGTGGGATGAATAGGAAAAAGTTGGATGAATAGTGGTTTTTTGAGGAATCTTTGTGAATCTAAACGGGGCCTAGTTTGCCAATTTTCACTCACTTTTCAGTCACATCGAGTCACATCTTCTCTCACAGACACACTTATCAATGCACTATTCACACCTCCAACTTCCCACCAACTTTCTCACCTAAACCGCCGCCAGCACACTGCAGCAAATAGGCCTCGTTTAGTTCGCCAACTTTCCAGTCACATCGAGTCACATCTTCCCTCACAGACATACTTACCAATACACTATTTACACCTCCAACTTTCCACCAACTTTCTCATCTAAACGAGACCTGCCTTTGCCGTTCGTCGCTCGTCCCTTCGTTTTTAGCGGCCATTTCCCTGTTCTCTCTGGCACCGGCGCTACGCCGACGAACGCCCGCGTTTGCCTCATTGCATTGCCGAACACGCCTACAGGTACTGCAGTGGTACTCGTTCGTGTTACCATGGCTGGCAGATGTACCGTACGGTACACAACCGTTCAACATATCTTTTTACAAGCCCGTTCTACCAGGGTCCAGCATGATGCAATGCAACCCATTCTGTGCGCAAATGGAAATCATGCAGCGCGCAACAGTACAAAGTGAATCACTGAGCCACATGGATCGAGTTCCGTCAACATCGCAGAATGGAATTACATGGACATATCATTGAACGGAGAACATAGATCATGAGCGTCAGAGAAACAGCTTCTAGGGTCAGACGATCAATCAAACTATTGAGAAACATACAACAGTCGGCACCATAGAGAAGAATCGGAATGCCGAGCCCCAGCTATACATCAGAGTTCATACACCACCATTTATTCGACTAAATTATTAAATTCGAGACTTGCGTGCCCGCAGCATTAGACTGTTGTACACGACGATTTTTGCACATGTATGCAGCGCATAGAGTTCAAAACATGCATGGATGCTACTACGCTAGTATGCTACTGCACATACAACAAAAGAGGCGAAAGTTGCAAGGCAAGAAACAGAAAACAGTTCTAGCGTCGCTCTCTCGACTGTGACCTATCAGCCTGCTGGTCATCGTGCCTATCGTCATCCCTGCTATTGTGTCTGTCATCAGGCCTTTCACTGTCCGGAGGCTGTCTATCGAACTGTCGATCATTTCTCTCATTGTGATTGTCAAATCGCCTCTCATTGCCCGAATGCTGCCTATCAAACTGCCGATCATTTCTGGATGAATATCCATCTGTGTTTGGTGGATGGGTGTATCTGCAGTCAACTTTCCAGCAGTGCCCGCTGTTAACATAGGACCAGCAGACTCCAGGTGGCCTATGTCCCCTTGATCCTCCATCGCCTCCAGAACGTGACTTCCACCTTCCGCCTGAGTCACGGTGTCCAGAGTGCCTGCCCCCATTATCTCTCTGCTGATTATTCCAATCAGGATTACCATTTGATGCATTCCAGTTCATGTTATTGTTTGCCTGACCTGGAGTTCCCTGCACAGGAGCACTCCAACTGACATTTTGGTTCATGTTTCCAATTTGTTGGGTTCCCCAGCCAGGATAAGTATTTGCATTTCCTGCTGCAACACCACCCCAATTGGCCATCGCAACTCCTTGCATCTGACCTCCCATCATGGCAGCTGCATTTGGAGTCCCCTGGCCTTGAGTTGCCGCCCATATCATGTTCATGCTTGTGTTACCGGGATTCGGAACCCAACCCACGCTTGGGACAGCACTTGGCTGTGTTGGCATTGTTACACCCATGTTGTAGCCTGAAGCACCTTGAGCTGATGCTACCCAAGGCATATTCATATTGCTCTGTCCCATCATTCCCCAGCCCATGCTTGCATCACCCTGAGGTGCAGGTCCCCAGGTCATATTTCCAGCTACCTGAGATTGAACAGATGTGTTGGCTCCCTGTGCAGATATAGCCCACCCGCTGCTTTGAGTATCACTGCCAGCAATGGCAGTCACCACAGGCTGTACTGGTGCAGCAGATGGTGTTGACATCTGGTGCCTTGTGTCTGCAGGTGATACCACAACGATGCTGTTAGTTTGGCTTACATTTAAACTTAGTAGCACTCAGTAAGAGATGATGGTTAAGACTGAAATCACTAAACATACTTGACATTAAAGGAAATAACAGAATTAAAGACTTTTGAAAAGACTGGAAAGAAAACATGGCATAAACAATGGTAAATCTTTGAGTTAACTAAGACCTTCAAGTTGCTGAGTGTTCAGTTGTGCTGGCCCACGCTCAGCACCTAGTGCTCCAATTGTTATGAAAAACAAAAACAAAAAATGTTTGAACCAAATTAACCCTTTATGTACTATAATGTCCAAATCTCAAATGTATCACCACCTATTAAGATAAAAAATAGGTGGAGCTAGGCCAATTTCGAACCCATAAATTTGGCTCCAGTTTCACAATTCTGGGAATAACTGACAGGATCAAAATGGGCTGTAAACGAATCTAATTGAAGCAAAGACGCTTTCTTGAACAGCCTACCTTCAGCTGAAGAGCTCACTCTTCCGTGTGAACCACTTGCATCTGCTAACTTGGATTCACTTCCATCTGCTAATCTGTCATGAATGTGTGGTAACGCAGATGATATTTTGTTCTGGGAGGGTAAATCTGAGGTTAATTCTGCAGCTGCAGGAGCCATCCCAGGAGTTATATGGCCCATATTTCCTGCAGCCACAATATTTTGTCCCGTGAAGCTTCCCATGGCAGGCTGCGTAGGTGTCATAGGATTTACTGCAACCCCAAACTGGCTAGAGGCAGCATTCCAACTTCCAGTAAGAGATTGTTGGTTTGTGTGTGCTACATGTGAATTTTGCATTCCATAATAACCTTGTGTGCCAGAATGGATCATGGTTGCTCCAAGGTTCGTTGAACTATAGTCTTGTGTTTGATTACTACTTGAGAAAGACTTTGGAACTCCTGATTTTGGGGTTTGTTCACCAGTTATTGTGCTTTCCTCACGAAGAGGCGTTTTGCCAATTTGAGATGAACTAACATGTGGTGGTTCCCATGGAGGAAGGTCTTTCTCAAACTTCCCCGCCAAAGCATCAGTCAACAGTATTGAATCGTCCTGCTTCTCACTAGCTTTCCATATTTTCAAACTAGGAGGGAAGTACCCATTGCTGTTCCATTTCCGCAACTGTATGATTGAGAAAGGGCCTTGGATTTTATTAGAAGGATCCATGTACTGCCAGATCTTCTCAGACTCATTAATAGCTGGTTGTAATGCAGTTTTTGCACCTGGAGCTACGTTAGCAGCCAAAATTCCAGATGGGACACCAGATGGCCCTTGCGAAGTACTGTGTGTCGTACCTTCCAATTTAACTGTTTGCGCGCCAATGTTTGGACTATCTGATTTGCTTGCATAACTGGCACTTTCACCTTGAGGAGAAAAGGTGGATCTCTGTGAAAGGGGCGATTCCATATGAGAACTCGATTCAGCCCATGTGTTTCGATTAGATTCCCAGTTACTTTTTGGATCTCGCTGTAGTGAAGTTCTACCGTCTCCTTTAACTGGAGACACAAGATTACCATCTTTCCTCAAGAAAGAACCTCTGGACTTATTGAAGCTATCTGTACAATGGAAATTGTGGAAATCAATGTCAGTTGCAATAAACTAGAAGATGCTATTATGGGAGGGGAGTAATAAAGCCAATTACTTCTTTCAGTTTCCTGCTCCTGCTCCTCCGGGGATTCATAATCTGGATCCATAGCAGGGTCCGCGTGTATTTCAGGTTCTTCATTCAGCCTACGAGCACGCTCCTCTGGAGTGCTTAGCAGCTTCAGCTTCTCTACACATTCCCTAAGCGTGAATACTGGTTAAGTTATACAAGCCAAATTCTCATTTAACAAGGAATAATCCTATCTGAAACTTCTTCGACACATCAAAGAACAAAACCTACCAACGAGGCGACGAATGTGACAGAAGCAGATTAACTGACCATAACAAAACTGACAACTATAACTCTAGGTCATAAATGATAACTATAATGTCAAAAAGGATATTCTTTTCTATGGCCCATATCACTCGCGCGGTCACGAAGATGCCCAAGTCGCATCTTTTCACTTTCAATCCACTGCAAAGTTTGTAATTGGCAGTAAAGAATGAATCAGCAAAACAGATTTACTTAATGCCAAAAAAAATTTGTATAGTTCATTAATGTAAGTTGCATACATCATTGACTTTCAAAGTTTGGAGAACCCTTGCCTTCTCCTGAACCTCTCCCTGGAAGACAATAGTTAGACAAAAGGGAAAGAAAAAAAGGGTGCATAAATAACACAAAAAATGTGCAAGAAACATTCCGTAATAGGTTAGTTAGTATGTTACCACTGTCAGCCTTGGAATGAATCCATACTTTATGCTTTGACGCAATCGTTTGCACTCCTCCTAGAAAAGTTTTTCTTTTTCAAATCAGCAAAAGCATGAAAATTGAACCAAATTGAGTAGCAGCTTTACTGATCAAGGATTGTTATAAGTCCAGTATTCAGCGTGAAACATCACCTACTTGATTAGTAAACTGTGACACTGGCACTAGTAAAATACTAGGTTTATACTGAGAAAGAAAATACCTCAGTGAACTCCTGGTTTGAGATTATGTCAATAGTTACTGCCTCCCTTTTGTCTAAGTTTAGTATCTCTAGTGTTATATCAGTAGTCTTTTTCCCAGATTTATATTTTTCTGCAGCTTTTCCAGTCCCTAGAAACAATTGAACAAAATTTAGTATAGTGCAAACAAAACAAATTATACCAAATAGAGCATTTGGGGGTAATATTCTCTCCAAGGGGATTGGAAGGGATCATTGAGAATTGTAAAGTATTTAATCCCCTTCAATCCCCACCAAGCCAAACAAGTCCTTAGGAAGCAAGTCCACTTACCAACAATTTGTACAAGTCGATAAATGTCTTGCCTCTGCCCTGTACCTGGTATTCTTATTCTCACAAAAGATCCAACAACTTTCTCGTCAAATGTCTCAACATCACCGATCAACTCTTCCATTAGGTTGCGACGCAGGTACATCAATCCGATGTTATGGTTATCTATTGCGGCGTAGTCATCAAGGTTAGGCTGACGTTTCTGATCATATTTGCGTGATTTTCTTCTTTTTTCTGAACTCATAACAACCGAAGCTTCACTGTTACCATCAGCATCCTGACTAGGATCAGGATCTACTACACCACCATGATTTTCATCAGCTGATGGGGAAACCTCACTCGTGGCAAAATGTGATTCGAGAAGCTTAAGCATCTCAAAATGGCCAACACGTTTTTTGCCAAAGAGACTTTGGAGCAAAGAATCACAAATTATCTGGCTTGTTCGACGAGGATCACGCAGATTGTTGCGTTTGATATAGTCTAGCAAAAGGGGTTGAACGTCAAACTGACTGATGAAAGATTTATCACCATTTCTCATATGAGCTACAAAGTTTAAGAGCTCCTCAGAAGCCCAGTTGGCCTCTTCAGCTGAGGATGTAGATGTCCCAATACTTTCAGATTCTTTCAATGAATGCTGGCTGCCCAAAGAACGCCTGGATAATTTTCTAACCTTTTTCCCTGGAGAAGTCTGAGCATCACGGATGCTTGACAGGCCTGGTTTGGTAGATTTTCTAGTGCTCTCTTTTCCTTCAGAACCATCCTCAATGGCAGCTTCCTTCAATCGTTTTCTTCCCCTCTTTTTTGGTGTATTGTTCTCTAGATGTCGCCCTGATGAACTCTCAGAAATAGCCTCTTCATCATTAGTATCAGGTAGTTCATGACTTTTTTGAGATTTGGCTGCTGATATTTCCTCAACTGTCAATGACAAGTTTGTCTTCAAATTTAACCAATAATCCTTGAACAGATACCACCAGCTGCTTTTGTCATCAAAATCCACATCCTGTTACAGAAGAAAAATCTCATAAGACGAAATTCTACTAGTACAAAAAAAACTACTGTGAAATCAATTTTCTGTTCAGACAGAACTGTGCCGACTACAACAGTTTGAAATTAATGCACAAAACAATAGGCGAGATTGATAAAAGAAAGGAAGAAAGAACAAAATGCAATATACAATGATCAACCTCAAAATCTACCAACAGCCTAGTTTGTACAAGTGTTGGAGTATAAGTGAATTGCCCACCTTTCCCTATCAGCTTAAGCTTTTGGGTTGAATTGGTTGGTGCATGCCACTCAATAACAAGAAACTGATGTTGATTGATGAGTATTTAAAACAGGGTAGGTCTTTTGTGCATTATGCAAATGCCATGTGAAACCGCATGCCTTAAGTAGTGATTGTGGCAAATGCCAGAATTAACTTCCACAGTTGTGACCATATGGTTCATAATATAATTATCTGCGGTTTGCTGATTGATTGGTGCTCTACACGTAATTTTACACTAAGCTAAGTATATTCAGATATGCATGATGAATATGCTAGCAGGTATTAAACTGGCAGTAGTGCTCAACTAAGATCTGTTGCAACACACTTGCACCCAAGTAGCCACATTTATTATTTGAAGTGTCTCCAGAATGCAGAATAATCTCTTTTCTTTCCAAAACACATGCCGAACAGATTTAAGGGCCCATCTGGAATGCAGAAATTCAGTGAGAAATTTGAAACAAAGGGATAATCTTAATGTCTGTGGAGTGTAGCAATAATAAAAATTAATAACTCGGTGTCAATGGATATAAATTGTGATGCAAGTATTGCATGGGAATGATCATCCATGATCTACTCCCTTCAGTCAAAGTTAAAAACTAGACCTGCTGGGGGTGTGTCCCCACCCTTACACAGCGGCACCGTAGCCCGTCTGCCCGTGTGAGACAACCAACAATCTGGGCCGGACCTTAGACCTATGCTTTAGCATGGGACAGGCGAGGGGACTTTTTTTTAACCCCAACCTGAATTAGCTCCCACGGGTAGTCGAACCCAAGACCTGAGGAGTGCTACTAGAGCCACCTAACCAACTCAGCTAGAGGCCCATTCGCATCCCTCTAGTCAAAGATAAGTGATGATTTGGTAATTATGCAAGTCAAGCCCCCTATACTTTTGCTATCCATATCTTTCTAGACATTTTATATTGGACACTCAAAATTGGCATTTGTCCTATCGAAATGCTAGAATTTTACCCAACTTATACAGGCATAGACAAGAGCAAATAGCAGTCAATGTTGCATTTTGGGGACAGCATAGATGGCACCACCTATTTGTGACTAGGAGTCTAGGAGAGTACCAAACTGTAAAACAATAACATCAGTTCAGAAACACAGTTCTCACTACAAAACAAAATGCCTACAAGTTGGACTCGCTCATTAGATTTGACCCAATCAAATAGAAAGTTCTGGTATGGATCAACTTAAATTGTATTGCATCAAAATCATTTGCACGGCGAAATCATGAAAGTAACAAACTCATGACCTCAATGACATAAATAATAAAAAAACATATAAAGATAAAGAAAATAACTAGGCCAAGGAAACTAAAATGGTGGATAAGGGTACCATTTGATCAGTTGCCTCCTCTCTGTTTTCTATCAACATCACAGTGTTCATGCATGTCTCGCAAAAGCCCTTGTTTCCTCTGACACAGATGAACTTTGCATCTTTCATGCATGCCTTGCATAATGAATAGGTGCATGTGTAACACATATGGCGCGCAGGTTTCTGACAGTTGCTACAAATGTGCCACCCTGACAGCAAAGTAAATAGGATCAAATAAGTATTCTGAAAAATCACATCCAGGCCTAACTCACAAAAACGATACATCTCTAATATAAAAAGATGTATAAAAAAATAGAGCCCTTGTTTCAGAAGACAGAATAGTATTAAAATGTCAGGGTTTTTAAAGTAAGCCAGTATCCAAGAGTGTACTGTGTGAAAGTTAAAAATATTTCCTAATTCATAAAACAGGAAGTGACAATGTACGTTCTACTTCGGACAAGTTAAACAATTCAAGAGAAGCATGCTAGATGGATTTGATTTTTTCAATGTTGAGGAACAAATAAAACATTTCGTGCGACGACCAACATTGCAGGGTCATTGTGAAATTCATACATATTGTAAACAGATTGAGAAGAGCATCACTGACAAATTTACTAATGCCAATGTTCAGTAACAAATAAAACATTTTCTAATGCAGCTATGACAGTAACAACAGGAAATGCACCTTCAAGAAAACTTTCTTTCAACGATATGGTATTTGCATATCCACATGATTCAGACACAAGCATTTATGTAAGCAATGTGGGGCGGTCATACAGAAGTATCATACATACCACAATTCCACCGACCCTTTGACTTGAAGAAATCATCATCCCGATTAACACAAGAAGGATGATAAGCTTTAGGGCAACCCCTGAAATGAGAACACATAAATGTTGTTATATTCAACAAAAGGTGCACCATGTAGATGTTCCACATATTGAAATAAAAAAAACTCAACATGAAGCACCAACCTGCGATCACAAATCACAAGGTCACCACCATCAAAGCAAATGAAGCAAACCTCCTCCTCATCCTTCTTCTTTATAGATACCTTCACCGCGGCCTGAGCCTTGGAAGATGGACGACCTCTCTTTCGATGCCGTCCACCTTTCCTTGCCACTAAAGGAGGAGGTTCGTCGTCGTCGTCGTCGCTGTCCATAGGGGCGGCATCTTCTTCAGGGGCATCATCACCAACTGTGCCTGTGGCAGCTTCTGCAACATCTTCACCAACAATTCCGTCGTCTTCATCATCATCGTTAGTTGTGGCAGCTGCATCAATCAGCATGGCGTTTTCTTCCAGTCCATCATGATCGGCGACCACAGCCTCTTCCTGCTCATTATCATTTCCAGTCAAGCCAAGTCCCCCCATTTGCGCATCCTCTTCTTCAGGGGTATCATCACCAGCCTCATCCATCTGCGCAGACTTTTCTTCAGGGACAGCCATGCCATCAACAGCTTCATCTGCAATGTTGTCAACAACAATTCTGCCTTCCTTGTCCATGTCTCCAGTAATGTTTAGTGCATCCATCTGCACACCTTCCTCTTCCACATGATCTTCATCAGCTGATGCAATCTCCTTTTGCTCACCATCCCCAGTTAGTCCATCTCTTTCTGTCTCTATCCCCTGACCAAACGCATCAATACCCACTGCTCCATTATGCTTCTCACTGTTATCTCTAGTCGTCGCAGCAATAGTGCTAACACCTTCTGCCTCATTGTCATTTCCAGTTTGGACCTGCGTATCCATATTTGTGTCCTCTGCAACATGGTCTCTAGCTTTCACCGACTCTGTGTCTACCTCGTTTAAAAGAGCAGTAGACACATCCATTAGTGGTGTCTCATGACCCTGAGCAACATCATCACTAGCTGCAACATCCTTATCCGTACTTGCACTGTCATCTTGGACATCATTTACCAAAGGAGCAGCCATGTCAGCGTCAAGAGAATCAGCACCAGCCACCTTATCAGGCTGCTCATCTGGCCTATGCACACCCCCAGTAGAGACTATATTGCAGTCATCAATAACCAGGGAAGAACCCATCTCCGTGGGATCATCCATCGATGTAGATGTTACCAGGGCAGCACCCACCTCTGTGAAATCATCCACGGCAGTAGCCTCGTTGGTTTGCATGCCAACCTCTGTGGGAGCATCCACCAGTGTCGAGGATGCCACAGCAACACCCACACCCTCTTTGAGAACATCCACAGCAGAAGCAACGTCGTCCGCTTGCACCTCTGCACCAGCGTCCTCTGGCTCGTCGGACTTAGCATCAGCGTCCTCTGGCTCGTCGGACTTAGCATCAGGCAGATTGGGATCTTCCGCAATCCCCATGTGCTCGTCTGCCACTACACCATCGCCATGGGGCTTCAAACTCTCCCCCAGCTTGCCAACTTCACCATAAGGGGCTCCGCCATCCTCCTCACCCTTAATAGCCTCGACATCCTGGCAGCCCTCACTGTCTAGCGCAATATCTGGTGTGGTCGGCATGGCTTCCTCCACCTCCACTGCAGGAGGCGGCTCAGCGTCGGTCATAGGGATTTCTAGCAGTGGAACGGTGGCGGACCAGGATTTGGTGATTCCCAGCCCAACTGTGGCGGACCAGGATTTGGTGATTCCCAGCCACCTCTCTTAGACACCGTCTGGCTGGTGCGTGCGCGGGGAGGCCCGGGACGAAGGAGTCAGGGCGCGGGATGCCGACCGCTGGCGCACTGCGGTGTCGCACGCTAGGCGTTGGCCGCGCGCTGGCCGCCGTCGGGCCTGTCGCGGCGACGCGCTGGGCGTTCGCCGCGCGGTCTCACCGTCGCTCCGTTGCGCCTGCTTGTCAGCCGCCGGCGCCCGCCTGCCGTCTTCCCTAGGGTTTGGGGGTTGAGATTGGGGGATTGGGGTCTGAAGGAGAGACCGAAAGGCGAGAGAGAGACGAGAGCGGCAGAGGCCGCAGGAGAGATCGAGCCGAAGAGAGGCGACACACACAGTCGACGACGACATGAGGTGGGCCGCCGGCCCAGCTGGGCACTGGGCAGGGGCGGGCCTTGCTACGACGGCCCATGGCTTTGTTTGTTGGACACGTGTAAATTTACGATTCATGGGCCGTCGTAGAGGTTGGACAAGAGGCGTAGGTTGGTGCAATGGTAATACAAACGTAAAGGAAAATAAGATTCCGCTGTAACGGGTGGTGGAATGGGTGATTACTCTATTTGTTTGGTTGCACAAGATAACATTTTCAGATAGCAACATTGTTGTGAGCATGTTGATTACGGTGGGGGAGGAGAGAGGTAATAACCTTGTATAGGCAAGGGATTCAATTGCAGCTGATTCCAGAGGACTGCAAACAAATGCTTGTAACATGATGTGTTACCTTTTGTAATTAAATTACGTTACAGTTGAGCAAACCAAACACTTTATAGTGTCGCTGGCTGAAGTAGTTCAAAACTACCTAAGAGAGAGGTAAAAGTGCTGAGGACCATCCGATCCAGAATGACAACCTAAGATCGCATGCTACAGTCATTCACATTACCTCCGTGAACAGTAGCCGAGCACACTGTTTTGTACTGGCTGGTACAGTGTTATGTTGAATTACTGTAGCCCTAGACTCGATACCATGTTCCCCCTCTGTAAAACTCAGAACTACAAAGGAATCGGCTCTAGTGTCACTATATTGTGGGAGGCGTCTTCCTTTCGCGGGTCTTCTAAACAATAAAGGCAAACCTACGGCGATGGTTGTTCTGCCATCGGATTCCTCAGCTTTCCATTGCCCTCGGTGGCCTCTGTGGCGCTGGTGAGCAGGGGAACCACGGACTCGGTAGGTGGAGTACTTATCCCGCTCATATTAGAGTAGGTCCAGGTGGTTGGAATTACCGGTGAGTATGTCCTTGGTTGACTTTTGTCTTCTCCGTAACCTATCCACCGTAGTCTTCTTCGGAGGTGAGCAATTTTTTGTGATAGTTCGTGTGTGTGTGGTTCTCGACGATGAAATCTTTTGCAGGGGTGTTGACACCGATGTGTTTGTTATCGTTGCTTTTTTCTACACAGTGTTCGGTTCCTCTGTGTTCTTCTTTGTGTTGTCGAGGCCCATTGCACCATCGGTGACGCTGAATTTGCAAACCTCAGCATGGCAGCAACCAGTTGTATAGATGGTGATGGTGATGGAGAATAACCCATAGGTGCTTTGTCCCTCCATAGCAGTTCTGGTGGAATCACATCTGGCGGAACTTTGCTTCTGAGGTTACCTGTCCACCTTCCCACGTGGTTGGTTTGGTGTATCCTGGTCCCCCTTTGTGGGTTCGCTATGCGTCGCCTAGGGTTTGCCAATGAGGAGATCGACGTGAGGTCCTGGCAACGAAGAGGAGATGGCAACTTGCCGTTGGACGATGCGTTCAATGAATCAACCACATGTCGATCTGGAGATCGGCCATGAACTTCATTCTGGAACTTCTTCATTGCGGGAGATGGAGAAGAACCAGCTTGCGACAACGATGGTCAGCGACGGAGAAGACCACTGGGTGCTCCAATGTTGTTAGTTGTAATTTTTCTTTTCTTGTTGGTGCCATTTTGGGAGGCTGGATGTGCAAGCATTTGCACTTTATCGATAAAGTCTAGCCCTTTTCTAAAAAAAACTAGTGTTGATACACTCCATTCCAGTCCCCAATCTACCCATTCCAAACAAACCCTTAGTGAGGATTAGAATAACCACTTGTTTTTCAAAAATGAAGTCTTTTGTTTTTTAACAGAACAATAGGAATTAATAAATCAAATTTAATAAGTTTTACCACCATTAATCAACTATACTTTTTTTGTGGAAAATAATTACAGGTGCATGAGTAGATTTAAAAAAAAATTAGTACCACACTTTTTTGGGGCAATATATGCTATAGTGGTGACTCTGAAGAATTTCTAAATTCCAATAAACCTCTAAAATAAAATTCTAAAAAGACATACATGAATGTAGCTCTAGAGACATATCAACGTAGATGTTATTATTATATATGAAAAAGAAATTTATAGATATACTTAGGGTGTGTTTGGTTGCTCATATTAGGTTATGTAGACTTGTATCATATATTCTGTATACTACGAGGGGAAGTTGGTTAAGTGGATGGAGTGCATGTGGATGGAGTGCAGAAAGATGTTTGGCTAGTTGCATGAGCGGTTGTAGTGAACGAAACTGTTTAGTTAATTGATGAGTGGGGCATAAGCCAATGTAATTTACCCACATGTCATGTATGACAAGAGATGGGCGAATTGTGTGTATCTATTGGACCAAGATAGGTACATACTTTCATATAGATAACCAGACACACAAACCACATCCTCTCATACAGATAACCAGGCACTCTCATCTGTGAGTTTATATGGATCCACCAGTGCGAGCAATACCTATGTGAGCAGCAGCATACCCTGATCTATATGAGAAGATGCAAGTAATCATGTATGTAAGGTTAACGAGTAATCTCCAAGCTAATGCAATGCATCCAACCATCATGTATGAGTGGATATAACTGATTCAACCATACTCACCAGTCTAGGATGGGACATATTTGGGTGTGTTTGCTGGCCCGCTAGGGCCGCTCCCGGGATGAAACTTATGTTGGAGGCCCTTTAGAAAAAAAACATCAATTTTATTTTATAAAAGTTAGTCATACCAGTGCTATGTTTACAAGTTCAAACAATATCATACATGTTGCTACATCTAACCACTCTTGTGTACAAGAAATAGGAAAGAATGGAAGAATATACTAGAAGAAACTAAGGGCCCATTAAGATGTTGAAATTTAGTAAAAACATTTCACACTTGTATGCATGGTGATTTTTTTGTTGTTAATTTTTCACCGTCTAAGCAAAGGCCTAAGTGCTAATTTTATTAGTTGGGGGCTAATCTTTTTCTGTTAGTCATCGGTGGTGCAAGGATGAACTTCGGTGGATATAAGCTAACGAACGGGTGTTTGGATCAACCTAAATTATTTGTTTGCTTGGTTTAAAATATAGAAACTTAGTATGCAAACATGTTTTTATCTATATGGAGTAATTAGAGTACGGGCCTGGGCGGTTGCCCCGGTGCCTAAACTCCAAGGCCGACCCTGTTTCCATCTGAGGTTTTGTAGACTTGTATATTTCAAACGAGGTGAAGCAAGCTAAATAGATGCAATGCACTTAAAGGAAAGATGTTTGGTTGGTTACATGAATGGATGCAATGGTCTTTGTGAAACTGCCGGTTTAAACGCTAAGTGTCCCTTTTTATCGGGTACCAAACTACGGGGTAACCCCAAATTACGGCCCAAGCTGGCCCAGCGAGAAGGCCACAGGGGGAAGCCCAAGGGCGCGGCGGCCCGAGAAAGGCCTATTACGTCGGCGCCACCAAGCGTGGAATCTCCGTCTCGTTCGAGGGCACCCCATGCCCTCGAACGAGAATCTCCGTCTCGTTTGAGGGTATCCCTCGCCCTCGAACAGGGTTCCGTCACGGTTGACCCCCCTGCGGTCGAGACCCCCGAGCCGGCCCCGCAGACTCTACCCCGAATGCTATAAATGCGAGACATGACCGCACACTCCGCTTCGCCACGCCTCGGATGGGACACCGATCCCCTCCAACTGAACCAGGCACTGCGTCCCTGAGCCAGGCCCTGTGCGGACAGGGCCGGTGACAGGCCGTACCACGACATCAACAACTCCACGACCAGTCTTCCCTTGGATCACGACGCAGGGCCTCGAAAAAGGACCTCCAAGGAATGACGAAAAGACACGACGCCGCGTCCACCCTCGATCAACACCCTTCGAAGCAATGGCTGGCTAATAAGAAGTCAGCGATGGCGACGTTCATGCCGTCAGCCAGAGTTGGAAGGCGCGATTCCCGCTCGCATAGTGCACGACGTGGGCACCACAGTGCATTCCGCAACGTCAGCACCACGAACACACATGAACGTCCTCCCTCGCCCTTGGTCTATAAAAGGGAAGGGAAGCCCATGCAACAATGGCAGGACAAGTACGCGCACGCAAAGAAGAGGCCATTCGTAGCCAAACACAAATACGCTCCACACACACGTATCACCGGGACTTGGGAGTTGAACTCCCTCTCCCACCTCGCTTGTAACCCCCCTACTACAAGCAACACCAAATCCGGTGCTACGCACCACTGCTGGACGTACGGCCTCACGACCGGAACCAGGATAAAACCCTCGTGTCAAGAGACTGATTGACTCAACCCGCCATCCCGTACAAAGTTAGCGACACGATTACTAGTTAGTGCCGGTGTGACCAAATCAGCCACCGACACTTTTGGATTTCCAACATGCTTTTATTTTTGTTTGTATTCTTGTTATCAGTCAAGCTCTGCCTCCATATGGTTGGCCGCCAAGCTCCGCCGTTCCCCGCCTATGAGAGCTCCACGTCCCCATGGCTGGCTGCTCAAGCTCCGCTCCCAATGTCCGGACTTGTGAGCTCCGCCTACACACGGTCGCGCGAGCTTTACCTCCCCCATAGCACGACCCGACGAGTTCCGCCTCATCTTAGCTGTCAGCGACACCTCCCTATAATTCCTCCCACCTAGGTCTTCCTTAGCCCTATGCTCGCGTCTTTACTCCTCTTTGTTGAGCCTCAAGCTTCCCTCGATCGGGAATAAGAGCTTGCCCATTTACCATTGCCACCAGCCATCGAACCTCTATGTCATCGTCAATCACCACCCTTCGACGCCTCTCTCCTATAGCCGACCCCACAAATCAAATCAAAGTGGGGCAATGAATCTCATGCGCCTTTTGCTAGGTCCAATCGACATGGCCACACATACTTGCCGCGCTTGAGCGCCACTACTCATCGTTAGGCACTGGTTGACCTCCCTGGTTGCACCCAGACCAATGAATGGGTGTGGTTTGGTGCCATGATGAGTTCCTATGTCGCTGTCGTTGGAAAGGCACGAGTGAACGACGCCGTCGATCACCACCCTTCGACGCCTCTCTCCTATAGGCACCCACAAATCAAATCAAGTTGGGCAAGGAATCTCATGCACCTTTTGCTCTGTTTAATTGACTGGGCCACACATCATCGCCGCACGTGCGCGCCACTACTCATCGTTTGTGTGCACCCATACCAAAGAATGGGTGCGGCTTGGTGCTGTGAACGAGTGAATGACGTGCACCGCTGAGAGGAGGGCCTGTGAGATAAGAGAGAGAAACTGGGAGGAATAAAGTGATTGACGAAAGATGCACACTCGTAAGTGTTTGTCGAAAATCATAGCCATTCCACCAAACAATTTTCCGCCTTTTCATATCACACAAAACATAGGTGCTTTTATTATAGTTCACAACCAGGAGAACTTTTCCATAGGCACAACCCAAAACTCTAGAATTATGTCACACCAAAACATTGCCATGCCAAAAACTTTCTAAAAAATTTGGATAAAAAACTTTGGAACATCAATTTTTGGACTTGAACTAAATAAAATACAAAGTTCATTTTGAAACCCAGCAAAACAATCGCGACCTTGTTTAGTTCGCAAATTTATCACATAGAATGTGTAAGCACTAATTAGAAGTACTAAACATAGTCTAAAAATAAAACCAATTAAACGTAGTCTAAAAATAAAACCAATTACACGTATGGACTACAAATCACGAGACAAATCTATAAGCCTAATTAATCCGTCATTAGACACGGTTATGCTACAACTATTATCAAAATTGTGCTAATAACGACATATATTAGCCTTATCAATTTCGTCTAGTGATTTATCTATAATTAGTTTTATAACTAATATATGTTTAATAATTTTTTAAATATTAGATAGGAAAAAGTCTATATCACCCCCTCACCTATGGAGGGTGGACCACATAACCCCCCGACCTATGAAATGGTATAAATCACCCCCTGAACTTCTTAAAACCGATCACATTACGCCACAAATCAATTTTGAAAAATCATAGTAAATCACACAAAAATCATAAAATGGAAAATCAAATTGTGTTGGTCTCCAAATGAGTAGATAGAAATAATGAACATATAATATGGTATGCTTTAATATATTTTCTTATAACTATGGAGAAAAGCATAGATCTAAAGCTATAGTGAAAAAAATGTACTAAAACATATCATATTACATGTTCAATGTGTATATCTACTCATTTGGAGTTCAACACAATTGAATTTTCTATTTTATGATTTTTATGTGATTTACTATGATTTTTTAAACTGCTTTAGAGGGTAATTCGATCGGTTTTAAGAAATTCAGGGGTGATACAGACCGTTTCATAGGTTGGGGTTATGTAGTCCAACCTATATAGGTTGGGGGTGACATAGACTTTTTCCTATTAGACTAGCATCATGCCCGTGCGTTGCTACGGGTGACATAAATTCTAATGTTGCAATTCATAGAGCATCAACAAAATAAATAATTTAAGGATATTATTATTTTATTATAAAACAAACCAAACCTATGTAGATTTGTGGCTGATGTTGACCTAAACAAAGGAGAACAAGTATATAGATTTAGCAGCCAAAAATAGAATTTGACTAACCCCCAAGTATCGTTTGGAATACACAAAGTTGAATAATGCAACATAACATTAGCGCAATGCACTTTTATGTGCAAGAAAGTTGCCAGTTCTTTAATTCTTCGAGCTGAGTATGCTCTCCTCAAGAATATCCTCCTTTCTCACATCACAACGCATGTATTTCTCTCTCCTGATGGCATCTCTCTCACTGAATTTTGATCTAATCCACTCGTCTGTTTGCCTCACCGATATTCTTCTCATTCATTAGCCAAATAAACTTCTCCTTAATTAGCATCTATATCTGAAGCTACTTTTAAAAAATGGAGCCTGCAAGAGGACCAGAAACACAGCAACACTGATGGCTCGTTATCCTTGCAAAAAGTCTGGCCAATAGAGCGGAGCAACTATGGACGTTGGGTGCAGCAGTTCCTTTTCACCAGGCCCTACTTCTCGAAGCTTCGCGTTGGTCACCTTGGCCTCGTCGCAGTGGCTCACCGGCAGCTTCCTTACGTATGTAGAGGAATCAAATTGCGAGGGCTAATTCGATATGGCGGAGCGGGCTCGGTCGCGAGGGCTGGAAAGGAAAGGACTAGGGGGCGACAATTCGCAGGTGGCCTCGCGGCGGACGGGAGAACAGCGTCACGACGGACGGGGGCTGCATGAAGAGATCGCGGACCGGGAGCAAAACCCAGATGAGGAGGAACCGACGTGGGAGGCAACAGGAAGCTGCTCGTGAAAGAGAGAGCGGACGCACAGGACGATGCAACGGCGGCGTAGGATGATGCATGGTGGAGGCTGGATTCGCGATTTCCTCTCTTGTGGACGTCAATCACGGGTCGTAGGCGAAGGAGAGATCGCGGGAATCACGACTCACAGACGGGAGAGCGATCGTGAATTCCTTTTTGCGGACGGCAAGTGCGGACGCGCCAGCGACGACAGTTGCAGACGCCAGCGCGTTTGTGGTCGTGGATTAGCGGGATTTTGAATCGCGAGGAGGTCGTGGTCGCGACGGTAGTTTCACGGGTGGGGAGGCTTCACGGCTTTACGATGGTAGGCGGACGCGAGTCTCCCTTCTAGACTTTTTAATAGTAGAGATATGTTTTAATAGTAGAGATATGCCTGCAAACTTTGCAAACGGAACGGGCGAATCATAGGCTGATAGCCAAATTCTTCTGTCGGAATTCCTAAACCCAACTCCCGCCTGCGGCTATCACCTCACCTGTCGCAGTGTCGCCCGCCTCCAAAACCCTAGCCCGCCCGGCCGGCGACGAGTATGCCTGGCATGCCGACGGACGGCGGCGGCGGCGGCGGCGCTATCGTCCCATTTAGAGGGGAGCCTGACCAAGGGACGCCGTCGCCGCCAGCCGTGCGGCCAATCCGCCACGGCGTGGCCCCACCCATCTTCCGCGTCTACATCTCGTGGTCCAGCGGCAACCTTCTGCAGGTCGCGTGCCTCCGTCCGCCTAATTCGGAGGGCCGCGGCCGCTCTGAGGAGGTCGCCGGGAGTGTGGTGGAGGTGAACCTCAGCTGCGGCGGCAGTGGTGGCGCGGAGGTCGAGGAGGAAATTGATGAGGCAGAGATGCGGCGGATTGAGTACGGGTCTGTGCCGGCCTTCGCGCTGCTGCAGAGCAGGAAGAATGCCCTCGCAGATGCTGCCGCTATGTCACGCTTGTCCTCAGTCCCTGATTACGCAGATTGGTGAGCTTTAGTTTGAGGCTGTATACACTGTTACATGCTTATGATTAATGATTAATTTGGTTACTGGTTGAGTGGTTGTAATAGTTATATATCCAGATGGCTCAAAAGTAACTAACTGTTCAAGACACTGGCTTAATGCCCACAGGATCCTTAAAGTGTTCATTCAGATATCTTAGTACCGTGCACTGTAGAAGCTTTAAGCTGTAACTTTATACATTCATACTGATGCACAAGTTTGCACCAGTGAAAAACCTCCTTTGGCATATGGGAACCACATGAGTTGTTTACTTTGCTGGTTAGCTGAATTATGTTATATTGTAGTTGGGCTTTCGTTTGATTTCAGTTGTGTTTCATTAGGTGGCAATATGTGCTTGAATACAGCAAAGCCGTCGGCAATCTCCTTGGGAGTCCGGATTCTCCTCTTGCCTTCATGATTGAAGACCCCAAGACAATTCTTAAGGTGCTTGTCTCTATGTGTTATGCTTAATATTTTACTCGTGATATGGTATTACACATGATATTGGACAACTTTAAATGTTCATTATTCCCTAAGAAATAAAAAATTCATATGCTTTATAGGTTAGGGAGAAGCCAACAAATTTAAAGGCTGCCTGGGAGTTGTTGGAGATATTCTATGTTGATAAACAGCTGCAAAGCTGGCTTCCTGAGCGTCTTGTTGATTGGTTAGCCGTAATGCTCTTTCCTTTGACCATTTCTCGTTCCACTTGCAACAACACTTCTTTCTAACATTGACCATGGATGGCTCTCTCATTCTACCTCATGTGGTTTTAGGATTTTGACAGCCTCTTGTCAGGGACGGAGAGCACGGTGTATTCTAAACTCAGCAATTTTCAGAAAAAGCTCATCAATTTGCAGGTTTGTCTCAGTATGACTATATGAGTACTTGAGTAGTGTCTTGGCCTCTTCCAATAAATTGGTTTGCAGTTTTGGTTGTACAGACTCCTAATATTCCTACTTGTAATTGATGCTCTATTTAATACTTTGTACTACTATTGATCTGTATTACTTCCAATCCTTGTTATCCTTCTGTTAATGAGGTTAAATGCATAACGAGAGATCACATACAGATTATTGAAGACGACCCTGATTACTGGAATGGTTTGTCAGCAGCACTTTCGGTTGGATGGCTTGACATTGTGGTATGTCTGTGTTCTTCTGCATTTTCTGATAGGTTGGCCCTTTTTTGGACGCCTCCAATCTTAAGGTGTTGTTATGTTTAGGTGAATATGCTACGGTTTCATGGATCATACCAATTGGATCAGATGGATAACCGTGAGGTATTTCTGTTGCTGGTTTGTTTGATGCTGTTTTTATTTCTCCTTTTGTTAGTTCATGTCTCAAATAAAATGTAAAATATTTATTTAGGGATCTAGATATTTGGATATTTTTTGTGTTTTTAGAATTTGTTGCTTTAATTACTTTGAATCTGAACCATGGGACTGTGTCCTGTTGCAGAATAATAGAAACATATGAAATACTTTTGATTTGCTCCATGTCATTTTACTGTGGAGGTTTAAGTGGTTAGTCTGTTGCCAGTGTTATGTTCGGCTGATTTTATATTTCTATGTATACGGGTATACCTGATTCAATGAAATCATTAGTTTCTTTTTCCTTTGGTTACAGACAGAGAATGGATTAGTCGAGGCTGTTGCAGTTCTTGTATCAACAATGCCACGCTTGAGACCAAATTTACCAACTGGTAAATTAGGCCAGTGCTGCAAAACAAGACCTGATTTTGTCAAGGTTTGTCTTGTAAATTGATGTCATCTCTTTCATACAAAGGATCATTATTTCTTCTGTATCCCTTTAGATTTGAACATAGCTAAGCATGTTTGTACTAATTTCACGCCATTAAACCCCCCCGCGGTTTTCTCTCTTCAGAGGAGAGTAGCGAACAATTTTGCGAGGTTCCCACACGATCTGCAAGTATGGTTTTGAGCCTGGGTGGGAAGCCTCTCAAATGGAAGCTGTACCGACTGGGCTATCTTTCAGTTGTCAATTCTATGCCATTAGCAAAAACAATTTTTTTATTTCATATCATTGGAAAAATCCTAACGAAATTGATTAGCCTGTTTTACCCTTTTTTTCTTTGTTAGTTTTGAACTGCATGTAGAATATAGTTTTTTCACAGCTACGCCTTGTATGAATCATGATGATGGCTGCTGGGCAGTGGACGCTACGCCGCTACTGCAGATGAAAGTTGCACACTATGATTTGACCATCTGATTGTTCCTCGTTGAACATGATGCTACTGCAATGCAGAACTCTTATGTACCTTCTGAGATTGTTTTTACTGTATATAAGTGAAAATGCACAATTTTGGTTACAGAAATAGAATATGGAGCCTAGACGCTCAAATAGCACACTTTCATCTTCATTTGCTTTTTTGCATATTTGCAAGTCTTTTTTGTTCATATTTGTGAGCCTTCTGATCAAGTCAATGGAAAGCTTATTCTGCATTTGCAGGCATGGGAAAAGTGGCGAGGTCAAGTAACTAAACTGGAGTGCAGTGCATTTTGGATCCAGTGTGGTCACCAAAAAACCCGTGATGGTTTGAAGACCTTGCTTCATATTATGATGGGGAACATAAAGGAACTGACTGCTTCGACTTCCCATTGGCTGGAGCTGTTTGCTTCTCATTTTCTTTATATAAGACCATTTACAGTGGTTAGTACATTTGCTCTTGTATTATAAACTGCAGGCTTTGTAGTTACTCTGCTTCATTAAGTTCTTTGTCGATGTAGTTGCATTGCTTAATGCCCAGTACTCAATCATAGATCTGTCGTTTGCCTTTGCTCCCTAATACTGAAAGGGGTTTAAATGATTACCCTGAAAAAGAAATTCTATTTCACAAGATTATGAAAGCGCCTACTTGCCAGTGACATCGTATTTTGACCTCTTTGATTTTTATACTTGAACTGTGTCTTGAACACCTATGAGTCCAAATGTGGTTTTTAACCATCTTCTGTGAATCAGTGGCCAACAATCTGCTATTAATTTTGAGCCATCTTGCGTAGGGATGTGTGTAATGACCAGATGAGTCTGTGTCCTATCACTCTCTTTCTTTTCCATGCAAACTATTAGCTTTCATTCTACAGTTTTATTATTTTATACCCTCATTCAAGGTTTTTGAAGGCAGTATGCATTTGAAAAGTTCACATAACTTAATGTTGTATTAAAATCTGCATTTTATCAGGGTTTTGAAGCATGCTGTATTAAAATCTACATTTTGTCAGGGTTTTGAAGGGATGCACCATTTAGCACAAAAATGCATACAGCTTAAGCCGTCCTCTGGCACTAATGGATTAACAGGCCTCGTTATTGGTGTCCTTTCAGAAAATCCTGAGGTTGGAACATGATGTGACCCTCTTTTCTCATCTCCTTTGACTTGTACATTCTGCTCTCTTGGTTGGTGTAACATCTTCTTTTCCATGATTAGGTTGTCCTGGCTGAATGCACTAAAAATTTCGGCCCATGGTAAGCTTGATAATCTGCTAATTTGCTAATCTCTATTCAACATTGAAACACCATCCTAATTGTAATTGATTTGGGCCTTTGTTACTGCAGGTTGGTCACGCATGCTATGGAACTGCTGACAGCTGATAATGATTATGCGGATACCATGTTGCACGAAGAGCGGCCTAACTTAGGTGGTATAAGCATAGATGAACTGCATCGGCTAGTGTATGCTCAAGTTTTGTGTTCTCATTCTTTAACTTGGCAGGTTAGTTATGTAACATAGTATCACTATTACACCAACAATTAATTAGATGATTGTTCTGTATCAAATACTATCATTAGGCATTATGCCATTATCCATATATGTTTGGAGCTAGCAACTTCATGGATCGCATCCTACATTATTTAACTGAGAGTATTTCCTTATCTCATTGCAGTCCTTGATTCTTTTTGTGCCTTCTAGTTTCCTTTTTCCCTCTAGGTTGGCTTACTGAAGTGTTGACCCATCCAATGTTAAATAGGAACCAGGAGAGAAACTGTTTTCTTTGGCACATGTTTTGCTGAGTATTCAGATGTGCAGTTTTGATTTGCTACCATCAATTGTTTTATTTTTATTTTTAAAATGAGATGAACTCATGAACTTTTTTTGTTTTCTGTTGATAGCAAAAAATGTCTCCTTTTGACAATATTTGTCTTGGCTATCTTAATGTTTGGTTCTCAGATTGCGCCGACTTATCTGTCATCATGTCTAAACCAAGGCCTCGGACTCTTGGAGATTCTACTTCTCAAGCAACCTATACAAGATAATCGCTTAGTACTTAAGGTACCATGTGCTTTAATTTGTACTTCTATGCAGTTCTTAAATCTCATTATTTGTGATCTAATACTTATTTCTGTGAGCAGACTTTGGAAATTTGCCGTTTGTATGAACTGGACGATGTTAGCACAAACATAATGAAGGTAAATGTCGTTTCTAATGTTTGCACAACTTCCTGGCATTTTAGTAAAAATGTTTGCACAACTTCCTGGCATTTTAGTAAAAATGTTTGCACAACTTCGATTATTCAGGAAAAAAAATATTTACACAACCTTTTGTTATTTGAAAAAGTGGAACATGCCATAGCTTGTGTTATGTATGTTGCTTAATCTGAGAATTCAATGCTAGGTTAACCTGAGAATTCTCATCCAATTAGTTTTTACTTTCCTTTTTTTAGATTGCTGGAATATATCATTGGAAACACGGGCGAAAAGGGGCTGGTGTATACTGGTTCCAGCAAGCTCATGACAAAGTCCGTCTTGACAGAATTGCTCAACAGTTATTTGAACGCATTGGGAAATCAGTCACAGATGATAGTTTTAAGGTACAATCTTTGCTTCTTTCTGAACTCGGCAACCTTTTCTCTGTGCAATAGTAACCTTAAACAATGATAAAAAAAGAGGAACCCCCCTTAGCATCGAGCTCATAATGATTTTGCATGGTCAGCAATGGGAAGGGCTGCTCGAGCTACTTGGTCCTGATATTGGTAGCGCGGGTGGTCTCGAGTTCCTTCACAGGTATTTCTTACTTTGCCCATCAAATTTTTGTCTCTACATGACAATGCTGAATGCCAACTTAAACTATGATTGTGCAAAGGTACCGTGACTTCAAGAAGTCTTTGCAACAAGCCTTGGACGGAAGGTCTGGTGAGGCTGCTCGGCAAACTGCGGATTTTCTTATACAGGTGAATTTCCTACATATCATCTGTGTTTTTTTAAACACTCGAACACTTCAGGCTTCATATCTCATTAGACATGAGAAAATCGTTTCCTGCAACAATCTAAAGCTGCCAGAAGAGTTGTAAAACATGCACCTTGAAGGATGCTGATAGACTGTTGCCGACAGTCTCCTTATATTTTGACAATATATTTGTTTTATTTGTAGCTTATGAGGAACCCGTCCACACCGCAACGTTTTTGGTTACCCCTTCTACATGACTCGGTAAGTAATTATTTCTTTGCTTAGGACGCCAGCAATCTGTTGTTTCAGCTCTCCAGACTACAGAAATCAATTTTCTTCTGTTTGTATCTCCACTTTGTTCAGGTGGAGTTACTTAATTGCAAACCCAGACCTCTAATTAATGTTGCTGAGACGACCTTGTTGCTGAACAAGCTTCAAGAGCTGTCACTTGCCAAGTTGCGCCCTGATTTTTCGAACAATCACCTACCAAGCCATGCATTGAGCTCCGTGAGATTGGCTTTGGCATCGAATCTGGCACGTGCCATTCTTGAAGACCCTTGAGTCAGATACAGTTAACACAAGTTTGCTGGTGGATGGTCATAATGTTCCCTTGCTGCCTCCTGACAGTTCAAAATATCAGACTCGACTAGCTGAGAAAAAGATTGTTAGTGGGTCTGCTCTGTTGTGCTATAGATGTATGGTACGTTGTACTAGTGCTCGTGATGGCCGATGCTCATCGATGTACCTTGAACGAAAAGAAACAGGGGTTAGAACAACATACTTTCTTATGCGGGCTATGTTTTGTGATAAAGAAGAGAAACAGAGATCTGACGTGTCGATTCTGTTCGGGAACACTATGCCTATTTTCATCAGGGCCTTTTTTTTTTCTGAACGATGACTTCGATTGCTGGAACCTGATACAATACTGCCCAACGGGAACGAGCGTACATCATTAGCCTTGCACGAGGTATCAACACGCATCCGTGATTTTGGCCAGGCGTCCGTGTCTATTTGCGTGCAAAACCTTGCGTGCACGCTTGTTCAGTTTTTTTTTTTTTTGAAATATTACACTCGTTCAGTCTCGGGTGCCAGCGTCTGCCTCAATTCACTGATTTTTTCACGAGGATCAGTTCCATTCTCATGCCATGTCCGTTTGGACTGTCTTCAGTGGCCATATTTTCTTATTAAATTGATTTTTCTGTTAAATTGATTTTTGCTTGTTTGTTTTTGAAGGCATTGTTACTGCTTAACACTTTAGAAAACACAATAAATGTAGTTTATAAAAACAAAATACACACGTAGTTATAGTTAGTATATTATACATATGTTGGCGCCTTCACCTTGTAAAACGGCATGCTGGCTGACGAAGTTTATCACGTATGTCTCATATTAGGGACACTCTACATTAAAAAAAAGTAGAGTAAATTTTACTGTAGGTCCTTAAACTATTGCCGAGATCTTATCTAGGTCCATAAATTAAAAAAGTGGGCATCTAGGTCCTTAAACTATTATCGAGGTCTCATCTGGATCCATGAAGTTAAAAGGTGGTCATCTAGGTCCGCGATCTATTAAAGAGTAGTCATATAGGTCCAAAAGCTTCCGTAGAGATTTTTTTTCTCTGCATGGTAACGTGGAAAAAAGTTGCAAAAAAACTCTCCATGGAAGAGCAGATGGCCATCGAAAAATGTCGCTATGGAATAGAATAGTTTTTTTCTTGCATATCCCCCCCCCTCCCCGCTAGTGTTGCCACACAGGCAAAAAGTGCCTCGATGGATGTTCATGGACCTAGATGATTACTCTTTAGTAGATCACAGATCTAAATGACCAACTTTTTAATCCATGGACCCAGAGGAGACCTATGTAAAAGTTGAAGGACCTAGATGACCACTTTTTTAGTTTCTGAACCTAGATGAGACATCGGCAATAGTTCAAAGACCTACGGTGAAATTTACTAAAAAAGTAAAACCAATAATTATTAAAAATAATTGAAAAGAATATAGGATTAATAAGAAATATAACGAATAGAGTGCTAATACCAAGTAAAGGACTCACACCTAGGAAGTGTTTGGTTAGCGCTCTGGTAAGGGTAACGGTAATGAAAATGGATTGCGGAGCTATTGGGACTGGTATCACTGTTTACGGACTTTGTTTGTTTGCAGCAGGTAATGATATCAAGTTCCATTACAGGTGTTTGGTAAACAGCGTAAACAGCTCAGGGATTGGACTATTCGTTTGGCGTTGCTGGCTGCCTGCGTACACATTTGCCCTGCTGGCTGGCTGCGTGCAACGTGCAGACTCTAGACACACACCATAGTCCAGGCGATTTTCAAAAAAATAAAAAACACAACAACAGTAAATAAACATAGTAGTTCAACCAAGCATAAATAACATAGTAGTCCAACTGATAATACAGTCACGGAATCTACTATTATTGACAAGTTTTTCACTAGATAATACACCTCTAGAATAAGCCAAATACTTAACAGAGAAACCAAATTGACAAGTTTTGGATCGTCGCTTCACCACCGATTATTGACAAGTTTTTCACTAGATAATGTGATCAAGTTCCACCTTACCTGCTCCTGTCTGCCTCTACAAAAAAAATAGATAAAAATTTAAGGTATGTGTGAGTTTTGTTTTTTTTTTGCAAAGAATAACAACCATAGAACATGCATCTTTGTAAACAGTGTGAACAAATAAAACTATAGCAAATACACAATGATTTGGGCCCTTTGGTGTAGAGGTTAATTTGGTACACAAGCCTTCATCCTAAAAAAGAATGGAGATGCCACCCAATGCAGAATTCATCAAAACCTGAACCAATGTGTGCTGGAGCCTGTTAAACTAAACTATACTGGCTATAAAACAGGTTAAAAGAAGATGAATATAGAGCAGACCATAGCTGCAAGAACAGTTCAAGCATCAGATGTAAAGGAGCACCCATCATTGGTTTTCAAAGGAGTTCACAGTGCACAATTGGGCATGAAATGCACAAATAAATTAGCATAGACCTATAGTCAATTTGTGCAGCATCTATTCCAGAGACTTTCATACTATGGCAGGAAATAACATGTGTAATAAGATAGCAAAATTCCACATACCATTAAGCATGTTTAGGATGAATTCTCTCCTCAATGTCTCATCGAGTGTTAGCAACATGCTCATTTGCTCTGGCATTTTTACAAACACAGTAGCAGCTTTGATCTGCTCAGTGCCGGTAAACCCAAGCTTCCGGAGTTCTGCTACAGCCTTCTCTCTCAACGTTTGTTGGGGATCATTATTTATCACCTTCTCTTGAATGGCAGCCTCACGCTCCATTGCTTCTGCCATTTTTCCCACATTCTTGGCCACGCCCTTAAGGTCACCTTGTACTTCAGTTAGCATATCCAGAAGAGGATCACTTGATACAGATCCATAGTCCTTCCCTTTTCTATTGATCTTCCTCTTCTTAAAGCTTGATGAGGCTGAATCAGTGGACTGTACAGGAGTGTCTCTATACATCCTATCCTCCTCTATCTCCTCATGATTACCATGCTCATTCGCAAGCTCTTGCCCTAAGTTTCCAACAGCTTCAGTTAGTCCTTCTGCGCCTTCGCCAGTAGCAATGTCACTCCCATATATGGCAGCCAATGTGTTATAGTAAGGGAAAGCAATGCCATATACGCCCTTCGCTTCAGGATGATACTGCAAAAAGATGAAAAGTCAATCACTTGCAGTGCGATAAAATGTATATTTGATGAAGTATGTAAATATCTTCACATAACAAATATACCTTGCAATGTGTATCATATTGTGTTTTCTCACACTGCAGCATATTAGTATTATCGTTCCAGCTAAAGCCACTTTTGTTAAGCATGACCTCTATTGCTCCATACTTTGTCCTAAAATGCCTCACTCTGGACTCAATGTGAGGAACAGCAGATAGTCCACTTGCTGGTAACTTCTCAGCAAGGCGAGTCTCAAGCAGTGAACAGTATCCATTCTTAAAGCCTCCATCCCCCTTCCACCTTGGATCCAATGATATTTCATACAAGACTTTAACCAATTCATCATCCTCAGCTACAGTCCACTTCCTCTTGTTCTTCCCCCTTCCACGCGTGCTTGTTGAGCTCCCAGATAAATCCATAGCTACAAATGAATGATGACATGTTAGAAAAGTACTGAGACACATGTAATGAATTCTGGTTCACTCGAACATGAACTTAGAAATACACAAGAACTTAGAAACACACCTTAATGGGAACTAGAAGCCCTATAACTATTATACAACCCCTGAGCAAGACCATCTCGAAAACTAGTCCACTCATCAGATGTTGAGACATGTGTAATAAATTCTGGTTCACTCACTTCCCCCTCAGTAATTTCCATTGACGATTCCACTAATGACTCCTCCATATCCAGTGGATCACTAGGCATCCTTTGCAAAATTAAATTGTGCAAAAGAGCACAAGCCATTATTATTCGGCATTGAGTCTTTATAGGAAAAAAGGATGGAGACCTCAGAATTGCCCAACGACCCTTTAGCCTTGCAAAACACCTCTCAATGATATTTCTTGCTCTAGCATGTCTCATATTAAAATATTCCTCCGCACTGTGTGGTGGATTTTGTGCAGTCCAACCACCTAAATGATACCTTTGTCCACGATATGGAGCTAAAAACCCATTTGCATTTGCATAACCAGCGTCAACAAGGTAATAGCATCCTTAAGATAGAAAAAACAGAAGAAGAATCAATATCCAAACTAGGCAGCTAATGGAAGTACATGAAAGTTATTTGACCCAAACTCGCCTTGTGGGACACGTAACCCATTTGGCCTAGAAATAGCATCTCGAAGCACACGACCATCATGTGCTGAGCCCTCCCAGCCAGGCAATATGTATATGAATTGCATGTCAGGGGCACAAACTCCAAGAACATTTGTCACAATGTCAGCTTTTCTTGACCTATATCTTCCTTTCAGTTTAGTTGGAACTGTCACCTTTATATGGGTTCCATCTAATGCCCCCAAACAGTTCTACAAATAGAAGACAGCCAAAGAAAAAAAATGTCATGAAACTACATGTCAGTTAGGATTTTTTTTCTTGAAAAGCAAAACTACTTGAGAAGTCAATTACCTTAAAGTATTTCCATGTGCCATCCGTGCTATCATCAGGAATAGGTTCTGGGGTCTTAAGTAGCAAGTGGTGCAGCTTTAGAACGGCTAAAAGACATGAGTTGAATTGTCTGCTGACTGTCTCACCACTTCGAAAGAAAAATTCTTTTATTGTCCTATTCTTCAGATGATGGGCTAGTGTATACAAGAATTGAGCCACTATCTCCACTATCGACATATTTCGTGTCGCCTTCAAACCACCAATATCACCCAACATTTCACATAGAGTGTAGAATGTTCTCCTATCCATGCGAAGCTGACTAATACAAGTAGCATCACTATCCCGAATTAATTGGGACAGCCGCACATTCCTTTGTTCTATGTTTCTTATCCTTTGTTCAATTTTCAAGCACCTCCTTTTATACGCCATTGCAAGTAATAACCATATATAATAGTACATGACAGTGATGGAAGTCAACATATTCCTAAGGGCCATGTTCCTTTTTCGAGTTCTTGTGGATAAAGGAAGGCGAGCCATAGTACTATAAATAAATTGGTAGACAATATATAAATTGAGATGGCACTCACTGCGCAATGAAATCATAGAATCAATAATACTAGACCTAAAAAAGAAATTACTGCTTGGTACACAAATCTGAGGCTGCATCAGATGCAAACAAAAAAGAAACAGGTAGAGATCAACAAGTATGACATGGACCCAAAATTCAGATGCATCACCGTGGACAATATCTACACAGATCCAACTCAATCCCTTCAAACAAACCATCCAAGGATGCTAATGCTTAAGTTGGAAACAAGAGTTCATAGAACAATAAGCACAACACAGATCAACGATGCGGCAGCAAAGAGGTGGGTAGCAGGAGCGATACCTCTCGTCGGTTTGCTTCCTTCCTCTACCTCTTCACCCAAAGATTCACTTCCTCCCCTAGCAGTTCTTTTGATTTGTCTCTTCTTTTTGGTGGCTGCAGAAGAATCGATCTAGGGTTAGGAAAGAAAGTGAATTGAGAGGACATGCGAGAAATCCAAGACTCTGTATCGGCGACGAGGCCGCTGCACGCAGCAGCCGCCGGCGACGCGCTTACCTGAGGGAGATGGGAGGCACGGGAAGCGGCGACCACTGCAGCGGCGGCGATGGTGCGCGAGCAGGAGGGTGGGGAAGGAGAGGGGCAACGGGGCTGCTGCACGCAGCAGCCGCCAGCAACGCGCTCGCCTGAGGAGATGGGGCAGGCACAGGAAGCGGCGACGTCCAATCACGGCGGCGGCGGCGATGAGGCGCGTGGGCACGAGGGTGGGGAAAGGAAGGGCGACGCTGGGAGCGTGGACTGCGGTATCGCCCGATACCGGGGTCGGAGAGGTGTAATCGAGTCGTAACGGGGCGGTATCCGATACCGTGGTATCTTATTACGGTGGCAGTTGAAACAAACAGTCGTAAGGGTATCCTATACCACCTGTAAACAGATTACGTTACATTTTCACGAAACAAACACGTCCCTAGTTTCATCACAAATACCTAACCAACACATTACACATATATCCACACCACACAATAGTAGAGACACGGAATGAACTAAACTTGCATTATAATTAAATGACAGTAAATTTTGGGGGGAAACTCGGTATAACGATTATTTCAGGGGGTAAATACTTCTCTCCGACACATATTTCTACTAATCAGGGTCCAAACACGAAAAAGTCCGATAAACCTCCTCTTCACTGCTCTGCCTTTCTTCCTCCGCCCCAAATCACTCTCAGTAGCAATGGCGGAGCCCCAATCCTCTAGGACGACGAGCGGGGGCGACGGCCGCCTCCGCAATGCCCTCGGCGGAGTGCTGTGCGCCTTCTCTCTCCTTCTCATCGGCGTCCTCGCATTCTCGATCCGCCTCTTCTCCGTAAGATCGACCCGAACCGCACCATCTAGATCCTATTGAGAATTCGAGCAGGGTTTTGCCAGACCCATGCCGTCTCACCTGAGAGTTGATGTGCCGCAGGTGATCAAGTACGAGAGCGTTATCCACGAGTTCGATCCCTACTTCAACTACCGCGTCACTCAGGTTAGTTTCGACAGCGCTACTGTGTTTGTCCACAGTTTGTTATGGAGCTCGCTAAGGGCGCGATGCTGTTGATCTCTTCAACGATTCACGGTGTTAGGTCTTTGGAATTTTGGAAATTGTCGGTTGTAGGATAGTTAATAGATATACCGCTTTGGTCTAAGGTGACATGTGGATATATTGAATGATCAGAGCATAGGGAAGCATCGATGTCTGGGTCTCTGGATGTTTCTTTCGATTCACATTTATCGTTTCGATTTATATACAATGTGTCTTAGTTCCAAAAGCAGTCGTGTCACTTATACTTTTATTCATTATATTTCTCCTCTTCAGTTTTTGTCAAAGAATGGAATATATGAATTCTGGAACTGGTTTGATGACCGAACATGGTATGATTTCCAAGAAAACTTGAATCTGTCTTTGTTTTTTTCTAAAATTTATTTGCAAGCTCACTATTACGTGCATTTAGGTATCCCCTTGGGCGTGTTATTGGCGGCACTGTCTATCCTGGTTTGACACTTACTGCTGGCACAATATGGTGGTATGCAAAATGATTTACTGTGAATGCATACTATTAGAGGAATGCATCATGGTTACATATGGACTCCTGTTAGCATGACTCTATTTTTTGGTTATTATAGGTTGCTAAACTCCCTTAACATCCCATTGTCTGTCGAGACCGTCTGCGTGTTCACTGCTCCAATCTTCTCAGCCAATGCTTCCTGGGCAACTTACCTTTTGACCAAGGTTTTTTTAGTATTTAAAACCCATGCTCTTACACTGGACACTGAAGAAATACTTTAGTAATAATTCTTTTTGCTCTCCAGGAAGCAAAGGGCCCTGGGGCTGGTTTGATGGCAGCAACTATCCTAGCTATGGTAACTGTAAAATTGATGATGTGTTTTGTCTGAAAAATACCGGATCCTTGATATGTTTACGTGATTTTTATATTCAGTCTGCTCTTCCATTCTTTTGTGGGCGCATCAAGAGTAAGGCAATTAGATACGTCGTTTTTTCAATATTGCCTTAATCTTTGAATGCAACAGTGGAAATATTGATGCTTTAGTTTGTCCCCAAGAATTCTTATCTGAACAACCCATTTTGATTTCAAGTCCTTGTTTGCTTATTCTCAATATTGTCTGAGATGAATGTGTTGTGGTTAGATTTGTAGAGTCACTAAAGAAAAGGAGCTCTACCGAACCATTTCTGAGTTAGTATGTCTGGAACTTTCGAAGGAGCTGTATTGCTTTTTGATTTTTCGCAATCATCCAAAGTAGTCCTGTCTGTCACTGCAGTAGATCTGTTCCAAGCAAATGACAGACGAAGCTCACTTTTTTTTTATATAATTAGAAGAACCAACATGGTGAAACGGGATCACGAAGAAAAGTTCACTTCGGAGCTTCGTTCACCGATGATTGCTGAAACCCTGTCGTTGAAAACAAGTCATGAATTTTCTCTGTGGGATTTTTGTTTCCCTCTCAGTTAATTCTAACGTTTAGGGCCAGCCTTTTTCACATGAATGTAAAAAAAGGCCTTCTAATTGATTTTTTTCCCTGTTTAGCTGTAACAGTATTCCCTTGGCCTCTAAATATCAATTGCTAAATAACCTAACTATCACTCCTCACCAATATGCAGGTCCCATCATACATCTCAAGATCTGTTGCTGGCAGCTACGATAATGAAGCCGTAGCTATATTTGCTTTAATATTCACATTTTACCTATACGTGAAGGTGAGCTGTCTCAGAAGTTTACCCTTCCGTTCCCTTCTTTTTTCTTTCTTTCTGGAAGTGTCTCTTTGAGTCTTTGTTTCTTTATGCATATATGGAATGATGTTGCAGACACTAAACACTGGATCACTCTTTTATGCGACACTTAATGCTCTCTCATACTTCTACATGGTAAAATTTTGCTATTTTTTAAATATGTATTGTAACTGTTATATATCCTGTATCAAAATTATGCTACTGTACTTCCCCTTTCAGGTCTGTTCTTGGGGAGGCTACACGTTCATCATTAATCTTATCCCAATGCATGTTCTATTGTGTATTGTGACTGGTCGATACTCTTCACGGCTTTATATTGCTTATGCTCCCCTTGTAAGTATGTAGGTCTAGTGCCATACCAAATCTTTATATACAAATGAGCAGAATAATTTTCAAAACTGTAAACACCATGCAGATTGTGCTTGGAACACTTCTGGCCGCATTGGTACCTGTTGTTGGTTTTAATGCAGTAATGACATCAGAGCACTTTGCATCATTTCTGGTCTGTCCACTGCTTGTGTACCTGCACATGTTCCTTGTTTCCTAATTCCCCATTTCACTTAAATCATGGCTGCATGCTAATGCCCCTTCTCCCTCAAATTTTTTGGATTCAGGTTTTTCTAATCCTCCATGTGGTCGCTCTGGTTTATTACATAAAAGGACTTTTGACTCCTCGGCTGTTCAAAGTGGCCATGACATTTGTTGTAACAGTTGGTTTGTAAGTTTCTGACATCAGAGCTAGTTGAAATGCATATAAATTCATACCTCTTAATGGTTCATAATTTTGAGTAAAGAATGAGCTTTTCTCAGAGGTAAAAAAATGAAGCAGCTGTTCATGATGTAGGTTACTGTGTCCCTATACACTTGATGCATCTAACAGTAAGAATCCTGCAGGGCCCTTTGTTTTGCTGTTGCAGCAATTCTCATTGCACTGGTGGCATCTAGCCCAACAAAAGGTTGGAGTGGACGCAGTTTGAGTCTGCTTGACCCGTAAGTTATCATAAAAATGTGATTTGTATCTGAATTGTTGAGCTCTGTTTGTTCTGTTGCAAACAACCTGATTATTTAACCTGCTGAGGGAGGTTTACTAGTGCTTCTGCTACCTTTAAGTTTATAATATTTCCCCTTTCGCACTGAAAGCGGAATGACATTTACGGGTGCACATATTTGTGACAACTTGATTTTTCTATGCATGGTGAGCTTGAAACCTGTCATAATGAAGTAGCCAAATCAATGCATGGCTAAGTCTAAGCAGCATAATTTGTGTACAACAGACTGAGAGATATAGTTAATTGATACTATAAAGGGTTGTATTTATTGTCAAATTGCAGTCTAAGCTTGAGATTAAAAACCTGGACATGGGAGTGTGCTGTGCTGATTATCTTGAAAATTACGTTGCCTGTCTTTGCCCTCAGTGACTTGGACTTAAACTGTAGTTTCCTCTTTGATCTCCTTGTGAACTTCTCGTGTTTTCCCCCTGCACTGCTCTTGTGCCTTCTCTTTTCATCATAGTCACATGTTTCTTCCTTTTCTGTATAAGTTGACACCTTGACTGTTTGTCCTTTATTTATTTTTTATTTTGTTCCTGACAGAACCTATGCAAGCAAGTATATCCCTATTATTGCCAGTGTGAGCGAACACCAACCACCAACCTGGCCTTCTTATTTTATGGATATCAATGTGCTAGCCTTCTTAGTTCCTGCTGGGATTATAGTAAGTATTCTGTTTCTTTTAGTTGAATAAGCAGTTTATTTTAACCATGGTTTCACTATTGACCAATTGGTGTCAACTCAATTTGCAGTCATGCTTCTTACCCTTATCTGATGCAAGCTCTTTTTTGGTCCTGTACTTGGTAACCTCAGTGTACTTCTCTGGAGTAATGGTAAGCCTTAGTATGAACATTTGCAACCTCCAGCATGTGCCGGTTTATTTATTAGTTGATCCTGATGTTACTGCAATGGTAGGTCCGACTTATGCTTGTCCTTGCTCCCGCTGTGTGCATTTTGTCTGGGATTGCTCTGTCTGAAGCTTTCGGTGTCCTTACGAGATCGATGAAATTTCAGCGTCCAACATCGGATGATGGCTCTTCCACAGTACGATTGTTTTCTCCGTGTTTTGTTTTCTATCCATTACATTGAATTATTCACTGACACATGAGATTTGGTCACATTCAAGGCAGGGGATGGTAGTCCTAATATTCCTGCCAACTCAAAAGCTGTTTCAAAGGAAAAGCCATCCAAGAAAAATCGGAACAAAGAAAAAGACTCAGAAGGAAGTTCATCTGTTGATACTAGGACAGAAGAAAAGCTTTTAGTGCTGCCTTGTGGACCATCTGCTGTGGGTATAATGTTGCTGATCATACTTTCTGGGTTTTATGTGGTAAGGAACTGTTCCATCTGGAAATTACACTCATTACATTTGATGAAGATTGGTAGTAAATGATGCCATATTTTGTAGGTCCATTGTGTGTGGGCTGCTGCAGAAGCATACTCAGCACCCTCAATTGTGCTGACATCTCGTTCACATGATGGGTTGCATGTTTTTGATGATTTCCGCGAAGCTTATGGATGGCTGCGTCATAACACGGGTGCAGATGATAAGGTACACCTTGTTTTTTTTTATTACACTAGCTGTGTTTATTCTTACAGCAGATGGTGCTGATTGTGCAGGTTGCATCTTGGTGGGACTATGGTTACCAGACAACTGCAATGGCCAACAGAACCGTTATTGTGGACAATAATACATGGAATAACACTCACATAGCAACAATCGGGACAGCAATGGCATCCCCAGAAAAAGCAGCATGGGATATTTTAAATTCCTTAGATGTCAAATATGTGCTTGTTGTCTTTGGAGGTTGATGCATTTTGACTTCTAGAAACAAACAATTGCCTTTAGCAAGTGCTGCCATACTCTCTAACACCTTGCAATTCTCTTCAGGTCTTATTGGCTACTCAAGTGATGATATTAATAAGTTCCTCTGGATGGTTCGAATAGGGGGTGGTGTATTCCCTCACATAAAGGAATCAGATTACCTTGTAAGCCATGAATTTCCCGTTTGAAATTCCTCGAAAATATCTTTTAATTGTCCTGTGCTTGGCTTTTTGCTTGGGTGGGTCGGTGCTCTGTCAAATATTTGAAGCTTCACATTGTTTGAATTTTCTTGCATAATGGCGTCATCCTATTTCTATAGAGGGATGGCAACTACCGTGTTGATGCTCATGGCACCCCTACGATGCTGAATTCCCTCATGTACAAGCTTTGTTATTACAGGTCTGTGGCATATGGAAGTTATTATACGCGCTAAACTGACACATTTGTATTTAAACTTTTGTTTTTCTTTGTACACAGATTTGTTGAAACTGATGGTAAGGGCTTTGATAGAGTGAGAAGATATGAAATAGGGAAGAAACACTTTAAACTGACCCATTTTGAGGAGGTGGAGTGCTTTTACCCGTTTCTCTAATTTGGATGTGAAAAATCCCCTATTCCTTGAATAACTCATTCATTGTGGTCACATGCTGCTAAATGCAGGTTTTCACAACCCACCATTGGATGGTTCGGATTTACAAACTGAAACCTCAAAAGAACAGAGTCAGAGGGAAACTGAGATTAAAATCGGTAAGTCAGAAGGCAAATTTTTCTTGTATATATATTGAAACCTCTGCGTTGTAAACACCTTTCCACCACGTTTCTTTATGGCAGAGTTCAAAAACAAGTTCTATGCGCAAAACCAGTGGAAAGAAGAGCCCATGGCATTAGACTATTAGAGACCACAAAGGTGGGGTGCTGGAGTCAACAAGACAGTCACTATGCGGTTTACTCAAGGTGCCCAAACCCAAGACATCTACGAACTCATGAAAAAGGAATTAGACTAGAAATACCAGAGTAGTATAGGAACGCTTGCTGTGATTCATAGTTTTTGCCACTCTGCCCTCCCAATACATTTTTCCAGCCAGGGGAGGTCTGATGAAATTTTTGGTAGGTCTGATTTCTGTTTACAGTTTACATCCGTCGGCATTCTAGTTCTTGGGTTCATCCATCGATTTCTCGTATTGGTTTGGTTCTAAAAATCATATTTGAAATTTTGAATACGTAGATACAATAAGCTCTGTTGCGAGTATACCGCTTTTCCTTTTGGAAAAAAAAGGAAAGAAGAAGTGTCTCCGTCGTCTGCGACCGCAAGTTTTTTTTTTTTTTTTTTACCGGAGTATTCTCCAAAATCGAAAAGGTGCACAGATCTGTTACTTGGATATCTCCGGCTGTGTATAATGTTGCAATTTGAATTTTACTCATCGTTTTGATAGGATCTCCCTACGATTTGCTAAGCGGCATTATAAATTTGTGCGCACGACAAAGAAAATACAAAGTTTTAAACCTGATTGAACTGAGGCTGATTTCAACGAGATCCGCGACGCCGGCGGCGGCAGCCGGCAGCCGTCATTTGCTCATCAGTCGCCGGGAGAGACACGTTTCCTCGTCCATCCTTTGATTCCATCTTGGCCGTCCACGTACTATTCTTAGCCATTTCCCCAGCAAACCGTTGAGCATCTAGAACTTTCTAGCCGCTTCTGATCTCCAGCTTGCAATCGAATTCCTCCCGTTTCCACAGCTTCTAGGCCCTCCACGAACTATCCCTTGCCGCCTCATAATCCATCTCTTCTCTCTTCCAAATCTCAGATACCCAACCGAAAGACACAAACGCCAAGCAAGTCCAATCGAGGAATCTACGAATCTCCCCCCAATCATCGCTGCTTGTTCTAGCCTGCAGATTAGAAGAAGGTAGAGTAGGGACGAATCCCGACAAGTTCACGCACAAGACCAACGAGGCGCTGGCCTCGGCGCACGACTTGGCGTCGGAGGCCGGCCACGCCCAGATCACGCCGCTGCACCTCGCCGCGGCGTTGGCCGCGGACCGGTCGGGCGTCCTCCGTCAAGCCATCGCGCATGCGTCCGGCGGCAACGACATCGGCGCTGCCGATTCCTTCGAGCGCGTCGTGGCCTCCGCGCTCAAGAGGCTGCCCACGCAGTCGCCGCCGCCGGATACTGTCCCGGCGTCCGCCTCACTGGTCAAGGTCATCCGCCGCGCGCAGTCCTTGCAGAAGGCGCGCGGGGACTCCCACCTCGCCGTCGACCAGCTGCTCGTCGGCCTGCTCGAGGACCCCCAGGTCTCCGACGCGCTCAAGGAGGCCGGCGTCGCCGCGTCGAGGGTGAAGGCCGTGGTCGAGAAGCTCCGCGGCGACAACCGCCGCGTGGAGTCCGCCTCGGCGGACACCAGCTTCCAGGCGCTCAAGACGTACGGCCGCGACCTGGTCGAGGTTGCAGGCAAGCTTGATCCAGTCATCGGCCGCGACGACGAGATTCGGCGTGTGGTGCGGATTCTCTCGCGCCGCACGAAGAACAATCCCGTCCTCATTGGCGAGCCCGGCGTGGGCAAGACCGCCGTCGTGGAGGGGCTTGCCCAGCGGATCGTGCGCGGCGATGTTCCCAGCAACCTCCTCGACGTGCGCCTCGTGGCGCTCGACATGGGCGCCCTCGTGGCCGGCGCCAAGTACCGCGGCGAGTTCGAGGAACGACTCAAGGCGGTGCTCAAGGAAGTGGAGGAGGCCGAGGGGAAGGTGATCCTATTCATCGACGAGATACACCTCGTGCTCGGTGCTGGGAGGACGGAGGGGTCCATGGACGCAGCTAACCTGTTCAAGCCAATGCTCGCGAGGGGGCAACTCAGGTGCATTGGCGCGACGACACTCGAGGAGTACCGGAAGTACGTCGAGAAGGACGCAGCATTCGAGAGGCGGTTCCAGCAGGTGTATGTTGCCGAACCCAGCGTTGTCGACACTATCAGTATCCTGAGAGGCCTCAAGGAGAAGTACGAAGGTCACCATGGTGTCAGGATCCAGGATCGTGCGCTCGTCGTTGCCGCGCAGCTCTCGTCGAGGTACATAATGGGTAAGTGTCCTTGTTCATGCGAATCAATTCTGTTCTCCAATAAAATGTCGATATCCTGCAATATTATGGATTTGTTACGGAGCTGAATTTGATGATTTTGCATGTATAGGTCGCCATCTGCCTGACAAAGCTATCGATTTGGTTGATGAGGCTTGTGCAAATGTAAGGGTGCAGCTTGACAGCCAACCAGAGGTGATTGACAACCTTGAGAGGAAGAGGATTCAGCTCGAGGTCGAACTCCACGCGCTCGAGAAGGAGAAGGACAAGGCCAGCAAAGCTCGATTAGTTGAGGTGGGTGACTTGGGACCTTGATTTCTGTAGCTGTAGCATAAGTGCATAACTGCTTTTCTCTGTTCAGTTCTGAATGTCTCACAATGTGCAAGCGTCGTTTCAGGTGAGGAAAGAATTGGACGATTTGAGGGACAAGCTGCAGCCGCTGCAGATGAAGTACCGCAAGGAGAAAGAGAGGATAGATGAGATTAGGAAGCTGAAGCAGCGTCGTGAAGAGATGCTATTCAGCCTCCAGGAGGCCGAGCGCCGGATGGATTTGGCACGTGTTGCAGACATCAAATACGGTGCTCTCCAGGAGGTGGATGCTGCAATTGCCAAGCTGGAGGGTGAGACTGGAGAGAACCTGATGCTAACTGAGACTGTCGGACCGGAGCAGATTGCTGAGGTACAATTGTTAGAGGCGAAATTTTGTTGCATTGCCTTCAACTTCCAGTATGCACAGCACTGTAAGCCTGTATTGAAACACCGTTGTTGTTGTTGTTGTTGTTGTTGTTGTTGTGTGATTGTGTATAGGTGGTGAGCCGCTGGACTGGCATTCCAGTTACTAGGCTTGGACAGAATGAGAAGGAGAGGCTGGTTGGGCTGGCTGACAGGCTTCATCAGAGGGTCGTCGGACAGCATGAAGCTGTCAACGCAGTTGCAGAGGCTGTTCTGAGGTCCAGGGCTGGTCTTGGGCGGCCACAGCAACCTACTGGTTCATTCCTCTTCCTTGGACCAACCGGTGTGGGAAAGACTGAGCTTGCCAAGGCTCTCGCAGAGCAGCTATTTGATGATGAGAACCTGCTTGTTCGCATTGACATGTCTGAGTATATGGAGAAGCATTCAGTTTCCCGGCTAATTGGAGCACCACCTGGGTAAGCACGATATCTGTATTCCTATTCTAATTCTAATCATCGGTGCCAATTACTAGTTGGAGATTCTGATGATTATAACTCTGTCTGAATTTGTAGCTATGTTGGCCATGAGGAAGGAGGTCAGCTGACAGAACAAGTTAGGAGGCGACCCTACTGTGTCATTCTCTTTGATGAGGTTGAGAAAGCACATGTGGCAGTGTTCAACACTCTGCTCCAGGTTCTAGATGATGGAAGGTTGACTGACGGTCAAGGCAGGACGGTAGACTTTAGGAACACTGTGATCATCATGACCTCCAACCTTGGCGCTGAACACCTCCTAGCTGGGATGGTGGGCAACAACTCAATGAAGGCCGCTCGCGATCTGGTTATGCTGGAGGTATGTGCTGTTGTTGCAACTTGTACTAATGTTCTGTTTGAGCTTGTCATTCTGCCAGGGCTCAAAGATGCTGGCTAATTCATCTGCAGGTGAGGAGGCATTTCCGTCCTGAGCTGCTGAATCGTCTGGATGAAATCGTGATCTTTGACCCTTTGTCGCATGAGCAATTGAGGACGGTGGCTCGGCTACAGATGAAAGGGGCGTTGCCTTGGCTGTGACAGATGCTGCCTTGGACGTGATCTTGTCGCTCTCTTATGATCCGGTATGTGAAAGCACCAATCCATATTAGAGCTAATTTATTTTCTGTTCAGCTGCCCTAGTGGATTCTGACTCGTGCTCCACTTTTGTGGTTCATCAGGTCTATGGTGCCAGGCCGATCAGGAGATGGATTGAAAAGAGGGTAGTGACCGAGTTGTCCAAGATGTTGATCAAGGAAGAGATAGATGAGGACTCCACGGTGTTCATAGACGCTTCTCCCAACAAGGATGAGCTGACTTACAAGGCCGACATGAACGGAGGACTGGTGAACGCACAGCCAGGGCAGAAGTCCGACATCCTGATCCAGATTCCCAGTGGAGCTACCAAGGGCGGGGCAGCACGAGCTGTGAAGAAGATGAAGATCATGGAGGATGGCGATGACGATGATGACATGGAAGAATAGATTGACATAGGAAGTCCTAGGCGTAGTCGTAGACAAGTTTTGTGCCAGAATTGCTTGCAGTCGAACTCCTTGGGGCTGTCAAGTGCCAAGGCCCCGGTAATTGTAAATGAAAGTGGTTTTGAGTTTAAATCAGATTGTGGATGCGGGTAACATTCCGTTACGTTGAACTCGGACTGTTTTTTTTAGTCAAACTCGGACTGTGTTAGTTAGCTGTCGTATTAGCGGTTTCAGCGTGCCAAGTACTATAGCTAAACGTTTGGTTTCATGAAGCATGCAGTTCAAATTGCAGTCTCTGCCGTTCTTCTTTGTGCCGTCCTCACAAGAACGTCAGTTCTCTGTGTCGTTCTCTTCGGCGGATCCCACACCCCAACGCTCGAACCGAAACAGAACCGTTCCGGCTTCGATTGGGTGAAGTGAAGAGGTTTTAAGGGGCAAGTTTTTTGTCCCTGTTTGTTAGCTGCGTTTAACCGTATAGTAGCTACTACAAGACTACGACTGCAGAAGGCCACAATCAGCTCTTCTTTTTTTTCCGAAGGAAAAGAAAAGTCACTCGGTTGGATTGGAACATCAATATGTGTAGCTCCACAACTCAATTCGGCTGGTTAGATTGGAACGTAAAGGTGGATAACCACACAAAATCAAAATCTTTGTAACTAATCCGGATGTATTTCCTTCCACCAGGAAGTAGCCACGTTGGCAAAAGGTTAGTTATGGGCCGTAGGATCGGCCTAACAACCTTTTTTATATTTGGAGAAAATACAAGTGCATTTAACCCCACATGGGTATGTGGGACCCAGATGAGTCTCATAAGTGGGGCCCGTCCCGGGCCCATGAGACCCAACGACGTGGATCCCACAAGTCGACACCACTGATGACCCATATGTGGGTCCCACGCTCTGTGGACCCCATTTAACTGATTATATGTGAGACCCACTATAGTTTTAAAAACCTTTGAACTTTGATAAAATCAACCCACAGTCTGCCTATGTCGATTCCATATAAAATCCCTTGGTGAAATCAATCCACACTGCACCAACAACAAAGCCACACTGCACCAACAACAAATCCACATAACCCCCGAGATTTTGTGAAACCAACCAACTTAATGTTTTTTTGCGAATTACATGGTACAAACGCGGCGCTCACATACACGCACGCACACTTGCCCCTACAAACATACACACACAACCATACCCCTATGAGCACCCCTGAAAGACTGGGCCGCCAAATTCTCAAAATTGTCGAAGTCACCACAGGTGCCTCGCAATGGACGGACACGACACCTACCACTGAAAGAATAGCGTCGGTTAAATCCTGAAATAAATCGAGGAAAATGCGAGCACCAGTGCCGAGTCGAGGACTCGAACTCTGGTGGGCTGGTTCACCACAAGAAACCTTGCCTGACATGTTAAATGGGCTTGCGCGTTTACACAATGCTTATATCAAAACATTGACACCTATAATGACTGCCACATATAAGTTTTCTCGCTACCAACACATGAACACACAGACATTTCAAGGGTCCATATCTCACACACATACATTTGAAAATCCACCTCACACACATATTTAACCATTCAAATCAAATTTGACTGAGCCCGCAAACTAACTTTATAAGCACGTATATATAGGAGGTCTCAGAGACGCCAACGACACGACATGTTTCTAATTATCTCGAAAGTACAATTAATTGGACTAAGACATCAACACGATAAAGTCCCTTCATTGTACAGAGGAGGCAGGGCGAATCTTAGCCGCCAACAACTGACGTGTTAGGATGGCTGGATGAGACCTTGATTGAACAATGTGATAACCGTGATTTTGGAAGTAAACGGCGAAAAATATCTGGCCATGGTTGGCGCAGATTGCCAAAACGATCCTTCCCACATACTTGAGCGCTTGATTCGGACGTGGCTAAAACTTGTCGACAGTGGCCGGTACGGTGGATGAAGGAAGCAAACAGAAACAGACAAGGGAACAACTGTGCTTCTAAATGCCTATTTTAATTTTTTTTAGATAATGAATGCCTATTTTAATAATATCTTTAGCTGGTTAGAGAAATCCACGTTGTTTTTTAGGTGCGTATAGTCCTCCATTTCAAAAAACACTATTTATCTAATTTTTTTATTCATCTCACATTCCTCCCACTCACAAAACATATTGTCCCAAAAACACTATTTATCCTACTTTTTCTTATTCATATCATTTCTCCTACTCACAAAACATCTCTCAAAAATTAGCTACAATGCTTTTTTTTTACCTAAACTAAACTTACCCTTATGAAAGACAAAGCGGGAAGAGAGTGTATTGTTTCTTCTTCAAGAGGCCCGTCTCAAGTGTTGAAGAAGCCCTAAACACATGCAGGTGATCTGAGCTGCACGTGGCTTACTGGGGAGTGTTGCTAGACGCACAGGCATGCTGCAAAACAGGATTGTTTCATTAGTGAGACGGGGGAACAAGGCTCTCATATTTTCATACATTTCTTCAAAAAGCAACCGAGAAAAGATTTATCTCATGTATTAATATATTAAAAAATATTATGAAAATTAGATGCACGACATAACTAAGTGGGAGGAAAATTGAAGCGTGTCCTTTCAATAACATGTGCACTTGCATTATTGGCGGCATCTACGTCCTCTCAGTGAAAGATGCTATTAGTAATCTTAGAGGTACGTCGTAATGTTTTTTTTTAAAAAAATAATGCTTGGCGCTGGCACAACACAGCCCTGCTTTGTTTACTTTCCCAGCCTCCTAGTTTGCCATGTAAATAGTGCTTGTTTTTCACCCCCAAACTTTTGAATTGAGGACAGTTGTTTTTCTCGCCACAAAAGTGTGGAAAGACTAACCTTAGCCATGCACATTGTAGCAAAATTACTTACTAACCAATCTTGTCCTTAGTCACCGAATCCTTCACAAAATATAAACATGATTAAGAGGAACTCAAGTACTCAACATCATTCTATTAAGCAAGAAGCTAGTATTTTTCGTTCCTTTCTTAAGTATTAATCATCTCACGATGTAAGCCACTTAAGCTAGCTCCGTTAGATGCTGTACAGTGCGAGTCGAAGAATGTTGCACCCTGTGCATTGTGCCTGGGATAGACGCGACGTAAGACAGTCGTCTGGTGGCAAAAAAGGCATGAACTGGATCCTGAAAAGTCCCTATTAAAATCTCAATGTGAATAACTTATATAATCAGATTTATAACATGCTAACTAGGAGTACCAATTATTGCTTACTAGGCCATGTACTTAATTGGTCAGCAATTCTTCTACCCAGAAACACCAAATGTGGGAGTGAAGACTGAAGATAGAGGGCCTGTACGAGTGCCCATTGCAATCATGGACATGGATAAATGCAGTATGATACAATTTAGTACTTTTAATGATGCTATTTTGTGATTATAGAAAATACAAATATATGACGTTTAGCCTTGAAACTAAACTTTGTTTGTGGTGCATGTAGCAAGGGTGTGTGTGCTATGTAATAATTTGTGGACTGATTCCCTTCAAGAAGGGCGACGAAGCCGGAACTATTTCTATTATCTAAAAAAGAGTACCGAGTACACGGTAGAGGCAACAGTCTTAAAACAGTAGTACTGGTACATATATGAGAATCGTGCCAACAAAGTGTATTTGCTTGGATATTGGTACACTACTGCATTGCCCCAAAACATGGCCTGATAATAAGATCTCGTCAGGCAGGGATCCAGCAACCGTGGAAGCCGTAGGGCAGGCCATAGGGGAACCTCACGCGGGCAGTTTCTTGGAATGTCGTTGCGTCCAGCACTAGCGCATAGCCACCTCCATCAACGGCGCTTACAATAGATATCACCACGCCTACAATATCAAGTCGATCAGGAACATAATGAAGACGACGAGTCCAAATGGATTAAAAAAGATAATCCAATAGCACGCTGCATATATATAACTTAAGCAAACTTATAAGTAACTGACCATCGTCTTCGTCCTTTGCTCCGGGCCTGGCCACGAAGAAGGGCTCGCATGGCACGGCCCCATTCTCGTGCCAATTCTTGGCCGTCTTCTCCACCAGGTCGATCTTGGTGAGGGTGTTGGGGAAGTTGCACGGCCGGCGAGCTCCGCAGGCGTAGGCGTACCGGTACCTCTTGCCGAGGTAGGTGGGGTTGATGCTGCACATGTCCATCCCACGTCCGTGCTCCTCCGGGTCCAGAGCTGTCTCGAGCTCGCCAAACGGGCTGCCATCCAGAGGTATCCTGAACCGGCCCACCCTGCCGGGACAGGCACGTCAATATCACAAGAAATATCAAAGTTAAACGTAACCAATATGTTCATCATGATTCATGTGACTGGATCGGGCCAGGTTTTTCTCTCTCGAGAAGACAGGAAACTGTTCAGTGTTGATGCATCTGCCAACGGCTCACAATGCGACAACCATGTGTGTGCAAGTACATCGCATTAGCACCTGGCGTTAGGCAACACGTCCTTGTCCCTGAGCGATCTCAGCCTGTGGAGGACAAGCGTCTCGATGATGGAGGGATCGCCGTAGTGCTCGCAGCAGTCGACGACGACCGCGGCAGCCCTGCCGTCCTCGCCTTCCTCCTCGTACGCATTGATGTAGTGGATCGCCATGAACGGCGGCACCTCGACGCTCGCCACCTACACGAACACGTCATGTAGATTTTTTTTCCAGGACACGAGGACGTACGCAAAACAATAATTTTATATTTCTTGTCTTTAATTACTAGCTTACCGTCTTCCCAGTGAACCTGCACATAACGTGCATGTAGCTACCGGACGCCGGGAGCCACTCGAAGGCGTAGTACGGGGCGAGCTCAGACTTGATCAGGCTACTGGCCGAGTACCGGAGCGGCATTTCCGGCACGACGACGTACTTCTCCGTGACGGCGAACGAGTGCATCCACCCCGGCGTCGGCCCCCCACGGCAGTCCACTCTACCAATCACCTTCCTCTCGTCGCTCCCGGCCTCCATCCTCACGATTTGGTATCCCGGCCGGGCAAGATCCGGGAGCACCGTCAGGAGCTCCGACTCGGTCACGATCGGGTGCCCGGACTGTATCATCACCATCACGCCTCCTAGTCCTAGGCCGTCAGCGAACCTGAACTTGCCGACCGTGTCGAGCGTGTCCGGGTCGATCAGGACGGAGCTCTTGGTAGTCTCGGTGAGGCACAGCACACGGCCGTCGCCGAGCCGCAGCACGGCGCTGTTGGGGTTGTCCGTGAGCGCCGCGCCGGTGAGGACCCCGACGGCGTTGCTCACGCGGTCGAGAAGGTTCGTCCCGGGCTTGTTGCTGGGGCACTGCGAGAACTCGCGCAGAACCGGGCGGCCGGTGGCCGTGGCGGACATGTAGGCGTCGGACTCGATCTGCCGGTGCGCGCCCGTGGCGTGGCCCTGCCGGAAGGAGACGCGGACGAGCGTGGCGTAGCCGTCGAACAGGTGGTGGAACGCGTGGCCGCCCACGTCCCACACCCCAGGGCCGTTCCTCAGGTACGTGCCGTTCTGCACGTAAGGTTGGTAGCATATCAACAAGCTAACGCGTGAGCAGAGTACGCAAGCAAATCTCTTAAGGATCAGCTCAAGCACAAGCACCCAGGAGACCATGAGTTAGTGGCAGTAGTATACCAGCCAATCAGGGAGGTGTCCTTCGACGGCCAGCTCGCCTTCCCACCGCTCTTGCCGGACGCTGGTCCACGCAGAGAGCTTCGTGCCGCAGTCTGTCGTGGCCTCCTCGGCCGACGACGTGGTCGCCGTCACGGACCGGGCGGCGTTACGACGACGAGCCGTGGCCGAGGTGGGATTGGTCTGCGGGGAGCAAGGGGGAGAGAGGAGGAATGCAAAAGGAGCAGCGCAGAGCGTGGGGAGATGGGACGCCATGCTGATTGCCTTGCCTGTGCTGTTTGTTACCGATCGTGTCAGACCGATGGTGGCACAGCTGCTCTTCGGGCGGAGGCATCGCTATATACTAGTCTGGCCTGGCAGCTGAAGAACCACAATCGAGGTTTAGGTTGGTTTCGTGGGTTATGGCAATTTGACAGATTATTTTCTATCATTGTGGTATTGAATTGGGCCATGTGCAGCTGTAGAACAACAGTCGAGGTTTATTTTCAAAAACTGAAATGATTTACAATCAGATGTACCCTTTCGATCAGCTTTGGCTTTGGCTCATCGATTCACTCTACCAAACGCAACAACTGCAAATGATTTTCACCACAGGCTGTCCAAAAGCCAATCGGTAGAAACAACTGGGCACCGCCGAGAGCCCAAAACAGTGGTATATCCAGGCTTCACCCCTTCTATCCCTCTTAATTCTTAAGAAGCCTTCTACAAGACGTCTTCACAAACAAAAAATCAAAGTTTGAAAATCCGATTCATCTTTTGCCAAGCCAACCTTTTCTAGAGCAAGACCCATGCCAAACGGATGCTTAGGCTTTACTGCCTCTTGCAGCCTTGCAGGGTAGCGGGCGCCGCGGGGGACTGTAAATCCCCTTTTGTTCACTAGGCTTGGGCCCTTTGGACTGCAAATCCAAACGGAGTAAGAGGTTCGATTCCATTCGATCATGAACGAGAGAGCAAAACGCAACAAAATTAAATGCAAGTGACACGAGATAAGAATCAAATATTGGAAACATCTTTAAAATAGATAATTTTGGTTACTCTGTGTCTAACTAGACTGATGTTTGTCAGATACAGTAATCGGAATTAAACTATTTTTGAGGAGTGGATCGGTTTGGTGACTCACGGCAACTTTGAGAGGATATATACCATTAAAAGATCACAAAGTTGGATATATATCATTGGACCCACATGTAATTGACTCATGTGAACCCCACATATAAGTGAGACAGTGATGGTATATATTCAACTTTGTGATCTTTTGATGGTACATATCCAAATTTCCCTTGATTCTTATCTCGTGTCACTTGCATTTAATTTTCTGTGGCTATGTGTAACCATCTGCACGGTGGCTCTTTTAATGGGGAAAGGCTAATTTCGGTTGACCATAAATTCTCTTGCGTCTAGTCAATCTCCTACATTTTATTCAATCTTCTTTTCAGGCAATTCCCTTGTATGTCATCTAAACAATCTCTAATACCTCATATGCCATTGTTGTCTTAATGACAGGTGGTACTGGCTGTGTCAGTGACATGCGGGCCAAGATGACATGTGAAGTATTAGATGTTTTATAATGACATACAAGGAATTTATCCTCCTTCTTTCCCCCTAATTGGTCATCGTGCCACGCATAGCGAGCTTTTATTTTGATTCCACACAACGCGCTCCTCGATTGCACACACATGACACATGCCACCCCGAGTTATTGTAAAGCTACTGTATGTTCAATTTCATGGTATTGTAAGGCTGTGTTTCCCCTTCTAAATTATATAATCTAGCTAAGACCTAACCATTTTTGGCCGAGCCTGTCGGAGACTGCTGGGTTTTGGCCCACGCCCATGCCTCCTAATGCAATGGACGTGGTCAGAAAAAAAAACCAGACCCGAAAAAGATCGGGCCAGCCTAAGCCTGCCCAAGAAATTTATTTATTTATTCAACTAAAAAGAAATGGGAAAGCCAGAACAGTCTAAAAAGTTGGCTTAACCTTTCCCATGGGATGGTCGTGGGAATAAATTTTCGGCCTAAAAATAAACCGAGTAGTAAATTCTCCCTTTATTTGAAGTATTGATGCTAAGAGTTTGGTTTGTTATATTCACATAATCACATAGGCTGCTCGGTGAATTACTAATAAGTAATCAGCTTAATTGCTAAGTTGAGCACTTCTGCCCTCTGAAGGAAGAAGAGTCGAGCTTCGAAGGACAGAGCTATACATTCAGGAACAAGGATATGGAGCCTTCTTCGGCCATTGGTTATTTGGTTACCAGGAGAGCGGGATGCATCCAGCCATCCACCTGCGTGCAAGATAGGACTAGTGTGTACGTATTATCGTAATGGAAGGAAAATAGGTGTAGGTTACATGAGGATTGAGGGATACAAACACACAAAAAGTAGGAAAGAATAGGGAATTAACACGTATGGGATATATTGGGGAACAAGGAATGTCACTATACTATAAGCAACTTTTGTGAACAAAAAGCACTACGCTACATAACGAACAGCACTATGAGCTCGATCACAGGAGAGCTATATATGTACACATTACACGCATGCATTACTACAACTGACATTGAGCTGTGGGAAGGCTACGTACAATTCCCCTGTAGTTTCACTTACACATGACGTGTGCCTATATACCACTAGAACGTGTATACTACTTTTCCCCTGTTCGCGGAAGGCCAGCAATAAACCAGCCGTCTTTCTATAGCTACGTCCACGTCTGGCGGTCGAGCCGGTACCCTGAGCTCAAGATGCAACAACCAACACAGAGTCGAAGGCGACGCGATTCAGCTACGCGTCTGATCATCCCCGGGGCACCCAGCAGCAGTGCAATCCGTAGGGCATCGCGTACGGGAACTTGGCCCGCGCAACCTCCTGGAACGTCTTGGCATCCAGCACCAGCGCGTAGGCCGACCCATCCCTGGCGCTCACCATCGATATCGCCACCCCTGCCAAGTTTAATTTCCCAAGCATATGTTAGCTACAGGTCGACGCGCAGATGCATATATATATATGTGCGAGCCCAAGGCGATCGAGAACTAACCATCGTCCTCCTCCACGGCGCCGGGGCGCGGCACGAAGAATGGCTCCGACGGCACGGAGCCCTCCTCGTACCAGTTCTTGGCCGTCTTGTCCACCAGGTCGACCTTGGTGAGTGTGTTGGGGAAGTTGCACGGCCGGTTGGCGCCGCAGGCGTAGGCGTACCGGTACTTCTTGCCGACGTGGGCCGGGTTGATGCTGCACATGTCCATCCCGCGGCCGTGCTCGTCCGGGTCGAGCGCCGTCTCGAGCTCGCCGAACGGGCTCCCGTCCAACGGTATCCTGAACCGGCCCACTCTGTTCCCAACATATAAAAACCCATCTATCAGCCCATGTATGTAGTGAGAAACGCAATCTGCTAATTAACACCAACTGCAGTGACAGTGAGTGTGAGCTGTAGACTAACTAACCTGGCGTCGGGGAGGACGTCCTGGCCGGTGCTGGAGCGGAGGTTGTGGAGGCGGAGCTTGTCGAGGATGGAGGTGTTGGCGTTGTGCTCGCAGCAGTCTGCGACGATGGCCGTGACGCGGCCTTCCTCGTCCGTCTCCTCGTACGCGTTGATGTAGTGGAACGTCACGTACGGCGGCACCTCGACGCTGGCCACGACCTTGCCGCTGGCCTTGCACATGACGTGCATGTAGCTTCCCGACTCGGGGTGCCACTCGAACTTGTACAGCGGCGTGGGCTCCGCGCGGAGGAGGTTCTTGGCGCAGTACCGGAGCGGCATCTCCGGCACGACCACGTAGTGGTCCGTGACGGGGAACGAGTGGACCCACCCCGGCGCGGGCCCACCGCGGCAGTCCACCCTGCCCACGAACTGCCGCTCGTTGCTCCCGGCGTCCATCCTCACCACCGAGTAGCCCGGCCGGATCAGGTCCGGGATCAGCGTCCAGAACTCGGTGTCCGTCACGATCGGGTGCGCCGCGTGGATCAGGCCACCAAGCTTGTCAGTGTACTCGAACTTGCCGATGGTGTCGAGCGTGTCAGGGTCGACCACGAAGGAGCCCTTGACGGTCTCCGTCAGGCAGAGGACGCGTCCGTCGCCGAGCCTGACGACGCCCGTGTTGGAGTTGTCGGTGAGCGAGGAGCCCGAGAAGAGGCTGGCGAGCTGGCCCACGTAGGAGAGGAAGCCCTCCGTCTTGGGCACCTCGGAGAACTCGCGGTAGCACACCTTGCCGCTCGCGCGCGCCGCCTTGTACGCGCCCGACTCGATCTGGCGGTGCGCGCCCACCGCGCGCCCGTTGCGGAACGAGACGCGCACCAGCATCGCGTAGCCGTCGAACAGGTGACGGAAGCCGTAGTCGCCCAGGTTCCACAGGCCCGGCCCGTTCCTCAGGTACGTGCCATCCTGCAGACAGACAGTAGTGTATTCCATTTTTATTTGCTGATCAAATATTGCGGGCGCAGAAGATCCACGGACGCTAGCTAGTTAATTTACCAACAAGTTGAGTTATCCTTGTATATGATGAGCTCACCATATACAGAAGGTCGTGTGGATAATTAAAGAATGATAAACCGACAATTTAGTACAATAATCGTAGCTTGACGAGCACACTGGCCGAGTATGATCTGCACTGAACCGGCTTTCATTTCCGCAGGTCACTTTCAGGATAGCACACGCACGTAGAGTCAAATGGAGTCGCAGGAAATAGAATCAAATTGGTTAGCTAGGAAACAGTAGTGGTCTCATGCATCACTTCGTGGAAGTTGTGGTTAGGGGACACCGGGACAGGAGCAAGGTTGTGCACGCAGCCTTTTTTTTTGGCAAAGTTGCAGTAGGGGAGAGAAACAAAAATGCAATGATAACAGAGACAGCGACGCCATCGTCGCCTCTGCCATGAGTAAAAACAACAGAGAATCTTGGTATATATGTTGTGTTCCCCGCAAGCATCGTGAGTGCCAAGATGCCACCGATGGATCGATCTCCTTTTCGATAGGCCTCGACTAGGGTAAGTCAGTGTCGCTCTCCTCATCAGCTAGCGTTCATTGATATGATCGCAGCTAATGGATGTGGGTGTAAGTGCTTCTTTAACTGCTGACTGATCCAATGAAAAAAATGACAGTTGGGCCTAATATACTCTACGTCCATGCGTTCATGTCCAAAAAGACCCTATTTCAAGACATGCGTGCTTTAGTTAGTTAACCACTGCCCTGTGCACTAATTAGCTTACGATGGAAAATGATTAGGTTAATTGAAAATATTTTTTCCCACAGTATATATGAGCTAGCTAGCTGGTCTAAAATTACTTATGCCGACTGCCTCTTTTATGTGTTCTTCATTCCTTTTTCTTTCGCAGAGGAAGATATGCTTTGCTTTTGTCTATAAATGTATTGGAGATGATCTGAAAAAAGTGTTGTTTTGTAGATACATATGCATAGAGTGGACAGTCTTATTGGAACCAAAGTAACGGAAAAGATTCAGATTCTCCAAGAGAAAAAAGCATGGCTAACCTTAGCTTAGAACACTCGAAAAATGCTATAAAAATGGAGAGGTTACGGTCAGTCAGTTCAAGAATCATGAAAAGAAGCCAGTTACCGCAAAAGGCAGATCGTTCTTTAATTTGTCCAAAAACAAAAGCCAGATGAAAGGCAGCATGCATGGACATAGTGCTATACGCGATTTATTTCTAGTTAATAACAAACGGTGAAGTGGTACCCACCAGCCAGAGCGGCAGCTCCCCTTCCACCTCCAAGGCCCCCTCCCACCTCTCCTGCCGGACGCTCTTCCACGCCGCGTGCTCACCGCCGCCGCGGCCTCCACGGCGGCGCGGGGCGTCGACCCCGGGCGCCCGAGCCGGCGGTGCCGGGGCGGCTATGGCCGGCGTCGGCGTCTCCGTCACGACGCTGGCCGCTAGAGGCTGCGCCACAGCGCGCTTGCTCTTGCTGATTCCTTTGCTGGTGGCCAGACGCCCGCCGGGCACCGCCGCGCCACTGGCACCAGCCGGTGGCCGCCCGGCGGCGGCGCCGGACATCGCCGCGAATACACAGAGCGAGGACGAGGCCATGGTAGGAGACATTGATTGAGAGAGTGCTTGATCTATCTAGCTAGCTAGGGTTGCAAAGTCTGTGTAGTGTGCCAGGCTTTGAAGAAGATGGGAGAACACGGCCGGTGTAGTGGCCACCAGCTGATCACTGCTAAGATTTGGTTTGGTCTGGGACGGGTTCGTACTCGTCACGGGCGTATATATATAGCCCCGGTGGAGGAGGGAGGAGGAGGCACTGCACGGCCCTGATGGGTGGAATCTTTCCCTGTGGAAATTCTCGGAGCAAAAGGCCGCGCGCCCTTTGTTTGGATTCCGTTGTCACGTTGCTGGCTGTCGCCGTGCCCGTGCCTTGGTGTGCTCCGGTTGGTGGGGGCGAACCGATCCCAGCAGCAGCAGCGACCAGGGGTCGTACTAACATTACGTCGCCCGACGACCATTGCTCTCGAGCGCGCGTCCTTTTCGTGCGCGCGCGCGCGCGGGTCGTCGCCCAAAGATAAGCAAGCAGGGTGCCGAGGTGCGTGCGGGCAACGCAGGTTGGGCTCCTGCGTGTACTCTGGGCGCGCGCGAGAGTGAGTGTCACGGTCGATCGACGCGCACGGCCGGCGGTGACGAGGGAAAACCTCTGGTTTGGGGGCTTTGGGCTAGGCTACATGGCGTTGGCCGTGGCGTATGCAGCTGTCGGAGTGCACGGTTTCTTGTTATTACGTACGTTACGTGCCGAGATAGGTTAATCGACGGATAGGTCCAGAGAGAGGTTTATTGGCGTTTAGGGAGGATTACTGGTAAGTGGATTGCGCGCGCCAAGAGTAGTCGCCGCTGGCTGGATTTTTTAAGTTTTAACCGCTCGATGTAGACAAAGCGAGATAGCGGCTCGATAATGTACCGGGCGGAACACAACTGGATCGCGTGGGAACCGAGAAAAGGGGCTTTGCGAGTTTGATGTTTGCTTAATGCTTATATGCTGCAATAACTATTTGTACGTTAGCCGAAGGCGACTATCGCCTTGAAGTTATTTTAGTCCTTGAAGTTTACCTTTTCAGTTCACTTTTATCCCTATCGAAGTGGCTATTGCAGTCCTCCGTTTTTTTTTTAGGCTCATCCTTGCTCCGCGTCCTATATGACATACTACAATTTTTATGCCTCTTCAATTATTACGCCGCTCATTATACTATGACATCCACAATATATTTCCATTTGAGACCATAAAAAAATCTTGGAGGCGTTGCATTTCAAAATAACTTCACACTGTAACAATCCACTGATATGTCACCCGAATATATCCCAACCTCCCTGGCTTGAAACGTGGTTTGTATTTCCCTAAATGACAATTGTCCACCTTCGCTCGCAGTGGTACCTAGATAGTTCAGGGATGAAACCACATGCTAATGAAGGAGGATGAACCTAGAAGAAAAGTTTGAGAACTGGAATAGGAACTTCGATAGTTCAGGGATGAAAATAAACCCAAAGAAAAAATTTGAGGACCAAAATGATTGTTTCTATAGTTTAGGGATAAAATTGGGTTTAAAAGTAAACTTTGACGACTAAAATAACCATTTTAGTAGTTTGAGAACGAAATTGAACATGTAGCGATAGTTGAGGGACCAAAATAGCTATTTTGCCTTAGCGGAATGGTAATAAACCAACAAGGAAGTGTCCAACATGTGTTGATCTTATTTCTTGGTCAATAGCCTTTCATGGTTCCATATCCTTACCGGCTCATCCGCCAGGAGTAGCCTAAGGAAACTTTATCAATACCATGCCACACGGGTAAATTCTTGGTGCTTAGGCTTTCATCACCGGCAAATCAGTTTTGCTCGGGCCCTCATCAGCGACACCTTCTACGTCTTCATTCTTGTGCATGTCCATGAAGAACTCCACAAGATCGAGCAAATATATTTTAAGATTGACAAAGTCAACTAAGTCGTCTCACGGTCGACGTGCACGTCATCTATTACTTCAATATTTATTAGATAGAGTCTAGAGCTCGAATTTTTATGGATAGCTTTCCACCACAAGGAATTTGAATGCAATAAAATCATGAGATAAACCAATCATCTCCTAGATGGAAACAAAAAGCGATCGGAGAAGTGTTTTCACGGATCAAGAATATGGCCTTGAATAAGATGGAATATGGTGATCCATTAATTGAATTTCAACTAGGATTACTGCATTTTGAGTTTCTATTCTTGTTAAATACTCCCTTCGTTCCATACTGTAATTGGTTTGGTTTTTTTACCCTAGCGTCGACAACTCATCTTATATTAAAAGAAATTGCACAAACATAGTCAAATTTAAGTCATTCTTGAAAAAAAAACTTCTACTAATAAAGCAAGACATAACAAAATTTGTAGCATTTTACACAAATTTTTTTGAATAATATGAGTGGTCAAACTTAAGGTTAAAAAATAAAGAAATTCTAATTTAAAATGGAGGGAGTAACACAAACAATCTAAATTCCACATAATTTCCTTCTTAAATATATGATTTTTTTTGTGAATCACACAGTACAGACGCAGACGCTCACATACACGCACGCATACTTGCCCCTACAAACATACGCACGTAACCCTACCCCTATGAGCACCTCCGAAAGACTGGACCGGCAAATCCTCCAAATTGACGAAGTCACCACAGGCGCCTCGCTATCGAGGGGCACGTCGCCTACCACTGAAAGAATAGCGCCGGTTAAATCCTAGAATAAATCCAGGAAAATACGAGCACCAGTGCTGAGTCGATGACTCGAACCCTGGTGGGCTGGTTCCACCACAAGAAACCTTGCCAGCTGAGCTACAGCTCAGTTCGCTTCTTAAATATATGATTGCGCCTGCAAAAATAACCATAACACGATATGCGCGCAAGGTAAATCTAATAAACTTGTAGGAGCAAGACACCAACAGAATATGATGTAATATATACTTGATCGACTGCTTGCGAACGCGGAATTAAGTGGGGTTTTTTATATATATTTTGACATGAGACCGACCATTAGTTAAAAGGGAGATTGCGTGTAACGTGTCCCACTATTCTCATTCGATACACTGCTTTGGAGTATTATACTGGGGTAGTGCTGAATGCTTTGGAGTTTTGAATAGCAAAGGAAGCCAAACTTCTGACCAACGTATGTGATGCCAGCAGAAAAAGTGAGAAAGACCTAGGGAATATACTGATTCCTGCGTGGGCATCAACATCATGTTTCTCATGATGGCCTAGTTGCCCAACAAATGCTAAGCTTCCACTAATTATCACGGTCGTCCAGGCTATCATTCTTCGTCTTGCCTATAGCATCGAAATATTTGCTAGACATACATATATATTAATTATTTTACAAAAACGACAAGTTATTTGCTAGACATACATACATATTAATTATTTTTACAAGAACAGTAAGTTATTAATGGATGATAACGTTTAGGGGATAAACATATATATGAGTTTTATAGTGGTCGAAGGTACTATACAATCAGTGGTGGACCCAGAGATCGAGTGGAGCCGCGGCGAAATCTAAAAGCTTGTACGAATACCCCACTAATTTTAGCCCGGCATTTAGAGACCAATTAGGAAGACTAAACATGAGTTAACTACAAAACTAATTGCATAAGTCATGACTAACAGGCGAGACAAATCATTAATCTTAATTAGCCCAGGTATACTATAGCGTAACATGGGTTAATCATGGTCTAACTAGGACATTAGGATCGATAAATTTATATTGTGAATTAGTCCGGGACTCATGCAATTAGTTTTACAATTAATGTTTAAGTTATACACACATGTAGACTACTAATGTTGTTTGATGCACAACCAAAACAAAAAAAAAACTACCTAATGTTGTCCGCTGATTATTCGATGGACGAATAGGCTAACCATACTATCTGAGCGCGTATTGCTTTGCTCTTTTGCATGTCGGTCAGAGGCTGAGTTTGTGGACTGCAGTGTTATGTCACAGGCAAGATAAAACTGCACCCAACACTGCTGGAAGGCCACACAAACAACGTCCCCGACTTTTTTGTACTTGTGGTGGCCGGCCGGGAGCCCGGGCAGCCGCCCACACTCGCCGGGCGCTAGGTCCGCCAGTGTATACAATACCACGTGGTACTTTTTGGCTGATTATTAATGACAACCATTGATTAATCTCAGCTGAGTATTTGTTATTAATAAAAAAATAATTAGTACCTCATGGTACCGTCAACATTATCACCAATAGATATTTAGGAATCAACGGTTTTTAGTTTTTTCCCACCATCCTAAAACTCCTCATAAATAAAAGGGATGAAGCTAAAATAAATAAATAAACATGTTTATTCAACAGGAATGTTAAGCTGTTAATTAGGTCGATCACAATTTTTTTGTGTTTGATTAAAGTTTGCAAATTAATCAATAGCTAGATGGATTTTCGTGATAAATAAATTGAAACAAATGATAATTATTTAGCATCCCCTTCATAAATCCTAGACTTGCAGCGAGCAAGAGTCATGTCAAGAGAAACTACGAATAGCTAGAGAGCTCTCTTTCTTGGTGACTCCCAAAGACACTCCATCCAATCGTCAACATCGATTTGTGTACTGATGAAGACCATGGCTATTCAGGAAACAAGTTAAATGGCACCTCACTAATGTCTCTCCATTAATTAGCTAGATTCGATTTATGGAAAATACTACTGTATGTTCTTTTTACATAGTCACATTACAGTAGATTTTTTTAGTATTCAGTACTCCTGAAAGTTTAAAATAGAATTCAAAATGGTGGAAGGTAATATACCATGTGTTAAGATGCTGTGGACAGGTAGATGCATATCGACCCTAGATGCCGAATTGGCATCATCCGCCATATACGTCTAGACTTGACTCACTTCGATCGATGAATTATTCCAATTCTCTGCTACAAAGTAAAAAAAAAAAGTTACATAGTACTCGTGGTCCTTAGCAATATATGCACGATAACCTCGTGATCCTAATTCTAGACCCTCTTCATTATGTACACATATACATGCATGGTTGGTGAGTAGGAACCCACGCGTGTAGCTCTGTGGTATGAGCACTGTATTGATTTACGCGTCATGAGCCAATGTGCACGGGTGTTTGTTGGATTTTCATTGGGAATACGTCAAACTGGCTTTGGTAATTTGCAAATGTGGGCTGCAGAGACGTTGTTCGAAGCCCTCTGCGAGGTGTATGCATATGATTTACGTACTCGTGGTGACGGCACGTGTGCATCCTGGTTTACTACAATACTAATAGAATTTGCTTTTGAAAGTGAGAATCTATATAAGCTACAGGATATGGATTCCTTACCGCCCAAAGTGGGAGGAGCTAAGCTATCTGAGCCCCCAATAGCTGGGGAAAAGTGAGGCCACTTTTGCCGTGGTTTCGTCGACCACAGCAATCATGCTGTTCATAATCCCCAGATCGATCGGCGACCGGTTGATCGCCCGCCGGATCGCGAAATCCGTCACTTTTCCCTCCGGTTCCGGCCACTTCTTTTGTGTTTTGAAATTTCCTCCGGCCAATTCTTCTCGCAATGATCATTTGCTGTGCGCATCAGGAGGATCCAATGAGATCGCGGGAACCCATAAACTATTGATGTATTATTGCTCACTAGATCTATAAGCAAATCAGAAATAGAGAAAGTGGAGAGTAATTAAAAAAGCATGCGCCATATGATGTGTAAATTTTCCTCCGCCTTTTGCTTTGTTCTAAACACCAGAGAAAGTGAGAAAGGATCGATCGTGATGCTGATGCATAGGAAGTCGTTTCTCACTTTCTCCTGTTACATGACACATTGCAAGCTGGGCAAAGAGCAGCCAGATTCAGTTTGGACGGTGGACGGGGCTCATGGCTAAAAACTAATACAACAACTAACGATGGTCGGAGCACGTTCCACAGCTAATTATTAAATCGATCAGGCCGCTTACTGCTTTCTTTTTGACTAGACAGAAGAAATAAAACACGCTGCTATTTATTTATAAAAAATGCCAGTTCTCACCTGTACATGATGATGTATGTAGGGGCAAAAGCAAGGTCCCTATAATGGTGCATAGTGCCAGCAACAGCAGTTAATTCAATTAATATAAGCAGTCTTTCTATAAACGTGTGCTATATATTTCACACCAACACGTACAACATATGTTAAGCACTATATTTTGTTATTTGTAACCTATTTTAATTATTATTTCCTAATAAACATAGTGTAGAGACAAAACAATCAAATGCCAATCGAAGGAAATTTTTCCTTTAGTTTGCTGATTTTTTTTTTGTTTTGGCTTGATATGTGGAAAGTTATACTCCCTCCACCCATAATTTGTACAACTAGCTATAGCTAGCATCCAAAATCTATTCTACAAAGAATGCATTTTTTCTTTTATAGGCTAATAATGACAGTCCATTGTGTCATGGGCATTAAATGATTGCCACATAGGATATTTGATGATATGGCACACAATTAAGAAAGAGAGAAGAACTGTAGCCCACAATGCATCAACTAGAATGAACTCCTCCAATCATCGTCTTTCTTAATTCCCTCTTCCGTGATCCTCTTCTTATCCAACTTTCCTATTTTTCTTGGTATTTATTTGTGTCATCCATCGCAATATGGATCTATTTTTCTTGGTATTTATTTGTGTCATCCATCGCAATATGGATTTCATCTAGTTTCTTGCATGAGATCCTGTTTCTTTTTTTTTCTCGCTCTCATATCTTTGATGACATTGGCAAATCAGCAATCGGTCCTGTGAGGCAGATATTAAATAACAAATTGAGTCGATTAAAATCATACATAGGAGTAGTACTTTCAAATATTTTTTATCATAGCAGAATAAGTAATTAGGATGCAGATTTAACAGATAGGTTTAGGCTATTTAAACAATGACAGATGTGAATAAGTTAATGTTCTTTAGATTATTTTTTGTAATAGCATAAGTGTATATTTATGAAGAATTAGGTGATCATTTTAGGATATTTTTAATAATGATATATAAGGATAATTTAGATGAAGATTATGGGATTAATTACTTTTCACTATTTTTCATACAGTCATAGATGGACAAAATGTAGAAGACTTAATAAATATGATGAATATTATTATCAATTACAAGTGTAGAGTCTACTGATCTGAGAACATGCTGTTTGCAGTCTTTATGAGAATTTTCTGGGATTTATCTATTATCTAGAGGAGTCTGCTGGGCATGTCACGTGGAGGGGAAAAAAGAAACTTTAATTAGTAATATTGTCAAGCATTATTAGAGCCGAACGAGTTGATGACCCAGTGTCTCTCTCTATAGTCTGGTATTGCAAAACATGTTGCAAAACATGTTTTCTTGGGAAAAAAACGAAGATAACAAATTATATTGCTTGCAACCCATGAGAAAAGTACAAGGCAGCATGCATGCAGTACGGTCCTTGTGTCGGGATCGTCAGTTTGAACATGGCTAGGCAGAACCGGAGTTTTCTGATCAAGTAGAGATCAGCATCTTTGAAGTTGTTATATTCGCTGTGGAGTTGTCCGCCAGAGTGAACGTTTTGTGCTTTGTTGTTTCGTGCATAGGTCCAACCCATGTGGTTTGAATACATATGCATATCGATCAATACTGGCCCACTGTCAATTTCTGGCACGTATACGTTGCTTGTCTTTACTATCGACCACAGGACTTCTGATCCTAGATGACTTCCTTAACTGGATGCACACTTGGCACCCACAGATGCATCATCATCCATATCGATCCCTAAACCGCTCTGTCAGCTCGTCAAATTGGCATATTCTGCCACTAATCATTCAGGACGACACTAGTCTTGTATATATGTCGTGTTTTATCATCTGACGACAGCAATGCATGCAACCGACGTTGACGCGGGCACATCCCCATCGATCGATGGATGGATCGATCGAATGGGCCTGCAGCGGCTACTGATGGTACGTACGTGCATCGCGGCAAGATCTGCGCTTTCTTTCCTTTCGTGTCGCGCCCGCCCCGCTTTCCACCAGCAGCTAGCCGGTGGCGAGTTCCATCCGGGAAAACCAGTCAACAAAGCGGAGCAGGGCATCACACGGCGCCACTCCTGGTGGTAGCTAGCACATGGACGCATTGGGAGAAGGTAGCCTCCATTCCTTGCCGCGCATAGGCACAGAATATACCGCGACATGCATGCGCAAGCCTAGCTAGGCATCATGTGTTATTCAAATCCAAATGAGGTAGCGACCTGGCATGCAATTGCGAATCAGTGAGACAATCATGCCACCCCATCCAGATACGTACACGTACACACTGACAGGCTAGCTAGCACTAGCGCGCACGAACGACACTGGGGCCCTGCTGTTCGTGTGCATCTGTAGTTGTACGTAAGTAGTATATACGCACTCGCGCGCACGCGCGCGCGCGACACACAGCGTGCGTTCGTCAGTTGGCTATCGAGGCAGCGGCCGACCGAGTCATCAGTTCAGTGCGGTGCGCGCGTCTTGTAGCGGCACTGCTGGGTGTCGTCTCGCTCCGTCCGTGCGTGTGCGCGCCTCCTTCGGTTCCTACACCCCCCGGGCTTTGTCAGCACACTGCCGCTGCGTGCCGCCTCAGACTGAGATGAGATGAGCCCGCGGGAAAGGACGGTCGATGGCGACAAAGCGACCTGCTGCTGGATCGGCTGGGACGACCGAACAAATAAACCAGTGGGTGGAAATATGGAACGGACGGCCCATATCCCGCTGTCTCGATCGGCCGCAGTAGTGGGACGGCAGTGCTTGCTGAGCGAAGCTTTAACTTGGAGCACATCTTGGACCAGGCGCGCGCGCCGGCCATTGGTTTTGCCGTAGAGCGCCGTCCCTTCCGGTTGCCTTGGAGGCCAGCATATAGCTTCATATGAGATCAATGTAAGCTAGCAAATGACCGTACACAAACTGCTGATCCGACGGGTGATCTAGCTACTCAGTCTCACTGGCAGTGCTAGTGGCGCGCTCAAGCACGTCGACAACTTAACAGCAGGTGATTTCTGGCATCGCAGACACCAGCCAGCCATTTTGGCCGCTCGCCTCAAGTGGAGGTGGCTGCGCACACGAGACAACTGGGGGATCCAACGGGAAGCGCGGCTTCATCGATTGGCCAGGGCCGTCCGTCGTTGGTGGGTCCAACCGTATCTGATTGGCCCCCGGTATCGAGCGGTGGCTAGCCATGTTGCACGCAGCACCTGTGTCACTACTGTGTGTGTGTGCCGCAACAGGCAGCAGCGCCGGCCCACCGTGCAAGTGGTCCTCGATCGGCAGCGCGCCGTCAGTGCGTTGCGTTGGACTGGAAAGAGGGCCGGTGTCTGTGCCTCACAGCAAGTCGTCAACAGCCTGCCAAAACGATAGGTCCCGGTTCAATGGGGGCATGCCGCATACTAGTACTAGTACCCGTCTAGGATCGACGATAATGAATCTGGTCGTTTGCAGGATCGTCGCAGGGAATGTTTGGCCTAATAAAGCCTGTTTACAAATGGTTGTATACAGGTTGTTGACAAAAAAGGTAGTTTGCAAAAGGGAGTTGGTATAGTTCAGTTTCCTGATTTTTCCGTCTTCTGTATATAGTGGACCACTTAGTTCGCTATTTCCAATGGTTATTTACGCTCTCTATTTGCTGAAGTTCTAATAATATCTCACGAGCCTTGTTGGTATGGTTTTAAAGTAATGGTAGTACTTCTGGGTATTTTCTTTTAAAAGTTTTTTTAGAAGAACAGTAAGGGAGGCCTCTACTTATTTTTTTATATAAATTTTGAATAAATAATATGTACATAAAAAGGCCCTAGGCCAAGAAAGACCCTAACTAAAACAGATCCACTTTCTAACTCCAATTCAAGAAAGGCTTAGCCCTACGAAGAACAAGCTCAAACTCTTCCTTGAAAATTCTTTGCCATCTGCCAAGAGACAGGACACCATTGTCAAAGATAATCGCATTCATGTGCCTTCAGATACTCCAGGCAGCCACAATAACAATCTCCCTGAAAATTCTGGATCATCGATCTAATTTGGATAATAAAGAGAATTAAAGTATTGTATTGTAAAGGTATAACCGGTTCCTCTTTTTTTTTAGTATTGCTCCCACTATTTTAAGTACCACCGGTACTTTCGTCAAGGTACTTTTAGATACTTTCTACATCTTCATCGTTCGATTCTTCCCAACAAACTAACCACCTTAAAATTTCTCCTATCTCGTATAGTACTAGCAGGCTGCCACTCATTCCATGATCTGGACTAATCCGCCGCCATGCCCCGGGTGATCGTACGTCCTCCATTTTCCCAGAGAGCGATTGAACACTCGACACCTGAGCATCCCGCTTGCCATCCTTTATTTAGCCATAAAGCCTAACCTCTTCTATCGCTCATGTTCATTTGAAAGTCACCCGGGCAATAGGAAGGCTGTTAGGCACTACAGTGAAGCCCCCCGTTTAAGCAACTGTACGAGTGTATGCGAATGAACACTCGCAAGTTGCAACTCAATCAGACCATTTGATCATGCCACGGCACCGCTACAAGTAAGGCTTTCCGATCAAGCAGTACTGCCTTTTGGAGAATCTAGCAAAGCCGAGCGTTCCGGGCTTCCGGCCGACCGGCGGCCGGTCTCTCTCGTCGATCAGTAGTTCTTAAGTTGACATTAAGCACCAAAGGTGATACATGTCGATAAACGATGGTCGTTCAAGGGTTAGCGCGCGAGCGACGCTCTTTGCGCAGGAGCACAGTGCAAGTCACGAGCTCAATCATTAGATTCCGTGGTGCAGTGAAAGTGCGGGCTTTGACTAGGCGCATCTCCGCACGGAGATACCAGCGGCGGACAACGACGGACATCCATGCATGGCAGCATGGGGCATTCACCTGTGCAGGGAATCTGCCCAATTTGGCATTATACCACGAATGCTACCCCCCCCCCCCCCACTATTCTCATTCCTGGTCTCCCTTCCACGCGGGCACTCAAATAGTACCCCATTATCATCGAGTCATTTATATATCGACAAAAATGAGGAGAGAAGAAGGTGCATATATGATCGAGGAGAGCATATGCTGATCTATACCTTCTAGATAGAGAGAAAAGAAAGAAAAATGCACGATATTCTGGTGTCGTAGTAGTGTGTGCTTACGATCGAGTTGCAGCACGACAGCGTGGACATCTACCACACCAGCAGGCACCAGTAAAAAGGGGCCGGGAAGAGGCAGAATCGAATCGGTGGATCTTGCGGTCCGAGCGTGAGTGGCGGTTCAATTATGCTGCTACTGGCGCGGCTCTTGCCTGCCAAGCGCTTTGCTGCTGGCTAGTGCGTTTTCTCTCGATCGGGGAACGGTAGTGAGCTGGTGACGAAGGCCATGTAAAAAAAACATCGGTCCAGAAGGGGGGATTGCTGCGGCGGCCGGCAGCAATGGCCGACACCCCTGACGCCGGGCAGCCTCCCCCGGTCCGTCGATTTTCTTCCGACACTTGACGGCCGGAATGATGTTCTGGTCCGTCCATGGATTCGCTGGCTGGTTTTCCAGAAATGACGGCGAGGGGAGCGACACCACGCGCGAGACGTTTCTCACGTGGCTGGCGTATCTTCATTCGCTCGAAGGTTTCTTTAAATTCCTGAGCTTAAGAGACGGCACTATAATGCTACTCCATTACAGTTCCAGAAAAAAATACTCCATTTTCTTTTTTTATGACAGTAAATAAGTTTAATACTTTTTTTTTATTACAGGGCATAATTTTACATGACATGAAACAACAGGTACCAATTCTGTCGAGATAATCTGGTCTCTTTGTTTAAACTTAGGCCCCGTTTAGTTCCCAAAAGATTCTCCAAAAATATTACATTCATCCAACTTTTCACTATTCATCCCACCTCTTCTACTCAGAGAACATTATTCATCTACAGTGTTTTTTTTGGTGAACAGTGTATTTTTTGGGAATCTTTCCCCAATCAAAACACACCCTTAAACCATAGATAAGAATATGGTGACTGGTGGAGGAGAGGTCATCACTTCGTCAGTCAATCAACTGTAAGGCTAGAGCTAGAGCCTGCTACGGATATGTGTGCAATAATTTTCCTTTTTTTAGCACAAAAATTTCTCATTTTTCTGAGAAAGGTTAAAATTCTCTCATAGGAGAGACTAGAGAGGCCGAACAAACTAGCTAGAGAGGCCAACCAAAGGCCGAAATCGAGACCTAGCCCAGGCTCAGGCCCAGGCCATATCATATTGGTCCGTCTTCTTAGTGAGACTTGACATTGGGCCTTCAGAGTGCTGATCCATTCACTGGCCCAGAAAGGGGGGAGCGGCACGATGCTCTTCCTTCGGGTCGAAGTTCCCCCCTCTTTCCGTTCGTCCTTCGGATCGAAGCTGTCAGCCTCTCTAGGCCTCCTGCCACCGGAATCCCAATTGTCATCTCCCACTGGCCACTACCCGCGCCATTGCCACCGCCTAGAGATCTCTCGCTAGCCGCCTGTCGTCGCTCCCTCTCTACCGGCCCGCGTGCGGGCGAGTTGCAATTGCAATGGAGGTCGTGAATACACCCAGCCAGGAGCTCGCCCTCACCAACTGCGCGTTCGTCTCCGCCGGAGACCTCCGTCGCTTCCCCAACTCCATTGCCCTCGTCGGCGACGCCCTCCTCCTCACCCTACGATATCCTCAGCCCGTCTCATTAGTTTGTTTGTCCTGTTGGTGGGTTGGTTGGAGCCTTCGTCCTCGCTCATTTTTGTTTTTTGTTTCTCCTTTTTCTGACGAATACAATCTACCTGACGATGAGTTTCTTTGGTGCTGCGATGCCATTTTTTTTTTCATTTCTTATGAAAAATAATGAGCGACCTCTGATTAATTTACCTAATCTGTCAATTAGACAACTGTTATTCATCTCAGTGACATATTCTCATCTCTCACATTGGGACATCATTGTTAGATTGTGTGTTGTTTGTAGAAAGACAACATGGTCAGCAGTTACATTAGTAATTCACGTAGGATGTGCAAGTGTTCGTTTTATAAATACATTTTTGTTGAGGTTTGGTAAAATTTGGTTTCAAGTTTTGCTCAGTTCAGCTGCTGAATTACTAGATTTGAGCAGCCCAGGTAGACAAAGAATTTATATGAACCAACTACTTGGGAATAATTTCTGATGTCTATGTAGTTAAAAGTTCTTGTTATGTTTACTTGGGAAATTGGACTTTTTCCTCACCTCTTTTTAAGTGTGTGTTCCTTAACAAGACACACAGAGCATGATGCTGTTGCAAGTGGTCGCATTGCTTTGAATGGCATCCAACGTCGGCAGGCAAAGGTTTCTGCTGGTGATTCGGTTACAGTCAGCAGGTTTAAATTTTAATATGTCACGTGACTTATACTTCCCACAGTTCTTTCGGTAGTCATTTATTTTGTTGATTTTGTGCTCAGCTTCGTTCCTCCTGAAGATTTCAAGCTGGCTTTGCTCACACTGGAGCTATCATTTGTCAAGGCAAAAGCCAACGAAGAGCAGGTTTGCCCGCTCTTCAAGATTATCACATTAGTGATTTTTAGGCATTCCACTGATGGTGTTACATGTGTGAACTTGATTTGTAGTTGGATGCTGTTTTGCTTGCCCAACAACTGCGGAAAAGATTCCTTGATCAGGTAGGGCATTTGTCTGTGTAGCATTTGTTTCTTCGATGATTTTATCAGAAAACTTGCCCTGTCACTGACAGTGTGTTGTATGTCAGTAATTAGATGATGGCTTGCTTTTAGCTGTGTGCCCCTCAACTTTTGTTCTTTGTAGGTCATGACAACTGGGCAAAAAGTGACGTTTGAATTCTGTGGGACAAACTATATCTTCATTGTAAATCAAGCATTACTAGAAGGCCAAGAAAATTCCACACCATTGGACAGAGGGTTTCTGTCAAGTGACACATACATCATATTTGAGGCAGCCCCTAATTCGGGAATCAAGGTTCCTTTCAGTTCATTTGCTACTTGTAAGTGAAGTCGTGAAGTGCATATAAGACATTTGTAATACCTTGTCTTATATATGCAGGTGATCAACCAAAAGGAAGCTGCTAGCAGCAAGCTTTTCAAGCATAAAGAGTTTAACCTGGAAAAGTTGGGTATAGGTGGATTAAGTGCTGAATTCACGGACATCTTTCGCAGGGCCTTTGCTTCTCGAGTTTTTCCACCTCACGTTGTTAGTAGGTAATTATCTAGGAGGATATTGGAACACCTCATTTAGTAACATGATAATTAGTAGTTTATAACTATTTGCCCACTACAGGTTAGGTATAAAGCATGTCAAGGGTATACTGCTCTATGGCCCCCCTGGTACTGGAAAGACACTTATGGCCCGACAAATTGGGAAATTATTAAACGGGAAGGATCCCAAGGCATGGATTTCTTAACTGGATATAACATACAGATTTGCTCCAGGCCTGGTTGAGCTATTTACTTCTGTCTGATTATACTTATAAAAAAGTGGCCTATGTTATAGTTAATGCTTCCAAAATGTAGAAGGTAACAAGTCTTAGATAGGCCTTGTGTTTTCACAAGCACTGATGACCAATATTTGACTTCATTACATGCAGAGTGTTGTCATGTGCTTCTATATGGCCTGTTTTACTAGTTTTGTTGCCTTCAATTTCTCATGAGGTTTTCAGCTACTTAATTAGTTTTGTTACCTTAGCCGCATGAAGCTGCCAACTTTACAGTTTATACCCAATCAGAATTGTGTGAACTGTGATGAAAGTGTGCTTTTGTAATGGTTGCCAAGTAATATGACTAGCGTTAGATCTCAGCTATGGTCGAGCTACATGCTTAACTACAATGTTTGGATGTCAGATTGTAAATGGACCTGAAGTCTTGAGCAAATTTGTTGGCGAAACAGAGAAGAATGTGAGAGATCTATTTGCAGATGCTGAGAATGAGCAGAGAACACGTGGTATGATGCCTCAAGAAAAAAAAAATATATTTACTTTTTTATCCTTTCGTTTCTTTTATTTCTCTAAAAATCCTGGCTTTATCTCAATTCTCAAATCTGGCTTTATCTAAAAAAATCTGGCTTTAGGTGATGAGAGTGACCTTCATGTCATCATCTTTGATGAAATTGATGCTATCTGCAAGGTCAATCACCCGAACTCTTTGCTTTAAATCCTCATATATTTTCCACTTATTTCAAGTTCTCTGAGCACAGCTGAGGATGATCTGTATATTTCCTGTAAATAGCTCAGTGCTGATCTTCAATCACATCAGTTTTGTAGTAGGGAGATTTAAATTGTTCCTGAAAGTTTGTGCACATCTGTTTTTCCTACTTAAAATGTGAACATATCTCCAGAATTCTAATTCTGAATTCTGCTTATAATATGAAAAGTACTTATTCAGCATTACAAGATTTATTATATCATTATTCGTGAAACAATCTATTGTTTCTCAAATACATTGCATTAGCTAAGAACCATAATATTGTATTTCCCCCATGATTCTTAGTACTTAATACCAGCTCTTATATTTTTATGACCTTTTGCAGTACATTTTTATCAGCACCTGCTTGTTTGGGTTGCCGTATAAATCATGACAATTTTTGTAGGGTTTCCTTATGACAAACGTTTTGTAAATTATTGAAAATCCGATTTTGCAGTCAAGAGGTTCCACCAGGGATGGTACAGGTGTACATGACAGCATTGTAAACCAGCTATTGACAAAGGTACTGTTCCTGTGATTGGAGACATCGAACTGATTGCACTTTTTCGTGTGTGTATTCAACGATATGTAACCAAGCTGTCTACTATTTAGATAGATGGTGTTGAAGCACTAAACAATGTTCTGCTAATTGGAATGACAAATAGGAAGGATTTGCTTGATGAGGCTTTGTTGAGGTGAATTCTTACACTCTGTTGGTGATTAGCCATGTTTTTCGACGATCGTTGTCATATACATTCAATAGCGATGACAATTGACATGTTCTCTATCGAGAGGGTTGCAAGGATTTAATGTAAAATTCTGCCTAATGCTTTATGATATTTGGCCCTCAGACCTGGAAGATTGGAAGTGCACATTGAGATAAACCTACCTGATGAAAATGGGCGCTTCCAAATTCTTCAAATACACACAAATAAGATGAAAGAGAGCTCTTTTCTTTCTCCAGATGTTAATCTGGAAGAACTCGGTGTGTCTGATGTTTCTCCTTTCCTACAAATGAAAGCTAATAATTTCTGCTGCCTCGTATTAATAATTATGAGAATATATGAACTCGGCGGCATAATTAATCATGCGATCTGCTTGTCTGAATGAAGCTACACGAACCAAGAACTACAGTGGAGCGGAATTGGAAGGTGTTGTTAAAAGTGCAGTTTCATAGGCTTTGAACCGTCAAATTAGTATGGATGACCTTACCAAGCCTTTGGATGAGGAAAGCATTAAGGTCACTATGGATGACTTTTTGAATGGACTTAAAGAAATTACCCCTGCATTTGGAGCATCTACTGATAAACTTGAAAGATGCAGGTTTGTACCAAACACCACGGACATGTAATTTACAGAATATTTGCTTGATGATTTATATAGTTCACGGATTCATTTCTTGTGGTCTCTGATTACATATCACTTTTAGAAAATTTTCTACTCCACATATGGTTAGGGTCTTAGAGATGGTAGTATGCTACTATCCTATCTGTTCCATTTTTCCAAGGGCGGTGCATTTTGCGCTGAGATTATAAGAGTCATATGCTGTCATTTATCATTCATGAATGTTTGTCAAAGGCCCATCGTATAAAGATACATGAAACTAGAATTTGGGGACTATGCTCAGCAGATATAAATGCCTGAAAGATAAAAATAACTATTATATGCTTGAAATTTCCCAGTGAATGATTTTCTTGTTGTTTGATCTGTTAGAAAGATTTTTTTTTTACCCAAACTTCTGTCCTTGATCATAAAATGTGCACAAGTTTTGTGTAATTTCTTACACAGATGCCTTTATGCAAAACTGTAGGTTACGCGGTATTGTTGACTGTGGCAAACCACATAAGCATATTTATCAACGAGCTATGCTCTTAGTGGAGCAGGTTAAAGTTAGCAGAGGTAGCCCTCTTGTCACTTGCCTCTTGGAAGGACCGGCTGGAAGGTGCATTTCTGTCACACGTTATCCTTATCTTTGATTGAATCAGCTGAAATCTCATTCATTTATATTCAATTGGCTTTCAGTGGTAAATCAGCTATGGCAGCTACTGTTGGCATCGACAGTGATTTTGCTTATGTAAAAGTTGTAAGTTCCTTTATTCCCCTTGCAGTTGAAGCCACATTTTTCTAATGTCATGTCAATTTTCCTTGTTCTATCTGGGACTGGGACTGGGACTGGGAGGATACACTTCTGAATCAGTGTTCTTATTCACAGATATCAGCTGAGACAATGATTGGTTTTAGTGAAAGCAGCAAGTGTGCACAGATATGCAAGGTTAGACACCATTATGCTATGATTTTTTCTATCTGGGACACTGTACCTTGTTTCTCATCTGCAACTTGTTTGTATGTTTGTCTAGTTATTTGTTTTATTAAATATTGTGCTTGCTCAGGAACATAATGAGTGTTATACCTTTGTTTATTGTTCCTGTACAGGTTTTTGAGGATGCATACAAATCTCCATTAAGCATCATAATTCTCGATGACATCGAAAGGTAAAAATTTCATGAGCCAAGGAATGAAACGGATTGTCGCTATTTTATTTTTCCCATTGCTGTTTTCAAAATTATCTGTTTCTGGACAATCTTTTAGGTTACTGGAGTATGTTGCTATTGGACCCCGCTTCTCAAACTTGATCTCGCAAACGCTCCTGGTTCTCCTCAAGAGGGTTCCTCCAAAGGTTCACTGTTGCCTTGTGTTTCTGATCAGCCTATTTCTTTCTTGTTATCCCGAAATAGTAAATGCACTTGTGGCCTTATGGGAGTCGATCTCATAAATTGACTTTTCTAACTTGAATTTTCAATAAACTTTTTAAGAAAATAAAATCCGAATTGTATGGAAAATAGTTCTCTTCATTCATTCTTTCTCATTTTTATTTTGTTGTAGGGGAAGAATTTGCTTGTGATCGGAACAACAAGTGAGGTGGGCTTTCTAGAGTCCATTGGCATGTGTGATGTTTTCTCTGTGACCTACCATGTTCCTAAACTGAAGAAAGAGGATGCTAAAAAGGTAATGAAATATTGAGACATCTTAATTGATATTTGTTGCTTGTTAATGTCAGAACGTTTATGTTTGGTAAGCTGGGCATTAGGCAATGCTTTTAGAACATTATTGGATAGATCCTACAGACTTTGAACTATATTGGTCCATCACAGGTGCTGCAACATCTCAACGTGTTCGACGAAAGAGATATTGATGCAGCAGCAGAAGCTTTGGATGATGTAAAATTCTCTCCTGATTACTCACCAGAGGAAACCAAACTTTTAGGGCAAAACTCTTACAGTTTTTCTGATACTGCAGATGCCACTTAAGAAATTGTATACACTCATTGAGATGGCAGCACAGGGAAGGACTGGAGGAAGTGCAGAAGCAATTTATGCTGGAAAGGAAAAGATTGATATCGACCATTTCTTTAGCATTTTTGGTGATATTATCCGCTATTAAGCACAATTCATGTGTATTGTTTGTTGTGATCCTCACAAAGTTTGGGCGTTGCCTTTGAGATGCAGATTAAACCATGTATGCAAATATTATTCTTTCTTCAATTCCAAATGTAGGTATTTTAGGATCATAGTCAATCAAACTTTTTTTAACGAGGCCCGTTAATGTATAAATAGTTGCATATATGATATATGGACAATATGTGATTGATGTTACAGAAAACTAACTTTATAGCGTATAAGTTTATTTGAAATTATATACTTTTAAAAAGATTGTAAGTCAAAGTGTGTATTGGAGACTGTTATAATGTTCTAAATGACTAATGTTTAGAACCAGATTGAGTAATCACTAGAAGCACAGTTCGTCCATTAAGTATCTATCACAGTAACTGATTTGTGTCGTCTTTCGAAATGTAGGCCGTGAAATAAAGCTCAGATTGTTTCAAAATGATATATAACCTGTTTGGTGAACACAAGATCTAAAAAAAAAAAAGATCTGAAAGTGCACCATTTCTATGTATTTTGTCCTCTTATGCTCACAGCTATATATATAAAACTGCTCATGTCCAGAAATACATTATACATAGGACGGCGATTGCCGTTGGATGCCACTCGACGATTGACTTTACATATCAAAGGCCAAGGGCATCTACCGTACTGTTGCACAGGAAGGGGGGGGGGGGGGGGGGGAATTGTAGCTTATCTATGCCGATCTGCAGTTCCGCAGGTGTCGGCGCTGGCGACAGTTCAACGAATCTAACCAGCTGCATCACCACACTTCTTTTTTTTTTGTGTGCTTTCTATTCATTTTTCAGTGATCTTTCTCTGACACACTTCACCGCTCGCTCGATTCGGAGGACAAAACAAACGACAAAAAGCTCGACCTGGGCGCAACAGAGCACAAATGGCGTAACAAGGAAATGGCTTCTCCGCACCCCCCGGCCGTTCCTACGACGAGCCGGCGGCGGCGCACGCCTTCAGCGCCCGCTTCGCCTCATCCCCGGCATCCGGGCGCAGCTTGGCGAGCCTGCACGACTGCGCCTTGATCAGCCTGCGCAGCGACGGGTGCTCGCTGGGCACCACCGAGTAGTCGTCGTGGAACTCCTCCATGCCCTCCGGCGCGAGCTGCCACACGAACGCCGCGGCCCCGGCGCCGCCACGGACGGCCGACCTGTAGACGATGTCGTAGATGGCCTTGTAGAAGATGTCGCGGTGCGATGGGTCGAAGCCCTGGGCGCGGCGCGACAGGCCGAACTCGGTGGCGAGGACCGGCTTGCCCAGCTCCTTGTCCCCGTCCTCGATGTGGGAGGCCACCCACTGCTTCACGAACTTGAGCTTCTCGTCCACCGTGGCGTGCTGCTTCAGCAGCCTGCACACGGACACGAATACACGATCGATCGATCAATCAGTGGTTTGCTCACCAGAAGTATGAAAATGCTGAAAAACTTTCAGATTGGGGATGGTTAACTACCATGTGTCAGGGTAGAGATGGATGGAAGCGAAGTCGATGTCTGGGGTCTTGGCGTTGCGGATGAAGTCGGAGCCGTAGTTGTTGTCCTTCCAAACGCCCGGGTTGACGTTCAGCTTGCTCTGAGGGCTCGACGGCCCGTAGAACCCCTCCAAGCCGACGGTGAGCAGATGTTTCTTGTCGATGGACTTCACGTACGCCGCCATCTCCTCGATCCAGCGCTGCAGGAGAAGGCAATTCAATCCCCATTCCCACCAACGCAATTGGACCACCATCAGCACGGAGCAGGTAAAAATAACCACAATTTGGAACGTGGACGAACGCATCGATTGACACGAAAGGTAAAAACGAACACGGTCACCGACGCGACCAATTGAAGACATTGACGGCACCTGCAGCGTATCGCCGGACGGGTCCGTGGTGCAGCGGGGCTCGTTCATCAGCTCCCACGCGAGGATGGTGGGGTCGTCCCTGTACTCCACCCCTGTCAAGTGGTTCTTCCTCGTCAGCAGCGTCTGCGCACAGAAAAGCGTCAACCGGCCTGGGGTTATCCTTTTGGCTCTCCACCACCGACACACCCCCAAATTTCACTTTCACCCCACCATGGTGACTGGCGACACAGTTAGTTAACCGACACTGCTACAGTGTCCTCCACAGTAAACTAAAAAATCTTGCCGCGAGCTCGATGGAATTGGGAACCCAGCTGAGCTGTGTGTGTGAGAGAGAGCTGACCAACCTTGAGGTAGACTTTGAAGTAGTCGCGGATGGCGGGGTCGAAGAAGAAGGAATCGTTGGAGGCGGAGAGGCCGACGCCTTCCTCCCACGCCCACCTCACGTACTGCGTCTTCCCGCCGTACGCCTCCAGGTTGTTCGCCAGGCTCAGGATCAGCCGCACCCCATGCCGCCCGGCCTCCACCACCACCCGGTCCAGCGCCTGCGTCCCCCCCCCCCTCCATTATTAGCATCTACTACTAGGTAGAAGCACGGCGGCATTCCCGGCGGCGCCGCCGCCGCCGCCGCCGCTAAAATTAAGGGGGGTAATAATGAGCTTTATTGTTTTCTTACCTTGAAGACGCGCTCGTCGAAGTGGCCGGGGGAGACCTGGAGGGCGTTGTAGGCGCCGTCGTTGAAGGCCCAGGAGCGGCAGACGGTGAGGCCCATCCCGGCGGCGGCTTGGAACATGCGGGACACGCGGTTCCGGGACCTGGGCTCCACGGCCTGGTCCATGAGCCAGTACGAGTTCCACCCGTTGGGGTAGAAGGGCTGCCCGTTGAGGAACAGCTGGGCGCCGCGCCGCTCCACGAAGGCCGCCGCCGCCGCCGGGCGGAAGCGGGAGGAGGAAGGCCAGGAGACGGAGACGGAGTCGAGGCCGGAGCCGGGGAGGGAAGGGAGCGAGATGTGGCGGAGGTCCACCCCGCCCAGGGTGAAGTAGAGCAGCGCCACGAAGCTGGCCACGCCGAGGACGTGGTACAGGGCCAGGCCGCCCGCCATTGCCGTCGGTGCGTGAGGTGGTCTCGGGAGCTATGGGAGGACGACCATGCGGAGTGGGGATACTCCCCACCTAGATGTTCTAGAATGTGGAGTGGGGCGGAGCTGAGAGCAGAGTGGAGTGGGAGGGAGGAGAAGAAGAGGGAGGCAGGGGACTGTGAAGTAGGAGGGGCTAGTGGGGAGCTCAGCTAGTCAGGTCGGGGCTCGGGCGGCTCGGCGTCGGCGGTGGTTGAGGAAAGTAACTGTGGGGTGTGCAGCTGAAGACGGGTAGGAGGTTTTGGGTCCTAGCACCTCTACAAAGCTAAAATTGTGCTTTTACCTCCCTGCAAAACGTCGGCCAGGGCCTAGAGGGGATGCTTCTTTTTATTTATGGATACGATACGAATAAGATTTGAATGTAAATGCATTATTTGTCGGCGGCCATTGAATGTTGTTAATATGGGGTTTCCGCACCGCATGTGGCTACATAAACGTGGATAAAAATCTCCAACGCGCAACCTCTTTGTCCTACATTTATCCTTCTACCACCAATCCCTCCATGAGTGACGCGCGGTTAATGAAAAAGAAAAAGATGTTTAAATCCACGTGTTTTTTAAAACCTAAATTGGTGTAAATATTTATTATAGTCTTGTCAAATTATGTGTAGTTTTATCTCATGGTGCATTAACCTGTGGGCTGGAGGAAAGTTGCCACGCCATGAGGTCACAAGACTCACAGTTCACATGATTCCTTCAGTCAGATCTCAGGCCACCGCCCAAAGGCCAGGTAAAAAGGACACAGAGCTCCCCCACATGCTTAACCAACACAGAGAGATCTCGAAAACACAGCGCCAGGAAAATGGTCCTTGCCCCTAGATCCCTCCTGCTCGTCCTGCCATCGTCAGCCCAACTCCATGACAAAATAAGTATTAAAAAAAAACTCCATGACAAAATGAATCGGCGTAAAGAAATGGCCAAATGGGAAACCTCAGAGAAACCATGCTGCCCCTGCCTGTTTATTGCACTCTTCCACTCCTGGCCGTTTATTGCACTTTTCCACTCAGTTCAAAGGATGATTAGATAAAATGGCTCTGCCAAATCCCTGTCTGCAGCGCCCCACAGCCAAACTCTAGTGTGCAAAACGTATAGCACAAATTTGGGTAGCCTGGGCCCACCTTCTTACCTTATGATGCAGACAGTTCCTTGACGTTTATGACTTTCAAGAGAATGGGGGAGAGCGCGAAGAAGGTCGTTGCTTGTCCTCGTTTGTTTGCGGAGATTTCGCGATCCCCTGTTTACTATTCCGGGCAACGCATTTACTGCCCTGTTTTTCACTACCAACTTGGAGTGCATGTTTTCTCAAGGATAACAATAGATTATCACGTGCATTGCAACAGCGAGCCCATCTCGCCGGTGACGCGTCGACCGGGTAAATAATAGATTATCAACATGCAGCGCGGTACACGCTGCGCAAGAATAACAAACTCATTTAAGAAGCCAAGCAGGCACTGTATTTTACTTTAGATTATGAAACAAGCTGTTGTCTGGCTGCGTATAAATTACAGTCCCGCGCGACGCCAAGATTCCCATGCCGCGGATAAAAACTACTGGCAGTGTTACTTACCCCCGGCTTTACTTTACCAAATCGATGCGTGGTCACATGCGCCAGGTTTTACGGTTTAACCCTCGGGGTCTGATGACTTTTCTACTGCCCATATTCTCTCGGTGAAAAGAGAGAGCTTGCTTGAGCTTTCAGCTTCGCCTAGCTTTCCGAAGCGACCGGGAATCGAAGCCCGATCTGCCTCCTGTTCGTGGGTTAGTTCCTTGAGATCAACTCAACTGCACGACTGTACGCCCGTACTGCTGAACTGAACTGAGATCGGAACTCTTTCGAGCAATAAAAATAAAAACTTGGACGTGAGACAGGCAGGTCCCCCAAGCCCCATTTTCCAATCAGAAGAAAAGGCAGGCACCGGACTGTCAAAGAATCATGGAATCGCGGGTCAGGGCGATTGGAAAAGCTAATTAAGCTTCCACTACCGGGATCTGATGGTTCGGCCGGCCGGACTTGGCGCTGCCCGGAATCACAGGAGCGGCACACGGAACGTGCTGGCGACTCGCTTTGCCTGTCCCTCCCGCCGACAGCCCGTGTGTTGGGCGGAAATTGATGGCTGCAGGTTGCTTGCCCCCACCGCCCACCGCCTGCTGCCGAATACTGCCGCAAGCGAGGGCGACCGTCGGCCAGTGCTTTCGTGGACTCGGCCAAGTCGCGCGGGCCCTGACGTGTGGAGTAGCGTTTCCTCTTTTTTTTTTCCCCCGTCGCAAGAAGGAACAAACCCTTAGCCCGGGGAGCAAGATGGGCCGTGAAGGGCCTTTCAGGTCCACATACGGCCCGCTTTCTGTTTAGGCGAGGGGGGAGGGGGAAAAGGGGAGGAACGTGTCGCGCGCGAGGCGAGGAGTTCCCGCGCCGCGCTCGTCACGCGCGCACATGGGATGGGACTACGCAGCGGCGATGGCGGGACGGCTGCGCGTGCGGAGTGGCAGGATGCGGTTGGTCCACGAGTCCATGAGGGAGACGGCAAGAGCACGAGGCGCGCCGCCTGCCGATCCGTGGATCGTGGAGGTGTGGTGTTGTGTGTGTGGCCGCGGCGGCGAGCGCACGGCGCAGGCCGCGATTGGTGGCCGCACCTCGTGAGGAGCCGAGGACGGGGCAATCTTCGCCGTGCCCGTGCCCGTGCCAGAGATGGAAAGATACGGCCAAAAGAGTGCGTTGGGCCATTCCGTCATTGGGTATTTGGGTGACCCGGGGTCGTTGCACCGATTGATGCAAATCTTGGTTGACGAGTGGGAAAGAATGGCACTTGGACACTTGTCCTAATAACACTAAAATGGTACTCTCTCCGTCCAAAAAGAATGCAATTCTAGCCATTCACTAGATTCATAGCATCTTCAATGAATCTGGACAAATAAGTGTCCAGATTCATTAGATATGCTATGAACCTGGACACTCCAAAACATGGCTAGAATTGCATGCTTTCTGGGACAGAGGGAGTAATTCACTTGAATATGATTATATGAACTTGTGAGCCTACATAACGCCCTAACCACGATGGGTTCTCTCTTTTTTTTTCCAGAAAAATAACAAGAGCGATGAGCACTATCCCCCTTCACATAAGTTCCCTCAAATCAATTTTCCTCATTTTGCACGTGTAGTGCACACAGGCTAGGGTGTTTAGTTGCGAAAGTTGGTCCAAATTTACTTAGTAGATTCTGTTGGAAGCGTCAGGGGCGGACCTACGTAGAGGTGAGTGAGGGCACAGGCCCTCCCTCAACTCTTTGATTCAAAAGGAACAAAAACAATTTTACCATAGAAAAGCTTTCAAATTTTAGTTGTTCTTAAGGAGTGCCCTCACTCAATATTTAGTCTAGGTCCGCCCCTGGGAAGCGTGTTCGAGGGAAAATGAACAATAAAGTTACAATGAATAGTGAGTTTGGACAACTTTTTTAACCAACTAAAGGGTGTGTTTAGATTGTAGGAAAAAATGATGTAGCATCAGAAAAACATTGTAGCATTCGCTGGGAAACGTGTTTTGTGAGGGAGGAAGAGTGAAAAGTTAGAATGAATAGTAAAAAGTTAGAATGAATAATGAAAAGTTGAGAATCTGAACATGGCCTAAGCGTGTTCACTGTGGTAGATTCGGTGCTTGAGATCGCTGGCATTACTTCACTCACTTCCTGCAGTTTGGTGTCGCATTCTCAATACAACATGAGTGTTTAGACTTTAGGACGAGTGTATTGGTATTTTGAAATTGCAAAAGGTACATATCTTAACTAGTGAGCTATGATAAATGCCTAGGAAATTTCACAAAGTTTGAAGGTTATTTGGTTTGAGTTTTGTTTTTTTTATTTACATGCGCCCAATAAAAGATGGAAAGTTATGGATTTTGTAAAAGTGGCCTTATTGGAAAGACAACAACTCCTCCTGCGGGCACTCCGATGACAGCCTCGCCAGACGGTAGGAGCGGCGGACGGTGGGAGGAGCAGGCCCATGGCCTCGAGCACATCGGGCGGCAGGAGGTGTCCATGGCAGGGGCAGCATGATGGAGAGAGGATTGAGGAAAACGAGAGTAGGATGGGTTCTGAGATGTGGGTCCTTCGTCACATGTCGCTCACATCAGCGAAACCACTCACCATAACAGCCGAATGGTCAAATATGAACGGTTTTGAGAAGGATGGCTGAAGATTTATGGTTTTGAAGTTCGATATATGACCAAAACCAAACCGAGGGCATAGTTCGATGGTCAAATTTAACCGCTTCATGCAGTCTAATATATTTTGTAGCTTCATCATGTATAGCAACTAGTGTGCGAGCTCTCGTTATGTATGTGTTGTAGCGTACACAAAAATAAAGGATATCCTAAAAGAATTAAAAGTCACAAACAGCTAATATGGAAGCGTTTTACAGCTACTTGATCCCCTACATCTACGAATATATGCAGTTTTATGTTTGTCCCAAAGTAAAGAATATTTAACGTTGACCAAAAATGTTTATAGAAATATATAACTTTAAATAGAAAAAATTGCATGTTATGTCAATTGGTTTCATGATGAATCTAGTGTCATCATTCTTAAGTAGTCAATCTTTATAATTTTTTATATTGGTGATTAAAGTTAACAAAGATTGACTTAGAACAAATTCAAAAGTATTTATATTTATAGGTGGAGTATATTATTGCTGTTGGTGGGTAGGGGATTAACCTAAGGTTGCATGTCTATCTTGGAGTGATGCATTTAGCTTCATAGAAAGTGATGTGCCACTATAGACCGGCTGTTAGCTTAGTTTTCTCTTCTTCTCTGCCTTTTCCTTTGGCCTTCTTTTGATTTGTATCTTGGTTACTCTTTTATTTTCTAATATATCTATTCGGTAGGAGCTTGCCCCTCCTGTTCTCCTAAAAAAACTATAGATCGGCCATTGAACAAAGTTAGAACAAAGAAATAATCGAGTAATCTCTTAGACCACTCCACTTCACAACCTGCAGTATATGGACGACCGTCATGCACAAGGCTTATAAGTACATGACCTTCTGTGAAGGGCAGGTGCAATTTGTAACCAATTAACATGTACGCATGCTCATTGATATATAGGTTCATCGCAAGTACTATTTGATACCTACTTTCTAGTTGTATATTTGTAATAAAATGAAAACTTGTAGTGCTAGCTAGTCTGCAGCTTGATGCTGTAAACCAGGAACACCAGTTGTTTACTAGAAAATGGACGCACATCTATATGCATGTTGAGTTGCTATTCTTTTGTGCTAATCTCTCATCAATTAACAATTCAACATACATACTTCATAACCTCATTTTGAATGTTTTCCCCCACAAATTTGTGCGGATCATAATAAATCATAAAGTATATTATTGCCCTGAAAATGGTCCCTCGTTGGATGTGGATCTTGGACCGCCAGGGAGGAAACTTAACAAACAAGTAGCTTCAGGGTAACCCTGAACACGAGAAGACATTAAAGCAAGGCGCAAACACTGTATGGGTAAAGCAATTCTCGCCGGGAGGTAGCTAGTGCTGGCTGGGCGTGACACATTACAGATCCCTCACCTTTCCGCCAAAATTAAACCTTGCAATCAACAAACCCTTTCTTTGGACCGAAATGACCATCACAAGGGCAAATGAGCTATACATATTATATTGTCCCTTTGTATATGGATGATAGAGAGGTACTTAACTTTGCAGGCAGACATGGATTAGGATTGGGATCAGGATAGGCAACCAGGTATATGTCTTAGGATGATTCAACGAAGGAGATCCGGCGGAAAGCACGAATCACCACTGAAAATTGGAACGTCGTGGTCAGGAGTCGGGACACCTTGCGTTGCTTGTTGGAGCGGTTGGTTCCATGTCCTCTCCCGACACATTATCTTTCTTTGATTGGAGAAAGTTGGCGCATGGCTGCCGTATCCTAGCTACCATATGGTTCATGAGAACATCCACAGCACGTCTATATAGTCAGGAGTAGGATATCACAACTATTTCCAATGCATATTGTGTAAAGTTGCATTCTGTTGACGATTGTGGTATGGAGTCCCATCCTACCTCCCTTTGCAACCTCTACAAAATATATGCGGGAATCATTCTATGACAAAGAAAACTATTTTTTCTAAAGATCATTTCTGTCTACAAGACAGGTGTTTTCTCCTGCAACGGGAAATTTCCAGTGAACAATTTTGTTCAATAATGCCAGCTAGCATCACACCATAGGTAGATGCTATATACGTGCAGACTGAAAACCCGCATACAGAAAGAACACGTACTTCTCTCCTTGCGTTACAAGGTTACATCCATCATCAATCCTGTTCATCTACTGTTGACTCCAACAAATATCTCGCTTTCTATAAGACTAATCAACAAGCGCTCATGCACACGATTCAAGCAGCGTATGGACCGACCAGAGGCCATCAGATCAAATCAAACAGCCTATCAAGCAGGGCAGCGGGCCCATCAGGGCAGGATGATGTTTCTGTCCACGTCGCCCAATTTACTCCGACAGCTCAGCGGTTCTTGAAGCATCGACACGAGATGATTACAAACAGAAAGGCCGGTGCCCATCCTGACCATACAAAATCTATTATTTCCGAGTAATGATAGAGCATGTAGTAGTATGCACAATCAGCCGGCGTGCCGGGTGCACCTTCTTTCTGCACAAACACTTTCTCTTGCAGACAGCAGGCACTATATATACACCATCCACCATCCCTTTGCCTTCTTCTACCATACTGAGCTTCTTCTATAAATTTCATTTCACCCTTGGCCGAGCACACAAGTACCCACCCCATAAACAACGGCGATAAGCTTTGTTACTTGTTAAACGACTTGCAGTTGGTGAGGCACACACATCACAAAACACCATGGGCGTCCTGGACCACTTCTCCGATCTCTGCAGCATCACGGAGACGAAGGAGGCCCTCAAGCGCAGGAAGAAGCGCCCGCTGCAGGTGAGCTTGCCTCTCGATCGATTGAGTTAATTCTCGATAAAGAAAAAAAAACTGCTTATGATCAAACAAAAACTCCGCTGGGGTTCGTGCGTATCTGCAGACTGTAAACATCAAGGTGAAGATGGACTGCGAGGGGTGCGAGCGGCGGGTGAAGAGCGCGGTGAAGTCTATGCGGGGCGTGACGAGCGTGGTGGTGAACCCGAAGCAGAGCAAGTGCACGGTGACGGGGTACGTGGAGCCGGCCAAGGTGCTGGAGAGGGTGAAGGCCACGGGCAAGGCGGCGGAGATGTGGCCATACGTGCCCTACACGATGACCACCTACCCGTACGTCGGCGGCGCCTACGACAAGAAGGCCCCCGCGGGCTTCGTCCGCAGCGCGCCGCAGGCCATGGCCGACCCCAGCGCGCCGGAGATCAAGTACATGAACATGTTCAGCGACGAGAACGTCAACTCGTGCACGGTCATGTGATCGATATGATCATCCCCATAAGCCGTCGATGCCAGTGGGAGTGGGCATGGCCATGGCCATGCATGTATGTATGCATGCTAGCTACAGTACGTATGTACTTCGGAGAGTAAAAAAGGAAATTGAGCATCTATGCGTCTACCAATTTGCCTTAAAAGAATGTTTGTATATGCTATGCCCATGCATGCGTTAGGCTCAGGGCTTGTTTTAATTCCCGTTTGATCGGCGGTGGTTTGGTTCTTGCAGCGACGACGATGCCACCGATCGAATTTACCTGTACAGGTACAAACCTGAAGGCGAGGTAGAATATCTATAAGAAAGCATCACCATTTCTGGCGCCCTTCTCCAACATGAACATCTATGGCAGAGTGTTCTTTTTAACACATCTATTCTGAGATCATCAAGTTTGGCACTAGTAGTAGCAGTAGTAGTATCATGGCGTTTCTTCTTATAAAAAAATACACTGCTGACTACGTGGAACAGGAATCCATCAGGTATCATCGATCAAAAGCCATGACGACATCCTTTTCAGACAATCCTGAAATAATGAAGCATATTCTTCATCCAGCATTCCAGCTGTACACATATAACATGTGATTCTCGATCCTGAGACTTTTGCCGCCTTTCGAAACCATGCTAAAGAAAATACCAGTTAAGATGTTGAACTATAGCAGATAATATAACTGATCATGGCTTCGATCAACATCGACTGTAGATCTACGAACTCTGATTGCTTTCTAGCTTGTGCCAAGTGTTGACAGTGGTGCCGTCAACTGACTATGCGAGGACATGAGGACCCGGGTATGTATTTTCAGGTGCAAGCAACACAGCTAATCAATATGCCATAGGCCAAACAATATATGACCACATAAACATAGCCCTAGTCGGCATTGTTGCCATATAATAGCAGAGTCCGTATCAGTATACTCCTATGACAGCACATCGGCAGTAAAATTACTGTAAGTGAAACAATATGGCTTGGAGTTAAATTACTGTTGGTAAATTGAATCTACTACTAACCATGGGAACTGTATAAGCACTAGACCTCTGTTTTAGCACAATACAATCAATTGAATCTTCCTTAGCTTAAGCTCGAGCAACGCCTCCTCTAAATGGATATCTCTGTTTTTTTAAAAAAAAAATCACAAGGATATTATTAGCCATACTATACATGTTGAGTGCACCAACCTGCAATTGAAACTAGCACCTCATTGTTGAAATAGCGGTTATACTGGTGTGTTCATTATGTAAACCATGATGTATCAAGTTTGCATTTCTACTGATCCCACATCCCAGCCTGTAGCCCAGCAGGGGCCGCAGGGGAGATGTTGAGGCTGGAATCAATGGTGATGCCCAAGCCTTTTGTCCTAATCTCTTCGTTCAGAGGTAGAACCAGATACAAATATAAGCACCACTATTGTTTTTCTCACATCTGCTGAACCCCAATGTTGTAAGACTTTAGGCTTGCAAAAGGCCCATTTGAAATGAAATCAAGTGCTGAAAGTCTCAGATATTTCTGAATGAACAAGTAGCACTAAAACGGGGGTTAAAATGTTCAGAGGCCATGGAAGTAAGCCAGTTCAGCTTTAGGATGCTTCCCTGTCCCTGCTCCTAAATTCAGGTCGTGGTCCTGATAATTATTCAAAATTGTTGGTTATTATAGTGCTAACAAGGAGGCCAACATGCCAAGTAGATTTCGTTTCAAGAAAAAAAAAAGGCCAAGTAGAAACTTCATTTGCATTAGGGCCTTTTCGGTTTTCTTCCATTCATGTGGAATGGAGTGGAACGAGGGCCTGTTCGGATGGAATGAGGAGGATTGAATTCTAAACAGGTCACTTTAGGATTCAATCTCCCTCATTACACCCACCAGCCCATCAAATCACAACAAGGATCCACAAATTAGTTTAACAGATGTATCATCAGGTATTTACAGGACATCATTCAGTATGAATATCTGCTCTAGCACTTTATAGCCGAGCACTTGTGTACAGATGTCAATTCTTATTTCTCGCTTGGGAGATTACACTGAAATCCTATTCCACATAGAGATTGGGATGCCAGGAGTGCGCCAGGAGTTTCTGTGTGGATTCCCAGTCGAAGGAGTAACTACATTGTCATAAGAGTGCATATATGATTTGCCTTAAGGGCGTGTCATAGTTAGGCATCCTTCTTGGCATCAGAAATGTCCTTCTGGTCGTGCTCGCTCTCTTTCGATATTCCACGGTTTGCTTCCTCTAGCATCGTCTTGTTCTGTTTTGAGACAGCCTCCAGGTTCTTCTTGAGCCTTCGAATTTCTTTGACATAGTTGTGGAGACGATCAATGACAAGAGCAAGGAATAAGGAGTATCCTGAAAGAATTTGGTGTGGCGAATTAGAATTTGCCAATGAAACTGCACAAATCGTGACATTGAACATATACTGTGCTGGGCCTACAGCCCTATACAGGTAGAACTGATATCTGAGTGAGTGGACACATTGCATTTCGCTCTCATTGCTATCTGAAGGAAAGAAAATGTGACACCAAAAAGCAGGTTATTGTTTTTTTTACTGTTACACAGGTTGAGTTTTGAGGTCCAGCTAGGAAAACAGCATGCGTCACATTGGCATAGGTTAGACTAACAAAATCTTAAATTATATCTAAGTGGTACCATATTTTTATATCCAAAACGTGTTGCCTTAATGACAGGGGATAGGGGTATATTCTTAAGGCCAAAAAAATCTGCTACATGTCCTTGAAAATCCTATTCCAGGACATAATGGAATTAATCGCAGAAATGATAATGTATCATTGAAATGCTCTAGTGAAAAAGACTGGTTCTATCAATTATTTATATACTTGCATTATCATACACTAGGAGGGAAATAGGAAATACTCTATGTGAAACTCTTCTGAATTTAACTTATATGTTCTGGTGGAGTTTGATTTCCCTGGTGCAAGGATTCTTAGAACAATGCACTGTAATTGTGAAAGCACATTAAAGCTACAGAACTGGGTTTGTAGTGATGCAGTAAAGTTACGATGGTACATACAGCAGCCACATTTGTTGGTGTCACAAATGGTGTCTCACAATGGTATGGTAGATCTTCTATCATAAAAGGCCTGTTTGGATATAATGATTAATCAAGGTCTTTAGTTTCAATTTGAATGAAATTCCAATATTCCTGAGCATGTAGCACTACGTTGTATTGCTAAGCTGATAGTTCAGAATAAAATCCTAGGTTCATGTACAGTATTTTACACGAGAATCCATTCGCCAAAAAAAAAGGGCGCCATTAGGACGGATTTATTGCTAAATTGACTTGTCTAGTAATGAATCCACCCGAAGCACCCACTCCCCACCTACCTGGATTTAGAGTGAACCGAACAGCCCCTAAGGATGATGGACCAAACCAAAGCCAGGACAATGCGAGAATTTGAGAACGGATCGATAAACTGCGAGTGCGTACCCATGAGCGAGGCCTCGAGCAGGTGGCGAGCGATGAGGACCTGATCTGTCGGGGTGAGCCCCACGACCCCGGCGCCGTCGAGCTCCCCCTCGGCGTGGCCGCGAATCTGGGACATGCTGTGGAGGCTGGACGCGAGCACAACGAGGACGGTGGCCGCCACGGTGCGCACCATGACGGGCCCGCGCCCCCGCTTAAGGCGGTCGAGGGCGAGCACGGTCAGCTTCCGCAGCGGCGTCTTGAAGAGCAGCGTCGCCGCCACGGCGGCCTCCGCGGCGAGCACCGTGAAGAGGAGCTGGATCATCGCGCCGCGCCGTCAGCAGAGAGGGGGAGGAGACGCGTGAGTGTGTTCGGTCCAGAGGTGTTCGTTCCCCTTTCTTGACGACGCCTGCGGCCGGGCCGTTCCTTCGCGTGGTGGGTTTTGGAATCTGGAAGGACTTGGGGATGGGGAAGCTGGGCCGGTTTCGTAGGATTGGATGGATGGGTCAAGGATGCCGTGCCGGAGCGGTATTTCTTCCAGGTTCCAAGTAGACGGTTTTGTTAGACCGTTGTTGGCCGTCTAGGACTGGAACGGCACAAGTTCTCATTACGATCAGCAAGGCAACCATCAGAGATTCAAAGCCAAACATTAGTTTAAATTTCATTGTATCGGTTGGGAAACCGAGAGGGGTTTCCAACCGGTGCAAAAATGCATGTCCCCATCCTCTTAAGCAAAGATTTAATATATAGATAGGATGAAAGGAAAAAAAATTGACTTCCCATGAAAATATAGGAAAACTTGTTTAGCCTAGAAAAAAGAAAAAAAAATAGTATAGACCTCAAAACATGTTACATTGCTACTTCATTGTAAACAATTTGCATTCCCTCATCATCCCAAAACGTACTAGAAAGTGTTGTAAGTAAAATGGCACTAGACCATTGTTTATGATTTTGATGACGGATTGAATAACAACATAGATATTCTAAGGCATCCAAAATGGTGGTTAAAAAGTCTGAACAAATGCTCGCAAAGAAACGATGCGAGACAGTCAAGACACAGCACCGACGCTTTGCACCGATCTCAACGATGACTATGAAAACCATCATATCAATCGAAGATGCATTGCTGTATTGCATGATGCAGCTGTATTGCATGATTGCATCGATCAATTCAGTATACCGACGAATCAATCTGTGCCGACGAGTCTACGAGGGATAAGACAGTAAGACCATTGACACTTTGGAGAAAGCTTTTCTGATGCACCGTGTTGGTTTTCTAGCCAGTGGCTAGTGAATTTACGTCGCACAGCTTTGGCGTTCGATGGCTCGTTCACTTAAGACACAGGAGATTTATATAGTTCAAGCCGTTTCCCTACGTCCAGTCAATCTCTGTGAGTTCATGTTTCCTTTTTTTAAAAAAAAATGGCAGGAGCACTGCCATATATATAAGTAGAAGAAGCAAGTCAGGTCTTACATAAGTTGCATTACATAATAAAGACTAGACTCAGCACACATACAACAACAAAAAGTACTAATATCACGATACATGGATGAGTTCCTGCCCTCCGCATGCCTGATTTTGTAAGCTGACTTCATCCTTGATCATCGCAACCACCCAAGCTGGCATCCCGTACAGGCCTGCAAACGTCCTTCTGTTCCTTTCCCGCCATAAATTCCATGCGGTGTAGATCAAAGCTTTTTGTCCCTTCCCTGCAAATTTAAATTCCACCAATCCTCCATGGAAATGTCATCTGAAGCCACCTGCAGTAGGCCTCCAGTCTCCTGTTGACATACGTAGCCAAACCTCCCTTGCATATACACAATGCAGAATAAGATGCTCCGCTGATTCTAGGTGTTTCCTAATTTGAGTACTGGGCTGGCTTACAAAGGGTAGGGATGGCAACGGGCGGGGCGGGGCGGGGGGACGATCCCGTCCCCGCCCCGATCCCCGATCAGGCATCCCAGCCCCGGCCCCGAAATTCTAAACGGGGCAAAAACTTTCCCCGTCCCCGTCCTCGTCCCCGCCGGTTCCCCGAACCCCGACGGGGCCCCGTGGAGATAAAATGCCCAGCAAAAAGAAGCAAATCGAGCTCTCAGAAATAAAAGAAATTCACCAAATAAGTTCACACTTAGCATTACTAGAAGCTTGCTCTCGCAGGTTGCAGGAAGGCCACATGCAGCTACGAGGAAGCAACGCACAATAGTTCCATACCCAGGCAAACAAATAAAGTGCTAGTTCACTAGCCTATTACAATAATGACCAGGAACATCTTCGGGAGAGCTGGTGGTTGGCGTGCGTTCCAGTAGCTTGTGAGGAGCTTGTAGTCAGCGACGGAGCGGAGGGAGTAGTCACCGGCGTTCTGGACGCGTGGCTTGCAGGCTGAGGCTTCGGACGTCCGACGCTTGCAGCGTTGCTGGCTTGCCGCATGTGCACGAAGCGAAGCTATGCAACTGAGGACCAAGACGTGGGGAGAGACGGCGAGTGGGCGGCGGCGGCGGCGGCCGCCCCTGCTGCGCTGGTGGATGGAGAGAATGAGATATGTTCAGGGTTCGGTGGAAGGGGTCAGCAGCATATATACTCGTACGTTGGGCTGGGCTGCTAATGCTACTTGATGGGCCCTGCTCGGGGCCTTGTTGGTGCCCCACGGGGCAAATTCGGTCCCCGTCCCCGTCCCCGGTTTGTTTCGGGGCCCCGCCCCGGCTCCCCCGTGGGGGGAAAATTCCCCCGTCCTTGCCCCATTCGAGGCGGGGCTCCACGGAGAATTTTGCCATCCCTAACAAAGGGGGCACTTGCAAGCAGGTGTTTGGGTGTTCAGGCCAGACGCAAGACTAGAGGTCTGGAGCTACAGATGGCCATTGGCTGAGCGGAAGATTGCAAAAAATAGATGAAGTTGTTTATCCCCAAGGTAATCTACAACCCAAACATTCGCCCTACCTCTCTAGATCGAAAATGTCGGAAAACATCCATGTAAGCTTTTTGGCTCGCCATGAGCCTGCAAATTAAATTCAGGTGAGGAATCCTTCCTGTATTTTTCAGAGATGAAAGAAAAGCACATAAAAGCCTCTATGACCTTCCGTTCATCACATTAGATTAGAGTAACATACATATTTGTTTCTAATAATTTGGTAATGTATCGTACAATATTTTGATCTTCAGTTTTCACCAAAAGAACTAGTGTATCTTTCCTGTTCCTTTATGTCACGAACCAACAAATATTTCATGTATGCGTTTGTTGGTGCACTGTCATAAAATCATGTGTCATTAGAACAAAGGTTTTTACAAACCTATGACACGTTTACTACAAAAAGATATCACATTTCCGCCTAACTGTTAATAACTATTGAAATTCATACATGCTTAAAGTCACAAAAAAAAATCTACTACATTTTTCATGTTGAAATTTAGAAAGTATTTGGACATTCAATACGTGAAAAAAATCACTAAGATGAGTTATGTCAGGACTTAAGGAGTATTAAGTGACAAATTTCTAAAATTGTTGTTGGCCATGAATACAGGAGAAGAAAAAAAAGAAACAAGCATCTCCAAGAGCCTAGCTAAACCAATTCGGTTAGGTAAAAATGAAGAGGTGGAGGTGAAAATGCAACCCAACAGGCTTTCCTTCTTCCTCTCTTCATAAATCTCACTTTGCATTCCCTCCCCTTCCCTAACCATCTTTGGTTAGCGCATCCTACTCTCTATCTCTACCCTTTAGGATTTGGAGAGTTAGTTGGTTTACTCCACCGTTAGGAAGCTTTCTATTTCTTTTACAATCGTAGTAAAATTTTAAATTTTGTTATGATCTGATGCAGTATTCATGGAAGGTAGATCTAATATGAAGATACTTTCTATATTTTTCAATTTAAAAATTATATTTTCATTTAGGTTTATCATTTCAATTTTCACTAAAGATGTTGATGCAAATTCTTCTGAAATATGATGATATGGGGAATAGTTTAAAAGTAGAAGCCCTGCTTGTCATCCCCAATTCATGAACCATTCGATTCATGTTAACATCTGCTATGGATAATTATGAGCTCAGTTAGTTGGTGTTGTCGACCATCTTCGAGACTCATGCGCGGTGTGGTGGAAGTGCCTAATCAAGACACTGGTGTGGCCGTGTGGGAGTTGCCGATGAAAGCCAATTAAGTTCTAAAGCAAGGACCAAGTTGATGCTTGCGGGTACTGATTTCATCATAGAGGCATCGCAATTGCAAATCCTGCACCACCTTGAATGCTCCATCTCCGTTGTTTTACGGCATACATCATTGGTGCACGAGCCATCGAGGGCACAAGCAATGAGGTGTGATGGACGTATGTGGCGGGCTGCAGGCGGCGATGAACTGAGTAGCTGTGAAGCGAAAGCATTGCACCATGCATCGGGGAGTGGTTGCCACCTCTGCACCGCATGTAAGAGCTCTTCTAAATCCAAGCTGATGCTAGATTGAGGCTAATCTTTATATGTCTTACAGCATGGTATTATGTTTTGTGGATGTGCCACAACTACCCCTTGTGCTAGGGCATGTGTTGTCGTTTTTTTTTTTTTGAGACAAATTCTTCATTCATCAAGAGCCAGAAGATTTACAATCGGACTCTAGAAAGTGCTGGATACTGGGGGGTGCCTCAGAGTACCACTCCACCTTCCCAGATTCTCCAACCACTCGTCTAGCCAACTCATGGGCAATGTTATTACAGACTCGACTTGTATGCGTAAGTTCAAAATCAGAAAAATGCAGACTCAGTTCGTGCATCTCCATCAGTACTGGTGATAACGCCGATCGTTGTGTTTCCTTCAGCTCCCATAAACGAACTAGTTCAAGATTGTCTGTCTCTAGGCAGACTCCTCACACCATGTGCAGTTGCTAGTTGGAGGCCATCCCGACAGGCCCAAGCTTCCACCATCAATGCATTCAGACAGTGATCATATGTTCTTGCTTGTGCCCCCAAAAAGACCCCATCACTATTTCGCAGCACACCACCTGACGCACCAAGGCCTGACTCCACCATGAAAGCAGCATCCACGTTACATTTGAGCCACCCAGTATTTGGAGCCATCCACCTCGGTACCTCCTTAACCTTCTGAGTTTGCCGTTGTCGATGCAAAATCTCCCAAAGGTCAGAAGCCATGTCCCTCACCCATAAGACAGCTTGATTGATCGGCAAGGTAGCCTCTCCATGTCGCCTCTTATTTCATAGCCACCATAACGCCCACAATCCCCACATACCACAAATGATAATTGCATTATTTTCATCTTTACCCCATACCAGCAGGTCTCTTGCCCAAGTATCTGGGTGTAATCTAGGTAATTTAACGCCTGTCATTGTCTTTGTCTGTTCCCAGAAAATTTTTGCCACAGTACAGTGCATTAATACATGTCCATGACTCTTCCGGTGCCCCACAAATATCGCAATTAGCCACTCGTTCAATATGGCGTTTATGCAACACTTGCTTTGCCGGTAGAAATTCATGGATAACTCTCCACCAGAACACCTTAACCTTTGGTGGCACATCCAACCTCCAAATTCTTTTCCATGAATCATCTGATGAAGTGCCTTGCTCCGCCATATTTTCCTGCTGCTTTGCATTATATAGCAACCTATATGCGGACTTCACCGAATAAATTCCATGTCTCTCAGGTTCCCAACTCCATATATCAGTCATACGAGCAGTCACTGGAATTTTGAGAATAGCATCTGCATCTATACTGATGAAACAACTCCGAATCATCTCTTCATTCCAAACACCACTCACTATCAGGAGCTGGTCAGCATGTATGAATTCCTGTCCTTCTCTGGGTGTTAAGGGTTTCACACTGAAATGATTAGGAATCCATCTGTCCTCCCAGACTCGCACACTAGCACCATCCCCAACTCTTTTAATCAGTCCCAACTTGAGGGCTTCTCGGCCAGCCAGTATAGCACGCCATGTGTGGCTCGCCTTCCTTTTGCTAGTACACTCCAGAAACTCTGAATTATGAAAGTATCGTCCCTTAAGCACCCTCGTACATAGGGATTCTGGTCTTGTCATGATCCTCCAACCTTGTTTCCCGAGTAGTGCTAGGTTGAACATCCTGGGGTCACGAAAGCCCATCCCCCCATCACACTTTGGCAGGGTAAGGCGATCCCAGCGTAGCCAGTGAATATGTCGATTATCCGCTGAGCTTTCCCCACCAATAATTGGCAATGCTCTGCCTCATTCTCTTGCACGTGTCCACTGGTAATAGGAAGCAGCTAATGGAGTATGTGGGTAAGGCCTGTGCAACAGATTTTAATAGGACTTCTCTGCCCGCACAGCTAGCTTCACGCCCACTCCAGCTTCCAATTGCTCCTCTTACCTTGGCTGGCAAGTACTCAAAAGCTTCATGTGTTGAACGGCCTATCTCAGTTGGGAGACCCAAGTACCGTTCTGCAAGAGCCTCCTTCTGAATTTCTAGCCTGTTGCGAACACATGTTTTCATCTCACCCAGGCAATTGGTACTAAAAAAGATCGATTTCTCTTTATTAACCAACTGCCCTGTCCCTCTATTATAGGTTTCCAGAATCTCTCTTAGTCGATCAGCCCCTCTTTGCGATGCTTCAGTAAAGACAATACAATCATCCGCAAATAGAAGGTGTGATACCCAGGGTGCATGGACTCCCACGCGTACTCCCCCTAGAGATATGCACTGGGCCAATTCCTCTAAGCAGGCACGATAACCCTTCTGAGCAAAGAAGAAATAGATAGGGCGATATTGGGTCCCCTTGTCATATTCCTCTCGTCGGCCTGAAACGATATGATAGTACACCATTAATTCTAATGGAAAAAGAAACTGAAGTCACACACCTCATGACCAGCGCGACATAGGATTCATGAAACCCCAACTTCAGCATTACTCCTTCCAAATACTCCCAATCCACACGATCATATGTCTTTGCCATATCCAATTTAACAGCACATGCCCCTGCTTTCCCCTTCTTCCGTTTTAGGTAGTGTGTGCATTCGTAGGCTATCAAAACATTATCCGTGATGAGCCTTCCAGGCACAAAGGCACTTTGCTCTTCTGAGATGATCTCATCCAAGAAAAACCTCAATATGTTTGCCAACACCTTTGAGCAAATTTTATATATGACATTACACAAGGAAATTGGACGATATTGCTTAATCTCTTGCGCATTCTTGCATTTTGGAATCAAGTCTATGGTGGTACTATTAATTTCCTCCGGAAGCATACCACCATTCAAGAAATCCAAAACCGCTGCAGTTACCTGCGGACCAACTAGCTCCCAGTGCAACTGGAAAAAACCCGTCGTGAATCCGTCAGGCCCCGGGGCTTTATCTGCTCCCATCATGAACACAGCCCGACGAACCTCATCTGCATTATAAGGTCTAGTGAGAGACTCGTTCATGTCATCCGTTACCTTCCGCGGGACATGCTCTAGCACCGCTCCAGGATCTAAATTACCCTGCGCTGCAAACAAATTTCTATAGAACTCAGTGGCCACACCTTCCAATTCTTCTTGTTTAAACACCACTGAACCATCCTCCCTTTTTAGGGATTTAATTTTATTTCCCTTGTAAGTTCCCTCGCCTTTTGTTGGTGAAGACGCATTTTTGTTGGGCCGGATGTCATTATTCGTAGTATGCCACATTCTCTCCCATGTGCTAGGGCGTGACATCATTTAGACCTACTTTAGGTAGGTAGGTGTCACGGTTTTAATCCGCTTTTCTATATTAAACGTGCAATGTAGATTTTTGTCTCATTTCCTTAATTAAAAAAAGAGGTATTTGATATGTTGTCTCTCACACTTTTGAATGTAATTCAGGTGATACTCTCCCCTGTTAACCATTAAAAAAGAGCCGGAAGGGATGCCCATCACTTGAGACTACTTATCTTTTCCTTGCGCAAAAGTTAAATGTGTCCGTACGATATATCATATATGTAACTTTTGGCCAACCTGATTAACATTTAAAGTATTGTTCAATGATGCGATTTTTTTTCTCTTTTGCCTATAATACGTTACCTGTTCCTTTCGCCGATCGAAATTCTGTCATAAATCAGCATTGAACTTTCTCCCTGCCTCCATATTAGTCACTGAAGTTTGGCTGCCAGGACAAGGGAACTCGCTATGGTGATTTATATCCAAAAGTAAACCAAGAGCTACTCAATGATCAACCTGCGGATCCTAGACATAGCATGCATAGTCGTCCCTCCGAGTAGAGCTGGGTCGTTAGCCGACAGGCATCGTCGCATCAATTCCCATCGTCCTACTCAGCCCAAATTGTTTAAGCACGGTGCTTGTCGCTCTACCAGTTTCATCAGCCGCGGAGCGCGTTTGGTGGCAGCGCTCGATGCATCAGACGAGCTCATCCGAAGGAACAGGGAAGGAGAGAGCCCCAAGCTCCTCGCTCGTCCGTCAGCGTTGTTATCCAAAGCTACACTGCCGACCCTACTGCTCATAATCCCATTGGCTGTTGCGGTTTCAGACTTTTTTATGATTATTCTTGCATAGGATAGAACCATTGTTCTAGATTATCATATAACCGATCTTGAGAAGAGACGACCTTGCGCCAGCTGTGGGAGAATGGTTGTCAGAGCATTATACAAACTCATTTTCGTCAGCTTTACTGTTTGTCGCTCATGTGCCTATCTTAATCTGACTATACCTGGCACAGCATGTACTAGCCATGCCATTGGCAGTCATCGTTTAGTTTCTATTGGAATGGTTCGGTATTAGACGAGCTGTACAATATTATGGGATGTCCTGTGACCGAAACCATGTCGCGTGTGTGCCTAACTGCCTACCGAATTCCATCTCGCCCACAGCATGCCGAAACAGAGAAACCACGGGCCTCCGTCCTCTCCGTTCTCTGCAGACACAGATCGGTCCAAATATCTCCGTCGTGGAACTGTGCATCACAAGACGTCAGCAATCGATGCTTAACGTGCTCCGTGCTGTCAGATTCTTCAGGCATGAGAGAGGTAAGCCAGCCGCCTCAGATACTGCTGGTACCTGGTACCGGGTAACTGAACATGCATGATCCTCGCGCTGTCTAAGTTTTGAGTCAGTGATTATGTGTACGTAGTGTAAACGTGAAGGATCGGAGCTCTTGATCGCTGGGCATAGCCATGTGTTTTTCACGAGAGCGAGGCGATTGGGATAAGCAATATAGCAACCAACTGGGTGACCTGGCGGGATGAAGAAATGTATTATTGTTGTCCACATCAGGTATTCCATTATCTAAAAAAAAAAATCAGGTAGCGAGCGAAATGGACCTGCACCGTCGGGACGAAAATGAACATCCATTACACAGACATCTTTCTGCTAGCTAATAATGCAGAACTGGTCGTCCATATCCAACCCCGATCTTGACTTTAATGCATCCATGATCTCAAAATATTTTTTATGGTGTCATCGATGCACATAGTTCTAATAAGATACACTCTCCACCCCGTATCAGAATGGGGCAAATTTCACGTGCTCATCCGGAAACTCAGATCGCGCGCGCACATTGGCACCCCTGCTGGTCAGATGCGAAATCTCATCTCAGGTCAGGTGTCGACGCTGTATTACAGTGTGTTACCTTCACATTCCAGCATGTCCTGTGCTAGCAGAGGCAGGGCACATGAACTGTAGGCTGTAGCCAATAGCCATACCCCGACGCGTCGGTGTCAGCATGCAACTCGGCATCGTCGCGATGTGGATGCTCCGCATCGATCGTACGCTCCTGTGGCCGCGGAGGCGCCCAGCCGCCCGCCATGGATATGCGGGGGGCGTCGCGAAGCATATCCACGCCAGGCGAGGTGAGGGCAGCCGGGGTGGTGTGCTGACCGTAGCGCCGTGGAAATTTCCTACTGCTGCGGCGCGGCGGCGGCGTCACCAGCATCACCGCACGGGCGGGTCACCGCAGCGCGTAGCGAGGACAGAGCGGCGGAGGCGGGGACCCGCCGTCGTGGAATTATTGGAGTCCCCGGGCACCGGGAACGAGGCCGGGAGAGGTGGTTGTTGGATCGCCTGTCGCCAGGATTCCTGCTGCGTACTATGTGCTCGATCTATTGCCTAGAAGGCGCCAAAAGCATATGGGCCTCGTATGCGGATATGCCCTTAATCCCCAACAGCGGTAAAATCGCATTTTCAACTCGTTGAAAGTGGGGCCCTAACCATTCACCACAAGTTGTGACCTGTCAGCGCGACATGTTATTCCACTTAGCTTGGTCGTTCTTCGACGGAAAACGACCTTATCCCTGCGATGGTTGTGCGCGGCGCCGCTTCGCCGCTGCAGTTGGGTTAGGGTTCAGGGTTGCTGGGGAGACTCCTCCTGGTAGACCTAGAAGGGGTCGGGTGGGTGGAGGCGGAGATGGCCGCGGCTGTCGAAGCAAGCGGTGGTGGACGGCGACGGCGCCAGGGGAAGAAGGATGGCCGGATCAGCGTGAGGGCGGGGCGGAGGTGGCCGGGGCCGCTGGAGGTGGTGAAGGCAATGGGGGAGGCGAAGGAGGCGCGGCAGCGGGTCACGCACGGCCCTTCGTGTGTTATCCCACTCCTAGACATTCGCGCGTTCTATCTTTATTATTACTATATTCCCCTAAGTAAATGTTATCATAAATATCGTTTTCACTCATTGGAGAGTATTTTTGACCCCATGAGGTTAGATCTCACCCTCAAACCCTACCTTCACTTTAACAATATGAAAAAAGACAATTACATTTTCTCTTTAATGGATAAAATTATTATATCTCTTTATAGGAACATTTTGGTTACCTTTTTTTTAAAAAAAGGATGATAAGGTCAATTTGTCGGTGTCATCCATGTTGCTGAGTGATTGAGAAGTGCCGGAAGAGGTCGACGAGGAGAAAGTGAGTAGTCAAATCCATCATGAGTATTGAGAGGTGCTTTGGGAATATGCTTGTGTATACACTCACAATGACAAAGGATAAAAAGCAGATAATGCTTTGCTTTCACTACACATATATACTCGGGTACTTAGATCCCATGTATGATCCACAATGCTACGTTTTTTACGTTAAATATTTTATTTTCCTTGCATGATGACCTGAGAGGATGCAGAGTTACATACATTTGCAAAGAAAAAAAATGTGGCACAATGTAGAAAATGGCTCCTGCTGCAAGTCCCAAGCTTTATCTTTAGTTCTTTACAGTAATCGTCTGCAGCAGAAAAAAAATGAACAATCATATTATCTTATTTCAAAAAAATCAACAACAACCCAAGGGTAAGCTTTTCCCCGTCCCGCGGCACCATGGTCATCGGTCGAGCTCTACAAACGGTATGGTTCCATGTCCAGCGCATAGAATCCGGCTAAGTGCCTGACGTGGATCCGTGCTGTTCCCGTGGCCCAGCCAACAGCCAGGGGCCCCACTGCCCCCCGATCGCCTCATCCGCACCCATTGGGGCCCACTCTACAGTACCCAGCAGCCAACCACTGCCCGTTCGCCACGTCCCTGACGCTCCCAGCTATATATGAGCTACTTCTTTCTCCCTTGGTCGACCAAGTCGGAGAGCACCGTTGCGCATAAAAGGCAAAGGAAAAGCCGAAGCCTGTGTCAGTTAGGCTAGGCAGACACAAACCAAATTACAACACGAACACGCCATGGTGATGGAGGAAGCGATGGACGGTGAGATGAGCTTGTCGAACATGGTGCTGGGCTTCCTCGAGGATTTCGAGAGGGAGCGATACCCGGAGAACGACGACGACGAGGGATCCAGCGGCGGCGACACCGCCGAGAGCAGGGCCTTCTGGCAGACCCAACAGTCCCAGCTGCATGTAAGTCCTCGCTCCATTGTCCATTTGAATTGCCGATCAAGATCGAGCATCGAGCAATTGTTCATTTCTGGTCGGAAGACGAATCGAGAAGAATGAATTGCCGCAGCTCGTTGGCAGCACCGCCGCCACACAAGCACCACATAAAGAAATCCACGATATATATTTGGATTGATCTCTGTGTCTTGTTGTGTTTTGCGTTGGCCTAGCCCCGCCCTGGTAATATCTTCTGGTGCTGAGCGATGCAAATATGCGTGGATGTGGATGATACAGGAGGCCCTGGCCAAGACCAGCCAGGCCGAGAGCAGGATCCGTGCGGACACGGAGGCGGCCATCAAGACCATGCGCGGCGGCGCCGCCGCCTGCTCCTGCAGTGGGCGGCCCGCGGCCGGAGGGGACTGCCGGCGATGCATGCTCCGGCACGTCGCCGAGCGGCTGCGCGACGCCGGGTACAACAGCGCGCTCTGCAAGTCCAAGTGGACGCGCTCGCCGGACATCCCTGCTTCAGGTATTACGTCGCGCAATGATTCACCTTTTATTTTTACTTCCCCCATCTATCACCGATTTTCGCTGACGAAAACACACGACGATCACCGAAAGAAGAGAGCTGGATATCCAAATTAAGGGCGTTTTAGTTGTGAGAAGATTCTATGTCTGATGTCTCCAAACTGTCCTCTTTCACGTACATACAACATACATGCTGCAAGTGGGTCGTGTGATTTTGTTGTTTAGCTCCTGGTCACGTCATGCGTATGGATTTTTTTTTAGAGAGATGAGTTATAGAAGTGTTCTGCCAGTAGCGCCTACCTGCAGTAGATATCGGACACGGTCTACTCTGTAAACTCACATGCTTCACATGGTCCTGGTGCTCATCATTCCATGGTAGACGCTATTCCAAATTCCAAGTGATACAACTCCTACTAACCCCAGTATATATATATAAAAAACTCCTACTAATAACCAAACGGCCAGGCAGATGCATGTCAGGAACGCGTCTCTTTCTCTCACAGTTCAGCGCTCTTGGGCTCCCAGTTGCCGCGTCTACATCAACCCTCTCCCGGACCAAAGCAATTGCAACACGCTTTGCACGGAGGCATACCAAAACTTCCCACCAGCCAAGATATTCGATGCCCAACAAACACAACACCAAACAATTCGTTCCGTGCCGCGTCTCAAGTTTGGCTCGTCCGTTAACAATCACACACGATGACTGACGTGTCTGAAAACGTTGGTTTTTTCGCAGGCGAGCACAGCTACGTGGACGTGGTGGTGCAGACGAGGAGCGGCAAGGCGGTGCGCGTGGTGGTGGAGCTCAGCTTCCGCGCCGAGTTCGAGATGGCGCGCGCCGGCGTCGAGTACCGTGCGCTGGTGGCCTCCCTGCCCGAGGTGTTCGTCGGCCGGGCGGACCGGCTGCGCGGCGTCGTCAAGGCCATGTGCGCCGCCGCCAAGCAGTGCATGAAGGAGAACAACATGCACATGGGGCCATGGAGGAAGCACAAGTACATGCAGGCCAAGTGGCTCGGCACGCCGGAGCGCACGGCGGCTGCTACGGCGGCGGTGGCGGCGCCGGTGGTTCCATCGGTGACGGCTGGCTCGCCAGAGAAGCAGACCAAGTTCAGGGCCTCCATGCTGACTTTCGACTTTGGCCGGACGGCGGTGGAGGTCGTCTGATGAAAGTATATATATAATATATTTGTGCCTACAATGAGGATTACTACGGAGCTGCATGTTTGTTAGTAGAGTGTACCCCCGGAATTTAGGTTTTTTTTGTCAGGATTCAGAACTTCAGATTTTGGAAACACAGATGTTGAATTGGTAGTACAAGCTTGTGAGTTGCGACGCTGTATCATTCAACACTGTCACTCTAGGGAAACCTCAGGTTCTGAATTTGTTACTGAGGAATTACTCTTATTGCAAGGGAATAAAATTGAGCTTCACTTGCACTGATGAATATAGCCAGCTGGAGCGCCAAAGATCAGAAGCGCCGAATAAACATTTGATTCTAATGAGCAGTCGAATCATCTGATGACAAATTTACGCCCTTTCAAACTTATTTTGCGACGGCCTTCGTAGTGCGTGGTCCAGAAGTGAGTAAGATGACAGGAAACAGAATTACGAATTCTGTAAGACGGCACGGACTAAGGAAACTGAAACAGTAAGTTTCAAAAGAAGGAAACTAAAACAGTAGGCTACACCACCAACCTGTACGCTCAAGAGCCATGCTCCATTTCTAGTCAATAGAGAGTAAGCATTTCTGCATTTGGTCAAAATACTGTCCTAGAGGTGATATAGGCTGCTATAGCAAGTATGGATCAATCCAGAAGTGCGAAAGGGATGTATCATCTATGTATAGTAAATATATATAATTGTGGACCCAGAAGTATGAATGGGCTCTTCATGCTACACTGTAACAGTATAAAACATTTCAAGCCCCTTGGCGAAGAAGCGTATTCAGGAAGCTTTGTATGTACATTTTGTGTATTGATGAAGAAGAAGAACACTGGCATGGTAAGTAAAGCAAGTGCTACTAATGCTACAAAACCGTGAAACACAAATGAAAGCTTTTTTTGATCTACTGACATAAAAATAATTGAAAGTGCACCCTGTGGCCTATCGGATTAGCACAGCTCTGAAGGGAGAAAATGCTACTCCCACCGTCCCTAAAAGGATGACGCTATGGGATACGTGCACGTGTTGCTTTCTCAATTTTGACTCAATTTGTAGAAAAATATATGTAATATTTATATCTCTAATAAATTTGTTAAAAAACTAGATCCAAATATCTATCTAGTGGTGCTAATGATGTACTATAAATATTAATACTATTTTATATATAATTGGCTAATGCTCGTTTATTGGGAAGCGAGAATGACATCTATTTTGGGACGGAGGGTGTAACTAGTTACAACAGTTTTGGAGGAGGGGGGCCAGAGTGATCAGGTTGGCTATGTTTGAGCTTGTGGACCCAATGAGCTAGCCAGTTTTTGTGATCATGATGAATCTCCTGGCAGATCGAGCTTGGCATATTGTCGAGTGTGCCATCTCTGTCAAGGACTGCCTTAAATTTCTCCAGTATTTGAACAATTTGGAAGAAGTCAGGCCTCTTCTCCGGATGTGAGGCCCAACATTGTGCGATTAGAAGTCGTACTGGCCCTGGGCAACTAGCAGGAATGGCCGGCCTCACATTCTGAAAATTAGAAAAATATATTCATCAATATTGTGCTAGAGATGTGTCCATCAACATTTCTCGAAAAGCAACACTACTGCAGGCTTACGCGACAAAAACGTGCGTGCATTTCTTAAACTACCATACAGTGCAGCTATTCAAATGTCTTTTAACACATTATTTATTGTGCAACCCTATACCTTAATTTTGAACAGCTGGATTAATATGAAGCCATTGAAAATAATATCACGAAGGAAGGGAATGAGTATGAGGCTATTACCTTGTCAAAAACAGCAAAGGCTGCTTGAAATGGATTCAGCTCTTCATAAGGTATTGAGCCAGAAAACATTTCCCATAAGATAAGGCCAAAGCTGTAGACATCAACTTTTCGACCATATGATTTGTGCTTCATCATCTCAGGAGCCATCCATCTGAATGTCCCAGTGTCATTTGCTAGAGGGTCACAGTACTCTTCTTCACAAGAAATTCCAAAATCAACAATCTTTGCACAAAATTCTTCGTCAAATATGATGTTCTCTGGTTTCACATCACGGTGGACAACTCCCTTCGAGTGGATGTATGCCATGCCGTGTGCGATATCCAAGCTAATTTTGATAATCTTGTCTAGAGGAAGAGCTTTATGATCCAGCTTGTGCAAAAACGATCTCAATGAACCTCCAGAAAGGAATTCAGTGATGACACAGAATACCGGTGGACTGCTGCATGCTCCAACCAGCTACATAAAAAAGAAACAAAGATGGATTGAGGAGGAGGTTCATAGAAGCAAGAGCATAAATTGTAACTATCAATTATCATGACAAAAGGACGGGCTTCCATTTCATGAATCAGTGCGCTTACAAGTCAAACAATCTCCCCTACTCAGGCCTTGTTTAGATGAGTAAGTTGGTGGAAAGTTGGAGGTGTGAATAGTGCATTGATAAGCGTGTCTGTAAGAGAAGATGCGACTCGATGTGACTGGAAAGTTGATGAAAGTTGGCGAACTAAACAAGGCCTCAGTTGGATAGCAGGACTACCATGTCTATGTAAAAGTGCAGCTGCTAAATACTTACTCCACTACTGATGCTAGTCTTTCAGGTATTCCAAGTTTCCAGGTCAACTGGAAGAGGATTATGCCAATTAAATACAAGTAAATAAACACATAATCTCCGTTCATGGCAGGTCTAAGGGTTCCTCTCTCTGTTTATGCAGTTCTGCATATTGTACCAGTTGTCAACAAAAAGAAACCCCATATACATCAATAACTCAAATGTCTTGATATTTGGCCATATAATCATGATTGCATCTAAAATCATATTGTCACAGAGCAAAATAAATGAAAAACATAAGAAATGCAATGGAATTGTGCGACTACTTCCATGACATTGTAGGCTTATTCACACAGACAGTGCAGAATTACACAATCAGCACTAGAAAACAAACTCCAAAAGAAGGGAAGTTGTGAATTACCTTAATGACATTAGGATGATGCAGGCGTGACAGAGTAGTAACTTCCGTGTTGAACTGCTTTTCGAGCTGAGCAGCCAGCTCTGCATCTTCCTCGTCATCAGGTTGTCTGATAAACTTGACGGCAACAGGTTGCTCCTTGTAGATTCCGTGGAACAATCGGCTGTGAGCCCCGGACGCAAACCTGTGCCCGATAAGCAGCTGGGAGCGATCGACGGACCATTTCTCGAGCAGCTCCGTTGTAGAAACCTTCACCCTTCCGTTGGCGTGGCCCTCCTTCCTATGCTTCGTCTTGCCCGGAGCCCTCACTGGCACCGGCGGAGTGCCATTCAGGTCTAGCGAAGACGCGGATCTCCGGGGCGGTGGCGGAGTGGAGAACCTCTTGCTGGTTGATTTGGCCTCCTGAAACACTTCAGGAACGTGACGAGATGGGAGAGGCGACCTCGCCCTCTGCATCAGCTTTGGCCCCTCGTCGAGGACACTGAGCGAGGAGCTGCGCGTCAGCGTCTGGGCCTCATCGCCCGGCGTTTTCTTCCTCGGAAACGGAGCAGGGCTCGAGCACGCTCTCTGCAGCTTCAGGCTCTGCTCGTCAGGGTGGAAGGAGAACTCGAGGCCTCCAGGGCTCCCATCATCCGCGCTCTGAACCGCCGGCTCGCGAGGGACGGTCACGCTCAGGTTGCAGCTTCCTTTCCTCCCGATTGCGATCTTGGCATCGTCCTGGGTTGGTGGCGGGGCTTGCTGCGCCGGCCGATCACTGATTTCCTTCTCGTGCTGCGTCGGCTTGGCATCCGGAGGCAAGTCCTTGGCATCGTCCTGGGTTGGCGGTGCTTGCTGCGACGGGCGAAGACTGATTTCCGTCTCGTGCTGCGTCGGCCTGGCATCGCCATGGGGTGGTGGTGCTTGCTGCGACGGGCGATCACTGATTGCCTTCTCGTGCTGCGTCGGCTTGGCATCCGAAGACAAGTCCTTGGGCTTCGGCTGGGTGCTCAGGGGGCTCATCCTGGTAATGGAAGAGGTGGAGAACCTCCCTGGCTCCATGTTGAGGCCATGGAGCTTGAACCCCGAGGCGGTGCCCTTCTGCTTGAGCGCGGCGCCGCGATTGAACTGCTCGACGAATGCGCCGAACTGCTCCCTTCCGGAGTTGGAGCGGACGACGGAGTGGGAGAACCGCGTGCGCCGCACCCACGAGTAATCCTCGTCGTCCATCTCCGCGCTCTCAAATCCCGATGCCACCAACCAGACGATCCCGAGTTCGAGGGGTTGAGGTGCCGAGACGGCGAGACAGCTGGATCAGAGAAACCTGGACGAGAGAAATCCGGATCCTAGCACATCCCACAGGTCATTGAACAGGCGCCACATTTGCCGCTCCCTTCTTGAAGAGCCCCGAACCTTCGTCCCCGCTCGATCGCTCGGATGCCACGAGCGATCCGGTCAGATTCCATAGACCGGCTGCGCCTCCTGTCCTGAAATCAATTGGAAAGCAACCAGCCGAAATCAATATAACAGCAAAAGAAACGTGCAAGAATTCGTATCGGAAGTCACCGAGAACTAACTAGGAAAGCAAACGAAAAGCTCCCATTGGTCAAAAGCCAGGACCAGAGCAAGGATCGGATCGGAAAGAGGCGACGAACCGTGCCGGCTACGCGAACACAACAAACAGAGGCGTGCAAGAACCACCATAAGGGCAAGGAAAAGTGCGGGCGGCGCGGCAACGGCAAGGCAGGACCGGCGAGATACGTGAATCTGCGGAAAGCACGACGCCGAACCGGAATTCAAATCCCACGCCACCCCACACTCTGCCACGCGACACTCCCCGACGCGACGCAACCGGTGCCCAAATCCGACGAAGAGTTCGCCCCTCCCAAATTCCCAATCAAGAGCAGGAGCGAGAGAGAGCCATCCCCGCGGCGGCTTTGCTTACCCGATCGGAAGAAGCAGCCGAGCCCTACGCGCCGCGCGGGCGGGCAGGCAGGCAGGCAGGAGCGTGGAGGGAACGCGCCGAGCCCAAGCAGGCGAGGAACCGCGGCGCAATAAAGCGGCCAAGGGAGCGCAACCAATCGGAGCGGCGGCTGCGCACGGGGGCGCCGGAACCTTGGAGTGGAATTTGCCGCGCCGCGCCGAGAGGGGGGAAAGGATGGAGGAGACGGCGAAGAATGTTGCGATGGAGCCACCCCGAACGGTTTTATCGCTGGCCGAATCGAGCAGCTTCGGGTTCGGGGTAGGGGGCCGCACGAGCACCGATCCCTCTCTCCTCCTCCTTGGCTTCGCTTCGCTTTCGTGCGAGTGCGGCGCTGTGCCCTGACGTGACAGGATGGGACGACGGATCATTTCTTTCCATCGTTATTTTTTTATAAAAAAATGTATACTCGTCCAATAAAAGAAGAAGGTCGAGCAGTGAAGTGTACGTGAGGTGTGTGTACACACATACGTCCTGGAGCTGGACTCACTATAATTCAACGAATATTATATGGTCAATTATTGGAGACGACTTTTTGGGGTTAATTAAACTGAACAAGTTGTTCTCTTTTGGCTTTGGCGAGGAGGGGAGGGGAGGTGATACGTGAGACGGGTTGTTATGCTTCTCGTGGATTCGATAGCGCTGGCTGGAATCCGAGATCCATGTGGGTCTCGTGTGCATGTGGGAGGGGTTCCGTGTCGGCGTAGGGTGAGCCCATTGGCAGGGGAAGGGTCCATGGTCTATTTCCCAGGACGGAGGGAACCGCCTCTACGTGCTACTCTCTGCTACGATCGTTCTGGGACTTTGGGATCTTCCGCTTTATCGCGTCTGGATAGAGGCCGGAGACAGAAGAGAAGGGAGACCCAAACCACAAAGATTTACTGCATGTGTTTTCTTGACAATATTGTTTGCTTGGTGGATTATTTTTCACGTGGTTTTGGTCAGCCGGATCACCCATGTTAAATTGTTAATGCATCCTCGGTTGCTCTAAGAACAGGAGTAATATGGCTTCATGGAGCGAGAGGCGTCAAACGAACTATTTTCAGTAGCCACAGAGATTGGTGCATAATTTGGCTGCATAAACATGGATATACGGACATTTGGTCTTTGAGTTGCCTGATCCTACTCCTACCCCATGAGTCTTGCCACGTATGCCTGCTCAATTTACACCATTCAATCAGAAAGTATAATTAAGAGCCAGTCAGCCAGATATATATTACCATTTATATATATTTATATCTTAATGCATACAGAATTACATGAATACTCGTGGCCTTGTGAGTTTATTTGCTTGTATCATGTGAAAAAAATACAACTCTCGTGGAATGTTGTGGCATGGATGCATAATGCGTGTATTTCACACTTTTTAAAAAGATAAAATAAAAAATCATGTATACGATGAAAATGCACAAGAATAAATATATTTTTAAAATTTCAAACATTAACGACATACATCACAAACATGTATGCACATCTCCCCCTATGACTAGTTGATTAAAAGTAAGTAACTCGACCATATGAGTAACTTCAAGAGACAGCTGTCACATTATCTCTTGGATGTACCTTTTATTATATCGCATATGGTTAGATCTTTAGGTACGTTCTTGTCCTATTAAAGCTGATAATATGCTGCTTTAAGGGCTTCTTTGGTAGAGATCTTTGTGATTTTGATTCACTTTGAGAAGTGATTTTTTGAGAGAAGTGATTCTTCATGATTTGAAGTGAGAATTAACACTACTTTTTTTCAGCTTCCAGTCCCTTAGTACATTTCAAAGAATCACTTCACGGAATCAACATGGAATCACTTCGCTGCAAAAAGTTGTTTAATATAGCTCCTCCTAGATTTACCCGAGAATTAGTTTTGGGAGCTCTGCCAAAGAGGCACTAACAAATGCAAGAAAAAACTTACCTCTAACATATTCACAACCTTAACACCAAGAAACTCGAATTCTTGAAGCAAACCGTACCCTACAACACCTTAAATTCGTAGGTATATCGAAAATGGGGTCCCGGAACTTATATCCGACGTCTTGGTCAATCGAGTGCTTCGAAAAAAAAAAGATTCACTAATATGGATCATGCCTTGCTCATCCTTTGAGGCTTTGAGTTTTGACCGATTGCACGTGGTTGAGATTTTGACTAGCTATTCTTGCCCCGGAGCAGTTCTGCGTCACGAGGAAAACGATTGATTTGGACGGAAAAAGGACGGTAAAAAACATTATAGGTTTTTTTAGGCAAATTTTTTTTTATAGGTAGCCCCCCCAATATAGATTCGGAAAAACCCCGCGAAAGGCCCGCACACGGCCGCACCGCGCTCGGCGCTCTCACACTCCCCGCCGCCCCACCACGCCGCGCTCGCCACCGGTGAGGTCAATATACAATAAAGCGAGGGAACCCAATGCAGGCCGCCGCCACCACCACCACCACCATCCCCACCGTCTCCGCGCACCCGCGCGCGAAGTCTCCGTCGGCCTTCTTCCTCCGTTCGTCCGTTCCTTGCCGCGTCAGCTTCCGCGCTGCTCCGCTCCCGAACCTGAGGGCGACCGCCATGGCAGCCATGTCACAGCAGCTTATCATCACGCGCCCCGACGACTGGCACCTCCACGTTCGTGACGGGGAGGTCCTCGAGGCTGTGCTGCCACACAGGTTCGTCCGATCGTCGCTGCTGCTTGGCTGTTCCGTGGCGCGTGCCGGGTGTTCGATGTAATGTATCTGAGGCGCTAGCCGTGTGGTTTGTGTTCTCTGTGGCAGCGCGAGGCATTTTGGGAGGGCTATCATCATGCCCAACCTGAAGCCGCCAGTGACCACGACGGCACGCGCGGTGGAGTACAGGGAGGAGATCATGAAGGCGCTGCCGCCGGGGACTAGCTTCTTGCCCCTCATGACGCTTTACCTCACGGACAACACCAGCCCGGAGGAAATCAAACTCGCAAGTATGAATTACCTTCCGTTTTTCAGCCCTTTTTTTTAAAAAAAAATCTTCGGATTTAAACCAACATATTTGTGTTTGCATCCATGTGCTCCTAGCTAATACAATCCGAACATTCATATACGTAGATCTAAAGCAGCATCTTTGCCTAGTGGCATGAGTGCTATTGTTGGTTTCTTTGCCCATTCGTGGCAGACACCATACAGATATGCAGTTGTCCAAGATTTTGTTGCCACATACCATCTGCTAAAATTCTAGCATATTTGGCTAACATGCTTAAAACACCAACTATTGTGTGCATTTGTGATTCTATGGGCTATCTGGATGGTAATGTTTATGTGATTTTAGGAGAGAGTGGCGTAGTATTTGCTGTGAAGCTGTATCCTGCTGGAGCAACTACTAATTCCCAGGATGGCGTCACTGATGTATTTGGGAAGTGCTTTCCTGTCCTTGAGGAGATGGTCAGGCAGGAAATGCCTTTGCTTGTAAGTAGCTTTGGTGCATTGTATTCTTGATGGACTGATCTAACGTTTCTTGCTTCTACTAGTCATTTATGTATTTTGGTTTGTGCTGCACTGCCTTACACAATAGCTTTTATGGGTGTTTGTGATTTTTCTTCAGGTCCATGGAGAAGTCACCGATCCACATGTGGACACCTTTGACCGCGAGAAGGTTTTCATTGATAGAATATTGGCACCACTTGTACAAAAACTTCCACAGCTGAAAATTGTCATGGAACATATCACAACTATGGATGCAGTGAACTTCATTGAGTCATGTGAAGGTGCTGCACTACTGCTACAATGGCTTTGTACTTCTGCCCTTTTCTATGATTATAACACTTTCATATTCCCAGGTCATGTTGCTGCAACGGTGACTCCCCAGCATCTCCTCCTCAATAGGAACGCTTTATTTCAGGGCGGCTTGCAGCCACACAATTACTGCTTGCCAGTACTGAAAAGAGAGACTCATAGTATGTCGCAATCACCCCCCAATAAGAAATGCTACCAGTTGCTACAAATGCACAATCATATTTATTTTGGTTCATAAAGCGACTAGACTTTTCATAAGGAATTATGAAAACCACTTCTTAAACATGGACGATGATAATCATTTTGGCTCAGAAAGTGACAAACTATTCCATCGGCAACACCAATATATAACTAGATCCATAACAATGTTCACGTCTTATATTTTTTTTGTTGCCTGGTTGGATTTGGCTATCGCCCATCATTTCAATTATCTGCCATGTAAAAAGTTTTTATGTTTGTAGTTTTGATGAACAACACTCTTATTAACTGTTTATCAACCTTCTACCCAGGACAAGCTATTGCATCTGCTGTAACAAGTGGGAGTAAACGATACTTTCTTGGTACTGACAGCGCTCCCCATGATAAAAAGAACAAAGAACGTTCCTGTGGATGTGCAGGAATATACAGCGCTCCTGTTGCCTTGTCTCTTTATGCGAAAGTATTTGAAGAGGTAATCTCTATCTCTAGCTATCGCATGCTTACAACCATATCATTGCTTCTGAGAGAAACATGATAATCTATCACCACCATTAGATTTCGAGAAAACTATTTTGCTGTAGATTGGTGCCAAGTTAATGACACTGAAGTTGCGAAGTTCAACAAACTTTGTGTATGTTGAAAATTCTTTCTAATTGATTTTGTACATGTTTCCATTATTCAGGCTGGTGCCTTAGATAAGCTAGAAGCATTTACGAGCTTCAATGGCCCTGATTTTTATGGCCTCCCGAGGAACAATTCCAAGATTGTATTGAGAAAGAGTGCCTGGAAAGTTCCTGCAACCTATAGATACAGTTCAGGAGAGATTGTGCCTATGTCTACTGGCAGCACCCTTGAATGGCTTCCATCTGATCAGACTGAAGAATAAACAATACGCATTATCTGACGGCACTTGAGGGCAATCAATTAGTGGAGTTATTCCATTTGTCCCCCCTTTTCTGTTAGAATCAGCATAGCAAACTGCCTTCAATCACAAGCTTGTCCGATGCCCCTTCATGGAATTCCTGAAGGCAAGATTAGCGATAACAACATATTGAAAGTAACGGCAAAATGCCTTCCTGTTGAGTTGTATATTATATCCTTGTGGGATTGCAGACTTGTACAATTTCAGAAACAGGGCTCAGTGTATTGTTAAGGGTGACCTACTGATCTAGAATCGGAGCACCCATGATGAATAAATTTCAGCATTGCAGTTACATTGCAGAATATTAGATTTGATATCTTGCAGTTCCCTTGTCACAACCTTTTCTTGTTACTACTGCTAAATCCTGACTGTCTTTAGGACAATTGGTGTCTGTCTTTTACCAACCTCCCATTCTGCCATCGCCGTCTAACAGTAGCAAACTCTCACCAGGTGCCACTCCCTCTGTCGTCGACATCCAAATTGTCGTCACCGTCCTCATCACGGATGGAACTCAGCAGTGCTCGCATCTCGCGAGCACTCGCAATTCCCCTCTCCTCCATCTCCCTTGCTAGTCTGTTGGCATCCTCCAGCTTCCCGGCCCTCCATAACTCCTCAACCAATGCTTTCCTTGTGATGTCATCGACCACCCTCCCGGCCCCGGCCATCTCCCACATCACCCGCTCCGCCTCCCCGCCCTCACCGGCCATAGCCAGCGCACTGACAAACGCGTTACACGCTGGCTCCGTCGGCAGGAGATCCTTCCCGTGCATTTCGTCGAACAGCTCCTGCGCGTTCCTGGTGCGGCCCTGCGCGCTCAGCCCGTGAATGAGGTAGCTGTAGGTGAACGCGTCCGGCTCGCACCCGTACAGGGGCTGCATCTGGTGGAACACGCGCAGCGCGTCGTTGATGTGCAGCGACTGCGCGTAGCCCCTGATGAGCACGTTGAGCGTGCGCGTGTCCGGCGAGATCCCCTCCTCGAGCATCTGCCTGAACAGCGCCGACACATTGTCCATGTACATGTAGTGGACCAAGGTGTCGCCGCGGCCGCGCGACAGCAGCGCGGTGAAGAGCGCGTGGTAGGTGTCGACGGCGGGGCGCGCCGCGGGGTCGGCGGAGGCGCGCATGAGGGTGTACACGTGGAAGGCCTTGCCGAGCCTGCCGAACTGGCAGTAGAAGTATAGCGCGTTGCGGAGCAAGGGTCCCGGGGAAGGGAGCGAGGGGAGGAGGGAGAAGGCGAGCGCGCAGGCGCGGTCGAAGTCGGCGTAGAGGTCGGCGGCGGCGAGGCGCTTGATGGCGACGAGGAACGGGGCGGGGTCGGGGCGGAAGGCGGGGAGGCGGAGGGAGTGGGTGAGGAGCGGGAGGAGGAGGCGCGCGTCGGGGATGGAGGCCAGGGAGGAGGCGAGCACGGGCGGGGTGAGGCGGGACGGGAGGGATGCGATGGCCGCGGAGATGGCGTCCGGGGAGGGCGGCGGCGGGTTGGGGCCGCGGCGGCTGCGGCGGAAACGGTGCGGCGTGCGGCGGGATCGGGTGGAGAATGGTATGTGGCCGGAGATGGACGCGGGTGCGGCGGCGGAGCGGAGGAGACGGCGGAGGAGCGTGGTCATCGCGGCGGCGGGCGCATTTGAGTGGCGAGGGACGAGGTCAGAACGGGTATTTTGGCAGGCAAGAACAAGAAGATCACAGGGGTTTGAGCATTCAAGGCCCAAAAGGCCGGGACTGAGAGCCACCACCGACTGACCAGACCACACACAATAGCAGTCACAGAGCACCGGGCCGGAAACAAGAGGCGGATTCCTCGGTTACGTGGGATGGCCGCCGCCGCCGCCCTCGCGTTGGCGAGTCCTCTCCGGCGTCTCCTCCGCGCTCCTCACCCGCGCGGAGCCATCCCTGCCCCGTACTACGTCATCACGCGAGGTATGCCCGAACGCCCTTTTTATTGCTCGATTTTGCCTCTCCGCGGACGCTGGCTCACCCCCGCGGAATTTAAAGGACGGTGTGGCGCCGCCGTCGCCGTCGCCGCCGCAGCAGCCAGGGATTCAGCGGTGAAAGGAAACGTGGACAGGAATGCAGCCGAGGAAGTCAGGAACATTCTGGATATGGTAATTTGTTTCCCTCATATACCAGTGCTTCTGAATTCTGATTATTATTTCTGATTAATTGCCCTAGAATCCTACTAGTGAATGACGCGCCCTGGCGCGCGCCGAGTTTAAAATAGAATTATATTAGATGTTGATAGGTAAGAAATAAGAGAATGCATTACATGTAGCACCAGTACCAACAAGAACAAAGAGTTCTATGTATTATCTAAACATAAATGTTGTATGGTCCACATTCAACACAGAAAAAGGATTGCATAAGCATCTCATTACAAAAGGTTTTCATTCAAGCCAATTCTGGCATGGTATTCTGAACAAAAACGCTTTATGACATGAAGGCACCATAAGCAAACTATCCAAATAAGGAAGTAAATTCTATAATCCTATGGATAGAGATCAAAAGGTTTAAAAAGTGATTGTTGGTTAAAAAATCGTTTTCTATGTAGATTAACACATTCATGGGCAGCGTACCATGTATCCAATAAAATTGTAGGTATAAAAAAAAACCATACAGAAGGAAAATGATGACATGGACTACCATAAGGATGTATCTAGGAGGCAGCAGGGAAGTTGGGAAGTTGGCGTTATGGAAATTAGGAACCACTCCAAATATGGAGGAACATGTGAGCATCCTTTAATCGAACAGAAAGAAAGCGTTAGCGATACCCAAAAGATAATATGTGTACGTCAGTCTTTGTTCATTGCAACAATTAATTTACGGTCATGATAGAGAATCTAATAATTGGAAGAACTTTTAGAATTTCAAACTAAAAATCACTACCGATCTGTATCCGTAAGAGCCACTTAATTTATTTGATTTATCTAGTAGGCTTACCTGAAGGCCACAGTAACATAACACTTTGATGCGCACGGGGCAACCCATTTTATTCCTACGACTGCTAAATCCAATGTAATAATACAATATATCTAAAAATCTGCACGCTCAAACGAGACAAACAGAAATTAATGATTGGAACAGATAAGGGAAAGAAATGGAAAAGGTAGAGCAGAAAAGTGAAAGCAGAGCAATATATCGGAATACAACTGATCAACAATAGGAAGTCTAACCCTTCCCATCATCCCGAACCTAAAGAATGAGTTCATAGACAAACGAGAAAAGTTTTAGGCCAATAAGTAACAGATAGAGCCACCGATTTGATAAATCCTGAAGGCAGGAAACGTAAATTACCTAGAATAGATAAATGACTTGCCGGCAATCACCAATCACCTTGCTGCATGCCAGTGTTGTTCACTGCATACTCGAATGCACGCACGGGAACAAGAGGTCCCGGTCGGCATCCAGTATACACCCACGGACCCACTTGCATATTCGAATGCACGCACTGATGCACAGGAACCAGGCGGCCTCGTTGGCATCCAGTATACCGTATACGCCTGATGGGCGAGTGGAGTTCAGCCGTGGAAGCGCCATCTGAATCCAAGAAAGGGGCGCATTGTCAGAACGAGAGATCATGGCAGTGGGATTTTTTTTCCCGGCGGCATGGCACCATGCTCGGTTCGGCTCTGCTTCGGACTCGTGAGGAAGGATAACAAGGGCTGGGAGCGTGAGTCGGAGAAGGCCGGGAGGCACGCAGCAAGGAGAGGACGGAGGTGCAGGAGGCGCGCGTCAGCGTTGGGGGGGGCAGGGTCGTGGCTTGAGCAGAGGAACGGATGGGTTTTTTTTTTACAGTGGAGGATCTTGAGGAGTCGAGAGGCTTCGCAGCGGAAAGCGGATATTTTTTACCGGATGGTGAAGCATAGTAACTGCCGTTGATTGGCCATCGGAAGGGGTAAAAAATTTTGCCGACGTGGCCCAACCTGTGAGCACCGACCCCGCCGGATTTCATAAGGGTAAATTGCACTTGAAATTTTAACAGTCATTACCAATGCTGAGTTATATTCGAGCTTTAGCTCTGAGAGAGCCTACTGGGGTAAATGGCAAACATGGGCTACGAGAAATGCGCCGTTTCTCTGCTGTCCTAAGAATGGAAGTGGTTGTCAATAAGAGTGTCCATTTTTTATATTATCTAAAGAAAAGACTGTCCACTTGGTGCATGTTACAAAAACTTCTGAAATATTCGATTGGTAGGCTTGAAGACATGAATTGCCCATGTTATGTCCTTATCATAGACAAATGAGTGATAACAGTTTTGGAGTTTGCAAATGCAGAGTCATATTCCACAGATAAATAACAGACTGAAAAAGAGACTTTTCTCTACTACAAAGGGCATTGTATTAGGGAAAAGATATATGAAAACGATGCTAAAACAGGTATAGCACCCATCAGAAAAATAAGGCATAAGAAAAAAACGCCTTTTTTGTTAGTCACTTTTTCCTATGCTATAGTACTGAGTTTGTTAATGAAGTTTCATGCATGGACTTTTGACATCATCGGTGAAATTTTATTTGGTCCTTAAAGTCTGAAAAGAAAATTTTATATTCCCAGGAAAGACATAGTAGACGTGCCTATACCTATATTTGATTATTTATTTCACTACCTAAGAATTCAGAAATATATCGTTGTTCCTTTCTCTTTGAAAGAGCATGGCAGTTGTCAAGTATAGCCATCTTAGCTCACAATGCTCGGGTCACAATTTTGAATCCCAGAACGTCATATTATTTGGAGAATAAACACGAATAACCCACAAAACTTTGGTGCAAATTTATGTATTTAACTAAAACTTTCAGTCTGAGAGCCAAAGTGCCACACCATTGGGCTGCCCAATAGTTGGCAACATTTTACTTCGTAGGCATATTTGTCTCCATTATATTTGAATCAGATGGTAATGATAAAATGTGCCAATTTGGTTATGTGGATATGTTTATTTCTTTGTATCTGTAGATTTGCACTAACATTTAGCTTATAAAGGCAGAAAGGGCTTCCAAACGAAGAGATGTTTTCCACACCAATTTTCTTACTCCACCTATAATAAAGGAGGCTATGCTGGCAATTGACAAGTTAGCAGATATAAAAGCAGTAGCTCAGGGTGGCTACCCACAGGTGAAAATTTGAATACTCAATGGAAGTTCTAATGGCTTCCATTAGCCTATCTTGTTTCTCATTCTTACATTTATATATATAGGCTGAGCGGTGCCGAATTTCTGTTGGACACGCAGACTCTATGACAAGCAACCCAGATGTAGTTGCTGCTTTGAGGTGTTCTCAGTTTTACCTTATAAACATTGCTATCTGCTATATAATCTGACTTTGAGGCCAACCCAGCATCTCAGGAAATTTCCGATTGGAACCCTGTTCTCACGGTGACTTTCTTGGTGCCATTCTCGGAACAGGAATAACAAGGGAGAAGGTTGGGGATATTCTTTTGCAGGTTCCTTGCTGTCCCAATCTCTGTCTTCCGAATGATCTGGCCATTTCCCGGCATTTTCCCTTTTGTAATTGAGATGTATATTTTTTTTATTTTTGTTAGGGAGAAAGAGGTGCTCAGGTCCTTGTTGATCCAGAACTTGTTGACTATCTGATTTCTACTCTCGAAAAGGTAGATTAGATATCTAACAAGTTGCGCATCTGTGCTGACGCAATTCACAATTTATGCGAGTTTGTTGTTTACTTATCTTTGATTTTATGATTAGTGTGTATGATGAGAAGATCTGAGATAGTTTATCCCCAGATTTGATCATATTGTGGTCAAGTGTGTTGCAAAGGACACGGCACTCATAGCTGTGTTACTAGCTGACATGTTTTTGTGTACTCATCATATATTATGAATCAGTGTGGTATGTTCTGAACTTCTGATATGTTTAATGGTCACAATGGAAGGGCTTTCTTAGTGATTTTAGTATGCCATGTTATTTGTTTTAGCTGAATCTATTTGCACTGACTGCCATTCATTATTCATATGCTTTGGTTGTCTTTTATGGTTCTGTGATTTTGCATACTGTAAATCCTTATAGTTGAGGTCCATTTCTCATGGGGCTTTATTCTACAGGTTGGGAAAGTTGGTGTTTCATGCAGTCAAATACCTTTGCTTGCTCTAGAATATGAACCACCGAGGTTTTTTCATGCGATCTTCATACCTTTATATGAACCTTACCTTATAAGCTTTCTTTCAAAATTCTATGTTGTAAAATTCTGGCAAAACAACTCAATTACGCATTTGAACTGCAGGACCAAGTCATTTAAAACTGTAGAATTATCCCTTAGGGTTGATGCCTTGGCCAGTGCGGGATTTAAAATCTCACGCACAAAACTTGCTAGCCTGATAAGGTATGAACTTTAACTTGCTAGTTGTCATCTTTATGTTTACTTAGCACAATTGTTTTGTTTGGACTTTCGTCTACTATGCACTATACCTCTGTTCAGTGCTGGGGATGTTCGTGTAAATTGGACGCCGGTTTTGAAAAGTGGAGTTAACCTCAGATCTGGAGACGTTGTTTCTGTCAGTGGGATGGGAAGGATAAAGGTAACTAAAAAAACGAAAAATGCGATAATCTTCTCTTATAAATTATGAGTGAGTGACTGATGAATCTTGTACACACTTAGAATTTGGGAAAAGTCTATTTTTCACCCTTTAACTGTTACAAAAGTCTGATTTTCAACCTCAAACTACAAAAACAGACACTGAAAGGCCCTCCAACTATCCAAACCATGCAAAATTGGCCCTTTGAGTGGTTTTGAGGGTGGTTTTGGATTTTCTAAAAATAGCATAAATATTATTTAAGCTTTAAAAAACCATAACTAATTCATTTTGGACCCAAAAAATATGAAATCAGTGCCAAAAGTTCTCTTAAAATGTAACCAACTTATTGGCACATCATTTAATGTTATTTGGATATTATATATTTATATTACTAGTGTCTTATTGTTTTTCTAAAAAGAATTAGAATAAAATAAATAATATGCAAATAACTTCTAATGGTGATCCAATATGTAGGTCACATTTTTAGAAAAACATATGCACCAGATTCTAATTTTTCTAGTTTAAAATAAATTAGTTATGATTTTTTTAATACAAAATTATTTTAACTTTTTTTGAAAAATACAAAACCACCTTCAAAACCACCCAAAGAGCCAATTTTGCACGGTTTGGATAGTTGGAGGGTCTTCAGTGTCCGGTTTTGTAGTTGTAGGTTGAAAATCAGACTTTTGTAATAGTTGAAGGGTGAAAAATAGACTTTTCCCTTAGAATTTTTGATGAACCTGCGGTGTTGCTATTGTCACCTACTTCTGGTTGATACCTCTATTTTATTTGTTTTGTTTGAGAGGCCTTTAGTCTATGCTCTTTCATAAATATGTTGAACTTTATTTAGTTGTTCATCTACTAGGTTAGAAGTTGTATGTTTGACTTTTGTTCAATATTATTTTGACTATAAACGCATGTAAAGTTGTTTTGCAAATGAAGCAAATGAGCAGCAGTCCGTGGATAGTTGTTTCTCATCTCTTGGCCATACAATGGCAATAGATTATAGATGATGCGCCATATAAGCATATAATGTATAGTTACACATTCTCTTATTTCTTGCTTTGCATTCTAGTTTTGAATACCATGGGGCTAATCATGTTGTTCAGCTTACAGCATGTTAGTCCAATATGTGTGGGTTAATGTCTTGGTCAGTACTTTTGTGCATTGCCCTCAAAACCCTGCCATTCTTGCCAAACAAGTGAGGTGCCTAAGGATTAGATATTGTATTTGCTCTTGCCTTTGCATAGTGCTTTGTTTGCAGCGAGGTTTTAAAATTGATGTTAGGCAAATGGCCAAATATATGCAGTTCAAATTTCTGTTGTTTGCAAACTTTTGAAGTACCTTAATTTCGATTTCTAGTATGAAATTACCTGCTTGGTTTATTTATGGTTATTTCTTCATTGTTTCTCTAGATTGGAGAAATTGTAACTACTAGGAAAGGAAAGTATGCGGTTGAGTTGATTCAATATTTGTAAGCTTGGGAGTGATCTACAGTCCTTTCACAACTGAATTGAAAGGTACGCATCTTTATATGTGTCAATACTTCACTAGAATCTTGTGTTAGCATCTCACAGAAGCTGAGAACGTCACAAACTTTAGAATATTCGTAAGGGAAAGGCTCAGCGTACTACCAGAGCATATGACTTGTGTACGCCTGGGCAGTCTTGAATATAGTCTGGTCAGTGGTCAGGCATGGGCCTCGGATATAGAGCACATTTCATTGACTGACTGTTCAATTTTAGAAAGAAAATTTTCTCTAAGGTGAGCAATTGCATACTCTCTTCAGTGTAGATTCAGTATTTTAATAACAAGCATCAGACCCAGGGTGCTTCTGTTACCTAGAATGGGTTTTGTTAGAGCACGTCAGGGGCCCTTTGGGCCTGGACTGGCCTAGCCCTTTAGTGTTTGGGTTAAGGGTTGCTTGCTTAGTAGAGTAAACCTCTCTCTGTATATAAGGAGAGGAGATGTATCGATCTAATCAAGAATTAGGAAGGAAGAACCTTCCCTCTTGCTCGGCCGTGGGCAACCTGGCCGGCCCCGTCTTCCTCGCAACCCTAGCAACGCCCCCTTTCTCCCTCGCAATCCCAGCAGCCATAACAGTTTTCTGTTATTTTGGTGCAATTACTGACATGGTCTTGTTGAATTTTTATGCACTGTGAGTGAGAATCATTGTTCTAAAGCTAAAAAAAATGCTCAAGAGATATTTATGTCATGAAGAAACAAAAAAAAAAGGAAATTGTTTCTGCTCATTTAGCTTTATACTAAATACCATATCATTTTCCATGTTCTATATGATCACGTCATAGGCTACTTGCATTATCATTTGTCAGTCATCAAACATGTGAAATGATTATGACAGGATGATAGGAAATCTTTTGCAATTAGGACAACCGGACAATTGATAGCTGCATGCCATAGATAACAGATACATAGGCTCCTGGCCATTTTAATGCTAAAAGGATTGACAATGAGCACGCCTTTTTATGGGTTCTGTGGTTCCTGATTGCAAAATTATCACAAGATTCAGCTTCCAGATCTGCAAGTTGTGAAAATGTCTTGGTGTTGCATATGTTTATCTCAAGGCTCGTTTTCTTGGAACAGGATGAAGAAAAAGTCCCATGGCAGTATGGCACTAATCAAGGGACCTTACGAAGGGCATGTACATGTACTGGGGGGTATACTGTATACAACTAATGTTCCATCTGACTTGCAATCATCTCAGACCAGGGCCCCTACTAATGCGTGCGACACTGGAACTTTTTCGTTTGTTTAGGTGTTTACTTAGAGAGTCTTCTTGTTCCCGTTTTATGTATGAAAGAAGAAAATGCTGGTACTTTTCTGTTCGTAATGACATAATATTTAAGTTGTCATGCGTTCTTTCACAGAAATATCTAAGGAGGCTATACTGTTAGTCTTGTTATGTCAAAAGTGCAGTATAGGCTATGTGATGTCTTGATTCTTGAATGCGAACTTGGACAGGCTGTGTTGAGGGGTTGTTTGTTTGAACTTTTAAGCCAGAAATTAATTGGCCAGGAACAACAGCTACCACAGCTACAGCTACCTTCCTTGTCGTGTTCTTTGGAGGTGTCAAAAGTTAGCTTGGTCACATGCTCCTAGCAACGTATAGACTAGGTGTTTCTTTCGCAAAAGTTGTAACATTTCAGCCAAAGATGGAGTTCGTCACCTCGTGAGTTTTTCTGCCAAAGATAACCACACTGTGGTCGATTCAATCAAATGAGACTGCGTATGCGTGTGAATATCTTGTGAATGGTAGGCCGACCTTGCAATGTCTGACTACTCTGATGATGTGTGAATCCAGATAATTGGTTGTAACGGGACAAAATAGGGTTTGCCATGTTGTTTATTTGCCTAGATGTTCAAGTATCAAAAGATATATGATCATAAGATCATTCCACCGGAAAAAAAAAACAGAGAGAGGGATGGAGATATATGATCATTTCATTTGAGACGATGACCACTTTAAAGCGGACCATTCTCAAAGCTATGCCAGGAAATGTTTTTAGTGACCTGGTGAAACAGGTGTGAGAGAGCTGCACTTTCCGGAATAGAATCACACACATTTGGACACTTGTAACACAAGTCTACTTTGAGCCGGCGTGACGACGTGCTTTCTGGCGTGAAGATAATCTAGATTAGTCCCTAGTCTCTGCATTGTCAAGTGCCAGTTTGGTTGCTCCAGCTGGGTGCCTTTTCATTGAGTTCCTCCTGTTTTCTTTGGCAGCCACCTACTGACAAAAGGCTTCTCTGGATGTGCTATTTGTAACATATTTGACACCGGGTATAAAATATGCGTGAAGTTTCCTTGGTTTCTACGCTCGTTATACTTTAAAAACACACAAACCCAATGCTTACCTTTTGCCTGTCCTAACATAGCCAATAGGAAGCTCGCATTGCCTCCTTAATCCCCAGCGAAGACTTGACCAGTTCTGAGGATTCGAGACAATCTTGCGTAGCATGGCCCCACCAGTGGAAGGTTATGCCGTCCTTTGAACTAGACGAAAAAAGAATATCAATAGTGAATAAAATTTGTTGGATGTTGTAACCTTTTCCATGGCCAACTGCTCTCTCGGTGGTTACCGAAATGTTTATAGCTGTTGACTGACTTCATCTATAATGTGGTGATGCAACACGTCCAGTTTTTTATGTCCTCAAGCACTTGATTTCTTTGTGATTTTTGCATGAGCGCCGTGAATTTCAAGACCAACCAAAACAAGAGTCAATGTGGATGTATTATCTCAATGAAGCAGCTAAGTAAGCGAGCTCTTGGTCACACGTTTCAGCCTCCCATTAGCCATGTTTAGATAAACTGTCGTTACCGCCATGCAGATGCTTCCGAAATGGACACGCTTGGAATCAATTAGCGTGCATACAAATCCGCAGCTCAATTCGTCTCTATGAAAAGAATAGTCATACCTGCAATGACTCAGCGACACATAAGAAAATCCACAATAGACCCGTCATTAGATCTAGGTCCAGAAGTAAAAAATGTAGCGTGGAAACGTACCTCATCACATGTAATCACTGCACAAGACCTTGTGTCGTCCTAGCTAGCTGCATGAATAAACTCTGAAGCAACTCTTGTCAGGTAGTGCTAGTAGCAGAGCAGCATCCATGATTGAACTGGCTTCAATTCACTTGGTTCTTGTTCCAATCCAACTACAGACAAGCGCGTTATCTCAAGCGTAACAAGTTCATCAATCATCAATGTGATTCCGTCAGCTGGAACACAAACACAAGGCGTGCAAGCACCTCCCTAATCCATTTCCAATCCCACCCCAATCATGTACCAGTACCACGCACGGGTCTGTACGATCGAGAGCGAGAGCGAGCATTATTCGAGCAACACACCAAAAACATAACCCACGCGCCCCACGTCCACACCCGACGCCGCCGACACGACACGGCGGCCGTTTCCGGTTTCTCGGCGCGTGCGCGCATGGCGGCCAGCACGAACGCGCTGCGCGCCGCACACGCGCCTAACTGCAACGCTTGGGCCTTTGGGACCTTTTTGGGTGCATGGCGACATGTCGCCCGCCGCGCGCGACCCGTCCGTCGTCCACGCGCAGCGGCAGCGGCCAGCCGAGAACCTCCGCGGCCGCCAGCGCACGCCGGGGCTTGCTTCGTTCCGGCGCCGTTGGCCTTGGCTCTCCTAGCTCTCCCCCGGCCGCGTCGATCTGTTGCTGTCCGATCGATCTCGATCGGTGAATCAAAGGGCAGCGCCACACACAGGTGGGGCTCGGATCAGGCTGGCTTTGATTATGGTTGCGTTGCGCGCTACTGCTACGCATCACACGCGCGGGCATTGTGGATGGATGCAGCCTTCGCTGACGTTTCGGGTTGACGCCGCACGATCGCGCACGGCACGAGGAGCGCGAGCAATGTTTTAAGGTGCAAGCTTGTTTTCTTGTTCTGTGTTGCTTGTTTCCGCTCGGATTGACAAGTTTGTCATGTGCGGTGTGGATTATGAATCACACACGTTATCCACATTGCTATTTTACTTGGGGGGCAGTTATAGGGGTGAGGAACGGGCCGGTTTACGTCACTATAATAGTAGGATTATCTTCCCATTTCCTACTACATATAGGCGTGTCCTTGGCCGTAATCTCTCCTTTGTGGTGTGCTTTAGCTTGGAGAAATTTTAATGCAGCACTGACCTTTCAGAGTTGACCCGAGCTGGGATGTGTTTTCCTGTTCATAGAATTTTATCGAGGGGAAAACTCTTTGTGCATTAATTATGTCGGTACCAGTACACCCGGGGCATCTCATGTGATCCAGGTCTCTCTCCGTGAGAAAGCACGCAAAGTTGCCAGTCATCTTCTTGTTTAAGAAAATTGCAAACAATTAAGAAAGTCCTCAAAAGTTGTTTGAACGAGAAGCGTTTTTCAACAAAAAAAAAAGGTTTATACTAGTAATAAGAAATAGAACACACCACCCTAATTAAACAGCTCTCAAATTAACACACCGGTAACGTGCATGGAGCCGAAAGGGGCCGGGATCGCTGGCCGCCGAGTGATCACTGGTTTAACAACGCTGCCGGCCAGTTGGTACCACACGGCGGCGGCGGCGGCGGCAGCTTGACGCCGGCGAGCGAGCTAGCGAGCGCAATTATTAGGGTCCGCAGCACCGTCAAGCAAGTCAACTAATTGAATGCACGAAATGAAGGAGTACATGCACCGCAACAAAGACGGGGGTTTTCGGGAGCTTCATATTTTACGGTGCTGATTGGGTTTCTTTGACTAGCGAGTACATCACGGAAGACGGATCTCGATTCTAAGTGTGTGCGTGCCCCCGTCTTTTTCGAAGATTTCTGCTGTGATGTTTTTTTTAAAAAAAAATCTCTGCTGTGTTTGGTAAAGTTCGTTCTGGCCAGGGGTGAGCGTGAGAATCTGTGTTCTCAGTCTCGGACAACCAGTGACACGTGTCGTGTCAGTAATGAGCCCACGTCGGCCTCATGATTGGTGATCTGTAAGGAACTTTTTTTTTCAGGAAGATTGAAGGGATGATTTCTTCGCTCCTCTACAGTTTAAGGGTGCTTTTAGTTCCTAACTTTTTCTAAAAAAAGCACTATTCATCGATCACCAATGCAAACTGTGCTGAATAGCGTAGTGTATTTTGCATGCGTCTGCCCGAACGTGGCTCTCTATCAAGATTTTGCTACTAGTAGATTAGACTTGCTAAATCCGATCACTGAATTTAGTCAAGCATATACATATATATATGCTTGGCAAGCTTTATTTGAAATCTTCATTCAAACTGCAACATGAGCCACATGCATGACCGAAAAAAGGTGAGCCTTGTGGGACAAAGCAGGTCAAGCCGCAACTAGACTAGCTAGTGCACTGGCCCGCCCATTCCGTATCCTCTTTCCTTCGCCTTTTTCTTCTCTTTCTTTTTTCCAAAGGTAGTAGGAGTTTGAGTAGATTACCGTATTCCACTAGCTACTCCAATCATGAATCATGGGATCTGGAATGGCGTGTACCCGTAGGTGTGGGATAAGAGACAGGTTGCCACATGCAAACATGCATGGTCGTCCAGCAAAAGCTGCGACCTCATTTGACATTTCGCAAGCCCCCCAATGCAACGTTACTCAGGTTAGTAGATACTACTAATACAGTAATAATCGTCGCAAGGCGAACTCTTGCGCGGTAGAAAACGAAGAGACCTCAACCGCGAAACGAAACAAAAAACCGAGCCCCGACGACGCGCCGTAGACGACGAGAGTAGCCGTCTTTTTGCCCGGCGGATCGTGAGCCGCGGGATCGGAGGGCCACGGGCTTGACGCCGACACGCTTTGAACCGGTCTTCTCTCTTCCGCCACCACCGCCGCCGCGCCACGCCAAAAGCCGCCTGCTGCTACGCCCGCGAGCCGCGACCCCACCGGCCACGCGGGTGGCGAGCGCGAGGCGGCGCGTGGATCTGGCCGGCCGCGCTGGCGCGCTCCAACGTGTGCCCACGCGCCCACGGCAACCGGCCCCCGCCACACGATGGCACGACGAGTCGCCGCCGAGATCACGGGCCGGACACACGCGCGTGGCCGGTCGACAAGGAAAACCCAAGCAAATCGGGCTCCCTTCCGTTCTACTCCACGGCTTGTTTGGTCTCTGCTCCACTCTCCACTGTCCTCCAAGTGGGCAGTGGCCGGCGGCCCCTCCATACCCGTTCGCCTCGTCCCTTCACGGCGACTCTCATTCCACTACGTCGCGCTAGCTCTGCGAGACAAGTTGCAGGGCCCCATTGTGGTCGCTGAATCGATCATCTGAGCTGGACTGCTAACTGTTCAACGCTGGCACTGTGGCCGGAGGAGCCCATGCATGGCGGTGCTGACACACTGTGGCCCCCCGGCCCTCTCTGCACCTTGCAGCGGATGGCCTGCCATCTGGGTCTGCCGGAGAAGAGAACATCACGGAAATATAGGACTGACAGACAGGCAGAGAGACAGGCGCAGGGCTTGTCAAGCTTTTGCAGGAGATTGTCACCGCTGTTGTCCGCGTCTGCCAGTAGTACGTCATGTCGAGATGTGCGTCGAGCTTGGTACACCGAATTTTGACCAGAATTATTGTGCCCTTTTCCCTCGAGATTTTGCATGCACGCGGAAAATCCGTATTTATGAGCGCTGACGCATGAACAGCAGCCTGGGGATCGGAGGGAATCAAAACCAAACAGGAAATGAGGGGGGAAAGGCGAACAGAATTGACATCAGACTATCAGAGCGCAGACAGCGAACCGGTCAAAATCAGCAGACCAAACAGGCGAGCAAGACCTCGCGTAATCTCTAGATTAACCTTCATTATAATTAATTTACTACTAAATTCACCCATCCATCCATCATTTCATTTCGGAGGCGCCGCGAGCGATCAAGAAATCCATGTGGCTCTGATCGTAACGATCGCTCGCGAGTCGCGGCTCCGAAAGGAGGAAAGAACTCCCTTCTTCCTTTCAAGAAGAGAGCAAAAAAAAATTACAGCAGCAGCGGAAGACAAGCGTCGATCGAGAAGAAGAACCAAACCAAGCATCTTACAAAACCAGAGGTGAAGGGCGGTGGTGCGGCGAGGGTTGTAGCAGTACAGGTCGGTAGTAGTAGTAGCTATGGTAGAGGCGCGCGCCGTGCCGGCGATCTCATCGATGGTTTGGATCTTTGGCCCGCCGGATGGAGATGGATCACTCGGACGGCGCCGCCGCGGAGGCGGCCATCCGTGGCGAGGTGACGGGGAAGAGAGGGAGCAGGCGCGGCGGGTCGGCGGCGCCCCTCGGGGACGGGTGGAGGAAGAAGCCCCTCTCGGCGATGGCGGCGCGCTCGGCCTCCTCGGACGACGTCGACGCCGGCGAGCCGCGGCTGAAGGGGTCTCCAGCGAGCGGCGTCACCGGGCTGCTCAGCCTCAGCGACGGGAAGTCCAGCACGCTCGGCGACAGGATCTCCGGCGCCGTCGCCCTCCGCGGCGACGGCGGCGGTCCCATCGCCAGCGGCGCGATCATCTTGAGGTTCTTCATGCTGCTCCGCCGCTCGTACAGCTTGAACGACGGCTTCTTCGGCCGGCACGGCCCACCAGCCGCCGCCTGCCCGCCGCCGCCGCCGCTGTTGCCAGCTGTCGCCGTCGTCGCCGCGTCGTTCTTGGCAATTATTGGCTGTTCGGCGCCGGTGAGCATCTGGACGACCTGCTTGAAGGAGTTGGTGTCGGCCTGGACGAAGGTGGTGGGGAACGGGGTGGTCTCGATGGTGCGCGGGACGGGCCGAGGGGACGGTGGGAGGTTGTGGGGTTGCGCGCGGTGGTGGGGGTGAGACGGCGAGGTGGAGGAAGACGAGGAGGAGGAGGTGGAAGAGGAAGGGGAGTTGGGGTCGTGCTGCTGATGATGAGGCATGGGGAGGAGCTGCTTGGTGGAGACCTCCATTGAGATGGAGTGTGGGTTTCGTGGGTTTTGGCGTTGGTGGGGAAGAGGAAGAGGAGGAGAAGGAGAAGAAGGCCAGAAGGGGGGCCGGCCGGGGAAGGAGGCGACTGAGAGGAAGAAGAGGATTTGAGTGGAGGAAGAGAGTGGGGAGGTTAAGAAGAGTTAGAGCTGCTTTGCTGGTGGTGTGAGTGAGGCTTTGGATGCATTCTCTCTCTCTCTCATCTGTTTCTTTTCGCTCGGGCTTCCCTTTTTTTTTTTCTTGTTGGTTTTCCCTGGTTTTCTTTGTCCTTTCCCCCTTCTTTTTTGCGCAGCTCTGTTGGGTAGTGTGGTGGTGGGGAAGCAGAAAAATAATCTTGTTCGTCCAACCTCATGATTTGCTGCTATTTACACTAAAATCCTTGTTTCTTTTTTAACATAATCACTCCTCTGGCAGGACAACTAAAATTGCCAACCGAGTACTGTTCAAATTTGTGGTAAAATTCCAAACATTTTGTGTTTAATTTTAATCAACCTATGAGTGGTTATTAGGCTATTATATTAAACTAGTCACTGGTCTTTTGAGGAGACGCAAGAATGACTTGAAACATTTTGTAGATGTAGGTTCTTTTAAGGAAATGTGGATGTAGGTGCTTAATTGCAATTCCACGCAGGTCACTGAGCCCCTAGACAGGCATATATCATGAACTTGAAAAAAAATATAACTAAGTGTTTAGTAAAGCTATAACATGGTGAGATGGAGGAGACTTCCTTGGTTCATCAGATTTTGAGAAAGTTTAGTGCATGATGAATGATAACCAGGGAGATGGAGGCAAAAGAACAATTGGGGCAATAGTCGCTCGTGGTGGCAATTCACATGATGGGTGTCAAAATTAGGTGATCACGTCGGCCACATATGGATAAGTGGGCAAAGTTTCATTGGACGAAAGGTAATCACAAAATAAGTCGAGTCAGAAAAGAAACTAAAATAAACCTTTGACCAAGTATTTAAATACTTAAATGTGTGCATTTAGGGAATAGGGAATGCATGCATGGTATGATTAATCCGTGCACACACTACGGTTGGACGTGTTCCACGCTTCTCTTGTTATTATGGAGATATATATGTTTGCATGATTTGGCGTAACAAAGAGAAAGCGAGAAGCATGTGAATTTACCGTCAAAATGCCGTGGAAAAGAGAAAGCGAAGTCTGAAGACTGACGACGGCAATTTCTCCTTTGAAACTTGTAACGGAGAAAGGTCCTGACGCTTGCTCGGGAAGATGCCATGGATTTTTCGAGTGGAACACGAGGAGCACTTTAGCATTTGGGTGGTTGCTCATGGCTGTTTGGTCGCGTCTCACGCGTTAGGGACGGTCCAAAGATTCTCGTGCCATGGAAAGGAAGGACGCATTGACTTGGACAAGCTCACAGGCCGCTGCTCCACTCCTGCAGCTGGGCTACCCCAATGATTCCTCATGTCCTGTCTCGTACCTTTCTTGGGTTTTGCATTGCATTTGCAGTCTTGCAGAATTCTAAGGTCCTATCGTGCACATGGCCCAGGTTACCGGTACTAGGTTAGCGCATCGCATGCTCGGTGGAGACGAGTAGACAGACGTCACGTACGGGAAGGGAGTTGAAATGCATAGCGTGCGTGTTTCGTTTTTTTATTTACTTTCATTTGAAATTGAAGTTACTCTAAATTTGCTTTTATTTTAAGAAATAAGATGCAAACATATATAGACTTATACATACATATACACCACAGTGTGTATGTACTCATACCTATAAACATCAACATGAGATTGAATCAACAAAAGGGTATCCCCTTCCACTTAGTCACAATAGTTCTATGGGTGGGATGGTAGATGAGGCTATGCCGACGCGCAAGACAAGACAGGTTGTGAGTTTGAACCCAAGGACGACGCACACACATTTACGTGTAAATAAATCTAGGATGGTTCACTCCTAATTGGGTGGTTCCGGTTGAGCGGATGGTAGGAAAAGGTTTCCTAACAGGGACTATAGACCCCTTCTCATCGGTAGTGTATAATAGCTATCTCGGCTAGTCACTTAAGCAATTGGTTATTATGGGTTACTCTTTGTGTTTTTTTGACGTAAGCCCGGACAAATTCTGGGATGATTGTGGAAATCGAATCGTTTTCACGGTCCAAATTTGGCCGCACGATGAGAAAAGAGGGGACAGAAAGCGGGCATCCAATTCCCGTTTTAACGGCTACACGAACGGCATCGATCTGGCTCTTTTGGTTTGACTATTCTCTCCGGCCAGCTTCGTTCGGTGAAGCAGGCACACGGCAATTGCATGCCACCTACGCGGAGGAATCTTGGAAATGATGCTGTTGGCCACATTTCGCTGCTGCCAAAGTGTGGAAGAAAAGTCTGATCGATAACCTTGTTTATATGTGGAATCGTTGGACTAATCCGGATGGCGAGTGATTATGACCCCATGGATCTCTACTGTACTGATCACAGTCACAAGAGTCACAGTAGGAGAGAGTAAACATTAGCATCTCTAGAGGCGAAAAGAATAGTGTTCAAAATTTTGGAGCCATCAAAGCGGACAATTATTGAAAGCTAAACATTCAAATCGTAGCGCCAATGAAAACCACTTGACTCGTCAAACTTGCCGTCCTGATGATGAATCGTTGCTTATCTGGAATGTTAAGCTTGTACTATTTGGAACACACAAATTCCACGCGCAACAGTATAGTTTTTTTTTTTCACTCTTCAGGAGTCGGAAAAGAGGCTCCTGCATTCCACCAACCGCACAAGCAAGAGCACTGTCACTACTTTGCAGCATGCATACTGTTGATTCTGGGTCACCGTGGTGAGCCAGACACCATCCTCAAGGCTACAGGCCGGAGGTTGGCACCGCGGCCGCGAGCACGACCGGACCGGACCACGCACGTACGAGAGGCCGTGCACCCGTCGTGCGCGGCGCCGCGTGCCGGGCTGCCTGCGCGCGCGCGGCTGAGGCGATCGGTGACCGTCCAGCCGGGACCGGCGGCTCGGCACGGCGCAAGGCACGAGCGCTGTCTGGTGTGGGCGCTTTCGCTGAGTTAATCATTGTCGTCCCCAGCCAACGGGACGTGCCAGCGGACGCCGCCTCGGTCAAGGGCTCCATCACCACCACACGGCCTGCTGCTGATGTCGCGCCGCGCTCGTGGTGGTCTTGGTCGTGGAGTGCACTTCAGCTCCGGCCCCAAGTGGCTGTGTGGCGCCCGTTCCAATCATGCGAAGGTTCGGTCCCCTGGCTTGGCCTGGAGATCGGAGCGGCGGCTATTTGTGGCCATCGTCGGTTTCTGATTTGGGAATGCATGCCACTGCCAGCATGGAGGCGTGGGTCTGAGTTTCAGACGATCAGTGGAGTATGCCAAACTGCCAATTGTAGGTTGATTCCAACTTTCCAAGTGGTCATCTGTCAGTGTGGTTGCATATCATGTAAATGTCCACCAAATTCTTCTTATGTGCACCTACTTTGTTTGGGTATGCAATTTTGGCAGGCCTATAGATCACAGCAACACAGCAGGAGAGTATTTTGCATTAGCTCATGATCATGGCGATGGATGAGGTTGTCTCTGGTCTATGGTAGGAAGGAAATTGAAGTTGTTGGCTCTGGTACGTCTGGGGCCACTAAACCTTGTTTGTTTGACCAGCAAATTAAGTATGCCGCCAGCCATATCCCGGCCAAATCCACATCTAACTGTGGCCATGAATAGGTCATTGCTCCAGCCCACACCTGCTGTCACTTTCTGCAAGCCCACCGTACACACTTTCCATTTTGGAGAGAGAGTTGCCGTTATGACTCCGATCGAACAGCCACCAAGATCTGTAGATGCACATACAGTCTGTAGCGGAGTGGAGTAACATGGGCCGGTGCTCTTCGATCAGTGTCCCCCCAAGTCTCCAACCCAGACCCCAACCTGGTAAGCCTCCTACAGCTGCTCTGCTGAATCCTCCCCTCCGTTCCATCCCTCGCACTGCACGCCTGCATTTCTCATGGACCACGGCACCACCGCGCAAGTGGAGGACCAGACCGATCGCGATATGCCCATCTGGATCTGGTGCGGTTCCTGCCTGCGCACTCCGGACCGGTTCCCCTGTTACATATGCGCTCTTTCACTAACTCTCCGTCCTCCACGGTTGGGAGCTGCTCCCCATCAGCAACCAGGCAGCATCGGCCGGCTCCCTATCTATGGCATTCGGCAAAAACGCATAGCATGATAGCAACTTGGCAGGCATCAGCTGAGGTCCCAGTGGGGAACAAGCGCAGTGGCCGAGCCAAACCGAGTCCCATGCCTCGCGAACATGGAGGAATAGGACCGGCCACCATCCATTGACCTCTCTCGACAAATAGACGGAGAGCATGCCGCCACAAGAAAGAGCCAGGGAGATGCCCCCCAAGACATTCCTTCTGAAAGGTACATGAAATTATAGGGTGGTGTTTTCTGCTGCATCGCCTCAGAGATCTGCATCATAGTTTGATTCAAGGAGAAATGACGAGGCACGGGGCCAAAAAGCATCATTGAACAACCGGGTAGGGTAGCCCAACGGAGCAGTTGGGTGCTTGAGATTTACGAGTCACAAGGCGACATGACATGACACACGAACACGATGTGCAAATCTGACTGGGTTAAGCGTTGTCTTGTCTGGAGGCTTGCCAAACACTTCCAGCATCAAGTGAATCAGGTAGGCAGGTCCTTTCGACAAAATGAAATCAGACTAGCTTACAAGTGAGTCCGAAACGAACTACTGGAAAGCAGCAAGACGTATCAATCACTCCTTGCACGTCCAATAACGCCATAATGAGTGAATTGTCAGCTTGATATACAAGAAAAAACAGCTGTGAATACAGGGAGTAAAGTTGGAAGCATGACAGGGAAATGGTATGGAAAGCTGAAGAAGTTGCCCGATACTGGCTGTTTTTCATGCAGATGACAGGACGACAGCTGAAAAATATGGCCAGAGAGATACATGGAGTCGTCACCTGCAACCACCAAACGGTCTATTTTTTTTAGGTGTGCATCTAAACACACTTTGCCTTGTCTGTTCCGAAACCAAACCTGTTGAATCTGTTTAATGGTGCACTCTCGCACAACTAACCTGACCTGTAATAAAGAAACAATCCAAACAGACAACACAGGCTGAATGTACTATCACAAATGATAAAACAGCATATATAACACCACCATGTATAACTCATTGAGCTGCGTCTAAAGATATTTGTAGAAAGTTGTGTAGGGTCTGCACAGGATGATGAGATGAGAACTCTAAGTCAACACTCAACGGTTTCATTAAAGTTGTCGAGCACCAGTAACACCAATGTCAAATTGAAGTTGAATAAACATAGTGGTACAGACCTTGTCAACAAGGAATTTGACACGAAGAAAATAGATTGTGACACGAAAGATATATAATAATGGAATAATGAAGAATATGCAGCTGCAATAAAACAACACAGGGCTCACTGTACCATGCGTTAGTTAAACTCATGAACACGGGCCTGAAGAGAAGCTCCAGAAAGATCATCATTACAAGGCCCGGGAGATGTTCTTGAACTCGTTCAGACAGGACAGCAAAATCTTTTGACGTTTGAGAAGAGACTGGCGCTCATTCTGGATAGTGTCAACAGCCCCAGGTGCGACAAACATGTCCATGAACTTCTCGTCATTCACAGCAAACAGCTCGAAGCCAAGTGCCAGAAACAATCTTTCACGGCTGCATTTCACCAGTGGAAGAAACACGTCAGCAAATAATACAACTTCAAATGTGCCTTAAAAGGCTACTGCTTGCTAAAATCCTGATATTTAAAACAACTACAGACCTACTAGATGTGCTAGCAGTCATACCAAAAAACTGTTACAGACAGTTAAAATCTGATATTGACCCTAAGTTGAATTAATCAAATTAATCTTGCTAATCAAAGAATGTAGTGCCAAAGGAAACTTGAAAAATGTGCAACTTTCATGGATGAAAGTAGACTGAAAATTTAGTGATTGATGCACATGCCATCAATTAGTTCCACAGCGGTTACTGCTTACTCTTCTTGAATACGATCATGTGCTCAGCTTTAATAAAGATCGGTTGCGTCAATTATCAGTTTTAAGTATCAAGTTTGATCTGTACGTTTTAGTAACCTCTAAAACTGAACAAGCAGAAAGAGGAATAAGCTGGCATAATTATTAGTTTCAACATACCATGGTGTTAAGAATCCAGAGTTCAATGCAGAAGGAACATTTCTTTCGATCAAGACTTCTCGCATTTTGGCAAAATATCGAGCAGATATTGCACATATGGTGGAATATGATGACCCTGACTTCGAGCCTAAGTCATCAGCACCAATGATACTGTTGTTATGGTGATTCCTGTTAGTATATCCTGCCATCCTTGCCTGTCGCTTCCTTGGTCCACCATCATTTGGGATCCCATTATCCTTCTTCTTACCACCATGTATATCCGATGGCAGATCAGGAGAAGGTGTCTCAGGTACTGTTAACTGACTTTCTCTTAGAATATCCTTTGATTCATTTCCTTTGGTGGGCGGTGTCATATGCCGCTGATCTCTTGGAGGCATGTTCTCCTGAGCTTCCTCTAGTTGCGATCCACTGTCCGATAGATCAAAGGATGCAACTCCAGGGAATTGGTTAAACCTATTCATGGAGTTTACTACAGATCCAATGCCACTAAGAGAGACATTCTCGTAGCAAATATGGGAGTAGGGGCTTGTAACAGAATCAAGGTGATGCCGTACTATCTGCTTGCACTGCTTGGACAATTCTCTGACAAACTTATAATATGAGCATCGGAGAGCAGCAAGAAATCCAACATAACCATCCATGTCTTCAACATTTTGATCTATTATGCAAATAAAAGGAGGAGGGGAAGAATTATAAGAACAAAAAATTACCAAATGACGAAAGCAGTAATACAACTGAATGCTGACAACATAAAAAATGACAAGAATTGATGCCACGACAACTTAAAGCTCTAAAACACTAATATCCATAAAGGGATCCAGAGTTAAAAAATGCTAGGAAACAAGTAGCTCACAAATAAACTGCCATGCTGATATGGAAAATTGATCGATATTCATAGCAAAAATATGCATTATCTGAAGTTGGGGGTGCAGATGAGTAACTTTATATGTTTTAGTAAAGAAAAAAAATGCAATCCATAACTTTATTGGCGAATATGTTCATAAAAACGATACATAGCTATGCTTGGTCATAACACGCAGTACAAAGAAAATATAGCTAAAGACAGTGGAATTGACTTCATTGTGAACTAATGCTATCCATGTAAATGTAGGGACCAAGGAAAAAAAAGAAGGAAAAAAAAAACCTCTTACATTGTGAGTCCTCATTGCGGTTGCGCTCCATGGCAAGGTCAAACAGACTTTGCAGGACAAAGGCAAGCCGATCGCATGCCGTATCAATAAGAGGAGCAAGCCATGATCGTGCAGCTGAACGAGCTATCTCAGCTGCTGCCTCAGTCAACCCACTGCTTCCACCTCTTCCAGCATGAGCAAGTAGTATGTTCGCAACCTAGTGCAATCAGCATTACAATTTAAGCTATTTTGTCCAAAAATTCTGTGTTTATATAGTGGTTCCAGGATAAAGAGTACCTTCTCCCTTGATACTTGTGGACACTCCATCGAGTATGTCGCACAACGAAACTCATGCATTACTCTCTCAAAAGCTGCACCGCCATACAGCTTAAGAGAGGAGTTGGGAGGTTTTACGGACATATTAATGCCAGGCCAGCTGCTAATACCACTATGCATTTGTTCCTCATCCGTAGTTTTCCCCCATATCTCTGGAGCTGGATCAGCTGCTCCATCAAGTAATGCACGCTTTGATACAAAAAAGAAATGCCAATTAGTTCAAGGTCAAGAAGTGTCAGCGACATTAGAAGAGAATGTTAAGTTCTTTCTGTTTGTAATACCAAATGGGTACAAATAGAAGCAGCATGTTGCATCGCTGATCTCCGGAGCTGAGAGACATCCGACGTCGCTTGTAGTTTGGAATCTAGTCTTGCAAGCTCAATTGAGACTTCACTGCACCTCTGATCTAACAATGCTAGGGTGGCTGGAGCTGCTTCTTTGTACCTTCTCTGAAGTTCAGATTCGAGGTACTTCCTCAGGCAGCTGAACCCAATGTGTGATCCATATTTTTCTTCATTGAATCCCCCTTTCACATTATCTCGCAAGTGACGTAGCACATCAATATCAACCTGACAGATCTGCTTCCGGAACTCCTCATTGGAAATTGTTCCACGGTCCTTTGGAAGAGCCACGAAGAATGGGTGTATGTTATCGCCAAGGTAACCGCTTGCACTCAAGAAGGTATCAACCTCCCAGCGGTCCGTGAATTCCTTCAAAAGATCGAGAACAGTCACATTTTCATAAGGCACACTGCCACTCCCATAACTTTTGCACTGAGGACAAGTCAACATTATGTACCAATTTGCTCATCATACCTTGAGTCGGTTGTCAAACTTGGAGATGACTATCATGGTGCGCCTGAAGGTGGGATCAATCTCTTTAAGTGTGTCAAGCCAGATTGAAGAACACCATTCGACGCTGCTCTGCTGGAGGAACAGAACGAGGCGGTGGGGCGGGGTTGCTAGAGATTTAACCATCGACAAGATCTCATCCGGTGTGCTCTCTGGCTCACCTCTCTTAGCCTGCAGCAAGCAAATGATAGCATCAAACAGCTGACCAACACCGTCACCGCGGTTTCAGAAGTTTCAGATGACCTATATGTACCTTAAGCACGAAACCTGGGGTGTCGATGATGGTGAGGTTGGGGCAGTGGGCGTACTCAGCCCTCATGACGATGGGCTTGGATGAGACGGCGGCCTGGATCTTCCGGAGGTGAGACTCAGTGCGCTGCTTGATGAGGTCGGCGATGGCCGTGGCCAGCACCATCGGGCTCCCGTACTCCTCTGAATCCTCCTCCTGCCACGCGCCGCCAAGCAAATAAAACAAGCGCTCATCGAGTTCACACTAGCCGCAGACTCGATCTGGGATAGAGATAACGGGGAAAACCCTAGGAGAGGAAGCGGAGCAGCCGCACCTGAAATCGGCATCTGGGCTCGAGGGCGGTGGGGTCGTGGACCATCTGGAGGACGAGGGGGCGGCGGGTGCCCATCTCGACCTCGCGGACGTTGAAGCGGAAGCCGAGGAGCGCCTCCAGGAGGGAGCTCTTCCCGTCCGACTGGCCACCAATCGCAACGATCTCCGGGATGGGGAGCTTCTCGCCGAACGCCACCGCCGCCGCCTGCAGCCGGTTGTACGCCTCGAACCGCGCCTTCGAGTCCGCCGCCGCCGCCGCGGCAGCAGCCGACGCCGCGTCCGCTACCGCCCGGCGGGTGGATGGGGATGGGGGCGGCGCCGCCGCTGATTTTGGGTTCGGCGTCCGGCTCACCGCCGGGGACGAGAGGGCGCTGGCCGCCATGGGGTGGACGGGCGGCGCTTGGGGAAGAAGGGTTTGAATTTGAAATGCGGGGAGGGATCGGGACGGGGGGGTGGGGAACCGGTCGGAGTAGCCGTTAGTTATATCCAAAGGACCAGATGGGTTGGGCTGATCTGGAACTGGAACCGAGTTTTTTCAGCCCAGCCAGCCCATTGATAAGAAGACTCGCGCGCGGTTCAGAGCCGTTGGATGTTTGAGCGAGTGGATCACTGGTGACTGGTAACCGCCCTCGCGAAAGTCGAGAGTGAAGTTCCACCTTCCAACCGCGCCCTCCCAAAGATGCAAATGAAATGGTGGATTTCTGAGATAGAAAGCATTATTTGACCCCTATAGGCTATATCAATATCAAATTGCATGCCGTAAAACCCAGATAAAATGCCAGTCCCACATCATATGCTACTGTGACTCCCTTGGTACAACAAAGGAAACTGCACGGATTCACATCACATTAAATACCTCAGGTTAAGAAATTCTTGACATGCCAAAGCAAGCAAGTCCCTACGAACATGCGCAACTGTTACAACATCAACAGGTTTTGCTTCTCAACCATTGATCCAGATCTGCAGTCTTTAAGTGATGCGGTGTCAAAATTTGTTGCGCTGCATAACATTGTTCGCACCATGAGGATCACCTGAACTTTTGCCGCCTCCTGAGCTCCCGCTGTATAGCCCTCTTCCGAGCCTCATCTGAAAATTCGATCTTCTTCTCTGCAGACCTACCTTGTGGGTTTCTGACATTCCCTGAAGCGCCACTGCCCTGGTTTTCTTCAGGCCCGTATCCTGGTGGAAAGACTTCTATTGGGATGGCGGCAGGAGCCACAGCCATCCTCTGCTCCAAGTTTATATTCCTTGAACCACCAGTCCCCTGGTTTTCAACAATAGTATATCCTGGAGGGCCACCTTCACTGGGTGTGGTCGTATGATTAGCAAATACTTGATGTTTGCCGCTTGTAATCCATGAAGTTATACTGCCCTGACTTTCTCCAGGGCCATATCCTGGAGGACCGACTTCTCTTGAGACGGCCTTAGGAGTCGTAAAGACTCCCTGCTCACAACTTGTACTGAAAGAAGCACAATTCCCCTGATTTTTTCCACCATATCCTGGCAGTCCAACTTCTCTCGAGATGGTCGTAGGGTTAGTATACATCCTCTGCCCGCATCTCATATTCCATGAAGTGCTACTGCCCTGGTTTTCATCTGTCCCAAATCCTGGAGGGCCGACTTCACTTGAGGTGGCTATAGGACTCATGAACACTCCCTTCTTGTAGCCCATATTCCATGAAGTGTCATTGCTCTCGTTTTCTCCAGGTCCATACCCTGGTGGCCTGACCTCTCTGGAAATGGTCGTAGGACTTGTAAACATTCTCAACTCGCAGCTCGTATTAGGTGAGGTATCATTAACCTGGTTTTCTTCAGGCCAAAATCCCGGCGGACCAACTTCTGAGATGGTTCCAGGACTAGTAAACATTCCCCGCTCACAGCTTGTATTAAATGATGTGTCCCTGCCCTGATTTTCTTGAGATCCATACCCTGGTGGACCGGCTTCCCTTGAGATGGTTGTAGAAATCATAAACACTCCTTGCTCGCAGCTCATATTCCACGACATGCCACTGCCTTGGTTTTCTTCAGGCCCATATCCTGGAGGACCGACTTCTCTTGACATGGTTGCAGGACTCATAAACACTCTTTGCTCGCAGCTTGTATGCCATGGAGCATCATTCCCTTGGTTTTCTTCACGCACATATCCTGGTGGACCGACTTCTCTTGAGATTGCACTAGGAGTTGTTATCACATTCTGCTCACTACTCGTATTCCTTGAACTGACCTGAAGAAAGTTTTCTCCAGGTCCATATCCTGGCAGGCCAACTTCCCTTGAGATAGCAGTGGGAGTCATAGTCGTTCTCTCCTCACACGTGGGATATTGACTGGGCGCGGTATCTTCTTCGATACCTTCATTGAGATTAATTTGGACCATCAACTTTTCAGAAATCATGTCGTTTATATCTGCAGACGGTTTTTCCATCAACCCAGGATCAGGTTCTCTAACTTGCACACCATCAGAAGTTATGCCATTGTCATTCTCAGCAGTATTTTTCCCCGGATGTTTTTTGTTCTTGGCAGCAGCACTTCTTGAATAATAACGAGTAGCAGAAAACCATTTATTGACCTGTAAGAAAAATGATAATAAGACGAGAAATATTGCAACTTAATAAGCACACATCACAAAACTTATCAGAGCAACAGTAAGAACCTGGTTAAATGTCAGTCCTAGCTCTTGTGCCAGACTCTCTTTTGTTGCACGACTAGGATATGGATCTTTTTCAAAATGTGCCTTCAGCTTCTGCAGAAATAGGAAGTGTTAATGATGTATCTGTATTAGATTACAATTAATTGGACCTATTTGTTAGTACAAAGTGGTGCTGAGAAAAAAAAAGGATAACTAACTAAACCAAAAGAAAGATGCATTACGTACCTGATTAACTATAGGACCAAAATGATATTTGGAACTACTGCTATTGGAGCAAAGAACTTCAGTTTGCTGCTCACTAGTCGAACCATGAAGCTGCTCGCTCTGAGGAGTATGTTCATTATTCTGCTCCCTAGCTGTTGCTATTCTAGAGCTCCGTTTTGCAGGACCAAGTGACTCAGCAGGTGATGCTGTTACGTTGTCTTGTATCCTTGCTTTCCGCGGCGTGCTAAATGCAGACCACTCTTTGTCACTGGAGTCAGATGATTCTTGTCCATATGACTCCTTAAGGATAGCACACACAAAATTTAAGGGGATGAATAAGCACAAGGATAGAATGGTTCATTTATAGTTTCAGAAATGTATACAGGCACTATTAAAACCTACCATCTCAATTTCTGTTCCAGAAAGTGGCATATCTTTGTTACAGTGGTGAATAGTATTCTGCACCATAGATTTCTCAGGAACAACGGCATTCCTATCCTCAATCAACTTCTCCATCACCCCAGCATTGGGTTCTCTCGTTTGCATGCTATCCACATTTGTGCTATCATTATTCTCACTAGTATGGTTGCCAGGATGCTTTTCTTTTTTGGCAGAAGCAACCCTTGAATAATGACGACTACTAGAGAACCATCTGCATACCTGTTAACGGAGACTCTAATAAGGCAGGAGAAACATAACTACACCAGCAAGAACATAGCAGAAATTCTTGTTGGAGGAACAAAAATGCAGAGGTCAGTACCTGATTGAATGTCAATCCTAGTTCTTGTGCCAGATTTTCTTTTGTCGCACGACTTGGGTATGGATCTTTCTCAAAGTGTACCTTCAGCTTCTGTAACAGGAATATAGTGTCAATGCCATAAATAAATGATCTAAAGTTGTGTGATCAATTTGTTCAACTTGTCAGCACAAAGGAACGTGGGAAAAAATATAGATAACTAAACTAAAGCAGATATTCAAATATTCTATACCTGAGTAACCATAGGACCAAACTTTCGCCCTGTGCTACCGCTGCCATTGGAGTGAAGAACTTCAGTTTGCTGCTCACTTTCGGAACCATGAAGCCGCTCCTTCTGTGGTGTATTGTCATTATTCTGTAGCCTTGCTGATGCTCTTCTAGAGGACCGTTTCACAGGATGAAGTTGCTCGCCAACTGAATCTGTTTCACTGCCTTCTAATAGTTCTTTTCCAGACCACTCTTCATCATCACTTGATCCAGATGATTCTTTTCCATATGCCTCCTATATATTGCCATATGAAATAGATGAAGGAGAAAGGAGTAAGGCCAGGCCATGCATGCAATAACTTGCTTTAGTGTGTAATGTCGGTTTTCCTCCCTCCCTCTCTCTAGCCTAATCAAACTTGCTTGTGAATAAAAGACTTTGGTTCTCTTCAGTAAAGTATCATTCTCTGTGCTTGACAGCACAAAGAGAAAGATTCTCTATGCTTGACGCAAGATTCAGTTTTAATTGAAGGCCTATATCTTAATGATATGCAGGCATATTCACCCTGTGCATAAGATAGGGGTGGCATCTTACTGATTGAAGACCTGCAGGCCTACAGAAATTTAAGTTTCACAATCATTAATAGAAAATAGCATGATGAGCTAGAAGCCCAGAACTCATCTGCTTTTCTCAAATGCACAGAACTGTGCGTCATTAATTTAAGAAGGAAAAGAGTCCAAGATTACTAGTACACACTACACATAGGCCACAATGCCCACCAGAGCCAGACATCATCTGATTTCTCTTTCGTCAAATAAATGCTGGAAAAAAATGAATTGAAAAGCGAACGTAGAAAAACAGATTTGTATTGTATATGGCAAAGAGACCAAGGTTACTTGTTACTAACCTTTTGTGTCCAATTGACCACATTCAACAATGGAACAAGACTAGGTATTTGATGGCTCTGGAGGGAAAGGGTTGCATACATATGCAGCTTGTTGAATTAGGACTTAAGACTTACGTGTTTAGGACTTACAAGAGGTAGCCAGGAGGAAACTGGATACAGAAACATTATTGATGGTAAGGGGAAAATGTGAGAGAGATGACATACATCATATAGTTTTTTGTAATCCAACCGTTCAACCTGCCGCCTACTCGAAATTGGTAGCACAATGCCTTGCTCTGGCTCCATGTCTATAAGTGCATGATTGGAGATTTCTTCATTTGAGTGATTATAAGAACCGCTGGTTTTCATTACATCAGTAAATTTTATCAGTGGCGATGCCGAGACTTCATCCTGGTGGCAAGATTTAGCAATCTCAGCACAAAAATCATCAGAATCAGATGTGAAATCTGATTCTTCTGATTTCAATTCATTTTTTTGGTCTTCACTAGAATCTGAGCCTGCTGGATTAAAGTCATCGTCCTCTGAGTCCTCCGAAGGCAAGCCAAGGTCATCCACTGTACTTGCATTAATGGAAGAAAGATACATTTTTTTTAAAAAAAAAAGGTTCGGAATGCTCAAACGAAGGGATGAAATGTGAGACATCAGAATCTGACCTTTGTCATCATTCTCTGCAGAAAACATGTCTTCATTTATCATGTGGCCTTCAGCCAATGCAGGGTTGTAATCATTGTCCTCCATATGACCCGGTGCCGGATCAGAAGCGGCAACTTGTTTAGAACCATTTGCAATTGAAGCTGCCTCGGGGAAGACTTTCTGCGGCAATTAAAAGTGCAGTCATGTTGGAATTTAATTTAACCTCATTTACTTCTGTTATACATGGAATTCATAGGTTTTTACCTCCCACGAATCATGAATAGAGAGTTTGCTTCCATGGAGTTCATTTAGTGCATCTATCGAGTCTGCTTTGCACACACATGCAGGGCACAGCCATCCTTCATCCCCCGGAGGTACTAGAAATAAAAAGGACTACAAATGAACAACAAATGCAGCGATGAATTGACAATATAAGGAAATAAGGAGGATGAAATAGTAATGGATATTACTATCTTCAGTTCGCAAAGGAGGCTTCAAACAGTTCTGGTGGAACCCTCTGTCACAGGCTCCATCACAAAGAATAATGTCGTTTTGTAAAGTAACATCCTTTGAACCACATATGGCACAAAAAATCTGAAAGATGAAACAAACTATCACTGTTAGTTCGACAACCAGGGTTAAATAAGAATGTGAGAGATATCAAGAAGAAAATGCAACTGCCTACATCTTCACTGAAGATCTCTCCTGCAGAATCAAACAAAGATTCTTCAAGCTTCCCTTCAGATAAGAGAGCGTCCATATTCCGAAAAGCTTCCCGGATTCTTAACTTGCATTGTAAGATTTCTGCCTTGGCTCGTTCAAGATCCTTCTCAGGTTTTATTTTTTCCAAACTGCATAGTTATGTATCATCAAACACGGCACATGATAAAAAGGCACAGTTAAAAACGATTTATATAACTACACAATACATAGTGGAATGTGAATGATGAGGAGCAGTGCAAGATATTGTGTAAATATTTAGACAAATATGGAACATGGAATCCAGCCAGTATAACCAATATTCAAGATCTATTCTATTTGACATATAATCCTAATAAAAGTTTTCAGTACAAATGGCATACAGTTACAAATTAAAATGAAAAAACTAAGCTAGACACTTAGTATAAGAAGACATTGTGCACAATGAATGAATATACCAACTTCCAAGCAATCCATCCTTTTCAGAGCTAAACAAATAGAAAAATGCACAAGATGGAGTTCAGCAGGTGATATGAAACATAATGATTTGAATGACAGACCTCTGCCCTTTCCAACCTTCACTTGCATAAGCCTGAATAAAGCTTTGTTGATAGTTCATTCGATTCAATACATATCTAACTCTTTGACAAATTTTTATATAGTCCTTCTTGGGACTGCGATCCTGTGAGGCTCTGCAGCTTTTTATTTTTCTCACATCTGTTTGAGCAGAGGTACTATCATTTACAAGCTCACTACATGCCTCATTCTTCTTTCCTGAGGCAGAACGAAGCACCCTGACACCAATCTTCGGACGGTCTGTCTTTGAAAGTGTCCCACCTTTCCTTTTCCCCGCAGCAGGTTGAGCAGCAGTGTTATCGTTTAAAGGCTCATTCCATGCCTCATTCTTCCGTTGTGAGGTAGAACGAAGCACCCTGGCACTGCTATTAGGGCTTGCCAGCTTCAAGGGACTGCCAGTTTTTCTTCTTTTTGCAGTTGGTTGACCAACAGTACTATCATTTCGAAGTTCACTAAATGCCTCATTCTTATTCTTGAAGGCAGAGCGAAGCACCCTGACAGTGTTATTGGGACTTCCCAACTTTGAAGGACTGGCTATTTTCCTCCTATTTGCAGCTGGTTCAACAGCAGTACTATCATGTAAAGGCTCGATGTGTGTCTCATCCTTGTATTTTGAGCCAGATCGAAGCACCCTGACACTGTTGCTGGGACTTTCCAGCTTTGATGAACTGGCATTTTTTCTTTTATTTGCAGCTGGCTCACCAGCAGTCCTGTTATTTATAGGCTCGCTACATGCATCATCCTTGTTTTTTAACGCAGAGCGAAGCACCCGGACAGTGTTGCTAAGACTTGCCACCTGTGAGGGACTGGCATTTTTTCTTTTATTTGCATCTGGCTTAGCAGTGGTCCTTTCATTTAAAGGCTCGCTACATGCATCATTCGTATTTTTTGATGCAGAGCGAAGCACCCTGGCACTGTTATTGGGACTAACCGACGGGCTTCCATTTTCTCTTCTATTCATAGCTGACTGGGCTGCAGCACTATTATTCCGAGGTTCACTATATGACTCATTACCCTTGGTTGAGGCAGAGCGAAGAACTCTGCTACTACTATGTGCAGATCTCAAGGGATATCTTTTACTTGGTGACACTTCTGAGCCTTCCCTTCCCATTTTTACTGCTTCTCTACAGATCACTCACATGCTGAGGCTGCCTTGTTCCCACAAGACCATGAGTAAATGATAAACGCAAATGAACATCCTCCACAGAACAAGCTAGGCCATTGCAATCTCCAGGAAGCCTTCGTAAACAAGGTAAGTTTATCCAGTCAAAATAAATGTGCCAGTACCTACAGCAACAAAAAAACATGAATATGCATATTGTTAGCACCAACAAATATTAGAATGCAATTGTTCATGTGTGGATACATATGTTTTCAGTACTTTCTTTGAAAAGACCTATTGTTTCCCTCATGGCCTCATGCCTTACATAAGAGTTCAACTTAACTTCTTTTTTTTTTTTGTGCCAAGTTCAAATTAACTTATTGAGTGGAGCAATAATGAATGTAGCAATGCAAGGCAAGCCAGGATGATTTTTACACTGTATATTGTAAGAAGACTAACCAAAAATAGTAAGCTTAGCGAGACCCACACCCACTCCCCCACCTGTAGAGATCTGGAGCATCCTAAAGTCATCGCCTCCTACACTGCTATCTGGGCTTGCAAATGGGAGTTCGGGAGTGTGATCGGGAACGCGGCGAGCCCAAGAGCGGGTTCTGCAACTACAATTTCGCTGCCCATGCACTTGCCAGCAACTGGGGCCTGAAGAAGAAGGGTGCCACGCGGAGCAGATCGGCCGTCGGCCATCCACCGGGCAAGGAGACTCAATCCCCTCTCGCCGGGGATCGGTAGGCACCAGGCAAGCTCGGGCTGGTGGTGAATTAGGCCGTGGGGCAGCAGCTAGCACAGCGATGGACAAAAGGGGAGGCGGAGATCACGAGATATTGGAGCTGTGAAGGAGGAGGCGGCGGCGCTGGAGTCGGGGCGAGCACTCACCTCGCCGCGGACGGCACCACGACGTCCCCCTCCCGGCGATTTCGCAGCTTCCGGTGGACGGACAGCTTCCTTCGTGCGCGGAGAAAAAAATGCGATGGTCTGGCCTGTGGCCTCTGACTCTGACGTGCAGCTCGATGAGCTCACGCTTATCGATTATTCGGGTAAAGCGGTTGTTCGGCACATGGGCTGGATCAGCAAGCGGGAAGTCCTCAGATCAGGCCCGTCGCTGGAGCAGGCCCAAATACCCCCCACCGACAACGTGTGCAATAGTGCTAGCAGGGTGCTTAAAAAAAGTGATACATGTTCTGTGGGTGAGATGAATATGAAGTAAGCAGTATTTAAACACAGCCCGTGACGGTCGCGTCGGGCGGACGCGGATCCCAAACAAAGGCCTAGACGCTCCCGCCACCAGTATAGGGAGAGAGAACAGGGAGTCAGAGTAGCGGACGAGGCCGCTCGTACTACCTTCGTCTAAAAAACCATGAAACTTTTGAACAATGACATATTTTGGTGTTTTAAGTTTGATCAATTATAAAATAAAAATATCAATAGTTATACTATCAATAAGTATCATTGATTAATTACAATATCTATTTTTATAATAATTTATTTGGAACCATAAACATGAATATAATTTTCTAAAAACTTGATTAAACGCGAACCATTTTTTTAGATGGAGGTAGTATGTTAGAAGAAATGTGGAGCGTTCTTTAAATAGAGTTTTCTGCCATGGCCATCAAAATTGCAAAACTGTTTGTGATTTAGCATCCATGCAAAAAAAAGTCGCCCTAAAAACATACATGCAACTTTTGAACAATGACATGTTTTGGTGTTTTAAGTTTGGTCAATTATAGAAAAAAAACGTATCAATAGTTACACTATCAATAAGTATTGTTAGATTGATTACAATATCTATTTTCATAATAATTTATTTGGAACCATAAACATGAATATAATTTTTTAAAAAAACTTGGTCAAACGTGAACCATTTTTTTTAAACGGAGGTAGTACGCTGGAAGAAATGCGGAGCGGTCTTTAAGTAGAGTTTTCTGCCATGGCCATCAAAAACTGTAAAACTGTTTGTGATTTAGCATCCCCATTTGAACTTTGAAGAGGAGACATCTTTCTTTCTCATAAGTGATAACAGTTGGGGAATTGGGGAATGATAAACAAGGTGGATTGGTTTTTCATGAATTAGGGGCGTGAAAGGTGTTACTCCTATGTAAACAAGGGTAATTTGGTGATCCTCTGAAACCCCAACATTCGCCATGTATGTATCCATAGTTGGTCCTGTTCTTCTATACTATCTTCGTTCGCCGCGGCGGTGGCAGGCAAACCTTGCCATCGAGCATGGGTCTTCAGTGAGACGAGCGCGCAGGGACAGGGGAGCCTGGATCATTTCACGGCGTCGACAAAATGCATCATTTCACCGGCGTCGAAGACATCCTATCATTTTATTCCACCCACTTTTGTGCACTCCATGGTCCAGTATGCGCGACATGCTATCTTGTACTACTGCTGTGCATGCAAGAACATTTGACTAGCTACAATTTATTCTGTAAGCAGCTTGGAGCCTCTGAGTTCATCGCACGGAGTAACCGTGCATAGATGTAAAGTGAAGCGAACGATACAGAGCAAAACATCCTCTGGTTTCTACAGCACAGCACAGAGCACCAAAGCCCCCAGAATCCCAGCCACAGAGCCGATGATTGCACCGTCGACCAAACGTGGCGCGCCGGCCGTCGGCGGTGGCGCCCCCAGCGAGCCACTGCGCGACGTCCCCTCCTTCCCAAAGGTGTTCATCCCCGGAGCATGCGCGTACTCAGGCGCCATGGCGCCCGCCGGCGGGAACGCCGCCCACTGTGTAGCGTCAGGCGCCGGAACCTCGGCTGCGATCGGTGGCCTCGCCGGGCGAACGGCCATCACGATGATGTACAGCTTCTGCCCCTTCTGGCACCTGTACTCGTCGCTGCTGATGAAGAAGAACGGGCCAGACCTGTCGAACCTCAACACCGAGCTGCCGTCGACGGCTTCGAGCCGTCGGACAGGGCTGCGCGTGTTGCACGTGTCGAAGTCCTGCTCGCTCACCAGCAGCACCGAGCTGACGCCCTCCTCGTGCGTGAACACTGCAGGGCCAAGAGACGCGCACGAAACACGATTTCTCATCGATCGGGCATTCGGCTGTGATGTGCATGTGTGAGAGCGAAACGAGGTTTACCGATGGTGTCGTTCACTTGGAACCGGTTGCGCCCGGCCCAGTGGTTGTAGCTCTCTGTGGGGTCGAGGACCCAGCCGTCGCGGCCGCCGGCGTAGAAGACGTACGCCTCCGACGAGGAAGCCACGGCCGCCAAGCCCACGACGACCACGAGCCAGGCCGCCGTCGATGACCACGCACTGGACCTTGAAGCCTCCATTGCCGTCTCTCCCTCGATTGTGATTGTGATTGTGATGGTGTATATACAGCAGCAGCAGCGATTCAGCGAAGGATATGAGCTGGTAGTTTATATAGGCGTGCGTGCGCCGCGCGCGCGGGGGCGGAGAGATACGGTTGCTGACCGCTGCAGGCACAGGTGTAGCCCCGGGAGGGATGCATGGCTATGACTCTGCATCCATGGGGAGGGAGGGCACCGCTTTGCTGGCCGAATTGATCGATCTCCATCTTCTTCCTTGGGTCTTTGATGTCATGCGCGGCTGCGGCGGGCGGCACCTGCAGACGCGGGGCACCCGAGGAAGGCAGTTTCGCTTGCTTATCTGTTGGGTCAATTTTCTGTTGTGACGAATGCACATTCTAGCATATGGATCTGTGTATCTCCAAGCTAGCCATACGCCCATACCTCTAATTGTTAATGCTTTGCTTCTTGTTGAAATGTGCCATTAATTATTTGCTACAAAAAAAAGGTCAAACGTCTCTGCAGCATCAAATTTCAAGCAGAGCCAACATGTACAACATCTGCCGGAGAAACTAACAGACACGGTTATGCAGCCACAAATTTGTCGTTCATCTTCACTAGAAGCGGTGATCAACTCGTCGACGCTTAAACACTACTCCCCCTGTCTCAAAAATATAAGATGCATACACAACCCACATTTCAAATTTTGTAATCTTTGATCGATAATTAGTTTAAGGATGTATGTATTGTACCATGTGATTTTAGTATCAATGGAGTTGTATCTGAAAACACTTTCATATGATCTCGATTTTAGTTATAATATATAAGATGTTAATGATCAGAGTGTGACGTTGGAGATCACACTAGGCCAAAACCGAGCATTATAATAGTACATTTTAAGATGGATGTGATACTAGGATGGCTTCGGCTTTATGGATCTTCCGGATTTAATGGACGCGACATCGCTACTATATTACATTATTTAAAATAATAATAACATTTCTTATGCAAAACCATTATGTCTTGGCTTGAAACACAAGCGTGGCGAGTCATATTTCATACATTGCGGCTAAAACAAGAGATCCCAATGGCTGTCTGATTATGCAATGACAGGAACATATCATGTTGACCTCCTATCTGTATAGGGTAGTAGTATGCCAAACTTTAACCGTGGTACCACACACAAGTTTTAATGCGTCCGTTGGTCGGAAAGCAGAGAGGACACTCTGAAAATGAACAAAAGATATCTGCTGAGAACATATTGGTAATCTTGTAGCATATCCAAATTTCCAGCGTCACAGCAAAATGAAATCACCATTGACAAGGAATACAATTAAGTTCAAAGGAATAAAATCTCTTTTTTTAGTAAACAAATGAATAATCGGGTTTAATGTCATCCTAAGATTCAGACAAATTCCACTTATCGAGAAGGTTATTACTAGCTAGCAGGATCATCTCAACTTACAACAAAGATCAAGATTCCGAATGTGATGATTCAGTGACAGAAGAAAATCGTATTGATGATTAGAAAGTAACCTTACAGTCAGAGAAAAATCTCAGCCAGTTATCTCTGTATATACTTCACCTATCCCCCTTGCACAAGAGCTAGCTGAAAGCAATGTCAAATACTTCAGATCATCAGATCAGCCTATCAGAATTTAGAACAAATGTATCGTGCACGTCTTTTGTGTACACCAATTCGTGATGCAATAATCCTGAGTTGCAGTGCAGCTTCCCATTAATTCCTCCAACCCGTTTAATTCATACTGAGCCACACAATGCTGAAATGGTCAGCCGTCCTCTTCACTTCACGTGCTTCTCAATCCAATCGAACATCTCTTCAGCATGCAAGCTCGTCATCTCATGGTACCCATAAGCAAGATTCAGCTCCTCCTGGATGTGATCTGCCCATGGAGACACCTCCTTCCAGAACCCCCTCTTCACCAATGCATCCTTCCATGGCGTTGCTCTGCCATCCTCCTTCATATACCCTTTGTCATCAACGAATCCTTCCTCGCTGAACGCCGTCCAGATCCTTTCTGACAGCTCGCCGTCCAGCCCAGGTATCCTCTCCGATAGCAGCGTCGGCGTCAAAGGGAACTCAAGGCTCTGGAGCTCCTTCACCTCAACGCCATTCTTCATCAGCATCTTCGCATTCCTCTCCAACAGCGCCGCCCTCCGCCCGTCTTTCGGCATGTGGATGAACATCGTGGGCGGGTACACCGCCGGCAGCGCGCCATCTGCCCCGCCGAACGCGCCCTCGGCGATCATAATCACGACGGCGGCGAGGCTCATCTCCGCCGCTAGCCTGGAGACGAAATACCCGCCGGAGGAAGCGCCGAGGGCGGCAACCGGCAGGGCTTCGAGTCCGTGCTTGGCGGCCCAGGACCGGATCGCCCGCTTGGCGCCGTTGACCTCCTTTGGCGACCAGCAATCCCCGGCGCTGGCGACGGCCAGCACCGCGAACCGCCTCCGCAGGGCGAGCTCCGTGATGGCGACGTCCTCCGGCAGGCCAACGCACCCGGTGCAGCGCGGGGACGGCGGCCAGAAGTTCTCCGGTCGGCAGCGGCAGCCGTGGGCGACGAAGAGGACCGCCCTGGCCGGCGCCGCCGCCGCGGGGAGCTCCCAGATGGCGCGCACGCCTTCTATGGTACCCACCATCGGGGAGTAGAGGGGCGGCACCTCGCCGCTGGACTCGTACGAGCGGACAGCGGTCTGGGAGTAGAGGAACACGGCGGCGGCGGCGAGCAAGAGCAGAGCCAGCGACGCGAGGCGAGTGGGCCGATTCAGAGATAACCATCTCGGAGCGGGGGGTGGTAGCGACGGCTTGCTCGGCCGGTGCGAGGCCGAATTCGTCCCGCTCATCTGCTTCGCCGGCTGCTTGTTTCTCTGCAGCGGGGATGGTGAATCGGGCAGCACGAGTGGCATGAGATCTCACGACGGGGCAGAGAGAGAGAGACTGAGAGAGAGGAATTTGCAGTTTGTTCGTGCCGGGGCCGGGGGGTCTCGAGGGAAACGGAGAAGCGATGAGCTGAAAGGCCGCGTGTGGGCCCAATCTGGACTTGGCAAACCGGCCTGGTAGAAAAAGGCCTATGCTGGCTGGTGGTCCAAAATTAAGTGAGTTCTTACTATTTGCGTGGGCTTTAACATTTGTGTAGTCCTGGCAAATAAATTACGGCCCAAAAAGACCCATCACATCTCCAAATGTCCTTGTATGTCATCTGCACTTTGTTTAGCTCAAAAAATGAAAATGCCAAAAAAAAAAGCTCAAAAAATGAAAAAAAAAGGAAGAAGAACTGGACTTTGTGACTCTTTGACCTTACATATGTCATGGAAGCAGCACTCAGTTCCACTTTACATTCATCCAGTAAGCCTTTCTGAGACAGCACAAACTTTTTATCAATCACCAATACCGGCGGTCAGAATATTTCCACCGCTCATTGCATCCGGACAGAAGCCGGACATGGCCGAGCTGATTTTCCTTGCAGATAAGACAGAACGTGTCAGACCGTCAGATCCGATGCAATCATAACGTATGCTTGGTCCAGCCCACGGATTAGCAGCTAATCAGCACACTGTCTCGTCCACTAACCGGCTGCCGCCCAGGAGGGTTCAGCCCATGCCGTCCACATCCTGTCTCTGAAGTGCTTGCCTTGCCTCTTATCACCAGCCACGCCGCGTCATCTCTGAAAGAGATGGGCACGCGGAGGGTGTACACGCGTGCAAACCACCAATGGTGCGTGCTTGCTTTAAAGGGAGAAAACAAACCGGAATGAAAACCGGCCAAAGTTTTCGTTGTTCTATCTGTGTGCGGTTTACTACCATACCATATATTGTATTGTAGTCCATACCATCCGATCTGATGTTGAGTCACTTTCTTCGTGAACCAGAAACCACCTGCCGTTTTGTCGCTCCATCCGTCTTCAGAGTTCAGTCTCGATCGCTTCGTTTCATCTGACAAGTACTCCGAGCGTCGGAGCTAACAACACGGACCACGCGTAATTTTGCGGCGTGTAGACAGATAAGTCCAGATGACTTTGTATACTAGACACCGATCAAGTCGAGTGCAACGTAAGGCCCCCCTTCATGTCTGATTCGCACTGTAACCAACATGAAGTCGGCAAACAGTTCACAAGAACTCCAGTCTATGATAGATTACACAGGTACGAATCTAGCATGTTCGCAGTGTAATGCACGATGCATCAAGAAATTTAGCTACATGGATGCACTACCTTACAATCTCGACCAAGAGGAGATGAACTAGTACTAATCCAGATGCCGCTTTATCCTCTGCAGTAATCCAAAACCCAACAGCAATAGGATGCCAAAAATAAACTGTTCGGCACTCATTCCTGAATTCAGATCATATGTCGGAATATAGTGGTTCTAGCTAGGCTTCTAACGCGGCGGTGCTTGATCATCCACCATATGGCACACGCAGTCGTCAGTACTCGTCGGAGCTGCCGAGGAATCCGGTCATATGGAGCACGGCGTTGCGCACGGCGCGGAGGTCGCGGCCCTTGAGCGTGCGCCCGTGCCCCTCGCACACCGACGACGCCACCCTCCGCTCGTCCGCGCACCGCCGCCTCGCCGCCAGGACGTGCGGCGGCACGATCCCCACTGACGACGATGCGGCGCTCCTGCTTCTTACGACCAACATGCCATCGTCTTCGTCGTCGTCGTCGCCGTCGTGGTTGATGCGCGTCGGGCGCGCCTGATCCGCATGCGGCGCCGCGGGGATGCGCACGGGAGGCGACGACGAGTGCGGGTGGTGGTGGGCGACCGCGGCGTGTGGTGGTTGCCGCTGGTCGGCGAGGTGGTGGTGGCGGTGGCACTGGTGGTGCACGGCAGCGTTGTCCGGCCACAGGACGTCGGCTTCCTGGAACTCCTCCATGTCGATTCGCAGTCCTGGTGGTGGTGGCGTGGCTAATGGCTATCTCTAGACGCGCAGACCAGCCAGCAACTGCCGTCTGCGGCGTTCGTTCGTTCGTTCGTTCGCGTGCGTTGCTGGATTTATAGTAAGCTCTGGGCCGGGCGCTAGTGCGCCGTTGGACGGCTGGAGAAAGGGCCAGCCACGAACGCATGGCGTCATGCGGATGTGGTGGGGGAGTGGACTGTACGCGTCGGCCGGCGCGGCGGCGCTGGCTGGCTCACGGTTTCGTGTTGACGGTGGGGGGCCATGCAGATGTGGGCGGTGCCTTGCGTGATCTGACCCCGCCGTTGTCCATATGCAGCAGCACGAGGAGCATCTTCCGTTTGTCAGTGTTCGGGCTTGATCCATGCAGAAATGTGTAGAGCCAAGCGAGCCCCAGATATATGATAAGATCATCAGATTACTTGCTGCTCGATCATGCCGATCATCATGTCACACCAACATTTTCGTCAGCAAGGGCGGCGAAGCTAGCTGACTTACAGCCCATGCATGAAAGGCTTTCAGAAATCAGAAGCGCCTAGCGAATGATGGCGCAATCATGCATGGACGGTCGCTGCCGTGCCACGGGGGGCAGATCGATTAACTTAAACCGATCGAATCAGCACCTCTTGACGGGGACGGAAGCGACCGTGCTTGGCGTGCAATTGTTCGCCGGGGCGGCGCGCGCCACTCCCTGCAAACTGGGCGCCGCAGCGGTGCGAATCACGCTATGACGAAACCGACAAGTCACGCTAATACCGGCATGGGCGTTTATGTGCCAGAGACTCGACGGTCTTTCGAGAAATTCGGTTAAGCAGTAAGCACGAGTGCACGACGCTAACGACTGGGCTCTGGGCTTACCCAGCTGAACTGGGTTATTATTACCGTATATACTAACACACTCTCAGGACAAGAAACAGCCTTTTACCGGTGCCCAATTCTTTTGACCGTGCTTCTTCTTCTCATGACTAGTAGTACATTTCAAGTGAGCCCGTGGCAATGACGCGTAAAATATACTGTGTGCTAGCGTGGATTCTTCGTGGAATTCATGACGAGGAGAGGAAGAACGAGCGAAATGTCATACAGGGACAGTCCTAGCTAACTCCTGTTGACCGGATTAACGCTACGGGCAGGCTTGACCTAGCGCCTGCAGATCAAGATGTAGCTTGTAAGCAGAGGGGAGCCTGTTCATCGGTGGCCACGGAGGGCCGAGGGGAGAATAATTAAGTTGTCCGAACAAAAAAAGATGCTAGCTTGAAGAAGTTGTACACTTTGTGAGCTGCAAATGTTTACGAAATAAGCTAAACTCGATTCCCTTTCTGTGCGTGCACCTGGTTTGATAACTCCGAGGAAGGCAAGAATATTAGGCCAAATGTCTCACTCTTTTTGTAATATTTCTACACCAGACGAAGTTACATCAAAACGATGCAAAAAGAGAGGCCTCCCTGCTCCATGAAAAAAAGGTAAAGGACAAAGAAGGCCCGTGAATCTAAATTCAAGTAGTATATCACATAAGCTCTGCTCTTCAGGAGATTGGGGGAAAAAAAGTAGATTTTCTGCCACTGTAAATCGATCAAAAGAATGTAACCTAGAACACCACATCAATTTCTTCACAGCGACCCGGTCCTCCTGGTTGACAGTTGACCATACAAGAGTACATGACCAAGATCGCAGGAACCTCCACAAAACTCTACGAACAGCGGCTCATCGCCGGCCCAAATTAAGGCGACGAGCCGCGGCAACGTTGGTGGGTATATCGATGGGGGACGAAGCAGCCGCCCTCCACCGCTCGCGCCTATCGGCCGCGAGATTCCCGCGCCGGCCGGAACCGCCGGGAAACGGCAACAGCAAACCACCGCCGCCGCCGCCGCGCGGCACGACGCCGACGCCCACCGTGTCCGGCCACAGCACGTCCGCCTCCAGCCACTCCTCCTCCTGGTCGTCAGGGCTCGCGGCGGCCGACGACGACGACGGGCCGGGGTGGAAGAACCTCTCGCCCCTGAGGTGGCGCCCCAACACCGAGCCTGGCGTGACCTCCATGGCCACGCCGCCCATGGTCGTCGCGAAAGGCACCAGCTCATCGTCGTCGTCGTCCTCCGTATCGGGCCAAAGGATGTCCGCTTCTTGCAGCTCGTCCATGGCATCCATTTGTTTCCCAGCTTTGGCAGCGAACACGGTGTTTTCGGACTGGCTGGCTGCTTGACCACCTTTTATATATTCCTGCGGCATCCCGCGGGCGTGCACCGCGTCGCCGCGGGTTGCGCCATTTTGCTTGTGGGCCGAAGTGACGTAGGGGCCACTCTTCCCCCGGTCCGGAATTTGGAATCTTGGCGAGATAGCAACTCATGCGATGTGGGGGTGATTATACTTTGCTGGCGCTTCATCGAGATTGCCTGAATGACAACCAAGCGGCCGCCGGCATTGGTTGCCGGCTTGACGTACGCGAAGTGAGGTATCAGGAAGCCACATGCCAATCGTTTACGTCAGAAACCAGCTAGTGGCCCAGAGACTTTTGAGATGGCAAATTGTCTTGCGCCGCTCCGTCTGCAACGTCCAATCTGAATCGCATAGAGGAGGAAGCTGTCTTGTTCTGTGCACGCATTAGGTTAGGCACATTGTGGGTACTGAGATACGAGCTAGCCCTAACGCCAAGACATTCACGAGTTTTGAGCAACCGAGGAAACCACGTTCGTTTCCATTCACCGAGCTGTATGTATTTATATAGTATGCCTTTCGGCGGTTAGAAGCCAAACGTTACTACCAACATCGAAGTACTATATTATAAACATTCACATCTGACGCTCTCGATCAGTGGACGATCTCAGAGGCCACGAATTGCCTACCAATAATCTTGGTTTCCTGAAGGGGCCCCCTTTCTCCACTCATCACGATTTTTTGAAGATCAATGGCTACAGCTAACCCTTCTCTTGCACGCTGTCTCTTCCTTCGATTCTAGTTAGTGCTTTGCTCAAATTCTTGGATATAGCAGCTGAGCAGCAGTTAATTTTTATCGAGTTCTACATAGACATTGAGTTGAGTTACTATACTACCGGGCCAAGATTTCCTGGCCAGCCATGTAACATCCCCGATTTTTGAACGGTACGAAGTTTGACCAAAGTCAAAAATTGGTCAGAATTCGACATAAATTTGAAATAAATATATGTAGTCGATCAAGAAGATTGGGAGAGCATGTTTGACACGAAAATTGGATGAAAAAGAGTATGGAAATAGCTCAATTAAAGGGAGGGAAGAAAAAGAGAGAAGTTACTATTCACTATCCGACAATAGGGGTTAAATTTCAGTTTTTGGCCATGTTGAGCAGCAATGATTGAGTGATCATAAAAATTTATTGGTTGATCTTTTGACCATGGTACAAAAACGAAAGTTGTAAAGTAAGGTATAAAGAACAACTTTGTTTTTGGGTTCAGCTTGAGGTTAGATGCAAATCAAGGAGAAAAACGTGGTTGAAAATCGAATCAATTACAGTTTCAGTCAATTTCAGGGTTATAAAGGCTGAGATGAAAATTCTCAAATTAAGCTCAAACCGTTGAGAATCTGAAAGAGGTCCAAAAATAAGAAATGAAATTCAAGTCAAGGCAAAGAACTTTTGTGTTTTGAGGAATAGCATGTTCTGTTCAAATTTTGGGAGCAATTTGAGTTTGAATTTCTGCACAAGGTTAGGGTTTCAGAGTTCTTAATAACCCCTTAGCCGACCGATAAACAAAGCTCGAATTCGAGCGTTTGGTTGAGAAATTGAGTATGGTGCCAAAAGAGAAAGTGAAATTGAATGTATTACGGACAAGTTTCATTTGGGGATCAAGGAGAGTTTGAATGGGAATTTGAAAGTAATTTGAGAAATTCAAATTCGGGGTCTGAAATTTGGGGGTAAAAGTCGACCGACATTGGAGCTTCGAATTCGCGTGATACACTGCTCGAATCAAGAGGGTTGCAACATGAAAGTTGGAGTGCTATGTTCCTTCTACAAGTTCTATGTTTGGAGTTGGATGAGTTGAGTAGGATTTTTGGAAGAAATCAAGCTCACAAGGTCACGGTTTTGGGAAGAATTAGGGAGGGGAAGAAGAGCAGTCTGCGTGGTTGCTTGCCGTCGATGGCTAGGGCGGTGGCCGAGCGCCACGCGCCTGAACGGGGCAAAGGCAGCTCAGGCGAGCCATGCAGTGCGCTGTCGTCGTCGTTGGCGGTGTCTAGCGCTTATAAATCAAGTTCCCGGCCTCCTCCCATCCCCTTTCTCTTCTAGCCGCTCCTCTTTGCCAACCCTGGCCGCCGGCAAAAATTCGCCATCGCCGAGCTCCCCCAATCCGATTCCTTGCGTCCATCACTGCGCCTTGATCTCCTTCTTCTTTGGCTCCAACTCTTTTCGGTTTTCATCCACCGCAGAGCCCTTAGCACCTTCATCTTTCTCGTTTCCGGCGAGCCACCGCCGTCATGGCCGTCGGCTCACGTGGCCAGGCTGCCTCGGACCACCTCCGCCCGAGATAGCTCCCCCATGAGTTTCCCCTAGGCCCGGTGGTGGTCTCAGGCCAGAGTGTTGTCCTCGGTTCGTCGTCTCTTGGCCGGCCGGCGAGCGGGGTCCTAGCGCCGCCGCCAGCTCCGCCGAGAGCCCCCTTTGGGACGCAATCGAGGAGGGAAAAGGGGGGCAATAGCTGCGCAAGGGTGTGGTCGTCCTGTTGGAGGTGTTCCCGCGGCCGGGGAGCCTCGTCGTCGGCGACGAGGTCACCAGTCAAGCCGGCGCCGCCGTCCGTGCCGCGCCCTCTGTTTAAAACAGAGGGAGGGGCCTCGCGGGTAAAGAAGGTAGAGCCAGGGGGTTTTGTGAAAATCCGCCAATTAGGTTTTTAAAATAGATTTAAATTTCATGTTTTCACCTTTTAATTCATAGAAAATTGTAGGAAGGTCCAAAAATGATGAAACCAATTTTGTTAGACTTGTTTTAAAATTTGTCATCCATTAAAAATGCTAAGTCCTTAAGTGTAGATAATTAATTTAATTCATTTGTTTAGATTAATTAATTAATTGTTAATAATTGATAAAAATGTTAAAATTCTGAAAAATTCTTTTATAATTAGAAATAATTTCTAAAATTGTTTTATGTATTTATTTAAATGTTTTATCCATTTAGAAAATGATTTTTAACATCATTAAAAATAAACTAAAAATGATTTAGGGCAAGTTTTATTAAAGGAAAAATATAGGTTTATCCTTTAAAAATCTTGGGTAGTTTGTGTTGGCTTGCAACTTTATCGAGAAGGGAAAGTTGCTTAGCTTTTTCATAAAGGGTTGCATCGCATATCACTAATTTGCAATACGTTTTAGTCTCTCAAGCTTCGGAGCACGAGTTGGTGGGATTCACGGAGGAGCAGCGACAAGTCAAGGAAGTGATCGTCGTCGCTCCGGAAGCTCGTATCGCGGAAGCATCTAACTTGTTCGTGATTCCAGGCAAGCCCCGGAGCATCTCTAAATTACCCATTATTTCATAATATTCATGAGTCCAAATTCTATGATTTTATGTGCATTAGGTTAAGGATTGGATGAAACCCTTTGATGCATGAAATATTCCTTGATAGAACTAGCCTTGCCTAGCTAAGAAACTTGATTAGCAATATTTACTTTGGCTATGCTTAGTAAGGTTAAGTTAAAAGATGATGATCTAGGCTATCACCAATCTCATATGAATCATGAACGGTTTGGGTTGAAAGAGAGTGGGCAGAGGTTGATAGAATGGATTGAGGAAGCTCGATCCTTAGCTCTGCCTGCTAGCTAAAGTCACTAAGGACCGATCCGTTGTTTACCTGTTTGATCGAGTGATTCTACCTGGTTTCTTACTGGGTTATGGGACCAGTAAAGCCAATTAGGTCAGCTGGCTCGTTGATTGGAAATATCGCTTACCGGTGCTTGCTGGGTCGGAGAAAGGCGGGATCGTCATCTGGAACTCACGGGGTGGTCGCCAGACGTGGGGCCCACGTGGGGATGCTTTCCCGGGTTCGGGTAAGGATATTTCCGGTCCTTGGTCCAACTGATTGAAAGGTTGTTGCGTACAGTATGATCGACTGTGCGTGGCTGGGGGCTGGGTATCTCCTGCAGGATGTACATGGATCCGGATCGACACAACTCTTGGTTATGAGTGCACTTGATCAGGTGTTAAACATCGTAGAGGAAACAAGTTGAACAAGAGGAGGTTGATTCATAATTGCTGGTTGACCTTAGTACAACCTGTATGCAAAATATTTTATAACCTAGATGGATAAGTAACAACTCAACTGAGCCTAAAATACATAAAATATAAGGATCAAGTTTAGTAATGCTTTTTAGGCAAAAGAGTCGAGTCAGCCAAATCCACATAAAGCCCAATCATATTCCTTTGGAGTCTTTTCTTTGGTAAGGCGGGTAAGTCTTGCTGAGTACCTTCGTACTCAGGGAATCTTCCCTTTTGTTTTTCAGACGAAGCTACGGAGGGAATCACCAAGAAGATCCAGAAGACCTAGATCATCGTGGTCCCGGTGATTCTAGGGTTAAGCCGGAGGTGGTAGATATGTGTGATATAGAACTACCTAGACTGGTTTGTATTAAACTCTTAGTAATGGCTTGACTTGCATTTAAGTTCTCTTCAAAACCTGGCTTGTAATAAATAAGACTCTTGGTATGTTGATTAAAAATGATAATGTTCGTTGTGTTCTCCTTACCGAAAACGATCCTGACGTATGGCAGAGATATGAGTTAACGTGGTTTATCGAGGAGTCCTTGGGACACTCGACAGATCACCGGTTTAAACTGTTTGAAGTGCGTCCGATGACCGTAACAGGTCGTGATGACGCACTTGAGCCAGTTTAAATTGGCGGTTCTGCCACAAGCCATGCGTTCTGGCCCCACATGGGTCCCATAAACACTGTGGCCGATACTGTACAACACTATTTTCTGCTACTGTTTCCAGCACGGAAATCTGACACTGTTTTGGTACTGTACCATACACTGTTTCTGGCGGTTTTTTTTTTCTCGCTTCCACACTGTTAGCCTGCTCCCTTTGTATTTATTTCTTGATTTTATTTCTAAACCTCATACAACAATAGAATTTCTTTCTTTATTCCTCTAGAAAATAAACTATACACTAATATTGACAGTGAGCCCAACTGCTTCTCCATCGCCCCTATTATTTACAGTTATATTATATAGAAAACGTAAGACAATTTTTTTTCTTACATATCACAACAATAATTAACTTTGTACAGTATGTTCATATGTGATACTTTCAATCTATAAATTCGAAAAAAATAAGATCAAACTATTTTTCCATTACTAATTTTATCTTTTCTTTGCTGAAAATCAAGATTCAATGTAACATAACACATCAACCTGTCATATGTTTCTATTTCATTTAAAAGTCAACGACTTCCCAACAAAAAAAATCATACAATACTTAGACAATCATTATGTTAATTTGTTGCCAAATTTCGACCACAACAACCTTAGATTAAATCATATATTTTACGACCAATGCTTTCTTCGCCCCGACAATTATTCTAATAAAACAAAATACTTTTCCTACAAAAATATATCAGATTCTTATAAAAACATTTTCTCATCATCAAGCTTTTACTTGAATAATAAATTATAAAACAAATAAATTGTTAAAATATAACCTTGAAGATTACACTAAGAAAATAATAATATACAATATATGATAGTTAAAAATAGAGATAATTATATAATAGTCGTATATTTGTTATTTTTCAATTTTACTGAAACAAATCATGGTCCACGCGCATAGCGCGTGAACCAACCTAGTTCTCTTTATCCCACCTCGCTCCGGTTTTATCATGTGTCATCTCGACGAAGCAATTTTGGGCTTTGAAATGAGTTGTCCGTGTTGTTAACATACATTACGCGGGCCACAAAAACTTGGGCCCATCTGGTCGTGCCGCCGCGCAACTCTCTCGCCTCTCGCTCGTGTCTGTCCTCACACGACGACACAATAGCCCGCACAAAAGACGTGTGCCTTTCCGCCCGTTTCACGCGCCCCACGGGTCTTCAGTTCCCGACCCAGCATCACAGCCGCAGAAGGCCAAATGCGCGCGCTTCACGGCCACGCCGCACCGAGGGCAGCATCAACTAGAGAGTACTACATGTGTATAATCTTGCCGCACCGGCCACCGGCACCAGACCCTTGTCCCATTTTGGCAGGAGGAGCTCGTGCCTTCGTGATGGCGCGCGCGCGGCGCATGCAGCATCAATCACCGCCGCGGCGGCCAGGGGGCACCGCTGAGCGTGTGTCACGGCGTCCCGCACGCACTCACGTGGGTGGGTGGGGTGGGGGGGGGGGGGTATACATCAGGCATGGGCGCGGCTACGAACGAAGGGCCCTCGCTGCACCCGTTCCGTTCCGCTGTCTGCGCGAGCGGTGGTGAACGCGCTTGTTCGTCCGCTCTCCGCCGGCGTAGCGGATGATGATGAATTGATGATACTAGTTCACAGTTTTACTCGCGTGGTTTATGAGTTGCTAGGCTGCGTTTAGATTGGGAGTGAAAATTACTTTTGCTAGATGAATAGTGCATTGGAAAATGTGTTATGTGGGTGAGATGAATAGGAAAACTAGTACGTTCGACAACGGCCAGAAACCAAAAGCAGTAGGAAACAAATACAAGTCACGAGGACGCGCGGTACAAAAAAGCGTGTGTACCCGCTCGATCGCCGTGCAATTTTTTTTCACCCGCGCCCCGTTTACTACAATGTAAATAGGATCGAACCAGAAAATCGTTCACATTGCTAGCCCAATAGCACTGCTGGACAGAACAGTTCCACAGAGTGTTGATCGATCGCGTGCACGACGGCACGGCATTGAATGCTACAACAACGCTATCCTATCTCCAGCCGCGCGCTCTGAACATCTTGATCTGCTGGCATGTGGATCGCGCGGGAACTTTCCATGCGCGCATTTACGCTCCTCACACGCCACTACCAACGCCCTCTCTCCCGCGCACATCGTGTCTATTCAATGGGGCTTTAGCAAGCGTGGCGTGCCGGTGAAACGTACGCGTCGTCTCTTCTGCTGGTCGACGAAAAGGTCAAGTGATCTCTACCAAGACGGTGCAATAAATCTGGCAGAACAAAGGAGTGAGTCAAATCTATAGCCGGCGGTGACAAGATGCTTCCGATGCAGCATGTGGTGTGTCCCGGCCGGACGCCGCCAGTCCGCCACGCTCCCTTTTTTCGGGGTTTTCACATCCGTTTCCAAACTTTCGCTGTCACGGACACTAGTTACAATTGTACTTCTGCAGGGTTAGGAAATGGGCGATGCCAAAGCATCAGTGGTCTCGAAGTTGCTGTCATAAAACCATGCTTCCCGAAGGATTTTGGTATGTCTTACAAAAGAGCTATATCAAAATGTAGCACTTTGGAGGTTAATCTCGTTTGTTGTTACTTTTTCATTAAAAAAAAACCAACACATGCTCATGCCCTGATTTGTTGCACACCCCAATTCCCTACGGCTTGCCCGCACGCGCACTCACTGGAGCAACGACCAATGCTTGTTCATGTGCTTCTTCTACTTCGACGCGCGGTATGACAGTCAGTCCTATCTTTGCCATTCACCGCAGGTGTACACGCCGACAGTCAGACCTGCAGATGGTAAACCCATTAACCAACCCTCCCCTTGTCTACTGTCGCCGCAGACTCGCGCCTCCCTCTTCGTAGCTGCAGCATGCTAATTGAGTAATTGCTGTCGTCGCAAGGGCCCCGGAGCCAGGCGCGTGGTAATCAATCGATCACCCGATTCAGCCCTGACCCAACCGTGACTGCTCCAACCATCGCCATGCACGCGCACGGCGCACATGCAGAGCTCGCCAACATGGACGCAGGCCACTGAAACTCTTCGCTCCTTGATGCCCCTCGGCCCTGCAGGGGTCCTACTACCTCCTCGGCTCCTCGCTCATCTAAGCTAGGGGGCTTCTCCTTCTAGCAATCTGCCCTATAAAATAAAGCTCGAATGTGTCGGCCGGCCGGTCACTCACCACCATTATATTCGATCCGCTCCGGCCGATCGAGCTGTCGATCGAGCCACATAGCGCAGCCTATCTAGCTAGCTAGCTAGCTAGCGCAGGGGAGGAAACCTCAGCTCTAGCTCGAAAAGAACATGGGGCGTGCAGCGATGCGGGGGTGGCTGCAGCCGGCGTTGCTCCTGGTCCTGTCCGGGCTCGCCGTCGTGGTGGTCCGGGGCGAGCCCCAGGTGCCGTGCTACTTCGTGTTCGGGGACTCGCTCGTGGACAACGGCAACAACAACGACATCGCGTCGCTGGCGCGGGCCAACTACCCGCCCTACGGCATCGACTTCCCCGGCGGCGCCACCGGGCGGTTCAGCAACGGCCTCACCACCGTCGACGCTATATGTAAGCCCACTCTACTACTGGGTCTCTCCTTGTCTCGTTCGTATCGACTACGCTGACGCTGTGTGTCCGCTGAGAGTCGAGTAACACTGACATTAGTTTCCTTTAGGTGTGAGATATCCCTTCCTCTTGACGTCAATATCACGCTTTCAATGAAATAGTGTCCGTTCATCAGATGACGTCATGGCAACCTGATTGCCATGATGGCGACACATCCCTTGAGGTCTTCACGTTCCGGCCAAAGTTTGTAGACGTTGATTGCACCTAGTCGCAGTCTGAATTCACTGGGAGCAGCCCGAATTGGCTAATTAGCAATTATTACTGAAAGATAAATTGCTACTAGTAGTCATACAGTTGTCTCTATGATCTGAATGAAATAATTGATGCCTTCGCACAAATATTATTACCTACATACAGGCATCACGATCATATGTATTCATGTGTGCCGTTTTTCAGCTCGGCTTCTGGGCTTCGACGATTACATCCCCGCGTACGCCGGCGCTAGCAGCGATCAGCTGCTCACCGGCGTCAACTTCGCCTCCGCTGCAGCCGGGATCAGGGACGAGACCGGCCAGCAACTGGTACGCACGCCGCGTTAACGACCATGAGTTCTCATCCTAGATCTCGAAAGATCACTAGATCAGTAACTAAGCACGACAGCCACATATATACGCGTTAGCCTGACACGCATACACCATGGGATCTGCTCAGGGCCAACGGATCAGCTTCGGCGGGCAGCTCCAGAACTACCAGGCCGCGGTGCAGCAGCTGGTGAGCATCCTGGGCGACGAGGACTCGGCGGCGAGCCACCTGAGCCGGTGCATCTTCACGGTGGGCATGGGCAGCAACGACTACCTCAACAACTACTTCATGCCGGCCGTCTACTCCACGAGCCAGCAGTACACGCCGGAGCAGTACGCCGACGCGCTCGTGGACCAGTACTCGCAGCAGCTCCGGACGCTGTACAGCTACGGCGCCAGGAAGGTGGCGCTCATGGGCGTGGGCCAGGTCGGGTGCAGCCCCAACGAGCTCGCGCAGCATAGCCCCGACGGCACCACCTGCGTGGCCGAGATCAACAGCGCCATCGACATCTTCAACCGGAAGCTCGTCGCTCTCGTCGACCAGTTCAACACACTGCCCGGGGCGCACTTCACCTACATCAACGCGTACGGGATCTTCCAGGACATCCTCAGAGCCCCGGGATCGCACGGTACGTATCGTATGCACACACGCGTACCTTTGATGACTCTCTGAGTCTCTGAATGAAAGCCAAAAGGTAGGTAGCGCGTACGTACTGTATTGTATATACTGAAAGCAATGGGGGGTTTGGGTTTTGTACGTGCAGGTCTGACAGTGACGAACCGAGGGTGCTGCGGGGTGGGGCGGAACAACGGGCAGGTGACGTGCCTGCCGTTCCAGACGCCGTGCGCCAACAGGAACGAGTACCTCTTCTGGGACGCCTTCCACCCCACGGAGGCGGCCAACATCCTCGTCGGCCGGAGGGCATACAGCGCCGTGCTGGCGTCCGACGTGCACCCCGTGGATCTGCGCACGCTCGCACAGCTCTAGTTGTATTATTATTACGGATATGTATGTCGCCATTTCTCGGTCAGGTCAAGAGGACCAAAGCTTACAGAACAGCGTCTTCCCCCCTTTTTCTTGTTCGTGGCGTGACAATTTCTTCTGTGTTGTGTGTATTACTCGCAAGGACTATATTATAAATGTGATATATACAGGGTTCGGGATTTCGTAATGCACTCGATGGCTTAATTGTACTTTGACAATGTTCAGAAAAATGTGAACCGGCGACCAGGCAGGCTTGTAGCGAAGAGAGAATTCTGAGGACGAACAGTACAAACCTTACGCAAAACATTTGATCTCGAAGAAAACTAACCGAGGTGTACCAGTTAACTGGAGAGGAGTCCACAAGATGCCAAGACAATACTGCCCCAATACAGGGTATACTCCTCCGCCAACTCAATTGATTTGTAGTATTATAGTATATACTAAAGAAACAATAAACTGACGGCAACAATCTGTACATGAGGTTGGGGCCAGTGCAAACTGACGGCTCAGGGTTAAATGACTGATATACAACAAAACTATGATCACCTGAGAATCAACCAGTTGCAAAACATAATTTTTTTCAGAAGTTTAGAGCACAAAAGATATGGCATACAATTGCGTATATTTTCTAGCAATCATCAATACGATCCTCCAAATGTAATCGGCAGCTCGGGTTGGCGGTTAAAAATAAGATCTCGATGAACGTGAACGGGTGGTGCTGCCCTCATTGCGATCTTTCTTCCACATTCCTTCGAAGCTCAGGAAACATTTGAGGGGTCTCGCCTATTCAAACACAAGACAACATAAGAAAAATTCTTGCAAGTACAATCTAACTTCTTCTGTGACAGAACACTCAGAATTCAACGGAATAAAAAAACAATTGTTACCTTCCAACGGTTTCTTTGAGCAATCTCATTTTGGATAGCAGACAACCGGTTAATTATTACTCTAAAATCAGGCCTGTGTGCAGGATTTTCACTCCAGCACTGCTCAATCAGCCTGCATTGGTGTCAAAAGGGTAAACAAACAAGTAAGGATGAAATTTCAAAGAAAATAAAATCAGTATTTACATGGTGGAAGCAGTACATGTTAATTTCACACATCCAAGTGTCAGATTGAGCAAGGTTTGGAGAAACTTGTTTGCTAAAAGTTCAGAATCCAAAGCGATCCATACTAATGCTCTAATAAGATTAATAACTGCCCCTATCTAGGAGGAAACCATAGAGGAAAGAATGGCTGCTTACTCTTTTAACCCATGAGCGTAATGCTTTGGAGGAGCTCTAAAGGGTGGCCTTTCTTTAAGATTGTGTGCCTTCTCAATTTCATCGTTTTTCTTATCATGGTAAGGGAGACATCCTTCAATCATCTGCAAAATAAAAAACATAATGGGCACAGAAAAGCCCATATGGATGGTTTTGGGATTAGTTGGTGCTAAAACAAGTGTTGCTTTTATATGCTTTTTTAACAGGGTGTTGTTCTTATATGTTTAAAGACACTAGCAGTAAAGTGTGTAACAATACCATATAAATATGTTGGTGACAATAGTTAGTCTTAAAGAACTCAGAAATGCACTACCTACTGCGGTACTGTGAGTGAGAGAGAGAGAGATGCACAAAGTTATATAGCAAAACTGACCTCCTGAAGTATCAAAGCGAATGAGAATACATCCGCTTTGGTATCATACTCTTCACTTCTCAAGACTTCTGGAGCCACATACCTACCTGTGACATATTGAACAATTACCAGTTGATATAGAAGGCAAAAAAAAAAAAAAAAGACAAGGTTGCTACTAATTTTAGCACAGATATAGTATAACATGATAAAATCTGCATACATGCATCTCCTGGAGAAGTTACTGCTTTCACTTCCCTAACTTTTCTTCTCCATTTTAACATCTTACACAAATCAAAATCTGCCACCTTCAGATGCCCAGTGTCATCCCTCAGTATATTCCTGTTATCTTACACAATGGACACATAAACTCCTTTAAGAAACCAGGTATATAAAGCACCATATGCAGTGCACAGAAAAAGATGCAAGCAGTTTTCACTGAACAAAAAGAACACAAAGTACTCACGAAGGCTCAAGATCACGATGGATGATAGCTTGAGGTTTATGCTCATGTAAGTAATTCATTCCTCTGTCACAATTCACAAAGGCACAGAAGTTAGGTTTACCTCATAAAGTCATAAGAATGAAACATAGATGTCCACAAAAAAGTTCATCATCCAGGTTATGACTGGCAAACCTTGCAATATCAAGAGCTAACTTCAATGCATATGATGGCGGCAGAGCCCCTTTCTTATTCAAGTGAGTGCGCAAGTCACCCTGGAAATAAAATTTAGATAATTCTCAAAAACCCATGTCATGACATAAAGTCTCATTTTGATACACAAGAACATGTTACAGAAATTATGACATAGAGTTAAAAAATCTAGACACATGTGCAGTGTTGAAATCATATTGCTGGTAACTAGGAAAAAGTTAACCTACATCATATAAGCTATCTTAGTATAACAAATATCACAAAGTTGAATGAAATAGACATTGATAATGTGTACTGATCTATTGTCCTCCAAATATTGTCACAATGAAAGAAGCTGCTATTAAAAGGTAAAAACTGATTTCACATTGTTAGTTAGGCCAAATATAGCCAGAACGCATAAGAAACTATAAGAAAGCAAAGAATGACCAGACATTTTATACATGACCATATAACTAGAATAATATGAAACCATGGATCCACATCTAGAAGTTCACCTACATCATTGCCTCTTATAGTGACTAATCAAATAGGCTCTTAGATTTTTAAAAACAATGCAGATTTCTAAAAAGCATAGCCCATAAGACAAACCTTGCGCATAAATTCCATGACAATCATCATTGGGTTGCTTTGTGTCACAGCACCCAAAAATTGCACAACATTTGGATGCCGTATAAGCTGCAGCACATCAAGCTCGTCTCTGAATGCCCTCCTGTAATACATCCAAACTGTTAGGATGATACAGCTTGGGAATAAAGGTAAAATTCAGTTAAATAAAACCAATATAAATCAGAAATAAATAGAACAATTCAGTGGAAAATACCCACACTTTGTTCTCGTCCACAATTAAATCATCATCCAGCTTCTTAACAGCAACTGGAATGCCCCTCCATGTTGCTTTTCTAAATGTGCCCTGAGAAGCAAATTAAAACAACAGCTACTTATAAAACAATGCCAACAGAATCTCCTTTTCTAAAAAAACAGAATCTGGTAGTGACAGCTTTAAAATTTTTAGAGAAAGAAAGTATACTATGATCAAATAATCCAATATCATATGATTGGTAAACCAATTGCAATCTTATATGCTTGTTAGTGACAGGGACAACCAATTCGTAAAAGGCTCATGTGAAAGAAGGGTTGCAGACCTTGGATATGTCATTTCCATTACTGAAATCAAGCTCAGCTGGGTCAATCTCATATTCAGGAACTTCACGGACATTGTTCACATGCATGGGAGCGATCTTCAAGAAAGAAGCGAATGTTCAGAACACCTGAACAAAACAGAGCATCAGGCAGAGCTGACACACATGCAGCGTAGTACCTTATTATGCTTGGAGCCATGCTTCTCCAAGATCTTGATCACATCATGATTCTGATAATGCATTGCATCCGCCAAAGGCTGCCAGATAGTAGCAACGCTCAACTAATGCAGAAAAATCACAACAAAACATACATGCACAAACAATGTTATTTCGATTCTATGTTCCACTTCCTTTTCTTTTTATGGTGCTTGCGTGGGTGGGGGTTTAATTTCTATGTTCCACCTCGTGCCTACCGTATGTTGGAATAAACACGCCACTGATGTGTTCCTGGCGTGATTGTGTCCGTGTGTTGCACCAGGTGCTTCGCGTCTGTTTGTGTCCGACTTGATCGGTGTGTTCGTTTGAGTCTAGGTCCAGTAGATTAGCATGTGCATGGTTGTTGTACGTGCTAGCAGAGTCCAGATCAGGGTGCAGTGCGTGTGCATGTTTGTTGCACCGTGGTTGCTGTGTTGATCGAGTCGTAGGGGGATTAGGAGGAGTGGTTTGCATGGCGCCGGTTCAAGCGGAGGGGCCGCAGCATGCAGGTCGAGCAGTGGCTCACCACGACGTTGCTGAGCGGGTCTCTCGGATCATGGCGCGAGAATAGACGTGGAGGCTAGCTCCAGAGTCTATTTAGCCACCAGTGCTCCTCTGTAATCATCGCCGAGTCCATTTTAATTAATAGAAGCCAAGATACAGGAGCTTGTTGCTCCGCGGCGTTCGTCGCCGTCAATCTCTGTGCGTGGTCTCCAACTCCGGCGAGGTGATCCCGAGTGTGAGAGCGAGGGTGAGGCCAACATTTGGTATCAGAGCCAGGCTAGTGGATGAAGGTTGGCGCGTCTCCGATGAAGGGGGACGGATCGAGCTCGGGCGCCGCCGGGGAGCGCGTCGTGCCCGGCGCCGGCGTGGTGGAGGTACCGATGCTGGGCAAAGGCAACTATCAGGAGTGGGCTTTGCTTATGCAGCTGGCCTTGGAGGCGCTGGAGCTGTGGGACGCGGTGGAGAAGGCGAGCGTGGATCGGGCTTTGGATCGCCGGGCGTTGTCGGCAATCCTCCGTGGCGTTCCACAGGAGATGAAGGCCGGACTTGTTGTCAAGGCGACGGCGAAGGAGGCCTGGGACTCCGTGAAGAGCATGCGCGGCGGCGACGATCGTGTGAAGGCGTGCAACGTCCAGCGGCTGATGGAGGAGTTCGAGAACCTTCAGTTCGGCGATGGCGAGACGGTGGTCGACTTTGCCGTGCGAGTCAATCGACTGACAGCAAGGCTCGGGGACCTTGGCGAGCAACTGGCGGCGCCGCGCGTGGTCAAGAAGGTGCTACGTGTCGTCCCCAAGCGTCTCAAGCAAGTAGCGGTGGCCATCGAGATGCTGGCGGACTTGAACACCATGTCGCTCGATGAACTCGTCGGCCGGCTGCATATCGCGGAGGAGGCGAACGCCGAGGACGACCCGGTGGCCAAGACCGGGAGTGGCGAGCAGCTGCTGCTCACCAAGGCCCAGTGGGAGGCTCGTTCACGCCAGCATGGAGGCGGCGGGCGTCATGGCAGCGGCCACGAAGGCGACGATGATGACGGCGGCAGCAGCACAAGCTCGGAGCGCGGTAGGAGTCGCTACCGAGGCAAATGCTTCGATTGTGGCGTGCGCGGCCACATGGCGAGGGACTGCCCGAGGAAGAAGAAGGAGCAGGCGCTGCTCGCCAATGTCGACGAGGAGCCGACGCTGCTGTGAAGGTCCGAGTCCTCCGTGTCGTGCTTAGGGGGAGTTTGTTGGAATAAACACGCCACTGATGTGTTCCTGGCGTGATTGTGTCCGTGTGTTGCACCAGGTGCTTCGCGTCTGTTTGTGTCCGACTTGATCGGTGTGTTCGTTTGAGTCTAGGTCCAGTAGATTAGCATGTGCATGGTTGTTGTACGTGCTAGCAGAGTCCAGATCAGGGTGCAGTGCGTGTGCATGTTTGTTGCACCGTGGTTGTTGTGTTGATCGAGTCGTAGGGGGATTAGGAGGAGTGGTTTGCATGGCGCCGGTTCAAGCGGAGGGGCCGCAGCATGCAGGTCGAGCAGTGGCTCACCACGACGTTGCTGAGCGGGTCTCTTGGATCATGGCGCGAGCTCCAGAGTCTATTTAGCCACCAGTGCTCCTCTGTAATCATCGCCGAGTCCATTTTAATTAATAGAAGCCAAGATACAGGAGCTTGTTGCTCCGCGGCGTTCGTCGCCGTCAATCTCTGTGCGTGGTCTCCAACTCCGGCGAGGTGATCCCGAGTGTGAGAGCGAGGGTGAGGCCAACACCGTGTAGCCTATAAATTGTACATTTGCCTTGTGCTAATACTCGCGGTTTTAGTGTATTAATCTTGAAATCTTCTCATTTTTGCCATAGACCGTCGAACTCATACTACCCAGATCTCCCTCTTAAGAAAAGGATTTATTAAAAACAAAAAAAGCAAAAACTTGGCCTCACCGTACTGCCCCACTGGTCCTCAACGACGGCCTCCGCGCCGCGCTGGAGGAGCAACTCGACGACATCGGCGTGTCCCTCGCACGCGGCGATGTGCAGCGCCGTGCGTCCGTCGGAGTCGCGGAAGTTGGGGTCGGCGCCGCCGTCGAGGAGGTCGCGGATCCCCTCCGCGTTGCCCTCGTGGGCCAGGTACATCAGCTGGAAGCTCATGACGCCGTTCGCCACCGCGGAGCCCTCGGCCGAGCCCGCATCGCCACCGCCACCGCCCTCGCCTCCGCGCTCGGGCGCCAGCGACGACTGCTTCCCCAGCCTGAACCGCGGCGTCGCCGGCCCAGACGCCGCCGCCGCCGCGGGAGGCTTCGGCTCCATCTAGACACGTACGGGGGTTCGGATCGGAGGCTTTCGGGCGGGCGATGCGGCGTGGAATTCAGAAGGGCGCGGCGCGGAGAAGGGGGGGGGGGGGCGGCGAGCGAGGGCGACGAACGAATCGAAGGGGGGTTTGGGAATGGAACTTGGAATTGATGGCGTGGGGGTGTGGTGGGTCACGGCTGTGGGTGGGTGGCTGCTGAGCTGGCAACGGGCGGCCAACGATCTCCCCGGTATGAACACGGTTGGAAACAACGGCCACGGGATATCGCGCGGACGGCGACTCCCTGACAGCTGGGACCCACAGCAACCGGAGTTTCGACGTGGACTCCGTTTCACCGGCTACTAGGCTGCCTTTGCCTTTTCTTTTGGAGCTGAATGCCGATTGCTTATGCTGCAAGCCCAGGTCGTGATTGGCGACTGGACTAATCTCTCCCTTGTAGCTGGGTATACTCCTCTAGAATTCTGTAAGAGAAGTATACCCGTGAGTGGACTAATCTTGAAAAGCATTTATCATCGAAGTATACATGTGAGTGGACTAATCTTGTAAAATTTCAGCTACTAATGTTATAGTAGTGCAAAAGTTCTGGACTCAAATTCAAGGATGATGTAATCGCGCATGACATGTGATGCTTCACCAAGAGCCCTTTTTTTTTTCCCAAACCAAAACTTCACCAGCAGCAAGAGGTACTTTTGGAAAGGTCACTATCGGCCTCTCAGGTAGGCAGACATGATAGCCTAGCTAAATCTCTCAGGTTTACAGGGTTCTTGAGGTGACGAGATCCAACACGCAGGCAAGACAAGTTGGGTACTCCTCGTGCTAATAGAAAAAGACATGTTGGGTGTCTGCAGGTGAGAGCCGGTTAGCGACCAAAAACATTATTGCAACCGCGGCACCCTGTCGCTGTAACGCAAATATAAGAAGAGCTTTTAGGTGTGGCAAGATAAGGACTGCGATGATGATGTAAAGCCTTCGATCTCGTCACCGCTACGCGTAACAAACCATTGCGGCGCCCGCGACGGCAGCAGCAGCACTGCAGCAGGACGTGATCTTGCAATTTATTACACGTTTTGGGTTATCTAGAATGGGAGCCTAGATCTTCTGAATTTCTGATGAATAGAAATGTTTCGCTGAACGGCTTGCAAAATCTGAAAGCGACGTTGGGATCGAGTTCAGTTCTGGTCGGCTGCAGAAATAACAAAACAGTGACGGAGGCTGCTAGGACTAGAGAAAAAGGTCATCGCCGCAGGCGTCTAGACGGCTGTTACTAGGTCCAAATCGTTGGTTCACACTGGATAGCTTAATGCCAAGTTGTGCCAGTATTGTACCGGAACTTTGCATGTCCCTTGATCCTTCTGCTGTTCGTTTTTGATCCTTCTGCTGGTCGATGATAAGTACACATGTGTTGGTTACACGTCTATGCTCGTCTGAAAGTTTTTTGGAAAAATATACGTGTACCTGACGAAGGGCCGAGAGAGTCTTGTGGCTTTTAATACCCTTGATCGACTGAATAACGAAGGGTATCTCACCAAGAATATTTGGCGCTGGTGGTACGCATCATGCCCTAGGAACCGGCCATCGCGCCTCCAGCCTCCTGAAACTGGAGAGATCACATAGCTGAGGTAAGCTACCCTCTCCAGGCCGGAAAGGCCGGCTGCTGATCTAGTCACGCGAACACTTTCGAGCTGCCAGCTGCGGCTTCCTTTTAACCTCTACTGGACGTCTGGACGGTTAGCATTATCAGTTGACTTCCCTTTGGATTATACTACTAATACCTACAAACGGTGATGAGCGATGACAGTTTCGAAGACGAACAAACACAGGAGATTAACACAGCCCAGAGCACGCACCGCACCGCACCGCAACAGAAAAGCGCGTACCCGCTGAATCAGCCGCATCCGCCGTCACGCCACCACATGTGTGTGGGATGGGGCTTACTTGGAGCGGTTGCCTTGCACTAAACACACGTGAGACCATGTGTCTGCCCGCCATCCCGGCCGCCCACTTCAACCTGAACCAACTTAAACCACACTTGAGTAGATGATGAAGGAGTAATTTTGCAAACAAACGAGGAGCAATGACTTCGGGCTGCGTGATCTGATCACCAATACGTTGCAGATAGAACTGTTTTCTGAACCGATTTGCCCTGGGAAGACGAGAGCTTCAAGATCAGAGAGATTCAGAGGTCACGACAGCGGCTGCAGAGCACTTAGAGATGAGCGCGTTCACTGACGGTACAAGACCAATACGATACCGACGCTTTCCTGCCAGAAAGCCCTATGCATAATAAAAATAATAATATAATAATAATCCTATCTATACCGCGGAAGGAATCGCCGCACCCTGGGCGATTCCTTCCGCCACTTTTCTTCATTTTCTTGTTATTTTTTTTTACCTTTTTAGTTTTTAATTCTCTAAATTTTATTTTTTTTTATTATTTTCAATTTTAAATTTGTATCTTGATCAATTATACGATGTTTTCTGTGGTCGGATGGAAATTTGATAGCACGATAAATTGCTAGACTACATATGTTTCTCTATCGTTCGCCTACCATGCAGGGGCGGACCCAGCACAAAAAATGAGGTGGGGCACCCTCATAAAGAGAGAATCACCATGTGTACACTAACAAATAATTATATATTATAAATCTTGTGTGAACAATAAACCAACCTTCTCAAAATAACTTTTAGTCGGAAATTATAATACATAATAAAGTGCTATTAGTACCTTTGGAGAGGTAAATGAAACAATCATCTAGATCATATGATTCATATCTCCAAAATATTATACCCTCAAATTGGATAGCTAGTTTGGTGTTGAGTAGCCAAAATTTTGCTAGTGAAGCTGTTTGGCTAATCTCTTCAAGATACTCTAATTCTTCAGCTTTTTCTGTCCTTCATTCTTTGCTGGTATCAACAGGTGAAACATAAAAGGTACCAAGAAAGACCTAGAAAAATGTAAGCTGGGACAAATATCAAAATAGGGAAAGTATTCCAACCACCACAAAACAAACATGTGGCATGGCTCAAATACTCACCACCGTGTACATATGGCATTTTTTTAAACAATTTTTATAGCTGGAATGCACCTTGCAACTCAATGCATTTTTTTACTTTATTGAATATTGTAGTGCTTCGGCTGCGTAGCTAAGGATTGGACGAGCAACCAGATAAAACTTGGAATCAATTATCAGATTAATCCTGGGGGAAACTGATACATGTAATCACTAATCACAGAACTAATCTCTAAAAACTTTATGCAACCGTATAACTAACAATATGGTTGCTTAGCTTGCAATTAGACTACCGGCACTCATTTTGACGATGTAGTTCGAGGCTTGCCAGACCTTTTGAACGATGCTTGTGTTCGCAATGAAATTGGCAAGCGACAAGGGCAGGAGAGGGTGTCAGCCTGTTAGCCTTGCACGCACAAGCCGGAGCAGAGAGAGAGTTACGGCCTTACAGGGGTTAAATGATTCTCTCACGGCCAGAGAGCATGTTGTTGGGCTTTCTCCTGGAGTTCTCTGAGGCCTTGACACGAGCTTACCTGGGCCAGCGAGGGCACTCATTCCATCTGACCTGGGGCCTTAATGGTGAAAAATTGGGCCATATAACTTAAAACCGAAAACTGAGTGAGGGCTTAGGCCCTCGACGGGGCCTCTTTGGGTCCGCCCCTGCTACCATGTGGCAAATGAAATTTACCACGGTAAAAAAAATAAGATGGGGCATTCGCTCCGCTTCCTGTTTGGGATGTCCCCCATAGCCTCGACGCAGATGAACCTTCCGCACCCTCGGTGCCTCGCGATGAAATCGGGAAGTCAGCAGTTCAATCTGCTCTTTTATTGGGTTTGGTTCCCAGGGGCTTAAAATAGATCCTTCCATATAAAATATTTTGATGCTACTTATGAGGACTACGAAACTAATTGCATAAGCTCTAGACTTTTCCGCAAGACGAATCAATTAAGACTAATTGACTCATGAATATCGTACGCTCATTACAGCATCACATGGTGATCATCAGATGGTGTAATCATGGCATAATTAGATTCTATAGTTTCAAAAAGTTTAAGGCTAATGAAATTCATTATGTCATTTATAATTGTTTAATACACTTAATTAGTATAAAACATAAGATGAGACATGGTTTATTTTAAGCCCTAGGGGAACCAACACTCTCTTACCTCATCTCATTCTTTCACGGTTTTACCACTCACTACTAGAAAAAGGTGCATGTGGCAGGGACAACCCATCGTGCTTAACTATAGACGTAATGTCTATATTAGGGGAACCAACACTCTCTTACGTCATCTCATTCTTTTCATGGTTTTATCTCACCTCTCAGTGCCAGAAAAAGGTGCATGGCAGGGGAAACCCATCGTGCTTAACTATAGACGTAATGTCTATGTTTATCTGTGACGTTCTACGTAGAGATGATGAATAAATGTTTATATTTTTCGTATAACTAGACTTTAACACTTCTTTGAGATAGAATTAGCGCCACTACACCTCTAAAAACATGTTTAGCGTAAAGGTTATGATAATGTTTCAAACCACTTGAATATAGTTTAGTCATGTATTTGTACTCGGGAGGTGTGTTGTTGTTGCAGTTTCTATTTTTTTTTCATTTGCTTTTGTATTTGCACCATTTATTTTAGGAGAGCAAGATTATTTATGATATTACTAATATAATATATGGTTATCCATTTTTCTAAATAGTAAAGTGTTGAAACTAAGACACATATATAATCATATATTATTTTGTAAAGAAATATTTTTTACGGGCGCGGCGGTAGCGCGCCTACCATCCTATAATGCATATGCACACAGGAATAAAGCAGCTGGGCGCCTGGCCCTCCACGGGCAATTGCAGCCGCAAGTCCCCTGTGTGATGCTGCGTTTCTGCTGCACCAGCGTATAACTCGAACCTCACAACGTCACTGCATCCGACCACGACACTGAACATAAAAAAGCAAGTGCACAAGCACAATGACAGAACAACGTTCAGCAGGCAAGCGTCAGTCAGTCTCTGCGCGTGTGCAGTGTCAAGTATGGTGGATGCAAATGTCTTAATAGGCATCATATAGATCACAAAAACCCTGATCATTTTCTGGAGCTGCTCGCATGATAAGACGGTGCGGTAGTGTTGCAAAATTAACCCGGGGGACGCCGCTCACTAATTAATCGGGACGCATGAAAGCGAGCATTGGATCTACTGAGATGATCCTTTAAGATCACAAACAACAGAAACAATCTTTGTTAACGAGGTTTGTCTTGAGGAATTACTATCAGCACTCCTCCCTAATGCCGTCACACCAGGTGATTTGGAGTCCCGGTAATGTCTTGCCTCCAGCTTTGATCATGTCACGGTGCCATTATCGTTACAGTAACACCCTCCTCTCATATTCATGCAAAATGGTTACAAGAGTTTGACATGGATTATATTGTTACTGCTAATACAACTCCAACTCCCATCATAATTGGGATATGCGTAAAAATTCGAAATAGAGACTCCTTCGAATCAATTAGCAAGACTCCAAGACAGCAGCGGCTTTATTCCTTGGCAAGAGAAGGTGCACAGTAGAGAAACTGTTCTGTGTTTTCGTTTTTTAGATGCTTAGAGGGTTATACAGATTATACTGTATGAAACTATCAGATACTCTTTTGCGGTACATCAATCAGGTGATTCAGGTCCACAGAGAACTATACACAATGCTGAAGTACTTCCTCTATTAAATGCCAAACTAAATATGTTAAGTCCGTTGGTAGAAACAATGCCCCATTTTCTTGTTGGAAATATATGACAGTCAATTAGTAGAACTTTGCGGTCAATAAACATAAGTACTAAAGACTTCCAATTGGTATATCAAAATGTTGGACTATCAATATCTTTCATCAGGATCTGAATATTGTCACTCAGTAAGGATGACGAAAGAGAGAGAAAAAAAATGGGTGTTCAGATGGTTCGCTTCTTTAGCCTTTTGCCTTTGGAGAACATTACATTGTTTCTTTTTACTGGAAATTTTGGAGAACATTTTTATCTTCAAGAAAAGGGAGATGCTTCCACTTTGTGTCTTTGAAGTTATAGACGGACTGCTAAGAACAAGTCTTATTTTCATGTATTGTACAACGATATCAGATATTATGCGCAATCATTCAACCACAACCACACTGAAGTGCATTGAAAAGATGGAATCATGGGAGAACGGATGTCAGAACTTTTACGCAAAGGCTGCTGGAGATGGGTACAAAATAATATCTGGTTCACCAACATATGAAATTCAGACAAGATAGGTAGTCGATATACAATGGCTATTTATGTTTATAGCATTTACTTATAAACCTAACTTTGTTCCCAATGTAATAAATTATTTCAACTCATGTCGATCTGCTACGGTTCTTCATCATTGTCATTCTCATTTCTGTTAAATCTAGCTGACATGCTGAGCTAACGCATGCACTCAACTGCACGATGTAATGAAAAATGGACATGCACATATTTCTTCAGATCTGGTCTGTTTCCACCCTTTGACTTTAAGGTATATATGCATATTTTACACCCTCCATGTGAAAAAAGAGCTAGTTATATTCTACTTTCCCTAGCATCGGGATCATGAAAAGAATGAGTAATGCTCAACCTTGAATGCACAGCTAGAACAATTTCACATGCCACACAAAATCTAGCACGGTTGCATAGGAACTGCACCAATGACCTACTACGGAAGCGAGCTGCGAGCTCAGTGTGTGATGGTACTGTTGAGACCCATAAGCTGTTCTGGAAAAGGGTCAAAAATAAAGGATAAATAAATAGTAACATGTAAGTAAAATATTGTGCAAACTAGTATAACTCTTTTCTAGGTCCAAATACATTGCGAATGCCCTTAGAGACATCATAGATAAGGTTCTTTAAATTATTCAACTATATAGCACAACAGATTACCATGCTATACAAGCTTACTACTGGTAATAATCTTAAGCGTGTAAAATTATACAAATGCCCATTCAAATTCGGCATGAACTAATTATATATACATATTCTAAAAAATGCTCACAAATGACTGCTATTTTTCTGGTAACAGTAAACCTCTTTTCTCTTACTTAAAATCCAGCTACTAATTTTAGGTTGAGCATTTCACTAGAACAACACAGGATCTGTGAGTCTGTGAGTCTTGTAACAATGAAGCAACACAGATAAATATGATGATAAAGCCTAGCGAAAACATACATCTATAGATTAAAGGCACCAAAAACAGGTGTAGCATACTTAACACCTGGCCAATAGTATTAGTACCCAATAATATTTTAGTCAGTCGAGTGATCAACTGTTTTTTAGTAGGATTTCTAGCATCCCCAACAGCGTTGGCAAATTGCAAACAGCACAATTCTCCACAAACTCACATCACAGTTTTGTAGCTAGCTAACAAAATGTAACTAAAGTTTGCTGTTCACTTTTTTTAAAAAAAAAATATAGGAAACTAATCACTCTGAAGAGTTAGTAATCCCACATTTTATTTGTTCACGAGGCCATGAAATAGGTCTTTTTAGTGGGGTCCTCTTGTTGACAAATATGCTTGCGTCCCTATAGAAAAAAAAACAGCAAGACACCAGTTTATATTGGACTATAGGCTATACTTTCTCTAGTAACCCACCTACCCAAACTATAACGATGAAATGCTAGGAGTAACAGTGTAAAAGTGGCAGAAATATGTACATTAAAATGTAATAATATCATGAAACGGCCTCGTTTGTGCGGCCGCGTGACATGGCACTAGTATCTCATCTTTGCAAAAGGTGATTGCAACAACCATCGTACACGCTTTATAAGTACTTCATGCCTGGAGCTGGCTTCTCCAAGTCGACATTGAGCCAAGGTAACAACAGCCACTTGTTCTCCAAAAAATGTCGGCTGTGGAGCCCTTGGTTTTGGCCCATGTGATACAGGATGTATTGGATTCATTCACACCAACTGTCCCTCTCAGGATAACCTACAGCAATAGGGTAGTTCTAGCAGGTGCTGAGCTGAAACCATCTGCAATTGTGAATAAGCCAAGAGTTGATGTTGGGGGCACTGACCTTAGGGTGTTCTATACACTGGTAAGTAAAGATGGTATGCTATCATGTGGGCACCATGATACCATCAGCTAAACCTAATATATATAATATATATTGACAATGTAACTAAAACTTGAGAAGCTTATTAAACTCAATCCCTTGTTCCAACCTTTTCGTTCTTCATCCGCAAATAGGTATTGGTGGATCCAGATGCCCCAAGCCCAAGCAACCACTCGCTGAGAGAGTATTTGCACTGGTAAGTCCAATGTCAGGCTTGCAGTGTCTTTACCTTCCCCACAGTCAGCTAAATAGCTTGATCATTGTTTTTGAATAACCTACATTATAAGTTCTCTTTTGTTGTCTACTTTTTAAATTTTCCCCGCTCTTTAACTTGCGCTATCTTTTAACCAACCTGGTGTTCTCGTTTTAATATAGTGTGTGCTGCATGTAGGATGGTGATAGATATCCCTGGAACAACTGGAGCCAGCTTTGGTATGATCTCATGAAACCACCTTTACCTAGATTCTTCATTTTTCAGAGGATTTTGTAGTTTACAAAAGATCATAAGATGTGTTAATTGACTCACAATCAACGAAACTGTATTATCACTTGCTAGCTGACAGTTACAATGAAACATGCGCCCCAAAAAATAAATGATATATGAATATATGATACTAATTTTCACATAGCTAGGATCTAGAGCAAGTACAGGGGAGGACCGAATTGAATATAAAACTGAGGTGTTGAATTGGCAATTGAAAAACATGTAAAATGCACTTTATACCATCATTTTGGCTTTATGTCTCCGATGTATCTTCAGACTTCAGTCAGGAGTGCTGCCTGCCATGCTGGGTGCGTGAAGTCGCTCCGCGCGGCATGGGCAGCGGCATGCCTGCGCCTGCCGACCGCCCTGCTCAGTACGCCCATGCCCAGGGCTCGCTAGCCGCCGGACGCTCTGCATGGATGCGCACGGCCACGCACATCGCACAACATCTGTCGTCCGTGGACCTATTTCCTCGTGCCCTCGTCGGCCGTTTTCGAGACGCATGCTCTGGCCCGGTAGGCTGCTGTCTCAAAAACCAGCCCACTAACCATGTAAGAAAGAAGCCCACAGACCTAATGATGCTTCGCATTCAGCACAATGCCAAAAAAAAAAAAAACGAGACCCACCTAGAACAAACTAGATAGTCTTTCTTTCATTAAGAAGAAGAAATATGCACCTAAATTTTAAACTAGATAGTCTTTATCTTCGCATTCAGAACACAACAAAACTCAGGGATATGCATAGAAACAATAATAAAAAATACTAAAAGGAACTCACCCTGAAATCAAGGTATGGGGAACATTAAACCTTGTCAAACGATCCCTCTATCTCCTTGCAAAAGCAATTTCATTTTTTTCACATGTCTTTACACAATTAATGAACATTCATATATTCTAAATTCAAACAAATATGTTCTACCAATTCTTCAACATTTCTGCTTATCCACAGGTTAACAATTGATTTTCAACAAGTTAACTTATGAAAGAAATGTAGAACTAGACTACAAGGCTACAATACATATATCGGAGCCAAACAATGCAAGGAATAACTTTAAGATTGAAAATACTAGTAAAAATACTATTTCAGACCAACAATATCGTTGAACCTATCCAACAAAATATAAGTGATTTTGATTTAAGTGGCTACATCATATTTTAGTTTAACTATGTAGCTATCATGAGTCTATATATGACAAGCACTTTATTTGAAATTTGGCACATGTTCTTTCCAATTCTATGTTTAAAAGCCTTATAATTTAGACAACCTCCTCCCCACAATATACTTAAATGTTATATCAATAAAATTTCTTTATATTTGATTAAGTTACAAAAAGATGCACCGACATTAAATATATTTATTAAATTCGCAATAAACTATGTCTTCATCTCTTTTTTTGGAAGCCACAAAATATGTCTTGATAGCATATCCATGTATTATTGTAGACATTGATATATTTTAGCAAAAATAGAAATCTTTTGACTTAGGACAACTAAATCATTCTACGTTTTGACTGGATGGAGTACTTTCAGTGTGCTAACTTGTTTAGTTTACCAGATCTATAAAATCATATAATAAATAGGATACTTAGATACATTTGGATAAAATATGAATCTACACATCATACCAAATAAATATAAAATTTCCTTTGCGTCATGAATAAAAGTTAAATTCATATTTTGAAATATAATGTTAGTCCCTTTTTTGCAGGCCAAGAGCTCATGTTTTATGAAAGGCCGGAACCAAGATCCGGTATACACCGTATGATATTTGTGTTGTTCCGACAACTCGGTAGAGGGACAGTGTTTGCACCAGACATGCGACATAACTTCAATTGCAGGAACTTCGCACGCCAATACCACCTAGACATTGTGGCTGCCACATATTTCAACTGTCAAAGGGAAGCAGGATCTGGGGGAAGAAGGTTCAGGCCGGAAAGTTCGTAAGGAAGAAAACATGGGTTACAACTATTACATGATCATCCTATGGAATATAGTGAATGGTTTAAAATAACGTGCATTGAATTAGTATCAATGCTTTATCCGCCACCTCGCATGTATGGAAAGATCAAGAATATTGTTACTCTGGGTGATATGATTTATAAATAAGATAGAAAATTAAAGTAATAATATTGGTGATCTGAATCTAGATGTCTTGCCTTAGGAAACAAACATATAGAAGAATTATGATTGTTGGTTTTGACTACATAAGATGTTTTTAAAGACATATGTGTCGGTGCCTGATTTGGTCACACCGGCACAAACAAGTGATTGCGGTGCTAATCCACTCGTTGCCCTGATGGTGGGTGAAGAGACGGGGGTTTTTATCCTGGTTCCGGCCACGGGGCCGTACGTCCAGCAGTGGTGCGGGGCACCAGTTTACTAGGGGGTTACAAGCAAGGTGGGAGAAGGAGACGAGCTCCTAAGTCCCTGGGTCTGGCTATCGCTAGCTAAGTGTCGTGTGTGTCTGGCTATGTATGAACCTGCTGTCCCTTGCCCCTTTGCATGGGCTTCCCTTCCCCTTTTATAGACCAAGGGGGGAGGGTGCGAGTACATGTGTTCGTGGTGTTGACGTTGCTAAGTGCACTGTGCTGTCCGTGCCGCGCACAATGCGAGCGGGAATCGCGCCTTCCAACTCCGGCTGACGACATGGCAGTGGCTGACGTGATGTCCTTCCTTCTTGTGACGGCTCACGGCGTCGAGGGTGGCATCTTGCGTACGGCGTCCAGATCGAGTCTCTGTAGCCTCCTTCGAGGTTCGCCTTCGAGGATGGTGGCGCGCCCGAGGCGAGCAAAGTCAGCGGAGTGGTTGGCACAGTGCTGCTGCCAAGTTAGGCGTGGCCGTGCAGCATGGCGCTCAGAAGTCCACTGTTGCGAGTGGATTTGACCGGTGTCTTCTCCGGGGCGTGGGCGGTGGCGTGGAGCAGTGATCCCCCTGCTTTTTGACTGCAGAGGAGCGTCATCATGTCCTGAGTTGATGGGTCGCAGAGCCTTGGGCGTCGTTCCTGATGAGGCCGGCTCGAGCTTGGACCGCAAACTCGAGCTCGCCGAGCCTCGAACGAGACGGAAACGCCCGCTCGAGGGTGAACGTCCCCTTCGAGCTCACTGAGCCTCGATCGTCACGGACATCCCCGCTCGAGGGTGGTCGTCCACCTCGAGCGGGATGGGTGCCGAGGAGGAGTTGTTGTGGTGGGCCTTTGCTGGGCTGCAGAGCCAGGCCGACCTTGTTGGTGGGCCTTGTTACCGAGTGGTTTTAGGCCTAAGTTAGGGTACCCCTTTTACAGGTACCCGACAATATGGTAGCCGGTTTTTAGGAAATTAGCACCCGTTGATAATCCAAGATCAATGGAAATTATTATTTCTAAAGATATAAACATGCCACATGTGAAAATCAATTTCCACATGGTCCTCTTAAAAACATATCTAATTCTTTTGACAAGTCAACCGCATGAGAAAATCTAGTAGCGGGCTTAGGTGGCACACTTGTTCTTACGATCAAGACAAAATGTTAACTATATAAATGTATGCATAACATGAATCAAGTTTCATACATATAATGAATTAGTGAACAAGGCTATAATATCCATTACAAAGATTTAATTTATTACAAAATAACACATGTACATAAAAGAAAATATTACAAGATATTAAAGATTACCGTGACATAACTCCATATCCCATAGGCAGCCGTGTGAGCACGTCATCTTAGAGCTTGGAGACTTGCTCTTTGTGTTCATTAGAGCAATGGTGGGGGAAGAAATGGATGAGGGTTCAAACTAAAACAACAATTACATCAGAACGCACACCATAAATACGAGAAAACATGAAATTGAGGCTTATGTATAAGAAAGGCTTAACTTGATGAACTAAAAAAACATATCTACTTAGTCAAACTGTAGTTTAAGAACATATGTACTATGTGGTGATCACCATATTATACCTGTTTCTAGTAGTGTAAAAATAAGAATTGGTTCTAAGTGAACGTTCTCTTTCGATGGCGTTTGACAGTGATTCTAGGAATTTTGCCAAGAATCTAAAACGTTTCTCGCTGGCAAACGCACCCTAATATACTTGCAAATAAACATTTGACTTTGATAGTATAGCATGTGTCTGTAAAGCTGAGAATTAGGATTTAAACTCTGAAGCAAAAAGTTTTTTTATAGCACTATAATCCCAAGCTAAAAATATTGAAATTTTCTGGAGTTCATATATGTAGTATACCCCAACAATTGGTATTCTTAAAAAAATTGTATTTTTGTAGCTTGGTTAAAACTGCCAGGTGTAAAAAGAAAAGACCGCAAAATATTTCTTCTTCCTTTTTTGAGCCTATTTTTTAGAAAAAAAAATCTTACAATGTGTGAGCTTTAGTTCCCATCAAAGTCCAAAACAAGAAGTCAACCTGCTGTTCAAAGCCATGCATTCCACCAAGAGAGAACAAGCCACCTTTCAAACACTCATAGCATGACAACATTGAAAGCGTGCTTTGAAATATCTGGCCAGCATGACAACATTGAAAAGCCATTAACAAGAGCAAACCGCCAAGCAGAAATACACATAACCAACTGGAGGAAGAAATTGTATCAAAAGAAAAAAAAAAGAGGAAAAGAAAAGCCAGTCAAACCCAACCACCTCAGCACCGGAGTCGCCTTCCCCTCCTCCGGTCCTCCCCAGAAACCGTGTCCCCTACTCTCTCTCTCTCTCTCTCTCTCTCTCCTCGATCAACAGCAACAGCGGCGGTCAGAAGCTTCCGCCCCGACAACCCCGACCCCCTGCCGGTCTCCCCCATCTGGTAATCCGCAAATCCCGAGGCGTCGGAGGAGGAAGAAGAGGAGGAGCGGAGGGAGGCGGGCCCATCAGCCATGAGCCTCGCGGGCTCCGCCCTGGAGGCGGCGCTGCAGGCGGTGGGGCGCGGCCTTGACGCCGCTGGCGACCACCGCCTGCTCTACTGCAAGGGCGCCGGGAGGCTCGTGGCGCTCGATGAAGACCGCGCGCGGGACATCCCCCTTGCCAGCGGGGGCGTCCTCTCCAGCGTGCCTCCCGACGTCGATGTTGCACAGTGCGCCAGCAACCCCGTGCGAATCCGGCCCCCCGTCCCTCATGGCGCGCCCCCCGTAGCGCCGGACGAGCCCTTCGTCTGCAGCTTCCAGCAGGTGAGCGGGGATGCTTCGTCCCGATTGGGAACTTCCGATCAGATCGTCTGTTGTTTTGCCGTGCACTTGTGATCTGAATCCGAGTCGATGTCCTAAGCTCTGAGGCTGTTCACTCTGGGTATCTGACTCTGATGCCTTTGTTGGCAGATGGCTGAGTATTTCAACCGGAAGTCAGGCTTGTTAGAGAACATACCGCTGGGTTCCTTCAATTCGCTGTTCAGCTTCACCGGTTCATGGAAGAACGATGCTGTGGCTACAAAGGCCCTCGCGATTGATGGCTATTCTCTGCCGCTGTTTCGGGTGAAAATTATGAGTAATGAACTGACTCTGCTTGAGAGCGTTAAGCACGCAATTCCAAATGTTTGGGATCCATCAGCATTGGCTAGGTCAGTAGGTAATCTTCTTATTTGATATTATTATCAGGATCCATTTCTGATCAACGCCATTCTGTATAACTCTTCGCTTTAGTACTTTACCCAACCTATCAGCTTAAGGTCACTCTTGTTTCACTTCTCTGTAGCTTTATTGAGAATTACGGAACCCATATTATTACCTCCGTCACAGTTGGTGGTAAGGATGAGGTATACATTAAGCAGCATTCGTCGTCCCAATTGTCAGAGCTGGAATTCAAAAATTATGTTAGGGAAATTGGGAGGGAAAGATTCTCGGATGTGGAAAATAAGTCAAATGCAACTCCTATCAATTACAGTGAGAAGGTCAGCAAACTCTTTACTGTTCTCTTTATCTGAACTTTATTAGAGTTGTTATTTAATCTGTGATGGTAGAAAAAATCGGTCAACACTACCTTAATTGATTTGCCTGGGTTGTTGTACAATGGTTTGTTTACAAAGGATAATTTGTGGACAATGGCTACTTTTTTCATGCACGGTTGAGGTATCTTTAAAATATGTGTTAGCTATTGCGAACAAACTTTCACAATCATTGAAAGAATATTGTTTGTATGGGTGCATTGAATGGTAAAAACAGAAATGCTGGGCGCATGCTGGAGGAGTGTTATAAAGATAGAATTGTAGACTCCTACAAACCATAATTACTTTGCTAAGAGCATGCCTGGTGCCCTGGTGTTAACCATCGAGCTGACGAAAAGCAAACCGAAGTTTGGTCCGGTGGCTCTAGCATAGATCGATTTGTTGGACCCGTGTCAAATAAAAAAACAGAGAAAACTGCGCTATGTTCAACTTCTTCGCAGGGTCTGTTTGTCTGTGGTCTGTCCAAGCTGCACTTGCTCCATTTTTTTTATTGCCCTTGGTTTGAACTGAAAAGACAGTTCCGTTTCATGGAGTTTCATTCCTCGAGTGTCGAAATCGAACCTCCCCTTGGTTTGCTTTCAGACTACATTGGAACTGCCCTAAGGAAATATAATAGCCTGTGCAAATAAGGACATTGATCACCTCAATAACAATAACAGCCAGCCTCTCCAACCAGTACCACATGAACTCCCTGTAACATCTTGACCTAAAATTATGTCGTCAGTAACAACAGAGGTACATAGATGAAATCATATCTAGCTTTTTAAGCGATTTCGTAGAGAGTGCATGTACAAGTAATTAGCGGGATTGTATAGTACCCTGTAGATAGAACTCTCCTCACTGGCATATCAACTACCCAGCATTCTAGCATTCATATGTAAACACAGATTAAAACAATGTTGCTTTATCTGTTGCAGGATATGACAGTAATATTCAGAAGGAGGGGTGGTTGTGATCTTGTTCAAAGTTTTAGTGATTGGAAAGGAACTGTTGTCTCAGCACCAGATGTCATAGGCATGACCTTTCTCTCAATTGTCTCCCTTGTTGATGATATACCAGGAAAAAAGCATCTTGCTCGTGCAGTCGACCTATACTTGACATGTAAGATATCCTTTTAAATACTTATTCTCAACTCCATACAGTTATGTAGCTCATTTGTCACATCGAATATGCATCTTTAATACCCTGAGATTGAAGTTACATATTGTATGATGTCTCTTCAATCTGTTGTTGATAAGTTCTGTTTTCCAGATAAACCTCCTATTGAAGAATTGCAGTACTTCTTAGATTTTCAAGTCCCACTTGTTTGGGCTCCAGCTCCACCAGGTATTGCAGGTCACCACAGGAAGGAACCTGTCTGCCCATCTCTTCAGTTTAGCTTGATGGGCCCAAAACTCTTCATTAGCACAGAACAGGTAAGGGCCACACCTTAAATGTAAACACACAAGTATGATATTGCGATTTTTCTAATTTTACACTGGAGAGGCTAATTTAATTGCTCTCACAAAATCCTATCTTGTATTAGCTGAAATATGTGAAGCACAATTACCATCATAGACATTTTTATAATGAGCTGAACGACAATATATTTCTGAAGATCAGGGTTCTGCTCCACGTGGAAAACAATTATGAGTAAATGACAACAGGGGTACACTTGAAGTGTGTGCATACAAGGTCATATGACATGGTTGTTGCTCAAGTGGGTCTCCAGTCTTGTTTGATTGATTCATGGCTAGTCTGGAACTCTGGATCCCTCTGCATGGCAAACCCCTAGGCACACAATGTTCTTAGTCAGATGCCACCATGGTTTATTACCCATTATCTTTGCAGGAAATCCTGCCCCATCGCCCTCAGCATCTCTCGCAACTTAACTCATCTATCTCTGTCCACTTAGCATAGGTCAGCGCCAGGGTTTACTGTTGCATGCAGTTTTTTCCTGCTATAAAATACTTAAATAAAATCATTGACAGATTTGAGGAAGATTTAAGTTATGTGACCTTGATGTGCATGCCGTGGAAGTTGTTGCACCTATGGTACATTTAAGTCTCTGAAAGATATTTTGTATCTCTCTTGCAATTTGCTACAAAACAGTGTAGTTTAACTTTGATTCCTCTATAAAAAAATCTGTTTAGTTCCTCAAGCGTTATCACCTCAATGTGATTGATAAAAGACAGAGAAATTAGGGAGCACTACTTTGCTTAGGGGCTTTAATGACACTTTGAGATGATTATTTTTGGTAAACATGCTATTATGCTAACTTTGGATGAGATATGTGCAGATCTCTGTTGGGCGTCGACCGGTTGTTGGCCTTAAACTGCTCTTGGAAGGAGCCAAACAGAACCGTCTGGCTATTCATTTGCTGCACCTTAGCTCATTACCGAAAATATTCCTACCTCATTGGGACTCCCATGTTACTATTGGACCTCCAAAATGGCAAGGCCCTGAAGAACAGGATAGCCGATGGTTTGAGCCCATCAAATGGAAGAACTTTGCTCATGTTAGCACGGCGCCCATAGAGTACACTGAAACAAATATTACAGATCTATCTGGTGTTTATATTGTTACAGGAGCACAGTTGGGAGTGTGGGATTTTGGTGCAAAGAGCGTTCTCCACCTTAAACTCTTGTTCTCCCGGGTTCCTGGGTGCACAATTAGAAGATCAGTGTGGGACCACAGCCCATCAAGTTCTTCGACACACAGAACAGATGAATCTTCATCCTCCTCCAGTGATAATGCTAAACTTGTTAAGATCGTTGACATGACAGAGACATTGAAGGGCCCACAAGATGCGCCTGGCCACTGGCTGGTCACAGGGGCTAAGCTGGGTGTCGAGAAGGGCAGGATTGTTGTGCGCGCGAAATACTCCTTATTGAATTATTAACCAAATGTTGAAAGCATTCATTCACTCACTCTGCTATGGAGCACTGTGTTTAAAGATAGCATTTGTTCTTTTGTTTTTCATGTATGGTTTTCCTTGTAACTTAATCTGGATTCATGTGCTTCTTATTGATGCCATGAGAAAAGTAGCATGACAATGTTTATGCCCAGTTCAAAAGTGTCTGATCTGGCCTCAATCGTGACCACATCCATCTGATTTCAATTTGGCACTGGAATTGATGTATTCCATTTCTGTGAGTTTTAGTGCTGGTGTTTTGCCCTTTGAAATTCGACCATGGGCCGTAACTGATTTATGCACTTCTGGTTACAAACTTCTAACAGCTTAATGATGTTAATCAAATGCAATTCAAGTTGTAGTGAATTTCATGATTCGTTTTCTCACACAGATAATCTTTGTAAGAGTGGTAGTGGATGTGGTTTTTTGTAGATTGTCACGGTTTTGGGTTTGATACTGAGTACATACTTATCCAAAGTTTTCTGTCACTCAAACTTTTGATTGTTACTCTACAGGGCAGCTGATTTACTGCTTCTGCAAGTCAGAGAATAGATAGCTTCTTTTGTAACGTGCAACATGAGTGCTTCGTGAAATTAATGTATACTTATGTGCTAATGTTAGTAAATATGGAGTTTACAAACATGTTATGTTCTTGTGCTTGTTATCGTTCTAGAAGTAGCTATGTTGTGATTCATATTACATGAGTGTGTCAGGATTCAGCAAGATCGGAGGCTTCATAACACTGCTAACACAAGTGCAAGAATTGTTATTGCTGCTGCTTATGCTTGTAGCATTGCTTGATTAATAAGGTCAGCTGGGTAAGGAACGTGGACAAAAATATTGTTTTGACTGGATCAATGTATTCATCGTCATTTTCTGTAATATGTCATGTTGAAATTCATGTAGGGTTTTGTGGCAGTGTCAGGTCATATAGATGTTAGTATGTTGTGTTTCCTATCTGTTTGGAAGTTGATATTTTGTGTTTGTCTGTTACACTGAATGTGTCCAGGAAGATAACAAATCTGAAGATATCGCATGAATGGTTACAGCGAGTCGTTCTCGTTGAAAGGGAATGCAATCAGTCGCTGTAACTGTAAATAAGAGGTCAGCTTGCTTTTCTTGCTACTGCTGCTGCTTGATGGAATTGATATTTGGACATCTCATCTGATGGACATAAGGCCTCCTCCAATGACACAGTCGATGTCGCTGGCAAAGTGCAGGACGCAGAAGGCCGGGGCAGTAGCAACAGTTCCCCCGGGCTTGCGTGTGAGGGGCAGCTCTTCTCGCTTGGCGAGAGCTGTAGCGCTAGCGCGGCCAATGAGCACTATTCACTGAGCTGGTGATATCTCCAGCTGTTGGAGGCGGCCTAAGGGCACCTCCAGCAAACTCTAGCAAATGTGGATGCGGAAGGCAATAAAAAAAAAGAGAAAAAGGACTGGAACTCTTTGATTTATGCAGCTGGGTGCGGATGTCAGGAACACAGATTCTCGTGGATCGTGCGAGCCTAGCGACTTCTCCGTCGCTAGCGATGTATTTTCTGTGCTCTCTTTCATCCCACGTCAGATGGAATCTGAAGTCAGCCGGCGATTTTGGTCCACCGTTGGAGGAGCCGTAAGGAGATGCTCCCAAATGGAACAAAGACGTTGACTTGTTTCCTTTGTCTGCCAAATTATGAGGCCTCTGGCCTTCCAGCACATCCAGAAACTAGACCTGCATCGGCTGAAAAGAAACTTTCTTCTGTCTGCAATATTGTAGTTTCAATTTGAGTTGTGCTCCGGTGCTCTCTTTTAAAATACGTACATGGATCTAACTTCAAAGCAGATAGAATTAGTTGGAGGGCAACTCTTTTCGTTTAGGAACAGGCATATGCGAAGTGCAGGCTGGGAGAATTCTGAACTGAAGATGCTTCCGACTTTGTGAGCTCTGACTTGGTGTTTCCGCAGGGACATTCTTCGGCGTCTCCGCAAAATTGTGGATCAGTTCTATTGTGCTGTCTAGCAAAATCCAACATATACCAATGCCGGCCCTGGTTGCAAGTGGCAAGCAAATGCTCCAATGAAATGTCGTGCTCTCAGGGACTCTTTCTGAACGATCTTTGCTTCGGTTTGATCAGCTTCAGCGGAGAACGAGACACATGGTCGTTTTCAGCATTGTTAAAGTACCGTTCATACTGAAGTTTGTGTAATATGGTCAGGAATAAAGGGACAAAGCATCCCGTCCTTGAATAACACATCTGTGGATGTTTCCTTGCAGAGCCTACTATGCATATGACAGAACAACTGGACAAGTCTATGAGTATTAAACAGGGCTAATAGTTCATGCTAAGATTCTGTTTTTGTATACGACAGAGCAATCAACAACTAAACAAGTTACATAGTATCAATAAGGAGGTAATAGCTTACGCTAGGAACAGTTAACCAATCAAAGTGACCAGTTCTTACGTGCACTGAGTTTGCTAAGTTCTAATCCAGCGTCTGGCAGCTGTGATTGTACATATGGACCAAGCTATACTAAACAATTCGAAGATCTCCACATCTAGTGGCCGTATCAAGAATAAACAAACAAAGAGAATATCCTAGGAAGACTCTTTCGTGCAGCATGCTTTAAATGTCCTTGCTGCTGCACCTTCTGCCTCTCCTTACAGTCCTTGGCCAAAATGGTAGCTTGCTTTCTCAAAGCCATTTCCAACTTCTCATCATGTCAATGATTTCACTTGTATGCTTTCTTGAAATCTTAATAGGAACACGAGGAGATGAGCAAAGTATCTGAAGCCAAGATCAAGCCAGACTCCAACTCCATGGTATATATATTACTTACCATTTTTCTTTTGAAAGGATTGAAGCTTAGCTGTTTATTATTTCATAAAGTAAAAGGCACGCTTGCAATAGCCTTGTATGAAAATTGCTTGTACATGCATAAAATGTCAAAATGGCGCCAATAGTTTTTCCTCTCACTTTTATGGACTGGATTCCTACATTCTGATCTGATTCCTAGCAAACATAAACATTAATGAAATGAAAAGGTCATATATCAATCCACATTCATGGGCACAATTATTAGTTGCTTAGCAGTTAACAAAAACAAATAAAAACAGAGGACCTAGTTGTGTTATTGCTTCCGAATGCTTGTCGATTCTCATCAAACAATAGCAGACACATTCATGAAGAAGCTTTATTTGCACCTTAGAGCGATGCTCGCAAGGTTCGAAAAAAAAGAGTGATACTCGCCAAACGATGTGCCTGAGATGATTCTTGGCTAGACTGATGGCTTATTTTACTATATGAAGTCGATTGTCTATATCTTACTTTGTTGTATCTCACTTCTTTTCGCTCGTTTAAAATTCTGAAAGGACCAAAGCAAAGTATCTGAAACCAACGGTGGATTAGATAACTCCATGGTATGTTTATCGGTTCATTCTGCTTACTTTCCAATATCCGTCAAGAAATGTTTTTTTTTCAAAAACTTATTCAAAAGGATGAGAAAGGTATGTCTTGTTTACTCATATATATTATCTGTACTAGGGGGAGACACGTGTCGTTGGAGGAAATAGGTATGAAGTCGTTGAAGGGAAGGTTGATTGGAGGGGAAGACCTGCGTTGCGAGGGCGCCATGGCGGTGTTGGCAATTCTTTCTTCATACTAGGTAAATCCTATTCCTAAGTGTTTGCAATTTCATGCAATTTGATCTCTGCAGTTTTTTTTAATGAACCTGCATTCAAAATTTTATTGCATAGTAAGATATCAAGTAAAAGTACTTGCTAAATTAATTTATTTGAGCTCACATCTTCGGCTTGATGATCTAAGCAGCTTATTAGGTTCATCACACACAAAAATCTTCCTCATTTGGTTTCATTAAGCTAGTCCTTGTTTATTCTATATACTAGTATCAAATTTCGAGAAATTCCGTACTCGATTGAGAGAAATACGCTTGTACAGCACACAAGTGAGGAATAGATCCGCAATTTTCTGAAAAAGTAAAATGAACCACTGCAACACTACATGTTTATTACAGCAACACATATAGGAGAAACAAACGCCAGTATGTATTAAGGCCGTGTTGGTTATTTCTGCAGCGAATTTTGGATTTGAGAACATGGCCTCCTTGTCTCTGGCCGTGAACCTCATCTTGTACTTCATGACCATCATGCACATACCCCTTGCCGACGCCTCCAACCTGCTGACCAACTACATGGGCACCAGCTACATGGTGGCCGTGCTCATCTCCGTCTTCGCTGACATCTTCGTCGGCAGATACATGACCGTGATCATATCATCTGTGATCGAGCTCGTGGTACGTACAACTGTACCGAGTTGCATATGCCTGCGCTTCCTGCTGACCAGACCTGATGCTTTTCCTGCTGCTGCTTTGTATTGTATCTCCCTGTGATCGTTTATATTCTTGCAGGGTCTCCTGCTGCTGACGCTGCAGGCACACTCGGGCCGGCTGAAGCCGCCCGGGTGCCAGTTCCCCTTTGACCCGACGTGCCAGCGAGTGCACGGCGGCAACGAGGTGCACCTCTACATGGCGCTGTACCTCATCGCGATCGGGTCGGCTGGCATCAAGGCCGCCCTGCCTGCGCACTGCGCCGACCAGTTCGACGAGAAGCACCCCGAGGAGAAGCTCCAGATGTCCAGCTGCTTCAACTGGCTGCTCCTCAGCCTCTGCACCGGCGGCGCCATCAGCGTCACGGTGTTCGTGTGGATCCAGAACAAGGACTGGGCCAAGGGGTTCGCTGCCGCCACCGGCGCCATGGGCCTCGCCCTCGTCGTCTTCGTCGCCGGCCTCCCCAAGTACCGTATCGCCACCGTGCAGGGCAGCAGCGCCCTAACGGAGATATTCCAGGTACCCATTTCTCTCTAGCATCTTGGAACATGTAACACGTAGATATATAGTGCTCAAAGCAACACGGCTGATGACGCATGTGTTCAGGTGTACGTGGCTGCATTCAGGAACAGGAACCTGCAGCTGCCCGAGAACCCGGACGAGCTATACGAGATCAGCAGGAGCAAAGCCTCCCCCGACACGGAGTTCGTGGCGCACAGGGACAGGCCGTTCAGGTTCCTGGACAGGGCGGCCATAGTCCAGACGCCCAAGGACGAGGCACCCAACCCGTGGCGGCAGTGCCGGGTGACGCAGGTGGAGCACGCCAAGACGGTGCTTGCCATGGTGCCCATCTTCTGCAGCGCCATCATCATGGGCACCTGCCTGGCGCAGCTCCAGACCTTCTCCATCGCGCAGGGGAGCACGCTGGACACGAGGCTGGGGGCGCACTTCAAGATGCCCGTGGCGTCGCTGCCCATCATCGCGCTGGTCATCCTCATCTTCGCCGTGCCCATCTACGAGCGCCTGTTCGTGCCCTTCGCGCGGCGCCTCACGGGCGTCCCCACGGGGATCAAGTACCTCCAGCGCGTGGGCGTCGGCCTCGTCCTCTCCATCATCTCCATGGTCATCGCGGCGCTCGTGGAGGCGCGCCGCAAGAGGGTGGCCGTCGACAGCGGCATGGTGGTCATGATCCCGACCCTGCAGCACCTGCCCATGTCGTGCTTCTGGCTCGCGCCGCAGTTCGCCGTGTTCGGGATCGCCGACATGTTCACCTACGTCGGGCTCATGGAGTTCTTCTACTCGCAGGCGCCGCGGGCGCTCAAGTCCATGTCGTCGTCGTTCCTGTGGTGCTCGCTGTCGTTCGGGTACTTCATGAGCACCATCATCGTGCAGGCCGTCAACGCGGCCACCAAGGGCTCCACGCCCACCGGAGGGTGGCTGTCGAGCAACAGCATCAACGGCGACCGCCTCGACCTCTTCTTCTGGCTGCTCGCTGTGCTCAGCACCCTCAACTTCATCAACTACCTCTGCTGGGCGAGCTGGTACAAGTACAAGCCCGTGGTCGCCGAAGTCGGACCCGAGGATGAGCAGCAGCTGCAAGCGTGATGCGTCGTGTCTCAGCTCATGTGGTTATCTCGCCACTCGCCAGCAGACTCTTCGGGAGTCCTCTGGCAGTCTGGCTTGTTTTGCTTTCACGGTCAGTCTCTCTTCGTCTCGCAGACCGTTTCTCTCTCTTCTTGACATGCTGAGGCGATGCAAGTTGAAGTTTTTAGATATCCGTCTGCGCCTCGGTTTCTTATGCTAGTCTATTAAGTATATTGTGTGATTCAATATTTTCTTGTGCTCGTTGTCCCAATTAACTTCTTAGCTGTCGCACGGCCTTTTGTAATTTGACTGTGTACAATATTCTATTGCAAGGTTCCCTTCAAGTTTTGTCAAAAACCAAACTCATCTGACTCCGAGATGAAGAGCCTATGCACACACTCTGTACCGGCAGATTTGATCACATCCATAAACTGGTAGTCTGGTTTAATGAACATAATACATACACGCATGCTACTCACTGAGTCCAAAACTACTCGCTACTACAACTTCCGTTTGGTTCTTATTACACACACGCGAACGCGAGTACGCGACACAGAACATGCCGCTGCACGTACTCGGCTCATCATCACGGGAAGGGCGCGTGGCACTTCATCTCGTGCGGCACCACGTCGACGGCGAAGCCCTTGCGGTGGCGGAGCCAGTAGTCTGCCTGGCCGGGGTGCTCCTCGGCGGGCGCCTCGACGTCGGCCCTCGCCGCCCGGAGCTCCTCGGTGGAGAAGCCGTACCTGTCGTCGCGCTTCCGCACCAGCTTCGGGTGCACGGTGGCGGCCGGGTCGGCCTGCGGCGACACCATGAGCGCCGGTGCGCCCAGCGGGAGGCGGTCGCCGCGGTCCACCTGCCAGGTGCACCAGAACTTGCCGAACGTGGTGGCCAGGGGGTCCAGCTCCGGCTTCTCCAGCAGCCCAGGCACACGCGGGCACGTCCACAGCCCTGCCTTGATCTCGTGCGCGTGCGAGTGCCACAGCCGCTGCTCCTCCGCTGGCAGCGTGTCGAAGACCTTCCTCGACACGATGTACTCCACTCCTGCATAAGCGATCGATCGACAACATTTGTATATATGCAAAGATGCAAACATATACATATATACATATATGCTAAAGATATATAGATGTGAATGATGGGTGCAGGGTGCGTACCGATGAGGCGGGCGTCGGAGGCGTCGGAGTCGTAGACGGCGCACTGGAGGAAGTCCTGGTTGAGGCGGGAGACGTAATGGTGGGTCTCCAGCTGCCGCTTGGGGTCGTGCGCGTACAGCGCGAACGTGCACACGTGCTGCTTCACCTGCTTCACGGGGAGCAGCGACTGAACCGCCGCCGCGCCCATGTCCAGCACCTTCGACGCCACCGTGGTCGGCTGCCCCGGCGGCGCGCCACCGCCGCCTACAGCCGAGGCTGGGGTCGGCACCGGCTTGTCGTCGCTTGAAGCCATTGGATTCGGGGGACCGTCAGCCCTGCTCGGTGCCGCGTTATGTGTACGGTGTACACATGCGTCCGCCCACGGCGCGCGTTCTTTAAAGAGCGAGGTTCGGAGGCGTTGGGAACGGCTGGTGTGCTGGCGTGTGACACGTACGAGTGTGTGGGCTCGACGTGGCGGATGGCATGCGAGTTAGGTGGCAGATGCGAGTAACACCTGTGGCGACAAGTGTTAAGTTTGAGGCGCGGATCGATCCTAGATAAACATAGGCCGATTCGGCCGGTTCTGAGATGAAACACTCCAGGAGTCCAGGTCCAGACATACCGTGACTATAGTCATGGACTATTCGCAAGAGTTTTTTAGTAACTGTTTAATTATCTGAAATTGTTGTCATCAGTCATATAAGGCTAGAGTTCAGTTGCATAGCTTAAATTTGCAATACTGATCGCTGCTTTTTTTTTTTTGAGAAACTGATCGCTGCTTTACTGGTTAGAGTGCTAGACTGGTAGGCTGATCACAGCCGCCGCCGAGTAAGATGACCAGAAGAAGGAAAGGAAATTCGGGCTGGGCCACATTGTTTGGGCCGCATTTGATCGCCTAGGAAGGCCTCTTCGGGCCTAACTAAGTAAAATGAACTGGTTTCACACAGGCCGAGAGAGCCCACCCACCCGCTAAATGGCAAATCCACCACGGCCACCATATCGCCACCGCTTTCTTTCCGATGCCGTCGTCGACGATCCGAAGCATCTCCATCACCGTCTCCGACGAGGACGGTGCCGCGGCGGCACCGACGCGGCGGGCCCCCCGCGCCGCCAGGAGGAAGGCGGCAGCTCGTAGCTTCGGGCAGCGGGCGGTGCGGCTGCTGGCGCGGTGGTGGCCCGTCCTCCTGCTCCTCCCGGCCGTCGCGCTGCTCCTCTTCGAGGCCTCCCGGCTCAGCGCCTCGCCTCCGGCGCCTGCAGCATCCGTCTCCAGCCTCGGACGGCTCGACCCGACCACGCGCCTCGTCCATGGCGTGCGCGAGCGTGAGTTCCCCGCCCTACTCTGATTCGATCTACGCATAGACTATTCCCGATTCCCCCTGCCCCTAAATTCTAGAGACCGCAACGGAGGTTTGGTATGCGCTAAATTGCATTGCAGGAATCGGCGTGGTTAGTTGGTAACGCGAGTGCTGCATTGCACGGTATGCTGTGCCTATGGTGGTTCGGACTGCTGTTTTTGCACAATTAATTGGGTATGTCGTGTCAGTTAAGCTGAATTTCTTAGATCTTGCACACTGAGAAAGTAAGCTACAGATCTTGCACACTAAGAAAGTAAAGCTATAGGAGGAGCGTGGAAATGCTGACACACCTGCTGGTCCGAAGTCTGAACTTATGTTCTGCTTAAATGCTGAATCACAGAGCTTATACTATTCTTATTCTATCTTATTATTTTCATATAAGTAAGATTAAGATACTGCTCAGCTCCTTTCCTAATATGACTTCGTTAGTACAGGTGAAAAGTAATAAACCACATGATTAGTTTTTGCATTGTTGATATTGACAGCTTGCCTGAAGCTCCTTAGCCCCAAAAGTTTGGCAAATTTGGTGTTTCCTGAAGGCACAAAACGTGACTCCGTGGTTAAGAAGATCATATACAAGTCTGATGATGACGACTATGACACATACCACTCTGAGGCGAACTCTACATATTTACTGCAACATGCAGAAGCAACTAGGTTCAATTTGTTTGCAGGATTTCAGACACTTGCTGAAAGAGAAGATAGCTTCAAGGTTCCAAGTCTTACCGATATGTACTATTTTGTCGTAAGAAAGCTGTCGTTCCGTAGAAGTGTTTAATGTATTTCAGTACTTCTACAGGTGAATGAGACTATAAATGTGCATTGTGGATTCTACAGCGACAGTGGTGGCTTCAAAATTTCTGATGAGGATAGAAGATACATGAGAACTTGTAAAGTTGTTGTCTCTACCTGTGCATTTGGTGGTGGGGATGATCTATATCAACCAATTGGAATGGCCAATTCTTCTATTGGCAGGGTATTTGAAGCACCGAGATTTTCAGACATGAACACCATAGTAAAACATCACTTTTCACTGATCGTATGCGGGTTTGCATGGTCTTGTGGTCAAGCAGGTTTGCTACACTGCCTTTTGGGATGAGGTGACACTATCAACTCAGGAAGCTGAAGGAAAGGTAATTGGTGACAATGGCATGATAGGAAGGTGGCATATCATTGTTGTCAAGAGCCTCCCTTTTGTGGATCAACGATTAAATGGGAAGATCCCAAAGGTAAAAGATGGCATTACCTATCATTTGTACTAATTTCATAAATTGGCATGATAGGATTATGTGTGAAGTAATTTGCTGCCATTACTTTCATCAGCTTCTTTTGCCTTACAATTATATTTCTAGGATTGTCGACAGTGTATATCCTAATAGCAAATCACTTAACATGTTTTTTTGCAGATGTTGACTCATCGCCTTTTCCCGGAGGCAAGGTACTCCATATGGGTGGACTCAAAATACCAATTTCGCAGGGATCCGATAGCAGTGCTTGAAGCTCTACTTTGGAGGACAAACTCTACCTTTGCTATCTCTGAACACGGAGCACGGAGTAACATTTACGATGAAGGGAAAGCTATTGTTCAAAAGCACAAGGCTACCCCTGAAGAAGTAGAGGTGCAATTGTCTCAATATCGTCAAGATGGGATGCCAGGCGAAAAAAGGTTACACGGATTGAAAGGTCAGTGATTTAGTATTGTTTGCAAGTAAGTATTTTGTTTCTCATGCCTGATATGATTGAATTTACCTATCTATTTTCAGCTCTATCTGAGGCTTCTGTTATTGTGAGGGAGCTCACCCCTGCACCAAACCATTTCATGTGTGCTTGGTTCAATGAAGTGGTTCGTTTCACATCTCGGGATCAACTCAGTTTCCCATATGTTCTGTGGCGCTTAAACATGCCCGGAATGAGCATGTTTTCTGTATGCACTCGAAGGGACCTTGTGAACAGTTTAGGTCACACAAGGAAAGTAAAACCTCTCACACAGACAAATCCAGAGTCTTCTGCCACGTGATCTTCTCGCCCAACTCGTTTGCTTATAGTCAACTAACCATTGATTCAAAATTGGTTCTAAGCGTCGACATCTCATGGTTCACAATTTTGTTGTATATTATTATAGTACCTTTCCATTTTTTCCTCTGAAGGAATCATGGTTTTGCTTGTACACGGACCTGAACCTGACAGCAATCACACACGATCTTACCTGTAAAAATATCGTTTCTTTTGGTTCGGACGGAATGAACTTGCACAACATGTGATGATAATCTCCCTTGTCTGCTGTGCTGTTGGAAGTTGGATTATACGCGATGTATTCAATTGGGTTTCCAATACTTGCCTTTTAGATTTTGGAGATTATCTTCCTTGCCCTCAGGCCTGATAATGTCGAGTTTGACTTGTGAATGGCTATTATGAAATGCTCTGATGTCCAAGTAACTGGTGATGATTAATAAGCCGTTGCTGATTCTCTGTTCCCCAGGCATCCCTTGTACTGGTTCGAGGATGTATCTCAATATTAAGAATATTGTCAATCGTGATGTGTTTGGAATGCAAAAATTTCCCAGCGATGTTCTACAAAATTCTCAGGTTGGCTGTTAGGTGACGAAATGGGCCAAATTGATGATTCGTTTTGGGCCTATGAAGCCCATATCTTTCTGCTCTCTCATCTTCGTTTCCAATCTCCCTCTATCCCTCTCCTTATCCACTCCGCTCCCTTCGCCTCCGAAGCTAGAAATGGCCGCGTCCCACTGAACCCGACCCATCCTCGGACACCGCCTCCGCCTCCCACCGCTCCCGCTCGGGCGCCGCAATGGCTACGGCCGTCGCCGCCTCCGCGTCTCTCTCCTCCTCCTTCGCCCCCCGCAACCACCATCGCCGCCTGGCCAGGCCCGTGACGCGGCGCGCGGCCCCGGTGGGGCTGGCCGTGCGGTGCGAGCAGAGCGACAAGCAGAAGAGGAAGCCGCTCGCCGCACTCGTGCCTCGCGAGGAGCGCTTCATGTTCGAGGGCGATGAGCTCTGCGGCCCCGTACGAAACCCTCTCTTTCCTCTCTCGAAACAATGTGCTCTATTCCGCTGCTCGTTGCATAATCGTAGTGCTGGGGAGGCAGTGTCCGTCCCAGTTTGTTCATGTTTGACACATGTCATCTTAAACCATTTCTGATAAGCTTCTTGCATTGTATATGTGTCATCTACTATCACATAGAAAATAGCCATCAAAAGTCATGCGTCGTTCATGGTAGAGAAAAATCAGTAGAAATGAGCTTAGAAGGGAGATGGGAGCCACTTGCTGGAACCTGGAATCGAAGTACATTTACTTTTATGTGAGAAATTACCACGCGAACAGAAGCAGCAGTGAATATATTACTGTACTTCTTTGGTACTGCATATATCATACAATTGCTGCCTTAGCTCTGCAATGTTTGGCTCTGGCTTCCTACAAGCTTGTTCATAAATGACACTATTGAGGATCATTTAGTGCGGTCACAAAGATAACAGTTCATTGGTATTATGTCTTGTGATTTTTTCTTAATTTGCGTTACCTGTGTCTTACAGAAATCTAATTGAGCAATTTACTTTTCAGGACATATGGAATACAACATGGTATCCTAAGGCTGCGGATCATGTAACCACAGCGAAGACATGGTATGTTGTTGATGCGACGGACAAGATTCTAGGCAGGCTAGCATCCACCATTGCCGTACATATCAGGGGAAAGAATGAGCCCACATACACTCCCAGTGTGGACATGGGTGCTTTTGTTGTTGTGGTAAGCTCCTCGCAGCACACTATTGTCCTCCATTTCACTTGGATAATGTTAGCAGCGGCAAATATGCACCACAAACCATCTTGAACCTGAGATTGAATATCATGTTAGTGTAGCCCCTTCGACATAGGTGCATCTCTTAAGGCTCATTACCTCGCAGATCCTTGCATTCGTGTGCTACAATGTTGAAAGTCACTTGCACATTTTTATGTTCGCATAGGTCAATGCAGAGAAGGTTGCTGTTTCTGGTAAAAAGCGGACACAAAAGCTCTACAGGAGGCACTCTGGACGACCTGGAGGGATGAAAGAAGAAACTTTTGACCAGCTTCAGAAAAGGATTCCAGAGAGGATCATCGAGCATGCAGTGCGTGGCATGCTTCCCAAGGGCAGGGTAAGTCACCATATTGTGCTTGCTGATTGCATCAGGTCTAGTATTTCCCCCCTCATTTTTGGTGTTCGCGCTGTTGTAGTGTATATCAAATGGGTATAGCAAACAATTTTTGAAGTCTAAAAGTTACAGCTTGGTATTTGCTAACAGCTGTGTGGAAATATTTATGAAATAGAGAATTACGATGGTTAATAGAGGTGTATTCACGCCAGATTGTTGCTGATGCATCAGCACATGCCCCCGAGTGAAAGAATGCTTTCAGAAAACATCACATGAGTGTCAAGGGAATATTATTCCTGATAAAAAGAAAAGAGGAGAGATACTGTGGATGAACAAAATTCACAAGTGCGGGCTGAATTATTTGATTATCTTGGCAGGCAGTTTTTTCTTGTACTTTTTTGTGTGACTTCACAAATAACGTGTCCGTGCTACATTTGAAGTGCGTTGCAGGGACTCCAACAGATAGCAGTGTGTTTGATTTAACTTAAATTGCATCATGATTGTGTTTGATTTAACTTAAATTTCAGCATGATGCATGTTATCTATTTATGCTGCTCAACATTTTGAAAATTTCTGCAGCTTGGAAGAAGACTATTTACCCACCTCAAGGTTTACAAAGGAGCAGAACACCCACACGAGGCTCAAAAACCTGTTCCGCTGCCGATCAGGGACAAAAGAATACAAAAGACTGACTAGAAGATCCCCATGTATTGAAAAAAAAAAGGATGAAGTGACAAATTCCTCCTCTAAAGGTCTTGCCCAATGTTTGGAACTATATCCTTTTTGTAATTTACATGGGGAGTGTAAATCTTTTTGTAATTTGAATTTTTATCAAAGCTTGGAATTTGGTCATGATTCCTGTCCATTAGTCATGTGATATGGTACAGTTTAAATGAACCTAAAATCTCTTTTTGTGGTTGAAGCAGGTCATGTTGACCTGACACGAGATGGTAGATTGTTTTAAATATTGTTTTATTCTTTGTTCCTCTTGACGCCACCTATACTTTTGGGTAAAATCTTGGGAATTTAACTGAACGTTACACATGCGTGGCATTTTGCTTCAAGAAAGGCAAAAATACCTGCTGAAGTACTGATTATTGATTTGTTGTTGTTATCTACCGCATAGCTGAGGATTGCAGTTCGTTTTATAATAAGAGTGGTCCAGATTTTGCGCAAAAAAAGAAGAGTGGTCCAGATAATTTGACTAAAACTTCTGCGTTCACTCCTTTCGGTGGGTGCTAAACATGAATTTGACATGCATCATATTTTCCCCTGAAAAGTGCGAACACTCGCGCACAACTCGTTCTTCAAAAGGCGTTCTTTTCCGGTCCCTAATCCATCGCAGAAAAGCACGGTACAATACACCTCTCCGCCCTAATAAAGTACTAATACGCGGCGACGAGCTCCTGATGGCCTGACCTGATCAAGTGACCATATCACGACGCGGTGCACAGCACAACACAAGCACAACAGCGGCCGGCGCCGGCAGAGAGGGCCCGGGACGCCTAGGCCGCAAGGCCCAGTCAGGCAGTCACATCGGGAGGGCCTGAGATGGAGGAACCCACGGGGAAGTCAACCCGACGGTGGTGGTGAGAAAGCCGAGCGGGGGGTATCCAACCAACCAACCAACCACCCCTCGCCATCCCGCGCGCTACCGAACCGAGCCCGCACCGCACGGCTCCCTCCGCCACCACACGGACGGCTCGACTATTTCGTTGGTCCGGTCTGGTCACACATGCCGCGGCGCCGCCGCCCGGAACGCGTCACTGCTTACCTAACGCAACCGAGCAGGCACGACCCACCCAACCAGAGCCGCGCACTGACGCCGCTCCGCGCTGTGCTCGGCTCGACGCCCACGCCGCAATCTAAACCTTCTGGAAATTTCCGCCAATCCGATTCCGAGCAGAGAGGGAAGTTCTCGCATCCCACGGCCACCAACCAACCAAACCCAAGCAAAGCGAGCCGCTCCCCCTTCGGACGGATCACACCGGGCATGCGCCGCGCGACCGCCGCCGCCGCAGGAGCAGGGTGAGGAGAGGGGAGGAGAAGGGGATGGAGGCGGGCGGCGGGGGCGCGTCCTCGCTGCCGCCGTTCCTGACCAAGACGTACGAGATGGTGGACGACCCGGCCACGGACGCCGTGGTGGCGTGGACGCCGCCGGGGACCAGCTTCATCGTCGCCAACCAGGCCGAGTTCTGCAGGGATCTGCTCCCCAAGTACTTCAAGCACAACAACTTCTCCAGCTTCGTGCGGCAGCTCAACACCTACGTAAGCCGCCACGATCCTTCGCTTTTTTTTTTCCCCACCCCGTCTCTTCATGTCTGTCCAATTGGGGTTTGGTCGATCGGGGATGCGTAGCGTAGTGGCGGTTGTGCTGTCACCTAGGATTGTTGCGCCTGTGCGAGAATCCCACAATTCGGGGGGAGAATCTTATCAGTTATCAGCCTCTGGAGAACAAGTGCTTAGGGTGTCGTCTTTGGCCAAATGGATTGGTTTCTTGTTGTAGCATCGCGGATTGGTGACTTGGCGTAGGTTTCAATTTCTTGTACCGTAGTTTTAGACGACCAATTAGCTGGTGATATGATTTTTCCTTCTAAACCTGAGGGCCGTTTGATAAACGACCCTCTGGCAACGGTAGATGCTGTTGAACTGACCTTTTTTTTTTCCACACCTGCATCAAGTCAACTAGACAGCAGGTGAATTGTGATTCAGCTAGTGTACTTCTGTTTATTTCTCTGACACTGCATGATTTGTTTTGACTTAAGAGCCTTGACAAGTCATATTTTGTCAATTTTTGTTATGTAATAGGTTTCCACTTGTTCTTATGCAGGGCTTTAGGAAAATTGATCCCGAACAGTGGGAGTTCGCGAATGAGGAATTCATAAGAGGACAACGGCACCGACTGAAAAACATACATAGACGCAAGCCTATATTCAGCCATTCATCACACCCTCAGGGTTCTGCACCATTAGCAGATAATGAAAGGCGGGAATATGAGGACGAAATTGAGAAGCTTAAACGCGACAATGATGCTCTGACCTTAGAGCTTGAAAAGAATGCCCAAAAGAAAATTGATATGGAGAGACGAATGCAGGAGCTGGAAGATAAGTTGATCGGTTTGGAGGATCGGCAGAAGAATCTGATAGCATATGTCAGAGATATTGTACAGGCACCAGGATTTCTCTCTAGCTTTGTGCAGCAACCTGATCATCACGGAAAGAAAAGGAGATTACCAATACCTATTTCTCTCCACCAAGATGCAAATACCGAGGGGAACCAGACTGTGCATGGGGGTTTAATGAACCCACCAGTTTGCAGAGAATCATTTGACAAAATGGAATCTTCCTTGAACTCATTGGAGAATTTCTTTCGTGAAGCCAGTGAAGCGTTTGATATTTCATATGATGATGGTGTCCCTGGCCCTTCATCTGCCGTTGTTATCACAGAGCTCCATTCATCTGGAGAAAGTGATCCCCGTGTACCATTACCTCCATCAAGGATGAATACCTCTTCAGCTGGTGCAGGAGACTCAGTCTCAAGGATGCATACCTCTTCAGCTGGTGCAGGAGATTCACTCTCTTCTCATGACATGACAGAGACAACTAGCTGCGCAGAAAGTCCTCCCCTCCCTCAAATGCAGTCCTGTACAGATTCACGAGCTAAGGTTTCTGAGATAGATGTTAATCTGGAGCCTGCTATTACAGAAACCGGTCCATCAAGAGATCAACATGCTGAGGACTCCCCTCGTTTGGCACCTGGGGCAAACGACGGTTTTTGGGAGCAATTTCTTACTGAGCAACCTGGTTCCATTGCGCATCAGGAGGCCCAATCAGAAAGGCGAGATGGAGACAATAAAGGCGATCAGGTGAGAATAGGAGATCACGAAAACTTATGGTGGGGAAAGAAGAATGTGGAACAGATGACAGAAAAGCTGGGGCATCTTACCTCGGCGGAGAAAACCTAACTGTTTGTATTTCTTGTAGATGAGAAACAGTTAGCACAGAAACACATAGGACCTTGGTATCTCTGACATGTACTTCAGTGTATCATATCTTGGCCTCCTGCAATGCCATATGTTGACTGACATAGTGTGACATCTACTTTGTAGAGTAACATAATTTTTTCCCTTATACTTTACCCATGTTTAGAATGACGCAGAGACTAGTTGCTGTATTTTGTGGGTACGTTGCATTCGCACTTGGTTGATTGTCACTTCATGATACTGTTGTCCTCAACTTCTATGATTTCTCAGGTTTGGGGTCATGGTTATGTATGATAGATGATAATAATGGCTATATTGTTGAGTACTATATGTATGCTAAAGAACCAATTCACTTTTGCAACATCATCTTTTTTGTAATCACACCTTTTTCTGTTTTGAATTGTCAGAGTTGTTCGCTTGCCTTTTTCTTACCTTTTAGTGTTTGCCTGGTGAACTATATTTGGGGTTGCATGCTGTGCTTGATGAAGCGTCTGGAGTTTCGGTTTTCTCTGCAGGGACAGGCCTAAGACGTAACGTTATGTTACTTTAGGGGAATATAATGTTTAATTGCCGCTAGCTTTCAGCTTTGTGGAATGACAAGGACCTTGATGATTAATAATGCCGGCCCGGCTGCTTATATGTCCAGTTCAGCTGGCTTTCTCCAAGGATCTGCCGCTTCGTGATTACGTGGATCCGATTCGTCTCACGATTTGCGCATGATTCCGTCGTGCATGGGAGCTGGAGCTGGGTCGATTCCTGACAGAACAGCGTGTTATGATGAATTGGGCGGGACTGCTCATGCCCATTGGCAACTTCTCAGACCCAGGCAGATCAATTTGCTGACGCGCTACCGGCTATACTCAATGCCCATTGGCAACTTCTCAGACCCAGGCAGATCAATTTGCTGACGCGCTACGGGCTATACTCAGCAAGGTACTCTGTTTATTTTCCATGTGCGTTTCTTTTTTCATGCACTCGTTGGGCCAGACCGGCTACAGTTCTGCTATCGGGTGGGGGTTCATGCACGGACGGCTTCTCTGTCTTTGTGTTCTTTGGACCCACACGTTAATCATCCAATGTCACAGGCGCGAAGTCAGAAGAAACGAGTTCCCAATCCACATGGCATACGGCTGCCACACTGGCTGGACTCTGTAGAGCCTTGGAAGGGTTATTTCCAAGCTCCTTTTATGCAAAGACCTGAAGCCGAAGATAATGCGCCTTACAGGTGCCGGGGTGGCACTTCATGTACAAGGGCCATGCCACTGTTGATAGTGCGGTGCAAATACCGATCAGGAGTGCCTGGGCACGCGTATCTGCTTGCTACGTGTATGAGCTTGTTCATATCCTAAATGGGACATTCGTGTCCAGCTGAACAGTCTATTCTTGGCAACGTCCAGACAATAGGCACAGCCTAGGGATCACGACTGCAGCATAAGACGTCGTAGTTCGGTGTTTTGCATGTTATATTGTTTATATACGAATGTTAAAGTTAAGTCTTTTTCCTACCTGAAGAATAGAAGATCACGAACAAGAACAGCTGCCCTCGGTCGAAGACAACCAAATACCAAGAACTCTTTGCTAGAACTCAAAGCAAAACCGGCCACGACAACGCCCAATTCAATCGCCAAGCATCCAACACTGGTTGGCGACAGCGTACAAAATCGACAGGCAAGAGGAAAGGAGCCAATATCCGGCTTGTTGACAGGCATCCTTAAATATATGCATGCATGTGCGCAAACATGTTGCAGCTAAAAGGAGATGTTGGGAAACGTAGGAGTAAAACCATCAAGAGGAAAGGAGCCAATATCCGGCTTTGAAGCAACGAATCATTTCAAACCTCACCCTTGAGAATGCTACAGACTTACAGTTTCAAAAGGCGCCACCACTTTGTAATCTGTTAATAAGAGATCAAATCACAAGCTGCACGGACTCATTTCACGTGCTACTCCTATACCCCTCCCATTTTACACCAGCTCCACGATTCACTTGCCTTCCGTGAAGCTTTCACTTTACTTCAACCAGAGGAACGAAAAAGTGATAGAGAAACGTGCAAAGAAAGTCGGCGAGTCAGCTATGGACATATGGGCCTATCTTGCAGCAAAAGATCATGCTGTCTTGCCCAACTGGAGAACTGGAGAATAGCAATTGAGAAGCCTTCTTCTGGAACATTAGCAGGCCCAGGTGTTAGTCATTGAACTTCATATCCATCAGAAAAATGCATAGAAGAGACAAATGAATCAATCGTCGTATTCTGAAAGTGATGCTAAGATCCTCCAATTGGTTTATTGGATTCCAATTGTTCATCACAAATATCGAGTGACGAAATAGATGCGGCCAATTCATCGGCTGAATCAGTTTCCAGTTCAGGTTCTGTGGCATCAGTCAGGGCCCTCAGCATGGTGACCACTTCAAATGTATCATCCAGGTAGAATTTGGCTTTGCTTGGTTTTTGTCCCACAGTGCACGCAAACAGTGGTGTTCTTGGAGCAACCACATTCCTCTTCATGATATCGGCAATGTTTTCAAACATGTCCTCATCCGACCTGTCATCGCCAATGCAAAACACGAAATCAGCCTGATTTCCTCTCTCCTTCATTGATGCAAGTATCCTCTCAGCAACTAATCCCTTGCTTACTCCCTGCATATTGGCACAACAGGAATTAACTTTGAGAAAGTAACTTATGGTTGATCATGTGAGGTAAAAGCCATATGACCTAGTAAGTTGAACTTCACTGTTACTAACACCTTGCAGGGAAAAAATCACAGAAAAAGGTAGGAAAGGAGGTAAAGCAGACAGAAAAAGGGACTTTTCATCAAGCCTACAAAGCACAAAAACTAAAATTGCTTCTTCGAAATTTGCTTCAGAAAGCACTCACACAACCAGATGAGAAGCCAAAACAGGAAAATGAGGTATTTCATAATTGAGTAGCGCTAATAGCCTAATAGTAGTGAATGAAAATGAAGCTAATATATTTGTAACAACAAAAAGAACTACACCAGGTGCCACCATATCAACTGTGAGAAAAAGAAAAGGCACTACCAAACTCACTGGTCTACGGACCAACTTTCTTTATAGACACGTGAAACTAAACATTGAATGAGTTTTTTCCTAAGGCAGAATTAAAGAACTTATAAGGCACAGATCTTTCAAGAAAGGATTTGGGAAACTAATAGATGAACCAACCTGAGGTTTAACTTCAACAATGAACTGGCCACTCTTAACAGAGACCGGTTCATTTGCTAGTACACTTTCCAGGTGATCAAGCATTTCTTTTGCCTGTGAGGATCCAAAGCCTGGGTCAGCATCCTGATGGTGCCACACCAAAGCACTTTCCTTGGTCTCAATGGAGGATCCATCAGTTGCTTCAGTGTACAAATTCATCACTGGCTTTGCCATTTGCATCCATCCGAAGTCCAAGGCCTGGGTGCAGGTTTGCCACTCTTCTTCTCTAGACCATCTGCAGAATTTTGAAAACTTACTTGACTTCCCTTTCTAGTGTCGACATTTTATAGTGGCTGGCTAAATCAATTACTGCTGTTAACTAACAGACCAGATAACCAAAGATTGATGCCTAGCATTCATGTCTCTTCAGATTAAAGTGAAGTTAATACTCAATACGATCCTAAAGAAGACAAATATTAAGGGCAAATTTAACCAAAAAGATAACAAGTATATCTTGACCAAACATTATGGAGGACAAACACAGCAACCAGCCTCCATTCTACTTGTGAGGTAAAAAAAAAAAGACTATATATCAATATCGGAGTGATAACTGGTGACCATTATAGCATCAACCATGGAAGGTACCAGCACTGCCTTCATGCTTCCACAAAAAACCTATTAAGGGTATTGTTCTTTAATATTTTCCAAGTGTCACAAATAGAGACTGTGATCATTGCAATTTGACATGTTACATAAGTAATGAAGCCACTTAAGACCTTATCTACTCGGTTCAATTTTTGGTAAGGACAAGCTGTATTGCACTTGCTAATTATAGAAAAGGCATCGTATCCAGATGCCAATACTTTACAAGTCGTGCAGAAGTGGAAAATCATACCTTAAGAAGTAACCATGTTCAGCTGCAATCCCCAGCTTTGGACATGGGTCAAACCACTTTCCCAATGTATCCTTGTCTCGCCCACTGACAAGAAAAACAACATTTCTCCTATCTGAGCAAAGGATGTTGATAATGCTCAAAACTTCTGCAGTAGGTGCCTTGTTGATGGAAGTCTGGGGAACCAAAGTTCCATCGTAGTCAAGCAATATAGCCCTGTTATCCGAAATTTCATAAGCGTTAATGATTGAATCTATGTTAAGCTTTGTGAAATGAGGGTCCAAGGCCACTACTCTGAAACCGAAACCAAGCCCTATGCCCCAACAAGTCCTCCTAAAGTGGTCCTTACAAGCCCTTTCCAAGTCTTGGATGAAGCTCTTTGACCAGTAAGCAACATCATGGCTGCTGACATAACGGTAATGCTTCTCATGCCTCAACTGCTTTTCCTGTTCTGGCATTGAAATGGCCTCATTCATTCCCTCTGCAGTTGCCTCTATATTCCATGGGTTAACCCGAATAGCGCCACTCAGTGACGGTGAGCACCCAATAAACTCTGACACAACAAGCATGCTCTTCTTTGGCCCACTCACCTCCGACATGGACTCTGATCCTGGGGCGCCCTGCCTACAGACAATGTATTCATATGGTGTCAAGTTCATCCCATCCCTCACGGCAGTCACCACCACACATTCTGCTATTGTATAATAGGCAATCTTCTCAACAGTAGACACCTCACGATCAATGAAAACAACAGGGCTATACCCTGACTGGCCAAAGTCCCCATTAATCCTACGGCAGCTCTCCTGATTCTCAACCTGGATGGCGTCCAGATCCTTACCCTTTCCACGGGCAGGGTTAGCAATCTGCACTAACACTGCTCGACCCTGCCACTTGGGATGCGTCCTCAGCATATTCTCAAAGGCAAGAAGCTTCAAATTGATTCCTTTGAAAATATCCATATCATCCACACCAAGCAAGACAGTTTTCCCCTCAAACTGCTGTCGAAGCTCAGAAAGTCTCCATTCCCTGTCAGGCAAACGCAAACCTGACTGCAATTGACCCATATGAATTCCCACGGGCATGATTTTGATCCCAACAGTGCGGCCAAAGTAATCCAATCCTATGTACCCACGCTTTGACTGGTATTCAATTCCCAGCATCCTACTGCAGCAGGAGAGGAAGTGCCTGGCGTAATCAAAAGTGTGAAACCCAATGAGGTCACAATTGAGCAGTGCCTTCAATATCTCCTCGCGAACAGGGAGGGTGCGGTAGATCTCAGACGATGGGAAGGGGCTGTGGAGGAAGAATCCGATGCGCAAGCGATTGAAGCGGCGGCGGAGGAAGGTAGGCAGCGCCATGAGGTGGTAGTCGTGAACCCAGACGTAGTCGTCCTCCGGGTTGATGACCTCCACAACCTTCTCGAAGAAGAACTTGTTGGCGAGCACGTATGCCTCCCAAGCGCTACGGTCGAAGCGACCGTTGCCAGGCGATGAAGTGGGGGCCGACGAAGAGGTGGTGGCCGCGGACGTGGATGATGAGAATGGGAGCATGTAGTGGAACAGGGGCCAGAGGTGGCGCTTGCAGAAGCCGTGGTAGAAGCGGTCGTTGAGGTGGTCGGGGAGGAACACCGGCGCACACCGGAATCGGTCGAGCAGTGCCTGCGACACCTCGTCCTGCTCGGCGACGGGAACTTCGGCTCGGAGGGAACCAACAAAGAGGACCTCCATGTCGTCGGGAATGCCGTCGCGGAGCTGCAGGAGCAGCGAGTCGTCGTCCCAGGAGAAGGACCATCCCCGGCCGTCGGGCCGCCGCCGCGCGACGACGGGCAGCTGGTTGGAGACCACGATGAGCCGGTCGGCCGCCAGCGACGAGGGCACGTCGGAGGCGACGCTGTTGGTCGCCTCGCGCTCCGACTCGTCCTCGCCTTCAAGCTCCGACAACGTCCCCGGCACCGTCATCACCCTCGACATCCGCTTCAGCCCGAACGACCCCTGCCTCCGCCGCCAGCCGCCGCCGCCCGGGCCCAGCGCCGCGAAGTTTCCCTCCGCGAGATCGAGCAGGTTGGTATACGACCGCGACATCATGGCTGAAACACCGAGCAGATGAAAGACAGCGCTTCGCCGCGAGAGGTGACCAAACCCTAGCCCTGCCGATCCCCAGAGCGGAGGGTTTCACCAAACCCTAGCAGGATGTGGAGAAGGAGGGGGAGTTGGTGTTCCGCTTTGATCTGATCTGAGGGAGGAGGCGGCGAGGGAGGGAGGGGGGTGGTGGGTTCGCGAGTTCAGAATGGGAAACGCGACCGGAGACGAGGCGAGAGGTCGGGGGAGAGGAAGGCACGGACGCGCCCGTATATTCCACGGGTGTGTTGGGCTCGGTGCGCGAGGCCTCCCGTACACCACGTTTCACTGACATATGGACCCACAGCCTGTCGGTGGGTTACGGCTCCCTGGACCGCGACTAGGGACGAATCGCCTCGGGAAAAGAGGATAAGGTTGCGCTTGCCCCCTCCGATGCCAGCTGGCGTCACGCGCCCCACCTTCTCCTGTAGGACCCTCTCCGTGGACGGTTGAGATCCTAGCAGCTCTGGCCGCGGCTGCTTGATGAACGGCTGCGATCAGCCCAGGGGGCTGGTGGTTCCAAGGGCCATCCGCCATGACCCACTTTTAAAGAACTGTTTGCCAATTTTATCTGTTTCGGAGGGGTTCATTTGGATGTTTCCCTCCCTCGTCTTTTCCGCGCATAGAGGTGGGCGCCCCCGGCGGCGAGAAAAAAACGTGTCGCGTATAGGAACTGCCACGTCCGCGTCCTCATGTGACGTCAGCTGTGACGAGCAGGGGTGACTCTTCCCCACGTCTCCGGCTCTATCCAAAAACCACCGCAATTTTCAGCCCGCACGGATACAATCGAAATTTGCCTTTCGTTCAGAATTCTCCGATAATGTCTAGATAGTCTGAACTTTTAAGGCCCGTATAGGATTCCAGCGTGTCAGGTTGGTACTTTGATAACGACCCTACGTTCCCAAACACTTTGAAGATCTATCTGATTCTGCATTCCATCCTATTCGCAATCCAAAGTCTTTCGCATCCGTAGCATGTAGTACTACTAACTACGATGCGATATCACTTTCATCCTTTTTGGTCTTCTCCCTCCGGATGAGAATAATCAGTCTCGATGTCTTGCGCTTGTCTTCTTCACCCAAACAAAACGCATCGTCCTGTATTTTTACCTTGTGTTGTCAGCCCGGCGCGGCGAACCAGAGTCCTCAGACTTGCGGACGTTCGATGGAACAAAAGACGTCGATGTAATCTGAAGATAATCCAAGTAATTGACCTGGATAGACGGTGCTCAGCGGAGCGGTCCATGCCAAGCCAGGTTTGTTTATTTTAAGCCGGGAACTGATGCTGTCAAAAGACGACCGCTCCCGAATCCAAACCGGGCTGCTGCTGGTGCCGGAACGAGCCAGCGACGACCACGGCGGAATTTTTCCAGGGCGGAGGCTGCTGGATTCGCGTCGTCCAGCGATCGAGAGCGCAGAGATTGGCGCGGTCAGCTAGCTGGTCGTTGCCAGGGGCCAACTCGCAACCGGCAGGTCGTCGGTAGCTCGTTCCCTCGTCCTACGTGTTGACCAGCTGGCGGGTGGGCGAGGCGCACAGATTGCCACGGCTGGCTGACCAGCGACAGCTGCAGCACGTGGCGGTGGCGGTGGCCGTGGGGGTCGTCGTCGTGTGCCCGGCCGGCCGGCGCGCCATGGCCTGGTCCGCCGCGTGAAGGTTGCTGTGGCGAGCGGCCGCGGTGGCCCGACTTGGGCCGCGCATGGCACGACAGCTACGTCCGTCCGCGTGGGCACCGAGTCAGCCACGGAGGCCTTGAGATCAGAACGGGGGAAGAGGATTAAAGAAAGAAAACCGCGCGTCGTATCTTTGTGCAATTGTGCGTTACATACAAAGCGTTTCAAAGCTGTCTTATCCTGTTCTCTGCGTGGGCGCCAGGTCGGACAGTTAGGTCAGGACCGCAAGCGGTGCGTGGTCCAGCCCAGAGCCGCCGGCGACGGCGGACCGCCCCCAAACCCGTTGGTTGGTTGGCTACTTGGTTGGTTTACCGGTGCGCCGACCACAGGTCAGCTACTAGCGCTACTACGCGTTAACAGGTTCGTTCACTAGTTCGTGGGTAAAAATTAGTAAAATGCATCTCACATGGTCAAGTGCACGCAAAAAGGTGGATTCGGCTCTTTGGACACCTGATGTGGACGAGTTCCTGCGGTTTTAAAATTCCTTGGATAGGAATGCCATGTAGCACAAACGCCGTTGGCTCCCAACTGATCCGGATCCTGTTTCGTTTCATCGGATGAGGAGATTCCACTAACGAGTAACAGAAAGGCCGCGCGGCCGCTGGCTTGTCCACTTACTTAAGTTGCATGCGAGCTTTTCTACAAAAGACATGCCTTTTTTTACGAAACAGCACAAGGTAAAAAGCCTACGCCCCCGGGGGGGCAAAAGATTTGCAGTAAGAAAATGGAAATGAGGCACAAGCACCCTGCCTAGCTCGGCGCCAATTTGACGAGGGCATATCCCTGGATTTTATTCGGATATCAGCGCATCACGCTTTTTTGGGTCCCAGCCGCTAGCTCTTAATCTATTTGCGCAAATTGACAACATGATGATGAACTTGCCGGCAAAGGCTACTTTCAGCATCTGGCTGCAGTCATACTCCAGTGTTTCTCTCGTGTGTTGGTTCTGTGTGGAGCCAAGTAAGCAAAGGACCACTCGATCTCACTATGCTTATTTTGACTCGTTTTCAATTATTATGCAGCGCTGCTAAGTGCTAAATGATCGACAGTAGCTTTTAGGTGTTTATATGACATGATTCTTATTATCATCTCTTTAATTTCTGTCATGGCGTGTGCATCCTTAATATCTGTCATGGTATATAACCGATCACCATGGATCACCTGTATCTATAAATTAATGGGTAATCATCCAACCATGTCCACGGCTAGAGAAAACAGTTTGTGGAGCACATACAATGTAAGATAGAAAAAAATAACAATAAACCATAGCAAAGTCCAAGCCATTGATACATCAAAGGTTGACATAGAATAGGGATGTAAGACAATGTGACAAGATTCACCATGAAAATTAGAGAAGTTTTACAATGCTTGGAAAAAAGGACCATCCATTCCCAAAGATCCAATGGTGGTAAAATGGGTGGTACCAGGAGGTACCGGGAGGTACCTAAAAGAAAGGTACCTGGAGATACTAACTAAATATATTTTTTATTAAAATAAATACTTAGTTAAATATCCAGCTAGATCAATGGCTAGCATTAATCAGCCACAAAAGTACCTCGTGGTACCTCATGGTACATTCCAAGCATTATAAAACTCCTCTGAAAATTAATATAAAAATATTAGATTAACTTTTTAAAAATTTCATATTTCAATATAAATTATTAATCAGACCTTCATTTGTTAATGACACCAATATTGTAAATGACAAGTAATTTGGTTACGAGGAAGTGCTCATATTAGGAATGAAATCACCATTAAAAATAGGATTTCTCATATTCACTATGGAAAAATTAGAATGCTTAGTTAACTTTCTAAAATAGCTTATTTTCAAAGGAATAAACAAGTAGAGCTTCACAGTCTTAACCATTTTGGTGTCGTAAACAATAGGTATTTTAGGGCTGCAGCTTACGTGTCTCCTAACTTGTGTCCCCACCCATGTCTCCTAGACAATTAACATTAAATAAATCGTCCAAAATAAATTCTGATCACATCATTGTGTGTGTTGTAATAAGATCTTCAAACCTAAACCACATTTGACCATGTTTGGACTATATTTTCTTTTTAGAATATTTTATAGGTTGAAGAAATTATTTTATTACAAAAATATTTTAAAATATATATAATCCAAACATGATCAAGTGTTGTTTATTTTGAAGATCTTATAAAAAACATAATGGTGTGATCAAAATTTAATTTGAACGATTTATTTATCGTTAATTATCTCAAAGACACGAATGGAGACACAAGTTAGGAGACATAGAAGTCGCAACTGTATTTTAGACTAGAGAGTCCTCATATTAGGAACAACTTCCACTTAAGAACTGGTCCAATTTCCCATTGCCAATCCAAGAACAAAGGGAGGAGAAGCTATAGATTGATGTCACCCCCCCCCTCTTTCAAATACAATAGTTTGTCACACAACAAGAAAGACATAAGTATGCGAGACGAGTTTTGTCATCATCTATCTATGTAGTTTGAGTACATTATCCAATGTCCCAAAGACAATCCAAGAACAAAGAGAGGAGAAACACTAGAGTGGCGTCAACCCCCTCTTTCAAATACAATAGTTCGTCACACAGAAAGAAAAATACAGGACATAAGTATGCGAGACGAGTTTTCTCATCATCTTTCTCTCTCTGCAATGCGAGCACATAGGTTTCTTATATATTAAAAAAAATAGGACAAAAATAATTTACACCCAATAACTTTCACAAAAGGCGTATTTTTAGTATTTGATTTTATAATTAGAGTTCAAAATCAGACTTTTTGCAACAGATGAAGGATGTGAAAATCATACCTTCAGGATGTAAACCTGCAGGTACAAAAGTAAAACATCATGTGTGTAAGACTATAAGAACACCAATTTTATGAATTTCATAGCAGGCTTACTACAACTTTGATTCCTCAAGACAAAATACTACAACTTGGCCTCTCTCCGTGTGTATAAAACAAACAGGACTCTAACACTAATTTTATGAATTTCATAGCAGGCTTACAACTTTTGATTTCTCGAGCCAAAATACTACAACTTGTGCTCTCCCCGGTTACAGATCTCCGTCGCTATAGCACGAGGCACGACATCACGAGCATTGGTAGAGAGCCGGCCCTCGTGCCAATTACTTTAATCCCTCCATGGTGCCCTCGTGCGCCGGTGGTTAGTGGCCTCTCGCCTCCCGGGCAGATCGATCCAAGGGGCCGGCGGCTGGGCTGCTTTGTTGTCGTTGCAACAGACGCTGCTGGTGAGTGATGACCGCTTTACGCCGAGCGCTCATGCGCGCGCGCCTGCCGCTTTCCTTTCCGGTTGCTTCCTTTGCGTCCGAGGGCGTTGCACAGCGGCTGGCACACGACCGCTCGACTACTAGCAGGGGATCTTTTGCTGTTGCCTGCTGGCTACTTGGCCTGTAGCAGATAGCCATAGCTCCCTGTATGACTGTATCCCTCCCTCCGATCCGTCCCTTTTTTGGTGTGTGTTTGGTCTGGTTCCGGTCGCATTTTAACGAAGATCGGCCGTGTTTAGTTGCAGAAGTTCTTTTGAACTCTACTATTCATCACTCTCAGAAAACACGCTTTCTAGAAAAGTTCCTCTAAACTCCTTTCAACTTTTCTATTCATCCCTCTCACAGAACACGTTTTTCCAGAAAAGGTTATTTTCCTCCCCCTCCCAACTAAACACACCCCGTGTACTTGCCGCAGTTGGTAGAGAGACGTTGGTTTAGCCGCCTGCAGTTGCCGAGGAACAAAAGCTCTGGGACCCCGTCGTCGACCTCGTGTTCCTTTCGGTCGCTTTGTTTTTCCTTGCTTTTTATTACCTGGTGCTTCAAAAGCACTCCAAAGGAAAAACAAAACGAGAGGCATACCGCATGCGTATCCCCCACTTGCGGTTGGATGATCCCGCGAAAGCAGCGTGCCCGGATCCTGCATATCCTGGCCGGCCTAGTACCTTTTACATGTTTCAAATGTGACGAAGGGGCCCGGTGAGCCCTTTGGGTCTTCAGATAGACGTACGTGTACAGGGATTTCGCCCTTAACGTTGCCAGAGGGGGCAAAGAACCTGTAGTCGCGCACTCACATGGCCACCGCGTGCACCCCCTAGCGTACGTAGCCCATCTGAAGTCTGAACGAATCTACTCGTTTGAATGGGCGGCGACGAAGGAAGGATCAAGGAGAACCAGTTCTCTAGGGGCTGCCCGATTGGCCTGCATGGCTGCATGCGATCGAATCAAATGCCCCCACATGCCGTGGAGTGCAGAAATGAAAGTCACTAGTGGTGCGTGATGATATTCTAGTGACAAAATAGAAGCAACTTTCCCTCCTCTTTGGTTGAAAGATACTTCCGTCTTTGCCTCCGCCACATGTACTCGAGGGCTGAGTGGGGGAGGCGCTTGACCAGACCAGTGGAAGGCGAGAGAGCCCGGGTTTATCTGGCAAGAAGGCGAGATCAAAGAGCAAAGTGGATATGCCGACATGGCGCCGCCACACACGCCGAAACGGGGTAAGATCACGCCGGGATACGGGCACGGAAAAAGATCGGACGGTCACGTCGCGTCGCGATCCCGATCCCGATCCCGATCGGGCAGCAGCGACAGGCCGTGGCTGGCCTGGCCTGGCACCGGAAGCGGCAGTATTCGTATCGTGCCCCGGCCCGGGACGCGACAAGCTGGGGAAATTTTGCGCGCGCTCATTGAAGTGAAGCCGCTATGGGCAGATGCGTTCCGGATAGGCGGATAGCTCAGCGGATGCGGCAGCGGGATCGCCATCGAGCGTGCGCCGCCGGAGGCGCGTACGCGACGAGGCGTCGAAGGCCTTCCTGCCTATAGCGCCCGCCGCGCAGAGACAAGCGTCGCCGTCGCCGGAAAGCGAGACGAATAAGTCCGGGATGGCGGGATGGGTGGCTGGCTTCGGATTCGGGGGCCATGGGGCGATCTGCCGCGGCTGGGTTCGGGCCTTTGGGGGGCTGATTGACCTTGACTCGCACGGCTGGCTCGCGATAAGATGGCGGCGACGCGCATCCGTCCAACACGCGTATCTGCTACGGATAGGAGCCGCCGGGTTTATTTGCGCCGTGCGCGAGATTTTTCGTGCAGTTTAATTTGTGGTGGTTTATTTACAGGGAGGGACCACTACGGCTGGGGGTGTTTCTTCCCGCGCTCGTGCCCTGGCCCCTGGCCGCCTCGGTCGCGGCCTCTTCTTCTCGGACGCCTCTGCTCGGCGGTGACCCAGTTAGGTGGTTTCTGTTTGGAAAGCGATGTTTTCTTCGCAAGTGAGTGGTGCTCGCGTCCAGGTTCATGTAAAACCCATGCCTTTTCGTAACGTGATGTGCGCGCGAGTCTGCAGCTTTGACGTCGGACCGTCGGCGCGCGAGACAGGCCCAACGTTCGCCAAACCGTTGGGAACCGGTCCGGTTTGACCAGTTCCCACTCAAACCGCCTCGGACCGGTAGCGGTTTGGGGAGGGTTGAATTGGGTAAAATTTAAAAATTTCAAATTTGAATTTAAAAAAGGAAAAATGTTGTAAAAAATTATAAAAATATTTTAAGGTGTGTGTAATCTGTTGGTGTAAAAAATTTTCAAATATTTACTCATTTGGTATTTTTTTCGGCAAATACAAGTTAAATCAAAAAAAGAAAAAGAAAAAAGTGGCTGGCCCATTAAGGCCCATTTTTCTGGACGCAAACCGGCCGGCTCCAAACCGGTGCGGCTAACCGGTCAAACCGAGCTGTTAACCGCTCCAAACCGCCGGATATGTGAACTTGAATTCAAAATTTGAATTTGTACGGTTTCTAGCGGTAACCGGTCAAACCGGACCGGTAAACCGCTACCGGAGGCCGGCGGTTCGAGCAACCGGTTCGGAAAAAAGAAACTGGACAGGCCCAGGCAACTGTGGGTGAAGATGAAAGGAAACAGCACGGATGGGATGGGATCCGATCGGGACCATCTCAAGTCAAACGTGCGCTGATCGCTCCCGTGGAACGGTTGAACTAACTACAGTTACAACTTGGCGTATCTAGCGGATCCATGAGCTGCGACATGCTGCGCCGAAGATGCGACCGACCGCGTGGCTGCACGCACGCCTGCACGCGGACCTAGAGGTCGCCGATGGATCTTGACGTGTTCACCGTTCCATAGCTCCGGGCTTTCATGCATACTCCGTATATGAGTATATCATCACTGTAGCAGTATGGAGATCACGAAAGTTTCAAAGATACGCGTGTTTTCAAAAAGCAAAAATCCCCGGTCAAGGGTTCGGTCAGACTCTTATTTTGACGGTAAGGCTGCACCGTTGGGAGGCAAGTCTTCATTTTTATTTCGCCTCCTGTCGGGTTGGTTTAGAGGATGGTCCAGACATCGAATATTATTTTTCCTTCTGGACCAACTGTGTGTTCGGAGTTTACGTGTACAATCATAAATGCTCATGTGCTTGTTTGGATGCTGTATGCGTGCATGTACTCAGAAAACACAGACATACGTGTGAACATCGTAAATGGCCCATGTACTCTTTTGACGGCGCATTAGAATTTAGAAGAAAAGAAAAGAAAAAGAAAACAGAGAACAGTTCGGCGGGGAAGAATGATAGGATGTATGGGTGCTCATGGGCCGTACATCTGAATTCATTCAACACAACAATTGGGCCTCGTTGGGTTGTTCTTCCGGGAAAGTAAACTCTTCATTTGCAATTTTCAGTCCTTAATTCAACTTGGGGAAAGGATGGACCATTCGTGTGTACAGTATCCATCAATTATCAAAAGCACACGTTTCAGAACCCCAATCAGGTTGCATCTTCTTTCTTTACAGCTTTTCGTTTCAAATCACAACTTTTTCGCTGGAAATTTAAATTATGTGCCGGGCGAATTGACATTCATCAAGTCAGACGAGCACAAACATCAGCTAGTCTAGAGCTATCTTATCTCTATTCCGAGCAAACGCTTTTCATTCCCCGAGTGGCTAAAGATTTTACATTTCTAGTACGTGTTTGCAGCTATCCACCTACATCATCTCATGCCCCCATCATTTCAAAACTTCAAATCGTGGTACTGTGCCATGAAGAAAACCCCGGACGGGAAGGACAGCTGCATGCGTGCCCCTCTCTACCCTGGCTTGAATTCTAGGCTGGGCCTTTGCTTCCATTTGAAGGGCTTGATCAGGAGGCACGCTGCTGCATGGCTAAAAGCGAGCCTACAGCTTGCTACCGCAGGAAAAGGAGGGCAAAAGGGGGACCTAATTTTTTTCAACTGAAGCGGCCGAGCACATGGATGAGCCCCCGTCGACCGCACGAATCGTTTGCGTCTGGCGCATGGATGTGAATGAATGAATGAAAGATCTTTGCATCGCCAGGGAGTAGTTAGGAATGCAGAGGAATGAATGGTGTTTCGCCGGTAGGAAGTAGCTCGGGGACGCAGGGAAAAGCTGCCTCTGCCGTTGGGATGCATGGACCAGCTGACTACCACCCGAGCTGCCTCTGTGCCAAGCTGCCATGGGAGCGTAAGCGTTGGTTCAATTCGATCAAAGGTGCCTCGTCCAATGCCAAGCACCCGCGCATGCTAGGAAATGCATGCAATGGTTCGTTTGTTCCCTCGAAAGATGCAGCCTCTGGAAAAAAAGACTCTACTAACATCGCAAACGGCATACAGGGATTGCGTTTGCTCGAGCTTTTTCACCGCGCCAGAGATCGATCGACCTTTTCACTCCTCACCGTCACCAGAACGCGTTCACCGCGCAGCGCTCGCCATCCCGTCGTCAGACAAGAGAAAAAGGCCCGATGTGGCGGGACGCCGTTCAATTCAAACGAACAGGGCTCGATCGAGCGGCAGAGGCAGAGGGACCGCACAGGAAACAACGGGGAACAGTAAGCATGGAGCCCCTTGCATCGCCAAGCAGCAGCAACCAGCCAGCCAGCCAGCAGGGCGTCTGCCTTGGCCCGCCACCGTCCCAACTCCCGTTCTGCGCTGCGTTCCTGCGCGTGTCTGTCGCGCCGTGCATTGCGTTCCGGCGTTCCGCGGCGTGATGAAAAGCAAGAGGGTCAGAGACTCGGGGCCTCAGCTCAGTGGTGGATGCCTGGGTGTGCTTGCTGCTCGGAGCTTTTGTGTGCCAGTGCCGGCAACCGGCGCAGCGCAGGCACGCAAAGATGGGACACGGTATGGCCCTCGGGAAATCCATGCACGCACGCACGCAAAGCTCTCGGGTCGCGCCTGCTGCCGGCATCCTATCTGTTCCCGAAGCTGGAGTTGGGTGCGCATGCATCGGCTGATCGATCCTCGTGTTCGTGGCCGGCCCGGTGTTCTCTGGTGGTTCTGCACCAGACACCACACGGAAATATAGAATCTGGGACGGGATGCGGGTGCTAGCTTAAGCTTAAACAAAGTGTCATGCACAGAGAATGAGCCAATCTCCTGATCTGATACAAAGATGATCACCAGGATCTTGGAGACCCCAAAAAGCCACGCATACAGACAGAGCACCGGCAGACAGTGTACAACTGTGCATACTCCTGCAAGGCTGCGATGCAGTACCACGGGCACTTGATCTTTTAATCTGCATGACTGCATGGCCCTATTAGGAAAAAAAAAGTGAAATTATTGTAGCAAACATGCTGTGCAACTCGTACTCCTAGTCTCCTACACTGATGAGTGCTTGAAAATCAATAGCATCAATCACGGAAATCAATCAGGCATAGTAGCCCAGAGGCACGCATGAAGCGCCAAGAAAAGTGAAACAATAACTTTCGCCCACTTCTTTTGGTATGGCAGAAAGCCCTCATAAACTTGAAAGTTCAAACTAAAAGTCGCCTTGCGGTTTGTTTATATGTTTTTATTTACAGAAAGTTGCAAATTTCCAATAGCGCCCACACCTACCTCGCATTCCCCATGCGGTGTGAACCGCCAAAACCTCACGCTTTAAAAGCTCCAACCCCCTCTCCAGTCTCCAGCTCTCCTCACTCTTCATCGCCAGCCTCCAAGCTCACACAAACGCCAACTCGACAAGAAACCAGTGGCTCAGCCATGAGGTGGGGGCTTAGAAGCAGTAAGCAACAACAGCAGAGGGGAGCTCATGATCCGCAACAAGGAGATCAAGAGCGACAGCAAGAGAGCAAGGGCAAGAGCAAGGCGATCTTCTCGTCCTTCTCGCCGTTGGCATGGCTCTCGAAGCTCACCGCCAAGCAGAACACAGCCGCATCTCCTAGGCCCGCCCATGCGACGACGACGTCCGTGGCAAAGAGCACGACTGCTCATCATCAGGCCACCACCACCACCACCGCGTCTCCGTCGTGCTTCCACAAGCCCCCCACGACCCCCACCCCCGCGTCGCCTTCGTCGGCGTCGCAGCGGACCAGCCCGCCGGCTGCTTCGTCGTCGTCGTCGGCCACGGCGACGACGGAGATCGCCCCCCGTCGCCGCTCGGTGGGCAACGACGACACCACCGTGCCCGATGCCACCGCCGCTCGCCAGCTGCTCTACCGTCGCCGTCACTACTCCGTCGGCGGCGACCGTGACCTCCCGCCGCTCGGCCACCTCGCCTCCCTCTCCCGCGCCGCCTCCCCGAAGTCGCTGCTGCCCACACCCACACCGGCGCCGGTGCGCACGCTGACGCCGTTGCTGCCACCGATCCCGTCCGACACGGACGAGGAGGAGAAGCGGCCGCCGCGGTGTCGCCGGCGCCGGAACCGCCGCGTGGTCAGCGGGCGGAGGTCGTTCTCGTCCTCGAACCCGAAGGCTCCCGGCGGCGGCGGCGGCGGGACGCGGGTGGCGCCGGCGGTGCGGGTGCGGTCGCCTCGGCCGAGCAGCGCGGCGGCGGCGGCGGTGTGCGAGCTGGAGCGGTTCGCGGTGGTGCGGCGGACGCGGGACCCGCAGCGGGAGTTCAGGGCGTCGATGGTGGAGATGATCGCGAGCAAGCGCATGGTGGGGCGGCCCCAGGAGCTGGAGACGCTGCTCGCGTGCTACCTCTCGCTCAACGCCGACGAGCACCACGACTGCATCGTCAAGGTCTTCCGCCAGGTCTGGTTCGACCTCAACAACAACAACACCTCCCATCCCGCCGCCGCGGCCACCCCGCCGGCCGCCGCCGCGCACCTGAGGTCCTGAGCCTGCCCTCTACACGCACGCATGCAGCAGGATCAGGAGGCAGCTCGAGATCGGCAAGGCATCACCCGCGGGTGTCGGCATCCATCATGGCGTGTCTCCGGAGCCGACGTGGACGCTGATTTCCACGAGTTTTTTTTTAGGCGTACTGTACTACGTGCCGACGTGGCCTTTTCACGCGTGGCCGCGGAAAGCTGTGTGGGGGGCGTGGTACCATGCGCTCGCTTTTGAGGCGCCTTGTTGTTTCCAAGTTTGCGCGCGCTGGACGACGGAAATTGTTGTGGTAGTACGCTGCAGGCCATTCCCAACCCAAGACACTAGTCATAGTGTTCATAAAATCCACATCAGTAAGAAACTAGCACTAGACACTACCCTTCTAATGCAAACACCACTAATCAATACTTAAATTTAATACTACCCATCTCTCATTATGTCTTGGATATTGTGTAGAAATCATGTCTCATGCAAGACCTACTTTCTTCCTCTTTCCTCATTTATTTCTTTGCCACATCATCTTTCATCCTAGGTGGCAGCCCATTTAATTCTATAGACACCATCCTAGTCATTGGGTTGGGAATGGCCATAGCAGTACTGTGTAAAACTACTGCTCATGAGAAAACTGTTTCTCGAGTGTTGTGTGTGTTCGCCAGCAGAGCTTCAGGGTCAGTGAAAACGCATGGAGCGGGACAAAAATAAGGCTATTCGCTTCATTGTTTCACACACTTTGGATCCGTATGCTCCAGTCGCGTAATTTGGCGGAATGTATGGCATGGCAAGAGATTCCAAGGTCTCCAGTTTCTAGAATTCAAATAGCTGCCGAGTTCCGGCTTTTGTTTGAAACGGTGAACAGTTTTGATGCCTATGTGGCCGGTGTTTGCGGCGTACTACTACACTGACATGAGCGTTTGCTGTTTTTTTCTGTTTTTTTACTGACACGAAGCTCACTGTGTTTGCTTTTGTTTGTTTGTTGTTTTGTTTTGTGGACGGCGGGTGGGGCACGCAATCATCCGGATGCTCCCTGCCCTGATGTTCTGAGCTTGCAAAATGTTCAGAAAAGAAAATGTCATCGACGACGGCTTTTACCATCAGCCGGAGGTATCGTACTCACTTGGGTTACTAATTGCAGCACGATGCGTAGACATTGCGTGGCGTAATTGTGCAAGCAGGGATACATGCGCTACTTTTGACCGCAAGGACTCGGCAGTTGCGGTAATGCGGTCCATGCTGACAGTGATCCTATTCATCCCTGCCATCCAAAGTTCCAAACAGTTTCCACAGCGGCAGATCTTACATACGATAGGGCAGTCACCAGTCACCACCGTCATCTCCATAGCTACGTGATGCAAAGCTCAATTTTAGTCTAGAGTGCTTCAATCAGGCACTAATCTACGCGTGCAGAAAAGGTCTAATGAAGCTGAATCCGTACACGTATGAAGCTTATTATGTTCGTGAATCCTAAGGCTCGATAAGCACTTAAATTTGATTCGATCTTAAGCTCAAAGAGGAGGATATGCTGTGTTTTGTCCGTATTGGAAGACGAGTCATTATCATATACATATTCCATGTTATTTAAAGTTATTTAAATATGTAGCCAATGCAATTACCGCATTGGTGTATTCATGCGAGTTTAATGATCATGGTTTATTTTTTATGTATTAATGGTCAAATTCTAACATTTTAATCAGCATAATGGACACCACATATATTACTATGTTTTTAAATATTGATTTTCAAGGAGTGCGGAAAACTTACACTAACTGATCATGCCATGTATTTTGTCTATAAAAATGATGCCGTGGAACATATGGACAATGGACCGACTCACCGACATGGGTATACCGGGCCGGTGCTAATCTTCCTCTTGGCCCGTCCAGCTGCACAAATCTCCAAGAAAAAAACATGTGATTTCACATGCCTAAACCCGGGTGTGCGCTGCACGTAGACAAGTCTATCTCGGTGAAAAAAAGGGGAAAGGGCGGCAGGTGCCTCCACTGCCGCAAGCAAAACTGCCGGAGCACACGCTTGGAGTTGGCAGTTAACCGCTCGGAAGTCGCCGCGACGAGCTGGATTTTGACTTGCTACCAAAAATCGAAGCTGCCGCAAAACCCCTCGTCTGCGGCTCCGGCGTCGGCCGCCGCTGCCACCGACACCACCGCCGTGCCTATCGCCCCCACGCCGCCGATGCGATCAGCACCCTTCGCCAGATCCAGACCCCTGTAGAAGCTACAGCCGTCGCCGTCCCATGGGGGACTGCGCCGTCGAGGACGGGCACGGGAACCCGCACCCGGAGGGAGAGGAGGGGGAGCCGCCGGTGGTAGCGGTGGAGCTCGACGAGCGGGCGGGAGAGCCTCGGGAGGAGGCTAGCGGGCAGCGGAAGAAGGCGGGAGGGATCCGCAGGGAGCCGTCGTTCTCGCGGTGGTGCAGGGACCCGTCCGCCGCCCCCGCTTCCAATGGCCCCGCCGCAGCTGCGACCAGCGATGGTGATGACTCCGATGAGTTTGAGCTGCCGCTCCTGCCCTCCGCCCCCGGCGGCGGCGGCAGCAGCAGCTTCCCAATGGACATTGAGGCCGGGGCCGCGACGAGATCTGACGGCGTGCCGATCTCGCCGTGGTTGGTTGCGAAGGTCATCGGGTTGATAGCGAGTTGGTACACGCTGAGCACATGCTTGACGATGTGAGTAACGCGTTTTGTTCGTTAATTCTGTGGCCCGGATATTCAGGCGAGCTTTGTGTGCGGATGCGCCTGTCTCTAGTGTTCATTCCGTGCGCGTGCGCGTGTGATCAGGTACAACAAGGAAATGCTGGGGAAGCACAAGTGGAAGTTCCCTGCTCCCTTCCTGATGAACACTGTGCATTTCACGATGCAGGCCGTGGCGTCCAGGGCCATGGTGTGGTTCCAGCACCGTGGCCTGGAGGGAGGAGCAAGTAGAATGACGTGGAAGGATTACAGTTTACGAGGTTGGTAATGTGCCATTTCTAATACTGTTCAGACACTAGGATAGTAATTAGTAAGATGAGGATTTGTTTCACATATAATAGTACAAAATGTCATGGAAATTTGATAGCCCAGTGCTCTGTAATCAGCAAGACCAACTTTGGCTATTCTGGATAGAGTGGATTGGCTTGTCAAATACAGTATAACTTGCATTGGGGGGAAACATATGTTGAAATTAGCAAGAGCATCGAACGTGGACATAGTTAGGCCTTTGGTGATGAAACAACAGTAATCAGTATGGGCCAAGGTGTAAACAGAACAGCTATATGCCAGATCAAGGAACGTAGAAAAGTGCAATAAGCTATATGCCATGATCAAGGAACAGCTATATGCATTGTGGTCAAAGGCTATTCTTACCCTTGCTTCTGCTTGGAGATCAAACTGATGTTGCTTGTGGTGCACTCTCTTGCATTTACAAAGACGATGTGAATCAAAACTGATACAAACCCACATAAGCTGAAAAATAGAGTTTGGTTCTGCACCATTTGCTTTGTGCATCTTTGTCATCACATATCAGTAAATTTGGATCATGGCCTGTGCCCTTGGAAACCTTCTTCCCGCTCGATTTAACAAAAATGTTAGCTGAAATATTTTTAGAGTTTCTACATTTCTGATGCTTATGTTTGTATTATGTTGTTTAAGTTACAATGTATAGTGACTTCAATATTTACTCTGTTCAGTATAATATTTTCATTATTGGTTCTGCAGTTATCCCAACAGCTTTGGCTACTGCTCTTGATATAAATCTGAGCAACATTTCGCTTGTTTTCATTACTGTGACATTTGCTACAATGGTATAATTCTTACTATGAGTATCATTATTTCTTTGGTCTACTAAGTAGTTGAGATTCTAATTCACCTTTTTTACATTATTGTGCAGTGCAAATCTGCTGCTCCGATTTTCATTCTTTTGTTTGCTTTTATGTTCAGGTAACTTTGCTTGCTACTCTGTCTTCAGTTGTGCATGCCGTAGTGTATTCAATTTAAGCAGCTTCTTGCTTTCATTGATCAATATAAATCACTTCTTATGTTTTTCATCTGTCATTTGTCTCTAAAATTATCTTTTGTCGTTCTGTTATGGTTTGTATTAATTTTCATGTCGCAAGCTGAAGTTCACTTTTTTGTTCCCCTGTAAGGCTAGAGAAACCCAGCTTTAGCCTTCTTGGAATCATGCTGATTGTTTCCTTTGGAGTTCTACTAACAGGTAACACATGCTTACTTTAACATATTTAGGGCTAAGAAAATAGTGCAGTAGTTCTTTACAATATTCCAGGGTTTCGTGGTGGAATATAGGTCTTACCATTTCATCTTACTTTGTAACTGCATGCTACCACACATGCTCTGAAAGTTGTCTTCTCATCTTTGACTGTGACCTTTCTACCTCGCAGTTGCTAAAGAGACAGAATTTAATCTCTGGGGATTTATATTTATTATGCTTGCTGCTGTTATGGCTGGTTTCCGCTGGTCCATGACCCAGATCCTTCTCCAGGTTTGTTATCGTACAACACTTTCGGAATTTTCTTATTTGGTCTTAATATTGGTTATTGGGAATATATAAGCTGTATTTTCGTTTAATCTCTGCCATGACTGATCTTTTGCCTTTTTCTCCTTATATGTCTGCCAAAACTGCTGAAGAAAGAGGAATATGGTAAGCATTCTATTTGAGCATTTTGGTCACTTAGAGGAACCTATTACACCTTTCATCCATGTGCTGGCATCTGTCGTATGCCTGAACAGCAGTAATACAACGCTCACAGACATTCAGATACTTTTGATTTGCACCTAGTTTCTCTGGGAGTATGACTACTGATCTATGTATTGCCGCTACTGGAGTATTGCCTCAAAACTCCAGCATCAGCTGTGTGAAACTGTGAATAAACTGCATTAGGATCTATACCAATACAGCCTGAAATATTAAAATCAACAACTTCAAGTTCAATGTACAGTATTCTGCTATGAATCAAATAATCAATCGATATATTAAATGCCATCGTTTACAACATCATAATTTTGTTTTTATTTTTGCTTTGCAGGATTAAAGAATCCTTTTGCCTTGATGAGCCATGTTGCCCCAGTGATGGCAATAGTAACAGCAATTATTTCTATTGTCATGGATCCATGGCATGACCTTAGAGAAAGTCACTTTTTCGATAGTTCTGCTCACATAATAAGGAGCAGCTTATTGCTGCTTGTAGGTGGTGCTCTGGCCTTTTTCATGGTATGTAGCATGTTCTCCTTTTCTGCTTATAATATTTATGCTTACTTCTCACTTAGAGTTCAACCTAACCACTAGTATTCTCAAAATTTCTTTCCATTCTAGTGGATGTGTTGTGTCAGAATTGTTGTCCATTAATGAAATCAGGAGTGTAGTTGTTGTTTTTTTATATATTTTCCTACTGTTGGTTTGAATAATTTGAAGTATGGAAGGGGTTGAGGGGTTAAAACACACTGTAAATTAGGGTAAAGCATGATTGATTCTGAAAATGACAACCACCAAGGGAGTTTTTTTTACCCATCGCACCAGCAATGCTTGTAACAAGTGACAAGTATTCTCTTTCTCGAGTCTACTTTTGATTGTCAATTTGCCTATCTTGGATATTCTTAAAAGGTTTTGTGATGGGATCTGTTCATTTGCAGGTGTTGACAGAATATGTTCTTGTTTCTGTGACTAGTGCTGTAACAGTGACTGTTGCAGGAATTGTGAAGGAAGCTGTCACTATTCTGGTATAATAAAATTTTATTTTGCTTTTCCTGTTAGTCCATGTCAATCTATCTATGCTAGACCACTCATGTAATTTTAACTTTGTTTACAATAACAAAAAATACAGGTTGCCGTGCTATTCTTTAACGATCCATTTACCTGGTTGAAGGGACTTGGGCTGGCAATAATAATATTTGGTGTCAGTCTATTCAATTGGTACAAGTGAGTTTAAACTTAATATGCTGAATGTTTGCATTTCCATGTTATTCATAAAGTTCCATAATTGGTAAATCCGACAAAAATTTCAACTTCGAATCTTTGAAGTGGAAACACATGTTTTTTCCCCTAATGAGTGGACAGTATTTGCTGATTGTCGTGCTATATGAAGGTATAAGAGGTTCAAAAAAGGCCATCACAATGAAGATACTGGAACGAACATCCAATCTTCTAACGGCACTTCAAAATATGTTATCCTTGATGATGATACTGAAGATCAAGATGGTACTGGCTGACTCTGAAGGGTAGGGTCTATTCTTTTAGTAGGTTTTTCGCCAGATAAGACTTTTGATTGTTGATTTCTCACTGTTTCAATTGGTTTAACAATTGGATTCGTGCTTTTTCAGAAAGCAGGATATTATACTGGCGTTTCCTGAGAAGCCAGGCCATCTATACTGCACAGGGCATGGGTAGCATCGTTTTACTTTCACAGGCTAACTGATTTCTTATTTTTGCGTTCTACAATCGCTCTGGACAGTCATGCGTGGGCATGACACTAACAACCATGTTGGGAAAGGACTTACATGGAACATACAACCTGGTATCAGTACAAAACTTTTGCCCTTTGGGGAAAAAATGAACGAGGAGGTGTGCAGTATGTCAGACTAAAAACATCTACCATAAGTTACAGTTAGAATTACAGGTGATGAGTTTCTAATTTCTGGAAGAGGAGAGAGCTCAGTTTTTATTTCGTTGAGATAATAATAAATAATGTTGATATGCAGTGCTGCCATTAATGTGAATATATAGTGTGTAGCGTACAAACATCACACATTAAAGTTCATCCCTTATTAGTAGATAAAATTTGTTCCCCCCTACATATTTCGAAGATTCTTATATCTTGAAAGCACGGTGCCATATTGGCCCCGTCAGCTGTTTCACTTTCCTTTTGCACTCTATAAGTATAGGTCATTTTGATTCCCCAGTTAGCAGATTAACTGGTCTTGACGTAATGTCATCCGCATGTTCTACAGGCTGACACACGTCGCGTGTCGACCTTATGCTTTTGTTTATATGAATGTTACCAGCTCGATCCATCGGTCGACTGCAATGGTGCATGCAGGTGTTCTCCAAAGCAGCATGGACAATCGAAGCAATTAACAGTTCCAACGTCATTGAATTAACAGCGATGCGCATGCTGGGATGTTATCATGGATTCATGGATCTGATCTTAGCTGGGAGAATAGTACAAACAACTGACCTGGTTCACCGGTTACTGGTTCGGTTAAACAAAAAGATTTATGCAGAAAAAACGAGCATAAGTTCTATACCTAACAGGTGCAAATATGTACCTTAGCCTACTGACTAGGAGCTGCTTCGAGTGAAAATGTCGCTAGATAGGTCTTGTTTAGTTCGTCAACTTTCATCAACTTTCCAATCACATCGAGTCACATTTTCTCTCACAGACACGTTTACCAATGTACTATTCACACCTCTAACTTTCCACACAATATCACAAACACGGTTGAACCACTGGCCGAAGTATTGAACCGTGAATTACTGGTTGAATGGCCGGTCCGGCCTTCTGTTTCACGGCTGGGAGTGGGAGGCCATGCACGCCAGCTGGCGTTGGGAACTAGTAGGTGAGTCGTCCATGAATATGATCAAAGAAAATTCATTAATTCCCCTCTAAAAAACACCTCAAAATCGAAATACAACCATCTTGTAGCACACGTGCATCTACATCGCTAGATGCGGGCCGCAAGCGCATGGCTGTACATGCATGCAGATCAGGGCTGTGTTCAGATTCAGGAAAAAGTATTTCTCCAACAAGTTTTTCTTATTCACCCCACTCACAAAACACGCTTCCTAGTGCACTATTCATCTAAAACTTCCATCCACTTTTTTCAATATGAACACAGCACAGAGCCGGTTCAGGGACAGTAGCTGAGGTTCTTTGATGCCCTGTTTATCAACAACCAGTAGTCCAGTACTATAGAATAGCGACACCGGTCGTCCTTTACACATTTCATGTAGCATGTAGACCAGTTTTTTCTAAGGCCTGGCCCAAGCCCAACTTCGCAATATAATAATTAAGGGCCGGGCCTGTCAGGTGACAAGTCTCTCTCTCAGGACGTCAGTGAGACAGTGACAACAACTCTTGTCCCACCGATTTGATTCCTCTCTCCTCTGAGTGGCTCGGTTATGGAACGGATACTAGCCCCAAACAGAGTGATATACGTATGTTTAATGTTTGATCTGTTGTTTGTAAACTTGGCTGGCTTGGCGTTTCATACGACATCTTAGCTGTCAATCATATCCCCTTGTTTAGGTCTTTATTCCGGAAATTCCGATCGACAAATCTATTCGCCATTTGTCGCACCCGCACCTATCTCTATTGGATATCGTTAGTTAAATTAACGATAAATCTAGTTTATCTTGTAGATGACGGAATATCTAAAATACCTAGCTCTACAGTCTACACTATGAGGTGCATGCCCTATTATTGCCCTCATTAAAAGCTCTCATATTTGATTTTTTTTTTTCTCTCACTAGCTTCCAGTCAACTTAACATAGGATGCTGACACAAGATCATGTGCTATTAGCTAGTACTACCAGTTACATGAGTGACACATGATGCTTTGATAGATTACATGGGGATAGCACTGCGGTGGAACTCGGATCCCTAACCATGTGACGACGAAGAAATATTCAGTTCGAGCCTTTCCATTCAGAAGCACAAGTGAGGGAATCTCTCCTGCGTGCAAGCAAGGTGGTGATGTAGAGCAGTTACCTATACATGTTCATCCTGGCTCTTAAGCTAAGATAATTATAATCATCTTCCCTAAGGAATACTAGACCAGTGGCAAGGCCATAGTACATCTGATCTGCATCCAGCAAGCTGTCCCTGGAAATGCGAAGGAACGAGTGACCCAAGCTTCCATTTGACCATCCCTCTGCACAGCTCCAAGAACTCGCTTTCCTGCCGCACCTACAAAGGCTAGAACTCCATGCCATGCAACCTAAGCTTTTTTTTCGACGCCGTATGGATGGAGGGATGGATTAGTCGGCTCGGCCGCTCGGCCCGTAGCCTTTGGATCTCCACGTCTTTGTCCACCCCTGCTCCCAAATTTCCTCTCGCTGTACCGTACACGGATGGCATCGCGTGCGCACCCCACGCGGCGTACAGCGACGCGGCGGCCGGATTCAACGCATCCATCCCGCTCACAGGGCCCCCCGCGATCGGCAGCAGCCTGCCATGGCGAGCGCCCGTGCCGCGCCGCGGTTTTGCTCCGCCTGCCGGGTGCCGGCCGGCTCTGGCCTGGCGCGCCACGTCGTTGCGCAAAAAAAAAAAAAAAAAACCGAATCGATCAGCCCGGCCGTGACCGGCAAGTGGGGCCGGACGGCACGCCCCCCACAGGTGGAGAGAGACGTCGCGTCGCGCCCGCACCCTCCGCATGACCGCACGTGGCCTCGATCGCGCGCGCGTGTTTTCCCCCCAACCACCGCGGCGCTGAAGCCGGGCGCGCACGCCGGTGCCTTCTGCGTTGCCACCACACTCCACACCCACTTGCCGTCAGATTCCGCTTCCGCATCGGACGAGGCCTGCAGGCCTGTCGCTGCCGGCTGCTGCCGCGAAGGCGGAGCGCACCACCACGCCGCCGCCGGCTGCGTCGCGAGCCGTGTCTCCATCGGGTGGTCACAAATGGCGAGACGAAGCGCCTGAAAAATGCCAAACCTTTCGCTGCTTTCTGGTTGGAATCACATCGCAAACCAACTTCTGAAACGGGACAATCTTTGGATGGCGAACGCACGCACGCACGGGGGAGAGAAAGCTAGGCAGGGTGCCGGGCTTGAACAGATAATCCCCGTGCACCCATCGATCTTAGCTATGTACCAGTACCTCCAAATTGCTCTAAAACCCAAAAGGAAGATGGAAAATAAAAAGGAAGATCAAATGGACATCAGGAGCACGGCGCGGTGGCGGCCAGGCTGAGCTCGCGCCGGCGCCCGAACACGAAGGCGCACTCGGGCAGCTCGCCGAGCCCCGCGAACAGGGCGTCCTCCCCCTGCAGCTCCCGCTCCCACTCCTCCGGCGGAAGCAGCGGCGCGTACAGCGACGACCGGTGCCACGTCGGGTACTGGTCGAACCACCCAAAGTCGAAGCTTTCGTCCTCCTCGGCCACCGGCGCCACCGTTGCGGTTGTTGCCGTTTCCGGCCCGACAAGGCTCACGACCACCTTCTGCTCCTGCTCCTGCTCTGGTTCCTGTTCCGGCTCTGGCGCTTCTGGCTCTGCCAGCTCATGCTCCGGACCGAGCTCAGCCTGCTCGACCACCGGCTCAGGCTTCGGCGCCGGCGGCCGCGGGGACGACTTGCCTTGCTGCTGGCAGCTGCTGCTCTTGGGCTGCGGCGACGCGTGGTTGTGCTCGAAGGTGTAGGTGACGAGCAGCACGGTGGGGTCCGCGCGGCTCCGCTCCACCTGCTTCCTCGCCGGGCATCCCTTGGAGCTGCTGCAGCGGTAGTACCCTCTGCTCAAGCAGCATCGCAGCGCAAGGTTATTAACCAGCTGGTAATCAAACCAGTAGTACTAATCAGCACGGAATTAATGGCGCAGCCGCTACTTACCGAGGGTAGGGGGAGCCCTTGATGGGCTTCTGCCCATACTTGCGCCACGTCCACGAGTCCGACGGCGGCGGCCCTTCCCCGCTGGCACCCCTGGGCCGGTCCCCGCACTCGGCGAGCGGCACCGACACGACCCGCTTCTCCACCGATCTCCGGCTGCTCGCGCGCAAAGAGACAAGAGCAAATTAGCCAATCTTGTAGCCATGATTTCTTTCTAGATTCCCATAGCACGGCGGCAGCGGCGAGTCACGGGCGTACAGATGCAAAAAGAACCCCTCCCCGCGTACGAGAAGATGACAGATGAATCCCAGTCCGTACCTGCGCTTAGCCGCCGGCAGCGGGGACGACGGCGATGCAGGGATGTCGCGGAGGTCGCGCTCGCGCTTGACACCGGCACGAGGCGACTCCGCTTCCGCCGCCGCCGCCGCTTGCGACTCCTCGGGGGACTCCGCCCGCGGCGAATCGGAGCTGCAGTACCCGTCCTCCGCCGACGACATGGGTAGATCCCTCGGTCACTCCGCCGCCGCCGCCTCGGTGTCCACGCCCACCCGGCCGGAGAAGCACACGGAGCCGAGCACCCGAGCCCCTCTCTCTCTCCTCCCTCCCCCCAACGCCCACGGCTCCGGATGGATAAAAAGCAAGCAGCTTCAGAGCAAAACTAACTCGCGCTTTCCCAAAGCGCGCATAAATTTTTTGCTCCAACGAGGGGGAAAGCGGAGAGTATTGGGGGCGGCGAATGATGGAGGTGGATCGAAGGGGGAAAATGGTGGCGAACAAACGGGCCGGGGCGGATCGATGATGGCTGCAGCTTTCAATGATCCCTCTCTCTCCTCTCTCGTGTGTTTGTATATGCGGGGTGTGCGCGCTAGTGGGCGCCTTTTTTTATGCGGGCGATGCTGCTGTCATCGGGGAGCACCGGGGATTGGGGCGGGCAGGAAGCTAGCGGCAGCCGGCAGAGGAGGGTGTGCGATGCGCGAAGGGTTTTTTTTGCTTGGCGCGGCCTTGGATATTGGCGTTTGGTTTTGGGTCGGATCGATCGCTCTCGGCGTTGCGTCTCGGAGGAGAAATGGAGAGCGACGGGCCGGACGGGGGAGCCGTGATTAATCTAGTGGAGGCTGCGATCGTGACGGGCGGCCCCCATGCCCCCCCTAACCACTCCGCCTCAGCCAATCATGGACGTGTTTTGCACTTGCTCCGCCGCCCGTGCACACACACATTTTTCGTGCATGTGCGGATACGCGTACTTTACTGCCAGGGACAATGTATGTACGAATGCATGGAGACTGTTCGACTCGTGATCGTCGTGTACAAATAGACGTTCTTAGGCGCCTCTCTTTGTCTTTCGAGAAAAGAACAGCTGTAGGGATTTGTGAGTTCGCGGTTTGTGAGCAAATTAATAAGGATTTTAAACAGTTTTCAGTTCCAATTCACAAAATGGAATACGATGTCAGCAGAAACGAGATTGGCATCGATATTAGTATGAGCACAATAGAAGTAAAAATATCTGATAAAAACATTTGTATTGATTGTAACCAATGACTCTTTGAGGAAACAGAACAGGATAGTATTTAAATGAAGACAAGTCACAGATTTATCCTCTCCACTCTACAATGTTAGACGAATTTATATACATGAAAAATCTTTAGAAGTATATTTTTGCTATTGGTTTTCTTACATTTTTATACGGAATTGGTTTATCTTACATGTCTTTTCAGTTGCTTCAAAATCAAATCATATTAAAACATTTGTACATTGAATAGAGTTTGATGGATTAATTATTGGTCAAAAAATATAAAAGTTTGGCTTCTCTAAGTGAAATACGCCTTGCATAGTTAGACGGAAAAAATTACATCATAAAAACAAGTTCGATTTTCAGGTATATGCCTGAAAATCGTAGTTCCATCTCTGTTCCATCGCAAAAGCGTAGTTCCATCTTTGTTCGAATCATAGTATTTCAGATGTCAGCAAACCTGCAAGGACATCCTTGCTGCAAATGTATCGATGTACGTACGCGTCCATTAGAATATTGCTCATACGGGGAAGATTGAGGCGAGATCCCTCACATGTACTCTCTCCGTTTCAAAATAAGTGTCGTTTTGGATATCCGTGTCGCGAGTCTAAATGAATTTGTACAAAATATGTACAACATTTAAATCTCTAAATAATGTTTATAAAACTAGTTCTAAATATCTATCTAATGATGTTTATATTTTTACCATAAATTTAATATATTTTTATAATAATTAACCAAAGTTATTTCTCGAAAAGTGATAAAGACAATTATTCTGAGGCGGAGAGTTCTCGTCTAAACTACGGTAGATACACATGTGGAAGTGGGACTAAAGAAGCCGGCCGGTTCCGTGGGCCAGAGAGTACAGCCAAGTAGGATGTGCCACAGCTAGGTTCAGTCATCAATGTATCCATGTGCATGCTAGAAAACTTACACTAATATTGAATATTTTTTAAGTTAATCTTATAGTGTCATGTCCAAGATCAGCTGTACGCAGCTCTAATTTATCTTTGTCTGACACGTTATTTATTATTACTTCGTGCGAGTATTGTGGTGCTATTCTAATTTGAATACTGATGATACATGATTCCAATGAATTCCATGGTTTCTTAACACAATATGTGTCCCTCATGAAAGTAAAAGGTGTTTTGGATATCCTAATAAGACACCGACAAACAAGAACATTGAAGACTATTCAACTCCAAATGAAAATTAAATTCAAGTTGGCAAACTGGAATTTTAATTTGCACATACAAGAACAAACTTTGAGACAAAATTCTACCTTTTGAAACCAAAGAAATTATTAGAACTTCCAACTTTAATTGCAACACAAAGATCTGGAATCTTATTGTTTCAAAAGAATTTGAGAAGCAATCCCTGCCCATAGAGGAAGAGGCAAACACTTTTTTTTTGGATGCCCAGACCTCATCATTTCTTTCTAATAAGTTCATCTCTCTCTCTCTCTCTCTCTGCTATACTAAGTTTCTTCTGTTTGGTGTAATTTTGTGCTCGTAGGAGGCCTAGACATAGTAATATTTGGCGGGTGGGCAAGAATTTTATAGACAAGCTTCCGAACTGGTCCCTGTAGCGCGGGTTGCAAACAAATTTTCTCGTAATAGTTACCACGTGCACCAATACCGGCATCCCCTACTGATGATGGGCGATGTGATTATGATGTACCTGTTACTTTTCGTTTTGGAGGACTGAATGATTATGATGTGCTCCATGACCATTTCCTTTAGGCCAAACGAGAGTTATAAAGGCATCTAGAATTACAACGCTAATTGCCTAGATTTTCAAGCCTCCTCGGCCACTTTCGTCCCGATGAATTTACGATGATGTGTAAAATATATTACCTATCAAGTTCTACAGCACCAACCAACTACTCACACCATTCCAAATTTTACATAATTCCAACTTCTTTAAGAGTTAAACCATCCTACGATTGACTAAAGTTATAGAGAGAATCACAAAGATGTTACACAAAATATATATACTACAAAATATATCTAATGAAGAAACTAATTCTATTTATCTAATATCATAAATGTTTTTAAAAATTTGGTTAAACTTGAGATTAAATGACCTACATTTGGAACAGAAGGATTATATCTTACAATGTAAGATTAACTATAGACCAAGAACACGCTGCACCTGCACCTTTTTAGATGTCCTAACAAGGTAGTTGGATCCGTGTCACTTTTACTAATTAGAGCCTTCATTTAGGTCCTTTATGTTAATTAATGCTCACGTAAGGTGCGCTAGAGACAGAAAAAAACTTAGTGGACTCTAATCAGCATTGACAACAAAACCATTAATATCTATATATTCTGTTTCTAGGTACCACGCCTTTGTTATTAGAAAAAAAATGAAAGCGCCTTTGCCATCAGGAAAAACTAAACCAAAGAAACACTTTAGATATTTCTAAATAACTCGTTAATATGAAAAATAAACAAAACTACCTAAATGCATGTTTCCAAATTCCTGCACTGCATGCCATTATGAAGATTTTAACTCAATGTACCTCTAATATCGTCTTCTCAATTATGAAACAGAGAAAACATTATGGCAGGTACCTCTAATATCGTCTTCTCAAATTATGAAACAGTGACCATGGATATATGATATGAACTTAGAAAAACAAAGAAAAATAAAATTTACTTTAGTGTGTTAAGTATAGTAATGTTTTTTTTGTGATAATAAAGTATAATAATGGTGTTACCATACCGAGAAAAAAAAAGACATCCTTCCGTATAAACTACTCATATATAATGGATAAAGAGTGTAAAACCGTGCTCGGCTTTCGAGAAAAAGAATTTATTTCCATATAATTTTTTAGACTCGGGATAAAGCATCACTCGAAACCTCAATTCCCTTTAGAAAGGGGATGCTCTCCATCCTTCCCCTTTTCCCTGCCACCATTAGTTTTCCCTTGGCTCGTGCGTGCTGGTTTTTTTATCAGATTCCTGTGCCCTAGCATGCGTTCTAATGCTAACTTCCGTAGTCCATACCAGTTGAGCATCGTACGTCATGGTGATCGCTTCAGCTGAGCGTTGCCCTGGGTAACTCATTTCCCAACTCCGCCGGCACACCAGGCGTGTCAAGTGTCATCCTCTTGTAGCCACAGCTACCATTTGTGTGGCCAGCTCTAGCTACTGGGCGATATGCTATTAGTCAGTTCTAGTGCTACAATGGCTCTAGTTAGATCTATGTTACTCAACATATAATTAGAAAATGTTTTTTATTAAACTTCTTGTAAAAGAAATGTTTTTCTGAGCCTACTAATGCAACCATTCCCTTTAACTAGTTACAACTCACAGGGGATTGGGTTTTTGAATATGCTAGAGATACTCTAAATTATAATCATGTGACAAATTTCTATAATTCATGTATTTATAAAACTTTGCCAGAGCGTGCAGATTAGATTAGTCGACCAGTTCAAAGCTTCAAGCGCTATTTTCATTAGTGTATATATCAACTTACATATATCTTCGGGAGAAAAAAAAATCATAAATAGTGCAGGCGTCATGCTTGTGTAGTGTCCTCTGTAATCTGTATGGAGACGCTAATCGCATGTTTAGCTGGCTGAGAGCATCTCTAACAATGTTCCCATAAGTATTTCCCACTAATATGTTATTAGGACGTCTCAATACCACTTTGATAAACTATTAGGAGGGATACTTTTGTATTTTCTCAATAATCTCATCCGTTGCGGCAGGTTTCACAATAATAAACAGGATAAAATAGCCTGCACCTGACAGCGACCATATGCAACCAACCCTCCTTAATCAAAACGCCGAGCACTAGCCCTAATCAAAGCATTTTCTTAATCTGCCGAGGCAGCTGGGCCTGCACCTGCCTGCCTGCGTCCCTAGTCACACCTTATCCTCTTCCTCACATCACGCGGGGCCCACCGACCCGATCCCCGGCTCGCGTCGAGCCCAAACCCAACCGGTTTCTTTTCGCCGGACGCAAAGGACCCCTCGATTAGCCTCGGTGGTCGTGTTAATTAAGCATCAACTGGGTAACCCGGTCGCGTGGGATTTAATGGCGTCATGTGCAAGCGTGACGCGCGAGTAAACAAAACGCAACGGGCTTAACGCGAACCGTGCCGGTGGCCAACGTGCGGGCCGGTTCTTGCTCCGCGTTTCGCGACGGGGTCACTGACTAGCTGGGTGTCTACCTGGGTGGGGGTTGGGCGAGGAAGTAGAAGAAGAAGAACTAGAGAGTACCCGGGGCCGTGCTGATGGAGGCATGGAGCGATGGCCCGGCCGGTCGGTAGCTGGAGATCTCAATCATTTGCGAGGAAAAATGAATTGTTTAACTCGGACGTCGTCGCGGATCAGGCCTGACGGGAGCCTCCCTGATCTGCATCGCAGTCCCGTATTAATTTGGGATTGATCTTGACTTGATCTTGGGTGAGAGACGGGAAACAAAAATATCTCGCCGCGGGTTACGCATCAGGAAAACGACGTGTTGACACCAAGGAAAGAAAAGAAAAAGATAGGGAAAATGGAGGTATTCTTAGACGTGCGGCAGTACGCCGAAGACGTACTAGCGTAATTGCAACACTTTTTTTTTTCTTCCCTTCATTCATTCAACAGGGACGATCGATCAGCTGCTACTCCATCGGCACGCCAGTGGGCCTTTTTGGACCCGCCGATTACGACTCGAGTCCTTGAAAAACCCCAGTTCAGTCCGTTGGTGCTCCGGACACCCAGTTGGAAAGGTAGGGATAAAGCTTGGCCTTTTTTGGAGAGCGTCTGTCTAATGGAGAAGAAGGGCATGATGATGCGATGCGCACCGCACAGTAGCAGCGAGTGTGACAGACTGACAGCCGCGGCGGCGGCGGCGGCGGCCGTTCCCCTCCTTCGGTCCTTCCTGCCGCCGTGCACGGAAGCTGCGCCTGCAGCAGCCCAGGACAGCCCGGAGGACGCCGGGATGACGATTTTGCAGCGTAATTTCGCACGCGCGCGTCTGCTTCCGTGTGCGCTGATGATTCTTCGGCACCCTGGAGAGGAACGGCGAGCTATCAGGATAGCTTATAAAAAAAGAGAGGAGTCGCCGATCAGGCATTCAGGTGTGGCTTGCTGGCCGTGCCTAGAGCTCTTTTTTTAAAAAAAAAAATCTCGTGAAGGGAAAATGTTTGGCGAGCATGGCCAAATTAAACGATTTGGTTGACGTTGCTTGGCTCGTTGCGATGTTATAAAATCGAAACCAAAGAAGTCATCCTATCCGACTCGTTCTTCTCCCAGATGGCCAATTATATTGCTGCTATAATTGACTTCGCGTGACGGTAACGATAAAAATAAAACGAAATTCTTCTTCGGTTCGACTAAGACGCTGATCTTGTCGTCTTCACATTGAGTGTGGATGTGATCGAGATTCAAGGACGAGTGGTTGAGCAAGGAGCGGCAGCGACCAAAGCCGATCTTATATTCGCGTGGATGGATTACGCTGTTAGTTGCCTGACTGTGTCTATGTGGGCTGCATCTGAAAACGAAAGAGAGGAAATAGCACCAGGCACTCAGGCTCTCCCAGCCTCCCAATATGCCACCTCCTGCTTTGCTGGTTCAAATAAAGTAAAGCTCCAATTTGTCGCCCAATATAGTCTACTTTACTCCCCCCAATATAGTCCAACAACATTGGCGCTGAACTCAGCTGTACTATATGCAACACGTTATTTCACATGACTCCACCGTATGATGGAAACCTTTTCGTTTTTCTTAGAGAAACGGATAAGATGGGAAATATTCGGTTCAAATGAACCCATTAAGAAAACATACAAGAGCTGAAAACGTGAAACGACGCAACATCTACCTGTCCTTCAAAGCCAGATCACCCAACCATTCCATGGGGGCGAGCACGCGAGGACAGACCACTCTATTAACTTTTTTTCTCGCTTTGTGTAAAAGACTTAACCTTAAGGTGATATGGCTAAGGCGATATGGCTAGCAGGGTCCACAAAACCGTTCAAAACCGACCGGTTCCCGCAGAAACCAGTCAAACCGGTCCGGCCCGGTTGCAAAAATACCCCGGTTACCGCTCCTAAACCGACACTATAAAACCGCTACCATCGGTTAGCCGGACCGATTTTTTTATTTGAAAAATCGGCAAAACCACGATTTTGTGAACCCTGATAGCTAGTAGACAAATGCTTATAAGTTGGGTATAAATTGGGCTTCACCCTTACTCAACTAGTTAATAATATGGTACTAAATATGAGCACTGCGCTGATGAGGCACAATCGGGTCAACCAAATTGAGCCGCGATACAAGAGCTAAAAGATATATATAAAAAATGCCAAATTTTATGTGCATGGGCACCGGAATACAGTATGTTTATGGACACCAGATACAGTGTTTTTGGGAATTCGATCTCTAATAACATGCACTACTCGAAAATGGTCATTCCATACAAATTTTAGGAAAAAAATGATTCCATCCTAACTTTTGTGACATCGTACACATAGATTAACTACGAATGTGCATATCTTCAATTTTTTATTACTTATAATTTTTAAATACTATATTTTTAAGGGTTGTTCGGAAAGGTGGGTTTCGCCAGACATTTTCCACACTAAGGCCTTGTTCGTTTTGGTATGGAATGGCATGGAATAGGCTCCAAACCACATGGAATATCTTGGCATAGAATCAATCCCAATCTACCCAAAATATTTGTTCGGTTAGGCATGGAAGGGTTTGAAACCCAGCATAGTTTGGTCCCGTTCCATGCCAAAAAGACCTATTTCTATTCCATGAATATGACCTCGTGGAACCAAACCCTATGGTTTGAGTGAGATGCATGGAACTATTCCAACTTAGGAGCAATTCCTGGTTACCGAACAATTTGCGCAAGCGCAACACAGAACATTGAAGCCCATCTCCGCGTTTCTTCATCTGCGTGGGCCTTAGACCTTCGTGGCCGCCATATAGTTGGCATGCAGCCCAATGCGTTTTTACAAAATGGGCTTCAATGATATCCATTAGCTTGCATTAGCCTTTCTGTAATTCGGGCTTTTGGGCGGGGAGGCTGTTTCGGCGTTTTGGGCCGAGTCAAAAACGCAAAGTGCATTCTTTGTCTTTTTTTTTCCTTTTCTGTGTGGAGACAATCCGTTAAGATCATCATTCTCTTTTTTTCTTTTTCCTTTTTGTGTGGAGACAATCCGTTAAGATGATTGTTCACAGATTGAGCCTCTCGACCGGCGCAGCTTGCAGTCCTGTTGGGTGTACGGATCTCTGTCTCAGAGGATTCTATGATTATGGCCCCGTTTTAGATTCAGAAATATTCCTAAAAAACCATTGTTCATCCAACTTTTTACTATTCATCCCACCACTCCTACTCACGTAACACTATTCATCTACAGTGTTTTTTTGGGTGAACAGTGTATTTTCGGGGAATCTTTCCCCAATCTAAACACACCCTATATTAGTAGTTTCAGTACCATAACTACTCGGTTCTTCTGACGAGAACAGCCGCAGGGCTTGTTGGCACGCATCAGTTTAGCGCAAGTGACGCGAGTGCGCAACCCGAAGCTCTGCTTGGCTGGTTGCAGCATGCATCGCAATTCGCAAGAATCACACGTACAGTACTAACAAAAGTTTCCCGAACGCATGAACTTGGAAGTTCCACTCCACGGCATCACAGTTCAGAATTCGCCCAGAGGAAAACGTACGATGACAGACACGTGCAAAACTAACGGATCCCCCCTTCTCTTCCAGTCCAGGGCCCAAGGGGGGGCACGACCATCGCAACCGAGCAAGGTCTCACTCCCGTCCGTCGGTCGCCGTCGCGATCTCGCGAACGGGGCTATCAGAGAAAAATGACGCCCCAGCGCGAGGCCGCCGCGATCTCCCACCTCTTTCCGCACCGGCGGACCCACCCCACCGCACCACCAACGGAACCCACCAACCACCCTCCCCTGCGACCTCCGATCCTCCCGTCTTCCAGGTTACGCCGCGCGGCGGAAGCCAAAAATCACCCGTCGTCTTCGCTTCGAAACCCCGCAAAACCCCGCGGAAAAAAAACCGCCTGCCGCACGCCGCAGCGCCAGCGCGCACGCACGCTCGCACCTCCCCTTCCCTCCCCCATGGCGCCTGCCGCCTCACCCAACCCTTTGCTTCCATTCTTTCCATCCACCCGCCGATGCGACGCCGACGCCCCAACTCCACCCACCGCCTGCCAGCGCCACCTCACCGCACCGCACCGCCTCCGTCACCACCCCGCGCGGGGCATGGGCTGCTGCCGCGCTATATCACCACGCATCCAACCTCCGGCACGCTTAGCTTCCCTCCCATTCCCTCGCCCGGTCCCCCGCTGCCGCACGCGGATCCCCGAGGCCGCGCGTCGATCGGGGTGAGGAGGAGGAGGAGCCGCGCGCACCGATGGAGCCGCCGGCGGCCCAGCCCTGCGCGGCGTGCGGGGACGACGCGTGCGCGGCGTGCCGCTCGTGCAGCTACGCGCTCTGCAGGGCCTGCCTCGACGAGGACACGGCCGAGGGCCGCACCACGTGCGCGCGCTGCGGCGGGGAGTACGCCGCCGTGCCTGACCCAGGTGCGTTCGCGCGTTGCGGGATCGTATGTTTTTTTTTTGGCGGTTTGGGTGGGGGAGGCAAATAGGCAATGCTAATGTGACTGCTCTCTGTTGCAGCGCACGGCAACGACGGCGCTGAAGCGGAGGAGGTGGAGAGCCACCACGCCGCCAGCGGCCTGCGTGGGAGGGTCACTATGGGCAGCCACCTCAGTGATCGCCAGGTGATTGTTTGTTTACCCACCCCCTCTATGCCTGTTTCGGTTCTGGTAGTACTGCCATTGATACCTCTAGCAAACTCTGGCAAATTTAACATTGTCGGATTAACATAATTTTGCTGGCACAGGATGAAGTAAGCCATGCCAGGACCATGAGCAGCTTGTCCGGAATTGGTAGTGGTAAGGATACTTGCTCCATGGTATATGTCCTGTTTCCTTCTGATGCTGTGGGAGACTGGAATTTCAGCCCTTAATTACTACTACGAATTTGCAGCATTGAATGATGAATCTGGGAAACCCATATGGAAGAACAGGGTGGAGAGTTGGAAGGAGAAGAAAAATGAGAAGAAAGCCTCAGCCAAAAAGGCTGCAGCAAAAGCACAGCCTCCACCTGTCGAAGAACAGATCATGGATGAAAAGGAGTAAGGATCAAGCATCCATTTATAGATCTTTTCTATGACTCCTTGGTGACATCCTTCTAATATCAGAGTGATGTTATAAATGAATTATGAATATATTAAATTAAATCACATTTACTTGGATGAAGTTGGGAATGTTTTTAGATGATCATTGTTCTGTTATAATCAGCAACATCAAAAAGTTATCTCACTGATGTCAAGTGATTGCGTTATACCTACGAGATCCCACATAATTTGCATTTAAAACTGAACTTGCTGTCTCAGGTAGTTACTGCTTTAGGATACTAAAGCAACTTCTCTATCCTGGAGGAGCCACGAACCAAAACACTTATTCTTGAATGTGATGCGAGATATTTGCATGCTTCATATCTCATTATCATGCCTCATTTTGATCTAATTCATCACCTCCCAAGTATTACTAAGCCTGGTTTGTTTATAATTCTTTATTTAGCATATCTAACATTTGCCAGGACCTGGTTCTATGTTCAAGCTACCAACAAATGATCTCTCTCCTATCCTGTTTCACAGTATTTTCAACTCTTCATTTAATTTTGGATAATATGCCAGAAAACAAATCATCTCATCATTTCTTGTTTCAGATACCTCTCTGGTTTTGAGTGCGGATCTCAAATTAGAATACTGTGATAAAGTTCCCAAAAATGTGATATTTCTATCTCTGTACTCATGTTGTAACAACAAACAATTTTGCAGTTTGACAGATGCGTATGAACCACTCTCTCGGATCATCCCTATATCGAAGAACAAGCTCACACCTTACAGAGCTGTCATCATTATGCGTCTGATAGTTCTTGGGCTCTTCTTTCACTACCGTATCACCAATCCTGTTTACAGTGCCTTTGGTCTCTGGATGACATCAGTCATATGTGAGATCTGGTTTGGTTTCTCCTGGATCCTGGATCAATTCCCCAAGTGGTGCCCTATCAATCGAGAAACTTATGTTGATAGGCTGATTGCACGGTATGTTCATTAGAGCCTAATAGCACATAAGAAGACTATATATGTCATCAGTAACATTAGTATCTAATAAGCCTCGTGTATGTTACAGATACGGAGATGGTGAAGATTCTGCGTTGGCACCTGTGGATTTCTTTGTCAGTACAGTGGATCCATTAAAAGAGCCTCCACTGATCACTGCAAACACTGTGTTATCTATTCTTGCAGTGGACTATCCAGTTGAGAAGATCTCATGCTACGTATCTGACGATGGTTCTGCTATGCTCACATTTGAATCACTTGCCGAAACTGCGGAATTTGCTAGAAAGTGGGTTCCATTTTGCAAGAAGTATGCAATTGAGCCACGAGCTCCTGAGTTCTATTTCTCGCAGAAGATTGACTACTTGAAGGACAAGATACACCCATCTTTTGTCAAGGAGCGTCGGGCTATGAAGGTATATCTTGGTTGCACAGTTAGACATCACCCATTGTTATCACTGGACATGGGCTGTCTTTTGTTGTTTATGCAAACAATGATGTATTTTTACAGAGGGACTATGAAGAATACAAGGTGAGGATAAACGCTTTGGTCGCCAAGGCTCAGAAGACACCTGAGGAAGGCTGGATCATGCAAGATGGTACACCATGGCCTGGGAATAATCCTCGTGACCACCCTGGCATGATCCAGGTAATTTTCTTTTCGTTAGTGAAACATCATTGTATGAGATGCTGTGGTCATCCAAGCAAGCTTTTAACAGTAATTGCAGAATAGTACTTTTGAAAAGGAGCAAATTTCTAGTACATGTTACTGCAATTTATGATATATTTACTATTTTAGGCTCATTTTAGAATATAACCAAATCCTTATATCTTGCATCTTGGGTCAACAAAATATGTCATGTAGCCCTTGCAAAATAAATTTAGAAACAGTAATAACAGCTTCATCCTAGTCATATGGTATTCCACTTGTACTTGGAAATATATTATGTATAAACGTTGTGTTACTTGAATGGGTTTTATTATGTATGCTAATTGTGTCTGATTTTTCAGGATATGTTTATTGACTATACTATGATGCATGTTGATCCTAGTTAGAATGCAAATAAATGATTTCCATGTAGGTAGTAATTCTTCAAACTTACTCTTAACATACTCCTGGCCTTTGGTGACAGGTTTTCCTAGGTGAGACTGGTGCCCGAGACTTTGATGGAAATGAACTTCCTCGTTTAGTGTATGTTTCAAGAGAGAAAAGACCAGGCTACCAACATCACAAGAAGGCTGGGGCTATGAATGCTCTGGTACAACATTCTTAATTACTGTATATGGAACTTCATTTTGTGATAAGATTATCTGAATGTTAGCTAATACAGAATTTTATAATTTGTCAGGTCCGGGTGTCTGCTGTTCTGACAAATGCTCCTTACATTCTTAATCTTGATTGTGATCACTATGTCAACAACAGCAAAGCCGTGCGTGAAGCAATGTGCTTCATGATGGACCCTACTGTTGGCAGAGATGTCTGTTATGTACAATTCCCACAGAGGTTTGATGGTATTGATCGTAGTGATCGATATGCCAATAGAAATGTTGTGTTCTTTGATGTAAGTACTAAGCCTCTGAGATTCATTTGCGTCTTAGTTATCTTCACATAACTTATATGGCCATTCTTACATTGAACAGGTCAACATGAAAGGACTTGATGGCATTCAAGGCCCAGTTTATGTGGGAACTGGTTGTTGTTTCTATAGGCAAGCACTATATGGTTATGGGCCTCCATCTCTGCCGGCCCTTCCAAAGTCTTCGGTTTGTTCGTGGTGTTGCTGCTGCTGTCCCAAGAAAAAGGTTGAAAGAAGTGAGAGGGAAATCAACAGAGACTCTCGGCGAGAAGACCTTGAGTCTGCCATTTTCAATCTTAGGGAAATTGACAGTAAGTGCACGAAACTGAATGGGCCAGAATATATATCCTGAAAAATGGTATGTTCATGATATATTTGTTTTTCCAGACTACGACGAGTATGAGAGGTCCATGCTGATATCTCAGATGAGCTTTGAAAAGTCTTTTGGCCTGTCCTCAGTCTTCATTGAATCAACTCTCATGGAGAATGGGGGCGTCCCTGAATCTGCGAACCCATCTACTCTAATTAAAGAAGCCATTCATGTCATTAGCTGTGGATATGAAGAGAAGACTGAATGGGGAAAAGAGGTGTGCATTTATTGTCCTTCAGTATCCATATCTAAATCAAATGCATGGCTTGATTATACCTTGGATAATTTTTCCCTGTTCATCAGGCATGACTTGTTTCCTGTTTCTTGTTTTTTTGTGGGATCAGATTGGCTGGATCTACGGTTCAGTTACAGAGGATATTTTGACTGGGTTTAAGATGCACTGCCGTGGCTGGAGATCCATCTACTGCATGCCAGTGAGACCCGCATTCAAGGGATCAGCCCCAATCAATCTTTCCGATCGTCTGCACCAGGTTCTCCGTTGGGCCCTTGGTTCCGTTGAGATCTTCTTCAGTCGACACTGCCCGCTGTGGTACGGTTATGGTGGTGGCCGTCTGAAATGGCTCCAGAGGCTTTCCTACATCAACACCATTGTCTACCCATTCACTTCTCTTCCTCTTATTGCCTACTGTTGCCTGCCTGCCATTTGCCTGCTCACTGGGAAATTTATCATTCCTACGGTAAGTTAGCTTTCAGTCTTTCACCATATATATATATTGGCTATGGATTCAAATGGCTATAATGTTCATCCATTTCTCTCTCTTTATCAGCTGTCCAATGCCGCGACAATATGGTTTCTTGGCCTCTTCATGTCCATCATCGTGACAAGCGTGTTGGAGCTGCGATGGAGTGGCATCGGCATCGAGGACTGGTGGCGCAACGAACAGTTCTGGGTCATCGGAGGCGTGTCCGCGCACCTGTTCGCGGTGTTCCAGGGTATCCTCAAGATGATTGCTGGGCTGGACACCAACTTCACAGTCACGGCCAAGGCGACGGATGACACTGAGTTTGGGGAGCTGTACGTGTTCAAGTGGACGACGGTGCTGATCCCTCCCACCACCATCCTCGTGCTCAACCTGGTCGGCGTGGTGGCCGGGTTCTCCGACGCGCTCAACAGCGGCTACGAGTCGTGGGGCCCGCTCTTTGGCAAGGTGTTCTTCGCCATGTGGGTTATCATGCACCTGTACCCGTTCCTCAAGGGTCTCATGGGCCGCCAGAACCGCACGCCTACCATCGTCATCCTCTGGTCCGTCCTGCTCGCGTCCGTCTTCTCCCTCCTCTGGGTCAAGATCGACCCATTCGTCGGAGGCACCGAGCCTGTCAACAGCACCAACTGCAACACAGTCATCTGCTAGGGGACGGTGGTGCGCCTAGTGCGCCGCGGACGATGTCTTTCTGGTGTTGCAGGTGTGGTTGCCTGATACGAGGACGGTTGGTTCCTGGTTCCTCCCTCTGTATAATCTGGCCTTTTGCTCCAGGATCTGAGGAAAGTGGTGTAGATTAGTAGTATTTTGCATACAATTGTTCATTGCTGCTGTCTGTGTTACAAAAGGTTTTGGTGTTTGAAGTGTTAAACTCGCCTGAATTCTGAGAAGGCACTGTTTAAGTGTGTGTAAATCATAGGAACATTGGTGGAAAGGAACCAATATACTTACTGATCGAAAGGGAAGATCATTTACATTGATGGAACCTGGAATTGTAAAGGTGTTTAGCATATGGTTGCATGAGTGGTAATTAATGAGTACTTGATTGAATTTCTTGCCATGGCCTGCTGCAGAAATGATACGGCATTTCATCAGGAAACAACATGGTCTGTGAATGCTAAACAAGACGTGCACTTAGTCTTAATTTATAAAATCTGGTACCTAGCACACAAGCGGTCATCATCCAGTAGCATGGACTTTTGAGCACCAGCTTTGTGAGCCCTGAGTCCCTGACCACATTTTCAGCGCTACAAAGATCAGATCTATGCCATTTTCAGCATTCTTTTTCACCAAAGGCAAGCACTGATGACGGCTAATGCGAGCACGCTTCCTTCCCTTAGCAGCACCAACACCAGACCACTACCACCTAATTTGTCATGAACTGCATTTGAGACGAGAGCATGCTGAGACAGATTAATCTACCTGTCAAAAGAAAGTGGTGCGTGGCGTGACTGTGAATGATGCCTAGCGGTCTGCAGTGATGGCTCCTATATTAAAGACAAATCTCTAGCACTCGAGGAGCTTTAGTGAATTAAGCATATGTCTTTCACAGTTGGCCACTGGCTTTGCACGGCGGGACGGTGGGTCTTACGTTAATGTAGGGCCATGAGTTCATGGCTCATGGGCTGGGGAATAAAAAACTTCATATGATGCTCATGCCATCATGAACCTTGATCATTCCGGCGGCAAATTGACACCCCCAAAAGTCGGCGATCTACTGCTTGCGTGTCCACTTACAGACTTGGTAAAAATATACGCTGCATGTATCATCATGCTCCTGCTGTGCACAAAACAAATGTAGGATACCCAAGCAGAGCGCAGCAGAACATGACTTCACCGTACCAAAAGTAGTGCCAGGCAAGTATTCACAGTTACCAAAAGTAGCACTCATAAGTCACAATTCAATTTCTTTCAGGAAAAAAAAGGCACAACTCAAAAGCGACCAATGCCGTGGCAACTAGGTTTTCGCATGGCTGGGGCGACGAGTAGGACCCGCACCGCATGAACGGACAAGGGTTGACACTACGCGGTTGGCAAAAACGTAGCCCTCAAGGCTAAATGATACATCGAAATCGGATCGAAAGACGCTGGCTCGCAAGAGTTAGGGAAGAACGAGGCATGGAGACGCCGCAATTTGGGACGAGCCGAAACTGAAAAACACCAGATCGATGCGTGCTCGCAGGCCGCCCTTCACTCGACAGGCCACGCTCTGCGACCCGCAGCGATCAAACGTCAGGTAGGAACATGTTTTTTTTAACAAATTGTAGGAACATGAATTCATCAGCAGAGTCCCGAGTCTGTGGGCTGATGCAATTATGCCCCGATTCCAGCAAGCACGGACAGTGATGAGTGATCTGTGTTCGTACTTCGGAGCATGGCGTTCGAGCTCGACAGGATCAGTAACATCTACTGGTGCGTACGAGCCGAGTGTACACGATTCAGTACTTCAGTAGCCAGAGGGCCCAATGCATAGGATTCACGAGAACAACATGTTCCAGTCTCTAGCTCTTCAGCTTGATTACAGTGGACCATCGCCAGCAGAACTTATGTTTCAATGGTTTAGCTCGCATGATAGATCTTGCCCTGCCTTCTGAATCGGAAGTGAAACACTGAAATCCCATCACAATATTTGAGGAGAAACCACACGTCTTGCAAATGCACCAACCTCCAACCAAAAGATGTTCGTTTTTGTATACAGCTAGCTATTCTTTGCTCTTTGACTCGAGGTCTCTGATGCTTAAACAACCCGACCAAGAGCAAATAATGGCGCCAAAAATACAGAATAAATTAAGAATCAGTTGATCCTAAGCTACCGTAGTTCATACATTTTCACGGTACGATGCACAACTGCAGAGTAAACCCAGAAGACATGGAGGAGGACGAATGGCACGGCTCACGGGCGCCGCGCCACACTCAGCGTCGGCACACCTTGCAGAGGCAGACGAGCAAGATGACCAGGAACGCCAGGCATGACAGCCCGATGGCCACCCCGAGCACCGTCGCGCTGGGCCCGCCCCTCGTGTCCGCGCCGGCGTCCCCCTCCCCGTCCCCTCCCCCGTCGTCGTAGTCCGCGCTGCGCTCCGACCGCGCCGTCGCCGGCGGTGGCATCACCGGGAACCCGTACTTGTCGCACGGCGCCACGCCGACGGCGACCTCCGCGGACAGCACGGACCGGTTGTAGCACAGCTTCCCGTTCCCGGCCGCCCTGAACACGCGCAGCCTCGACAGGAACTTGGCGGTGAAGGGCACCATCCCGTCGAAGTCGTTGTTCTCGAGGTCGAGCTCTCTTAGACCCCGCATCTCGGCGAGGAACATCGGTATGCTCCCGTTGAGATGGTTGGATCCCAGGTTGAGCACCTCCAGCTCCGGCAGCGTGGAGACGGTGTCCGGGATGGCACCGGAGAGGGTGTTGTTGGAGAGGTCCAGCGTGGTGAGCGAAATGAGGTCCCCGATGGAGTTGGGGATCGGCCCGTCGAGGACGTTGGAGCTGAGGTTGAGGTGGGTGATGCCGGCGAGGAGCGTGAGGGTGTCGGGGATGGCGCCGGTGATGCGGTTGCCGGAGAGGTCGAGGTGGGTGAGGTTGGGGCAGTGCCAGTGGTGCGGGAGGAAGCCGGAGAGGTTGGCGTTGGAGATGGTGAGGCGGGCGAGGTGGTCCATGTGGGAGACGACGACGGCGAGCTCGGTGGGGGATCCCGACGTCGCGAGGGGCGTGTTCGCGACGGTGAGGTCGGTGAGGTTGGCGAGGTGGGAGAGCCACACGGCGGAGAGGCGGCGGAGCGAGGCGGTGCAGGAGAAGGCACGGAGCCCCGACGCGAGCTGCTCCGGCGGGAGCGCACGCGGCGGCGCCGCCGGGCAGTCGGCTAACGCCAGCGCGCGGAGCGACGGCGCGAGCGCCTCGAGCGCCGCGGCAGAGACGGAGGTGGTGTCCAAGCAGTTGGTGAGGGCCAGCGACGTCACGCGGCGGAATGGCGCACCCGCGTCGCAGGACGCGGTCACCGCCGCGCCCGCCGCCACGGCGGTGCAGGGGTCCGCGCGCGAATGGGGGCCCAGGCCGAGCGCGCGCAGGGCCAGCAGCTGCTGCGGATCCAGCGGCGCCGCGGACGCGAGGATGGTGATGTGGAGGAGCAGGGGAAGGAGGACGGGAGAGAGGGAGGAGACGGCGGTGGTGTCCCCCATGGCCGTGGACGCAGAGCAGGCAGCGCGGCAGCGAGCGCGCGTGGGAGCCCCGATAAAGGTTTTCAAAGCCGCGAGGAGGGAGGGAGGGAGGGGGACGGGAGAGCTATGCGGTGCGGTGCGCGCGGTTTGCCGCGCCGTCCGTGAGCGCGGGCGGGGTCCGGTCCGGGACGCTCTCCACCGTCGGATGGTTGCGCTGGCCGGGGGCGGCATGGGATGGTTGCTTTCGGGGGCAGTGTGCTTGCGCCGGGGCGCGCAGAGCAGAGGCCGCCTGCGACTGCGACCGCGGCAGAGGCAGCAGCGTGCTTGGGTAGCCGTGCGTAGCTCGTTGCATGCGACCGCGGTGGAAAGACGGGACCGGTAAAGCCGGATGTGCAGCGCCTGTCAATGGAGGTGGTGTTGGCTGCGTTGATATTGGGAATGAAAAGTCCTTTGAGTGGGATGAATAGGAAAAACTAGTTGGAGAAATACGTGAATCTGAATACAGTGTATTGGTGGCCTCTGCCACCCCTCATGTGACCGCGCCGGGGGAGCACAGTGGCCGACTGGCGGTGCCGTGCGTCAGGGCAGGTACTGAGGTACGTGCTCCTCGGTGCCGCGCGCTCACCACGGCGCCGCCGCCACAGCCCACAACCCATTCGGGCTAGTGCTCGCTGCGGAGCCCGTGACACTGCCGGTCTGCCGCTGCCGCCGGTGCCGGCCACGTCTTGTGGTTGGATTGGGGGATGTTGCGGGCTTGCGGCACAGCCGCTGGCGGGCGGCCTGACCACTTCTGCGGTCCCCAGCCCAACACGACCCAATCTGAGCGGCCCAAACGCCGAAACGCTGCGATGAGGGCCGAGGAGATCACCCTGAAAAAAAGAGGGGTGTTCCATTTATACCAGATGCTTTATCTCAAAAAAAATTATACCAGATGCTTTATCTCAAAAAATATTTTTATACCAGATGCTTAACATTCAACATGCTTAGCACAAAGACAGATTTTATACTGACTGTCATCCAATTGGGGTTTCAACCTTAATGAAACAGTTCAAAGACATGCCAAATTCTCCAGCGTCTATGACAGATAACAGGCCTCCCTTCCTTTGAATATGGTAATGACTAACGATGAAGTTATGTGACAACTGTAATAATTTAGTGACTCGTACGAGTTAGTAACCAATGTTAGAAGTTTATGTGACTACTACTACACTATATTACCTTGGCCAATATGCCAGGGTAGGAATGGTCATATACTCATAATGCACGAACTTAAATCTACAGTCGAGCCAGCACAATTACACAAAACGAGCTTCCTATCAAAGTATCAATTGTGTAGAAACTGCGTGAAACAAAAAGTTGGATTGTACCGCAAGCGCAACTGCGCGCAAGGTCGTAGGCTCGTAGCTAGGGATGCAAGTGGGTTGTAATTGGGTCAATTAGTGACCGACCCAGGCAACCCACTAGTGATATTTGTGGGTTTTGGTTGCACTGACCCAAATAAAAAACAGAAACCAGTTACCCAAAATTACCCAAAAATTGTTCCCTGTTACTGATGCTGCTGCATTCGTGCTGCTGCAAAGCTCTTTTTCGCTTGCTTCCTGTGCGCTTCCAATCACAGGCACAGGCGCAAGACAAGTTCGCTACTTCATGACATGAACAGAGAATCAAATTCTGGAGAAGAAAGTGACTTCTCACATTGCGTAGGTAAAATCGTGAGTTGCTGAAACTCTACAAAACTTGATGACAAAAAAAAATCTGAATAAGTCTTCTGCGGCCTCAGAAATTCAGAGAGCGAATGGAAAGTTCCCTTGTCAATCGATCAAAACACTGCAGTAACAGCTCGTGTGGCGCTAATAAAAAACGAGATGAGACCAATGAAGTTGCAGAGAAGATTGAAAAAACCGAGACGAACTCAAATGACATCTCCACCAGCAGATCTCAGGAAGAAAAGGGTGGAGAGACACAGGAAGCTGGCGTCACCTAGATGCAGCAACTTCCGACAGTGACCTGATGAATTTTTTGTCTGGCGACGACCTGGATGGTTGGGTCCAGCGGCGGCCTCGCTTTTTGGTCAGAAGAAGAGGTGCTGCCGGCGATGCTTGCAGCAACAACACGGTAGGCGACGCCAGCGGAGGGGCGAGATCGACAACATGCTTGGGGTGGGTGCGGGTGCCAACGGACTCTGAATCTGGCTGCAGGTCGGGCGGCGGAAGGCCCTCGGCGGCTGCGTCGTCGCACGGAGCAGGGAGGTCGGGAGGGACGAATGGGGTACACAATCGACCCAGGGAGTTTGACACTATTTTCACCCTAAATATATTTGGGCCGGCCCAACGGATTTTTACACCAGAATTTTTATTTTGGATAGTGGGTCATTGGATTGACCCAAAAAATCTACATCCTTGCTCGTAGCAGCCGATTCCCATCCTCCATCACATCGCGGACCAAGTGACGAATGGGACCACCTCAGCGATCGCCCTGTGGCCTGTTGTCCCGCCGCCGTGCCGCACTCTCTCCAATCGCATTTTCGTTGCGACGACCAGGATGATGGCAATTTGCCTCGGACTGGGCCTACTTTGAGTTTGAACCCGTTTGTGTTCCTATGGGCCAGAGCTAGGCCTCCTTTGGGTTTATTTCACCTTCAGGGTGTGTTTAGATTGTAGGAAAAAATACTGTAGCATAAGAAAACACTGTAGCATTCGTTGGGAAACGGGTTTTGTGAGGGAGTAATAGTGAAAAGTTAGAATGAATAATGAAAAGTTGAAACGAATAGTGAAAAGTTGGGAATCTGAACATGGCCTCAGAAGAACCCCGTTTCTGCTCCTCTGGGCCAAAACTTAACGATATGGATTTGGCTCAGCAGCGGTGCCGTTTCCGTGCGTGCTGGCTGGCTGCTTCTGCTTAGTTTGGTCTGACGTGCTATCCACTCAGCAAGCGGTTATCCACCAGACGGAGATGGCGATGCCCAGACGTTGATTGATTCATCAGTCATTGGACCTGTCTCCCTCCGTCCCAGAAAACATGTAATTCTTCCTTCCCAATAAATTTTAGAATCTTAATTTTGACCAATTATAAATAAAAAAGTATAAATATTTATTAGATAAAATATATATATCATTAGATTTATTTTTAAATGTAGTTTTTTAATAAATTTATTTAGAGCCATAAATATAAATACCTTTTTCTAGAAATTTGATCAAACATGAACTACTTTAACTAACACGCATCCCAAACATGCATGTTTTTTGGACTGACAAGTATTCATTTTGTCATCAATATTCACGCAGACCGTATGATCCCAACATGTTCCTGACGCGATTCGAACTTCGCATCAGTCGCATCGGATCCAACAGGCAACACCGCAACAGCTCGATCGAGTGACACTTGCTCGATTCAGAAAAAAAAATATTTCTCCAACAATTTTTTTCTATTCATCCCACTCAAAGAACACGCTTCACAGTGTACTATTCATCTAGAAAAAATACTTTTTACTTCCAATCTGAACACAGCCATACCTCTCCTCTATTCTCGTAGCTTTATGTCCATGCTTGCAGGTTATGTACAGATATATATCGGGAATTGATCGAATGATTTACTCGATCGTTAGGTAACTCATCGAGACCAAGCAAACATGGACATACACACACAACCACTACACTTTTAACACACGCATCTGGCTCCGGTAATCTTCAGACGAACTCGTCCTCCATCTCCTGCATGGACCTACCGGCGGAGGCGATCTGGCGGTTGGATGTCATCTTCTCGGCGACCATGAGGCCCTTGTAGCTCCGTATCTCCGCCCACTTCTCCTTCTCCAGCCTCTCTATCTCCTCCTTCCGCTTCTGCACGCGAGTTCATGCATTCGTTAGACGCCATAGCCGGGGCTGTCAGTGACATGTCAAAATTTTGCATACAAACAGGTAGATAGCTCCAGGAGGAGATGCAGACATTGACCGATACCTTCTCTTTCAATTGCATCTTCCTCTCGGCCTTCTCCGCCGCATTTGACGCCTCTTTCTCGGCTGTACACACAACGGGGAGAAAGATTTTGAGTGCACATTTATATGCCACGCATGGTGTACATGTGCATGTGATCAGTACGCACATACGCACCTTTCAGGTCTGGTCTGCGTTCTACACGGGTCTTATTCAACCTGTTGATGATCTCGTTGACACGCTTCTCGACTGTCAGCACGCGGACCTGTCAGTTTGTAGATAGCTACAGTGAATTATACTCCCAATAATTCAAAAAAAAAAGCCAGCCAGGTGACATAAAAATAAAATCAGTTGAGGTTCAGTTGCATGATGATAATTGGAGAAGAAAAATATCTTGTGTTGGTAGCAAAGACAACACACGACAACAGGACATGGTTTCTCACTTTCAGGATTGCTCATTATTGTCAGGTGTCAGTACTCGCAATAATCCCAATCTGGCTACAGGCACAAGATAATCAAAGGACCCCAAAAGGATTCATATCTGTCCAACCAATATGTTAGCTAATCCTAAAGGTAAAAAAGGTCCAAAATGCTTTCCCAGTGTGATGTATAATGGAAAAAGGTTGGATGCAATAATGCAAGGCATCCAGCAATTTGAACATGATTAAAATGCTACAACAATATGGCAAGTGGTCCGTCCAGACACACCTTTCGCAGCACTGAGGTGTTTCCTCACCTTTCTCCTTTACAAAGATTAACGGTTTCTTTTCATATGGAAATGAGCCCCCAACTTCCATTATGAAAACCAAACAATTTATAAGTCCGGTGAGAAAACAAATGTAACAAAGGTAAACACTGACGTTACAGACACAGACTGCTCTCTGCTGACACACAAGATGAACCGGCAATACTACTAACCGCAAGATAAACTTGCTACACAACTAACCGCAGGATAAACTGCCAACGATACTGACTAATTCATCGAAGTAGGTTTTGTCTAGCAATTTCTAAGAAAATTTATTTTCAAGTACATATTTTTATATTAAAATAGATTAATGTTGGATCTAGTAGTATCAAATTTATTACTTTACCTTTATATATTGAGATAGACGAAACTAAAAAAAATGCTTAGCTAGCCGAACAAGTCCGAAGAAAGCCATTTATATGTTTTGGTCAAAGTAACGATTAACATGCTCAAAACAAAAATCATGAACATTTGTGGTCGAAGCATTAGCTTATATAGGAGGTAGGAAAACGTAAAAGTGGTGGGAACAGTACTGACTGATTACCATCCGTGGGTTGTGGAAGCCAACTTGGCCGACATCCATGGATGGGGACTTCTTGAGATTAGACCAGGGCGTGTACACCACCTCCACGTTGTTCATCTTGTTCCCTGCACAAGAAGCACATGCTGAGCCACGACCATCACCCAATCGGCGTCACGTTTCTATGATCACAAATCACATCCGCGAAATCAGTATGCGCTCAGAGATAATTGAGTGGTCCCGTGGAGCCCCAATAATACAGGAAAAAGAAAAGGGCCTCTTGCTGCTGCTGCGGGTAAAGAGAAAGAGATCGGTCGATCGAGGGAGAAAAGAAAAATGAAGATTCCTGCAGCAACATGCAATGTGAAGCTGAAGCTTTGTAGGGCAGGCGAGCACCTGACAGGTCACAACTCACAACACCATCTTCTATTTTGATTCCCCCGTGCCGAGCATATAATTGGAGAGATGCAGGTAGTCAACTATTTCTTGCGTGCTACTAGATGATCTCAAGTACATAAATCTTGACAGCGGACACCTTTGATACCTTCTCATGCGTAATGAGTTGCTCCAAATCTTTGCCTTTTATTATTAAAAAATAAATACACGATTTAAACAAAAAAACTATGAATTACGCGCCATCCTTGCGCTAGATCAAATGCATAAATTCAGTGAGATTGTATAAAATTTGCAAACCTAAGCGAGTGGTCTTCTGTTGTAGGCAAGAAAAAAGAAACATGATACTTGGAACAGACGGTGTAAAACATAGGCACGTACCCTGAATGGAATGAGCCTTTACGAGCTGCGCACAGTCCTCCAGTAGGCCCTCGCTGATGGTATCTATCGTCTCGCCTTTCTTGAGCCTCAAATAGACGTGCGCCGAGGATACCTTGTCCACATGGAACCTGCAGGTCACACGCCACATAGATTATACTACTAACTCGTTAACCCATACACTATCTTGTTTGCTTGTTTGGTTATGCGAGCGAGTCAGCGAGATGAATGAGAAGTGATTCTTTTCATCGATCAACGTTTGCCAAGCATCCTACTACGTGGCGAGGTCCCCTTGAGGCTATAGCTAGAAAGCCCATAAAGATTCACCTAGCCTAGCCAGCAGTAAGCGAACAAAAAGATTTATCATATCCTCCTAGCCACAGAGCACGGCGGCCAGGCGAGAATCCAGATGACGATGGGCGTCAACTTGGTGGCGCGGCCGTGCTGCGCAATTTTTGGTCGTATCCAGACAGCTGGTAGTTAGGGACTCTTCTGGCTTGGGGGCTGCGTTGCGATGAGATGTCCACGCCAGCCTCGTCAAGGCCGAGTCACAGCATCAATCCGCTCCGTCCGCTCTCCCTCGCAGTAACTCACGTCGCTGGGCTTTAACTCCGCCGCGAGCGACATCCTCGCCGGCGCTGGCTCGCTCACGTACGCTAGCTCGTCTATTGCAGCTAGCTACCTGCCCCTGTGCATGCGCCGTAGCCCTGTAGCGCAATGCGGCTACGTAGAGAGAAACCCAATTCCAACGGGACGGGGCCGTGCGGGGCACGGTGCCAATTCGCCATGGCCGAGCGGGGCGGAGAAATCAGAGGAGGCCGAGCGGGGAGTGGAAGGGCATCAGCGGGCGGCGGCGTACCAGACGTCCTCGGGGAGGCCGTACTTGATGAGCTCCTCGTTCTCGTTCTTGTCGGCGCCCATGTAGATGGTGTAGTCGCCGGCGTCCGGCCGCGCCTTGAAGTAGAGCACCATCGTCGTCGTTAAACTCTCCTCCACCTCCTCCTTCGATCAGGATTCAGGCCTCTCCTTCACACGGTCAGACCCCTTCTTGCTCTACCTACCTAACCTACTGTCTCTGAACTTAAAGTCTACCAATAATATGTATGTATTCAGGTGTAGCTCTGTCGGCGGCAAAGCAGCTCAAGCAGGTGGAAACAGGAAGGGAAGGCCGGAAGGATAATGCAAATTGCCGGACAGGGGGGTCGGAAGGCCAGTGCGGCAACGAAACAGGCAATGGGGAGGCTGGGTGGGTATATAATGGCGTCGGGCTGGACGGGGTCTCGTGGTGAGAAAGGCCGAGCCCCTCGCTCTCGCGGAGTGAGTCTCTCCTTGCCGGTCTTCTTCGAACCCAAGGGGGTTGCGACGCCACGTGGAACCACGATGGATACGAATAAAAAATTCCACGTGGCCCCACCAAAGGGGCCTTATCCTCTCCGCTTTTGCTCATTGCTCCTCCCCCTCCACTCTCGCTTTCTTTAACTCGTTTTTTTACTTTTCTCCTCGCCGGCACCAGCTTGTGGAAGGCAGAGAGCGGGGGCGAGTCCCTGGTAATCTCGCCTGACCTGGGCCTGACATGGCAAAGGGGCTACGGGATATGCTAACCCGAGTTGACCTGCAATCGTTTCCGTGTAACGGCCTCATTGGTCGCGTCGTCAAAGCGCCGGATCTTTGCCGACAGCGACGCCGGCCGGGGCTTCTTTGCATCGGTTATTTCCGGCCAAACCAGGGCCTCCCACTTTTCGTCGCCGTCCTCGGCAACGGCTCGTTCTTGTCCATCCACCCACCAAGTCTCTTCAAGTCTGTCCCTTCACTGTGATTCCATGATTTCCTTGCGCGGCGCACACTCGCGCTGCTTTTCAGTTTGGCATGGTACAGAGTGAGAAGCGAGGACAGTGTCACAGCGGCAGTGGGCGCGACGTCCGTTCCTTCGTGCCGTGCCCACACCGGTGATCTCTGTGCGCCGACGCCGCGTTTGCCATGCTGCGAGCCAGCGGCAAAGTGAAAGCAAAGCGCAAGGCGTTGAAGTGAAGTGACAGGAGCTATTTGCCCAAATGGACGGGAGACGATCCCACGAAGATGGGTGTGCGGCCGAAAGATGCAGGTGGAAAGCGGAGGGGCCCCGTCGTGCGGGCCGAGGCGAACGAACGGCCCCCGGCCACAGGTAGCCGGATGGGGATCTCAATCTGACTCACGAGCGCGGGGGGTTCTGGCCGGCAGCGCTTCGGCGCCACGGAACGTGACGCAGCGCCGGCCCGTCCGACGCGGCAGCGGCTGGGCGCATGCGATTCGCTCTATCCGTTCTCGTCGGCCTTTCGGCATTTTGGTCGCAGTATTTTTGGATTGGCGATCCAAAGTGCACTCTCGGTCTGGATGACGATAAAATTGGAGCTCCGTAGGGGGAAAGGAACGCGCAAGGACAGACAGCCTATCAGGTTATCTGGTACGGGTATAGTGGCCAAATTGGTCCTTAAATAAGAGTCGCCGAATCTGGGAGATCATAAGAGGAGGGGAAACGAAAAGGGGATGATGGCACGCATCACCTGGCAAATGAGAAGATTGACGGGGAAGAAATCCACGAGACACCGTGGAGCACGAAATGAGAAAGAAATGCTGAGGGAAAATAGATAAATATGATACATAAAACTAAAATCCATTTTATTTGAAGAGTGACGCGACAAGGGGTTAATGAGACACATATCCTGGATTTAGAAGTTAACTACACCCAGTTGTTAATACCAAACTGCGAATTGAGGAGTGATCTTGGTTGTAGCAAAAGGCGGCTGTACTGTGGCAAAAGAGATCCTTATAAAATCGGTAGCTCAGGCTCTCCCCACTTATATCATGAGTGTTTTCGAGTTACCATTGGGGTTCTGTGATGACCTTACTGGTATGATTCGACAGTTCTGGTGGGGAGTGGAGAACGGAAAGAAGAAGATGGCATGGGTTGCATGGAACGATTTGATACAAAAAAAGGCTGCAGGAGGTCTTGGCTTCAAGGACTTACGCCTGTTTAATCAAGCTATGCTAGCTCGCCAGGCGTGGAGGTTGATAGAGCGCCCGGACAGTTTGTGTGCCCAAGTATTGCGGGCAAAATATTTCCCGCAGGCTGCCTGGTTGATACGGCCTTTAGTGGTAATACTTCACCGACGTGGCAAGCTGTGATGCATGGACTCGAACTTCTGAAGAAGGGTCTCATCTGGCGAATTGGCAGTGGTTCGAAAGTGCGCATATGGAGGGATCCCTGGATTCCGAGAGAGTTTTCGCATAAAGTCATCTCAAGGAAGGGACGCTGTAGGCTTAAATGGGTCTCAGAGTTACTGGATAGCTCAGGCCAAGAGTGGGATATGAATCTGATTGCAAACATCTTTAACCCGGTGGATGTGGAGGCAATTTCCTGCATAAAACTACCATCTAGACCGGTGGAGGATTTCCTCGCATGGAACATGGAAAAGACTGGGGTCTTCAGTCAGAAGTGCCTACAATTTGGCCTTGACGCTGCAATCACATGAAAATTTGCAATCAACAAGTTCAGCACCGACGGGAGATCGAGCACTATGGTCTCTCGTATGGGGTGGGAAAGTGCCACCTAAGGTCAATGTGTTTATCTGGAAACTATGCAAGGATGTTCTCCCTACCAAGCGTAGCAAGTACAAGAGACACCTTGTGTTGGATGATTGTTGTCCAATCTGTAATGGAGCGCCTGAAACGAGCCACCATGCTACGGTGGTATGCCCGCCAGCGAGGGGCCTATGGGAGGCTATGAGGCAGCATTGGCCTTTGCCGGATGAAGAAAGGCTTGCGTACACAGGACCGAATTGGCTGCAACTTCTGCTCGATGGGTGTTCTGTGCACTGCCGTGATATGGTGAAGTTGGTGCTGTGGCGAGGGTGGACAGTGCACAATAATATTACTCATGAATCTGGCTCATCTAGCATCCTAGAGTCTGCCCAGTTCCTGTTATCTATGCAGAGCTCCCTAGCGGAGATGTACAGCAGGCCAACAATTGGTTTGGAGGGGGAGCCTCCCTGTAGCTCGTCCGACAACAGGGATGGCTGTGATAAAGGTAAACGCTCGAAGCCCGCTTCAAGTTGGAGGCCGCCGCCTGAGGGATGGACCAAGATTAATGTGGATGGTTCCTTTGTGATCCAGACAGGAGGGGCTGGAATTGGAGTGGTTGGTCGTGATAACCGAGGTAATGTTAAATTTCTGGTGTGCCAAGAGATCCTCATATGTGCAGGTGCTGCAGAAGCTGAAGTGAGTGCCGTTCTCATGGGAGTGCGTCTGGCGACTCAGTGGTCTCCAGGGAAGGTGCTTCTGGAGACGGACTGCGCTCGTGTGGCTCACGCTCTGCAGGCGGGGAAGGATCGGTCTGAGCTTGGTTTCATCTTTCAGGGAGATATGCGAGCAGGCTTCAATGTTAGAGGAATGGAAAATAGTTCAGGTAAAGAGGGAGAGTGATTTAGTCGCTGATGAGTTGGCTCAATTAGCTAGGAGATCAAAATTATGTAAGGTCTGGCTAGAGGGTTTGCCTGCGTGCGTTACTCATCTGCTAGAACATGATTGTACTTCTTTCTCCTAGATAATAAAGCTCCCTTTTACCCGCAAAAAAAAAAGGCGGCTGTAATAACGCAAACACCATGTATAGGTGAGAAGCCATGGAGGCTTGGCTTCATAATATGTAACCTGTAATTCTCTTAGATAGCTTTGTTGCTGAGAATGTTGTTGCTCTTTATTGTTTCTCTCTTATGTGCTTTTCTTTGATTTCTCTTTTTTTGTAATCTTTGTTGTACCTCTTTCTGCTTGCTTTAATATAATCAGTAGGTGTTTTGCTTTAATATAATGCAGGTGTAAAAGATTAAAACCAGGATCTAGTTCCCATGAGCAATCAGGAACTCCCTTCACCAGTTGTAATTGCCATTGCCTCTAGCCTCCCCCACAGGCTAGCATGAGGTTTTGGAGGCCGGGGAACTTAGGACTTGGATCATTGAGAAAAATTTCTAGGGACACAACAACGTGGAATTCAATTGTATAGTAGACTCAGAGAAACGGCTCTTACCCACGTTTGGATGTTGGCATTGGAGGAAGGAATTGAGAATTGGAATTGGAACATACGAATATGGTTGTTTGGATGTTCACGGAATTAGGAATTGGAATCAGAAACCAATATTGTGGAATTCTACCATAGTAAAAACAAGGGTTAATTGGATTCGTGCCATTGCAACTTTTCGAGTTCGAAAAAATGCCATTACAATTCACCTATTCGTAATCGTGCCATTATAATTTGGTGGAAGTATGAACCATGCCATTTTATACGTCTCTGATGCCCTTAGGCCCACTTGCAGATCAAATACACATACTATCTTTTCGTATTTCCCATTCTGTCCCATGCTCTTCGATTGCTGCTGTAACACCCCTGGTGTTAATTAACACTAAAACAAGGTTTAAGTTAAGCTAAGCATAATTCAAAAGAGAAATCAAAGAAAATGAGAAAAATTATCCAAATTGAGTCAAAAACCATTCAAATGAAGCAATAAGAAAACTTTGAAAAATCCCTAAGAACTTGAAAAAGTGCAAATATAAAAGTTGGAGTATAAGTCAAACCAAGAAACTTCCCTTTTCAAACCATAGCCGAAAAATGCTCGGAAGCATCTCAAAATTTAAACCCTAAACTTGGAATTGGAAAGTTCCAATTCAAATTCAAAGCTGAAATGGAATCTTAGCCAAATCTCAAGATTTTACCACAGAACATCAAAATCTCCAAAAAGCAAAGTTGTACATCTTAACATTCCTGAACTTTGCCTCTTTGGGCACTTTGGCCAATTTTGCCATCTAGCCCCTCGAATTTCAAAAATTCAGTTCAAAACAGGGAATTACCCCCTTTTGAATTACAGCCGAGATTTCAACTTTTTCTCCAAATTTCCAGTGCAGTGACATGTCTCATGAAATTCTAAACAACTTTCATGTTGGAAGATTTTTGAGCCACGTTCAAAATTTTGGACTTTGAGCCATGCCAATCAGTTGACCTTTGCACCGCTCACGGCGCGCTCACGGGTTGCCGGCGCCGCGCTCGCGCGTGCCCGAGCTCGCCGCCGGCAGCTCCTATCGCCGTCCGGCCTCGCCTGAGCCGACCAATGGCGCCGTTGGATGTCCCCGCCCATGGTGCACGCCTCTGGCAAGGTCTCGTGGCCCAGGGCGCACTGTAGCGCTGACCCGAGGCTCGCCGTCGCGTCGCCGCCGGGGACCGCCGGATTTTGCCGTCGCCGCCGTTGCCCACCGGTCCAACGCGCGACTTTTGCACCCCGCGTGCCCTCTTTTTCCTCCCCTGGCCTGTCTCCTCGCCTCGCCCACGCGTGCCTGCCGCCTGCCGCTCGCCTGCGCCGCGCTGACGCCGCGCACGGCGCCAACACGGCCGCGGCAGAGCCCTTGTCGCCGCGACAGCTCACCGAGCTGCCCCAGCCTCCATCTCGTGCTTCCCGAGCATCCCCTTCCTCCCCTCTCGCTCCTACTTAAGCCCCCAAACAGTTCCCCTCTCTTCCACGCCGGAAAACACTCGCTGGAGCCCGCAGAGCCGTCGCCGAGCTCGTTCTCGGGGGCAGCTCTCTCCACTGCTCCTCCTGCCAAACCAAGGCTCTCACGAGCCTCCCCATCCTCCACTGCCACTCCTCGACCAACCCCCGACCCGTTTCCTCCACCACAGCCGCCGGCGTAGCTCGCCGGAGAAGTCCGAGCTCTCCGCCGCCGCCCGTGCACGTGCACAGCTCGCTACGCTCCTCCTCCGGCCGAATCGAGGGCACCAATAGCTTCACCGTGCCGCGCTGGTGCTCACCGACCCCTTCCCCGAGCCTCTCCGACCCCGACGTCACCGCTCGCCGCTCGCCGAGCAAGCCGAGCCGCCACCGCCGTCGCTGACCCCGTTTCCGGCCATCCCCAACCTCGAGACCTAGCTCAAACGAACCGCGGTGAGCCCCTATCCATTTCCCCCTACTTTCCCGGCCCGGACCCGCCGCCGTTTGGCCGGCGTAACCACGCCGGCGAGCCCAGGGACTTTAGTGTGTCTTCAACCTCTTTCCAGGGGGCCGAGCGCAAAATGTAGGGACTTCTTTGTAAGAGATTCAAAAGTTTCAGGGTTCCCCGCATAAAATAGATTCTATATTTTAGGTTTAATTCGCTGAGATCTTCAAAAATTCGTAGAAAATCGTAGAAAAATCTAAAAAATGCCAAACCAATTTTGTAGTGACCAGTGATTCAAGAAGTTCAACTTCTTCCTTTGCACCTCACTCAGTTGATCTGTAGATTTTGAAATATAAATTCATTTCACTTTGAGCACTTTTCATCATAGTTCAAAATCTACACATGCACTGGAGCTGAGCTTGGGATATGTTGTTAGGGTGATTATCATTAGCCTAATGCGCAAAGGGTGCACGAAAATTCCCAGTGGATTTAGAGTTATGATTTTCCAAACATATACCCTGCTGTTTTGGCAAATAAATCACAGAAAATAATTTACTCAGTGAAAAATCACCTCCTTCACACAGAAACTTAGTCAAGACATTAGAAACCTTAGAAAAATGAAAATGGTAATTTTTGGACACTGGAAAATGGGTAAATGATTTTTGGTTGTTTAAGCATGGTGAAATTCCACAAAAATAACCATAAATCAATATCACATGCAAACTTGCAGAGAGGTCACTCTTGGTACCCTAAGTCACTGTGCCAAGTGGTGTGGGCAGAAATCTTGTAAATATTTTTGTAGGAGTTTAGTTTGAATTTAGGCAAAAAGATAATAACATTTTTAATAAATTATAGAAAAATCACCTTGAGCCAAATTTTGGGCTAGGCTCCTGTCTTGGCATGAGCAAGCCTCTGGTCAAATGACACCTAAAAATAATATTCCTAAGTTCACCTTTTGAATAATGGAGAAAGGACTTGAATAGTGGAAAAGAGAAGAAAAAGAAAAGAAAAGAGAAGAAAAAGAAAGGAAAAGAGAAAAACTAAAAATCTAAAATCAAAGTAAAGGTTCAAAATGAAAAGGGTATATTCACTTATAATTAATGTTTATCCTTTCCAATTCATTAACCAAGATTCAAATAAACCCTAATTATTTAAATCGCGATACTTAAGCATTTCTTGCATTTCGTGTAGATTCGGGTCTCGCCGACGGAGTCTACGAGCTAGTTCCCGCTGCCGAGGAGATCGCCCAGGAGTCCGAGGTGAACGTGGTGCACGTGGATCCGAGCCCCGAGCAGGAGTACCGCTTCGAGCCGGAAGGCAAGCCCCGGAGCATAACCTAACTTTACTTACGCGGTTTATTTGATTATATGTTTGTGCATTTAAGTTTCAAGGAGTTGAATGTAACCCTAGATTGCATGATCATAGGTTCCTTTGATTGAACACTAGTATGTTAGGTTCGATAGTCGCTATGCTTAAGACCGATAGAAGTCGAGTGTTTCCGACACTCGCGAGATATAGGAGTTGTGTGTCTACTCATATCAGAAACACTAGAGATGATGGACGGATGATTGTAGATACCCGTCTATCGATGGTTTAATTGGAAACAGGTGGTACTTTTGTGTCAAGCGTTTGAACGTACCACATATATGCACGGACTATGGGACCGGTAAGTCCCGGTATCCGATTGATGCGAGCAGGTCCGACAGCTCTCTGTCTTGGAAACGTGATCCCATGGGCACATGAGGGTAGTTGCGTGAGTCCCAGTAGTGGTAAACCTTTACCCTGAGGCATTGGGACTCGGGAGCCACTCGCAGAGAGAGGAGAAAGGATTGGGGTGTGTTGGCATTTCCAACCATTCCGTATGTGTGGGTTTCCCCTGGCCAGGTAGTAAATTCGGTTCGAACTGTCCGCTTCTCGCGGTTAATGAGACTGCTTGACCGATGTATGACATATTATGAAGTGAAACTTGGAAGGATGAAATCTTTGTATGGAATAATTGTATTGCAAAACTTGAATGTTTAGCTAGGCTCACCTAGAATGGATAGGCTAAAGAAATTAAAATCAAAATGGAGAAATTAGAAAACAGCTTAGTCGCTTTTGGCAAAAGAACCCCACTAGCCAAACAACCTCTCATTTTAGGAGTCGGTGATGTAGTGATCACCAGTCGGTTAAGTCTTATTGAGTATAACTAGTATACTCAGCCTTGCTTGTGGATAAATTTTCAGGACCATCCCCTCAGGAGGTAGCTGCCTCTATGGCTTGGGCCTCCCAGCTTCCTCCTGGTTACAGCATCGAGTGGGAGCCGACCTCTCCCGAGGATCGTGAGGAGTAGCGTCACGGCTGACTTCATCGTGACGATACTATGGATCGTCGCTAGTATCTCGTTTACTTTCCGCTGCATGAACTTGAACTTATTTACTTATCTTTTCAATTTGGTTGTAATAACTCTAAGACTTGTTGTAATTTGAATTGTGGAATGATGTGATCTTTGGAACTCACCTTCGAGTGAGCGTATGGACGGACGATCTTCAGTAGCAGTTAGTCGAGCTTGACTCGACGGTCGAATCCGCACTTGGGAACATTTTCGTGTATTAGCACCAATGGAAGGTGGAATATACTTAAGGGTTCCCATTTCTCGGGTGAGATCGCTACAGCTGCTGTTCTCTGTCCATGTGCTATACTCCTCCCTCCACTGTATGACGCGTGGGGCCGACACATCATCTTCCTCCTTTCTTCCTTCCCCAACCTTTGTCGTCTCCATCCGCCTCCGCACAGTCTCTGAAAGGACCTGGATGTCGCCTAAGGGGGCTGAATAGGCCGACCTAAATTTATAACAAAATAGCAGCGGAAAAAATATTTCTAAAGAAATGAACTGTCAGCCACCCAAACCGGAACTTCCGGTTCTACACAGAACAGAGCACTTAGCTCAAAAACCCCTTATCTCGAGCTCTGATTTGATGAATCTTGCAGAGTGAGCTTTTGCAGTGTTTCTTAAGCAAGTTCACAGAGTCCCTGCACACAGAAATACTACTAACACAATAGATCAAACAGTTTCATCAAATCATCAAAAATGAAGAATAAATGGAACAAAGGATTGACACAAGGATTTGTTTGACCTAAGTTTGGATTCAGCCTGTGCTCGCAAGCAGGCACACATGACCGGTGTATCCTACTCTCCATTGAGAAACTCTTTAGGGACCGAGTCCTTTTCAACTCCTCCCACCGAGTCGGTTATCTTTCAACCACTTCCCCACTTCCACTATCTTGCTTCTTTCCTTGCGGAGGCTCGCAACCCTCACAAACTTCCCGCAGCTCACCACACAACTTGGGAGCTCACGAGCAAATCTAACCGTCTAGGAGGCCAAACCTTCAAGAGTAACAAATGAATCACTTGTAGAACAAGGTCAACGCAGCAATGCTCAAAGTGTTTGTGCTCTCACAATCTTGCTCACGGTTTCTCTCTACTACCCAACTCAAGGATATGATGTAATCTCAAGCTACCTCACAAAGAGGGGTTGGGGAGAGCTAAACTTGGCTTTCTTTCAGTTCTGGGCGTAAGGGCAGCACATCAGCAACCTCAGCAACAACAACCAACACAAAGAGGGAGTGGAGAGGCTTTTATAGATGCTCTCCACGAAACTAGCCATTGGAAGTCGGAACCTCCGGTTTCCCAAAACCGGAACTTCCAGGATTCAAAAGAACTAGCCGTTGGACTCTGCCAGCACATGAACTACTCAAGAACCGGAACTTCTGATTTGGGAGACCGGAACTTCCGGTTTGCCCTAGTCAACACAAGTCTAAGTGTTCGTGTGGCTTTTGTGTCTCTCGTCAACTTACGTAGGTTACTTTGAGCACTAATACTTGATTAAGACACAATGTGATGCATCCCTCTTAATAGTATGGCTTTCCTAAACTCAAGATTATAATAAAGCACATTTCTTCAACTTGAGCTTCTCTTTTGATTATTGAGCCATACTTGATCAATATCTCTTTATGAGGATTTGCATCATCTTCTTTCTTGTCTCTGAGCACATAAACCTTTGAGCTAGTGACTTAAACCAAGATCTCTAACTCATAAGAGTGGTATCCATTCTTTGGTCCATATAGTCACCCTTATCATATGAAGTAATTATGCTTTTCATTATGAGACTCACATGACCTTTGATTTCTCGGTGTCAACCACTTGGCTTGATTCTTCACCTTAGCTGAGTTCTTCGCGATCAAGTCACCACTTGCACTTCACCTTTGCTTAGTCCCTCAAATCCAAGCACTTGGTCAGAACAACCTTCACCTTAGGGTCACTTGAGCTTCACTGAGAACAACACCTTTAATAAATCTTTCTTCAAATACATTTCCATCATTTTAAGTAGCTTTCTTTTACTCAAATATTCATGTCTTCATAATTTGTCCTCTGAACATATTTGCAAGTTTCCACTTATGAGACCATCGTATATAATTTAACCACATGTCCCATTGGTAACGCATTCATGAAGCATTGCAATTTTCAGTCGTTAGAATATTATGATTCATCGCTTGACCTTGTGTTCATGACATCATCACGTGATCATATACTATTGTGAGTCATATAATCAATATTCAATCTTATTATGTCCATGTAGCTTGTGAATATGTGAATACTAACCTGCTCACAATCTTGGATGAAAATGTTAGTCCTTTAATCATTGTTGTCACACAATGCACCAAAACCACTAGGGGAACTAGATGCTCTGTCAGTGTCACTCGTTGGGGCCCTCCCCGTCCCCCTGAAGCATGGCAATGCGCCCCACTGAACTCCTTCTTGGGAAACAAACATGTGTGTGCCTAAGCTCCTGCATCACCGGCGCGGCGCCGCCCCGGCCTCTGCTCCTACGTCGTCGCTGGTCATCGTTCTCATTGCTGCCGTCGTCGTCCTCACCTTCATGGTGTTGGCTGACATCATGTTCCCCTCAGTTTGAATCCTTCTCACAACAATCGCCGAATCCGTCCTAACGTGATAAGAAATCTGAGCTACATGTTTTTCCCTTTGCTGCCGTAGTGCAAGAACGCGGAGGTCACCGTCGAGCAAAATCCCCTAGATTTGATGCATTTCCGTCCAAATCACTCAACCCAAAGCAATGCCACCTCCTCCACGAACATCCACAGGTAATCAATTTGGAGGCAATCTGTCAAAATACGAGGAAGGTCTGCTCCGTCGGTTGCATAATAGGACACCAATGAGCCGGTCGTGGGCTGATTCGTGGAGATGGCCCAGGCCATGACGGCGGCGGAAGTACACCGCCAACAGGACGGCACCGCTCAGCTCGTTCATGGAGACGACCCGGACTGCATTGGCGACGCCACGGCCACGAAAGTCCATCCTCGCCGGAGTTGTAGGAGATGGTGGACGAGGCCTCAACTTCTGCTTCCCTGGTCCTTGGCCTCTCAGTCCATGTCATCGTCGTGCTCGTCGATTGTTTCATGGCCGGGCAGCGTCACCGAGTGAGATCCGACGGCGACATCCACGCATACACGCATGACCGGCCTGAGAAGAGGAAGGGAAGAGGGAGGAAGAAGATTGTCACACCTGGTTTTAGAAAGAAAACCCGATGCATCTCATATGTGTGCCAGGATCAATTTTCACACATATGATAGTCTCCATGAATAAACAGAACCCAAAGTTACAGCGGAAAATAATAAAATAAAGACAATACAAACGTTTTCTAGCAGCGGAATCTTGAACTCTTCACCACAGGCAACGGTTGACTGGGGGTTGCGTACGCCTAGCATCACCTTCAACAACTTCACACACCTTCTGAATACTGAGCAGCAATGAGCAAGGATGAGTACACTTATGGTTGGTACTCAGCAAGGCCACGGAAATAACCGGAACAATTTAATTAATATCAACTTTCGATAATTTAATCATGTAAGGGTCCAGGCCGTTCATGACCGCGAACACGGCTGTTATAATAGTTTTACACTCTGCAGAGGCTGTACACTTTCACCACAATTCGCGTAAAAGCTCCGAAGAACTTTGGACCCAACCATGCTGCACCACAAAGGCGCATACCACACTTCCGAGGTGTGATTGCATAGGGACGCTACGAAGCCTTTACAAAGAATTCCTACATGTGTGTTTGTTCCCAGTACCGACGGTTTCAACAGAAGATACCCTCTTCCGATCCCCGCACCAACACATCCACAAACCAATAACAGCCCAACAGGCAGCACAAACACAACATGTAGTTCATCTAATTATTCAGCTAAGACCAGAGCCATGTAGTATTGTGGTTGTACGGTTAATCCCGGGTGGTTCTCCATGGTTTCCAATTAACACATATGATCTCATAAAGCATAGGTAGAAAGATGGTTAGGACACTTGCCTTTCCGCAAAAGAATACCACTGCTCAGTCTTCAACTCTTGTTCTTGACAGCTTCGGAACGATGCTCCTCTAATCGTAGCAAACATCGAGCACAAGCACAAACATGCAAGCAAAGAAATAGATACAACTAAGAACAATACACCAATCAAAAGAAAAGCTTTAAAAGAACGCACTAAACGATGGGGCTCGCTACTACGATCACAAGGGCGAAACAAACTTTGAAAACAGAACAACGGTTGGAAAGGTATAACTAACGGAAGATTTATATTACACAAGAAAGTAAAGACTATGTGCTTTATTTATTTTAATTAAGAAAAATACATGTAATGAATATTTAGAGAAATATTCATTATTTAAATTAATCAAAATTATACTTTGATATGAAAAGACGGGTTAAAGCCTAATCAATTTTATTTGCAAATATTTATATAATAATTATACCAATTAAATATTTTAACTTGCAAGAAAGCATGAGGGAGCATCTAATCGATTAACTTCATATATCGTGTTGAACTAAACAAGTTAATATTAAAAGCACATTTAAGTTGGAAATTAATCATATTAATTTAGATTGCACAAAACCGGTGTTTAAACCTAATCAGATTTTAATTAGAAAAGAGAGTTCAATAATTATTAATCAAATTAGCATGTTTGCTTTATGAAACAACGGGTAAAGCACTAGCCCTATTTTAATTATAAAAGATTGGTTCAATAATTATTAATCATATTGATATCATTTGTTTATAAAACAACGGAGTATAACCTTAAACAACTTTTAATTAGAAAAGCTAGTGAAGTAAATATTAATCAAGTTAACATTTATTTATAAAATCCGATGTATAAACCTAGTCAAATTTTATTTAGAAAACTAGATTCAACATTAAACATTAAGCAAATTAATTATTAGTTTATAAAAACCAATATATAACCTTACTAGCTTTAATTAGGAAAAACATATGAAGTAAACATTAACCAAATTAACATCTTTGTTTATGAGAAGACAAGATATAAATCTTATCATATTTTAATTATAAAAGGCTAGTTCAATAACGATTGACCAAATTAACTTTCATTATAAAACATGAAGGTGTAACTCTAATTAGCTTTTAAATTAGAAAGCTAGTTAAATAAGAATTAGGAAAATTAATATTTATTAATTTATTTCAAAACCTGAAACATGGTAAACAACACTATTAAACTAAAGTCTACGCTTTTAGAAGATTAATGCAGCAAAAACGAGGTTAAACGGAGACTAAACGTGAAAACTATGGATAAAACAAGGTTCAGGGGCTTCTTTGAACTAAATCTAACCTTCCAGGGGCTTAAACAGAAGAAACCAGGGACCTAAAACGTAATTACGTATGAAAACGCGAGGGTTCACGCGTAAAACGGCAACTATGGACTGCGGGTTCTATTTGCCAGAAGCTCAGGGGTTAAACTGATAAAAATAGGACCTAAACGGAATTACTTTTGAACTACCGTGGACTGCGGGTTGATTTTGGAAAAACTCAGGGACTCTTCTGCAAAAGTTCCAGGGCGGACCGGTTGACCGGCGCTGGATTAGATCGGATCTAATTCCGACCGTGCGATCGAGATCGGACGGCTGGAAACGAACGAGCGAGCCGCGACAGAGCGACGACGGCGCGCGGCGGCGCTCGGCCGGAGACTTCGCCGGAGTTGGGAAATCCGACGCTAGGGTTCACGGTTTTCCTCGATTCAAAGCTCGGGAGCTAGCTAGGACAACGAGGAATCTATTTTGGGGGTTCTACTCAAGGGTCGGCCAGCGGAGGCGGCTGGCGGCGAGCCATGGCGGCTCGGGATCCACGGCAAAGTCATGCGCACAACACAGAGCGAGGGAGAGATGGGAAACAAGATGGCCGTGATCCTCACCTTCCCCCGAAGCTCTATGACGAGGCCTTGGCGCCGCAGAGGCAGCGGAGACGCGAGTCGACGGCGGCGGCGAGCTAGGGTTCGAACTCGGCTTCGACGAGCTTGGCGGCGGCGCTTGCGCAGGGAGGAGGAGCAAGGCGAGGGCGAGAGACGAGGGGAGAAGGGAGAAGGACAACGCCCTAAATAGGCCGGGAACGAAGAGTTCTTGGCGTGCGCCAAGGGAGGGCGGCGCGGCGGGCTCTGCTCGGACTTGAGCAGAGTCCTGCTCGGTCGCGACGCGAGGAAGAAGGAGGTCTGACGACGCGGGCCCACTCGACAGAGAGAGAGGGGAAAAGGAAAGGGAGAGCGGAGCGGATGACATGTGGGGTCGGGAGGTCAGAGAGAGAAAGGAAGGAGATGGTTGCTGGGCCAAACTGGGCTGAGAAAAAGAATGGGCCGAACTGGAGAGGGAAAGAGAGGAGGAAGTTGGGCTGCGGATGAATTCGGGCTAAGAAAGAAAAGGAGAAAAGATTAAGTTTTATATTTTCGGGAAATAGATTCTAGTTCAAAAACAATTCTAGGAGATCCCAGAAAATGTATTTAAACACTAGAAAATATTCCAAAATCTCCAAAAATGCTAGGAAAAATTCCAGAGATAGAGTTGGAGACTTTGAACCAAAATAAAAGATTTGGAGCTCATGAAAGAGATTTTAAAGCCTTCCAATAAATGGATTTGACTTTAGGAAAAGAGAATAAATTCCCAGAAAATCTAGGAAATTCTCAAGAAGGATTTGATCGACGTCTAAACGCATTTTGAAAACTTCACATTCAAGAAAGATGAGATTCAAGGACATGAATGCAACACTTCAATTAAAGCAACACAAAGCATTTTTATTTGATTTAGGAAAATGATTATTTTCCTATACTAAATACCCTGTAAATAAGACAAATGTTGAAAAAGTTTTAATAATTAATGAAAATTGTTTATTTAATTTTCTTTCTAATTCACATCTCGAAATTCCAAATTTCGGGGTGTGACAGAAGATCCATGGGTCCCACATGTCAATGAAGTGGAGAGAGGGTAGTTTGGGTGATACCAAAACACTTTGATCTGCATGTGGGCCCAACAGCATCAAGGACATAGAAAATGGCATGATTCAAGTATAGGTAGGCATATATCAGAAGTTGGATATTTGCAATGACACCGTTCCAATTAACCTTAAAAACAATCCATTCTCAACACCGAACCTTACCCCTCCGTATTGGGATGAATTGGCCTGCCTCTCTTCTTGGACACAACAAGCAACGCCTTTCGTCCCTGTGGCCGGCGCTGTCGCTCCTCCTCTTCCCCATGGCTTTCGGAGACCCCATGCTGCCTTAGACCTGAGCATTTGTGGCCTGGCCCGAGCCCGGTGGGTTTTGGCCTGCCCATGCCCTCTAATAGGATGGGCGTGGGCAGCGAAAATCAAGCCCGAAAAAAAATCGAGCCGGCTCGAGCCCATCTAAATGATTTTTTCATTTATTTTTCAACTAAAAAAGAACGAGAAGCCTAACCCCGCCCATGGCCCGGCCTGAGCCTGGCCCAAAAACTCAGACCGACCTTGCCCATGGGATGGGCGTGGGCACCAATTTTTGGCCCGAAACAAACCAGGCTTTTTTGCCGACCTAGCCCGAACTCAGCCCGGCCCGCAAAATGCTCAGGTCTACAAACCAGGCTTCTTCCTAAGTTGCAATCAACCAAAAACTTAAAACTCCATCTCCTAAAAAAATTGCAAAGTGATACGTGCCATTGAAAGATCCAAACTTTAGAAAAGTATCCGTTGAAAGATTGAGCTATAGGAAACTACTCCGAGCTTAGTTCCATAATATATGGCATAACTCCTCCAATGAACTAGCAGCCAATAGAAACAAAGAGAAGACAATATATATGTTATTTGAACCCAATGCTTATTCATTGCTCGGGAGACAAGGATGTACTCTGTATTTTGCGACATAGAGAAAAGTGGTTACACCTTGTATATTGGGACGGAGGAAATACCATAAAACAAATGTTATTTATTTTAACCATGTTAATTCCATGTCATTGCGGATAATAAAGAAAAAGAAAAACTTGTGCTGAACCAGCCAAAACACACGCAAGCAACAAGGCTGTCAATCATGCGTACGCACACACGCTGACACACTGTGACTTAGGGAGCGCAACATCGGATCGCTCCGAATCGTGCGGCAACCTACCTTCCGGAGGCACCAGCTCGTTCTGCTTCTCCCTCCTCCATGGTGCACACCTCTCTCTCCATCACCTTTTCCTTGTTTCTCTCCTCGTGCTCTTGTTTCATGGTGTAAAGACTAAACCCTAGGTTTTTTGGGGATTCCATTTAAAACTAAGTATTGGGAATCAAGAAGGGTTGGATTGTATTGATATTTCAGTATTCTTCCAATTTGTACTGTTCTAAGATGAGATATCGCTAGCGGCCCTCACCCAAGAGCTCACCTGACCCCGACCCCCACTCCAACGTCTCCGGCCGCCACCACCGAGGCGTCACCGAAGCCAACACCCACGCCACACCATTTCTTTCCCCTTCCCCCCTTCTTCTCCCTCCATCCCTTTCCACTCTTGTCCCCAAAAACCCTCACCACTGGCATTTGCTAGGCCTGTCGGCAACCACCCTTCGCAATCATAGGTGGCAGATACATCCCCCTAGGGGCTTGTTTAGATGGGGTGTAAAGTTGGTGAAAGTTAGTGAAATGTCACATCTATTCTTTTGACACTAATTAGGAGTACTAAATATAGACGAATTATAAAACTAATTTCATAGAGGGACTCTACATCACAAGACGAATCTCTTAAGCCTAATATGTGCCGTCAGTAGAGCATTTTTAATGACGGGTTACTGTAGCATGACAGTGTACAATGACGAATTAATTAGGCTTAATAGACTTGTCTCACGATGTGGAGTCCATCTATGTAATTAGTTTTTTTACACCTATGTTTAATACTCCTAATTAGTGTCAAACATTCGATGTGACAAGTTGACAAAATAAGTTGGCGAAAGGTGTTGAATCTGCCCCTACTGCTGCCTCTTGGGCCTCGGTGAGGGCTATTGCCCCACCCCTACGACCGACCTCGTCGGTTCGGCCCCCTATGGCCGACCTCAACGGTTCACCTCCCGGCGGCCGTGTTGGTCGCCTGCTCTGCACCGGGGCACCTCTCTCCTGGGCGGAGTTGTGGTTTCTGTGCTCCCTGCCCCGGATCTGCGGTAGCGGGGGTGGTGGTCGTCGGGCAGAGACGGCCCTAACATGGAGGTGTTCTCTGGTGGGAAGCATATCTGTGCTACGGATTGGCGGCGATGGCGCTGAGGCGTCATGTCCTTGTTGCGGGTGTCGTTATGGGACACCTCAATGCCTCCTCTTCTGGTCTGTTGTTCCCAGCTTGGTCCAATGGTGATTGGCCTCCGTGTCTCCGCCACCGCGTGCAGAGATGCTCTACATGCTCGTGCGCCTTGGGTCTAGCCTTGGTGGCTTGGTGCTCCATGGCTCTGGGTGGTTCCTGGCATGGAGATTGGATCCTTGGTGAAACCATGTTCGGGTGAACTAGCGACGATGGCGTTTAGTGGGTCATGTCCCTCTTGAAGGCGTCGTCTCAGGACCTCCACATCTCCACTACTGGTAGCCTAGTTGCCTTTGAATTGTAGGAGGTCGTCGTCTTCATCTGTGTTGCCTGCCTATGCTCCCTGGACACATCACCACCAAGGTTTGCCCGTGCTACGACTACTTTGACGGATGCTTTGCCATCATGTTGGCGGATACTTTACCGACCCTGCTTCGATCTTTCTGGCTTATGCTTGCCACCATTGTCTCCTCCGGCAGATGCTTTGCCATCGTGGCTTGGTTGTTCGCTACTCATTGAAACGACCCGGATTTTCAGTAATGAAAACCCGACTCCCTGTACTCGTGTGATAGTCCCTGGATCAGTCGCTACCACGTACAGAATCTCGAAACAGAAGAGTAGCAGTTCCAAACTTCCGATAAAGCATTACAGAGCTAAATAAGTTATTACATTCCTAACAAAGGGTTCAAACATACGCCACGCAGGGCTAAACAAGCAAATAAAAGACAGCTAGCGCTAGGAAGCTCGGCGGTAGGCCACCATCTTCGCGTCTCCTCCACAGGCAGGCTTGAGCGTAGACCGTCGCCTAGTCGTACCAGTTGTCGAAGTTGGAGTAGAACTCCGCTCCATCTCCCAGATACTCACTCTCTGTTCCCAAGGAATGGAACAGGCACACGTCACCGACTGTATGCAGCTTTAAGTGGACTAACAAGCTAATGGTATACAAGATAAAGACAAGGAAATATGGCTTGGGGTTTCCTAAGCAAGCGGCAGCAATAATAATAATATCTTCATCCCACCAATTCCCATATCACTGTCCCGGGGCTAGTCCCATCATACGACGGGTTCCCGGCGGCATTCTCCTCGACACACGCCTCCAACTCTCGGTGATGCGCAGCTTCATTCCTGGCATCTCAAGAGGGATAACCGGATCACAAGGCAGGCGGAGCACAACCTTCCTCTCCCCGGCTACCCCTACGCCCTCACACTCTCACCTATAGGGGGAGAAAAGCATATCCCAAAACAATGGCCGACCACACTGAAGAACACTGCGCTATCCATGACCAAGATCATGGCTATACGTATAGATCATAACACTCTGCAGAGGTTGTACACCTGTACCCAACCCGGGCTGCGACTGGTAGCGAGCCAGTCGCGACGCAGCCCACAACTAGTAAACCTCCTAGTAAGAATGGCACCCTCCTGGTCTCCCGGGTCTGGATGCCTCCGCCCTAAGGCATTGGCCCCAAGGAAATGTGAAAGCATACCACCAGAGCTGCCCATCGGGGGTGTAAGGCACGGGCACTCACCCCTCACACATACACAAACTGTGATCTCCGCATTTGGGTGCCACCCTAGCTAGGCTAGTCGTTACCGGTCACATCTCAGGCAAGTTGGCGTGTACGGTACAGTGAACACAGGACAGTCAACAAGGTTTAAGGTACCGGTACGGGAAGCAGTCTTCTTCCTTACCCTCTCAAGTAACCTCCTACACCTGGCTCCAAGTCATAAATCCACTAGGGGGTCCAACCCCCCCTAGGGTACCCTAGGGGGCCATCTCCCCTAGAGCCCACGAGATAACCCAGAAGTCATCTCACCCCGATATAAGATCAGGTTGTTATTACCCGCACCGGTAAGACCTAGTAAGGTCAAAATCGCCATACACCTTCCCAGTTTTATCCCCACACACACGCCAAGAATATCTACCACATATCCCGCACACAAGCAAGCATCTCATCATCATCATATAACAAGGTACGATATGATAAGCAATAGGTAACAAGGCATACGATGAATAAAACAGGCTATGCAAGGTTCACAGCTCAAGCAACACATGCAAGCCTGGCGTATCTAATGAGCAATGCCTATAGGTATTCAAAGAAGCAGTCGGGCGTGAACCTGAGTAAGTGGGGTAGTCGTCCTCCTCGGCGTAGTAGTCCTCCTCAGTCAGTGCTCCTCCGGCGGCGGCTCCTAATCGTAAATACGAATAAGTCTAGGGGCCTATTTGCAAAGAAAGAGCCAAATGGAAACCAAGAAGGACCCAACTAACTCCAATTGCATTTTTAAAGTGTTACTCATGATTTTAGAAAATTATAGAAGTTGGTTTCACATTTTTCTGAGTTAAACTGAATTAGTTATGAATTTTCTAAGTTTAAAGCATTTTCTGAAATTATTAATTGTATTTTGGAAAAATGGAAAACCCAGGAAAAACCACAGAGTGCCACGTGGCCTGCTGACGTCATCATGACGACATGCTGACGTCAGCACAGGGGCCACCGGGTGATGACGTCAGCAGTGGGCCCTGCTGACGTCATCGTTGACCGGTCAACGGTCAACGGTCAAGGGTCAACGCTAGTGGGCCCCACATGTCAGCGCGTGGGTCCCAGCGGTCAGTGGGGGCCAGTCACCGACTGGTGGGCCCCCGCGGTCAGTGCTGCGCGCGGCGCGGCTCGGCCATGGGCCGAAACCGGCCATGGGCCAGGCACGGCCCAAACTGGCGCGGCCCAGCTACCACGCGGCCTGGCCCAGGGATCCGCTGCGGCTGCGCAGTGATCCCGTGCGGCCAGCGCCGTGTGGCCCGCACTGCGCGGACGCGGGGCGGCGCCGCGAGCGCGCCTGCCAGGCGTTCGATGGAATGCCGCAATGGCACGTTCGAACGCCGGCGAGCGACGCTCGACGCGTTCCCGAGTCCGCGAACGTCCGTGTTCGTGTGTGCTCGTGCGCGTTCGCGTGCGCGAGCCAACGCGCCGTGCACGAGTGCGTGCACGAGCGTGGCGAGGCGCCGCGACGCGGCTCGGCGGCCGGGATGGCTTGCCGCGACGGCGAGCCCGTGGAGCGGCGACTGCGCACGCCCACGGTCGCGTCCAAGGCCAAAAGGCGCGGCTTTAGGCTCCTGCAAGCGGCACGACGGCCGGACAGAGAGGTAGGGGGAGTCCTAGGGCGGCGGCGCTAGGTTTTGGCTCACGACGACCCGCCGGAGCAGAGCGAGGTGCGGCGAGGTGTGAGGGCTCACCTAGGGCTCGAAAAAGGCGTGCTTGGCGTCGCGGGAAGGTCGTCGAGGCAGTGGCGAGTCGAGGCAGTGGCGCGACGTCGAGGTACGGCTTGCGGTCGTCCTCTCCGTCTCCGGTGGCGGTGTGGACGTCGGTGCGCGGCTCCCTCGGTGGCGTGGCTCGGCGTCTCCCCCTCGGGCTCCGGATTGGCTCCAGGCAACGGCAAGGCGCCTCCTTGCCGTGGCTCTGCTCCTTCCCCACCTCCTCCTTCTCTTCCCCCTCTTCTTCTCTCCTCCCCCAACTCCGGTGGCGGCGGTGGAAGGGGAAATCCCCAGTTGGACGGCTAGGGTTTCAAATTGAGCGCGCCTAGGGCTTAAGTAGGGTAGTGGCTAGGGTTTGAAGGGTTCCCGGGGTGGTTGGTAGGGCGAGCGGCGGGGATTCTCGGCGTCCGCGCCGGTGGACACGCGGCGAGCATCGGTGGGTGTGGCGGCTAGGGTTTGAGGGGTAAAAGAGGGCTCACGGGTGCGCGGGGTAGGTAGGGCGAGCGGGCAGCTTCTAGAGGCTTCCGCGGCGCGGCTGGCTGCGCGGGAAAAGGCGGCCGGCGGCGGGGTCATGCGATTTGCGTGACCCCGTCGCGAGGTGGAAGGGAAAGCTGACGGGTGGGGCCAGCCCGTCAGCGAGAGAGAGCAAGAGAGGCAGCGCGCGCGCGCGGGAGAAAAGGATGGGCCGGCAGGTGGGACCGACGCGGCAGAGAGAGAGAGAGAGAGAGCGCGGCTCGCGCGGGGTTCGGCGCCGACAGGTGGGACCCACCTGTCAGCGGGAGCGGGGGAGAAAACGGACGAGTGGGCTCTGCTGGGCTGGGCCGGCGCGAGCGAGAAGTGGGCCGAGCGCGCGGAGAGAAGAGAAAGAGAGAGAGAGAGAGAGAGAGAGAGAGAGAGAGAGAGAGAGAAGTGGGCTGGGCCAAAACTAGGGGTAGGCTGGTTTCTGGGTTAGGATTAGTTAGAGCCCAAGTTAGTTTTAGGTTTAGAATTTGAATTTAAATTCAAATTCAAAACCCCACACAAAGATCCAAATAAAACCAAAGGAAGATTCAAATACCACTCTAGCATTAACAAGGTCCTTAGGCAATAAATACATTTTTCCTAGGAATTTTTGGGGAGAGAGAGAAGACATCCTTATGGCAATCCAAGTTTTTCATGCACAACAAAATTTTCAAAATTTTTCATAATTTGAAAATAGTGGACTGTTACAGACTCCCCCCCTTAAAAGAATCTCGTCCTCGAGATTAAAGAACTAACCTCGGACTCGAAGAGGTACGGGTACAACTCCTTCATCTCGGCTTCTTTCTCCCAGGTAGCTTCCCGCTCCGTGTGGTTGCTCCACAGCACTTTGCACATTGGAATGCTCGTCCTTCTGGTCCCTTTCGTTGCCCGGTCCAAGATCTTCACCGGGTGTTCTAGGTATTCCAGGGTCTCCTGCAGATCTAGCACATCTGCGGGGACTTGATCCTCCGGAACCCTCAAACATTTTCTCAACTGGGATACGTGAAACACCGGATGCACTCCTGCGAGTTCTTGCGGTAACTTGAGCTGGTAAGCCAAACTGCCAATCCTCTTCTCTATCTGGTATGGGCCGACGAACCTCGGTGCAAGCTTCCCTTTCACATGAAACCTCTTCGTGCCTCTAAGTGGCGAAACCTTTAAGTAGACATAGTCCCCAACTTCAAAGGTTAGCTCCCGTCTTCTTCTGTCGGCGTAGCTCTTTTGTCTGGTCTGGGCTATCTTGAGGTTTTCCCGGATCTTGGCCACACTCTCTTCGGCTTGTTTAATTGTATCGGGTCCAAAGATGATCTGTTCTCCGGTCTCAGACCACATCAGGGGTGTCCTGCACTTTCTTCCGTAGAGAGCCTCAAAAGGTGACATCTGCAAGCTCTCTTGATAGCTGTTGTTGTATGAGAACTCGGCATAGGGTAAGCTCTTCTCCCAGTCCGACCCGTAGGTCAACACGCAGGCCCTCAACAGATCTTCCAGAATCTGGTTCACTCTTTCCGTCTGCCCGTCAGTCTGCGGGTGATAAGCTGAGCTATACTTCAATTCAGTTCCCAGAGCTCGGTTCAAACTCTGCCAGAACCTAGAGGTGAACTCTGACCCTCGGTCCGATACTATGCTCTTGGGTGCGCCATGCAGCTTTAGGATCCGATCTACATACAACTCTGCCAGTTGCTCTGTCCTGTGATCTTCTTTAATGGGTATGAAGTGAGCTACCTTGGTCAACCGGTCAACAATGACCCAAATGGCGTTGTGGCCCTGCTGGGAGCGCGGCAACCCAACCACGAAGTCCAAGCCAATTTCATCCCATTTCCACATAGGAATCTCCAGGGGCTGTAACAATCCCGCTGGCCTTTGGTGCTCGGCCTTGATCCTTTTGCAAGTGTCACATCGGGCTACGTATGTGGCGACGTCCCCTCTCATATTTTTCCACCAAAAACGGTCCTTCAGATCCTGATACATCTTCGTGCTGCCCGGGTGTATGGAATACCTTGAGTGGTGCGCTTCCCTCAGGATAGCTTCTCGAATTTCCTTGTCCCGAGGTACACAGATGCGATCCCCAAGCCACACTGTGCCTTCCTCATCTACCCGGTAGTCCGTCATTTTCCCCTCGGACTGGAGTCTCAGGATTTTCCTGATCTCAGGACACCTCTGCTGTGCTAGCTTGATTCGGTCCTCTAGATCATACCTCACCCTTAACTCGTGGAGCTGGCCTTGTTCAACGATCTCCAGCTTCATTTTCGAAAGTTCTTCATACAGCTCAGGCTGGTTCTCCTTTACCATGAGGTTGTTGCAATACACCTTGCGGCTCAGAGCGTCTGCCACCACATTGGCCTTGCCTGGGTGATATTGCAGGTTCACATCGTAATCCTTTATCAACTCCAACCATCTACGCTGTCGCATGTTCAGTTCAGACTGAGTGAAGACATACTTCAAACTCTTGTGGTCGGTGTAGATGTCGCACTTGTTGCCAATCAGATAGTGTCTCCATATTTTCAGAGCATGGACTACCGCTGCTAGTTCCAGATCATGGGTAGGGTAGTTCTGCTCATGCTTCCTTAACTGGCGGGAAGCGTATGCCACAACCTTGCCTCCTTGCATCAGCACGCATCCGAGTCCCTGTCTCGAGGCGTCACAGTAGATTACAAAGTCCTTCCGGATGTCCGGTAAGGTTAGTACCGGGGTAGTGGTGAGGCGGCTCTTGAGCTCCTGGAAGCTGGCCTCACACTTCTCGGTCCACTCGAAAAGTGTATCTTTCCTGAGTAGTTCTGTCATGGGCTTAGCAATTTTTGAGAAGTTCTCGATAAACCTTCGGTAGTAGCCAGCCAAGCCCAAGAAACTCCTGACTTCCGAAACATTTTTCGGTTGCTGCCACCCTGACACTGCCTGAATCTTCTCGGGGTCCACAGCAACTCCCTCGGCGGTCAATACGTGGCCTAGAAAAGCCACCCTCTTCATCCAAAACTCACACTTGTTGAATTTGGCATATAACTGATTCTGCCTCAGCTTCTCTAACACGATCCTCAGATGTTCCTCATGTTCTTCCTCCGTCTCCGAGAAGATGAGAATGTCGTCGATGAAAACCACAACGAACTTGTCCAGCTCGTCCATGAAGACCTTGTTCATCATGTTCATGAAGTAGGCAGGGGCATTGGTTAGACCAAAAGATACGACGGTGAACTCGAAGAGGCCATACCTGGTGGTAAAGGCCGTCTTAGGGATATCTTCTGGCCTGATCTTCATTTGATAGTACCCTGACCGTAGGTCAATCTTGCTGAAGAACTTGGCCTTCCTTAGCTGGTCCAGTAGGTCATCAATCCTTGGCAGAGGATACTTGTTCTTGATGGTGACCGCATTGAGAGCGCGGTAATCAATACACATCCGCAGAGTACCATCCTTCTTCTTGACGAACAACACGGGCGATCCCCATGGCGAAGCGCTCGGTCGAATGTAGCCCTTCTCCAGTAGTTCCTTCAGCTGCTTCTTCAGCTCTTCTAGTTCCACTGATGACATTCGGTACGGCTGCTGTGCGATAGGTGCCGTTCCTGGTATCAATTCAATCACGAACACCACGTCCCGATCTGGCGGAAGTCCTGGTAGCTCCTCCGGGAATACGCCTGGGAACTCGCGCACTACTGGGACGTCATCCACGGTCATCTCCACTTTTGGTTCATCTTCTTCATCGGCTCTCTCCAGCATCGGACACAACTGAGAGACTCGAGACGACTCAAGTGGTACCACTTCAACCTTTCCACCCTCTGGGTGAACCAGGGTGACAAGGCGGGGATCACAAGAGATTACGCCCTTATGAGCGGTCAACCAATCCATTCCAAGGATCACATCTATTCCATCGGACTTTAGTACCGTCAGATTGGCAAGGAACTCCTGAGCTCCCAAAAGCATACGGACTCCCTTGCACACTAAGGTGCACCTCAAATCACCTAAGGGTGAGCTGGTGACTATAGGTCGAGCTCGCGTCTCAACGGGGAGAGACTGCTTGTCCACAAACTTGGTTGAAACAAAAGATCCAGTAGCTCCAGAGTCAAAAAGAACCAAAGCAGGTACATTGTCAACTAAAAACTCACCGATTACCACGTCGGGCGTGTCCCTGGCCTCCTCCTCTGTAAGGTGGTTGAGTCGGCCTCGGACCTCTGGAGTTGGTGCTCGTGCTGGGGTAGGTGTGCTCCTGGTAGCTGATCCCGGAGCGCGTGCTGGTGTAGCGGCTCCCTTCTTCTCAGGACACTCGAACGAGCGGTGTCCGGGCTTCCCACAGGCGTAGCAGGTGTAGGCAGGCTTCTGTGCTGGTGCCGGCCTGTTGAAACCTCCTCCTGGCGAAGCAGTGGTACCGTTGCCACGGGTACTGGGGTTGGTAGAGCTGCTCCCACCAAAGCTGCGCCCGAACTGACGGGGCCCTGGTCGGAAACCTCCACCTCTCTGTGGGTAGCTGGGTGCAAACCTCTGGGTAGGCCTGTCACGGTTCTGGAACTCTGGCTTCCTCTTCTTGTTCCTGAGACTGTCCTCCAGGTCGAGCCTCTCTCGCTCGATAGCAATGGCACGGTCGACCATGCTACGGAAACTCCTGTGCTCGGAAGTGACCAGTCCCTGGCGGATCCCACGGTGCAAGCCTCTCTTGAACCATAGCTGCTTCTGATCATCACTACGGGTCTCGTCTGGGGCATACCTCATCATGCGCAGGAAGTGCTGCAGATACTCCTCAACACGAAGGGTGCCTTGTGTCATAGTGCGGAACTCCTGTGCCTTCTGTAGCATCACCTCCTTCGGGATGTGGTGGTCCCGGAAAGCCTTGCAAAACTCATCCCAAGTGATGGCAGCTGGGTTGGGGTGAGTCTCACAAAAGCTGTCCCACCAGGCCTTAGCAGACCCGGTCATCTGGTGTGCGGCGATCGCTACACAAGCCTCATCATCGCAGTCAGTGAGATCCAGCTTTGACTCGATAACCCTCAGCCAGTCCTCTGCATCCAACGGATCGGTGGAATGGTCGAAGGTAGGTGCCTTGAGGCGGATGAATCCCTCAATCTTCTTCTGCAAGTCCACAACTGGTGGGTGACGGTGACCCTGCTGTCCCTGCTGTCCTTGGAAACGGCAACCATGTCGGTCATCCGCTCCATCACACGAGTCTGTCTCTCCAAGATATCGGCCAGGTTGGGAGCCTGAGGTAACTGCTCCTGAACTGGCGGTACGTACCCCTGAGCTCCATTGCCTGCCGCGGGCTGCGGCGCAGGCTCAACCTCGATCTCCTCCTAGTCGTCCCTCTGCTCAGCGTTGACCACCGGTGGCGGGTCAACGGGCGCAGGCGCTGGGCAGGTGCTGGCACAGGCACGGGCTGCGGTGCCCGACCCCGAGCACGCCTCATGCCTCGTCCCAAAGGCGCGGCTTCCTCCTGAGCGGCTTCCTCGAAGCGCGGAGCGAGCCTGTTGGATCTCCGGATTGACATCTTCTGCACACAAGCGCGGGTTGCAGACAAGAGAGGGTTTAAGGGGGTTAGCCTTACAGCCACACTAAGGGGGAGTATAACACAACAGGATTCATACAAGAAACAAAGTAGTTTGCCTAATATAAATTCTTCCAATCAGGGGGAACAACAAAGAAGCTCACAAGAACATCCATTAAGATCCGATCACAACAGACAATGCATACATCAAAGCGGTGTCTCCAGGCTACTCCTAAACCCGAAGGACACACGCGGAGCGACTCTACAACGTGGTCACTTACAAAAGATGGGGTTCAACACTACCCACAAAGGACTTGACACTAACATGACAGACTTGCCGGAATGGGTCTTCGGCTTACAAGATTATTCTAGGTATCTTACATCTCTGCCTAGGTCCTGAACTCTACTGGTCGGTCTCCTGCTCCTCCTGAGCCCGCTGAGCGCACGCCCGGGCGTACTCCCCAAGGTGTACCTCTGACCCTGGTCCCCAGAAGTACCGAAGGAAGGATCGTCACGGCGTGGCTTCTTGAGCGCAGGTGCTGGCTCCACCTCCTGTTGCTCTCTGTCCTTGTACTCCGCGAGGACCCATTCCTCTAGATCTCTCAGTCTGCGTGCCTCCTGTCGGTGGTACTCAAGCTCCTCCTCAGTGCGAATCAGCTCGGTGTCCATCGTGTCCAGGTACCCCACGGTCTCACGTAGCTGGGGTACTCCTGCGTCCGAGCTCCTGGATCCGCTCCTCCAGTTCCTCCTTCACCTTGTCGATCCTCGTCTGGTAAGTGACCCTCACTGCAATATCTATCGACATCAGCTGTCTGATTGCGTTAGCCTTCTGGTTGTTGAGATTCACCAGCCCTTGGAGCTCAGCTATCAGCTCCCGGATCTCCTCATCGGTGACCTCTCGGTAAGTCTGCAGCTTCTCGAAGGCCCTGTTCCTGGCGGCGAGAGCCCTCCTCTTCCGGCGAGTGAGGTCATCCAGGTGAATCTTGAAAGTTTTGTTCTGCTCCTCCATCTCCTCCTCTAGCTCATGCTGCCGAAGTGACCCCTGCCATCACCTCATCAACCAGTATCTTCTTCTCCTTGGATAGCTGAAGGTTGTTCTGCATGAGCTCTGCCTTCTCCTTGGCTAGCTGATCCATCTTCTTCTTGAGCTCTTCCTTCTCCCTGCGTAGCATACCCACATCCTGATCCCTGCGGTGAAGCTCCCGGTCCATGGCATGGATGCAACGGGCGGCCACCCGAAGCTGCTCCTCTGGCTCTGCAAGGGCATCACGGTGGTAGCGACGCACATTCTCCGCCAGGTGCTTCTGTGTGAAAAGCGCCTGAGGGAGGTAGCGGTAGGGGGTGTCCTCCAGCCTCTCACTGATCTCGGCGTGCACCCATCGGACAGCCTCCCTTGCCGCTGTCTGGATGGCATTGGCTGTACCTTCCTCCTGAGCTCGTACGATGGTCCCCTTGAACTCTGGCACCATAGGATCTGCTCCGACTCTCACGGTCACGACAGCCTGACCCTCCTCATCTGACCCCTGAACCTTCCCCTGGTAGACAGCCTTGGTCTTCAGTCCCGCCCTCTCGATCATCTCGTCTAGCAGAGCTGGGAAACCTCGGTAGCTGGCGGGGCTGATCTCGAACGGTCTCCACTCCTGGGGCTTCATCTGGAAAAGGTAGAGGTCAAGTCAGCGAGGGAAGGAAGCAATTTTTCCAAAACAAAGTTCAAGGCGAGAAGTCAAATTTTTTTCAACATACAAGGTTTTATATACAATAGAGCGTAGTAAGAGTCCTATTACTAGCGGCCAAACCTAAGGCTGCGGTCTAGGTCAACCTCGGCTCTGGTACCAACTGAAACGACCCGGATTTTCAGTAATGAAAACCCGACTCCCTGTACTCGTGTGATAGTCCCTGGATCAGTCGCTACCACGTACAGAATCTCGAAACAGAAGAGTAGCAGTTCCAAACTTCCGATAAAGCATTACAGAGCTAAATAAGTTATTACATTCCTAACAAAGGGTTCAAACATACGCCACGCAGGGCTAAACAAGCAAATAAAAGACAGCTAGCGCTAGGAAAGCTCGGCGGTAGGCCACCATCTTCGCGTCTCCTCCACAGGCAGGCTTGAGCGTAGACCGTCGCCTAGTCGTACCAGTTGTCGAAGTTGGAGTAGAACTCCGCTCCATCTCCCAGATACTCACTCTCTGTTCCCAAGGAATGGAACAGGCACACGTCACCGACTGTATGCAGCTTTAAGTGGACTAACAAGCTAATGGTATACAAGATAAAGACAAGGAAATATGGCTTGGGGTTTCCTAAGCAAGCGGCAGCAATAATAATAATATCTTCATCCCACCAATTCCCATATCACTGTCCCGGGGCTAGTCCCATCATACGACGGGTTCCCGGCGGCATTCTCCTCGACACACGCCTCCAACTCTCGGCGATGCGCAGCTTCATTCCTGGCATCTCAAGAGGGATAACCGGATCACAAGGCAGGCGGAGCACAACCTTCCTCTCCCCGGCTACCCCTACGCCCTCACACTCTCACCTATAGGGGGAGAAAAGCATATCCCAAAACAATGGCCGACCACACTGAAGAACACTGCGCTATCCATGACCAAGATCATGGCTATACGTATAGATCATAACACTCTGCAGAGGTTGTACACCTGTACCCAACCCGGGCTGCGACTGGTAGCGAGCAGTCGCGACGCAGCCCACAACTAGTAAACCTCCTAGTAAGAATGGCACCCCTCCTGGTCTCCCGGGTCTGGATGCCTCCGCCCTAAGGCATTGGCCCCAAGGAATGTGAAAGCATACCACCAGAGCTGCCCATCGGGGGTGTAAGCACGGGCACTCACCCCTCACACATACACAAACTGTGATCTCCGCATTTGGGTGCCACCCTAGCTAGGCTAGTCGTTACCGGTCAACATCTCAGGCAAGTTGGCGTGTACGGTACAGTGAACACAGGACAGTCAACAAGGTTTAAGGTACCGGTACGGGAAGCAGTCTTCTTCCTTACCCTCTCAAGTAACCTCCTACACCTGGCTCCAAGTCATAAATCCACTAGGGGGTCCAACCCCCCCTAGGGTACCCTAGGGGCCATCTCCCCTAGAGCCCACGAGATAACCCAGAAGTCATCTCACCCCGATATAAGATCAGGTTGTTATACCCGCACCGGTAAGACCTAGTAAGGTCAAAATCGCCATACACCTTCCCAGTTTTATCCCCACACACACGCCAAGAATATCTACCACATATCCCGCACACAAGCAAGCATCTCATCATCATCATATAACAAGGTACGATATGATAAGCAATAGGTAACAAGGCATACGATGAATAAAACAGGCTATGCAAGGTTCACAGCTCAAGCAACACATGCAAGCCTGGCGTATCTAATGAGCAATGCCTATAGGTATTCAAAGAAGCAGTCGGGCGTGAACCTGAGTAAGTGGGGTAGTCGTCCTCCTCGGCGTAGTAGTCCTCCTCAGTCAGTGCTTCCTCCGGCGGCGGCTCCTGATCGTAAATACGAATAAGTCTACGGGGCCTATTTGCAAAGAAAGAGCCAAATGGAAACCAAGAAGGACCCAACTAACTCCAATTGCATTTTTAAAGTGTTACTCATGATTTTAGAAAATTATAGAAGTTGGTTTCACATTTTCTGAGTTAAACTGAATTAGTTATGAATTTTCTAAGTTTAAAGCATTTTCTGAAATTATTAATTGTATTTTGGAAAAATGGAAAACCCAGGAAAAACCACAGAGTGCCACGTGGCCTGCTGACGTCATCATGACGACATGCTGACGTCAGCACAGGGGCCACCGGGTGATGACGTCAGCAGTGGGCCCTGCTGACGTCATCGTTGACCGGTCAACGGTCAACGGTCAAGGGTCAACGCTAGTGGGCCCCACATGTCAGCGCGTGGGTCCCAGCGGTCAGTGGGGGCCAGTCACCGACTGGTGGGCCCCGCGGTCAGTGCTGCGCGCGGCGCGGCTCGGCCATGGGCCGAAACCGGCCATGGCCAGGCACGCCCCAAACTGCGCGGCCCAGCTACCACGCGCCTGGCCCAGGGATCCGCTGCGGCTGCGCAGCGATCCCGTGCGGCCAGCGCCGTGTTGGCCCGCCACTGGCGCGGACGCGGGCGGCGCGCGAGCGCGCCTGCCTAGCGTTACGATTGAATGCCCCAAGGCACTGTTCTGGAATGCCAGCAGTCATAAGACCCGCACGAACTTCCGAAACGCCTGGCGGAGAGCGACGCTCGACGTAACCATGCTCCGTGCGCAACGATTCCGCTGTTGTAGAGTCCGCGAACGGTCCATAATTAATATGTCACACAATACCTGTTAGCTGTGTGCCTCGTGCGCGTTCGGCTAGATGCCCAAGCGAGGCAACGCCCGGGCACGAAGTGCTGCGGCACCGCGTGGTCTCGCCAAAGAACAAGGAGCTGATAGCGCGCCGCGACGCGATACGCAGCACCTCGGCGTATGGCGATCTTGCCGCGACGGCAAGTAAGCGGTTGGAGCGGCAAACTTAACTGAGCGACGCACCAGCGCCACAAGGAGTCGGCAGTTCCGCTCCAAGGCCAAAAGGTCGCGGCTTTAGGCTCCTGCAAGCGCACGACGGCCGACAGAGAGTGGAAATAGTACCGCGACAGAGAGGTAGTGGAGTGCCGTAGTATCGCGGCAGCTAGGTGTGCCCTGGCTCACGACGACGCCGGACCGTGACACAGAGCGACGGGAGTGCCGCGACCGTGTGGCGGGTCTCACGCTAAGCTTCGAATATTAGGCGTGCTTGGCGTCAGATCAAGTCGTCGAGGCAGTCGGCGAGTCGAGGCCGTGGCGCGCGACTCGATTGGGACGGCTTGCGGATCGTCGCAAACTCTCATCCGTCTCTCCGGTGCGCAGTCGTGCACGGACTGCTCGTCTTCCTCTGGCATGTGTGGACGTCGGTGCCGGCTTCCCTCGGCTGCGTGGCCTCTAGGCGTCTCCCTCGGCTCGCGGATTTGCTCCAGGCAACCGGCACAGACGCGCCTCCTTGCCGTGGCTCGCTGCTGCGCTTAACGCCACCCCCTCCTCTCTTCCCCTCATGCTCTTCTCTCCTCCCGCAACTACCGGTGGCGGCGGTGGAAGGCCGAAATCGCCAAGTGGTTACGGCTCAGGGTTTACAAATTGAGCGCGCTAGGGCCTTAAGTAGGAGTAGTGGCTAGGGTTGAAGGTGGTTGCCGGCGGTAGGCGTGTTCAGGTAGGACGCGAGCGTGTTTTCTCCGGCGTCTCTCCGTCGTTCCGCGCCGCTATGGATCACCACGCACGTCGCAGAGCGATCGGTGAGTGTGTGGCTGGCTTAGGTCATGTGAGGGGTTTAAAACCAGAGAAGCACGGCTGCTTCCGGCAGTGCGCTCTCGGGAGTATGCAATGACGTGGATAGAGGTGTGCCGAGCGAGAAGACCAGCACCGGACAGGAGCTTCAGAGGCTTCCGCGGCGCCGGCTGGCTGCGCGGAAAAGGCGGCGGCCGGCGTGCATGGGGTCATGCGATTTGCGTGACCCCGTCGCGAGGTGGAAGGGAAAGCTGACGGGTGGGGCCAGCCCGTCAGCGAGAGAGAGCAAGAGAGGCAGCGCGCGCGCGCGGGGAGAAAGGATGGGCCGGCAGGTGGGACCGACGCGGCAGAGAGAGAGAGA